>CM036769.1:33180394-36172894 GCA_020796225.1 Arion vulgaris | reverse complement strand
GGTCGTGGTTTTATGTATTTGTCTTGCGCTTCTCTGGTGACTTGTGTGATGGTTTTCTTAGTCCCTGGCAGAATTCAACTTTTGTCAGCACACTGTTACCGGGTTATTAACCCAGTGTCGTGGTTTATGTATTTGTCTTGCGCTTCTCTGGTGACTTGTGTGATGGTTTTCTTAGTCTCTGGGAAAATTCAACTTTGTCATACACTGTACCGGGTTGTTAACCCAGTGTCGTGGTTTTATGTATTTGTCTTGCGCTTCTCTGGTGACTTGTGTGATGGTTTTCTTAGTCTTCTGGCAAAATTCAACTACGTTATCTATCCACCTTCCTCAGGTCTTCCTCTGCCTTCCTTCCTGATATTCTGTTGTGAAAAGCTTCATAGGCAAGTATGCCTGATAAAGTAATATTATTCGTACAAGGCTCATGTTGATACTGCGCGAAATGAGAAAGAAAGTGCATTCCATGACATGAAAACAGGAACAAATGAATAAATTTTACCGCTGTCAATCACCAACGCAATCGCCCGTCATTAAGTCAGTTCAGTAACCGATAATAAATCTCTATACCTGTGTTTTTTTTCTTCTGACTTTCATTGATAACCTGATGATTCATAGTCCTGTGGACAATCTGATCAATTTATTGATAAATTATGGTCACCATCACTGCACTTGAAATAAAACCATATGTATTCGATTGTTATCTTACATGGGAAGATCACAACGACATTGCTGGAATTCTGTAGCGTAGGCGAGGGTTCTCGATATAATTTTGAGAATGGTGACAATTTTTATTAATGTTATTTTTAAAATTATGATTAAATATTTTTCATAGACTCAGTTTTTCAGTCTACTCTGATCGATTAGACACTCAATATTTCTTTTATCTGTTCAATGTTCAAGGCGCGCAGGGTTAGGTATTGAACGAGCTAATAGATGGCTGGCATGGCACGATAACGAGGAGCTGCATTGGACCGAATTTACATTTTTAACGCACCGGAGAGTCTTTCGAACCGAAGAGTTTCAGGATTGTGAGTCCACTCGTGACCAGACTGAAGATATGGGTGTCGATATTGGTTCAGTCCGAAAAGAACGACATATCAAATATGCAAAGAGATGGATTAATCAGCATCGAAATGGCATGTGTTGGGACGCTGGACGCTGCTGGATTTGTTGAGGCGGAGATCAGGGCACCCATGGACATATCTGGAGTGCTATAATGATATTCCTCTAATATCTTATACCTGATAACTGAACAGGATGACCTGGACAGTAGATCCACGTAAGCCTTTGGAAGTTAGAAACTTAAATAGACGACATCCACTAATATCACAACATTTTGGGACATTTCGTTTTGATCATGTTGGACTCTGCAACATCTACTGAAGTTGAATGCATTTGAAAATAGATGTCTCGAAAAATAATGAATATAAAATGGAACGATTCGAAGAAGTGATGAAATCAGAGACATGTCTGGTCAACCACTAGTGACAACTGTTATAAGAAGAGAAGATGGAGATATGTTGGGCACACCTTGAGGAGAAATGATCAAGAATATCAAAGCAGGCATTGAAGTGGGATGCAAAGGTTCAGTAAGAGAGTCGACTAGGAGACCTGAGCGAACTTTGCTGAGGCGGAAATATCGGTCTCAGTTCCATGGAGGAGTTGAGCGAGTTGTCCAGGATAGAACGGTATGGAGAAATTACTTGCAGGCCTTATGTAACGTATAACGGTACGAGAGGAATATTATTATGTATATAACATCTATTTAGAGTCAGATACAATAACAACCTTATTAAACGGAACAACATGGGAAGAGGGAGGCAGCAGTAAAGGCCTCAACCTTCATTTTCATTCTGCATGAAATAATATCATCTCGAAAGGGTATCAGTAGCGAGAGGTAACATGCTGTCTCTCGTGCCAGGTACTAGGTTGCTCCACGTGGACCCATCTGAATATTTCTCCAGTTCTCTGATCTCATTGTAGATGAGATCGAGTTCCTTATCCTATCGTAGGTCGACGTTAAAACGTAATTCACGTGTTTAATTTCAGCACGTAAAGAACCTGGAATTTCAAAATCGAGAAGAGCAGACGAAAACCGCTGGCGGCTCTTCTTCTTCTTTGCGTTCGTTCTTTAGACCAATTTTAATCACTCTTTGTGATATGTTTGATCTTTGCCAAGAACATACGTTGCACATTGGTTTGGTAGGCCCCTAAACCATAGATTTCTACAAGTTTAGGACATGTGCATCCGATTTCACCCAAACCTCCTTAGTCGCCTCTTACGACATGCTTGGCAGGTAACAATGGTTCTATTCTTTACACCCCAAATTTGGGCCCGGTAACCACTCAGGCGGATGGCCGGGCTAAATTCATTAGAAAAGATTAAAAATAAAATTCCTACATAAATCTTCTTGGAAAGGCTCAATATCTCCTCGAGTTGATTCTCTCCTCCTTATTTTTAAAATATACATGCAACAAATGAAGAATGCTTGTATCATCGTCATCAACATCATCATTCTCTGTCGTCATCAGGCAAGAGAATATAAGGAAGAAAAAATTATCACTATTCAATGTTGTATGTTTAGAGAATCACTATTCACTGTTGTATATTTACTATAAGATAATCACTATTCACTGTTGTATATTTACTATAGAATAATAAAGAGTTTTAAGAAAATCAAGGCCGCGTGCTAGCGTGTTCGTAGCGCGTTGGACTACGGGTGACAAGTCCTCTGTAAGTACGGGTTCAACTCCGCGGACTGGCAGAAAAGCTACAGGTTCCCCAGATTTACGGTGTTCGTGGCACCGAGCCGAAGGGTTACGATGTCCATGACACTGAGCCGAAGAGCTTTCAGCTCAAGTGCTTCTGGATCGGAAAAAGAAGAAAATCAAAGGGAAGCAACGTAAGCAAATAATATGATCAATAAATGGAAAGTTAACAAGTGTTAGGTGCTTCGGGAATAAACAAATAACCAAACACAGAATACGAACCACAAATCTTACTTTCTTAAAACACCCATCGCCTAGTCCTACTACGAGCTTAAAACACCCATCGCCTAGTCCTACTACGAGCTATACTCGGTACCCATTCCTAGACCTAAATGAAAAAATGCACACGTGACTCGGTCCAGATTCGAATCTACAACCTTCAGAACGACAATCAAACGCCTTAACCACTTTGCCATGCATAACCCTGTACAGTGGCGGCTCGTCATTAAGGGTCAGTGAGGCCGGGCCCCACCAAAAATAAGGTGTAACGTGATTTATTATTTTATACATTAAAATATATCCTAACCGAAACCAAGATTTTTCCGAAAATTTCTGTCTGGCCCCACTAACAAAAATGATCACAAGCCGCCACTGACCCTGTACTGTATATATAAATCCTACACGTCCATGCATAAATATTGTAAATAATAAATTATATCCATCCTTCCATTCGTCCTTGACCTGAGAACAACAACATGTGAAGATGTGTAAAATAAATATCCAAACTCCAGCATCATCAAACGATGCACATCAACTCATTCCAGTTACCCCATGACTTTAATCAGATTCTTTTTTCAGTATACGCCTTTTTCCCTCGCCAAATTATTATCAGGCGATTATACAGGCGTCATAAATTAACCTGATCATGTGATCGAACTGGTTCCATTCGTTAATGGACTATCGATCGCCAGGATTACTATATCGATCAGAATTGGTAGAGTTTCTAGTGTAAACCCGTTATTGATATTTTCTTTTGTTGAAACGTAATAATAGCTCACAGCTTTCCTGTTGTGAAGTGTTTCTCCTATTTAAAATGCCTTCCCCGCGTATCACCCTGAACGGAATCTACAATGGAACTATGAGTATATTCTACGCTGGTCCGCAGACAGGGGAATACTGAATCGAGAATATTCCACAGCTCTATTCTGAGTCTGTAGAAAGTAAGGTACCGGTTTGAACTCAGTTTTTGGTGTATGTTAGTGTTAGTGCTGCAACTATTGTGTATCAATGTGACAAGTTCGGACATGAAGTGAAATTACAATATGGTGTTGCTTTTTGGTGGCGTCTGTGGCTTAGGGGATAGGGACTCGGTCTATTAACCCCGAACTTCTGAGTTCGAATCACGCTGCGGACAGTTTGGTTGCAAATTGTTTCGCATGGATTTTACAAAAGGACGATGACACCACCGGTTCAGAAAGCAATGGCAAACTACTGAACGTAATAATGCCTAGAAAAATCACAAACAGAGTTAAAAAGCTGGGGTTGATTTGCAAAGTCCTGTAAAGGATATGTAATTAACTTTCAACTTTTGTTGCTGTTTGTATTTGTTCTTATAAACCTAATATCGATATAGAGGGAGACTGCAGTCTCAGTAAAGCTATTTAAACTAGCTAAACACGTACAAACAAAGTACTGTAGTTTTACAAAATGCAAAAACTACGCAGCAACGACCAAAAGGCCTTTATCAAGGAAACAAAACAACAGGAGTGACGAATTTCACAGCACACTACATTTAGACTACTACAGATATTCCAACGGGTATAAAATGAAAATCTGTGACTAAAAGCGGATAACGAAATAAATGCAGAAAAACTAGAAGTGTAAAAAGAAGAGAAACAATAAAAAATCAAATAAATAAACAACTTATATACATTTAAATATATATATTATTCGTTTTTAGTCACAGATTTTCATTTTATGCCCGTTGGAATATTTGGGAAATTCGTCACTCCTGTTGTTTCGTTTGCTTGATAAAGGCCTTTTGGTCGAAACGTTGCTGTGTATTGTCATTGTTCTTGTATTTTGTAAAACTACAGTACTTTATTATCAACATAGGAGACTCTGGCCGAAAGGTTTAGAGCACGGATTCCCATTCCGGTGACACGGGTTCGATCCCTTGTAAGGCCAACGAGTTGTTTTTTTATGTCGAACACATACAAAAACAAATTCAGACTTAAAAATGTTCGCCGTGACTGCACTAACCAAGCGACCATTAAATTTCTCAAGCTTTTTCCCACCCCTGAGCACTACCACGTCGTGAATGTGAGCACTACCCGGTCGTGAAGTGGGAGCACCTGCCCGGTTGTGAATGGGAGCACTGCCCGGTCTGAATGTGAGCACTACCCGGTCGTGAGTGTGAGCACTGCCCGGTCGTGAATGTGAGCACTACCCGGTCGTGAATGTGAGCACTGCCCGGTTGTGAATGCTGGGAGGCACTGCCCGGTTGTGAATGTGAGGTGAATGGTGCGCACTACCCGGTCGTGAATGTGAGGCACTACCAGGGTCGTGAGTGTGTTAAACGTGTTAATGCGGAACTATCGACTTGATCTACCACCTCCACTAGTGAGCACAGGTCCCTGATGTTTCCCTCCAACAAATATTGACATTACTAAGTGCATTCATTACTAATGACTTCACTATAAAAATAGATCCGTAAAGCTACAAGTTACGTTATGTCAATGCTTACGTTATTATATCGCTATCTGCTACCTCGTGTTTTCCTTGTTTTTAACCACATAATGCATCTCAGCAGTGGCGTCTGATCATTTGTTGGTGGCCAGACAAATATTTTCGGAAATCTGGTTCGGTTAGGATATATTTTAATGTATGAAATAATAAATACACGTTACACCTTATTTTTGGTGGGGCTTGACCCACTGGCCCTTAATAACAAGCCCCACTGCATCTCAGTAACAGTAACACCGTTATTAAAAATAGAAACATATCTATTTGTTTTTACGGGAAGTGTTATCGAAAAATGCAGGATTTATGCCATCACTACCATCATGTGCCTTTAACTAACTTTCATCATCATCATCATGTAAGTGACGGCTGCGTAGGCGATCATGGATCTCCACAAATCTCTGTCTCTGATGTTTGCTATCATCTCAGATGTTGACGCTCTTCCCTGACATGAAGTCAGGCTATCCAACATTTTTGTCTCTCTATCTTCCTCTGTCTCGTCTCCCCCCTATTTTACTGGTTGTTGCAATGTGTTCTAAACCTTCACTTCATCACATGTCCGAAAAATGATGACTGCCTCTTTCTTATATTGGTGATAAGCTTTCTGTGTCTTGCCTATTCAACACTTCCTCGTATGTACATAATGTCATATATCGTATGCAGAAAACTGGATTTTGTCGTGATTGATATTCCCTTCGACATGAATTGCAATTCAAGTGATGAACAGTTTTGTGTTAACACTTTAGCGACGGCCATATGCTTTAAGCGGTGCTGGTTGCTTTTGTAGCTGCACGACTGTTTCATTCTGGAATTAGTTCACGACACAAGAGACAATTGTTAGCATTTCGTGTGATTTTCATTGCCACAGGAACGGAGCAATTATGGGGTGACCCGTTGCAGTGAAGTTGGAACCGTACATATGAACTATGAACAACACCCCCACATTAGTCAATTTAGCAGTCCATGGGATTCTCATCATTCTTCTATAAAACCACATTTCTGTGGCCCTTAGAGATTTTTCTATCTGTGTTTTCATTGTCCATGACTCGTTTCCGTATGTCAGTATTGGTTCTATGTAGCATTGACTAACTCTCGCATTCTGATGGCAATTGACAAATACTTGTTGCATATAATGCTTCTCATTTTCTGGAAATTTTGCTTGCCCTATTCTGCTCTTTATATCTGATCGACATCTGCCATCTGATGTTACCAGGACTCCGATGTATTTAAATTGCTGACATGTCTTAACTCTGACCTATTTACTGTGATGGTGGTGCATTTACACCGTTACTAAAAATAGAATTTACCGGAAGTGTTATCGAAAAATGCAGGATTTTGATGCCATAAATATTTCGAGTTCATCACTACTATCATGTGCCTTAGTAGCTTTAGTGGTCGGTAATTGCTCTTCAAGAACTTGTTTTCTTAGTACTGTTTATCAATTCCGTTGTTTACGCACTTTTGTGCCATAATTCTGGTTACTTGCTGGCCTGTTCTTCTCTGATCCTCGTGGAAGATATGGCCTCAAAAGTTTGTCTCCAATTTTCCCGGTAGAGGGCAGTTTTCTTTATAGCTTCCTAGGATAGTCCAATATTCTCCAGTTTATTAATATTAATCCTTTACCAAGTCTGCTTAGAACGTCCTCTTTTCCGTTTCCTGGCAGCTTTCACAAGTGCTTGTCTAGTATATACGACTCCCCGTCATTTCTCCTCTTGACCTGGATCATCATGACTTCCTTTCCTGTTCTTATCCCCAGAAATATTTTCAAAATTTTACTGGGAACCTCGCCAGTGCTAAGGAGTTCGTGCACTGCAGCTGAGATCTTCCTGTGTAAGAAAGAGATCGGAACACACACGGTTACTGACCGAAGTGCAATGATGAAGGTCCTATCAATCAATCAATCTCATCTCCAGGTCTGTGTTTGCCACTCTGTCATACCATCGCAGTCTAAAAATTCACTAAAGACATTTGCTATAAGCCTAGGAAGTCGAATGTTCTCTCTTTGACTCGTTTTCAGTTGATTTTGCCGATTGTCGCTGTACGTTCTAAACAACCCTTTATCACAACATTTCCAAGACAGGTGATTGTCTCTTTATTGCGGTTGTATTAAGATTCCTCTTGCATGGACATTTTTGGGATCATATTAACATTAGTCATCTTAGCTGACCATGGATTCTAGAGTATTCTTCTGTAAAACTACATCTCTGTAGCTTTCACATACAGGGTGTTCAACTTAAAAGCAGCCTATGAATGGAGCTAATCTGGCATATATGTATGGAAATGGGAAGGTTCAGTTATGACGTAGTATAGGTCAAGGTTGTGTGATGGTGTGTAATTGTATAGCGGGAAGGGGCGATGAACAAATGTGACGTAGGACAAACTAGTCAGAACCGGTTTAAATAGTAAATAGACGAGATGCAATGCGTACCTGGCAAATTTATATGTATCACTGGGGCTACTTTTAAGTTGAACACCCTGTATATTGTAATCTGTTTATTTATTGTCCATGACTCTCATACATATGTAAATATTGGCATTATATTTTGTTTGTTTGTTTCGTTCGTTCTTCTCGAACATTTTGATCATTCTTATTGTGATTTATAAACAGTCTTTGCCAAGAACGATTAGAACGTTGCGTTCCATGTAAGCCCCTGCTAGTGTAGGACGAGCGCATCCAAAACCGAAGTTTTCGGCCTGACACTACAGTATCTGAAACAAATAAAAAAGTATCGAACGGGAAGGATTAGCGTAGTGCATAAGAGTTTGTCTATCCACTCGGGCACAAGAGTGTTGTCGGTTCAATCCCACAATCGACATTCCACAAGTGAAGAAAAGAATTGGCCCTCCTACCTCCTACACACTATGGAATTGAAATGTTCTTTACCCCGGTATTTTTACTACAAGATACCAATGTGTTGGTGCTTTTCCCTACCATTATTTTACTA
Organism: Arion vulgaris; assembly: GCA_020796225.1. Lineage (NCBI taxonomy): Eukaryota > Metazoa > Mollusca > Gastropoda > Stylommatophora > Arionidae > Arion > Arion vulgaris. Next base: position 36,164,501 of record CM036769.1, on the reverse strand, counting down.
CCAGATACAAATTGGTGCTTTTTCCGGTATTTTTACTACAAGATACCAATATGTTACTGTTTATCCCCGCACTACTATTGCATTTGATCTATCAATATTTGTGCGTTTATCTCCAGCTACTTCTGACGACACGCTGTCAATAATTCTGCCCCAGCATTATCCCTACTCTGTTGACACCAATCAGAAAATATCAACATAAAAATCAATAATGAAAATGAAGCGCACATAAAAAAATATACTTATTTAAAATAATAAAAACAATATCAAAATATATGCTCAAATGGTGAGTCACAATTATGACTCAGTTCTGATGGTCTTAATCATGATCATTCTGATCTCATTTACAACTCAGTAGATGTGGAACTATTCAGGGGAGTTTTCTATTTGTGACATCTTACCACAGAACTTTGAATACATTGGGGCATTACTGACAAATGACAAGAATGCTATAAAAGAAATTAAAAGAAGGCTGAGCATTGCTTTGCAAAAACTAAAAGTACTAACTAACCTATGGAAGAGAACTGACACAAGAACAAAAATTAAGTGTTTAAGAGTTTTCGTTTTTCCCTTGGCAACATATGGTTGTGAGACATGGATTATTGACAACGCGGCGGAGAAGATCATTAATGCCTTTGAATACAAATGCTACAGAAGAGTACTTAGAATATCATGGACAGAGAAAAGAACAAATGCTACAGAAAAGTACTTAGAATATCATGGATAGAGAAAAGAACAAATGCTACAGAAGAGTACCTAGAATATCATGGACAGAGAAAAGAACAAATGCTACAGAAGAGTACTTAGAATATCATGGACAGAGAAAAGAACAAATGCTACAGAAGAGTACTTAGAATATCATGGACAGAGAAAAGAACAAATGCTACAGAAGAGTTCTTAGAATATCATGGACAGAGAAAAGAACAGATGCTACAGAAGAGTACTTGGAATATCATGGACAGAGAAAAGAACAAATGCTACAGAAGAGTTCTTAGAATATCATGGACAGAAAAAAGAACAAATGCTACAGAAGAGTTCTTAGAATATCATGGACAGAGAAAAGAACAAATGCTACAGAAGAGTACTTAGAATATCATGGACAGAGAAAAGAACAAATGCTACAGAAGAGTTCTTAGAATATCATGGACAGAGAAAAGAACATATGCTACAGAAGAGTACTTGGAATATCATGGACAGAGAAAAGAACAAATGCTACAGAAGAGTTCTTAGAATATCATGGACAGAAAAAAGAACAAATGCTACAGAAGAGTACTTAGAATATCATGGACAGAGAAAAGAACAAATGCTCCAGAAGTTCTTTGAATATCATGACAGAGAAAAAGAACAAATGCTAAGAAGAGTTCTGATATCAATAGGAACTATAAAAAAACAAAGATGCTACAAAATATATGGATTCAAATGGACGAGAAAGCAAATGACTCAGTGAGGTCTTAAATGATCATACAGGAACAAATGCTACAAAGAGATTGTGGAATATCATGGACAGGAGTTATAGGACATTTTACCAAGAACTTTGAATACATGGACGGATAAGAACAAATGCACAGGAATGCTATAAAGAAATTAAAAAAGAAAGCTAAAAGCATTCTTTGAAAAACAAAAGACTAACTAACCATGAAGAGTACTGAACTGAAGAAAAAAATTAAATGCTAAGAGGTTTCTTGGAACTATGTGTGGACAGGATTATTAAACAAATGCGCAGAAGATCAATAAGGGCATGAAAAACAAATGCTACAGAAGAGTACTTAGAATATCATGGACAGAGAAAAGAACAAATGCTACAGAAGAGTTCTTAGAATATCATGGACAGAGAAAAGAACAAATGCTACAGAAGAGTTCTTAGAATATCATGGACAGAGAAAAGAATAAACGCTTCTGTTATGTAACAGCTTGATATTAAAGAGAGTTGGCTACTAACGAGCATAACATCAAGGAAAATTAAATATTTCGGACACATCAAACGACATGAGTGCCTGGAGAAAATAATTTTGGACGGAATGGTGCCTGGAAGAAGAATGAGGGGAAGACATAGAAGACGATGGGTGCAAGATGTCATTGACGATCTGAGAATGACTGCTGCGGATGCCGGTCAACTTGCACAGAACAGAGAGTGTTTCATGACTGCTGTCATGGGAGCCAAGTTCAGGAAGGAACAAGCTACTTGATGATGATGAAAATCTTATCGGCAGACCACCTACACAGATATATGCCATATCGGACATTATGCATTCACCTTGTGTGGTTAGAAAGAAGGCAGAAAGATATTGATTCGATCTGAGAATTTTGCATAAAGATATATTATGCAATATGTAAAAACGTATGGGAAACAGGAATATGACCAAAGGGATAGAAATATCAACATTTGTCCCGATACCTACAATGGGAGACACCAAATTATGTACCAACTATAGAACATTGGCAATGATTAGCCATGCAAGTAAAATCTTACTAAAATATTATTATGGGAAGACTATAGGAAAATGGAAGAAAATGTCAACATAACACAAGCTGGGCTTAAACGAAACAGAGGTACTTGTGACCATATATTTAACATGAGAACAATCATAGAAAAATCTAGAGAGTATAATGTAGATCTATACTCATGGTTTATTGACTACTCAAGGCATTTGATTGTGTAGAACATCAGGAATTCTGAAAGATAATGGGAGAAATGGGATTCCCATTACATTTGATACAGATCATAAGAGAACTTTATAGTGATATAAATTATGAAGGAAAATAAACATGGCTTTACAAAAAAATTAAACATCTAAAAACAGTACGGAATAGAACTTATAGGAAAACAAAGATCAGAATACCAAGAGCTTTCATATTCCCAGTGGCAACGTATGGCTGTAAAATATGGTCATTTAACAATGCAGTAAAAAAATATGTGCTTTTGAATATAAGTGTTATCAAAGAGTCCTCCGTATATCATGGACAGAGAAGAAAACAAATAGATCTATCCAGAAATAGCTCAAAATCAAAGTAAACTGACTGATGCTACAAATAAAAATGCGAAAATTAAAGTATTTTGGATATATATAGATACACGAAGGCCTGGAGAAGACCATAAAGGAAGAAGGCATACCGGCAAAGAGGAGAAGATGAGGACCACGGATTCAGGATGTAACTGGTGGTTTGAACATGACCGCTGCATAGGCGGGACGTCTGGTCTATGAGAGAGATAAATTTTGAAGGACTGTTATGGTGGCAAAGCTCTGCACATGACTAGCTATTAGATGAAGATATTCATTGAACCTGTGACGGGGTCAAGGGCGCATAGGGACAACGTCGCGCCAGGATTAGTGAGCTGACACCAATCAAGATCCTACCCCACCTCCACGTGGTGATCCTGGTAATAGACAAAGGTTCCTGTCTGGTTAAGTGGGTAAGGTTCGAACGAGAGCTACTCTGGTGTAGGTAGTGATGCAGACGTAGTCACGTTGGATGGGATCCGCTTGCAACACAGACGAGCGAAATCCTAGAGTGACTATTAATGCACGTCTCTCTAGGTCGATGGAAAAAGCTGAACGGATAACCATAAAAGGATGACGGGTGCATCCAGAGAAGAGACGCAGGCCCACCTGGAGAAAATGTTGGCCCGAGATGAGCTGCACGTGGGCCCACATAGAGAAAACTGGAGCCCTGAGGTGGGGGCCGAGTTGAGCACCGTGTCCGGACAGCCTAGAGGCATGGTAAATATGAGCACGGTGATAACTGATGGAGATGGTGGGACAGGCACCAGGGCAGAACGAGCACGCATGCGGACGATGTACGGGTGGGCCCACCGGTGGGCAGACGTGCACGGCGCTGATGGTGTAGCGAAGAGGGGGCGTGGCAGGCATGAAGGTGAACGGACCACCCAAATGTATAGAAAAACTAGAAAGCCCAGCAGAGGTTGAATCCAGTCCGCGTTTCTACATGCAGGGAACTACTACTGCCTTGTAGTTAGATTGGGGACAATCAAAGTCTAGCAGAGCAAACCGTACACAAAACTGGACCGGCGGAAAACCAAGTAGTCCACAAAAAGACCGGCAAACTGGGCAGACGGAGCTCAACAGCCCGGGATGGTAGATCGTCTAAGGGTCGCTACCCTAAAAGAAAATATCAACCTTCTTCCTTGCAGTCAAAGGCTGACGGAGAGCGAACCCATTAAACGCTAGTTGAAATCGGACACGTCGCTGAAGGACAAGCACTGGAGCTCCACATTGTACTGAAGATTGTGACGTAAAACAAACGTTCTTAGCAGAGGCTGTTGATATATCACAATAAGAATGATAAAAATGGCCGAAAAAGAACGATCCAGAGAGAGAGAGAGAGCCTGTGACCACGCAAGTACACTAACTAATTCACTATCACGCCTGTCACATTCTGCAATGACATATTCAAAATAGTTAGCAATAAAATGCAAGTGAATGCCAGTGGCACTTATGAAAAACAACAATAAAGAGGAAATAATTCCCCTGCAAAAATGGAATAACAAAATGGTCTTCTTTTGTTTAGTTTTTAGAAACGTTTCACTTCGATTAAATTTCTATTTGATAGCATTTTTTCTTCTTTTAATTACTCCTTAGAGAGTGCAAGAAAATTAAAGTGGGACAATTATGAAATAATAATCACTGGGCGTGTGAGAGAGAGAGATAGAGGGAGAGATTATGTGTTTATGTATATGTGTGAGGAGAGAGTGTGTGTTTGTTCAAGAGAATGGCATAGAAACGAGTGAAAGAGAGAAAAAGAAAATTAGTGAGAGAGAGAGAGAGAGAGTTTGTTTGTGTCCAGGATTTGGTGTGTGTGTGAATATGTGAAAGATAGAGTGTTTGTGTGGGTGTATCTGAAAAGAGATAGGAGAGAGGGAGAAAGATAGAGAGTGTGAGAGTAGAACGAAGAGTGATTGACTTTACTGCACCGGATTGTACTCCATATTGCCCGGTCCCTCTCCAAAGAAATGGCACGCCACCTGCTGAAAGTATTGCAAAAGCACAAGCCCTGTAGCTCAGGCAACAACCCTATTAATATTTGAAAACAAAATTGCACCCGTGAACAAAAAAACACGGTCCGGATTCGAACCCCCGACTTTCGGAACGAAAGACAATGACGTAACAACATAGTCACATAGACCCCAAAGAGAAAGAGAAACAGAGAGAGAGAGAGTCTTCTTATTCTCTTCCACCATTTACTTCTTTATAGAAGTGTTGAGGGGGAGGACGTAGTGATCTTTGTGTGCTTGTCTTAAAGCACTTTGTAAGCTGATATTCATTTTCATAAGGCTGTTCTTGATGCCGTCGCTCCATTCTTTTGCGTGGTCTGCCTCTTGCTTTGTACTCCTAATACTTTTTCTGTGTGGCTCTCTGTGGTAGCTCTCAATTGTGATATCATATCAAAGTAACATGAAAATAACAAACGTGTTATACTATGAACTGGTTACTGTTATTGAATAATAAATCAAAGTCCGATAACACCAGGAAAACCTATAGCTGCTCAGTCTCCCACAGAAGATGTCGAATCCGATGTATGCTGACGATTCCCATGCCTCGCTGGTTGAAAGCACATAGTATACTGCCACACCAGCCTACAGTTATCTTCCGTACATCTAATAATTCCAAACACATTAAAACGATGTACAGATATAATATCACATCCAGGTGTAAGAATCCAACGGTTGGCTGCTACGCAATCATGATACATCTGACTTAAACTCCCCCACAATCGGTGCTGCTCATGCAAGGCTGTCTCTTCTCTCATTAGTGCAAACAACCACATGTTTAGAGCAGTGTATTTACCATCCGGAGCATTGTAGCTTTTCCTTTTGCCAAAGGTGCCATGGACATGTTAGATCTCCATGTGATGCGGTTCTTGCTAGCAGTTTGGGAATCTGTGGTTTTACATCCCAATGAGTTGAACTTTCTCTGTTGGATGGTACTCAATATCGCAGAAACGTCTTTGGTCATCGGGCACTTTTATTTTAACTGGTACACATACGCATTCTCCTGGTAGTAGGTAGTGTCGATAATCTCCATACCGCAAAGTACACGCCAGCCGCCAGTAGTTGGAGGCTTCAATATCCACTCATACTGCAACAGTACACGTAAACTGCTGGTGGTTGGTAGCCTCAATATCCACTCATACTTCAACAGTACACGTAAACTGCTGGTGGTTGGTAGCCTCAATATTCACTCATACTGCAACAGTACACGAAATCGCTGGTGGTTGGTAGCCTCAATATTCACTCATACTTCAACAGTACACGTAAACCGCTAGTGGTTGTGCCTCATATCCACTCATACTTCACAGTACACGTAAACCTGCTGGTGGTTGTAGGCCTCAATATCCACTCATACTCAACAGCACACGTAAACGCTGGTGATGTGGCCTATATCCACTCATACTACAACAGTACACGAAAACGCTGTGGTTGGTAGCCTCGATATCCACTATATGCACAGCTACACGTAAACGGCTAGTGAATCGTGCCCTTGATATCCACCCATAACCACAAAGCACACGTAAACCCGTTGTGGTCGTGGCCTTGATATCCACACATACCACAAGAGTACAAGTAACCCGCTTGTGGTTGGATACCTCTCTAATCACTCCTACCGCATCAGTACAAACTACTCTCAATTAACCAGAAAATAATATACAACGTACGTGCAATGAAGACTTAATACTAACTAAATAATAAAAATTGCGGCCTTTGATCTGTGCTGACTACTGAACCAAGAACTAAGCTCCATCCAGGCGGGCAATAATCAATTACAAGGGAATTTCTCACATATCCTCTAGCTTCGACTCAGGCAGCATTTTTTGTTCTTGTGTTTTAACAATTGTTATGGATTACTGCGTTCCTATGGTGATCAAAGATAACTAGCTATATTCAAACCTACAGAACATCGTTTGTAGTTTGTACTAGCTAGAGAATATACTTGACACTGCTCAAGTTAGTTTAGGGATATTGTTGATAGTTTAGTTAGTTAGTTTGGGGATATAGTTGATAGTTTAGTTAGTTAGTTTGGGAATAGTGATGTTGCTAGTTAGTGGGGATTTGATAGTTATAGTTAGTTTGGGGATATTGTTGATAGTTTAGCTAGTTAGTTTGGGAATATTATAGTTGATTAGTTTAAATGATAGTTAGTTTGGTTTGATATAGTTGATAGTTTAGTTAGTTAGTTTGGTAAATATAGTTGATAGTTTAGTTAGTTAGTTTGAGGATATAGTTGATAGTTTAGTTAGTTAGTTTGGGAATATAGTTGATAGTTTAGTTAGTTAGTTTGGGAATATAGTTGATAGTTTAGTTAGTTAGTTTGGTGATATAGTTGATAGTTTAGTTAGTTAGTTTGGGAACATAGTTGATAGTTTAGCTAGTTAGTTCGAGGATATAGTTGATAGTTTAGCTAGTTAGTTTGGGGATATAGTTGATAGTTTAGTTAGTTAGTTTGGTGATATAGTTGATAGTTTAGTTAGTTAGTTTGGGAATATAGTTGATAGTTTAGCTAGTTAGTTTGAGGATATAGTTGATAGTTTAGTTAGTTAGTTTGGGGATATAGTGACTAGAGACCGAATCTTTTTCTTAGTGAAGAGGACGATGAAGACATGATTCAATGAAAAGTCAAAAGATACACCTTTCATAATTTTAACCCTTTAACTCCGTTTATGTCTATCCCAGGTGTATTATAGAATTAGTTGTCCACTCTTGCCGTTAAGTGTAGATTTGGGAGCTTTAATTTAGGTTCCAGGGCCAGATGATTCGCCCTTGTTGTGTTATATCCGTGTTTATTTAGAGTGGTCTTGATATTGTCTATCCATCTTTGTCGTGGTCTTCCCTTTGGTCTAGTACCTGAACTCTTTTTATTATATGCTGTTATTGGTGGTTGGTTGTATTTCATTCTCATTAAATGACCAAACCACTGCATTTGTTGTCTTTAAACGTATTCGGTGCATGAAGTTAAACCCACTCTGCTTCTGATGTCCTCATTTCGTAGTCTATTTTCCTGGTGGTTCCCACCGCCTTCCTCAAGCATTTCATTTCACTCTGTACTTTTGGTTAATCCAGATGCATTGATATTACATTGTATACGGACTTCTCCTGTATACTGTCTTCGTGTCATCTTAAAACATACTGCAATCCAGTACATCGGTGGAGCAGGGCGAATGATTTAAAAACACTTGTCATGAAATATTAAAACATATTTCTTATAAACTCATGATATTTTTATTAATTCTTAGAATACAAACCATTTGACAAGCCATTCTGACAGTATCAATTTTCCAGCAAGTTACCATACGATCCAAAACATTAGGTAAAATGAAAAATATTATTACGATCCTTCTGATACTGTAATGTAATTGACATAAATCGATATTTATGCTAAAATACTCGCCATAAACAGTTTATTGCTAAAATACTCGCCATAAACAGTTTTATTGCTAAAAACAGCCATAAACAGTTTTATTGCTAAAAACAGCACATAAACAGTTTTATTGCTAAAAACAGCACATAAACAGTTTTATTGCTAAAAACAGCACATAAACAGTTTTATTGCTAAAAACAGCACATAAACAGTTTTATTGCTAAAAAACAGCACATAAACAGTTTTATTGCTAAAAACAGCACATAAACAGTTTTATTGCTAAAAACAGCACATAAACAGTTTTATTGCTAAAAAACAGCACATAAACACATTGTTTATGTTCGCGTGTATTAAGAGTTTAGTATACCTCAGATACCATCTGTGTGTTGTCGGGGCTTACAAGGGGAGCAAATAATAGTAACACTGCGACCTACATAACTTCTCGTAAGAGGCGGCTGAGGTAGGCGCCTACGGAAGCTACCCTAGTAAAAAAAAAACGTCGCAGAAATCGGATGTGCTGGCCGTAGTCGCATAACTGGCACAACGTAAATCGCTCTTAGGCTCAGATCACATACAAATCACAAAGAGTGGTTAACAGGTGGTCAATATAAAGCGTTAGAAGAAAAATACTAAAAAATCGTTCCTAAAACTAAACGTATATCCCACAATCCTACGCAATAATTGCTAATTTCTAATATTTTCTTTCAACTTCCATCTCACAATATTTATGACATCAAAATATTACCATCACGCCCAAGGTATACTTCAAGACATCAAAGAATTGCATGTAGATCTAAGAGTACAGAAAGTAAGTACGAGAAGGAAAAGTGAGAAAGTTATCACAAAAATATACTGGAATAAATCAGAGAAACTATCTATGGTGTGATATTTAATTTCAGTATCAGCAGAGAATGGGTGCCATTAGTAAATAAATCATAAAAATTCAATTTTAAAGATATAGATCCCACATTTTCACACGTACTAAACAAATGATAAAGCAATCTAAAACAGTGATTGGCAATGTAGTTCAGTATAGACAAGTAGGTAAGTGAGACTTTTGACAAGAAAAATTATTTTAGTCATGTGCAAAATATAGGTGTCACTTATTACACAATTTTACGACTGTAATTTTGCATGAATGTTAACATTAGGACTGCCTATAGCGTATACTAGGATAATTCCAATATCTTGAGTATAATTTTTTAATGATTTTTCAAAGACGACAATTTTTAACCAAAAAAAATACAATTTTCAGGTGGCAACAAAATAAAATCTATTCAGTGTATACTATTTATCCTAGTACTTGCCAAAATCACACAATCTGTGTATATGATGTTTAATTTTGAATGAATTTGACTGTACAATTTCATTAAAATTTTGTAATAAGTGACACCTATATTTTGCACATGACTAAAATAATTTTTCTTGCCAAAAATCTCACTTACCTACTTGTCTATACTGAACTACATTGCCAATCACTGTTTTAGATTGCTTTATCATTTGTTTAGTACGTGTGAAAATGTGGGATCTATATCTTTAAAATTGAATTTTTATGATTTATTTACTAATGGCACCCGTTCTCTGCTGATACTGATACCTTAAAATGATGGATAGACTTGGGGTTTAATATCTCAGAGATCTGATAGGATCATTTATGATGTAATTTCTTCTTCTTCTTCTTCTTCTTCTTCAAATGCTTCATATCGACCATTTGTTAAATCTCTCTTTGTGATTTGTATGTGATCTGAGCCACATTCTTCTTCTTCACATGCTTCATATCGACCATTTGTTAAATCTCTCTTTGTGATTTGTATGTGATCTGAGCCACATTCTTCTTCTTCACATGCTTCATATTGACCATTTGTTAAATCTCTCTTTGTGATTTGTATGTGATCTGAGCCTCCTTCTTCACATGCTCTATATTGACCATTTGTTAAATCTCTCTTTGTGATTTGTATGTGATCTGAGCCTCCTTCTTCACATGCTCCATATCGACCATTTGTTAAATCTCTCTTTGTGATATGTATGTGATCTGAGCCGCCTTCTTCTTCTTCAAATGCTCCATATCGACCACTTGTTAAACCACTCTTCGTGGTCTGTATGTGATCTGAGCCTAAGAGCGATTGTACCCGTTATGTGCCTATGGGTGCCTCTGCCATCACATCCGATTTCTGCGCGCATTTTCATTGTTCATTGCTGTTTTATTTACAAGGGTAGCTCCCTAGGTAATTTTCCTTCGTGTTTTCATCGCTTTTTAACGATAATTTTTCGCCGCACATTTAGCCTTTACGATCTGAGCCTAAGAGTATGTCTACACTATGCACCATTTCTGAATATGTGAGATCTATGTTCCGGATCTGAGCCTAATAGCGATTGTACGTTGTACCAGTTATACACCTACAAGTACGCCAGCACATCCGATTTCTGCGTCGCTTTTATTTACTAGGGTAGCTTGCATAGACCCCTACCTCAGTCGCCTCTTACGACATGCATTGTAGGTCGCAGTGTTACTATTATCTGCTCCCTTGCGAGCCCCAGAATCACACGGGCCATTACGTAATATTATTCTTTGTATTTTACTGTTCTGTGAAAGCTTCTCGGAGAAATCAGGTCACGTCAATCATCTGTTAAATTTAGCTAGAACTATCCGACTTTTTTGTTATGAATATCTCGCATATACGTTACTATCACCACGTACCATGTGGGCTGGCGTATGCGATCATGTATCTCCACAAACGTATGTCCTGAATACTGACTATTAGTTTCTTCTTCTTCAAACTCTCCATATCGATCACGTGTTAACCACTCTGTGTGATTTGTATGTGATCTGAGCCTAAGAGTGATTGTACGTTGCGCCAGATGTGGCCTTAACTGTAGGCAGGCACATCCGATTTATGCGATGCTTTTTATTTACTTGGGTATCTTCCGTATGTCCTACATCAGTCGTCTCTTACGACATGCCTTGTAGGTCGCAGTGGTACTATTCTTTGCTTCATTTGCGGGCCCCGACAACACACGGGCGAGATTATTAATTTGAAAGTTGACATTTTACCGTACCATCGCTATAGAATGTTCAGAATTTTCTCTCTCTGTCGTTCTCTGTTTCCTGACACATTGATTTTTCTGGCTGCAACCAATTGTTATATTTCTTCTGTTTCCAACACGACCATCAAAAACAATGATTCCACCATTCTTATGTTTATATTAAGAGTATCGCCCGCGTGCCCAGCGTGTTCGTAGCGCGTTGGACTACGGGTGACTAGTCCTCTGTAAGTGCGGGTTCAACTACGCGGACTGGCAGAAAAGCTACAGGTTCTCTAGATTTACGGTGTTCGTGGCACCGAGCCGAAGGGTTACGATGTCCATGACACCGAGCCGAAGAGCTTTCAGCTCAAGTGCTTCTGGATCGAAAAAAAATTAAGAGTATCCATGCAATTCTTTTGAGAATATCATGACATTCCCAGAATTCATCTAAATCTCTCGCAGCTCCTTCCAGCTCTTGTATTTTTCCAGAGGACCCTAGGATTGTTACCGGAGCTATGGAGTTAGTGCTTTATGAAATACTCTTTGCAGGTGAAGTAACATTTCTTTGCGAAGAGGGATCGAGGAGTAAAACACTCTGCAACGAAGTAAATCTAGATCTTTTGTTTTACACCTGTGTGTTGCCTAGGCTCGCAAGGGAAGCAACGAATACAGTAATACAGTAACACAAAGAGTAACACTGCGACCTGTGTGGTGGCGTCTGTGGCCTAAGGGATAGTGACTCGGTCTATTAACCTCGACGTTCTGAAATCGAATCACGCTGCGGACAATTTGGCTGCAAATTGTTTCGCGTGGATTTTTACGGAAGGACGATGACACCATCCGTTCAGAAAGCAATGGCAAACTACTGAACGTAATAATGCCTAGAAAAATCACAAACAGCGTTAAAAGCTGGGGTTGATTCGCAAAGTCCTGTAAAGGATATGCAATTACTTTTTTTAACACTGCGATCTACAAGGCATGTGGTAGGAGGCAACTAAGGTAGGTGCCTACGGAAGCTTCCCTAGTTAATAAAAAGCGTCGCAGAAATCGGATGGGCTTGCCTACTTGTAGGCACATAACTGGCAGAACGTATAATAGCTCTTAGGCTCAGATCACATACAAATCACAACCAGTGGTTTAACAAGTGGTCGATATAGAGCGTTTAAAGAAGAAGAAGTAGAAGTTTTTTTTCTTAGACTATTCTGTCTGCTTGTTGAGTAATGTAGTGTTATATATCCCTCTCGTTGTTGTATATCCCTCTCGCTGTTATGTAACTGTTGTGTCCTAATTACCTATGAACTCGACTTATTCCGCTTGATTCGATAACTTTCCAGACAGTTCGAGTCAACCTATACTTATTCGATTTGTTGACGACTTCAGGTCTGTGAAGTCAACGATTGCGTGATACATTAATTTAGTTTGGTCTGAGGACGCCAGTTTCTGTTGCTACGGGAAACACATTGTCACTTATATTCTTGCCGGTTTGGCCAATTTTTGAGCCAATATCTTTGTCAGTTTATTTTCTTCGGCAACCACTGGGAAAAAAGAGACGTTTTTTTTCTAAACAAAACGATCTGTGCTTTTTTTTTTTTAATTATTGTTGCTGTGAAGTCTATAAATGGACTTTTAGTGTCTTAGTAATACTGATCCAATAGCACTCGGCTCTCTTCACATGGGACGAGATCGAACTTTATTTTTCAATGATTTCTGATAAAGGGTAGATGAAGTCAAGCGTCTAGTCATATTGGAGAAGGGCGATAAGATAGGTACAGTGATCAAGCTGGATATACAAGTTGAAAATCGTTAAGATCAGACTGGATAACTGCTGCCCGATAAAAAAATAAATGCGAATTAAAAATTATTTTCTGAAACAAATTTTCCCCACTCTGCAAATAACATTTGCAATTTCCCCATTAACTACTATACTGAAACAGGGTTGTGTGCTCTCACATCTTCTCTTCAACATATATACAGGCAGAATCGTGAAAGAGGCACAGTGCGAAAAAGACCTTATTGACATAGACAATGATCACGACGACCAATTAAATAACAAAATCAACGAATTGCTTTCAGCGGACGACCAAAGTTTAATCTTTGAAGATAAAGATCAGCTACAACATCACATGAATTCATTGCTAATAACATGTAGGAAGTACAACATGAAAATCAATAAACAAAAGACCGAGACAAAGAAAATGAGCAGAGCCCCAAGCCAAGCAAACATACAAATAGATAACACCAGAGTAAAGAAAGTTTCTGAATTCAAATATTTAGGCAGCATTTTCGCAGAGGACGGAAAACTGATAAGAAATAGAGACAAGGTGTCAAAAGCAAACGCAGTGATCTACCAGCTGGCACCATTACTACAACACCCAAAGATCAAGGTGGAAGTGAAAAGACAGATAATAAAAAGTATTTTCCTACCAACACTTTGTTACCAGTGCTAAACTTGTTCTCTTACAGCCACACACAGCAGAAAAGCTACCACGTGTGAAATGAAATGCTTGAGGAAGGCAGTGGGAGTCACCAGGAAAGACAGACTACGAAATGAGGACATCAGAAGCAGAGTGAGCATAACTTCATGCACCGAATACATCGAAAGACAACAAATGCAGTGGTTTGAACATTTAATGAGAATGAAATACAACCAACCACCAATAATAGCATATAATAAAAAGAGATATGTTACTAGAGCTAAGGGAAGACCAAGAAAAAGATGGATAGACAATATCAAGACCACACTACATAACACGGATATAACACAACAAGGGCGACTCATCTGGCCCTAGAACATAAATTAAAGCTCCCATCCCTAAGCTTAACGACAAGAGTGGACAGCAACTCATCTTCCATCTTGGAATAGATAATAGACAACTATTATATGCGTACATAAGCAAGTTGATAAACTCATTAATAAATTTAAAAAACCCATCGTCTATTCAGTCTTCTAATCTGGTAAATTAAGAAAGAGTTAAGCTACATTAAGGACCCCTTTTGCTGACAAAAAAGAATTTGCCTAACACAGGACTCGAACCACTAAACCTTTCCTTCTTACGGCACCCATTGACTAGCCTACTGGCGAATAGTAGTTTGTGAGATCACTAATAATTGTTTCCTATCTATTTGTATATCTCCACGAAATCAAAGCTTTGGATATTCAACTGAACTAATGAAATCTGTGTTGCTGTATAGCTCGGAAACGTGGCGAGTCATCAAGTTAAATACAAATAAGATTCAGACCTTTGTCAACGGATGTCTTCGACGGATTCTCAGGCTGATATAGTATAACTGAGTTGTAAACACAGACCTGTAGATAAGAACAGGACAGGAACACATGATGTCCCAGGTCAAGAGGAGAAAATATCGATGTGTCGAGCATACCCTAAGGAAGACACAGTCGAGTGCAACTAGACAAGCACTTGAGTGGAACCCGCAAGGAAAACGAAAAGACACCCCTAAACAGACCTGGAGACGGTCTTCCTGAGGAACTGACTATCCTGGGAGACCATAAAGAAAACATCCAGAGACCGAGAAGAGTTACGAACAACTGTTGAGACCCTATGCTCCATGAGGAACGGAGAGGAACAAGTAAATAAGTAAGTAATCTATTTATTTACCATATTCATTAGCTATGGTGCTTCCTCTGTAGGTTCTCAAAACTCCTTGTTTACGTATCTTTATGGGGGTCCTGACCTACAGAAAAAAACAGCTGCCGGCTGCTCGACGACACTGCCATCTCCAGCCAAAACATTGGCATTATGGCTGCCCTCAATGTCACATTGAGATGAATTTTGTCATGTTGTGTAGATGCAAATATGATAAATATAACCTTCCAGTTAGCCAAATAAAATGTCGATAAAATGACACTCGAACCGAGTTAAAAATAACACCTTCAAGAGGACATAACTTGCATTCCTTCCTACTCTAGACATCTCTAATTAGAGTTCTCCCCCGTAGGGTCTAAGTTCTTATGACGCGTGAGCACAGTCAGAGCGGAAGCCAGGAGATGAAATATCGTTATTGTTATAAGATTTTTAACAATGTTCGATAGTTCTTTTATTCCTGGCTCACTTCTTCTAAAGAAGCTTGCATTGCCGTATCAGTTATGTTCTTTCACCCTCAGCATGCACTTTCTTTATAAATTTGTTGAAGCCTGCCTTTTATTTGTCTTCATGTTCTTGCTAGTGGTAGCTACTTTTCACGGTGGAATATTTCAGAAAGCTGTATTTAGGTAATAATTTGTATTTCCTATTTGTCTTCGCGTAGTAACAAATACTTCATACCTGTCTTTGTGTAGTCTTCTTTTTCTTCTCTTCTTCCCCTTTCAACTCCCAACGGAGCACAGGTCTTCAACAAACGTATTCCAGCTTTTCCTCTCTCATGCCATCTCTTCCAATTATTTCCACGCTTTACCTATCATTTTCATATCAGTCTCCAACTCTCTTCTCCAGCTATGTCTAGACCATCTCCTACTCCTCTTTCCCTGCGGGTTCAAATACAGTGCCTGTCTTGCACTGCGTCGGTCGGTCTTCTCAAGTATGTCCTTTCCATCGCCAGAGTCTTTGTGCAGTAATGAACATTGAATAACAAAGTTTGTATAGCAGGTAATAAAGAAAATTGTTTTAACCCTTTAGCTGCTAAAGACGTATATATACGTTTTTCCCATTCACTTCTAGGCGCATTAACACGTCTGTTATTATCTCTCCTGTATGAGCTAAAGATATGTTAACACGTTATACATTGCTACTGTCACTGCTATAGGTGTACATTCAGTCAACAAATAAACATAGAAATAAAGAGTAGTTATTTTTAGCTCAGCTTTCACAAAGTATGTAGCAGTGAAAGGGTTAATACCATGAGGTATATTAGAAAAGACGGTATTAGGGGCGTATTTTTCATTGACCATCGTCACAATATAAGCGATGTTGTCAACATCTTACCATCCACCTTTATTTCCCACTGTTTTCATAGTATCCAATTGAGGATGAATCGACCTAAGAGCCGATACGGTAGGAAAAAATTCCACGCCCACTTTCAAATGGAACCTGAACCAATCACCTAAAACACAAATGCAATGAGAGCCACGCTATTATGGTTCCTCCACGTTTCTGTATTAATCAATATTTTTTACCATTGTTTGTGTAAAACTTTCTATCCACGAGATGGATTGTAAGCCACGGCGATCATGCTCTTACTGCCCCCACTTTTTTTCAGGATGACTGTCTGATCTTTACTGTGTTCAGAACCCTTGTGAAATAGCAATGCTACACGGATACAGTCGGATGCAATGCTACACGGATACAGTCGGATGCAATGCTACACGGATACAGTCGGATACAATGCTACACGGATACAGTCGGATGCAATCCACGATCAGTCGGATGCAATGCTAAAGGATACATCGAATGCAATGCTACACGATACAGTCGGATACAATGCTACACGGATACAGCGATGCAAGCTCACGGATCAGTCGCCATTTCTCACGGATACAGTCGATGCATGCTACACGGATGTTCGATACCCATGCTACACGGATACAGTCAATGCAATTACACGGATACAGTCGAATGCAATGCTACACGGATACAGTCGGATGCAATGCTACACGGATACAGTCGGATGCAATGCTACACGGATACAGTCGGATGCAATGCTACACGGATACAGTCGGATACAATGCTACACGGATACAGTCGGATGCAATGCTACACGGATACAGTCGGATGCAATGCTACACGGATACAGTCGAATGCAATGATACACGATACAGACGGATACAATGATACACAGATACAGTCGGATACAATGATACACTGATACAGTCAGATGCAATGCTACACGATACAGTCGGATACAATGCACACGGATACAGTCGGATGCAATGCTACACTGAAAAGCAAAAGGCCGTCCAAACAAAAGGGTAGACCTCAGAAATAACAGAGGTGGTGAAAAACACTATTTAGGAAGCGCACACAGAAGAAGTTCGTTCTAGAAATCTTTCTGTATCCTGACTCTATGAAGCAAAACATGATTACCCCTGTCATGTTCATGGAGAGAATCTGGAACACGTCAACACCCCAGTAGGATACATAACAGACACACTATAACCTGGAAGATTTCTGCAAGACCAAGCAGTCATTAATAAGTCTACAGCTTCAAAGCACTTTTTATTACGACTTGGACTGGGACACTGACTTTTAGTGATAGTTATTGATAAGCATACTAATGGTTATATTTTGTATAGTACTAGAGAAGATGGAGATATGTTGGGCATACTATGACAAGCAATTATTAAAGAATTACATAGCAAGTTTTGAAGTGGGAAATAAAGGTTCCAAAAAGAAATAACACGCTAGAGAAACCATGAAAAGAACTTTATTGGAAGAGGCAATAAATATCAGTCTCAATTCTATATAAGATATGGAACCAGTTGTCCAGAATAAAGGGGTATGAAGAAATTGCTTGCAGCTTAATGTAAAACGGTACGGGAGAAATACAATATAGCGTGTTAGAGGATTGGATACAGAGTTAGTAGTAATGATACCAACAAATGTGCTTGAATTTTTCACTCAATAGAAATGAGTCTAATAGATAACAGAGAAATGTGGGTCTCTATGGCGATGTGGTTAAGTCGTTTGCCTGGCGTTCTGAAGTTTATCAGTTTGAATCCGGACCGAGTCCCATGTGCAATTTTTTGGGTAGAGATCCTAGAATTGTTTCTGAAGCTACGGAGTTCGAGCTTTGTGCAGCACTCTCGACGGGTGGCGTGCCATTGTCTGCTGAGAGGGACGGAGTCATACGGGGAAACCCGGGGCAATGAAGTCAATCCTTCGACTTAAGAGAAATGAAAACAATACAACTGAAAAAAAACGAGGCCAGAAATCATGTTTTGTTTCAAATAAATGTTTGAATGAAGGACACATTAATTATTTATCTATCATCATTTCAAGAAATTTCATTTGCAACGTTCTAGATCTGATGTATAAGAAGGCTGTAGTATTATTCTCTTTCTCATATTGATCATTTGTCAACAGGTCTTGGTGCAAGGTATTACGTCACTCATTTCTCTACCGGCCATCTCTTTGTTAGAAGCTTATGTTGGCATTCACTCGCAAGTATTACCTGACAAACCTAGATTGGCGTCTATTTTACAAACTTAATTACGAGAAGTGAACTTCGCAAGATCATGCAACCAATGTAATAAATCAATCAATCAAGTGTCATACCTGCCGGAGTAGGCAACCATGTCTCTCCATAACTCTCTTTCGCCTTGGTGCAGGTATACCCGAAGAACCTTGATTGTCTGATTCTTATTCTTTTGATAAGTTTTCTTTGTGCTCAGGCCTGTTTTAAAATATCATTTGTTTTCTTCGCTGTAATTGGAGTTTTCAACATTCTTTTGTAACACCACATCTAAATGGCTTCCAATAATCTTAGTGATTGCTTGTTCATTGTCCATGATTCGCTGCCATACATAGATATTGGTTCAATATAGCACTGGAGTACTCGTTTCCGCAGTGTCATTGGAAGTGAATACAAGCATAGTATGATAAATACATGATAAATAAGTTAAGTTGCCTAAATTAGATGTATTTTCTTTCCTTCAATTATTTGTTTTGTAAACATGAACGTTCTGTTTAATTATGTACATATTGATTGATTGATTGATTGATTAATATAAGCAATCATTAATAAACATGATAGCCGTCACGATCTTAAATAAATTTCATTTTCAGTATGAAGAGTCTTCTTTCGATCCAGAAGCACTTGAGCTTTCAGCTCTTCGGCTCGGTGCCATGGACATCGTAACCCTTCGGTTCGGTGCTACAAACACCGTAAATCTGAAAAACCTGTGACTTTTCTGCCAGCCCGCGGAATTGAACCGCACTCACAGGGTTTTGTCGCCCGTCGTCCAACGTGCTACTAACACGCTGGGCAGACGGGCATCTAAACAGTCTAAAGACTACAGATTGCCTTCATTGTATGGGTTTAGCCCCATATGGATCCGTCCCTCTCCGCAGAAATGGTACGCCACATGACGAGAGTATTGCTCAAAGCAGATCTCCCTAGCTCCGGCAACAATTATACGGGTCTGTAGAAAAATACACTCGCACAGAAGGGTGCGGTCTAGATTCGAACACACGATCTTCGAAACGCAAGGCGAAGGCACTTAACCGCAGAGAATTTTACTCCCAGTGTGGAATAGAACACGAATCATGTCTATAAGAAGCGAGTGCGCTAACCACCACGCTACGGCACGTATCCTATGTTTGTGATCTAATGAATATTTCTTACTCTTGTGTATTCCTATCTTCTTCTTATAGAGGACGGTCTCAGCAGCTGTACACAAACTCCGTAGCAACGGCGAGAGCTCTTAACGTAGTTTTCACTTGTAAAACTCCTTGTGCTCATCTTCAGAATGGCAAACATTTGAAAGACTTATTCTTCTATTTGTATTATTTTTGTTCATTCACCGTCTTTCCAGAGGATTCTTATTGATTTTTTAACTGTTAATTGTTCTTTCATATGTTCAGATTGAACACAGGATTTATATGTTAGTGTCCGCCTTGGTTAAGACTATTTACTTAATCTCACACTGAGATCAAGTATCACTGGAAACTAGCCTGATCACTCTAGTCTAAGCGAGAATCGAGTATGTTTGGAATGTAATGTAAGGACTGTCTATCAACTTCACAACGATTTCCATCTTTGTATCAGACAGTCGCCCGAGTGGTTACATGGGCCCACATTTGGGGTGTAAAGAATAGAGCCACTGTTACCTGCCACGAATGTTGTAAGAGGCGATTGAGGAGGTTTGGCTGAAATCGGATGCATATGTCCGCTAGGGAATGCTAACCCGAAACAAATGCTTGAAGAAAACGGATGCACCGGGCCGTAAGGCACATAGCATGGTGCAACGACCCATCACAATGAGGAATGGGATAACGGATTCTATGGTAGCCAATCTGCCTCTGAGATTTAGCCACGCAGTAAGAATGTCAGACCTACCATCACGAGGGTGGCCAAAATTTACTGCAGGAAGAGGTCGGCACAAACGGGGAAGCAGAAATCATAGGAATTGTATCCTACAGAACTGCCCCCAGTATGCAGACTTCAGAAGAAAGAGGTGGCCCACTTACACTAGCGTCCAAGACAAACTGTATGGCGTGGTTGATAATCTGAGGCAGACGGCTGCCTTTATTAGAGAATCCGAAATCCCAATCTACTGAGAACGCAGAAGACAAACTGTATGGCGTGGCTGATAATCTGAGGCAGACGGCTGCCTTTATTAGAGAATCCGAAATCCCAATCTAGTGAGAACGCAGAAGACAAACTGTATGGCGTGGTTGATAATCTGAGGCAGACGGCTGCCTTTATTAGAGAATACGAAATCCCAATCTACTGAGAACGCAGAAGACAAACTGTATGGCGTGGCTGATAATCTGAGGCAGACGGCTGCCTTTATTAGAGAATCCGAAATCCCAATCTAGTGAGAACGCAGAAGACAAACTGTATGGCGTGGTTGATAATCTGAGGCAGACGGCTGCCTTTATTAGAGAATCCGAAATCCCAATCTAGTGAGAACGCAGAAGACAAACTGTATGGCGTGGTTGATAATCTGAGGCAGACGGCTGCCTTTATTAGAGAATCCGAAATCCCAATCTAGTGAGAACGCAGAAGACAAACTGTATGGCGTGGCTGATAATCTGAGGCAGACGGCTACCTTTATTAGAGAATCCGAAATCCCAATCTAGTGAGAACGCAGAAGACAAACTGTATGGCGTGGTTGATAATCTGAGGCAGACGGCTGCCTTTATTAGAGAATCCGAAATCCCAATCTAGTGAGAACGCAGAAGAAAAAGAAGACGTATAAGACAATGACATTTCACATAGCCCTTTCATTCACACGTTAGAGAAGGAAGTGTCTGTCACTCCATATTTCTAGAACCTAGTGGGCATGAGTTAGGAATTGTCATATCCTTTCCTCACGTGTGGAACATCTAGTGTTGGATTGAACTCACACCCTCTTGTGTCCGAGTCGTTAGACAAATACTTGTACATTACGCTAATTCGTCCGACGATGTCTCAGACCACAATTATGAAATAAATTGTTAGTATTTACAAAATGAGATGATATTCAAAGAAATTACATGTCATGTTTCAACCAGCACACAAGTGTTGGGAGAATGGTTTTAAAAAAAACATGTTTGACATTATTGCTAGAACTCAAGTAAGATATGTTTATATACACCACGGACAAGGTTGATTTTCTCATTCTTTGTTTTCCGTGTGCAAAGGGACAAATCGATGATTGACTCCACTCTTTAATAAACTCTCTGCCCGCCTGCCCAGCGTGTTCATAGCGCATTGGACTGCGGGTGACTAACCCTCTGTGAGTACGGGTCCGCGGGCTGGCATAAAAGCCACAGGTTCCCCAGATTCAGGGTGTTCGTGGCTTCATGGTTTCAGCCGAAGGGCTGAAAGCTCAAGTGCTTCTGGATCGGAGAAAAAAACACACAAAAACTCTCTACTCCAAAACACTAGAGCCATGGGCACGCTACCAAAACATGGCTAAAATACACATAGAAGTCTCAAGATATAACCTCAAAAATATACTATACAAACGGAGACAAAGCAAATAGTCATGTCACTTCTGATGCTACAAGAGCAATATCCCACCAGCACATGGACACGCATGTTTACAGACGGCTCAGCTACATATGTTATCAGGAAGAGAGGCAGCGGAATTTGCATTACACCCCCACCCCCAAAGAAACACAGAAACACACTCTCTGGCAGCAGCAGAAACATGCACCAACTTTAGAGCAGAGGCAACAGCCCTCCTTGCAACTGTACTGATTCTCAGCAATCTGCAAGTGTCAGCAAAAATATTTGCAGCATTTAGTGTCTCATGATCCGTTCTCCCTGCCATCTTATGTCCCAGACAAGACAAGCTCAACCACGACGTAAGGCACAACATCAGTTTACTGTCCAAACAATCTGAACTTGTTCTACAGTGGATACCAGTACACTGTGGAATACCAGGAAATGAAAAGGCTGACAAACTTGCAAGGGTTGGAGGGAGTCTAACACAACACCACCCAACACAAAACTTTACAGAAGCAAAGACGCTCCTGAAACAGTTCAGAAAAAAAATGACGTGGATAAAAAACAAACGGAGAATACAACCCAGAACATGACAACATAAATACATTAAACAGAAAAGAGCAGGCTACAATCTTCAGACTTAGAACGGGTCACTGCTGTCTCAGAGCACACCTCCACAGAATGGATCTCAAGGATTCGGCTGTCTTCACTTGTGGAGCACCAAATCAGTCCCCAAAGCACATCTAGCAAGACTACCCTACCCAGAGCAGTGTGAGAATGGAAATATGGCCAACAGGAACAATCCTTCAGAACAAACTATGTGTGACCAGCGAAGACCTCAAGTACACCGCTCTGTTTATGATAATACGAAGTAGTGCATAGCAGTTGTTGATTGCAGAAGACTACTACTGCTGTTGCTACGATTGCTGCAACTACTGCTACTACCACTACAACTACAACTATTACAACTACTTGTGTCACTACTTTTACTACTGCTGCTGCTCTAACTACTTCTACTGTAACTACTGATACTTTTACTACAGCTACTACATCCAGTGGCGGCTCGTGATAATTTTTGTTGGTGGGGCCGGAAGAATATTTTCGGAAAAGTCATGGTTTTGGGTTAGGATATATTAGTATTTACATATTAGTTATACATGATTTTTGGTAGGGCCCGGCCCCACTGGCCCTTAATGACGAGCCGCCACTGACTACATCTATTACGGAAACTGCTTTTAATACTGCTACTGTTAATGTTACGGTAACTACTACTACTACTACTACTGCGACTACTACCACTACGATCACTACCACTGCGACCACCACTACTACTACAACAACAACTACTACTACTACTACTGCTACTGCTACTGCTGCCACTATCCACCTGCTGTTTCAACTTTTGCAAATACTTTTATTACTAGTATTACTACTATTGCTGCAGCTAATGCTACTACTATATATGTTCTTAAGGCTGCTACAAAAATTGCTAATGCTACTGTTACTACAACTACGACTAATACTATTATTACTACTACTACTACTGCTACTACTACTACTGCTACTGCACTACTGCTACTACACTACTGCTACTACTACTACTACTACTACTACTACTGCTACTACTACTGCTATACTACTACTACTACTACTACTGCTACTACTACTGCTACTACTACTACTACTGCTACTACTACTACTACTGCTATTACTACTACTGCTACTACTACTACTACTGCTACTACTGCTTACCTACTACTATTACTCACTACTACTACTCATATTACTATTACTACTACTACTATACTATTACTACTAACTACTACTATTACTACACTACTATTACTACTACTTTCACCGTGAGTTGATGGGACTCTACAGGTAGCAACGAATAGTAACACTACGACCTACAAGGATTGATAAGAGCACTACGGTAGGGGCCTGAAAGATACCCTAGTTTAAAAAAGCGTAACAGAAATCGATGTGCTGTTTACTTGCAGGGCATAACTAGTACAACGTACGCCTCAGGCTCAGATCACATACAAATCACAAAGAGTGGTTTAACAAGTGATTGATATGGATCGTTTGAGAAAAGAAGAAGCGCAGCTCTCACTCTCTACTGTACAATGTTACTAGCAGAAGAGAAGACTCAACCTTCTCCGTCGTATTCTGATTCTGGATCACCTTCTTCAATTAGCCAATAAGGCTCTCAAGACCTCTGATCTCTTCCTCGCAATATATTCTTTGATCTCCCCACTACTCTCTTCCCTTGTGTTTCGATCGCATTCAAGATTTGTGTCTGTTTGTTTAAATTAATATTGCTATTTGCTATTATTTCTCTCTCCGTCTTTCTCTCTCTCTCTCTCTTTATTTGTAAATTTATGTTACTAACACACACAACACGCACACAAACACCGACATATGCAGTTACATTTTGATTACTGCTAATTTTACGCTTCAGCAAACCGTGTCTGTATAATAATCTTTTACACAAGTCCTCAAACAACACGTTCTGTGAGCACACGTCCATTGTTACCGGGGGCTTGCATAGGGAGCAAAGAATAATAACACTGCAACATACAAAGCATGTCGTAAGAGGCGACTGAAGTAGGGTCCAGGGACTACCTTAGTAAATAAACAGCGTCGCAGAAATCGGATGTGCTGGCCTACTTGTAAGCGCATAACTGGCACAATATACAATCGCTATTAGGCTCGGATCACATACAAATTACGCAGAGTGGTTAACAAGTGTTCGATATGAAGCTGTCGAAGAAGAATTTTTTCAATCCGAAGCACTTGAGCTTTCAGCTCTTCGACTCGGTGCCACGAATACCGTAAATCTAGAGAATCTGTGGTTTTTCTGCCAGCCCGCGGAACTGAACCGCATTCACAGAGGGCTTGTCACTCGTCCCCACGAACACGCTGGCAGGCGGGCAAGAAGAAGTTTAAGATCAAAGCATTCATCTTCGTGCTACCTAATTTTTATTCATCTCTATCACTTTATTTCAAATCTTTCTTTCTCTCGCATTCTATTTTCTTCCTTCATTTCTCAAACGACATTGTAAACATGGTCATACATTTAAAAAAATTTAAAATAATAAAAATATATTCTCAAGATATCAACTTAGGCACACATAAACGAAAAATGTTTACTCCCAAATAAAACATCATTAAATGTGGCACACAATATTATCAATACTTACATCTCACAAGAAAGACACATCAATTTTTAGATATGATGAGTTTCAATGAAAACACAAGCTCCGTATGAATATGCTACGCACAATTTCTATCCTTGACGTATCGATATCCATAAGATAATGGCAGAAATTTGAAGGATCATAGGATTATCCGTTTCTCACTTACTACAGTTTATTCAATGAATCTGTCCCGTGATTCAATGATCAATCTGGGGTCATTTCCGAAATCTTTAAGACTATTTCTATCCACGTCATGCAAGCATTCAGGCATCACTCCACTCCAGAAGAAACCTGGACAAGTCATGTCTGCCTCTCACGTCACACTTCTTGTCAACTTGTCGCTTCTCCTCAATATACCCTTTCCTCCCCTCATTCTATCGCTGGTATCTCCAGCTCTCGTTTTCTCTCCATGCTTGCTTCTCTGGTTGGCTTTCTGTACTCACACACTGTTATGTGCTCGCGATAAAGTATAATCACTCACACATACGCACGAGCGTCCTAAAATACCTGGGATTTCCTGCAGTTATCAGAAGAGAGTGAATACGGAATCGACCGCTACGATTTTTGAGTTTTGCAACAACTATCGCAGCGCCACAGAAAGTCATCATGTACGGACAACAAAAGCATTCGCTAGTACCACTATTCAAGAGGTTCTTTAATCTCTTATCAATTCTATAATATCTCTTATTCATCTCTGCCCCTCGAAGCATAGGGCATCAACAGTCGTTGCTACTTTTTCCAGTTTCTGTCTATTTTCTGTATGGCTTTCCAGGATAGTCAAACCTTATTTAGTTTCTCAAAATGGCTCCATCACAAGGTCTGTTTAGGATGTCCCCTTCTCCGTTTTCCTTGCTGATTCACTCAAGTTAGTTAGTCTTTCCCCCTTGGGCCTGTGGGCGGCGATAGGGCAGAGGTCATAGCTCTCCATGCCTCGCGGTTCGTTGCTATCTGTTTTAGGTCCTTAATGTTTGCTAGGCCCATCGTTGAGCCTTCTCTGATGATGGTTCTACGAAAGTCTCTCTTGGTCTTCCTCGTTTACTCAAGTGCTTGTCTAATAAAACTCAACTGTGTCTTCCGTGGCTCAATTCATCGCTATTTTCTGCTCTTAACCTTGATCATCATGAATGCATATGCTGTTCTTACCCACATGCCTTAATTGATGACTCGCCAAGTTTATGAGCCATACAGCAGATTTCACATTTGAGCTAAACATCCAGAGCTTTGATTTAGTGAATATTGTAGTGTATTTCCACACTGTGTGCAGGATGGCAAAGGTTTGTCTGGCTTCCCTAACCCTGGCATTAATACAGTAGTCGGTACCTCCTGGTTGATTGATCTAGTTTCCAAGGTAGTCAAATTCACCAACATCTACTATAACCCTTCCCTCAATGAATATCGGATCTTGTACTATCTTATTGCTTCACAGTACTGTTGTCTTTTCTTTGCTGACGTATTTCTTCAGAAGCTTAGCTCTTAGCATCTCTACAATAAATTTCTTCTGACTTCCAATTGCATTCTTGATCATCCCCCACAATGCAATGCAATCCTTAGCTTCCTGCGTCTGCTTGTGGAAGTTCATATTCGATTCTCCTATTTTATTAGATAGTAATCTCAGGTTCTAAATATGTATTCAATTAAAAATTAGATATAATTCCTACAAATTGCTACCATTATTAAAATATCACATTGAACCCTTCGTGATGCTATGGAGTTTGTGATACAATTCTATTTTGTAAGAAAGAGATCGAGGCACACATGATAATTAACTGAAGTGCAATCATGATTATTATATCAATCAATTTATAAATCAATCTAACCTTGGTACATCGTGTTCTGTTTTCCAATATATGTCTTATTCAATACTTTTTATTTCAGATTTTGAGCTTTTTTTCTGGCTTTGAGGTCCGTTCTTTTCTCTGAGCACAGTTTTCATTTAGGGGAGGAGTGGAGAGGGGGGGCTTCATTTCTTCAAGAACATTTTAAAACACTTAAAAACAATATACCACATGGCTCATACCACATTATAATCGACGCTCAGGGCGCAGAGCACGAGGCAGGCCAAGAACACGATGGATAGATAACATCTCAGAGTCCCTGCGAAAGCTTGGACTGACAACGTCAAGCGCAACACATCTGGCACAAGATAGAAAACTAACTCTCCCACGACGCTTCACGGCAAATGTGGTTAAGATAAGATAAAACCACATGGCTCTACTGAGAGCCGCTGTAGCGTAGTTGTTAGTGAACTCGTTTCTCAAGGCTGGTGGTCTGGGTTCAGCTCCCGCAATGCGCGTGGAATTTTTCCCGACCGCGACGGCTCTCAGGTCGACCCAGCCTCAACTGGGTACCAGACATGCTCTGGGAAAGTAAAGGCGGCTGGCGTGATGCTGACCACATCATCCATCGTGTGCCGACGGTCGATGAAAAATACAGGCCTAACATGTATTGACCTATATACCACAAGGTATGAAAGGGTTCCTTTACTTTTACTTTTTTTTACATGGCTCTACTATTTCCATAGCTTCTTTAACGCCATCTCATTTTGTTATTTCTGTTTTCTTACTATCTTCTGTTGTATTTTTATCTTGGGTATCTATTTCATTTCTTTGTTTGCAGTTACTTTTCTTTGTTAACTTGGTCTCTTCTTTATTTCATCAAGTATTTGTTACATATCATTAACATCAGCCAATAGCTTGTACTGAGCAGAACTTTGCCCTTTTGACAGTCCTACATATCATTAACATCAGCCAATAGCTTGTACTGAGCAGAACTTTGGCCTTTTAACAGTCCTACATATCATTAACATCAGCCAATAGCTTGTACTGAGCAGAACTTTGGCCTTTTAATAGTTCTTACATATCATTACCATCAGCTAATAGCTTGTACTGAGCAGAACTTTGTCCTTTTAACAGTCCTACATAAGTTTTCTCTTGAATAGGTCAAATCTCATATGCCAGATCAGCCTCTTCAGTCGTCATGCTCAAATCATTAGACACATTCTGAATCCATTTTCTCCATGGTCTTCCTCTTCTTATCTTTGCCGGGATGTATCCTTCCATACTGGTCTTCTTAACACTTTGTGTCTTTTTATATGTTCAAAATACCTCAATTTTCTTATGGAAGGAGGCATACCAGCAAAGAGGAGAAGAGAAAAACCACGGAGAAGATGGATTCAGGATGTAACTGATGGTTTGAACATGGCGGCTGCAGACACGGGACATATGGCCTATGAGAGAGAGAAATTCCAAAGGATTGTTGGGGTGGCAAAGTTCTTCTCAGGACAAGCTATTTGATGATGATGATTGTTACTTTCCAGAACTTCTACTAAACAAAACTGGTAGTATAGACACATTTTAAAAGCATAAATACACACATAAACATAGATACCTGTAGGCGTAGAAATACAATCCGCTAACGCACTACTAACGACTGTTTACTTATCGTTCCGCGCTATAGAAGACCAGTTATCAAAATCGGCAAACATTGATGAACAAAGGAGTCCATCGATTGGTGGTTGAGAAGTGCCTTAAGAGATTTGAGGATGTCTGTAAGTGTGTTATATAGTTTGTTTTAGCATATTAACTCTTTGTAAACGTTAATGACAGCGGTAATTAAGCAAAGTAAATTCATCAGTTTGATGATTGAGTTTTCTCTCTCGCTTTTTGTTAGGACTATCTCTGTCTTTCGCTTTCTCTTTCCTCTCTCTCTCTCTCTCTCCCTCTCTCTCTCTTCTTGTTAGGACTATCTCTGTCTTTTCTTTCTCCTTTCTCTCTCTCTCTCTCCTCTCTTCTTGTTAGGACTATCTCTGTCTTTCTTTCTCTTTTCTCTCTCTCTCTCTCTCTCTTCTTGTTAGGACTATCTCTGTCTTTCTCTTTCTCACTTTTCTCTCTCTCTCCCTCTCTTCTTGTTAGTACTATCTCTGTCTTCTCTTCTTCTCTCTCTTTTCTCTCTCCTCTCTTCTTGTTAGACTATCTCTGTCTTTCTCTTTCTCTTCTTCTCTCTGTTAGGACTATCTCTGTTTTCTCTCTTCATTTTCTCTCTCTGTCTCTTCTTCTGTTAGACTATCTCTGTCTTCTCTTCTTTTCTCTTTCTTGTTAGGACATCTCTGTCTTCTCTTTCTCTCTCTC
The DNA here is from genome assembly GCA_020796225.1 of Arion vulgaris. Taxonomy (NCBI): domain Eukaryota; kingdom Metazoa; phylum Mollusca; class Gastropoda; order Stylommatophora; family Arionidae; genus Arion; species Arion vulgaris. Next base: position 36,135,170 of record CM036769.1, on the reverse strand, counting down.
TCTCTCTCTTTGTTAGACTATCTCTGTCTTTCTCTTTCTCTCTCTCTCTCTCTCTCTCTCTCTCTCTTCTCTCTCTCTCTCTCTTCTCTCTTCTCTCTCTTTCTTCTTGTTAGGACTATCTCTGTTTCCTTTCTTTCTCTTTCTCTCTCTCTCTTCTTGTTAGGACTATCTCTGTCTTTCTCTTTCTCTCTCTCTCTCTCTTTTTTTTTGTTGGGGACTATCTCTGTCTTTCTTTTTCTCACTTTCACTCTCTCTCTTTCTCTATTGTTCTGTTGCTCAGTCACTCTATCCCTCTTTCTCACTTGCTATTTCTTTCTTTTGTTTAGTCACACTGTCGATCTCATTTAAATCAGATTTTCAACCCTGGAAACGGAACCACGTGAATCCATTTATGTTTATCACTTTGCACTACTATCTTCTCTCTATCTCTCTCTTTTCTCGCTTTCTTGTTCACTCCTCTTTATCCATCCCTCTTGCTTACTGGTCCCGTTTTCTGTCCTCACTGCCACTGCCCGATGATAAAATGATAAAATGTCGTATAAAGAAAGGGGGACGGGGGAGATGGTTATTATCTTCTCGTGGAGCATGATGACTCAACAGTTGTCCACCACCCCACATGTCCCAGTCTCTGAAGGTTTTCTTTAAAGCTTCTCACATGATAGTCCTGCATTCTTTAGTTCTACACGAAGATTCCGTCTCTAAGTTTGTTTAGCAAAACACGTAATCACAAAGTACTGTAGTTTTTCAAATTACAAAAACAATGACAAAATACAGCAACGTTTCGACCAACAAGGCATTTATTTTGTAAGTTTGTTTAGGATGTCTCCTTATGCCTTTGTTGGTTCCACTCAAATGCTTGTCTAGCAACAGAGTTATCTATGTATCTTCTGAATATTTTGGATTGTTTGATCTTTTCTCAGTTCTGTTGCCACGGTTATCTTTGTCGTCTCCTGTCTTGTCTTTCAGAAAGCATTGCTCTTTAAATCTATGCAACATTCAATGGGGCTAAATTATGTCAGTTTCTGAGAAAGACAATATATTTTAAATATGTTTTTTTACTTATGACTGCGCCTCGCTACCAACTCTGAGGAAGAAATGCAGACTTACATGGACAAGTTCTCCATGGTCTGTGATATGTTTGGTCTTACCATTAACACCAAGAAAACAGAGGTCATGTTCCAGCCCGCCACTAGCGAACAGTACTATGATCCAGTCATCAACATTAAACACCAGCATCTCCTGGCCGCACACAACTTTGCCTATCTTGGCAGCATCTTATCCAGATCGGCATACATAGACTCTGAGGTCAACAATAGGATATCCAAAGCCAGTGCAGCGTTCGGAAGGTTACGTGTCACTGTGTGGGAACGGAAGGGGACAAATATAGCCACAAAGCTGAAAGTTTACCTGGCCATAGTGCTAACTAAGCTGCTGTATGCAAGCGAGACATGGACAGTGTATAGCAGACACGCAAGAAAACTAAACCACTTCCACACAAGATGTCTACGCAGAATACTAAAAATAAACTGGCAGGACAAAATTGCAGATAGCGAAGTCCTCACAAGAACAAAGATCGCAAGGGTCAACACTCTAATGCCGAAAGACAAGTGATCTGATGGGCCGATCACGTTGCTCGGATACCTGATAAACTCATCCCAAAACAGTTGATGTATGGCGAACTTGAAGGGGGCAGACGTTCTGCTGGTGGACAGAAAACGATTTAAAGACACTCTTAAAGTGTCTCTGAAATGCTTCGATATAGACACCACGTGCTGGAAATCCCTTGCGAAAGATCGCCAAATGTGGCGCTGTAACAACACAAGAGAAACCGCATAGTTGAGAATAGTCGTGCTGTTGAGGCACAGAGAAAACGAGCTGCCTGAAAAGACAGAACACACAACACTCAAATGTCTGACTTTGATCATGTATGCCCCACCTGTGGTAGAAGATTGTGTTCTAGATTGAACTCTACAGTCACCTCCGCACACAACAGAGAGGTGCAGCAGTGCACGCCTGAGGCTGTTGTCATCGTCGCTTGCGATGGACGGCCATTATTATTTATGAACATCTGTTGAACAATGTTTTGTTTTTTCTGATCCTGAAGCACTTAAGCTTCCATCTATTCGGCTCGTTGCCATGGACATCGTAACCCTTTGGTCCGGTGCCATGAACACCGTAAATCTGGGAAACCTGTGGCTTTTCTGCCAGCCCTCGGAATTGAACCCGCACTCACACAGGGCTTGTCACCCGTAGTCCAACGCGCTACGAACACGCTGGGCACGCGGGAAATGTATTGTTTATGAACCAAAAATTCCAAAATGTTCACTTCTTGTAGGGTGTCTATATTAATCGTCTTCTTTGTCTAGAAAGAAAATGTAATTTCAATAATTCCTTTGTAGCACTTTCTTCTATTAGATTCTAGTTCCTTCGTTAATGCTCGTGTAATGACCCATGACTATCTATCTATATCCTCTTCATGTCCCGGATGACACATAAAGTTTCCACAAACACATTCTATTATTGCCGTTCTGCCGCCCTATTCCATCAACTGATTCCCATGTCAGGTCACAATCTTTCAACTCTTTTTCTACTATTCTTTTCAATGTTTCATTTGAGTCCAGATCATGTTCACCCTCATCCGCTGTCAATCATAGAGATAATGCTTTTAGTGTCGAACATGGACGCTGACATCAAATGATAGAAGAAAACTAGTCACGACAGAGATGAAGTGTTTACACAGAATGTTAGGAGTATCAAGAAGAGACCGGTTTAGAAATGATGACATCAGGAAACTTGGGGATACAACATCAGTACTGAACTTCTTGAGGAAACAACAAATTAAATGACTGCCGTTTCACAAGCAGATTACCAAAAGGCAGTGCGCCTCAAAGAAAACTGTTACTCCGATACAGTTGATAACATGGAAACAAGTCTTTCCAGCAAAGGTGGACATCAGAAATAACAGAGGCAGGGAAAACATTATTTTGAAGCAAAAAAAGCTTCCTAGGGCGAAGAGTAAGAAGAAGAACACAAAAAACAGTTCTGGGAATCGTTTCATTAGCAGTGGACGGCAGTGAGAGAAAACAAGATACATGAGAACAGACAAGAAACATAACACATTAGCGTGAAACTAGTTCATGGTTTGTCCATAGTCGTGGGAGGGAGGAAGTGGGAGGGACTTAAGGCGACGCGTTGGACGACGAGCGATAAGCCCCCTGTGAGTGCGGGCTCAATTCCGCGGGCGGGCAGAAAAGCCACAGGTTCTCCAGATTCACGGTGTTCGTGGCACCGAACCGAAGAGTTACGATGTCCATGGCACCGAGACGAAGAGCTGGAAACTCAAATGCTTCTGGATCGGAAAAGGAAAAAAAAAAAGAAAGGCGAAAGATCGATTTTATACCATCCCTTTCTCATTTTAACTCGTTGGTCCCTCTTCGCAGAAATATCCTGGCACCTTCCGAGCGTTTTGCACAAAGCACAAACATCTTAACTTTAGAACAACCTAAGGGATGAGCGAGAAAACATGCACTTACGAGCAGAATAACCAATTTGAACTCACGACCTTCACAGGCAAGTCAGACGCTTAACCTTTAGCCACAGAGATCACCCTGCCCTCCTCCAATCGGCCTCAAATTGTTTTCAAAGTGTCATATTATGCATCTTCAACACATTGACATTTCATGGAGCTAACAACATTTTTTTTAAAATTACAATGTAGATCAGACATGTATTGATTATGAAGTAGTCACGTGTTGTGTTATAATATCTGTCTCTCATTTCTTTTAGATTTTCATTGCAGAAAAAAGCACACCAAATATACTTTCATATCAACAGCAGAAAAAAAAACCACAAAAACAATATATAATTCATGACCGACCTTATGTTCATCCATGCCGCTAATCAGGACCATATCGTGCAGAGAGGAGGTTGCATCAGGCGGCACAGTAAGGGGGCGACACAACCAGCGAAATCAAAATACAAATTGAACCATTCAATAATAAAATTTCTTTACACAACGTTTTTCTATATTAGTCTATGTAATTCCGATATTGTTGTGCAGATTTAATATTCGTACATTTTGTGTAGATTTAATATTCGTACATTTTGTGTAGATTTAATATTCGTACATTTTGTGTAGATTTAATATTCGTACATTTTGTGCAGATTTAATATTCGTACATTTTGTGTAGATTTAATATTCGTACATTTTGTGTAGATTTAATATTCGTACATTTTGTGCAGATTTAATATTCGTACATTTTGTGTAGATTTAATATTCGTACATTTTGTGTAGATTTAATATTCGTACATTTTGTGCAGATTTAATATTCGTACATTTTGTGTAGATTTAATATTCGTACATTTTGTGCAGATTTAATATTCGTACATTTTGTGTAGATTTAATATTCGTACATTTTGTGAAGATTTAATATTCGTACATTTTGTGCAGATTTAATATTCGTACATTTTGTGTAGATTTAATATTCGTACATTTTGTGTAGATTTAATATTCGTACATTTTGTGTAGATTTAATATTCGTACATTTTGTGCAGATTTAATATTCGTACATTTTGTGTAGATTTAATATTCGTACATTTTGTGTAGATTTAATATTCGTACATTTTGTGCAGATTTAATATTCGTACATTTTGTGCAGATTTAATATTCGTACATTTTGTGCATATTTAAAGAATCACAATTGAAAGTATTTTAAAGATAAAACGTTAAGGCAATTAGACTTGTATACTGATAAATATACCGCATTTTGTGTAGACGATCCTGTCGCCAACCAGTTGAAGATGCGCCAAAATAGAACAGTGATTGAAGGTTAAATATGAGGTTCCTACAGTCAAGCTAACTAATATGTATGTAACAGAAAAGTTATCAACAACCGCAAGAGGTACAACCTACATTAAACAACAAGGGAGACAAGAACAGATAAAATGTCAAATAATATTGACACAAAGTAATCGATAGTTGCAATTCAAGATGACAATTTTCACTGCCTGATTACAGCAACTAACCGTGTTAAATATCAATAAATATGACGTCATCCTATCAAGAGCAAACCAGGCGATATTGCCCTTTCAATAAGTTTTTGTTGAAAGTATCGATAGCTGAGCAATTTCTCAGTAGCGACAATTCTACTTCTGAATTTTTTTTGGAAACTCATTGAATAAGCTATCCTGAATACTTTGGTCGCCTAAAGCTTCAAAAGTGCCTGGTCACGAGCAGAGATACGTTTGACTTAAGAAATCTTCCCTCTAACAATGTCAATAGTTAAGATATGTAATTTAATTCCTACGCTCAGTATAACATTTTGACATATTTCTTCCTATCAACCAAGTCTTTGTAATCTGTGTGGTTTGCACAGAGAACGTGAATACGTTTCGCCCCTGTTTGACTTACGAAGAGAAAGTGATCACACGGAGTTTGTTATCAAGAACCCCAGAGGAAGCAACGGAAGTAACGAATATGATCAATAAATAAATAGGGTACAGGTATTAAGAGCTTCCGAAAATACAAATAGACAAAAACGGGACTCGAACTACTTACCCTAGTCCTTACGACACCAATCGCCTAGCCTAGCAATACGAGCGTCTTTACGAACCTAACCAATGAGCCATTCTAAAAAAATGACTCACGGGGGAGTGTATTTCTCAAACGTTCGTTATTTAACTAGACACAGAACAATCAGGTAGGGTTGTTTATTTGTTGATCATATTCGTTACTTCCGTTGCTTCCACTGGGGTTCTTGATAAAAACTCCTGTACTCATCTTATAATAAATTTGAAGCTACTTTGAATGATGTATGCATGTTTGTTATATGTGTATACATGTGTATATGTATGATATTGTCTCGTCTCAAATATATACAAGCACAATAAGCTTATAGCATGTGTTTGTGCAGACATTGTTGGAACGAACCCTATATGATAGATTGGGATTTCGGATTCTCTAATAAAGGCAGCTGTCTGCCTCAGATTATCAGCTCCGCCATACAGTTTGTCTTCTGCGTTCTCACTAGATTAGGATTTCGGATTCTCTAATAAAGGCAGCCGTCTGCCTCAGATTGTCAGTCACGCCATACAGTTTGTCTTCTGCGTTCTCACTAGATTAGGATTTCGGATTCTCTAATAATGGCAGCCGTCTGCCTCAGATTATCAGCCACGCCATACAGTTTGTCTTGGACGCTAGTGTAAGTGGGCCACCTCTTTCTTCTCATGTCTGCATACTGGGGACCGTTCTGTAGGATATAATTCCCATGATTTATGCTTCCATATTTGTGCCGACCTCTTCCCGCAGTAAGTTTTGGCCAACCTCGTGATGGTAGGTCTGACATTCTTACTGCGTGGCTAAATCTCGAGGAAGATTGGCAACGTAGAATCCATTATCCCATTCCACATTGTGATGGGTCGTTGCACCATGTATATGCCTTATGGCCTGGTGCATCCATTTCTGCAAGCATTTGTTTCGGGTTACCATTCCCTAGCGGACACATGCATCCGATTTCAGCCAAAACTCCTTAGTCGCCTCTTACGACATGCGTGGCAGGTAACAGTGGTTCTATTCTTTAGACCCCAAATTTGTGCCCCGGTAACCACTCTGGCGAATCAATTAATCAATCAATCAATCAATCAATCATTCACTCAAACGATTAACTTCATCCTATACATCGTTACTAAGTTCATCAAAGTCAAAGCCCACACTAAAAATAAAGAAAAACACTAAAATTAAAGAAAACACAAAAATTATGACATAATTCACTAAATGCAAATTAAGTAAGTAGAGACTATAACGCTCCCTGTCTATTACAACAGCAAGACATTAAATGCACAACTTCAACAAAATTGAAATGTAAGTTCCACAATTATGGATTCTCAAAGTGAAATATTGTTTTTAAATTTTGTTTTGTGTTGACATGAGCGGTTCATTAGTTTTAATCGTTTTTGTTATTCTCTTTTCTGATGCTGTTGCAAACTATCAAATATTCATGTAGAAAGTAGGAAAATGTAACAAGTTGCTATATTCCCCCTTCCGTACCGACCACAACAAGCTACGCGCCCACATATTAACAAGTTGAAAATTCTCACAATTAGCCTGTGCCCCTGCGAAAAGGCAGACATGACGGCTGAGCACATACTGCAAGATTGCCAATTGATAGCAGGCCTAAGAAAAGAAACCTGGCCCATAAACACAGAGCTTCGCGAGAACCTGTACGGAGCGACCTGTACGGAGGAACGGAGTCCCTTAAAACCACGGTAGCATTCATGATAAAATCTGGTTCATCAGTCTAGACGGGATCGGGAGAGAGAGAAAACTGAAAACGTACCAAGTTCGGACATTAGATCAGTAGATATTGCTCTCTCTCTCTCTCTCTCTCTCTCTCTCTCTCTCTGTGTGTGTATGTGTGTGTTTTTATATCCCATTTTAGGTCTCTTTCTACCTCTGAAGTCAGAATAAGGCTCGACTGAATGGCGAGGGATTCTGATAAGTAAAGCAAGCCTTCCCGTAAAAATCGGTCAAGGTACCAAATTAGGCGCCCTGACTACGCCTAAATTTATAGCGGCCAAAAAAGTGTCTTTTTATGTACGCTCTTCCCCCCTTCCTTTCGTTCGCTTGAAATATTGTCTATATATTCAATGTTGTCTCTTGCATCCTTCCTTCCTTTCGTTCGCTTGAAATATTGTCTATATATTCAATGTTGTCTCTTGTATCCTTCCTTCCTTTCGTTCGCTTGAAATATTGTCTATATATTCAATGTTGTCTCTTGTATCCTTCCTTCCTTTCGTTCGCTTGAAATATTGTCTATATATTCAATGTTGTCTCTGTATCCTTCCTTCCTTTCGTTCGCTTGAAATATTGTCTATAAATTCAATGTTGTCTCTTGTATCCTTCCTTCCTTTCGTTCGCTTGAAATATGTCTATATATTCAATGTTGTCTCTTGTATACTTCCTTCCTTCGTTCGCATGAAATATTGTCTATATATTCAATGTTGTCTTGTATCCTTCCTTCTTTTCGTTCGCTTGAAATATTGTCTATATATTCAATGTTGGCTCTTGTATCCTTCCTTCCTTTCGTTCGCTTGAAATATTGTCTATATATTCAATGTTGGCTCTTGTATCCTTCCTTCCTTTCGTTCGCTTGAAATATTGTCTATATATTCAATGTTGTCTCTTGTATCCTTCCTTCCTTTCGTTCGCTTGAAATATTGTCTATATTTCAATGTGTGTCTCTGTACCTTCCTTCCTTTCTGTCGTTGAAATATTGTCTATATATTCAAGTTGTCTCTTATCTTCCTCCTTCGTCGCTGACTATTGTCATATATTCTAGTTCTCGCCTCCATCTTACAAGTTGAAAATTTCAAATTCACCTGTGCCTCTGTATCTCCTCCTCGTTGCTTGAAATAGCATACTTCAAGATTGTCATTGATACATGCCTTCTGAAGAAATGCTATATACACAGAGTCTTGAATCCTTCGCTTCTTGTACGGAGTGAAAGAGTCCTATAAATTCAATGGGCATTCATGAAAAATCTTCTTCCTTCGTCAGCTTGAATTTGTCTATAGCAAGTGACTTGTATCAACTACCTTCCATTCGATCAGTAAAAATATTGTCTTATTCTCTTGTCTCTGTATCTCCTTCTGTTCGTGTGTGAAATTTTTATATCCATTTAGGTCTCTTATCCTTCCTTTCTGATTTCAGAAATAAGCCTGATAATCAAGGTTCTGATATCCTAGCCTTCCTTCGTCAAATATTGTCTAATATCAAATGCTGCCCTGACTCCTCCTTAATTTATTGCGCTTGAAAATTTCTTTTTCATGTGCTCTTCCTCCTTCCTTTCGTTCGCTTGAAATATTGTCTATATATTCAATGTTGTCTCTTGATCCTTCCTTCCTTTCGTTCGCTTGAAATATTGTCTATATATTCAATGTTGTCTCTTGTATCCTTCCTTCCTTTCGTTCGCTTGAAATATTGTCTATATATTCAATGTTGTCTCTTGTATCCTTCCTTCCTTTCGTTCCTTGAAATATTGTCTATATATTCAATGTTGTCTCTTGTATCCTTCCTTCCTTTCGTTCGCTTGAAATATTGTCTATAAATTCAATGTTGTCTCTTGTATCCTTCCTTCCTTTCGTTCGCTTGAAATATTGTCTATATATTCAATGTTGTCTCTTGTATCCTTCCTTCCTTTCGTTCGCTTGAAATATGTCTATATATTCAATGTTGTCTTTTGTATCCTTCCTTCCTTTCGTTCGCTTGAAATATTGTCTATATATTCAATGTTGTCTCTTGTATCCTTCCTTCCTTCGTTCGCTTGAAATATGTCTATATATTCAATGTTGTCTCTTGTATACTTCCTTCCTTTCGTTCTCTTGAAATATTGTCTATATATTCAATGTTGTCTTGTATCCTTCCTTCCTTTCGTTGGCTTGAAATATTGTCTATATATTCAATGTTGGCTCTTGTATACCTTCCTTCCTTTCGTTGCTTGAAATATTGTCTATATATTCAATGTTGTCTCTTGTATCCTTCCTTCCTTTCGTTCGCTTGAAATATGTCTATATATTCAATGTTGTCTCTTGTATCCTTCCTTCCTTTCGTTCGCTTGAAATATTGTCTATATATTCAATGTTGTCTCTTGTATCCTTCCTTCCTTTAGTTCGCTTGAAATATTATCTATATATTCAATGTTGTCTCTTGTATCTTTCCTTCCTTTCGTTCGCTTTGAAATATTGTCTATATATTCAATGTTGTCTCTTGTATCCTTCCTTCTTTTCGTTCGCTTGAAATATTGTCTATATATTCAATGTTGTCTCTTGTATCCTTCCTTCCTTCGTTCGCTTGAAATATTGTCTATATATTCAATGTTGTCTCTTGTATCGTTCCTTCCTTTCGTTCGCTTGAAATATTGTCTATATATTCAATGTTGTCTCTTGTATCCTTCCTCCTTTCGTTCGCTTGAAATATTGTCTATATATTCAATGTTGTCTCTTGTATACTTCCTTTCGTTCGCTTGAAATATTGTCTATATATTCAATGTTGTCTCTTGTATCCTTCCTTCTTTCGTTCGCTTGAAATATTGTCTATATATTCAATGTTGTCTCTTGTATCCTTCCTTCCTTTCGTTCGCTTGAAATATTGTCTATATATTCAATGTTGTCTCTGTATCCTTCCTTCCTTTCGTTCGCTTGAAATATTGTCTATATATTCAATGTTGGGTTCTTGTATCCTTCTTTCGTTCACTTGAAATTTTGTCTATATATTCAATGTTGTCTCTTGTATACCTTCCTTCTTTCGTTCGCTTGAAATATTGTCTATATATTCAATGTTGTCTCTTGTATCCTTCCTTTCTTTCGTTCGCTTGAAATATTGTCTATATATTCAATGTTGTTTCTTGTATCCTTCCTTCTTTCGTTCGCTTGAAATATTGTCTATATATTCAATGTTGTCTCTTGTATCTTCCTTCCTTCCTTCGTTCACTTGAAATATTGTCTATATATTCAATGTTGTCTCTTGTATCCTTCCTTCTTTCGTTCGCTTGAAATATTGTCTATATATTCAATGTTGTCTCTTGTATCCTTCCTTCCTTTCGTTCGCATGAAATATGTTCATATATTCAATGTTGTCTCTTTATCCCTTCCTTCCTTTCGTTCGCTTGAAATTTTGTCTATATATTCAATGTTGTCTCTTGTATCCTTCCTTCCTTTCGTTCGCTTGAAATATGTCTATATATTCAATGTTGTCTCTTGTATCCTTCCTTCCTTTCGTTCGCTTGAAATATTTCTATATATTCAATGTTGTCTCTTGTATCCTTCCTTCCTTTCGTCGCTTGAAATATTGTCTATATATTCAATGTTGTCTCTTGTATGAACTTCACTGTCTTTTGTAGCTCAACAGAGGTCTGTGTAGTTTTCTGTCGAGTGTTGTTTTGTATGTACGTGAACTAGCCTTACGTCATATATCATCATCATGTGCCATATGTCTGTTGCTGAAAGATATCATGAATCTATAGTGCCATGGGGGTTAGCTTGTTTAAAATGTTCTCTCCATAGTATCCTCTATATCAGCGTTTCCTAAAGTGGGTGGTACCGCCCCAGTGGGCGCTGAATCCGTCCAGGGGGCGATAGTGGGTTCAGAAACATTTGGGTGGTTTTTTCCGATTTTTTCATTGAATAATCATTAAAAATTTGAACTCTGCATTTTAATTTATCTAATGCCCGTCTTGCACGATCCATTTTTCCATCAATTATCTATTTCATGCTTATAACCGTTTGAAAATTGACCATGTATTACAGAAATATTTCAATTGTCTATGTCAAAGAGAAAATAGAGCATGTATGTATGTGGGAGGGGGCGTTGCAAACTTTTTATAATGTGGAGGGGGCGTTGCAAGTTTATTTTGTCAAAGGGGGCGGTGAGCCGAAAAAGTTTGGGAATCTATGCTCTATATCGTCTTTCATTGATTTTCCCGCAGTTTTAACTATCTCTTCTAAACCTCCCTTTCTCAATGTATGCTGAAAAATATGATGATTGCCTCTTTTTATATTGAATTTGATCAAATAGTCCTTCTAAAATAAGGAGTCGATTGACTACTTCGAAAGTCTAATTGTTTTAGCATATAAAGTGACAGATTGATTTCTGGAAGTACTACCATTGGATATATCAGGAGTCAGTGCTTGTTGTACTACAAGTCATGAGTTGTCCATTACCAAGAAACTTACAGATAGAAAAATGTTGGAAACGTGGTATAGATGGTGTTTTGAGGGATTGTGTCCATCTTGTATATGTGGTATAGATGGTGTTTTGAGGGATTGTGCCAATCTTGTATATGTGGTATAGATGGTGTTTTGAGGGATTGTGCCAATCTTGTATATGTGGTATAGATGGTGTTTTGAGGGATTGTGCCAATCTTGTATATGTGGTATAGATGGTGTTTTGAGGGATTGTGCCAATCTTGTATATGTGGTATAGATGGTGTTTTGAGGGATTGTGCCAATCTTGTATATGTGGTATAGATGGTGTTTTGAGGGATTGTGCCAATCTTGTATATGTGGTATAGATGGTGTTTTGAGGATTGTTCCATCTTGTATATGTGGTATAGATGGTGTTTGGGGATTAGTGTCCATCTTGAATGTGGTATAGATGGTGTGTTTTACCAATATTGTATATGTGTTATAGATGGTCTGTTGTGCCAATATTGTATTTGTGGTATAGATGGTGTGTGGATTTGATGTACCAATTTTTGTCATATATGTGGTATAGATGGTTGTTTTACCAATCTTGTATATGTGGTATAGATGGTGTGTTTGTCCAATCTTGTATATGTGGTATAGATGGTGGTTATAGCCAATCTTGTATATGTGGTATAGATGTGCAATCTTGATAGTGGTATAGATGTGTTATTAGTGGTTAGCATGTGTGCAATCTTGTATATGTGGTTAGATGTATATGTGTACATCTGTTGGGTGCCAATGATGTAAATCTATTTTATAAATAGTTTGCTGATCTGTTACCCTAGTCTAGCTGGTGTTACATTCTGTTTGGGTGCCAATGATGTAAATCTATTTTATAAATAGTTTGCTGATCTGTTACCCTAGTCTAGCTGGTGTTACATTCTGTTTGGGTGCCAATGATGTAAATCTATTTTATAAATAGTTTGCTGATCTGTTACCCTAGTCTAGCTGGTGTTACATTCTGTTTGGGTGCCAATGATGTAAATCTATTATATAAATAGTTTGCTGATCTGTTACCCTAGTTTAGCTGGTGTTACATTCTGTTTGGGTGCCAATGATGTAAATCTATTATATAAATAGTTTGCTGATCTGTTACCCTAGTTTTTTACTAATGATGTAAATCTATGATATAAATGTCGTATTTGTATAGTGTATCTTCCGCTTTACAAGAACATATAGATCTTATGTTTCACTACAATTGAATGAAAATCGTCGAATATCCTTTACAGGAGCCATTAACCACAGTAAACGAGCCGTTGATTTTCTAGGTACCAATAGTCCAGTAGTTTGTCATTGCTTTCTGAACGGTGAGGTTGTTTTTACCTTCGTAAAATCCCTCTTCTCTTCTTCTTCTTCTTTGCGTTCGTTCTTTACGACCAATTTTAATCACTCTTTGTGATATGTTTGATCTTTGCCAATAACGTGTATACGTTGCACATTGGTTTGGTAGGCCCTAAACGTAGACTTCTACACGTTTAGGACACGTGCATCCGATTTCAGCCAAACCTTCTAGTCGCCTCTTACGACATGCGTGGCACGTAACAGTGGCTCTATTCTTTACACCCCAAATTTGGGCCCGATAACCACTCGGGCGAATCCCACTGAAACCAATTTGCTTCCAAACTTACCCGCCCCGGAGTTTGAACCAGATCAGCTTGGGTTATGATCGAGCTTACTACCGATTTAGCTACAGATTCCCACGCGCTTCAATTATTCCTTTCCGCTCATTGTGGGACATGGGCCCTTAACAGTTGTCCTACACCTGATCTCTAATTGTTTTCTTAATGGTTTCCCAAGAAAGTCTAGCGTCATCCAGTTCACCAAGAAAACTCCATCCATTTCCCTTGTCTGGTCTCCACCCACAGCCAGGCTCTAGCACAGGCCCGACAACTGGCCGGGTATTCCCTGACCTAGATAAGAAAAGGGATCTGGAAATTACAGATGTTTGATAGAGCACTGCACACTTGTTTGCAATTTTACTCAATTCTGTGAGTCTATGGTTATTTATTGGTGAAAAATATTTATAATATTGATATTCCTTATTGTTAAACTTAACTTTTGCATAATATGACTTCGAGTTAGCATTTTGTATTGATTTTAAAATGAATTTGTCTATATACACCAATACTGGAATGCGAGGTCACGTGGTGTAGTTGGGGTCTGATTTCCAACAATTCTTACTTGAGCCCAAGGCCAGTAGTTTATAGTTGGCTCTGGTTCCACTCAAGAGCTTAACCTTGTACAGATAATCTAAAATAGGATTATCAATAATCCAACCGTGCATCTAGTAATCCAAATTACTATATATATCTATTTGTGTAAAGAACAAATCCTAACCTAAACAGCATCGTATGAACTGCACTTGCCAAGCGGCCTATGTTTGCCCCTGCACTACACCACATTAACAATCGGTAACACTAGCAGTAAAATTGATTTTAGGCCGTTAGGATTTGTTGTCAGATTCTATATGTAGTGTGCAGTATAAGAAGTCTGAATTTCTTCACTTCTGTTGTATCCTTTGCTTGATAAAGACCTTTTGGTCGAAACGTTGCTGTTTATTGTTTTTGTATTTTGTAAAACTACAGTTCTTTGTTTTTACGTGTTTCGCCATTGTTACATAGTTTTACTGCAGTCTTCCCTTATGTCGCCATTGTTACATAGTTTTACTGCAGTCACGCTGCTATCTCTTTATGTCGCCATTGTTACATAGTTTTACTGCAGTCTTCCCTTATGTCGCCATTGTTACATAGTTTTACTGCAGTCTTCCCTTTTATACATGTCGCGCCATTGCTACATAGTTTTACTGCAGTCTTCCTTTGTCGCCATTGCTACATAGTTTTACTGCAATCTCTTATAACGATAATATATCAGAAAAGCTGTTATAGTTATTCACATTTGTATGCCACTTTAGTAGTTAATGGTATTATATTATTATAATTCCTCTCGTACCGTTATACGTTACATAGGGCCTGCAAGTAATTTCTCCATAACGTTCTATCCTGGGCAACTCGCTCAATCTCCTCCATGGAACTGAGACCGATATTTCCTGCCTCTCTCAGCAAAGTTCGCTTCAGGGTCTCCCTAGGTCGACCTCTCTTTCTTGAACCCTTTGCATCCCACTTAATGCCTGCTTTGATATTCGTTGATCATTTCTCCTCAAGGTGTGCCCAACATATCTCCATCCTCTCTTTCTTATAACAGTTGTCACCAGTGGCTGACCAGACATGTCCCCGATCTCATCACCTCTCCTGAATTCGTTCCATTCTATGGGAGTTAATGGTATGGAATGAGTTAATGCTCCTACTGTTCGTCATTGAAAGTATCATAAAAATTCATACTGTGCGCTATTAGCAATACCATCAATACTCCAAATATGCGTCATTAACAGTGCCATCAATACTCTAAATGTGGAGTCATTAACCAGTAACCATCAATACTCCAAATGTTCAACAGTACCATCAATACTGCAAATGTGAGTCGTTCACAGTACCATCAATACTCCAAATGTTCAACAGTACCATCAGTACTCCAAACGTGCGTCATTAACAGTGCCATCAGTACTCCAAATTATTTAAATTAATTGAAAAACCATCTTCTTATTCCCTCTTCTTCTTTGCGTTCGTTCTTTATGACCAATTTTAACCACTCTTTGTGATATGTCTGATCTTTGTCAAGAACGTGTATACGTTGCATATTGGTTTGATAGGCCCCTAAACGCATAGACTTCTACACGCTTAGGACACATGCATCCGATTTCAGCCAAACCTCCTTCGTCGCCTCTTACGACATGCGTGGCAGGTAACATTGGTTCTATTCTTACACCCCAAATTTGGGCCCAGGTAACCACTCGGGCGATTGATACCATCAATACTCCAACTGAGCATCACTAGAAATACCATCAATCAGTGGCGGCTCGTCATTAAGGGTCACTGGGGCCAGATCCCAAGAAAAATAATGCGCAACGTGTATTTATTATTTTATAAATTATTTGTTCATAATTATTACTTTTAACGTGATGCTTTGAAAGTTGAATCTATAACGCGAAAATGTAAGATACAGTCTGAAATTCAGCGTCTTTCTTCCTTAATTAGTATACTTCACGTATTTCCTGCGGACTATTTTTGAGGGACCGTTAGAAGCGTGATCTATTTAGACCGTCTGTTAACATGGCGTCTTCTGACCTCTCTTTTGACTGGTTATTTAGCGCAGACAAATATGTGATTTTCATTCATTCAATAGAGAAATTCTTACGCGGCCAAGTCAATGCACAGTTAAACGGTGGTATTGCACTAAAATTAATCCTGGTGCGTAAATACGGAATGATATATTTAAATAATAGAAAATAATAGAAATAATTAACTAACCATCATAAAATAGTTTAAGGTAATCGCCCGTTTCATCAATATACACCTGTGTACGACATTGTACATTCTAGCAAAGAGAATGTATAACTTCCTAGAATAGATAAATAATAGAAATAATAACATATGACCTAACCTATGCCCTGGTATCGCCTACCACAGAGAGCCACACAGAAAAAGTATAATGAGTACAAGGCAAGAGGAAGACCACTCAAAAGATGGAGCGACGGCATCAAGAACAGCCTTAGGAACATGAATATCAGCTTACAAAGTGCCTTAAAAAGCACACACAAGATCACTACGTTTCACCCCCAACACTTCTATAAAGAATTAAATGGTGGAAGAGAAGAAGAAGAAGAAAACCTAACTAAAAACAATTATTTTTCCAA
Source organism: Arion vulgaris (assembly GCA_020796225.1). Lineage (NCBI taxonomy): Eukaryota > Metazoa > Mollusca > Gastropoda > Stylommatophora > Arionidae > Arion > Arion vulgaris. The sequence goes on along the minus strand of CM036769.1, from coordinate 36,118,681 downwards.
AAATTTGTGTCTGGCCCCACCAACAAAAATAATCACGAACCGCCACTACCATCATTTCCAAATATGCGTCCTAGCAGTACCATCAATATTTCTACTGCACGTTGCTAACACTACCCTGTGTTGCAAAATCGTGGCCGTATTGAGAAAAGACTTGATCAGCAACATTTGTTTTCCCAATTCATTAATCAAAAACTCAAACATAAAAGTGGACGTTGAACAAAATAACAACCGTTCAATCAGCGAACAAACATGAAAAGTAAACATTCTACTCAGAATTGTCGCAAAATATTGACAGAGCATGCGTTTTAGTGAAATATTGCTAAAGCCAGGAACGTAAAAATATAATTTTCCAAAATTGGAATCTGTAATTTTAATAAGACAGCATAAAATATTGTTTGTTTTCAAAGGTAGTAGACGAGGGTAGGAACTATATGCACAAGAAAAACTACAGGTAGACAGGAAATGTTATGAAATAGAAATTGCAGGTGAGAAAAAAGTGCAACGCTGATTAGGATATTACGTAATTCTGTTTCAAACATAAATATTTATAGGTGGGCGTCTGTGGCTTAGTGGTAGTGAGCTTGATTATAATCCAAGAGTGCATGATTCAAACTCCATGGCGGTTATTGGTTATTGCTTACTAAACTGACGTCATTGTACTCCGGGCAGACCCATAGGTGCTCAGTCTCCCCAATAGATATCGAAGAGTATGCATACTGATGGTTCTGTGGCTCGCTGATTAAACACACCTCTCACTCTGCCTCTCAGGCATCCAGTTCGACTTGAACAACGGTAACTCCAAACTGCTTAAATCGCTTGATCGATTCAACATCGATTTTAGTGTCCTCACCCAACAGAGAGTCGCGAAGAGACCGAAGAATAACTCCATGGTGGACAATTTGGAAGCATATTTGTTCCCGTGGATTTTTACGAACGGTAAAAGTAGACCTCACCGTTCTCTCTCTCGCGATCACCGCTTAGACTGATGTACCATATTTCCCCATAATCTCATTCATGTGGAAATCTGCACATCTTTAGCGTCATTTGGAGCTCTGGTGCTTATCCTTCGGCGATGTGTCTGGTTTTCTGGCGTTTACTGGGTTCGCTCTCCGTCAGCCTGTGGCTGTCCACAGTCGACCTGCAAGGTAGAGGGTTGCTATTTTCTTTTAGGGTAGCTACTCTTAGACAACCTTCCCTCCCGGAATGTTGAGCGCCATCTGTCCAGGTCTAGACCTCACCGTTCAGAAAGCATTTGGCATACTTCTTCTTCCCCTTTCAACTCCCAACGGAGCACAGGTCTTCAACAAACTTCTTCCAGCTCTTCCTCTCTCTTACCACCCCTTCCAACTCTTTCCACGTTTTACCTTTCCTTTTAATACCAGTCTCCAGCTCCCTTTTCCAGGTCTGTCTAAGCCTTCCCTTACTCCTCTTTCCCTGTGGGTTCCAAAACAGTGCCTGTCTTGCTATGCTCCAGGTCGGTCTTCTCAGTGTATGTCCTATACGTCGCCAGCGTCTCTTCTCGAGCTCCTTCTCCACCGGTACCTGCCCAGTTCTTTCTCTGAGTTCCTCTCGCCTGTAGTCTCTCATCACACCATCTCGAGTCCCCTCTATTCTACGCAAACATTCATTTACGCAAGGTAATGACATACAACTGAACGTATAAGTGGTGCCTAGAAGCTCAACAGCTCGTTTACTGTGGCTGATTGCAACGTTCTGTAAAGGATATGATACGATTTCCATTTCATATATATTTATATATACCTAGGATAGAGCAGCATGTAGAAATTGCTTGCATGCCCTATGTAACGTATAACTGAACGAGAGGAAGGTCACTTAATAAAACCAGCGAAGATCAAAACCTGTATCCCAATACAATGAAAACGAAGATATTTACAACTGATAAAACAGAATTGATGACTAATATATGTGTCAAAGGCCACAAAATAGAAAGATTCGACAAATTTAAGTACCTTGGGACTTTCCGGCAAATGACGGAAATGCTATAAAAGTAATTAAAAGAAGGCTGATCATTGCTTTGCAAATCTAAAAGAACTAACTAACGTATGGGAGGGAACTGACATAAGAACTAACATCAAATGTCTAAGAGCCTGCGTTTTTCCATTGACAATATATGGTTGCGAGACATTGTACAATGACAAAGCGACGGAGAAGATCATTAATGCCTTTGAATACAAATGCTACAGAAGAGTTCTTAGAATATCATGGACAGAGAAAATAACAAATGCTTCTGTTCTGCAACAGCTTGATATTAAAGAGCATAACATCAAGGAAAATTAAATATTTCGGACACATCAAACGACACGAGTGAATAGAGAAAATAATTTTAGAGGGAGTGGTGCCTGGAAGAAGAATGAGAGGAAGACCTAGACGACGATGGGTGCAAGATGTCATTGACGATTTGAGAATGACTGCTACTGACGCCGGTCAACTTGCACAGAACAGAGAGTTTTTCAGGACTGCTGTCATGGGAGCCAAGTTCCGGAAGGGACAAGCTACTTGAGCATGATGATGATATATATATAGTCTTTTTCGTATTTACAGAAGGTCAGTTGGCACGTGAGATACTGAGACGACGTCTGAGTTTGTGCTTGTCTCTCTTTACGTTCATCCCTCTCTTTCCAAAAGATTCTGCACCTTTACGTGTTTTCAATATAATTTGGTCACTATAAAATAGCTAGCTTTACCTCTTTGTTGTGACCGATATAAAAGTTCTTTATTGAGACCTTGCAGACATCTGAGCAGTGGTCTAATTTGGAGCCTCTTCCTTTCCAAAAGTTCATAGAACAACACTTGATAGAGTATTCGACAATTTTTCCTTCTTCTTACATGTCCTAGCCATCTTAGTCTTCTACTGTCACATGCCTATGATGGATGGCAAGGTTGCACGTTGCAGTACTTCAGAGCTGGTTGTACCGCCTGATGTTCATAATCCTGCAGAGACATCGAAGGTGAAAGATGTTAAGTCTCCTCTCCCACCTTTAGTGGGCTGTCCATATTTTTGGACCATATAGCTAAGAGCTAATTACACAGCTGGCTAGCTAGATTTGCATCTTCGTCTGAAAAGTTAATTTCTTTGTAAATACTAACTTATAACTGTTAAAAGTTAAGTTAATTGCATTAAATTAAATGTGATTTTTCTGGGTATTATTACGTTCAGTAGTTTGCCATTGCTTTCTGAACGGGTGGTACCATCGTTCTTTTGTAAAAATAGACGCGAAACAATTTCGCAATGCGACCAAATTGCGACCAAATTGTTCGCAGCGTGATTCCAACTCAGAACGTCGGGGTTAATAGACCGAGTCACTAATGCCTAAGCCACAGACGCCACCTTATAACTGTTACAGCATTGTTATGTATGGCTGTTCTGCTTCTTTTTATGTCATGTCATAGTCGGATCAATGTAGTTTTGAGATCAAGATATTCAAGATAAAACTAGATCGCATACCTTCACTGCATTTAAATGAATTTCTCGTGTGTCAAAGTCCTGTAGTACCACACAGCTGAGACTTAACTTGACCGACTGTGTCTTAAGCAGGTCATGCCCAACCCTTCACAATTTTTGTGTTTTGTAGTTGTATATTTTTAATAATCTTTTTCAAAAACCAAATAGATTATATAATAAAACAACAGCGATGGAGATCAAACATAACATGGCCACAACCCTACCCGGTGCAGACTGTAGAAGCAGAGCCAACTATAAACTTATCTAGAGTTGGCCGTGGTGAAAGTGGTCATGAGCTATTAATAGCGATAATAAAATTTAAGCTCAGAATATTAAAGAAGGAACTAAAACCACAACGTTTTGACGCTAATAAAATCCCAGAGGAATATGGAGTAGAAGTAAAGAACAGAGTTGAAATACTGATGACAGTCCAAGAAGAGATGACAGAGGAGTTGACCACACATGCTAGAGAAATCATCATGGCCAAATATATGGTTTCACAAAGAAAAGACAGAAAGAATGAGTGGATTGCAAACGATACACTAGAGTTAATACAACAGAGAAGAGAGAAAAAGGCACAGGAATAGCGAAGGAAGAAAATAGGTTAGCTTACAAAAATATAACAAAGAAATAAGGAAGAACATAAGAAGAGATAAAAAGCAATACCTACAAAATTGTTGTGCAAGGTTAGAAGAACACCAGATAGAAGAAAGGGAGAGAGAAGAACATGTTCAAAGAAATAAAATCAATGACTATAACGTTTAAACTAAAACTAAATGCAATAAAAGATAATATGGGAACAACCCTAACAGAACAAGCAGAAATTCTCACCAGATAGAAAGAATATTGCAGTGAAATGTTATGTTATGTTATGCGATCGACGTCATGGCACATTGGGCATTCCCATTCGTGCTCTGTCCTCCGTTGCAGCAGCCATCCCAAAGTCCATTTGCTCACAGTACCCATGAGAAGTTGATTACTATATCTTCTCTCTCTACCACGAAGACGACACTGTCTGGCATGTCCAAACTTAACACCTAATTCTCGAACTCGTTCCAGTGTCTGAGACCCGCCCATGTCACCCAATTGAGAGCATACCGCATTGATGATATCGGCTCTGTCCATGCTTCTGCCCACTTGAGTCGGGGCACTGTTTGCAAGAGAGTCAGCACGCTCGTTACCCGCACTCCAGCATGTCCAGGCGTGTACAGCCAAGTCATTTTCTTGAGATGTGATCTCCGAATGCTGTTCACCCATTCCACCCGCATACTTCCAGATGCAATCAGTTGAAGCATACTCATCGAATCTGATATGATGATCGTATGGGTAACCTGTTGCTCAGCCACCCATGACAGAGCCCTGGAGGCAGCGGTGATCTCCATAGTCATGCTCGATGTCGTTGTCTCGAAAGCCCGCAGTCCTCATGAAGTGTGCGACCGTTTCGTTGTGCTGAGTAAGCCCGCGATGATCTGGTGCCACGCTTGACAGAGCCATCGGTGTAGATAATGATATCACCTGGGTGGGAGTGCTGATCCACGAGTGCAAGAATTTCTGCATTGACGACGCCCGGGGCCCATTCTTTACAGCGGCGTCCAAGTGTGCTGATAACCCTGGCGTAAGAAGTCATATCCTCTGATATAGGCATCCATTCGTCACCGTGTCTCAGCTCATCTAGAGTACAGACCTGTTTAATAATATCCTCTGCCTCGGCCATCCAGGATCGACCTCTCTTCAATCGCCTTCCCTTGTTCTCATTATGGATTTGTGCAGAGGATGATTTGTGTCCGCAGAAACTCTCAGATACGCTTTTACCTTGGACTTTGTGTCTCATAGCATCGTTGGCAATCCAAGGACATAGCGCATTGCCTCACAAGAAGTGTCACGTGTGCAACCGAGTATAAGCCTCATCGCTTCATTTTGGATCCTTTCTAACTTATCCAGCGATGTTCTGCTTACTGTTAGAAGACCAAGGCCATAGTCCACCACGCTCAGCACTAGTCCCTGATAAAGAAAGAGTAGTAGGCGTTGCTCAATATCCGCCCCGCCATAACTTTGAGAGCGGTTAGCCCTTTTCTTGCCTTTATGATTACGTTCTCAACATGGCTCTTAAATGACAGGCTTCTGTCAACTGTTATTCCAAGATACTTTAGTGTTTCGGTTCTGTCAATGTCTTTGTTACATATGCTGACAACCGGGGTGGGTGTCTTTACTATGTGAGTGTTAAGAGAGAACCACGTTAGAGAGGCCTTTGCTGGGTTCACATTCGCTTCGAATTCATTGCACCAGTCACCAATCCTATTCAGCTCACACTGTAATGCAGATGCGATCTCATTTCTGTCCTTGCCCATGCGATACACCAGAATATCATCGGCGTACGACATTGTTCTGCCAACTCCGACCCTTTGTGTGCTGGTTACCCCGACGGTGTATACATTGAAAAGGACTGGCGAGAGTGGTGATCCCTGGGAAGGCTCATTAGGACCTGTTGTGGTTGTGATGCCCATGAACCGCAACGCATTGATAACGTGCGCTCAAAAGGTGCAGCAGCAATCCACTTGACCAAGCGTGTTTCCACCTGCATATCCATCAATAACTGCATAAGTAAGGTGTAAGAGACATTGTTATATGCGTCCTGCAAATCAATGGCGGCTGCTGCCGTTTCCATCCCCATCTGAAACCCCTCATACGAATCATATGCAAAGACCGCTGCATTGCACCAGGTGTCCTTTCCTGGGCGATAGCCGCCGAGAGTGGAGGGAAAAGACCATTTGTCTCCATTATATTTGAAACTCTACGGGCTATGAATTTTTCAAGCAGTTTGCCGACAGTGTTTTGCAAGGTAATAATTCTATATCCATTTGTGCCTGTGAGATCTTTTCCAGGCTTAGGCAAGGGTCTCAGATAGCTGTGCAGCCAATCGTCAGGAATAGTGCCAGTATGGATACTTTTATTGAAAATCTTGCATAATTCAGCAAGATCTTTGTCCTCCAGACATTTTATGTGACTGTACCGAACACCATCAGGCCCAGGCGCTGTATCCGAGCATGTCTTTAGTATTGATTTGATATTATCGACAGAAATGTATTCTATATTGTCGTCCATGACAGTCTGCATCTCATGCGAATGGTATACGATCTGCTGCATCCTTTTACGTTCCTCTCTGTCTTTCTTTTCTGTTTGGAGAATAAAGTTATGCAAGAACGCCTCACCCCTCTCATCTGTCCTCAAAATTACTCCACTGTCCAGAGTCAGATTAGGCATTGAAAAAGGTATCTCGCCGCCATTCATGCTGCGATGCAATCTCCAGAATTTTGCGAGTGATTGCTCGTTTCCAATTTCAACGCAGAATTTCTCCCATATAGTGTGCTTGGCTTCTCTTGCAATCTGCTTGAAATGTATAGCCAGACTGTTCTTTCTTTCTGTCAGGGCGCTTCCACGGAGAGATTTTGTGATTTTCTGGCTTTTTCCCACGCTTTGGTCGCCGTGAAATGTATATGAACAGAGTCGAAAAGAACAAAAGAGCAAACACTGAAATAATCAAAAAGAGCCAGAACCACCGCTAGAGGAAGTTGAATAGGCAATAAAAAGCTTGAAGATTGGAAAATCGCCAGGATATGATAATATTTCAGCAGAGTTTATCAAAGCAGGAGGAGAACAATGCATAAAGATATATCATGCAATATACAAAAAGGTATGGGAAACAGGAATATGGCCAAAGGAATGGAACAGATCAATATGTATCCCAACATCTAAAAATGGATACGCCAAATTATGTACCAACTATAGAACATTGGCAATGATTAGCTACGCAAGTAAAATCTTACTAAAAATTAGTATGGGAAGACTGTATGGGAAAATGGAAGAAAATATCAACATAACACAAGCTGAGTTTAGACGGAACAGAGGTACACGTGACCATATATTTAACATGAGAACAATCATAGAAAATCTAGAGAGTATAATGTATAAAAAGAACGTGACAAAAGATATTTTTATCAACGGTAGAAAGTAGAAAATGTGAACAATTTTGAATATCTTGGTTCACTGCTAACAACAGATGGAAATGGGATGAAGGAAATTAAAAGAAGAACAAACATGGCTTCACAAAAAATTAAACAACTCAAAACAGTATGGAACGGAACTGATAAGAAAACAAAGATCAGAACACTAAGAGCATGCATATTCTTAGAGGCAACGTATGGGTGTGAAGCAGTGCCGGATTAGGCTAGCGCGGGGCCCATAGCAAATTTTAGCGCGGGGCCCTAGGTTTTGTATGATAATAAAATAAAACACATCTTTTACAAACAAACTTGTCTCGATTTAATGTGAGAAAATTTAGAGATAATACTAGACAAATCAATTTCTCTAAGTAAATTACATTCAATGTTCATTAAGGTGAGGTTATTTAGACGATCTTGTCCCATCATGTTCCGTAACTAAATTTTTATACGTTTTAATGTTGAAAAAGAATGTTCTCCGCTGCAGTTAGTAATCATTAGAGACAAGTAAATTCGTAAGACTATTTCTACATTTGGGAAACACGACTCTAATGAATTTTCCATTATAAGTTTATAAAATTGCAGTTCAAGAGCCTCATGCTTTTCGTTGCTAATAGCAGCAGCTACATTAGTTTTAAGAGTTCAGCGAACTGCATAAGTTCGTCGCTAGGCTTTCTTCCAAATCCTCTTGGTAAGAGCTGACAATATTTGGAGTTCTTTTCAAGATCTCTTCTGCTGTAATAGATTTTAACTGCTGGAGTATTCCAAACACACCAGTCACTCTATGGTACAGCCTAAATCAATAACTTTGCAAACAAAACAGAACAGTTGTCCTTTAGTTTCTGTATAACACAACCAATCTCTCACGTGAGTTTTGTTTGTTGGTGTATGTATGTATGTGAAAAACGACTTTCGACAAAATCGTGGATTGTTTTCTTTATCGTATGTTTTTTTAAAGACAAGAAATCACTGTTCATATGTTGCACTTCGCTACTTTCTTTCACAATCCAATAATCTCGATTAAGTTGTTTGGCCATTCACCAATATCATTGGAGTACATTTTACTTTCGTTGTGTTTTAGGCTTGTAGAAGATGTTGCTTCATTAGAAGCATGTGCTGTGCTTTCTGCCTCTCTTTGGCTTGAAGATGATATGCTAAATTGGAAGGACTTTCTGTAGATTCGATTTCAGTTTGTCTTGTGAAAAATGTGGCTAAATCATGAAGAGTTGCTGATCTTAATGGTAGTATTGGTAATGATGATGCTTCTATCTGCTTCGATTTCTTTGGATTCGGCACCATCACATACAACATTAAAAAGTTCAGACAGCGTGCGTGTTTTTGATATAACATCTGGTTATTTTTTCCATTTTCATCTCTGTCACATAGGCGCGGGGCCCCTAGAAGCGCGGGGCCGTAGCATTTGCTACTTCTGCTACTAGGCTAATCCGGCGCTGGTGTGAAGCATGGACATTGAATAAGGGAGGGGGAAAACATATGTGCTTTTGAATATAAGTGTTACAGAAGAGTCCCCCGCATATCATGGACAGAAAAGAGAACAAATAGATATATACAGAAAGAACTCAGAATCGAAGAAAACTGGGTGTTGCTACAAATAAGGAAGAGAAAATTGAGATATTTTGAAAATATAGAAATACATTAAGGGCTGGAGAAGACCATCATGGAAGGAGGCATACCGGCAAAGAGAAGAAGAGGAAGACCACGGAGAAGATGGATTCAGGATGTAACGGATGGTTTGACCATGACCGCTGCAGAGGCAGGACATCTGGCATATGAGAAAGAGAAATTCGAAGGACTGTTTGGGGGAAGAGTTCTGTTCAGAACAAGCTATTTGATGATGATGATATTTTTAATACATATAGTATCTGTACTGTTAAATTCCATTTATTCTCAGTTTTACGCAGTTTCTCGTGTTTCCATGGATTCGTTTAATTCATTTATAATGAATATATGATTACTGTATATATACGGGATCAGCGTGAAACGCTGATCAATCTGGTGTGCCAGAGCCGACTCATGCATATATAAAGCTTTCTACAGCAGTACAAGGAAGACCAAGTTGAAGATGGATAGATGAAATCAGAATCATGCCAAAACATGCAGAAATTCATCACTTAAGCCACCCTAGAAGCGCAAGACAAATATAGAAGACCACTCACGACATTGGACTATAATTTCGTAGCAGTGTAACGGCTGAATGAGAATGGTAAAAGTAGAATTTTTAAGTCCGCTCTCTTGCGGTGAAAAAGGTAAAAACAAACGTGCAATCTTGCTGATCAGAGTTAACATTAGGTGTAATCACAAGTAGTTTCACTTTCTTTGGCAATATCAAGTTAAAAATCGGCTTAAAAACCATATTCGATCGGAAAATGCAGTCCGTAAAATTTCTTAAGGTAGAGTGCTCCTCTCTATTTTGTCAGTAAAATTATAGATCTGCAGTTTTCATTAGTAAAAACTGTCCGTTGTGCTACAAACAGCTTGTATCTCACTATCTGTGCACTCTCACGAGTCACTCTCACTCTTAATAAACTCACACTCACTGACACAGTGACAAGACTACTCTCTTATCTCTATAGACTATTCTATGATTATATGAAGTATGAAGTCTAATCTACCACTATCTATAATGACTAACTACTATCAATGCTGTATACACTGTTTTTTTTCCCCTTTTCTTCTTTACAGTACACAACACAGTACTGTGTACAGACGGTCAATTGGCAAGAAGTGTTTTACTGTGACAACTTCCGAGTTTTTATTTACTAGGTAGCTTCCTAGGCCCTACATCAGTCGCTTCTTATAACATGCCTCGTAGGTCGCAATGTTACTATTCTTTGCCCCCTGCAACACACAGGCAACTCAAAATGTTAATACTACTACTAGTAACTACTGAAAATATTAATACTATTAGTATTACTGAACCTTCTTGTTCCCAATGGAACATAGGGTTACAGCTGTTAATTTTTCAAAAATTAATATTTTGGGATGTTTTCTTGACTTTAACCTTTCTGGCCTTCTCTTCTACTGTTCTTCCGTACATATTCTTCCACACTTCCTTTTCACTATATAGTCCAGTCAACTTGTAACAGTAATTTTGGTTCATAAATATTTGATACTGCTTTTCTGTAGATGTTAATAACTGATAAATGTATGTGAAGTCAATGGACTGAATCACTAAAGCATCACCAATTTGTAGAAATTACATTCATCTTTGTTCCATGGCACATGGGTGACGATGACAATGAGAGAGCAGACAAGCTGGCTGGCTCTGACACCATTCAAAGGGATCAGCCAATGGATACACCCTCATAGAATGTAAAGACGTAGGCTGCAAAGAGGATTTTCTTCTAAACCTATCCATGTCAACTGCTAGATTTACATGCCAAAGATTTACAACTAGCCAAATTCTAGCTACATTATTTTAATACTCTGAGCAGCTCCAGATAGTTAAATTTATTAATTTTGTGTTTTATTTTGTTGACAACTTGATTACAAGTTTACTACTTTGATGAGGAGCTTGGATTGAAGGAGTGGCCAGAAAAGAACAGTACAACATGTATATAAGTAGGCTCATCAATCAACATCAATCCGGTACGGTTAGTCACTGAACACTGTTGGAGATATTGCGAAGGAGATTGAAGCACATATGGACATGTCCTGAGTTAGTTAGTTAGTTTGTTCCTTTCATGCCAAAGGCTGAGGTTTTAAGATCTCCATGTAATGCGGATCGTTGCTAGCAGTTGGAGATCTCGTATGGTTTTACATCCCAATAGTTTACTTTCTTGTAGGATTGTTCTTCAAAGAGTGGTCTTAGGTCTTCCACGAGTCATGAGTGCAATGAAGATAACTGAAATGTATTCTGCTGATTTTTCACTTTTTACATGCACTTTATGCCCGAGTGGTTACCGGATCCAAATTTGGGGTGTAAAGAATAGAACCACTGTTGTCTGCCAAGCATGTCGTAAAGAAAAGGCGCTAAGGAGATTTGCTGAAATCGGATGCACATGTCCTAAACATGTAGAAGTCTATGCGTTTAGGGCCTACCAAACCAATGGCAAGTATACACGCTCTTGACAAAGATCAAACATATCACAAATAGTGATTAAAATTGATCGTAAAGAAGAACGAAAGAAGAAGAAGACATGCACTTTAGTTCAGATATGTTTCTAATAAAGATAATTTATTATCTTAGAATATTACAACAGTATGCATCAGGACAGTTCCAAAATGCCAGCTGCATACATCACTTCAGCATCATGTACCAATGGTACCCATTGTCATTGAACAGACTGGACGAGGAGAAAGAGCTTATGATATTTTTTCCAGACTTTTGAAGGAGAGGATAATATGTATTATGGGGCCTGTAAGTTTTTGTTGTTTTTGTTTTGGTAAGATTAACCCTTTAGCTGCTGCGACCATATGAGAATACGCTTGCTTAGACTAATACCTAAGAAATTTGCAATGTTAGGAACCTCATTGTTGGGTACCTTCGTTCAAAAGACAATTTAGATCACTTTTCCAGTTTTAATTTTTATTGAACCTTACTTTGCTCAGCTGATCTTTTTTGTGGTTTAAATGAAGTTTGTGCTCAGGCTACTTAAGTAAAAGATTTGCTTTTGTAAAACTACTTAAATTTCCATAAATAATAATTTAATTTTGTATTAAATGACAATATTTTTGTATCTGTGTATTTTTGAGGTATTATTGTTTCTTTTTCCTACTTTTAACTTTCAGTACTTTCTTAACTCTTTCCACATTTTTCGTCGCACACTGCGCCACGGCGGAAGTCTGTTGAACGCCATTAGCCGCACACTGCGCCATAGAGTTATCTTATCTTAACCACATTTGTCGTGGGGAGAGTTAGTTTTCTATCTTGTGCCAGGTGTGTTGCGCTTGCGTTGTCAGTCCATGCTTTCGCAGGGACTCTGAGATGTTATCTATCCATCGTGTTCTTGGCCTGCCTCGTGCTCTGCGCCCTGAGTGTCACCCTGAGATTATTATAGGCACGTGATGGTAGTAAATGTGGTCCCATTCTCATTAGATGGCCGAACCACTTGATTCTTTGCTTCTCGATGTACTGTATGCATGGTATAGTACCAACGATGCTTCTGATATTCTCGTTCTCACTCTATCTGCCGTGTAACGTTGACAACTTTTCGTAGACATCTCATTTCACATGTTTTAATCTTTCTTTCTTGTGTCTTAGTCAGGGGCCATGTTTGGCACTGATAGCAGAGAGTTGGAATAAATATGCAGTTTATCAGTTGTCGTTTGACTGCCATGTTAATGCTTGATGTTTTAATAGTGGTGACAGTTGGTATGTCACTGCATTTGCCTTCTGGCATCTAGTCTCGATTTCTCTGTCCATCTTTCCATCTGCTGTGAATATACTCCAGAGATATTTGAATTATGGAGTCTATTGTATTTTTACATTATTCACGTGTATACTTAGTTGACCTACTTATTGTCATGACTTCTGTTTTGGAGGTGTTAATGAATCATAGAGTTCTTCTTATAAGAAATCTTTCTAGTTTTATTACTATTTTACTTCTACTACTTTTTAACCTTTATATTCTATTGTTGTCAGTTTCTTCAATTTAGTATATAATAATATATATATATATGTGTTTATTTATTGACAAGTAGTTAGGATTTAAAAAAAATATTTTTACCTATTTGAACCTGTTTAAAATTGAGGAAATAACTCCACTTAGAAAGAGTTAAGTGTGTGAATAATGAAAAGAAAATAAGGATGATGTTAAAATACAGATTTATAAACCAGCACATATACACAGGCAACAGTTTGTTCAAAGTCATGGATTGATAGAAAGCAAAAAAAAAGGTAAAGCTTGCCTATACTGCATTCTTAGTTAGTAGTTACACAGATAAGGAAAGAAATAAAATATAGTGGACTGCAGAAGTGCACTAACTCATATATTTCAACCTTTCATAATAGACTTTTTAATAGGATATTTATATTAGAATCTTTATATATATAGAATATTTATATTAGACAAAATTAGAAATGAAGAAATCAGAAGGCGACTGGATGTGAAACAAGTTATGAAATTCATAAAAGAACAACAGATTTAATGGTTTGGACACCTGACCAGAATGCCCTGGTATCGCCTACCACAGAGAACCACACAGAAAAAGTATAATGAGTAGAAGGCAAGAGGAAGACCATGCAAAAGATGGAGCAACGGCATCAAGAACAGCCTTACGTACACGAATATCAGCTTACAAAGTGCCTTAAAAAAGCACACACAAGATCACTACATTTCACCCCCAACACTTCCATAAAGAAGTAAATGGTGGAAGAGAAGAAGAAGATATAATAGACAAAGAAATAAATAAACTATAGTGGACTGCGGAAGTGCACTAACTCATATATTTCAACCTTGTATAACAGATAAAGGAAACTGGCAACTGAAAAAAATAGAAATAAAGGACAGAACTTTATATACGAAGATAGAGAGAAAAATGAAATTTGATTTTCCTTCATGCTTTAGATTTTATTTTTACCGTGTGTCTTGTTACCTTGAGGAGGGCTTTCAGTTAATGTTATTTTAATAAAATGTTGCCTTTGTTCTTGAGTCAGTAGAACCGTCCATGGTACAACTACATGTATCATTTTTAACCCTGTACACCGGTAGTTGAGACAGAGCTGAAGAGTCTACGCAGAATGCTCGGAGTATCAAGAAGAGACCGGTTTAGAAATAAATACATCAACAAAATAGTGGGTACACCATCAGTCCTGAACTTCATCAAGAAACATCAAATTAAATGGTTCGGTTTCATAAGCAGATTACCAACAGACAGTGCGCCTCAAAGTGCAATGTTACTCGGATACAGTGGATATGAAGCAAAGGTGGACCTCAGAGATAATAGAGGCAACACTGTTTATGAAGTGCACATAAAAGCAGTTTCAGAAATCTCTTCTTACCTTGATGCTGTGAGGCAAAACAGGATTGAGAAAGCCGTGAAAGAAATAATGGAATTGAAATAATTATTTTTCCTTACTTTTTCATCCTGCAAGTGTGTGTAAAAATTAAGCTAATGGTTTCTTAATTGTTAATATACTCCGATGAGCCATATCTCATTCGGTAGATAAAGGACCATTACTATAACAAGCCAAATTCTATCTACATTATTTTAATACTCTGAGCAGCTCCAGATAGTTAATTTATTAATTTTGTGTTTTATTTTGTTGACAACTTGATTACAAGTTTACTACTTTGATGAGGAGCATCTGGACGGATGGATTAGAGTGCTGGCTCCCATTTGGGAAACGCGGGTTCAATCCCAGATAAGGCTAAGGAGTTTTTTCTGCCTGTGGCATAAAGAAAAAATTCTAACCTGAAAAGTTTCGCGGTGACTACACTAGTCATGTGACCATTAAATTCTGCATGCTCATGTCCCCCCCCTCCTTGTCCTATACTGTCCTAAAAAGCAGTGACACTGGCAGTACATTCTTTGTTTTTTACTACATTGATAACACTTCTTTGCCATTTCAGATACATGATGAGTTGTCTAGTCTTGTGGTTGCTCAATTACTGTTTCTACAGTCAGAGAGTAGCAAGAAGCCTATACACATGTACATAAACAGTCCAGGTTTGTATGTTTAAACTTGAGGATGACTTCCATCTACTGGTATCTAACTGTTTTTGTGTGCATATTAGTTTGTTTTTCTTGATTTCCGCATTATTATTTTGGGAATATTATTGTGCAGTCTGGCATATTTGACACATAGCCTTGTTAGTCATTATTGTTCACATTTTATTTGCTATTATAGACCAAACGAAACATTTTAGAAGGCTAATTATATTTCTTGAATAACTGTTTCTCTCTGACTTGCAATCACCGCCCAGACCAATGTATCAGATCTCCCCATAAATTCTATTCATGTGGAAATCTGATTTATGCAGCCTTAGCATTGGTGTGTTTTTCATCACATCTTCAGCACAATTTGGAGCTCTGGTGCTTATTCTTCGGCGGTGTGTCCGGTTTCAGCCAGCATTTACTCAGTTCACTCTCCGTCCTGAAGCCATCTATCGTTTTTCCGGTGTGGGTAGCTAGCCCCACTGCCAACCTCCTTACTCACCTCTTACGACATGCATAGCAGGTAACAGTGGTTCTATTCTTTACACCTCAATTTGGCCCCCGGTAACCACTCGGGTGAAAAAATAGACAGTTTCAGTTTGGAATATCTTCATTGCACTCCGGACATGTCCATAGGTGCTCCGATCTCCTTCGCAATATCTCCAACAGCGTCCAGCGACTGACCGTACCAGTTTGATTTTGATTGATGAGCCTACTCACGTACCTGTTATGCTGTTCTTTTCTTGCTACTCCAATCTTCAAACCCAGCTCCTGCAATCTAGTAGTTGACGTGGATTGGTTTAAATGAAAATCTTCTTTGCGGCCGCACTCTATGAGGGCGTTCAAAATATCAGCTCTATCCATTGGCTGGCCCTCTGATACAGTGACAGAGCCAACCAGCCTGTCTGCTCTCTCATTGCCAACGACACCTATGTGCCCCAGAACGAAGATAAGTGTGATTCTGCAAATTGTTGACGCTTGTAGTGATTCAGGCCATTGCAAATAGACGGTACCACGAGGGAGTGAGCCTGGTACCTTTGTCACAAGAGACGAGCACCTAACTTCTACGCCACAGAGACTCTTGAAA
This sequence comes from Arion vulgaris, assembly GCA_020796225.1. Classification (NCBI taxonomy): domain Eukaryota; kingdom Metazoa; phylum Mollusca; class Gastropoda; order Stylommatophora; family Arionidae; genus Arion; species Arion vulgaris. The sequence goes on along the minus strand of CM036769.1, from coordinate 36,102,513 downwards.
AACTGTTTGCAGGTCAAAAAGCTTAATTTTCATTAAAGTTGTCTACAGTTTTTTGTATTTAAAAAAAAAATATGTGATAAATCTTCTAATGATTTATTAGTTTTGGTCATTCTATGTTTTTGGTAGCACCATTTGTGAGCTCGTTGAATATGGTCAGGGTGAACATACTGAGCGATCTTCATGATTTTGTATTGGATAAGGACATGTAGTTTGTTGAGATAGCAAAACTGAGGACTTGTTGACATGGTTGATACAGTGTTACTAGAATGTCTGTGAGGACTGGATGACATGTACATAGTTGGAACATCAACCATAAGTGTTTCTATAGCTATCTAGTGTTTTTTACAGGGTGGGATAGTTAGCATGGCAGGTAATATTGGTTATATTCTTTACAACCCCGATTTTGACATTGTAATCACCCTAAGACTGCATAATATATGAATACTGAATAAAAATGTGATTGATTGTTAAGACAATAATCAGTGCACTTTGGTGTATAACCATGTGTGCTCCGATCTCTTTCTTGCACAGGAAGATCTCATCGGCAGCTCATGAACTCCATAGCACCGACCTGGATCCCCAACGTAATTTTAAGGATGTTAACAAATTTTGAAAGAAATAAAAAATCTTGTAATAAATTTTATCAGGGCAGTAGCTTTACAGCTTGCTCTTATCGATTTTCAGTTGTCAAGGAATCTTTTACATGCTCAACTTGAACATGGGATCTACTTGTTATTGTCTGTCTCAGATAGGACTAGGAACCAGATCTCACTGACATTGAGATCGGGGGGTCTCTAGAAAAATATTTTGATTGCTCCATGCAGGGAACAAATCGTACTTTTGGAGCGACATCAAATGCCTTACCTTCATATATAATTAGGAAGAGTCACTTAAGAGTTGGGGTAAAATCTTGATTTTTAGGCAGAAGAATCTGTTAGCAAGATGTCCCATAGTGAGGTGAAACAACTTCCTGGTCAATGTGTATTCTAATCCTGACTCCTCGTGTGAAGCAAGAGTTTGTATCTGTACCTCCAGATATCAACAATATAAAAGCTTTAATGTGCTTTCACGCTAGTTTTCTGCTTCAAGATACCAGTTTATTTAAGAAAGTAAAGGAACCCGATTGTCATACTGTGGAGTAAAGTGTTTGAGCTGAACTTTTCATTGACCATTGATACATGATGTGTGAGACACAGTAGTGTACTCCCTTCTCAGGCTAGTAAGGAGAAGAAAAAAAAGTAAAGGAACCCTTTCCCTACCTCATGGTATATAGGTCAATACAGTGTTAGGCCTGTATTTTTTATTGACTGTCGGCACACGATGGGTGATGTGGTCAGCATCACGCCGGCCGCCTTTACTTTCCCAGAGCATGTCTGGTACCCAGTTAAGGCTGGATCGACCTGAGAGCCGTCGCGGTCGGGAAAAATTCACGCGCATTGCGGGAGCTGAACCCAGACCACCAGCCTTGATAAGCGAGTTCCCTAACAACTACGCTACAGCGGCTCTCCTTCTCAGGCTAGGGGTCGGGGTTAAATTCCACATTGGGCTGGGAATTTTTCTGACTGTAGCTGCTCTCAGGTTGACCCAGCCTCAATTGACTACCAGAAAAATCACTTGAAAGTAAATGCGACAGGCATGATGTTGACCCCATCATTCATTGTGTGCTGACGGTCAATAAAAAATACAGGCCTAACACCATATTACCCTATATACCACATGGTATAAAAGGTTCGATACTACTTTTTGTGACCAACCGCTGGATGCCGCCACTTCCCAGTGCTTATTTGGTACCCAATTGAGGTCTAGCTTGCGTGATTCTCTATATTATGTGGAAGATATAATCACATATTTTGATCATCTGTACATGATTTTGTTTGTTGTTGATGTGTTTTTTTTTGGTGGGTTTTTTCAAGGTGGGTCCGTCACAGCTGGTTTAGGTATATATGATACAATGCAGTATGTGCAGCCTCCTATAGCCACTTGGTGTGTAGGGCAAGCCTGCAGCATGGCATCGCTACTACTGTGTTCCGGTGCACCAGGATTACGCCATTCACTTCCAAACTCTCGTGTAATGATACACCAACCATCAGGCCAGGCCTCTGTAAGTATTCGTTTTGTTGAGATTATTTGTCCCATTGAGTGACATAGACAATAATAATAATAGCCGTCCATCGCAAACGATGATAACAGCCTCAGACGTTTGATACTGCACTTCTCTGGTTTGTGCGGAGGTGACTGTAGAGTCAATCCTCGAACACAATCCCCTACCACAGGTGGGGCATACATGATCAAAGTTTAGACATAGACAATAATAATAATAGATGTTTATCGCAAACGATGACAACAGCCTCACATGGGTGCTACTGCACCTCTCTCTGGTGTGTGCGGAGGTGACTGTAGAGTCCAATCCTCAAACACAATCCCCTACCACAGGTGGGACATACATGATCAAAGTTAAACATAGACAATAATGACATCACCATGAATGATGATTTTGAAAATATTGATGTTCATTTTATCCTTTTTCAGAATTTTCAACTCCTCATTTATTTTTCGAATTTCTGTTCTTATTTATTGTTATCATCACCATCATCATATTTTAACTACTAAACTGAACATCAGTTGCAGATGTGTGTGTACAAATTCAGCTGTAGTTTTTTTGTTTTTTCATCTGATGTTGATTAATGATAACTCACATTGTAGATATATTACTTCATGCGGCATAGACAAAAAACACTGGGATCGGCTGGCCAAAGACAGGCAAGCATGGCGAGCGGCAGTGAGGGGTCGCTCAAAAAGAAAAGAAGAAAAACAACATCACATGTGGAGGCAAAAGAGAGCGCAGAGAGAACATCTCATGTATCGGCTCCAGTCTCCAGTTTTACCTGCAACAACTGTGGCAAAGATTGCCACTTCAGAATAGGCCATTACAGCCACAAAAACGTTGTGATTCAGCGCAGAACATACTACGTGACGCAAGACCTATTGTCTCCTGAGACAAAGAGGCCAATGATGAGATATATTACTGTTTTTATAAGCCAGATTAGTGAAATTCTATGATACTTTGATTATTCAATCAATTAATCAACTTTTGTAAAACTACAATACTTTGTTTTTTATGTGTTCGGCAATGATTAATCATCACAGAACTGTTTTTATTAGTCGTTATACGCTGGTAAAGATATTATGGAAGAGATTGGAGCACTTATGTTACCAGTTATCAGTTATATGAGGACTATCATCATAGCACTCGGACATGTCCATAGGTGCTCCGATCGCCTCAGCAAATCCAGCAGCGTCCAGCGACCCAACACGCCAGTTCGATGTTGATTAATCAATCTCTTTGCATATTTAGTATGCGTTCTTTTCGGGCTGCACCAATATTGACATCCATCTCTTTCAATCGGGTCAGCGAGTGGGATTCACAGCCCTGAAACTTCTCTGTTCGGAAAGACTCTCTCAATGTAGATCAACTTATGGATCTGTCTAAGTACTGTGATGATGATCCTCATTAATCGTATTCTGCGTAAAGTGAAAAATCACTTTTCCTACAAGATTTGCAAGCTACAGTTGACTTATTTATTTGCTTTCCAACAATCACCTAACACTAGAATTGAAACATCCTAACATTTTACTCTTATCAAAAATATAATTTCACATTGTTTTTATCTATTAGGGTCAAGCTACAGACATTCAGATTCAAGCAGAGGAAATCCAGAAACTGAAGAAACAGATTAACCGGTTGTATGTGAAGCATACTCGACAAGCTCTGGAATTTATTGGTACATATATTTATATGTTTGAAGTTTAGTTTTAGTTTAGTTTAGTCGTCGGATCACCATCACTGCACGTCGAACAAATTAGTCCATAAGTGATCCGATCTCTCCCTCAGTATGTCCATCATCGTGTGGCGACTAACGACACCGGTTCTTTGTTGGTTTACAATTCTTCTTTGTCTGTCAGCATAGCGTTCTTGTCGAGCTACACCACACTTGACTTTGAGTTCTTGCAGTCTGGTTAGTGTTGTGGATTCACCGCTATTACGTGAATCATGCACACGCCCTCTCTCTGTTAAGGAATTTATAATATCTGATGTTTGAAGTTAAGCACTTAAATAATCATTGGCAGTTGAAAACCGATAAGAGTAGACTGCGAAGCATGCAGACATGGTAAAATTCTTTATTCTTCTTTTGTCGTCACACTGCTACCGGGTTGTTGCCCAGTGTCGTGGTTTTCTGTTTTTGTCTTGCGCTGTTCTGGTGGCTTGTGTGATTGTTATCTTTGCTCTTTCACAGGATTCTGCTATGCCATCTAACCATCTTTTCCGTGGTCTTCCTCTTGCTTTCTTTCCCGATGTTCTGTTGTAGAAGACTCTGTATACTGTGGAGTTTGGATGCATTCTTATTAAGTGGCCAAACCACTTCATTCTTTGTTTATCTATATAATTCAAGCATGGTTTTGTGCCAACTTTCTTTCTTATGCTGATGTTGGTGATTCTGTCTTTTCTTGTGTTGTTGGTAACTTTTCGCAGGCAACGCATTTCACATGTAGTTATTTTTGTGACGGCGCTTTGCTCAATGTCCATGTTTGGCTCTGGTAACACAAAGTAGGTATAAAAATGCTGTTGATCATCTGTTGTTAGCTGCCTGTGAAGTAAAATTCATTAACAAGTTTAAAATTAAATTTCTGCAACATTTTCACCTTCTTCAAACTTATATCTAAGACCCTCACTGGTGCTACTAAGTTCATGTACTGTCGCTGGAATCTTCCTGTGTAAGAAAGAGATCGGAGCATGCATGGTTATTCACTGAAGTGTAATGATGATAGTCCTATTAATTAATCAGTCAATTGCACGCTGGTTATGTGTGTGTAGGAGAACCGCAGTTGCAGCATTGTTGTTAGTGAAGTCATTTCTTAGGCGTGTGGTCTGGGTTGAATTCCACAGCGGTCATTGAATATTTTTCAGACCGTAGCGACTGTCAGGTCGACCGAGCCTCAATTGGGTACCAGGAAATGTACTAAGAAGTAAAGGTGGCCAGCATGATGTTGACCACATCACCCATTGTGTGCTGATGGTTACAAAAAATATGGCATAACACTGTATTCCAAATATACCTTGAGGTATGAAATAGGGTTCCTTTACCCTTACTTTATTTTACATGTGTCTAAACCATCCACTCTTATGTCTATTCCTATTCATCCTACTTTTCACTCCAAGCTCCTTTGTTCTCATCACCGTTGATTTGTTATGTTATGTTATGCGATCAACATCACGGCACATTGTGCATTCCCATGAATGCTCTGTCCTCCGCTGCAGCAGCCATCCCAAAGTCCATTTGCTCACCATACTCATGAGAAGTTGATTACTATATCTTCTCTCTCTACCACAAAGACGACACTGTCTGGCATGTCCAAACTTAACGCCTAATTCTCGAACTCGTTCCAGAGTCTGAGACTTGCCCATGTCACATAATTGAGAGTGTACCGCATTGATGATATCGGCTCTGTCCATACTTCTCCCTGTTTGAGTCGGGGCATTATTTGCAAGAAAGTCAGCATGCTCGTTACCCTGCACTCCAGCATGTCCAGGTGTGTACAGCCAAGTTGATTTGTGGATATGGTTAACATAACAAGAATTGATATGAGGTTTGATGTGTTGAGACTTACTGAAGATCTTGAGACTTATCTGCTGGAACAGAATCAACACTCTTATCTTCAGTTATAAGAGGCGCAGTAAAGTCCCTCGCTCAAGTTGAACAACGTCCAGATTGTATCATTATATTCATCACCACAATGAGTAAAGCAGTCTATAATCTAATTTATGCTCATAGAAATATGGCATGATGATTGCCCTGCATCCTCATAGAGTGTGGCCGCCATTTCATTTAAACCAATCCGCGTCAACTGCTAGATTGCAAGAGCTGTGATTGAAGATTGGAGTGGCCAGAAAGGAACAGCACAAAGAGGTATATGAGTAGGTTCATCAATCAAAATCGAACTCATGCGGTCAGTCACTGGATGCTGTTGTAGATATTGCAAAGATGTTCAGAGCACTTTTAGACATGGCCGGAGTGCAATGAAGATATTCCAAACTGAAACTGAAATGAGGCAGAAATCAGTGATAGTATAGGGGTTAGGGCATTTGTTAAATTGGCGTAAGGTCCCAGGATCAAATTCTACAATGGAAATTAAAATTTTCTGACTAATATCTGTCAGGTTGACACATTCTCAATTGGATACTGGAGAAACACTATGACATAAGGAGGCCACCATTATGTTGACTGCATCGACTATTTTATGCCATTGATCAAAGAAAGTGGTTCGGCCAATGCAACTAAATTTCACTGTATACAGAGTCTTCTACAAAAGAACAGCAGGAAAGAAGGCGAGAGGAAGAACACGAAAAAGATGGTTAGATGGCTTAGGCAAAAATAACTATCACCCAAGCCACTAAAGCAGCGCAAGACAGAAACAGAAAACCACAAAACTGGGCAACAACCTGGTAACAATGTGATGATAAAAGAAGACCAAAGCAAATTATGGACCCAACACTGTATTGCTTAATCTACCACAGGGTATGAAAACAGGTTCCTTATTTTTTTGCAACGGACAAAATAAAGAGAATAAATATAACATGTAGTACACTTGATTGTGTTGATTTTGAGTGCAAGCTGATATATGATATAATTGTCCATTTATTAATTATGTTCTTTTTGTTCCCTGATATTTTAGAAAAAAATATGGAACGTGATAGATTTATGAGCCCACAAGAAGCATTGGAGTTTGGTTTGATAGACACCGTTCTGGAACATCCTCCAACAGTCGAGAGCGAGCAGAGATCGCCTTGAAACATAGACTATGTTGTTAGACACAAATTGCTATTCTGTTTGTTGAATGGATGATGCAGTGACTTGTATTTGACCAGTTGTTATGTAAAGTTTGTGTATATTAAATCAGTTTTAAAGTATATTTTGTTTTGAAAGAATGTGTGTCTCACTCAGCTACTCACTACAAATATATGCCTGTAATATGTGTGTCTAAATAGTAATTCATCTCGTACGGTTATACGTTACATAGGGCCTGCAAGCAATTTCTCCATACCACACTATCCTGGGCAACTCACTCTCTTCCGTGGAATTGAGACCGCTATATTTCTTGCCTCTCAGAAAAGTTTGTTTTAGGGTCTCCCCAGGGCGTCCTCTCTTGAACCCTTTGCATCCCACTTCAATGCTTGCTTTGATATTCTTTGATTATTTCTTCTCAAGGTGTGCCAACATATCTCCATCTTCTCCTTATAAAAGTTGTTACTAGTGATTGACCAGACATTTCTCTGAATTCATCACTTCTGAATTCATGCCATTTTATATTCATTATTTTTTTGCAGACATCTGTTTTCAAATGCATTCAACTTGCTTTCTATATCTTTAGTCATTTTCCAACTCTCGCTGGCATTTGTTAGGATTGATACAACATTTGAATTGAAAATTTTTAATTTAGTTTTTAATTTGGTAATTTAGACACTATGTTGTATGCCAGATCTCTATTAGCGCACATTTGCTGAATCAAGACTATTAGTCTCATATGATCGTAATCACTCCAGACAGATCCATTGAGGCTTCAATCTCCTCCCCAATGTCTTTACCAGCTTTTAACGATTAATTACATCAGTCTCATGTCTCTAACAGTGTTCTTGTCTGACAGTTCCCATTTTTTACCCCCATCTCCTTCACTCTAGATAAGAATGCAGATTTATAAATGTTTTCAAAGTCATCTATACGACCTGATTCTCTTATGGTATTGATGATTTCTGCACTGTCCACTGACTGTCCTTCCCTGACCACTACTATCAGTTATATGAGGGCTAGCATCATAGCACTCCAGACTATGTCCATAGATTCTCCATCCCCACTGAAACCAATCCAGCAGCGCTCACGGTCCAACACGCCAGTTCGATGTTGATTAATCAATCTTTTTGTATATGTGGTATGTCGTTCTTTTTGGGCTGTACCAATATCAACACCAATCTAAATCTGTTCAACGACTGGGATTCAAAACCACGAAACTCCTCTGTTCGGAAAGACTCTCAATGTGTTAAGAATGTCATATCGGTCCACTGCAGATTCCTCTGATATCTTAGCCATGCTACTATAGTTTAGTTTAGTCGTCGGATCACCATCACTGCACGTCGAACAAATTAGTCCATAAGTGCTCCAATCTCTCCCTTAGTATGTCCATCACTTGACTAACACGGTTCTTTGTTGGTTTACAATTCTTCTTTGTCTGCCAGCATAGCGTTCTTGTCGAGCTACACCACACTTAACTTTGAGTTCTTGCAGTCTGGTTAGTGTTGTGGATTCACCGCTATTACGTGAATCATGTACACGCCCTCTCCCTTAAGGAATTTATAATATCAGCCTGGTCCATTGCTCGTCTGCTTTGGACAGCAGCCATACCTGCAAGCCTATCCGCACGTTCATTCCCCTTACACCTGAATGCCCTGGCACAAAAATAAAACTGATCTTTTATGCTTAGACCTCCCCAGCGATTCTATCCAATGTCTCCTAGCCCATCCTGTTTCAATCTTCCTGAGCATACTCATTGAGTCACTGAGAAAACATGCATGGATAAAAGTCTGTGATTCTAGCCAAATCATCGCTTTGGTAACCGCCATGATTTCCATAGTGAGCCATGCTACTATATCATCATATAGTGCGGACTCTACAACACTAACCAGACTACAAGAATTCCAATTCAAATGTGGTATAGCTAGACAAGAACACTATACTGGTAGCCAAAGACGAATAGTAAACCAACAAAGAACAGGTGTCTTTGGCCACCGCACACTGAGAGACATACTGAGGATGAGATAGAGCACTTATGGACTAATTGATTTGACATGCAGTGATCATCTGACAACTAAACTAAATAATGCAGATTTGAAATCACAAATATCAAGTTCTAAAATGTTGTACTTATGAAGAATCATGATATGTATCAATTTCTACATTTCACAATCACTTAATGTATGATTTTCATTAAAACCAATCCACGTCAACTGTTAGATTGCAAGAGCTTGGGTTGAAGATTGGAGTAGCTAGTAAAAAAACAGCACATTGTGTAGATGAGTAGGCTCATCAATCAACATCTAACTAGTGCTGTTAGTCGCTGGACACAGTTGGAGATATTGCGAAGGAGATCGGAGCAACTATGGACATGTCCAGAATGCAGTGAAGATATCTCAAACTGAAACCTAATGTATTTGTATTCCCAGAATGGGTTCTATTTAAAAGTATCCTCAAATTATGTATCATTTAATAATTTTGTAAAATAACACTAATTATGATAGTAAAATCAAAGGTTATCAATTTTCCCAAAATTGTTTTTACTTTCTCCAACTCAATGTCTGCGTATGTTGTCTGAGTATCAGTTACAGAGATTATGAAATACATTTAACAAAATCTAAATGATTTCAGTGTTGTGATATAACTTTGTACTGTTTTTTTTTTCCTGTTATCACTCTTTATGTTGCATGTCCTTTGCAGAATGTTGCTGTGATCACAACCCATCTGAGAGACCTAGATTTCTAACTAGTACTCCCACCTCCTCTAATACTGAGCTTAACCCTTAGAGCCCGATATATATAGCTCTGAAATATAAATATCTCCCATTCGAACGTCCCGAAAAAACGGCCTGTCAAGGCATTTATTTCTCGATGGCCAAAGATAAATTGTGGACATCAAACACAACCCACATTATGAATTGGTTTCGCAAAATGGCAGACATGTTTCTGATCCATTTGTTGTGATAATTTTTCATGATTGTTAAAGTTTATTCATGATGACAAGATATGCTGAAAATTGAGGAAATTGCTTCTCAGAAGCTCTGAGCCCACATGTTCCACAAATTTAAGATTGGCACAACTAGCCTCTGCCCCTGCAAAAAGGCGGACGTGACGGCAGAACACTTTCTGCAAGACTGTCAACGGTTAGCAGGTATAAGAAAAAAATGGCCCCTAAACACAGAGCTTTGCGAAAAGCTGTACGGAGGAACAGAGTCCCTTAAAATCACGGTAAAATTCATGATAAAAGTTGGTTCATCAGTCTAGGCCGGGAACACAAGAGAGAGAGAGAGATTACAAGTAATTGAAGGATAATTAAAAGAAAGTGATATATAATCAAGATCTACCTGATAGACTACAAGAGCTTGGATTGAAGAGGTCAGAAAAGAACAGCATAGCAGATGTATTAGTAGGCCTTTCATTCTTCTTCTTTGTACTCACACTTCCACCGGGTTGTTGCCCAGTGTCATGGTTTTCAGTTTTTGTCTTGCGCTGTTCTGGTGGCTTGGTGATTGTTATTTTTGCTCTTTCACAGGATTCTGCTATGCCATCTAACCATCTTTTTCGTGGTCTTCCTCTTGCCTTCTTTCCCAAAGTTCTGTTGTTCAACAGAATGATGCCTTTCATTCAACATCTTAAAAGTATGTTTAGTTGCTGTACGATGTTGACGATATTGCAGAGGAGATCGGGGTACATGTTTGGAGTGCAATGAGAATAATGCAAACTGAAATTACCTAATAATTTGCGAAGTCTTCAATAAAGCCATATATCACACAGTATGCTTCATCTTCTTTTTGCTAATCCTGTTTTGCCCATCAGCAATTCTCTCTAAAGACTTCAAAAAAGATAAAGGGTATTTTCGATCTCGGTTGCGCAAGTTATGCATACCGATAGGTGCGGCAAGATGAGAAAACCATGCAAGAAACTCCAGTAGATACATCAACCAACACAGAACGGAGTTGTTAGTCTAAACACACTGAAATACATGCTTGGGGTGAGATTGTTGTAATTATGGACATGTACAATGAAGATGATCCTCAAATGAACAGTGCCTATCAGGATAAGAAGAGATTTCTACAATGGGTTTTAGTGTTTGCTTATTACATAGTATCTTTCACTGTACCGCACGATAAAATAGAAAAACATATAAATGCTGTGAGTAGATAATACACTAAATCAAATATACGTACAAGTGTTATTCTTTAATTGATATCATATGTTTTGATTTAAAAGTCTAAATAAAATATGGAACTGCAAGTTATATAGTATTAAAATTAAATTACGAATTTTCAATTCAAATGTTGTATCAATCCTAACATATGCCAGCGAGAGTTGGAAAATGACTAAAGATATAGAAAGCAAGTTGAATGCATTTGAAAATAGATGTCTGAAAAATAATGAATATAAAATTAAACAAATTCAGAAGAAGTGATAAAATCAGAGACATGTCTGGTCAACCACTAGTGAGAACTGTTATAAGAAAGAGAAGATGGAGATATGTTGGCACACCTTGAGGAGAAATGATCAACGAATATCAAAGCAGGCATTGAAGTGGGATGCAAAGGGTTCAAGAAAGAGAGGTCGGCCTAAAGAGACTCTGAAACGAACTTTGCTGAGAGAGGCAGGAAATATCGGTCTCAGTTCCATGGAGGAATTGAGCGAGTTGCCCAGGATAGAGCGTATGGAGAAATTACTTGCAGGCCCTATGTAACGTATAACGTACGAGAGGATTATTATTATTATTTATATGTCAATAAACTCGGTGAAGAACAATAAAATATATTCAAGACTAGTGTACAATTAAGTCAAACATGGTAAGTCTAAGTTGAAAATGATCAACTGTGTTTCAGACAACATCTAAAAGGAACAATTATTTAAATTGATTGTTCATCTACAAGTATAGAAAATACAGTAATGTAAATTTAAAAAAACATATATGAACTATGCAAATACATATGTTACTTATACAGTATATCATTTGTTTGATCACCTCACAAGTAGACTAAGAAAGACTAAAATGTTAAAAAAAACTAACATAAATAAAAAAAACCTATTGAGGATTGCCAATTTTCCGTCTTATTTACTTTTTGTACCAGTAATCATCAGATATGTGCAGCCGTAATACTTTTTTTTTTTTTCCGATCCAGTAGCACTTGAGCTGAAAGCTCTTTGGCTCGGTGTCATGAACATCGTAACCCTTCGGCTCGGTGCCACGAACACCGTAAATCGGGGGAACCTGTAGCTTTTCTGCTAGTCCATGGAGTTGAACCCGCACTTACAGAGGACTAGTTACCCGTAGTCCAATGAGCTACGAACACACTGGGCACGCGGGCAGCCGTAATGCTTAAATCATCAGTTGATCCTGAATCCATATTCCCTGTAGTCTTTCTTTTCTCTTCGCAGAGATGTTCCCTTCCATAATGGTCTTCTTCAACCTTTCGTCTTTTTATATGTCCAAAATACTTGGATTTTTTTATTTGTAGTATCAGCCAGTTTTCTTTGATTTTGAGTTCTTACTTGATAGATCTATTTGTTCTATGTCCATGATATATGGAGGACTTTTCTGTAACACATATATGCTTTTCAACTGTTTTGTTAAATGTTCATGTTTCACACCCAATGTCTAGTATAGTGCCTTTATTTTTTTTCTTGAGCTGAAAGCTCTTGGCTCAGTATCATGGACATCGCAACCTTTCGGCTCGATGCCACGAACACCGTAAATCTGGGGAACCTGTAGCTTTTCTGCCAATCCGCGGAGTTGAACCCGCACTTACAGAGGACTAGTCACCCGTAGTCACGCGCTACGAACACGCTGGGCACGCGGGCAGTATAGAGCCTAAAGTTGGTTGTTTTGCTGAAATTTGTTTGGCTTTGAAAGTAATTACTGTCTCATCTCTGGCTTCATGCATATTTTTCTTGCTCTCTGATAAGTATTTTTTGATTCCTTCAGTGAGATTGTTGTGGAATTGTTCTTGTTTTGTCTGTTTGTTTATTCCAGTCTGTTAGCTATCTTTACTCTCACAATATCACAGAGATGGAAGTGACTGCAGTCATACTTTGGTCTATGTATTTAGGGTGGTCAGATGGGTGTTCAGTTTCTTTCTGAACATGAAATCGTCAGCATTTACAGTATGAGATAAATCAAGGAAACTGACACCATCACTGTAAGTGAATCCAGCTCACTGCCTCTTAATTATAGATTCCCAAAATTAAAAAATAATAAAAACAAATCGGTAAAAGAAAACAATATTTATAAATGTGAATGTTACATAAATTCTCAATAAAATAATAAAAACTGAAGAAATGGTCAATAAGAATAAAAATCATAGATGAGTCTATGATAACAATCATATAATGGGGCCTGAACACATAATTTTACTGTAAACATAATTAGTTAGTGCCTTGGTAATCTTGCTCATATGCTGGACATAGAAGATCATGCCACAACACAAAACTAATGCTGTAGTTTTCTGCCAATAGAGTTCGCATAAGAGGACTAAGTTGTCAGGAAAAATGAGAAATAATTTTGCTAATTTGTTCTTATAAATAATTCTGTTCATCTTCTTCATGCATCTGCTCTTGACAAGTTTTCCCTCAAGATTTTGGATTGTTCCTTGTTTGTCCCTTTTATTAATTTTCCATCTGTTAGCCAATCTTTACTCTCACAATTCACGATGAGTGACTTTCAGTCATGTTTTCTATGGAATTCAGGGTGTCAATTGTTCCAGTTTCTTTCGAACATGAAATGTCAGCATTACAATAGCTCTAAATGAGATATAAACAAGCATTTCCTAGCATTGAATGTCACTGCCTCAAGTTATGAAGCTCCCAAAAATTGAAAAAATCAATGAAACAAATCGGTATAAAAAGACTATTTATAAATGTAAATGTATACATAAATTTTCTAAAAATAATAAAAACTGAAGATTCATATATCTAAATGTCTTAGAACAATTATCCGTACATAATTATTATGCTGGTCAACTCATGCTGGTATGAAGATCATAATAAAAAAACTAATGCTGTAGTTGTCTAGTAATGAGTTCAAGGCAGACAATTGTCTAGGAAAAAGAAAATAATTTCATATATATTCTATAAATATATATCTTCTCATCCATTTCAAGTTTCCTACAAGATTTTCATTGTTCTGTCTGTCCCTTTCATAATTGTTTCCTTCAATGCCACAATCGTTTTAACTTCTTCCTGTCTTCTTCATGTTTCTGGAACCTTCAGGTCTTGACCCATTCTTTGTCCATCAAAGGCTGTCAATGTCAATATGTCTGTATAATCAAGAGGTTCTTCTAGCTTGAGATGCTACTTCTACTTTCAACTCCCAATGGGCACAGGTTTTCAACAAACTTCTTCAGTCGTCTCTCTCTTGCATCCTTCATTTCATGTTACCTATCTTTTAATATAGTTCACTCTCTTTCGTCTATCTAGGCGTTCTCTCTCTTCCTGGGTTCAAACATGCATGTTTGCAATGCTTCGTGGTCTTCTCAATGTATGCATATCCATCCATATTCTCTGAAGTGAAGTAGATGTCAATCAATAAATAAAATAACCTCTGATTTCTACTTATTGAGCTCATCATCAAATAGCTTGTCCTGAGCAGAACTTTGCCACTCTAACAGTCCTCCTTTAGAATTTCTTCCTCTCAAGTAAAGATGATGGTGAGTGTCTGGATTAGTGTGTTCTGTATTAATTGCATCCATGTTTTCGTACAGAACTGGTCTTGAACTTCTGTACCATGCTGTGCTTTGTATTAATTGCATCCACTGTTTTCGTACAGAACCGGTCTTGAACTTCTGTATCATGCTGTGCTTTGTATTAATTGACCATGTACAACCTTTTCTTATCATCGTGCGAAGAAGTTTCAACGTCTTGAACTTCTGTATCATGCTGTGCTTTGAATTAATTGCATACACTGTTTTCGTACAGAACCGGTCTTGAACTTCTGTATCATGCAGTGCTTTGTATTAATTGCATCCACTGTCTTCGTACAGAACCGGTCTTGAATTTCTGTATCATGCTCATAGAGTTACTGTGCATGCATGCATATATACAACTACGTAAATCATCACAAGTGTACACAAAACAAAGGTGTGTACGGGAATGATTTATCCATAGTTTTCAGAGAATTTCAGTATTTGTTAAAATACAGCATGGTAACTTCTGGAAAATATTCAAAGAAAACATTTAACACAGTGGGGCCAGTCAATGCCAATGGAGATAGCTCACATTTTGAATGCCCCATAAAGTGTGCAGCAAAGAAGATTTTCATTGAAACCAATCGCGTCAACTACTAGATTGCAGGAGCTGGGATAGAAGATTGAAGTAGCAAGAGAATAACAGGTATATGAGTACTCATCAATCAAAACCGAACTAGTACGGTCAGTCGCTGGACGATGTTGGAGATATTGCGAAGGAGATCGGAGCACCTATAGACATGTCCGAGTGCAAAGAAGGTATTCTAAACTGAAACTGAAATTGTTCATTTACTGGGAATTTAATCTATAGAAAAGAGTTAGAAAACTTTGTGACAATTAAAATAATTGCTAAGAAGAGCAATAAAGGATGACAGAGAAGACCATACTGATCAGCACAGCTTGAAAGCACCAACAGCTGAGTTTATTATTAATACTGGAGACAGATAGTTGCTGAGATCCATGACCACTAACAGGTACAGCACATAATAATGATGATGTTAATTAACATATATGTATTATTGTATATCGGTCTCAGTTCCATGGAGGAGATTGGCAGTTGCCCAGGATAGGCGGTATGGAGAAATTACTTGCAGGCCCTATTTAGTATAATACGAGAGGAATTTATTATTTTGTATATTCAGTTCTCTGTGGCTACGTTAGATGCTCACCTCTTGTTCTAAAGGAACTCGGTTTGCTCCCTCGTGGAACAATCTTTATTTTCCCAGAGATCCCTGATCTCAGTGTAGGTGAGCGCCAGGTAAAGAATAGAACCACTGTTACCTGCCACGCATGTCGTAAGAGGCGACTAAGAAGGTTTGGATGAAATCGGATGCACATGTCCTAAACGTGTAGAAGTCTATGTGTTTAGGGGCCTACCAAACCAATGTGCAATGTATACACGTTCTTGGCAAAGATCAAACATATCACAAAGAGTGATTAAAATTGGTCGTAAAGATCGAACGCAAAGAAGAAGAAGAAGTGTAGGTGAGATCGAGCTCCTAGTCCTATCAGAGACAAATGATAAACCAAAGGTCCAAGTTGAGCATGCAAAAGAACTCTTGGCAGTTCAAAATCAAGAAGAGCAGGCTGGAAAATTTATTAGAAAAATTAAAAAAACTAAAATTCGACAGATTTCATGCACTGCTGCGAGATCTTCCTGTGTAAGAAACAAAATTGAAGCACACATGGCCACTCACTAAAGTGAATAATGATGGTCCTATCAATGAAAAGTTTGCAAGGAAAAAAGCCTTAACTCAAACTTATACAACAGAAGCACATAATATCACAGCGGATGGAAGCTAATGGCTATACATTTCTATAGAGCAATTCTAATCTGATCAAGCAGTCACTGTTTGATGTTGATATAGAAATCTGATCAAGCAGTCACTGTTTGATGTTGATATAGAAATCTGATCAAGCAGTCAATGTTTGATGTTGATATAGAAATCTGATCTAGCAGTCACTGTTTGATGTTGATATAGAAATCTGATCTAGCAGTCACTGTTTGATGTTGATATAGAAATCTGATCTAGCAGTCACTGTTTGATGTTGATATAGAAATCTGATCTAGCAGTCACTGTTTGATGTTGATATAGAAATCTGATCTAGCAGTCACTGTTTGATGTTGATATAGAAATCTGATCAAGCAGTCACTGTTTGATGTTGATATAGAAATCTGATCAAGCAGTCACTGTTTGATGTTGATAAAGAAATCTGATCAAGTAGTCACTATTTGATGTTGATAAAGAAATCTGATCAAGCAGTCACTGTTGGATGTTGATATAGAAATCTGATCAAGCAGTCAATGTTTGATGTTGATATAGAAATCTGATCAAGCAGTCACTGTTTGATGTTGATATAGAAATCTGATCTAGCAGTCACTGTTTGATGTTGATATAGAAATCTGATCAAGCAGTCACTGTTTGATGTTGATATAGAAATCTGATCAAGCAGTCACTGTTTGATGTTGATATAGAAATCTGATCAAGCTGTCACTGTTTGATGTTGATAAAGAAATCTGATCTAGCAGTCACTGTTTGATGTTGATAAAGAAATCTGATCAAGTAGTCACTATTTGATGATAAAGAAATCTGATCAAGCAGTCACTGTTTGATGTTGATAAAGAAATCTGATCAAGCAGTCACTGTTTGATGTTGATATAGAAATCTGATCAAGCAGTCACTGTTTGATGTTGATATAGAAATCTGATCTAGCAGTCACTGTTTGATGTTGATATAGAAATCTGATCAAGCAGTCACTGTTTGATGTTGATATAGAAATCTGATCAAGCAGTCACTGTTTGATGTTGATATAGAAATCTGATCTAGCAGTCAATGTTTGATGTTGATATAGAAATCTGATCAAGCAGTCACTGTTTGATGTTGATATAGAAATCTGATCAAGCAGTCACTGTTTGATGTTGATATAGAAATCTGATCTAGCAGTCACTGTTTGATGTTGATAAAGAAATCTGATCAAGCAGTCACTGTTTGATGTTGATAAAGAAATCTGATCAAGCAGTCACTGTTTGATGTTGATAAAGAAATCTGATCAAGCAGTCACTGTTTGATGTTGATAAAGAAATCTGATCAAGCAGTCACTGTTTGATGTTGATATATAAATCTGATCAAGCAGTCACTGTTTGATGTTGATATAGAAATCTGATCTAGCAGTCACTGTTTGATGTTGATATAGAAATCTGATCAAGCAGTCACTGTTTGATGTTGATATAGAAATCTGATCAAGCAGTCACTGTTTGATGTTGATATAGAAATCTGATCAAGCAGTCACTGTTTGATGTTGATATAGAAATCTGATCTAGCAGTCACTGTTTGATGTTGATATAGAAATCTGATCAAGCAGTCACTGTTTGATGTTGATATAGAAATCTGATCAAGCAGTCACTGTTTGATGTTGATATAGAAATCTGATCTAGCAGTCACTGTTTGATGTTGATATAGACATCTGATCAAGCAGTCACTGTTTGATGTTGATATAGAAATCTGATCAAGCAGTCACTGTTTGATGTTGATATAGAAATCTGATCAAGCAGTCACTGTTTGATGTTGATATAGAAATCTGATCTAGCAGTCACTGTTTGATATAGAAATCTGATCAAGCAGTCACTGTTTGATGTTGATATAGAAATCTGATCTAGCAGTCACTGTTTGATGTTGATATAGAAATCTGATCAAGCTGTCACTGTTTGATGTTGATATAGAAATCTGATCTAGCAGTCACTGTTTGATGTTGATATAGAAATCTGATCTAGCAGTCACTGTTTGATGTTGATATAGAAATCTGATCAAGCAGTCACTGTTTGATGTTGATATAGAAATCTGATCAAGCAGTCACTGTTTGATGTTGATATAGAAATCTGATCAAGCAGTCACTGTTTGATGTTGATAAAGAAATCTGATCAAGCAGTCACTGTTTGATGTTGATATAGAAATCTGATCTAGCAGTCACTGTTTGATGTTGATATAGAAATCTGATCTAGCCAGTCACTGTTGGATGTTGATATAGAAATCTGATCAAGCAGTCACTGTTGGATGTTGATATAGAAATCTGATCTAGCAGTCACTGTTTGATGTTGATATAGAAATCTGATCTAGCAGTCACTGTTTGATGTTGATAAAGAAATCTGATCTAGCAGTCACTGTTTGATGTTGATATATAAATCTGATCAAGCAGTCACTGTTTTATGTTGATATAGAAATCTGATCATTTCTGAAATGAGAAAATAGAACATATGTTAGTATGTTAGTTTGCTTAACCCCATAAGAGTATGTTCTCATGTGAATTGTATGTGTTTCTGTATGAATAAACAAAGTTCACAACAAATTAAGTGAAGTGAAGTGTCTGGCCAAATGGATTAGAGCGTGAGTAAATCCCCGGTAAGGTCAGCGAGTATTATTTCTGTCTAGAGCATAAAGAAAAAATCCTAGCCGAAACAGTTTCGCTGCGACTGCGCTAGTTATGTGGGCATTGAATTCCACAGGCTCATGTCCCTCATACCCAACACCCCTAAAAATCGGTATTTAAAAAGTGGCATACTTTCATGTGGCGTACCTTTTTACAGCATACCTTCTTGTAGCAAACTAGTGAAACACATAAAAACAAAGTACTACAGTTTTACAACATACAGAAACAGTAACGATATACAGCAACGTTTCGACCCAAAGGCCTTTATCAAGCAAGCGATACAACAAGAATGACGAATGTTGAGGAACACTACAAATGGACGATTACATATGGAAACCTATCTAATGATGTAGCAAACTATCACATCTCAAGTTATGACCAAACTAGTATTCTCTACAAATTATAACTAGTAACGTTATTACTAAATAACTTGCCACCTTACAAGCACACACATTTTGTTTCACATGCTCTTTACAAAAACATTGTCTGCAGTGTCAGTCCTAAGCTTTTATAAAAGCAAAAAAGAAAGGTTACTTATACATAATTATCAGACTGTCAACCTTACCACATCAGACTGCCAGGTCAGCCCCCCAACTGTTACGCATCATGAGATCAAAGTAAGCATCGCTGTCAATACTGCAACTGATTGATGCGTAGTAGGACATGAATTCTTCTAAGGTCACCTGTTCAACAAAAACGCAAATTAAATTAAATTTTAATTTGCCAGCTATGAAGTCGGGTGTAGTCATGATGGTTGAGTTTTGTGTGAAGGCTTGCTTTTCTTACTGTGGCGTAGAGGTTAGGCACTCATCTCTCCTGCCAAAGGTAACAGGTTCGCTCCCTCGTGGAGCCATATGGATATGTTTCCCTGATATCAGTGTAGGCGAGATAGAGTTCCTAGTCCTATCGGAGACGGACGATAAAACATAGACTCCATGTTCAATTTGAGCAAGTAAAAGAAACCTTGGCAGTTCAAAATCGAGAGCAGCAGGCTGGAAAGCCTCTGCCCTGACAAAATTCATTAGAAAATATTTAAAAATTCTTACAAGTTGTAAAAATGCTACGGAGTTCATGCACTGCAGCTGAGATATTCCTGTGTAAGAAAGAGGTCGGAGCACACATGGTTACTCACTTAAGTGCAATGATGCCGGTCCAATCAATAAATCAATCACCAGCATCCCTCATTATTCTTGCGAACCTCACTCTGACTTCAGTGGTACTTTGGACTCCCAAGTAGAGAATCAGGGTCACCTGTAGTCCAACTGTACACCATTTTCACACTGAGACTATGTTTGTGTTACTAAGATGACCTTGAACCCCAGAATTTCCTCAACATGTGGTCACTATCGAAGAGTATTATCAATTTCCCTACTGACAATCTCACTTAACTTCTTCATGATCAATTTTTAAATATGAACATTTAACCCCTTCATCCTTCTTAGTCAATATACTGGCTCATGGTACTGTTTAAGAAGATGCGAAGCCAGTATAACTGGCTAATTCAGTGTACATTGATATACAAATGCAATCGGAGGTAAAAAAAAATTAAGTGAAATGGTTAGGGCTATTGAGTTATTCGTATGTGACACATTCCGTTTCTGAGGACATTTTTTTTTTTTGAGTTTATTCTATAGACAGTTGCAATCTCCTGCTGACGAGATATATTTTCCCGGGTTTGTCTGAAGTTTACATACCCATACGATCATCATATCAGACTCGACGAATATGCTTCAACTGATTGAATCTGGAAGTATGCGTGTGGAATGGGTGGACAGCATTCGGAGATCACATGCTGGACATGCTGGAGTGCAGGGTAACGAGCATGCAGACTTTCTTGCAAACAATGCCCTGACTCAAACGGGCAGAAGTATGGACAGAGCCGATATCATCAATGCGGAACGCTCTCAATTATGTGACATGGGCACTTCTCAGTCACTGGAGCGAGTTCGAGAATTAGGCGTTAAGTGTGGACATGCCAGACAGTGTCGTCTTCGTGGTAGAGAGAGAAGATATAGTAATCAACTTCTCATGGGTACAGTGAGCAAATGGACTTTAGGATGGCTGCTGCAGCGGAGGACAGAGCATGCATGGGAATGCCCAATGTGCTGTGACGTCGATCGCATAACATAACATAACAAGGTGACTTTAGCTTTCTGTCATCGGACTCACTAACCCAAGTTTTTATGCAGGGCATGCTCCCTGGACACTGTAGTTTAATCCCATATACTTGGAAGAAAGTGTTATAGAAGTAGAAGACAAGATAAGAATAAGGATGTCCTCCTCAAGGGAGGAGAGGGGAACTGCTATTTGTCCCATAGCTGGGGGATGGGTTAGTTGAAGCCAGAGCATTTACCGGTGGGTTCTGCGATGTCACCTTATGGTGTCCCATTCTGTTTTCCGTCCTTACGTCTGGCCTTCACCTTCAGTCTGTTCGGCTTTGTTAGACCTGTCAAGAGTTAGACTCCTGAAATAGCCTGAGGAACCTAAAGGTATGGCTGTTTCATTCTGGAATTACTTCCCACTGGAGACAGTTGTTAGCATTTCATGTGATTTTTGTTGGCACAGGAACGGAGCAATTATGGGGTGACCCGATGCATGCAGTGAAGTTGGAACCGTACATATGAACTATGAACTATCCTAAAGGCACACAAATCCTCCAACCACGATAAGGTAGGCTAATATGGAGGGAATGAAATGGTCGTCAATATATTTCTAGGATCACACACACAAAACAATGATTAGTCATGTGACCAGTGTATTTATACAAATCTAATTGCAGAAAATTTTCTATTTTTAAGTGTTTTGTGGCTAACAATCAAATCCAGAGAAGTATCACTTGTATACCACTAACTTGTATACCACTCACTTGTATACCACTCACTTGTATACCACTCACTTGTATACCACTCACTTGTATACCACTAATACTTTAACTATCAGCTGGTATAAATATATGAAACACAACAACAGAATTGTTATGCTTGTTTGAGGAAATATCATCATCAGTCGTCATTGCTCCCATGGAATTCGGTTGGTAGACAGAAAACACCTTTTAACTAAAATGATTCAATTTAGACACCATGTAATGTGAATCCGTTGCACAAGATCGCCAAATGTGGTGCTATAACACAAGAGGAAGTCACATAGCGTGAAAATGCTGTTGAGGCGCAGAGAAAGCGAGCTGCGCAAAATGATAAAACACACAATACCCACGTCTTACCCTGATCATGTATGCCCCACCTGTGGTAGGGGATTGTGTTTGAGGATTGGGCTCTACAGCCACCTCTACACACACCAAGAGGTGCAGCAGCACACGTCTGAGGCTATTGTCATCATCACTTGCGATGGACGGCTACTATTATGTTATGTTATTGCTTTCTGTCATCAGTGGACCAGAATTTCACATTTTCTCCAATGAACACATACACTCACATTGCCATCCACACTGCCAGCAATGGCGGAATGCGGGAGGGCCATTCAGAGTCAGAACTGTGTGATTCTGAACACGACTTTGCTAGCACATTTCCAACATGTTTGGTCTGGTATTTTTCGGTTTCGTTTGCCGAGCTACTGAGTTAGTGCTTGAGCATGCTGTGAGCTATGAATGTTACATGGAATGCTTTGTGCTGTGTCAACCGTGCGTTTGTTGTGTGTTAGTGTGTATTCAGAAAATGGCGGACAGCGGTTATGACGAACAAGCTCAATCTGCCATATGCAGTTATATTGCAGGTGTAGAAAGCTGGATTTTGTCGTGATTGATGTTCCCTTCAACAGGAATTGCAATTCAAGTGATGAACAGTTTTGTGTTGCTACATTAGCAACGGCCATATGAATTTTATGCGGATCAGGTTGCTTTTTGTGGTGGTATGCGGCTGTTTCATTCTGGAATTAGTTCACACAGGAAACATTTCACAGTTGTTAGCATTTCGTGTGATTTTCATTGGCACAGGAACGGAGCAATTATGAGGTGACCCATTGCAGTGAAGTTGGAACCGTACTTACGAACTATGAACACACATACACACTCACATTGCCATCCACATGACCCTCAGCTTCAAAAGTCTTCAGAAATTCCAAGTAAACTTTGGTCTCTGACCACTCTCCACTGATGTACTTGGGATGTTTTTTGACATTGTAGGTCTTTGCTAAATCTTTTACTGTGATAACACCATCCCCTAGGCAAGATAATAATAGACGATTGGTCATTATAGCTGACAGATGAATACTGTACACAGCTTGTAGATGATTAATGTACAATACACATACATGATTACTATACACAGATGATTACTGTACACATATGATTGATATACACAACTGCTAGATGTTCAGTGTAACAACTTGAGAAATGATTACTAGATACAGCTGATAGATGATTACTAGCTCATCATCATCATCATATATCTTGTCGTGAGCAGAACTTTGCCACCCTAACAGTCCTCCGGAATTTCTCTCTCTCATAGGCAGAGATCTTGCCTCTGCAGCCGTCATGTTCAAACCATCAGTTACATCCTGAATCCATCTTCTCTGTGGTTTTCCTCTTCTTCTCTTTGCTGTATGCCTCCTTCCATGATGGTCTTCTCCAGCCCTTCATGTCTTTTTATATGTCCAAAATATCTCAATTTTCTCTTTCTTATTTATAGCATCAGCCAGTTTTCTTTGATTTTGAGTTCTTTCTGGATAGATCTATTTGTTCTCTTCTCTTTCCATGATATACGGAGGTCTCACAGACTAGGAAAAGTCAACAACAGCTCTCTGCCAGTGTTAACAGGCAAACAGACACCGGAGCATGTCCTGCAAGACTGGCCTTTTCTGGACTAGCTGACACGCTTTCTGGATTAAAACCAATGAACTTTGGAGCACAAGGCAAACAACTGTCACAACAGAGATCCACTGATTACTTAGTACAATTGCTTGCTTACTGTAAGCGTTTACTTAAATGTGATTTTTTCTTAATGTTCACCTGTCTGATCCATTTTAACAAAAGCTGCTTCAACTAGCTTCCGTCTTCGGTCGTTCATCTTGGGCTGCATGAGGAATAACAACAATTGTAATTTTACTACTTTTTTTACTAATGCAAATTTAGTATGTTATGTAGAACAAATTAATCACTTTTTAACAAGGAAGTGAAAAAAAGGATATATGTGCCTTTGAATATCATCTTCTTCTTTGCGTTTGTTCTTTACGACCAATTTTAATCACGCTTTGTGATATGTTTGATCTTTGCCAAGAACGTGTATACGTTTCACATTGGTTTGGTAGGCCCCTAAACGCATAGACTTCTACACGCTTAGGACACATGCATCCGATTTCAGCCAAACCTCCTTAAGTCGCCTCTTACGACATGCGTGGCAGGTAACAGTTGTTCTATTAATTACACCCCAAATTTGGGCCCTGGTAACCATTCGGCAGCCTTTGAATATAAATGTTCCAAAAGAGTTCTCCATATATCATGAGCAAGGGAGAGAACAAATAGATCTATTAATAAATAACTAAAACCTGAGAAAACTAGCTGCATCAAGTTGGGAAGCTAATGAAAAGACTAAGGAAAGCATACACAGGACTAATAAGGCCAATAATGGAGTGAGGATCAGCATCATGATCAACAGCAGCCAAATAAAATCTACAAGCCTTGGATAAAGTGCTCTCACCTGTGTGGTACGGGACCCGCAAGGGAAGCAAAGAATAGTACCACTGCAACCTACAAGGCATGTCGTAAGAGTGACTGATGTTGGATTTAGGGAAGCTACCCTAGTAAATAAAAAGCATTGCAGAAATCGGATGTGCTGGTCTACTTGTAGGCGCATAACTGGCACAACGTACAATCGCTCTTAGGCTCAGATCACATACAAATCACACAGAGTGGTTAACAAGTGGTCGATGTGGAGCGTTCAAGAAGAAGAAAGAAGAAGGATAAGGTTTCGAACCAAGCGCTTTGGTTGATTACAGGTGCTATGAATTCTACTCCAATTGATAAGATGGAAAAATCATTTGTACTCTACCTTTGTCATACAGACAAGACACAAATACCCTGATCTTGACAGAAAAATATAAGAATATGCCAACACATCCAATGAAAGTTAGGTTCAGAGATCTGGCCAGTGGGAGGTTGAAAAGAAGTAGTTTTGTGCACTGGTCTAAGAGACTAATTAGAACATATAAGGATGAACTACCAGACATTACCAAGAAAATAACCCATCTTGCCACATTTAAAAACCATACAACAGATTTCACATTTGAGCTGAATATCCTGAGCTTTGTTTTAGTGGAGATGGCAGTAGATTTCAGACTATGCGCAGGAGAGTAAAGACTTGTTCGGCTTTCCTAATTCCAAAATTAATTTTCTCATCTGTACCTTCTGATATACTTCCTAGGTAAACAAATTCTACTTTTTATAGCTCTTGGTCCTCTATCAATATCTGGTCTTCCTGTATGTTGTTGCTCCAGAGTACTTTTGTCTTTTCTTGGCTGATTTTAAAACTGACTCGATGCTGCCAGAGTATCTACTTTTTTTCTGCATGTCTTGTAGTCTGTGTGAGATCCAGGTCTTCTAATTTTGACATAAGTGTCCACTGAATGTCTTTTCTGGACCTGGCATATGCAGAGTGTATAACTCAATCAAGTAGCACCAAGAAATGGAGGGGGAGAGCATATGCAGAGTGTGTAACCCAATCAAGTAACACAAAGAAGTGGTAGGGGAGAGCATATGCAGAGTGTGTAACCTAATCAAATAGCACCAAGAAATGGAGGGGGAGAGCATATGCAGAGTGTGTAACCCAATCAAATAGCACCAAGAAGTGGTAGGGGAGAGCATATGCAGAGTGTGTAACCCAATCAAATAGCACCAAGAAGTGGTAGGGGAGAGCATATGCAGAGTGTGTAACCCAATCAAATAGCACCAAGAAGTGGTAGGGGAGAGCATATGCAGAGTGTGTAACCCAATCAAGTAACACCAAGAAGTGGTAGGGGAGAGCATATGCAGAGTGTGTAACCCAATCAAATAGCACCAAGAAGTGGTAGGGGAGAGCATATGCAGAGTGTGTAACCCAATCAAATAGCACCAAGAAGTGGTAGGGGAGAGCATATGCAGAGTGTGTAACCCAATCAAATAGCACCAAGAAGTGGAGGGGGAGAGCATATGCAGAGTGTGTAACCCAATCAAGTAACACCAAGAAGTGGTAGGGGAGAGCATATGCAGAGTGTGTAACCCAATCAAGTAACACCAAGAAGTGGTAGGGGGAGAGCATATGCAGAGTGTGTAACCCAATCAAGTAACACCAAGAAGTGGTAGGGGAGAGCATATGCAGAGTGTGTAACCCAATCAAGTAGCACCAAGAAGTGGAAGGGGAGAGCATATGCGGAGTGTGTAACCCAATCAAGTAGCACCAAGAAGTGGAAGGGGAGAGCATATGCAGAGTGTGTAACCCAATCAAGTAGCACCAAGAAATGGAGGGGGAGAGCATATGCAGAGTGTGTAACCCAATCAAATATCACCAAGAAGTGAGGGAGAGCATATGCAGAGTGTGTAACCAATCAAATATCACCAAGAAGTGGTAGGGAGAGCATATGCAGAGTGTGTAACCCAATCAAATATCACCAAGAAGTGGTAGGGGAGAGCATATGCAGAGTGTGTAACCCAATCAAATATCACCAAGAAGTGGAGGGGGAGAGCATATGCGGAGTGTGTAACCCAATCAAGTAACACCAAGAAGTGGAGGGGGAGAGCAGATATCCTTGTCTAACACCAGTAGTGACCTGGAACTCTTCTTGCCCTCTCTCATGGATAACCTTGCAAGCAAACCCTTCACACAGTTGTCGGTGATTTTAACAGTTTTCTCTGGTACCTCATAAAGTTTCAGGACATTATTAATTGCCCATCTATGCTGTCAAATACCTGTCTGAAATCCACAAAACAGATGCACAGTGAAATCTGCGACTCCATTATTTGTTCAACAGTGATTCTCAGAGTTTCTATCTGGTCATTACAAGATTTATCTTTCCGGAATCCAGCCTTTTCATCTCTAAGTCTCTGGTAAATAGCCTCTTTAATCCTGTCAAAGATAACCCTAGTGAGGACTGTTGGAAATGGAAAGCAGCATGATCCTTCTCAACTTGTCACATTGCGATAAATTTCCATTCTTTAGTAGTACTATTATATTAGTACTGTCAAAATTAAAATCATGGTCTATATTGTTTTAGCTCCCCTTGCTATCAATATAACTGTCAACACCGTCGGAGCACATTTGTGGCTTGTTTAACCATTAGACAAGGTGTACAAATACTGTTTGTTACACTATCACTGGATTGCCACTGTAAACTGCTTTCTATGATTTGGTAACTAGCTTGAAAATACATAAATTTGATCAAATTAACCAATTTTAGCAAACCCTTAATCAAACCATGATGTGGAAATATATATGTTTACTGTAAGTTAACTGATTCAGTACCAGGTTTTTTTCACCTCTGGACGGAATTATTTTGTTAGCTTCAAAAATATTGCACACATACTTTAGTTAAATTAAAATATTGTTTCTAAATATGATTTAAAGTTGAACTTATTATATATCAAATTAAAGATAAATGATTGTACTTTCATAAAATATTTATTGTATGCGAAAATATAATGTTGTGTTGACTGTGCATGACAAATATTAGCATGTAATAAAAAATTAATTGAAATTGTGAGAACAAAATCCAACTTACCAAGGGCCTTGAGGAACAATATGGTGAATAAGTCAGTGTAACTGCTCTCTTTATATAAGTAATCCATTTATGAATACACAAAAATTAAGAAAATATTGACGGAATATATGGTTTACTAACTGTTCGCAAATTAGCAACACGACCATCTGGAACCTGACTGGGGCAACGCCCTCTCGCAGCTGGTTGGGAAACACTACTAGTATTATTTAAATTATTAATAATCGACGTATTTAAATCACAAACTTCTGTGTCATCAGAATCAGAAGCTTCACTATCTTCACTATCAGTATCTACATCTTCATGCACCCAATCTCGCGCTTCTGCAGCTGTAAAACGTGCAGAACGAGCTGATAACAAACCATTTCTAGACTCTGAATTGTTAGACATTATTTTTAATCACAGGGTAACTTGAAAACGAAAATTAAACTTGGTTTCACTTCTGATTCTAGTCAAAACCACGATGTTGTGATTTGGTTATCGTTAATACTTCCTTTCTACTTAGTTTCCGGTTGATATAAAACTACAATCGGAGTGAAAATTAATAAAAACTCAACGAAATAGTAGCCGTCTTTTAAACGACGCTTGGGCCACGCAGATAAGAAATATGTGCACTACAGTGTTCCACGGGACTGAATCAGTTAAATACCAGAAATTGGATCATAATGTATGTATGTAAATTTTAGCACTAATTTTACATGTAACAGTTCTTGGCGTAGTGTGCGTCAGTTGGGTTACTTTCACAGATAATTTTGGCGCAACCTACAGCAGTTAGAGGGCCGCGGTAGCATAGTTGTTAGTGAACTCGCTTCTCAAGGCTGGTGGTCTGGGTTCAACTCCGTAGCGTGCGTGGAATTTTTCCCGACCGCGACGGCTCTCAGGTCGACCCAGCCTCAACTGGGTACCAGACATGCTCTAGGAAAGTAAAGGCGGCCGGCGTGATGCTGACCACATCACCCATCGTGTGTCGACAGTCAATGAAAAATACAGGTCTAACACTGTATTGCCCTATATACCACGAGGTATGAAAGGGTGCCTTTACTTTTTTACTGGCAGTTAGTAGTCGATTCCCAGTAGGAGTATAATATTTTCTACAGCAAACTACTTTTGGGCAGATGTAGTGCTAGTTGGGTACCAGATTAATTCTGGGAAGCAACAGCGTCGAAATAATGCTTATCAAATCCTCATATTGTGTCACTGGTCAAGAAACTTATTGATTTAACATTGCATTCTCCAATATACCTCATGCTATGAAAAAAGATCTTTTCATTTTTTTTTTCAATTGCCACACAACACTTACCTGAAGGAACATCTGGTCGAACGGATAAGAGTGCAGGTTCTCATGCGAGAGACCCGAGTTAAATCACCGGTAAGGTCAAAGAGTTTTTCTGTTGGGGCACAAAGAAAATCCTAACCGGAACAGATTTTCGGTGACTGTACTAGCCATGCAGCCATTAAATTCCATTTATCCCCTCTTCTACATCGCCCTAAAAAGTGGTATTACAGACAGTAACAACTTTTTTTTTTTCCTTTCATGACACAATATCATTTCATATTTTTCAATGACCACACAACACTCACCTGAATTGTTCTAAGAAATTCCTCAAAGTCAATTGTACCTTCTCCATTTCTGTCAAAGTTTCTGAACAGTTCATATTCTTGTTCCTTGTGAAGAATAACTCCAACATCATGAATACCTTTAGAAAATTCTTCAAATGTTAACTTCCTGTTTTCATCATCGTCCATGATACGAAAACGACTGAAAGAAAAATGATAGACATTTTTGTTTTTTATGTCTGTTACTGAGACTGTTATTGTTATATGTCTGTTACTGAGACTGTTATTGTTATATGTCTGTTACTGAGACTGTTATTGTTATATGTCTGTTACTGAGACTGTTATTGCTAGCCTTCAATTTCTAGAAGGGTTTGAAAGTCAATAATAAGAATGGTACAGATAATGATTGATTCTGGTATAGGTGTTGAGCTAAAGGTATTTGTATATAGTAGTATGCCTGGTAAGCTAAAGGTATTTATATATAGTAGCATGGCTGGTAAGCTAAAGGTATTTGTATCTAGTAGTATGGCTGGTAAGCTAAAGGTATTTGTATATAGTAGTATGGCTGGTAAGCTAAAGGTATTTGTATCTAGTAGCATGGCTGGTAAGCTAAAGGTATTTGTATCTAGTAGTATGGCTGGTAAGCTAAAGGTATTTGTATCTAGTAGTATGGCTGGTAAGCTAAAGGTATTTATATTAGTAGTATGGCTGGTAAGCTAAAGGTATTTATATATAGTAGTATGGCCGGTAAGCTAAAGGTATTTGTATCTGATAGTATGGCTGGTAAGCTAAAGGTATTTGTATCTGGTAGTATGGCTGGTAAGCTAAAGGTATTTGTATCTGGTATAGCTGATGAGCTAATGGTAATGGGATCTAGTTTTTATTTTATTGGTTGTTGGGCCTTTTCCCGTTAGTGCTGCAGCGGTTGGGCCTAGCTAAGTTTGAAATGTGAAAAAAGTCAGAGCATCACCGTGTTTCCAAATGAGAAGGCTGAGATGAGCTCTGTGAAGGTTCCCACCCTTTGGTCATGAACAAGTGGGCAATACACTATGATCTTATCCAAAAGGCAGAGAAGCAAAACAATTAATAGTTGTATCTAGTATGACTGGTGAGCTAAAGGTAGTTGCATGAGATGTATCAAAAGAAGTAGTAGCTATGTTTGCTGATGATGAGTTGCGTATTAAACTGTACACTTACAATTGTGAAAATTGCTTGCTTTTGTTGGCTTAACTCTTTATATCCACGAAAATTTTGGGGGTAATCACGCTCTGCCAGAACACATTTCTAGCAAAATTTTTCAAAATGGAATGATCTTGAAAATATGCCTATAACTTAATTTCTTTGTAAGCTAGATTTATACTGTTGGTATCAAAATATGCAGAATTCAATTCTGAACAATCTGATAATAAATAGTTATATATGTAAATCAGTATTTATTTAGTAAATTATTGTTGTATTTCATGTTCAGAGTAACTACTACGACTTTCAAACTTGAATCAATGCTTAGCCATTGCTGAATTCTCCATCATTGTCGGTGAAATCATAAACATGAAACACTGTGTGTGTTTATTTGAACTTTTGAACAAACCCATGTCTTGTTCGGCACTTTATCGACGTGGAGGATGAAACAACATCTTATAACTAAACTTTTCACACGAAAGTGTACTTTTTTCACAACAGGAAAAATATATTTGCAAATAAAACTATTTACTAAAAATTCGAAACTAAATTCTACCATGCTGTATAGTATATGAATGAAATGGGAGTTATCTGCCCGTTGAATTCTGTAAACAAAAACAGTGTTGGACGTATAGTAGCTGAACGTAAAACAAAACGTGCATGGACTCAAATTAGCCGTTGGCAGCGTGTTTTGGCATAATGAGAGAACTGTTTTCTACGCTGGGAGCGTCGACTGAACATATAGAGTTAAGAGAGAGAGAATGTCAATTATTTATTTATGTTTGCTTTGGATAGAAGAGTTGAGTTCCTATTAAAATTTTGATTGACACAAATTGTTGCTATTTACAGTTTTCTATAAATGTTCATCTTATTATTGCCCATTGTATGTATTTCTAAAAATTATTCACCTACGCTGAGCTCCTTGATACCACTTGCCCCTCTTGCAAGGAAGTGTGCTTGAACCAATTCCAATGGGTTCCTAGCATGTGCCTTATTGATCCTAGCTTTAGCCTTAAGTTCCTCATTTAGTTTTCCCATATCTGCCATGGTGATTTTTCTTAATCTGGAGAAGAAAATATTCACATTAAAAAAAACATTCAATCTGATTCTTTCCTTCTCTAATCCTGTTTTACCTCAAAGCATCAGGATAAGAAGAGATTTCTAAAACACTATTTTTGTGTGCACTTCATTAACAGTGTTTTTCATCACCTCTGTTATCTGTTAGGTCCACCTTTTGCATGGCCTACCTTTTGCTCTGTTTTCATTATATCGGACTAACATTGCTCTTTGAGGAGTAATGTCTGTTGGTAATCTGCTTATGTGGCAGAACCCTTTAAGTTGTTATTTCTTGATGAAGTTCAGTACTGATGTTGTTACCACTTTTTTCCTGATATCTTCATTTCTAAACCGGTCTCTTCTTGATACTTCCAGCATTCTGTGTAGACACTTCATCTCTGTCGTGACTAGTTTTCTTCTTGATACTTCCAGCATTCTGTGTAGACGTTTCATCTCTGTCGTGACTAGTTTTCTTCTTGATACTTCCAGCATTCTGTGTAGCCACTTCATCTCTGTCGTGACTAGTTTTCTTCTTGATACTTCCAGCATTCTGTGTAGACGCTTCATCTCTGTCGTGACTAGTTTTCTTCTTGATACTTCCAGCATTCTGTGTAGACACTTCATCTCTGTCACGACTAGTTTTCTTCTTGATACTTCCAGCATTCTGTGTAGACACTTCATCTCTGTCGCGACTAGTTTTCTTCTTGATACTTCCAGCATTCTGTGTAGACACTTCATCTCTGTCGCGACTAGTTTTCTTCTACCGTTTGATGGTTTGCCAATGATAGCATAATATTGGAAGAAAGCTTGCGTTGTACAATGTTCTTTTAGTGTTAACGGTGACATGTTTACATTTCTTCTTTTTCTGCATCACCCGCTATAAATTCAGGCGTAGTCATAGCGCCAGGTGGCGCTTCTGACTGATTTTTGCGTGAAAGCCTGCTTACCATTTTACTGGTTTCCTCGCCGTACAGGTGGGCCTTCTATGATTTCAGAGGTGTTTGCATTTCAAAATTGGCACCATTTGTCATATTATTTGGTTTGCTTCATTGCATCTATGTTGGATTGTGTTAGTTATTCTTCCATTTGCTGAACTAATTCTACCTAAGTATGTAAAGTCTTTGACTTGTTTTAATGGTTAAAGACTTTCAAACAATACTTATAAAAACAAACTTACAAAAATTGTTGTACAAATACAGCATCAACACACTATCACTATGTGTCTAGCTGACTGGTACAGTTGATTTTGGGACACCACAGCATCTATAACCTTTGTGCTGCATGATTTGTGGCAGTATACAATTAAATCTAAGATAACAATAAATGGTATTTGGCCGAAATTTGGATGTGCCTATCCTACATGTCATATGGATTTAATGAGGCACAAATTACATTCTTGGTTCTCAGCGCCAACCATATAGATCACGTTGGCTGAAATCGGATGCATGTGTCCTAAACGTGTAGAAGTCTATGCGTTTAGGTGCCTACCAAACCAATGTGCAAAGTATACACGTTCTTGGCAAAGATCAAACATATCACAAAAAGTGATTAAAATTGGTCGTAAAGACGAACGCAAAGAAGAAGAAGATATAGATCACAAAGAGAGGTTAACTTTGTTGATAAAAATGAATGTAAACAAAGAAACAATTAGGTCTCTATGGTGAAGTGGTTAAAACACTTGCCTATCGTTCAGAAGGTCGTAGGTTCAAATCAGGGCCGAGTCACATGTGTAGTTTTTTCATGAGATATCTTGGATTGTTGCATCAGCTACAGAGATCGTGCTTTGTGCAATTCTGCAAGCAGCGTGTTATTTCTGTGTAAAGGGACCCAGCTATATGGAGAGACCTGGTACAATGTCTTTAGACCCTTAATAGTTCATTTAATAAATGTATATGTTATAAAATTTTGATTAGAAGACAGTCCATTTAATATAGTTTGTAAATTGTGCAGTTATGTTTCTGTTCGTTAAGTGTGTATTAGTGTACCACAAGTAGCTTGACAATGGAGGTTCGGGCGTTACGGAGGCGGTGAACTGGTTGGCATCTCACAATTACTCTCGTGTTTTCATACTCAGTGACTCCATGAGCATGATTCGTAAAGTCAAATCAGGTATGGTGAGACGCAACTGGGTGTAGGTACTGGTACAGACAATGATCAGAGAAATCACCTTTATTTTTGTCCCTGGGCACGCAGGAGTTAGGGGTAATGAACAAGCTGATAGATTGGCTGGCTTAGCTACAATATCAGAGGAGCTACAATGGATCAGTGACATTCTTCACGCATTGAGAGAGTCTTTCC
The DNA here is from genome assembly GCA_020796225.1 of Arion vulgaris. Classification (NCBI taxonomy): domain Eukaryota; kingdom Metazoa; phylum Mollusca; class Gastropoda; order Stylommatophora; family Arionidae; genus Arion; species Arion vulgaris. The sequence goes on along the minus strand of CM036769.1, from coordinate 36,068,754 downwards.
GAACAGAGGAGTTTCAGGGCTGTAATCCCACTCGCTGACCAGATTGAAAGAGATGGGCGTCAATATTGGTACAGCCCGAAAAGAACGACATACTAAATATGCAAAGAGATTGATTAATCAACATCGAACTGGCGTGTTGGGTCGTTGGACGCTGCTGGATTTGCTGAGGCGAAGATCGGAGCACCTATGGACATGTCAGGAGTGCTATGATGATAGTCCTCATATAACTGATAGTGTATTTAATCTTTAGTTTGTGTAGCTTTTTTGTTTGTATTGTTGTGTGTAATCCTATACTATAACTATTATTATTCATGATATATAACTAATTACTGATTACTCTATTCTTCTAGCGTAGTTTCTATCTCAACGAGTTGTTTTGATGTTGAATTTTGTGCAGAAAAGGGCTGAACAAATACAAACTGTCATATTTCTAACAACATATATTACAGTAACTGCACTTAATTTACTGCAATTACAAGCATTTGATTAATTAAATTGATTCTAGTAAGTTCCAGGATTATATGAATATGAAAGATCGAAGGACAAGTCAAATGCTAACTAAAAACATTCGCTATTGAATCTCAATACTTCACAATTTGAAGACAAAATGTAAACTTCATTATTGATTTGATCAACTTTTGAATATTTTACAGACTTAACCTGAGAGTCCACAGTGGTTATTACTGTAATTACAGATGCTTTCTTCCATTTGCCATTCCAAGAAACAGGAACACAGCCAAATTTCAATCAGCCCAATCATTATTCATTATTTATTTAAAAACTATTAAAAACCTACTTATCATATGCAACGCAAATGAAAATGCAACTTACCAAATTGTTCTGACTACAAAGTAAATCGTAAACCAATAGATCTAATAGTATGTACCAGCTAATTACGCAGAATTTTACTTACTTATAAAACTGATTCCATCTGTTCAAAAATGAAGACATTTCACCGGAAAGTTCACATTTTGAAATTGTTTTGGCGTACGGAAGTTACCTTGGCAACATGTCCTAACGTGCTATGATAGTCTTGCTAAAGACTATTTCCACATATAGTAACTCTTTTTTTTTAAATGTTGGCTTACCATCCCATAAATATTTAGTGAAATGTTTATTCATTATACGTATTTCATAAAGACATAGAATCTGACAAAGTATATGCAAAAGAGAATGGTTTATTGATATATTGACGCTCATTTAGAAATTCTGTTTCTGAGCAAGACTATCGAATTTTTGGTATTATTACGTAATCGTAAACATCTGCTGTGCGTTGTTATCAATGATGTTTTATAAAACTTGTTTTTTTTTTTCTTGTTTTGGAGAGGAAAGCTTCTTTACTCACAGAGCAAAGTCACTTTCTCGATACCAGGGACCATTAACACTTAGCATACGTACCTTAGAGCCTCAATAGTATAGTGGTTAGTGCAGTTGCTACGTAGGATAGGGTTCGGGTTTCAATTCTACAACTGAACCATGTTTCTCAGGTCAACTAGACCCCACTTTGTTACCATAGAAACACTAGGAAGTAAAGTAGACCCGAGTTTATTGTTTTGGTTTGTGATGTGGCATGTCGTATTGTATAAGTTAATTAGTAGAAATAATTAAATAGTTACTAAATACATTCTCGAATAAACTGTCACACACGCTCATTACAGTGCTGTGTTACCGTTTCTCTCTCTCTCTCGCGAGCGCTCTAAAGCTATTTTTATCATTATTATTGTGATGTATAAACAACCAAACATCAGAACGTAATGTACGTGCACCAGCCTTCAGCACCTATTGAAGCACAGTTGCTTATCCTTGGGTGGGGTGTTCGATTTCAGCCAGCGTTTGGGTGCGGTACGCTTTCCGCTAGCCTTTGGCTATCCCCAGCCGAAACCCACAAGGCAGTGGGTTGCTTTTTTCTTTCCTCCCGGGCTTATGAGCGCCATCTGCACAGCAAAACCGGTCGTTTTAATGAACACCTTGGTTTGCCGCCCGTTCAGGTTTGTTTACGGTTTGCTCCTCTAGCCTTTGATTGTCGCCAATCAATCTACAAGGCAGTAGTAGTTCCCTGCGAGCGGAAACGCGCACTGGCTTTACCTTTGCTGGGCTTTCCAGCTGTTCTTCACATTTGGGTAGGACGCACACCCTCTTGCCGCTGCCGCGCTTGCACTGGTTTTGCCTCTGCTGGACTTTCCAGTTGTTCTGCTCATGTGGTGAGACGCACACCATCTTGCCTGCCTTGCTCACCGCAATACCTGCCTCGCTTTCCGCTCTTCCGTGCTGGCCTGCCCCTCGACGGGACCCACTATGGCTTTGCTAGCGTGCTTGCTAGCTCCGCCCTGGTGCCTGCTCACCATCTGCTTTTTCCATGCTCACATTTTTCGTGCGGTAATGGTGAGGTAGGCACCAGGGCAGAGCGAACATGTATCGCTCTGTCCTGGTGCCCACCTCACCCTTTCCGCCAATTCCCATTGGACTGTCCGACTCCGAGGGGCAAAACCAAGTTTTGCCCACATGGTGGCCCACGTGCAACTCAACTCGACTCGCAGCATACTCATCGGCTCCAGAGTAGTGCTTCAAGAGAGAGCATGCTTGGGCTCCGACTTTCGCCACCGCAGGTCAGCGTCTCTTCGAATTGCTTTGGGTCGTACTCCCATCTCTGTGATGGGGGCCAGTGCTTTGACCTATGTGGCCCAGCTTGTGGTTCAACTCGGTACCCAGCATACTCATCGGCTCTAGGGTCGTAGTCCAAGAAAGAGCATGCTTGGGTTTCGAATTTCGCCACACGCAGGTCAACGTCCCTTCGGTGGCTTTGATTCGTGCCCCCATCTCTGTGATGGGGGCTAGACTTTGACCTATGTGGACCAACGTGCGGCCCATCTCGTCACCCAGCATACTCATCGGCTCGAGAGAGGAGACTCAAGAGAGAGAATGCGTGGGCTCCGAGTTTCACCCCTCGTGGTTCCATATATATCCTTCTAGCTTTCCCATCGACCGGAGAGGCGAGCATTAATAGTCACTCTGGGAGTTCGCTCGTCGAGTTACGAGCGGATCCCATCAAACATGACTACCTTTGCATCTCTACTTGCCCCAGATTAGCTCTCCCACAGCACCTGCCCTCTTGACAAGACCGGAACTACCGTCTGTTACCAGGGTCACCACGTGGAAGTAAGAGCAGGGGATTAGAGAGCCATCTCCCCAATCCTGGCGCACCGCTTCCTTGCGCCTTTGACCCCTTACCGTTCCTGAGAGTACTCTCTCTGCAATCTTTGTAGAATTTAATAATGGTCGAAAGTGTGTTCCCGAATAATGAAGGCAATCATTATACACGATCACAGAACTGCTTATCTAGATTGACAAGGCGTTCTTGATGTAAGCTAAGCTAAGGAGATCGTGCTTTGTCGTCGATATTTTTAGCTTTTATATTTTTATGTGGATAAAAAGAGGTATAGGTGAGAAGTGGAATCACATAAATTAGAATAGTTCATAAGTTCATAAGTACGGTTCCAACTTCACTGCAATGGGTCACCCCATAATTGCTCCGTTCCTGTGCCAATGAAAATCACACAAAATGCTAACAACTGTGAAATGTCTCGTGTGAACTAATTCCAGAATGAAACAGCAGCGTACCGTCACAAAAAGCAACCTGCACCGCATAAAATGCATATGGCCGTCGCTAATGTAGCAACACAAAACTGTTCATCATAAAACATAAATTAGAATGTATAGTCCTACTAACTTTTGGAATAAAATTGATTAGATTCGGGCATATCCAGCATGCTTTTACGTAGAGGATTGATTGATTGATTGATAGGATCATTATCATTGAACTAACCATGTATGCTCCGATCTTCTCTTAAACAGGAAGATCTCAACGACAGTGCACGAACTTCTCAGCACAGTCGAAGATCCCCAACATAATATTGATAAAGGTCAAACATTTAAATGTAAAAATTGTACAATGAATTTATTTTAAAATTAAAAAAAAATTAATTTTGCACAGGAAGTGACTTTGCAGGCTACTCTTAGAGATTTTCATCTGCCAAGGTCATTTCTAGGTGGTCACCAGGAACACGGAACTTACGTTTTACCGTCTTAAGAAAGCAGACTGGCTGGCTAAGGTTAGAACAAAACTTATAAAACACAAACGCGCAGTGTCACTACCAGAAATCAAGACACCTATCAAGCGAAAGTACTTGGCTGAAATCGGATGTACATGTCCTAAATGTGTAGAAGTTTATGAATTTAGGGGCCTACCAAACCAATGTGCAACGTATACACGTTCTTGGCAAAAATCAAATATATCACAAAGAGTGATTAAGATTGGTCGTAAAGAACGAACGCAAAGGAGAAAAAGAAAAAGCGAAAGTACAAAGAGTTGTGGAGGCAACAAACGCACAGCAAACACCCACAAGATCCAATCAGTAGACTAAATAGAAAACAGCACACAACAATCTTTCGCCTAAGAGCAGGTCACTGCAGGTTCAACCACCACATGCACAGAATAAAGCCTGCTCAGACTGCACAGTGTGCATGCCAGACAGAAACACAGACTTCAGAGCACATCCTGCAGTCGTGTCCATCACACATATACCAACGAAACGAAACATGGCCTCATGAACAAAGCATACATAGCAAGCTATGAGGAACTCTCGAAGAACTCCAACTGACATGCAGCTTCATATAGGCAACCCATCTCATGGTTTAGACGAGTATACGAAACCGAACGCAAAGAAGAATAGACTATCTATTCTCGATATGACCAGAAACTGGATCTGGTCTACATTTAGATCAGATATCGTGGGAAACAAATCTATATCTCTCCACCAGATAAAGAATCGAGTAGGCCTACCGCTAGAGCAAGATGAGAGCGTCTTACCTATACACCAAATAGATTATATCTCTCCACCAGATAAAGAATCGAGTAGGCCTACCTTTAGAGCAAGATGAGAGCGCCTTACCTATACACCAAATAGACTTCCCAGAGATGTAGATTCTTGAACACAAAACTGAACTATAATCTCTGATTGAATTAGCAAATGAATAAAATGAAATGGAAATCAAATTGATTATGTTTTCCTACACATCATTGTAAACAAACATGTACTCTCTTTCAATAAATCCAAGTCAAAGAGAATTTACACAGACGAGGCTCAGAGCAGGGAATCCTACTCGCTGACCAGATTGAGAGAGATGGATGTCAATATTGGTGCAGCCCGAAAAGAACGACATACTAAATATGCAAAGAGATTGACTAATCAACATCGAACTGGCATGTTGGATCGCTGGACGCTGCTGGATTTGCTGAAACGGAGATCGGAGCACCTATGGACATGTCCGGAGTGCTATGATGATAGTGCTCATATAACTGATAACTGACACAGAATAAGAAAATGAAATTTTAAAACATGATCAAAGTAACTTGAACTTACCTGCTGTACTACACACTAATGATGTTTCGAAACTTAACTGTCCTGAGCTAGGACTGAAACAAGTTCACATAGTTCTGCTTGTTTTGTTTCTATAGCAACCAAACGTTAGAGTTGTATCCACATAAAAGCTTCCTATTAGCACAGACGAGTTGACAGTCAATAAAATGAAATTAAAAGCTTACATTTTTGTGTTGTGTTCAAGCTTAGTTTTCTTTCTATCCTTGCTTTCTGTATCTGATTGATTGATAGGACCATCATCATTGCACTTCAGTTGAGTAACCATGTGTTCTCCGATCTCTTTCTTACACAAGAATATCTCAGCTGCAGTGCGCGAACTCCGTAGCACCGGTGAGAGTCCCCGATGTAATTTTAAAGATGGTGGAGATATTTATGTAGGAATTTTATTTTTAATCTATTCTAATGAATTTAGCTTGGGCAGCTGTTTTCCAGCCTGCTCTTCTCGATTTTGAACTGCCAATGTTTCTTTTACATGCTCTAATTGGTCCACTAGTTTTTGTAATTCTTGTTAACTTTCTGCTACTAATACTGTGTCATCTGCATATCTTAAGTTGTTTATTATTTTCCCATTGATCTTGAGTCCTGGCATTCCCTCTAGTTGTTTGAAGATTTTCTCTGTGTAGATGTTAAATAGACTTGGAGACAGACTGCATCCCTGTCTCACTCCTCTCTTTATATGTTCTTATGAGACATGTGGATCTGCTGTCCTTGCCATGCGGGTGCTCACGGCACAAAGAGAGAGGACAGGCTTGCATCGAAAGCATCGATTGTTGGGGAGCTTAGGTGGATATAGGGATATTCTTCGGTCTCTTGGCAACCTACTGTTGCATGAGGACACTAAAATTGACGCTAAATCAATCCAGCGATTTCAGGACCTTATAAGTAAATGCCATTAATTATAATTAATTATCATGGAAGGAGTCATACCGGCAAAGAGAAGGAGAGGAAGACCACGGAGAAGATGGGTTTAGGATGTAACTGATGGTCTGAAAATGACGGCGTCAGAGGCAGGACATCTGGCCTATGAGAGAAAGAAGTTCCGGAGGACTGTTGGAGTAGCAAAGTTCTGTTCAGGACAAGCTATTTGATGATTATGATAATTAAATGTAGTAAAATTAGAGTTGAATGCTTGAGGGGCAGAGATAAGAGTGTTTTTAACCAGCAAACCACATGAACCGTCAGTATGTATACCCTTCGACATCTATTGGGGGAGACTGAGCACCTATGAGTCTACATGGAGTGCTGCAACGTCAGTTAAGTAACGAATAACCAACAACTAAATGAGTGTTTAGTTTAGTCGTCGGATCACCATCACTGCACGTCGAACAAATTAGTCCATAAGTGCTCCGATCTCTCCCTCAGTATGTCCATCAGCGTGTGGCGACTAACGACACCGGTTTTTTGTTGGTTTACAATTCTTCTTTGTCTGCCAGCATAGCGTTCTTGTCGAGCTACACCACACTTAACTTTGAGTTCTTGCAGTCTGGTTAGTGTTGTGGATTCACCGCTATTACGTGAATCATGTACACGCCCTCTCTCCCTTAAGAAATTTATAATATCAGCCTGGTCCATTGCTAGTGTAGAATTGAAACAAATTCAAGTAACAATTTATGATCTGGAATGACGTATCTATAATATACATGTCAATTTGGACCAATTCCATATTGCAGACAACGAGGTTTTTTCTTAAGGAACACATGGTTATTTAAAAAGTGTAACGATCAACATTGTGACAACCGGTAAAATCGAGGGTAGACGAGACTGGGGAAGACAGAGAAAGACAATTTTGGATAGCCTGACTTCATGGCACGGTAGAGCGTCAACATCTGAGTTGATAGCAAACACCAACGACATAGATTTGTGGAGATCCATGATCGCCTACGCCAGCGGCACCTGATGATGATGATGGAACGATCAATCATTGATGGTATTTGTTTCTATAGCGTACGCACCTTACATGCGCACATTAAAATATGTACTTTTTAATGAGTGCACACGGTTTGTGACATTTTGTGAACGCAATAAAAATACAAAAGTTTTCAAACACTATTCGTAAACAGCACGTATCCTATTCCTAAAAAATAGTTCACATTTCGATTAAGTACAGATACGGTAAAAGTATGCTTTAATAAGAAATATAAATACTATAGACATGCATAATATGGTTCTTGAAATGTTGAATTGGTTCTTTACTCTAGATTTGTTCACATCTATCAACTTGGTACTTTATTTTTGTTACAGGAAATTATCGAAATTGTTATTGTAATTTATCAATAGATCTGATCTGCAGCTTCCGCTCTAGGATTGCGCACCTATATGTTCTGTGTGGCTTTCAGCTAATGATCAATAGATGAGGTACACTATGAATCGTGCTTAGAATCGATCAAGACTGATTTAAGCAGTCTGAGTTGACCTCGTTGTTCAAAGTCGAACTGGATGCATGAGAGAGGCAGAGTGAGAGGTGACGTTTAATCAGCGAGCCACATGAACCATCAGTATGCATACTCTTCGATATCTGTTGGGGAGACTGAGCACCTATGGGTCTGCCCGGAGTTCAATCACGTCAGTTTAGTAACCAATAACCAATAACGATCAATAGAACTGATCTGCAACAGTCGATGCCACTCTAGACATGATTACATGTCTATGTTCTGTGTGTCTTTCAGCTAATGATAAAAAAAATTATAATCGTGTGAATTTCTGGTTTTATATATGAGCGTGCGCGTGTGTGTATATGTGCTTCTATGAGTGTATTTGTGCACGTGTGCTGTGTGTGTTTCTGCGTGCGTGTATGTGTGTGTATATGTTTGTGTGTATGTATGTTTGTGCGTGCATGTGTGTGTATATGTTTGTGTGTGTGTATGTATGTTTGTGTGTGTAGTTGTTATATGTATGTGTGTGTGTTAGTGTGCGCGCGCGTGTGTTCACGTGTGTAGGTAGGTGTGCAAGACTCAAACATTATCAGAGGACTATCATCATAGCACTCCGGATATGTCCATAGGTGCTCCGATTTCCATCTCAACACGCCCCGCAGCGTCCAGCGACCCAACACCCAGTTCGACGGTGATTAATCAATCTCTTTGCATATTTGGTATGCCGTTCTTTACGGGCTGTACCAATATTGACTGTGAAATGAGATGTCTACGAAAAGCTGTCAACGTTACAAGGCGAGATAGAGTGAGAAACGAGAATATCAGAAGCATCGTTGGTACTATACCATGCATACAGTACATCGAGAAGCAAAGATTCAGGTGGTTCGGCCATTTAATGAGAATGGAACCACATTTACTACCATCACGTGCCTATAATAATCGACACTCAGGGCGCAGAGCACGAGGCAGGCCAAGAACACGATGGATAGATAACATCTCAGAGTCCCTGCGAAAGCATGGACTGACAACGTCAAGCGCAACACAACTGGCACAAGATAGGAAACTAACTCTCCCCATAACGCTTCACGGTAAATGTGGTTAAGAAGATAAGATAAGACCAATATTGACACCCATCTCTCTCAATCTGGTCAGCGAGGTGATACTCAGAAACCTGAAACTCTTCTATACAAAAAGACACAAACGTGTCATCTCGTGAATGTTAAGTACATCATGAACGGACGATACATTGACCACAGACAATGTTCAGGTTGGCGTATTTTCTCAATATGATTCTATGCATAGTTTTGAGAAAGTTTATTGGAGTTATCTAGTTAATACACGTAGAATGATGATCGCATACTGACTGAAACGGAACATATAGGACATCATCTTCCAGTATGATAATGTCATTCAACATCTTTGAAATCAAAGATGTTTACAAAATTTGCTAATTTTCAAGTCTGGTCTCAGCAACTTTAAATATGCTTGATTGATAGGCCATCACCCTGCACTTGATGAGTAACCATGTGTGTTCCTATCACTTTCTAACACAGGAAGATCTCAGCGGCAGTGAATGAACTCCGTAGCACCGGTAAGGGTCCCGATGTTATTTAGAAGATGGTAAAAATAATTTTGTAGAAGTTTAAAAAATGTTCTTATGACCTTTTGCTCCGGGCAGCGGCTTTCCAGCCTGCTCTTATCGATTTTGAATTACCATGGGCTCTATTACCTAAGACTTATCGTCCGTCTCCGATAGGACTAGGAAATCGATCTAATCTACACTGGGATCAAGGATCTCTGGAAAAATATTCCAATGGCTCTATGAGAGAGTGAACCGAGAACCTGAGAAACGAAAGGCGATCACTTAACCTCTACGCCAAAGATAACCCTTACTTTAAATATGGTTTTGTTTTAACGTCTCTTTTCTATAGTCACTTCTTCTTCAGATCATTCAGTGATATATTCAATTTTCCACTATTTTTGGTTATAATTCCCTGTCGTTACCTTCACTGACAGGAGATTTGACGACCTGACTTCCGTGACTTATCTTAATCGGTGAAAACCTCATCTCCAGGTAGCTTTCATATTCTGGCCAGTTGTTATTTTAGTTAAATTTTCCAGATATCGTCCCCCTCCCTCTCCTCTCCCTCTCCCAATCCTATGGTTGAGATCTTAGCAATACCTCATTCTTCTTAACTCTACGTATATGTACACTGCAACCACGTTTTCATGTTCTATTTTTATATTTTGTTTATTGGATAGTGTTCTAGTAACATTTATTATAACGTTCTTCTGTTAATCACAAGAGTATTGTTTCATATATATGAAAGTACATAGTTAAGAGCTTCATATTATAGATTCCCATTTTGTACTCTACAAATAGTTATAAACAAATAACATAACATGAATCTTGTGAATAATATACTCTCTATTTAATGTTTTGGTTTAGGAGGTTACTTGTCGGAAAAATGATGTTGCCATAACGTCTTGTCATGGGGCTTGACGCACTATAAAAGTTAATTTGTGAAAAGAGTGTTGAAATGAAAATCGTGGCATATCCTAATGGACGTAGCCATCAACCATAGTAAACGAGTCGTTGATTTTTCTAGGCATCACTTATATGTTCAGTAGTTTGCCATTGCTTTCTGAACCGTGAGGTCTATTTTACCTTTGTAAAATCCCACGGAAACGAATTTGCTTCCAAACATGCCCACCGTGGGGTTTGAACCAGGTACGCTTGGGTTCGTGATCAAGCTCACTACCGCTGGAGCTACAGACGCACACGAAAAAGAGTGTTATAGAAAGATTTTTTTTTTCCACCACTATGATCTGGTTGACTTGACGGAATCTTCCAGAAGCCAAAGGCTTCGGTGATCATAGCATTGAGGTAATACAATGTTCGCACGCCTTCCTACCAAATACATGTGTACATGTGTAATACATAGAACGTATGCATACACTGCCTTGTACCATGCTGTCATTATCTCACTTTGTTCTCATTTCTGGGAGTACGCTTATGGATTGTTTAAAGCAAAGGAATTAAGCCCGATTTCTCGAAGCTGTCGCCACGCGTTTGCTAGTCAGCGGTTTTATTTTCTCACCAACAGATTTTTAAAAATGTATCGAGCGATCAAACACACGATCTTTCTGTCAGAAAGCCCCCCACCATTTCAATAATTCGGCCATCCACTCTCATGTTAATTTCCTAATTTTAAACAGTAATTTTTCATTCAACGCCGGTCAACTTTGCACAGAACAGTTTTTCTGGATAGCTGTCATGGAAGCCAAGTTCCGGAAGGAATAAGCTACTTGATGATAAAGTTTTCGTTAGTCTCTGTTTAACTATAGTCCATGTCCTTGTCACTACTTCCTGCAAACTTTTATTCTTCTGTATGACTTGAATTTACCAATGTTTTATTAAAATATATCTCACTTTTTGAATTTCAGAACTATGCTCTCTATGCCTGTACTATCTTCTACAAAAGCACATCTGTAGAATATCCAGGGAATGAAGAACAGCATTCCTAGAATTTCAATAACTGACAGATTACGTAGTAGCTGCTATCTAAGACAGTATCAACTATTATTAACACTGACCTTTATAATAACAACTGGGTGAAAGGTTAATAGTTCAGATATGTGCAAATAATAGAAATCGGAAATTCCACGTATATCTGTATCAGATAGCATTGTGACAATGTATCATGCTAGTTAAGCGCAAATCGAATAGAGAGCGTTTATACTCAAGAGACCTTATTGAATTCATAGAATTTGCACCAAAAAAACAAGAAACTGGAATTGGTCTGAAGGATTTAGTTCGTGAGAACTTGCTCATTATATTAATTGTCTCAGGTGTAATTGTGGGTATATTTTTTGGTCTGAATTTGAGACTTCTGTGGAGTGCTGAAGACAGTGTATTGAAATACTATCTAGCGGTAAGACTTAACATTGTTATTAGCTTCTTCTTCTAGAACGCTCCATATCTACTACTTGTTAACCACTCTTTGTGATCTGTATATGATCTGAGTCGAAGAGCGATTGTGCATTGTGCCAGTTATGCGCCTACAAGTAGGCCAGCACATCCAATTTCGGCCACGCTTTTTATTTACTAGGTAGCTTCCTAGTCCCCTACCTCAGTCGCCTCTTACGACATGCCTTGTAGGTCGCAGTGTTACTATTCTTTGTTCCCTTGAGAGCCCTGGAAAACACGGGTGGTTGTTGTTAACGATTGCGAAATATCAAAATATAAAGTGATGGTCCTATTCAGTGGCGGCTCGTCATTAAGGGCCAGTGGGGCCTTGCCCCCCCAAAAAATAATGCATAACGTGTATTTATTATTTTATAGATTAAAATATGGCAACCAAAAACCATGATTTATCCGGAAAAAATGTCTGGCCCCACCAATAAATATGATCACGAGCCGCCACTGGTCCTATCATTCAATGAATCAGTCAATCATTCGTGATATTTGGTTATACAGCGTACGGATCTGACATGAGGCACATTCAAATATGTACTTCTAATGAGTACACACGGCTTGTGACATTTTATGGACGCAGTAAAACATACAATACAAGTGTCATAACTCTAACATGGAACAATATAAACATTATCATCAGGTGCCGTGCCGGCTGGCGTAGGCGATCATTTATCTCCTCAAACCTCTGTGTTTGGTGTTTGATACCAACTCAGATGTTGACGCTCTACCGTGCCATGAAGTCAGGTTATTCCCAATTTCCCCTCTCTGTCTGCCTATGTCTCGTCTAACCTCGATTTTACCGGTTGTAAAAATGTGTTCTAAACCTCCCCTCCTCATCACATGCCCGAAAAATGATGTCTGCCTCTTTCTCATATTGATGATAAGCTTTCTCTGTGTCTTGATCTCATTCAACACCTCAACCTTTGTCATTTTAGTAGTCCATGAGATTCTCATCATTCTTCTGTAAAACCACATTTCTGTGGCCCTCTGAGATTTTTCGATCTGTGTGTTCATTGTCCATGACTCGCATCCGTATGTCAGTATTGGTTCTATGTAGCATTGAATAACTCGCATTCTGATCGCAATTGACAAGGACTTGTTGCATATAATGCTTCTCTTTTCAGGAACGAATTTTCCGTGTCCTATTCTGGACGAAGATTCAAATATATCGAGCCTGTGTAATTAGTTCTTTACTATATGGCTCAGAAACATGGACAGCCTTCTCAAGACACGAGAGGAGACTTAACATCTTTCACCTTCGATGTCTCCGCAAGATTATGAACATCAGGTGGTACGACAAGATAACCAACTCTGAAGTACTGCAACGTGCAAATCTGCATTCCATCATGGTCATGCTCAGCAGTAGACAACTAAGATGGTTGGGGCATGTGAGAAGAATGGAAACTTGTCACATACCAAAACAAATGTTGTTCTGGGAACTTTCGGAGGGGAAGAGGCACCAGGGCAGACCACTACCCAGATATAAAGATGTCTGCAAATCCTCAATGAAAAACTTTTCTATAGGTCCCAGCACATGGAAAAACTAGCTGATGACAGAGTTGTGTGGAAAGCCAAATTGCGAAAAGGCGCAGTCTTTTGAGAAGAGACTTATGTATGAGCTGAACGACAAGAGAGAAAAGGGAAGACTCAGAAGTTGTCACAGTAAAACACTTGCCAATTGACCGTCTGTAAAGATGAAAAAGGCCTAAAAAAATATATATATATTTATATGGATTTGCTCTTTATTTCTACAAAAATAACAGCTCTATTATAGAACAATACAAACTCTTCATTTATATCAGACAAATCAATACAACAGAACAGCTACAATATCACGCATTGATTTCGATTGCAAGAAACTCAATAAGAAAAATGGTGTCGCAAAATTGTCTTGATATCTGCAGTTTCCTGGAAAACTGTTCCTGAACATGTTGAAGATGATGATAATCCCCTTGTTGACCACGAGTCTAATCACTGGAATGTTAACCGGAGACACGCCTATCTCAGGTGAGACCAAACTGTATAATATATAAGAATATTCGCTATTGTTTGAGTTCTGACTTACATACAGGTGAGACAATTTGCGCAAAATAAATACGTGCACAATTTAATTCTTACATACCTGTCTCTTCTCTTCTCTCTCTCTCTCTTTTCTCTCTCTAGCAACAAATGCACGCCAGTCTTCTGTATTATTCGCCGCCTCTGTGCTGTGTTCCAGTTGTGATAGATTTCTTTATGTCTATTGTCTATTCCCAGGTGGAAGATGTCCACTCTTGCCGTTAAGCGTAGGGATGGGAGTTTTAATTTGCGTTCTAGGGCTAGATGAGTTGCCCTTGTTGTGTTGTATCCGTGTTTATGTAGTGTGGTCTTGATATTGTCTATCCATCTTTTCTTGGTCTTCCCTTAGCTCTAGTACCCGATCTCTTTATTGTATGCTGTTATTGGTGGATGGTTGTATTTCATTCTCAATGTCCAAACCACTGCATTTGTTGTCTTTCGATGTATTCGGTGCATGAAGTTATGCACACTCTGCTTCTGATGTCCTCATTTCGTAGTCTGTCTTTCCTGGTCACTCCCTCAAGCATTTCATTTCACACGTGGTGAGCTTTCTGTGATGTGTTGCTGTAAGAGACCAAGTTTGGCACTGGTAACAAAGTGTTGGTAGAAAATACTTTTTATCATCTGTCTTTTCACTTCCATCTTGATCTTTGGGTGTTGTAGTAATGGTGCCAGCTGGTAGGCCACTGCATTTGCTTTTTGACACCTTGTCTCTATTTCTCTATCGAGTTTTCCGTCCTCTGTGAAAGTGCTGCCAAATTATTTAAATTCAGAAACTTGCTTTACTCTAGTGTTGTCTATTTGTATGTTTGCTTGGCTTGGTGTTCTGCTGATTTTCATGGTCTCGGTCTTTTGTTTATTGATTTCCATGTTGTACTTTCTACATGCTATTAGCAATGAATTCATGTGATGTTGTAGCTGATCTTCATCTTCGTAGATTAAACTTTGTCGTCTGCAAAAAGCAATTCGTTGATTTGGTTGTTTAATTGGTCGTCGTGATCATTGTCTATATCAATAAGGTCTTTTTCGCACTGTGCCTCTTTCACTATTCTGTCGATATATATATATATATATATGTTGAAGAGAAGAGGTGAGAGCACACAACCCTGTCTTACTCCTGATTTTGTTTCGAATGAGTCCGTCATTCCGTCTGTTGTTCTTACCACACTGTGGCTATTTGTGTATATTGCTCTGATATTGCCTAGCAGTTGTCCCTTGATCCCATAGTTTTCTAGTGTTTCCCATAGAATACTTCTACCTTTTCTGTCAAATGCCTTTTCTTGATCGATGAATAATAAGTGTAGTTCTTTGTTATATTCTATTGCTTTTTCACTCAGTTGTCTCAGAGTGAATAGAGCTGTGCATCCCACTCCTCTTCTAAATCCAAACTGTGAGGGGCTTATTTGTTGGTCAGCGATGTGTCTTATGCGCTGTTCTAATATTTTTGCGTATATTTTACCAGTGTGGCTTAATAGTGAAATGTCTCTGTATGTTTCGCATTCTCTTTTATTGCCTTTATTTTTTCATAATGGGACTATTACTGATTGTTGCCAGTCATCTGGAACTTTTCTTTCTGTCCAAGTGGCTGTGAATATTCTATTTTACCATTTTACACCTATTTCTTTGCATGCTTTAATTGCTTCGTTGGGTTGCACCTGGTGATTTATTGTTTGGGCTGTTCTTTATTGCTGTTTCAATTTCTTGGATCAATATATATGGTTCTGTTTCTTCACTTTCCTTTGTTGTGTATATATATTCAGTTCATTTAGTATTTAGATTATTTTAATATTTAGTTATTTTAGATTTCTTTATCTTCATGTTCATATACTGTTCTCCTCCAAGTGGTTTCGGATTTCTCCTTTTAGTGAAACCTTCCACGCTAAACCATCGGTTTCCTTCCTTCCTTTCGTTCGCTAGAAATATTGTCTATACATTCAGTGTTGTCTCTTGTATAAACTTAACTGTCTTTTGTAGCTGCGCTTCTTGGCTAGTAGCCTCCGACTTCATCACTTTATTTCATAGAGCAGACTGTGGTCTAACTCGAAGGATAGAAAGGTTGTAACATAAGTAGGAGATGAAACAAACAAGAGATGACTTCTCAAGAGAGGAGGGCTGCCATTTAACCCATAGCTGGGAGCGAGTTGGTTGCAGCCAGAACAACTACCACTCGCCGATGGGTTCTGCGCTGTCACCTTATGGTGCCTCACTCAACTCCCGCCCTTTGTCTGGCCTTCACTTTCAGTCTGTTTGGCCTGGTTAGGCCAGCCAGGAGGAGTTAACTATATCCGTATCATTACTATTGTAATTCAAGAGGGCCTCATCCTCCTCATATGGGATTCACTAGTTGTGATGAGAATAACAATTTAGGTTTTAATGGTGAAGAAAATTGATTGATTGAATAATTGATTTATAGGACAATCATCATTGCACTTCCGTGAGTAACGATATGTGCACCGATATTACACAGTAAGATCACAGCGGCATTACACGAACTCCTTAGCACCGCACGAGGGTCCCGATGTTATATAGAAATTATTATAAATATTTGGGTAGGAATTTTATTAGTTAATCTTTGTAATAAATTTTGCCAGCAGACGTTAACTATATTTTAGTGACCATGACAACGTATGTACATTTGTATCTTACCTGGACAGTGGTCTATTCAGCAGGTGTTAACTATATTTTAGTGACCGCTATATTTGTATCTTACCTGGACAGTGGTCTCTTCAGCAGGTGTTAACTATATTTTAGTGACCGCTACATTTGTATCTTACCTGGACAGTGGTCTCTTCAGCAGGTGTTAACTATATTTTAGTGACCGCTACATTTGTATGTTACCTGGACAGTGGTCTCTTCAGCAGG
The DNA here is from genome assembly GCA_020796225.1 of Arion vulgaris. Taxonomy (NCBI): domain Eukaryota; kingdom Metazoa; phylum Mollusca; class Gastropoda; order Stylommatophora; family Arionidae; genus Arion; species Arion vulgaris. The sequence continues at coordinate 36,052,045 of CM036769.1, read as the reverse complement.
TGTTAACTATATTTTAGTGACCGCTACATTTGTATCTTACCTGGACAGTGGTCGTTTCAGCAGACGTTAACTATATTTTAGTGACCGTTACATTTGTATGTTACCTGGACAGTGGTCGCTACAGCAGGTAAATACTATATTTTAGTGACCGCTACATTTGTATGTTACCTGGACAGTGGTCGTTTCAGCAGGTGTTAACTATATTTTAGTGACCGCTACATTTGTATTTACCTGACAGTGGTCGTTTCAGCAGGTGTTAAACTATATTTAAGTGACTGCTAATTTGTATGTTACCTGACAGTGGTCGCTCACAGCGGTAAATACTATATTTGCAGTACCGCTACATTTGTATGTTACCTGGACAGTGGTCGTCTTCAGCAGGTGTTAACTATATTTTAGTGACCGCTACATTTGTATCTTACCTGGACAGTGGTCTCTTCAGCAGACGTTAACTATATTTTAGTGACCGCTACATTTGTATCTTACCTGGACAGTGGTCGTTTCAGCAGGTGTATACTATATTTTAGTGACCGCTACATTTGTATGTTACCTGGACAGTGGTCGTTTCAGCAGAGTTATACTAATTTTAGTCACCGCTACATTTGATGTTACCTGGACAGTGGTCGCTTCAGCAGGTATATGCTACATTTTAGTGACCATGACAACGTATGTACATTTGTATGTTACCTGGACAGTGGTCGTTTCAGCAGGTGTAAACTATATTTAAGTGACCGCTACATTTGTATGTTACCTGGACAGTGGTCGTTTCAGCAGGTATATACTATATTTTAGATACACGATACATTTGTATGTTACCTGGACAGTGGTCGCTTCAGCAGGTATATACTATATTTTAGTGACCGTTACATTTGTATGTTACCTGGACAGTGGTCGTTTCAGCAGGTATATACTATATTTTAGTGACCATGACAACGTATCTACAATTGCATGTTACAGGGAAAGTGGTCGCTACAGCAGGTATATACCATTTTGGAACAGCTTGGATTGCTCTTGGTGTTGGTGTCGGTGTGATACTAACATTTGTTCCAAGTGAACAAGAACATCTGAAATCTGACACCAGGAATAACTCTTACACCATGGGTGACCCGATTGATGCTTTTTTTTGACCATTATCTTGGTGAGTACCAATAGTATAGTAACTATATCTTGCTTTGTTGAGTACCAATAGTAATATCTTGCTTTGTTGAGTACCAATAGTAATATCTTGCTTTGTTGAGTACCAATAGTAATATCTTGCTTTGTTGAGTACCAATAGTAATATCTTGCTTTGTTGAGTACGAATGGTAATATCTTGCTTTGGTGAGTACCAATAGTAATATCTTGCTTTGTTGAGTACATTTGAATGGTATATATCTTGCTTTGTGAGTACCAATAGTAATATCTTGCTTTGATTTGAGTACAATGGTAACATCTTGCTTTGTTGAGACAGAATGGTATACAATATCTTGCTTTGTTGAGTACAATAGTAATATCTTGCTTTGTTGGAGTACGATGGTAACATCTTGCTTTGTTGAGTACAATGGTAACATCTTGCTTTATGAGTATCGAGGATAAGTAATATCTTGCTTTGTTGAGTACGAATGGTAACATCTTGCTTTGTTGAGTACGAATGGTAACATCTTGCTTTGTTGAGTACGAATGGTAACATCTTGCTTTATTAAGTAAGAATGACAGTTTAAGTACATATTATTATTTCTTCTGTTTCTCTCAACATTGATGATAGTGTAGTAAGAACTATACTAACTAGAACACGTAATGACTCTAGTCACAACACAATGTATCAACTTACATCAAAGTATGCCTCCCGAGTGGTTACCGGGCCCAAATTTGGGGTGTAAAGAATAGAACCACTGTTACCTGCCACGCATGTCGTAAGAGGCGACTAATGAGGTTTGGCTGAAATCGGATGCACATGTCCTAAACGTGTACAAGTCTATGCGTTTAGGGGCCTACCAAACCAATGTGCAACGTATACACGTTCTTGGTAAAGATCAAACATATCACAAAGAGTGATTACAATTAGTCGTAAAGAACGAACGCAAAGAAGAAGAAGAGATCAAAGCAGTGGCGACTCGTCATTAAGGGCCAGTGGGGCCAGGCCCCATCAAAAATAATGTGTAATGTGTATTTATTATTTAATAAATTAAAATATAACTTAATCCAAAACATGATTTTCCCGAACATTTGTGCCTGGCCCCACCAACTAAGAGGATCACGGGCCGCCACTGGATCAAAGTATGCCATTAATGTAATCTATTTTTAAACAATTAAATATAGATTTAGCGTGACTGCATTTTAAAATAAATACCTACATCTATTATTGTTATTATTATTATTTTATTATAATTATTATTATTTTATTAATATTTATTTCTATAGTTTTTAAAGTGACAATGATACATTTTAAGGTTGAAATTATGAATAAAATAACATTTATGTTAATTATGATAAATAAATTAAGTTGAATAATTATGAATAATAAATTTAATAAATATAATAAATCAAATTTAGGTTGAAATTATGAATAAAATATCAACATTTAAGGAATTATGAATAAATATCACATTAGTTGCTACAAATTCAAATATGTCAGTCTCTACTATCTCTGTTGTGTCTAACACAAGGATCCATTGCTAAGACAGTGTTAATTGATAAGTGTTTCTTTATATGGCTTGGTCTCTTACCAAATATATATTGTACAATGTTATATACATATATATGTATACAGGACCGTGCGGTATATTTTCTCAATATGATGAAATTCTTCGAAAGGCCGCCCCTGAAATGTTTTTTTTTTCTTTAAAATAGCGTGTGCTATTTCGCGGCTTATTTCGCCCCTTTACCTTCCGCCTGATGCGGTCGCTCTCTTATCATAACACGGCACGGTCCTGTTTTTTATATATATATTATTTATATATTTATATATATATCACAATATATATCAATGTATCAGTCACATTAATAGCCTCAATATTATTAATGATATTTTCTAACAGCCAGTGCTTTCCGGACAATCTGATCAGGGCCTGTTCTGAGAGGGTAAGTTCTATTATGTTCTACTCTGTATTATGAGAACGCAGCTGACAAATACTTGGTTATTCTTATATAGGTCTAACGTTTCTAGTGTGTTGAAATATTACACATGTAGTCACATTGCCCCTGAGTGTGTGTGATTTGTATACATTCTGTAGAAAGTTAGAGATGTCTGATTATGATACCGAGCTCAAGAGAACACTTTTCACAAATTGGAAATAAAAAATAGATTTGCCAACTACTAGTTCATTTCAATTTAGGAACAGCAACACTAGTTACATACAACAGATATCAGTGGCGGTTCGTCATTGTTTTTGTTGGTGGGTAGGCACAAATTTTCGAGAAAATTATGGCTTTGGGTTATGTTATATTTTGATTTATTAAATAATAAGTACATGTTACATATTATTTTTGGTGGGGCCCGGCCCTCTGGCCTTAATGACGAACCGCCACTGACAGATATACATGATTACGTGGATAATGAGCCTGTTTTCATACCTTAAGTTATATAGGAAAATATGGCGTTATTATGTTTCATTGACCATCGGCACACGATTGATGAAAGGTTAACATCACGCTGGCCTGCACTTCCCAGTGATTTTCGAATACTCAATTGAGGCTGGGTCGACCTGAGTGCCATAACGGGGAGAACAAATTCCACCCCCGCTGTGGAAATGAACTTGGACCCGGATCCCTCTCCCAAGAAACAAGTGCACTAAAATATGTGCTTTCGTGGTTCCAAATTAAAATGTTTTAAAATACAATAGATTAAAGTGACTAATTACCAATGTTGAGGTGCTGAATGAGATCAAGACACAGAGAAAGCTTATCATCAATGTAAGAAAGAGGCAGTCATCATTTCTCGGCATGTGATCAGGGGGGAGGTTAAGAACACATTGTGACAACCGGTAAAATCGAGGGTAGACGAGACAGGGAAGACAGAGACAGACAAATTTGGGATAGCCTGACTTCATGGCACGGTAGAGCGTCAATATCTGAGTTGATAGCAAACACCAACGACAGAGATTTGGAGAGATCCATGATCGCCTACGTCAGCCGGCACGGCACCTGATGATGATGAGATTAAAGTGGCACTCTGCTTTGGCATACGTATTTGCGACAGAGGGATTAACATGATAACAGAAGAGCTGTGTGTCGCAAAATATGAATGGCGATCAAGAGTGCAAATTGGATAAAGAGGAAACCTAACGGAAAGGGTTAATAGATGAACTTCTGGAGAGACACATCAGGATACCAGGTGGCAACAATGTCCCAGGAATCTTAGATGAACTTCTGGAGAGACACATCAGGATACCAGGTGGCAACAATGTCCCAGGAATCTTAGATGAACTTCTGGAGAGATACATCAGGATACCAGGTGGCAACAATGTCCCAGGAATCTTAGATGAACTTCTGAGAGACACATCAGGATACCAGGTGGCAACAATGTCCCAGGAATCTTAGATTAACTTCTGGAGAGACACATTAGGATACCAGGTGGCAACAATGTCCCAGGAATCTTAGATTAACTTCTGGAGAGACACATCAATATAGCAGGTGGCAACAATGTCCCAGGAATCTTAGATGAACTTCTGGAGTGACACATCAGGATACCAGGTGGCAACAATGTCCCAGGAATCTTAGATGAACTTCTGAGAGACACATCAGGATACCAGGTGGCAACAATGTCCCAGGAATCTTAGATGAACTTCTGGAGAGACACATCAGGATAGCAGGTGGCAACAATGTCCCAGGAATCTTAGATTAACTTCTGGAGAGACACATCAGGATACCAGGTGGCAACAATGTCCCAGGAATCTTAGATTAACTTCTGGAGAGACACATCAATATAGCAGGTGGCAACAATGTCCCAGGAATCTTAGATGAACTTCTGGAGTGACACATCAGGATACCAGGTGACAACAATGTCCCAGGAATCTTAGATGAACTTCTGGAGAGACACATCAGGATACCAGGTGGCATCAATGTCACATGAATCTTAGATGAACTTCTGGAGTGACACATCAGGATACCAGGTGGCAACAATGTCCCAGGAATCTTAGATGGACTTCTGGAGAGACACATCAGGATACCAGGTGGTAACAATGTCCCAGGAATCTTAGATGAACTTCTGGAGAGACACATCAGGATACCAGGTGGCAACAATGTCCCAGGAATCTTAGATGAACTTCTGGAGAGACACATCAGGATACCAGGTGGCAACAATGTTCCAGGAATCTTAGATTAACTTCTGGAGAGACACATCAATATAGCAGGTGGCAACAATGTCCCAGGAATCTTAGATGAACTTCTGGAGAGACACATCAGGATACCAGGTGGCATCAATGTCACATGAATCTTAAATGAACTTCTGGAGTGACACATCAGGATACCAGGTGGCAACAATGTCCCAGGAATCGTAGATGAACTTCTGGAGAGACACATCAGGATAGCAGGTGGCAACAATGTCCCAGGAATCTTAGATGAACTTCTGGAGAGACACATCAGGATACCAGGTGGCAACAATGTCACATGAATCTTATATGAACTTCTGGAGAGACACATCAGGATACCAGGTGGCAACAATGTCCCAGGAATCGTAGATGAACTTCTGGAGAGACACATCAGGATAGCAGGTGGCAACAATGTCCCAGGAATCTTAGATGAACTTCTGGAGAGACACATCAGGATACCAGGTGGCAACAATGTCCCAGGAATCGTAGATGAACTTCTGGAGAGACACATCAGGATACCAGGTGGCAACAATGTCACATGAATCTTATATGAACTTCTGGAGAGACACATCAGGATACCAGGTGGCAACAATGTCCCAGGAATCGTAGATGAACTTCTGGAGAGACACATCAGGATAGCAGGTGGCAACAATGTCCCAGGAATCTTAGATGAACTTCTGGAGAGACACATCAGGATACCAGGTGGCAACAATGTCACATGAATCTTATATGAACTTCTGGAGAGACACATCAGGATACCAGGTGGCAACAATGTCACATGAATCTTAGATGAACTTATGGATTATAGTGTTCACCTCAATTGAGCACAGCTGGCACGCAATCATCTGCAAAGACGGAGCGATCCCACAATTTATATGTAGAATTTACATAATATAATTCTTGTCACGCGCTGATATATATGTGTTTGAATATTTCTACATTTAAGTCCTCTTTGATTGAATATTCTAGGGAATGCTAACCGAAACAAATGCTTGCAGAAAACGGATGCACCAGGCCGTAAGGCGCATAACATGGTGCAACGACCCTCACAATGAGGAATGGGATAACGGATTCTACAACCGCCAATCTGCCTCAGAGATTAAGTCACGCATTAAGAATGCCAGACCTACCATCACGAGGGTGGCCACAATTTACTGTGAGAGTAGGTCGGCACAAACGGGGAGGCAGAAGTCGTAGGAATTATATCCTATAGAACTGCCCCAGTATTTCGAATACTCAATTGAGGCTGGGTCGACCTGAGTGCCATAACGGGGAGAACAAATTCCACCCCCGCTGTGGAAATGAACTTGGACCCGGATCCCTCTCCCAAGAAACAAGTGCACTAAAATATGTGCTTTCGTGGTTCCAAATTAAAATGTTTTAAAATACAATAGATTAAAGTGACTAATTACCAATGTTGAGGTGCTGAATGAGATCAAGACACAGAGAAAGCTTATCATCAATGTAAGAAAGAGGCAGTCATCATTTCTCGGGCATGTGATCAGGAGGGGAGGTTAAGAACACATTGGGACAACCGGTAAAATCGAGGGTAGACGAGACAGGGAAGACAGAGACAGACAAATTTGGATAGCCTGACTTCATGGCACGGTAGAGCGTCAATATCTGAGTTGATAGCAAACACCAACGACAGAGATTTGGAGAGATCCATGATCGCCTACGTCAGCCGGCACGGCACCTGATGATGATGAGATTAAAGTGGCACTCTGCTTTGGCATACGTATTTGCGACAGAGGGATTAACATGATAACAGAAGAGCTGTGTGTCGCAAAATATGAATGGCGATCAAGAGTGCAAATTGGATAAAGAGGAAACCTAACGGAAAGGGTTAATAGATGAACTTCTGGAGAGACACATCAGGATACCAGGTGGCAACAATGTCCCAGGAATCTTAGATGAACTTCTGGAGAGACACATCAGGATACCAGGTGGCAACAATGTCCCAGGAATCTTAGATGAACTTCTGGAGAGATACATCAGGATACCAGGTGGCAACAATGTCCCAGGAATCTTAGATGAACTTCTGGAGAGACACATCAGGATACCAGGTGGCAACAATGTCCCAGGAATCTTAGATTAACTTCTGGAGAGACACATTAGGATACCAGGTGGCAACAATGTCCCAGGAATCTTAGATTAACTTCTGGAGAGACACATCAATATAGCAGGTGGCAACAATGTCCCAGGAATCTTAGATGAACTTCTGGAGTGACACATCAGGATACCAGGTGGCAACAATGTCCCAGGAATCTTAGATGAACTTCTGGAGAGACAAATCAGGATACCAGGTGGCAACAATGTCCCAGGAATCTTAGATGAACTTCTGGAGAGACACATCAGGATAGCAGGTGGCAACAATGTCCCAGGAATCTTAGATTAACTTCTGGAGAGACACATCAGGATACCAGGTGGCAACAATGTCCCAGGAATCTTAGATTAACTTCTGGAGAGACACATCAATATAGCAGGTGGCAACAATGTCCCAGGAATCTTAGATGAACTTTGAGTGACACATCAGGATACCAGGTGACAACAATGTCCCAGGAATCTTAGATGAACTTCTGGAGAGACACATCAGGATACCAGGTGGCATCAATGTCACATGAATCTTAGATGAACTTCTGGAGTGACACATCAGGATACCAGGTGGCAACAATGTCCCAGGAATCTTAGATGGACTTCTGGAGAGACACATCAGGATACCAGGTGGTAACAATGTCCCAGGAATCTTAGATGAACTTCTGGAGAGACACATCAGGATACCAGGTGGCAACAATGTCCCAGGAATCTTAGATGAACTTCTGGAGAGACACATCAGGATACCAGGTGGCAACAATGTTCCAGGAATCTTAGATTAACTTCTGGAGAGACACATCAATATAGCAGGTGGCAACAATGTCCCAGGAATCTTAGATGAACTTCTGAGAGACACATCAGATACCAGGTGGCATCAATGTCACATGAATCTTAAATGAACTTCTGAGGACACATCAGGATACCAGGTGGCAACAATGTCCCAGGAATCGTAGATGAACTTCTGGAGAGACACATCAGGATAGCAGGTGGCAACAATGTCCCAGGAATCTTAGATGAACTTCTGGAGAGACACATCAGGATACCAGGTGGCAACAATGTCACATGAATCTTATATGAACTTCTGGAGAGACACATCAGGATACCAGGTGGCAACAATGTCCCAGGAATCGTAGATGAACTTCTGGAGAGACACATCAGGATAGCAGGTGGCAACAATGTCCCAGGAATCTTAGATGAACTTCTGAGAGACACATCAGGATACCAGGTGGCAACAATGTCCCAGGAATCGTAGATGAACTTCTGGAGAGACACATCAGGATACCAGGTGGCAACAATGTCACATGAATCTTATATGAACTTCTGGAGAGACACATCAGGATACCAGGTGGCAACAATGTCCCAGGAATCGTAGATGAACTTCTGGAGAGACACATCAGGATAGCAGGTGGCAACAATGTCCCAGGAATCTTAGATGAACTTCTGGAGAGACACATCAGGATACCAGGTGGCAACAATGTCACATGAATCTTATATGAACTTCTGGAGAGACACATCAGGATACCAGGTGGCAACAATGTCACATGAATCTTAGATGAACTTATGGATTATAGTGTTCACCTCAATTGAGCACAGCTGGCACGCAATCATCTGCAAAGACGGAGCGATCCCACAATTTATATGTAGAATTTACATAATATAATTCTTGTCACGCGCTGATATATATGTGTTTGAATATTTCTACATTTAAGTCCTCTTTGATTGAATATTCTAGGGAATGCTAACCCGAAACAAATGCTTGCAGAAAACGGATGCACCAGGCCGTAAGGCGCATAACATGGTGCAACGACCTCACAATGAGGAATGGGATAACGGATTCTACAACCGCCAATCTGCCTCAGAGATTAAGTCACGCATTAAGAATGCCAGACCTACCATCACGAGGGTGGCCACAATTTACTGTGAGAGTAGGTCGGCACAAACGGGGAGGCAGAAGTCGTAGGAATTATATCCTATAGAACTGCCCCCAGTATGCAGACTTGAGAAGAATGGGGTGGTCCACTTACACTAGCGTCCAAGACAAACTATATGGCGTGGTGAAATCTGAGGCAGACGGCTGCCTTTATTAGAGAATCGAAATCCAATATAGTGAGAACGTAGAAGAAGATTGAATATTCTGCACTTAATCCCCTTTGATAGAATATTTCTACACTTAAGTCCTCTGTGATTAAATAATGCTACGGAGCACGTGCGCTGTCGCTGAAATCGTTCCGTGTAATAACAAAAGATCAGAGCACACAAGGTAACTCACCGAAGTGCAATGATGATTGTCCTATCTATCAATCTTGATATCGTTAAATTGAAGAGTGCAACATTTGATATCGTTAAATTGAAGAGTGCAACATTTGATATCGTTAAATTGAAGAGTGCAACATTTGATATCGTTAAATTGAAGAGTGCAACATTTGATATCGTTAAATTGAAGAGTGCAACATTTGATATCGTTAAATTGAAGAGTGCAACATTTGATATCGTTAAATTGAAGAGTGCAACATTTGATATCGTTAAATTGAAGAGTGCAACATTTGATATCGTTAAATTGAAGAGTGCAACATTTGATATCGTTAAATTGAAGAGTGCAACATTTGATATCGTTAAATTGAAGAGTGCAACATTTGATATCGTTAAATTGAAGAGTGCAACATTTGATATCGTTAAATTGAAGAGTGCAACATTTGATATCGTTAAATTGAAGAGTGCAACATTTGATATCGTTAAATTGAAGAGTGCAACATTTGATATCGTTAAATTGAAGAGTGCAACATTTGATATCGTTAAATTGAAGAGTGCAACATTTGATATCGTTAAATTGAAGAGTGCAACATTTGATATCGTTAAATTGAAGAGTGCAACATTTGATATCGTTAAATTGAAGAGTGCAACATTTGATATCGTTAAATTGAAGAGTGCAACATTTGATATCGTACACCGGAGTCTTCTTCTTCTTCTTCTTCTTCGCGTTCGTTCTTTACGACCAATTTTAATCACTCTTGTGATATGTTTGATCTTTGTCAAGAACATGTATACGTTGCATATTTGTTTGGTAGGCCCCTAAACGCATAGACTTCTACACGTTTAGGACACATGCATCCGATTTCAGCCAAACCTCCATAGTCGGCTCTTACGACATGCATGGCAGGTAACAGTGGTTCTATTCTTTTCACCCCAAATTTGGGCCCCGGTAACCGTAAAACGAAGGAAGCGCAGACGAAAACAACCTGGCGGAGAACAGAGATAAAGTTGATGCACAGTGTAGGGCAGTCATAGGGATACTTGCGAAGCATGGACGTACACGAACTAAACGGGATGGAGCGATTTACTGTTTGCCCTACTAGCTGCCCACAAGGCATCCCATCCATTGACTGTCGATCTGTATAGAGAGGGAACAGAAGAAGAAGAAGAAAAATATCTGAGATAAAGCAAATAGCCCTGCTTTTATATCAAACTATCAGAGGTACCCGTTCTTCGAAGGTAAATTTCAAGTTTAATTATAAATGTAAGCAGGGGTGGCTCGTCATTGAGGCCCAGTGGGGCCCAGCCCCACCAATAATCGAAAGGGAGAATAATTTCCGGAATAGACAAATAATAGTAAATACTCCAAACACCATGATTTTTCGAAAATGTGTGTCTGGTCCCACCAAGAAAACTGACCACGAGCCGCCACTGATTGTAAGTGTATTTAATGAAGGAAAATGGATGTTATGTTTCAACTATTGTTTGTATTACAATGAAAATCATGTGTATGTGACCATGTGTCGTTTCTTATGGAAAAGTGTGATTTGTCTCGGCAGGAAAAGTGTGATTTGTCTCGGCAGGCAAAGTGTGATTTGTCTCGGCAGGAAAAGTGTGATTTGTCTCGGCAGGAAAAGTGTGATTTGTCTCGGCAGGCAAAGTGTGATTTGTCTCGGTAGGAAAAGTGTGATTTGTCTCGGCAGGCAAAGTGTGATTTGTCTCGGCAGGAAAAGTGTGATTTGTCTCGGCAGGAAAAGTGTGATTTGTCTCGGCAGGAAAAGTGTGATTTGTCTCGGCAGGCCTTCTTGAATACTGTTGTCGACTGTATGGTGCCAGGGCCCTCAAGAGGTGTATGATGTAAGACCTATGAAAGCTACTCTAGTAAATAAAAAACATCGCAGAAATCGGATGTGCTGGCCAACTTGTAGGCAACTGGCACAACGTACAATCGTTATTAGGCTCAGATCACATACAAATCACACAGAGGGGTTAACAAGAGGTCGATATGGAGCAGTCGAAGACGAAGAAAAATACTGTGATGGTAATTGTAATGTATGGAAAGCTACCAAGAAATGTACAAATGTATTACTGAAAAGTATAACATATATATATATGTATTTGTTGGTTTATATTTTATCTTAACTGTGTGCTAACTTATGTACTAACATTTACAGGATGTGACAGATTTTGTTAGGTTAGATCCTTCTACTAAAGATAATCTCACCAATGACTCGTTAAGTAAGTCTTCTTGACTCTTTATATATCATTTTTTTTTTACTGAGATCTGAGAGTGTCATGTATTTAGAATGTATGATATTTGTCATATAACGGTTTTTTTGTATTCTTTGTTTGCATCAGGTATCGAGTAATATATGTCATTAAATATGATCTTTTTAAAATATTTAAAAGATAAATGTAGCTCAAGCGATAGTGAGCTCTATCTCAAACCCAGGCGTACCTGGTTCAAACCCCACGGTGATCAAGTTTAGAAGCAAATTCGTTTCCATGGGATTTTTAAAAAAAGGTAAAAATAGTCATCACCGTTCAGAAAACAATGGCAAACTACTGAACGTATAAGTGGTGCCTAGAAACTCAACGACTCGTTTACTGTGGTTGCGAACATAAATAAATTGAGACACTGCTGACTGAATAAGCGAACATAAATAAATTGAGTCACTGCAGACGCAATAAGATAATATAAATAAACTGAGTCATTTGTGGCGGAGCAAACAAATGTCTGGTCAACCACTAGTGACAACTGTTATAAGAAAGAGAAGATGGAGATATGTTGGGCACACCTTGAGGAGAAATGATCAACGAATATCAAAGCAGGCATTGAAGTGGGATGCAAAGGGTTCAAGAAAGAGAGGTCGACCTAAGGAGACCCTGAAACGAACTTTGCTGAGAGAGGCAGGAAATATCGGTCTCAGTTCCATGGAGGAGATTGAGCGAGTTGCCCAGGATAGAGCGGTATGGAGAAATTACTTGCAGGCCCTATGTAACGTATAACGGTACGAGAGGAATTATTATTTATTATTATTATAAACAGAAATAACTGTAATCATGTCACTCGGACTAAGCGAACAGCAATGTTTGCGACGAAATCATCTTTCCTTGGTGTACTAATGTTAAAAGATATCGGGTACAAAAGTTTCTGTATAGTTTTACGATATCTTAAACAGTTCATATCTATATCATATAACTATACGTTATTGAATTACCTGTTACATATATTATATATATGTCCATCATTGGCCTCTTTGTCTCAGGAGACAATAAGTCTTGCGTCACGTAGTATATTCTGCGCTGAATCACAACGTTTCTTGTGGCTGTAATGTCCTATTCTGGAGTGACACTCCTTGTCACAGTTGTTGCAGGTAAAACTGGAGACTGTAGTTGATACATATGATGTTCTCCTTGCCCTCTGCGCTCTCTTTTACCTCCACATGTGATGTTGTTTTTCTTCTTTTATTTTTGAGCTCAATTCTGTTCTTTTATATATGTCAATATCACCTACATAAATTAAAATCTCCACAATACAGGTGACTTTAACATGGCTGATATTATAGTACCGACAGTTATAAGTCTTCGAGGAACGAATCTTCTAGGCCTGGTCGTGATTTCTATTGTCTTTGGGCACATCATCAACTTTCTAGACAACGATGGGAAACCACTTCAACTGTTCTTTATATCCATCAATTCTGTCATGATGTCACTAATGAATGTCTTCATTTGGTAAGTACATGTTTGTACGTGTATCAGATACGATTTGGTTTTTGAAAGATTTTCTTGTTCCCCCCTTTTTTAAACGAAGGAACAAGTTATTTTTAGGAAGGGGTTGGAGATGTCTCTGAAGCGTAGAGGTTAGGTCCTCGCATCTGGTGCCAAAGCTAACCGGTTCGTTCCCTCGTGGAACCATCTGGATTATTTTTCTAGAGATCCCTGATCTCAAAGCAAAGTAGGTGAAATCGAGTTCCAAGTCCTATCGGAGACAAACAATAAAACGATAGTGCCGTGTTTAATTTGATCATTTAATAAAATCATTGGCAGTTGAAAATCGAGAAGAACAGGCTGGAAAACCACTGCCCGGGCAAAATTCATTAGAAAATGATTCAAAATATAATTCCCACAAAATATCTTCACTACCTCCAAATTAGATCGGGGACCCTCGCTACGGAGTTCGTGCACTGCAGTTGAGATCTTACTGTGTAAGAAAGAGATCAAAGCACACATGGTTACTCACCGAAGTGCAATAATGATGGTAATAATCAATCAATCAATCAATCAACACATTATTGATTTATTTGCCGGATTGTCTGTCACCATCATTTGTTGTCCTTCTTGATGAAGTAGGAGACCACCTCTCTCCTCAGTTGTTGGTTATTTCAACGTTCCAGCCATGACATATATATCATGTACTAACTCCAAAATAGATATATAGGTCAAGTGTAGTTACTTCAACAAACATATGTAGGTCAAGATATATATATATATATATATATATATATATATAGAGAGAAGAGAGAGAAAGAGAGAAAGAGAGAGAGAGAGGGGACATATACTACATACGAACATAATATATATACAGGGTGTTCAACTTAAAAGCAGCCCCAGTGATAAATATAAATTTGCCAGGTACGCATTGCATCTCGTCTATTTACTATTTAAACCGGTTCTGACTAGCTTGTTTTACGTCACATTTGTTCATCACCCCTTCCCGCACTACAATTACACACCATCACACAACCTTGACCTATACTACGTCATAACTGAACCTTCTCATTTCCATACATATATACCAGATTAGCTCCATTCACAGGCTGCTTTTAAGTTGAACACCCTGATATAGACATGTACTACCTCTGCTACTAACTGATTGCTCTGTTTTCATTGTTTTCTACAAAAGGTACACACCGGTTGGTGTGATATTTCTAATAGCATCGAGTATGTTTGAAACTGTGGACCTTGAGCAGAGGATCGATTATTTAACACGGTACATCTGTCTCATCATAGGGAGTCTGGCGATCCATGGTTTTGTAGATCTACCTGTCATATACTTTATTTTTACAAGAAAAAGTCCATGGTTACTTGCTAGTAATGTATCCGAGGCTTTGTGCACAGCCTGGGGGACGAATTCGAGGTACGTCATTTGTGCATGTGATTACAAAAGAATAATTAGATATAGGGTGATTGATTTTGATTGATTGATAGAACCATCATCATTGCACTTCAGTGAGTAACCATGTGTGCTCCGGTCTCTTTCTTACATATGAAGATTTCAGCGGCAGTGCACGAACTACGTAGCACCAGCGACGATCACTGATGTAACTAAGAAGATAGTCACAATATTTTGTAGGAATTTAATTATTCATCTTTTTAATCAATTTTGCCCCTATTGTGGTTTTCCAGCCTGATCTTCTCGATTTTGAACTGCCAATGGTTCTTTTACGTGCTCAGTTTAAATACGGGACCTACGTTAGATCGTTCGTCTATGATAGAACTAGAAACTCGATCTTACCTACACTGAGATCAGTGATCTCTGAAAAATACAGAGGTCTTAATGAGGAACGAACCGAGTAACTTTGAAACGAGAGGCGAGCATCTAGCCTCTACGCCACAAGTAAATATAGAAGGTAGTTATAGTATGGAGGTGGAGATGGATAGGACACACACTGAGGAAACCCATTGACAGCATCGTGAGACAGGCTCTCCGATGGAACCCCAGGGCAATAGAAGTAAGGAAGACCCAGAAACACCTGGAGACGGGAGTTAGAGATGGAATGCAAAAACACGGGGAGAGAGTGGCGAGATCTGGAAAAGATGGCCTTGGATAGGCGGGCTTGGAAGGCCTTGGTTGCGGACCTATACTTCCCTAGGGACGAAGGGTGAAGAGAGAGTATAGTATGGACTCGTTGGTTTTTTACTGAAAAGTTTGTATAAATAAATAGGCCAGCACTTCCGATCTCTGCGACGCTTTTTAGTTAATAGGGTAGTTTCCCTAGACCTCTACCTCGCCCGCGTGCCCAGCGTGTTCGTAGCGCGCTGGACTACGGGTGACTAGTCCTCTGTAAGTGCGGGTTCAACTCCGCGGACTGGCAGAAAAGCTACAGGTTCCCCAGATTTACGGTGTTCGTGGCACCGAACCGAAGGGTTACGATGTCCATGGCACCGAGCCGGAGAGCTGAAAGCTCAAGTGCTTCTGGATCGGGAAAAAAAGACCTCTACCTCAGTCGTCTCTTACGTCATGGCTTGTAGGTCACAGTGCTACTATTCTACGTTCCCATTGATGGCTCCGACAACGCACGGTCGGAATGCTACGCTCCCATTGATGGCTCCGACAACGCACGGTCGGAATGCTACGCTCGAGAATGAATGTGCTATGGATAAAAGCGACATCAACAATGCTCTCTAATAGAAAAAATACGATCTGATAAATGGTTTTCTCTATCTCTCTTGCGCAAGCTAGGCTGCGACGGTGCAACCATACACGAAACCCCAGTAGATAACATCGACCAGTACAGTACAGGAGATTTTAGATTAGATACACTGAAAGACATACGACTCTAGTAATAGATACACCGTCCACAGCTAGTCTTTAGCAGTGGATTATTCTGTGTCTAGTTGTAACGAAGCGTTTGAGAAGGACACTCCCCCGTGAGTCATTTTTTTAGAATGGCTCGCTGGTTGTGTTCGTAAGGACGCTAGTATTGCTAGGCTAGGCGATGGGTGTCGTAAGAAATGAGGGTAAGTGGTTCGAATCCGTGTTTGTCTATTTTTTTTTTCGGAAGTTCTTAATGCATGTACACTGTTTATTTGTTGATCATATTCGTTACTTCCGCTGCTTCCTCAGGGTTTCTTGCAAAAAAAACTAAAAACTCCTTATTCTCGTCTTTAGCAGTACACTGAATGTGTCAGAGGTCACGAAACATACATGTGTAGCTATGAAGTGAACGAATAGTAGATGCCCACTACAGTGGACACCAGGCGTGAAAGGGTTAGTTAGAGATCGAAGAAATTATAGACACGTTCGAAGTGCGATGAAGATGACCCTAAAATGAACAATGCACTTTTATTGAGATGTTTTATTGTTTTGACTGTTTTTGCCAGCTCCACAACGCTTCCAGTCACAATGAAATGTTTAATAAAAAACTGTGAACTCAACCAAGGCGTTGTGAAGTTCATGGTACCACTAAGCACAACCTTCAACTTTGACGGTGCTATGTTATACGAGGCGTTGACGTGTGTCTATATTGCACGAGTGAACGGTTTTAGTCTGGGTTTTGTTGATATTATTGTAATCAGGTAAGCAAATAACGTATAAGTGACGACTGTTAAGTTTATCTACTGTTCATATCGATCCCTGTCTTAAATCAATCACAAATATCTGCTGACTAATGTGAACAGGCAACATCAGCTTTTAAAAGTCTAAATAAAATATGGAACTGCAAGTTATATAGTATTAAAACTAAATTACGAATTTTCAATTCAAATGTTGTATCAATCCTAACATATGCCAGCGAGAGTTGGAAAATGACTAAAGATATAGAAAGCAAGTTGAAAGCATTTGAAAATAGATTTGAAAAATAATGAATATAAAATGGAACGAATTCAGGAGAAGTGATGAAATCAGAGACATGTCTGGTCAACCACTAGTGACAACTGTTATAAGAAAGAGAAGATGGAGATATGTTGGACACACCTTGAGGAGAAATGACCAACGAATATCAAAGCAGGCATTGAAGTGGGATACAAAGGGTTCAAGATAGAGAGGTCGACCTAAAGAGACTCTGAAACGAACTTTGCTGAGAGAGGCAAGAAATATCGGTCTCAGTTCCATGGATGAGATTGAGAGAGTTGCCCAGGATAGATCGGTATGGAGAAATTACTTGCAGGCCCTATGTAACGTATAACGGTACGAGAGAAATTATTATTTATTAATGTGAACAGCGTATAGATGTCATGACACTCAACCCAGTTACGAATGAAGTAGTTTATCACAACAGGAAATAATAAACAAACCAGAAAGTATATACACAAACCATAGCATATAAACAAAACAGAAAGTGTATACACAAACCGTAGCGTATAAACACATCAGAAAGTTTTATCACAAACCGTAGCGTATAAACAACAGAAAGTGTATACACAAACCGTAGCGTATAAACAACACAGAAATGTATACACAAACGAGCGTATAAACAACCAAAATGTATACAAAATGATAACATGAATAAACAAAACTCGAAAGCTGTATAACACAACACAGATAGCGTATAAACAATCGAAAGTGATACACAAACCGCTAGCGCTATAAACATTATCAGAAAGTGTATACATAAGACCGTAAGCAGTTAAACAAATTAGAAAGTTTATACACAAACCGTAGGATAAACAACCAGAAAGTGATACCAACCAGTGACATATAAACAAAACAACAATGTATAAATAAAAATAGACGGTAATGGAAAAAACCAAACAAATTGCTATACATAAGCTAGGAAAAATAAATGATTAAACAAGAAAATAAACAGTACTAGACGTTTCGACCATACGCCTTTGTCAAGATAACAAATACAGACACAGAATACTAAATATATTAAAACATAATTCTGACTAAGGGTGATAAGAAACTGATACTAGCATCGGACCTACCTCCAACTAAGTGTTATCTGAAAGCGAATATCACAATAAACAGCACCAGAGTAAAGCACGTTTCTGAATTCAAATGTCTAGACAGCATTTTTACAGAGGACGGAAAACTCGATAGAGAAATAGAGACAAGATGCCAAAAGCAAATGCAGTGACCTACCAGCTGACATCATTACTGCAACACCCAAAGATCAAAACGGAAGTAAAAAATACAGATAATAAGTATTTATTTTTCTACCTACAGTTTGTTACCAGTGCCAAACTTGGTCCCTGAAAGCAACACATCACAGAAAGCTAACTACGTGGGAAATGAAATGCTTGAGGAAGGCAGTGGAGGTCACCATGAAAGATAGACTACGAAATGAGGACATCAGAACCAGAGGGCATAACCTCATGCACCGAATACATTGAAAGACAACAAATGCAGTGGTTTGAACATTTAATGAGAATGGAATACAATCAACCACCATTAACAGCATACAATAAAAAGAGATCAGGTACTAGAGCCAAGTGAAGACCAAGAAAAAATGGAGAGACAATATCAAGACCACACTAAATAAGCAAGGTGGACAGCCAACTTCATCATCCACCTGGAAAAAGACAATAGACAATAGTTCACCTTCTCTAGCATATTAACTCATGTCCTTCAAAACATCATCTAGAGTCCTGTAATATTTTATTTCATGTTCTCAAACACTTGAGTTCCAGCCTCACCATCATTCTGATTTTTATTTAACTTGCAGCCTGACATCATCCGCCGCAAGCGTTTGGTCAAATGCCGTACCTCAGTCCTCATTGTTGACTACGACAGTTATAATGACAACCATGGGACTTCCCACTGATGCTATCACTCTCATTTTGTCCATCGACTGGATTATGTAAGCATAAATATGTTATAGATTCCAGCCATTTTGTTTGCTGGCAATCTCAAGACCTTAGTATACGCACAAAAGTTAAATTATTTAGGTCATGTGTGATTCCTGTACTGACCTACGGTTGTGAAAGTTGGAAATCAACAAAGAAAATTGATAAGAAACTGGACAGCTTTGAGAATAAATGTCTACGAAAATTATTAAAAGTAAAATGGAGTGATTTCGTTTCTAACAACACAGTGAGAGATAGAACACACCAACAAACCGTATCAAATATTATAAGGAAACGAAGGTGAAATATTTAGGTCATGTTCTTAGATCAGACGAAAAGAGACTAAATCGACAAGTCCTTATGTGGTCACCAGTTGGGAAAAGAAAACGTGGAAGACCAAATACTCTTCGAAGAACCATCCAACAAGAAAGTAAACTATTGGGATGTAAAACCATACAAGATCTCCAACTGCTAGCAAAGAACCGTATCACATGGAGATCTAAAACCTCTGCCCTATGTGCCGCCTTTGGCACGAAAGGAACAAACTAACTAATTAACTATTTTGTTCGTAGTATCAGTCTCTATCGGTCTTATAATAAAGTTCCCATGAATAATTTATACTTGTGTCTAAAAATTGGTATTGAAGGAAGGATTTCTTTGCACTGGGTTTCATCATATGGCTTCGTCCCTCTCGGCAGAAATGGCTCGCCACCTGCCGAGGTTGTTGCGCAAAGCACGAGTTCCGTAGCCCATACAACCCTAAGGATCTCCAGAAAAAATAACACATGTGGCTAGGTCCAGATTCGAACCTACAACCTTTAGAATGTCAGGAAAACGTCTTAACCACTTTGCTATAGAGATTTTTTCAAATTATCAGTATGGAAAAGGGAAAGTGATCAACTTGTTATGTTGCGAACAGTATTCACTTTAGACTGGGAGTCCGGATTCTCTGTTAACCTGTTTATGTTGCAAGATTTCAGTTGCACCATAAATGTTCAATCATTGATTGATTGATTGATTGATTGATAAGATCATAATCATTGCACTCCGATGAGTAAGCATGTGTGCTCCGATCTCTTTATTATACAGGAAGCTCTCAGTGACAGTGCACGAACTCTGTAGCCCCGGCTAGGGTCCCGATGTAATTTTGAAGATGGTGAAGATATTTGTGTAGGAACCTTTTTTAATATTTTCTAATCAATTTTACCCGGGTATCTCAAACCCAAGCCTACCTGGTTCAAACCCCACGGTGGGCAAGTGTGGAAGCAAATTCGTTTCCGTCGGATTTTTACAAGAAGGTAAAAATAGACCTCACCGTTCAGAAAGCAATCTACTGAACGTATAAGTGGTGCCTAGAAAATCAACGACTCGTTTACTACGGTTGATGGCTACATCCTGTAAAGGCTATGCCACGAAAAGAAGAAGCGGCTTTTTAGCCTGCTCTTCTCGATATTAAACTGCCAAGGGTTCTTTTACGTGCTCAAATTGAACACGGGACCTACTTTTATCGTCCGTCTCCGATAGGACTAGGAACTCGATTTCACCTACACTGAGATCAGATATCTGAAAATTCCAGATGGGTCACGAGAGGAACCTGTACCTTTACACGAGACATACTAATTTAAGCCATAGACTCCAGAATGTTCACTCAATAAAACACTAAACATTGCCTATGATCATCAAGTTGTTTCAACTATTTCATCCATCTATGTTCACTCAATAAAACACTAAACATTGCCTATGCTCATCAAGTTGTTTCAACTATCTCATCCATCTATGTTCACTCAATAAAACACTAAACATTGCCTGTGCTCATCAAGTTGTTTCAACTATCTCATCCATCTATGTTCACTCAATAAAACACTAAACATTGCCTATGCTCATCAAGTTGTTTCAACTATTTCATCCATCTATGTTCACTCAATAAAACACTAAACATTGCCTATGCTCATCAAGTTGTTTCAACTATTTCATCCATCTATGTTCACTCAATAAAACACTAAACATTGCCTGTGCTCATCAAGTTGTTTCAACTATCTCATCCATTCTGTATGGGATTACGTCTTTAAACTGATGTTTTGTCCGCCTGCCAGCGTGTTCGTAGCGCGTTGGACTACGTGTGACAAGCCCTCTGTGAGTGAGGTTTCAATTCCGCGGGCTGGCAGAAAAGCCACAGGTTCTCCAGATTTACGGTGTTCTTGGCACCGAACCGAAGGGTTACGATGCCCATGGCACCGAGTCGAAGAGCTGAAAGCTCGAGTGCTTCTGAATCGGTAAAAACTCCCAAAAACTGATGTTTTTTATTTAGAAAGTAATGCAAAAACAAAATCTAAAAATATTTCGATGCAAATATGCTATGTTCGACATTACCGTCTGGAGAATAATAAATATTTAATCGTTGTAATACCACAAAAGTGGTACAGATTAGTGTAATGCTTAAACGTTCGCTTATCGACTCGGAATCACGAGGGTTCTGGGTTCAATCCCAGTCAACGTTCTACACATGAGGAAAGGAATTTACCCTCCTACTTTCTGCACGTTAGGTGTAAAATATGAAATGACAGTCTCTTCATACCCTAAGTTATGAAAAGGCTATAGGAAATTTAATTTTAATTTTAATAATAATCAAAAAGGATTTTATTAAATATTATTTATAAATACTACTGATGTAAATTTTAGGGAAAAGCTAGCTTTTTATACCTTCTTTTACATGAAACAACTATTTTTCAATATATGTAGAAGCATTGTATGTAATATTTTGTATTCTATTGTATAGGGATAGATTTCGAACAGTTGTGAATGTTTGGGGTGATTGTATCGGTGCAGGGATACTTCACCACCTCTTTGAAGATATCTTTCCAAATGTAAGTAACATACATTTATATTCTTACATTTAGCATATGTATGTTTATTATCATGTACATCTACAACTTTATTGCATAACTACTCGCCTTCGATCCCTACCTGCTTTGCCAGACTACAGTGCAGCAGTCTGTTTCCAGGGCCACCACATGGAGGTGACGCCAGGTCTTTAAGTATACATTAGGGGCTTCCAGAAAAAAACAAATGACCAAATACAGAATTAGAACCACATGCCTTTATGTCGTACGGTACCCATTACTTAGCCTTAAGATGAGCGTTTTTATGAACACAACTAGCTAGCTCTCCAAAGAAAGAGCTTCAGCGAGGTGGTAGCTACTTTTATAAACAGCGTCGTCTGTTTGAATAAGCATCTCGCCCGAGTGGTTACCGGGGCCCAAATTTGGGGTGTAAAGAATATAACCACTGTTACCTGCCACGCATGTCGTAAGAGGCGACTAAGGAGGTTTGGAAGAAATCGGATGCACGTGTCTTAAACATGTACAAGTCTATGCGTTTAGGGGTCTACCACACCAATGTGCAACGTATACACGTTCTTGGCAAAGATCAAACATAGCACAAAGAGTGATTAAAATTGGTTGTAAAGAACGAACGAAAGAAGAAGAGAAGAAGAATAAGCATGTGTCTATGTCAGAGACTCCAACTGTTCAGCCACACGCAGTTTAATCTATTGTGAATCACTTTGCGTTTCTTTAAAACAGGCTCATTTACTCTTCATTTCATACTTAGTGGTTGCTCTGATAGAATACTGATAGAGAAAGTTAGAATAAATGATATTTTGGATAGTTATTTTATCCTGAACAGACAAGAGAACAAATAAATATATCCAGAAAGAACTCAAAATCAAAGAAAACTGTCTGCTACAAATTAATAATGAGAAAATTGAAGCATTTTGGTCATATCTCTCTCTTGCGTTCCCGGCCTAGACTGATGAACCAACTTTTATCATGAATTTTACCGTGGTTTTAAGATACTCTCTTCCTCCGTACAGCTTCTCGCGAAGCTTTGTGTTTTGGGGCTATGTTTTTTTTCTTATACCTGCTAACCGTTGACAGTCTTGCAGAAGTGTTCTGCCGTCATGTCCACCTTTTGCAGGGGCACAGGCTAGTTGTGCCAATCTTAAATTTGTGGAACATGTGGGCTCGGAGCTTGTTGTACGGTACGAGGCGAAGTATGGCAACTTGTTCACTAATTTTGGTAATATAAAGAGACACAAAGGGTTGGGAAGGCCATTATGGAAAGAGAAGAGGAATATCACGGAGAAGATAGATTCAGGATGTAACTGATGGTTTGAGCATGACGGCTGCAGGAGAGAGGGAAATTACGAAGAACTGTAGGGTGGCAATGTCCTTCTCAGGACAAGAAATTTAATGGTAACGGTCAGTTGTTTGTGTGTAAAACAACAGCAATAAAATGGATGACAAGAATATTTAATATAGCATGGGAGGCTCAGGAGACCCTGAACTGACTGGCAGAAAGCAATTATAGCATGGGAGGCTCAGGAGACATCCAACTGACTGGCAGAGAGCAATTATAGTCCCATCTGGAAAACAACTGAGACAAACGAGATTATGAAGCATACAGGAGACATCCATTGCTGAGTCAGAGGAAAGATGTATGCAAATACTAGAAAGCAGAGCCAGACTACTAGGCAGTAAGCAATAAAATTTTGAGTTTAGGAAGGAAATTCCAATGACTGAATGAGACAATTTAGCAGCAGGAAAACAAAGACATCAACTGATGCAGGAGAAGTTATAGATCACATGGAAAACAATGAGACCAGGAGAGCTTTGAAACATACAGGAGACAACTCATTGAACCAGAGTCATGAAGGTGATGGGATGCAAGAAAACTATGGAAGACCAGAGCAGGCATTGATAGGATCAACAGATAAAACATGAAGACAGTTTGAGGAGTATGGTACAAGGACAATTGCATGAGCAACATTATGTCCTATACAAAGACAGTCAAAGCTCAAAGTAAGAACAACAGTGGAATCAGAATGGTTCCTATTACATCATTCGAGACAGGGCCTCTCACTCTATTATAACATACATGGATAAAATTACACAGGAGTCAATGAAACGAACAATTATGAATTGTTATTTGAGACGACCAATGTTGATATACCAACAAGAACAAGAGCTACAACATCATATGACACCTTTTATATTATAACTGTAACAAATATGACATGAACATAAACATAGCCAAAACTGAGGTCATGAATATAGGAAGGAAACATAATACACTAAACATCAACATCAATGGCAGTACAATAGAGCAAGTACAGGAATTCAGGTACTTAGGAAGCATATTTACAGAGGATGGAAGACTCAACGGAGAGATAGAAACTAGAGTCTAGAAAGCAAATGCAATAACCTACCAACTAGCACCACTGCTTAGATATCCAAACATCTCACTGACAGCTAAACAACAGTTGATCAACAGTATCTTCATACCCACTCTATGTTACCAATGTCAAACATGGACAATGGATAATATACATGCATAGAAAATAGCAGCATGCGAAATGAGATGTCTCCACAAAGTCACCAACAACACAAGAATCGACAGAGTTACGAATACCAGCATCAGAGAAAAGGTTGGAACAAGGCCGTGCTTGAATCATATAGCGAAACAGAGAATGAAGTGGTTTGGCCACTTAGTAAGAATGCGAATAGACCAAACTGCCTTTGAAGCTTTCACAACAGAATATCAGGAAAGAAAAGACGAGAGGAAGACCTAGAAAAAGGTGGATAGATAACGTAGTTGAATTCTGCAGGGGACTAAGAAAACCATCACACAAGTCACCAGAGAAGCGCAAGACAAATAAATAAAACCACGACAATGGGTTAACAACCCGGTCGGTAACAGTGTGCTGACAACACAAGTCACCAGAGAAGCGCAAGACAAATACATAAAACAACGACACTGGGTTAACAACCCGGTAACAGTGTGCTGACAAAAAAAGAGGTTTGTGTGTAGTCATACAGATATATTCGTTACGTTAAATATTGTCCAAATATTTGTATCATCATTATGAAGCATGAATCGTATTTGTAAAGTAATCGGTAATTTACTTGCATTGATTTCTACAGAGCCTGTTTGATGAGAACCGCCAGCGACAGAAGAGAGTTTCCGATGTCATTGAGGTATGTATTCTACATGCGATATATATGTGGTGTTATGCTCGTGGTGATAATGATTATGATACGAATTGGCAAAGCAACATCAGCTTTTAAAAGTCTAAATAAAATATGAAACTGCGAGTTATATAGTATTAAACTAAATTACGAATTTTCAATTCAAATGTTGTATCAATCCTAACATATGCCAGCGAGAGTTGGAAAATGACTAAAGATATAGAAAGCAAGTTGAATGCACTTGAAAATATATGTCTGCGATAAATAATGAATATAAAATGGAACGAATTCAGGAGAAGTGATGAAATCAGAGACATGTCTGGTCAACCACTAGTGACAACTGTTATAAGAAAGAGAAGATGGAGATATGCTGAACACACCTTGAGGAGAAATGATCAACGAATATCAAAGCAGGCATTGAAGTGGGATGCAAAGGGTTCAAGAAAGAGAGGTCGACCCAAGGAGACCCTGAAGCGAACTTTGCTGTGAGAGGCAAGAAATATCGGTCTCAGTTCCATGGATGAGATTGAGCGAGTTGCCCAGGATAGAGCGGTATGGAGAAATTACTTGCAGGCCCTATGTAACGTATAACAGTACGAGAGAAATTATTGTTATGCTCGTGATGTCTTGAAGTGACACAGTGTCAAACATCAAAGTATAGGAGTATGTGGTACAATATAAATGAGTCTCCCAAGTGGTTACCGGGGCCCAAATTTGGAGTGTAAAGAATAGAACCACTGTTACCTGCCACGCATGTCTTAAGAGGCGACTAAGGAGGTTTGGCTGAAATCGGATGCATGTGTCCTAAATGTGTAGAAGTCTATGCGTTTAGGGGCCTACCAAACCAATTTGCAACCTATACACGTTCTTAGCAGAGATCAAACATATCACAAAAAGTGATTGAAGTTGCTCGTAATGAACGAACGCAAAGAAGAAGAAGAAGAAGAATATAAATGAGACTGCTGTATCTCATGGAAGATGGCAGTGCACATAAAAATTATTTATATGAAGTAGATTTTCGGTCAAAGTATATGTGGGACCGCCATTAATTTGCAACATTTACTTCGGATAGAAAAATCTACATTCTTATTCAGAATGAAGGATAGCCTGTGTGTTTCCGGAGCTCGCAATGGGAGCAAAGAATAGTAACACTGCGATCTACAAAGCATGTCGTAAGAGGCGACTGAGGTAAGGGTCTAGGAAAGCTACCCTAGTAAATAAAAAGCATCGCAGAAATCGGATGTGCTGGCCTAAAATATGTCGATGGTCCACGAGAGACGAACAGAGTACTTTGAATCGAGAGTCGAGGACTTAGCCTCTACGCCACAAAGCCCCCTGAGTTATCTCAGATTATCAATATCAATGAATCCTCCTTGCCAGTGGCGGCTCGTCATCTTTTCTGTTGGTGGGGCCAGACATTTTTTCCCGGATAAATCATGGATTTTGGTTGCTATATATTAAAATTTATAAATAATAAATACATGTTATACATTATTTTTGGTGGGGCCCGGCCCACTGGCCCTTAATGACGAGCCGCCACTGCTCCTTTCATTCTACACATTTAGTAAGTTGCCTGAGTCACACGTAGTCAACATTTCTCAGACCAGTGTTTAGAAACTGTTTACAGTTGAATATATCCCAGGCAACTGTGAGTTTGTTAAATTAACGACTAACGCTCCAATGTCTCCTATTCAGAAGTGGTTAGTGAGGATCCTCATCACATCACTCCAGACAGTTCCGTATGTGCTCTAATCTCTTACCCAGTCTCTCTATCAATGTTCAACGACTAACTACACCTGTTCTGTGTTGATTACTCAAATGTCTTGTGCCACTAATAAAGGGTTCGTGTCTGGAAGTTGCCACTAATAAAGTGTTCGTGTCTAGAAGTTGCCACTAATAAAGTGTTCGTGTCTGGAAGTTGCACTAATAAAGTGTTCGTGTCTGGAAGTTGCCACTAATAAAGTGTTCGTGTCTGGAAGTGTCAACTAATAAAGTGTTCGTGTCTGGAAGTTGCCACTAATAAAGTGTTCGTATCTGGAAGTTGCCATTAATAAAGTGTTCATGTCTGGAAGTTGCCACTAATAAAGTGTTCGTGTCTGGAAGTTGCCACTAATAAAGTGTTCGTGTCTGGAAGTTGCAACTAATAAAGTGTTCGTGTCTGGAAGTTGCCACTAATAAAGTGTTCGTATCTGGAAGTTGCCACTAATAAAGTGTTCATGTCTGGAAGTTGCCACTATTAAGTCCCTCTCCTTTATTCTTTTTTTCAAGTTCTAATGCCTATATAGTTACACTATTGTGTTTGTATGATGCATCTAGTGTTCGTGTCTGAAGTTGCCACTAATAAAGTGTTCGTGTCTGAAGTTGCCACTAATAAAGTGTTCGTGTCTGGAAGTTGCCACTAATAAAGTGAGTTGCCACTAATAAAGTGTTCGTGTCTGGAAGTTGCCACTAATAAAGTGTCTGTATCTGGAAGTTGCCACTAATAAAGTGAGTTGCCACTAATAAAGTGTTCGTGTCTGGAAGTTGCCACTAATAAAGTGTTCGTGTCTGGAAGTTGCCACTAATAAAGTGTTCGTGTCTGGAAGTTGCCTCTTTTAATCCCATCTCCTTTATTCTTTTTCTTCAAATGTTCTATATCAACCATTTGTTAATCACTCTTTGTGATTTGTATATGATCTGAACCTAAGAGCGATTGTACGTTGTGCCTATGCAACGGAGAGAGTCCCCAATGTAATTTTGAAGATGGTGAAGATTTTTGTAGGTCTTTTTCTAGTAATTTTGCCCAGGCAGCGACTTTCCAGCCTTCTCTTCTCGAATTTAAACTGCAAATGGTTCTTTTACGTGCTCAAATTGAAAACGGGACCTACATTTTATCGTCCGTCTCCGATAGGATTTGAAACTCGATCTCATTAACACTAAGATCAGGGATCTCTGGAAAAATATCCCAATGGCTATACGAGGGAGCGAACCGGTTACCTTTTGGGACTAGAGGCGAGCAGCTAACCTCTACACTACAGAGACCCCGGTATTGTTATGTATAATGAAAGAACCAGTTACTAATTTCGCTTCGTTATTTAAAAAATACATGGAGCCAGCAGAACGGCTCAGAATAGTCAGTGGCGGCTCGTCATTAAGGGTCAGTGCGGCCGGGCCCCACCAAAAATAAGGTGTAACGTGTATTTATTATTTTATACATTAAAATATAACCTAACCGAAACCATGATATTTCCGAAAATTTATGTCTGGCCCCACCAACAAAAATTATCACGAGCCGCCACTGAGAATAGTGATATGAATTAAGAAGATTAATTAATGATGAAGATTACAGAATAGTGATAGGAATTAAGAAGATTAATTAATGATGAAGATTACAGAATAGTGATAGGAATTAAGAAGATTAATTAATGATGAAGATTACAGAATAGTGATAGGAATTAAGAAGATTAATTAGTGATGAAGATTACAGAATAGTGATAGGAATTAAGAAGATTAATTAATGATGAAGATTACAGAATAGTGATAGGAATTAAGAAGATTAATTAATGATGAAGATTACAGAATAGTGATAGGAATTAAGAAGATTAATTAATGATGAAGATTACAGAATAGTGATAGGAATTAAGAAGATTAATTAATGATGAAGATTACAGAATAGTGATAGGAATTAAGAAGATTAATTAATGGTGGAGATTATGACAAATGACAACATAAATATAATACATTTTTTTCCGGTTTTTTTCCAGAGCCTAAATGTAACGGACAAAGATGATAGCATAATAACCATTGCAAGTTTCGCAGGCACAGAAAGTTTTGGTAGTGAGGGCAGTGATCTGTAAGAGAGAGAGAGAGAGATGCACAGGCCAGGTCCGATATCGATCATCTCAACGTGATTGGTCCCTGGGGGACAGATCTTCATTATAGTGTATGTTATGTGTGCTTTCAGCTGTATGAGACAATACTGACATTTACTTCTAAAAAGTGTCCGTTGTTCATCCCCGTGAATTGATGAAAATCTCATCTCGTTACAGTGTTTAACCTTCAAAAGTAACATTGTTCATTGTTTCGTTAATAGGATGCTCAACGTAGAAATTGAATTGAAAAGCATTATCAACTTCGGGCTTCAGCCACAACCCACCGTAAACGGGGCCTGTAGATTTTCTGCCAGCTGCTTAAATCGCACTTCAATAGTTTGTCCATGCTCCGAAACGCTGAGGCAAGGTTCTACCGTTTATAAAAATCAAAGAAACTAATTTGCTTCCAAACTTGCCTGCCGTGGCGTTTGAACCAGGTACGCTTGTGTTGTGATCGAGCGCACTATCGCTTAAGCTACAGACGCACGATAATTATTTTAGAAGACATTATTCCTACTGACAGCTTTTTGAATTGTCACAAAATATTTTGTAATAAAATTCGTTTATTGCAAAGAATGTGTGTTTGTTCAACTTTATATTTATTGTTTATTAAAACATAAGGCGAATATTTATGTAAGAGATCAAATAAACAACCTCTTGCAGGTCGACAAGTGCCACTCTTGACAATCGTGAAACGGTGCAAACTTGCGTGGTTGGGGCATGTGATGAGACATAGCTCACTCTCCAGGAATATCCTACAGGGAACATTTGAGGGTGGAAGGAAGAAAGGAATGTGAAATGAGATGTCTACGAAAAGCTGTCAAGGTTACAAGGCGAGATAGGAGTGAGAAACGAGAATATCAGAAGCATCGTTGGTACTATACCATGCATACAGTACATCGAAAGGCAAAGAATCAAGTGGTACGGCCATCTAATGAGAATGGAACCACATTTACTACCATCACGTGCCTACAATAATCGCTACTCAGGGCGTAGAGCACGAGGCAGGCTAAGAACACGATGGTAGATAACATCTCAGAGTCCCTACGAAAGCATGGACTGAAAACGTCAAGCGCAACACACCTTGCACACGATAGAAAACTAACTCTCCCCACGCCGCTTCACGGCAAATGTGGTTAAGATAAGATAAGATAATGAAGAAAGGAGGGCAGAGAAAATCCTGGTTTTACAACATCAAGAACTGGTCGGGAGGTGGCAGAGTTTCTCCACACTCGCCTGAGGAGTTGAAGACAGAGATTCATGGCATGCTTTTTGTGCTGATGTCTCCACAGTGACACCCCTGCGACCCTATGGGCTTTATTATTATTATTATTATTATATGTTTATTGTTATGTTATAACTGTTATTAAGGTGCTTTGCTCTCATTTCTATGTGACATGGTTCTCTTATAACATTGATAACGCCTGCACTATCCAACGCATGACCTTCCTCGACCACTGCTGTGTAAGTCTGATGATCTGCTCTCCCATCGCCTTCTACTCCGACATGTCCAAAAACATTTGTACCAAAGGTTATTCGGGATGTGTTTAATAAGACTCCTCCCATATACAACCTGTCTGAAACATTCTGAGCTCAAAGACAATTGTTGGAGTAAACTGAACAGCACGAAACAGCCAGCCTGAAATTTCTTAAATGTATTCATTGAATCCCTTAATATACACACATGTGTGAATTCCTATGTACTCCGCCACTTTAGAGTGAAAGTGACAGCTTTGATCTCCATTGTGAGGCCACTAGTAGTTACAGAGAAGGATAATTGAACTATCAGTGCAGTGGCGGCTCGTCATTAAGAGCCAGTGGGGCTGGGCCCCACCAAAAATAAGGTGTAACGTGTATTTATTATTTTATACAAAATATAACCTAACCGAAACCATGATTTTTCTGAAAATGTCTGTCTGGCCCCACCAACAAAAATGATCACGAACCGCCACTGCATCAGTGTAACCACAGTATTACTATCCTGATTTTCTAACAGAGGAGTATCATGCTTGTGAATCCCTATCGCTAACCAGATTGAGAGAGATGGGTGTCGATATTGTGATAAAACCTGAAAAGAATAACATACCAAACAGACGACATCGACTCATACCGAAACCTTCCCTTTTGGATCGTGTAACACTGTAAAGAGAAAATTAAGATATTTTGGACATATAAAAAGACATGAAGGGCTGGAGGAGACCATCATGTAAGAAGGCATACCGGCAAAGAGAAGAAGAGAAAGACCACGGAGAAGATGGATTCAGGATGTAACTGATGGTTGAACATGACGGCTGCAGAGGTAGGATATTTGGCCTATGAGAGAGAGAAGTTCCGGAGGACTGTTGGGGTGGCAAAGTTCTGCTCAGGACAAGCTATTTGATGATGATGAGGACCACTGTAAAGTATTGCTTGAGATTCAGACACAACAATGGCCCCAGTAAACAAAGTCCCAGAGAGCCAATGGAGGACAGCAGTAACGGCATCCGTTAGTTAGTTAGTTAGTTAGTTTGTTCCTTTCGTGCCAAAGGCGGCACATAGGGCAGAGGTTTTAGATCTCCATGTGATACGGTTCTTGCTAGCAGTTGCAATAGAACGATACACATTTAGATAAATCCTCTGTTCCAGAAATACTGGGGTTTTTACGATTGAGGATTATTAGGCCTCAGATCAGTTACACAACTGATAAGTATAATACCGTATGTATTCAGATACCATCGCATTCACCCCCGTATAGTATGAACTTGTTCTGCACATCATCTGTCGAGTGTGAACTGTGAAGTATGAGTTTAAAACAGTGCGCACCTACATAATTATTTGATTGTTCGCGTGTCGTCAGTTTGTGTACAAGTCAATTGTTTGACACTTTGAAATAGATCACAGTGAGTTTTTTCCATTTAGACTTTTTGATTAGATATTGCTTTTATTATAGTTGATAGTTTTGTTCATTCTAGAAGCTTCTGTATTTCATTGCTAAGTAAATACTTAAATCACATATAATTGGTTATTGGTTACTAAACTGACGTCTTTGCACTCCGGGCAGACCCATAGGTGCTCAGTCTCCCCAACAGATATCGAAGAGTATGCATACTGATGGTTCCTGTGGCTCGCTGATTAAACACACCTCTCACTCTGCCTCTCAGGCATCCAGTTCGACTTGAACAACGGGTAACTCCAAACTGCTTAAATCGCTTGATCGACTCAACATCGATTTTAGTGTCCTCATCCAATAGACAGTCGCGAAGAGACCGAAGAATATCCCCTTTATCCATCTTCAACTCCCCAACAATCGATGCTGTTGATGCAAGCCTGACCGCTCTCTCATTACCGTAAACACCCGAATACCCAGGACAGTATATCCACGTAAGCCGCTGGAGGTTAAAAACTTTCATAGACGACATCACTCATACCGAAACCTTCCATTTGGATCTTAATGTAAGAAAAATTAAGATAGATACAAAACGACATGAACTGAAGTCCTCAGAAAGTCCAAGAGAGAACAAAAGTCCCGGAAATACCAAAACTATGGTTAACTAGAGTGGGCCAGTAGTCGATATTTGCCTATATGATACAGTTCAGGGACTGATATGCATAAGTTCTATGGGACAGATGATGATGAGAGAATTAAAGATTTTGAATTGAGCCCCAGAAAGCAAATAGAACAAGTTTAGGGGCTTCTGGAAAAATATACATAATTAATTCAAACCATCAGAATTGATCTGCAAATCTTATTATATATATTAACTATACAAACATTTGATTGTTTGCGTGACTGTACAAGTTGAAACAGAACATGAGTTTTTCATTTAGACTTTAAAAGTATTATATTGAAATTACAGGTGTCTTTCATGCTAATTAACCCATTAAAAAAATCGAAAGTTGCCATAACCGAACAGTGGGTGTTTATGTAGTATCTCAAACCGTTCTGACTACAGTCCTAACGTACATTTAGTTCAGTCCTTGCAGATCTGAAGATTAAGAGTTTAAGAGCCCATACAGTACAAGTAACTTGATCCATATTACAAACACAGAATTCGAACCCCTCTTATTTTTCATTACATTTGGGACCAGATTAGCTCCATTTCATGTTGCTCATAAGTTTAACAGTATAAGCTCAGCACCGAACTAAAAACATTTGGTATAAACACTTTCACTTGGTTAATGGTTACTGAACCGACATTATATGGTTAAAGACCAATAAGTATTCAGTCTCCAGAACAGATGTTGAAGGATATGCATATTCATGGTTCCCGTAGCTCGCTGGTTAAACACACTCTTCACTGGACCTCAATGACATCCAGTTCTTCTTGTAGAACGTGTAATTTCAAGCTCATTAAATCGATTGATAGATTCCACATGCACTTTAATGTTTTCAACTAACAGGGAGGTCACGAAGATACCTTTGAACACCCCCTCCTTTCCCACCCTATAATAAACACTATAAATCACGGAGATTCTATATTATATATATATTCATCTCTTACAGTTCGTTATACGTTACATTGGGCCTGCAAGAAATTTCTCCATACCGCTCTGTCCCGGACAACTCGCTCAATCTTCCATGAACAAGTCCGATATTTGTCTTCTCAGCAAAGTAGTTTTATAGTTTCTAGACGTTTCTTCTAATGGTATTCTTTGATCATTCCAACATATCTCCATCTTCTCCTTCTTATAACAGATGTTACTAGTGGTTGACCAGACATTTATTCTAAGTATCCAACATATCTCATCTTCCTTCTATAACAGTTTGTTACTAGGGCTTGACCAGACATTTCTCTCAAGATATGCCGCAATCATATCTCCATCTCTCCTTCTTACAAAGTTGTTATAGTGTTACCAGACATTTCTTCTAAGATATCTTCCAACATATTTCCATCTTCTCCTTCTTATAAAGATGTTACTAGTGGTTGACCAGACATTTTTCTCAAGGTATGCCCAACATATCTCCATCTTCTTCTTATAACAGATGTTACTAGTGGTTGACCAGACATTTCTTCTCAAGGTATGTCCAACATATCTCCATCTTCTCCTTCTTATAACAGTTGCTACTAGTGGTTGACCAGACATTTCTTCTCAAGATATGCCCAACATGTCTCCATCTTCTCCTTCTTATAAAAGTTGTTACTAGTGGTTGACCAGACATTTCTTCTCAAGATATGCCCAACATATCTCCATCTTCTCCTTCTTATAACAGATGTTACTAGTGGTTGACCAGACATTTCTCTGATTTCTCCACTTCTCCTGAATTCGTCCCATTTTATGTTCATTATTTTTCGCAGAAATCTATTTTTAAATGCATTCAACTTGCTTTCTATATCTTTTAGTCATTTTCCAACTCTCGCTGGCATTTGTTAAGATTGATGCAACATTTGAATTGAAAATTCGTAATTTTGTTTTAATACTATATAACTTGCAGTTCCATATTTTATTTAGACGTTTAAATGCTGATATTGCTTTGAAAATTCGTAGTATAATTTTGCTTTAAACATTTCTCCATATAGCTAGGATAAAAATTTCAACGTTAAGCAGAAAGAAAAAGAAAGTGTTCTATGAAAAAAGCTACTATTGTGGTTAGTGGTGCAGTTGTTACACATTTGAATGCCGCTATAGTGGTTGAGTTAAAATAAATCTAAATAATTCCAGTTACTGGACACATGAAATCTTCTAATATACAGGGTGTTCAAGATAATTGCAGCCCCATTGACAAATCGAAAGTTGCCAGATAACCTAAAGCGTTGTGTTTATTTACTATTTAAACCGGTTCTGGCTAGCTCATCCTACGTCACCCTTTGTTCATCGCCCCTTCCTGCACTACAATTACACACCATCACACAACCTTGACCTATACTACGTCATAACTGAACCTTCTCATTTCCATACATATATGCCAGATTAGCTCCATTCATAGGCTGCTTTTAAATTGAACACCCTGTATAAACAGTTTGAAGAATTTAAAAGACGGAAAACTTGAAGTGTTCAACTGTGGTTCTTTTGTACAACAGCCAACAATACTTATTATTTTCTTGACCATTTTGGAGTGAACTATTTTGTTGATCTTGTTTGAAAAGAAACTGTACTGATGTCGTCCATCGAAGATTATAAGACTTATGCATTTATTACTGTTGTTCCACCTGTGCTTGGTACTGGGATTGGGCTGGCTTTGAGAAAAATATGGACTTACAGGGACTACAAGAAATTATTCTACCTCCAGGTAATCTTGTAGTTATACGTAATTGTAATGGTGTCTGTGATGATGGTGATGTTAGGGGGGTGGTGGTAGTGGTGGTGGTGATGATGGTGGTGATGATGTTGGTGGATGGGGTGATAATGGTGGTGATGATGATGGGATGATGATGTTGGTGGTGGGAGGATGGTGTGATGAATGGTGAGTTGTGATGATTTAAGATATCGAATGTGGTGATAATGATAGTGGTGGTGTGATTTGAGGTTGTTTAGTTGATAATGGTGTTGAAGATGATGGGGGATGATAGTATTGGTGATGATGATGGAAGAATGATTTGATGGTGGTGGTAGTGGTGGTAGTATAATGGAGTGATGATGATGTGGATGATGATTATGATGATAATACTATGGTGGATGATGATTGTTGATTGTTGATGACCATCATATGATGGTGAGTATAGTGGTGATCTTTCTAAGATAATCCGGGGAATCTTAATGGGGTGATAATGATAGTGGTGTGATGATTAGAGGATGTTTTATTACGATACTGATGATGATTTGAAGATGATGGTGGTAGTAAAGATGATAGTTATTGTTGAGTTTTTTTGAGGACACTGAAGATTTTAATTTGGGGGTGATGTTGGTGGTGGTGGTGATGTTGGTGGTGGTGGTGATGTTGGCGGTGGTAACGATGATGACGACAATACTGATGGTGATAATGACGTTAATGTTGGTATCAATGATGATTATAATGATAATACTTATGGTGAGAGTGGTGATTGATTGATTGATTGATAGAACCATCATCATTACACTTCGGTGAGTTACCATATGTGCTTCGATCCCTTCTTACATAGGGGATCTCAGCGGCAGTGCAAGAACTCTGTATCACCGGCGAGGGTCCCAAAATATAGCGAGAATGATGAAGATTGTGTTAGTGATGGCGATGAGGATTATGGTATTAGTGGTGATGATGGTACTTGTAGTGAGGATTATGGTGTTCGTGGTGATTAAGGCACTTCTTATGATGATTATGTTGTTTATTTAATTTATGTTGTGTTGCTCAACATAAGAAACGTATAACATTTGTTGTTAAAGCAACCTTCACTACAAATTGTATTCTACAGGGTGTTCAACTTAAAAGCAGCCTATGAATGGAGCTAATCTGGATATATGTATGTAAATGAGAAGGTTCAGTTATAACGTATTATAGGTCAAGGTTGTGTGATGGTGTGTAATTGTAGTGCGGGAAGGGGCAATGAAAAAATGTGACGTAGGACGAACTAGTCAGAACCGGTTTAAATAGTAAATAAATACAAAGCGTTAGGTTATCTGGCAACTTCCGATTTGTCAATGGGGCTGCTATTATCTTGAACACCCTGTACACAAACGGCGCGTTAAAACGGGGCTTTAGTGTGCGTATAAAGTTAATTGCATATCCTTTAAAGGACTTTGTGAATCAACCCCAGCTTTTAACGCTGTTCGTGATTTTTCTTGGCATTATTACGTTCAGTAGTTTGCCATTGCTTTCTGAACGGGTGGTGCCATCGTCCTTTGTAAAAAAAAGTACGCGAAACAACTTGCAATCAAGCAGTCCGTAGCAATGTCATCATCACCTTTCAACTCCCATCGGAGCACAGGTCTTCAACAAACTTCTTCCATCTCTTCCTCTCTTGCCATCCCTTCCAATTCTTTCCATGCTTTGCCTATCCTCTTTATATCCGCCTCCAGCTCTCTTCTCCAGGTCTGCCTAGGCCTTCCCTACTCCTCTTTCCCTGCGGGTTCCAAAACAATGCCTGTCTTGCGATGCTACCGGTCGGTCTTCTCAATGTATGTCCTATCCATCGCCAGCGTCTCTTCCTAAGCTCTCTCTCCACTGGTATCTGCTTTGTTCTCTCCTGAGTTCCTCGTTTGTAATCTTATCATACCATCTCAATCCCTCTATCCTACGTAAACATCCATTTACGAATGTCTGCAGTTTTCTGATAGTTTCCTTTGTGGTCTTCCATGTTTCCGAGCCATAGAACAGCACTGACTTCACATTTGACTGGAAAATTCTCAGTTTTGTGTTTGTTTTGAACTCCCTTGCCTTCCATATCTTACTCAATGCAATAAAGTTCACTCTTGCTTTTTGTATTCTTATCTTAACATCTTTGTTTGTTCCTCCTTCTGTGTCTATGTTGCTTCCAAGGTATGTGTATGATTCTACATCCTGCAGTGCTGTTTCCTCCAGCATAATCTGGTTTACATTTGCAGCATTTATTCTCATGACCTTGGTCTTCCCCTGTGTATTTTCAAACCTAGCTGCTGAGACTTATTATTTAGGGTATTCATTTTGTCTTTAATCTGAGCGTGGTTGTGAGACAGCAAAGCCAGATAGTCTGCAAAATCCAGGTCCTCTAGTTGTTTCACAAGTGTCCATTGTATTCCCACTCTGTTATCCGTTGTTGATTTCATGATCCAATCTATGGCCAGCAAGAACAGGAATGGTGATAACAATCATCCCTGCCTCACGACTGTTCTTATCTCAAAGGATTCCGTCAGTTGGCCCTCGTGTATGACTCTACATTTCATTCCTTCATACGTGTCCGCAGCAATGTGCGTATACAAAAAGTTAATGCACTCGATATGGTATGTGATTCACATCTATATGTTATCTCAAAACAACATGGAGCATGTCTTCATATCTAATGACCAAATAAAAGACTATGCATAATGATAACTAGAGATTTCTGTAGCGTAGAGGCTAGTTGCTCGCCTCCCGTGTCAAATGTAACCGGTTCGCTACCTCATGGAGCAAACGGGATTTTTTTACCAAAGATCTCTGATCTCAGTATAGGTACGATCGAGTTCCAAGTCCTATCGGAGACGGACAAGTTTTTTTTCCCGATCCAGAAGCTCTTGAGCTTTCAGGTCTTCTGCTCGGTTCCATTGACATCGTAACCCTTT
The DNA here is from genome assembly GCA_020796225.1 of Arion vulgaris. NCBI lineage: Eukaryota > Metazoa > Mollusca > Gastropoda > Stylommatophora > Arionidae > Arion > Arion vulgaris. Next base: position 36,013,894 of record CM036769.1, on the reverse strand, counting down.
AGTTCGGTGCCACGAACACTGGAAATCTGGAGAACCTGTGGCTTTTATGCCAGCGCACGGAATTAAACCCGCACTCACAGAGGGATTATCACCCGTCCTCCAACGCGCTACGAACACGCTGGGCAGGCGATCGAGATGGACAATAAAACGTAGGTCCCGTATTCACTATGAGCACGTAAAAGAAACATTGGCAGATCAAAATCGAAAAGAGCAGGCTGGAAATCCGCTCCCGGGCATACTTCTTCGAAAAAGTTTTTTTAAAATTCCTACAAAATATCTTAACTACCTCCAAATTTCATAGGGACCCTCGCCGATGCTCGAGTTCGTGCACTGCAACTGAGTAAGAAAGAAATACAGCTGAGGATCTTCCTGTGCAAGAAAGAAATCGGAGCACATATGGTTACTCACCGAAGTGAATGATGATGGTCCAATCAATCAATCAATCAATCAATAAAGAGTTTTAAAAACCCCAGAGGGAGCACCGAAGCCAATGAATATGATCAATAAATAGACAGTAAGCAAGTATTAGGGGCTTCAGAAATGGAAAAAAAAATACCTAACGCAAGATTCGAACCAGAAACCTTCATTTCTTACTGCACCCATTGCCTAGCCATACATACGAGCGTATTTAGGAACACGGTCAGCTAGCTCTCCCGATGATTATTAGAGTATGTTTATAATGTGGTTTCATGTATCAGTTACCAAATGTCTGCCTATTTCAGTTTCCTGGTCGACTTGTATTAAATGTACTGAAAATGATTATTGCTCCTCACATCATGTCCTGTATGATCACAATGTTGACATCTAAGGAGACTACTCAGTCAGGTAAGAGAGATGGTTGATTACCAGACATTGCTCATGACATGTGTGTGTTCTACGCTAGGACGACATAGACAGTGAAAAGCAGACACGTAAGAAAGCTAACTTACTTCCACACTCTCCTTCTTCTTCTTCTTTGCGTTCGTTCTTTACGACCAACTTTAATAACTCTTTGTGATATGTTTGATCTTTACTAAGAACGTGTATACGTTGCACATTGGTTTGGTAGGCCCCTAAACGCATAGACTTCTACACGCTTAAGACACATGCCATCCGATTTCAGCCGAACCTCCTTAGTCGACTCTTACGACATGCGTGGCAAATAACAATGGCTCTTTTCTTTACACCCCAAATTTGGGCCCCGGTAACCACTCGCGCGAGGGACTTCCACACAAGTTGTCTATGCAGAATCCTCAAAATAAAATGATAGGTAAAAACTCAAACGAAACTAAAGAAGTTCTCATAACAGCTAATATTCCAAGTGTCAACACCTTGTTCTCTAAGGCCCATGTGAGATAAGCCGGTCACGTTGACAGATGAATGATAAACACGTCCCAAAAACAAGTGATGTATGCCGAGTTTGGTGGGGACAGACGGTCAGGTCGGTTGGTGGACAGAAAAAAAAGTTTCAACTAAAATTTATGAAGATGAAGATCAGCTACAACATCATATCAATTCATTATTAATAGCATGCAGGAAGTACAACATGAAAATCAACAAACAAAAGACCGAGATCATGAAAATCAGCAGAACACCAAGCCAAGCAAACATACAAATAGATAACACCAGAGTTAAGCAAGTTTCTGAATTCAAATCTTTAGGCAGCATTTTCACAGAGAACGGAAAACTCGATAGAGAAATAGAGACAAGGTGTCAAAAAGCAAATACAGTGACCTACCAGCTGGCACCATTACTACAATATCCAAAGATCAAGATGAAAGTGAAAAGACAGATGATAAACATTATTTTTTACCAACACTTTGTTATCAGTGTCTCTGACAGCAAAACACCTCAGAAAGCTCACAAAGTGTGAAATGAAATGCTTGAGGAAGGCAGTGGAGGTCACCATGAAAGATAGACTACGAAATGAGGACATAAGAAGCAGTGGTCATAACTTCATGCACCGAATACATTGAAAGACAACAAATGCAGTGGTTTTGACATTTAATGAGAATGGAATACAACCAACCACCAATAACAGCATACAAAAAAAGAGATCAGGTACTAGAGATTAGGGAAGACCAAGAAAAGCATGAATAGACAATATCAAAACCACACTAAATAAACACGGATACAATACAACAAGGGCGACTCATCCGGCCCTGGAACGCAAATTAAAGCTCCCACCCTTACGCTTAGCGACAGGAGTAGACAACTCATTACATCATCTATCTGGGGAAAGACAATTTTATTTATTTATTTATTTTTTCCGATCCAGAAGCACTTGAGCTTTTCAGCTCTTCGGCTCGGTGCCATGGACATCGTAACCCTACGGTTCGGTGCCACGAACACCGTCAATCTGGGGAATCTGTGGCTTTTTCTGCCATCCTGCGGAATTGAACCCGCACACACAGAGGGATAGTCACCCGTAGTCCAACGCGCTACGAACACGCTGGGCAGACGGGCGGGGAAAGACAATAGACTAACATCCTTGGATTTAGACACCATGTAATGTGAATCCCTTTTGTAAGATCGCCAAATGTAGACACAACACAAGAGAAACTTGTAAAGCTGAGAATCGTCCTTCTGTTGAGTAGCTCAGATCACATACAAATCACACAGAATGATTAACAAGTGATCGATTCGAAGAACAGAAGAAGAATCCACAACCTTTAGAACGACAGGCAAACGTATTAACCACTTGGCCATAGAGATACCAAATGCTGCTATGCAGTGGCGGCTCGTCATTAAGGGCCAGTGTGGCCCGTCCCCACTAAAACCGAAAGGGGAATAACTTCCCGGAATAGACAAATAATAGTAAATGATAACAAAAAAACATGATTTTTCCGAAAATTTGTGTCTGGCTCCACCAAGAAAAATGGCCACGAGCCGCCACTGCTGCTATGTAAGTTGTAAAAGTAACCGCTACAGTACATACAAATACATACCCATTATAATCAATACAAAGACATCCTAATTTGGTCTTGTCCCATTAGGGTTGATGACAGCTGTTGCTTTTACCTACTACGTACTGACCACTCTTCTTGGACAGAGTGTTGGTATAATGTTCACGTATTTTATGTTTGGTCAAGTCAAGGACAAAGCATTTGAGACATCAGCCTCTTATGTTAAGACTGACCACATAGAATCGATTCTTGGTCTGGTCACGTGAGTAAAAACTATAGGTTAAGATTGTGTAAATATGCACAGCATCAGTATGTGACCTTCCAGATGACGTTTCTATTTCTTGATTGATTGCTTGTTTTATTGCTTGAATGATTGCTTGATTTATTGCTGGAATGATTGCTTGAATGATTGATTGACTGCTTGATTGACTGCTTGATTGATAATTGATTGATTGTTACTTTATTGATTGCCTGATTGATTGCTTGATTGATTGTTTGATTGGTTGCTTGATTGATTAATTGTTTGATTGATTGATTGATTGATTGATAGGACCATCATAATTTCACTTGGGCGAGTAACCATGTGTTCTGCGATCTCTTACTTACACATGATATCTCAGCGGCAGTGCACTAACTCCGTATCACTGGCGAGGGTCTCCGATGTAATTTACAAGATGGTGAAAATATTTTGCAGGTATCTTATTTAGTTAATCTTTCTAATGAATTGTACCCGGGCAGCGGCTTTCCAGCCTGTTCTTCTCGATTTTGAAGTGCTCAACTTGAACACGGGATCTACGTTTTATCGTCCGTCTCCGATAGGACTAAGAACATGATCTCACCTACACTGAGATCGGGGATCTCTGGAGAAATATCTCGATGGAGCCACGAGGGAGCGAACCAAGTACCTTTTGAACGAGAGGCAAGCACCTAGCCTCTACAGCACAGAGTTCCTCCCACCCCTCCCCACCCCTCCCCTCCTCCCTATTCTATTCATTGATTACAAAAACATATGTTTTGAGTGTTCACAATGTTGACCTTTAGGTTACACGAATTTCATCATATATATATAAAATATATATATATATATATATGTCATAGCTGACACAACAGGTATTTACATATGATTCCTATGGCTGTCACTCTGTTTTTATTTTTTATCTATGGTTTCCTATGTCAGTTTACACTCTTTCATGGGCGACTCATATAGAACATGGTAATTCTTTCTCTCTCTCTCTCTCACTCACTTTCTCTCCAGCATGTGGCGCGCCTCGCGCCTATAGCAACAAACAAATGAGCATAATTTTTCTCTTCATAGTTCATAAGTACGGTTCCAACTTCACTGCAACGGGTCACCCCATAATTGCTCCGTTCCTGTGCCAATGAAAATCACACGAAATGCTAACAACTGTGAAATGTTTCCTGTGTGAACTAATTCCAGAATGAAATAGCCGCGTGCCGCCACAATAAGAAACCGGCACCGCATAAAATGCATATGGCCGTCGCTAATGTAGCAACACAAAACTGTTCATCACTTGAGTTGCAATTCTTGTCGAAGGGAACATCAATCATGACAAAATCCAGCTTTCTGCACTCGCAATATAACTGCATACGGCAGATTGAGCTTGTTCGGCATAACCGCTGTCCGCCATTTTCTGAATACACACAACAAACGCACGGTTGACACAGCAAAAGCATTCATGTACAGTCAAGCTCACAGCATTGGTCAAGCACTAGCTCAGTAGCTCGGCAAACGAAACCGGAAAATACCCGACCAAACATGGCGAAAATGCACTAGCAAAGTCGTGTTCAGAATCAAACAGTTCGGATTCTGAATGGCCATCCCGCATTCCGCCATTGCTGGCCAGATTTTTCTCTATTCTTGGCCATTCCATACATTGTTCTCACATTTCAGAATCCAAAGAAGGGCTTAATTGAAGTAGGGCCTATATCCCTCTTCCATCAAAATGATTTATTTTTTTAAAAACTCGCAGCTCTCAAACAGAACGGCCCCGTCCGGATTCAAATCCACGACATTCGGAACGCTAGGCAAGAACATAACTTATTACTGCTATGTTCAAGTCATCTATCACACCCTGCATTCATCTTCTTCTTTTCTTTGTCTTCCTATTCTCATCTTCATAGCCTTCGAATCTATAGTTAACTATGATACATTGTGCCTTTCTTCGTTTATTCTATCTTATGTTTAATCTATGCATGACATTGCTTGGGCTTTTGTTTTAAAGGGTTTTATAGCAGAAGGTTGAATTCTTGCACCGGGTTTTACCCCATATGGCTCGGTCCCTCTCTGCAGAAATGGCACGCCACCTGCCGAGAGTATTGCACAAAGCACGAACTCCGTAGCTTTTGTTGTCCTATGATAGTCCTAACTATTTTAAATTTAATGGTAAGCCACTTATGACATTCTACTAGACATTAACTACAGATGAAAAAAAATAATTGTTTTCTGTTGATTAGAAAAGATGTATATTATATATGAATAGTCCGAGCAAATTATATGAAAAGGGAATAACATTTTACCGAATGACAAAAGATGAAATATAACATGATTTTCCGGAAAGATGGTTTTATAGAAATACCAGAGCCGCCACTATATAATCGTTAAAAGGGGGAATACAAAAGAAATATATTCTTCAAAACAGTATCCGAAAATGTGCTCCTGAAACCATCATAAGGAGACAAAGATGGAGCTTGGATTTGAAAAATAAGACATGATGTTTACGTGTCGTATGCCAGTGGGGGCATTGGCTAGACAGTTCTCAGATGGACAGCGATGAGAAGAGTAGGCCTGGACGTCCAAAGGAAACATGGAGAAGAACGGTGGAGAGAGAGTTGAAGGAGTGTGGCCTGATGTGGAAGACGGTTTTTTATAAAGACAGCAGAACGGCAACAGTGGAAGTCTCTTGTGGAAGCCTTATGTGTCAATCGGGACACCAAGAGGATATAGGTCAAGAAAGACAGTCATACACACTTTATACATTAAAACAAATTAAGTGCACGAAAAAAAATCAATCATTCAATCAGTCAATTGCTGAATGTCTGTCCAAGTTACTACAGTCAAGGAGACTTAGATACTTTACGAACTAGGGACCAGTCTTCACCAACACTGACAAATATAAGGGCCTTTTCTTGTTTCAGGATCGTTATAAATTTGTCATTTGTGGCTAAGTCGCATTGATATCATATGTACTTACCAAAACAGCATGGTAGAATACAGTCTTTATAAGTGTGTTTATAACATCGTTAAGTAATGCATAGTTTTGTTGTTGATTTTATTCTTTGCATATACAGGCAGCTCTTTCCAGAAAATTTGGTGACTGCTGCATACGAGAAAGTAAGTGGATTATACTGGATGGTCTCACGACCATAATGACTTGTTTTTCTATTAGTAGATGTTATATGCTGTGGAGTATTGTTAGGTAGCTTTAAATCTTCTTCTTCTGCTTCCTGCCTTGACGTTCATTGCTGTAGATGTGTTATGTGAGAATTAAGCTATATTCAATTCTTTTCTTCAGCTGCTCCTGCCTTGACCTTCATTACTGTAGATGTGTTATGTGAGAATATTATGGTGAGCTTCATGGAATCTTCTTCTTCCAGCTGCTCCTGCCTTGACGTTCATTGCTGTAGATGTGTTATGTGAGAAATTAAGTATATTCAATTCTTTTTCTTCAGCTGCTCCTGCCTTTGACGTTCATTGCTGTAGATGTGTTATGTGAGAAATTAGGTAGCTTTAAATCTTCTTCTTCTGCTTTCCGTTCCATTGACGTTCATTGCTGTAGACATCACCTTCCTTCATTCATCTCTGTCGTTAGTTTTCTCTTCCCAATTGTTGACTCTATTTCTAGGTCTGCTTCAATCTTACGTCTACATCTAGTTTTTGTAATGTCCCGTGGTATCCACCCCTTCATTTTTTATTGTAATGAAATTGTAGACTTTTTGCACTTTCTGCCATTCTTTGAATACACAGATCTAGCTATCTTATTTTATTAACCCTCATGATGCTGGTCAACCCTACAATTATATTATTAATATTTTCTTCTTCTTCTTCTTCGAGCGCTCCATATCGACCACTTATTAACCCCTCTGTGTGATTTGTATGTGATCTTAGCCTAAGAGCGATTGTACGTTGTGTCAGTTATGCGCCTACTAGTAGGCAAGCACATCCGATTTCTACGCTGCTGTTTATTTACTAGGTAGCTTCCTAGGTTCTACATGTCACCTCTTACGACATGCCTTATAGGTCGCAGTGGTACTATTCTTTGCTTCCCGTGCGGGTACCGTCTCCAGACAGGCGTATTAATATTTTTATTATTAATATTGATCAGTAAGACTCTGATAAAGAATAGTAAATTTTATTTTAAACTGATACCTTACAACTCTTTGTTCCCATTTCTGAGAGTAAGCTGGGAAAATTACATCAAGCAGAGAAATTATCTATGATGTCGTCAAGCATGTGTAGGTATCAGTTTTATTTTGTTTTAAGAAAATAAACTTTGACCTTAGCTAGGGCTCGAACGCAGAACTTTTCCACCAGAATACACCACCGCATTTGCTCATTCGTTCACCAATTACTTGATCTTTCCTCAGGTGGATGATGGAATTGGTTGTCCACTCTTGCCGTTACGCGTAGGGAGATTTAATTTGCTTTCCATGGCCAGATGAGTCACCCTTGTTGTGTTATATCCATGTTTATTTAGTGTGGTCTTGTTATTATCTATCCATCTTTTTCTTGGTCTTTATTTGGCTCTAGTACCTGATCTCTTTTTATTGTATGCTGCTATTGTTGGCGGGTTGTATTCCATTCGCATTAAATGTCCAAACCACTGCATTTCTTGCCTTTCAATGTATTCGGTGCATGAAGTTATGCCCACTCTGCTTCTGATGTCCTTGTTTCGTAGTCTGTCTTTCCTGGTCACCCCCACCGCCTTCCTCAAGCATTTCATATTACTTGGACATATCACCCGACTGGTTACCAGGGCCCAAATTTGGGGTGTAAAGAATAGAACCACTGTTACCTGCCACGTATGTCGTAAGAGGCGACTAGGGAGATTTGGCTGAAATCGGATGCTCATATCATAAAGGTGTAGAGGTCTATGCGGGGGACTGCCTAGAGTAGTTGATAGTAGCTCGGCCTGCTAGCTGTTAGACGCCTCATAGCTCGGGTTCGAACCTACTGTCCGGCATTTGTTCGAGTCCCTGGTCTTACTCAGGACGATAACGTGAGTACCTCTGAAGTCGTAGAAAATCTGTCTGTATGGCGAGGGAATACTAATTACGAGTACATTGAGCACACGGCTGCCAGTGTAAGTAATTTACAATGTGCACGCTGCTGCCATTGTAAGAAATTGGAAAACGGATTTTCACGCAAAATCAGTTTCAGAGATGAAACTTCGTCTGAGTTGAAAGCGGACGAAAGAAAAAAAAAAAAAAAAAAAAAGAATATGCATTTAGAGGCCTACCAAACCAATGTGCAACGTATACAGTTCTTGGCAAAGATCAAACATATCACAAAGAGTGATTAAAATTGGTCGTAAAGAACGAACCAAAGAAGAAGAAGAAGAAGATTTGGACATATCTTTTCCCTTTAAAATGATGTATTATCGCAGCATTGGAACATACCAGTTGAAATTGTGGTGGTCTTCAAAAGAAGACGTCACATATAATGGATGTATATGGTGGACACCTCAAAGAAACAATATATAGTAAATTTAGTTTTAAAAGTAAGTGACAGATCTGAGAGAAATATACATATTTTGAACAAAGTCTGTAACGTGTGATATAATTATATGTGGAAAAAATAAACAAATAAAGCAGTGATGGAGACCAAAATAAAATATCATTTGAAATATAAAAATAAAGTTAATAATTGTAATAGATGCAATGTTGCAGATCATCTACGTCCACATGGCAAATCAAATTTGTGAAAGAAAAATCGACTTCAGATAATTATTGCTGTATCTGTGAAACATGTCCATTTCTTTGTTATTGTTTCCGCTTTATTGTTTTTTCTTCTTTGAATTGTATTTCCATTTTTTTCTCTTGATTTCATTACTCATCGCAACCCTTTATCTATCTCTCTCTCTCTCTCTCTGCTCTCTTATCTTCTATCTGTCTATCTGTCTATCTGTCTATTGTCTTCTGTCTGTCGTCTATCTGTCGTCTGTCTATCTGTCTATCTGTCTATCTGTCTATCTGTCTATCTGTCTATCTTTCTGTCTATCTGTCTATCTTTCTGTCTATCTGTCTTCTGTCTTCTGTCTATCTTCTATCTTCTATCTTCTATCTATCTATCTATCTTCTATCTATCTATCTATCTTCTGTCTATCTTCTTCTACTGTCTGCTTCGTCTCTGTCTTCTGCTGTCTGTCTCTCGTCTGTCTGTCTGTCTGTTGTCTGTCTGTCTGTCTGTCCTGTCTGTCTGTCGTCTGTCTGTCTGCGTCTGTCTGTCTGTCTGCCGTTCTCGTTCTGTCTGTCTGTCTGCTCTGTCTGTCTGTCTGTCTGTCTGTCCTGTCTGTCGTCTGTCTGTCTGTCTGTCTGTCTGTCGTCTGCGTCGTCTGTCTGCCGTTCTGTCTGTCTGTCTGTCTGTCTGTCTGTCTGTCTGTCTGTCTTCTGTCTGTCTGCTGCTCGTCTGTCTGTCTGCTCGTCTGTCTGTCTGTTGTCTGCCATCTGCTCGTCTGCTGCTGCTTCGTCTGTCAGTCTGTCTGTCTTCATCGTTGTCTGTCTGTATCTTCTGATCTACTGTCTTCATCTCTATCTATTCTCTATCTTCTATCTCTCTATCTATCTATCTATCTATCTATCTATCTATCTATCTATCTATCTATCTATCTATCTATCTATCTATCTATCTATCTATCTATCTATCTATCTATCTATCTATCTATCTATCTATCTATCTATCTATCTATCTATCTATCTATCTATCTATCTATCTATCTATCTATCTATCTATCATTCTATCTATCTATCTATCTATCTATCTAATCTATCTATCTATCTATCTATCTATCTATCTATTTATCTATCTATCTATCTATCTATCTATCTATCTATCTATCTATCTATCTATCTTATCTATCTATCTTATCTATCTATCTATCTATCTATCTATCTATCTATCTATCTATCTATCTATCTATCTATCTATCTATCTATCTATCTATCTATCTATTATCTATCTATCTATCTGTCTGTCTGTCTGTCTGTCTGTCTGTCTGTCTGTTCTTCTTCTTCTATCTATCTATCTTCTTCTTCTTCTTATCTTCTGTCTGTCTTCTGTCTGTCTGTCTTCTTCTGTCTGTCTGTCTGTCTTCTATCTTTTCTATCTGTCTGTCTGTCTGTCTTCATTCTATCTCATCTATCTATCTCTTCTCTATATTCTTCTTCTATCTATCTGTCTGTCTGTCTGTCTGTCTGTCTATCTATCTATCTATCTGTCTGTCTGTCTGTCTGTCTGTCTGTCTGTCTATCTATCTATCTTTCTACTATCTTCTCATCTCTCCCTTCTGCTCTCTAACTTCCTATATGTTTGTATCTCTTCTCCGTCTCTAGTCAAATCTTCTTCTACTGTCTCTGATCCTTATTAACTAACTATGTGTCCTACACTCTCTTGATATTTTCTGTACCTATATATATCTCCCTCTCTCTCTCTCTCTCTCTCTCTCCTCTTCTCTTCTCATCTCTTTTCTTTTGTCATCATATTTTTTATCTTTCTCACTTCTCTCTCCTTCTACCACCTCGTTCTATCCACTTTTGACCTGTACGTTATTTTGTTCGATCTTCATCAACTCCCACCACCCTGTCTTTCTCTTTCTCGCTTTCTCTCTCTCTCTCTCTCGCTTTCTCTCTCGCTTTTCTCTCTCTTTTTTTCTATTTCTCATTTCTGTATAGTTTCAGAATTTTCTCTCTTCCTATATACTCTCTCTCATTCCATCATCATTTCCCTCTCTCCCTTCTTCTAGTAAGAATCATTCTTAAAACAATTGTAAATTTTGTTTAAAAAGTTAACAAATCCACTTCTTGACTGTAACATGATGATGATGATGTTAATACAACAATCTCTATAAACAGACAAATTTGTTTTCCATTTCAGAAATCTTTTGTATACAAGCCGACGTTCTGTCGAAAACATCACGTACTGAACACCACCTGTTGTAAGTTACATGTGAAATATCATAGTTCACTCCAGTGGTGGCTCGTCATTAAGGGCCAGTGGGGCCGGCCCACCAAAAATAAGGTGTAACGTGTATTTATTATTTTATACATTAAAATATATCCTAACCGAAACTATGATTTTTCGAAAATATCTGTCTGGCCCACCAACAAAACTGATCACGAGCCGCCACTGGTTCACTCTATACATGTTTTAGAAGCATCATGATGATGATGTTGTGTCAAGTAAATGCGATTTTGACGTGGACAAGTAAATTAAAGTATTGCATAAGAAAGGAAATATCAAATATCAAATATCAAATTTAAAAAATTGTCATGTTTTATATTGAATATTTTATTTGTCATCTCTTACGTAATACTGTAATTATAAATATTAGTTTTAAAAGTTAATTGCATATCCTTTACAGGACTTTGCGAATCAACCCCCAGCTTTTTAACGCTGTTTGTGATTTTTCTAGGCATTATTACGTTCAGTAGTTTGTCATTGCTTTCTGAACGGGTGGTGCCATCGTCCTTTGTAAAAATCAACGCGAAACAATTTGCAACCAAATTGTCCGCAGCGTGATTCGAACTCAGAACGTCGGGATTAATAGACCGAGTCACTATCCCTAGGCCACAGACGCCACCAGTTATAAGTATTATCACGTCAAAATTACCTGTTAATTCAGCTCTTTCTATATTCTTCCATGAATCATACATTATTTAGTGATTACGTGTTCTGTTTAGCCAACAGATAACGTTGAATATCTTATCTGTTTAAACAGTGGACAACTTAGACTGATCCTGAGAAGGATCAGAAGTATGTACTGGAAAAAAAGCGCAGCTATAAGAATAGAGAGTCAGAGTGGAATCTATCAGGAGATGATGCTCGTCCATCACGAGATGATGATGACCACACACATTTTTATCCATGGGAATGTAGTTGCGTTATGTTTGTCTGTGTGTGCGTAGAGGACTAGTGAGCCCGATGCGGGCTTGAAATGTTCTTGTACGGTATGGGTAAAGTATACTTGCACTTGTGGGGAGTTTTACTGCCTTTCTATGTTGACGTTTTTGTTCCATCCGTGCTGTTCTACCTGCCTCGTAGGCGGAGGAACCGTGTCGAAAAAGTGTGCGCCAGGCTGATCTGTCTTGAGCAATATTCTCCCAGTTGTTGACATCAATGCCAAATGAGTTCATCGAGTTCTTGAGTAACTATCAGGAATACAAGTAGGAGTAAGACAGGTATGCGTACTCTCACCAGATCTGATCAACCTATACAGTGAAAACATCATGTGACATATAGAAGAAAAGGCAGGAATAACAGTTGGTGGACAAAATACGAACAATCTAAGATATGCTCATCTCCCGAGTGGTTACCGGGGCCGAAATTTGAGGTGTAAAGAACAGAACCACTGTTACCTGCCACGCATGTCGTAAGAGACGACTAAGGACGTTTGGCTGAAATCGGATGCATGTGTCCTAAACGTGTAGAGGTCTATGCGTTTAGGGCCTACCAAACCAATGTGCAACGTATACACGTTCTTGGCAAAGATCAAACATATCGCAAAGAGGGATTAAAATTATTCATAAAGAATGAACGCAAAGAAGAAGAAGAAGATACACTGATGACACAATTATCATAGCTACAAATGAACAAGATCTACAAGACTTGATAGACATATGAGTGCGAGAAAGTGAAAAGAAAGGATTAAGCATGAATTTATTAATGAATTTTCTTACCACCACCCCACCCCCACCCTCCCCATCCTCAATTTATTTCTTACTAGTTGCCTTGTTATTTTTACTCTGTAGTAGAGGAATCGATTACAGACGTTAAGATTTACGAAGGAACTAACGTGCTTGGACTTGTAGTCTTCTCTATCTTCGTTAGCATCATCATCAACAATAGCGGACGAGAAGGACATGCACTGAAAGAGTGTATCCGTTGTGTGAATTCTGTCGTAGTAGTTGCTATCAAAGCAGTGATATGGTGAGTTGAACCAGAGCCAACTATAAACTTATGGGCCTTCGGACTCAGGTAAGAATTGTAGGAAATCAGACCACAACTACACCACGTGACCTCGCATTCCAGTGTTGGTGTATATAGACGAATTCATTTTAAAATCAACACAAAATGCTAAAACGAAGTTAAGTTAAGTTTAATAATAATGAATATCAATGTTATGAATATTTGTCACCAATAAATAACCATAGACTCACAGAATTGAATAAAATTGCTAAATATTTTGCAGTGTTCTATCAAACATCTATATTTTCCGGCCCCTTTTCTGATTAAGGTCAGGGCTCCCAGCCAGTTATCTGGCCTAGTTATCTAGAGTTGGCTGTGGTTGAACCGTATGTGGTGGGTGGACGGAGAAAGCGGTAAAGGGTTCGGCTCATTAGAAAATATATCGCCCAAGTGGTTACCGGGGCCCAAATTTGGGGTGTATAGAATAGAACCACTGTTACCTGTCACGCATGTCGTAAGAGGCGACTAAGAAGGTTTGGCTGAAATCAGATGCACATGTCCTAAACGTGTAGAAGTCTATGCGTTTAGGGCCTACAAAACCAATGTGCAACGTATACACGTTCTTGGCAAAGATCAAACATATCACAAAGAGTGATTAAAAGTGGTCGTAAAGAACGAACGTAAAGAAGAATAAGATTAGAAAATATTAGTTTTAGTCAAAAACATCTATTTTTCAAATTGTTTATTTCGATAAAGTACAACATTCATTCTATCGATTACACACAAAATTATGTTGTTTTGTTTGTATGTTAGTATTAAAAAATTAATAAGCAACGTCCAACCCCAAACTTTTTTTCTTTCAAATTTCAAGTTTAAAATTGAATTTTCTCAAAATCATTTTGTCCATGTGGTATATGTCGGAAAATTCTGAGTTTCACCTAATATTAAAGCTAGATACATGAAAATCCAGTACCTCAGAACTAAATGCTACAGATAGATCCTACGAATACCATGGTAGGAAAAAAAAAAGAACACCGATGTCCTGAAAGAACTAAATGTTAAAGAGAAAAATTGACTGATAAAAAACATACTATACAGATAAATTACATACTTTGGTAACATCAAGCGTCACGATGGCCTGGAAAGAACAATGTTAGATAGATGACAGGGTCCCAGGACGCAGAGGCAGATCAATAAGAAGATGGCTACAAGATATTAAAAAACCATGAATATGACCATCGACGAAGTGGGTGGACTGGTTAGAGACAAACTGAATTTCAGATGCGTTGCAAAGAGAGTAACGTCCTATAAAGGATACGCACCTTGATGATGATGACACGAAAATTTTAGGTTATATCCCATATATAATTTTGTAGCTACTGATGCATTTCAAATTACATTTATTTGAACATTTGGTTTAAAAATTAATTTTCAATGCTAAACGATGACACATTTTGTGCCGTTTTTCAGCCAAGTATAAGTTTAAAAATAAAAATAAAATATATTTCTTGAGATGTTACAGAAAATAAATTGACCTATAGCTGTTAATATGCTTACAGTTTATGAATCATCCCTGTATTTATCAATATATTTGTTTGTTTTGTAAAGTTTAGAATTATCTTCTTCTTCTTCTTCAGCGATCTCTGGTCATGCGCTTAATTTACTGTGGACCACAAACTGGGCAGACATCTTCAGGTCTGTCAGGTTTCCCCAAAGCTTAGTTTTCAGGTCGACTGGGTGTGGCCACATGTTGCTTCTCAGTTCACACAGAAGAGGACAGTCTTGCAGGATATGCTCTGGTGTCTGTTCTGCCTGCTGACACTGACAGAGAGCTGTTTGACTTATTCCTAGTCTATATAAGTGTTTGTTGAGTCTGCAGTGTCCGGTGCGTAGTCGAAATATAATGACCTGGTCTGTTCTGATTTAGAATTATAAAAACATGTATTTTTTTAAATATGGCCGCTGTTGTTATGGCAACTATGCAATTATTATTTCATTAAAACATTAAAATATATTTACATTCATAGCCTAACATGCCCATTTAAAAATAAATGTTCAAACTTAATTAATTTTTAAAAATTTGCGGAGGCAAAAGATATGAGAATGAGAGAAAAAGTGAAATAATGAGTAAACGTAACGTGATGATTCTTCCTGTTAATCTCGGAAGGCTGTGGGTGCAGTCATCATATTTATGCTGTCTCCTGGCCCATGCCATTCCTAATGCCATCCTATATCCTCCTGCTATTTTCGATGGCAGATGAGGATCGTATGCTCTGAGATAGACGAAGCTAATAAGTTGTGATGTACTGACCAACCAATCTGTGTACTTTGCTCTCTGTGTAACGGTGGGTAGGATAATGTGTGTGTACTTCACAGAACTATGTGTATGTTCTTCATAGAACTGTGTGTATGCTCTTCATATAAGCTGTGCGTATGTTCTTCATATAAGCTGTGTGTATGTTCTTCATAGAGCTGTGTGTATGTTCTTCATAGAGCTGTGTGTATGCTCTTCATATAAGCTGTGTGTATGCTCTTCATATAAGCTGTGTGTATGTTCTTCATAGAACTGTGTGTATGCTCTTCATATAAACTGTGCGTATGCTCTTCATAGAAGCTGTGTGTATGTTCTTCATAGAAGCTGTGTGTATGCTCTTTATATAAGCTGTGCGTATGTTCTTCATAGAACTGTGTGTATGTTCTTCATAGAACTGTGTATGTTCTTCATAGAAGCTGTGTGTATGCTCTTCATATAAGCTGTACGTATGCTCTTCATATAAGCTGTGTGTATGTTCTTCATAGAAGCTGTGAGTATTTTCTTCATAGAAGCTGTGTGTATGTTCTTCATAGAAGCTGTGTGTATGTTCTTCATAGAACTGTGTGTATGTTCTTCATAGAAGCTATGTGTATGCTCTTCACATAAACTGTGTGTATGTTCTTCATAGAAGCTGTGTAAGACCATAAATAAATATATTATTGCTAGGTTGATTAATTGATAGGACCATCATTATTGCACTTGGGTGAGTAACCATGTGTACCCCAACTGGCAAAGTACAAGCACTCTTAGGCTCAGATCACGTACAAATCACAAATAGTGGTTAACAAGTGATCGATATGGAGGGTTCGAAGGAGGAAATTCCTTTTCAACCATACAAAATTTGCTTAGAATATAGCTACTAAAGTTCGTTCCAAAATTCGTGAACATCTTTACCAACTGATACGAAATCATCCATTTGACAGAAATTGGTTTTTTTACATTTTTCTATAAATAACAGTGGCGTCCTTGGTAAACTATTTTTTGCTCACCCAAACATTTAGTGCTGTAAGATTTTACTAATTTGTTATTAGTAAAATAACAGCGATATTGTTTTTTGTATACATGTAGAAGTTTAACAGTACAGTAGTTAAGTATTCCTAGAATTATGCATTTGCGTGCTAAACGTGCAATTTAGCAACCGTGAAAATCGGAATCCGTAGAATTAATCATTTCACACCGTATCCCAACGATCGTCGTTGGCGTATGCACACAACATTTATTTTCATTGATAGGAGTGGACGGTATCTTTTGTTCACTATGTCTCATTGCTTGTTATAATATATAATAGAGATACGCTTTTGCAAACAATCGCCGCCATTTTGTGTATTAATGTAAATTCTAAACTTTGATTATCATTTTGTTGCGCTTATGCAACATTATATAACCAAAAACAATGCTCTATGCCAATTAGTTAAACATAACCAATCTATCTGCCTATTAGTTAAACATGAATTAAGAAGGTCGTGATGTATATAAGACTGCCTGCAAAAAAATTACTGTTATGCATCAGGTAGATTTCGTTCAAATTAAACTTTGGTGTGTTCACGAAATTTGGAACCAACTATAGATCATGTAACATTGCTTTATGTTTCCAGGTACATTCCAATTGGATCTACGTTCCTCATCGCTCACAATATTGTGATTTGCTTTGATCTGACTCTATATTTTGATAACTTGGCAATGTACTTTGGGATTGTCATGGCAACTCTAGCCATCTATTCAATGTTTATTCTTCCGTTGACCTACATTGTCTGCACTAGAAGAAATCCTTTTAAATTAGCTTATAAAGTACGCAGTCCGTTACTAACTGCATGGTGGACATCTTCAAGGTATTCTCATTTATTTATGAGTCTTTTCGCAAAACACATTATATTTGAAAAATAAATGACATTTCACAAACAAATCAAATTTCACAGACATATCACAAACAATTGAAATTTCACAGACATATCACAAACAAATAAAATTTCCCAGACATATCACAAACAAATCAAATTTCACAAACATATCACAAACAAATCAAATTTCACAAACATATCACAAACAATTGAAATTTCACAGACATATCACAAACAAATCAAATTTCACAGACATATCACAAACAAATCAAATTTCACAGACATATCACAAACAAATCAAATTTCACAAACATATCACAAACAAATCAAATTTCACAAACATATCACAAACAAATCAAATTTCACAAACATATCACAAACAAATCAAATTTCACAGACATATCACAAACAATTGAAATTTCACAGACATATCACAAACAATTGAAATTTCACAGACATATCACAAACAATTGAAATTTCACAAACATATCACAAACAAATCAAATTTCACAGACATATCACAAACAATTGACATTTCACAGACAACTTTGACCTTGTAGCATTAATATTCTGATCTACTCGTTCGTTTCAAATTTGGTCATGTTAATTGAGGCCTGCACATAAAGAAACCTTATCAGCAGAATACGAATCAGACAATCAAGGTTCTTCGGGCATATAATGCGAAGAGAAGGTTTAGAACAGTTGGTGACAACAGGTGAAATTCAGGGAAGGAGAGATCGTGGAAGACAGAGAGAGAAGATGTTGGATGGTCTCACATCGTAGCTCATCAACAAAAGGTTGAAGTCAGAACTGATTACATGCACCAAGGAGAGAGAGAGAGTTGTGAAGAGATATGAGCACCTACGCCGGCATGCATGGCACTTGATTGAGTTCATTGGTACTTAAAAAATATCCGTTCGAAAATATGAAGCATGAAATGAGATCCGTCATGGCTAATAGAGCTCTACTATGTAACATTCATAACTACCGACGCACGGTATTACACAAGATTGCACAAGATTGCACATAGCGTCAAAGTTTTTTGTTTGTTTTGGTAATGTGACTGAAAAACAAACGACGGGAATTAGTTCAGCATTGTTAAATAATACAGTTAGTGAACGTAACGACAATTTTGCGCGCGCCATATTGTTGACACCGGAAGCCAGTGAGTTAGTACAGATGTATTCACAGCGTAGACCAGTATGTTATATATATATATAAAGAAATCAGAATCAAAGAAAACTCTGATGCTACAAATAAGAAAGATAAAAATTAGATATTTTGGACATATAAAAAGACACGAAGGGCTGGAGAAGACCATCATGGAAGGAGGCATACCGGCACAGAGAAGAAGAGGAAGACCACGGAGAAGATGGATTCAGGATGTAACTGATGGTTTGAACATGACGGCTGCAGAGGCAAGATATCTGGCCTATGAAATAGGGAAATTCCGGAGGACTGTTATAGTGGTAAAGTTCTGCTCAGTACAAGCTATTTGATGATAATATAATATATATATATATATACTAGCACTTGGGTGGAACCCACAAGGAAAATGGAAAAAATGGCGCTCTAAACAGACTTGGAGACGAAGTATTTTTGAGAAATTGAAGGGGGCTCGACTATCATGGGAGTCCAAAAAAAAAACAACAAGAGAACGGGAAAAGGGACGAAAACTGTTGAGGCCTAAGTTCCACTAAGAGTGAAGAGGAAATATATATATAAGCTTACTACAGTTGAAGTAATCAAAGGAAACTGGCCAAAGCTACAAATAAGAAAGAGAAAATTGAGGTATTTTGGACATATAAAAAGACACGAAAGGCTGGAGAAGATCATCATGGAAGGAGGCATACCGGCAAAGAGAAGAAGAGGAAGACCATGGAGAAGATGGATTCAGGATGTAACTGATGGTTTGAACATGACGGCTACCGAAGCGGAACATTTTGCCTACGAAAGACTGTTGGGGTGGCAAAGTTCTTCTCAAGACAAGCTAGTTGATGATAATGATGATAACAGTTGAAGTATTGATTCATTAATGATACACATTCTATTTATTCTCTATTTACACATCTCTATTTCGTCAATTTGTTTTCTGTATCATGGAGAACAGCTCTGCTGCCATTAAACTAAACTCAGACTACCTGATTAATATTGACGGGATGTCAAATGCGGTCTTGAAATTTGCAACTCCATTAGGGGATACCATCAATAAGGATGGGACAGCCATCTTTGCGGTTATTTCCTGTGTTTTTATTTCTGACACGCTAAAATATCGACTCAGCTCTTCTGGAATTATCGTCCTCAGGTAAACGTTGACACGTTCTAGACATATCATTCTCATATATGTGTATATATGTATGTAATTATCTGTATCAGTGGCGACTCGTGATCATTTTTGTTGGTGGGGCCAGAAATACATTTTTCGGAAAAAATCATGGTTTTGGGTTGTTATGTTTTAATTTATAAAATAATAAATACACATTATTTTTGGTGGGGCCCAGCCCCAGTGGCCCTTAATGACTAGCCGCCACTGATGTGTATGTGTCTGTAATAAGGGTTATATGGTGTAGAGGTTAGATGATCGCCTCCAGAGCCGGATTAGCCTAGTAGCAGAAGTAGCAAATGCTACGGGCCCCGCTTCGAGGGGGCCCCGCGCCTATGTGACAGATGAAAATGGAAAAATAACCAGATGTTATATCAAAAAACACGCAAGCTGTCTGAATTTTTAAATGTCGTGTGATGGTGCTGAATCCAACGAAATCGAAGCAGAAAATACAAAGCCGCGTCTCACTGTGCAGTAGATGAAAGCAGTGCTATAGAAGAATCATCATTACCAATATTACCATTAAGATCAGCAACTCTTCACGATTTAGCCACATTTTCACAAGACAAACTGAAATCGAATGTACAAGTCCTCCCAATTTAGCCATATCATCTTCAAGCCAAAGAGAGGCAGAAAGCACAGCACATGCTTCTAATGTAGCAACATCATCTACAAGCCAAAAACACAACGAAAGTAAAATGTACTCCAACGATATTGGTGAATGGCCAAACAACTTCAAACAATCCACGATTTTGTCGAAAGTCGTTTTCACATACACACATACACCAACAAACAAAACTCACGTGAAAGATTGGTTGTGTTATACAGAAACTAAAGGACAACTGTTCTGTTTTGTTTGAAAGTTATTGATTTAGGCTGTACCATAGAGTGACTGGTGTATTTGGAATACTCCGGCAGTTAAAATCTATTACAGAGGAAGAGATCTTGAAAAGAACTCCAAATATTGTCAGCTCTTACCAAGAGGATTTGGAAGAAAGCCTAGGCGACGAACTTATGCAGTTCACTGAACTCCTTAAAACTAATGTAGCTGCTGCTATTTGCAACGAAAAGCATGAGGCTCTAGAACTGCAATTTTATAAACTTATAATGGAAAATTTATTAGAGTCGTGTTTCCCAAATGTAGAAATAGTCTTACGAATTTACTAGTTTTTAATGATTACTAACTGCAGCGGAGAACGTTCTTTTCAACATTAAAGTGTATAAAAGTGAGTTAAGGAACATGATGGGACAAGATCGTCTAAATAACCTCACCTTAATGAACATTGAATGTAATTTACTTAGAGAAATTGATTTGTCTAGTATTATCTCTAAATTTGCTCACATTAAATCGAGACAAGTTTGTTTGTAAAAGTTGTGTTTTATTTTATTATCATACAAAACCTAAGGACCCGCGCTAAAATTTGCTACGGGCCCCGCGCTAGCCTAATCCGGCACTGATCGCCTCTAGCTCCAAAGAAACTTGTTTCGCTCCATCGTGGATATATCAGGATTTTTTCCAAAGACACCTGATAACAGTGTAGGTGAGATCGTTTTCCCTAGTCCTATCGAGTAGGACAATAAAACTTAGGTCCCTTGTTCAAAATGAGCACTTAAAAGAACCATTGACAGCTCAAACTCGAGAACAGCAGGCTGGAAAGCCGTTGCCAATGCAAAACTCATTAATGTAGATTTTATTTTAAAATTCCTACAAAATATTTTCAAATTACATCAAGGATACCCGGCGGTGCTATGGAGCTCGTGCACTGCCACTGAGATCTTTCTCTGTAAGATAGACATCGGACGACACAAGTTTATTCACCGCTGCATGCAATTCTTCATCTTCTTCTTCTTTGCGTTCGTTCTTTACAACCAATTTTAATCACTCTTTGTGATATGTTTAATCTTTGCCAAGAACGTGTATACGTTGCACATTGGTTTGGTAGGCCCCTAAACGCATAGACTTCTACACATTTAGGACACGTGCATCCGATTTCACCCAACCTCCTTAGTCTCCTCTTACGACATGCATTTCAGGTAACAGTGGCTATATTCTTTACACCCCAAATTTGGGCCCCGGTAACCACTCAGGCGGCTGCATGCAATGATGATGGTTCTATTACTCAATCAATGAATCATGTATGTAATTATGTGTGTGTATGTATACATGTATCAATATATATATATGGGTGTGTATGTGTGCATGCCAGTTTTACCTGCAACAACTGTGGCAAGGATTGCCACTCCAGAATAGACCATTACAGCCACACGAAACGTTGTGATTCAACGCAGAGCATACTACGTGGCGCAAGACCTATTGTCTCCTGAGACAGCACATAATATACTACGTGACGCAAGACCTATTGTCTCCTGAGACAGCACAGAATATACTACGTGACGCAAGACCTATTGTCTCCTGAGACAGCACATAATATACTAAGTGACATAAGACCTATTGTCTCCTGAGACAGCACATAATATACTACGTAACGCAAGACCTATTGTCTCCTGAGACAGCACAGAACATACTACGTGACGCAATACCTATTGTCTCCTGAGACAGCTCAGAATATACTACGTGACGCAATACCTATTGTCTCTTGAGACAAAGAGGCCTAAATATGATGATAGAAATGCGTATAAAGGTGAAAGAGTTACTCTATTGCACCGGGTTTTTCTCGTATCTTAGACACTCCACAGAAATGGCCCACCACCTGCCAGGAGTACTGCACGAAGCACGAACGGCTTAGCTTCAGCAAGAATCCTAAGGACTCTGGAAAAACCAAACAATTTGGATTCGAACCCCTGACGTTCAGAACGCAAGGCTTCGCAACATAACCCCCACCACAGCATCTCCAAAATAAACGTATGATGTGACAAATAATACAATGAAGCACAAAATACTGAGACAGATAATGCAGATTGCAGAAATATTATCTGTTGAACATTATATCAAATGTCACTGAGTTTTTATTTCGTGTCATTTAATTTTTTTTGGTTGGTTTTCAGTGTGGTGTCAATCACTTGTTCCGCAACCTTACCTGGAATCCCTCAATCAGGACTCATCGCGTTGATAATTGTAATGACATCTGTTGGACTACCAGTAGAAGATGTGTCTATTATACTTTTAGTCGACTGGCTTTTGTAAGTCAATTCATGTTTTTCATAAGCATTGTTTTGTTTTCTTATCTTATCTTATCTTATCTTAACCACATTTGCCGTGAAGCGTCGTGGGAGAGTTAGTTTCTATCTTGTGCCAGGTGTGTTGCGCTTGACGTTGTCAGTCCATGCTTTGCAGAGACTCTGAGATGTTATCTATCCATCGTGTTCTTGGCCTGCCTCGTGCTCTGCGCCCTGAGTGTCGATTATTATAGGCACGTGATGGTAGTAAATGTGGTTCCATTCTCATTAAATGGCCGAACCACTTGAGTCTTTGCTTCTCGATGTACTATATGCATGGTATAGTACCAACGATGCTTCTGATATTCTCGTTTCTCACTCTATCTCGCCTTGTAACGTTGACAGCTTTTCGTAGACATCTCATTTCCATGTTGTAATCTTTCTTTCTTGTGTCTTAGTCAGGGACCATGTTGTAATCTTTCTTTCTTGTGTCTTAGTCAGGGGCCATGTTGTAATCTTTCTTTCTTGTGTCTTAGAAAGAAATTGTTTTGTTTTCAAACATAACTTTCATTATCTTTTCGTAGAGGTTAGGTTAGGTTAGGGTTAGGGTTAGGGTTAGGGTTAGGGTTAGGGTTAGGTTAGGTTAGGTTAGGGTTAGGGTTAGGGTTAGGGTTAGGGTTAGGGTTAGAGGTTAGGGTTAGGGTTAGGGTTAGGGTTAGGGTTAGGTTAGGGTAAGGGTTAGGGTTAGGGTAAGGGTTAGGGTAAGGGTTAGGGTTAGGGTTAGGGTTAGGTTAGGGTTAGGGTAGGGTTAGGGTTAGGGTTAGGGTTAGGGTTAGGGTTAGGTTAGGATTAGGATTAGGATTAGCTGATTTTGTTTGACTCAGTATCATGAGGATGAGACAAGCGTTCAAATTTGCCACGGTTTTCTGGCGAACATGTCTATACTCAATCAGGTCCGTGCAGTGCTATGATACAGAGAGGCACCCGCATCAGTCGGGACTGTAAGAGTGGCGGCGTAAGCAGCGAAATGAAAATCACAATTGAAGGTTATTTTAAGGAATAAACATTTAATGGGCGGCATTTCGAAGACTTGCATCATACTGAAAAAATACCGCACAGCCCAGTACACAATCTTCAGACGATCATGTCTGTACACTATATTCAGACGATCATGTCTGTACACTATATTCAGACGATCATGTCTGTACACTATATTCAGACTATCATGTCTGTACACTATATTCAGACTATCATGTCTGTACACTATATTCAGACGATCATGTCTGTACACTATATTCAGACTATCATGTCTGTACACTATATTCAGACGATCATGTCTGTACACTATATTCAGACGATCATGTCTGTACACTATATTCAGACTATCATGTCTGTACACTATATTCAGACTATCATGTCTGTACACTATATTCAGACGATCATGTCTGTACACTATATTCAGACGATCATGTCTGTACACTATATTCAGACTATCATGTCTGTACACTATATTCAGACTATCATGTCTGTACACTATATTCAGACGATCACGAATGTACACAATCTTCAGACAATCATGGCTCTACGCTACAGTTCAACGTTTCTCAAGGACGATTAAATTACTTACAGATTCGCGTAAACTACTTTATTGTAGTTGTTCATTAAATCTAACGCAGGGCTACGTCCATATTTGTTTTATCTGTCTTATGATCTGGACGCTGTTAATATTTCTGGTGTGTCACTCGCTTCATCAGATAAAACAGAATTTCGTGTTTTTTTTTTTTAATTCCTTATGTTCTACTAGACTTCGTTAATGAGTGTTGTGCTTTGATTCGCCTAGGGAGCACGAATTTTGACTCATTAATCATGGCAGACTATGAAACTGTAATTTCCGCTGGCTACTGTTCTTAATTTGACTTCTTGTTTGAACCACGTATATTTATAAAACTACGTGACTAATCCAAGATTGCTTCTTGCCTTCATGTGATAGTGAGCACAATACCATGATTGCTTCTTGTCTTCCTGTTATGGTGAGCACAATACCATGATTGCTTCTTGCCTTCCTGTGATAGTAAACACAATACCATGATTGCTTCTTGCCTTCCTGTGATAGTAAACACAATACCATGATTGCTTCTTGCCTTCCTGTTATGGTGAGCACAATACCATGATTGCTTCTTGCCTTCCTGTGATAGTAAACACAATACCATGATTGCTTCTTGCCTTCCTGTGATAGTAAACACAATACCATGATTGCTTCTTGCCTTCCTGTGATAGTAAACACAATACCATGATTGCTTCTTGCCTTCCTGTGATAGTAAACACAATACCATGATTGCTTCTTGCCTTCTAGATGGTGAGAGCAATACCATGATTGCTTCTTGCCTTCCTGTGATAGTAAACACAATACCATGATTGCTTCTTGCCTTCTTGTGATAGTAAACACAATACCATGATTGCTTCTTGCCTTCCTGTGATAGTAAACACAATACCATGATTGCTTCTTGCCTTCCTGTGATAGTAAACACAATACCATGATTGCTTCTTGCCTTCCTGTTATGGTGAGCACAATACCATGATTGCTTCTTGCCTTCCTGTGATAGTAAACACAATACCATGATTGCTTTGCCTTCTGTGATGGTGAGAGCAATACCATGATTGCTTCTTGCCTTCCTGTGATAGTAAACACAATACCATGATTGCTTCTTGCCTTCTTGTGATAGTAAACACAATACCATGATTGCTTCTTGCCTTCCTGTGATAGTAAACACAATACCATGATTGCTTCTTGCCTTCCTGTTATAGTAAACACAATACCATGATTGCTTCTTGCCTTCCTGTTATGGTGAGCACAATACCATGATTGCTTCTTGCCTTCTTGTGATAGTAAACACAATACCATGATTGTTTCTTGCCTTCCTGTGATAGTAAACACAATACCATGATTGCTTCTTTGCCTTCCTGTGATAGTAAACACAATACCATGATTGCTTCTTGCCTTCCTGTTATGGTGAGCACAATACCATGATTGCTTCTTGCCTTCTTGTGATAGTAAACACAATACCATGATTGTTTCTTGCCTTCCTGTGATAGTAAACACAATACCATGATTGCTTCTTGCCTTCCTGTGATAGTAAACACAATACCATGATTGCTTCTTGCCTTCCTGTTATGGTGAGCACAATACCATGATTGCTTCTTGCCTTCTTGTGATAGTAAACACAATACCATGATTGCTTCTTGCCTTCCTGTGATAGTAAACACAATACCATGATTGCTTCTTGCCTTCCTGTGATGGTGAGCACAATACCATGAGCTGTAGAGTTGCCTACTGTTTTAATGATCTTTGTTGTGACTGTCTTAGAACAACCTCAAAGTTACGGTGAATAGAAAAGGCATGATTCCATCATAACAGCTGGGTATTTCAGTAATCCGGACCACAGCTAGATACTTCCAAAATCCGACCACAGCTAGAGACTTCCAAAATAACTTTTTGAAGAAGATCCTGCAAATGTTTTGGTCAAATGCGATAGCAATGTGATAGCAAATGCGATAGCAAATGCGATAGCAAATGTGATAGCAAATGAACTTTTAAAAATAACAAACTGTGCATCTTTGGAAATCGTCATATATAAGGCAAAGTTGATAAGAGGTATGTTGTATGTCAGTTGGTGTATTGAATAAGGCAGATCTCCGATGGACAGCGGATGGGATAAGAAGACATGTACGTCCAAATGATGAATGAAAAAGAATTATGTAAAGGGAGTTTGAAAGATTATGGCCTGCTTGGAACCTAATTTGTTTTATTATTGCATTTATGCTATATAGATTTCGGTAGATATTATGGACTAAAGTTGATGTTGAAAAAGATCAACTCACAGAGAATGTAATATCAACATTAGAACGAAATTACTATTATGTTTCGGTCATGTCATAAGAAACTGGAGAACTAGAACCGATGGTGACAGTCGACAAAATTAATGGAATACGAGACAGGGAATGGCAGAGAAACAAAATGTGAAACATACTAACCTCATGGCACAAAAACTTATCTGTGAATCTAGTAGTATTTCTTATTGCAACAATGACAACAGTAATCTTGACTGCAGCAAGGACGGATGAATCATCTAATCTAAAGAGACAAATATAGTCAGTGGCGGCTCGTCATTAAGGGCCTGTAGGGCCAGGCCCCACCAAAAAGAATGTGTAATGTGTATTTATTATTTTATAAAATAAAACATAACCTAATCCAAAACCACAATTTCCTGAAAATGTGTGTCTGGCCCAACAGCAAAAATGATCACGAGTCACCACTGAATAGAGTTCATATTGAATTTTATTTATGCCGTGTCCTGGCACATTTTGTGGCAGCAAGTAGTTTTAGTCTGGCTTCAACAGTTCTCAGACACAGTTTTCAAAGTTTGTCTCCAGTTGGATCTGTCCCTACCACGCTCCCTCCAGTCTTGTGTCTTGATGTCAAGTGCCTTCAAGTCATGCTTGCATGCAACTTTGTATTGAAGGAAGTGCTTCCCCCACCTGTTCTTTAGTCAGAAGGAGCTCAGTATAGAATCTCTTTGTTGGGTTCTGGCCATCTAAATTATAATCAGGTGACCAAGTTCATCTTAGGCGCCTTTGGCTGACAAGGGTAAGGGTGATAGAAATTCAAACATATTCCAATACGTTACCAGTTGTTACTCTATCAGTCTATGTGAACTTGAGTATACGCCTCAAGTATCGTATGAGGAATGCATACATTATTTTCTCCATCAATGTGTGTAGGACCAAGATTCACTGGCGTAGACAGATTTTCTTATCATGGAGGCGTTGTGTACATCAATATTGCCGTAACGACAATGACGATCAAATTAATTAATATTCACTATTTTCTATTTTGTAGGGACCACTTCCGAACGGCCGCCAATCTTTGGGGGAACTACTTTAGCGCAGGGATGCTGTGTTACTTCTTTCCTGGACCCGAGAGTGAGGTATGTATTACACCCGCGGTAGTCATGGTTTAAAGTGTATAAAGGCCCGCCTGTCCAGCGTGTTCGTAGCGCGTTGGACGATGGGTGACAAGTCCCCCGTGAGTGTGGTTCAATTCCGCGGGCTGGCAGAAAAGCCACAGGTTCTCCGGATTTACAGTGATCGAGGCACCGAACCGAAGGGTTACGATGTCCATTTCACCGAGCCGAAGAGCTAAAAAAGTTAAAGTGCTTCTGGATGGGGGAAATAAAAGTGTCTAATATGGCTCAGTCCCTTTCCGCAGATATAGCACACCATCTGCCGAAAGTATTGCACAAAGCACGATATCCGTAGCTCCCGCAACAATCTAGTGGTCTCTGGTAAAAAATACATTCTTGAACAGAACGGCGCTGTCCGGATTCGAACCCAGTACCTTCGAAACGCAAGGTAGAGGTTTAACCACTTAGGTGTAACTAACCTCATCATCATCATACTATGTGCTGCTGTTACCATCTTCTTCTTCTTCTTCCTCGTTCGTTCTTTTTCGACCGAGTTGATCATTCTTATTGTGATATATACACAGCCTTTGTCAAGAGTGCAATGTTATGTCACATCATTCAGTACCATTTGGAGCTCTAGTGCTTATCCTTCGGTGAAGTATCCGTTTTCAACCAACACTTGCTGCGTTCACTCTTCGTTAGCCTTTTGCCTACAAGGCAGCAGGTTGCTATTTTATTTTAGTGTAGCGACCCTTAGACGACCTGCCCTCCCGGGTTGATGAGCGTCATCTGCCCAGCTAACCCGTCTTTTTATGGACTACTTGGTTTACCTTCCTTGCAGTTTTGTGTACGGTTTACTCCGCTAGACTTTGATTATCCCATATCACACTACAAGGCAGCAGTACTGTTATCAACTGACCTTTCAAACGTGTGTTCTATACTTTGTCAGTTCAGACTGTAAAAGATTTGTTGCATTGAGGATTACAACATTTCTAAATGTGTCGTTTACCAAAAAAATGATTGAAAGGGACATCCCCAACTTAAGTTTAAAGACGTTTCTATAGAATGACTAGACACGAATTTTGAAAAGGACATGGACTTAGATAGCAGAAAGTGAAAATGTATTTTAAAGCGAAATTTTAAGATGGTTAAAGACAACATTTTTCCAACAAATAGAAGAAAAAACAACGAAAGGAACATCTCCACAAACGTACACTTGAACGCCACTGTAGAGAATGGGCCTCGGACGTCGTCAATGCGGAAATTCTTGCAGTCGTAGATCAGCACTCCCATCCAGATGATATCATTATCTACACCGATGGCTCTGTCAAACGTGGTACCAGATCATCGTGGGCTTACTCAGCACAACGAAACGGTCGCACACTTCTCTCGAAAAGAAAACATGCTCCAAGAAATAGTCACTAGTTCCCACAAATCATTCCTTGCATTTTCCTAACATTTGCTCTCTCTATTTGGTAACTTGAATATATATTTCAGTCGAATAATTACTATCATCTTTTAGTCTCTTATTTCTTTTCACCCTTCGCCCTAGGGAGGCATAGGTCTGCAACCAAGGCCTTCAAGCCCGTCTATCCGAGGCTTTATCTTTTACAGATCTCTCTCTACCTATTTTCTTGCATTCCGTCTCCCTCCTTTCAGGGTCCTTCTTCTTTGGGTGGCGAGCTATGAATTTTCTTGCATTCCGTCTCCTCTTTTCGGTCTTTCTTCTTTGGGTGGCGAGCTATGAATTTTCTTGCATTCCGTCTCCTCTTTCGGGGTCTTTCTTCTTTGGGTGGCGAGCTATGAATTTTCTTGCATTCCGTCTCCCTCTTTTCGGGTCTTTCTTCTTGGGTGCGAGCTATGAATTTTCTTGCATTCCGTCTCCCTCTTTTCGGGGTCTTTCTTCTTTGGGTGGCGAGCTATGAATTTTCTTGCATTCCGTCTCCCTCTTTTCGGGTCTTTCTTCTTTGGGTGGCAAGCTATGAATTTTCTTGTATTCCGTCTCTCTCCTTTCGGGGTCTTTCTTCTTTGGGTGGCGAGCTATGAATTCTCTTGGTTGTGGTTTCTGTAGTCATCTAGTGTTTTTTTTTTACGGTATAGGGTAGCTGGCCCCACGCCCAACCTTCAACGACATGCGTGGCAGGTAACAGTGGTACTATTGGTTATACCCCTAATTTGGTCCCCAGTAACTACTCGGGCGAGTGTCTTGTTTACTAGTGTTTATTTGTTGACGGAAATACTTTTGTCGACACTTCCAACTCTGCTGCTAATTCATGTGCTGTTAATTCCTCTTCTGTTTCTTCTTCTTCTTCTTCTTTGCGTTCGTTCTTTAAGACCAATTTTAATCACTCTTTGTGATATGTGTGATCTTTGCCAAGAACGCGTATTAGTTGCACATTGGTTTGGTAGGCCCTAAACGTATAGACTTCTACACGTTTAGGACACGTGCATTCAATTTCAGCCCAACCTCCTAAGTCGTCTCTTACGACATGCGTGGCAGGTAACAGTGGTTCTATTCTTTACACCCCAAATTTGGGCCCGTAACCACTCGGGCGCCTATTCTGCTACTTCCTGTGCTGCTAATTCCTATGCTGCTATTTCATGAGACTGTAATAATAAGAGTTCAATAAAGTCAGCCTGTAGTACGCAATAGAGAATGTTGAATGTTATTTGTTATGTATTAAAATGTGCATTTCTTTACAATTAGACTAACAATAATATTGTGTTTTTTATTTCTTTACCTGAGCAGGTAGCTAATACTCGGAATGAAAGCATTAGTGTCAAAGTTTCAGGAAGTGATGGGGCTTCGATTATCTCAGAGACGACACCGGATGATGATTAACACAGGGCAGCATAGGGAGAAGCTGCACAGTGAAGTATATAGAAAAGCTACACAGTGAAGCATATAGAAAAGCTACACAGTGAAGCATATAGAAAAGATGTACAGTGAAGCATATAGAAAAGCTACACAGTGAAGCATATAGAAAAGCTGTACAGTGAAGCATATAGGAAAATCTACACAGTGAAGCATTTAGAAAAGCTACACAGTGAAGCATATAGAAAAGCTACACAGTGAAGCATATAGGAAAAGCTACACAGTGAAGCATATAGAAAAGCTACACAGTGAAGCATATAGAAAAGCTACACAGTGAAGCATATAGAAAAGCTACACAGTGAAGCATATAGAAAAGCTACACAGTGAAGCATATAGAAAAGCTGTACAGTGAAGCATTTAGAAAAGCTGTACAGTGAAGCATATAGAAAAGCTGTACAGTGAAGCATTTAGAAAAGCTGTACAGTGAAGCATATAGGAAAGTTGTACAGTGAAGCATATAGAAAAGCTGCACAGTTAAGCATATAGGAAAGCTGCACGTGAAATACAGGGTGTTCAAGATAATTGCAGCCCCATTGACAATTCGAAAGTTGCCAGGTACACATTGAGTTGTGTTTATTTACTATTTAAACCGATTCTGACTAGCTCGTCCTACGTCACATTTATTCATCGCCCCTTCGCGCACTACAATTACACACCGTCACACAACCTTGACCTATACTACGTCATAACTGAACCTTCTTATTTCCATACATATATGCCAGATTAGCTCCATTCACAGGCTGCTTTTAAGTTGAACACCCTGTATAAGAGAGAAGCTGAACTTTCCATTTATCATAAAGTCCTAAAGTTTGCCTGTCGTTTCTGAAGGTTGTAGATTCGAATCCGAATCGAGTCACATATGCCATGCTTTCATGAAATCCCAAGGATTAGTGCCGGAACTATGGAGTTCGTGCTTTGTGCAACATTCTCGACATATGTCGTACCATCTATTCCTTTAGGAATGGAGGCAACTAGAGAACCTGGTGCAATGAAGTCAATTCTTCGCCTATGGAACCTTAAGATAAATTCCTGGAAAAAAGTAGGTTTCTTCCTAGAAAACGAATGTCTAGAAGAGATTAGACAATCTGAATAGAAAGACAGTACGATACTAGTCATTTCATTATCTTCTGTTGTCATTCTCTGCTTTTTGCCGTTAGGCGTCGTAGGTTTAACTGACGATCAGTTTCCGAGATACTGTACGCTCGGTCGCTTGATATACTGCGGTGTTGGGGAGTTTTAAGATGTCTGTAACTCCATCAATCCATGTCTTTCTTGGTCTGCCTCTTCCTCTATGATGATTCTATTTTCAGGTTGTACGCTCTTGCAGTTGGAGTAAATCTCTTTATATCTCCTAAATATTGGTTTACAAAGACATCAGAAAAGCGGGTTGTCGAATGACAAAACGAAGTTGTGTTTCTTGAACACATTTTGTGTTTGATCCTCGATGATGTCGAAATATTTTTTTATGTGGGGCAAAAACAGAATCGATGACCTGCAGACCCGTGGCGTCTCAGACACTGGAACGAGTTCGAGAATTAGGGGTTAAGTGTGGACATGCCAGACAGTGTCGTCTTCGTGGTAGAGAGAGAAGATATAGTAATCAACTTCCCATGGGTACGTGAGCAAATGGACTTTAGGATGGCTGCTGCAGCGGAGGACAGAGCATGCATGGGAATGCCCAATGTGCCGTGACGTCGATCGCATAACATAACATAACATAACCCGTGGTGACAGCTTTGGGCAAGCTATCTTAATTCGTATGCCATATAGAATCCTTCAGCGTACTCTGAGAAATGGCAACAAAACACTGTACATTTTTAGCCACCTGTTAATTTGTTAAATTGATGATAATCTACGATACCCACTACAAGTGGTTGTGTCTTGTGTTCCACTTAATGTACTCTCAGTTTCCATGAAGGCCTACACCGGCCCACAAAGATAGCAAAGGATAATAACACTGTGACCTACAATATATGTCGTAAGCGGCGACTGATGTAGTTGCATAGGGACGCTACCCTAGTAAATAAAAAGCGTAGCTGAAATCGGATGCGTGGCCTACTTGTAGACGCATAACTGGCACAAAGTACAATCACTCTTAGGCTCAGATCACATACAAATCACAAAGAGCGGTTTAACAAGTGTTCAACATGGAGCGTAAGAAGAAAAAGATAAAGGCCGAATGTAGGATTTGTTTGGCATGAATAAAAATGTAAAACAAACATATGATAAAAAGTATTGTGTTGAGGAAAACTAGGCATGAAGAAACATTAAGAGAAATAAAATTCAGACAAGTAAAGTATTTTGGGCACATAAAAAGACATGACACCATGATAAAACATTTACTAGAGGGAAAGTTGAGGGGAGAAGAGCAAGAGGAAGACCGAGAGATAAGTGGGAGGGAAACTTTAAGAAATGGACAGGTTACAGTCTGCGGTGTGCAACACCAAGGCGAAGACAGAGGATGCTGGAGATTCATTGCAGCCAACCTTCGATGTGGAGACGGCACCTGATGATGATGACTGTGTTGAGAAGAATGAAGATTTAGATTTGCAAATTGTATTACAGAAATGAGAATGGAATACAACCAGCCAGCAATAACAGTATACAATAAAAATAGATTAAGTACTAGCCAAGGAAGACAAGAAAAGATGGATAGACAATAGTAAGACTACACTAAATAAATACGGATATAACACAACGAGGACGATTCATCTGGCTCTGGAACGCAAATTAAAGTTCCCATCCCTACGTTTAGCGGGAAAGTGGACAACCAACTCCATGATTCACTTTGGAAAAGACAAGAGACAATAGTGTTGAGTCTGATGGTACCTGTCTTCATGTTTTTTCCATATTTCATGTTTCAAATGTGTATCTTATGAAATGTTCACATGTTTGTATGCAGCACTGCTTAATAAAATTGTGGTCAATGTATTTTTTATCTGTTCATTCATTTATATATCTGTAGGTATATCAAGTGTCCGTTTAGAAAGCAATGGCAAACTACTGAACGTATAAGTGGTGCCTAGAAAATCAACGACTCGTTTACTGTGGTTGATGGTTACGTCCTGTAAAGAATATGCTACGATTTTCATTTTTCATATCAAGTGTGAGCCTGCGTTTTTTCCTTGGCGACTTATTGTTGTGAGACATGGACCATTGACAAAGCGGCAGAGAAGATATTAATGCATTTGAATGCAAATGCTACAGAAGAGTACTTAGAATATCATGGACAGAGAAGGGAACAAATAATTCTGTTCTGCAACAGGTTGATATTAAAGAGAGTTGGCTATTTAAGAACATAAATCAAGGAAAATTAAATATTCCGGACACATGAAACGACATGAGTGCCTAGAGAAGATGATTTAGAAGGGAATGGTGCCTGGAAGAAGAACAAGAGGAAGACCTAGAAGACGATGAGTGCAAGATGTCATTGACGATCTGGGAATGACTGCTGCTGACGCCGGTCAACTTGTACCGAATAGAGAGTTTTTCAGGACTGCAGTCATGGGAGCCAAGTTTTGGAAGGGACAAGCTACTTGATGATGATGATCGATATCTATTCTTTTCGTTTATGTGTTTATATATCTTAATATATATGAAAATCGCGGCATTTCCTAAAGGACGTAGCTATCAACCCACAGTAAATGAGTCGTTGATTTTCTAGGCACCACTTATACGTTCAGTAGTTTGCCATTGCTTTCTGACGGTGAGGTCTATTTTTACCTTTCGTAAAATCCCACAGAAACGAATTTGCTTCCAAACTTGCCCACCGTGGGTTTGAACCAGGTACTCTTGGGTTTGTGATCGAGCTCACTACTGCTTGAGCTACAGACACTCACACAATATATATATATATATAATAAACGTAAGATAGAAATATAACAACACACCACATAAAGCTGACCACGTGTGAAATGAAATGTTTGAGGAAAGCGGTTGGGTCACCAGGAAAGACAAACTGCGCAACGAGGACATCAGAAGCAGAGTGGGCATAACTTCATGCACCGAATACATTGAAAGGCAACAGATGCAATGGTTCGGTCATTTAATTTGAATGGAATACAACCAACCACAAATATCAGCATACATCAAAGGTGATCAGGTACTAGAGCCAAGGAAAACCAAGAAAAATATGAATAGACAATATCAAAACCATACTAAATAAACACGGATATATCACAACAAGGGGCCCGCGTGCCCAGCGTGTTCGTAGCGCGTTGGACTACAAAATCCTCTGTAAGTGCGGGTTCAACTCCGCGGACTGGCAGAAAAGCTACAGGTTCCCCAGATTTACAGTGTTCGTGGCACCGAGCCGAAGGGTTACGATGTCCATGACATTGAGCCGAAGAGCTTACAGCTCAAGTGCTTCTGGATCGGAAAAATCAAAAATCACAAGGGGGACTTATCTAGCACTGGAAAACAAATTAAAGCTCCCACCCCTACACCTAACGGCATCCACCTTGTGAAAATGTTGGGGGAGACTGAGCACCTATGGGTCTGCCCGGAGTGCAATGACGTCAGTTTAGTAACCAATAACCAATAACCAATAACCTTGTGAAAGACAATAGAGGATAGACAGAATATCAATTACAAATTCGGATCAAAATATATTTGCATATCAAAAGGCACAAGACAAATTTAGTTTTCCGCTTTTCTGTTTCATGCAAACATCAATTTATTTTTCTGAAAAATGTAATGGAAGATCATTATCAAATAGCTTGTCCTGAGCAGAACTTTACCACCCCAACAGTCCTCCAGAATTTCTCTCTCATAGGCCAGATGTCCCGCCTCTGCAACCATCATGTTCAAACCATCATTTAGTTACATCCTGAATCCATTTTCTCCGTGAATTGGAAGATACAATTTATAAATTTTGTAATTGGTCCGTTTTCATACCATGAGTTACGGTGTTAGGTCTGTATTTTTCTTTGACCTACCAGACACAGTGAATGTTATCATCAGCAGAACTCAGGTAACTTTTACTTGCCAGTATCTCTCAGGTATCACATTGGAACTGGGTCTACTTGAAACCCGTTACGGTAGAACAAAATTCGACACCTAATTCTCATAAGCAACTTAGTAATAAAGTTACAGTACAATTAATTAAAAGTAAATGGATTGGACACCTACCAAGAATTCCCTGGTACTGTCTACCACAGAGAGCCACACTAAAAAAAATATAACGAGTACAGAGCAAGAAGAAGACTACGCAAAAGATGGAGAGACGACCTTGCATTGCGAGTTGAAGGTCTGGATTTGAATCCGGTCCTCGCCGTTCTGTTCAAGTGTGCGTTTTTTCCAGAGATCCCTAGGATTGCTGCTGGCGCTTCATAATTCGTTCTTTGTGTAATACTCTCGGCAGGTGGCGTGCCATTCTGTGGAGAGGGACCGAGCCATATGGGGGAAAAACCGCTGCAAAGAAGTAATTCCTTCGGCTTTAGAAGTTTTAGTTTCAGTTTGGAATATCTTCATTGCACTCCGGACATGTCCATAGGTACTCGATTTCCTTCGCAATATCTACAACAGCATCCAGTGACTGACCGTACCAGTTTGATGTTGATTGATGAGCCTACTCACGTGATTGTTATGCTGTTCTTTTTTTGCTACTCAAATCTTCAAACCAAGCTCATGCAATCTAGTAGTTGACGTGGATTGGTTTAAATAAAAATCCTCCTTGCGTCCACACTCTATGAAGGCGTTCAAAATATCAGCTCTATCCATTGGCTGGCCATCTGATATGGTGGCAGAGCCAGCCAGCCTGTCTGCTCTCTCATTGTCAACGACACCCATGTGCCCTGGAACGAAGATAAGTGTGATTCTACAAATTGTTGACGCTTGTAGTGATTCAGTGCATTGCCTGCGCACCGAACCAGCCTCTATCTTGCGGATCATACTCAATGAATCACTTAGAATGCACGCATGAGTGTAGTTTTGTGACTCCAGCCAACGTAAAGCATTAGTCACCTCCAGTACCTCCATTGTCATGCTGCTTGTTGTCATACGAAATGCACCACTGGCCTCATGGACCATTCTGCCACATGAGCTTGCAGAGAAGGCCCATGCGGACTTTTCGTGACGAACTACCGATCCATCCGTGTAAATCACAACGGCACCTTCATTGCAGTTTTTATCAATAATAGCCTTAACGTCTGCATCCAGCGCCACGGGATTCCTCTCTTTGCAACGTTTGTCAAATTTAATGATGGTGGAAAAAGTGTTCCCGTATATTGAAGGCATCGGTATCCATTCTTCCCATAATCGATATTTGGAGCCCGCACACAGTGAGAGATAGAACACACCAACAACCCTATCAAATATTATAAGGAAACGAAGGTGGAAATATTTAGGTCATGTTCTTAGATCAGACGAAAAGAGACTAAATCGACAAGTCCTTATGTGGTCACCAGTTGGGAAAAGAAAACGTGGAAGACCAAAGACCACTCTTCGAAGAACAATCCAACAAGAAAGTAAACTATTAGGATGTAAAACCATACAAGATCTCCAACTGCTAGCGACGAACCGCATCACATGCAGATCTAAAACCTCTGCCCTATGTGCCGCTTTGGCACGAAAGGAACAAACTAACTAACTACACCAGCTGAACAGTGTCTGCAGCACGACCAGCCCACGACTTTAATCGACTTCCTACACTGGTGCTGATCAATGGGTGATCCTTTTTAGCACTTATTTTGAGGTACGCTTGTTCAAGGAATGTGCAGAGAAGTACTGGCAGAGAAATAACTGTGCAGAGAAGTAACTTGTGGCAGAGAAGTAACTTGTGCAGAGAAGAACTTGTGCAGAGAAGAAGAAGAATCAATGTGTTTGCGCACCTATAATTTCAAACATATAAGCTTCTGTAGATCTTGCGCAATTTCAGACAGGTGCGGATTTTATCGGACGTATTTTGACCGTGTTCAACATTGTACAAATTGATTGATTTATCGTCGCAACACGTAATCACAAAGTACTGTAGTTTTACAAATTACAAAAACAATTACAATAAACAGCAACGTTTATTTATCGTAATCATTAGTTGTCTCATTTTCAGATCCCAGCTACTGACATATTCAAGGCACCACCTACCAGGCTCACTACTTTACTTGTTATTGTATACAAAAGGTAGAGACATTGATGTTATTAATACTTCTTGCAAGTAAACGTGTACTATTGTATTCAAGTATCTAGTTTTGTCTGTGTTTAATTGCCTATTATCTATCCCCAGGTAGATGATGGAATTGGTTGTCCACTCTTGTCGTTAAGATAGAGGTGGGTGCTACAGAAAGATCCTACGAATACCATGGACAGAAAAAAGAAAGAACACTGATGTTCTGAAAGAACTGAATGTTAAAGACAATTGGCTTATAAACAAAATACTATACAGACAAATTAGATACTTTGGTCACATTAAGCGTCACGATGACCTGGAAAGAACAATATTGGAAGGCAGGGCCCCAGGACGCAGAGACAGACCAAGAAGAAGATAGCTACAAGATATTAAAGAAACCATGAATATGACCATCGGCGAAGTGGATGAACTAACTAGAGACAGAGTGAATTTCAGATGTGCTGCAAAGAGAGCAACGTCTATAAAGGACCCACACCTTGATATTGAAATTGTGGTAAAATCTACAAAATTATCAACAAATATTTTTAAACACAATTTCGACTTGAAAAAATAGTTTCAGCCTCTTAAACAAATACAGTTTACAACCAAGTTATTTATTCATAAAAAGCGGATGAAACTTTCATTCTTCCTCTTCTTCACCCTTCGCCCCTAGGGAAGCATAGGTCCGCAACCAAGGCCTTCCAAGCCTCGCCTATCCAAGGCCATCCTTTCCAGGGTTTTCTGGGTGTTTCTGGGTCTTCCCTTACTTTTATTTCTCTGGGGGTTCCATCGGAGAGCCTGTCTCACGATGCTGTCAGGGGTTTCCTCAGTGTGTGTCCTATCCATCTCCACCTTCTGCTCATTATCTCTTGTTCCACCTGCCGTTGTCCTGCCCTATCCCACAGTTCTCTGTTTGTGGTCCTGTCGCACCATCTCAGATGGAGTATCCTGCGTAGGCATCTATTGATGAATGTCTGCAACTTTTGGTGTTCACCTTAGTTGTTCTCCATGTCTTTGCTCCATACAGAAGGACAGACTTGACATTTGAGTTAAATATCATTATCTTAGTTTTATTCCTAATCATTCTTGAACTCCATGAAACGTTCATAGATTGTGTAAATATGCATGTAGTATGAATAGAAATACGTTTTATGGCTGGAAGATGTATAGGATTAATTTAAATGGAGTAGTAATTGACATTTTTGCAATCGTTTAATTGTTATTTTTCTTTCATTCTTACTAAAAATCATTTTGCATTTTGCTTTTTATATGCAGAAATACTTCACCAATGTAATTAAACAATGAATTAAATTCTAAACACTTGATACATGGTAGATGTTTCATCATCATCAGGTACCGTGCCGGCTGACTTAGGCGATCATGGATTTCCAAAAATCTCTGTCTCTGGTGTTTGCTATCATCTCAGATGTTGACGCTCTTACCGTGCCATGAAGTCAGGCTATCCAAATTTTCTCTCTCTGTCTTCCTCTGTCTCGCCTCCGCTCGACTTTACCGGTTGTTACAATGTGTTCTAAACCTTCCCTTCTCATCACATTCCCGAAAAATGATGACTGCCTCTTTCTTATATTGATAATAAGCTTTCTCTGTGTCTTGACCTCAATTTTTTTTTCCGATCCAGACGCACTTGAACTTTCAGCTCTTCGGCTCGGTGCCATGGTCATCGTAACCCTTCGGTTCGATGCCACGAACACCGTAAATCTGGAGAACCTGTGGCTTTTCTGCAAGCCCGCGGAATTGAACCCGCACTCACAGAGAGCTTCTTGATCTCATTCAACACCTCCATATTAGATATATTAGCAGTCCATGAGATTCTCATCATTCTTCTGTAAAACCCCATCTCTGTGGTTTCATATTGGAGATATTTCATATATAAGAAATAACAGTTTTATGATCAAACTAATGACAGCTGTTTGTTTAAAATTGTATGATTAAAAAGATGGTTTGTAAAAATGTAGTTTTTGCCCTGGTCTGTTAAGAGTAATCATCAATTATAACTATTTCTTTCTTTCTTCTTTTGTCCTCTGCTTTTTTGCCGCTAGGCGTAGCAGGTTTAACTGATGGTCGGTTTCTGAGATAATGCACGCTCGGTCGCTTGAAATGCTGTGGTATTGTGGAGTTTTAAGATGTCTGTAACTCCATCAACCCATCTTTTTCTTGGTCTGCCCTTTCCTCTTGATGATTCCATTTTCAGGTTGTACGCTCTTGCAACTGGTGTATTCGGGTTCATTCTGACCAAGTGGCCAAACCATTTGAGTCTCTGTTTTTCAATAAATCTAATAGCAGGTGTTGTTCCGACTGTTCTTCTAATTTCCTCATTTCTTATATGGTCTCTTATTGTTTTATTTACTGCTTTCCTCAGGCATCTCATTTCGCATGTGGTAATTTTCCTTTCTTGTTCTTTTGTCAGTGACCATGTTTGGCTCTGGTAGCACAGTGTTGGTATAAAGATTGAATTTATAATCTGTCTTTTAGTCACTACTGGAATAGCTGAGTGTTTCAAAATTGGGGTAGCTGGTATGTAATGTTGTTGGCTTGCTGGATTCTAGTTTCGATCTCTCTGTCCAGTCTACTATCAGATGTGAAGATACTTCCAAGGTATTTGAATTCTCTCACCTGCTTTAGCGTTTGGTCATTTGCCCAACATTAATGTATCACTAACACTTTTTAATTATTATTTGTGTTTATAGATAAACAGCAGAGATAGAGTTTAGCATAAATCGATGTCACTAATGTTGTCAGCGCAGGATTGACGTTGAAGAATTAGTACGATTGTGGCAGATTCTGTTGTTTCAGATTCTGGCGAGTAAATATAAGAGACGGCCATGAATTCAGAAGCTGCATGCATTGTCCATGCTATTCTATTGTTATTGGGTATGGTTGCTGGGGTTACTTGTGGAATGTATTTACAAACGGATCTGACTACAGACGCCAGGAGAACATTACACTATTTAGAGGTATTTACTTCTTCTTCTTCTTCGCGTTCGTTCTTTACGACCAATTTTAATCAATCTTTGTGATATGTTTGATCTTTGTCAAGAACGTGTATACGTTGCACATTGGTTTGGTAGGCCCTAAACGCATAGACTTCTATACGTTTAGGACATGTGCATCCGATTTCATCCAAACCTCCTTAGTCGCCTCTTACGACATGCGTGGCAGGTAACAGTGGTTCTATTCTTTACACCCCAAATTTGGGCCCCTGGTAACCACTCGGGTGTTTACGATATTTAAAATGCAAACATATCACCATTAACACAAAAAGAGCAATGTTCAACACAATCTTTCTCTCTACATTTTGCTACCAGTGCCAAACCTGGTCACTGACATTAAATGACAGAAGAAATGTAATCACAACAGAGATGAAGTGTCTACGCTGAATGCTGGGTGTAACAAGAAGAGCCCGGTTGAGAAATGAAGACATCAGGAAAAAGTGGGTCAACATCAGTACTGAACTTCATCAAGAAACAACAAATGAAATAGTTCGACAACAGAAGCAGATTACCAATAATCAGTGAGACACAAAGAACAATATTACTCCGATACAGTGGATACAAAATAATAGGCCGGCCACTCAAAAAGTGGACATCAGAGATAACAGAGGCGACGAAAGACACTATTTATGAAACACACACAAAAGCCCGTGCTAGAAATCTCTTCTTGTCCTGAAGCCTTGAGGCAAATCAGGATTGGAGAAAAGAGAAAAAGACAAGGGACATAGAGAGGCTCGCTCCGGGTGTCTCCATTTTCGACTTGACGCTGAAAAGCAAAATAGGATTAGAGAATCAATAGATAGATAGACAGACAGACAGGCAGACAGAGACGGGAGCAGGACAGGCAGGCAGACAGGCAGACAGGCAGACAGACAGATAGACGGACGATGACAGATAGACAGATGACAAACAGGACAGACAGGATAGAGGATAGATGGATAGACGGATAGACGGATAGACGGATGGACGGATGGACGGATGGAGGATGCATGGATGGATGGATGAAAATGGATGTGATGGATAGAAGGTATAAGATGTAGAAGTAAGATGAGATGTAGAGAAGAAGGAAGAATATGTGAGGACATGATGAATAAATAGATGTGTGGCAAATCTGACGTCATTATTACGTACAATCAGATATCACACCACGCTACCATAAAGCACAGAAGATGTGATATTATTATGTGGAGAGTGAGGTGGGGGGTTTCTTCTTCAACCCTTTTCATACCTCGAGGTATAGTGGATAATACGGTGTTATGCCCGTATTTTTATATCAGTGTCGGCACACAGTGGGTGATGTGATCAATACCACGCTGGCCGCCCCTGCTTCCCGTGTTTTTCATGGGGATATTGATTGAATTATAGCTATTTTTATCGATAAAAAGCTATTGATCAAGTGATAACTATCTTGTATCGATACCAGGCTACTGATAATGTGATAACTATCTTGTATCGATACCAGGCTATTGATCAAGTGATAACTTGTATCGATATCGAAATATTGATAAATTAGTGTCGATCTTGAATCGATACCAAGCTATTGATAACCTGGTGTCTATCGTGCATCGCTACGAGGATATTAATGACTTTGCTGCTAATGTGCTGATTTCGCAGTTAGAGTGCTGACTTTGCAGTTAGGATGCTGACTTTGTAGTTAGAGTGCTAACTTCGCAGTTAAGGTGATGACTTTACAGTTAAGGTGCTGACTTTGCAGCTTCAGTGCTAACTTTTCAGTTGTAGTGCTAACTTTGCAGTTTCAGTTCTAACTTTTCATTAAAAACAAACTGATATCAATTACCAGTTAACACAAGCTGCTAACAACTCAAGAACAAAATGAGTACCTAGCTCACAAAGTTGTTCAACTTGTAATAGTCAGAGCATTTGTTATGGTCTGAGCTCTCCCTTCTTGGTCTTCTTATGGATGGATTCCTTTGCCCAGTTGTAATGACGAGATGAGCGAGAGAGAGATGTGAGTACTTAGGCCTGATGGCCGAGTGGCTAGGGCTTTTGGTTTGAGGCGAGTACTGAGTTGTGTTTCCTCTTAGTATTAGGCGGTGATCCTTAATTCGTTTCTCCCATTGTAGTACATCTTCCTGTTATTTCCTTAACTCCCTTTATTGCATTGTAGTTCCTCCTAGTATTAGGTGATGACCGTTTGTAGTAGAATGGAAAGTATATGATGGTCTTCCATTTATTTCGTATCTGTTACTACTACCACATTTATGACATGATGGTGAGGTCATGACAAATATACACTATGATGATATAATAAATTAACTCAGCTTTGTTTGATTTGGTATTGGTTTATTGGTGGTTTTAGCAAATATTGTTGCCTACCCCAATACCACGTCCACCTAGTTGCAGTGTTTATATCCGTCACTACACAACACTACGTCGATTAGTTTTCCTACGTCAATGTTTCGTTTTAGTGTTGCCATTCTGCTTAGAGAGTGCAACCACTAATTCTGCTGTAAAATATCGAAATATATACAAGCTACACACTAAAGCTAACTGTCTGGTTCCTCAGCTGCCACCTGGGGAGACTAGCTAGCTACTACAAACTGAAGATCTTGGAGAATGGAAATGTTCATCTTACCTTCTAAATCTTCTTTGCCATCGCTATTTTGATGATTATACCATCAGACTCGTTCTTATCACGAAATCGACAGTTGTCTGAAGCTCATCTCTGATGTCTTGTAGTTTTGAATAGAGTGTTGAGTTATAGGGTCAGCATTCCTTTCTAGGATGGACATACAGGGAGGACAGTCTTACCTTCTAAATATTATCCTAATTACTGTGAAATATCATGAAATACAAATATAATGTTACTATTGTTTGTATGCTAAAACGAATATTATGTCATGAAACAATGTTATTCTATCCAGCTGCCTGGTACCATTCTGTTGAATGTGCTGCACTTTACCAGTGTTCCACTAATCATTTCGAGTGTTGTCACTGGAATCACCAATGTTGGAAACTTTCCACCAAGTAAGTCCAGCCTATGCAGAATTAGAGTTTATTTTTTCAATCACTGACAATGTTATCTATGTAGACTAAGTAGGATTAGAGTTTAGTTTTTCAATCAGTGAATCTGTGTAGAATTAGAGTTGTGTATTTGTAATCAGTTAACGTGTTATCTATGCAGGATTAGAGTTTTGTTTCTGCAACCCATGAAAATGTTATCTAAGTAGGATTAGAGCTGTTTTTCAGTCGCTGAAAATGTTATCTATGTAGACTAAGTAGGATTATAAGTTTATTTTTTTCAATCAGTGAATATGTGTAGAATTATAAGATTGTTTATCTTACTAGATTTAGTGCTCAGGTTATGATGGGATTTACGTAAGATATTTTGTTTAGGCCGTAACATCTCTCAGGTGGATGCAGCTTCCTTTCGGCTGTTCCAGG
This sequence comes from Arion vulgaris, assembly GCA_020796225.1. Taxonomy (NCBI): domain Eukaryota; kingdom Metazoa; phylum Mollusca; class Gastropoda; order Stylommatophora; family Arionidae; genus Arion; species Arion vulgaris. Next base: position 35,969,919 of record CM036769.1, on the reverse strand, counting down.
GACACACTGGAAAGTAAAGATGGCGTATGCGACATTGTTCACATCACCATTCGTGTGTCTTAGGTCAAATAAAAACAGGACCTTGCTGTTGCTACGGTGTCCGTGCACTGTCGCCGCAATCTTCCAGGGTGATAAATAAATCAGAACACGCATGGTTATTCACCGAGGTGCAATAATATGCGATATCAATCAATCAGTTGAATACAAACAAACATTCATTAACTCTAACAATACGTCAGGTCGCTGATAAACCCTTCTGATAGTAGCAATTTTCTGATACGCTTCCTCATGAACCAAACTGTTAAATAGAAACAAGATTCTCAATAGTATCCATTTGGTATTATTTGTGCACAATTTTTTTGTTAAATACAGCAGGTGAATTTATAGGAACTCAATCTTACCTACACTGAGATGAAGATCTCTGGAGAAATATCTCTATGACTCCACGAGGGAGCGTACCGAGTATCCGTGGAACGAGAGGCGAGCTCTAACCTCTACGCCACAGAGATCCCTCTATGATAATTAAAGTGATCTATCAATCAAATGTCCTCTTCATCTATTTCTTCATCCCTCCCTGGGACGACCGGGCAAGGTACCGTTGCACAAGCAACTAACATCCCCGGAAAAACTGGGGTGGGTTATGTTGGCGAGCGCAAAATTTCAGTCGCGTTTCTAGCGCCAAATGAAACGACCATTTAGAATATCTGTGCACAGCCCCAGTCCAGCGTTTCCCCGGGACAGGGAAAATACAGAGTAGGCATTGCAAATTGCCAAGTGCCGACACGTGACCCGAAACGGCTGAGAATACTCCTATTCAGGAATAAACTCACCGTGGATAGAAAAGTAAGCAGAGGGCTGACCGGTTCAAACGCAAACATTGGCAAAGGGCGATGCTTTTCGGACGCCGATCATCCTACTTTAGTAAGATGACGTCCAAGTGGCAAACCCATCTGTCCAACAGTTTAGGGAATGCAACCCTAGTAAATAAAATGCTGACAAGAAATCGGATGTGCTGGCCTAGTCACCATCTTTCATTCACGAGATGCTGACCAAGGGCCACGCAGGTACGTATGCCAGTATCTTTTGATGCAGATCATTTGTTAGTGTCATGTTTTAGTTAATTTAGTTTTTCTGTTTTTTCTGTTCTTGATAAAGGTCTTAAGCACCGAAACGTTGAGTGTTGTTTTTTCATATCTTATAATTAATTTTTCCCTTCTTATGTAATACTGTATATACCAGTCTTTGCTCTATCGCCTATTTCCTCAGTATTACCGCAGCCCCCCTAACGATTTTCTCCAGATCTGATCTGATCCAGTCTGACTACCTCAGATTTGTTGATTTTCGTACATCGCATCACCATAGGCACCCAACTTGGCACAACGCACAATCGCTCTTAGACTAAGATCATATACAAACCACAAAGAGTGACTTAATAAGTGGTCGATATGGAACGTTCGCAGATGAAGAAGATGGTCGTGTACTGTGGACCACAAACTGGGTAGTCAGCTTCGGGTCTGTCAGGTTTCCCCACGTGTTTCTTCTCAGCTCACACAGGAGAGGACAGTCTTGCAGGACATGCTCCGGTGTCTGTTCCGCCAGCTGGCACTGACAGAGAGCTGTTTGACATTCCTAGTCTATATAAGTGTTTGTTGATTCTGCAGTGTCCGGTGTGTAGTCTAAATTTAATGATCTGGCCTGTTCTGATTAGGTCATTGAGGAAGTATTTTCCATAATCATATCTAGTGTTTGTCTTCCAGTCTTCTGCAGATTTTCTATGTATGCTGGTTTTGACCTCCTGAAAAGACAGCGGTTGGTAAATTTGATCTTTGACGCTGCCCTCCTTAGCTAAGATATCAGCACTCTCATTGCCTGCAATGCCACAGTGAGATGGAATCCACTGCAAGTGAATTTCTGCCATTTCTGAAAGCTGAGCAAGTTCTCTTTTTAGGTTTTGTACTGTGCTGTCAGGGAGTTATTCCTTTCCATTGCTTGTATAGCTGACAGTGAGTCTGTAAGAAATACCATCTTGTCTGCAGGTACTTGCAGCTTATTCATGTACTATGCTGCCATCAGAAGGGCTAAGAGTTCTACTGTATCTATAACAAACAAACAAACAAATATGATAATTTCAGAACTGTATCTGAATCGGATTTGGTCCACATAAGCAGCATCTCTGTCCTGTAAGATCTTCAATATCTGCTCTCATTCATCACAGGTAAATTGATTCTTGCGGCCTTGTTATACTTCATGACCACAACATTACTAGCTACGATTACCGGAACACTAGTGATAGTTACAGTATTGATACCAGACCATGAACAACATGAGACTCTGAATTTAACTAAGTATGACTTAAGAGAGAGAGCCCAACCGTTGGTAGATATATTTATGTAGGTACCTGTTACTTCCGTTTTTGATGTATATAAGTATGTCATGTTGCTTGTCCATCACGAGTGGTCAAGACTGCTATGCAATTTTTTTTTTTTTTCGGTTTAGTGTGCGTTCACATTCACTGTGATTTGTTTATGTTCTGTTGTGATTTGTTTGTACATATGTGTGTGATTTGTTTGTACATTTGTGTGTGATTTGTTTGTACATTTGTGTGTGATTTATTTGTACATTTGTGTGTGATTTATTTGTACATTTGTGTGTGATTTATTTGTACATTTGTGTGTGATTTATTTGTACATTTGTGTGTGATTTATTTGTACATTTGTGTGTGATTTATTTGTACATTTGTGTGTGATTTATTTGTACATTTGTGTGTGATTTATTTGTACATTTGTGTGTGATTTATTTGTACATTTGTGTGTGATTTGTTTGTACATTTGTGTGTGATTTATTTGTACATTTGTGTGTGATTTATTTGTACATTTGTGTGTGATTTGTTTGTACATTTGTGTGTGATTTGTTTGTACATTTGTGTGTGATTTGTTTGTACATTTGCGTATGATGTGTTTGTACATTTGTGTGTGATTTATTTGTACATTTGTGTGTGATGTGTTTGTAAATTTGTGTGTGATTTGTTTGTAAATTTGTGTGTGATTTGAAAGAATGATCGCAAGTATGTTGTTTTGTGTTTACGGAAGTTGATCTTCAAAAAAAACGAAGATAGAGATGGATTGGACACGTACGTTGTATGTTAGTAAGAACATTGACTAGTACAGCTCTTCGATGGACAGCGGTTGGGAACTAAACACTGAACTTCGAAAGGAAACAGGGGAAAGAACTATGGAAAGAAAGATTTCCATAGGCGAAGGCGAAGGACTTTCTTCACTACATAGGGTTTCCCCATGTGGTTCCGTATCTGTCAGCAGATGACATGCCATCTGTCGAGAGCATTGCACAAAGCAATATCTATGTAGTTCAAGCAATAATCCTAGGGCTCTAATGAAAAAGATGCACATGTGTCTCTGTTCGGATTGGAACCCACAACCTTCAGTACAGTGGCGGCTCTTCATTAAGGACCAGTGGGGCCGGGTCCCACCAAAAATAATGTATAACGTGTATTTATTATTTTATAAATTAAAATATAGCAACCAAAACCATGATTTATCCGGAAAAAATGTCTGGCCCCATCAACAAAAATTATCACGAGCCGCCACTGCTTCAGTACCACAGGCAGACGACTTACCGACTTCGCCATTGAGACCTCCAAAGAGAGGAAAAAGAGGTAAAATATTGTGGTCCGATGAGAGAAACAATTAGATGAAAGGAGGAAAATCCACAACAATAGAAATATGTTATGGAAGTCTGAAGTGTCAGACCGGACACATGGAGGATATCAATATGAACAGATGTTATGCTTTTATGTCCAACACATTCTATTTCAGCGGTATCTGATCAAGTTCATTTCTCTAGCGCATAGCAGTATCCATAATGACTACAGGACAGCAACCTGACGTTCATTTCGGATGAAGTAGTACATAAAATATTAAAATTAAAAATATTGAGAACATGCATTTTCCCAGTGGTTACTTAAGGTTGTGAATCATGGACTATTACACAGAAATTAAGAACGAAAATCCAGTCCTTCGAAACTAAATGCTACAGAAAGATCCTACGAATACCATGGACAGAAAAAAAGAACACTGATGTTCTGAAAGAACTAAATGTTAAAGAGAATTGGCTGATAAACAACATACTATACAGAAACATTACATACTTTGGTCACATCAAGCGTCACGATGGCTTGGAAAGAACAATACTAGAGGGCAGGGTCCCAGGACGCAGAGGCAGACCAAGAAGAAAATGGTTACAAAATATTAAAGAAACCATGAATATGACCATCGACGAAGTGGGTGAACTGGCAAGAGACAGAGGGAATTTCAGATGTGCTGCAAAGAGAGAAACGTCCTATAAAGGAAACGCACCTTGATGAGTTCATAGCATCATTGTTTTGGAACTCGCAGGAAAAGAGGAGTAGAGGAAGGCCTAGACAGACCTGGAGAAGAGAGCTGGAGGCTGATATGTAAAATGATATGTAAAATGATATGTAAAATGATATGTAAAATGATATGTAAAATGATATGTAAAATGATATGTAAAATGATATGTAAAATGATATGTAAAAAATGGAAAGAATTGGAAGGGATGGTAGGAGAGAGGAAGAGCTGGAAAAAGTTTGTTGAAGACCTGTGCTCCATTGGGAGTTGACAGGTGAGAAGAAGAAGAAAGAAGTCCAAAGCATCGTTCAAACGCTGATTCGTCTTCTTACTGGTCATGATTTTAATCTGAATTGGCTGATAAACAACATACTATACAGAAAAATTAGATACTTTAGTCACATCAAGTGTCACGATGGCCTGGAGAGAACAATTTTAGTGGGCAGGGTCCCAGGACGCAGAGGCAGACCAAGAAGAAGATGGCTACACGATGTTAAAGAAACCATGAATATGACCATCGACGAAGTGGGTGAACTGACTAGAGACAGAGTGAATTTCAGATGCGCTGCAAAGAGAGCAACATCCTATAAATGATACGCACCTTGATGATGATGCTTATTATATTATTAGAAGCTGTGGTAAAATTTTAAAAAAATTGTTGTGAAATTGAAGAAATGTTATGATATTGAAAAGCTATGGTGAAATTGAAAAGCTATAGTGAAATTGAAAATATTGGTGAAATTGAAAAGAAATGGTGAAATTGAAAAGAAATGGTGAAATTGAAAAGTTATGGTAAAATTGAAAAGATGTGAAATTGAAAAGATGTGAAATTGAAAAGATGTGAAATTGAAAAGATATAGTGAATATTTGAGAAGCTGTATTGAAATAGAAATCTTGTGTTGAAACTGAAAATGTACTGTTAATGTTAACGTTAGTTAATCCCAATTGATTTATTGATGGTACCATCATTATTGTACTTCGGTGAGTCATGTGTGCTCCCATTTCTTTCTTACACAGGAAGATCTCAGCTGAAGTGCACGAACACCGTAGCACCGGCGAGGGTCTCCAATGTAATTTAGAAGATGAAATGAAAATCGTGGCATATCCTAAAGGACGTAGCCATCAACCACAGTAAACTAGTCGTTGATTTTCTAGGCACCACTTATACATTCAGTAGTTTGCCATTGCTTTCTGAACGGTGAAGTCTATTTTTACCTTTTGTAAAAATCCCACAGAAACAAATTTGCTTCCAATTTTGACCACCGTGGGGTTTGAACCAGGTACGCTTGGGTTCGTGATCGATTTTAATCTTTTTCTAATGAAATTAGTCTGGGTAGCAACTTTCCAGCCTGTTCTTCTCTATTGTGAACTGCGAAGGGTTCTTTTACGTGCTTAAATTGAACACGGAACCAACGTTTTTTCGTCCGCCTCCGATAGGACCAGGATTCGATCTCATCTACATCAGGGATCTCTAGAAAAATATCCCACATGGTCCCTACCTTGCAGCGAACCGAGCACCTTTGGCACAAGAGGCGAGCATCAAACCTCTACGCTACACAGAGACTCCTAATCACAATACAACATGACATTTCGATACACACACAAGTTTGTACAACATGACATTTCGATACACACAAGTTTGTACAACATGACATTTCGATACACACAAGTTGGTACAACATGACATTTCGATACACACACAAGTTTGTACAACATGACATTTCGACACACACACAAGTTTGTACAACATGACATTTCGACACACACACAAGTTTGTACAACATGACATTTCGACACACACACAAGTTTGTACAACATGACATTTCGATACACACACAAGTTTGTACAACATGACATTTCGACACACACACAAGTTTGTACAACATGACATTTCGATACACACAAGTTTGTACAACATGACATTTCGATACACACAAGTTTGTACAACATGACATTTCGACACACACACACACACAAGTTTGTACAACATGACATTTCGATACACACACAAGTTTGTACAACATGACATTGCGATACCCACAAGTTTGTACAACATGACATTTCGACACACACACAAGTTTGTACAACATGACATTTCGATACACACAAGTTTGTACAACATGACATTTCGATATACACAAGTTTGTACAACATGACATTTCGATACACACAAGTTTGTACAACATGACATTTCGATACACACAAGTTTGTACAACATGGCATTTCGATACACACACACGTTTGTACAACATGACATTTCGATACACACAAGTTGGTACAACATGACATTTCGATATACACAAGTTTGTACAACATGACATTTCGATACACACAAGTTTGACATGACCAAACCGCGCCAAAGTCATCGCGTGACCAGTGATAGCAGATACAAAAAATTACGACTTGTAACAGAACCGAAGTGGGTGAACTGGCTAGAGACAGAGTGAATTTCAGATGTGCTGCAAAGAGAGCTACGTCCTATTAAAGGATACGCACCTTGATGATGATGATGAACAGACATCGAGGTAACTATAAATGACCAACTCTGTCATAAATCTGAGAACAAATAAAGATGAAAAAAATAGGGGCAGGAATTGTTGGGGCCCCTAAAACGTGTGTGTGTGTTAAACTAGTAATGTGAGAAATCTGATGAATAATATAGTACCCCAATTTTCTTCTCTGTCTTTTTTTCCAGAATGATCTTTCCTGAAAATTTGGTGACAGCTTATTATCAAACTGTAAGTTATTGACAAGTTGTCAGTAATGTCATATATGTTTGCCATGTGTGTTTAAGTTCTATGTTAAGAACTACTATTATACTACAGGGTGTTCAACTTAAAAGCAGCCTGTGAATGGAGCTAATATGGCATATATGTATGGAAATGAGAAGGTTCAGTTACGACGTAGTATAGGTCAAGGTTGTGTGATGGTGTGTAATTTAAGTAAAATTTCTTCAGGGAGGTACGATGTTGTCCCTGTCGTAGAAACTATTGATTTTTTTAATAAGTCATATCTGGTAACAAAAAATAACTACATGTGAAATGTGTTGCCTGCGAAAAGTTACCAACAACACCAGAAAAGACAGAGTCACCAACATCAGCATAAGAAAGAAAGTTGGCACAGAACCTTGCTTGAATTACATTGAGAAACAGAGAATGAAGTGGTTTGGCCACTTAATAAGAATGCATCCAAACTCAACAGTATACAGAGTCTTCTACAACAGAACATCGGGAAAGAAAGCAAGAGGAAGACCACGGAAAAGATGGTTAGATGGCATAGCAGAATCCTGTGAAAGAGCAAAGATAACAATCACACAAGCCACCAGAACAGTGCAAGACAAAAACAGAAAACCACGACACTGGGCAACAACCTGGTAGCAGTGTGACGACAAAAGTAGAAGATCTGGTAATTTTAAATTTTTTTTTTACTGACAAACCATTTTTATTTTAAATTTAACATAGGAATATATTAAATCTGCAGGTATTTGTCGAGTTTGAGAAAGTTGAATGCGACTCAGACGTGAAGGATCTCTCTATCTGCAGTAGGTGTGCGTGTTTTGTAATTGGTGTGTTTATTTCGCGTATAATATACACCTGGACATGCTGGAGTGCAGGGTATCGAGCGTGCTGATTTTCTTGCAGACAATGCCCCGATTCAAGCGGGCAAAATTATGCACAGAGCCGATGTCATAAATGAAGTACGGTCTCATGAATGTGATATGGGCGAGTCTTAGACACTGGACCGAGTGCGAGAATTAGGAGTAAAGTTTGGACATGCCAGACAGTGTCGTCTTCGTGGTAGAGAGAGAAGGTATACTAATCAACTTCTCATGGGTACGGTGAGCAATGAATTTTAGGATGGTTGCTGCACGGAGGACAAAGTAATTTGGAATGCCCAAAGTCATGACGTCTTCTAAAATAAATACTAATCAACTTCTCATGGGTACGGTGAGCAAATGAATTTTAGGATGGTTGCTGCAGCGGAGGACAGAGCACGCATGGGAATGTTCAATGTGCCATGACGTCGATCTCATAACATAAAATAATATAACATTTCACGTATAATAAATAAGTAAAGGTAAAAAAACAAGTAATTTATACCGTGTGGTATATTGAACAATACAGTTATGATTTTGCTTTGACCAACAACACTGGATAGGTAGCGTCATCAATTCAGCAAATCCACTTTTACTTGGAAGCGTATCTCGGGTAAGAAATTTAGGCTGGGTCGACCTGAGAGTCGTACAGTTGGAAAAATTCATGCTTCCAATGTGGAATTTGATCTTGAGACCACTTCCCCGGCATAGCAAGAACGGTAACTAGTGTGCTTTCCTGTCTCACAATAATATAATTAGACATGAACTTTTATATCTGAAGTTTGGCAGCAGGGAATCTGTTTGAAAGCCACCTATCTATATTGTGTGTTTTGTTTGGTGTCCGAGAGTGACTCTATACCGTTGTTACTGCCTGTAATACTGCTTTTTTGGTCGGTGTAGTAAAGGAGGTACATGTGCTTGTAGAATTTAATGGCTGGATGGTTAGTGTGGTCGTCGCCGAGAAATTGTTCAGGTTAGGAGTTTATCTTTATGTCCTCGACAGAAAAAAAACTCCTAGGCCTTAACGTAGATTGAACCCTAGTCTCCCGTGCAGCCGCGCTCTAATCGATTCGGTCAGACGCTCCCGTTACTCTATAAACTCTATTTATTTGCTCTATTTATCGTATATAACTTTCAATCAATGCTTCAGAGGGTAAAATGGCATATTACAGTATGCGTGGATAACGTCTATAGAGATTTACAACCTCCAGAGGCTCACGTGGATCTACTGTCTTGGGTATGTGAGTGTTTGCTGCAATGAGAAAGCAGGCAGGCGTGCATCAACAGCATCGATTGTTGGGGATAGGAAGATGGATTAGGGGGATTTTCTTCGATATTTTTACCAGTGCTTCTTGTATGAAGACACTGAGAAGATGGATTTAAGGGGAATTTCTCTCTGATATTTTTACCAGTGCGTTCTTGTATAAGACACTGTAGAAGATGGATTAGGGGATTTCTTCGTTATTTTACCAGTGCTTCTTGTATGAAGACACTGAGATGTTGAATAAATCAAGCAATTTAAGGTGTTTGGAATTTCCCGATGTACAAGTAGAACTGGATGCCTGAGGGATAGAGTGAGGAGTGTTTCACCAGTGAGTCCCAGGAATCGTTAGTATACATTCCATTTGACACCTGTTAGGGAAGACTGAGCACTTCTGGCTGGTATCCTATGACGTTGATTCAATAAGCAGTAACCATCACATGATTCATTGAAGTAACTCAGTTCCTTACACTCCAGGACATGCTTGAGTGCAGGGTAACAAGCGTGCTGACTTTCTTGCAAACAATTCCCGGACTCAAGCGGGCAGAAGTATGGACAGAGTCGATGTCATAAATGCGGTACGTTCTCATGTATGTGATATGGGCAAGTCTCAGACAGTAGAACGAGTGCAAGAATTAGGAGTTAAGTTTGGACATGTCAGACAGTGTCGTCGTCGTTGTTGCAGAGAGAGAAGGTACCCTTAAAATGTTCTCATGGGTACGCTGAGCAAATGAACTTTAGGAAGGCTGCTGCAGCGAAGGACAGAGCACACATGAGAATGCACAGTGTGCCATGACGTCAGTCGCATAACCAGTGGTGGCTCGTGGTCAGTTTTCTTGGTGGGGCCAGACACAGATTTTCTGGAAAAAATCAGGGTTTTTGGAGTATTTACTATTATTTGTCTATTCCTGGAAGTTATTATCCCTTTCGATTATTGGTGGGGCCGGGCCCCACTGGCCTTAATGACGAGCCGTCCCTGCACATAACATAACATAACAAGATTCATTTCCCAGCGCATCCTCTGCTGCAACCGATCACGAAATGGTTCATCTGTTTATAATTCCAGGAAGTGCTGAACCAAGGAACTTTTCTTACCCAGGTCCAAACTATCTGGGACTGATCGTTGTCTTTTGTGCAGTGGGTAGCATTCTCAACAAGCTCGAAGACAGAGGGACGCCATTAAAAGCTCTGTTCCATTCTTTCAAATGCGCCATTGACTTTCTTGGCGACGTCATCACCTGGTAAGTACATGTGTACATTTAATCATCAATGACTTTAATGGCTAACTTCATATGTATGTTTATTTATTGTCTATTCCCAGATGGAAGATGTAGTTGGCTGTCCACTCTTGCCGTTAAGCGTAGGGATGAGAACTTTAATTTGCTGTGTAGATCTTGAGAATACAATGTCAATAATAAATAAAGAAAGTAAAGGATGTAGTTGGCTGTCCACTCTTGCCGTTAAGCATAGGGATGAGAGCTTTAATTTACTGTGTGTGATCTTTGAGAATACAATGTCAATAATAAGTAAAGAAAGTAAAGAAACCATTTTTCATACCTCGAGGTATAGTGTGTAGTACGATGTTAGGTCCGTGTTTTCATTGACCGTCGTCACAAGATGGATGACGTGGTCAGCATCACGCCAGCCTCCTTCACTTCCCAGTACTTTCCTAGTACATAATTAAGGGAGTCGACCTGAACCGTCATCGTCGGAAAACTATTCCACGCCCACTGTGGTATTAAACCCGAACCACGCGCCTAAGGACAGTGGTACCAATATTTTCTCTAGTATTACTACTTTCGTTTATTGCTCTTTACACTCTTTGCTCTCTTTACATCTTTGCCTCTTTACATGCCTCTTACACTCTTTGCCTCTTTACACTCTTGCCTTAACTCTTTGCCTCTTTACACTCTTGCTCTCTTACACTCTTGCTCTCTTTACACTCTTGCCTCTTTACACTCTTGCCTCTTACACTCTTTGCCTCTTTACACTCTTGCTCTCTTTACACTCTTTTCTCTTTACACTCTTTGCTCTCTTTACACTCTTGCTCTCTTACCTCTTGCTCTCTTTACACTCTTTGCCTCTTTAACTCTTTGCTCTCTTTACACTCTTGCCTCTTTACACTCTTGCTCTCTTTACACTCTTTGCTCTCTTTACACTCTTTGCTCTCTTTACACTCTTTGCTCTCTTTACCTCTTGCTCTCTTTACACTCTTTGCTTCTCTTTACACTCTTTGCTCTCTTTACCTCTTTGCTCTCTTTACACTCTTTGCTCTCTTTACACTCTTTGCTCTCTTTACACTCTTTGCTCTCTTTACACTCTTTGCTCTCTTTACACTCTTTGCTACACTTTGCTTCTTTACCTCTTGCTCTCTTTACACTCTTTGCCTCTTTACACTCTTTGCTCTTTACACTCTATAGATATTGCTCTGTCTTAGGATAGTGACTCGTTTATTAACCCGGTTTATTGAATCACGCTTGAGTTCAAATTGTTTGCGTGATTTTTCAAAAGGACGACGGCACCACCTTCAGAAAACAATGGCAACTACTGAACGAATAATGTCTCGAAAATTACAAACAGCGTTATAAAGCTGGGGTTGATTCGTAAAGTCCTGTAAAGGATATGCAATTAACTTTAGACGGGGTTTATATTCTACACCAGCGTTTCTCAAAGTGGGGTACCTGCCCCAGTGGGCGCTGAAGCGTTCTAGGGGGCGATAGTGGGTTCAGAAGAATTTGGGGAGTGTCACGCGATTAGGGCGGTGTCTCCTTAAAGAAGAAATTCATAATAAATATGATTTAAAAAATTATTTTCGTGATTTTGTGATTGAATAATTATTTAAAATTGGAATTCTGCATTTTAATTCATCTTATGCCCGTCTCACACGATCCATTTTTTCATCAATTTTCGATTTCATGCATATAATCATTTGAAAATTGACCATGTATGACAGAAATATAATAAATTGTCTATATCAATGAGAAAATAGAGTATGTATGTATGTGGGAGGGGGGCGTAGGCAAACTTAGAATGTGGAGGAGGGGGCGTTACAAAATTTATGTTGAAAAAGCTTGGGAATCTAAAGTAAAGTAAAGGAACCCTTTCATACCCTTTCCTCGTGATATATAGGTCAATACAGTGTTAGGCCTGTATTTTTCATTGACCTTCGGCACACAATGAGTGATGTGGTCAGCATCACGCCGGTCGCCTTTACTTCCCAGAGCATGTCTGGTTGAGGTTGGGTCGACCTGAGAGCCGTCGTGGTCGGGAAAAATTCCACGCACATTGCGTGGAGCTGAACCCAGACCACCAGCCTTGCCAAGCGAGTTCACTAACAGCAGCGGCTCTCTTGGGAATCTATGCTCAACACTATTTATACTCGGTACACGCTTTGTCCTTTTTTTGCACCCGTCACACTCTTTTACACTTGCACTCTCACTCTTTACACTCCTTACTTCTATTTGATAACAAAATATTTTAAAATTGTATATATTTTTGTGTGTATAAATATAAAAAATGGTGTTGGTATATAATATACAAAATATCATTTTCTTTCCAGGTATACACCGTTTGGTATAGTATCATTGATTGCAACTAACATTGCATATGGCAACTATTCTGAGCAGTCATTTGACCAAATTGAAAAGTTTATTTCGCTGTTCCTTATTGGCCTGGCTATTCACACTTTGTTCACTCTACCCATTTTCTATTTGGCGATTACCAAGAGAAACCCAATAGAACATGCTTTTCGCATGACCAGGCCTTTGTGTACAGCATTCTGTACTGATTCCAAGTGGGTATACTTTTGTACAATATTTTAACAGTAAAAATAAATATAAAACGGTTGACTTTTTCAACTTTTAGTTTGCTAACATTAAAACCGTGTTTTTACCCCTTTTTTGATAGCAGAATTTTTTAATGAATGTTTAAATAACTAATAATCTTGTGTAACTTTCATAAATGTTGTGTGCACACGCCTCTTTGAAAACCTCATCATTTGTTTCCTTCGCTGTTTATGGGATTTTAAGTATTCTTCTGTAAAATCACACCACTGTATCTTCCAGCAATTTTATTGATTGTTTGTTCATTGACTTAAATATACGCAATAACATTTGCATATTTCGGCACAGCACATCATATTTCGGCACAGCACATCTTATTTCGGCACAGCACATATTTCGGCAAAGAACATCCCATTTTGGCATAGAGCATCTCATTTCAGCACAGAGCATCTCATTACAGCACAGCATACCCCATTTCAGCACAGCATACCCCATTTCAGCACAGTATATCCCATTTCGACACATCATATCCCATGTTGACTATAGTTTTGTTGGGGTTCACGTTTTTTATCTGGTCTCCAGTCTCCAATCTGTTTACAGGGTACCATCTGTGATTCATCTCTTCAGAGACGGTAGATCTACTTCTGTAATGTACAGAAACCTACAAATATGAGGTGGTCAGACCAGACCAGATCTGGAGACAACCGTGTGTAGGCTACGGTGGTACTAAGTAAATTAGCGTTTAAGGGACAAAGACACGTGTGTATAGTATCAAATAAGTAAGCAAAAATAATATAAAATAAAAAACTAACGACCTCGCAGGCTGAACAACTGTGATCTTTAAGAGATTATTTCGATTTAGATATCACTGTTTATCTCAATGATCAGTTACGTCTATTTCCCAATTAAGAAAAATTATCGGCAGTGGCGGCTCGTCATTAAGGGTCAGGGCCCACATAATCATGTATAACTAATATGAAAATAAGAGCCAGTGGCGGCTCGTCATTAAGGTCAGGCGGGCCTACCATAAATCATGATAACTAATATGTAAATAAGAGCCAGTGGCGGCTGTCATTAAGGTCAGGGTCGGCCACCAAATCATGTTAACTAATATGTAAATACTAATATATAATCTAACCCAAACCTGATTTTTCGAAAATTGTTTTCCGGCCCCAGTAACAAAAACTATTACGAGCCGCCAGTGCACAGATCCATTCTGGAATTGATCAAATTGCCCCAGTCGTCTTCTCCCCTCCTCCCCAATTGTTTATCACTATAATTTCTCAAATACTAATATTAAAAGATTACATAATCTGTTGTTATACCATGTGTAATATTGTTATACCATGTGTATATTATAATGTAATATTGTTATACCATGTGTAAATTGTTATACCAGTGTAATATTGTTATACCATGGTAATATTGTTATACCATTGTAATATTGTTATACCATGTAAATTTGTTATACCATGTAAATTGTTTATACCATGTAATATTGTTTACCATGTGTAATTGTTATACCATGTGTAATATTGTTATACCATGTGTAATATTGTTATACCATGTGAAATATTGTTATACCATGTGAACATTGTTATACCATGTACAATTGTTATACCATGTGTAATATTGTTATACCATGTGTAATATTGTTATACCATGTGTAATATTGTTATACCATGTGTAATATTGTTATACCATGTGTAATATTGTTATACCATGTGTAATATTGTTATACCATGTGAAATATTGTTATACCATGTGTAATAGTGTTATACCATGTGTAATATTGTTATACCATGTGTAATATTGTTATACCATGTGTAATATTGTTATACCATGTGTAATATTGTTATACCATGTGTAATATTGTTATACCATGTGTAATATTGTTATACCATGTGTAATATTGTTATACCATGTGTAATATCGTTATACCATGTGTAATATTGTTATACCATGTGAAATATTGTTATACCATGTGAAATGTTGTTATACCATGTGTAATATTGTTATACCATGTGAAATATTGTTATACCATGTGAAATATTGTTATACCATGTGTAATAGTGTTATACCATGTGTAATATTGTTATACCAGTGGAATATTGTTATACCATATGTAATATTGTTATACCAGTGGAATATTATTAATACCATGTGGAATATTGGAGACTACCTAGCTAGACTCATTTCTAGGTCTAGAGGTTTGCTGCTCTCCTCTCTTTAAAAAAGTGCTCAGTTCGCTCCCTTGTGGAGTCATCAGGATATTTTTCCAGAGATTCTGATCTCAGTGTAGGTGAGATCAAATTCCTAGTCCTATCGGAGACGGACGATAAAATGTATGTCCTGTGTTCAAGTTGAGCACGTAAAGGAACCCTTAGCAATTCAAAAACGAAAAGAGCAGACTGGAAAGACGCTTACCGGGAAAATGTCATAGGAAAAACTCCAAAAAAAAGTTCTTATTAAATATTCTCACCATCTTCTAACTTACAACATCGGGGACCCTCGCCAGTGCTACGGAGTTCGCTTCGTGGACTGCCGCTAAGACCTGCTTGTATAAGAAAAAGATCGGAGTGCACATGGTTACTCACCGAAGTGCTATGATTATGGTCATATCAATCAAGCAATCAATACTAAGCCTGCCTCTTTGTTAAAATATAAATAGAGAATAATGTATTATATAACACGTTTTACAGTAATGTTTGTCTTGTTAACTAGCGTCACGTGTTGATCGCACTAGAGATAGTCTTGTTGCTGCAGACATTGATAAAGATTTGTAGAATATATTGGAATGCAATCTCAGATCCTCAACCAAGATGCATTTGTCTACAGCTAGTGAGTTTGCATCTACATTAACTGCAACAATTATCTCCATATTGGAAACTTATGATTCTAGGTAAGACAAGAGTAGTTATAAACTAACAGAGAATGAAGATTTAGTTATAAAATTGTGGTTATGAGAGCTGTTGAGTAATCTAGGAAGGCTTTATTAGAACCTTTAAGAGAATGACAGATTTAGTTAGAGAGTAACTAGAGAATGAATGATTTAGTTAAAGATTAACTAGAGAATGACAGATTTAGTTAGAGATTAACTAGAGAATGAATGATTTAGTTAAAGATTAACTAGAGAATGAATGATTTAGTTAAAGATTAACTAGAGAATGAAAGATTTAGTTAGAGATTAACTAGAGAATGAAAGATTTAGTTAGAGATTAACTAGAGAATGACAGATTTAGTTAGAGATTAACTAGAGAATGAAGACTTAGTTAGAAATTAACTAGAGAATTAAAGATTTAGTTAGAGATTAACTAGAGAATGAAAGATTTAGTTAGAGATTAACTAGAGAATTAAAGATTTAGTTAAAGATTAACTAGAGAATGACAGATTTAGTTAGAGATTAACTAGAGAATGAAAGATTTAGTTAGAGATTAACTAGAGAATGAAAGATTTAGTTAGAGATTAACTAGAGAATGAAAGATTTAGTTAGAGATTAACTAGAGAATGAAAGATTTAGTTAGAGATTAACTAGAGAATGAAGATTAGTTAGAGATTAACTAGAGGAATTAAAGATTTAGATGAGATTAATAGAGAATGAAAGATTTAGTTAGAGATTAACTAGAGAATGAAAGATTTAGTTAGAGATTAACTAGAGAATGAAAGATTTAGTTAAAGATTAACTAGAGAATGAAAGATTTAGTTAGAGATTAACTAAGGAAATAAATGTTTCCGTCCGTGTTGGCCAGGGCCGCATGGGAAGCAAAGAATAGTACCACTGCAACCTACAAGGCATGTCGTAAGAAGCCACTGATATAGGACATAGGAAGCTACCTAGTAAATAAAAGCATCGCAGAAATCGGATGTGCTGGCCTACTTGTAGGTGCCTAACTGGCACATCGTACAATCGTTCATAGGCTCAGATCACATACAAATCACACAAAGGGGTTAACAAGTGGTTGATATGGGGACTTTGAAGAAGAGGAAGAAAATATTTGTAGTTTTTCTGTTTAGTTGGTTCGCTATGAATATAGGCATAGACATGTGCCTAATATGGCACCAGTGACTTATTTTTACATAAAGGCTTGCTTTCCTTATCACCAGTGTCATTTAATATTAAGGAAAGCGTTAGTTCGACTTCAGAGGTAAGTGTGTTAAAGACAAGCAGAGAATTAAACTATGTTTATGATATTTATGTTCATTTATGATATTCACAATTTATATATATATTTTTTCCGATCCAGAAGCACTTGAGCTTTCAGCTCTTCTGCTCGGTGCCATGGATATCGTAACTCTTTGGTTCGGTGTCATAAATCAACTAAGTAGAGAGGAACAGGTTGTCATTTTTCGTCTACGAACAGGGCACAATAGACTGAGGTACCATCTGTTTAACAAGTATAAAATAGGCCCATCTGACATATGTACATGTGGCACCAGCAAGATGACAGAGACACACATACTGCAAGAATGTCCAACGTACATGGAACAGAGAGAAAACACATGGCCAATCCCCATATCAGTCCAAGACAAGCTATACGGAGATGTACATAGACTCCGGTTGACCACTAGCTACTTTAAAAGTATACAAATCGATGTCTGAAAACGTTGGAAGAAGAAGAAGAAGGTGTCATAAACACCGTAAATCTGAAGAACATGTGGATTTTTCTGCCAGTCCGCGGAATTGAACCCGCACTCACAGAGGGCTTTTCACCCGCAGTCCAACACGCTACGAACACGCTGGGCATGCGGGCAATTTATATCAATATATTCTGTTCCTATCCCGTTTGACAAATAAGTCTTCCACAAGATATATCTGTTGTCGTGTTTCACAAATTAGTTTGTGCAATGGCGGCTCGTTATGAAGGGCCATTGGGGCCGGGCCCCACCAATAATAATATGTAACGTGTATTTATTATTTTATAAATTAAAATATAACATAACCTAAAACCATGATTTTTCCAAAATTTGTATCTGGCCCCACCAACAAAAATGAGCACGAGCCGCCACTGAGTATGTGTAACATTGTTTCTGTTCTCTAGCCTGGCATTGACGATAGTTATACTGTTTACGACTCCCTTACCACATAAACATATCGCAACGTTGTTCATTGTTCTGCAAGCCATGGATCTGCCCAGCAACGAAATTGAGCACTTATTTGCAGTCGAGTGGTTATTGTAAGTGTTACATTGTGTTTGATATCTTAAATTTTATTATACCTGTTTTCTAATATAATAATAATAATAATAATTCCTCTCGTATCGTTATACGTTACATAAAGCCTGCAAGTAATTTCTACATACCGCTCTATCCTGGGCAGCTCGCTCAATCTCCTCCATGGAACTGAGACCGATATTTCTTGCCTCTCACAGCAAAGTTCGTTTCATGGTCTCCTTAGGTCGTCCTATCTTTCTTGAATCCTTTGCATCCCGCTTCAATGCCTTGTAGAGATGCGGAGTTACGTGATTTCATACCTATGATCTAAAAGGCTGCGGGAATTTTTATTATTTTTATATTTCATTTTAGATGACAGAAAAAAACAATCTTAAAGAAAGTGACGTTTGCATGATTAAAAAAAAGGTGGAACAACAAATTTGTCCCGTGTGTCGCCCGTGTGTTACCGGGGCCCGCAAAGAATAGTACCACTGCAACCTACAAGACATGTCGTAAGAGGCGTCTTATGTAGGACTTAGTGAAGCTATCCTAGTAAATAAAAAGCGTCGCAGAAATCGGATGTTCTGGCCTACTTGTAGGCGCGTAGCTGACACAACGTACAATCGCTCTTATGCTCAGATCACATACAAATCACACAGAGTGGTTAACAAGTGGTCAATATGAAGCGTTTGAAGAAGAAGAAGAAGAAGAAGAAAAAGAAGTCTTGTGTGTTTTGATAAGCATGTTGATTGCAATGTTTTTAATTTATATTCCTCTTACACAAATGGTACAGCTACGTTATTCTTCCCTTACCGCTGCGCATGCTGAATAACCTAATGTAATGTCTGACAGAACACGCTATCAAATGTATACATTTAAAAACAAACATAATTAATTCATAACTCGGTAAAGAAAGCACGTAGTGAGTTAAAAATTGTCATTTTGACCTACACATTATTTCTGCATGAATATGTTGTCCAAATTCCAGAGTTTGGTATTTCCAAGTTTTTCATGTGACACAGAAACAATCAGTTTTATAAATACAATCTAGGTTGTACCGTATCCCTTCGTGAATGTTATTTCATATTATATTAATGTCGTAAGAATGGGAAGTGTTTGAGAATTCCCAATCTAGATCTTCGCATTGTAAGGCAAAATGTTCTACTCACTTCCTTGACTCATCGAGTCAGGTACTAATTTCTTTCAAATTAGTATTTTGTGTTATTTTTGGTTTGCTCGCTATGAAATGAATTCAAGCACAGTCTAATATGGCTCTTCTGATTTTTGCATTAATGCTAGCTTTCCTTATCATCAGTGACCCACGCCATACTGTGTAACCTTGTTCCGACTTTTGAGGTACTTATAATTTACATCCCTAAGTAAAGGATCAGGATACCTGTAGTCCATACGAGTACCGTGCCCCGAGCAAATACATTTTTTGCCTTGAACCCCGAAATTAGCACGGCACGGGGTTACTAGTGAAGCGTGATTTCGACTTCGTAATCGACGCCCGGTGGCGTCAGTGTCTTAGGGGTTAGTGACTCGGTCTATTAACCTAGACGTTCTGAGTTCGAATCACGTTGCGGACAATTTGGTTGCAAATTGTTTCACGTGATTTTACAAATGGACAATGGCACCACAAGTTCAGAAAACAATGGCAAACTACTGAACGTAATAATGTCTAGAAAAATCACAAACAGCGTTACAAAGCTGGGGTTGATTCGCAAAGTCCTGTAAAGGATATGCAATTAACTTTTAATCGACTCCCAGGTTTTCAGATTAGTTGACTACAATGTACTTCAGTCTACTAGGGTCAAGAACCCTATCTCTTTTGATTTCATTGTATGTGTTCTTACTACTGAACTATTCTGTCGCAATGATCGTAACTTCAATAAGATGTATCATATAATGCATATATTTATCTATAATCGATCTGTCTGTCTGACTGTCTGTCTGTCTGTCTGCCTGTCTATGTATTTACATATCTAGCTATTAATATATATATATATAAACTTCCTTTTTAAGTCATATTATACATACAAGGTGTTAAAACTAAATTAGGAATTTTCAATTAAAATGTTGTATCAATCCTAACATATGCTAGCGAGAGTTGGAAAATGACTAAAGATATAGAAAGCAAGTTGAATGCATTTGAAAATAGATATCTGCGAAAATAATGAATAAAAAGGAACGCATTCAGGAAAAGTGATGAAATCAGAGAAATGTCTGGTCAACCACTAGTGACAACTGTTATAAGAAAGAGAAGATGGAGATATGTTGGGCACACCTTGAGGAGAAATGATTAAAAAATATCAAAGCAGGCATTGAAGTGGAATGCAAAGGGTTCAAGAAGGAGAGGACGACCCAAGGAGACCCTGAAACGAACTTTGCTGAGAGAGACAAGAAATATCGTTCTCAGTTCCATGGAGGAGATTGAGAGAGTTGTCTGGTATACAACGGTATGGAGAAATTGCTTGCAGGTCCTATGTAACGTATAACGGTACGAGAGGAATTATTATTAATATACATACGTTTAAGCCATATTTTTACACGCTTTTAAAAAAAAAAAATTGTTAATAAAGAGTGATCTATAAATGTGGTATAACATGTTGTTGAGTACAGTACATGTTGTTGAGTACAGTACATGTTGTTGAGTACAGTACATGTTGTTGAGTACAGTACATGTTGTTGAGTACAGTACATGTTGTTGAGTACAGTACATGTTGTTGAGTACAGTACATGTTGTTGAGTACAGTACATGTTGTTGAGTACAGTACATGTTGTTGAGTACAGTACATGTTGTTGAGTACAGTACATGTTGTTGAGTACAGTACATGTTGTTGAGTACAGTACATGTATTAATAAAAATGCAGCTTTCAGTTCTGCACACTATGTTATACCAAATTCAATTGCAAAGAGACAGTAAGCAAAAATATGCTTTTAGCGTGCGCAGACTAGGAGTTAAATTACACCTTATGTAGCTTACACTTTTCAGTTTCAATTACACCTTATGTAGCTTACACTTTTCATTTTCAATTACACCTTATGTAGCTTACACATTTTAGTTTCAATTACACCTTATGTAGCTTACACTTTTCAGTTTCAATTACACCTTATGTAGCTTACACTTTTCATTTTCAATTACACCTTATGTAGCTTACACATTTTAGTTTCAATTACACCTTATGTAGCTTACACATTTTAGTTTCAATTACACCTTATGTAGCTTACACTTTTCATTTTCAATTACACCTTATGTAACTTACACTTTTCAGTTTCAATTACACCTTATGTAGCTTACACTTTTTAGTTTCAATTACACCTTATGTAGCTTACACTTTTCAGTTTCAATTATACCTTATGTAGCTTACACTTTTCAGTTTCAATTACACCTTATGTAGCTTACACTTTTCAGTTTCAAATACACGTAATGTAGCTTACACTTTTCAGTTTCAATTACACCTTATGTAACTTACACTTTTCAGTTTCAATTACACCTTATGTAGCTTACACTTTTTAGTTTCAATTACACGTAATGTAGCTTACACTTTTCAGTTTCAATTACCAATGTTCAATAATTGACAGACATCGCATAAGAACAGTGGCCAATAACTGGGGGAACTGTATTTGTGCTGGAATCCTGGATCACTACTTCAGCGATATTTTCCAAAAAGTAAGTCTTCTAGTCTGTACGCCAACATGCCAACTATAACTGTGATTGTGCTTGCTTCTAGTCTGTACGCCAACATGCCAACTATAACTGTGATTGTGCTTGCTTCTAGTCTGTACGCCAACATGCCATCTATAACTGTGATTGTGTGTGTTGCAAGTCTGTACGTCAACATGCCAACTATAACTGTGATTGTGCTTGCTTCGAGTCTGTACGTCAACATGCCATCTATAACTGTGATTGTGTTGTTCTAGTCTTACGCCAACATGTCAACTATAACTGTGATTGTGCTTGTTCTAGTTGTACGCAACATGCCAACTATTACTGTGATTGTGCTTGTTCTAGTCTGTACGCAACATGCCAACTATAACTGTGATTGTGCTTGCTTCTAGTCTGTACGCCAACATGCCAACAATAACTGTGATTGTGTGTGTTGCTAGTCTTGTGTTCTGTGCATCATATGTATATTCTAAGCTTCTAAGGAAAGTACGCGAAATCAAACTATCATACCCAGAGTCATGGTATGTGCAAAGTTGCACTGCTCGGTTGCCAAACAACTACTTCATTTGATATTTTATCATGCAATTTCTGTCGTCATGAAATAAATAAGCTCTAAAAAGAGGCGTTTCTTAAATACCTTACGTTTACTCTGAAAAGATGCTTCGTGCGTGAACCACGTGAAGTTCAAAGTAACAAACGTCGGGTGTCATTCACTTCTGTTGGAAGTAAGTTGCAATTGTGTAATACTTGTTAAGAATCTCAAAATCTCATGTAGTACTTGATAACACTCCAGATGTACTTGTTATTTGGATTCCCATGTAAAGGATCTTTGTTTTCTGTACTCCAACTGTATGCCTTCCTTTCTCGTTCGATGTCCATCAAAGAGCTGTATTAGGCATTGTCCCTCCTGGCATACGACACACGTGACCAATCCACTTCTATCTTCGTCCTTTACTTGTTTGTTGACTTTGACAATTTATTTGATAGTCTGGTCTGATCACTAGCACGATGTTATCAACTTTCAAATCGGCGATCTGTTCACGGTAACAAAAGTTCACACAAACTTGCATCAGTAGCATCCTTCGTTGGTTAGTTGAAGACAGTGGCGGCTCGTCATTAAGGGCCACTGGGGCAGGGCCCTACCAAAAATTAAGTGTAACGTGTACTTATTACTTAATAAATTAAAATATTAACCTAACACAAAACCATGATTTTTCCTAAATTTTTTGTCTGGCCCCACCAACAAAAATGAGCACGAGCCGCCTCTGGTTGAAGATATATATGGGAACGTCGTTCAGATTCTCAGCGACCGACTATTGAAATAACCCAATGCAACTAATGAGGTTCAAAACAGCGTTTTAAAAAGTTTTGTTATTTTTCAAATATTATGTGTACGAGTTAATTCAAAATTTAGGAAATATTTCAAGAGCGGCAGAAAATCATCATGACATGTACCGCCATGTTGAATCACAAAATACAAGGTATAGTTTTGTGATACTTCTCTCAACAGTGATTGATTTCATTGATTGATCGTGTGATCATCATTGCACTTCGGTGAGTAACCATGTGTGAACCGATCTCTTTCTTACACAGGAAGAACTCAACGGCAGTGTACAAACACCGTAGCACCGGCGAGAGTCCCCGATGTAATTTAGAAAATAGTGAAAATATTTGATTGGAATTGTATTATTTAATCTTTTTAATGAATTTTACCCGGGTAGTGTTTTGACAGTATCATCATCATATTGAGCTTGTCCCTGTCGGAACTTGGTTCCCATGACAGTACCTCTAAGTTCCTCCCTGTCCTGCTTGAGGTGTCCGGCTTCTGTCGCAATCAGTGGCGGCTCGTCATTAAGGGCCAGTGGGGCCAGTCCTCACCATACCATAAATAATGTTTAACGTGTATTTATTATTTAATAAATTACAATATACCCAAACCCAAAACCATGATTTTTCTGAATATGGGTATCTGGCCCCACCAACAAAGAAGATCACGCTCCGCCACTGGTCGCAATTATACTCAACTTCTCTATGACATCTTGCGCCTATCTATTTTGCGATCTTTCTCTCCAAGTTTGTACGGTACCAATCCTTACACAATGATCTTCTCTAGCGAATCATGTCGTTTTATATGCCTAAAGTATTTCATTGTAAATAATGTAAAGCATGTAACGAATACAACATGAGAATTAACATCGACAAAACAGAAGTAATGACATTCGCCAGAGAGAAAAACACTACCAACATCTCCATCGATAATCACCTACTAAATCAAGTAAAAGATTTCACATACCTATACCTGGGAGCATTTTTCAGCAAACGGAAGAATAACTAATGAAATTCAACACAGATGCAACAAAGCAAATCAAATGATAGGGCAAATGGCGTCAATTTTAAGATGCAAACACGTCACCATGAACACAAAAAGAGCAATGTTCAACACAATCTTTCTCCCACATTATGTTACCAGTGCCAAACCTGGACGCTGACAACAAACGATAGAAGAAAACTAGTCCCAACAGAGATGAAGTGTCTACGCAGAATGCTGGGTGTAACAAGAAGAGACCGGTTGAGAAATGAAGACATCAGGAAAAAGTGGGTACAACATCAGTACTAGACTTCATCAAGAAACAACAAATTAAATGGTTCGGTCACGTAAACAGATTACCATCAGACAGTGCACCCCAAAGAGCAATGCTGCTCCGATACAATGGGTACAAAGCAAAAGGCCGGCCACGCAAAAGATGGACCTCAGAGATAACAGAGGCGACGAAAGAGACTATCTACGCAGCGCATACTAGGCCCGTTTGAAATCTCTTCCTGACCTGACGCTGTGAGGCATACAGGATTCGAGAAAGAAGAAAGAAAGTATTTCATTTTCTCATTGTCATCTTCCTTATCAAACATTTCTCTTCAATCTTAAGCTGTTGTCAAATGAAAACAAGGCCGTACCGTGCTATGATAGGAAGAGGCGCCCGCATCAGTCGGCACGTAAAGGGGCGGCAAAAACAACAAAATCAAAATTATAATTTAAGATTATTTTAAGTAAAAAAACATGTAAGTGGCGGCATTTCGAAGACTTGCATCATACTGAGAAAATATACAGCACGGCCTGAATGAACATATTTGATATTTGTTTATCTATATTATTCTGAGTACCCACCCTTCTAAAAAAAAACTTGCCCTCGAAAGCTTCAATAGATCTTTCAAATGGTTTATCAATAATCCATGCCTCACAAGTCATAACTTTGATAGAGAAAATAATATATTCTCTTAAATGTAGAATTTAGTTTTATATTTTCAATATAACCAAATTTGATATTTTCGACAGCACTTGACCTAATTTGAAATATTTCGACAGCACTTGAAATAACTTGAAATATTTCGACAGCACTTGACCTAATTTGAAATATTTCGACATCACTTGAAATAACTTGAAATATTTCGACAGCACTTGACCTAATTTGAAATATTTCGACATCACTTGATTGAATTTGATATATTTCGACAGCACGTGACCAACTTTGATATTGGTGGTGCAGTAGTTTCTTTAATGGAAACTGAAAGTGCAGAAACCGTGAAAGAAGCATCTTCTAGTCAGGAGGAATTGAGTGTTGAATTTGATGAAAGTGATGTATCCAAATAAATATTGAATCTGATCAACAGTGATAAACAGCAATGTGTCCGTCATGTTTCAGAATATTGCACAATCATCTCTCTAAATAGAATAATCAAATTCAGTAGTCTCTCAGCAATCAAATTCAGTAGTCTCTCAGCAATCAAATTCAGCGATCTACTTACATGAATATGCCATTGCTTTAACTACATCACAAAGTCATCACTCTAGCCACATCGTCTGTGTAGCATTCTAATCACATCATAACAACCGTACTTACGTTAACCATTTGACCGTGTCACACTCTAATTACATCACAACGTCTTTACTCTCTAACTCCACAACTGTATCACACTCTAATCACATCACAACGTTTTTACTCTAAATACACAACTGCGTCACACTCTAATTACGTCACAACATCTTTACCCTAATTCCACAACTGTGTCACACTCTAATTACGTCACAACGTCTTTACTCTAACTCCACAACTGCGTCACACTCTAATCACATCACAACTTCTACACTAATTTAACATTCTAAATCCAGGAAGACGTAGAAGAAGAAAAAGAAGAAGGATAGGGAGAAATTAGATAAAGAGGAAGAAGAGAAACAAACCGGAAAGAAGATTGAGGTTAAGTGTGAGAGAAGAAGTGGACGCTAACAAAGACGCAAACAAGGACAAGAAGAGGAAGTAGATAATTGAGAAGGAGTTAGCTAAAGAAGATGAAGTAGATAATTGAGAAGGAGTTAGCTAAAGAAGAGGAAGTAGATAATTGAGAAGGAGTTAGCTAAAGAAGATGAAGTAGATAATTGAGAAGGAGTTAGCTAAAGAAGATGAAGTAGATAATTGAGAAGGAGTTAGCTAAAGAAGATGAAGTAGATAATTGAGAAGGAGTTAGCTAAAGAAGATGAAGTAGGTAATTGAGAAGGAGTTAGCTAAAGAAGAGGAAGTAGGTAATTGAGAAGGAGTTAGCTAAAGAAGAAGATGAAGTAGATAATTGAGAAGGAGTTAGCTAAAGAAGAAGATGAAGTAGATAATTGAGAAGGAGTTAGCTAAAGAAGATGAAGTAGGTAATTGAGAAGTAGTTAGCTAAAGAAGATGAAGTAGTAATTGAGAAGAGTTAGCTAAAGAAGAAGATGAAGTAGATAATTGAGAAGGAGTTAGCTAAAGAAGAAGATGAAGTAGATAATTGAGAAGGAGTTAGCTAAAGAAGATGAAGTAGGTAATTGAGAAGGAGTTAGCTAAAGAAGATGAAGTAGGTAATTGAGAAAGAGTTAGCTAAAGAAGAAGATGAAGTAGATAATTGAGAAGGAGTTAGCTAAAGAAGAAGATGAAGTAGATAATTGAGAAGGAGTTAGCTAAAGAAGATGAAGTAGGTAATTGAGAAGGAGTTAGCTAAAGAAGATGAAGTAGGTAATTGAGAAGGAGTTAGCTAAAGAAGAAGATGAAGTAGATAATTGAGAAGGAGTTAGCTAAAGAAGATGAAGTAGGTAATTGAGAAGGAGTTAGCTAAAGAAGATGAAGTAGGTAATTGAGAAGGAGTTAGCTAAAGAAGATGAAGTAGGTAATTGAGAAGGAGTTAGCTAAAGAAGATGAAGTAGATAATTGAGAAGGAGTTAGCTAAAGAAGAAGATGAAGTAGATAATTGAGAAGGAGTTAGCTAAAGAAGATGAAGTAGGTAATTGAGAAGGAGTTAGCTAAAGAAGATGAAGTAGGTAATTGAGAAGGAGTTAGCTAAAGAAGAAGATGAAGTAGATAATTGAGAAGGAGTTAGCTAAAGAAGATGAAGTAGGTAATTGAGAAGGAGTTAGCTAAAGAAGAGGAAGTAGGTAATTGAGAAGGAGTTAGCTAAAGAAGAGGAAGTAGATAATTGAGAAGGAGTTAGCTAAAGAAGATGAAGTAGATAATTGAGAAGGAGTTAGCTAAAGAAGATGAAGTAGGTAATTGAGAAGGAGTTAGCTAAAGAAGATGAAGTAGATAATTGAGAAGGAGTTAGCTAAAGAAGATGAAGTAGGTAATTGAGAAGGAGTTAGCTAAAGAAGATGAAGTAGGTAATTGAGAAGGAGTTAGCTAAAGAAGATGAAGTAGGTAATTGAGAAGGAGTTAGCTAAAGAAGATGAAGTAGATAATTGAGAAGGAGTTAGCCAAAGAAGATGAAGTAGGTAATTGAGAAGGAGTTAGCTAAAGAAGATGAAGTAGGTAATTGAGAAGGAGTTAGCTAAAGAAGAGAAGTAGGTAATTAGAAGGAGTTAGCTAAAGAAGAAGATGAAGTAGGTAATTGAGAAGGAGTTAGCTAAAGAAGAAGATGAAGTAGATAATTGAGAAGGAGTTAGCTAAAGAAGAGGAAGTAGGTAATTGAGAAGGAGTTAGCTAAAGAAGATGAAGTAGGTAATTGAGAAGGAGTTAGCTAAAGAAGATGAAGTAGGTAATTGAGAAGGAGTTAGCTAAAGAAGATGATGAAGTAGGTAATTGAGAAGGAGTTAGCTAAAGAAGATGAAGTAGGTAATTGAGAAGGAGTTAGCTAAAGAAGATGAAGTAGGTAATTGAGAAGGAGTTAGCTAAAGAAGAGGAAGTAGGTAATTGAGAAGGAGTTAGCTAAAGAAGATGAAGTAGGTAATTGAGAAGGAGTTAGCTAAAGAAGATGATGAAGTAGGTAATTGAGAAGGAGTTAGCTAAAGAAGATGAAGTAGGTAATTGAGAAGGAGTTAGCTAAAGAAGATGAAGTAGGTAATTGAGAAGGAGTTAGCTAAAGAAG
This sequence comes from Arion vulgaris, assembly GCA_020796225.1. NCBI lineage: Eukaryota > Metazoa > Mollusca > Gastropoda > Stylommatophora > Arionidae > Arion > Arion vulgaris. The sequence continues at coordinate 35,941,700 of CM036769.1, read as the reverse complement.
ATGAAGTAGATAATTGAGAAGGAGTTAGCTAAAGAAGATGAAGTAGGTAATTGAGAAGGAGTTAGCTAAAGAAGATGAAGTAGGTAATTGAGAAGGAGTTAGCTAAAGAAGATGAAGTAGATAATTGAGAAGGAGTTAGCTAAAGAAGAAGATGAAGTAGGTAATTGAGAAGGAGTTAGCTAAAGAAGATGAAGTAGGTAATTGAGAAGGAGTTAGCTAAAGAAGAAGATGAAGTAGGTAATTGAGAAGGAGTTAGCTAAAGAAGAGGAAGTAGGTAATTGAGAAGGAGTTAGCTAAAGAAGAAGATGAAGTAGGTAATTGAGAAGGAGTTAGCTAAAGAAGATGATGAAGTAGGTAATTGAGAAGGAGTTAGCTAAAGAAGATGAAGTAGGTAATTGAGAAGGAGTTAGCTAAAGAAGATGAAGTAGGTAATTGAGAAGGAGTTAGCTAAAGAAGATGAAGTAGATAATTGAGAAGGAGTTAGCTAAAGAAGAAGATGAAGTAGGTAATTGAGAAGTAGTTAGCTAAAGAAGATGAAGTAGGTAATTGAGAAGGAGTTAGCTAAAGAAGATGAAGTAGATAATTGAGAAGGAGTTAGCTAAAGAAGAGGAAGTAGGTAATTGAGAAGGAGTTAGCTAAAGAAGAAGATGAAGTAGGTAATTGAGAAGGAGTTAGCTAAAGAAGATGAAGTAGGTAATTGAGAAGGAGTTAGCTAAAGAAGAAGATGAAGTAGGTAATTGAGAAGGAGTTAGCTAAAGAAGATGAAGTAGATAATTGAGAAGGAGTTAGCTAAAGAAGATGAAGTAGATAATTGAGAAGGAGTTAGCTAAAGAAGATGAAGTAGATAATTGAGAAGGAGTTAGCTAAAGAAGAAGATGAAGTAGGTAATTGAGAAGGAGTTAGCTAAAGAAGATGAAGTAGATAATTGAGAAGGAGTTAGCCAAAGTAGATGAAGTAGGTAATTGAGAAGGAGTTAGCTAAAGAAGATGAAGTAGGTAATTGAGAAGGAGTTAGCTAAAGAAGATGAAGTAGGTAATTGAGAAGGAGTTAGCTAAAGAAGATGAAGTAGATAATTGAGAAGGAGTTAGCTAAAGAAGAAGATGAAGTAGGTAATTGAGAAGGAGTTAGCTAAAGAAGAAGATGAAGTAGGTAATTGAGAAGGAGTTAGCTAAAGAAGATGAAGTAGGTAATTGAGAAGGAGTTAGCTAAAGAAGAAGATGAAGTAGGTAATTGAGAAGGAGTTAGCTAAAGAAGATGAAGTAGATAATTGAGAAGGAGTTAGCTAAAGAAGATGAAGTAGATAATTGAGAAGGAGTTAGCTAAAGAAGATGAAGTAGATAATTGAGAAGGAGTTAGCTAAAGAGAGAAGTAGTGTAATTGAGAAGGAGTTAGCTAAAGAAGATGAAGTAGATAATTGAGAAGGAGTTAGCTAAAGAAGATGAAGTAGGTAATTGAGAAGGAGTTAGCCAAAGAAGATGAAGTAGATAATTGAGAAGGAGTTAGCTAAAGAAGATGAAGTAGATAATTGAGAAGGAGTTAGCTAAAGAAGAAGATGAAGTAGGTAATTGAGAAGGAGTTAGCTAAAGAAGAGGAAGTAGATAATTGAGAAGGAGTTAGCTAAAGAAGATGAAGTAGATAATTGAGAAGGAGTTAGCTAAAGAAGAGGAAGTAGATAATTGAGAAGGAGTTAGCTAAAGAAGATGAAGAAGGTAATTGAGAAGGAGTTAGCTAAAGAAGATGAAGTAGATAATTGAGAAGGAGTTAGCTAAAGAAGATGAAGTAGGTAATTGAGAAGGAGTTAGCTAAAGAAGAAGTAGATAATTGAGAAGGAGTTAGCTAAAGAAGAAGATGAAGTAGGTAATTGAGAAGGAGTTAGCTAAAGAAGAGGAAGTAGATAATTGAGAAGGAGTTAGCTAAAGAAGAGGAAGTAGATAATTGAGAAGGAGTTAGCTAAAGAAGAGGAAGTAGGTAATTGAGAAGGAGTTAGCTAAAGAAGATGAAGTAGGTAATTGAGAAGGAGTTAGCTAAAGAAGAGGAAGTAGATAATTGAGAAGGAGTTAGCTAAAGAAGAAGATGAAGTAGGTAATTGAGAAGGAGTTAGCTAAAGAAGAGGAAATAGATAATTGAGAAGGAGTTAGCTAAAGAAGAGGAAGTAGATAATTGAGAAGGAGTTAGCTAAAGAAGATGAAGTAGGTAATTGAGAAAGAGTTAGCCAAAGAAGATGAAGTAGATAATTGAGAAGGAGTTAGCTAAAGAAGATGAAGTAGGTAATTGAGAAGGAGTTAGCTAAAGAAGAGGAAGTAGGTAATTGAGAAGGAGTTAGCTAAAGAAGAAGATGAAGTAGATAATTGAGAAGGAGTTAGCTAAAGAAGATGAAGTAGGTAATTGAGAAGGAGTTAGCTAAAGAAGATGAAGTAGATAATTGAGAAGGAGTTAGCTAAAGAAGATGAAGTAGGTAATTGAGAAGGAGTTAGCTAAAGAAGATGAAGTAGATAATTGAGAAGGAGTTAGCTAAAGAAGATGAAGTAGGTAATTGAGAAGGAGTTAGCTAAAGAAGATGAAGTAGGTAATTGAGAAGTAGTTAGCTAAAGAAGATGAAGTAGGTAATTGAGAAGGAGTTAGCTAAAGAAGAAGATGAAGTAGGTAATTGAGAAGGAGTTAGCTAAAGAAGATGAAGTAGGTAATTGAGAAGGAGTTAGCTAAAGAAGATGAAGTAGATAATTGAGAAGGAGTTAGCTAAAGAAGATGAAGTAGGTAATTGAGAAGGAGTTAGCTAAAGAAGATGAAGTAGGTAATTGAGAAGGAGTTAGCTAAAGAAGATGAAGTAGATAATTGAGAAGGAGTTAGCTAAAGAAGATGAAGTAGGTAATTGAGAAGGAGTTAGCTAAAGAAGAGGAAGTAGATAATTGAGAAGGAGTTAGCTAAAGAAGATGAAGTAGATAATTGAGAAGGAGTTAGCTAAAGAAGAGGAAGTAGATAATTGAGAAGGAGTTAGCTAAAGAAGAGGAAGTAGATAATTGAGAAGGAGTTAGCTAAAGAAGATGAAGAAGGTAATTGAGAAGGAGTTAGCTAAAGAAGAGGAAGTAGATAATTGAGAAGGAGTTAGCTAAAGAAGATGAAGTAGATAATTGAGAAGGAGTTAGCTAAAGAAGAAGATGAAGTAGGTAATTGAGAAGGAGTTAGCTAAAGAAGAAGATGAAGTAGGTAATTGAGAAGGAGTTAGCTAAAGAAGATGAAGAAGGTAATTGAGAAGGAGTTAGCTAAAGAAGAAGATGAAGTAGGTAATTGAGAAGGAGTTAGCTAAAGAAGAAGATGAAGTAGGTAATTGAGAAGGAGTTAGCTAAAGAAGATGAAGAAGGTAATTGAGAAGGAGTTAGCTAAAGAAGATGAAGTAGATAATTGAGAAGGAGTTAGCTAAAGAAGATGAAGTAGGTAATTGAGAAGGAGTTAGCTAAAGAAGAAGATGAAGTAGGTAATTGAGAAGGAGTTAGCTAAAGAAGATGAAGTAGGTAATTGAGAAGGAGTTAGCTAAAGAAGATGATGAAGAAGAAAAACAAGAAGAAAAGAAGATGAAAAAGAACCAGAAAAGGAAGGCTATGAATAATAGAAGAGATTGACTGAGAACGTGATTGAGTTTAGATGAGAGACTGGACCCGACGACTCTGGTCACTTCCAACTGACTAACCTGAAGGAGTAAAAAAATAAATATTTACCTAAACGTATGTTTCATAGTCTATCTTTCTATTCTTGTCTCTAATTCTGTTTTGCCTCACAGCGACATGATAAAAGGAGATTTCTAGAACGGGACTTTATGTGCGCTTCATAAATAGTCTTTCGTCGTCTCTGTTATCTATGAAGTCCATCTTTTGCGTGGCCATCCTTTTGCAGTGTATCCATTGTATCGAAGCCACATTGCTCTTTGAGGCTGACTGTCTGTTGGCAATCTGCTAATGTGGCCGAACCATTTAATTTGTTGTTTCTTGATGAAGTTTAGTACTGATGTTATAATTTTACATAATAACAGTTTACATAACAGAACACCAAACCAAACAAACATACAAATAGATAACACCAGAGTAAAGAAAGTTTCTGAATTCAAATATTTAGGCAGCATTTCTACAGAGGACGGAAAACTAGATAGAGAAATAGAGACAAGGTGTCAAAAGCAAATGCAGTGACCTACCAGCTGGCACCATTACTACAACACCCAAAGATCAAGATGGAAGTGAAAAGACAAATGATAAAAAGTATTTTCCTACCAACACTTTGTTACCAGTGCCAAACTTGGTCTCTTACAGCAACACATCACAGAAAGCTTACCACGTGTAAAATGAAATGCTTGAGGAAGGCAGTGGAGTCACCAGGAAAGACAGACTACGAAATGGGGACATCAGAAGCAGAGTGGGCATAACTTCATGCACCGAATACATCGAAAGACAACAAATGCAGTGGTTTTGACATTTAATGAGAATGAAATACAACCAACCATCAATAACAGCATACAATAAAAATAGATCGGGTACTAGAGATAAGGGAAGACCAAGAAAAGATGGATAGACAATATCAAGACCACACTACATAAACACGGATATAACACAACAAGGACGACTCATCTAGCCCTAGAACGCAAATTAAAGCTCCCATCCCTACGCTTAACGGCAAGAGTGGACAGCCAACTACATCTTCCACCTGGGAATAGACAACAGATAGACAGTTTACATTAAAAAGATTATCAAAAATTGGACTCAATTTATGAAAAACAAAAACAATTGAATAAAATACAGTATAAATTTTATTGTTACACTCCCACAACACAAACGTCTAATACGACAATGCACCACATCAAAACTAAATACCAAGGTACCAAGCAAGCCTACTTTAATTGGAAGATATAACCAAATATTTCGAAAGTAACAAAGATAACATTTAGAAATGTGATATACTGATACATGTTGCTAAAAATATTATGTGTTCCCATTTGATAAAAGGTTTGGTTATATTCTACTTGATCGATATAAGGGCAGACTGCAGTAAACAAGGCCGTGTCGTACTATGATACAGATACAGAGGCGGTCACATTAGGCGGGTTCATAAGGAAGAGGGGGGCGGCGGAAACATAAGTGGGGGTGGTACCATAAGGGGTGGGTGGTACCATAAACGGGGGCATAACAGCGAAATCAAAATCAGAATTAAATGTTATTCTAGAAGAGAAAAAACATTTAAGGAACGCCATTTCGAAGACTTGCATCATACTGAGAAAATATACCGCACGGCCCTGGCAGTAAAATTATGTAGCAATATCGGAACACGTAAAAATAAAGTACTGTAGTTTTACAAAATTCAAAAATAGTAACGATACACATCAAGTTTTCACCAAAGACTTTATCAAGCAAAGAATAGAACAGAAGTATAGAAATTCACTTCTCACACAGTACAGAATGTATTGTCTGATTCTGTATGTTCTGTGCCGTGTGAGAAGTGGATTTCTTCCCTTCTGTTGCATCCTTTGCTTGATAAGGGCCTTTTGGTCGAAACGTTGCTGTTTATCGTTATTGTTTTTGTATTTTGTTAAACTACAATACTTTGTTTTTACGTAAAATTGTACATACATGTATAACATGATAAAATAATACAGTTGAATCAAACTTAATAATAATAATTCCTCTCGTACCGTTATACGTTACATAGGGCCTGCAAGTAATTTCTCCATACCGCTCTATCCTGGGCAACTCGCTCAATCTCCTCCATGGAACTGAGACCGATATTTCCTGCCTCTCTCAGCAAAGTTTGTTTCAGGGTCTCCTTAGGTCGACCTCTCTTTCTTGAACACTTTGCATCCCACTTCAATGCCTGCTTTGATATTCGTTGATCATTTCTCCTCAAGGTGTGCCCAACATATCTTCATCTTCTCTTTCTTATAACAGTTGTCACTAGTGGTTGACCAAACATATCTCTGATTTCATCACTTCTCCTGAATTCATTCCATTTTATATTCATTATTTTTGCAGACATCTATTTTCAAATGCATTCAACTTGCATTCTATATCTTTAGTCATTTTCCAACTCTCGCTGGCATATGTTAGGATTGATACAACATTTGAATTGAAAATTCGTAATTTAGTTTTTATACTATATAACTTGCAGTTCCATATTTTATTTAGACTTTTAAAAGCATATATATGGCCAGAGATGAAGTGTCTACGCAGAATGCTGGGAGTATCAAGAAGAAAACTAGCACGATGGAGATGAAGTGTCTACACAGAATGCTGGGAGTATCAAGAAGAAAATTAGACACAACAGAGATGAAGTGTCTACACAGAATGCTGGGAGTATCAAGAAGAAAACTAGTCACGATAGAGATGAAGTGTCTACACAGAATGCTGGGAGTATCAAGAAGAAAACTAGCCACGACAGAGATGAAGTGTCTACGCAGAATGCTGGGAGTATCAAGAAAAAATAGCACGAGGAGATGAAGTGTCTACGCAGAATGCTGGGATTATCAAGAAGAAAACTAGTCACGACAGAGATGAAGTGTCTACGCAGAATGCTGGAGTATCAAGAAGAGACTGGTTTAGAAATGAAGACATCAAATAGAAGTGGGTACAACATCAATACCAAACTTCATCAAGAAAAAGAAATGAAATGGTTCGGCCATATAAGCAGATTACCAACAGAGAGTGCGCCTCAAATAACAATTTTACTCCGATACCGTGGATAATAAGCAAAAGTTCGTCTATGCAAAAAAGAACCTCGGAGATAACAGAGGCGATGAAAAACACTGTTTATGAAGCGCACACAAAAGCCCGTTCTATAACTCTCTTCTCACTGTTGCATTGTGAGGCAAAACAGGATTAAAGAATAGAAAAAAAGAAAATATATATGGCCGTTTTCGTCTTTACAGACGGTCAATTGTCAAGTGTTTACTGAGTTTGCGATTGTCTCTCTTGACTTTCAGTTTGTCCTTTTCAAATGGTTATGCACCTTTGCGTAATATTGTTTTCCACATAACTCGGTCATCAGCTAGTTCTTCCTATTTGTTGGGACCATATAAATGTTCTTAATCGAGGCCAAGCAGATATCCCTATATCTGAACAGTGGTCTGCCTTGGGGAATCTTCGATTCCAATAGTTCACAGAACAACACCTGTTGGTGTATGTGGTTATTTTTCATACTTCACGCATGTCCCAGCCAACTTAGCTTAGTCAGAGCCAACTATAAACTTATAGGCCTTCAGACTCAGGTAAGAATTATGGGAGATCAGACCATAACTACACCACGTTACCTCGCATTTCAATATTGGTGTATATAGACGAATTCATGTTAAAATCAACACAAAATGCTAAATCGAAGTTATATTATGCAACAAGTTAAGTTTAACAAAAAGGAATATCAATATTATGAATATTTTTACCAATAAATTACCATAGACTCACAGAATTGAGTAAAATTGTAAAAAGCTTGCAGTGTTCTATCAAACATATATCTAAAATTTCAAGCCCCCTTCTCTGATCTAGGTCAGGGAATCCCCAGTCAGTTTCTGACCTAGTTATCTAGAGTTGGCTGTGGCTTAGTATACTATCGATGACAATTAAGTGAAGAGTAACTGATTGATTGATTGATTGATTTATTGATTGATTGATTGATTGAACCACCATCATTGTTCTTCGGTGAGTAATCATGTGTGCTCCGATCTCTTTCTAACACGTTAAGATCTCAGCGGCAGTGCACGAACTCCGTAGCACTGGTGAGTGTCCCCAGTGTAATTTACAATATGATAACAATATTCTGCATAAATTTTATTTTTAATCTTTCTAATTATTTTGGCTGGGCAGCGACTTTCCAGCCTGCTATTTTCAATTTTGAGCTGACATAGGTTTTTTTTTACTTTCTCCACTTGAACAAGGAATCTACGTGTTATCACCCGTCTCCAATAGAACTATTGGTTGACTATTAGCAGTCCAAATCAATATTTATACAAGTTATCTAGTCATCATCATCAGGTGCCGTGCCGGCTGGCGTAGGCGATCATGGATCTCCACAAATCTCTGTTTTTGGTGTTTGTTATCAACTCAGATGCTGACGCTCTACCGTACCATGAAGTCAGGCTATCCAACATTTTCTCTCTCTGTCTTCCTCTGTCTCGTCAACCCTCGATTTTATCGGTTGTCACGATGTGTTCTAAACCTCCCTCCTCATCACATGCCCGAAAAATGATGACTGCCTCTTTCTTATATTGATGATAAGCTTTCTCTGTGTCTTGATCTCATTCAGCACCTCAACATTAGTCATTTTAGCAGTCCATGGGATTCTCATCATTCTTCTATAAAACCACATTTCTGTGGCCCTCAGAGTTCGATCTGTGTTCATTGTCAACTGCATCTATGTCGTTTTGTTCTATGTAGCTGAATAACTCGCATTCTGATCGGATTGACAAGGACTTGTGCAGATTGTTCTCATAGATCATGTTCGTTTCAATCTGCCTTTAATTTCGATCATCTGTCATCTATGTTCCAGACTACGAGGTTAAATTTGACTAAGTTATCTATATTGATCTAAACTGAAGAACTGACACCATTACCAGGTTTGCCTATATGGCTTCGTATCTGTACAGAAATGTACGACATCTGCGAAAGTGTTGTACAAATCTAACTCGTAGCTCCAGCAAGAATTCTTGATCCAATACAATTTCAGTGGACTTGGGAGGAATTTGAACTCACAACCTTCACGACAGCAGTAAATGTTTATCTCCATGAACCAAGAGCCCACATAGAACCTACTAGAACCTACAATAGATGACCTACAGAGACCACATAGAGACCTACATAGAGATCCAGCATAGAGACCCACATGACAATAGAGACCCACATAGAAGACCCACATAGAGACCCTGCACATAGAGACCCACATAGAGACCCACATAGAGACCCAATAGGGCCATAGAGACCCACATAGAGACCCACATAGAGACCCACATAGAGACCCAAATAGAGACCCACATAGAGACCCCAAGCACATAGGCCACTAGCAGACCCACATAGACAGAGACCCACATAGAGACCACATAGAGACCACATAGAGACCCACAAGAGACCCACATAGAGACCCACATAGAGACCCACATAGAGACCCACAATAGAGACCCACATACAGAGACCCAAGGACATAGGGCATGCTAGAGCAACTCACATAGAGACCACAGGACATAGAGACCCACATGAGGACCACATAGAGACCCACAGAGACCCACTACTATAGAGACCCACAGGGCTGAGTGAGGGTTATCACTCAAGAGCCTACAGGCTGAGTAGGTGCAACCCACATATAGACCCACAGGCTGAGTGAGGGTTACCAACCTAGAGACCACATGGCTGAGTGAGGTTCCAACTCATGAGACCGGTTTGAGTGAGGGTTAGCAACCCACATAGAAATCCCCAGAGCTGAGTGAGGGTTAGCAACCCACATAGAAATCCCCAGAGCTGAGTGAGGGTTAGCAACCCACATATATAAAAATGGCTTTAATATTAGACAATACATACAAAAACTGACATAGTGTTATCAACAATCTCAATAATGTGCTTCATTGGAAAACTCTAAATTGTAAACACAAACACTCAACAAATGTCAATGATAAGTTGCAACTCTATTTTCCATTGGGAATGATAGATATTATAGAGGACAATCGAAATGACAGCAATGTTGTTTACTATTCCAGGTAATCGAACAGAAGAAGCTGATATTTTATACTATTCAGTCAATTTCAGTAAATGCTGATATTTCTATACTATTCAAGTCAATTTCAGTAAATGCTGATATTTCTATACTATTCAAATCAATTTCAGTAAATGCTGATATTTCTATACTATTCAAGTCAATTTCAGTAAATGCTGATATTTCTATACTATTCAAGTCAATTTTAGTAAATGCTGATATTTCTATACTATTCAAATCAATTTCAGTAAATGCTGATATTTCTATACTATTCAAGTCAATTTCAGTAAATGCTGATATTTCTATACTATTCAAGTCAATTTCAGTAAATGCTGATATTTCTATACTATTCAAGTCAATTTCAGTAAATGCTGATATTTCTATACTATTCAAATCAATTTCAGTAAATGCTGATATTTCTATACTATTCAAGTCAATTTCAGTAAATGCTGATATTCGTATATTATCAAATCAGGCATTGACGTATGATGCCCAAGAAAGAAGGAACAGGTTCAAGAAAGAAGGGACATCACAGGGAAACCCTGAAACGAATTTTACCAAGAGAAGCAAGAAATATAGGGCTCAATTTCATAGAAGAGATTGAGCGAGGTGCCCAGGACAGAGCGGTATGGCGAAATTACTTGCAGACCCTATGTAAAATATAACAGTGGGAGATGTGTCAATTATCATGGAATTGAAGGGAATTATCGATTAACTGTTGATAAAAATGACATCCCACTAGCTGACCACATTGAGAGAGATGGATGTCGATACTGATGCAGCCCGAAAAGAACGGCATATCAAATATGCAAAGAGATTGATTAATCAACATCAAACTAGCGTGTTGGACCACTGGACGCTGCTGGATTTGTTAAGACGGAGATCAGAGCACATATGAACGTATACGGAGTGCTATGATGATAGTCCTTATATAACTGATAACTGAAAACCAACAGAAGGAAGAATAATAATTTCTTGCTTATAAAAATTAATATATAATTGATTTATAAGAAAATCTGAAGAAAGAACTAAAGTCGCTGAATGTTTGCACCAGAGAGAGATTGCACTTCTTGTGCCTCCTGAACTAGTGCGCAGCATGGGCAGAACACTGCAGCGAGACCATCTGTCAAGATACTACCTTCAATATTGTTTTGTTCCCTAATCTTCTCTCTAGTTAAAATATGAAAGATAAAGCTTATCGGTGGGAATAAGTAAACTACCCCACAGAGCAAACAGTTCTCGCCAGTAGCCTCGGCGTTTTTACCATGTGTATAACATGGCACGATGAAAGATATTACACACAAACCAACATTACTAAAACAACCAAATAGTCCATGTTTAAAAGACATGACTATTGACAATTATTTATTGGTTTCTCCCAAAGTCAATATTAAATCCAAGCAATTAACGTCAGTTTTCAATCAAAAATCCCACTGTATAACACACTTGTGCTTGTATCCTCTGTTGACCTAACAAAGACGTTGATGACTTGCGCGTGGCTGTTCAATTCTTAAAGAAGGACTTCGCTACGTTGGATGTCTTCTTTAGTGACCACAATATGACGACAGCAGCCTAAATAACAATCAAGCAACACCATGATTAGTTCAATTTTGTTTAGTTGTAATGGGTTTGACTCCGAAAAAAATAATTTTCTTTATTAATTAAGTCAGAGAAATTTTTTTTTATAATGAACATATTAAGCTAAGAATGTAGATCGATTTTAATGTTTAAAAAAAAAAGTTGCATGGTTGACATGACAACAGCGACCATCGTTTTAAAAAATACACTAGGCTCCTAACATTTACAAAACAAACAAATATATTGAAAAATAAATGAGTGATTCATAAACTGTAAGCATATTTACAGCTACTGATGCATTTATTATTTGTAAAATCTCAAGAAATATATGTTATTTTTATTTTAAAATCTATGCATGCCAAAAAACCGCACAAAACGTGTCATCAGTTCACATTGAAAAATTAATTTAAAAACACATATTCACGAAAATGTAATTTGAAATTCACCAGTAGCTACAAAATGATATGGGAGATATGTACCTCAAATTTCGTGTATCTAGCTTTAGTATTAGTTAAAACTCAGGGATTTCCGACACAAAAATTAAAAAATGATTTTGAGAAAACTCAATTTAAAACTTGGAATTTGAAAGAAAAAGGTATAGAACTGAACGTATCTTATTAATGTTGTAATGCTAATACGCAAACAAAACAACATAATTGTATGTGTAATCGATAGTACGATTGTTGTATTTTATAGAACTAAGTACTTTGAAAATTGATGTTTTTGACTAAAACTAAAATTCTCTAGATAGCCACACCCCTTAATGAAAAGTAACATTGACAAGAAATGGGCTTCTTATGTGATCATTTTCTCATGCATAGATGTTCCTATAGGTGAGCTGTCTTTGAACTGAAGTTACCACATTAGTGAAGATTTGAGCATAGAAATTAAATTTATCAGCTCTCAGCGAACAAAATCAGTTCAAATTAAAACAAATAAGAACGGATATCAAATTAGAGATAAGCCAGACTAGACATTGCTGACATCAAACGGATATGAGACCAGATGAAGCCAGACTAGACATTTTGCTGACATCAAACTGATATGAGACCAGATGAAGCCAGACTAGACATTTTGCTGACATCAAACTGATATGAGACCAGATGAAGCCAGACTAGACATTTTGCTGACATCAAACTGATATGAGACCAGATGAAGCCAGACTAGACATTTGACAACTAAAGCATCCAAAGCGACTAAATGGACCAGAGTGAAGCCAGACTCAGACATTTTGCTGACATCAAACTGATATGAGACCAGATGAAGCCAGACTAGACATTTTGCTGACATCAAACTGATATGAGACCAGATGAAGCCAGACTAGACATTTTGCTGACATCAAACTGATATGAGAGATGAATCAGACTAGACTTGCTAACATAAAGTGTCGCTGACATCAAACTGATATGAGACCAGATGAAGTCAGACTAGATCATTTGCTGACATCAAACTGATAGGACCAGATGAAGCGACTAGACATGTTGCTTGACATCAAACGGATATGAGACAGATAAAGCAGACTGACATTTTGCGACATCAAACGATATTGAGACAGATGAAGCAGACTGCATTTGTGATATCAACAGATATGAGACCAGATGAAGCTAGACTAGACATTGACATCAAAGGATATAACGATGAATTCAGACTAGCTGTTGTACATCAAAGATATAAGACAGATGAAGCTAGACTAGACATTTTGCTGACATCAAATATTATAACGTATATCAGGATTGATGAATCCAGACTAAGACTCCTTGCTAACATAAAAAGTGTCGGGAATATGGCACAATTAAATCCGCTTTAGGAGCTACATCCATTGTCTATCGAGACTAACAACGCGTCATTATTATCATCATCAGTAGCACATAGCACACTGACACATTCCATATACATAAATACAGTGACGGCTCGTCATTAAGGGCCAGTAGGGCCCACCAAAAATAATGTATAACGTGTATTTATTATTTTATAAATTAAAATATAGCAACTAAAAACCATGATTTATCCGGAAAAAATATCTGGCCACCAACAAAAATGATTACTGCATATACATATATATCTCTTATAGTGTAAATTTCATTTGAGAAGTGATGAAATCAGTGAAATGGCTGGTCAACCACTAATAAAAACTGTATAAGAAAGAGAAGATGGAGATATGTTGGACACACCTTGAGGAGAAATGATAAACGAATATCAAAGCAGGCATTGAAGTGGGATGCAAAGGGTTCAAGAAAGAGAGGTCGACCTAAGGAGACCCTGGAACGAACTTTGCTGAGAGAGGCAGGCAATATCGGTCTCAGTTCCATGGAGAGATTGAGCGAGTTGCCCAGGATAGAGCGGAATGGAGAAATTACTTGCAGGCCCTATGTAACGTATAAAAGTACGAGAAGAATTATTATTAATATAACACTTAAACAGACATTCTGTTATTTAAGCAATGTTGTCAGTTTGTTGTGACTTTGTTGAGTTTCTAGCATCGTTCTTCTATTTCTCTGTCTGCTCTCATCTGTTTTTTTTTTTAGATATGTTAAAATGTACGTGTTAAGAGAAAACTGTTGTAGGGGAAAACATCAAAATAATTCAAGGGTAGCGTCCCTTGGTTTATCTACGCGTATTCCCACAGGAAGTAAATCATTGGTTTGATTGATCATCATTGCACTTCGGTGAGTAACCATGCGTGCTCCGATCTCTTTTCTTACACAGGAAGATCTCAGCTACAGGGCACGATATGGCCCCCGATCTTATTTTGAAGATGGTGAAGATATTTTTGCAAGGGCACAATTTATTAGAAAAGACTACAAAAATCATTGGCCCAGCATAGCGACGGTTTAAAAAAAAATTAAAATGTTACTAAAAAATATATGAACATTTTTTGATTTTTTTTTAATACTGTCTTTATTCACATGGTTATTCGTCAGAGTGAGATAAGTTCAAATTTGACCCCTATAACCCATAACTTACACACAACATATCTGCCACTATGATATATATTAGTTGTGTAGAAAAATGAAGTAAATTACAACTAGATCAGATCTACGACCACCTTCACATCAAAGATAAATTGAAATTAGTATCTAGCACGCCCGTGTGGTGCAAGAAGCATAGAATAGTAATAGGCGACTGGTGAGTAGGACCGGGGGAAGCTACCCTAGTAAAAAAAAAAGCATCGCAGAAACTGTAGACGCATAACTGGCATAACGTCCAATCGCTCTTAGGCTCAGCTCACATACAAATCACACAGCTGGTTAACAAGTGGTTGATATGGAGCTTTCGAAGAAAAAGTATCAAGCATGCTTAATTTATCTTGTCTTTTTTCAACTAATTTCTACTTCTTTACGTTCGTTCTTTACGACCAATTTTAATCACTCTTTGTGATATGTTTGATCTTTGCCAAGAACGTGTATACGTTGCACATTGGTTTGGTAGGCCCCTAAACGCATAGGCTTCTACACGTTTAGGACACGTGCATCCGATTTCAGCCAAACCTCCTTAGTCGCCTCTTACGACATGCGTGGCAGGTAACAGTGGTTCTATTCTTCACTATCCCTAAATGGCCTCCTAGTAACCATCTGGGCCTTCAACTAGTTGAAATTAATCCATGGAGTCCGATTCACTTGAAATTAAAATAAAATATAATTTCAACATTGAAAGTTGAAAGATAAAATATAATTTCAACATTGAAAGTTGAAAGATAAAATATAATTTCAACATTGAAAGTTGAAAGATAAAATATAATTTCAACATTGAAAGTTGAAAGATAAAATATAATTCCAACATTGAAAGTTGAAAGATAAAATATAATTCCAACATTGAAAGTTGAAAGATAAAATATAATTTCAACATTGAAAGTTGAAAGATAAAAGTATTCAACATTAAGTTGAAAGATAAATATAATTTCAACATTGAAAGTTGAAAGATAAAATATAATTTCAACATTGAAAGTTGAAAGATAAAATATAATTTCAACATTGAAAGTTGAAAGATAAAATATAATTTCAACATTGAAAGTTGAAAGATAAAATATAATTTCAACATTGAAAGTTGAAAGATAAAATATAATTTCAACATTGAAAGTTGAAAGATAAAATATAATTTCAACATTGAAAGTTGAAAGATAAAATATAATTTCAACATTGAAAGTTGAAAGATAAAATATAATTTCAACATGAAGTTGAAGATAAAGTAATTTCAACATTGAACTCCTTGTGTGCACATAACGAACCCTGATGAAAAGAATCAAAATCAGACAAGTAATGTTCATCGTAAACACAATGCAAAGAAGCGGTTTGGAAGATTTGCTGACAACGTATAAAACACATGAAAGGAGAAATCGTGAAAGGCATAGGGAGAAGGTGTTGGATAGTCTGAAATCGTGGTTCAACAAGAGTCCGACGCCCGTATTGATAATCTGCAAAATGCAGAGAGAGTTGTAGAGAGACACGATCGCTTCTGCCAGCAAACTTGACACTTGGTTGATAGAAGAGTAAATGGCAACCCCCTGGTTATAACTGCGGTCAGTGGCGGCTAGTGCTAATTTTTGATGGTGGGACCAGACAAATTTGTTATTGAAAATCATGGTATTGAGTTAGGTTATATTTTTATTTATACAATAATAAATACACGTTACATATTATTTTTGGTGGGGCCGGCCCCACTAATGACGAGCCGCCACTGACTGCGGTTATGGTAACTGTATCCGCACACATGCAATGTATGGTGTAGATGAATACTTGTTTATTTCATTATTATTTTCACAATTATGAAACAAACTATAATCTATGCTATATTCTTATAACAGCCTTCACAACGCAAACCTTTTATGCTATATTGATATAACAGTCTTCACAACACATACGCCCTATGCTATATTGATATAACAGTCTTCACAACACATACGCCCTATGCTATATTGATATAACAGTCTTCACAACACATACGCCCTATGCTATATCGATATAACAGTCTTCACAACACATACGCCCTATGCTATATTGATATAACAGTCTTCACAACACATACGCCCTATGCTATATTGATATAACAGCCTTCACAACACATACGCCCTATGCTATATTGATATAACAGTCTTCACAACACATACGCCCTATGCTATATCGATATAACAGTCTTCACAACACATACGCCCTATGATATATTGATATAACAGTCTTCACAACACATACGCCCTATTCTATATTGATATAACAGTCTTCACAACACATACTCCCTATGCTATATTGATATAAGTCTTCACAACACATACGCCCTATGCTATATCGATATAACAGCCTTCACAACACATACGCCCTATTCTATATTGATATAACAGTCTTCACAACACATACTCCCTATGCTATATTGATATAAGTCTTCACAACACATACGCCCTATGCTATATTGATATAACAGTCTTCACAACACATACGCCCTATGCTATATTGATTTAACAGTCTTCACAACACATACGCCCTATGCTATATTGATATAACAGCCTTCACAACACATACGCCCTATGCTATATTGATATAAAGTCTTCTAAACCATACGCCCTATGCTATATTGATATAACAGCCTTCACAACATAGCCCTATGCTATATTGATATAACAGTCTTCACAACACGCCCTATGCTATATTGATATAACAGTCTTCACAACACATACGCCCTATGCTATATCGATATAACAGTCTTCACAACACATACGCCCTATGCTATATTGATATAACAGCCTTCACAACACATACGCCCTATGCTATATTGATATAACAGTCTTCACAACACATACGCCCTATGCTATATTGATATAGCAGTCTTCACAACACATACGCCCTATGCTATATTGATATAACAGTCTTCACAACCAAACCTTTATGCTATATTGATATAACAGTCTTCACAACACATACGCCCTATGCTATATCGATATAACAGTCTTCACAACACATACGCCCTATGCTATATTGATATAACAGCCTTCACAACACATACGCCCTATGCTATATTGATATAACAGTCTTCACAACACATACGCCCTATGCTATATTGATATAACAGTCTTCACAACACATACGCCCTATGCTATATTGATATAACAGTCTTCACAACACATACGCCCTATGCTATATCGATATAACAGTCTTCACAACACATACGCCCTATGCTATATTGATATAACAGTCTTCACAACACATACGCCCTATGCTATATTGATATAACAGTCTTCACAACGCGAACTTTTTATGCTATATTGTTATAAGTCTTCACAACACATACGCCCTATGCTATATTGATATTCTTCTTCTTCTGACGATCGCTCTTAATGCCGATTTTATCATTCTAATGGAATATATAAACAACCTAACACCAAGAACGGGTGTACGTTCACATTTTCAGTACCATTTGGAGCTCTGGTGCTTATCCTTCGGTGGTGTGTTTGGTTTCAACAAGCGTTTACTGGGTTCGCTCTCCGTTAGCCCTTTGCTACCCCCAGCCAAACCTGCAAGGCAGCAGGTTGCTATTTTCTTTTAGGACAGCGACCCTTAGATGGTCTGTCCTCCCGGGCTGATGAGCGTCATCTGTCCAGCGAACCGGTCTTTTATGGAAAAAGGTGGAGGCTGCAGTAAAACTTTGAAAAATAGCTAAACACGTAAACACCAAGTACTACAGTTTTACAAAATACATAAACAGTGACGATAAACAGCAACGTTTCGACCAGAGATAGGTTTATGTTTCCACATGTAATCGTCCATTTGTAGTGAGATAGGTTTATGTTTCCACATGTAATCGTCCATTTGTAGTGTTCCTCGAAATTCGTCATTCTTGTTGTGTTGTTTGCTTGATAAAGGCCTTTTGGTCGAAACGTTGCTGTTTATCGTCACTGTTTATGTATTTTGTAAAACTGTAGTACTTTGTGTTTACGTGTGTAGCTCTTTTTATGGACAACTTGGTTTTCCGCCCGTCCAGTTTTGTGGACGGTTTACTTCGCTAACCATTGATTGTCCCCAATCTTTGATAGTAGTTCCCTGCGAGCGGAAACGCGCACTGGTTTCACCTCTACTGGGCTTTCCAGCTATATTGATATAACAGCCTGCACAAAATGAACACTATATGCTATATTGTTATAACAATCTTCACAACACAAACACTCTATACCAGCGCTGTCTAATTTCCTCGCCAGCAGGAGCCATGGCGCGAATGTGATACATCTCTGTCGCCCTATTTCTTTCTTCTAGTCTTCACGTTAAGGAGGATTTAAAGTAAAAAAAAAATGTGTTTCTAAAAACAGAATAAGTTTTTTCGTCAGCACAATAATAAAAAAATTATTTAAGTTAGGATTACGTTTTTATCTGTTATTTTTTGTATTCGTGTTGATATTAATATGACTTTATTATTAGTTGCAGTACTATTATTGAAATTGCCACATGACGTCGGTGAACCTACAGTCATTAGTAAGATGCCGCCCACTATATAAAATCATCTATGCTTATTTGCTATAGCAGCATTCACAACAAGAACATACGTCTCTATGTTACCGGGCTCACAAGGGGAGCAAAGAATAGTAACATTGCAACCTACAAGGCATGTCATAAGAGGCGACTGGAGTAGGAGCCTAGGGAAGCTACCCTAGTAAATAATAAGCGTCGTAGAAATCAGATGTGCTGGCGTACTTGTAGGCACATAACTGGTACAACGTACAATCGTTTTTAGACGTGGATCCCATGCAAATCACAAAGAGTGGTTAACAAGCGGTCGATATGGAGCGTTTGAAGAAGAAGAAGATAAAACAAACACTATCTGGCCTATTTCTATTATACATTCTAAATACAAACTTCTATATGTATGCATGTACACACCGTATAGCATTAAAACAGGTTGATCCTTCAATGATGAGAAACACGACTTCCACTAACAAAACTGCTCAAACTATAACTGCAAACATTAAGCGGATGACTCACACCACAACACATCTATTATTATTATTATTATCAATATTCATCTCGGTTACCATCTGCCTACAATAAATAATACTTAGTTTCTAAGCCCTTACATTGCCTGCATGAGATCATATACGTTTCACTCACGGTAATAATTTTTTTTTTTATATCAATTGTTCACCACCGAGCCACACTTGCACAAGCTGATACACGAATTTACGTGTGCAAACGTGTACAGGTAAAAAATACACCTGTACAATATCTATGTTACCAATCGGTTTGAGCTAAAACATGAGACGTGTTTCCATTATTTCAAGCACTTTCAGTCCAGATCAAGATGCAGAAGAAGTTTGGTTGAGGACGTTTGCAGACAAGCCAAATTTCGAAGGAAGTTTGAAAAGGTTTAAAGTTTTTAAGTCGAAGAATTGACTTCATTGTATCGGGTTTTACCCCATATGGCTCGGCCTCTCTCAGCAGAATTGGCACGCCAACTGCCGAAAGCATTACACATAGCACGAGCTCCGTAACTCCAGCAACAATCCTAGTAGTCTCTGGAAAAAATGCTTTCGTGGACAGAACGGCGCGGTCCGAAATCGAACCACGACCTTCGAATCGAAAGGCAGATGCTAAATACTTAGCCACAGAGATCCCTAGTGGAGTTTTTGGTTGGTGGGAAGGTTTAACTAGCATATACTTGTCAATCTTCTAATGACAACACTATCAAGGCATATTAGAGACATGCAGGCTCAGATAAAAGATTTGATGCCTATGACAACACTAACAAGGCATATTAGAGACATGCAGGCTCAGATAAAAGATTTGATGCCTATGACAACACTATCAAGGCATATTAGAGACATGCAGGCTCAGATAAAAGATTTGATGCCTATGACAACACTATCAAGGCATATTAGAGACATGCAGGCTCAGATAAAAGATTTGATGCCTATGACAACACTATCAAGGCATATTAGAGACATGCAGGCTCAGACAAAAGAGTTGATGCCTATGACAACACAATCAAGGCATATTAGAGACATGCAGGCTCAGATAAAAGATTTGATGCCTATGACAACACTATCAAGGCATATTAGAGACATGCAGGCTCAGATAAAAGATTTGATGCCTATGACAACACTATCAAGGCATATTAGAGACATGCAGGCTCAGATAAAAGATTTGATGCCTATGACAACACTATCAAGGCATATTAGAGACATGCAGGCTCAGACAAAAGAGTTGATGCCTATGACAACACAATCAAGGCATATTAGAGACATGCAGGCTCAGACAAAAGATTTGATGTCTATGACAACACAATCAAGGCATATTAGAGACATGCAGGCTCAGACAAAAGAGTTGATGCCTATGACAACACAATCAAGGCATATTAGAGACATGCAGGCTCAGATAAAAGATTTGATGTCTATGACAACACTATCAAGGCATATTAGAGACATGCAGGCTCAGATAAAAGATTTGATGTCTATGACAACACAATCAAGGCATATTAGAGACATGCAGGCTCAGACAAAAGATTTGATGCCTATGACAACACTATCAAGGCATATTAGAGACATGCAGGCTCATATAAAAGATTTGATGTCTATGACAACACAATCAAAGCATATTAAAGACATGCAGGCTCAGATAAAAGATTTGATGTCTATGACAACACAATCAAGGCATATTAGAGACATGCAGGCTCAGATAAAAGATTTGATGTCTATGACAACACAATCAAAGCATATTAAAGACATGCAGGCTCAGATAAAAGATTTGATGTCTATGACAACACAATCAAAGCATATTAAAGACATGCAGGCTCAGATAAAAGATTTGATGCCTATGACAACACTATCAAGGCATATTAGAGACATGCAGGCTCAGATAAAAGATTTGATGCCTATGACAACACTATCAAGGCATATTAGAGACATGCAGGCTCAGATAAATGATTTGATGCCTATGACAACACTATCAAGGCATATTAGAGACATGCAGGCTCAGACAAAAGAGTTGATGCCTATGACAACACAATCAAGGCATATTAGAGACATGCAGGCTCAGACAAAAGATTTGATGTCTATGACAACACAATCATGGCATATTAGAGACATGCAGGCTCAGACAAAAGAGTTGATGCCTATGACAACACAATCAAGGCATATTAGAGACATGCAGGCTCAGATAAAAGATTTGATGTCTATGACAACACTATCAAGGCATATTAGAGACATGCAGGCTCAGATAAAAGATTTGATGTCTATGACAACACAATCAAGGCATATTAGAGACATGCAGGCTCAGACAAAAGATTTGATGCCTATGACAACACTATCAAGGCATATTAGAGACATGCAGGCTCATATAAAAGATTTGATGTCTATGACAACACAATCAAAGCATATTAAAGACATGCAGGCTCAGATAAAAGATTTGATGTCTATGACAACACAATCAAGGCATATTAGAGACATGCAGGCTCAGATAAAAGATTTGATGTCTATGACAACACAATCAAAGCATATTAAAGACATGCAGGCTCAGATAAAAGATTTGATGTCTATGACAACACAATCAAAGCATATTAAAGACATGCAGGCTCAGATAAAAGATTTGATGCCTATGACAACACTATCAAGGCATATTAGAGACATGCAGGCTCAGACAAAAGATTTGATGCCTATGACAACACTATCAAGGCATATTAGAGACATGCAGGCTCAGATAAAAGATTTGATGCCTATGACAACACTATCAAGGCATATTAGAGACATGCAGGCTCAGATAAAAGATTTGATGCCTATGACAACACTATCAAGGCATATTAAAGACATGCAGGCTCAGATAAAAGATTTGATGTCTGACACACTATCAAGGCATATTAGAGACATGCAGGCTCAGATAAAAGATTTGATGTCTATGACAACACAATCAAGGCATATTAGAGACATGCAGGCTCAGACAAAAGATTTGATGCCTATGACAACACTATCAAGGCATATTAGAGACATGCAGGCTCATATAAAAGATTTGATGTCTATGACAACACAATCAAAGCATATTAAAGACATGCAGGCTCAGATAAAAGATTTGATGTCTATGACAACACAATCAAGGCATATTAGAGACATGCAGGCTCAGATAAAAGATTTGATGTCTATGACAACACAATCAAAGCATATTAAAGACATGCAGGCTCAGATAAAAGATTTGATGCCTATGACAACACTATCAAGGCATATTAGAGACATGCAGGCTCAGATAAAAGATTTGATGCCTATGACAACACTATCAAGGCATATTAGAGACATGCAGGCTCAGATAAATGATTTGATGCCTATGACAACACTATCAAGGCATATTAGAGACATGCAGGCTCAGACAAAAGAGTTGATGCCTATGACAACACAATCAAGGCATATTAGAGACATGCAGGCTCAGACAAAAGATTTGATGTCTATGACAACACAATCAAGGCATATTAGAGACATGCAGGCTCAGACAAGAAGGTTGATGCCTATGACAACACAATCAAGGCATATTAGAGACATGCAGGCTCAGATAAAAGATTTGATGTCTATGACAACACTATCAAGGCATATTAGAGACATGCAGGCTCAGATAAAAGATTTGATGTCTATGACAACACAATCAAGGCATATTAGAGACATGCAGGCTCAGACAAAAGATTTGATGCCTATGACAACACTATCAAGGCATATTAGAGACATGCAGGCTCATATAAAAGATTTGATGTCTATGACAACACAATCAAAGCATATTAAAGACATGCAGGCTCAGATAAAAGATTTGATGTCTATGACAACACAATCAAGGCATATTAGAGACATGCAGGCTCAGATAAAAGATTTGATGTCTATGACAACACAATCAAAGCATATTAAAGACATGCAGGCTCAGATAAAAGATTTGATGTCTATGACAACACAATCAAAGCATATTAAAGACATGCAGGCTCAGATAAAAGATTTGATGCCTATGACAACACTATCAAGGCATATTAGAGACATGCAGGCTCAGATAAAAGATTTGATGCCTATGACAACACTATCAAGGCATATTAGAGACATGCAGGCTCAGATAAAAGATTTGATGCCTATGACAACACTATCAAGGCATATTAGAGACATGCAGGCTCAGATAAAAGATTTGATGCCTATGACAACACTATCAAGGCATATTAAAGACATGCAGGCTCAGATAAAAGATTTGATGTCTATGAATTTAGAAAAACGTCTTCGAATGCTCCAGATCGACCCCTTGTTAAACCACTCTTTGTGATTTGTATGTGATCTGATCCTAAGAACGATTATACATTGTGCCAGTTATGCGCCTACAAGTAGGCCAGCACATCCAATTTCTGCGACGCTTTTTATTTACTAGGGTAGTCTACCTGAGTTGCCTTTTTACTACACGCCTTGTAGGTCGCAGTATTACTATTCTTTGCAACCCTTGAGAGCCTCAGCAACATACGGGCGACTTGGTAAAACTACAAAACTATATGTAAAGAAAAGGTGCACAACTGAGTGCACACTCCCTGCAATCACTCACACACACACACACACACACACCAACGAGCTCAAATGAAAGCGCATACAAATGAGCCCAGCTGAAGGCATTTACAAATTAGCTCAGATGATAAAACATGCAGATAGCCGTTCATGCCATACAAACCAGTGAACGTGGAAGCAGATACAAACCAGTGAACATGGAAGCATATACAAACCAGCGAACGTGGAAGCACATACAAACCAGTGAACGTGGAAGCACATACAAACCAGTGAACGTGGAAGCACATACAAACCAGTGAACGTGGAAGCACATACAAACCAGTGAACGTGGAAGCACATACAAACCAGTGAACGTGGAAGCACAAACATGTTTGAGTTCACGTGAGAGCGCACACAGATGTACTCACATGATGACACACTAAAAAGCGTGAATGACCAAGTCCCATACGATACAATTATACCACAGACACAAAGTGAAATTGCAAATCTAATGTTGCTTCTAATAAATCCATAACTCAAACACGCCCTCTTTAGAAGTCAAACCGTGAAGAAACAAAATATTTGAAATGGAAGGAGAGAGAGTGAGAGAGAGATAGTAAGAGAGAGAGAGAGTGTGTGAGAGAGAGTGAGATAGAGAGAGAGAGAGAGTGAGAGAGAGAGAGTGAGAGAGAGAGAGTGTGAGAGAGAGATAGTAAGAGAGAGAGAGAGTGAGATGAGAGAGAGAGAGTGAGCGAGAGAGAAGTGAGAGAGTGAGAGAGAGAGAGAGAAGAGAGAAGTGAGAGAGAGAAGAGAGAGACAGTGTGAGAGAGAGTGAGAGAGAGAGAGAGAGTGAGAGAGAGTGAGAGAGTGAGAGAGTGAGAGAGAGAGAGAGGAGGGAGTGAGACGACCAAGATAACAATTGAGAAGAAACTATATAAATTAATAGTGATAAAGAGAGAGAGAGAGAAGGAGAGAGATAAAGATTGAAAAGTTGGGGAGGGCGAGAAAGAAAAAAAGAAACAAAGAAAAAGAGAACCCTCAGAGAGAGATGGACAAAAGGAGGAAGTGAGATATATAATATACATAGAACAAGATACCAATAGAGAGGAAGCTATAGAAATTGAGAGTGGTAAAGAGAGAGAGAAAGTGATAAAGAAGGGAAATGAGGGAATGAGAGTAAGATAGAGAAACAGTGAAAAAAAACAGAGACATTTAGAGAGAGTGAAGATTGGGATAGAGAGAGAGAGAGAGAAAACAATGAAAAATAGAGAAATTGGAGAGAGCAGAAGATTGGGATAGAAGAGAGAGAGAGAAACAATGAAAAACAGAGACATTTAGAGAGAGTGAGATTGGGATAGAGAACGAGAGAGAGAGAGAGAGAAGAAGAAGAAGAAGAAGAAGAAGAAGAGAAGAATAAAAGAATGAAAGATAGAAACAAAAAAGTACAACACAACTACAACATGTTCCTATCTGCATTATATTCTACCATTAGATTTAACACTCGTATATATTATTTAACTTACATAATTATGCAGGGCGTCTCAGAATGTATTCGCTACACTTATGTTCCTAATACAATTTCACGTAGTCATTTCAGAACTTAGAGCATCAAGTCATTTTCTCACATATATCCCAAGTGTGCAGGAGATAGGAGGGTCAATTCCTTTTCTCGCGTGTGGAACGTGCAGTGTGGGATTGAACCTACAACCCTCTTGTATCCGAGTCGATAAGTGAACGCTTATGCACTACGCTATCCCGTCCCCATGAAAATCAAGATAGACAAAACAAAAGTATTGACATTCGCTAGAGCATAGGACACTACCAATATTTCAATCGTCAAACATCATTTAAAACATTTAAAAACTTTACATCTGTATGAAGCATTTTTGCAGAAATTGAAAGTATAACTAACGAAGTCCGAAATCCAACAACGATGCAATAAAAACATATCAACGACTAGGGTAAATACAGGGTGTTCAAGATAAAAGCAGCCTGTGAATGGAGCTAATCTGGCATATATGTATGGAAATAAGGTTCTGTTATGATGTGGTATAGGTCAAGGTTGTGTGACGGTGTGTAAATGTAGTGCAGGAAGGGGCGATGAACAAATGTGACGTAGAACGAGCTAGTCAGAACCGGTTTAAATAGTAAATAAACACAACTCAATTTGTACCTGGCAACTTTCGAATTGTCAATGGGGCTGCAATTATCTTGAACACCCTGTAGCAGCAATTTTAAAATGCAAACACATCACCATGAACACTAAAAGAGCATTGTTCAACACAATCTTTCTCCCAACATTACGCTATCAGTGCCAAACCTGGACGCCGACAGCAAACAATAGAAGAAAACTAGTCACAACAGAGATGAAGTGTCTACGCAGAATGCTGGGTGTAACAAGAAGAGACCGGTTGAGAAATGAAGACAGGAAAAAGTGAGTAGGCCTACAACATCAGTACCGAATTTCATCAAAAAACAACAAATTAAATGGTTCTGCTAAATAAACAGATGATCAACAGACAGTATGTCTCAAACGGCATTGTTATTCAGATGCAGTGGGTCATCCACGCAAAAGGTAGACCACAAAACAACCAGAAGTGGGAAAACACACAACAACTTGTAGAAATATAGATCAAAGTCTCTTATGTGCTCGAAAGTGGTTCAAAGTCACTTCTGTTGAATAAAGTCACTTCTGTGGTTAATTTTCTTCTGTAATCTAAAGTCACTTCTGTGGTTAAAGTCACTTCTGTGGTCTAAAGTCACTTCTGTGGTCTAAAGTCAATTCTGTGGTATAAAGTCACTTCTGTGGTCTAAAGTCACTTCTGTGGTATAAAGTCACTTCTGTGGTATAAAGTCACTTCTGTGGTCTAAAGTCACTTCTGTGGTCTAAAGTCACTTTGTGGTCTAAAGTCACTTCTGTGGTCTAAAGTCACTTCTGTGGTCTAAAGTCACTTCTGTGGTCTAAAGTCACTTCTGTGGTCTAAAGTCACTTCTGTGGTCTAAAGTCACTTCTGTGGTCTAAAGTCACTTCTGTGGTATAAAGTCACTTCTGTGATCTAAAGTCACTTCTGTGGTATAAAGTCACTTCTGTGATCTAAAGTCACTTCTGTGGTCTAAAGTCACTTCTGTGGTCTAAAGTCACTTCTGTGGTCTAAAGTCACTTCTGTGGTCTTATGTCACTTCTGTGGTCTAAAGTCACTTCTGTGGTCTAAAGTCACTTCTGTGGTCTAAAGTCACTTCTGTGGTCTAAAGTCACTTCTGTGGTCTAAAGTCACTTCTGTGGTCTAAAGTCACTTCTGTGATCTAAAGTCACTTCTGTGGTCTAAAGTCACTTCTGTGGTCTAAAGTCACTTCTGTGGTCTAAAGTCACTTCTGTGGTCTAAAGTCACTTCGTGGTTAAAGTCACTTCTGGTCTAAAGTCACTTCTGTGGTCTAAAGTCACTTCTGTGGTCTAAAGTCACTTCTGTGGTCTAAAGTCACTTCTGTGGTCTAAAGTCACTTCTGTGGTCTAAAGTCACTTCTGTGGTCTAAAGTCACTTCTGTGGTCTAAAGTCACTTCTGTGGTCTAAAGTCACTTCTGTGGTCTAAAGTCACTTCTGTGATCTAAAGTCACTTCTGTGGTCTAAAGTCACTTCTGTGGTCTAAAGTCACTTCTGTGGTCTAAAGTCACTTCTGTGGTCTAAAGTCACTTTTGTGGTCTAAAGTCACTTCTGTGGTCTAAATTCAAATCTGTGGTCCAAAAACCTCTTCTGTGGTCTAAATTCAAATCTGTGGTCAAAAGTCCTCTGTGTCTAAATTCAAATCTGTGGTCCAAAAGCCTCTCTGTGGTCTAAAGTCACTTCTGTGGTCTAATTCAATTTGTGGTCAAAGTCCTCTGTGGTCTAAATTCAAATCTGTGGTCCAAAACCTCCTCTGTGGTCACTCGGGTAATGAGAAAATTAAAAACTTACTCTTCAATAGTTATTAAAAAATATATGAGCATTCAAACACTCTTTAACATAGATCAGTGTTTCCTAACCTTTTCTGTGCATGCCCCACCAAAGCCTTTCAAAAATTCGTATGCCCCCCTTATGTAACATATACAAAAATTGTTATTTCCAA
This sequence comes from Arion vulgaris, assembly GCA_020796225.1. NCBI lineage: Eukaryota > Metazoa > Mollusca > Gastropoda > Stylommatophora > Arionidae > Arion > Arion vulgaris. Next base: position 35,913,859 of record CM036769.1, on the reverse strand, counting down.
AAATTGAATTGTTTACTGAAGAAAGTTAAATGATAGGTTTATTAAGAAATCACTAGGAAATTGTTGGGGAAACACAGTAAGTAAATTTTCAAAACATATAATGGAGAACTAATTGCACGTACGAAATGATTTTAAAGCGTTTGATACAGGCTGCAAAGGAGATTTTATGTTAGGTTCCAATTTAGTTAGCTTCAGTCTCAAGTCTCATTATTGTGTTATATCCAGCCGATTTCTTTTTTTAGTAGCAAATTAGTTATGGCACTAAATTCACATTCAGCTAAATATGAAGATGGAAACGGTAATAACAGTTTTCTTGCTCATTTCGTTGAATTTGTATATTACTTCTTCTTCTCTCGAACGTCCTCTGTTAATTCAGGCGAAAGTCATAACGCCTGGTATTGCACTTCTGGCTGATTTTTGCGTGAGGTCTAAACTATCCTTTTACAAGTGTCCCCCAACCATATGGACAGCTTCGCCGACTTCAGAGGTACTTGAAGTTTAGATCCTCCAAGTGTGATCGTTGCAGGAAACCTGTTGTTAGTGTAACTCTTGCCTTGAGTCCTCGTACCATTGGTACTTTTACGCCAGAGTTAGTTAGTGAAGTCCGACTTCTCTATCTGATGTCCTGCCTTTGGTGAGGTTGTTCCGTACGCATCGTATGATAAACACTCTTTAATGATCTTTTAGTGCCGTATATTTGGGTTTGGATCTACATCAAAGAGTATTTGCTACTTTGCGCTGACTGGGTGAGGTCGCTCCAGTTTAGGAGCATTCTCAACCCTTCTTGGGCTAGTCACTGGAACTGTCACCTTTCTTGTATTCATTGCTCTTTTACGATCATTTTTCCACCGTATATTTGAGTTTTTTTTATCTTTGCCAAAGAGTATGTCTACAATATGCGCTCTTTCTGACTATATGAGGTCGTTCCATTTAGGAACATTCTCAGTCATTGGAGACGCATGTGCTTGTCATACAAACGATCATATTTTGGTGGTATGCTTAGCCTTTATAGTATCTGAGTCATGGTGTTTGGACGTCATCCTACTCTGTGTAGGATAATCGGCGTCCGAAAAGTATCGCCCTTAGCCAATGTTTCGGTTTGTACCAGTTAAGCCTTTGCATTATCGGCCTTACTGTTCCATCCACGGTGAGTTTGTTCTTGAGTAGGAGTATTTTCAGCCTTTTCGGAACACTTGTCGACACTTGGCTATTAGCAAGGGTTTTACTCTGCATTTTCCCTGTCCCCGGGAAACATTGGACTGCGGCTGCGCACATGTATTTATGAGGGTCGTTTCAAATGAAAAATAATGAACATAAATGGAACGAATTCAGGAGAAGTGATGAAATCAGAGAAATGTCTTGTCAACCACTAGTGACAACTGTTATAAGAAGAAGAAGATGGAGATATATTGAGAATAATTGAGAATAATTTGAGAAGAAATCATCAAAGAATCACAAAGCAATCATTGAAGTGATGAGACAAGAGGGTTCAAGAAAGAAGGACGCGCTAGGAAACTGTAAAAGAGCTTTACTGAGAGATGCGAGGAATATCGCTCTCATTTCCATAAAGAAGGCTGAAGTAAATTCTTGTAGAAGAGAAATAACAAATTGGTAAATTCTTATCATCATCAACTAGCTTGTCCTGAGCAGAACTTTGCCACCCCAACAGTTACCCAGCTTGAGATGTTAAATCTAGCTTGAGATGTCGTTACCAAACAAGATGTCGTTACCTATCGTTACCTATAAGTCGTTACCTATCGTTACCTCTATGTCGTTAAATATGCAGGCTTGTAACTCAAAAACTATCGAGCTCTATTGATATATTGTTCTCAACTCAGTGACCAAACGTTTCGCTGCAACGCAGTGGTAAGTGAAAGGATTGTCTACACTCTAGTCGGAGTTAGCTTTTTGGGGGGCTGCAAACGATTCTCCGGTCGACCCATACTCAAATGGGAATCAGAACATCTTTTGTAAATGAAATCCACTGATATGATGTCATGACAATTTTATCCAAACTGTACAAAATTGCTAACCTAACACTGCATTCCTCAACAAGCCAGATGGTATGATCATGAATTTTTTTACTTATCATATCAGCACAGCACAGTAATGGCTCAGTGAATTATTGATTTTTGGTACCACGTGACTGTATTATATTTAGCACATTGCCAGTTTTATTGTTATACAGAATGTTTTACTTAGCTCAATAAGTAAATGATTTCTGTTATGTAAGTGTTAGATTTCCAGGTGGTCATGACTCAGCTCTGCTGACTTCCCCTACGACGAATCAGATCTGACACTTCGCTACAGTATAACTTAGTAGACGTGCAACTATAAAATCGAGTTGAATGATTGTAAAATCTCACCAGCAACCCATTTGTTACTTGTGTGAATATTTCTTTCTTTCTTTTCTCTAAATCATGTTTTGCCTGACAGCGTCAGGATAAGAAGAGATTTCTAGAACTGGTTTTTGTATGCGCTTCATAAACAGTGTGTTATTCGTCGCCTCTGTTATCTCTGAAGTCCATCTTTTGCGTGGACGACCTTTTGCTTTGTATCCACCGTATCGGAGTAACTGTGTTCTTTTTGAAACTCACTGATTGTTGGTAATCTGCTTATGTGGCTGAACCATTTAATTTGTTGTTTCTTGATGAAGTTCAGTACTGATGTTGTACCCCCATTTTTCTGGTGTCTTCATTTCTAAACCGGCCTCTTCACGATACTCCCAGCATTCTGTGCAGGTACTTCATCTCTGTCATGACTAGATGACTTCTATCGTCTGATGTCAGCGTCCATGTTTAACTTTGTATAAATGTGTTTTTTAAGTAATAAGTTGTAAATAAACCCTTTTTATACCACGTGGTGTATAGGGCAGTGGCGGCTCGTCATTAAGGGCCAGAGGGCCGGGCCCCTTCCCCCAAAAAAATAATGTGTAACGTGCATTTATTATGTGATGGACTAAAATATAACCTAACCCAAAACCATGATTTTCCCAAAATGTGTGTCTGGCCCCACCAACAAAAACGATCACGAACCGCCACTGGTATAGGGTAATACGGAATTATGCCCGTATTTTTCATTGACCGTCGGCACATGATGGTCGACCAGAAAGTTGTTACGGTTGGAAAAAAATGCCAGGAATACTGTGAAATTGAACCTGGACCTCTAGCCTAACAAGCATGTTCACTAACAACTACGCTACTGCGAATCTCACTGAATGTGTGTTTATCTGCATGTTGATGGTTCCTATAGCTTCATTACACACATACGTCTTGTCTGTCTTCATATCCATCCATCTTACACATTCTCTGCTTGATTACAGATTCCCGTAGCTGTAGCCCTGTCCCTCCATAATTATTGCTACACCTGGACACATTTAGATTGCAATGTATACGTGAGCAAGCGTACCTGGTTCAAACACCGTGGTGGGCAATTTGGAAGCAAATCGTTTCCGTGGGATTTTTACGAAAAGTAAAAATAGACTTCACCGTTTAGAAAGCAATGACAAACTACTGAACGTATAAGTGGTGCCTAGAAAATCAACGACTCGTTTACTGTGATTGATGGCTACGTCCTGTAAAGGATATGTCACGATTTTCATTTATACTGGATCAAGGTTCTTCGGTCATGTAATGCGAAGAGGAGGTTTTGAAAATTTGGTGACAACAAGGGATGAAGAGATCATGGAAGACAGTGGGAGATGGTCGATGATCTGATACCATGGTTCGAAGAAAGATCGACACCAGAACTGATTATCTGCTCCAAAGAGAGAAAGTTGTGGAGAGACATGATCATCTACGCCGGCAAGCATGACACTTGATTGATTGATTGATTGATACCGAATTAGGGCCGTATGTAACAGTATTACTGTTCCTGGGGATAAATTCCTGATTATATTTTAGTTGTTTATTCCCTTTTCATTTATTCCCTTTTGATTTATTCCCTTTGTTGTGATTGTTTTGGTGTTGATGATAGTTCATGACAGCTCATCAGTTGTCACGGAGGTTACCTGAGTTGTGAACGAAATCGGGTTTTTGATATTTTGAGTGGGCAATCGGATTGTACATTGAGTCTGGGACGGTACAACGAGCAGTACTGTTGAGGTAGTCGGTTTATGATTGAGGCTGGGACTGGACAGTAGGACGGGCATAGAATATGGATAAGGGACAAGACGGTCGTGATGGTTTTCTTTGATTAGACAACGTCGTTATCTACTGTGTAGGCATCTGTATGATGTTAGTTTTCTACTGTTTTGGCATCTGTATGATGTTAGTTTTCTACTGTTTTGGCATCTGGGTGATGGATGTTATGTATTCTACAAGACTGAAAAACGTCGTGAGTCACTGGTTTTTGGTTAGACAACGTTGTTCCTACTGTTTTGGCATCTGTGTGATGTTATATATTCTACAAGACTGAAATCGTCGTGAGTCACTGTCTTATGTCGTCAGCGTGATTGTTGTACTGTTTAGGCCACTGTGTGATCCTAAAGTTCTGCAAGACTGGTATTTGTTGTGGTGAAGCTCTTCGTACTACGAAGGACAAGGAATACGGACCAGGAGATTGATTTAAGGTAATATTATTAATTGCTAAATTTGACAATTTTCAAAAAGTTTGATTTATGTGAGATGTGATTTATTATTATTGTATTATGGTACATTATGTTTATGAATAATGATTATGTGAAATTTCAATCTACAATAGATGCTTTATAATTACTGTTCTTGAATCGTGGTGTTGGTGTTAGTTGTTTTGTGTTGTTTATTTCTTAGAGTGTGTATTGATGTATGTGAGTGGAGTTACTATTAGGTGTGTTCGTTTGTTGAAGCAGGCATTAGGGGTGTTCGTTTATGTTGTACCAGCTTGGCACGAGGCTGGTATCACTGTATAACACAATCAGAAAGTACTGGTACAACACGTATACTGACTTTGTGTTATCTTAATTAACAAAACAACGCAACTCAGTAAATCAGCTAAGAACTCTAACGGAGTTACGATCGTTGACTCCTCAATTGTGATGTCGTCCTCCAAAGTTGCTAAGTGAACTCTGCAAGAATTGTATGTCTATATTATAGATGCTTTCATCTTCTTTGTTTGGCTTGTAAAGGTAGACTCTGACGGTTGCAGGAGCTACGGAGTTCATGCTTTGTGTAATACTCTCGGCAGGTGTGGTGCCACTTCTGTAGTGAAGGACCGAGATAGGGTAAAAACCCGGTGCACAATTCTTCGACTTTATATCATTTGTGGAGTTTCTTACATTGTGGTTGCAGCTTACAGTAAGGTTGTCCACCCGAGTGGTTACCGGGGCCCAAATTTGGGGTGTAAAGAATAGAACCACTGTTACCTGCCATGCATGTCGTAAGAGGCAACTAAGGAGGTTTGGCTGAAATCGGATGCACGTGTCCTAGATGTGTAGAAGTCTATGCATTTAGGGCCTACCAAACCAATGTGCAACGTATACACGTTCTTGGCAAAGATCAAACATATCACAAAGAGTGATTAAAATTGGTCATAAAGAACAAACGCAAAGACGAAGAAGAAGATTACATCTCATATCCCACAGATGTTTTCCAAACTTCCATTATTACACAGCCTTGTATCCAGGTCACAGTCTTGTATCCAGGTCACAGCCTTGTATCCAGACAACAGATTCATATAAAAACAGATTCTTAATAACAAAAACAAGGACTAAGTAAAAATTAATTGAAGTTAAAGTGAGGAAAACAGTCTTGCAATGTTACATAGAGTCAATGCTGCTTTATGGCTGTAAATCATGGACAATAAATAAACAGAAAAGTATCTTTCAGTAGCAGAAATATGGTTCATGAGAAAAATGCTTTATTTATCATGGAGGGCTGGAAATGAAATTTAAAAAACAGGATGAATAAACAGAAGTTTAAAATGATAGCTCATACCATGGATTGGTTAGTGGTTACTCAACCGATGTTATTACCTCCGAGCAGACCTAAAGGGGCTCAGTCTCCCCCAAGAGATGTCAAAGGGTATGCATGCTGATGGTCCTCATGGCTCAGTAGTTAAACACACTTCTCACTCTGCCCCTCGAGCATCCAGTTCTACTTGTACAAATGGTAACTCAACTCCTTAAATCACTGGATCGGTTCGACATCTATTTTAGTGTCCTCATCAAACAGGCAGTCGTGAAGAGACAGAAGAACATCCCCCTTATGCATCTATAACTCTCCGACAATCAATGCTGTTGATGAAAGCCTGTCCTCTCTCTCATTGCCGCAAATACCCGCATGCCCGGATGTAAACTTCTAGAGGTTAGAAACTTCAATAGAAGACTTCCACTCATATCGAAACCTGTCATTTTGGATCATCTGAAACATCAACTGAGAGTCAAAATACAAAAACAGCCCTAGTAAACAGTGTCCCAGAAAGCCAATGAAGGACAGCAGTAATGGCCTCATGATTTAGTAACTATGATAAAAGTACAATTTGAGATACTAAATAAACTTAAGCATTCACTTGCAGATCTCAAAGATCAATTTTGGCAAATATAAAGTAAATAATAAACTATTGTGCTCAGAATATGAGCGAGATATGAAAGACCAAAAAGTCATATATACAGAAAACTTACAATTTGTAAGAGAGACTTGTGCGCCTATGACCTGAGCCCAGAAACAGCAGAAGACATTTCTCATGTAAATATTCTATCAACGAACATCAAAAAGTAAATATAGCCTACTGATATAATACTAGAGACCGTCCATTCAAAAAGTGGACCTCAGAAATAACAGAGGCAGTGAAAAACACTATTTATGAAGGCACACAAAAAACCTGTTCAAGAAATCTCTTCTTATACTGACACTGTGAAGCAAAACAGAATTAGAGAAGAAGAAGAAGAAGAAGAAGAGATGTTGCTACTTTTGAGCCTGTGGGGTTTAGAAATAAACTGAAGCAAATCATATAGTTCATCAACCTGCTGCCTTGTGGGTTAAATGCTGGAAACAGCAAAAGGCTAACGGAGAGCGAGCCCAGTAAACGCTGTTTGAAATCGAACACATCACCGAAGAATAAGCACCTGAGCTCCAATAGGTACTGAAGGCCGTGCACGTACATCCGTTCTTGATGTTTGGCTGTTTATATATCACAATAGAATGATAAAAGCGGCCTAAGAACGATCTCGAGAGAGATATAGTTCATTGTAGCTAAGGGTACTGTGATCTGAAGAGTGACACAAGAATGATGAAGAAGATAACAAGAAATTATCAATAATGAATTAAATTAAAATACGACGGAAAAATTCATTGTTATCAACCTTAGACAGAGATGATAAGAAAACATTGTTAAAACATGAAATATTAAAGGCAACAAAAAAGTAATGAAAGACCGGTAGTAAAAATTCTCAATAGAATGATAGAACAAATGAAAAAAATAACAAGCATATGAAGTTATAAACATACAAATGGTTGGTATAGGTATTAATCATGAACATTACTAAGCAAGACACATGATAGTGGTGAAATACTAACAGCTGCATGATTAGTGACGGTCATCACCACAGCAGTCCAGACAAGTTTATAGGTGTCCCGATGTCCTCCCCCATCAGTCTATCAGCGTAACATGACAGATTAAACCCATTCTTTATTGATAATCAAATGGCTGGTGGCCTTAACAAATTATTCATGCTGGCACGCTAAACAAACTCTCTACGGAAGATTTTATGCGTATTCTGGCAAAAAACTAACTTTAACCACAAACTGCTTGCACAGTGTCAGTAGGAGAATATGCATCACATCATCCAAAACAGAAGATGGAATTGGATTAAACCTGTGATATACATGGAGACTAACTCTGTCACAAAAACTGCACTGAGTTAGACACCAGGGAATAAACAAAAACGACCTGGAGGAGAACAGTATAACAGAAACCGAAAGATATGAATCACAGCTGGAACATAATACAGAAGATAGTCAAGAACAAAGAAGAATGGTATGCATTTGTTGCTGCCCTAAGCCCCAGGGGGGTCACAGACTAGAGTGAGAGAGAGAGATTACATCATTATAATAGCAAGTAAAGGAAATGAATCACAGCTGGAACACAATACAGAAGACAGTCAAGAACAATGAAGAATGGTATGCATTTGTTGCTGTCCTTAGACCCAAGTGAGTCAAAGACTAGAGAGAGAAAGAGAGGTTGCATATTGTTACTTATGGCATGACTTAAGCAATACTTATTTACAAGGTTAAAGGTACCAATATGAAATAAAACAAATATATACATAGCAGTTCCCGAAACTGTCAACGTTGTGAACATACTAACAATATATACATAACATTTCTCAAAACTGTCAACATTGCAAACATGCTAACAATATATACATAACAGTTCTCAAAACTGTCAACATTGCAAACATGCTAACAATATATACATAACAGTTCTCAAAACTGTCAACGTTGCAAACATGCTAACAATATATACATGAATATAGAATATGGATCACAGTGGGTGCAGATATTCAGATCACAAGGCTCTTGCTGTAACATCAACAAAATAATTGTTCTTGTGTTTGTCCTAGCTTGATATTAGACTGATAACATGTTGTTTGTTATCTTGTGTTTGTCCTAGCTTGATATTAGACTCTGATAACATGTTGTTTGTCATAGCTTGATATTACTCTCTGATAACCTGTTGTTTGTTCATCTTGTGTTTGTCCTACTTGTATTACAATCTGATAACATGTTGTTTGTCCATCTTACATAGATCAAACAACATTGCTTGATATTACTTCTGATAACATATTGTTTGTTCTTGTGTTTGTCCTAGCTTGATATTAGACTGATAACATGTTGTTTGTTATCTTGTGTTTGTCCTAGCTTGATATTAGACTCTGATAACATGTTGTTTGTCATAGCTTGATATTACTCTCTGATAACATGTTGTTTGTTCATCTTGTGTTTGTCCTAGCTTGGTATTACTCTCTGATAACATGTTGTTTGTCTAGCTTGTATTGTAGACTTGATAAATGTTGTTTGTCATAGTTGATATTACTTTGATAACATGTTGTTTGTCCTAGCTTGATATTAGACTCTGATAACATGTTGTTTGTCATAGCTTGATATTACTCTCTGATAACCTGTTGTTTGTTCATCTTGTGTTTGTCCTAGCTATTCTTATGTTTTTTCTACACTCTGATAACATGTTGTTTGTCCTAGTTGTATTAGACTCTGATAACATGTTGTTTGTCCTAGTTGATATTAGACTCTGATAACATGTTGTTTGTCCTAGCTTGGTATTAGACTCTGATAACATGTTAGTTTATCCTCAGGCTTGGTTATTACACTCTGATAACATGTTGTTTGTTCATTGTATGTTATCATTCTCTCATTTACAGCATTGTATTCATCTTCATTGTTTTCTTCCAATCATTCTTTCATACATGATTTTATGAAGTGTTTTGCTTTGCTATCTAGTCAAAAAATGTACTTGCCTTTTATATCTTTCAGTATTACTCTTCTAGTTCTTAATCTTTCCAGTAATTCTTGATTCTTTCTTTGTATATAAATGGATCCATCCTTCTGTATATATCCATATCTATGTGAAATGTGGCCAATCCATCTGTATATATCCATATCTATGTGAAATGTGATCCATCCTTCTGTATATATCCATATCTATGTAAAATGTGATCCATCCTTCTGTATATATCCATATCTATGTGAAATGTGACCAATCCTTCTGTATATATCCATATCTATGTGAAATGTGATCCATCCTTCTGTATATATCCATATCTATGTGAAATGTGGCCAATCCATCTGTATATATCCATATCTATGTGAAATGTGACCAATCCTTCTGTATATATCCATATCTATAAGTTCTAAATTCTACTAACCAATTGTTAGTTTAGGGGTCATATTTGTAGTAACATCTTCTACTTCTTTTGTCGCCATACTGTTACCAGTTCTTGCCCAGTTTCATAAATTTCTGTTTGTCTTCCACTGTTCTAGTTACTTGGGTGATATTTTTGGCTTTCTAATAGGATTCTGCGATGCCATCTACAAATTTTTTTTTGTGGTCTTCCTCTCGACTTCTTTCCTGATGTTCTGTTGTAGACGAATCTGTATATAGAGAGTTTAGTTGCATTTTTATTAAGTGATTGAACCATTTCATTCTTTGTTTCTCAATGTAATTCTATTAACATCAACAAAAGGAAGTGAATGATGTATCATTAACAAGTGGTAATCATTCACAAAATCAACTCTGCCAATGCTGGTTCCAAGCCGGATGAAAAAGGAGGAGGACTTGTGCGTGAGGCCAGCTACCTTATCACAAGTAATTTAAAGAGCTACAGAAACTTACAAGAAAGGCCGCCGTATCGGTAAACCAACCAGACAGGTGGTGTGCAGTGCACCTAGTGCATCAATGACGGTTGCTGATGAAACAGCATTTGAAAAAAGATGTCTGCAAAAAATAATGAATATAAAATGGAACGAATTCAGGAGAAGTGATGAAATCAGAGAAATGTCTGGTCAACCACTAGTGACAACTGTTATAAGAAAGAAAAGATGGAGATATGTTGTACACACCTTGAGGAGAAATGATCAACGAATATCAAAGCAGGCATTGAAGTGGATGCAAAGGGTTCAAGAAAGAGAGGATGACCTAAGGAGACCCTTAAACGAACTTTGTTGAGAGAGGCAAGCAATATCGGTCTCAGTTCCATGGAAAAGATTGAGTGAGTTGCCCAGGATAGAGCGGTATGGATAAATTACTTGCAGGTCCTATGTAGCGTATAACGGTACGAGAGGAATTATTATTATTATTACTAATTTGTACTCTTAAGAATTAACAAATATTTATCAGTTATATGAGGACCATCATCATGGCATTCTAGATGTGTCCATATGTGATACAATCTGTGCCTAAACAAATCTAACAGCGTCCAGCGGCCCAATACGCCTGTGTAGTCATTAATCAATACGTAAGGCAGAAATATCCCTACCTTTCATTGTATCCACGTTCATTGGTATCGCTGAATGCTGTGTTTTTGTTATGATAGGCTCCTGCGCTAGTGCAGGCTTCACCGTAGCAGAGCCAGGTCTCCCATTTCATGTTAAAAAGTTAATTGCATATCCTTTACAGGACTTTGCGAATCAACCCCAGCTTAACGCTGTTTGTGATTTTTCTAGGCATTATTACGTCAGTAGTTTGCCATTGCTTTCTGAACGGGTGGTGCCATCGTCCTTTGTAAAATTCCACGCGAAACAATTTGCAACCAAACTGTCCACAGCGTGATTCGAACTTAGAACATTGGGGTTAATAGACCGAGAAACTATCCCCTAAGCCACAGACATGTCCTCAGCAGGTGAACACACTTTGAGCTTGGATTGTGTCTATTTTCTATTTAGAAAATGGCAAAAACTACGGAAAATCAAATATTAATTCCAAAGGTTCAAAATTCAGCTGCCATCTTGACGGTAACCACATATTGATAGTTTCAGAATCTATTAAGCCCTGCTGCATGTCAAGGTTATCATAATAATTGATCTGATGTTGGATTAAATAAAAAAGCCGGAAAAAGACTGGCCTATTAATTAATTAATCTACATGTCCGTCGTTACTAACATAAAACTTCCTATACTTTAAATTTTACATGAAAAATTATCATTATTTCTGCCCGAGCAGTTACCTGGGCCTAAATTTGGGGTATAAAGAATAGAACCACTGTTACCTGCCACGCATGTTGTAAGAGGCGACTAAGGAGGTTTGACTGAAAAAGTATGCACATGAACTAAAAGTGTAGAAGTCTATGCGTTTAGGGACCTACCAAACCAATGTGCAACGTATACACGTTCTTGGCAAAGATCAAAAATATCACAAAGAGTGATTAAAATTGATCGAAAGAACGAACTCAAAGAAGAAGAAGAGATCATTATTTCAACCAATATTTACAAAATTCTATCAAATTCTTTGTTAAAAAATAGTATAAAATTACACAAAATAATTCCATGTTTTGTAAAAGTTTCATTTCTTAAGATGTTTCAAGCTGCCGTGCAGACTGTAAACCTTGAATATGTCTGTTGAGCTTGAGAGCTGGGCCAAGTTTCAGATTCAATCCTTTGAGAACATCTGTTCGCTTCAGTAGTAGGAGAGCAACACCATCAATTTCCTGGTTAAAAATATCAACGCAATAATAAAAATAGCCATGAATCAATTACATTTCTTTAAATTCAAAAAATATATTAGAAAATAATAACATATATCTAAACTTTAAACATACATCTGTTATTAAATGAGAGATAAATTAAGATAGGGTGTGCGATTAGGGCTGAAATTCTTCCTCGAATGATCGATATCGACCACTTGTTAACCACTCTGTGTGATTTGTATGTAATCTAAGCCTAAGACCGATTGTACGTTGTGCCAGTTATGTGCCTACAAGTAGGCCTGCACATCCGATTTCTGCGCTGCTTTTTATTTACTAGGTAGCTTCCCTAGGTCCTACATCAGTCGCCTCTTACGACATGTCTTGTAGATTGCAGTGATACTATTCTTTGCTTACCTTATGGGCCCCTGCACCACATGGGCGAGTGCTGAACCAGAGTAGGTCTGTGTTGTATCTACTATTTACCTTATTCCATCCCATTAACCATTGCGTTCTAGTAGTGCAGATAGTAACAATTTTAAAGCACAAAATAAGGAACACAACAAAAAAAAGAAAGATGAAAAGAAAGAAAGAAGGTTGTAAAGACATATTCTAACCAGCTAACTCATTTTATTTCTTCATTTAAAGAATTTATCCTCGTTGGTTTACTATTTAAATTATACACGATACCTGGTCACGGAACACCTTAGCTTCCTCTTTAAATCCTGCTGATGTCAGATACTCTACAACATCATTCACTGACCATCCTGAAGCATCTGGATATTTTCCTTCCCCCAAGTAGTAAGGTTTCGTAGGTAAGTGCAAATCACCACTGTTGACAAAAACAAACGTAAGGAATAGCTTATTTCAAAATTGCAGAACAAGAGAAAGAAACATATTATTTGAGCAGTTATGACTGTGAGAGATCTACCTTCATGTACATAATGAAAGAAAATTGAGAGCAGTTGGCCAAAGACAGACAAACATGGTGAGCGGCAGAGAGGGGTGGCTCAAAAAAGAAAAGAAGAAAAACATCATCACTTGCGGAGGCAAAAGTGAGAGCAGAAAGAACATCCTATGTATTAGCTCCAGTCTCCATTTTCACCAGCAGCAACTGTGGCAAGGATTTCCATTAGGCCATTACAGTCACAACAGATGATGTGATCCAGCACAGAAAAAAATATGTATGGAACACAAAACCTATTGTCTCCTGAGTCAAAGATGCAAATGAATGACGATTGTGAGAGCCATATATCAGTATAGTTGTTAGTGCACTTGCTTCATAGACACATGGTTCTAGGATCAAATTCTACAATAAAATTGTAACTTTTTTCTGACTGCAGCAGTTCTTAGATCAACCGCTCCGAGAAGCTGCACGGGGAACGGAGTCCCTTAAAACCACGGTAGCATTCATGATAAAATCTGGTTCATCGGTCTAGGCGGGGATCGAGAGAGAGATCAACCCAGCCTCAATTAGATACCAAAGAAATGCTGAGAAGTAAAAACGACAGAACAGTAACAATGAAAATCTTTTGTGGAAACCGTATGTGTCAAACAGAACACGAAGAGGATATTGATAACAAATTATTGGTAAACATTATCCATGAATTCTTGTGTACTGTGACCTTTGACAGCACTCATCCCCTGCAACATAAAAAGCCTCTCCTTCCATCTCCTAATCATGTTTCTATTAATGCTTTTGTCTTTCTTTCTTTGCCCCAAAGGTTTCAAGGGCAAGCATTGAGTTTAAATGTTAATTTCTCTATATAACCTTATATCCACTAATTTGTCCATTGACTTATGCAGTTTGAAAAATTTGATTTCATTCACTTGAAAGGTAGACTTGATTTGAAACATTAGCTTACCTGACCAGATTAGTTGAAACATTAGCTTACCTGACCAGATTAGCTTTAAACATTAGCTTACCTGGCCAGATTAGCTGAAACATTAGCTTACCTGACCAGATTAGCTGAAACATTAGTTTACCTGACAAGATTAGCTGAAACATTAGCTTACCTGGCCAGATTAGCTTACCTGACCAGATTAGTTGAAACATTAGCTTACCTGACCAGATTAGCTGAAACATTAGCTTACCTGACCAGATTAGTTGAAACATTAGCTTACCTGACCAGATTAGTTGAAACATTAGCTTACCTGACCAGATTAGTTGAAACATTAGCTTACCTGACCAGATTAGTTGAAACATTAGCTTACCTGACCAGATTAGTGAAACTTATTACCTGACCAGATTAGTTGAAACATTAACTTACCTGACCAGATTAGCTGAAACATTAGCTTACCTGACCAGATTAGTTGAAACATTAGCTTACCTGACCAGATTAGTTGAAACATTAGCTTACCTGACCAGATTAGCTGAAACATTAGCTTACCTGACCAGATTAGCTGAAACATTAGCTTACCTGACCAGATTAGCTGAAACATTAGCTTAGTTGACCAGATTAGCTGAAACATTAGCTTACCTGACCAGATTAGCTGAAACATTAGCTTAGTTGACCAGATTAGCTGAAACATTAGCTTACCTGACCAGATTAGCTGAAACATTAGCTTACCTGACCAGATTAGCTGAAACATTAGCTTACCTGGCCAGATTAGCTGAAACATTAGCTTACCTAGCCAGATTAGTTGGTACAGGAGACTCAGCAGGAGTAGGTGGGGCTGATTCTGAAAACATAAAGAAATGAATCAGTTAGTTTCTCAAACATTTATTATAAATCTTTCAGTATCTACAGGTGTGGAAATTTACTGTAATCTCCACTATAACAAACCTCAGAATATTCAGTTAAAATGTGAAAGCTATCTCGTTGTTTCAGTTTGGAATATCTTCATTACACTCTGAACATGTCCATAGATGCTCCGATCTCCTTTGCAATATCTCCAACAGCGTCCAGCGACTGTCCATACCAGTTCGATGTTGATTGATGAACCTACTCAAATACCTGTTGTGTTGCTCTTTCCTGGCCACTCAAATCTTCAACCCAAGCTCTTGCAATCTAGCAGTTGACATGGGTTGGTTGGTTGGAGGTATGATTCAGCCCTGACAGTCTCCCCTTTGATCAATCAGATCTGACAACATGCTACAGTTTAAAGGGTTTTTAAGTCAAAGGATTGACTTCATTGCACCGGGTTTTACCCCATATGGCTCGGTCCCTCTCCGCAGAAATGGGACGCCACCTGCCAAGAGTATTGCACAAAGCACAAACTATAGATGTAGATGTACTATGAACAGAAACACATTTTATGGTTTGCTTATATATAGAATATACTTAGATTGAGTGGCAAGTGACAATGTTCTCATTTTATTTTTTATTATTTTCTCCTTAATAAAAACTATAAGTTACCAACAACACCAGAAAAGACAGACTCACCAGAAAAGAAAGTCACCAACATCAGCGAAAGAAAGTTGGTACAGAACCGTGCTTGAATTACATTGAGAAACAAAGAATGAAGTGGTTTGGCCACTTAATAAGATCTAGAATGCATCCAAACTCTACAGTAAACAGAGTTGTCTACAATAGAACATCGGGAAGAAGGCGAGAGGAAGACCACGGAAAAGATGGTTAGAAGGCGTAGCAGAATCCTGTGAAAGAGCAAAATAACAATCACACAAGCCACCAGAACAGCGCAAGACAAAAACAGAAAACCACGACACTGGCCAACAACCCGGTAGCAGTGTGACGACAAAAGAAGAAGATTAAAAACTATTTTGCATTTGCATTTTCAAATTCAGGAATATTTCATCACTTTAAATAAACAGAGCATTCAATTCTAAACATTTATATGAATGGTACATATTCCACATATATATACAAAAATTACAGTTTTATGAGAAAACTAACATCAGATGTCTGTATACAAAAGTATGATTAAAAATGGCTTGTAATACGTTCGTTTTTGCCCTGGTCCAGTAAGAGTTAATACAACAGTGTAAAGTAACAAACCATGTGAGACTGTGTGATGAGTTCCTTGTCGTGACATAAATTCCGTTCTTTGAAGTGATAGGTTTTCCAACCTACATTCAGAGCATTCCCAAGTACCTTCAGAAACAAATGTTACATTTCAAATTATTATCAACATTTTCTGAAAAAATGTCTTGGACTCAAATCGATTTACATTCTCTTGTCACTGTCAACATTTCATGCAATGGCTGAAGGCTTAAGATGAAGTAAATGGGATAATAGAGTGAAGAGAGTAAAGGAACCCTTTCATACCTTGTGGTATATAGGGCAATACAGTGTTAGGTCTGTATTATTCATTGACCGTCGGCACACGATGGGTGATGTGGTCAGCATCACGCCGGCCGCCTTTACTTTCCCAGAGTATGTCTGGTACCCAGTTGAGGCTGGGTCGACCTGAGAGCCGTCGCAGTCGGGAAAATTCCACGCACACTGCGGAGTTGAACCCGACCACCAGCCTTGAGAAGCTGAGTTCACTAACAATTACGCTAGCGCGGCTCTCAAATGGGATAATAGAAGTTAACAAAACAAACATGATGAAGTCTCTTACTCTGCTTCCAAGTGCTGGTCCTGGTAACATGCTGCTAGTGGACTATATCAGAAAATATCTAAGACTGAGATCCCCCAGCACACAGGTATCAACAATATCAACGAGGACATAAAATGA
The DNA here is from genome assembly GCA_020796225.1 of Arion vulgaris. Taxonomy (NCBI): domain Eukaryota; kingdom Metazoa; phylum Mollusca; class Gastropoda; order Stylommatophora; family Arionidae; genus Arion; species Arion vulgaris. The sequence goes on along the minus strand of CM036769.1, from coordinate 35,897,106 downwards.
AGGAGATGGAAGTGGTTGGGACATACATTAAGAATGCATAAGACCAGACACCCACATGTGGCTATAAGGTGGAATCTGGTAGGCAAGAAGTGTAGGGAAAGACCTATAGAGACATGGAAATGAATTGTAGACAGAGAAAGAGAAGAGGTGGGAAAGACCTGGAATAAACTAAGCTGACTTGTTTAAGACAGATCTGGTTGGGGACAAATTGTTAACGCTTCAGGCTCCAAGGGGAGTTAAGAGAAGGATAAGAAGTGGACTATAATAGCCGTCCATCGCATGCGATGATGACAACAATCTCAGACGTGTGCTGCTGCACCTCTCTGTTGTGTGCGGAGGTGACTGTAGAGTCCAATCCTAAAACAGAATCCCCTACCACAGGTGGGGCATACATGATCAAGGTTAGACATGTGGGTGTTGTGTGCTCTGTCTTTTCACATAGCTTGTCTTCTCTGTGCCTCAACAACACAATGATTCTCAGCTATGCCGGTTCCTGTTTTGTTGTTACAGCGTCACATTTGGCAATCTAGATTTATATGACGAGTAAAGTCTGCATGGGCTGGCTGTTGCCAAATAGAGTGTAACTTTGGTTTAGGTAAACTCTTCATGGCCTGGCTGTTACCAAATAGTGTGCATCTTTGGTTTAGGTAAACTCTGCATGGCCTGGCTGTTGCCAAATAGTGTGCAACTGTGGTTTAGGTAAACTCTGCATGGCCTGGTTGTTACCAAATAGTGTGCAACTGTGGTTTAGGTAAACTCTGCATGGCCTGGTTGTTACCAAATAGTGTGCAACTTTTGGTTTCTGTATCTCACTCTTCAAATAGTAATTTTTTCTGTATCAATGTAAAATAACAGCAGCTAAAGAGAAATCAAACACACAGAGAAGAGTTTTGAAAATCTATAACAACAAGAGAAGAGTTAATAAATAAAAATTAGAATGATTAATTGATTTATTGGATTGGGTGATTGATATGACCATCATCATTGCACTTCGGTGAGTAACCATATGTGCTCCGATCTCTTTCTTACACAGGAAGATCTCAGCTGCAGTGCACAAACTCCGTAGCGTCAATGAGAAATTAGAAGACTACAAAGAAAACCAGTTGTTCAATTCATAAAAGAACAACATATTAAATGGTTTGGTCACCTGACAAGAATTTCCTGGTGTTGTCTATCATAATGAAAAAACAAAATAATGCATACTGAACAAAAGAAAGATCATGCCAAAAGATGGAATGACGACATCAAGGACAACTTTAGAGAAATGAGTACCAACTTACAAAGTGCATTAGACAAGGCGCATAGAAAATAATTTGATTAGAAAATCTCAATGAGGTACAAAAGAGGACAAGAAAAAAAACCAGAAAAGATATATTCTTATCTACTGGTATCTCCACCCACATACTCCAAGACATCATAAAATTATTGACCATCTCATCTTTGGATGCCATTAATTGCATGAGGTCTGGAAGATTCTTCTTCCTTCAAAACATGATACTTGGAACATTACAACACACTAAATGGAACATTGTAACACACTATATGGAACATTGTAACATACTATATGGAACATTGTAACCATTATATGGAACATTGTAACACACTATATGGAACATTGTAACCTATATATGGAACATTGTAACACACTATATGGAACATTGGAACACACTATAAAACAGAAAGCAACAACTTATAAACACATGTATTGGTTATTGGTTACTAAACTGACGTCATTGCACTCCGGCAGACCCATAGGTGCTCAGTCTCCCCAACAGATATCGAAGAGTATGCATACTGATGGTTCCTGTGACTCGCTGATTAAATACACCTCTCACTCTGCCTCTCAGGCATCCAGTTTGACTTGCACAATGGGTAACTCCAAACTGCTTAAATCGCTTGATCGATTCAACATCGATTTTAGTGTCCTCATCCAACAAAAACACATGTAGATACCCTAGATGGCATTGAGCAGAAGTGCAAAAGCGCCCATGAATTTCTGGGAACAGTTAAGAAGAAGAAGAATAAGAATCCACATACAAATAACTGAGAGATAGATGTCATAAGTGAATAAAAAGTTCCAAGAATCCAAGGGAAGCCCACTACTCAGTTATCCAGTTCTAAAAATGTTATTATTGATTGTTCTTCTTACCTGATGGCTTCTTGATAATGGAAGGATTATGACAGCTCATATGATATCCTTTATCACATCCATCACAGAATAACATCTGATCCTGTTACAAAAATAAAAATACGAACTTTCACAATAGTTCTTGATTATTCAAATTATGTTTTACCAAACCTATAGGTGCTCAGTCTCCCCAAGCAGATGTTTAAGAGTATGCATACTGAAGGTTTCAATTGCTAAGCACCGTCCCTATACTCTTCCCCTCATATATCTAGTTCTGCTTGCATAATAAGTAATTCCAAATGGTGTAAATCACTGGAATGATTCAATTTAAATTTTAGTGTCTTCATCCAGGAGTGGTCAGAGAAATTGAAGGATATCCCCCCTCTCCTATGCATCTTCAACTTTCCAACAATCAATGCTGTTGATGCAAGGCTATCCACTCTTGCTTTGCCGCAAACGTCGGCATGTCCAAGACAGTAGATCCATGTAAGCCTCTGAAGGTTGGAAACCCCAATAGATGACATCCACTCATACTGCACCTCGCCATTTTGGACTTTCCTAAGAATCGAGTGAGAGTTAGATACAACAACAGCCCCAGTAAATGAAGACCCAGAGAGTCACTGAAGGATAGCAGTAACAGCCTCAACCTCCATCTTCATACTAGAAGCAGTTGTCCTGTATGCCTAATTCCTCTCAACAACGACCCTGCTACACATTCTAATTAGGAAAACCCAACCTGACATTTCACCACAATGCATGAACATAACAGCATCATCATCACTTGTGTTATCCGCTATCAGTTCCTTAATTGCAAGTTAGAAGATATACGAAAACCTACAAACCTAATGTTTGATATTGCCTCAATCTCTACATTCCCTTTCAAGTAGAGAGATAACATTGCCAAAATCAGCCATGCTTCATTCTACTGGGATCTACACTGCTATTTTAACTGATTCGGTCCCGTGGAACACTGTAGTGCACATATTTCTTATCTGCGCGTCCCAAGCGTCTTTTAAAAGACGGCTACTATTGCGTTGAGTTTTATTAATTTTCACTCCGATTGTAGTTTTATATCAACCGGAAACTAAGTAGAAAGGAAGTACTAACGATAACCAAATCACAACATTGTGGTTTTGACTAGAATCAGAAGTGAAACCAAGTTTAATTTTCGTTTTCAAGTTACCCTGTGATTAAAAATAATGTCTAACAATTCAGAGTCTAGAAATGGTTTGTTATCAGCTCGTTCTGCACGTTTTACAGCTGCAGAAGCGCGAGATTGGTTGCATGAAGATGTAGATACTGATAGTGAAGATAGTGAAGCTTCTGATGACACAGAAGTTTGTGATTTAAATACGTCGATTATTAATAATTTAAATAATACTAGTAGTGTTTCCCAACCAGCTGCGAGAGGAGCGTTGCCCCAGTCGGGTTTCCCAGTAGGATTGCAACAAAAGAAGAAGGATTCAGACAGAACCTACACAGTCTATTTGGGAAAGAAGTTATATAGTTGCTATGTTAGGACTATTATTCATATACTTTAGTTCTTTATTCCTGTAAATATTGCTATAATTTCAACTGTATGTGATTATATATTATGAGACATGAATGTTTAGTATGTGAAATCTTCAATTTGACAATTTTTAATGGAAATTTCTTCAAAGATGGTCGTGTTGCTAATTTGCGAACAGTTAGTAAACCATATATTCCATCAATATTGTCTTAATTTTTGTGTATTCATAAATGGATTACTTATATAAAGAGAGCAGTTACACTGACTTATTCACCATATTGTTCCTCAAGGCCCTTGGTAAGTTGGATTTTTGTTCTCACAATTTCAATTAATTTTTTATTACATGCTAATATTTGTCATGCACAGTCAACACAACATTATATTTTCGCATGCAATAAATATTTTATGAAAGTACAATCATTTATCTTTAATTTGATATATAATAAGTTCAACTTTAAATCATATTTAGAAACAATATTTTAATTTAACTAAAGTATGTGTGCAATATTTTGAAGCTAAAAATAATTCCGTCCAGAGGTGAAAAAACCTGGTACTGAATCAGTTAACTTATTTTCTGCCTGTCATTGAACAATCCTGCATTCAGAATCCTCATAGCTTTTTAACTATGCAAGGTAGGTAACTAGAAAATAGATTTAAGTCAATCACTATTCTTGGAATTTGTTCACTTACAGTTTGGTTTGTGCATTTATAATGGTTTATATAGACAGGTGTCGGGGTAGTCAAGTTGTTCATGTTCTGGTACAGACAAGTTGTTAGGACGTTTGTATAGTCAATGATATCTGAGAACTTGCATACCAGTAGGCTGTCTAAGCGATGGCATAGACATGTTATCTTATTGATGGCGCAGTCAAGTTGTCTAAGTGTTTCTGTAGTCAAGTTGTTTGAGTGTTTCTGTAGTCAAGTCGCCTAAGTGTTTCTATGGTCAAGTTATTTGAGCATGTCCAAGTATTCCAAATAGTCCAAGTATTTCTGTAGTCAAGTTGTCTTTCTGTAGTCAAATTGTCTAAGTGTTTCATCATGGCCTCCGATAACATACGGCCAGCAGGCTCAGGTAAAAATTCTAGGAAATAAGACCACAATCGTCACATGACCTTGAATTCCAATATTGTTGTAAAAAGACGAATTTATGTTAAAAACAACACAACATGCTAAATCAAGATTATATTATGTAACAAGTTAAGTTTAACAATAAGGAATATCAGTTTTATTAATATTTTTCATCAATAAATAACCAAGGACTCATAGAATTGAGTAAAATTACAAAAAAAGCTTACAGTGTTCTATCAAACAAATACAAACCAGCCCCCATTAAATTTGATTTTCCTGTCTGAGGTAGCCGACATTATGTTGCCAAGGGCCACGATGTTTCTGTAAAGTCGCAAAGTGTTTCTATGGTCAAATTATTTGAGCCTGTAGCAAAGTAGTCTAAGTGTTTCTGTAGTCTAGTTTTCATTCTGAAGTCAAGTTGTCTAAGTCTTTCTGTGGTCAAGTTGTCTAGGTACTATCTTTTAGCTTATTTAATACAAGATATAGATGTAATGTATATATTTAGCTGCAGGCAAGAATATTCCAAATACACCGCACTCTACACACATGCCATCCTTAAGTGTGCATATTTAGCATACACAATCCACAGAAGTCGTCACAACAAATACAATATACAAAACATATCCACGAATGTTGACATGTCTTACAGGATCTCCAGCATCTTGGCACACACAGCAAGTCTTACAGTCCATACACTGCCATGATCCTCTGTAAGCTCTACTAGCCAGGAGATGGGAGTAACTCATGCATGATGGATGGGCTGTCAATCAAACAAGAAGACATTAAGAAGCTGATTCAGGTATTATTTTTATTAAGTTTTATTAATTATTCTTGTAGTGAGGTCTTCTGAACGCTCCATATTGACCACTTTTTAACCACTCTTTGTGATTTGTTTGTGATCCGAGCTTAAAAGCGATTGTACGATGTGCCAGTTATGCATCTACAAGTAGGCCAGCACATCCAATTTCTGCGATACCTTTTGTTTAATAGGGTAACTTCCCTTGGCCCCTACCTCAGTCGCCTCTTACGACATGCCTTGTAGGTTGCAGTGTTACTATTCTTTGCCCCTAGCGAGCCCCGGCAACATACAGGCCTAAAGCCGAAGGATTGACTTTACTGCACCGGGTTTTACCCCATATGGCTCAGTCCCTCTCACAAAAATGGCACACCACCTGCCGAGAGTATTGCACAAAACATGAATCCGCAGCTCTGCAAAATTTCTAGGTGGCTCTGGAAAAAAAAAGCACTCGTCGCCAGAATGGTGCAGCCCAGATTCGAAATCACTACCTTCAGAAAACAAAGCCAAGACTTAATCACTTAACCACAGAGATCCCCAAGTGAGATATGACATTATATGTAGTTGTTCTGATGATATCATGATATATTGAGCACTAGCACACAGGTGTGAACACTAGCACACAGGTGTGAACACTAGCACACAGGTGTGAACACTAGCACACAGTTGTGAACACTAGCACATAGGTGTGAACACTAGCAAACAGGTGTGAACACTAGCAAACAGGTGTGAACACTAGCACACAGGTGTGAACACTAGCACACAGTTGTGAACACTAGCACACAGGTGTGAACACTAGCACACAGGTGTGACACTAGCACATGTGTGAACACTAGCAATAGTGTGACACTGACTAGTCTAAAATGCATATAACTATGAGAACTGGCTGCAGTCACCTCAGTCAAATAGTAAGTATGAATCGGTTCTGATGTCCTTCGCTTCCCCCTCCCTCCTGTTCTCCCCCCCAGGTATGACCAATCAGATCTAACACCGTACTCAAGTATAACTCAGCAGATGTAGGTAGTACTATCAAGTTTTGTTATATATTCTAATATCTGATCTGTATGACAGCTGTATTTAACAAAGCAGTGGAAAAACATATATGTGCTTTTGAATATAAGTGTTACAGAAGTCCTTCGTATATCTTGGACAGAAAAGAGAACAAGTAAATCTATCCAGAAAGAACTCAAAATCAAAGAAAACTGGCTGATGCTACAAATAAGAAAGAGAAAATTGAGATATTTTGGACATATAAAAAAACATGAAGGGCTGGAGAAGACCATCATGGAAGTAGGCATACCAGCAAAGAGAAGAAGAGGAAGACCACAGAGAAGATGGATTCAGGATGTAACTGATTGTTTGAACATGACGGCTGCAGAGGTGGGACATCTGGCCTATGAGAGAGAGAAATTCAGGAGGACTGTTGGGGTGGCAAAGTTCTTCTCAGGACAAGCTACTTGATGATGATGATGACAGCTGTACATTTGTGTGTCCTCTTTGACAAGATTCTCCCTCGGTTAATGAGGGTTGGATTGTTGGTTTGGGTTGTTGGGTTGATTGTTGGATTGATTGGTTGGGTTAATTATTCAAATTTATCGAACTGACTTTGTTGCAGAAGCTGCAATGAAAAACAAACATAAAGTTAGGAATAATTTCAACAGACAGTTAATAGAAAGAAATATGCTGAATAGTCTAAAAAACTTGGTTTGTAGACATAAGAATGTTTTGTAGTATTTGTTTTTTTCTCTAATTCTGTTTTGGCTCACAAAGTCTGGATGAGAAGAAATCTGTACAACGATCTTTTGTGTGCACTTCATAAATAGTGGTTTCACTGTGTTATTTCTGGGGTCCACTTTTTGCATGGATCACCTTTTGCTTTGTATTCACTGTATCAGAGTAGCTTTCTCTCTTTAAGGCACACTCAATCTGTTGGTAATCTGCTTATGTAGCCGAACCATTTAATTTGTTGTTTCTTGATGAAGTTCAGTAGTGATGTTGTACCCACTTTTTTCCTGATGTCTTCATGATGGTGCTCATATTCTCTTGTTGACACAGTGCAAGTAGTTCTTGGTTAGAGATAGCATTTGGCCTGAACATGTGTAAGATCTTTTTCAGACACATTTGATGATATATACATAGTGAGTTATAGCTCCTACCTTTAGCTGTACAGTCTTTACAGAGGAGTAGTGCTTCAGCCACACCATCGGGACTGCACTGAGATGTCAGTTTACAAAAATCACAGACTGGTTCACCTGTAGAGGTACCTTTTCTCGTCTCCATCTTCTTTGACATTTTCTGTTCTGTTCCATCTGATGATTGCCCGTGGGAGTCACTTGTAAGTATTCTTTTCAGCTACAAATCAGTAGAATAAAAATCAGTATTCTCGTCAGTTACAAATAAAATAAACATCATTATTCTCGCTAGAAAATCAAAATCAGTTTTTTTACATAAAAGAAGATTTTGTACGGAAAACTGGATAATACAAAAACACAACTACAAAGCAGAAAGCATTCATTACTGATACAACAATATTGCTAAATTTTGGTGGGAATATGGAGAGTACCTGCTTTGTAATATTATCAAGTCATTTACGTAGATATCTGGGAATATGGAGAGTACTTGTCAGTGTCAGTACCTGAGCTGGTAGTTAGTACCTAAGGAAGATATTTGTGGAGGTCCATGAACGGATGATGACGATTATATGATGATAATCATGATGATAATGAATAGGCAGAGAGAAGTACAGACGAAGGAGAAAACTTAGCTCGCATTGAAAATATTTTTTTTTAAACACATGGAGAGATATCTCTCTCTTCTCTCATCCGGTTCACATTTACACTTAAGTGTCGCGGGGAACTCAAGTATTTTCTCATGTTCTACTTATGTTGCAATTGCCTGCGTCTATGCCTTCCTCTTAATATTACGCACTTACACTGGCACAGATGTGGTATTGGCCAAGCCACAAAACTGAAGGTATATCGAGCTGTCGTGCTCCCAGTCCTTCTTCACGCATGCGGAACTTGGACAGTATATCAACGACACGCAAGGAAGCTAACCCACTTTCACACAGTTTGCCTCAGAAAAATAATGAACATCAAATGGCAGATATGATCCCAGACACAGAGGTCCTAAAAAGAGCTGCTCTCCCAGCATCTATACAATCTTGATACAGTCCCAGATGGGTAGGACATGTAGCTCGAATGGCGGATTGCAAAATACCCAAACGACTCTTTTATGGTGAGCTGCATAGCGGTAAACGCTCACAGTGTGGTCAGAAAAAGCTATTCAAAGACACACTCAAGAACTCGATGAAATCCTTTGGCATAGATGTCGACAACTGGGAGAATGTTGCTCAAGACAGATCAGCATGGCGAACACTTCTTCGGCACGGTTCTTCGACCTGCGAGGCAGATAGAACAGCACGGATGGAACAAAAACGTCAAAATAGAAAGGCAGTAAAACTCCCCACAAGTGCAAGTACGTATACCTTGCCCACACTGTACAAGAACATTTCAAGCCCGCATCGGGCTCACTAGTCATCTACGCACACACAGATAAACATAACGCAACTACATTCCCTTGGATGAAAATTGTGTGGTAATCATCACGCGTGATGGACGAGCATCACGCCCTTACACGAAAAAGAGAGCGATTGCGATCCATTTTCAAAAGATGACCAAACAATTTCATTTTCCAATTTCTGTGTATTTGATTCTAGATCAATGTAAATACATTAAACAGAAAAGCAAAGATCACAGTCTTCAGACTTATAACGGGACACTGCGGTCTCAAAGCACACCTCTATAGAATGGATCTCACAGACTCGACTGTGTGCACCTGTGGAGAACCAAAGCAGTCCCAAAGGTCACATCCTGCAAGATTGCCCCAACCTGAGCAGTGTGAGAATGGAAATCTGGCCAACTGAAACAACCCTACAAAACAAACTATGGGAGGAACGATGAAGACCTCAAGCGCACCACCCTGTTTCAGTAGTCGTATAGCAGAAGCTGATCCAAAGCAGAAGATGATTCTAGATAGTGTTTTTTAAGTAAAATTTATAAATTCATCATTTTTTTAACATCCTGTTTTTTAATGTCATTAGAAAATGTCATCTGTTGATGTCATCTAATTCTTCTTCTTCTTCTTCTTCTTCTGCATTCTCACTAGATTGGGATTTCGGATTCCTTAATAAAGGCAGCCGTCTGCCTCAGATTATCAGCCACACCATACTGTTTGTCTTGGACGCTAGTGTAAGTGGGCCACCTCTTTCTTCCAAGTCTGCATACTGGGGGCAGTTCTGTAGGATATAATTCCTATGATTTCTGCTTCCTGTTTGTGCCGACCTCTTTCCGCAGTAAGTTTTGCCCACCCTCGTGATGGTAGGCCTGACATTCTTATTGCATGGCTAAATCTCCGAGGCAGATTGGCGACCGTAGAATCCGTTATCCCATTCCTCATTGTGAGGGTCGTTGCACCATGTTATGCGCCTTACCGCTTGGTGCATCCGTTTTCTGCAAGCATTTGTTTCGGGTTAGCATTCCCTAGCGGACACGTGCATCCGATTTCAACGAAACCTCCTTAGTCGCCTCCTACGACATGCGTGGCAGGTAACAGTGGTTCTATTCTTTACACTCCGAATTTGGGCCCCGGTAACCACTCGAACGTGTTATCAAATGACATATGTTCTCAAACGTCTTAACTTTGTTTGTTATGATCTTTCTGTTCGGTTCTCTTGTAACATTGATCAGGTTGGGATTTGAAAGTGAAAAATAAGTTGTCAAATTCTACATATCAGTTCTTGTTATGACGTCCATACCGATCGGTGTCTGAATGTTTCTCAGCAATGGCAACAGTTGGTATGTCGCTACGAAATATGGAAAGTCAAAAAAGGCAGAAATAATTCAGAAAAAAGCTAGATAAATGATCAGAATTTGTAATAAGAGAAAGATCGATGTTCCTATGTACAGACTTCCACTGTACTCTACTGCGTTCTGTTAGATGTACAGACTTCCACTGTACTCTACTGCGTTCTGTTAGATGTACAGACTTCCACTGTACTCTACTGTGTTCTGTTAGATGTACAGACTTCCACCGTACTCAACTGCGTTCTGTTAGATGTACAGACTTCCATGGTACTCTACTGCGTTCTGCTAGATGCTAGATATGATAAGTTGGGAAAACGGAGCAGATGGAATTAATAAACAAATCAAGAACAGTAACCAATCGTTATCGGATTGATTACCGCGACGGCTCTCAGGTCGACCCAGCCTCAATTGGGTACCAGACATCTCTGGGAAAGTAAAGGCGGCCGGTGTGATGCTGAACACATCACTCGTCGTGTACCGACGATTAATGAACGACACATGCCTAACACTGTATTGCCATATATACCACGAGGTATGAAAGGGTTCCTTTACTTTACTATCGGATTGATTGACAGATTGTTTGATTGGTTGATTGATTGATTCATAAAGCAGAGCAGTTTGGTGATTAGTCACATGTGTTCCTATCTCTTTCTTTTACACATGAAGATCTCAACGACGGTGCACGAACTCCATAGCGTCGGCGAGGATCCCCGATGTAATTTTGAGGAAAGTAAACATTTATACAAATTGTATTTCAATTTATTAACGACTTTATTCAACAGCGGCTTTCTACATATTCTTATAGATTTGTAACGCACGATCTTTTAACGTGTTCACCTTTAACACGTAAACTATTTTTCATCGTCCGTTTCTATAGGGCTAGGAACTCGATTTCACCTACACTGAGATCATCATCAACATCATCAAATAGCTTGTCCTGAGCAGAACTTTGCCACCCCAACAATCTTCGATTTTCTTCGATCCATCAGTTCATGCTCAAACCATCAGTTCATGCTCAAACCATCGGTTACATGCTCAAACCATCAGTTCATCTCAACCTCAGTTCATCTCAAACATCAGTTATGTAAACCATAGTTCAGCAAACATCAGTTACTGCTCAAACCATCAGTAATGCTCAAGAATCGTTATCATGCTCGAATACCATCAGTTACATGCTCAAACCATATTAATGCTCAAACCAAGTTCATGCTCAAACCATCAGTTCATGCTCAAACCATCAGTTACATCCTTAATCCAACTTCTCCTTGGTCTTCCTCTTCTAATGAGATCAATGATTTAAATTAAAAAAATAGATCCCTCCACGCGGGAAACGAACCAAGTACTTTGTGGCGAGAGACGGACATAAAATCTCCGCATCACAGAGAAAGTCTGACTATCAACTGCCACTGGGAAATACTGCAACAGCTTTGATACTGAAACAGACGGGCAGCATAGACCTTTATTAAATATAATGTCTCAAACACAAAAGATGTCATGTCAGAATGCAAGCCCTAGGGAAAAATGTACGTGATTTATCCCTGATAGATTCGCTTGCACAATTATCCCAGTGTTTAGACTAGAAGAGCATAACTCACTGCAAGCAAGAACATTGCAACATCCTATGAAATGAAGCGGCAGACAGATAAAGTTGAGCATTTCAACATCCTATGACATGAAGCGGCAAACATATAAGGTTTAGCACTGTAGCATAATAGCATAGCAACAGTAAATAAAGTGGCAAAAACTATTACTAAAAGATACGAAAGAAAAGAATCCGTTTTCATACATTGTGATATCTTGTGGAATATGGCGTTAAGCCCGCCATTTCTCTTTTACCAACGGCAGACGATGAACGATGAGATCAGCATCACTCCTGTCGCCGTTAATTCTCTTTTTTTTTTCAGGTTAGGTCAGACAAAATACACTTCCATTTTGGAAATTGAACCTGAGACCAGTGGAGTGGTTAATACAAAACGAGTGTATTAACCCACGATCTACTATATTTATCGAGTAGGTCGTGATTAACCACTCCACTATTGCGGTTTTCTTATACACCTAAGACATATAATGAATATACGAAGTAAAAATGTTTTTAAAATACAAAAAGGGATGAAATGAACCAGCGCTGCCCTACACGGAGGGCGCTATGGCGCCTGTCTGATACATACCTGGCGCCACCAGTTTTTTTTTCTACATCTATAACGTATTCAGAATTTCAAACAAAAAGTTTATGAATAATAGTATAATCCAGTTTTTTTTTTCGTAAGCACAATATCATCATCATCAGGTGCCGTGCCGGCTGGCGAGACGATTATGGATCTCCACAAATCTCTGTCGCTGGTGTTTGCTATCAACTCAGATGAAACACCAGAAAGCACAATTTACAAACAAAATATGTTACTTTTAATCAGGATCAAGTTTATATCTGTTATTATTTTGTATTCATGTTACTATTACTATTACTTTAGTATTATTATTTTTAATTCATGTTACTATTACTTTAGTATTATTATTTTTTATTCATGTTACTATTACTTTTACTTTAGTATTATTATTGCCATTGTCACATGCGCCTTCCCCCAGTCATAAGTCAGATGTGATCAATATCAGTGGCGGCTCGTCATTAGGGATAGTGGGCCGGGCCCACCAAAAATAATGTATAACGTGTATTTATTATTTTATAAATTAAAATATAGCAATAAAAAACCATGATTTATGCGGGGAAAAAATGTCTGGCCCCACCAACAAAAATGATCACGAGCCGCCACTGCCCAATATAGAACAACTTTAAATAGCACTGAAATGGATTCGACACAAAAAACAATAACAATTAAGCAAAAGTATTCCACGATTTAAATAAGGACAAATATCACACAGTCGATAAAGATGTCTCACATAAAACTAAATGCTTGCCTCTCGCTACTAGGGAACTCGGTTCGTTACACTCGTGGATCGATCAGAACATTTCTTCAATGATCCCTGATCTCGATCTAGATGAGATCGAGGTTCCTAGTCCTATCGGAGATGGACGATAAAACGTAGGTCCCGTGTTCAAGTTAAATAAATAAAAGAACCAAAAAAACCGTTTTAAAAAAAGAGAAAGATAAAAGTAGGCTTCAAAGCGGTTGCCCGAGCAAAATTCATTAAAATAATTATCCTACAAAATTTTTCAACATTTTCAAAATTACATGGGGACAATATCCGTGCTGCGAGTTCGTGCTCTGTCGCTAAGATCTTTCTAGATATCGAAGCACACATGGTTATTCACGAAGTGTCACTTGGACAAGCACTTGAGTGAAACCCGCAAAGAAAACGGGACGTCTTAAACAGATGTGAAGACAAAGTTTTAATAAGTAGCTGAGGAGTGCTGGACTTTCCTGAGAGACCATAAAGAAAACAGCCAGAGACTGGGAAAAGTGGCGAACAACTATTGATGTCCTATGCTCCATGAGGTGCGGAATAATTAAGTAACTAAGTCTTTTTCTTCTGCGTTCTCACTAGATTGGGATTTCAGATTCTCTAATAAAGGCAGCCGTCTGCCTCAGATTATCAAGCCACGCCATACAGTTTGTCTTGGACGCTAGTATAAGTGGGCCAACTTTTTCTCCTCAAGTCTGCATACTGGGGACAGTTCTGTATTATATAATTTGTATGATTTCTGCTTCCCGTTTGTGCCGACCTCTTCCTGCAGTAAGTTTTGGCCACCCTCGTGATGGTAGGTCTGACATTCTTACTGCATGGCTAAATCTCAGAGGCAGATTGGCGACTGTAGACTCCGTTATCCCATTCCTCATTGTGAGGGGTCGTTGCACCATGTTATGCGTCTTACGGCCTGGTGCATCCATTTTCTGCAAGCATTTGTTTCGGGTTAGCATTCCCTAGCGGACACGTGCATCCGACTTCAACCAAACCTTCTTAATCGCCTCTTACGACATGCGTGGCAGGTAACAGTGGTTCTATTCTTTACACCCAATTTGGACCCCGGTAACCACTCGGGCGAAGTAGCTAAGTAAAGAAAAATATAACGAAGAAGCAGAAGATGATGAAACAACGTATTGCGAAACCTACTTGCATAATTTGAAGATTTAAAAAAATTACTGAAACGTCAGCATTTTGGCGCATTAAACTAGACGACACGTTACTACTGCTAATATTGATCACTACAAAATCGATCCGCGTAAATGTTTCAATTACTGTCTCCATCGAACGGGCAAACAAGATGCAGAAATAATGGTTGAATTTGTCAATGTGTATTAGCAAGTCTCTTGAACATGTTGTTGTTAAGTTGATAACACGGTAATGAAAACAGAAGAAAAACACTCGTTTTCATTAAGTGTTCCATAATTTCGATTATAAATGTACAGGTAGATAAAATTATAATACGCGCAGGTAATAATAATATAGGTATAAATGGAGGTAGACAGGTAAACAGGTATTTTATTCGTAGGTGCGATGTTACATGTGCGACGTTACAGGTTCAAATTCCACAGTGGAAGTGGGAATATTTTCCACCGTGACGGCTCTCAAGTCGACCTAGATTAGTGGTTCTCAACCTTTTTCAGATGGCGTCCCTCTTGAAGGTTAGTTAATATCTTAAACGCCCCCACACCTTTTTCTCATTTTTCTCACCGAATCCACGGTAAATTTTTTTCTAGGAACAAAATGTTTCTCACTTTGAGCTTTCTAACATCACTGTTCCCTAAACACAATAAACATTGGTAGTGAGAAATGTAAACATGAAATAAAACCGAATTTAAGACAAGAAATTTGAGAAAAATGTCAACTTCAGTCAAAATAAATGTTGTTCTTGGTTACTTTTGTAAAGAAATTTTGAACTTACATTTTCAAACAATATTTCAACTGATAAAACAAGTTAGTGTAAAATATATTAAAACACAAAACCAACTAAATTGTCAAAACGTTTCAGGCTTCTCATACTGACTCATGCCTTCATTCACTGACTCTGCCACTCATGCCTTCATCATACTGACTCATTGCTGTTCATTCCTATACTGCCCTCAAGCCTCCACTAATGCTGTCTCACGTCTCCACTCATACTGACTCAAGTCTCCTACCTAATACTGACTCACGTCTCCACTCATACTGTCTCCCGTCTCCACTTATACTGACTCACGTCTCCACTCATACTGCTCACGTCTCCACTAATACTGACTCACGTCTCCACTCATACCTGCCCACTAATACTGACTCACGTCTCCACTCATACTGTCTCCCGTCTCCACTCATACTGACTCACGTCTCCACTAATACTGTCTCACGTCTCCACTCATACTGACTCACGTCTCCACTCATACCTGCCTCCCGTCTCCACTCATACTGACTCACGTCTCCACTAATACTGTCTCACGTTACTACTCATACTACCTAAAGCCTACACTAATACTGACTCACGTCTTCACTCATACTGTCTCCCGTCTCCACTCATACTGACTCACTTCTCCACTCATACTGACTCACGTTTCCAGTCATACTGACTGACGTCTCCACTCATACTGTCTCCCGTCTCCACTCATACTGACTCACGTTTCCACTCATACTGTCTCCCGTCTCCACTCATACTGTCTCCCGTCTCCACTCATACCTGCCTCACTTCTCCACTCATACTGACTCACTTCTCCACTCATACTGACTCACGTTTCCAGTCATACCTACCTCCCGTATCCACTCATACTGACTCACATCTCCACTCATACCGCCTCCCGTCTCCACTCATACTGACTCACTCCTCCCAGATTAAAAATGGCTGTATTCTTAAAAAAGCTCGTCTGTAGGGGTAGGCAGTGGTGCCAAGAATTAAATGAATGCGGTTCGAATCCAGTGCTTGGTGAGTTTTAATTTTTTCGAACCCCTAATACACATTCACTCTCTATTTATTGATCATGTTCATTGGCGTCGGTGCTTCCACCGGGGTTCTTAAACCATTTTATTTTGAACTGATACCAGAGAAACACTGGCAAGTAAATGTGGTCGGTGCCATGTTGGCAACATCACCCAAAGTGTCCATTTTGGAGAGAAAAAGACATTCGGGCTACACATCATATTTTTTAATAGACCGCGTTGTACAAAACGGGTTTCAGAACTTACTTTATATTTTACTCTAGGTAAATCTCTCTCTATCTCTCCCTTGCCTTGTAGATCCCAGCTGCACCTGTGTGTTGCCAGGGCTCGCAAGGGGAGCAAGAATAGTAACACTGCGACCTACAAGGCATGTTGTAAGACGCGACTGAGGTAGGGGTCTAGGGAAGCTACCCTAGTAAATAAAAGCATCGTAGAAATCGGATGTGCTGGCCTACTTGTCGTCGCATAACTGGTACAACGTACAATCGCTCTTAGGCTTGGATCACATATAAATCACAAAGAGTGATTAACAAGTGGTCGATATGGAGCGTTCGAAGAAGAAGAAGACTCCAATTGGGGCATAGGCTCTCAACCAACTCATGCTAGTTCATGGTTAGCTGGGCTTTTAGCTTAGGTGTTGCTTTTACGGAATGGGATGTCAGCCCAAACCGAGCCAGATAGCCTTTGGGCGATAGTCAGCCCCAAACCGAGCCAGATAGCCTTCGGGCGATTGTCAGCCCAAACGAGCCAGATAGCCTTTGGGCGATAGTCAGCCCCAAACCGAGCCAGATAGTCGGATTGCAACAGCGATGCCTTTGGGCGATAGTCAGCCCAAACAGCCAGATAGCCTTCGGGCGATAGTCAGCCCTAAACCGAGCCAGATAGCCTCGGGCGATAGTCAGCCCAAACCGAGCCAGATGGCCTTCGGGCGATAGTCAGCCCCAAGCCGAGCCAGATAGACTTCGGGCGATAGTCAGCCCCGAGCCAGATAGCCTTCGGGCGATAGTCAGCCCCAAACCGAGCCAGATAGCCTTCGGGCTATAGTCAGCCCCAAACCGAGCCAGATAGCCGCTTCGTCGGGCCAGATAGTCAGCCAAACCGAGCAGATAGCCTCGGATGTAGCAACGGCAGATGGCCTTCGGGCGATAGTCAGCCCAAGCCGAGCCAGATAGACTTCGAGTAGCAGATAGCTTCGAAGTCAGCCAAGAGCCAGATAGCTTCGGTTAGTCAGCAAGAGCAGATAGTTGGGCGATAGTGTCCAAACCCAGAGAGCTGGGCGTAGTAGCCAGAGATAGCCTTCGGGCTATAGTCAGCCACCAGAGTAGCTGCTTAGTAGCACAGGATAGCCTTTGGGCGATAGTCAGTCCCAAACCGAGCCAGATAGCCTTCGGGCGATAGTCAGCCCCAAACCGAGTCAGATAGCCTTCGGGCGATAAGTAGGCAGGTTAGTAGCTATGTCGGAATACAAACGCATGTATGTTCAAAGCATGTTGGTAGATATGGAGTATTAGTGGCAGGTCTTTTTGTAGGTAGGTAGGTAGGCAGTTAGTTAGTTAGTTAGTTAGGTAGGTAGTTAGTTAGTTAGTTAGGTAGGTAGGTAGTTAGTTAGTTAGTTAGTTAGTTAGGTAGTTAGTTAGTTGAGTTAGTTAGGTAGGTAGTTAGTTAGTTAGTTAGTTAGGTAGGTAGGTAGGTAGTTAGTTAGTTAGTTAGGTAGGTAGGTAGGTAGGCAGTTAGTTAGTTAGTTAGGTAGGTAGGCAGTTAGTTAGTTAGTTAGGTAGGTAGGCAGTTAGTTAGTTAGTTAGGTAGGTAGGTAGGCAGTTAGTTAGTTAGTTAGGTGGTGGTAGGTGGTAGGTGGTAGGTAGGTGAGGCAGTTAGTTAGTTAGGTAGGTAGGTAAGTAGTTAGGCAAGTAGGTAGATGGGTAGGCAGTTAGTTAGTTAGGTAGGTAGGTAAGTAGTCTGGCAAGTAGTTAGGTAGGTAGGTAGGCAGTTAGTTAGTTAGGTAGGTAGTAGTCAGGCAAGTAGTTAGGTAGGTAGTTAGGTAGGTACGTAGGTAGATAGATAAGTGGGTGGGTGTGTGAATGGGTAGTATGTTGGCTGACAGGTATGAAAATCGGTAGTTATGTAGTAATATTGCAGCGTATGATAGGTTAAAGAAGAAAAACAGTAACAGTTTTATTGATTTATTTATTGATAAAACCATCATCATTTCACTTCGATGAATAATCGTGTGTTCATATCTCTTTCTTACACATAAAGATCTCAGCAGCAGTGCACAAGCTCCATAGCACAGGCGAGTGTCCAAGGTATAATTTTTGAGACAGTGAAATTGTTGAAGAAATTGTATTTAAAATTGTTTCTGAAATTAATTTTTGCACGGGCAGTAGCTTTGCGGCTTAATCTTATCGATTTTCAACTGTCATGGGTTATTTTACATGCACAATTTGAATACGATAGGACTGGTATCTCAACTTCCCTACATCGAGGTCGGGAGTCTCTGGGGGAAGAGCCCAGATCGCTCCATGTGGGGAACGAACCGAGTACTTTTGGAGAGGTAGACAAGCAGGTTACCATCCCACCACAGAGAAATAAGTCCAGATTTAATTGTACATTACAATACTTGTTGTCAACAGAGATAGCTAAACAAACATGCAATGCGTACGTTTGACTAAATATAGTTTTAAAAAAGTGAACAGACCATTTTTCATACCGTGTGGTATATTAGGAACACAGTGTTAGACCTGTATTTTTCTTTGACCTTTATAGAGCTTCAACAGTTGTTCGTCACTTTTCCAGTTCTCTTTGCTGTTTTCTTTATGATCTCCTATGAAAGTCT
Organism: Arion vulgaris; assembly: GCA_020796225.1. NCBI lineage: Eukaryota > Metazoa > Mollusca > Gastropoda > Stylommatophora > Arionidae > Arion > Arion vulgaris. The sequence goes on along the minus strand of CM036769.1, from coordinate 35,878,047 downwards.
AGCATCTCTCAGTTCCTCCAGAAGACTTCGTCTCCAGGTCTGTTTAGGACGTGAACTTTTCTGTTTTCTTTGCGGTGTCCAGTGGCGGCTCGTGATCATTTTTGTTTGTGGGGCCAGACATTTTTTCCGGATAAATCGTGGTTTTTGATTGCTATATTTTAATTTATAAAATAATAAATACACGTTATACATTATTTTAGATTGCTATATTTTAATTTATAAAATAATAAATACACGTTATACATTATTTTAGATTGCTATATTTTAATTTATAAAATAATAAATACACGTTATACATTATTTTTGATTGCTATATTTTAATTTATAAAATAATAAATACACGTTATACATTATTTTTGATTGCTATATTTTAATTTATAAAATAATAAATACACGTTTAACATTATTTTTGGTGGCTATATTTTAATTTATAAAATAATAAATACACGTTATACATTATTTTTGATTGCTATATTTTAATTTATAAAATAATAAATACACGTTATACATTATTTTTGATTGCTATATTTTAATTTATAAAATAATAAATACACGTTATACTTTATTTTTGATTGCTATATTTTAATTTATAAAATAATAAATACACGTTATACTTTATTTTTGATTGCTATATTTTAATTTATAAAATAATAAATACACGTTATACTTTATTTTTGATTGCTATATTTTAATTTATAAAATAATAAATACACGTTATACTTTATTTTTGATTGCTATATTTTAATTTATAAAATAATAAATACACGTTATACATTATTTTTGATTGCTATATTTTAATTTATAAAATAATAAATACACGTTATACTTTATTTTTGATTGCTATATTTTAATTTATAAAATAATAAATACACGTTATACTTTATTTTTGATTGCTATATTTTAATTTATAAAATAATAAATACACGTTATACATTATTTTTGATTGCTATATTTTAATTTATAAAATAATAAATACACGTTATACATTATTTTTAGTGGGGCCCGGGCCCACACTGTCCCTTAATGACGAGCCGCCACAGGCGGTGTCCATTCCAGTGCTTGTCCAGTGACACTCAGCTGTGTCTTCCGTAAGGTATGCTCGACCCACCACCATTTTCTCCTCTTAACCTCGATCATCATTAGTTACAGTCTTGTTATTATTCACAAGTCTGTGTTTGTAACTCTATCATACCATCTCAGTTTGAGAATCCGTCGAAGACATCCATTAACAAAGGCCTGAATCTTATTTGTATTTAACTTGGTGACTCGCATGTCTTGTATAATATGTGTCTTCGTATCTTGGTTATCAAGTTGTAGAGAAATACCTGGTTTTTGGGCTATAAGACATGCAGCCTATTAGAATAACTCCCCCCCTCCCTTTCCACTCCCCCTTTTGTTATCTCTTGCAATCATGTCTTATTTAAAGAAGAGTACACATTCTTTTTCTCTTCCTCTCTCAGCTCCCTTTGAAGCATAAGGCATCAAACAAATTTTCTCAAATCAGACCTGTCGAACAAACCAGCTTAGTTCATTCCAGATCTTTCCTGTCTCTTCTCTTTCTCTGTCTACATTTTGTCTCCATATCTCTCTAGGTCTTCCTCTACCTGTCTTGTATCTCTCTAGGTCTTCCTCTACCTGTCTTGTATCTCTCTAGGTCTTCCTCTACCTGTCTTGTATCCCGGATTCTATTTAAAATCCACAATTCTTCTTCTTTTTCTTCTGCGTTCTCACTAGATTGGGATTTCGGATTCTCTAATAAAGGCAGCTGTCTGCCTCAGATTATCACCCACGCCATACAGTTTGTCTTCTACGTTCTCACTAGATTGGGATTTCGGATTCTCTAATAAAGGCAGCGTCTGCCTCAGATTATCAGCCACGCCATACAGTTTGTCTTCTGCGTTCTCACTAGATTGGGATTTCGGATTCTCTAATAAAGGCAGCCGTCTGCCTCAGATTATCAGCCACGCCATACAGTTTGTCTTCTGCGTTCTCACTAGATTGGGATTTCGGATTCTCTAATAAAGGCAGCCGTCTGTCTCAGATTATCAGCCACGCCATACAGTTTGTCTTCTGCGTTCTCACTAGATTGGGATTTCGGATTCTCTAATAAAGGCAGCCATCTGCCTCGGATTATCAGCCACGCGATACAGTTTGTCTTCTGCGTTCTCATTAGATTGGGATTTCGGATTCTCTAATAAAGGCAGCTGTCTGCCTCAGATTATCAGCCACGCCATACAGTTTGTCTTCTACGTTCTCACTAGATTGGGATTTCGGATTCTCTAATAAAGGCAGCCGTCTGCCTCAGATTATCAGCCACGCCATACAGTTTGTCTTCTGCGTTCTCACTAGATTGGGATTTCGGATTCTCTAATAAAGGCAGCCATCTGCCTCGGATTATCAGCCACGCGATACAGTTTGTCTTCTGCGTTCTCATTAGATTGGGATTTCGGATTCTCTAATAAAGGCAGCCGTCTGCCTTGGATTATCAGCCACGCCATACAGTTTGTCTTCTGCATTCTCACTAGATTGGGATTTCGGATTCTCTAATAAAGGCAGTCGTCTGTCTCAGATTATCAGCCACGCCATACAGTTTGTCTTCTGCGTTCTCACTAGATTGGGATTTCGGATTCTCTAATAAAGGCAGCCGTCTGCCTCAGATTATCAGCCACGCCATACAGTTTGTCTTCTGCGTTCTCACTAGATTGGGATTTCGGATTCTCTAATAAAGGCAGCCGTCTGCCTCGATTATCAGCCACGCCATACAGTTTGTCTTCTGCGTTCTCATTAGATTGGGATTTCGGATTCTCTAATAAAGGCAGCCGTCTGCCTCAGATTATCAGCCACGCCATACAGTTTGTCTTCTACGTTCTCACTAGATTGGGATTTCGATTCTCTAATAAAGGCAGCCGTCTGCCTCAGATTATCAGCCACGCCATACAGTTTGTCTTCTGCGTTCTCACTAGATCGGGATTTCGGATTCTCTAATAAAGGCAGCCGTCTGCCTCGGATTATCAGCCACGCCATACAGTTTGTCTTCTGCGTTCTCACTAGATTGGGATTTCTGATTCTCTAATAAAGACAGCCGTCTGCCTCAGATTATCAGCCACGCCATACAGTTTGTCTTCTGCGTTCTCACTCAGATTGGGATTTCGAATTCTCTAATCAAGACAGCCGTCTGCCTTCAAATTATCAGCCACGCCATACTGTTCGTTTCGGACGCTGGTGTACATGGGCCACCTCTTTCTTCTCAAGTCTGCATACTGGGGCAGTTCTGTGGGATATAATTCCTATGATCATCCATTCAAGCTCACTATTTTACATTTCCGGCTTTAACTTAAGAAAAACACATTTTTTCATAGCACTCCCATGAACACGACTTCCCGCTTTTGCAATCTTGCTTCAATGTGTAACGATCCTACTGCCCCCTAGTGTCAATCTTTCGAATTATTTTCACTGAAGAAAGAGTCGGTATCTTAACTATATTAACATTACTATTGTTATAGAAGCAGTATTGGAATCATCACATGGCGCCCGCTTCTATACAACCATCAGTTAGATGCGCACCAATATATAAAAAAAAAACCGTTGGACAGCACTAAAGTAGGGCATAGTACGGTTTCGACTGGATTTTTAAATTTCAGACAAGGAAAAAAAAAATGAGGTCGATATTTGTGTAATTATTTCACTCGATTATTTATCATCTGGTGTGCTAACCCGTGGAAAGTGTGTATGTGTCACACCTGAATAAGTGTTTGTGAAAGTGCGATTTGGAACGTAACCGCGATTTAGTGTAACAATGTATGATTCCGCTTGGACTGGTTGTATTTACAACACGGTTTTAGGGCGTCTCTGTGCCCGTCTGCCCAGCGTGTTCGTAGCGCGTTGGACTACGGGTGACTATCCCTCTGTGTGTGCGGGTTCAATTCCGCGGGATGGCAGTAAAAGCCACAGATTCCCCAGATTTACGGTGTTCGTTGCACCGAACCGAAGGGTTACGATGTCCATGGCACCGTGCCTTAGAACTGAAAAGCTCAAGTGTTTCTGGATCGGGGAAAAAAAAAAAAAAAGGGGCGTCTCTGTGATGTAGAGAGCAGTGTGTGGTCGAATGGAATAGACCGCGGCTCCCATGTGGGTGACAAGTGTTCAATTCTCGATACGGTCAAGAATTTCTTTTTTATGTTGTAAGCATAAATGAAAAATCCTAACCTGAACAGCTTCGCTACGATTGCACTAGCCATGCGGCAATTAAATTCCACAGGCTCACGTCCCACCTGTTCCACACCGCCCTAAAAATCGGCACTACAAGCAGTAACGACAGTTTTGTTTGGTGATGTGGCTAACATTGCGAAAAGTGCTTGCCTGTTGCTCCTAAAGTTTTCAGTTCCCCTCCACCTGCTTGGAGCGATGAGGATATTTTCTTCAAACATCCCTGATCAATGTATGTGAGATCGAGTTCCTAGTCCTATCAAAGACGGTCGAATAAAGTAAGTCCGTGTTTAAGTTCAGCAGTAAAAATCCGTTGCAGTTGAAAATCGATAACATTCAAAGCCGCTGCCTGATCAAATTTCACTAACGAATCTTTTTTTTAAATTTCTTAAACAATTTTTATCATTTTCAAAATTACATCGCGGACATTCGCGAGTGTTACGTGACTCATGCACTGCCAATGAGATCTACATGTATAAGAAAGAAATCAGAGAACACATGGTTATTATTCACGGAATTGCTATGATGATGTTCCTAGCAATCAATCAATCAATCAACCAATCAATGTTCAAATACATGTCCTAGGACCTCGATAGCAATGATTAATGATGTAGGTAGCTCTGTTATTTAAAGATTGATTAATTGATTAAGTGATTGATTTATTGATTGATTTATTGATTGATATGACCATTATTATTGCACTTCGGTGAGTAACCATGTGTGCTCCGATCTCTTTTTACATATTAAGATCTCGGCTACAGTGCACAAACTCCGTAGCACCGGCGAGGGTTCTCGATGTAATTTTGAAGATGGTGAAGATATTTTGTTATATTTTTTTTAAAATCTTTTTATAAGGAATTTTTGCCTGGGCAGCGGCTTTCCAGCCTGCTCTTCTCGATTCTGAACTGCCAATGGTTCTTTTACGTGCTCAAATTGAACATGAGACCTACGTTTTATCGACCGTCTCCGATAGGACTAGGAACTAGATCTCCCCTACAGTAAGATCAGGGATCTCTGGAAAAATATCCCGATAGCTCCACGGGGGAGTGAACCGGATACCTTTGACACGAGAGGTGCGAGCCCTCTCTCTACGCTACAGAAGAACGCCATTGAAGTGGGAGGCAAAGGGTTCCTGAAGAAAAGTACGTCTTAGGAAACCTAAATAGAACTGTACTGAGAGAAGCCAGAAATATTGGACTCAATTCAGTGGAAGAGATTGAGAAAGTTGCCCAGGATATAGTGGTATGGAGAAATTACTTGCAAGTCGTATATAACGTTTAACCAGTGGCGGCTCGTGATCATTTTTATTGGTGGGGCCAGACAAACATTTTCGGAAAAATCATGGTTTTGAGTTATTATATTTTAATTTATAAAATAATAAATACACATTACACATTCTTTTTGGTGGGGTCCGGCCCCAGTGGACCTTAATGACGAGCCGCCACTGCGTTTAACAGTACAAGATAAATATAAGAACTGTGATATATCATCATCATCATCAAATAGCTTGTCCTGAGCAGAACTTTGCCACCCCAACAGTCCTCCGGAATTTCTCTCCTCATAGGCCAGATGTCCTGCCCACTGCAGCCGTCATGTTCAAACCATCTGTTACATCCTGAATCCATCTTCTCCGTGGTCTTCTTCTTTGCCGGTATGCCTCCTTCCATGATGGTCTTCTCCATCCTTCATGTCTTTTTATATGTCCAAAATATCTCAATTTTCTCTTTCTTATTTGTAGCATCAGCCAGTTTTCTTTGATTTTGAGTTCTTTCTGGATAGATCTATTTGTTCTCTTTTCTGTCCAATATATACGAAGGACTCTGATATATATCAGCAGTAAATAGAACATAAAAAAACTAGTCACGACAGAGATGAAATGTCTACGCAGAGTGCTAGGCGTATCAAGAAGAGACCAGGTTAGAAATGAAGGGAGGAAACGTAGGTACAACATCAATACTGAACTTCATCAAGAAACAACAAATATATAATCGATCATATAAGCAGATTACCAACAGACATTGCGCATCAAAGGACTATACTACTCAGATATAGTGGATACTAGGCAACAGGTCGTCCATGCAAAAACGTGGACAACAGAGATAACGGTGCAAAGACGACAACACGCACATAAGAGCCCATTCTATAAATCTCTTCTTATCCTGACGCTGTGAGGCAAAACAGGGTTAGGAATAAGAAATAAAGCAGATTGGAAGATACTATAATCTGGTTAAAAAAAAAGGTAATGCATGCAGAAACGAGGATATCTCTCAAGTTACCAAAGAAATACTATTTAACAGTCGGCACTAGTTACATAGCGATTAATTTTTTTTGCAGTTACCATAAAAATTATTACACATAATCCTCTAGATCAGTGGTTCTCAGCCTGTGGGTCGTGGCCCCTTTGGGGGACGAACGAGCCTTTCACAGGGGTCGCTTAAGACCATCGAAAAACACATATTTTCGATGGTCTTAGGAACCGAGACACCACTCCTCTATTCGTCTCCAGGCGAGTCCGCCCACATGCAGCTACGCCCACATACGAGTACCCGGCGTTTATGATTAATCACTATGCTTTAATTATGTTCAATTTGTAACATTGAAAATACATCCTGCATATCAGATGTTTACATTACGATTCATAACAGTAGCAAAATTACAGTTATGTAGTAGCAGCGAAAATAATTTTATAGTTCGGGGTCATGAGAACTGTATTAAAGGGTCGCGACATTAGCAAGGTTGAGAACCACTGATCTAGATCATAAGTTCCCAAACTTATGTTTGGGCCACCGCCCACTTTGCGAGACAATTTGTAATGCTACCCCCCTCCTTCCACTATAACAGTTTTCCGCGTTCAAGCAGTTTGTTATTTTCGACGTAAATAACAACTAATGATATATTACTGCATATGCCGTTAAATTATTGAAAAATAGTGGCCAATATGCGCTTCATCATGAATAGTTATTCAATCGCAAAATCACGAAAATAATTATTTTTAAATATATATTATTCATTTCTTCTATAAGGAGCCGCCGACCTCTAGATCGCCTGAATCACCCCCAAGTGCTTCTGAATCCACTGTCGCCCCCAGAAGGTTTGAGCGCCCACTGGGGGCGATACAGTCCACTTTATGAACCTATGATCTAGATGAAACTGAAAGAGGCCATAGACAAAATGTTGAGAGAAGAATATGAGTGTTTCATAAAAAAGTAGATCCTGCACATACCAGATTGCAATACTAGCATAACATGACAATATAGTAGATCCTGCACAGCCCAGATTGCAATACTAGCATAGCATGACAATATAGTAGATCCTGCACAGCCCAGATTGCAATACTAGCATAGCATGACAATATAGTAGATCATGCACAGCCCAGATTGCAATACTAGCATAACATGACAATATAGTAGATCATGCACAGCCCAGATTGCAATACTAGCATAGCATGACAATATAGTAGATCCTGCACATACCAGATTGCAATACTAGCATAGCATGACAATATAGTAGATCCTGCACAGCCCAGATTGCAATACTAGCATAACATGACAATATAGTAGATCCTGCACAGCCCAGATTGCAATACTAGCATAGCATGACAATATAGTAGATCCTGCACAGCCCAGATTGCAATACTAGCATAACATGACAATATAGTAGATCATGCACAGCCCAGATTGCAATACTAGCATAGCATGACAATATAGTAGATCATGCACAGCCCAGATTGCAATACTAGCATAACATGACAATATAGTAGATCCTGCACATCCAGATTGCAATACTAGCATAACATGACAATATAGTAGATCATGCACAGCCCAGATTGCAATACTAGCATAGCATGACAATATAGTAGATCCTGCACATACCAGATTGCAATACTAGCATAACATGACAATATAGTAGATCATGCACAGCCCAGATTGCAATACTAGCATAACATGACAATATAGTAGATCCTGCACAGCCCAGATTGCAATACTAGCATAACATGACAATATAGTAGATCATGACACAGACCCAGACTTGCAAAATCATGAGCTATAGACATGACAATATATGATTGCAGCATTGCAATACTGCATAACATGACAATATAGTAGATCATGCACAGCCCAGATTGCAATACTGGCATAACATGAAATATAGTAGATCAACTGCTACAGCAGATTGCAATACTAGCATAACATGACAATATAGTAGATCTCAGCCAGATTGCACTAGCATAATACATATATAGATCGCACCAGATTGCAATACTAGCATAACATGACAATATAGTAGATCTGCACAGCAGATTGCAATACAGCATAACATGACAAAGTAGATCTGCACAGATTGCAATACTAGATCATGACAATCCTCCACACGTCATTAGAATGACAATAAGTGCGCATTCCAGATTGAAATCAACTAGATACTGCGCATTCCAGATTGAAATCAACGCTGCGCATTCCAGATTGAAATCAACGCTGCGCATTCCAGCATTCGTGAAATCAACGCTGCATTCAATGAATCTGCCAGATTGAATCAATCATATAGCGGATACTGTGCCTACCAAATTGCAACACTTCGCATACCAATATAGTAGAGCTTAGAAAGAAAACCTCCACTGTACACTGGATTTGTGGATTTGGAAAATAATACTAATTAAGATACAATGGTTTCAAGGCAAATGGTTGACCACGTAAACGATGGACATCAGAAAAGGCTGTAAGAAACACCATATACCAGGCGAAGTCGTAATTAAGTTAAATGTCAAGTCCTTTCTCAAGTCATGGTAGGAAACATGAAGGGAAGGATCAGTATTTCAATTATCGTTCATCAATTACCTCTCATTCATTACCTATCACCAATTATCTCTCAGATATTATCTCTTATCAATCATCTTTCTCTCATTATCTATCATCCATAACCTGTTATCCATTATCTATGTAGCATTTCCCATTCATTAACTTCTACACATTATTTTTATCCATTATCTTTTATCCATTTTCCTCTCACTCATTAGATCTCATCTATTATATTTTAGCAATTATCTCTGTCATCTTTTGGCCACATTAAACGTCACAGTGGTTTAAAGAGAACGGTAATCGAAGGCATGGTTCCTGGGTGAGGAGGCGAGGCGGGGGGAGACCAAGACGTAGGTGGCAGTAGGACATCAAAGAAACTTTATGAACATGACACTGGAAGAGGCAGGAGAACTTGCTACAGACAAAGGGTTTTTCATATGAAAGCGACGTTCTGCAAGTGGCATGCTACTACTTGATCTCTGCCATTATCACTCATCAATTATCTTTTCTTGGATTTCATTATCTTTCCGCAATTATATATCAGTTTTTATATATCATTCACTAACTTTTATAAATGCCTTTGAATGCAAATGCTACAGAAGTGTATTTAGAATATCATGGACAGAGAAAGGAACAAATGCTTCTGTTCTGCAACAGCTTGATATTAAAGAAAGTTGATTATTAAAGAACATAGCATCAAGGAAAATTTAATATTTCGGAAACATCAAACGACATGAGTGCCTAGAGAAGATAATTTTGGAGGGAATGGTGCTTGGAAGAAGAATGAGAGGAAGACATAGAAGACGATGGGTGCAAGATGTCATTGACGATCTGAGAATGACTGCTACTGTCGCCGGTCAACTTGCACAGAATAAAGAATGTGTCCGGACAGCTGTCATGTGAGCCAAGTTCCGGAATGGACAAGCTACATGATGATGATGACCTCTCATATGTTATCTTTCATAAAGGTAAGATGGAGATATGTTGAGCATACTCTGAGAAAAAAAAATATATCAAAGAAATCACAAACCAGACATTGACGTGGGAGGCAAAGGGTTAAATACAGAAAGAACGCTCAAGGAAAACCCTGAAACGAACCTTACTGAGAGAGGCAAGAAATAGATTCAATTCCATAGAACGCCCGAGTGGTTACCAGGGCCCAAATTTGTGGTGTAAAGAATAGAACCACTGTTACCTTCCCCGCATGTCGTAAGAGGTGACTAAGGAGGTTGGCTGAAATCGGATGTACGTGTCCTAAATGTGTAGAAGTCAACCTGCTGCCTTGCAGGACGGCTGGGGAAGCAAAGGCTAACGGAGAGCGAACCCAGTAAACGCTGCTTGACTCCGGACACATCGTCGAAGGATAAGCACCAGAGCTCCAAATGGCGCTGAAGATGTGACGAAACTCAGCATGCTAAAGCTGCATGAATCAGATTTCCACATGAATGAATTTATGGAGAGATCTGGTACATCGGTCTTTTAGGTGATCCCGAGAGAGAGAGAGAGAATTCCATAGAAGAGATTGTACGGGCTGTCCAAGACAGCAATTGCTTGTATGTCTTATGTAACGAATAACGGAAAGAGAAGAATACAATTATCTCTGTCAGTCATTATTTTTCAGTCATTATTTTTCAGTCATTATTTCTCGATCATTATCTCTGTTATTTTTTCTCAGTCGGGCTATTGTATAGATGACATTTTGAACCGGGTGTTTGACACGTAACACATGTGTGTAAGAAGTGAAAGCACAGTTAGTTTTAAATGTACACATCGTGTGATTGTGAATGAGAAAATGCTCTGTCTCTGATAGCAAATTAGACATGCACACATGACACACAATATCTGATAGAGATTAAGAAAAAGGAAAGACAAGATGAAGCTGTTTTGAATAAAAGAAAAAGAAACTGGTTGAAATAACATCCGACCTTTGACTGTCCTGATGATCCAGTCGAGGAGGCAGCAAGTGTGGTTGATGTGGAAGCTGTAGTCTGGGAAATAGAAACTGGAGGCCGGTGTTTTGGAGGTCTTCCCCGTCTTGCTGGTTGTGGTGCGCTGGAAGTTGCGGTTGTTGGCGTTGTTATTGTAGATGTTGGTGAAGATGTTGCCGGTGTTGGTGTTGCACGCTGGTCAGATACCGATGTTGCAGGCTGGTCAGTTGGGGGGGATGACTTTTGATCATTACTGACGCTGTTACTGTTGCTTTCTTCGCTAGTGCTTGCGCCAGTAGATCCGTTATGCTGCGTGTTGCCTGGAAATTCTAGAGATCTGTTGTCTGTCTTTTTGTTGCTCTTTAATGGTGTGATAGTTTTATCACCTATTTCTTCCATTTGTGCAGGCGTGATCACATAATTGCAACTCATAAGTCGTTTAACACGCCCTGCGTCAATTTCCCGTTTGAGAACAACTGTCAAGGGACTTCGCAAGTTCTCAAATCCATCGCAATTATCTTTCAACCATGTATTAACACTTTCTAAAGATACACCAACCTCCATAGCAAACACACGTACCCTACTGTCATTGTCTGTTATCTTATCGCCGTTTTCTTCACCTTGTGTTTGTTTTGTGGCATTCTGTCTAACATCTATTCTAGATAACTCTAAAATGGCTTCCAATATTTTAGTAGATATTGTCGTAGAATTCAGTACTGCGCACCCAAGCATGCTCTTCCTCCATTTCGCTGCATTACGGTAGCTAGTGCTACCTTTATAATCTACCTTAATAACTATCTCCGCGTCGACTAGTTTTTCTAATTTCGTTTCGGTATCTACCGCGCTGAGACCGTACCGTCTCCTTACCACATGACAAATACGCTGTAAGTCCGGACGGGCTTTCCTTCGTCTCAAATGATCAATAGTTTCAAGAATCCATTCTGTATGTTTAGAACTGGTAGCCATAACAACAATTTATAAACTAAATTATGATACAAACAGACAAGTTAACGATTTCACATTTCGTATTTAAATATTCCACAAACAGTCGAAGTGTAAGAATGTTAATCACAAAACTTGCTAGTCGATTGAGTTAAAAACATCGCCCCCACATAGCGGTTTAGCCTTTACGCATGCGTACCAGCGCTCAATGATGCATTATGGTATATAGAAGACGTGTTGCACGCCCCTGGCGAGACCACATGAGTGCGAGCCTGTGTCAAGTGAACGCACACATTTCGTATGTGTTGCGTGTGATTGCAATGCATTTCTGGGGGAAATGCACAACCGTTTGAACTGTGATTATGAATATCATCATAAAAAGAGAGTGTTTATAAAAAGAACCAACTATTTATGCTTCAATCACGCCCGTAACGAATTAACGATAAGTAAGCCGTTCAACATACAAGTGCAGTAACCAGTTGTAATATGAAAACACAAGTTTTGAAACACATATAAAATAATATGTGCACAAATGTGTGCGTATGTATAATATTAAAAACAGTCGTCCTTAACGAATGATGATGATACCATCTTTATAAGTGTGTTGTTTTGTCACCTTTATGTGTAAGGGTGTGACTATCGAGTCCCAATTCTTGCACAGAATTCCCTAGCACATGCAGGACTTTTGAAATATTTCTTACAACAATTTATTTTTCCTGAGAGCACGCTGTCAGATTCTATGGGGCAGAGTAATTAATTCCGCTTGTTCTAGCTGTCGTCACGCATGTACAAATTATCGGTTTTGCTTTCAACACAACAAAAAAACGTTTTACCTTACCGAGGGATCGGCAACGGAGATGTTATTGTCAGGGACCCACACCACGTGTAGCCATTCATCCACCCCTTATCCTTGATAGTAGTTATTATGTTGTCGTGATTCTAGTTGCAGATGTTGTCTGTTTTATCTTTTCAGACAGCAATCTGTCGTTTATAATAGATGTCAGAGCTGTTGGTGATGTTCTTTTCTTTTGTTCTGCTTTTCTTTTGCCGTTAGGCGTAGCAGGTTTAACTGATGATCGGTTTCGAGATAATGCACGCTCGGTGGCTTGATATGGTGTGTCCTTCCTTCACTGCTCTTTTTGCCGTTAGGCGTAGTAGGTTTAACCGATGATCGGTTTCCGAGATAGTGCACGCTCGGTCACTTGATATGCTGTGGTATTGTGGAGTTTTAAGATGTCTGTAACTCCATCAATTCATCTTTTCTTGGTCTGCCCCTTCCTATTGATGAATCCATTTTCAGGTTGTACGCTTTTGAAACTGGTGTATTCGGGTTCATTCTCACCAAGTGGCCAAACCATTTGAGTCGCTATTTTTCAATGAATCTAAAAGCGGGTGTTGTTCCGACTGTTTTTCTAATTTTCTAATTTCTTATATGGTCTCATCTTGTTTTATTTACCGCTTTCCTTAAGTATCTCATTTCACAGGTGATAATTTTCCTTTCTTATTCTTTTGTCAGTGCCCAAGTTTTACACTGATATTTGTTTGTTATTTAATTAAATACTATCGTTCTCTGACTCTCAAGAATAAATTATACAATTTATATTCTCTTCTTTGGAAAACAAAATTTGAAAAACAAAAGGACTAAATCTTAGGACAAAACTGGAAATATATAGAAGCAATGTACTGTGAGTGCTATTATACAGTAGTGAATGCTGGAAGAAGTAATGTACTGGGAGTGATATTATACAGTAGTGAATGCTGGAAAATGACCCAACACATAATACACAAGTTGGAGACATTTCAGAATAAATGTTTAAGAAGAATCCTGCAAGTTTCTGGCCAAATACCATAACAAATGAGGAGCTTTTGAAGCGAACAGACTGTGCATCCTTGGAGACCATCATTAAAAGCATTAAAAGACGAAGATAGAGGTGGTTTAGACATGTATGTCGTATGCCAGTAGGGTATGTTTAAAATGTTTTTAAAAATGTAGTTGGTAGTTTACTACACGGAAGTATGTGGTGCCAGGGCTCTGCAAAGGAAGCACAGAATAGCACCACTGCAACCTACAATGCATGTCGTAAGAGGCGCCGGATGTAGGTCCTAGGGATACTACCCTAGTAAATAAAAAGCAGCACAGAATTCGGATGTGCAGGCCTACTTATAGGTGCATAACTGGCACAACGTACAATCGCTCTTAGGTTCAGATCACATACAAATCACGCACAGTGGTTGACCGTTCGAAGAAGAAGAAGAAGAACTACACTGAAATGAAGAAGACTAGATTCGCATAGAACTGTTGTATTAAAAAACAATTTTTCAGGAGGGTAGGTTCACTTGCTACACACCTTTCCCCTCCCCTCTCTCTCCTGCCTTAGTATGGAAGACACCTATGTATTCTGTCGATTGTATTTCTATAATCTATAATGCATATATCATGTGACCTTTGATAGAGAAAAACATTTTGTTCCTCTTGTTTCACAATATGTTCACAGTGCTCTTTTCATAATATGTTCACAATTAAAAGTGCTCTTTTCATAATATGTTCTACAATCAAAAAGTGCTCTTTTCATAATATGTTCACAATCAAAAGTGCTCTTTTCATAATATGTTCACAATCAAAAGTGCTCTTTTCATAATATGTTCACAATTAAAAGTGCTCTTGTCAAATATGTTTGCAGTGCTCTTTTCATAATATGTTCGCAATCAAAAGTGCTGTAGGAAAACTTCTTCTTCTATTTTATTATTTATATTTCCTGTATGATACTTCAGAGTACTTTTCGACAGAAAAAAATTAAAATAAATGTAATATGTCCCTTAGTCTTTGCAGACGTTAGGGTAGGAAGTTCTTATCACTCCACATTTCTAGCCCCTATCGTGCAGGGGGTAGGAGGACCAATTTCTCTCCTCATATGATGAACGTTGGGTGATGGGCTGAACCATCAACCATCTTGTGTCCGATTCGATAAGCGAATGCTCTATGCACTGAGCTAACCCGTCCCACGATTCATCAGACTAATTGTTATATAATCTGTAAAGTGTTCGACTCTCGTACCAAATGATATTCAGTTTGTTTTCCACTTGAAGCGATCAGGATGTATTTCCAAACATCATTGATTTCAATGAAGGTAAGATTGAGTTCTTACATCAAGTTCTTACATCGAGTTCTTACATCGAGCTCTTACATCGAGTTCTTACATCGAGTTCTTACATCGAGTTCTTACATTGAGCTCTTACATTGAGCTCTTACATCAAGTTCTTACATCGAGCTCTTACATCAAGCTATTACATCAAGCTCTTACATCGAGTTCTTACATCAAGTTCTTACATCAAGTTCTTACATCAAGCTCTTACATTGAGCTCTTACATCGTCTCACGACCCTTCAACCTTCTTGCTCCGGCGAGAGTTCCGATGTAATTTAGGAACATATTCTTAATGAATTTTAATTATTAATCTTTCTAACAAATTTTTTCCCAGACAGCGGCTTTCCAGCCTGTTCTTCTCGATTTTGAACAGCCAATAGTACTTTTACGTGCTCAACTAGAACACAGGACCTACGTTTTATCGTCCATCTCCGATAGGGCTAGAAACTCTATCTTACCTATCCTGAGGTCATGGATCTCTGGAATAATAGCTCCAGATAGCTCTACACGGGAGCGAGCCGAGTATCTTTGGAAGGAAAGGCAAGCACACAACCTCTACGTTACAAAGATGTCTCAGTTAAGTATTTATGATTCAAGAAGGCTAGGTAATGACTAACTCTTCCCACGACGCTTCACGGCAAATGTGGTTAAGATAAGATAAGGTAGTGATTGGTTTACAAAAAGCAATTATGCAGTAATAGTTCTGACTAAGACACAAGAAAGAAAGATTACAACATGTGAAATGAGATGTCTACGAAAAGCTGTCAACGTTATAAAGCGAGATAGAGTGAGAAACGAGAATATCATAAGCATCGTTGGTACTATACCATGCATACAGTACATCGAGAAGCAAAGACTCAAGTGGTTCGGCCATCTAATGAGAATGGAACCACATTTACTACCATCACGTGCCTATAATAATCGACACTCAGGGCGCAGAGCACGAGGCAGGCCAAGAACACGATGGATAGATAACATCTCAGAGTCCCTGCGAAAGCATGGACTGACAACGTCAAGCGCAACACACCTGGCACAAGATAGGAAACTAACTCTCCCCACGACGCTTCACGGCAAATATGGTTAAGATAAGATAAGTTTTTAATTACTCTTAACCAGTGGCGGCTCGTCATTAGGGACCAGTGGGGTCGGGTCTCACCAAAAATAATGTATAACGTGTGTTTATTATTTTATAAATTAAAATATAGCAACCAAAAACCATGATTTATCCGTAAAAAATATCTGGCCCCACCAACAAAATGATCACGAGCCGTCATTGCTCTTAACCAAATATAACTCGTTATTTGAATTGTTTTAAATATTTCTCACTAACGTCAGCTTTCTGTACATATTCTTTGTAATTTTTTATTGCATGGAGACTTCTTCTTCTTCTTTTGTTGCCACATTGCTACCGGGCTGTTGCCCAATGTCGTGGTTTTCTGTTTTTGTCTTCCGCTGTTCTGGTGTCTTGGGTGATTGTTATTTTTGCTTTTGACAGGATTCTGCTATGTCATCTAACCATCTTTTCCGTGGTCTTCCTCTTGTCTTCTTCCCCGATGTTCTGTTGTAGAAGACTCTGTATACTGTTGAGTTTGGATGCATTCTTATTAAGTGGCCAAATCACTTCATTTTTTGTTTCTCAATGTAACTCAAGCAAGGTTCTGTGTCAACTTTCTTTCTTATGCTGATGTTGGTGACTTGTTTCTCAATGTAATTCAAGCAAGGTTCTGTGCCAACTTTCTTTATTATGCTGATGTTGGTGATTCTGTTTCTCAATGTAATTCAAGCAAGGTTCTGTACCAACTTTCTTTCTTATGCTGATGTTGGTAACTTTGTTTCTCAATGTAATTCAAGCATGGTTCTGTGCCAACTTTCTTTCTTATGCTGATGTGTGAAAACTTGATCGTGAAACATTCATTTCAATTTAGTTCTCAATTAACTTTACAGCGCAGTAAAGCTGTTACAGTTGATTCGGTCATTCTACCTCTCTCTGCAGATCTCATACGTTATTTGTTATTGAGAATATCATTTCAACATGTGTAGATGTAACTGGTAGCAGTGGCGGCTCCTCATTAAGGGAAAGTGGGTCGAGCCCTACCAAAAATAGGGTGTAATGTGTATTTATTATTTTATAAATTAAAATATAACTTAACCCAAAACCATAATGTTCCCGAAAATTTGTCTCTGGCCCCACCTAAAAATGATCATGAGCCGCCACTGACTGGTAGGCTGAAAATGTATTCTATAATTGGGACAAGATTGGACAATGAAATACTCTTTTCATTAACAGAACTGAATAGTTGTATCCATTTTTCTGGAGGTCTTTGTGGCGTAGAGGCTAGGTGCCCGCCTCGCGTTCCAAATGTACTCGGTTTGCTCCCTAGTGCTCCGCCTAGTGCTCCACCTAGTGCTACCTAGTGCTCCACCTAGTGCTCCCTAGTGCTCCACCTAGTGCTCCCTAGTGCTTCACCTAGTGCTCCCTAGTGCTCCACCTAGTGCTCCCTAGTGCTCCCTAGTGCTCCCTAATGTTCCCTAGTGCTCCCTAGTGTTCCCTAGTGCTCCCTGTGCTCCACCTACTGCTCCTTAGTGCTCCCTAGTGGAGCCATCGGGATATTTTCCAGAGATCCCTCATATCAGATCAAGTTCCTAGTCTTATCGGAGACGGAGGATAAAACGTAGACCCCGTGTTCAAGTTGAGAATGTAAAAGAACTCTTGGCAGTTCAAAAATCGAGAAAGGCGGGCTGCAAAGCCGCTGCACGGGAAAAATTCATTAGAAAGATTTTAAAAAATTTCTACAAAACATTTTCACCATCTTTTAAAGGGCATCGGGGCTCCACGCCTTTGCTACGGAGTTCGTGCACTGCAGCTGAGATATTCCTGTGTAAGAAAGAGATCTGGGCACACTTGGTTACTCACCGAGTGCACTGATGATGATCCTATAAATTATTCAATCAATGAATCCATTTTTCTTCTCAACTTGCATATTTACAAACTGCATTGTTGGCACACCAAAACCCTTTTGCAATCACAATTTCATTTTTTGTTCCGATCCAGAAACACTTGAGCTTTCAGCTCTTCGGCTCGGTGCCATGGACATCGTAACCCTTCGGTTCGGTGCCACGAACACCGTGAATCTGGCATCACAATTTCATCAAACAGTTCATTCAAGTTTATTGCACTATTTTCAATAGCTTCATTAATTTGTTCATCTACCATGTTAATTCATTGTGGTCTATCCCCTCCCCCAAAAAAAATGATTGTGCTCCTGCAAAACTGTTTTCACGTAGTTCAGTGAACATAAGAAAGCACATTTTAATTTTTTTTTCAAATAATCAAGACAATTTAAATGGGGACTGCAGTAAAACTATGTAGAATGGCGAAACACTTAATAACAAAGTACTGTAGTTTTACAAAATACAAAAACAATGACAATATACAGCAACGTTTGGGTCAAAAAGGTCTTTATCAAGCAAACGATTCAACAAAAGTAATGAATGTCACAGAACACAACATATAGACTTTGACAAAGTTATTAGAAATATCAGCAACAGTAAAAAAAATGAATGAAAATTTTTGACTAAAAACGAATAACGAAATAAATACAGAAAAACTAGAAGTCGAAAAAGAAGAGAAACAATAAAACATCAATTAAATATATGACTCATATACATATAACATCTACACATATAAAATATAGAGCATGAGAAGAGGAAGTACTAAGAAACGTAGGAATGTAGAGCGTTGAGTCCATGAGGTCGCAAAGTACCATGTAAAGAAATAAAGCAATTCTCCAGAGCAAATCGACTGCGATCATCAGAGGAACATGATCGGATGGCAGTGACCTGGACGTCACGAGCACCCATATGGTCAGTACAATTGAAATGAGTTGCTACAGGGGTCACAGAACAAAAACAATCAGTACAAAATGATAAACTGCCCCCCGGGATGCCGGTACCATACCGTCAAACCAGGACGCATAGTACACTTATTTATAAAACCCTTTCCTGAAATCCGTAGATAAAGCAAAAAAGAGGAAAGCCAAGAAAAACACAGAGAAGATATTTGAAGGAAGAGATTCAACATCAAGGTCGCCCGAGTGGTTACAGGGGCCCAAATTTAGGGTGTGAAGAATAGAACCACTGTTACCTGCCACGCATGTCGTAAGAGGCGACTAAGGAGGTTTGGCTGAAATCGGATGCACATGTCCTAAACGTGTAGAAGTCTATGCGTTTAGGGCCTACAAGCCAATGTGCAACGTATACACGTTCTTGGCAAAGATCAAATATATCACAAGAGTGATTAAAGTTGGTCGTAAAGAACGAACGCAAAGAAGAAGAAGAAGAACATCAAGGTACGTATCCTTTATAGGACGTTGCTCTCTTTGCAGCACATCTGAAATTCACTCTGCCTCTTGCCAGTTCACCCACTTCGTCGGTGGTCATGTTCATGGTTTCTTTAATATCTTGTAGCCATCTTCTTCTTGGTCTGCCTCTGCGTCCTGGGACCCTGCCCTCTAGTATTGTTCTTTCCAGGCCATCGTGACGCTTGATGTGACCAAAGTATGTAATTTTTCTGTATAGTATGTTGTTTATCAGCCAATTCTCTTTAACATTTAGTTCTTTCAGGACATCAGTGTTCTTTCTTGTTTCTGTCCACGGTATTTGTAGGATCTTTCTGTAGGATTTAGTTTCGAATGGCTGGATTTTCGTTCTTAATTTATGTGTAATAGTCCATGATTCACAACCATAAGTAGCCACTGGGAAAATGCATGCTCTCAATATTTTTAATTTTAGTATTTTGCAGGTGCTTTGGAAGAGATTAACGATAAGTTAATAGCGGTCCATTGCAAGAGGTAATGATAACAGCCTCATACGTGTGTTGTTGCACCTTTCTAATGTGTGAAGGGGTGATTATAGAGTCCAATTCTGGAACACAATCCTTAACCACAGGTAGGGCATTCACGATCAAGG
Source organism: Arion vulgaris (assembly GCA_020796225.1). Taxonomy (NCBI): domain Eukaryota; kingdom Metazoa; phylum Mollusca; class Gastropoda; order Stylommatophora; family Arionidae; genus Arion; species Arion vulgaris. The sequence goes on along the minus strand of CM036769.1, from coordinate 35,858,063 downwards.
TTAAACAGGTGGATGGTGTGTGTTCTGTCTTTTGTGCAGTTCCCTTCTCTGCTCTTCAGCATCGATTAGCGATATACAGAAGAGCTGAAAGAGTTAGCTAAAGATAGGAAGACTTCATGAGTAAAGTTAGGGCCTATGCCTCAAGCGGTGTTACATAGGTACAATATATATATATATATAGAGAGAGAGGAAGAGAGAGATTGTGCTTGTAAGGTTCAGATAAGGCGTATGTTTCGGTTTAGTGGCAGAACTATGAAACGTACTGTTCAATACTTTGTTACACCTCCACATACTACGCCCCTGACTTTTGTTAGTTTTATGATTTAAGTATTCATTTCGCTTGTGATACCGTACATACGCGTCTTTGTCCTAAAACGTCAATGTATTAAGTATCACTGCAGCCTTCCATCGGTTTTCTCCAGATCTGATCTGATCCGGTCTGACCACCTCAGATTTGTAGGTGTCCGTACATCGATTAGGTAACGATGCAGGGATTGGTATACTCTGCGCTGTGATGACGCCTGCTGGAGACACCTATGCATTGTCTGCTTGAAGGGGAACTAACTCTTCATCATCTGCATGGGTGAAATTAGTATGTGCCTGCCCTACATGGCATAGAAGCTTTTTGCTTATTGGTTACGGAATCGACGTCATTGTCCTTTGGACAAACCCATAAGTGCTCAGTCTTGCTAAACAGATGTCGAAGGGTATGCATACCGATGGTTCCTGTGGCTCGCTGGTTAAACACATTCTTCCCTCTGCCTCTCAGACATATTATATTTTATTTGTAAAACGGGCAATTCCAAACTCATTAAATCGTTGGAATGATTTAACATCTATTTTAGTGTGTAGGAGCCTAACGGGGACGGAGTGTCCTCACGTTCTCGATGCAAACCACACAATATTACAAAGATGGGTTAACTTGGTTGATAAAAACGAACGCAAAAAAGCAAACATCTTCTGGATGCTTTCGAGGTTGTAAGAAAGACACTACAACGCCTCTTCATCACTAGAAGACTGTCATCTCGTGTCAATGCATCCTTCGTCCCATTGTACAAGTATTAAGAGTTTCCGCAAAAACAAATTGACAAATACAAGATTCGAACCACTTACCCTTATTTCTTACGGCACCCATTGCCTAGCCTAGCAATACGAGCGTCCTTACGAGCACAACCAGCCAGCCATTCAACAAAAATTATTGATCATGTTCTTTGCTTCCTTTGCTTCCCTGGGTTCTTAGTTTACAAAATAAAACTAAGTGAATTCGTCCTTCGTCACATCAAGTCAAACAAATTTCTGAAATTTGAAAGCAAGCTCCTGAACATTTTTTTCCATCAGTAAGATTCGTCAGGAGATTCACGAACCTGTTGTTTAAAATACAAACCCACTATCTAGCACAGGGAACAAGAGTGCAAGATCATACTTCCTTGAAGATTGAAACAACAACAACAACATGAAACGACTTCATTATAAATTGTGTTCCACAATTTCACTATATTCTTTGCTTATAACTACAGCGAACACCAACAGAGTCTGAAAACATTGTTATCCGATATCTTAGTGTCAATCATTCTGTATCCTCCTCCCGGTTACTTGTTTATTTTTTTAAATTATATTTTTTTTCTCTTTATTGGGCCCTACTTGGAAGTGTAACAACTAGTGAACAAGGTACTGTTGAAAGCGTAAACTCCGAGCGTCGTCATTCTTTCGACTGAGAGCTGCTCTGAATTTGTTTAAGTGACTTTGATTGGGCCATTTGACGTTTATTGAAGACTTTTGGTCGCTATCAAGTGAGCACTACACTGTGATCTTAACCTAAAGGTCTTCAGTATCTCTCTCATTCCTCTTTAACTCTTTCAATATCATATAATATGTAATTTACACAAAACTGAAATATGTTACATCAACTATAATGGCATAATTATCTTCACTTCTCTCTGTATCTTTGTATATCTAAGTTTACTTTGAAGATCACTTGTCTGTGCCGATCTCGATTGACGTCCCTAATGGTTGCTTATAATTACATTTCCATCTCAGTAATATTCAGTGGCGGCTCGTCATTAAGGGCCAGTGGGGCCGGGCCTCACCTAAAATCATGTATAACTAATATGTAAATAATAAAATATAACCTAACCCAAAACCATGATTTTTCCGAAAGTTTTGTCCGGCCCCACCAAACAAATGATCACAAACCGCCACTGATTCTTATGCTCCGTTAACTACGGAGGTACAGTTATTATCTGTATCTTTTCCCCCTTCTATTTATCCTTCTTCTCTCACTCTTTTATGCTAGATTTTCCTATTTCTTGGTGTAGGATACATTTTGTATTCATTCCTTTCATGTTTTACTATTTTATTTTATTTTCCACCGTTTTATTTCCATGTCAACGTATTACATTCCTATGCTTCTTAGTACTTTCTCTTCTCATGCCTTGTAATCTAAATGTGCATATGTTGCATGTATTCAAGTTATATATTTACTTGATTTTTATTGTTTCTCTTCTTTTCTATTTCTAGTTTTTATGTATGCTTTTTGTGTTACATTTATTTTGTTATTCGTTTTTATTCCCAGATTTTCATTAGAAACGTTTGTATGTAGTCGTCCATGTTTTTTTAATTCGTCACTTCTGTTGTTCGTTTACTTGATAAAGGCCTTGTTGGTCGAAACGTTGCTGTATTTTGTCATTATTTTTGTAATTTGTAAAACTACAATACTTTGTGATTACGTGTTTTCCCAATCAAATAGTTTTACTGCAGTCTCATCTATTTTGTAATTATTTCCATGTCAACGTTTGTTCTTTATTTGCCAGTGATTTTCATTCTATCTATCCTCTCTCTCTCTCTCTCTCTCTCTTCTCCCTCCCTCTGTTCATGTCTCTCCTCCGATGCGCACATTAGGCGTAAACATAACTTCGAATGGATTGACTTCATTGCACCGGGTTTTACCCCATATGGCTCGGTCCTCTCCGCAGAAATGACACGTCACTTGCCGAGAGCGTTGCACAAAGCATGAGCTCCGTAGCCCCAGCAATAATCCTAGGAGTCTCTGGATAGAAATCCACTCGTGGACAGAACGGCGCGGTCCGGATTCGAACCCACGACCTTCGAATCATAAGGCAAGGTCTTAAGCATTTAGCCATGGAGACCCCTTCGAATATATATATGTATATTTTAAAACATATTTTAGATCCAAAGCACTGAGTTTTCAGCTCTTCGGCTCGGTGCCACGGACATCGTAACCATTCGGTTCGGTGCCACGAACACCGTAAATCTGGAGAATCTGTGACTTTTCTGCCAGCCTGCGTAATTGAACCGCGCTCACATGGTGCTTTCACCGTCGTCAGCGACTACGAACACGTTGGACAGGCGGGCAATATATGTATTACTGACTACATGCTAGAAACATCCTGGGTAGTGGGATTGTTGGGACGGATTAACGTAATAAATAAGCGTTCTCCTACCCCGGACACAGTAAGGTTGTGAATTCAATCCCAGTGGCGGCTCATGATCTTTTTTGTTGGTGGGGTCAAGAGACACATTTTCGGGAAAATTATGGTTTTGGGTTAGGTTATATTTTAATTTATAAAATAATAAATATACATTACATTCTATGTTTGGTGAGGCACGGCCCCACTGCCCCTTATGACGAGCCGCCACTGTTCAATCCCATACTCTCTTGCTACACGTGAGGAAAGAAATTGGCCTCCTACCTCCTACACACTAGAAATGGGAAGTGACTTCATGCCCTAAGGTCTGAAAGAGCTACAGGAAATTATATTTATAATAACAGTGATTGTAATAGAAGCAATATAAGGTGTTTTATATCATCATTAAAGAACATACTTACCAATGCAGTTGTATTACAAGAATAAGAATCAGACAATCAAGGTTCTTCGGACATATAACGCGAAGAGAAGGTTTAGAACATTTGGTGACTACAGGTAAAATTCAGGGAAGGAGAGATCGTGGAAGACAGAGGGAGAAGATGTTGGATGGTCTGACATCATTGTTCGACGTTAGAACTGATTACATGCACCAAGCAAAGAGAGTTGTGGAGAGACATGATCTCCTACGCCGGCAGGTTAGGCACTTGATTGATTGATCAATGCATAATAATTGCTTAACCATTACTTCAATCGAGCGCACTCGAGCGCATCTACAACACAGACACGAATCTGGTATTATCATCGCTTGTGATGTATGACAATTATTCATTCATTAATTATATTACCTGTACCTGTCTACCTTCAGGTGTGGGATTATTGTAATTAAGTATTTGACAGCGGAGAAGGGGAGGGGAATGACGAAAGCAGTTACAGACGTAATCCTTAAAATATCTCATTTTCTTCTGTTCTCGACCATGGGTAGAAGTTGTTAAGAATCTACATTCTACATAGACGGCTCTACCAATGATGTCCTTAAGGACAGGATCGACAAATAAACAGTGTATAAGTATTAAGAGCTTCAGAAAAAACAAATTGACTAACACAGGATTCGAACAACTTACACTTATTTCTTCAATCAATCAAGTGCCGTGCCTGCCGGTGTAGGCGATCATGTCTCTCCACAACTCTCTTTGCTTGGTGCATGTAATCAGTTCTGACGTCGATATTTTGTCGAACCATGATGTCAGGCTATCCAACATCTTCTCCCTCTGTCTTCCACGATCTTTCCTTCCCTGAATTTTACCTGTAGTCACCAAATGTTCTTAACCTTCTCTTCGCATTATATGCCAAAAGAACATTGATTGTCGGATTCTTATTCTTTTGATAAGGTTTCTTTGTGTGCAGGCCTGATTTAAAACCTCCACATTTGTTTTCTTTACAGTCCATGGAATTTTCAACATTCTTCTGTAAAACCACATCTCTGTGGTTTCTAATGATCGTATTGATTGTTTGTTCAAGATTGCCTTATTTCTTACGGCATCCATCGCCTAGCCTAGCAATACGAGCGTCCTTACAAACACAACCAGCGAGCCATACGAAAAATCACTCACTGAGTGGTGTCTTTCCTAAACACTTCGTTATAGCAAACACTTCGATATTGTCTCGTCTCAAATATTTACCAGCACAATAAGATTATAGCATGTGTTTGTGCAAACACTGTTCGATCGAACCTTACCTGATTATTCTGTGTCTAGCTATCCTTCCTTCCTTCCTTTCGTTCGCTTGAAATATGTCTATATATTCAATGTTGTCTCTTGTATGAACTTCACTGTCTTTTGTAGCTCACACAGAGGTCCGTGTAGTTTTCTGTTAAGTGTTGTTTCGTTAGGCCAGTGAGTTTGCCTCAGTGTATCATATTCAGGGAAGTCTTGAAGTATGTGCTCTGCAGTCTGATGTGACTGTCCACATGTACACATGGCTGAATTGCCAATCTTGAATTTTGTATACATGTGGCTGCGGAGCCGATTGTGTCCTGTTCTAAGGCGCAGAATACCAACTTGTTCCAATCTGCTCATATTATAGTAATCGTCTTGTGTTGGTATTTGTGGCTTTCTAATTGATTTAATCATCCTTTCTTTTGGTGGTAGGTAACTGGCACATCCGGCTGCTCTCCTGCAGCACCTTCCTTGGCCAATCGGTCTGCTGTTTCATTTCCTGGTATTCCACAGTGAGAGGGTATCCACTGCTAGCTATAACGAAGTGTTTGTGAAAGACACTTCTCAGTTCAAAGCGTCATTTCTTGTTAGGAATGGCTCGATGGGTCGTAAGGACGTTCGTATTGCTAGGCTAGGCGATGGGTGCCGTAAGGACGTTCGTATTGCTAGGCTAGGCGATGGGTGCCGTAAGGACGTCTCGTACAGTGCTAAGAGCTAGAAGCGATGGTAGGCTAGAAGCTGGTGCCAGACGTTCGTAGTGCTAGCTAAGCGATGGGTGCCGTAAGGACGTTCGTATTGCTAGGCTAGGCGATGGGTGCCGTAAGGACGTTCGTATTGCTAGGCTAGGCGATGGGTGCGGTAAGAAATACGGGTAAGTTGCTCGAATCTTGTCAATTTATTTTTTCGGAAGCTCTTAATACCTGTACATTGTTTATTTGTTGATCATATCCTTTGCTTCCGTTGCTTCCTCTGTGGGTTCTTACGAAAAACCTCATTGTTCTCTACTTAAGGACAAGGAAGGTGCATTTATACAGAATGGTGAACGGTGTAAACATAGGCGAGACAACACTAACTGGCAAAGTTGTCACCAACTACAAAGCAGAGGCAGCTACTAAACACGAGTCCTGCTAAATATAAGAGGCAACTGTTATTTGTATCATTTTTGTTATATTTTCCAGCGTGATATCTGTATTACTTATCATATGTGTCTTTATTATATTTGTCTTTCAGAACTTATCTGTAGTACACGTGTACAATGTTAACTTTGTGCAAGACAATACCTTTCCGATCTGAGAGTGATAGGAACATCATCATTGCACTTCAATGAGTAACCATGTTTGATCAAATCTCTTTCTTACACAGGAAGATATCAGCCGCAGTGCGTGAACTCCGTAGCACCGGCGAGGAACCCTGATGTAACTTAGAAGATGGTAAAAACTATTTTGTAGGATATTGTTTAATTTTTATAATTATTTTTGACATGGGCAGCGGCTTTCCAGTATGATCTTCTCAATTTTGAACTGCCAATGGTTCTTTTACGTACTAAACTTAAGCACGAGACCTACGTTTTGTCGTCCGTCTCCGATAGTACTCGATCTCATCTTCACTGAGATCAGGGATCTCTTAAAAAAAGATCCCGATTTCTTCACGAGGGAGCGATCCGAGTACCTTTGAAACGAAAGACGAGCTAACCTCTACGCCACAAAAACTCTCATCTAAGTCAGCGGAGAATGTGCTCTTCGTTCTGAAGTCATAGCAACAAATGTACAGGTTTGCTTCAGTTGTGATTTATTTGTATAGGTAGGGGTCTCACACTACTGAACGTATAATTGGTGCCTAGAAAAATCAACGATTCGTTTACTGTGGTTAATGGTGACGTCATGTGAAAGGATATGCCAGGATTTACATTTCAGTGTTATCTACCGATAATAAATTGTATAAGTTTCAATTTAATGCATTTTATATTTTGTCTGGACTGCAGCTTTCCAGCCTACTCTTAACGATTTATTAACTGTATGTGTTCATTTACATATTCAACTAGAACATGGGGTTTAGTTTATTGTCCGTCTCTGATAGGACTAGAAACTTGATCTCGCCTACATTGAGATCAAGGATCACTGAAAGTAACGCGTTCATACCACACGGGAAACAAACTGAGGACTTTTATAACGTAACGCCCACACAGTTCCTCCCCATCACATCAGTATGCATACCCTTTGACAAATGTTGGGGAGACTGAGCACCTATGGGTCTGCCTGGAGTGCTGTGACGCCAGTTTAGTAACCAATCTCCAACACAGAGACTGTCCATTAACTAACATATTTTAGTGTTCATTTCTGTAAAATATGAATAACACATTAAGTTAAAAATTGATGGGCACTGTTTTCTGAGCATGTATGTTATTCTGTCAGGTACACTTATCTTAATATAAAGTGTTTTCTGTTCCCGGTACATCCCGCCCACATTCACCCACCCGGATTGGTTCACTTTGGGAAACTTTCCTGGTGCGTATTTAAAAGTATACCCTGGTCGTATGCTTACGGTGTTGGAATAATGCAGAGCTGGTTGGATTACAATGTGTTTTTAAAAAAATAACGTGCGACTGCACTTCATTTCCAGCAGACGGCATAACAATAGTCGCTGCATTTTACGCAACACTGACCTAGATTTAGACCGTTTTCATTGGAAGTTCACTGTCAGAAGGTTGGGTCGTTCGCTACACACTGATGTTGCTGGTTATGGGGGCCAAGGATTTGGTGCGAAATGTCGTTTCATTTAACCTCTTTTTTAAAGTGTACACTTCCATTTATGTAACCAAAATTAAATTTTAATAAAACTCTATCAGATTATACTACTAGTCGTTCGAGTGGTTACCGGGGCCCAAATTGGGGTGTAAAGAATAGAACCACTGTTACCTGCCACGCATGTCGTAAGAGGCGTCTAAGGAGGTTGGACGTCTAAGGAGGTTGGACCTAAGGAGGTAAGGATAGCCCCACGTCCAACCTCCTTAGACGCTAGCTACCCCACACCGTAAAAACACTAGATGGATACAGAACGGAAAGCGAACCGAGTAAACGCTGGCTGAAACCGGACACATCGCCGAAGGATAAGCACCAGAGCTCAAATGGTGTTGAAGATGTGATGTAAAACACACCAATGCTAAGGTTGCATGAATCAGATTTCCACATGAATAGAATTCATGAGGAGGTCTGGTACATCGGTCTGGGCGGTGATCGAGAGAGATATACTAATAGTTTTCCTGCAATCAATTGGTATTCACTGTAGATTCTGTTTGTGCATAAGACAAACTCTACGCGTGTGGCATGAGACACAAATTCCAAGACGTGATATTTGCCATTGGAAACGGAAATGAATAAGATAGATGATTAATAGATAATGGTTCTCAATATAAATATATAAGTTAATTGTTTAAATGTTAACGTTGTGGTAGTATTTGTATAGGCGAAACTGGCAATTAGTGACCGTTTCGGCCTACATTTACGTGATCATGGGCGTCAACATCGATTTTTCCAGGAGGGCCAACTGAAAAAAGTATAGTTGGTAGTTTTCGCTGAGAAGACCAGATTTGTGTAAGACTTTGTATTAAAAATTCATTTTTCAACAGGAAGGAGAGGGTTTGGGGAGTGTGGAGGTTTCAACTTGCCTGTCCCCTCCTACTTGCCCCTCCGTCCCCATTGCCTTAACGCATGGACGCCCGTGTTTAACGTGGTCAAGTTAGGCACAGTACTTAAGTTGTATCATCTGTATACAAAAGGACTAGACACAAGATCTCCCCTACTCTGAGCTCAGAGATCACTGGAAAATAACCCAACCGCCCTACTTGCACAGTGGACTGAATACTAAATGAGCGGGAGGCGAGCAAGCACATTATCTTAACGTCATAGAGGCTGTCACTTTCAGACAATAGAGGATACCGCTCTATCCCACTCAACTATTCAACGTTCATGGAACCACAACTCTACTGGTACAGGCAGGTATCAGAGAAATCACCTTCATTTTTGTCCATGTGCATGCAGGAGTCAGGGGTAAGGAACGAGCTGATATATTGACTGGCATGGCTACGATAACAGAGAGAGAGCTGCAATTGACCGAAATGACATTCTTAAAGCATTTGACAGTCTTTCCGAACAGAGAAGTTTCAGGGTTTTGAATCTCAGTCTCAGACCAGATTGAGATGCGTATATTGGTACAGCCCGAAAAGAACGATATACCAAATATGCAAACAGATTGATTAATCAACAGCATACTGGCGTGTTGGACTGGTGGACGCTGCTGGATTTGTTAAGGCAGAGATCGAAGCTCATGTGAACATGTCCGGCATGCTATAATGATATTCCTCATATAACTTCTTCTTTCTTCTTTTGTCGTCACACTGCTACCGGGTTGTTGCCCAGTGTCGTCACACTGCTACCGGGTTGTTGCCCAGTGTCGTCACACTGCTACCGGGTTGTTGCCCAGTGTCGTCACACTGCTACCGGGTTGTTACCCAGTGTTGTGGCTTTCTGTTTTTGTCTTGCACTGTTCTGGTGGCTTGTGTGATTGTTATTTTTGCTTTTTAACAGGATTCTGCTATGTCATCTAACCATCTTTTCCGTGGTCTTCCTCTTGCCTTCTTTCCCGATGTTCTGTTGTAGAAGACTCTGTATACTGTGAAGTTTGGGTGCATTCTTATTAAGTGGCCAAACCACTTCATTCTTTGTATCTCAATGTAAAAAAATAAAAAAATAACGGATAACTAAAAACTATACAACTCGTTATCTCATACTGACATGTAATCAGACCAGAACTAATCAATTAAAAACCTTCCAACCTGCAGATATCTAGTTATTGATCAGATATCCTGGCGTCTGACGTAACCTAGGGTCCACTTATTGAGGAGAGGTCAATAAACAGCCTGGATAATGATGCGATTGATTGTTAATGTCATAAAAGCTATGCGTGTAAATGACATGTAAATATGGATTTTAAATTTCAGATATTTGGTTAAATAGATAATGAGGTGAAAGTTCATGTGTTGCGTGTGGGTGGTGTACACACATCATACACTTGTAATATCAAGTTTGTAAAAGATTGTAGAGAAAGTGTGGAATAGACATGTGTCCGAATTTGTCCGTGTTTGACTGAATCTATTTTTTGATAGCCAAGAAAAGAAGAAAGAACAGAAAGAATAAATTAATTGATTTACAAAATATAGGAGTGAGAATTGATTGATTGATTGATTGATTGATTGATATGACCCCCATCGTTGCACTTTGGTGAGTAACCATGTGTGCTTCAATCTCTTTCTTACACAGGAGGATCTCAACGGATGAGCACGAACTACGTATCAGCGGCGAGGGTCCCCGATGTAATTTAGAATATGGTAAAAAATATTTTGTATTCATTTTATGTTTTAATCTTTCTAATGAATTTGGCTTGTGAAGTTGCTTTCCGGTCTGCAATTCTCGATTTGGAACTGTCAATCGACGGCATGAAGAACAGCCTTACATAAATGAATATCAGTTTACAAAATGTCTTAAAACAAGCACACACAAGATCACTACGCCCCCTACTCTCCCCAACAAATCTATAAAGAAGTAAATGGTGGAAGAAAGAAGAAGAATGGTTCATTTACGTGCGCAACTTGAATACGAGACCTACGTTTTATCGTCCATCTCCGTAAGGACTAGTAACTCGATCTCACCTACACTGAGATTAGGAATCTCTGAGAAAATATCATGAAGGCTCCACGAATGAGAGAATATATTACCTTTGAAACGAAGTTGAACGCCTAACTTCTACGTAACAGAGAGCCCCTAGTGGGCAAAACTATGCCCAAAAAATGATATTCAGAAAATATTCTAAAACAAACTTTCAAACATATCACTCTCTTCTTTATTGTTCCTACCGTTCCCAAATGACACAAAGGGCTGCAACTTATCTCTAACATTTAAGCATCATTGAGAGAGTAATCCTCGCTGCTATCGCTTGATTAGTCTATTTGTACTGTTAAACAAAGGACATTATAGAAACGAACAAGAAGATCATTCTTGCAAATTTCCCTACGAAAGCAGCTTTAACTCTTTCCACGGAGTTATTTCCTCAATTTTTAAGCAGTTTATTCAAGGGAGGTAAAAAAACACAACAAAAACAAACAAAAAGATCCCAACTACTCGTCAATAAATAAACATATATATATTATTATATACTAAATTGAAGAAAACTGGACACCCAATAGAATAACAAGGTTGAAAAGTAGTATATGTAAAACAGTAGAAGTAAAATTAGAAAGACTTATTATAAGGGAAACAACTCTATGGCGTTGTGCGACTAATAGCGTGCAACGGACTTCCACCGTGGCGCAGTGTGAGGCTTAATGCTTCCACACTGCCTGTCGCAGAATTTGAACCAGGTACGCTTGGGTTGTGATTGAGCTAATACGTGGAAAGAGTTAACAGATAAATCAGGAGGTATCAACTGGACTCCCCATCTTGAACAAGGGACTTTAGTCGTATGGTCTTTCTTTCTTTCTTGAATCCTGTATGCCTCACAGCGTCAGGTCAGGAAGAGATTTCTAAAACGGGCCTAGTATGCGCTTCGTAGATAGTCTCTTTCGTCGCCTCTGTTATCTCTGAGGTCCATCTTTGCGTGGCCGGCCTTTTGCTTTGTACCCATTGTATCGGAGCAGCATTGCTCTTTGGGTGCACTGTCTGATGGTAATCTGCTTACGTGACCGAACCATTTAATTTGTTGTTTCTTGATGAAGTCTAGTACTGATGTTGTACCCACTTTTTCCTGATGTCTTCATTTCTCAACCGGTCTCTTCTTGTTACACCCAGCATTCTGCGTAGACACTTCATCTCTGTTGTGACTAGTTTTCTTCTATCGTTTGTTGTCAGAGTCGTATGGTCCGTTTACAATATGACTAGGAACTCAATCTCACCTACTTTGAGATCGTGGATTTTTTAAAAATGTCCCGATAGCTTCCCGTGGGGAACTTCTTCTTCAGCGATCTCTGGTCATGCGCTTAATTTACTGTGGACCACAAACTGGGCAGTCAGCTTCAGGTCTGTCAGGTTTCCCCAAAGCTTAGTTTTCAGGTCGACTGGGTGTGGCCACATGTTGCTTCTCAGCTCAATCAGGAGAGGACAGTCTTGCAGGATATGCTCCGGTGTCTGTTCTGTTTGCTGACACTGGCAGAGAGCTGTTTGACTTATTCCTAGTCTATATAAGTGTTTGCTGTGTCTGCAGTGTCCGGTGCGTAGTCGAAATATAATGACCTCGGTGGGCAGCGAACCGTGTCCCTTTAGAACGAGAGGCGAGCACTGTACCTCTACGTGACAGAGACCGCTACAGTCAGAATTCGAATGCCCAAGCAGTAGGAGACGAGGGTATACTCTGTGATGCTCATTGATATGACAGTTAAGGTGGGGTTCACTGTTTTCATTCCCCTCCACCAGATTGCTGTTGTGATCATGTTGAGCTCTATTATACTCTGAGCATCATATTCTTACACAGGATTCTGTTATGCCACCTAACCATCTTTTTCGTGGTCTTCCTCTTGTCTTCTTTCCCGATGTTGTGTTTTAGAAGACTGTATACTGTGGAGTTTGGATGCATTTTTATTACGTTCTTCATTCTTTGTTTCTCAATGCAATTCAAGCAAGGTTATGTGCCAACTTTCTTTCTTATGCTGATGTTGGTGACTCTGTCTTTTCTGATGTTGTTGGTAACTTTTCACAGGCCACTCTGAGCATACGTACAAATATTCAATTCAAATGAATCATCACGCCCTTAGTCACTACGCTTCGACGAAGGTTGTCATTTGCCATAAAACGACATATGTTTACTCTGTACTTTTTAGTTCTGGTCTTTGGGGGGTTTCTGTAGCTAAGTGGTTATACCTTGTTTTGAGGGGTTTCTGTAGCTAAGTGGTTATACCTTGTTTTGAGGGGTTTCTGTAGCTAAGTGGTTATACCTTGTTTTGAGGGGTTTCTGTAGCTAAGTGGTTATACCTTGTTTTGAGGGGTTTCTGTAGCTAAGTGGTTATACCTTGTTTTGAGGGGTTTCTGTAGCTAAGTGGTTATACCTTGTTTTGAGGGGTTTCTGTAGCTAAGTGGTTATACCTTGTTTTGAGGGGTTTCTGTAGCTAAGTGGTTATACCTTGTTTTGAGGGGTTTCTGTAGCTAAGTGGTTATACCTTGTTTTGAGGGGTTTCTGTAGCTAAGTGGTTATACCTTGTTTTGAGGGGTTTCTGTAGCTAAGTGGTTATACCTTGTAAGTCAAAGGTCGTGGGTTCGAATCCGGACCGCGCCGTTCTATTCACGAGTGCATTTTTTCAAGAGATCACTAGGATTGTTACCGGAGCTACGGAGTTCGTGCTTTGAGGCAGGTGGCTCTCGACAGGTGGCTTGCCATTTCTGCGGAGAGGGACCGAGCGATATGGGTAAAACCCAGGGGCAATGAAGTCAATCCTTCGGCTTAAACCCCTTTAAAACCCTTAGTTCTGTCAATATATTTCTATTCTCTCGATTGTTCTGTGAGACTGTGCATGTATCATGACAGGAAAAAAGCTGATACAACATCAGTACTTCATCAAGAAACAACAAATTAAATGGTTCGGTGACATAAGAAGATTACCAACAGACAGTGTGCCTCAAAGAGCAATGCTACTCCGATACAGTGGATACAAAGCAAAAGGCCGTCCACGCAAAATGTGGATCTTACAGATAACAGAGGCGGTGAAAAACACTGTTCATGAAGCGCGCACAAAAACCCGTTCTAGAAATCTCTTCTAATCCTGACACTGTGAGACAAAACAGGAATAGAGACAAGAAAACAGAAGAGACCTACTGGAACAATCCGCAGATCAATATGGGATCAAGGTCACCCAGATCACGTAAAAGATACTTTCTTATCAGGTCAGCAGGCTACACACAAAGCACAACAGATTGACATACAATCTATATGAGTCACACAAGGTAAACAAGTATTTATGTCAACATGCAGTGCCGGATTAGCCATATAGCAGAAGTAGCAAATACTACGGGCCCCGCATTTCTGTTGGCCCCGCGCCTAGAGCAGAAAATGTTTAGCTTGTAAAATTTCGGTTAACATATGTTTTTAAACAGACACCAGAGCATATCCTGCAAGACTGTCCTCTTCTGTGTGAGCTGAGAAGCAACATGTGGCCACACCCAGTCGACCTGAAAACTAAGCTTTGGGAAACCTGACAGACCTGAAGCTGTCTGCCCAGTTTGTGGTCCACAGTAAATTAAGCGCATGACCAGAGATCGCTGAAGAAGAAGAAACACAAAACCTTCCCGTCTGCCCAGCGTGATCGTAGCGCGTTGGACTACGGGTGACTATCCCTCTGTGTGTGCGGGTTCAATTCCCGGGATGGCAGAAAAAGCCACAGATTCCCCAGATTTACGGTGTTCGTGGCACCGAACCGAAGGGTTACGATGTCCATGGCACCGAGCCGAAGAGCTAAAAGCTCAAGTGCTTCTGGATTGGGAAAAAAACAAAAACATAGGGCCTCTTGGTAACATTTGCTACAGGCCACGGGCTGACTTAATCCAACACTGTCAACATGCGATAACAGGTATCTGATATAACGGTCACTTGCTAGAGGAGAGAGAGAGAGAGGGAGGGGGAGAGACTTTCAAATATACAGTAGGTGGACAGAGAATGCATGATATTTCTCAGTTTATTTTCAAATCTATTTTGTCGAACTCTCCATATCGACCCCTTGTTAACCACTCTTGATTTGTATGTGATCTGAGCATAAGAGCGATTGTACATTGTGCCAGTTATGCGCATACAAGTAGGCCATCACATCCGATTTCTGCGACGCTTTTTATTTACTAGGGTAGCTTCCTAGACCCCTACCTCAGTCGCCTTTAACGACATGCATTATAGGTCGAAGTGTTACTATTCTTTGCTCCCATTGCAAACCCTGGCAACACACTGGCGTATTTTCACTAATATGTGTACGTCAATGTCGGAGCACTAGAGAAGAAAGCTACGTTTGTGAGATTCCTTGACATACATGTGTGACAGAATGAAGAGAATTTATTGTGATAGAGTAAAGTGTGAACGAGGATGTGACATCTAATGTTTTCTGCTCGGTCACTTTCTCTCATGCTGATGACATTTTAATAATTTAATCGGCAGTTAAAAATCGACGAGAGTAGACTGTAAAGCCGCAGCCTGTGCAAAATTAATAAAATATACATTAAATAAAATTAATACAAAATTTCCACTATCTTCAAAAATAACATAGGGGACACTCGGCGGTGCTACGGAGTTAGTGTACACTGCTGTTGTGATCTTCCTGTGTAAGAAAGAGATCTGAGTACACATGGTTATTCACTAAAGTGCAATGATGATGGACAAATCAATCAAATGTAATCGATCTCGGTTATAGAATACAGATTGGAATGTTAGAGATTGAGCAAGAGATATTTGGTTTTCTTCTCTGTGTCCGATACGAATTCATGCGTAGTCATGGCAACTTATTTATACATCTGACTGATTTTTGCGTGAAGGCTTGCTGTCCTCGCCATTCAGGCGAGTTTTACTTCACATTCAGATGTAATTGTAATTTAGATTCCCAAATAAGGAATCAGGGTCTTATGTAATCCCCCAAGATAATGTTTACAGAGTTGTCACCATTCATTTGTCTCTCTTTATCTCTAGCCTGTGACGCCCCTGGAGCTTAGGGCAGCAACAGATGTACACAATTATTCCATATTCTTGAACATCATCTGTAGGTTCCCGCTGTGATTAATCTATTTCGGTTCTTGTTATAGATGTCGTTTCCAAGTCGTTTTTGGGTCTTCTAGTTTTCGTTTACCCTCTGGTATCCATCTCAGTGCAGTTTTCGTGACAGATTTAGTCTCCATGCAGATCACATTACAGATCTATCTCCAACGTCTGTTCTTGGATAAAGGTGCTTATATTTTTCTTGAAACTGTGTACATGGTTCTTGGTTACAGATAGTATTTCGTCAGAATACGTATAAGATCATTATGCATGTATGTATAGACCGAAAAGACATTTCATTCTAAAATAGATTTCACTTAGATTTCAGTTTAGAAAACGGAGAAAATATTTTTATTAAGACAATGAAGATAGCAAAACACCACAGAAAACTCATCACGTGTGAAATGAAGTGCATAAGGAAGTTGATGGGAGTCACCAGGAAGAATAGATTACGAAATGAGGACACCAGAAGCAGAGTGGGCATAACTTCATGCACCGAATACATTGAAAGACAACAAATGAAGTGGTTTGGACATTTAATCCTCTTCTTCTTTGCGTTCGTTCTTTACGACCAATTTTAATCACTCTTTGTGATATGTTTGATCTTTGTCAAGAACGTATATTGGTTTGGTAGGCCCCTAAACGCATAGACTTCTACACGTTTAGGACATGAACATTAGATTTCAGCCAAACCTCTTACGACATGCGTGGCAGGTAACAGTGGTTCTATTCTTTACACTCCAATTTGGGCCCCGTAACCACTCGGGCGGGACATTTAATGAGAATGAAATACAACCAACCACCAATAACAGCATACACTAAAAGAGATCATGTACTAGAGCTAAGGGAAGACTAAGAAAAAGATGGATAGACATTATCAAGACCACACTAAATAAACACGGATATAACACAACAAAGACGACCCATCTGGCCCTGGAACACAAATTAAAGCTCCCACCCCAGCGCTTAACTGCAAGAGTGGAAAACCGATTCCATCATCCACCTGAGGAAAGACAATAGACAAAATAGACGGAAATGGCTAATGTGTTTTAAGTTAATGAGCTCTGGTATAATGTCAAGAACAATCATCACTTGTAAAGTGGAGAGTGAAAGAAGGAAAGAAAAACAAAAGACAGCATGGAGACGTACGAGATAAAAAAGAAATGTACGGAGAATATCGGACATGGAACACTGCACTAATGACCGTAAAGAACAGGAAAGCACGAAGATCACTCATGGAAACTTCGTATACGTAACGGTGCGTGACAGTGTGTAGTAGTGCGTGACTAGAATTAAGTAATGCAATATTTTTTCCCCGATCCGAAGCACTTGAGCTGAAAGCTCTTCGGCTCGGTGTCATGGACATCGTAACCTTCGGCTCGGTGCCACGAACACCGTAAATCTGGGAATCTGTAGCTTTCTGCCAGTCCCGGAGTTGAACCGCACTTACAGAGGACTAGTCACCCGTAGTCCAACGCGCTACGAACACGCTGGGCACGCGGGCACTCTCATTTCTTTAATGCAATGAGATTAATAAGATGATAATAATGAGATTCAAAATGACTATTTTCTGTATCATTGGCAAAATACGTATTTTGCAAAAGTTACGAACATACTACTACTACGCTTATTGCCAATTTCTTTTTTTTTTTAAGGATGCGTATACGGTTAAAAAGCCATCATTAAGAAAAACATATGTTCCTTATTAGTCTTGTTTGTCTCTTGATTTCTCTAATTCTGTTTTGTCCCACATAGTCTGTATTATTGTCTACACGAT
Source organism: Arion vulgaris (assembly GCA_020796225.1). Lineage (NCBI taxonomy): Eukaryota > Metazoa > Mollusca > Gastropoda > Stylommatophora > Arionidae > Arion > Arion vulgaris. The sequence goes on along the minus strand of CM036769.1, from coordinate 35,840,418 downwards.
ATTTGATCAGTATGTCTTAAGTATAATATGAACAGACACGAGAAGAACAAGATATTGCCAGAAATAGCACAAAATCAAAGAAAACTGCTAATGCTACAAATACGTATAAAAAAATTGAAGTATTTTGGACACATAAGGAGATATTGGACACAAAGGGTTGGAGAAGAACTTTATGAAGGACGATCCAGGCAAAGCGGTGAAGATGAAGACCACGTGATGGTAGATTCAGGATGTAGATTTGATTTGAGCATGACGGCTGCAGATGCGGAACATCTGGCTTATGTGAGAGAGATATTCCGAAAGTCTGTTATGTTGTCAAAGCCTGATACATTGATAACGATTATCGAAATAGGGGGAAGACTGCAGTAAAACTTGGTAAATAGCGAAACACGTACAAACAAAGTACTATAGTTTTACAAAATACAGAAACAGTAACGATAAACAGCAACGTTTCGACCAAAGGCCTTTATCAAGCAAACGACACAACAGGAGTGACGAATTATAGAGAACACTTACAAATGGACGATAACGGAAACATGCAAATTTATCTAATGGTTATCTAATATTTATCTAATCTTATGATTAGATAAATTTGCATGTTTCCGTTATCGTCCATTTGTAAGTGTTCTCTATAATTCGTCACTCCTGTTGTGTTGTTTGCTTGATAAAGGCCTTTAGGTCGAAACGTTGCTGTTTATCGTTACTGTTTCTGTATTTTGTAAAACTATAGTACTTTGTTTGTACGTGTTTCCATGATACATTGGTACAGATATGAGAAATATGAGATACATTTGAAATCAAACGAAGGTGGCGAAAGTATTTTTAAAATTTAATTTAAAACATATTCTTGGAGAGAAGTGTTTCAAATAAAACAATCATGTTAGAAGAACACATATGTATGATGCCAGCACGACAGAAACGAGTTTGGAGACGGTATAGCCAAGTGACTGTTTGGTTATGGCCTAGTCAGCGTGGTTGCACTCCCTTAAAATTATTCAAATCCCGGTTTGTCGATTTCCCAATAACTCAGATGAAGCTTGGTCTTTCTATGTAAGGGAATATTCGGAATCATCGCAGAGCTACGGTGTAAATGCTTCAATACTGAGACTTTTAGCTATCTTTAGGAAAGGGACATATTTATGTATTGGTGAGCTCTGAATCATTCTGAGACATTCAGTGAATGCATAGAACATCTGTTCTGTTCAACATTTAGTATTGTAGTAGTAGCATGGGATGTACCCAGATAACTAGCAATGTAACAGTGGAGAAGGTTAGGAAACGCAGGAAAATAAAACTTTTTTTTGAAGTGTCCTTTTGGATATTTTATGTCGCTATATACTCGTGATAAGCTTTCAAGTGTTTTTTAAAAAGTTTCTTCAATTGTTGGGAGTTGAAGATGGATAAGGGGATGTTCTTCGGTTTCTTCGCGACTGTCTGATGGATGAGGACACTAGGATCGATGTTGATTCGATCAAGCGATTTAGGCAGTTTGAAGTTACCCGTTGTACAAGTCGAACTGGGAGGCAGACTGAAGAGTGAGAGGTGTGTTTAATCAGCATGCCACGGGAACCATCAGTATGAATACTCTTCGATATATGTTGGGGAGACTGAGCACCTATGGGTCTGCCCGAAGTGCAATGACGTCAGTTTAGTAACCAATAACCAATCTTTTATAAAACTGAATTGTGTGTCACTCTTGATCATCAAAAAAGTTGATCGGAGTAACTTCCCTTGCCCAGTGAACAAAATGTCTTCCAGGTATCGAAATTTTATGCAATTGATCGAAAAATGGCCTGTAGATAAATCAAGGGGAAACCGCGACATAGGAGCATTAATAAGGAAAAGAGTTGTGGAGGGATTTTCTCAAGGAGAATCAACTGTTGTCAACGATGTTGAGTGTGACAAATCTTATGCTAGCTTACAAAGAATTAACACAGACTTTCATAAACGTGCATGGAAAAGGTCATCAACAACAACTGCATCATGCATGACCGCTGAAAGTCTGAACCACACACTTTCAGACGAAGGTCTTAAACAATTGGAAGGAGAAGGTGAAAAGTCATTATTTACAAGACTCAAAGACACATTTGTCACTGGAAAAAAGTAGACGCCCTGTATTAGCTTGTTTCGGTAGTCAACAGAATATCACATGGTGCATCAGAAATTGCAAACCATTAACCAGTCGACTGGCATCCGATGGGACTTTATTATTTATAATCACATAATAATTGTGTACTGATCCAACATAATACAAATGGAGCTGCTTCTTATGTGAGTGCTTATACATTCACGTTTACTCAAGATATTAATAATAGACTCCATCGCAAGCGCTAATCAACACCTCAGACAATGTACATCTGCAACTCTTGTACCTCTGGTGTGTGAGTGTATGTGTAGGCTAGTAGGCATGAGTCCAATCCTAGAAGGTACTTCATGCGCAACCCCTACCCACAGGTGAGACATACATGATCGTGGTTGGACATGGATATTGTGTCTGTTTTTTCATTGCACAACAATTCTCAGCTTTGCGAATTCTTCTGATGTTGCAGCGCGGCAGTGGTCCGTGGATGCATGATCATGTGCGCAAGGCATTTCCAGGACCTGGTGTCTATATCTAAGCTTTTTGGAAACACAGATCGTGTCTCAGAAATGTTTTTTTTTATCTGTCTACCAACCGGTTGTTTTCCCCTATCACATCAACTGTTCCTGGATCTATTTATCAGGTATCCACACAATGTGACCAGCTCATCTAAGATACCAGTTCCAGTATTCCCAAACATTAAGAGAAGTAATGATGTACACTCTACAGGATGTATCATTTGTTTAAAGATGGGTTTGAAAGCTTGCCAGGACTTGATGCCTGATTTACTAAAAATATGACATTGTTTAGGTTAGATTTCCTGGAGTCAATCAAGTTAAGGTTGAAGTATGTTAGTACCCAGTATGGTGGTACACAGCAAAGTCTGTAAAACTTATGGAAAAGACAGAATTGACTTTTGTACAGAGTACATACACCAGGGATGAAAACCATTAAGCACAGTTATATGTTCAGTTGATAATGTGTTGAATACTAATAATTTGCTTTCTAGGATGAGATGGGTTAACCTTTGATTATAATTAATGTTCAGTCTACGGGTGCGGACATATTCACAGACATGTAGGGACCTGCATAATTTCTAATACACCATGTGATATCTTCATTTTATTTAATAACAGTAATACTGTCACAGTGTCAGTTTTGTAACAGTAGTAGTATTAGTACTGTCACACACGGTGTCAGTGTTGTAACCAGAGCCAACTATAAACTTATGGGCCTTCGGACTCAGGTAAGAATTATGGAAATCAGACCCCAACTACACCATGTGACCTCTCATTCCAGTATTGGTGTATATAGATAAATTCATTTTAAAATCAACACAAAATGCTAAATTGAAGTTATATTATGCAACAAGTTAAGTTTAACAATAAGGAATATCAATATTATGAATATTTTTCACCAATAAATAACCATAGACTCACAGAATTGAGTAAAATTGCAAAAAGCTTGCAGTGTTCTATCAAATATCTATATTTTCCGGCCCCTTTCCTGATTTAGGTCAGGGATCCCTAGCCAGATTGGCCTAGTTATCTAGAGTTGGCTGTGGTTGTAACAGTAGTATTAGTTATGTTATAATGTTAGTTTTGTAACAGTAGTAGTATTAGTTTTGTTACTCACAATGTGTTAGTTTTTGTAATAGTAGTAGTATTCAGTTCTGTTACTCCCATGTTAGTTTTGTAATAGTAGTAGTATTAGTACTGCCACCCACAATGTCAATTTTGTAACAGTTCTAGGAATTAGTTTTGTAAAAAATATCAAGTCATTACATATTTTATATATTTATTTTAGATTCATTTTCAACTTTTTAATCGTTTATCGATTGTTTTATTTTTACCATTTCATGTTTTCAAATACATAAATTGTGAACAAATTTGTACACCAGTAATAAAAAAAAAAAGTACCAATAGAATGTTTTGAACCTGCTTCCTCATTCTTACAAACTTATCTTCACCTTTAACCAATCAGCTAGCAAATATAATATTAGATATTAGTTATAAAATTAAGGAAACCTTAGGGAATGCTAACCTGAAACAAATGCGTGCAGAAAACGGATGCACCAGGCAGTAAGGCGCATAACATGGTGCAACGACCCCTCACAATGAGAATGGGATAATGGATTCTATGGTCGCCAATCTGCCTAGGAGATTTAGCCATGAAGTAAGAATGTCGGACCTACCATCACGAGGGTGGCCAAAATTACTGCAGGAAGAGGTCGGCAAAACGGGATCAGAAATCATAGGAATTATATCCTACAAAACTGCCCCAGTATGCAGACTTGAGAAGAAAGAGGTGGCCCATTTACACCAGCGTCCAAGACAAACTGTATGGTGTGGCTGATAATCTGAGGTAGAGGTGCCTGTAATAGAGAATCGAAATCCCAACCTAGTGAGAATGCAGAAGAAATGAAGGAAACTTTGTTATTTCTATTGTCCACCTTTTTTTGTGGACGCCCTTTGCTTGCCTTATATTACAGTATCGAAGTAGCATTGCCCTTGCTGAACATGCCTGTTGAGAATATGCTTATATGGCCAAATTATTGAACTTGTTGTTACTTGATGAAGTCAGTATTGATATTTACCCACTTGTCTTCATTTCTAAACCAGTCTCCTTGATGCTCTCAACATTCTGCTTAGACTCTGTCATCATTTTATGTAGTACATGTGTAAAATGAAAGCAAATGTGGTACCTATTATTATAAAGTCATAATATTTTGTTACTGAATTCTTGTTTATTTAACAACTGTTGAGGTAACTCTTTCCACTGGAAGTTATTTCCTCAATTTTTAAACAGTTAATTCAAGGAGGTAAAAAACACCAAAAGAACTATCCCAACTACACGTCAATAAATAAACATATATATATCAGTTATATGAGGACTATCATCATAGCACTCCGACATGTCCATAGGTGCTCGGTCTCTGCCTCAGCAAATTCCAGTAGCGTCAGCGCCCAACACGCCAGTTCGATGTTGATTAATCAGTCTCTTTGCATATTTTGTATGTTGTTGTTTTCGAGCTGCACCAATATTTACACCCATCTCTTTCGATCTGGTCAGCGAGTGGTATTCACAGCCCTGAAACTCCTCTGTTTGGAAAGACTCTCTCAATCGTGAAGAATGTCATTTCGATTCATGGCAGCTCCCTCTGATATTGTAGCAAGCCAGCCAAAATCAGCTCGTTCATTACCCCTAACTCCTGCGTGTCCAGGGACAAAAATGGTGATTTCTCTGATAACATATATATATATATTATTATATACTAAATTGAAGAAAACTGGACAACCTAATAGAATAACAAGATTGAAAAGTAGTAGAAGTAAAACAGTAGAAGTAAAACTAGAAAGACTTCTTATAAGGGAAGCAACTCTATAGCGCAGTGTGCGGTTAATAGCGTGCAACGGACTTCCACCGTGGCGCAGTGTACAGCAAAAAGCATGGAAAGAGTTAACACTGGTAGGATTTTATGAAGTATATAAATAAAGTAGTAAGCTTTCAAATCAAACTGGCTGGTGCTACAAATAAGAATGGGAAAATTGAGGTATTTTGAACATGTAAAAGACATGAAAGTTTGGAGAAACCGTGTGGAAGGAGGCATGCCGGCAAAGAGAAGAAGAAGACCACAGAGAAGATGGGTTCAGGATGTGATTGATGACTTGAGTATGACGGCTGTAATTTGGCTTATGAGAGAGAGGGAGTAATTCTAAAGGACTGCTAGGGTGGCAACGTTCTGCTTAGGACAAGCTATTTGATGATTGATGATTAAGTTATTAAGATATATTTCTACTGGTAGTCTGTACTGTTACATCCAGTTCTATGTAAGAATTGTCATTACTTAAACTAATCACAAGAATATATGTGCTCATGAATTTGTTTTTTCTTCTTTCAACATTATATTTTGGTGTCCATATTAGAATTTATTTGTATTAGCTGGCATGAGTTCTTTCTATGACATATCAGATCTGATACCATGCTACAGTGTAGCTCCATATGTAGTACGTTAAAGTGAGGTTTTTGTTTGTTTGTAGAGGTACCTATCTGTTCACATTTGTGTCCTGTTGGATACACTTTGGTCGAAATTTGGATGTGCCTGTCGTACATTCTGTAGGGGTCTAACAGGGATGCAGTGTACTCCACACAGATCGCAAAAATTGTTAATTTGGTTGATAAGAATGACATAAACATTTGTATTAGCAGTCTTTTGTGTATGTGAATATCAGCAGACTAAACAGAAAACAGCACACAACAATATTTCACCTAAGAACAGGTCACTGCAGGCTCAACCACCACATGCACAGAATAAAGCCTGCTCAGACTGCACAGTGTGCATATCAGACAGAAACACAGACCCCAGAGCACATTCTGCAGTCATGTCCATCATACATACACCAATGAAATAAAACATGGCCTCATGAACGAAGCTTACAGAGCAAGCTATGGGAACTCTCGAGGAACTCCAACTGACATGCAGCTTCATAGAGGAAACCCATCTCATGTTGTAGACGAGCATATGAACCGAATGCAAAGAAGAAGTTTTTTCCCCGATCCAGAAGCACTTGAGATTTTCAGCTCTTGGCTTGGTGCCATGGACATCGTAATCCTTTGGTTTGGTGCTACGAATACCGTAAATCTGGAGAACCTGTGGCTTTTCTGCCAGCCCTCAAGAAGAGGTATAAGTGAATACCAGTTTCTTGCATTTGTGAAGGTTACATTTGGACATATATTGATTGTGTTATAACTTACATAATTTACGAAGGAATGTTTGTGCGATAGATTTTGAAAATATTGTATCATTACTTTAAATTGACATTTGTGAACATGTGAAATAAATAATGAACACAAATAAACTGTTAACAATATCAATATTTGTTTCTGATATTATCAGATAGAGAATTTCTAAGTAATTTGTAAACTCTGTTGATACGATTGTATCAGTTATTTTTTTTTTACTTGTTTGGTTATGGAACTTGTCTAAGTTTGAGGTTTCAAATGACAGTAACAGAAAAACACAGACCACAGTTTTCAGACTTATAATGTGACACTGCGGTCTCAGAAGACACCTCCACAGAATGGGTTTTAGGGACTTGGCTGCCTGCATCTGTGGAGTACCAAAGCAGTCCCCAGAGCACATCCTGCAAGACTGCCCCAGCCTGAGCAGTGTGAGAATGGAAATCTGAATAATAGAAACAACACTTCAAAACAAACTATGGGGTACCGGTGAAGACATCAAACGCACTGCCCTGTTTATGACACATACCGGAGTAGTTGTATAGCAGAAGTTGATCTCAGAAGAAGAAGGTGTTTCAAATGCGTATAAGAACTGCAAGTGTTGTCTTTGGTTAGAAAGATGATGCGTCAACCAATATAACGTGGCTACAGTGACAGTGGTAATACTGTGCTGACTGCTACATTGGAGGATGTGTACACTTGTCCACTATTAGATTCATATCACAAGCTTGGAAAACTTGATTGTGACATGAAGAAAATTATAATTGTGACTTTGAAGTGGAAAACACATTCTAGAAATCGCTATGCAAATGATATCATGAGGACTTTGAGGGTAAGTAACTCATATTTCTCTGCGGTACACAACTCATATCATGAGTTACTTCTCTTGGTCAACGTAACCGAATAATTCATCATATTACTTACTCCAGTCGCCCGTGTCATGCCAGGGGCAGCAAGGGATACACAGAATAGTAACACTGCAACCTACAAGGCATGTCGTAAGAGTCCACTGATGTAGGACCTAGAGAAGCTACCCTAGTAAATAAAAAGCATTGCAGAAATCAAATGTGTTGGCCAACTTGTAAGCACATAACTGGCACAACGTTCAATCGCTCTTAGGCTCAGATCACATACAAATCACACAGAGTGGTTGATATGGAGCATTCAAGAAGAATACTTACTCAAGGACTGGTTTGATATTTGATTACCTTGAGCCGATGGCATCCATCCGGATAGCAGGCTGTCAGTTAAAACATCAAGTTGGCCCAGTATGTGGCGTGAACCTTGATTGTAAAACTATCAGGAATGATGTTATGACTTGACAGCTTGAATGGATGTTGTCTTTTTCCTCTTCTTCTGTTGTACCATATTGAGATGTCGGGAGGGGGATGTAGGTACCTTCTGTGCACTTTGTCTAAATCGCTTTGTAAGTTGGTATTTATTTTTCTAAATGTTTTTAATGCCATCACTTCATCTTTTGCGTGGTCTTCCTCTTACTTATTCCTATCCTCATGGATCATAGGGCCTCGACAGTTGTTCTCAACTTTTTTTGGCCTTGTAATTTTTTTTCCTTTCTTCCCAGGATAGCCCATCATCTTTCAATTCGTCAAGAAGACTCAGTCTTCAGGTTTGTTTATGAAGTCCACATTTTTGTTTTGTGTGATGGGTTTCACTCTAGTACTTGTCTAGTAACACTCGACTGTGTCTTCCGTAGGGTATGCTAAGCCCACCACCATTTTCTCCTTCTGATCTGGGTTATCATGGTATCCTGTTCTTATCCACAAGTTTGTATTTACACTCTGGTATACCATCTCAGTCTGAAAATTCGCCAAAACATCACGGTCTGAATCTTAAGTGGTTTTTAACTTGGTCATGCACTACTCTGGCTAGAGTCACGAAACTACACTCATGCGTGCATTCTGAGTGACTCATTGAGTATGATCCGAAAGGTGGAGGCCAGTTCGGTGCGCAGGCAATGGACTGAATCACTGCAGGCGTCAACAATTTGCAGAATTACACTTGTCTTTGTTCGGGGCACATGGGTGTCGTTGGCAATGAGAGAGCAGACAGACTGGCTGGCTCTGCCGCTATATCAGAGGGCCAGCCAATGGACAGAGCTGACATTGTGAACGCCATCATAGAGCGTGGCCGCAGAGAAGACCTTCATCTAAACCAATCCACGTCAACTACTAGATTGCGAGAACTGGGTTTGAAGATTGGTGTGGCAAGAAAAGAACGGTACAACAGGTATACGAGTCGGCTCATCAATCAAAATAGAACTGGTACGGTCAGTCGCTGGACGCTGTTGGAGATATTGCGAAGGAGATCGGAGCACCTATGGACATGTCCAGTGTGCAATGAAGATATTCCAAACTGACTCTGAAACTTGGTCATTCGAGAGCTTGGGCTCCCATGCGGGAAACCCTGATTCAATCCCTGATAAGGCATAGGAGATTTTTCTGTCGGGAGCATAAAGAAAATCAAAACCTGAACAGTTTCGCTACGCCTGCACTAGTTATGCGGTCATTAAATTCCACAGGCATGTCTTTCCTGTCCTACACTGCCTAAATATTACAGGCAGTAACAACAATACAAAAAAAAAATTATCTCGTTTCCGAGTCAATAACCATGCAAGACATATTTCATATTTGTTCCGTATTCAGTGTCTTTTTGCATTGTACCTCTATCAGGTAGACGATACCAGAACATTCTTCTCAGGTGATCAAACCATTCAATCTGTTATTTATGTATGAATTGAATGACTAGTTTTATTTGTATCTTCTTCTTCTTTTGTCGTCACACTGCTACCGGGTTGTTGCCCAGTGTCGTGGTTTTCTGTTTTTGTCTTGCGCTGTTCTGGTGGCTTGTGTGATTGTTATCTTTGCTCTTTCACAGGATTCTGCTACGCCATCTAACCATCTTTTCCGTGGTCTTCCTCTTGCCTTCTTTCCCGATGTTCTGTTGTAGAAGACTCTGTATACTGTGGAGTTTGGATGCATTCTTATTAAGTGGCCAAACCACTTCATTCTTTGTTTATCTATGTAATTCAAGCAAGGTTCTGTGCCAACTTTCTTTCTTATGCTGATGTTGGTGACTTTGTTTCTCAATATAATTCAAGCAAGGTTCTGTGTCAACTTTCTTTCTTATGCTGATTATTTGTATACTTCTAATATCTTCATTTCTAGCAATTCATTGATTGTTATGACGACAGTAGAATAACATGTTGTCATTACTCACATATCAGCTTCTCGGTTCTTCTTCTTTGTGTTCGTTCTTTACAACCAATTTTAATCACTCTTTGTGATATGTTTGATCTTGCCAAGAACGTGTATACGTTGTACATTGGTTTGGTAGGCATCTAAATGCATAGACTTCTACAAGTTTAGGACATGTGCATCTGATTTCAGCCAAACACCCTTAATCGCCTCTTACGACATGCGTGGCAGGTAACAGTGGTTCTATTCTTTACACCCCAAATTTAGGCTCCGGTAACCACTCGACGAGCTTCTCGGTTGATTCATCAACTACCAATTCTGTTTCATAAAAGAAAATTTAATATAATCTCATACTTTAGTATTTTCAGTCTAGGAAGTGTTCTCTGAACGCTCCATATTGACCACTTGTTAAACCACTCTTTGTGATTTGGATGTGATCTGAGCCTAAGAGTGATTGTACTTTGTGCCAGTTTTGCGCCTACAAGTAGGCTAGCACATCCAATTTCTGCTACGCTTTTTATTTACTAGGGTAGTTTTCCCAGGCCGCTACCATAGTCGACTCTTACGACATGCCTTGTAGGTTGCAGTGTTACTATTCTGTGCTTCCATTGAGGGCCCTGGCAACACAAGATCAAAGGACGTGTCAGAACTTAGTGAAGAAAATGTGAACAACTGTATGTATGTTAGTCTATGTGTAATCCTGACATCATCCAGAGAAATGCTTTTTCAGCAATCTCTGGTCATGCGTTTACTTACTTATTCGTCTCTGCTTCTCGTGGAGTATAGGGTCTCAACAGTTGTTTGTCACTCGTCTCTGCCTGTCCTCTTTATGGTCTCCCAGGACAGTTCAGCACTTCTTCAGTTCCTCAAGAAGACTTCGTCTCCAGGTCTGTTTAGGGTCATGTGATTAGTTTACTGTAAACCACAAAAATGGGCAGTCAGCTTCAAGTCTGTCAGGTTTCCTCAAAGCTTGGTTTTTAGGTTGACTGGCTGTGGCCACAAGTTGCTTCTCAGTTCCCCCAGGAGATGACAGTCTTCCAGGACATGCTATGGTGTTTGTTCCGCCTGCTGACACTGGCACAGAGATATTTGACTTATTCCTAGTCTATATAAGTGTTTGTTGAGTCTGCAGTGTCCGGTATGTAGGCGAAATAAAATGACCTGGTCTGTTCTACTTATCTCTTTGAAAGAAGTTTTTTTCCATAATCATATCCAGTGATTGTTTTCCAGTCCACTACAGACATTATCCTGAGAAATGATACCATTGAAAAAATAAAATATCATTTGAAAAAATCCAGAAATTTGGCATGAACTTTTTATTCATAAAATGAATCTTTCAATCGTGGACAAACATACTTTCAGAGTATATTTACTGCTGGCAGACATTGGCATGTACCCGCTGAATATAAGACAAATGAACAACTGAACTGTCGTCGACAGTAACGTATAACAAGATAGCAAAACATAAAGTTAAAGCTCTTAGTGTCACAATAAAAGTATACATAAAAACAATAACCACATCAGATATTTCTATAGACTACTTGGCATTAAAGATTTCAATATTGAAAAATTCAAACTAAATCTGACAGAAATATTGAAACAATTCATTAGTTGCAGATCAGAAAGTGATTGATGATTGAGATGGCAATTGAGCTGGAGTATGTTCGGAACATATAGCATAACATGCTAAGACTGGTCCTGAATATTTAACAAAACTTGTGATGTCTTGTTCGGAACATATAGCATAACGTGCTAAGACTGGTCCTGAATATTTAACAAAACTTGTGATGTCTTGTTCGGAACATATAGCATAACATGCTAAGACTGGTCCTGAATATTTAACAAAACTTGTGATGTCTTGTTCAGAACAGTTAACAAACTTGCTACAACGGTCTCCCTATCTGTAAAAAATGATGATTAAAAAACTCTGAGACTTGATACAATTTGAAAATGAATTCAAAAACTGAAAATGTTTCTTTGTTTTACTGCCAGAAAATATCAAATTCAAAACTGTATCCTATATTTTACAATTAGAAAACAAAAACATAATTTGAGAATGGAATGATTGTATCTTCTACTATCTTAAAGTATCTCTTAACGCCATATTGTACCAATTAGACTCTCAAAATACTGCAGTGTACCAACTAACACCTCTAAATACTGCAGTATACCAACTAACACTTCTAAATACTGCAGTATACCAACTAACACTTCTAAATACTGCAGTATACCAACTAACACTTCTAAATACTGCAGTATACCAACTTACATAAATACTTGTTACATCTGATTGTTAGGGAGTTGAAGGTGGATAAGTGGGATATTCTTCGGTCTCTTCGCGACTCTCTGTTGGATGACACTAAAATCGATGTTGAATCGACCAAGCGATTTAAGCAGTTTGGAGTTACCTGTTGTTCAAGCCGAACTGGATGCCTGAGAGGCAGAGTGAGAGGTGTGTTTAATCAGCGAGCCACAGGAACCATCAGTATGCATACTCTTCGATATCTGTTGGGGAGACTGAGCACCTATGGGTCTGCTCGGAGTGCAATGACGTCAGTTTAGTAACCAATAACCAATACTGCAGTGTACCAACTAACACCTCTAAATACTGCAGTGTACCCATTAACACTTCTAAATACCAGCTTACCCACAATGCCATCTACATACCACAGTGTGCCCACTAACACTTCTAAATACCAGCTTACCCACAATGCCATCTACATACCACAGTGTGCCCACTATTGCACCTAACTGCAATATTGAATAATTTATTTATTGCCCTAATACTACACAGAACAGAAAGAACCTAAATTCAACGAAACCAATGACTAAAGATCATACGTTTATTTTGTAATCAATTAAATCCATTGGAACTATCAAATAATTCAATATTCACAAATTAATTAAAGAAGTGAATCATAAATGTGTCTGTTCTGCACATTTATTCTGCCAAAAAAAAAAAACACCAACACCCAAGCATGCAGTATAAACAGTCAAGATTTGTTCCAACTGATGTTTTACTCATCAGCAAAATGTAAACTGATGAAGGGATGTAATCTTCTTGTATGAGAGTAATAAATGTGAACATTATCATTAAAATTAGTTTATAGTTGTACTGTTCACTCAAACACTGTTTGGTTTCTCAATGAAGTCAATTTGCATCAACTTGAAATGTCTTGTTTGGGATATACAAGCTTGTAAGTATCCAGTCATGAGATTAACTGTGATAGTATCAAAATGTAGCTGTATTGAAGTGCTTACAAGCTTGTAGGTATCCAATCATGAGATTAACTGTGATAGTACCAAAATGTAGCTGTATTGAAGTGCTTACAAGCTTGTAGGTATCCAATCATGAAATTAACTGTGATAGTACCAAATTGCAGCTGTATTGAAGTGCTTACAAGAACACGTATTTGATAAATATCTTCTGAAATTGTTAGCTAATTATATATTTTGAGTTCTTATCCCCTGTACAATGAACTTATTCTATATTCGCGACTCTCTGTTGAATGAGGACACTAAAATCGATGCTGAATCAATCAAGCGATTTAAGCAGTTTGGAGTTACCCGTTGTTCAAGTCGAACTGGATGCCTGAGAGGCAAAGTGAGAGGTGTGTTCAATCAGCGAGCCACAGGCACCATCAGTATGCATACTCTTCGATATCTGTTTGGGAGACTGAGCACCTATGGGTCTGCCCGGAGTGCAATGATGTCAGTTTAGTAACTAATAACCAATTCAACATTCCATGATGTATCTATTATTAGATGTCCAACAGTCTATAATGTATGTTACTGCCATGGTTTCCATAGTGAGACTGCTCATAGTCACGGCAAAACCACCACTGTTGTCCTTCACAAAATCCCCTCTGACTTGACCAGTGAAAGGCCATGAGGTCTGCATGTGTCAAATCCCTGACCATCTGTATAAACTGTTTAACAATCTACTCTTGTGTTAATGTACATTTTAGATGTGTAAACAAATGTCCTCCAGGTGACATGTGAACCAGCTTAGTTTAACAAGATCCTCTTTATTTGAAACAACAAATTAGTGACAAACTTCTAGCCATACATTTGGCGTTAAAATCTTTTAAAAACTGTGTGAACAAAACTAGGTCAGCTCATTTACAACAGAATCACTGACCTGGGCAGACTATTTGAGAGACATATATTACAGAGACAGTCTGAGAGACATACATACTGGAGACTGTTTGAGAGACATACATACCGGAGACTGTTTGAAAGACCGGAGACTGTTTGAGAGACATACATACCAGAGACTGTTTGAGAGACATACATACCAGAGACTGTTTGAGAGACATACATACCGGAGACTGTTTGAGAGACATACAAACCGGAGACTGTTTGAGAGACCGGAGACTGTTTGAGAGACATACATACCAGAGACTGTTTGAGAGACATACATACTGGAGACTAAGACATACATACCGGGGACTGTTTGAGAGACATACATACTAGAGACTGTTTGAGAGACATACATGCCGGAGACTGTTTGAGAGACATACAAACCGGGGACTGTTTGAGAGACATACATACTGGAGACTGTTTGAGAGACATACATACATACCCCATTAGATCAGACATCATTTCAAAGATTACACAGAAAGCCACAATATTTGATTGAGGATATACTGAATTTATTTAAGTTGCATTTTTGCTTGAATACATAAAAACTATATTAAAGACAAACATCAAGAAAATGACAGACACATCGTACACACAATTTCTTTCTTTCGAATCTTCAAAAAAGACATGAAATCATCTTCATAATTGTGAACTCCCATGGTTCCAAATTAATCTTCTGTTACATGTCAAATTATTTTATGTTTCCTTGAAATAAAATTATCATTTTGACAAATATAAAGTTTTTGATTGGACGAAAGCAAACACAGAACCAGATGTGTGTATATATATATATGTATACTTTCAGACTGGTTGATTGGTTGAATAAACAGTGGTACTGTTATATGTAGAATACACAGGTCAGAGTTCATAATTACAACAGTGAACTAGTCTTAAAATTTAAGAACATAAATTTAAGTAACAGAATAAATGTGTTCACTCACTAACCCAGCAGGCTGTATAATGTTTGTAAACAGAGTTCAGACCCACCAGGCTGTCTAATATTTATAAACAGGGTTAAGATCCTCCAAGCTGACCAATGTTTGTGAGCAGAGTTCAGACCCACCAGGCTGTTCAACATTTATAAACAGAGTTCAGACCCACCAGGCAGTTCAATATTTGTAAACAGAGTTCAGACCCACCAGGCTATCTAATATTTGTAAACAGGGTTAAGATCCTGCAGGCTGACCAATGTTTGTGAGCAGAGTTCGGACCCACCAGGCTGACCAATGTTTGTGAGCAGAGTTCGGACCCACCAGGCTGACCAATGTTTGTGAGCAGAGTTCGGACCCACCAGGCTGACCAATGTTTGTGAGCAGAGTTCGGACCCACCAGGCTGACCAATGTTTGTGAGCAGAGTTCGGACAGTCAGTCTTCATTATTTTGTTCCCAGGTAGTGACAATGAAAATGTGAAAGAAGCTATACATGACAAGACAGCACTAAGCTCACATATGACCTATATTTATCATGAAAGTACCATCCAACCATGGGTCAACCAGGTCTGCGTTTGACATTCTCACAACCATTCAAACAATGAAAGGTTGCTAAAACTAAAAACAACAAAGCAACTTCATGCTTCAAAGATCATTGCCCAACACAAACTAACATAAAACAATCATTAGTTTACATACATACTTATTTGATCTTGTTGGGAAATGATAAGAAATCAACAAATTAATCAGCTAACAAACATATGAACTGAAAGTTGAACAAGAGAACACACTCAATTGTCCTGTAACATAGAAACTGAACATATTGTTGCAAAATATGCACCACTCACCATTAGAAATGTATACACTTTATAACAAATTATGCTAAGTTTAAGTCTACAGCAAATATACATTTTTGCTTCTTTTTTATAATAGGTTTTCTTTTTTCTATCAAGGGTCTTTTTTTCTGTGTAATTTAATGTGTCCAAAGGTTGTTATAACAGCTGTGTTCATAGCCTGTCACAATGCAAGCCCAGCTGTATGTTCGAAGAGTGTCACAGTGCAAGCCCAGCTGTGTGTTCCTAGCTTGTCACAGTACAAGCTCAGCTGTATGTTCATAGCTTGTCACAGTACAAGCTCAGATGTGTGTTCGTAGTTTGTCACAGTACAAGCTCAGCTGTATGTTCATAGCTTGTCACAGTACAAGCCCAAATATAGTCTATGAAATAGTTGTATTTTTATTCTTTGATTTACAAATGACAAGGAATGCTCTCTGTATCATGGTCATTATGATACTACTAGATAAATGTATCTTATAATCGATTGCTTTGCTCTGTCCTAACCTTTCATCAAATAGCTCTCCATTTCTTCCCCTAAACTTGAATAAAGATCATTTTATAAAATAATACATACATTAACAACAACAAAATGGACTATTTGTACATACTTGATTACTCTTATCCGATGACAGAAAAATAATTGTAAACAGTTTTTTTATCCTGATTTTTGTTCGGTCTGTCTATAGGTTTTTATTTTATGATATTCAACATGTTTAACTCTTAGTGGACCAGAGCAAAAGCCATGTTTTTACCAGCCATTTGGTTTTAGAATAAAAAGCGCACTTTAGTGTGGCTCCTGGTAAAAAGGTGTCTAACCCAAAGCCATGTAGTGTGGTGTTTGGTCTACAAGGAGTTAATGTAGTGACATGGTCTGAACTTGTTACAATACAAACTTGTTACAATAGAAACTAGTGTGTTTTATTGAATAGTCTGAGACTCAAATCATTACAGACAACAGTTGTAAAACATCTTGGTAGTGTTATCATGATGGTACAAAAGTGGATATTTAAATTCAAACACATTTCAAGGATAAAACTGAAAATATGAAAGCTGGAATGATCATATTTCTAGTATCTCGGTCCAGATTAGAACCAATAATCTTCAGTAAGACAGGCAAACGATGTAACCAAATTTCTAGTGCAGTTACAAAAACAATAATCTGAAAT
Organism: Arion vulgaris; assembly: GCA_020796225.1. Classification (NCBI taxonomy): domain Eukaryota; kingdom Metazoa; phylum Mollusca; class Gastropoda; order Stylommatophora; family Arionidae; genus Arion; species Arion vulgaris. Next base: position 35,823,308 of record CM036769.1, on the reverse strand, counting down.
TTATAAATTGAGTATTGTATTTAGTTTACTCTAAATTGATTCATGTCTCTGTCAAATTTACTACATAGCAGTGAGAGTTATGTCCCTGTCACATTTACTACATAGCACTGAGAGTTATGTCCCTGTCAAGTTTACTACACAGCAGTGAGAGTTATGTCCCTGTCAAGTTTACCACATAGCAGTGAGAGTTGTCCCTGCCAAGTTTACCACATAGCAGTGAGAGTTATGTCCCTGTCAAGTTTACTACATAGCAGTGAGAGTTATGTCCCTGTCAAGTTTACTACACAGCAGTGAGAGTTATGTGTTTGTCAAGTTTACTACATAGCAATGAGAGTTACATCCCTGTCAAGTTTACTACGTAGCAGTGAAAGGGAATTATGTCCCTGTCAAGTTTACTACATAACAGTAAGAGTTATGTCCCTGTCAATTTTACTACATAGCAGTGAGAGTTATGTCCCTATCAAGTTTACTACATAGTAGTGAGAGTTATGTGCCTATCAAGTTTATTTTCTAGCAATGAAGGTGAGTTATGCCCCTGTAAAGTCTACTTTCTAGAAATGAAGGAGACTTGATGCTAAAGAAATAAAATCAATTATGAATTACTTGTATGGTAAATGAGGTAACTTTTTATTTTGATTATATTGAACAAGTATAAATTTTATTTGTATTTCAATCACAGGTAGAAAGAATAAGGTCATATTACCTGTGTCTTCATAGAATAAAAGAACAAAGTCTGAACCACTAATAAAATGATTTTATTATTTTAACCGTTAATGAGGGAATGAATGTTATAAGAAAGTGATCATTTTGGCTTGAATGACATCCCTTGTCTTGTTTGACAGAGCTGTAAGCTATAGGGAATTGTGTCTAGCATGTGTTTGATTATAATGATATTATATTTTCTTTTAATGACTTACACATGAACAGAGGATGAGATTAGTCTGAATAATACACAAGCCATTTATCAGAATGTCTAAACAAAAACAAAATATACTTGGTTAAGTCAGGGGAAAACATGCACAATATACAAATTGAACAATGCAAAGCGAAACTGAAAGAAAAACATTTAGCAGCTTAAAACATACACAAAGATGAACAGTTGAAACATAAATATGAATAAACAAATGGCTGATCAGTTACATCAGATTGCATTGCAATTCTTGAATACATATTAAGTTGTCCTTTAGTCAACTGGAATGACATGAGAGATAGAGCTGTGATACTTGGGTTCGGTTCCTAAGCTCGACAGGTGAGTAGCGGACACAATACAGAATTCAAACATTTTAGGTAACCACAAGCTAGCACACATACAAACACACAAAAAGCATTATGTTTACAAAAAAAGAAATGTCTGTACAAAGCCAATGATACAAGATAACCTACAAGGATATCCACAAAATATGACAAGATAAAAGTAACTTTCAAAATAAAGAAATATTTTATATAGACTATAGATAGCAACAAGTTTGATTATGTAAATGCTTACTGGAATCAGTTATAAACAACGATTGAACAACTAAGTCCATTCACTATCAACAAAATGTGGTTTGTATTGAGCCAGAAATAAACATATCCAAATAGAAACTGTAAATAATATATAAATATCATAATTCTGATCAATGGGGATTTCCTCTCTCTGAGCTGTATATAATATGTGACTTGTATAGCCACAACTCAATTGCTACATGTCAAAAAAGTGAAGAAAACGTAAACAAAATTGTATTTGATAATAAAAACTATTTAGTGGAAATATTGGTACAAATTTGCTGCAAATTATGTTTAGTTTGGAATGAAAATTTTATTATCTTCAAATAATATTCACTTTTATTATCTTCAAATAATATTCACTTTTATTATCTTCAAATAATATTCACTTTTATTATTGGATAGTTTACAAACTGAAAAGAATAAAAATTATTTTATACGGGTATAATAATGTGAACAGTTTTTTTTTACTATTGATAAACTTTTCGTCAAGAAAATAGTGTACTATTTTGTTTGTTTAACTTTGTCTAGATTTTATTATATTTATACCGGTTTCCATCTTATTAAATTGTGAAGTTATGAACTTCCTCTTCACTAAATCTATAATTTAAAAAAAGCAGTGGGTTTGGCAACCTTTGAAATCTGTACTTAAGTAAGACAGCCAAATACTGGAGTACCCTCGGAAGTCGGAGAAAACATGCCTGTTTGGAGGGGGACACTGATAAAAAAGAAAGGCCTTCATGTAAAATCAGTGAGAAGTGACATACCAGACACTTGACCACCTACATTCATAACAGACAAACACAAGAAGAAGAAATACTGGAGTTATATTATAGTTGCTACTGTTGTGCATATATAATATAATATACTTGTCATTGTTGTAAATAAATATTAGCAGAATAAAATGAGCAGAATCAAGCTATGTTGGGGCAGATAAAGACAAATCCTGTGACACTCTGATTGGAAATTTAACTAATCTCTAGTCTACAAGATAATCTTAGCATTTAATCTAATAATCTAACACTAAAACTTTCTCAGAAGATAAAAGAAGCAAACAAAGATCTACCTGAAATTGACATAAGTAAAAAAATAGAATGAGATTAATTAACTGTAATCAAGTTGACTATAAAATATAGTAGAAATTCAACATAATATTCATCATATAAATGTATTGATTCCTCTATAAATGGAATAAGTTGAGTGATATTCAAGTTCAGTTTAACATTGATGTTAGGATGACTTTCAATACTAGAATTATCAACTGTGACCATACAGAACAACAGGTAAACACAAAGTCTGATCTGATATATCAAAACTGCAATACTGAGCCATACTGGAGGCAATACAAACACTACAACAATTAGTTTAAAAAAACATGTATGATGTATAAAATGTTGATCATCAACTTGGGATTATTTACTAAATAATTAATATATAAACATTTCAATGAGCCTTCATACATACATACATACATATGTTCAACCGATTGTTGTTGTGATATTTATGATCTGGAGTTTTGTCTTTTCGGTGTTAGCATACGTCAGTGAAGTCTGCTGTTTGTTGGTCCCAACTAAAATATGAAATCTTAACATCACTTCTAATATCTTACCAACCATTTCAAAATGTGAAGCACAAGGTCTGGACAACAAATCTTGTCCCACCCATACATACCTATTTGAATTAAGTGAAACTACCTGTTATCTGTTCACATCACTCAATAGAATAATCAGATATATGTTTGTCATACCAATCAATATGTACAATTATGTGTTAGTGAACTAATGACTTACTAACCAAATCTGAGAGTTACCTGTCAGTGACATAGTAATCACATTTTCTATACAAAATATATTTTCGCCACCTACTAATGATATTGTATATTTAGATGTTGGTGACATACTAAAAATATTGTTCATAAAATTAACTCTTGGTGACATACTAACAATATTTTCTATAGAATTATCTATTCATGACCAACTAACAATATTTTCTATAGAATTATCTATAAAGGACCTACTAACAATATTTTCTATAGAATTATCTATAAAGGACCTACTAACAATATTTTCTATAGAATTATCTATTCGGGACACACTAACTAGATTTGATGTCGATTTATCTGTCCAACATTTATTCAAATTTCTTCGAAAAGTATAAAAATCAACCAAACATACACAGCTGAAATGATTGAAACTGCTTCTCTTTGCCTTACAACAGGCAAGTTCCTGGTCAAGAGTGTTGCAAGCATGAAATGTGCTAACATAATTAAGACTTAGTTTTGATGAAGTAAACATTGACAATATACAAGAAATGATTCACTGACATCTCAAATAATGACAACATACTGAAGCCATGACAACATGATGAACATGTTTACAAACAAACAAAAATTGAAACTACAGAGATGTCAGAAAAAACAAACAAAGCAGGCTTCTCGTTGCTGTCAACATAAAATCTATAACTTGATGTTTTTAGTTCCGAGTTATTGATTACTTAACAGACATCATTGTACTCAAGTAGAGCCATTGAAGCTTAGTCATCCAAAACATGTTGAAGGGTATGCATACTGATGGTTCCCATGGGGTTAAACACATTTCTGACTCTGCGCCTCAAGCATCCAGTTCTACTTGCATAAAGCGCGACTTCAAACTCTTTAAAATGACCAAATTGATCCAACATCTGTTATATTGTCTTCATCCAACAGGCAGTGGTGAAGAGACCGAAGAACATCCCCCTTATCCATCTTCAACTCCCGACAATCAATGCTGTTATTGTGAGTCTGTCCGCTCTCTCATTATCGCAAATTCTCAAATAATAAAAAATAAAATATTGTGAATACTGTATTAGCTGATATGTTGCAACAACATCATGAAATCAATAACTCGTTGACATGTGTCATAACAAGATAAAACTAGGTAGACAAAAAAACAACTTTGTTTTTCATGAAATTTATAAATAATAAATGAAATTTTTTCCTGACAGCTTTATCAATCTAAATTTCTGATAGAGTTAGTTTTATGCTGTCAATTTAACAAAAATAGTTCTGCTGATGCTGAAACTGATAACTTATTCTGAAGAAAAAATTGCTTAATTCTAAGAAATTGACCAACATTAGATAGTTTCAAATTGGTGTATATTATGTCACATACTACAGTAGTATCTGTTTATTGCTAGCTTCACATATCTGAAGAATATTTGTTTTGCTAGTATATACTTTTTTTTTTATTGGCATTGAATCTTTCCCATAGTGAATTCTTTAGAAAGATGGAAAAAAATTCCAACAAAATATTTTCATTATTTTCTAAATTACACAGCGGACCCTCGCAAGTGCTACAGAGTTGTGCACTGCCGCTGAGATCTTCCTGTGTAAGAAAGAGATCGGAGCACATATGGTTATACACTGAAGTGCAATGATGATAGTTCTATCAATCAATCATCCGCAGAATTCTTGATTCCTTTATTTGTTACAATTGTCTTGACTTTTGGCTGACTTAATAGATGAAGTTTTCTACACAATCTTTGATCATTTGTTTGAATGGGGAGCCAATCAATTGTATAAGGAAGTGTTATGTAGAGCAAACACATACAGTTATTTATTTCCAATTCTGTGACAAGTATGTGTGCTATTGTTTGACAAGTGTGTGCAATTCTGTAAGACATGAGTGTGCTATCTTGTGACAGGTATGTGAGCTATTCTATGTTAACTGTGTATGCTATTCTGTGACATGTGAGTGTGCTATCTTGTGACAAGTGTGTGCAATTCTGTAACAAGTAGTTATTTGGGGATCTTATTTCTTACCAATATTTAATAACTACTGCTACAGCTAGTACTAAACCTTCTTGTTCTCAGTGAAACATACTACTGCAAGCATTTGGCACTTTCCACTGAACTCTATTTTAGGTCATCTTCTTCAGCTTCGATCACTCTAACCTTCTCAATAAATATTTTCGCCCTTGACACTCCACTCTATCCCTGTAAGTTATAGTCATGTAATGCCTTCTGCATCCCAGTTATTATGTGAAAGTTTTAACTGTCAACCTGAAGATGACATAAATATCATATCTGTTGTTATGATTTTCACAGGTGGAAACAATTCTTGCTAAATTGTTATATTTACTTCTACCAGATTGAGAGAGATGGGTGTCAATATTGGTGCAGCCGAAAAAATGACATTAAATATGCAAAAAGATTGACTAATCAAAATCGAACTAGCATGTTGCGCCACTGGATGCCGCTAAATTTGTTGAGACAGAGATTGGATCACCTATTGACGTGTCCAGAGTGCTATGATGATAATCCTCATATAACTGATATATCTCCAGAGTGCTATGATGATAGTCCTCATATAACTGATATATCTCCAGAGTGCTATGATGATAATCCTCATATAACTGATATATCTACTGCTGATAATTTCTGGTATAGTTTTCAATCTCAGTTCCCTATAATAAGATCACTACATTTTTATAACTGGATTGTTTGTTACAGTAAGCACTTGAATAAACTTATAATTATCAAATATCTGTTTCACTGAAACAGACTTGAAGAGTATTTATTCATAACAAATAAAATCAATATTATTGTAGATTCAGAACAGTTATTTATTGTCTAGCCTGAAATATGACTGCTGGTTTTTTACAAACTTGTTATTATCAAAGTGCCATATAAGAGGGCCAGCCAATTGATAGAGCTGATATTTTGAACGCCCTCATAGAGTACGGCCGCAAAGAAGATTTTAATTTAAACCAATCCACGTCAACTACTAAATTGCAAGAGATGGGTTTGAAGATTGGAGTAGCAAGAAAATAACAGCATAACAGGTACATGAGTAGGCTCATCAATCAAAATCGAACTGGTATGATCAGTCGCTGGACGCTGTTGGAGATATTGCGAAGGAGATTGGAGCACCTATGGACATGTCCGAGTGCAATGAAGATATTCCAAACTGAAACTTGTTATTTTGAATGATCTAAAGTTATATGAACAAAACAAGTATTACTTGTATATTTTCCCAATCAAGGAGCAGATGGAGCTGATCAAACACACACAGTGATGATAGTTTACTATTAGATACTTTACATTCTGGGAAATGCAATTTGGAAACTGAACTTGATAATGAGCTCAGAAATAATGTTTCGAAACAAGCGAAAGAGATTTTGCACTGAAATTATTATTACTTGCAATAATTTGTTTTATTTGTCTATTCTAGTTCACAGCAACTGTTTTAGTTATAGATGATCACAATTTTATTTAGTTTTCTTTCACATTGAACATATTCTAGAAAAATGATTAGTTTTTATGAAACTTGCTTAATTGATTGCATACGAGCCGTTGCTTTTAAGATCTGAATTGCTTATTGCAGGGAAGTATCGTCGTTTTAAAGATTGGAAATATTTCATTGCTTTTCCATTCCTTTCCATCACTTTTCGACTTTTATATTAACCACTTAAAACTACTTGAAAGTGAAGTATAAACGATAACGAATACATATCATTGTAGCCTTATGCTAGAAGTAAAAGTAAAACAAAGTTTACTATTCAATCTAGGATACCCTGTAACCAAAAACACTAGAGATTTTTCATGAATGGTCATGAGGCTAGTTTGTAAACAGTTAATAAACATTGCATCTATTCACAATTTTCTTAATGTTTATGTATTCATAAATGGATTACCAATATTAAAATAGCTGTCGGACTTGTTTATTCAACCTAGTGTTCATCTAGACAATTCATAAGTTAGATTTTTGTTCTCCAAATTTCAGTTTTTATTTTGAGTGCATGCTAATGTACTTCCTGTATAGTTAACACTACATTATATTTGCTAATACAGTAAGTATTTTGTGAAACTACATCCATTTGTCTTCACTTTGATATATAATAAGTTATATTATAAATCATATTTAGAAACAATATTTTAGTTTTGCTAAACTACGAGTGCAATTTAAAAAAAAAAAACATTCCACCCTGAGACCCAAAAAAACTCTCTGTAGCGAATCAGTTACGCTTATTACACTTGGCGAATCAGTTACGCTTATTACACTTAGCGAATCAGTTACGCTTATTACACTTCAATAAAAAGTGGTAATCATTTTAGTCTTTAAGTAAAATCACAGCAAGTGATGCTAGCTAGATGTTATTTGTTGGAAATTAGAGCTAAAATGTTCTATTTGCTAGCAAATTATGTTAAGAAAAATGTTCCGCTATACTCTCGTTCTATGTTGGTATATACCCACACCCAGTTGAATGTAAATGACAGCAACATGGGATAAGTAAACATGATAAAGAGTAATAAATAGATACAACAACGATGTCATATTTTTTTGTCAAAACATACAAAGTTAAAGCTGAGAAGAAATGTATTGTTCATTGTACAACTAATGTCTGGAATAAATACCACTTGTTGGATGTTTCATTGACAACATCGATAACGACATCGGAACAAAAACATGCACCCATTGCAAACGACAAATCTGACGAGCGACTTTGTTTTTTGGACAAATTGAACCGAGAAAAAATTCTGCCAACATTCCAGATGATATATGATGAAATTAATGAACATTTATATAACTCAGTATGCAAAATTGTCAATATGAGAATGCAAATTATGAAATGATGATGCAAAGAATGCAATGATTATATATTTATATATATATAAATGTACATAAACTGTTGCAAATATTGATGTCAATCTTTATATTAAATTGTACACAGAGAGAGAGAGAGAGATAGGGAGTAGATTTGATGAACATTAGTGAGTTTCTATGAGATATAAGCTTAGTTTGATTTGACTTCAGTATAATTTGTATACGCACAGGATGTTTGTATAGTCTTGGTACACTTTATATGTAGAACAAATGTGAAAAATGAAGTACATGATGTCATCAAAAAATGTGTTCCATAGTCAGTCGTGACGCAATATGCAGTGAATGACTTGTCTGCTGGAGAAATTCTTTTCACTCGAAACATAATGGTGTTTTCAACTGAAGAAAGAATATGTTTGGTCGAACAGTATTTTGGAATGGCAGTCTATATAAATGGAAGGTTGTTCAAAAACTTACAGCAAGATTTCCAGATAAACTACCTCATCACATAATGGTTAGAAATTTTTTGAGTAAGTCTCTTGATACTGGAAATGTGGAAGATGCTCCACAATCCAGTAGACCATAGTAGTAACTATTTTAACTAATTTCACTACTTTGTTTTAGCACATTTTTTGATGATGTCATGTACTTCGTTTTTCAAGTTGTTCTAACTATAATATAAAGTGTAGTGAGACTTTAAAAACAGCTTGTATATCCTGATACAATCTGTTTCTATAGAACTATTTACGTGTCAACATCCATATAAAGGTTTTATTAAAGAAATATGAAGAAACATTCACTTGATGTTGTTACAATATTGACATTATGTGTACAACAAATATCATACCATACTCAAACCTAGTTTTCAATGTTCCATTTCTGTCTTTCTTGTATTTCATTGAACTTGTCTTCTTGTTTTAAATTTGACCAAATCTTCCCTGTCTTTCTTGTTTTCAAATTTGACCAAATCTTCCCTGTCTTTCTTGTTTTTCAAATTTGACCAAATCTTCCCTGTCTTTCAAATTTGACCAAATCTTCCCTGTCTTTCTTGTATTTCAAATTTGATCAAATTTTCCCTGTCTTTCTTGTTTTTCAAATTTGACCAAATCTTCATAATAAAAGTGAATTATTTCTACAATTGGTTAATTATTCCATGATTGCATAACCCAAAAAGAAACAAGCAAGTAGTACAAGAGATTTGTATCCATTTCCAGAAAGCATGCATTTGATACCAAATATGATACACAGTTATCAGTCTGGCTAACACAACAAATTTGAAACAGTTATGATTTTGTTTAACTGTTCAATGTTTGATCGCCCTACCAGGATAGTTGTCAAAGAAACTGTATCCAGGAAATGTATGCTGACTGATGGATATATCATCAACAGATCTCTGACATCCAGTTTATATTGGTTCATATTTTACTGTAGATGCTGTCAATGATACTGGTTCACTTTAATGCAGTAATGATATCAATGACACCGGTTCACTTAATTGTAGATGCTGTCAATGATACTGGTTCACTTTACTGTAGATGCTGTCAATGACACTGGTTCACTTAACTGTAGATGATATCAATGAACGGTTCACTTAACTGTAGATGCTCAATGATATGTTCCTAACTGTAGATGCCATCAATGATACCAGTTCACTTAACTGTAGATGCCATCAATGATACCAGTTCACTTAACTGTAGATGCCATCAATGATACCAGTTCACTTAACTGTAGATGCCATCAATGATATCGGTTCACTTAACTGTAGATGCCATCAATGATACCAGTTCACTTAACTGTAGATGCCATCAATGATAGCGATTCACATTTTAAAACTGTAGATGCCATCAATGATACCATTCACTTCTTAACTGTAGATGTTATTAATGATACCGGTTCACATTTCTTGATCATAGATGATATCAATGATACTGAATCATATGTCTTGATTCGAAACGGCAACAATTATGCAAATTAACCTGTCATAGCTATCATAAACCCATCAATGGCACTAAACCACTTAATGCATAAATCTTACTGAAAGATATATGCAGATAGAAAACTTTTGACTCCAAGTTTATCTGTATCTCAGAAATTCTGGATACCCATCTTTAGCTGGGTAACTTGGAGAGTATACATTTCAAACTTGGTGATTGGAGAATCAACTGTATTAAAAACTGAACAGCATTTTCTGTTGCACAATTCCACCTCATTCAGCTACACCAACTCTCAAATATCTTGACCTGTGAAGTCAGATTCTGACAACTCGATGATGTAAAATTTGTCAGAAGAAAAGAAGAAATCATAAAATCCTCCATTGAGCGCTACGTTGTCTTTTGAGATTTAACAGGATGTAACCATCATTATAATTAGCAATGTAGTAAATGTGCGTATCTCTTGTTCTCCAGACACTGATCATGTTATAAGTACTACCACAACTAAATTTTATACGATATTCTCACAACTAGAACTTTGTTGATTATTATAGCTATTCTCACAACTGTTGTGTAAATATTCCAGTATTTTCGGAAACTCAACCGGAGCTATGTTATGACTAGTAGTTTATCACCTTATTATTAATGACCTACTCACATTATGACTTTATCCCTATCCTAATGACCTACTCACATTATGACTAGTTTCCCCCTATCCCTAATGACCTACTCACATTATGAACAAAGAAATGTATGTCAAACAAAGATAAAACAATAAATTCACGAAACAGGAATTGAGAGATGGCCTCATGTCCTTGGATCTTGTAAAATCCAAGAATCAAATTAGCATGGGACATCAATAACTTTTTAATTAGCATAATGGTCGAATGAGCCCAGGTACTCCAGAGCAGCTCGGTAACAGAACTGGAACTGATCCTGTAGAGAAATAAACCAAATATATTATAAAGAGGTAATAAACAATGAAAGAAATCAAGGATTCATTGAAATAGAATCACTTTTTTAAAACAGAGTAATTTGAAGCTGAGGAAATAAAGGTTACATAAATATGTACAATAACAGTATACAATAATAAGAGAATCAGGTACTAGAGTCAAGGAAAGACCAAGAAAAAGATGAATAGACAATATCAAGACCACACAAAATAAACATAGATATAACACAAGGGCAACTCATCTGGCCCTGGAACACAAATTAAAGCTCCCACCCCTACACTTAATGGCAAGGGTGGACAACCAACTCCATCCCCCACCTGAGAAAAGACAATACATATGTGGCAATATATATTAAAGACAGAGATATGTTGGGCATACCTTGAGTAGGAATGATCACAGAATAACAAATCAGGCATTGAATTGGAAGCAAAGGATTCAAGAAATAGAGGACACCCTAGGCAAACCCTCAACATAACTTTGTTGAGATAAGCAAACAATTCTGGACTCAATTCCATGGAAGAGATTGAATTGAGTTGCCCAGGATATAGCGGTATGAAGAAATAACTTGTAGGCCTTATGTAACACATATCGGTACGAGAGGTATATATATATATATATATGTGGCAGTATGTATCTTATAATCACTCTTTGAAGAACAATCCTACAAGAAAGTAAACTATTGGGATGTAAAACAAGAAAAGATCTCCAACTGTTGCATTACATGGAGATCTAAAACCTCTGCCCTATGTGCCGCCTTTGGCACGAAAGGAACAAACTAACTAACGTATCTTATGAACTCTGATCTCATTAAAAGACCAACGTTTTAAAAGATCGGCCACACATTGCTCATGAAGATAGCACTTTACTGACCACCAATATTGAGTATTCTTGTCTGCCATTACCAAGTGTGTAGATACATATGATTAGAAACTGCTATCCATTTTGTTACAAAGAAATATTTACCAAATTATTTTGGTTGAAACATCAACTTTGTATGTGTTTATTTGTAAAACTGTATTTCAATCTCATTAATATTCATTGTTACATTATCTATTCTTACATCCTCAAAATGGAACATCTAGCCGAATGGATTAGAGCGTGTGCTCCCATTCGGGAGATCAGGGTACAATCCCCAGTAAGACAAAGGAGTATTTTTCTGACAGGGGCATAAAGAAAAATCATAACCTAAACAGTTATGCTGTGAATGCACTAGCCATGCGGCCATTAAACTAAACAGGTTCATGTTCCCCTGTCCTACACTTTCCTAAAAAAAGCGGCATTACAGGCAGTAATAACAGCGTTTTCAATTCTCACATTTGATTGGTGTTCGTCGTGAATGCACCTGTTGCAGATGATATGAAGGAGTTTAAGATGAGAAGCTTTCAATAAGAATAGCCCACAATATGTTAACTAACTAAAGAAGAGATATGCAACACATCCATATTTAAAATAACAGAAATCATCAATGTTCAAGTTGGCTGACATCAGATGCACATGTCCTAAACGTGTAGAGGGCTTAGGGGCGTCTATGCGTTTAGGGGCCTACCAAACCAATGTGCAACGTTACACGTTCTTGGCAAAGATCAAACATATCACAAAGAGTGATTAAAATTGGTCGTAAAGAACGACGCAAAGAAGAAGATCAATGTTCAAGGACCTGGAACACAATATATTTAAACCTGGAGTCTGCAAAAATGTTCTATATTAAATTCTCACCAAGTATTTTGTTCTTACGTGTTTCGCTATTTTTCCAAGTTTTACTGCAGCCTCCCCCTTTTTTGATAATTGTTGCCAAGTATTTCTAATGTAACAAATAATTTTTTTATCCAAACTTACTTCAGTCTGTACCATTGCTGATCTCTGAGTCCGCAGCATTTTAACTGTCTGAAACATGTCCACCACCCCTTCATACCTCATCCTCTCCCAAAACAATACTGAGGGTGATGAACACGCCAGTTCTGCCAACACCAGCACTATAAAACAATAAACATAAGTTTACTATCATCACAGGGATGTATGATAAGAATGATAAAATATTATCAACATATGTTTATTAAGAAAATTTGTTACTGAGCTGACATTATAGCACTCAAGGTGCTCAGTCTCCCACAACAGATGTCGAAGCATTCAATTGCGGGCATTCAGACATATAAAAGTATGCATATGTTAGTGAGCGAACATTATATGTATGGCCTTTTCATCTTTACAGACGATCAATTGACAAGTGTTTTACTGTGACAACTTCAGAGTTTTCGCTTGTCTCTCTTGCCTTTCAACTCATCAGTAACATTCTTTAAAAAAAATTATGCACCTTTGTGTAATGTTTTCCATAAAACTCGGTCACCGGTTATTTTTTTCCATTTGTTGGAAACGATAGAAAGGTTGTTCACTGAGGCCTTGCAGATATCCTTATATCTGAGTAGTGGTCTGCCTAGGAGCCTTTTCATTTTCGAAAGTTCCCAGAATAAGACCTGTTGGGGTATGCAGCTATTGTCCTTTCCTCTCACATGCCCTAGCCATCTTAGTCTTCTACTGCTGAGCTTGGCTATGATGGAAGAAAAGTTTGCATACTACAGAATTGGTTATCTTGTTGTACCCCTTGATGGTGAAAATATTTTCAAAATTACCTCAGGGACCATCTTTTTGTGCAAGAAAGAGATTGAAACATACATGGTTACTCACTTAAGTTCAATGATAATGGTCCTATCGATTAATCAATCAATCAAACCCTGTGATGTTCATAACCTCACATATTGTATAGATATATGAAATAACAAGAATAAATTACCTGCAGTGTACACAGATTGGGCCCTCTTGTCCAAACTGTTCCTTTGTCTTATGGACCTGGCCAATAAAGTCTATGAAGCCTTCACCAGACTTTGGCACGCCCTGTTCTGGCCAGTCAGTGAACTGGAACTGTCTGATAGTTCTAGACTGACCATCCTGAGAAAAGGATATAAACATTGATCTCAGAGTAAGTCTAATAACCAATAAAACAACTAACATTTACTAATTAAGCTCGCCCGAGTGGTTACCGGGCCCAAATTTGGGATGTAAAGAATAGAACCACTGTTACCTGCCACGCATGTCGTAAGAGGACACTAAGGAGGTTTGGCTGAAATTGGATGCATGTGTAGAAGTTTATGCGTTTAGGGCCTACCAAACCAATGTGCAACGTATACACGTTCTTGGCAAATATCAAACATATCACAAAGAGTGATTAAAATTGGTCGAAAGAAGAAGAAGGAGACTGATTAAGCTGAAATTGCTAGAAATACTTAAAAAAAAGTTTACAGATATATACTTCTTCGAACGCTCCATATCGACCACTTGTTAAACCACTCTTTGTGACTTGTATGGTATCTGAGCCAAAGATCAATTGTACATCGGGCCAGTTATGCGCCTACAAGTAGGCTAGCACATTCGATTTCTGCTATGCTTTTTATTTACCAAGGTAGCTTCCATAAGCCCCTACCTTAGTTGCCTCTTATGACATGCCTTGTAGGTCGCAGTATTGCTTTTCTTAGCTCCCTTGCAGTCCTGGCAACACACGGATTATTATAATGAATATAACAAATAAAATATCTGACCAATGCTGTATGGTCAGTCAGCTTAACGTTTGTGGACTTATTCATGTCTAGACATGTCATATAAAACAGAGCACTGACATGGCACATAAGACAGAGCACTGACATGGCACATAAAACAGAGGCCTGACATGGCACATAAAACAGAACACTGACATGTCACATAAAACAGAGCACTGACATGGCACATAAGACAGAGCACTGACATGGCACATAAAACAGAGGCCTGACATGGCACATAAAACAGAACACTGACATGTCACATAAAACAGAGCACTGACATGTCACATAGAACAGAGCCCTGACATGGCACATAAAACATAGTTCTGACATGGCACATAAAATAGAGCCTTGACATGTCACATAAAACAGAGCACTAACATGTCACATAAAACAGAGCACTGACATGGCACATAAAACAGAGCACTGACATGTCACATAAAACAGAGCACTGACTGAGTCACATAAAACAGAGCACTGACATGTCACATAAAAAATAAACAGAGCACTGACATGTCACATAAACAGAGTCACATCATAAACAGAGCACTGACATGTCACATAAAACAGAGCACTGACATGTCACATAAAACTTAACCCCGACATTGAATTATCAACACATAACATAAAAAATACTTCAGTAAATTAATTACCCTGGCATCTGTGACCTTGAACTCTCTGAGAATGTACTGTGGCATATTATACTCAGTCATGGGGTCAACCACAAAATACTGGTACCTGGCAGACCTCTCACTGGGCCAATACTGGTGACACTTCTCCTACAGATGGACAATAATGTCGATAAATTAGTTGGTATTAAATGTTTCCCACATGTACAACACAAGATGTTTGTATAATTATGACTAATGTAGAGGTTATATGTTAAACACAACGAAGAACATGTGACAAAGCATCAACAAAATATTAAAATTAAAAATATTGAGAACATGCATTTTTCCAGTGGCTACTTATGATTGTGAATCATGGACCATTACACAAAAAAACAAAAATGAAAATCCAGTCCTTTGAAACTAAATGCTACAGAAAGATCTTACGAATACCATGGACAGAAAAAGAAAGAACATTGATGCCCTGAAAGAACTAAATGTTAATGAGAATTGGCTGATAAACAACATACTATACAGAAAAATTAGATACTTTGGTCACATTAAGTGTAACGATGGCCTGGAAAGAACAATTTTAGAGGGCAGGGTCCCAGGACGCAGAGGCAGACCAAGAAGAAGATAGCTACAAGATATTAAAGAAACCATGAATATGACCATCGACGAAGTGGGTGAACTGGCTAGATACAGAGTGAATTTCAGATGTGCTGCAAAGAGAGCAACGTCCTATAAAGGATACACACCTTGATGATGAGAGGTTATATATAACAAGAAATTATTCATTACAAAAGTTAATTAATACAACAGAGATGAAATGTATGCAATAGCGGGAGTAACAAAGAGAGATAAGATGAAAAAATGAGACTATTAGATACTTGGTCTGAAAAACACCAGTGCTAGAGCATATTAAGAAACAACAAACTAAATAGTTAGACCATGCAACACGATTACCATCCAACAGTACACCACAATCAGAAATATTGTTAAGATACAATGGTTTCAAGACCAAAAGGTGCCTGCGCAAACGATGAACCTCAGAAATATCAGAAACACCATATACAAGGAGCACTTATTTACACCGATGGTTCAGTCATTCATCAATAATACTATATGTGGGCTTTTTCAGCACGCTAAGGAGGAAAAATAATAGAGAGGCCAGTGGGGCCTATGCGACAACCACAAGTATTTTGATAATGGAGGTACGAGCAGTTACAGAGGCGGTGATGTGGTTGGCATCTCATGACTTCTCCCGTGTTTTTATAATCAGTGACTCCATGAGTATGATTCGTAACGTTGAAACAGGAATGGTGAGATGAAACTGGTTGGAGATACTGGTACAGACAGGAATAAAAGAAATCACCTTCATTTTTGTACCTGGGCATGCAGGAGTCAGGGGTAATGAATGACCCGATAGATTGACTGGCATGGCTATGATAGAGGGAGCTGCAATGGACCGAAAATACACTATTAATGCACTGATAGTCCTTTTGAACAGAAGAATTTCCGGGTTGTGAGTCCCACTCACTGACCAGACTGAGAGAGATGGGTATCAATATTGGGACAGACAAATAAAAGAACGACATACCAAATATGCAAAGAGATTGATTAATCAACATCAAATTGGTGTGTTGGGTTTGCTGGGAACCACTGGACTTGTTCAGGCGGAGATCAGAGCACATGTCTGGAACCTGGGCACATCTTTGACTTGTTAGTGTGCTTAAATATTGGTTACTGAATTGACATCAAAGCACTCCTGGAAGACCCATAGGTGCTCAGTCTCCCCAACAGATGTCAAAGGGTATGCATACTGATGGTTCCTGTGGCTCAGCTTGTTAAACATACTTCTCTCTCTACCTCTCAAGCATCCCGTTCTACTCATACAACATATAATACCAAACTCCTAAAATCGCTGGATTAATACAAAGTTAATTTTAGTGTCCTCATCCAACACTAGGATACCAAGAAACCTGAAATATATACATCTCTTTACATACAAACAGGTTATGAGTATACATACCCTGCCCATCTCTCTCAGTTTGGTCAACATAACAATAATGGTTGAGTTATGCTCCCATAACATTCTCCAGAAGTCCTCTGTGGTCTCAGCCAGTGGACCCTGTGTTGCAACATAAGCCTTCTTGTAGCGATAGCCCTGGAGAAGGTCAACAATGTAGATTGGTTAGTTTAAAACCAGGTCTAGATATCTCTTAAGTTAGACAGACACACTCTCATCTAAATTATTCATGACAATAGATCGATTTATCAGACTTAACAAAGAAATTATTGAGTGAATTAACATAACCGCTAAGAGCTTAGAACACATTCAAACTCAGATTATTTTTATGGCAAAATAGTTGCTCAATCCTTATATCCTTATCATGACCATTGGAATAAATAATGTAGTAACACACATTAAGTAATCCTTTATTGGAATATATCACACACATCAAGAAATCATTTGATGGAATAAGAAACGGTCACACAGGCTTAGTAATCTGGTTTTGGAATATGTCACATACATCCAGAGCTTCTTTGTTGGAATGTCATACATCCAGAGATTCTTTGTAGGAATGTCATACATCCAGAGATTCTTTGTTGGAATGTCATACATCCAGAGATTCTTTGTTGGAATATGTCACATACATCCAGCGATACTTTGTTGGAATAATAACGGTCACACAGGCTTAGTAATCCTTTGTTGGAATACGTAACACACAGCAAGAAATCCTTTGTTGAAATAATAAAAGGTCACACAGGTTTAGTAATACTTTGTTGGAATAAATCACATACATCCAGAGCTTCTTTGTTGGAATATATCACATACATCCAGAGCTTCTTTGTTGGAATATTTCACATACATCCAGAGCTTCTTTGTTGGAATATTTCACATACATCCAGAGCTTCTTTGTTGGAATATTTCACATACATCCAGAGCTTCTTTGTTGGAATATTTCACATACATCCAGAGCTTCTTTGTTGGAATATTTCACATACATCCAGAGCTTCTTTGTTGGAATATATCACATACATCCAGAGATCCTTGGTTGGAATAAGTAGTGGTTGTACATTTCGAACGCACTGTATCAACCACATGCTAAACTCCTCTTTGCGATCTGTATGTGATCTGTGCCTAAGAGCAATTGTACGTTGTGCCAGTTATGTGCCTACAAGCATCAGGCTTTTATGACACTTTTTATTTACTATGGTAGCTTCCATAGGTCTCTACCTCAGTTGACTTCTTACGAAATGCCTTGTAGATCGCAGTGTTACTATTCTTTGCTCCCTTGCAAGCCCGGTAACACACAGGGCGTTGCTGGAATAAGTAGTGGTCACACACAATAAATGACCCTTTATTTGAATAAATAATGATCAAGTCCACTTATTGACTGCGTCTGTTGCCTAACATAAGAAGCGACCAACCCTAAATAGGTGTGTGTCCACTAGTGGCTGATATATAGTGGGACGATCATCAGATTTGGAGCGTTGCTGTGATCTAGTTCAGTGTCCTGCAGGATACATAAGCAGGTTGGGACCAAGCAGCAATGTTTTCAATACCATTTTTGTTGAAACATACAAAATGTGTATGAATCCTTAAGGTATTCGGGCAGACAAATCAGTCAAGACGACTTACATCAATAAAGCTGGCATTTATGTAATCTGAGCCATCAACTCCTCGAATAGGCTGTAAGCAAACTCTGGTTGTCTCATCTGAATGAAAGCAGAGAAAAGTAGAATGTCATTTAGTGAACTCAAAAATCTGGCATAGATAGTTATATATAAACAAATAAAACACTGTCGTTACTGCCTGTTGTACCACTTTGTAGGGCAATGTAGGATAGGTGGGACGAGAGCATGAGGAATTTTATGGCCGCATGGCTAGTGCAGTCGCTCTGAAGCTGTTCAGGTTAGGATTAATCTTTTATGCCAACAGAAAAATCCTTGGCCTTATCGTGGATTGAACACAAGTCTTCTGCAAGGGAGCAGCGCTCTAATCCACTCGGCCAGACGCTTCCAAGATAGTTATAGACATTTCTATAGTTATAGAAATCTTCTTCTTTGAAAGCTCCATATCAACCACTTTTTATGATTTGTATGTGATCTGAGCCTAAGAGCAATTGTACGTTGTGCCAGTTATGCGCCTACAAGTAGGCCAGCATATCCGATTTCTGCAACATTTTTTATTTACTGGCGTAGCTTCCCAAGGCCCCTACCACAGTCGCCTCTTAGAACATTCCTCGCATGTCACAGTGTTACTATTCTTTGCTCCCTCTGCAAGCCATGGCAACACATAAATCCACATTTCTTATAACTAGTGACTTGAAACTGATTTGATTTCAGCATGTATTTGATTCAGGTTTCCCCAACCAGTAACAGTTTCTCTATGATTACATTATAGCACATGCATGTCTTATTGGTAGAAGTGGTCTATGGTACAGCTCTAACGAATGAACCAATATCACTGGGAGTGGACTTTGAGTAAAAAAGGGGAAGACCAAACTCATTTTGGACAAAGTATCTTACAGCTTCTGTATTCTTTTGGGACCTGGTGATCATCACGTCATAACATTACATAGAGATGACCAGCTTCTACAGATTAGAAACACACTTCAATCATTTATAACATGCATCGCTTGCATCTACCCATCTTGCATCTACCCGCTTGCATCTACCCATCTTGCATCTACCCATCTTGCATCTACCGCTTGCTTTTTTACTTTTATGTTAGGAGTACAGAAACAGCAGCCACTGAGAGAAATTACTAGAATAAAGCAGTTAGTGAATAAGTTAAAATGTCAATCACTTTACTTTGATGAACTAATAATCAAAGAAATCACATTTCAGAATCGACAGCTGGTTGGAACCGCACACACTACCGAAGGATAAGCACCTGAGCTCCAATTGGTACTGAACGTTTGTGAACATACATCTGTTCTTGGTGTTTGGCCTTTTATATTATCGCATTAGACTGATAAAATTGGCGGAAAATAACGATCGAGAGAATAAGAAAAAAAGGAATTTCAGAATCTAACATACATGTCAACAGGGGCACTAAACAAAAATTATTGCCACGACCAAGCATTCTGGTAAGACCAACAAGGTAGACAGTCAGAGTATTATTATTTTGACAAACTAACAAGACTGGTGGAGATAACAGCAATAGACATTATTGAACAGCATCTGTTAATCAGGTCTGTTGTTAAGGTGCTGGTACTATATAATATTGTTCGTCTGGCGTGTCAGATAGTCTCATACTTGACCCAATTTGCAATCACACTACGACCACAGCTAATGATAACTTTCTTCTTTGATTCCTGCGTGCTTTGCCAGACTTTATTGATGCAGTTTGTTTCCAGAGCCACCACAAGGAGATGGAGTAGAGTCTTCATCAACATCACACCAACCCGAATACTGTATTTAGTTTTCTTTCTAACCATGTCTTCTACACCGTAAGAATGTAGATGAAAATGAATAACTCTTCTATCAGACCAGACTTACATGGTAGTATGTTGACTAGTCTGTTCTTGAACTTGTTGACAGCTAAGTTGGCACTAACAAATCTGTTAGGACTAGCTTTGACATTAGCCAATCTCTGTGGAGATAAGAAAACAAGCAGGTTGAAACACATAAACTGACTAGTTGAACAATTTATACATCATAACTCACAAGAGCAAAGATCCCAAGCGTCAACACCCTGTTGCAGAAGGCCCAACTGAGATGGGTCGGTCACGTTGCTCGAATGCCTGATAAACGCATCCCAAAACAGTTGATGTATGGCGAGCTTGAAGGGGACAGACGTTTAGCTGGTGGACAGAAAAACGCTTTAAAGACACTCTTAAAGTGTCTCTGAAATGCTTCGATATAGACAATACGCCCTGGGAATCCCTTGCGCAAGATCGCCAAATGTGGCGCTGTAACAACAAAGAGGAACCCGAATAGCTGAGAATCATCGTATTGTTGAGTCACAGAGAAAACGAGCAGCGCGAAAAGACAGAGCACACAACACGCACATGTCTAACCTTGATCATGTATGCCCCACCTGTGGTTGGGGATTCTGTTGTAGGATTGGACTCTACAGTCACCTCCGCACACACCAGAGAGGTGCAACAGTACACGTCTGAGATTGTTGTCATCATCGCTTGCAATGGACGGCTATTAGACATCATAACTTATGTTTCTTATCTAAAAACTAAAGGGTATAAGAACAAAGGTTTGACTTCATTGCACTGGGTTTACCCCACATGGCTCAGTCCCTTCTTGCAGAAATGACACAGCACCTACAGAGAGTTTTACACACAGCATGAACTCCATACATCCAACAACAATCCTAGGGGTCTCAGGAAAAAATGCACCTGTGAACAGAACAGCGTGGTCTGGATTCGAACTCACAACCTTTGGAGCGCAAGGCAAGGGCGTAAAAACTTAGCCACAGAGAACCCTGTTTGCGATGGACGGCTATTACTTAATTTATTCAAGAATAACTGACACATTGAAGTTTACTCCATATTGTATAATGACAAGGCAATCAATAAAGTTAGTGAACAGAAACTGTTGAAATTTAGTGTTAGAAAAGTAGTAGGTATAGGTGGTGTCTGAGAGTACAGACAAGAGAGTGTGAATAGCCAAATCAACTATACAGAACCTGCTGCCTTGCAGGTCGGCTGGGGACGGTCAAAGACTGATGGAGAGCGAACCCAGTAAATGTTGGCTGAAACTCAACATGTCACCGAAGAATAAGCACTAGAGCTCCAAATGGCGCTGAATGATGTGACGTAAAATACGTTCTTGGCAAAGGCTGTTTATATATCACAATAAGAATGATCAAAATAGCCAAAAAGAATGATTGACAAGAAGAACTATACAAGATCATCACACAAATAAATACATTTTTTACTCACAAGTTGAACTAATCTTCCCACAAAAGTGTATATATATATATTTATATTTATCAATCAGCAGTTGAATTGTGTTCTTCCCCACACAAGTTCATAATTTTATTACTGAGCAGTTGATCTAATCTTCACCACACAAGTTCATAATTTTATTACTGAGCAGTTGATCTAATCTTCACCACACAAGTTCATAATTTTATTACTGAGCAGTTGATCTAATCTTCACCACACAAGTTAATAATTTTATTACTGACCAGTTGATCTAATCTTCACCACACAAGTTCATAATTTTATTACTGAGCAGTTGATCTAATCTTCAAAACATAAATAAACACATGCTTCACAAGACACACGGAAAAACTACAACCATACACTGACCTTGAACTCTAGTTCCATTCCAGTGATAGCCTGACCTGGCTCAGGTGCTGTCAGTTTTTGTATATGTGCAGCCAGGTTTCTGGCAGGGACTTCTGTGTTGCCACATTGTACAGCTTCCAGCAGTGCATCATGGATGAAGATGTACTGATCCTCAGTCTGCACCATATAATTCCGCTGTGCACGGAGGCAAGTCACATGGCCGTAGATATCCACAGTCATCTCATGTTTGATTCGTTCCAGCATAGCATCAATAACTATGAATGCTCCCGTCCGGCCCACACCAGCACTGTCAACAAGCATAATAATTTCATTCATGAATTGTCAATACAAAAATTAATGTCAATACATAATATTATTGGATGTCAATGCAGAATATTAACTGATTAGCTACTGAATTGAAAAACAGGTTGCGGCTGAATTAAATTTAGGTTCAATTTTTCCATTGTAACATGTTTAACTAGGAACATATATCTGCTTTTGAATATAAATGTTACAGAAGAGTCCTTCGTATATTGTGGACAGAGAAAAGAACTCAAAATCAAAGAAAACTTTACTGATGTTACAAATAAGAAAGAGAAAATTGAGATATTTTGGACATATAAAAACACATGAAGGGCTGCAGAAGACCATCATGGAAGGAGACATACCGGCAAAGAGAAGAGAGGAAGACCATGAAGAAGAAGGATTAAGGATGTAACTAATGATTTAAACATGACGTCTGCAGAGGCAGGACATCTGTCCTATGAGAGAGAGAAATTCTGGAGGACTGTTAGAGTTTGCAAAGTTCTGCCTAGGACAAGCTATTTGATGATGATGAATAACTAGGAAACAAACCAAGACGTTCCATGAGTTGAGATCGGCTTCGACGCTCACAGCAGTTTCTAGTAGGCAACCAGTTAACTGGATGTCATTATAAAGAATGATTCTGTTGCCATTAGAAAAAGTAAATAAATAAATATGTATATGTATATCACATCTTGAGGAGAAATGATCAAAGAATATCAAAGCAGGCATTGAAGTGGGATGCAAAGGGTTCAAGAAAGAGGTCGATCTAAGGAGACCCTGAAACAAACTTTGCTGAGAGAGGCAAGAAATATCGGTCTCAATTTCATGGAGGAGATTGAGCGAGTTGCCCAGGATAGAGCAGTATGGAGAAATTACTTGCAGGCCCTATGTAGCATATACGATCGAGAGGAATTATTATTATTATTATATATATATATATATATATATACAAAAGCATCATTGGCCATGTCTGCTGGCATAGGTGATCATGGACCTCTACAATTGTGTGTCTTTAGTGGTGACTATTAGTTATGATGTTGACATTCTTCCGTGTCATGAAGTCAGGTTGCTCATACTTTTCTCTCTTTGTTATCCTCTGTCTCGTCTCCCATTAATTTTAGTGATTGTCCCAATGCGATCTAAACCTCTGTGTGTTATTACATCTTTGAAAAATGATGACTGCATCATAATTATGTCCGTTGTTGTGTCTGACTCTCAGTCAGTGCTTCACACAATCCAAAAGGGCAGGTTTTGGTATGAGTGGATGTCATCTATAGAAGTTTCTAACCTCCAGAGGCTTATGTGGATCTACTGTCCTGGGCATATGGGTGTTTGTGGTAGTGATAGAGCAGACAGACTTGCATCAACAGCATCAATTGTTGGGGAGTTGAAGATGGATACGAGGGATGTTCTTCGGTATCTTCGCGACTGCCTGTATAGGAGGACACTAAAATAGATGTTGAATCAATCCAGCGATTTAGGCAGTTTGGAGTTACCCATTGTAAAACTAGAACTGGATGCCTGAGGGGCAGAGTGAGGAGTGTGTTTAATCAGCGAGCCATAGGAACCATCAGTATGCATACTCTTCGATATCTGTTCGGGGGGACTGAGCACCTATGGGTCTGCCCGAGTGCAATGACATCAGTTTAGTAACCAATAACTCTGTGTTATTTTTCAGGACACCAACATTAGTTAACCATTATTGTTTAAACTAGTCTTCTGTTCACTATACAGCATATCCTTTGCAGAATGTCACTCTCACCCCAAACCAACTAAAAAATAGTCCTGCCTTCTCTAGCCCTCTCAGGAATAGTGTCCACTATAGTGGAAAACTACCATTCATTCATTTTACAGCTACACATGCATGTTTCATGACCTCTGATGCATGTAGACTACTGCGAAGGACTTGTGTCTGTTGCCAGAGCAGTAAATTAACATGTACTTATACTGTGTAGTCAAGATGGTTCAAAATGTAGTCAAAAATTCATGCACGAAAGAGCTAGGGTCACATTTATTGTCACTGTTTCTGTATTTTGTAAAACTATAGTACTTTGTTTGTACGTGTTTCGCTATTTACCAAGTTTTACTGCAGTCTTCCCCTATTTCGATAGGGTCACATTCAAAGTTTATCTAACTTTAATGTCATGTTACCACGGCCGTCTTGGTCGACATCTGCATCGTTTTCCAATAAACATGTCCTCCATTACTGTTCTCTTCAAACCACTGTGATGTTTAATGGATTAAATTGTTTCAGTTTCGAAGATATGATGTTGTTTGTGAGAGAAAGTTCATCAATATTCAAGACTTGTAGATATCTCTATTTTTTCTTCTCTTTGTTCACGATGTTGTCACCATGAACACAAAAAAGCAATGTTCAACACAATCTTTCTCCCCACATTATGCTACCAGTGTAAAACCTGGACGCTGACAACAAATGATAGAATAAAACTAGTCATGACAGAGATGAAGTGTCTACGCAGAATGCTGGGTGTAACAAGAAGAGACCGGTTGAGAAATGAAAACATCAGGAAAAAAGTGGGTACAACATCAGTACTAGACTTCATCAAGAAACAACAATTTAAATGGTTCGGCCACATAAGCAGATTACCAACAGACAGTGCACCTCAGAGCGTAATGCTGCTCTGATACAATGGGTACAAAGCAAAAGGCCGGCCACACAAAAGATAGACCTCAGAGATAACAGAGGCGACGAAAGACACTATCTACGAAGCGCACACAAGGGCCCGTTTTATAAATCTCTTCTTGACCTGTCTCTGTGAGACAAACAGGATTCAAGACAAGAAAGAAAGTTCAGGATGTTTACAAAAGTTCTTCTAAGTTTTCTGTTAGAAATACACTATTGTCAGAAACAGGCTTACAGGACGAGAGAAACACCACAGAAGAAGAGAAACAGGCTTACAGACGAAGAGAAACAAGCTTACAGACGAAGAGAAACACGACAGAAGAAGAGTGTGAATAAGTGAAATAAAATGAATGACTAACCTGCAGTGAACAATGATAGATCCAGCATCTGGCGGGTTACTGGCCTTGACCCGTCTCATAAACATCAACAATGGAGTTGGGTGGTCAGGGACACCATGATCAGGCCAAGCGGTGAACTGGAACTGACGAACTTCACGCTTCTCTGAGAATCCATACTGTTGGACAAGAAACATGTGATTTGATATTTATCTAGTATTTATTACTAACATCATTTCTACAGAAGAATTATGTTGGGAGAAGAATTATGTTGAACAATACTCTTTTAGTGATCATGGTGATGGACATGCTGGAGTGCAGGGTAACAAGCGTGCTGACTCTCTTGCAAACAGTGCCCCGACTCAGGTGGGCAGAAGCATGGACAGAGCCGATATCATCAATGCGTTACGCTCTCAATTGTGTGACATGGGCGGGTCTCAGACACTGGAACGAGTTCGAGAATTAGGCGTTAAGTTTGGACATGCCAGACAGTGTCGTCTTCGTGGTAAAGAGAGAGAAGATATAGTAATCAACTTCTCATGGGTACTGTGAGCAAATGGAGCTTTGGGATGGCTGCTGCAACGGAGGACAGAGCACGAATGGGAATGCCCAATGTGCCATGCGTCGATCGCATAACATAACATAACATAACATGTTTGTATTTCAAAATTGGTGCCATTTGTCCTATGATTTGATTTATTGCATCTGTGTTGGATTGCATTAGTTATTCTTCCATTAGTTTAAAAATGATAGTTTTCCTCTTTAGCAAATGTCATTACTTCATCACTACGTATTTATATCTTCAAACGTGTATGTGAAAGCTGATATCATCAACACATATAGAAACATATATATAGCCTTTTTCGTCTTTACAGATGTTCAACTGGCAAGTGTTTTACTGTGAGAACTGAGTTTTCTCTTGTTTTCAGCTCATCCTTAAGTCTCTTTACAAAAGATTTTGCACCTTTGAGTAATGTTGTTTTCCACATGACTCGGTCATCAACTTGATTTCCAATTTGTTGTGACTGATATAAGAAGTCCTTCATTTGAGACCTTGCAGACATCCTTAGTAGACATCATCTGAGTATTGTTCTGTATTGGTAACTCTTCCCTATAACGAAAGTTCACAGAACAATACTTGTTCTCTCTTTTTCTCTACCACCATTTACTTCTTTATAGAAAGGGGGAAGAAGAACGTAGTGATCTTATTTGTGCTTGTTTTAAGGCACTTTGTAAACTGATATTCATTTTCGTAAGGCTGTTCTTTATGACGTCGCTCCATCGTTTGCGTGGTCTTCCTCTTGCTTTGTACTCATTATACTTTTTCTGTGTGGCTTTTTCTCCATTTTTCTCCCATGCACTTTCCTTTTTAGTTTGAAAACAAAACTAAGTGCTGATATTCCTCAAACACTGAAGAAAAATTACTTGCAGGCCCTATGTAACGTATAACGGTATGAGAGAAATTATTATTATTATTACTGAAGAAAAAGCTGCTATCCTCAAATGTGAATGTGTGGTTATTGGTTAATTAAGTGATGTCATATATCACTCTGGCCAGACCCATAGGCGCTCAGTCTTCTCTAACAGATTTCGCAGGGTATGCATACTGATGGTGCCTGCGGCTCGTTGGTTAAACACACTTCTCGCTTTGCCCTTCAAGCAACCAGTTCTACTTGTACAATGTATAAATACAAACTCCATAAAGTGTTCTATTAAGTCAAATTCTATTTTAGTGTCCTCATCCAAGAGTAGGCCCCGCCAAGAGACCGAAGAACTTCCCCAGTCAAACCTAAACTTTCCAACAATCGATGCAAGCATGTCCGCTCTCTTGTCGCCCACAAACACCCGCATGACCAGGAATGTGTGGGTTTTGATATCCTCCGTAAACACATATATAAGCTGTCAAGTTAGTCAGGAAGGCTACAATAAATCAAGACTTACCCTTGACATATGGAAGGTACGTATAGTGTATGTAGCCAGTTCTGTAACATCAACCAGCTGTACGTGCATCAGGCCATAAGTCTCTGCTCCACGAGGAGGCCAGTACTGATCACATTTGATCTGCATAATACATACATTTATCATATTTGAAGAATAAATAGAACAAATGTAAGTGATAGATGAATGTATTTGCGATGAATTATTAGCATAAACTAGTAAATAAACTGTTAACATGTCTTCAACTAGTAAATAAACTGTTAACATGATGTCTTCAACTAGTAAATAAACTGTTGACATGATGTCTTCAACTAGTAAATAAACTGTTAACATGATGTCTTCAACTAGTAAATAAACTGTTGACATGATGTCTTCAATAAATAGACAGTGTACAGGTATTAAAGAGCTTCCGGGAAAAACAAATCACCGAACATAGGATTCGAACCATAAACCCTTATTTCTTTCGGCACCCGTTGCCTAGTCCAGCAGTACGAGCGTTTTTACGAACACAACCAGTGAATTGTTTGGTAATTTGTTTTACGGAAGCTTCTAATACTTGTCTATACACTGTCTATTAATTGATCATATTAATTTCTTCCGATGCTTCCCCTGGGGTTCTTAAAACTCCTTATTCTCTTCTGACATGATGTGTAGAAGATGTGACATGACTACCTGGGATAATATCACACATGTAGCGCTGTTGACATGTAGAAGATGTTGTGACATGACTACCAGAGATAAGATCACACATGTAACACTGTTGACATGATGTGTATAAGATGTTGTGACATGACTACCAGAGATAATATCACACATGTAGCACTGTTGACATGATGTGTAGAAGATGTTGTGACATGACTACCAGAGATAATGATCACACATGTAGCACTGTTGACATGATGTGTAGAAGATGTTGTGACATGACTACCAGAGATAATGATCACACATGTAGCATTGCTGACATGATGTGTATGAGATGTTGTGACATGACTACCAGAGATAGAAAGAGCAATGAGTGTGTGTTAGTACTAAACATAACAGGCAGCCGTTCCTGAAAATCATATGGGTGACAATACAGACATAAATTTGTACCCTTGATCTCTCCTCTAACTTGGTCATCATGACAATAGTTGCTGACCTCTGTTCCCACACCATTCGCCAGAAATCACCAAATGTTTCTGGGAGTGGACCCTGCAAAAGAAAAAAAAAATAATCTATTACCACTGGTACAACAAAAACCAGTAAGAAATACAAAAAAACCCACAAAATAGCGTTATTTTACAAATTATAACAACAGAGCACTTCTTCTCTGTTCCTTCTACTAGCTATTGTCATATTAGAAGTTATGAAGGCTCCATGAATGATGTGGTACAGCTCCTGTCCTTCACTGTATCATACAGCTTGGTATCCTTCTAACGTGTGGGGTGGTCACCTTAGGTTCCTCAAGGTACAGGCAGTGCCGGATTAGCCATATAGCAGAAGTAACAAATGCTACGGGACCCACATTTCTGGAGGCCCTGCGCCTAGAGCAGAAAATGTTTAGCATGTAAAATTTCGGTTTCAATATTTTTTAAAGACACAAAACCTAGGGCTTCTTGGTAACATTTGCTACAGGTCCCGCGCTGGCTTAATCCGGCACTGGGTACAGGCTACTAAATTGACTTTTTAACTTTAAAAAAACCAATTGTTAAAGTAAAGTACACATTCCATATCCTGAAGTTCTCACAAGTGTCAAGATTAATATCATCAACAACCTGTTGCAGAAGGCTCAAATGAGATGGGCTGGTATCGTTGCTCGTGTGCCTGTTAAACGCATCCCAAAACAGTTGATGTATGGTAAGCTTGAAGGGGGCAGACGATCAGTTGGTGGATAGTAAAAAGCTTTAAAGACATTCTTAAAGTGTCTCTGAAATGCTTCGATATAGACACCACATGCTGGGAATCCCTTGGGCAAGATCATCAAATGTTGCGTTGAAACAACGCAAGAGGAACTTGTACAGCTGAGAATAATCGTACCGTTGAGGAGCAGAGAAAGCGAGCTGTGCAAGAAGACAAAACACCCACATGTCTAATAACCTTGATTATGTGTGCCCCACCTGTGGTAGGTGATTGTGTTTGAGGATTGAACTTTATAGTCACCTCTGCATACACCAGAGGTGCAGCAACACACGTCTGAGACTTGTTATCATCAATTGTGAGAGACAGCTATTATATAATACACACTAAGGACCCAAGACAAAAGATACTTTTTGAAAAAGGACACACACAAAAAGGATAAGAAGTTAAGGATATATTAAAGTAAAGTAACCCTTTCATACCCCATGGTATATCGGGCAATACAGTGTTAGGCCTGTATCGTTCATTGACCATCGGCACATGATCGGTGATGTGGTCAGCATCACACCCGCCACCTTTACTTTCCCAGAGCATGTCTGGTACCCAGTTGAGGCTGGGTCAACCTGAGAACCGTCGAGGTTGGGAAAAATTCCATGCCCACTGCGGGAGTTGAGCCCGGACCACCAGCCTTGAGAAGAGAGTTCACTAACCACTGCACTACAGCGACTCTCAAAGATATATTACAGATCATTTATAAATTAGTGAGTGGCCACTATGAGTGTTGCTAGCTGTTTACCAACCTGTGTTGCTATGTAAGCATTTTGTTTACGATATCCATCCATGTAGTTAGCGTTGATGTAATCACTGCCTGGGACACCTTCCATTGGTTGAAGGATCACTCGCGAGTGGTCGTAAGCTATAACATTGGCATAACGGTTCTTGGGTTTGTTGACTTCCAGGTTGGAATTATCCCAGGTGAACTGTTGACCAGGTTCAATGCTCTCATACTCTTGGGAGAACTTGAAGTTGTCACTAGTTTTAAGAGAATCAATATGCTCTGCAAGTCTCTCTATTGGAATTGGTGGATGGCTGATCATGGCTGGAAAGAATGAAGTTTATAAAGGGTTAAAAGCTGTCACTGTACTAGTAAATGATTGACACTATGCATTAATTATACAATCTCCTTCTTCTATATAGGAATTGGTGGATGGCTGATCGTGGCTGGAAAGAATGAAGTTTATAAAGGGTTAAAAGCTGTTACTGTACTAGTAAATGATTGACACTATGCATTAATTATACAATCTCCTTCTTCTTCTTGCATTTGCCTGGCTATGAACTCAGGTGTAGTCAGGGTGCTTTGTGCGGCATTTCTGAATGATTTTTGCGTGAAAGCCTACTTTCTTTATATCAGTGTCTGCTGTCATACAAGCATTCTCTGACTTCATAGGTACTTGTAATTTAGATCCTCAAGTATTGATCTTATAAAAGTTAACCTACAAACTAGTTAACATGTTATAAATCTGTTATACCTTCAGACTTGTCACCATAGTAAAATCTAATCTTCTCCATGTCCAGTCTGCTACCTTGTTCTTCTTCTGTGCTTATGTTATTGGTTAAGTTATATCTTCTGGTCAGTCGTCACTATATAGTCCAGTTTTTTCTCTCCAGGCAGATGTGACTGTTTCATAGTTTTTACTGCTGCAACAGTTCTTATTGGTTATTGGTTACTAAACTGACGTCATTGCACTCGGGCAGACCCATAGGTGCTCAGTCTCCCCAACAGATATCAAAGAGTATGCATACTGATGGTTCCTGTGGCTCACTTATTAAACACACCTCTCACTCTGCCTCTCAGGCATCCGGTTCGACTTGAACAACGGGTAACCCCAAACTGCCTAAATCGCTTGATCGATTCAACATCGATTTTAGTGTCCTCATCCAACAGACAGTCACGAAGAGACTGAAGAATATCCCCTTATCCATCTTCAACTCCCCAACAATCGATGCTGTTGATGCAAGCCTGTCCGCTGTCTCATTACCGTAAACACCCGCATGCCCAGGACAGTATATCCACGTAAGTCACTGGAGGTTAGAAACTTCTATAGATGACATCCACTCATACCGAAACCTGCCCTTCTGGATCTTGTGAAGCATCGACTGAGAGTCAGATACAACAACTACCCCAGTAAATGAAGTCCTTTTCAGTATGGAGTCTAATTGGTTTGATGTACACTGATGATGATCCGATGACTAAAACTATTACATGAAGAATAGTTGAAAGAAGATTTCTACATAATCTTAAAAAATATACAATAATGGAGAAGTCAGCCAATACCAACTCAAATATATATAATTGCTTCAGATAACATAAACTATTTCAAGCACTTGATCCCTCACAAAAACTGAAGCTTATATAACCATCTGTACCTCAGAAGCACACAGATTGTAGAATATAAAACTGGCTGTACCTGGTGTTTGGTAATGCTGTCGTCTCATCTCCACTGGATCTATTGAATATAGAGGTGGCTCAATCATTAGAGCTTTGGACTCTGGTTCCAGAGGGTCACCCTTAGCTTTTGTTTTCTTCCTGAAATAATAAACAAATTATCATGATTACAGTACAATTTATTATCGATTTGTAACAAGAAAATTGACTGAATATGCAAAGATTTGTTCATACAATTAAAAAAACAAAAGAATGACTTGTAATTAGTCTATTGTTAAGTTTATTGTTTGCGTGTGCAGGTAAAAAAGTCCAAAGCACTATTGAAATAGACATAAGAACTGCTTAGCAACATTAGTAGAACAAGGAAAAGAAAATATAAATATTTGTTAATTTTTGCTATCAGTTTTCTAGTGACTAACTATCATCTTAAAACTCCGGACATGTCCATAGGTGCTCTGATCTCCACCTCAACAAATCCAGCAGCATTCAATAGCCAACACGCCAGTTCGATGTTGATTAATTAATTTTTGTGCATATATGGTATGTTGTTCTTTTCGGGCTGTACCAATATTGACACCCATCTCTCTCAAGCTGGTCAGTGACTGGGATCCACATCCCTAAAACTCTGCTGTTCAGTAAAGCCCTCTCAATGCCCTAAGAATGTAATTTTGATCCATTGCAGTTCCCTTTGATATAATAGTCCCGCCAGGCATTCTACCAGCTCGTTCATTACCCCTGACTCCGGGTGCACAGGGACAAAAATGAAGGTGATTTCTCTGATCCCTGACTGTACCAGTAACTCCACCCAGTTTTGTCACACCATTTCTGTTTCGACTTTATGAATCGTACTCATTGAGTCACACAATATGAAAACATGAAAGTAGTGTTGAGGTACCATCTGCCTCATCGCCTCTGTAACTGCTTGCACCATCATTGTCAAACTACTTGTGGTTGTCACATACTGTTGTGAAGCATAAACTCTACAACACAACCACTGGGACAGTACATATCCTAAACTCTACAACATTTCTGTGTCATCTACATCAATATAAAAGGAGATTGATTAATCAACATCGAACTGGCGTGTTGGGTCGCTGGACGCTGCTGGATTTGCTGAGGTGGAGATCGGAGCACCTATGGACATGTCCGAAGTGCTATGATGATAGTCCGCATATAACTGATAGCACACAAAAAGTGAACCAACTCTTATAAAATAATAGTGTGTCTGCCTATAAGTTCTTACAATGCTTTATAACACATACTTCTACATAACGATGACAAGATTTATCTCTCTATAGAACAATAGACCAAATAGGAACAGCTCTATTATGTTCACAAATAGGAACAGCTCTATTATGTTCACAAATAGACTGTTTTTTTATTTCTCTAAAATATATAACATTATTTGAAGACATCAAATTATTTGTGATGATAGTTGCTACTATGGAAGTGAAAAGATTGATGATAAAAAGTATTTTCCTACCAACACTTTGTTACCAGTGCCAAACTTGGTCTCTTACAGCAACACACCACAGAAAGCTCACCAAGTGTGAAATGAAATGCTTGAAGATGGCAGTGGGAGTCACCAGGAAAGATAGACTACGAAATGAGGACATCAGAAGCAGAGTGGGCATAACTTCATGCACCGAATGAAGTTATGCCCACCGACTGAATTAATCATGCATCAACAGACAACAAAAGCAATGGTTTGGACATTTAATGAGAATGGAATACAACCAACCACCACTAACAGATTACAATAAAAAGAGATCAGGTACTAGAGCCAAGGGAAGACCGAGAAAAAATGGATAGACAATATGGATAGACACTACATAAATGCAGATATAACACAACAAGGGTGACTCATCTGGCCCTAGAACACAAATGAAAGCTCCCACCCCTACGCTTAACGGCAAGAGTGGACAACCAATTCCATCCTCCACCTGGGAATAGACAATAGACAAAATTGTTACTACTTATTGTGAGCATATGCCAGCTCATCTATCAGCTCATTTATTACTCCTGATTCCTGTGTGCCCAGGGACACAAATGAAGATCTCTTTGAATATATAACTTTCATGGAAGACTTCAAAGTATTTGTAATGATAATTACTACTTATTGTAAGCATATAAGAAATGACTAACCTCATAAATAGGAAACATATGATACCACAAATGATGATGACAATCACAGCCCCAGCACATGTCGGAGCAACGATGGTGAGGAGGGCACTAGCATCATCAAAATGTTTAATTTGACCATCATCTGTACTGTCAGTACGGAATACACCGATACCAATATGATCAGTACTTCCTCCTCTTCCATATCCACTATTAACAGATCCAATGCTTGAAGAAATGCTGATCTCATCAGAGTATTCACTGGATGTGTAGACCCGCTGTTGAAGTCATGAATATGAACAGTAATAAATAGGATAGATAAGATATAGACTTTTACACAAGGGGTACATTATACTAACAAGTTCATCAGAAACTTTCACAAACAGGAGGGTATTATACCAACTGTGAAAAGAACAAGAGTATAGTTGTTAATGCATTTGCATGGTAGACAAGTCGACCCAGGTTCAAAATCCCCAGTTGGAGTGAGATTTTCTTCTGAATGCAACAGTTCTCAGGTTGACCCAAACTCAAATGGATACCAAATAAACACTGGGAAGCACATGCATTCAGTGTGATGTTGACCACATCACCCATTGTGTGATATATGTTGACCACATCACCCATTGTGTGATATATGTAAACTAAAATCTGACAGATCTAACACCATATTCCTCAATAAATCACCATGGTATGAAAATATACTTTTAACTTACTTTTATATCAACATGGCAGCTAGTTAGACATTGTTATAATATAGAGGTCATTATAGCAAAAGTACACATTATACATTGCTCCAATATGGAGGTGTGACTAGCTTGAGAGTCAGCATAATTATCACAGAATAATAAACAAATAAACAGAGATATACCAACTGTCACCATTATTAAAACATCCAAACATTAACATGACAGTCAAACGACAACTGATTTACTTCATATTTATTCCCACTCTCTGCTATTAGTGCCAAACATGGTCCCTGACTAAGATACAAGAAAGAAAGATTACAACATGTGAAATGAGATGCCTACGAAAAGCTGTCAACATTACGAGACAGAGTGAGAAACGAGAATATCAGAAGCATCATTGGTACTATACCATGCATACAGTTAGTACATCGAGAAGCAAAGAATCAAGTGGTTCGGCCATCTAATGAGAATGGAACCACATTTACTACCATCACGTGCCTACAATAATCGACACTCAGGGCACAGAGCACGAGGCAGGCCAAGAACACGATGGTTAGATAACATCTCAGAATCCCTGCGACAGCATGGACTGACGACGTCAAGCGCAACACACTTTGCACAAGATAGAAAACTAACTCTCCCCACAACGCTTAACGGCAAATGTGGTTAAGATAATATAAAAAAATAAACAAATGGTAAATACCTTCAAATATGAACTTAGCAGATAGTGAAGAGGCATCAGGAAAAGGCATAAGGAAAAAAAATGGATACAATATGAACACTGAATATTAAGAAACAACATATTAAATAGTTCGACCACGTAAGCAGATTACCAAAAAGACAGTGTGCCTCAAATAGCAATTCTACTTTGATAAAGTAAACACAGAATAAATGGTCATCCACGTAAAAGTTGGACCACAGAAATAAAAGAGGCAATGAAAAGCACTATTTATGAAGTGTACACAAAAGCATGTTCTAGAAATCTCTTCTTATCCTGACGCTGTGAGACAAAACAGGATTCGAGAAAAGTAGAAAGCAGAAAAGGCATTTGACAGTATAGACCATATAGTACTTTAATAGAAAATACTGAGATTTTATATAATAGCAGAGAAACTTTGAACAATTATTTCTCTAAAATAGATGACAGCAAAGTTATTGGGATGATAGTTACTAATTATTGTTTTACTGCAGTCTTCCCTTCTTCTTCTTCTGTGCGTTCGTTCTTTATGACCAATTTTAATCACTCTTTGTGATATGTTTGATCTTTGCCAAGAACGTGTATACGTTGCACATTGGTTTGGTAGGCCCCTAAATGAATAGACTTCTACACGCATAGACTGCCCTACTTGTAGGCACATATCAGGCACCACATACAATTGCTGTTAGACACAGATAACATACAAATCACACTGAGTGGTTAACAAGTGGTAGATATGGCGCATTCGAAGAAGAAGTCAAATCTATCCTGCTCTGTGACTTTGAGACATGACTTGTGACTAAGAATGAACATGTCTTGTGGAGGAGATATGCCCTTGTAGAAAACTGATTGTGAAAGTAAAAGTCATTATGACAATATCTGTTGATCAACCTACCTGATCTACTGAATATGCCCTCAAGAATATACGATAGCGGTCATCCACATGAAGTGGCCTGTTGGAGAATGAACCATACTCCTGGTTGTTGCCTAAAGAGAATTCTGAAGGAAGAGATTGTGATTCAAATCTGGCAGCAATGTATGGTTGAGATGCAGGTTTATCCACTCCTAGTCTTTCTTTAGTGAGCTGCGGATAAAGGGAGTAATATGATTAAACAAAATGTGCTGAAAAGTAAAACATGTTAGAAATAAATAGTTAATCTTCAATGCAGCTTGTAGATATACTACTTCAAGAAAACAAAGTGGATTCATCTCAGGACAAATTATCATCATAAGACTGTTTCCTCTAACCAGTATTAAGTGATATTTCATCAAATGGGGAATGTTATTCCTGACCCCAGGGTTGCTGATAGCACAGTGGATAACATTCTGTGTAAGTGACCATGTGCTGTGAAAATTCTGGGATTCGAGACCAGCCTTAAACTCAACATTTGGTGATTATCCATTCATATTTCATCATCATCAGCCTGCATCATCTTCATATCAAAGGTCAGATACAACAGATTCTAGCAAGTCCTATTTCTTACTCTGATGGTACATTGACCATACTGCTGCCTGTTCAAATCTGGATGTTCCGTCTCCCAGTTATATCTGTTATCCTTTTGCTAACTTTCATGTTTACATAAATACAAATCACTAAGGATTTTAACAGTTATTTTTTTTTTTGAAAGGGAGGAATCCAGGAGATTTAATACAGTGGTAAGTACTATGAGACCGACTTGGAACCCACAGGGAAAGAGGAGATGGGGAAGGCCTAGACATACCTTGAGAAGAGAGCTGGATATTTAAAGGATAGGTAAAGCATGGAAAGAACTGGAAGGGATGGCAGGAGACAGAAAGAGCTGTAAGAAGTGTGTTGATGACCTGTGCTCAGTTGGGAATTGAAAGGTGGAGAAGAAGAAGAAGTACTATGTAAGAATGATAACAAACATGACAGAGAACTGCTTAAATTACACAGCATATCTTCACTCTTATTCCACCACAATACCATCACATGAACAACTTTTCATCACATTCTGTTTGCATATCAAACTAACACTATGCTTGTTATAGATTTGACATCAGCAATGCAGCATTTAGTTAATCTGAGGAGATTAGTCTGAAGGCACACAAAAGCTTGTTCTAGAAATCTCTTCTTATCCTGATGCTGTGAGGTAAGCCATGATTAGAGAAAGAAAGAAGAATAAGATGCAGCAGTTAGTTAATCTGAGGAGATATAATGTCAATCTAGTCTATAGGGTCTCTGTTGCTAAGCCCTTTGCCTTGCGAGTCGAAGGTCGTGGGTTCGAATCCGGACCCTGCAGTTCTGTTCAAGAGTGCATTTTTCCAGATACCCCTAGGATTGTTACTGGAGCTACGGAGTTCATGCTTTGTGCAACACTCTTGGCAGGTGGTGTGTCATTTCTGCGGAGAGGGACCAAGTCATATGGGGTAAAACCCGGTGCAATGAAGTCAATCTTTCGGCTTTAAAACCCTTTAGTCTAATTTATATCTAATAAATCATCTGATAATAATTGAGCAAATTATCCAGCACTCACCTCCTCAAAAGTGTAGTCTGCAGGCATCTTGGTCACACCTGACCTGGACGGAACAACTACAATATGATAATGGCTGATTGGACCATTTTTCTCTGAAGCTCTCTTCATTTCCATGAGGATTGTACCTTTTTGTACAGATTTCACTGTAGGCTTGTCCACACGAGGTGGTGCTGTAGATAGAGATGATTATGTTACAGACAAAAGAAACATTCAGAGGTATTCATAAGGGCTCTAATATGTAGTGAATAATATAACAGAACTCAGCGAACAAGATTTAACCAAGATCCTATTTTAACTTCAAGTGCTTGCAACAATTGAAAACAGGCTGTATCCCCAGTCTTATTAAGTCAGTAGGGATTAAATCTTATCATCAATATAAGAAAGAGGCAGTCATCATTTTTGGGCATGTGATGAAGAGGGAGGTTTAGAACACATTGTGACAACTAGTCAAATTGAGGGTAGACGAAACAGAGAGAGAAAATTTTGGATAGCCTGACTTCATGGCATGGTAGAGTGTCAACATCTGAGTTGATAACAAACACCAAAGACAAGATTTGTGGAGATCTATGATCACCTACGCCAGCTGGCACGGCAACTGATGATGACGACGGGTTAAATAGAGAAGGTGGTGGGGGTCACCAGGAAAGATAGACTACGAAACGATGACATCCGAAGCAGAGTAGGCATAACTTCATGCATCGAATACATTGAAAGACAACTGCAATTGTTTGGACATTTAACGAGAATAGAATACAACCAACCACCAATAATGGCATACAATCAAAAGAGATCAGGTACTAGATCCAAGGAAAGACCAAGAAAAGATGGATAGACAATATCAAAACCACACTAAATAAACATACGGATATAATACAACAAGGGTGACTCATCAAGCCCTGGAACACAAATTAAAGCTCCCACCCCTACGCTTAACGGCAAGAGTAGAAAACCAATTCCATCATCCACCTGGGGATAGACAATATAGACAAATGATGAGATAATGATAGTTACTTTAGTTGTTTGTGCAATGAAATCTGGCTGTAGAAGGCATGCAGCCAGTCCCTCAACCCCAGGCAGTAGCTAACAGACCAGATGAGTAGTTAGATAAATAAGCTTCTAGAAATGTATAAATAGAGACTTAGTGTTTGCACACCAAATCTGCGCTCACTATTAGCAGATAGCAACACTAGTACGAGACAGTGACGTAGCTTTGTGTAGGACTGCGTAGCAACGTTAGAAAAGATAGGGAGACCGATATAAACAGTAGACAGGAACGGACGTGTTTTTGCCTATGTATGAAGAACATCAATAAAACATGTAATCCAACTACCTAAGCAGAACTCTATAGTTATGTCATCTCCAACTATGTTGTGAATTGTCCGGCAGTGATGTGATTTACCATCAAGCACACATCATCATACCACTCATTATTATCGCACCAAAATCCAAACTACTACAGTACTACTACAGTACTACCACATCTTGATAATATATACAAATTATGAAGTCTTGGATATGTCTCAAAAATGAGAGAAGATGTTGGATAATGTATCCTCATGGCATGGAACAAGTCAATAACAGTTGACGGTACTAATAAACAAAAGGTTGAGGATGTCCATTATTGCCTGTTAGCTGACATACCACATGATGTTGAGATATCTATTACTCTGGCTAACACAGATATCCAAAATATTTTTTTGTGTGGATTTTTTTGGGATTTAGAAGCACTTGAGCTTCTCAGCTCTTCAGCTCGGTGCCATGGACATCGTAACCCTTCGGTTCAGTGCCACGAACACCGTAAATCTGGGAATCTGTGGCTTTTTCTGCCATCCCGCGGAATTGAACCCGCACACACAGAGGGATAGTCACCCGTAGTCCAAGCGCTATGAACACGCTGGGCAGACGGGCGATCCAAAGTATTAAAAGACATAGTATTAAGGTACTGACCATCAATAAGTGTTTCTGTAACCAGTGATTGTGGCGAGCCTTCCTCTCCTCCCCTGAATATTGCGCTGATGTTGAACTCAAACCTCATCTTTGGTTTCAGATTGTTTACACTATAAGTAGTTTGTTGACCATTTATTTTCACTTCTACAGGGTTATCAAAGACTTGCTTCACTTCACCATCTTCTCGATAGTTCTTCACACCCTCATAGCGAAGCTGTGGGAACAACAAGGCAGGATATACAATTCATTTTAGTAAAATATTAATGTGAATACAAGAAATTATCTCTGGAATCAAACAGGATGATTGTAAACGAAATTACATCTGGGACCCTCATTTGTGCTATGGAGTTTGTGCACTGTGGCTGAGATCTTCCTGTGTAAGAAAGAGATCAGAGCACATATTGTTACTCACCAAAGTGCAATGATGATGGTCTTATCTCAATCAATCAATCAATCAATCAATCAATCAATAGGAAATGAATGTTGGAATTGGGTCAATGTTGTGTTCAGATGAGAACATTACAATATAATCATAGCTACTATGTTATGGCCCCCGCAGGAAAGGTGAAAGAGAGACAGACTGAAAACTCTTGGTTGAGAGCTGGAAGTTGAGGTGAAAATCATGACCCAGTCTGAAGATATGTGCTATTGAATATAAATTGTTACAGAAACAGACAGTTATCCGTATATCACAGACAGGGAAGTGAGTAAATAGATCTATTCATCCATATATCACAGACAGGGAAGTGAACAAATAGATCTATTTATCTGGATATCACAGACAGGGAAGTGAACAAATAGATCTATTCTTTGAAAGACAGGAAGTTGGAACAAAAGATCTATTCAAAAGAAGAAGGTTGGAGAACATTGTGAAAAGAAGCATTTTGGCAAAGAGGAGAAGAGGAAGACCATGGAAAAAATGGATTCAGGATGTAACTGATGATCTGGGCATGATGGCTGTAGAGGCGGGACATCTGGCTAATGAGAGAGAAAAATATTTGAAGGACTGTTAGAGTGGTAAAGTTCTGCTCAGGACAAGCTATTGGATGATGATTATTATGAAACATTGGTTTGAGGTAGTCTGGTTTACATCTAGTTGTATAAGATTACATTATTAGAGATATTATCTAATAGTCTATATTGCACTATGGTCAGCAGGATATTACTAACCACATAAGTCTGGACATCATCTCTCTTGGGTTTGTCCCAGGACAACATGACCAGGTTGGTGAGTCTTTGAGTGACCTTGAATCTTTGAACTGCATCATCTCGTTCTGTTGGAGACATAAATATAAACCGTTTGATTATCTTCTCTAACACTCAATAATCACTTGAACAGAATTCATCCACAACACACTCCAGAGTGCCAACTGTGTGCACATCATCATGAAACCGTTCACCACCACTTCTTCAAGTGTCAAGCACTAGAAGACATCAGAAAGACCCTTCTTCCTCCAAGGCCAGATAAATAGAACACATTATACGGAACAAAAGAACAACTTACAAACACATGCAGATACCACTACATAGCATTGGGCCAAAGGGCAAAAGCTCAAGTGCCGCTGGATCATTGAAGAAGAAGAAGAAGCAGATTATCTTCTTACAGTGCTTTCAAAAAGTCGGTCAACAATTAACCTCAAATATCTCCATATTCCTTGCATTGACGAACATGACTTTTTGCATGTGGGGTTGTATTTCCGATGTCCCAACGATTTGATAAAATTTAATGTTGCTGGTAGTGTACTTTTCTTGCAACAACAAATTCCTATGATCTTTTCTAACCTAGTAATTATTTTGTGCCGTCAGAAAGTAATTTACCGTACATTAAGGAATTCACATATTTTCAGCATAGGTGTATATACAATTCAAATTTTGGAGGTCCAAATAACGACTACTATATAAAACATATAAGGTGTTTACTTAATTATGCTGAGCCCGATAAGTATAATATATTGATGACTATTCTTGGCTGTCCGAACGACAGTCCATCTTTTTCCTAATAGTCATTTTCCTCCTTTACAATATGCTCTTCACATTTACACCAATAATCTGTTTATCTTCGACAGGGCAGCATTTGTTAGTTCTTTCATATTGCATAAAGTGGAGCATACATCACAATTGCTTCCAGTATGAGGATGGAGGATGAGGCCATTAATGCTGCCCTCCATTAGCTCTCTGGGACTTAATTTACTAGGGCTGTTGTATCTGACTCTCAGTTGATGCTCTACAAAATCCAAATGGACAGGTTTCGTTATGAGTGGATGTCGTCTATAGAAGTTTCTAACCTCCAAAGAGTTACATGGATCTACTGTCCTGGGCATGCAGGTTTTAGTGGGATTGAGAGAGTGGACAAGCTTGCATCAAAAGCATCGATTGAAACCAAAAACAAATAAGTCAAATCAAGAAACAAGATTAGGAGTTTACTTACGAACTTCATGTACGTGAGTAGTGACAACTTCAGACATGTTTCCGTAACGTCCATCCACAGACTTTGCTTGAACACGTATAGCGCAACAGTGAATGGTTCAAGTCCTGTTACATCAGATACTGTGTATGGTCCAATTTCCATTTGCTGCCAAGCGTACATGGCAGGGGTGGCAAACATGTTATAGAATATTTTGTAACCGGACACAGGGAATTCAGGTTCATCCCATCTCACCTCGATTGTAGTGTCTGATGTACGGCGTACCTTGACATTCTTGGGAGGCGGTGGCACTGAGGACAGAAAGTTAATAGTTATAGTTTAGTTACTAGTTAAGGAAAAACTACAACAGTGATATCATGGGTTGGTTTGTAGTAACGAAACAATAGTCTCAAAATAGTTTAGTTTAGTTGTCGAATCATCATCACTGCACATCGAACCAATTAGCCCATAAGTGCTCCGATCTCATCCTCAGTTTGTCTTTCAGTGTGTGGCGACTAATGACACCGGTTCTTTGCTGATTTACTATTATTCTTTGGTTACCAGTATAGTGCTAGTGTCTAGCTTCGCAACATTTGACTTGGAATTCTTGCAATCTGGTTAGTGTAGTAGATTCACCACTATTACTGGAATTAGTTACACATTCTCTCCTTAGGGAGTTTAGAATATCAGCATGGTCATTTGCTCGTCAACTTTTTACAGCAGCAATACCTGCAAACCTATCAGTAGCAGCAATACCTGCAAACTATAGACACATACTGCAAACCTATCAGAGCAGCAATACCTGAACCTATCATGCAGCAATACCTGCAAACCTATCAGTGCAATACTGCAACCTATCAGAGCAGCAATACCTAACTATCAGTACAGCACCTGCAAACCTATCAGTCAGCAATACCTGCAAACCATAGCAGAATGCTCAACCTATCAGTAGCACTACTGCAAACTATCAGTAGAGCAATCCTGCAAACCTATCAGTGCATTCATTGCCCTTACACTTGCATGTCTGAAATAAGAAATTAATTATGGACAACCTAGATCTTTACAGTGACTCCCCAACCAGTCTCCGAGCACAGCCTGTTTCAATCTTCCTGAGCCTACTCATTGAGTCTCAAAATAAACTTTAATACTGATGTGTGCCTATTGTTCTTTTGTTGTAGATGGAAACAGTATCTTTGATCTTATAAAGTGTCTTTGGTTATGTATAGAAATGGTTTCTTGAATGACAAACAAATCATGGTATATTCGTTACAGAATGTTACCATCAACCACAGTAAATGAATTGTTGATTTCGTCCGAGTGGTTACCGGGCCCAAATTTGGGGTGTAAAGAATAGAACCACTGTTACCTGCCACGCATGTCGTAAGAGGCGACTAAGGAGGTTTGGCTGAAATCGGATGCACATGTCCTAAACGTGTAGAAGTCTATGCGTTTAGGTGCCTACCAAACCAATGTGCAAACGTATATAGTGAAACACGTACAAACAAAGTACTATAGTTTTACAAAAACAGAAACAGTGACGATAAACAGCAACGTTTCGACCAACAAGGCCATTATCAAGCAAACGAACAAACAGGAGTGACAAATTAAAATGAAACACAAATGGACGACCAAATACAAACGTATCTAAGGAAAAGCTGGAATAAAACGAATAACGAAATAAATGTAACACAAAAACACACATAAAAACACGAAATAGAACGGAAAAGAAACAATGAAACATCTAGTAAATATATAACTTGAATACATGCAACATATACCCATATAGAGTACAAAGCATAGGAAGAGAAAGTACTAAGAAGCATAAGAATGTAATACGTTGAGCCCGCGTGGTCGCAAGATACCATACAAAGAAATCAACCGATTCTCCAGAGCAAATTGACTACGATCATCAGAGGAACATGATCGGATGGCTGTGACCTGGACATCGCAAGCTCCTGAATGGCCAGTATCATTGAAATGGGTAGCTACAGGGTCACAGAGCATTGGTGTATATCGCGCAAGTGTTGGGCGAATCGGTCACTGAGTCTCCTGCCGGTTTCCCAATATAGGCCTTGTTGCACCGCTTGCAGATAATGGCATAGATAATATTACGGGACTCGAATGTGAAACTGTCTTCAACAACGAACGTGGATTTTGGAAAAGACACCGTGCGGGTCTGTATACACGTTTTTGGCAAAGATCAAACATATCACAAAGAGTG
The DNA here is from genome assembly GCA_020796225.1 of Arion vulgaris. Classification (NCBI taxonomy): domain Eukaryota; kingdom Metazoa; phylum Mollusca; class Gastropoda; order Stylommatophora; family Arionidae; genus Arion; species Arion vulgaris. The sequence continues at coordinate 35,778,825 of CM036769.1, read as the reverse complement.
ATTAAAATTGGTCGTAAAGAACGAACGAAGAAGAAGAATTGTTGATTTTTAGGCAACTTTATATGTTCAGTAGTTTGCCATTGCTTTCTGAACAGTAAGGTCCATTTGTACAGTTCGTAAAAATCCACAGGAACAAATTTGCTTCCAAACTGCTCTACGGAGCGACCAAACTCACTACTGCTAAGAAATGACTTTGACTGTTTTTTTGACTGTAGACAGATCTTGGACAGAATTGTGACTAATATCTCAGCATGGAATATAACACTAACTTTCATAAATTGTAGTTAAACTACACCAACTATTACCAAATGTAACTAAGTAGCACTTACTTCGACCAAACGTCCTGAAGTGAAGCTTGTTGCTCCAGGGTCCTGCTCCACGACTTGTGTATGCCTTGATCTTGAATATATAGTCAGTATTCATATCAAGCCCAACTAGGTCCACAAATGTATCAGTGCTGTTCAAATCTTCCTCATTAATTGGGTCAGAGAGTCTGTGGTATGCGATCTGATACCTTTGAATGTCTCCGTTACGGAGATTACGAGCTGGCAAGTCCCAGGTGAGACGGACTGAGGTCTCTGTTAGACCTGCTGCTGTGAAATTCTGTGGTGCACCAGAGGGTGCTATAAGATGTAAAAATGTGTAAATTACATATGATGTGATACATTGACAGATACACTTTAATGTTAGACACAGCAATATATAGTCCTACCTTGTTATATGTTTCACTAATACCTCACTTGTGACAACATACAGTCCTACCTTGCTATATGATGTTTTACTAATACCTCACTTGTGACAACATACAGTCCTACCTTGCTATATGATGTTTTACTAATACCTCACTTGTGACAACATACAGTCCTACCTTGCTATATGATGTTTTACTAATACCTCACTTGTGACAACATACAGTCATACCTTGCTATATGATGTTTTACTAATACCTCACTTGTGACAACATACAGTCCTACCTTGCTATATGATGTTTTACTAATACCTCACTTGTGACAACATACAGTCATACCTTTTCTATATGATGTTTTACTAATACCTCACTTGTGACAACATACAGTCCTACCTTGCTATATGTTTTACTAATACCTCACTTGTTAAGTATATTCATATTTAGCAATTTCATTTTCTTTTGATTGGTTTTTGGCAATGATGTCCATATCAGCTGACTTCAAGGTGGTTATTGGTTACTTAACTCATGCCACGGCACTCAGGACAGACCCATAGGTCATAGTATCCCCCAACAGATGTTAAAAGGTATGCATACTGATGGTTCCTGTGGCTCGTTGGTTAAACACACTCCTCTCTCTGCCACACAAGCATCCAGTTCTACTTCTATAACATGTAATTTCAAACTCCTTCTTCTTCTTTGCGTTCGTTCTTTACGACCAATTTTAATCACTCTTTGTGATATGTTTGATCTTTGCCAAGAACTTGTATACGTTGCACATTGGTTTGGTAGGCCCTTAAACGGATAGACTTCTATACGTTTAGGACACATGCATCCGATTTCAGCCAAACCTCCTTAGTCGCCTCTTACGACATGTGGCAGGTAATAGTGGTTCTATTCTTTACACCCCAAATTTGGAACCGATAACCACTCGGGCGATCAAACTCCTTAAATTGCTGGATTGATTAAACATCAATTTTAGTGTCCTCATCCAACAGAAGGTCGAAAGAGACTGAAGAACATCCCCCTTATCCATCCTAAAACTTCCTGACAATTGATTCAATCCTGTTTTCTCTCTGGTTACTGTGAACACTGCCCAGAACGGTAGATCTAGGTGAGTCTCTCGAGGATGAAAACCTCTATAAATGACATCCATTTCTACCGCAACCTGACATTCTGGATCATCAGAAGCATCGAGTGAGAGTCTGAAACAGCAACATCTCCAGTAAACAGAGTTTCTGTGAGATCGCAACAGACATAATGTAGAGATATGTATAGCAGGACACGTCACACAGGACAGAGAGGTATGTAGAAATTATGTCATGGAAGACATGTACTGATGACGAGTACAAGCTAGATGATGATGATGGTATATAACAGCTAATACAGCATTACATCACACAAGTAACAATATGATCAAGTTATAAAAGCATTTTGTTTAACATCTAACCTCCGTCTGGTGTTGTGATGGTGATAACAGCCCTCTCACCATAGTCCACCTCATTCTTAGCTGATACTCGGAATTCATAAGTAGTTCCTTTATCTGCAGAATACATACATTACAAGGATCAGTACAGCATTAAGTAGTTATTGACATATGTTTGAAATATAATTGATAATTTTGTCATAGTTTGGATCATAGTTATTGGTTACTGAACTGATGTTGTTGCATTCCAGGCAGATCCATAGATGCTCAATCTCCTCCAACAGATGTCAAAGGGTATGCATACTGGTGGTTCCTGTGGCTCACTGGTCAAACACACTTCTCACTCTGCCCCCTCATGCATCAAGCTTTACTTGTACAATTGTTGTACAACTCCATTGGTTATTGGTTACTAAACTGACGTCATTGCACTCCGGGCAGACCCATAGGTGCTCAGTCTCCCCAACAGATACTGAAAAGAGTATGCATACTGATGGTTCCTGTGGCTCGCTGATTAAACACACCTCTCACTCTGCCTCTCAGGCATCCAGTTCGACTTGAACAACGGGTAACTCCAAACTGCTTAAATCGCTTGATCGATTCAACATCGATTTTAGTGTCCTCATCCAACAGAGAGTCGCGAAGAGACCGAAGAATATCCCCTGTATCCATCTTCAACTCCCCAACAATCGATGATGGTGTACAACTCCAAACTCCATAAATTGTTGGATCGATTCAACATCTATTTTAGTGTCTTCATCTAACAGGCAGTCATAGCACACTTGTCAATCTTTATGTTCTCCTTGGTTTTTGATTTTCCAGAGTGGCGTTTTACTCATCTGTTTGATCTGCACAACTCAATGTCATTTCTGTACATTTTTGTAGCCATCTTTTCCATCTCACCATTTTTCTCCTTCAACTCAAGTATTCTTCTTCTTCTTCTTCTTCAAACACTCCATATCAATCACTTGTCAACCACTCTGTGTGATTTGTATGTGATCTGAGCCTAAGAGCAATTGTACATTGTGCCAGTAGGTCAGCATATCTGATTTCTGCGCTGCTTTTTATTTACTAGGGTAGCATCCCTAGGGCCTACATCAGTCATCTCTTATGACATGCATTGTAGGATGCAGTGGTACTATTCTTTGATTCCCTTAGGGCCCCGGTACCACACGGGCAACTCAAATATTCAATGATTAAAATGATTAAACTGGAAATATGCATGCTCTTAGTATTCTGATCTCTGTTGTCATATCCGCTGTTGTCATATCCGCTGTTGTCATTTCCGTTGTCATGTCATATCCGCTGTTGTCATATCCGTTGTTGTCATATCCGTTGTTGTCATATCCATACTGTGTTTGAAACTGATAGGAAAAAAAAAGATTGCTATGTCTTGATTTCTCTGCTAATACCTTATTTATATAAATACAGGACACGGCAGACTGGGAAGCCAAATTTAATGAAAGATTACAATTAGGGAAACAGACTGGTAGACTAAGACTTATGTTATGTAATCGATGTCTTGACACATTGTGCATTCCCATTTGTGCTCTGTCCTCTACTGCAGCAGCCATCCCAAAGTCCATTTGCTTACCGTACCCATGGGAAGTTGATTAGTATATCTTTTCTCTCTACTACAAAGACGACACTGTCTGGCATGTCCAAACTTAACATCTAATTCTCGCACTCGTTTCAGTGTCTAAGACTCGCCCATATCACATAAATGAGAGCTTACAGCATTTAAGACATCAGCTCTGTCCATACTTGAACCGGGTATTGTTTGCAAGAAATCCAAATTGATGTAGATTTCTCTCTCTCTCTAACCTGAGACGCATCTGGCACTTAAGGCAGCAACAAATGCATGTCATTCTTCTCTATTCTTGGCCATCCTCTGTATTGAGTTTCAGCTATGATTGAATTCTTTCAGTTCTTGTTCTATTGTTCTCCTCTAGATCATTTTGATTTTCTCTCATGTTTTCATTTACCCTCTGGTATCCATCTCAGTGCAGTTTTCATGACGAGTTAGTCTCCATGAATATCACATGTCCGATCCATCTTCAGCGTCTCTTTTGGATGTTGGTGCTCATAATCTCTTACTGACCCTGTGCAAGCAATTCTTGGTTAGAGAAGTATCTGACCAGAACACACATAGGATCTTTCGCAGACAAGTTGTATGGAAGGAGGAGTAGTGTAATAGACACATAAATAAAGGTTATACAATAAACAAACCTAAGGTGTTGGACACAAAAGAATTGATCTCAGCGTTCAATATTTTCTCATCGTATCTTTCTCCCGAGGCCCCATACAATTTTGTAGTTTTTATACTGCCACGCATCTCTGCTGGCCGCTGCCAAGTGACCTTGACACTGGGTGGGTCATCTTGAACAAGATCAACATGTAATGCTCTTGGTGGGGAGGGCACTGTGGACAGATGGAAAATGATTATATGAAACTTTTAAACAATGGACTATAAGAGTGGTAACATTTTATATTTTGACTTACAGTCTAATTGATTTGTGAGTCAACAGTTTCAACATCAATACACTCTGGGTAGATGGCAAAGAGTATGCATGATGATAATTCCCACACTTCTGTTTCATTACTTGGTTATGTCCTTGGTGTGGACTACAGACTTGGCATTCTCACGATATCGGAATCACAGTGTCAGGAACATGTTCAGAGAGACTGAATGAGTTTAAAGACAAAGGATTGATTTCATTTTCAAGAGTTTCACAAATATGGCTCAACCCCTTGCTGCAGAAATAGCACACAAATATGGCTCAACCCCTTGCTGCAGAAATAGCACACAAATATGGCTCAACCCCTTGCTGCAGAAATAGCACACAAATATGGCTCAACCCCTTGCTGCAGAAATAGCACACAAATATGGCTCAACACCTTGCTGCAGAAATAGCACACAAATATGGCTCAACACCTTGCTGCAGAAATAGCACACAAATATGGCTCAACCCCTTGCTGCAGAAATAGCACACAAATATGGCTCAACCCCTTGCTGCAGAAATAGCACACAAATATGGCTCAACCCCTTGCTGCAGAAATAGCACACAAATATGGCTCAACACCTTGCTGCAGAAATAGCACACAAATATGGCTCAACACCTTGCTGCAGAAATAGCACACAAATATGGCTCAACTCCTTGCTGCAGAAATAGCACACAAATATGGCTCAACTCCTTGCTGCAGAAATAGCACACAAATATGGCTCAAACCCTTGCTGCAGAAATAGCACACAAATATGGCTCAACTCCTTGCTGCAGAAATAGCACACAAATATGGCTCAAACCCTTGCTGCAGAAATAGCACACAAATATGGCTCAACCCCTTGCTGCAGAAATAGCACACAAATATGGCTCAAACCCTTGCTGCAGAAATAGCACACAAATATGGCTCAACCCCTTGCTGCAGAAATAGCACACAAATATGGCTCAACCCCTTGCTGCAGAAATAGCACACAAATTCCAAGATTGTGGCACAAGAATGAACTTGTAGCTTCTGCAGACAATCTCACAATCTCCAGAGAATATGCACTCATGAACAGAATGTAGTCCAGATTTGAGCTCATGATCTTCAGAATGCAAGTCAAATAGTCTAACCAGAGACCCTCAAACTGATGATAAATCCATTTCCAGAGCTACCTATGATACTCAATTGTGAGAAATAGCACATTCTGTCACCTTGCTCAGTATAGCACAAAATCAAAGTCTATACATGTGCTACTGCAGGCCAGAGACACCAACTACACAACAATAGGAATGAGGCACAAAAATCAAGTGCAGCATTTCGGAGATATCCAAACTGAAAAAACAACAGCCCAGGTGATCAAAGTGGCGATCCTGCCAAACACGGAATAATGGATTTCAATAGATGGGAACATGCCACCATATCAGAGGGCCAGCCAATGGATAGAGCTGATATTTTGAACGCCCTCATAGAGTGTGGCCGCAAAGAAGATTTTCATTTAAACCAATCCACGTCAACTACTAGATTGAAGGAGCTGGGTTTGAAGATTGGAGTAGCAAAGAAAAGAACAGCATAACAGGTACATGAGTAGGCTCATCAATCAAAATCGAACTGGCATGGTCAGTCGCTGGACGCTGGTGAAGATATTGCGAAGGAGATCGGAGCACCTATGGACATGTCCGAGTGCAATGAAGATATTCCAAACTGAAACTGATGACAAACTATCACAAAACCACCAGTACTCATGGAAGATCAGTTAACAGAAAGTTGGTAACAGATAACTACATAATAAATATATGTATGTACATAAGCAACTCAGGTAGCCAATATTTATGTGTAAATACTGAAGGAATACATGTTTTTGTGCACATATCTTCTTCTTCTTCTTTGCTTTGTTCTTTCTGAACAATTTTAATCAATCTTTGTGATATGTTTGATCTTTGCCAAGAACGTGTATACGTTGCACATTGGTTTGGTAGGCCCCTAAACGCATAAGCTTGTACACATTTAGGACATATCGTTTCAAAGATTGGAACTATTTTGTTGCTTTTTCACTCCTTTCCATTTCTATTCGACTTTAATATTATCTGAAAACTACCTAATTGTGAAGCGTAAACGATAAAGAATACATATGGTGGTTTTTGCTATAGTTAGATGTGAAACAAAGTGTGCCATTCATTCTAGGATACACTGCAACCAGAAACACTAGATACTTTTAATGAATAGTCATTATGCTAGTTTGTAAACAGTTAATAAACGTTGCATCCATTCACAATTTTCTTAATGTTTATGTATTCAGATATGGATTACCAATATAAAGAGAGTAGTCAGACTTGTCGGAACAACACCTGCTATTAGATTTATTGAAAAACAGAGACTCAAATGGTTTGGCCACTTGGTCAGAATGAACCCGAATACACGAATACACCAGTTGCAAGAGTGTACAACCTGAAAATGGAATCATCAAGAGGAAAGGGCAGACCAAGAAAAGATGGGTTGATGGAGTTGCAGACATCTTAAAACTCCACAATACCACACCATATCAAGCGACCGAGCGTGCATTATCTCGAAAACCGATCATCAGTTAAACCTGCTACGCCTAGCGGCAAAAAAGCAGAGAAGGACAAAAGAAAAGAAAAGAAAGTCAGACTTGTTTATTGAACCTATTGTTCACCAAGATCCTTCGTAAGTTAGATTTTTGTTTTCTCTATTTCAACTTGTCCTTTAATACATGCTAGTATGTTGACTGCATAGTTAACACTGCATTATATTTGATAATACAGTATTATGTGAAACTACATCCATTTGTCTTCAATCTGATATATACTAGGTTATATTTTAAATCAGATTTAGAAACAATAATTGAGTTTTGCTAAACTACGAATGACATTTTTTTAAACTAAAAAAACTGTATTGAATCAGTTAAAGTAATAATTGAAGTAACACTGTTTTTATAGAGCAACTTAAGTAACACAAGCCAAAAATAAAACAATACAAGAATGAATTGATGTGTTTAAAAAAACATGTCCAAGAATGAAACATGAATGCCAATCTTCATACCTGCTCCTTTAGTGCTGAGCACCTTTTGCCTGCTTCTGAGACCATCCCCTTTCCTAGTATAAGCTGCTACCTGGACCAGGTAACGTGTCTCAGGCTTGAGACCAGTGATGACAGCTTGATTCTTGATGGGATCATGCGTGTCATAACTCTGCTCCCTAACTCCAGGGTATGGTTCATCATTACTGTTGACCTCGATGTAGTGGACCTTGATCAGCAAATAAAACGTCAATTATTTCAGTTCTAATTTCAAGAAATCTGGTTCATGGTTCCAGTTGATCAATTTATGATACCTATTATATATTATATATATATATATATATGTACCCGTTTAGCCCCCACCCCAGCAGGGTCACATGGAAGCAGGTGGTGGATGAGTGAGGGAGCAGCCGACACAGTGTCAATGGTTATAGTCTCAAAACTCATGACGGTAGGCAGAGGTTCTCTGTAATAGAGACAATAGCTACGGTCATGGTCCAGTATGGACACTGCCAGGAAGGAAAGCAATGGCAGACTACCTTCCAAGACAATGCCTAGAAAAGCCCAACAATAATGACGGCTGCAGAGGCAGGACATCTGGGCTATGATAGAGAGAAATTCTGGAGGACTGTTGGGGTGGTAAAGTTCTGCTCAGGACAAGCTATTTGATGATGATATATATATAACTGGAGAATCTACTAGGATAGTTATTCAATTGATATTATAGTACTTCATGTATACTAGCTATATATGATCTGTTTATATTAGTGGATCTCAAAGGGTAAGACATGTTGATGATTCCAGTAGCTTGCTGCTTAAACACACTCCTCGTCAGACTGGAACGTGTTCAGTTTTACTGGTGCAACAATGGATTCTAAAGTCCTTCAGGGCAGCATATCTCTCGTGTCATCAATTGCTATGATATCAACTGACATGCAATATGCTACTGTGTTATCAACTGATGTGTCAACATTTACTGTGTTATCAACTGTTGTGTCAACATTTACTGTGTTATCAACTGTTGTGTCAATATTTACTGTGTTATTCATTGTTGTGTTATACTTTGCTGTTTTTATCGTTATCACGCCTCTCCCAGTGTTACATGCTTACTGGTGTCTATCCTCTGTGTGAGGTTCAATTCGATGCGAAAGCACTGATTCCAGATTTACGTGTTAGTCACACGGTTACAATGTCCATGGGACATGCAGAGCTGAAGCTCAATGCTTCTGATCAGAATAAATCTGTTGTCATAATGTTTTGCTGCTATCATATTACTTAGGAAAATAAATAGTTGTCATTCATGATGGGTTAATGATGGCCACTCATTTCATCCACTGTAGGTACTAGTATTTGGACATGTGTGTGTGTATGTAGGTACTAGTATTTGGACATGTGTGTGTGTATGTAGGTACTAGTATTTGGACATGTGTGTGTGTATGTAGGTACTAGTATTTGGACATGTGTGTGTGTATGTAGGTACTGAAGAGACCAATTTGGACTCGAAAGGTTCTTGGACAGTGCAGTTTGGTCAACCAATTGATATGTTTAATGCAAGTTCCTTCCTGGCTTGTCTTTGATTTTCTTCTGTGGTAGTTCTGACTGACTTGTGTGCCACTGCTCTACTGAGATATTGAATAGTTAATCATCATCATGATGAAATAGCTTGTCTTGAGGACTTTGTCACTCTAACAGTACATCGAGAAATTTTGCTCTCCCATAGACCAATGTCTCACCTGTGCCACCATCATGCTCAAATCATCAGTTACATTCTGTACTCAACTTCTCCACGGTCTTCCTCTTCTACTTTTTGCCGGGATGCCTCCTTCCGTAATGGTCTTCTCCAAAATAATTAATACAACAATAAAAACAGTATGTGATAACGACTAGAGTTCAAATTTGGATTCAATTCAGAAATATATTTTTTTTTTCTTGTAACAAAAGCTAAGTCCTCAAATGGACAGACTACACTGAAATCAACAAAACCCCTAATACTTCTGTTGTTTTCCTTATGTGTGATGTAAATATGGTCACAGAATAATTATGTTAAGAACAATAGTTGACTCAGAGCATAGTTGTTAGTGAACTTTATTCTTAAGTTAGAGGTCCGCGTTCAATTCCATAGTGGGCGTGGAATATTTTTAAGACTGTAACATCTCTCAGGTCCAATCAGTCTCAATTTGGTACCAGGAAAAGCACTGGGTAGTTAAGGAGGCTGACATGATGTTGACCACATCACCCTTTGTGTGGATGCAGTAAATAAATATAGGTCCTAACACTGTGTTAACCTCATGGTATGAATAATGGTTGAAACAATAGTTGACTATGGTGGAAGTTACTGTTTTACACTTAGTCTTTTCATATAGTCAACAATATGATATAAAATGCATAAACAAACTCTTAACAAGCTATCCATCAAACTGAAAGCTGACCAACCAATTTTATATGAATTTGAAAACACAATCATTAAAAAAGCTATCCATCAAACTGAAACATACCTGACCAATCATGCCATTCTGTTCTTTTAGATTGGATGGCTTCAATCTACCACCACACATATGGCTATGGATCATGCCATTCGCCTCTACTTGACTTCCTCTAGTGGGGCTCACCTGGTACCTGACTATGGTTGTACAAGAGGAACAGAAGAACAGAGATCAGTCAATAAGAATGTAACATAGTAACAATGATAACAAATTTGATAAGTAACCATGTGTCATCTACTGATACTTGATATTTTGACAACGTAAGTAAGAAGCTTACATGTCAAGAAGCTCTATGTGAAAGCCACATAAGAGGAAACACATAGATATAGGAATCTGAATCCCCAGAAGTCACTCTTCTGTGGCATATCTATTAGTCTGTGAGTGATACACTGAATGTTGAACACCACTATTCAGAAGAGATGAGTTCCAATCCACACTACTCTTCTCAAAATTGTTTAGAAATTGGATTGAAGATATCTGCTACCTTAATAAATATTTGTCGATCCATCATTAATTGTAGATTGTCTTTACAAGAAATCTACTTCTGTGTAAGATTTGGTTGGATTTTTCTAGTCGGATTACAGAACTAGATGTCGGCAATATACAATGTTACATTAATCTCGACTTGTATCGGAAGTATTGGGGGGAAAATGGGTACAATAATTTCATGAGTTCGTTAACTCAACCATATCAGAACTCTAATGTTTACTTTGTCTGAAGATACTTTCTAAATCTTATATATTATCTGATTTTGATCCTGAGCCAAAATGTTCATATAACAGAGATATCAACTTAAAAACACAAACCACAAATTAGAAAGTAAACAAGCTAAGATTTCATTTGAAGTAAATAAAATTAAACGAGAAACAAGTGCTCATTCTGAAAGAAGTAACAGTCAACAAAAATAAATAAGAAATCAACTTTGAAAATTAGGTAAATTAAAACATGCAAAGCTTCATCTGTTTGTTTCCTCTCCCCTTTCCCCACTTTACAACTTTAAAATATGAACAAATAAATAGACCTGTTTGTCTTTATTTGGAATGTCAATCAAGTATTTTAATACATAGTCAGTACATTAAACAGTGCAATAAACAGCTGATGAAAGGTGACTTTGCCAAACAGACTAATAAAATATATTTCTCATGCAGTAATATATTGACAACATCAAATATTTATACACATTTTAAATTGAACATCTTTTTAAGCTATAACAATGAACATCAATAACAACACACTGAATATTTATTAAAACTAGCAAATAATAAGTGTTGTGTAGGGAAGCAGAATTTATTTTAACAATAAAAGTATTAGACACACACACCAACATTGCAGTCATATTATTCAACACTTCAGTACAGAGTTTCTGTAGCAGGAATACCATGATTAATAAGAGTAACACAGAACAGCATGAAAAATGAATACAGTTTGATGGGAGATAACACTACAGAAAAAGTTCCATCAATGTTTGTAATGGGGAAGTAAGTAATCATTCTGTTAGTCTCTAAAAACTGAAGCTTTAACCCTTTTGCACTTCCGAGTGGATATACCGATATATCGGCTCGCTGTATTTTATAAGCTGATGCAGGGCCAGTATACTGACTAATTCATGATAATTTGCAGTACAAGTACAGCCAGAGGTAACAAGGAATTATAGAATGAAAGAGTTTAATTATTAAGTGATATCTAAATGTTGGTCTTGAATAAGATAACTAAAATAGATGCTAGTATGATAAATGGATTGAGTTAGATTGACATGTGTATTCACATGGATAATGACATGAGGTGACTTGAATAACAAGACAGATGGTGACATATGTCATAATGAGTGCAACATGTGTAGTCACATGGATAATGAGATTATGAGGTGACTTGAATAACAAGAGAGATGGTGACATATGTCATGATAGTGCGACATGTGTAGTCACATGGATAATGATGACATTATGAGGTGACTTGAATAACGAGAGATGGTGACATATGTCATGATGAGTGTGACATGTGTAGTCACATGGATAATGATGACATTATGAGGTGACTTGAATAACGAGAGAGATGGTGACATATGTCATGATGAGTGCAACATGTGTAGTCACATGGATAATGATATAATGAAGTGAATTGAATCAGAGAGAGAACGACATATGCCAGGCCTACTAGCCAGTATGACATATACTATGACATATGATGAGAGTTAGCATGCACACTTTTATGTAGTATGTTTATGTGGGTCAGCAGACATGATCTGATTCATATGTTATTCACATATCAATGAAACCAGTAGTGAGTGAGCAGCGATGAAATCTCACACACAAAAAACAACTGATTAGTCAAATACAAATAAAGTTGAAGTAAATATAAGGTCAGATAAAATCCAAACAATATAGAAAATATATGATGATGTAGTGAAGATGTTGCGACAACCAAGAATCAAACAAAGGAACAGAAAGTTGGACTAAATCGTTTGCATATTACAAATGAAAATATCAGTTGACTATATATATAATCAGGGGAGACGCAGTAGTGTAGTTGTTAATGAGCTTGCATCTAAAGTAGTGGGCCAGGTTCAATTCCACAGTGGCCGTGGAATTTTTTCAGATCGTAACGGCTCACAGGTCGCCTTAGCCTCAAGTGGGTACTAGGAAAAGTACTGGGAAGTAAAAGTGGCAAGTGTGATGTTAATCAGATCACCCATCATGTGCTGACAGTAAATTTAAAACACAGGCCTAACACTATATTACCCTATATTCTCTGTGGTATTAAAAGGGTTTCTTTCCTTTTTTTTTCCCAAAAATTATATATAATCAAGTTTCAAATTCTGGATAGTCTGGCTTCATGGTATCGAAGAGCGTCAACATCAGAATTGATAACCAGCACCAGGGATACACCATCTATGGAGATCCATGATCGCATATCTCAGCTAGCATGGAACATGATGAAGATCAGGCTAACTCATTAAGATCAATGTCATCTGCTTCCGAAAGGCTGTATGACCTTATGAAGGGTTTTGATTTTTGACAATTGCAGACTACAACTTTTTATTGATGGGAAACTGGGGATAGTGTCTTGAAATAAAAAACAGGAATGAGCTGAAAGACAAGAGAGACACGCGCAAACTTAGTTGTCACAGTAAAACACTTGCCAATTGACCATCTGTTAAGACAAAAAAGGCCATATCATATTATTGCCTTGAATGTTGATAAATGAATGACTGGCATAGATTTCTATCTGAAAGGTTATATAAGTGTAGAATATTGTTTGGCACTGAGTTATTGCACATAATTATATCATATGAAAATCATGTCAAGAACTGTTAGTAGAATGTATATATTAATATAGTCAACTACTTCGACACAAACCAAGATGTTTGTCAAAAAAAGAATCCTACACAAACGGTCAAGACAACATTTAATATAGTCAACTACTTGACACAAACCCAAACCAGGATATTTGTCAACAGATCCAACAAGCCAGATATAACCAGAAAGTATTCATAGATCCAACCATTAAGACAACTCTGGAAATGTGTAAAGTCGAATATGGAGAGGATGCCTGAAATGTAAATCATCCATTAAGTGAATATGGAGATGCCTGAATGTAAATACAATATGGAGAGGATGCCTGGAAATGTGTAAATACAAATATGGAGAGGATGCCTGGAAATGTGTAAAGTCGAATATGAAGAGGATGCCTGGAAATGTGTAAATACATCCATTAAGACGAATATGAAGAGGATGCCTGGAAATGTGTAAATACATCCATTGAAAGGATCGAATATGAAGAGGATGCCTGGAAATGTGTAAATACATCCATTAAGACGAATATGAAGAGGATGCCTGGAAATGTGTAAATACATCCATTAAGACGAATATGGAGAGGATGCCTGGAAATGTGTAAAGACATCCAGTTGAGAGTGGTGAGGATGCCAACATTTAAGGCACAGGTGTTAAATTAGCAGATTATTTCACACCGCATTCCCAAATGGTTAAACAAGCAAACTCTTTCTATGGTAGTAGCATAGTTAGTCTTATCACTGATGCTCACAGAGGAACTTCAAGGAATTCTGTAGCAGATCAGCTACTGTATGACAATCTCACAGAGTTGAAATCTGTGAATCGCTACTGATACAACTCATCACAAGTTGACAAACACACAAGGTGTGACTGCATATAAATACAACAGTCATCATCCAAGACTTATTTATAGCCATTCCACAAATTAGCAGTCAATCAGCAACTACCTACCATCTTCATCCGTCTTGACGATGATTGGTGCAGAAGCCGGGCCATCTCCAACTTTTGTGAAAGCCACCACCCAGACTCTATAATCTGTCCAAGTCTTCAATCCATCTATAGTGACTGACAGTCGGTCTGCTCCCACAGTTCTTCCTACTGAATCTTTCTCAGATTTTCCAGCACCATTCTCTAATACAAATACTTTATAACCTTCCAACTTGCCATTTTGTTTTCTGGGATCTGGGGGTTTCCATGTTACGTGAATTTCTTTAGCGCTCACAGCGCTCCCAGTGACATCAACAGGGGGTGCTTCAGGAACTAATAGGCAAGCATACATTATGTTACAGAAGGTCAGGGACAAATCAAAAGACTAAAATGTATGAAAAAATGAACAGAGAAAATATATAAAACATAAAGTATGATTAAATAACTCAAGTTAGACTCAACAGATAACAAAAATTATCACATATGACAAGTATATGTTTACAAAATGCAATGAAAATCATGAAACAATATTTGAACAAATAAAATGGTACTGAAATAAAGTGCACTGAACATGAACACACAAAGAGAATATGATTATGGCTTGGTGAAGGTATGAGAGAGTACTTTTTAGCTTATGTATGAGAGTGTATAGTTTGAATCATATATGATAGAATTGTTGTAATCATGTATGATTTCGGATCTTTATGCCTAAGCTGTTGTCAGAAGATTGCGCGTTTGAATCTGGACTGAGTCGCTCAGTTCCCAAGTGCATTGGTTCCAGAGATTTTTAGTATTGTTGCAAGGACTAAAGAGTTCATGCTTTGTACAATACTCACTGCAGGGGATGGACCGTTTCTTTGGAGAGGAATCAAGTTATATATGGAAAACTTGGTGCAATGGAGATGCGATGTACGAAAATCAACAAATCTGAGGTGGCCAGACTGGATTAAATCAGGTCTGGAGAAAATCGTTTGGGTGGCTGCGGTAATACTGACTACTTATGTAATAAGTATGTAAAGGCCTGAGAGCCGCTGTAGCGTAGTTGTTAGTGAACTCGCATCGCAAGGCTGGTGGTCTGGGTTCAGCTCCCGCAATGTGCGTGAAATTTTTCCAGACCGCGACGGTTCTCAGGTCGACCCAGCCTCAACTGAGTACCAGACATGCTCTGGGAAAGTAAAGGCGGCCGGCATAATGCTGACCACATCACCCATCGTGTACCGACGATTATCTAGGTTATATATGTGTCTAATATTACTCATTTAAGTCATGTGTAAGTAAGTTATCATTTAAGTCATGTGTAAGTTATCATTTAAGTCATGTGTAAGTTATCATTTAAGTCATGTGTAAGTTATCATTTAAGTCATGTGTAAGTAGGTTATGATTTAAGTCATGTGTAAGTAAGTTATCATTTAAGTCATGTGTAAGTTATCATTTAAGTCATGTGTAAGTAGGTTATCATTTAAGTCATGTGTAAGTTATCATTTAAGTCGTGTAAGTTATCATTTAAGTCATGTGTAGGTAAGTTATGATTTAAGTCATGTGTAGGTAGGTTATCATTTAAGTCATGTGTAAGTAGGTTATGATTTAAGTCATGTGTAAGTAGGTTATCATTTAAGTCATGTGTAAGTAAGTTATGATTTAAGTCATGTGTAAGTAAGTTATGATTTAAGTCATGTGTAAGTAGGTTATCATTTAAGTTGTGTGTAAGTAGGTTATGATTTAAATCATGTGTAAGTAGGTTACGATTTAAGTCATGTGTAAGTAGATTATCATTTAAGTCATGTGTAAGTAGGTTATGATTTAAGTCATGTGTAAGTAGATTATCATTTAAGTCATGTGTAAGTAGGATATCATTTAAGTCATGTGTAAGTGGGTATCAGTTAAGTCATGTACATGGTTTGTGTTATTAATTTTATCAGTTCACAAGAAAACTATTAGGACTCTGAGAAATTACCATCTCTGTTTCACAATTGGATTAGGGAAGAACGGTTCAACCAGTACGGTTGAGAGGTTAATGGTGCTTTACTTGAAATTCAAATGTCAGGTATGAACTAATGTATGATTAAAGACTGCATTGACAGTGAATGAATTGCGTATTTTGTGAGTGATGGAGCTGTTGGTGTTTCTGGAAAGTGATGGAATGACTGATGTAACTTATGAGTGACATAATGACTGATGTATTTTGTGAGTGGTTAATTCACTGCGATTTACAATGAGTGACAGAATGACGGATATATTTTATGAGTGGTGAAATGACTGAAATTTCATATGAGTGACAGGATGACTGATGTATTTTGTGAGTGATGACATGACCTATGTATCTTGTGGGTTGCTACAGAATAGGGAATAATAGCCATGACCTCTACATTAACTCCTTGAAGACCAAGCACCACACTACATGGCTTTGCGATGGATGCCTTTTTACCAGGAGATACACTTACGGGCGTTTTTTATTCTAAAAAACAAATAGCTTGTAAAAACATGGTTATTGTCCTGGTCTACTAAGATTTAATGACTGAAAGGGAAAATCAACTGAAGTTGTTAAACCTATTTTAGCTTGTCGCAGTTATCAGGCAAAGACTGATACAACATCACAAAGAAAAGTTGCTAATTGTAATAGCAATGGCTAGTTTCAAAGTTGCTAAAATCATGAAGTTACCAGACACAAGAAAGAAACAGAATGAAGTAAATATGATGTACACTGAACATGGTATGACATCAAATATCATCCAGGTATATTGTCCTGTAGTCCAGATAAGTGAGTCTTGTAAAGCAGTCAAAGAAAGGGTAGACATTCGCACAGAACCTTGGTCGACTTCACTTAATAAATACCAGAAATAAAAAAAAAATATAAATGGACTTAATTATTTTTCTGTGTGTAATTGTGAAGCGGCTATTCATTTTATATTTAAAAAATTTAATTAAGAAACAAAAACCATATATATCTATATATATATCTTGGAAAGTGGGTTCTGAAGCAAGGGGTGATATAACAAGAGAATGGATGCATGAAGTGACTAATCTATGCATTATGCATATGATCCAGTGCTGCCAGCACATGCTGGAGTAAGCTGTTGTGATGTACAGAAAAGTGTAATAAGAAGTGACAATAGAGAGAGACTGCCCAGTAATGTGTACACTTCAAGTTTCAGTAATCATATCATAATGTTGATTTTGTGACACAAAGATTTCATGCTTTTATTTTAATGTGTTTTGCTTTTCTTCGAATGTGTTTTTAGCTTTCTTTAGTTTAAAGATATATAAGTGTCAAGCACATATCAGAATACTGTTTAGTGACAAGTATTCTGTTAAAAATATAGCAATAAGAGGAGAGTATTTTTAAAATATAACATAACAATAAATGGAAAGTATTGTTTTAAAATATATAGCAATAAGTGGAAAGTATTGTTTTAAAATATATAGCAATAAGTGGAAAGTATTTAAAAAATAATATAGTAATAAATGAAAAGTATTTGTATAAAATACAGAATTTAGAAGAAAATATTTTATGAAATACAGCAATAAGGGAAAGTATTTATTTTTAAATATAGCAATAAGAAAAAAATTACTTTTTATAAAAAATAATAAGTGGAAGGTATTTTTGAAATAAAATGTAGCACTAAGTAGAAAGTATTTTTTATAAAATATAGCAATAAGTAGAAAGTATAAACAAATATCGAAATAAATCTATAGTATAAAAACTAGAAATAATTATAAAATATGTCAAGTATAGCAATAAAAAGTATAATAAAATATAGCAATAAGTGAAAAGAATAACAATAATATATATATATATATATCAACAAGTAAAAATAATTTCAATATGTGTAAAATTCTTCTAGTGTGTAAAATATACCAAATAAGATTGATAATAAAAAATATGAAAAAGAAAATGTATAGGCCCTACAAATCCATATTGAAAAACAATAAAATTCAAGAAATTGATATATATATATATATAAGTGTCAACAAAGAACTATTTTACAATACTGTGAGTGTTGATTCTAAATAATATAAAAAATGTATTATTGAAATTTCAGTGAAAATGTGTGCGTTCTGAGATAATTGTATGTTGTTGATACAAGGACAGACATCACTCCATAGAAACACAAATTTGAGCATCAGATAACAACAATGAAGGTAAAAAACACATCACAACAGCATCAGATCTGAAGAGAGAGTCACACGTTACTACAAACTTATACAAGGATATCAGAGGGATAATGAACCTCTGTGGTCACAAAATTAACAAATAGTCACCATCACAAAGCAATGAGAAAACTAATATGGAATCTATATACAATCCGGTAATACACTGAAAATTTCTCAAACTTTAAAAATAAATAATAAATATCTACATTCATAACTAAAGTGAACGAAATCTACTATAATATTAATAATAAATCATAACAATTAACATATATCTACATTTACATTCAAATCTAATATGTACGTATATATATCTAGAGTAAATAATAACAGAAACATATAGACATACATACAGTTTACAATAAGGTGTAATATATATATATATATATCAAACTAAGTGAGATTTCAATTCCTACAAGTCTCATGAACATGCATAAAGAGTGTTCTCCAAAACTAAAAGTTTTATAATCAAGAAAAGCTATGAATTATCTTAACAAACTTCATGCTTTAAAGATAAAAATGAAATAATGATGATAAGTGTCTTCAACATTACGTTGTTACCACTATCCTGAGCTTGGTCAGATTGTTATATGTTCTATATTTTATACATTTTATACTGGAAATATCTGTAATAGAAAATTGTTGTGATAAATGTACAGGGCACAGAGTTCATGCCAAATCTGTATACATATTGACAATGGTTAACAGTTGGGGCAGGTACTCACTGAAGGAAGGGGTTACAACCTGGACTGTTGGAGTTCGAGGCCCCTCACCACGTAATGACTTTGCAGAGACCTGATGACATATTCAAGGGGAATGTAGATCATGTAATTAATATTTTGAGTACATTTAAATAGGTTTATATTTTGACAAAAATGGATATGTTTATATGTCAGAGGAAAATACTAACATATTTGCAGGACATATTTCTCTAGTCAGCAAGAGCTCAGCTGCTTTATATATCTTCATCTTCAACGATACCTGGTCATGCGCTTAGTTTACTGTAAACCACAAACTGGGCAGTCAGCTTAACCTGTCAGGTTTCCCCTAAGCTTAAATTTTAGCTCGACTGGGTGTGGCTACATGTTGCTTCTCAGCTCACACAGGACAGTCTTGCAGGACATGCTCCCGTGTCTGTCCTGCCTGTTGACACTGACAGAGAGCTGTTTGGATTATTCCTAGTCTATGTAAACGTCTGTTGAGTCTACAGTGTCCTGTACATAGGCAAAATATAATGACCTGGTTTGTTCTGGTTAGGTCTTTGAGGAAGTCCTTCCATAATCATATCCAGTGTTTGTCTTCCAGTCTACTGCAAGGTCAGGCCAGTTGGTTTCAATGGTAATAGTTATATCATTTTAGTATAGATTTCTTGAACTCTCAGACAAAACTGAATGGAGTATTTTCATTTCCTTTCAAGATTGTTGAGAAATGTTCCTTCTTCTTCATGTACCTACTGACTGGTATAGATAGTTAAGCATTTCTTTTAGTTTCTTTCTCTGATATGGTTCATCAGATATGTTTTTTGAATCAGAGGATCTCTACGGCAAAGTGGTTAAGATGTTTGCCTGTCATTCTGAAAGTTGTGGGTTCGAATCCGGATCATCACATGTGTACATTTTTTCATGAGATTCCTAGCATAGTTGCTGGAGCTAAAGAGTTTGTGTATCATGCAACATTCTTGGCAGATGGCATGCCATTTTTGTGCAACACTCTTGGCTAATGGCGTGACATTTTTGTGCAACATTCTTGGCAGATGGTGTGACATTTTTGTGCAACATTCTTGGCAGATGGCATGCCATTTTTGTCCAACATTCTTGGCAGATGGCATGCCATTTTTGTGCAACATTCTTGGCAGATGGCATGCCATTTTTGTGCAACATTCTTGGCAGATGGCATGCCATTCTTGTGCAACATTCTTGACTAATGGTGTGCTATTCTTGTGCAACATTCTTGGCTAATGGCATGCCATTTTTGTGCAACATTCTTGGCAGATGGTGTGCCATTTTTGTGCAACACTCGTGGCTGATGGTATTTTTGTAGACAGGGACAGAGCATATGGGAAAACTGTGCAATGAAGTGAATCCTTCGTCATTGGACACATTTTTCTTCTTGAACCACTCTAGTCCATAATGTTGTTTAAATTCACATTATCTTCAGAGTTTTTCATCCACATCCGCTTTCTCCAATATTTTTCTATTGTCAACATTTTTCAAACTGTCATCTCCTGCTCGTACAACATGGTCAAATTGTACAGCCTGTCTAGATATACTTGAAGTTACCTCACTGTTTCCTTCAGGGGGTCTCTGTGGCGTAGAGATTAGGTGCTTCTCTCTCTTGCCAAAGGTACCAGGTTCACTCCCTTGAGAAGCCATCAGGATATTTTTCTATAGATACCTGATCTCAGTGTAGGTGAGATCGAGTTCCTAGTCCTATCGGAGACAGACAATAAAATGTAGGTCCCGTGATCAATTTGAGCATGTAAAAGAATCCTTGGCAGTTCAAAATCGAGAAGAGTAGGCTGGAAAGGCGCTGCACTGGCAAAATTCATTAGAAAAGATTAAAAATAAAATTCCTACAAAAATATCTTTAAAAATTAAACTAAAGTAGTCTCTTCGTAAATTTATGTTGAGTTTCAGCAAATATATGTGGTGCTGCATTAAATTGATATTACGCTTCAATGAATGTATGTGAAGTCTATGTGAATCTGCATTCTTGTTAGGGTCTGTGGTGTACATATGCATTTATGGTGGACTTCAGTAAATGTCTGGTGACTCAGTGAATCTATAGATGTAACTTAGTAAATTTATGTGGTGCTTCATCGATTCTATGTGGTGCTTCATTGATTCCATGTTGTCCTCAGACTGAATCTATTTATGCAGTGTTTCAGTGAACTAGCACGGCTCTAAACACAGCTTTTGTAGAACCTCAGTGAAATTGTTGCTCCTCGTTTTAAAGGTTTTTTTAAAATTTATGCAGCTCCTGAACAAATTTATGTAGCTCCTGACCAAAATTTATGTAGCTCTTGACCCCATTTATATAGCTCTTGGCCAAATTTATGTAACTCTTGGCGAAATTTATGTAGCTCTTGGCCAAATTTATGTAGCTCTTGGCCAAATTTATGCAGCTCTGCCAAATTTATGTAGCTCTTGGCCAAATTTATGTAGCTCTTGACCCCATTTATGTAGCTCTTGGCCAAATTTATGTAGCTCTTGGCCAAATTTATGTAGCTCTTGGCCAAATTTATGTAGCTCTTGGTCAAATTTATGCAGCTCTGCCAAATTTATGTAGCTCTTGGCCAAATTTATGTAGCTCTTGGCCAAATTTATGTAGCTCTTGGCCAAATTTATGTAGCTCTTGACCCCATTTATGTAGCTCTTGGCCAAATTTATGTAGCTCTTGACCAAATTTATGTACTACTAATTTGTCAACAGACAATAATAATAGTGTATATGATTGACTTGTTAGTTCTAGAACAATCAATCTTAAGAACATATCAATCATTCAGGTACACGATACTGTTCAGTCCTGTCCCACATCTATCTTATTTGCCTTGATTTCCTCACACTCATGCAGTGTTTGCAGATACTTCCTTATAAGAGTGCCAATGATCCAGTGTCTGAGTTCTAGAACCAGCAGCAGACATCTGCACAAGGAAATGTGTCGTTGATATTCTAGTGGAATCTCTTCTTCATCATTGTCTTCACCTTTCAACTCCCAACAAAGCACAGGTCTTCAACAAGCTTTATCCAGCCTTTATCTTGCCATCCCTTCCATTGTACTTTCCATGTTTGTTGAAGTTTTGGTTTAGCTTATATTTTCAATGGGGTGAGGTAGTCAGCTTCATGTACAACCCTTCTTAATCACCTCTTGAGACATGCTTAGCAGGTACACATTGCTGCCAATTCTTTCCTCCCCTTTTGGGATCCAGTAGCACACAGGCAGGACCCTATCTTAGTCGCCTGTTATGACATGTTTGAAGGTTACAGAGATGGACAGTAACATTTAGATGATGTACTCAAGTTGAGCAGGTTAAAGAATATTTAGCAGATGAAAATTGTGTTATGACATGTTTGAAGGTTACAGAGATGGACAGTAAAATTTAGATGATGTACTCAAGTTGAGCAGGTTAAAGAATATTTAGCAGATGAAAATTGATA
Source organism: Arion vulgaris (assembly GCA_020796225.1). Taxonomy (NCBI): domain Eukaryota; kingdom Metazoa; phylum Mollusca; class Gastropoda; order Stylommatophora; family Arionidae; genus Arion; species Arion vulgaris. The sequence continues at coordinate 35,756,194 of CM036769.1, read as the reverse complement.
AAAGTAGGATGCAAAACAGATACACTAGTAAAATGCATTTAAAAAAAATAGAATTTCTAAAGAAATGTTCACCATCTTCCAAACTAGATCGGGAACTATGGACAGTGTCACAGAGTTTAAGCAATGCCGATGAGATCCTGTGTAAGAAAGATATCGGAGCAAGCATGGTTATTCACTGAAGTGTAATGATGCTGGTCGAAATTTTGTAGGAATTTTTAAATTTTCATTTTTTAATATATTTTAAATGAATTTTGCCATCGCAACGGCTTTTCAGCCTCCTCTTCATGGTTTTGATCTGTCAAAGGTTCTTTTGCCATCGGCACATGATGATGATACCGAAAACAGTAAACACGAAAACAAAGATAACGATTTTGGGATCCAGTAGCACACAGGCAGGACCCTATCTTAGTCGCCTGTTATGACATGTTTGAAGGTTACAGAGATGGACAGTAAAATTTAGATGATGTACTCAAGTTGAGCAGGTTAAAGAATATTTAGCAGATGAAAATTGTGTTATGACATGTTTGAAGGTTACAGAGATGGACAGTAAAATTTAGATGATGTACTCAAGTTGAGCAGGTTAAAGAATATTTAGCAGATGAAAATTGATAAAAGTAGTCTGCAAAACAGATGCACTAGTAAAATGCATTTTAAAAAAAATAGAATTTCTAAAGAAATGTTCACCATCTTCCAAACTAGATCAGCAACTCTGGACAGTGTCACAGAGTTTAAGCAATGCCGATGAGATCCTGTGTAAGAAAGATATCGGAGCAAGCTTGGTTATTCACTGAAGTGTAATGATGCTGGTCTTATCAATCAATCATTCAATTTAAGAAAAACACAACTGTTAAGTTACCTATACACAGGTGAATGACCTAAATGATCTGTGTTAAGTTACCTGTATGTGGTACACTGTGTCTGGTGTGAGGTTTATTAACCTATAATTCTGCACAGGTGGGTCAATGCTGACCCGTCCATTCTGCTTGAAGTGTGAGTCATTGAAATACAGCTCATAGCTTTTGATAGTGTCCGCCTCCTGTGGAGCATCCCATTTGACCAAGATGACGTTGGGAGACGTAGGTTCCGCAACTAGGTTAAGTGGCTGGTAAGGGACTGAGAAAAAGGAAAAAGGTAAGAATAAGGTAAGAGAACAGGTAAGTAAGAAGTACTAACTGTTTATCAATAGCCCAATTAATACTAAAGTCAATAATTGCTAATTTTTATAACAGGTATGCAGGTGGTAGTTTCTAAAAGTTTTAAGTCAAACTGGCATACCAATCACACATAGTTCTTCAAAATCCCCTGATAAATAGACCACTAACATTCTTGATAAATTTAGTAGTGTTCTATGCATAACAATATAACAAGGTTTGATAAGATAGACTAGACTAAAGTTAGAATAGGTGGCGATAAAACAACTACCTATAAAGATCAATTCAGACAATAGTCACATCAACCGAAGAGGTGTGCCCGTATGGTGTCGGGCCCGCTAGGGAAGCAAAGAATAGTACCACTGCGATCTACAAGGCATGTTGTAGGAGGCGACTGATGTAGGACCTAGGAAGCTACCCTAGTAAAACAAAAATAATCTCAGAAATCGGATGTGCTGGCCTACTTGTAGGTGCATAACTAGCACACCGTACAATCACTCTTAGGCTCAGATCACATACAAATCACACAGAGTGGTTAACAAGTGGCCGATATGGAGCGTTCGAAGAAGGTAGAGGTGAGAAACAGACCTATATCAAATTTGTTGTAAATGATAGTTGCAGTTCTATGCTCTAATAGTGAGACAAATAATGCCTATCGTCCACTGTAAACTACTAATGTATTTACTGTCAGCTACAAACAGAAGTTGAGGCAAGTGTGTTCATGTATATGTCCGCTATCTGAAATCGTTACTGGTTGCTGTAATAAGCAGAACTGGAAGGAAGGTGCTTATTTATGAAATATAACATCAAATTGACCCTCAGAACATCAGTGTTTTCTTTCTTCACGAAATGACACCAAACTGGCTCTTTGTACAACAATAGTTGACAGTGTTTTTCTTTATGAAAACTAACATCAAACTGGTCCTTTATACATCAATGGCAGACATGTAATTTTTCTCTTGACTAAATGACACCAAACAGGCCCTCTGTACAGCATGGTAGACAGTGTTTTACTCTATGACAAAATGACACCAAACAGGCCCTCTGTACAGCAGTGGTAGACAGGTGTTTTTCTCTATGACAAAATGACACCAAACAGGCCCTCTGTACAGCAGTGGTAGACAGGTGTTTTTCTCTATCACAAAATGACACCAAACAGGCCCTCTGTACAGCAGTGGTAGACAGGTGTTTTCTCTATACAAAATGACACCAAACAGGCCCTATGTACACAGTGATAGACAGGTGTTTTTCTCTATGAAATATGACACCAAACTGGCCCTCTGTACAGCAGTGGTAGACAGGTGTTTTTCTCTATGACAAAATGACACCAAACGGGACCCTCTGTACAGCAGTGGTAGACAGCATTATTTTGTCTCCATGAAATATGACAACAGAATGATCATGCATATCAATGGTAATGTTCTTCGGTCTCTTGGTGACCTGTTGGATGAGGACACTAAAATAGATGTTGAATCAATTCAGGGAGTTTGAATTGCATCTATATGAGTTGGTTGCTTGAGGGGCAGAGAGAAAGTGTGTTTAACCAGAGAGTCACAGGAACCATCAGTATGCATATCCTTCAAAATCTGTTGAGCACCTATGGGTCTGCCCGGAAGGCTGTGAAGTTAGTTCAATAACCAATATCAGTGGTGCACACTACTAACACTGGACTGTAATGTGCATTGTGTTTGTGCAAAATTGCATAGGAACTCTTCTGACCTCCAGTGCACAAATACGAGAAAAGTGAAGAGAATGGAAGGGAATTATTTCAAGACATCTGTGATGGTTACTTCACTGGGTAGATGTTGATGATAGAATGAGATCATCAAGGCAACTGTAATATATTGAGACATAAATATGTCCAATGTTATACTCAAGGAATTCAGGATAAAATCGTGAAATCAGAGAAATGACTAGTCAACCACTAGTAACAACTGTTATAAGAAGGAGAAGATGGAGATATGTTGATCATACATTGAAGTGGGTGGGGAGGGTTCAAAAAAGAGATGATGCCCTTTGGTAACGCTGAAACGAACTTTGCTGAGAGAGGCAAGAAATATCGGATTCAATTCCATGAAAGAGATTGAGCGAGACTCGCTGTGAGTTGCCCAGGACAGAGCAGTAAGGAGAAATTACTTGAAGCTCTAAATATCATATAACGGTTGGAGATAATTATTATTATACTCAATGCTATCTATCTAGAATTAATCATTATTTGCTTTCAAAATACTATTTATCCTGCTGGTTAAATTTCTTCTCATACACGTACACACATCTTCAATTACAAAATTATCCTTGCATATACACATATCAATACATCTGACCTGTTTACACACACACCAATACATCTAACCAGTTATCTTGAGAAATACAAGTTTGAAAACAATGTGGAAACTATGTTAAAATCTTCGACTTAATTTCTAGTTTAAATATAAAATGTGAGTGAATACACTTGTCTCCATAACAAGTGACAATGATTCCATTCCATTCTACATAATGTTTGTGTCCGATAGTTGCAGGCAGATTAAAATATGTAAGAAAGAACAGAGACAACTATAGGACTTTTATATTGCGGTAAATATTGGTAATAAATTCAGGAGATGTTGATTCCCAGGTGAGACCAGATCACTTTTGGTCATAGATTTGCTCCAAACTGGCATTGTCTGTGAAATAAACATACGTTATGACAAGAGCAGCTAATAGCCGCCTATATTGCGCGCTGCGTCAGGGGTGTAGACAAGTACACAATAGAAGGAGCGCTTTACGATACACACAATATGCGCACAGAATGCAATACCAACATAGCAGGGAGTGCAAGGGTGTAGTTGTCTGCTTCAGTGCGCGCGCAAACTACTTATGACAATGGGGCGCGGCAGCAGCAGCAGCAACAACAATGTGCCAGTATACAAACGCATGAGCTGCAGAGGTATATTTCGCTGCTGGTACGCAGAAATGCATGGGACTTGCTATGAACGCCAATGAAATCGCCTGCTAGTCAAGACTGTTGGTATGGTTATTTGAAGTGTTGCCTTGGAAACTTGTAGGATGACTGTAAACACTGCGGTAAGAAAACATGAGATATCCCAAAAGTCAGAAAAAAACCGCAGAAAATATACAATGCATGGTTGTTGATGTAAGAGAGAGTCATACTCTGAAGCAACAGTCATCGTTCTTGGCAGCACTCATCTATTGCAGATTTCTATTATTATAACACTTTTAATAAATGGGAATAAACTATATGATAATGAAAACCTGCTCAAGTTATATCTCGTCTGTACATAAATAGATTACTGTTGGGTATACATACGTTTCATTATTAATAATATTGTTATTGACTCAGATGAGAAAACAAAACTAATGTTTTAGGAATGTAAAATGTGAAAATGACACAAGACCCATCGACATGTGATAAATATTATGTGATTTTATTTTTGGTTATGTAAAACGTGTCAAATACGCACGATTGCTAGCTATATATTGTTTACGTGAAGACACAGTCACATTGTCTAAGTGCTGTTTTCATTGACAGTTAACGTTGTTTAACAACACCGAAACGCCTTGGTTTGAACGATTCTTCTTTTCATCTTCTGCTACTTTTGTATGTAACGTTTTGTATTCTACTTCATTTTCTCAGCTCAGGGTAACGAGCGTGCTGACTTTCTTGCAAACAATGCCCTTACTCAAACGGGCAGAAGCATGGACAGAGCCGATATCATCAATGCGGTAAACTCTCATTTATGTGATATGAGCGAGTCTCATACACTGAAACGAGTTCCAGAATTAGGCATTAAGTTTGGACATGTCAGACAGTGATGGCTTCTGCAGCGGAGGACGGAGCACGAATGGGAATGCCAAATGTGCCATGACATCGATCGTATAACATAACATATTCTCAGCTCGACCTACTTTCATAAGCAACGTTTCATTTTCTAGTCGTGACCTACTTTCATATGCAACGTTTCATTTTCTAACAGTGACCTACTTTCATAAGCAACGTTTTATTTTCTAACAGTGACCTACTTTCATAAGCAACGTTTCATTTTCCAAATGTGACCTACTTTCATAAGCAACGTTTCATTTTCTAACAGTGACCTACTTTCATATGCAACGTTTTATTTTCTAACAGTGACCTACTTTCATATGCAACGTTTAATTTCTCAGTCGACTCATCTTCATAAGCAACGATTCATTTTCTATTGTGACCTACTTTCATATGCAACGTTTCATTTTCTAATAGTGACTCATACTTTAATAACAACGTTTAATTTTCTAACCGTGACCTATTTTCAAATGCAACGTTCAATTTTCTCAGCTCGACCTACTTTCATAAGCAACGTTTCATTTTCTAGTCGTGACCTACTTTCATATGCAACGTTTTATTTTCTAACCGTGACCTACTTTCATATCCAACGTTTAATTTTCTCAGCTCGACCTACTTTCATAAGCAACGTTTCATTTTCTAGTCGTGACCTACTTTCATATGCAACGTTTCATTTTCTAACAGTGACCTACTTTCATAAGCAACGTTTTCATTTTCTAACAGTGACCTACTTTCATATGCAACGTTTAATTTTGTCAGCTCGACCTACTTTCATAAGCAACGTTTCATTTTCTAACAGTGACCTACTTTCATAAGCAACGTTTTCATTTTCTAACAGTGACCTACTTTCATAAGCAACGTTTCATTTTCTAACAGTGACCTACTTTCATAAGCAACGTTTTCATTTTCTAACAGTGACCTACTTTCATATGCAACGTTTAATTTTGTCAGCTCGACCTACTTTCATAAGCAACGTTTCATTTTCTAACAGTGACCTACTTTCATATGCAACGTTTTATTTTCTAACCATGACCTGCTTTCATATGCAATGATTCGTGTCCTCATCTTGTCATAGTTTCATTTTCCCCATTGTCTTATGTTCATATGCAGCGATTCGTGTCCTGATCTTAAACAAGTCATGTAGCACTCACTACACAGTTATAATAGATAAATTATTCGTTCACATCATCATGTGCATAATTGTTTTCTACGAGAAATCTAACACTTCTGTGGTCTTTCATAAAGTATTCATTATATGTGTTATTTTACTTGTTCATTTCTATGATTACTGGTCGAGTGGTTATGGTCACATACTCAGTGGTATGAGCTGACCATATGCAAACTATACCTTCAATTTATTTCTTAACTGTACTAAACTTTAGTAAGCTCCTGTAGCTCAAGCGGAAAGTCAGCTCGATCACAAACCCAAGCTGTAGTCAGCTTGATCACAAACCCAAGCGTACCTGGTCAGCTAAGAGTCGCTAACTGCTTACAAGCTAATGCAGCTTGTATCTAGTCCCCAGAGGGGGAGGGGAGGGCGGGCTGATCGTCTAGTACTAAGCTAAACTAATTATCATCACTATCAGATGTCCTGTCTGCTGACGTTGGAAACCAGAACTCTTCACAAATCTGTGTTCCTAGTGTTGGCGCTTTCCCCCTGAGATGATGTTATATGTTTTTATCAACACTGTTTATCACTGCCATCGACTATCTCTTTTGTCCACTATGTTTTACCATTGTCACGATATGTTATAACCCCTGCCTTGCCCACATTGCCAGCACACACAAAATTACTGGGTTTTTTCTGTACGTTTGCATGAGTTTTTATTTTACATATTCAAACACTGTTTTTAGTTAAGCGTGCATATAGATATATATAGATATATATATATATATATAAAAGATATAAGAAATGTGCAATACAGAAGCGGCAATGCTTAATTTTCTTTGCTTGTTAATAGACTTTCACTTTGAGGTTTGTGTAATATATATATATATATATAGTAACATATATAATAGCACATATATACATGGGAGGTACAATGTTTTCAAGGTAGGATGCCCTACGCTCCTGTAATATTTTCGTTTCCCCTTTGAGGAGCATTTTTTTGTCTTTGTTGATCTAGTGTTTAGTACTAACACATGTCCATGGGTCACTCTGTTATCTATAGTCAGGTGAGAAATACCTGATACATGTACATCTTAGTAAATACTATTTTATGTACAAGACGAGAATTTTAACGAGAGCAGGAAGATTCAGACAGAACACGCCTTCTTTTTTTATGAATATATGGTCAACAAAAACTAAATCATACAAGACAGAATGTGATTGAAATCAATATGAACAGATTGTAAAATAGGGAAATCATAAACCAAGTCCTACCACGTACAGACAGGAATTATCACAGTACACATAAACACATACACTATGTGAAACATACATAGTATAACACATATAAACATATAGACAAAAACAGATACAAAAAATAATGGGTGCATATAAAAAAAAACCCCAAAAACCGAACAAAATATGCATAACCTTAACTACATAAAACAAATTCATTTATCAACATACAAATATACATACAGACAAACGAAAAACAAGATTCATAAAATAATATATACGTAAAGAAATAAACACAAAAATAATTAATTATTTCAACTATATTACACACATACTACACATAATTATGTGCACACAAACATACAACACATATATAACTACAAGTACATACAGCACGTACATATATATACACACACACCAACACCAGATATACACACACACCAACACCAGATACACACACACACAGATAACGACAACAAACTGTTAAATACGAATACCATACAACTGTATACATGGACTCAACACGCTCACATATACGCATATACTCTCAACATACAAAAGCATACAAACATAACACATATGAACACACAGACTATAACGAAAACAGAAAGTTGTTAACAACATGGACCACAAAAATGTTAGACTAGAACAAACAAAAACCAAAATAATGTATGACTTCAAATAAAATAAAATAAAATGCCAGGTGAACATACAAATTCCCAACCCAAAATGAAATAACATACACAAACGAACTGAACGTACATCAATGTTACTAAGCTGAAAAAAAAAACCAAAAACAAAAGTGATGATTTACAGATGAAACAAAAGAAAATATAAAAATAGGCAAAAGACTACAAAAAGCAACAAAATATTGGAAATGATAAACGGGCAAGCGATGATAGACAAGAGAAATGAAGGCAACCCTCACCTTGGTATGTCACTGACACAGCAGTAATTGTAGGAACATTACAGGACGGAAGGGGGGAAAAAAGAGACATGGTTAGTACAAACATTGTCACTTGTAAATATGGGGATAAGTCTCGTGGTATGCTGTAAATATGGGAATAAGTCTTTTTGTGTGGTCTACCATAACTATGGGAACAAGTCTCATGGTCTGCTACAACTATGGGAATAGTCTCGTGGTCTGCTACAACTATGGGAATAGTCTCTTGGTCAGCTATACCTATGGGAATAGTCTCGTGGTCTGCTACAACTATGGGAATAGTCTCGTGGTCTGCTATACCTATGGGATTAGACTGCTGTAAATAAGGGAACAATCTGGTAGTCTGTTGTAAATAAGGGAACAGTCTGGTAGTCTGTTGTAAATAAGGGAACAGTCTAATGGTCTACAATAACTATAGGAATAGTCTAATGGTCTGTTGTAAATAAGGGAAGAATCTGGTAGTCTGCTGTAAATAAGGGAACAATCTGGTAGTCTGCTGTAAATAAGGGAACAGTCTGGTAGTCTGTTGTAAATAAGGGAACAGTCTAATGGTTTACAATAACTATAGGAATAGTCTTATGATCTGTGTAAATAAGGGAAGAATCTGGTAGTCTGCTGTAAATAAGGGAACAGTCTAATGGTCTACAATAACTATAGGAATAGTCTTATGGTCTGCTGTAAATATGTGAGCGTCATGTGCAGTAAATATGTGATTAGTATATGGTGTTCTGCAGTAAAACTGAGATAGCATCCTTCGTGTAGCAAGTTCTTTGCAGAACGTGGCTCTCATTATAATCCTCCTGAAAGATTCCATCTCTAGCCAATTCTACCGCTTTCTATATTGTCACATTCAAGGTATCTTTAATGTCCTGTTACCACCGTTGTCTTGTGTGTCCCTTGCCTCGTCTTACAGAAACCATACCCCCCATTATTGCTCTCTTCTTGGGTGTCTCTTGCCACGTCTTCCAGGAATAATAAAAATAATAATTCCTCTCGTACCGTTATACGTTACATAGGGTCTGCAAGTAATTTCTCCATACCGCTCTATCCTTTGGCAACTCGCTCAATCTCATCCATGGAACTGGGACTGATATTTCTTGCCTCTCTCAGCAAAGTTCGTTTCAGGGTCTCCTTAGGTCGACCTCTCTTTCTTGAACCTTTTTCATCCCACTTTAATGCCTGCTTTGATAATCGTTGATCATATCTCCATCTTCTCTTTCTTACAGGAATAATGCATTTAATTATTGCTCTCTCTCCCTCTCTTTAAACCACCGTGACGTTTAATATGACCAAAATATTTTAGTTTCCGAGACATTCTATTGTTTACTGGTCAATGTTTCTTGATGTTAAGACCTTGTAGGATATCTATATATCTTCTCTTCAATGTTCAGTGTGTTCCAATTTGTTTTAAAATATTTCCTTTAATCCTTGTGCTATAGTCCTGATATTTTCTATATGGATGTTAAACAGGTATTTGGAGAGGATGCACCTTTCTCTTATTCCCATTCGCACCTCGAACCATTCTGTGGTTTCGTCAGCTACTCTTAACATCTGCTGGTTATTTATGAAATAATGTTTCGATTAGGTGAATCAAATGTGATGGAATCTACTATGTGCCTCGTTGTTCCAAGGCCTCGGGTGTGGTCTATAAAACAGGTATAGAGATACACATTATGTTCTCTGCCTTTCTCTGAGATATTTCTCATATTAAAATTCTCATCTCTAGTGCCTCTGCTTTTCTCTGAGATATTTCTCATATTAAAATTCTCATCTCTAGTGCCTCTGCTTTTCTCTGAGATATTTCTCATATTAAAATTCTCATCTCTAGTGCCTCTGCTTTTCTCTTGAGATATTTCTCATATTAAAATTCTCATCTCTAGTGCCTCTGCTTTTCTCTTGAGATATTTCTCATATTAAAATTCTTATTTCTAGTGCCTCTGTAATCTTAGAAATCTGTCTGCACTTCATGTTATAGTCTGTCCATTAATTCGTGAGCACGTTTGAAATTGGATTCCTCGGAAACTACCTGTTGGATCTCAGTGATTTTTGCAAGCAGCCTTAGAATATCCATGACGCTACAGAAATATTTTTTTTTCCAAGAAAATTTGATGTAGTTTGAAATATTTCTTCTTCAGGTTATATTAAAATCAACCTCACCGGATTGTACACAATAGTAACAGATCTACGGTACACAATAGTAACAGATCTACGGTACACAGACGCGTTGTTCTAAAATACATTATGGTAACATAGAAATATCGTGAGTATACAACAATTTCACGAAATCCCGTGCACCTAACCCAGTCGACTTTGAAAGCGGAAAGCATATGACGTTATAATTGGGATACCGTTGTATAGTTATAGGCGTATCTCGCTATTTGTATGAAACTATTGTATCATATTTGTTGGTTTATCAAAACTGACATTGATATCACATTCATAATGAGTCTGAAGTGCACATTTATAACAATGCAGAAGGTTACAGTTTTACTATACCAACACTTCCGTAGGGAATCTAAGAGAGGTCATCTATATTGCGATATTCATAACCCTAGAAACGAACGCAACTGGCGCTTGGTCTGAATAGAGAATCCTTTTCCCGATGGATTAAACAGGACACAAAGTGCACTAATGTCAAGCAAGGACGGAAAAGAACAATTGACGACTTTCACATAGATGTCATAAGACGGAGCTCTTGAAAATGTTTGCGACAAATCAACTTGTTACTCTCAGGAAACTGAAATTAAAACTGCAATCAGATTGCAGCATAGACATTTCTAAAGTACTCTATGAAAAATTGTAAGAGCCGCCGGCTTCACATTCAGAAAAACTATAGGCGGCAGGAATATTATTTGTGAAAAGCCACATTTAATTGCTGCCCGAAGTAAATACCTGATGCAGATCCGTGAGCGGCGGAGGAAAGGCTATGCTATTGTATATTTGGACGGATCCTGGGTCAATGCTCACCACACCAATGCTAAAGAATGGCAATCAGTAGACGGTGAACAGAAAGAAAAAATACCAAGCAGCAAAGGCCAGCGTATTATACTAACACATGCAGGAAGTAGTGAAGAAGGTCTTGTCCATATCATGCTCAATCCGATAGAGCTTGTCTGGGCTAAAGTAAAAGGGCAAGTTGCCGAACAGAACAGGACGTTTAAAATGTGTGATGTTGAAGTTCTGACACGTGAGTCCTTCTCAATGATAGACATGCAGTTCTGGAAGAAGTGTGTTGAACATGTGCTCGAGAGGAAGACGAGTACTGGCACCGAGATGGATTACAATTTGTCCAGCCAGTAACAATTATCAACCTCATGGAATCGTCAGATTCGGGATGATACAAATCATATTTTGATTACAGACTGAGAAATAGCAACGTATACATTTCCATATCCAAATGCGTCTACCATCATACAATTTGTGGTGAAGTTAAGACACCCTGGGGTCTAATGGTGACCGAAGGGAGGACTAACTGTTGCATATTGTATCCAAGTTCACGATTGCACATAAAGGGCAACACACTTAATTACTTGACCTATCAAGTTAATATGGAGATACACCTATGAATAGAATTGACATGGACAAATTCTAGGGGTACTGTAAAATCTAAAATTTGAGCCCCGTATTTGCAATTGTCATAAAAGATCAAAGGAATTCGCCGATGCGCAAAATCCGTAGCATCTATGGACTACTGGTTAGCTTTATTTTAGCGTCATGGATATTCTAAGACTGCATGCAAAAAAATCACTGAGATCCAACAGGTAGTTTTCGAGAAAATCAATTTCAAACGTGCTCACGAATTAATGGACAGACTATACATCATTTTCTTATCTATGATATTGTAGTCCTTCCTTCGTTCTTCACCTTTAAACTCCCAACGGAGCACAGGTCTTCAACAAACTTCTTCCAGCTCTTCCTCTCTCTTGCCATCCCTTCCAATTATTTCCATGTTTTAATTGTTCATATTGTAGTAGTCTGCAGTAAATCTGGGACAGTGTCGTAACCAGTTGTAGATCTGCGATATTGTCGTAGTCTACATTAAAAGTCTTTATTACTACTACTACGGTTGCCATTTTGACCTAGAAATATATTGATTGGTTACTTTAACAAGTAGGCAGTTGATGAATCACTGGTGTTTGGGATAGAGTCAGTCACTTGAAACTGAGTCACTGTCGTTTGGGATTGAATCACTGTCGTTTGACACTGAGTTATGGTTGCTTGGGGTTGAGTTCCTATTGCTTGGGATTCAGTCACTGTCGCTTGGGGTTGAGTCACTGTTGTTTGGGATTGAGTCAGTCGCTTGATGCTGGGTCACTGTCGTTTGGGATTGAGTAACTCGCTTGACGCTGGGCCACAGTCGTTTGGGATTGAGTCCATGTCGCTTGGGATTGAGTCCGTCGCTTGATGCTGGGTCACTGTCGTTTAGGATTGAGTAACTCGATTGACGCTGGGCCACTGTCGTTTGGGATTGGGGCCACTGTCGTTTGGGATTGAGTCCATGTCGCTTGGGATTATGTCACTGTCGTTAGTGGGCTGAAGGATCATGTTCATTAGCAAAGGTGAACAAATGCGATGACAGCTGACCAATCTGAGTGGATGCAAACGTTTATTAGAAACATGGGGTTAAATCATATATAAACATGAGGATAGCTGGTGATGGTGGCTAGAGCTACACATAAGGAAGGTTAGGGTGTTGGTCAGATGTCAATTTGTAATCATGACGGATGTCTACTGGTCTACTGAACAACTTGACAAGAACGTTAGGCTGAATACACAGTATACCATCATTTATTCATAGGCTACTAGTTTATGTACTATTGTGATAAGTTTTGTGCGTTTTCAACTTGTACAACTTGTTATTTGTAAATTATACACACTGCGACAACAATATGAACTACTGCTACTAAACTTTCTTGCTCCCTGTAGAGCATATGCCTGCAACTCTAGCATTCATCCTACTACTACGATCACCACCATAAGCACAACTAAGTCTTATGTTCCCATTTAATAGATAATTACATATTATTATTATTATTATTATAGATAATTTATATAGATATAAATTACAGCAACTCCACTCTACTGGTGCCGCATCTGCCACCAACGATATATTTTTTTGCTTCCCGTAGAACATATAATTGCAACTGTTGTATTCCTCCTGTTCTATTACCACCACAACCACGCCTTATGCTACCAGTTACTTGTGTGTCGCAGCCTCCTTCTACTCTACTAACACCACCACAACCACGCCTTATGCTACCAGTTACTTGTGTGTCGCAGCCTCCTTCTACTCTACTACCACCACCACAACTACGCCTTATGCTACCAGTTACTTGTGTGTCGCAGCCTCCTTCTACTCTACTACCACCACCACAACCACGCCTTATGCTACCAGTTACTTGTGTGTCGCAGCCTCCTTCTACTCTACTACCACCACCACAACCACGCCTTATGCTACCAGTTACTTGTGTGTCACAGCCTCCTTCTACTCTACTACCACCACCACAACTACGCCTTATGCTACCAGTTACTTGTGTGTCGCAGCCTCCTTCTACTCTACTACCACCACCACAACCACGCCTTATGCTACCAGTTACTTGTGTGTCGCAGCCTCCTTCTACTCTACTACCACCACCACAACCACGCCTTATGCTACCAGTTACTTGTGTGTCACAGCCTCCTTCTACTCTACTACCACCACCACAACCACGCCTTATGCTACCAGTTACTTGTGTGTCGCAGCCTCCTTCTACTCTACTACCACCACCACAACCACGCCTTATGCTACCAGTTACTTGTGTGTCGCAGCCTCCTTCTACTCTACTACCACCACCACAACCACGCCTTATGCTACCAGTTACTTGTGTGTCGCAGCCTCCTTCTACTCTACTACCACCACCACAACCACGCCTTATGCTACCAGTTACTTGTGTGTCGCAGCCTCCTTCTACTCTACTACCACCACCACAACCACGCCTTATGCTACCAGTTACTTGTGTGTCGCAGCCTCCTTCTACTCTACTACCACCACCACAACCACGCCTTATGCTACCAGTTACTTGTGTGTCGCAGCCTCCTTCTACTCTACTACCACCACCACAACCACGCCTTATGCTACCAGTTACTTATATTGCAGCGACTGTCGCTTTCTCCTGCCGCCACCATTAAACATTCTCGTTCCCCGTAGAACATATGACTGCAATTGTCGCAGCCTCCTTCTACTCTACTACCACCACTACTAAATCTTATATTCCCAGCTACATATTTTGCAGCAACTGTCGCTCTCATACCTTCCGCTACCGCTTCTACCAACACCACTAAAGCCTCTTGTTCCTAGTGACGTGAAACAGAGTACTCCACAACTAAAAATCACTACTTCGAATTCAAAACATTGTTCCCTGTGGAACATAATGCTGCAATTATCGCCCTCCACCAAATAATATTGGGGGTGGTCTTCTTCAGCTCTGTCGATAAGACTTTAACCTCTCTGATGTTCTCCTTTACTATTTGTTTCGCCAGGTATTCTTTGACTACTGCAATATTCTGTGTTTTAAGTCGTGTTGGTGAGCGTCTGTAGCTCAAGCGGTAGTGAGCTCGATCACGAACCCAAGCGTACCTTGTTCAAACCCCACGATGGGCAAGTTTGGAAGCAAAATTCGTTTCCGTGGGATTTTTACAAGAGGTAAAAATAGACCTCACCGTTCAGAAAGCAATGGCAAACTACTGAACGTATAAGTGGTGCCTAGAAAAATCAACGACTCGTTTACTGTGGTTGATGGCTACGTTCTTTAGGATATGCCACGATTTTCATTTTCAAGTTGTGTTGTGTGCTTTACTATATCAACTTTTACAACAGAAAATACACGTCATAACAGGAGGTGATACTCGCCAAAAGCAATTTTTAAAATAGTAACCCTCCTACTCCTTCTCTCTCTCTCTTCATCAAATAACAGAACAGATTCTTTCAAAGCAGTCCATCTTATCTTCTTTTTCTTTGCCATCAAGTGTTACATGTTGTCACAATGTGGTTCTATCGTCGTCTCCAGATATACACAGAACATGGGAGTTGTTGATTGTGTCACAGACTGTGTGTGTGTGTGTGTGTGCATATTACTTTCTCTCACGAGACATTTATTTATTGACATTACGTGGACATGTTGAAGATTTCAACTGACACCGTATCTCTTGATCTTATAGAACTTGTTTTTAATATGGTGTGTCCATGATTGGCTTCTCTTTGACATGATGGGATGTATCTATGCATCATTTCATAATTATTTTATGTCTTTAAGCTCTTCTTTTTGTCTCAAATCATGTTTTGTCTCACAGCGTCATGATACGAATAGATTTATAGAACGGGCTTTTGTGTGAGATTCATAAGTAGTGCTTTTCGTCGCCTATGTTAGTTCTAAAGTCCACCTTTTTTGCGTCGCCGACCTTTCGCTTTGTATCCACTGTATCGGAGTAACATTGCACTTTGAGGCACACTGTTTGTTGGTAATCGGCATGTGTGGCCGAACCATTTCATTTGTTGTTTCTTGATGAAGTTCAGTACTGATGTTGTACCCAATTTTTCCCTGATGTCTTCATTTCTAAACCGGTCTCTTCTTGATGCTCCCAGCATTCTGCATAGACACTTCATCTGTGTCGTGACTAGTCTTCTTGGTACTCCCAGCATTCTGCATAGACACGTCATCTCTGTCGTGACTAGTCTTCTTGGATCAGTCTCATACACTCATTGTGTGACATTCTTGTATTCACATTCTGCATAGACACTTCATCTGTGTCGTGACTAGTCTTCTTGGTATTCCCAGCATTCTGCATAGACACTTCATCTGTGTCGTGACTAGTCTTCTTGCTACTCCTAGCACTCTGCATAGACACTTCATCTGTGTCGTGACTAGTTTTCTTCTTGATACTCCTAGCACTCTGCAGAAACACGTCATCTCTGTCGTGACTAGTCTTCTACTTGATACTCCCAACACTCTGCATAGACACTTCATCTGTGTCGTGACTAGTCTTCTTGATACTCCTAGCACTCTGCATAGACACGTCATCTGTGTCGTGACCGAGACCGATAAATCTCTCCGTAGAAAAGACAGTATGCATGCATAAATTATGTGACTTAAACAACACATATACACTTAGTCTGATCTTGTTTCAATCTTGCTTCATTTAACACAAGATCGATACTACTGTCTATTTGAATGAGTTTGTTCTCACTTCCTTACTAACCATGATGACCATTGACCGCTTGATTCGACTCTGGTCAACGGCTAATGGAGAAATTAAATTTACCGTTATCTGCACATCTGGGAATTGTTAGACACGACCAGAGCTTGTGTCAGTGAACAACATGAAAAACGGGTCAACAGGCACTTTAGTGGATCAATCAAAACTGAGAACCCTACATGGTAGCCTAACTATGCCCTACCTGTTTCCTAGCAACATAGACGATAGCAGTTTCCTGTACTATTCTTTTAATGATTGACATCCTGTCACGATTACATATTGAGGCATCAACACATGGCAGGTGTTATACAGTTAACATCAACAGATATTGTAGGCAGTAGTGATACATGTCTCGTGTCAGTCTGTGTATGTGATGGGAGTGCGTGTGCGTGTTTACTGTCTATGAGTTAATCAATGTGATCGTATGGTACCATCTTCATCTGAGATCGCTGCTCATCTAAGACTGAGATTCCGAATTCTCTGTTATATTCTTGTAACTGACCATTGTTATTGTATTGTAGTTCTGGCTATCTTGTAACTGACCACTGTTATTTTATTGTATTGGATATCTTGAACTGCCATGCTTGATTAGTTCTGGCTATCTTGTAACTGACCACTGTTATTGTATTGTAGTTCTGGCTATCTTGTAACTGACCACTGTTATTGTATTGTAGTTCTGGCTATCTTGTAACTGACCACTGCTATTGTATTGTAGTTATGGTTATCTTGTAACTGACCACTGTTATTGTATTGTAGTTCTGGCTATCTTGTAACTGACCACTGTTATTGTATTGTAGTTCTGGCTATCTTGTAACTGACCACTGTTATTGTATTGTAGTTCTGGCTATCTTGTAACTGACCACTGCTATTGTATTGTAGTTCTGGCTATCTTGTAACTGACCACTGTTATTGTATTGTAGTTCTGGCTATCTTGTAACTGACCACTGTTATTGTATTGTAGTTCTGGCTATCTTGTAACTGACCACTGTTATTTTATTGTAGTTCTGGCTATCTTGTAACTGACCATGTCGTCTTCTTATCACTAGTTTTCCTTCTTCTATGGTCAATATTTCAGCTATTCCACTTCCCCTAATGCTGCTGTGTGGTGATATCAACTGAACCACTGCTATTCACTGAATATTCTGAGCTATACTCTCTCTCTAGAGTTTTCCTTCAAAACCATTTAAGTAGGTTGGTTTTCAATGCGATCCTACCCACCAGAGCATCCATCATGGTCGCTAGTTTCCCATACATTTGATATGTGTTATTTTATCTGTATGTGAATGTATGTTTATAACTATAAGAGTGTATGATATGTGAGTTCTTGTACGCGTTTGTGTGTATTTTATCTTAGTGTGTCTATATCCATGTTAGTAATATGTGTGTATACGTTATCTTATGCGATCGACGTCAAGACACATTGGACATTCACTACGCTCTAGCAGCCATCATATAGTCCACCTGCTCACCGTATCCATGAGAAGTTGATTAGTATACCTTCTCTCTCTACCACGAAGACGACACTGCCTGGCATGTCCAAACTTAACTTTGTCCTCCGCTGCAGCAGCCATCACACAGTTCACCTGCTCACCGTACTCATAAGAAGTGGATTAGTATACCTTCTCTCTCTACCACGAAGACGACACTGGCTGGCATCTCGAAACTTAACTCCTAATTCTCACAATCGTTCCAGTATCTGAGACTCGCCCATACCACATAAATGAGAGCGTACGCATTGATATGTGTGTGTTGTATTTTAATGGGTGTGTGTTTTAGTGTTTGTTGTTGCGTGTATATATGTGTGCGCCTGTACAAATGGATGTATGCGTGTGCATGCAAGTAAGGTTACCTGTGAGTGGTCGTGTGTTTTGAATGGGACACCTTCAAACAAATGGAAAGTTATCACCGTGTCTACATCTGAACAATATCAACAGACACAGAATCTGACGCACAAGCAGGATTCCATTGATGTCAATGTTTGTTAATGGTCTGGCATTTCCTGCTTGCACTTGAATGATTTGAGCTTATATGTGTGTCAATTCTTCTGTATAAACATATATATGTATTTCTATGTAAGTGTATTGTTGTTCTTGAATAATATATATATATTTATATATATATTATAATATATATAATGTGTGTGTGTGTGTGTGTGTGTTAGTACAGGCAATCACATATCAGAATAAATATATGTACACTGAGTTGATATAAAATAATGCGTAAAGTATATTAGAAATGCAATAATATTTTACATTGCTATATAACACAACCTAGACACATATGTCCAGTATGTTTCATAAATAGTTGTATGTTACACAAAGATGCTAGTGATATGTTCAACCATATTATAACAACAAACAAATGATTCAATTCCCTGTATCTTTGTTTAACAATATTTAACCCCTTCATACCTCTGAGCCTATACACTAGCTTGGGTGTATTTGTTAAGATAACGCAAAGGCAGTATACAGACTAATTAAGTATACATTTAAAAAAATGTTCATCTGGAGGTTTACAACAAAAAATTCGCCTGGAGGTTTAAAAATAAAAGTTCGTCTGAAAGTTTAAAAACAAAAAGACGGAGTGAAAAGTTTAGCATGGCAACAGAACATATTAGAGTAACAACGAAATAATATTTAAACATATATATGGGACAGTAATATGTTGTGCCCGCATATTAAATTGTCTGTTATTAAAGAAAATTGCTATGATTGAAGAAATAGATATATAGATTTAGTGCTATTGAATGTGTGTTCAAGTGGATTCATATTTGCTATATAGATAATATTTCATAACATGTGAATTAGTGTTGACAAACATGATTCAAGCTGGTGTTATAGCGACAAGATTTGCGTCAAACATATAACTTTATCTCAATTGTATTTTATTATTATATATAATAGTCTAATCAGGAGCAGCAGTAATACAGACAACAATAACAACACCGGGAGTTGGAAGGGGAGCTGGTATCTGTCATCAACATCGGTTGTACATAACATATTCATGTGAACAACACAACAAACAGCTGACATTACAATTTTTGTTATGTATTTTCAGGATTAACAGTTCCGTAGATTACTGTACTTTGCTGAAGTTACATTGTGTTTTCATAATAAATAATTCACGCAGACAGTCTATTACACTTCGTCAAAAGTATATTTTGTTTTCTTACCCAATAACTCGTGTAGATAGACTACTTCACATAGCTAAAAGTAAATGTTTCTATCTTTCTACTAAATAAATCCTGCAGATAGCATCTTCATAATCAATAATTCGTACAAATAGTCTACTGGGTATTTACTTTGTAAGCCCATAAAGGATAATTTCCTAGATGCAAATTGCAAGTGAGATTTTCAAAGGATTGACGGACTACATTTATCTCAGGGGATAAACTTCGAGAAAAAAATACAAGTTATCTAAAGTACACAGAAATAAAGGTAAGATTTAAAATCACAAAGACTTGACAAACATGAAACAAATCATATACCTGCCAGGTTTATGATTATATATATATATATCTTCAAGAGAGGAGATATTTGTAAGCGATAAGTTTATGAAAGTTTTCACTAAATATCAGTTCAATAAGAAATGACTTATTTGGGGGTGTGTCTCGACCACATACAGGCTTAATCCCACAAGTTAACATACAAACAAACAAACATACAACTTGACGAGGGTCAATATTACATCAATCTAAAACAGTATGCAAACATGATTTGTGAGTGCTTGATTGTTACATACAAACAACACCTATGTTATTATGAACAATATGAGCAAACCATCCAACAATAAGCAACATTGTGCCATGCTTGTTATGAACCATATTAACATAATGTGTATGCGCACACATACTATATATACATAAGAAAGAATATCAACATTTGTACAGCAAACATATGAAAAGCATATAGAATTATTCAATGATTATGCGAAGTGTGGGTCTGTGGGTAAATCGTCAAACCTGGAAGGTAAAAATATGTAGATGGCATATGATGATTCAATGATTATATGACAAATAGGGGTAAAGGTCATGTGTTTCACCTGAAAGGAAAAAGTTGTTATTAGTCGTAACCAGGTAAGAGACTAACAACCTATCAGACGCTGACCAGGTAAGAGACTAACACATTATCAGACGCTGACCAGAAAAGAGACTAACACGTTATCGATACTGACCAGGAAGAGACTAACACGTTGACGCTGACCTGAGATAACACCTCTGAGCTGACCTGGAAAGGCGAAGAGACTAACACATTATCAGACGCCTACACTAGTATTACATCATCAAGGTGCGTATCCTTTATAGGACGTTGCTCTCTTTGCAGCACATCTGAAATTCACTCTGTCTCTTGCCAGTTCACCCACTTCGTTGATGGTCATATTCATGGTTTCTTTAATATCTTGTAGCCATCTTCTTCTTGGTCTGCATCTGCGTCCTGGGACCATGCCCTCTAGTATTGTTCTTTCAGGCCATCGTGACGCTTGATGTGACCAAAGTATGTAATTTTTCTGTATAGTATGTTGTTTATCAGTCAATTCTCTTTAACATTTAGTTCTTTCAGGACATCAGTGTTCTTTCTTTTTTCTGTCCATGGTATTCGTAGGATCTTTCTGTAGCATTTAGTTTCGAAGGATTGGATTTTCGTTCTTACATCTGCACTAAAATCAGGGATATCTGGAAAAATATCTCGATCGCTTCATGAGAGAGAGAGAGAGATCTAACCTGGTACCTTAGGAACGAGGATGAGCACTAACCTCTACACCACGAGACCCCCACGAGATAGACATTAAGAAAACATGTATAAAATAAATCAATGTGCTCCACCATATGAGACAAACGAAGCAGTAATCATATTTCAAGCTTCATTGATGCCAAATACAATGTTATGAATGGACAGCTCTTTCTACGTTATTATATATGTTAAAACAAGCCAAGCAGGCAGTAGTTTAGCATTCACATAAGCATATGAATTTCATCGAGGAAAGTGCGTAATTGAATAGTAAACATATAAGCAAACAGTCTGTATATTGAGGAAAGTATGTAAAGAACTAAATGTTAAAGAGAATTGGCTGATAAACAACATACTATACATAAAAATTACATACTTTGGTCACATCAAGCGTCACGATGGCCTGGAAGGAACAATACTAGAGGGCAGGGTCCCAGGACGCAGAGGCAGACCAAGAAGAAGATGGCTACAAGATATTAAAGAAACCATGAATATGACCATCGACGAAGTGGGTGAACTGGCTAGATACAGAGTGAATTTCAGATGTGCTGCAAAGAGAGCAACGTCCTATAAAGGATACACACTTGATGATGTGTAACGATTCACAGTGAATTGAATAGTAAACATATAAGCAAACAGTCTGTTTATTTGAGAAGAAATCTAAAGTTCAAAGAAAATTCATATTTTAAATAAATGACATATAGTTGATGACAAATATCTCAGATGTTGGTTGAAGCATGACATCAGTTATGTATCTACGTTCTGAAATAGTTGCTGATTTACAATGGAAGATGTGGACTCTTGAGGATTTCTCTTGGACAAGAGGAAGATGAATAATATAACTTTAAAAACACAAAGTACATATTTAGTTCGCAAATAGGAGTCTGTAATTTGATTTACTGATGGATGTGGTGAAGTGTTGTAGGTTCGGGGTCAGTAAACCGTATGACATTCTCTAACAGTTGTTTAGGTATGTTGTAGTAATGTTGATCATTATGTGTTTAGTTGAGTTGTGTAATGTTGATCAGTGTAACAGTGGTGTTTAGTTGTATGTTGTAGTAATGTTGATCAGTGTAACAGTAGGGGTTTAGTTGTATGTTGTAGTAATGTTGATCGTGTAACAGTGTGTTTAGTTGTATGTTGTAGTAATGTTGATCAGTGTAACAGTAGTGTTTAGTTGTGTGTTGTAGTAATGTTGATCTGTGTAACAGTAGTGTTTAGTTGTGTGTTGTAGTAATGTTGATCAGTGTAACAGTAGTGTTTAGTTGTATGCGGTTGTAATGTTGATCTGTGTAACAATGGGTTAGTTGTGTGTTGTAGTAATGTTGACCTGTGTAACAGTGGTGTAGTTGTGTTGTAGTAATGTTGACCTGTGTAACAGTGGTGTAGTTGTGTTGTAGTAATGTTGACCTGTGTAACAGTGGTGTAGTTGTGTTGTAGTAATGTTGATCTGTGTAACAGTAGTGTTTAGTTGTGTGTTGTAGTAATGTTGACATTTCAAGAGTGGTTTATGTAACTGCACTAATAGTCGGGATGTAGACAACATATATGACACTGAAATACTGCCGCCGCAGCCGCTGCTGCTGCTGCTAGGCTCGCGGGCAACCACAATGACATCACAAAATCCATGCTACAAAACAGCAACCAATCACACATCCAGGCATAAGAAAAGTAGAATGAATGAATGACCCATATAAATAAACAAACCGATATTGTGGTCATGCAAGGTTATGACCATTAACAGGTACCTACGTCATTCTGTTTGCATATCTCATGCGTGATTGATTACACGTTTATCATAGCAGGTACTGTACATAACACTAGCGCGTACACACACACTGACTAGGCTGTAACAACTCATGCGTGATATAATGAAAGACTGCCAGTACATGCCATTGCATTCACACAACATATACATATATATACATAAATATGAACATTTTAGCATTGCTATGCTGTTAAATTATACAGCATCTATTATCAGTTCAGTATCAGCCTGTATTAATGTTAGTATCATTACTATCAAACATGTACTGTAACAATATGAGAGAAGTATTTCATTATGGTATGATTTCTAACTGAAACTATACCATATGATAGAATAAATATCGGTGTATAATTCTGTATAACGTAATCCAACTTGAGGAATGGTTATATATATGTTATGTTATTTATAACATGCAAACAATAACATAACTGTTAGTGTAGTTAGTTATACTATAGAATCTTCTTATAGAGTTAATTTGTATGCTTGTTGGTCAACACTTTCTGATATGATATAACCAAAGCAATACATGATTTGCTGCTAAAGACGTATATATACGTTTTCCCCATTCACTTCTAAAGACGCATTAACACGTCTGTTACTATCTCTCCTATGTGGACTAAAGACGTGTTAACACGTTATACATTGCTACTGTCACTGCTATAGGCGTACATTCACGTTTGTGACCTAGAAACAAAGAGCAGCTATTTTTAGCTCAGCCTTCGGAAAATATGTAGCAGCGAAAGGGTTAAGGTTGAGTAGGCGTGACTAGTCTTAAAGTTTTAATCCTCTCAAACTTAAATATAGTGACTAGAGCACTTGCTATGTAGACGTGTGGTCACAGAACAAATTCCTCAGTTGGTGTGCAGCTTTAAGCCCTCGTCAACAACGGCTTTCAGATCGATCCAGCCTCAATTGGGAACCAGAGGAAAACTTCAAAGTAAAGGTGTCCCGCTAGATGTTGGTCGCATACATTACCCATCATGTGTAGTTTCTCAAAGATTAGTACGGGCATAACACTGAATCTTCTACCATACCCCATGGTTTGAAAACTGGTTCTTCCCTTCTTTGGTGGGCATACTATAAACCAGTATCGGCTCGTGGTAATTTTTGTTGGTGGGGCCAGAAAGATATTTTCGGAAAAATCATGGTTTCGGTTAGGATATATTTTAATGTATAAAATAATAAATACACGTTACACCTTATTTTTAGTGGGGCCTGGCCCCACTGCCCTAATGACGAGCCGTCACTGCTATAAACCATTGTTTGTCTCCCATATTCGATTGTGATCTGCAATGACTTGTCCACTCATCTGATAATTTGGTTCAATAATTCAGTAACTATTAGCTTACTATATAGCTTGAGTAATTCTTCAATTATATCAGTGGCGGCTCGTGTCATTTTTCTTGGTGGGGCCAGACACAAATTTTCGGAAAAATCATGATGTTTTTTAGTATTTACTATTCCGGAAGTTATTCCCCCTTTCGATTATTGGTGGGGCCGGGCCCACTGGCCCTTAATGACGAGCCGCCTTGAATTACATGTTTAATAATCAAGTCTGTGGATACTGATCATATCACACTCAATGAGCATCACTACTTTATTTGTTTGTTTTACAACGAATTATTTTTGTTGTGCTTCAAGATCAAAGTTCATGTCAGGAAACATGATCGCTAGTGCATACAGATCAAAGATGAACGCTGATCATGCTGCGCGCTGGGGAGCTGCTATCCTGTGGAGTTCATTGACTTTGAAAGCATTTTGGACATATATACAAGTGTTAAGGCATGGGGGGTCGTCCAGGTTATATGTGTATATAATAAAATATGCTTTCTTTTGAAAACATTGGAGGTAACAGTAATCTTGAAAACAAGTCTTTCAAATCGAGGGCGAGAGAAGAAAAACAAATCAACGAGAAACATATTTTATGCAAATTAGGGGACACTAACAATTGTCCCCTGCTCTATATGTTTATACAACTACATACCACTTTAACAATTGTCCCCCCTGCTCTATATGTTTCTAACAACTACATACCACTTTAACAATTGTCCCCCCTCCTCTATATGTTTCTAACAACTACATAACACATTAACAAGTGTCCCCTGCTCTATATGTTTCTAACCACTAACTGGTATACTACAATAACAACTGGTGATGACATTTCAATCCTAGAAAAACTTACTATTCTTCTTCATCTTCTTACGTTCGACGCCCGCTATGAATTCAGGCGTACTTATGGCGCTTTGTGTAGCGCTTGTGCCAAATTTTTGCGTGAAGGCCTGTTTTCCTTTATATCAGTGTCCCTTGCCATACAGGCGTATCTTCTCCAAGCTCAGGCGTTATCTCACTATTTTAATTTATTGACATATGTGGCTGATTGATCATTTTTTATTCAATGTTGTTATTTCTGGCAATCTTAAAAAAAAAGAGTTTACATATATTTCTTGTGATTTAAAAACTTGTAGTAGTTAAATTATGTTTTAATGATATTATTGTGTATACACAGAACGAATATAATCGTTTATACACAGAAAGGTTAGCATCGAGTTACCTCCATACACTCTACTCTACCCCTCTAACCTTCACAAAATGAATATGTGGTAGAGATGTAATAACCCCAATCGAAAACAACAAACACATTATATCGCTTACCTCCTTGTGTGGTCAGCACCTGGATTGGGTGTGACATAGGACCTTGACCGATGCTAGAGTAGGCCAGGGCTGTGATTGAATATGTGGCATTTGGAACCAGGCCACTGATAGTTGCCAGGCGGGTGTCGCTCTTAACTTCCTGCTGCTCCCAGAAAAAGATAGGTTCATTTGGTTCTCGCGTGTAAAACACCTTGTATCCCTGTGGAAGCGCAAAAAGAGATTTACCGTAGACGCACATACAAAGTTACATTCACCATTTTGCAGTTGCGTGTCCCTTACCTAAAGAGCTTGCTGATCCATTGCTACAGACAATCTTCAGGGTAGGGAGGGGACTCTATGACTAAGTGGCAAAGACGCTTGCCTGTCGCTCTGAAGCTTGTGGGTTTGAATCCAAGCTGAGCAACACGATCACTTTTTTTCAAGGGACTTCTATGATTGTTGCTGGAGCGAAGGAGTTCGTGATTTGAGCAACACTTTCGGCAAGAAGCGTGAGATTTGTCGACAGATACATAATTTATTGCTCATTGTTCAGAAAGCAAACTGCTGAACGTATAAGTGTTGCCTATAAAATCAACGACTCGTTTATTGTGATTGGTGACAACGTACTGTAAAGGATATGCCAGGATTTAAGAAAAACCTAAAAAGTAGAATTTTATCACAGGAAGATTTATGAAAGAATTACTAATACAAATAATTAAAAGAAACCAGCATTTGCCATGATTAACAATAACAGGAAGAAAATTGACAAGAATGGTTTTGAAGAATAAATTCAGAACTTATCCAACTAGTATTCTCTAAAAAATGTCGTTAGATAATAATTAAGGCCGGTAAATGACCCCATTCAATGATATAAAAATTAGAGACTTTTCTAAATAAATACTTCAAGTGAATACTGTCAATATTTTGATTACATAAAATAACAAATGGAAAACTGCAGAAGAGAACGAATTGCGTACATCCCTAGCAACCTTCTTCAGAAAATAAGAAGATGAGATAGCTTGGACATGTTGTGGAATATAGTGGGGCATCTGGATCTCTTCCATGGAATTGAGTCCAATATGTCTTGCAACTCTCAGTAAAGTTCGTTTCATGGTTTCCCTAGGGTGCTCATCCTTTCTTAAACCCTTTGCCTCCCACTTCAATGTTTCCTATATTATTCTTTGATCATATCTCCTCAAGGTATGCCTAACATATCTCCATCTTCTCTTTCTTATAACAGTTGTTACTAATAGTTGATCAGACATTTCTTTGATTTCATCACTTCTAAATTCGCCCCATTTTATGTTCATTATTTTTAGCAGACATCTATATTAAAATGCGTTCAATTTACTTTCTATATCTTTAGTCATTTCTTAAATATCGCTAGCATATGTTAAGATTGATACAACATTGAAATCGAAAATTAATAATTTAGTTTTAAAACTACATAACGTGCACTTCCATATTTTATTTAGATTTTTAAAAGCTGATGTTGCTTTGACAATTCGTAGTATAATTTCTTTTTTAACATTTCATGTGCAATCAAAATTGCTACCCAAATAGGTGAAATGCTCTGTTATTTTTATCATTTTAGATTCCAGGGTGATATCTGCATTATTTGTCATAGGTATTTTCATTATATTTGGTTTTTTTTCATAGCTTATCTGCAGTCCAAGTTTTGATACTATAGATAACAAGTTGCCTGTTTTTCTTTGCATATCCTGGTTGTTCTTACTTAACCAGGCAATATCATCTACAAAATCGAAATCTTCTAGTTGACTATTTTCTACTATCTCGATGCCAATTTATGTGGATAGTAGATGCTAGATTAAGATTGTGATCATCAAAGAAAATTTGGAGAAGAACAGCGAGAGAGAGAGAGAAGATGGAGGAGAGAGAGCAAAAGAGCAAGATAGAGAGAGTTGACTGACATGAGATATCATGGTTAGATACAAAGATATCGTGCACATCATCATGAAGCCTTGCATCATTTTCAACTCAGACCAATACATAACACTTAATAATCATGGGAATAGAATTCAACCACACTCCAGAGTGCAGCTTGCACATCATCATGAAACTGTTCACACCACACACACTCCAGAGTGCCAGCTGTCACATCATCATGAAACTGTTCACCACCACAACACACTCCAGAGTGCCAGCTGTGTGCACATCATCATGAAACTGTTCACCACCACAACACACTCCAGAGTGCCAGTTGTGTGCACATCATCATGAAACTGTTCACCACCACAACACACTCCAGAGTGCCAGCTGTGCGCACATCATCATGAAACTGTTCACCACCACAACACACTCCAGAGTGCCAGTTGTGTGCACATCATCATGAAACTGTTCACCACCACCTCTTCATGTATCAATCACTGCATGATGTCATTCTTCCTCGAAAACCAGATAAATAGAACACATACAGAACTAAGAAACAACGTAACACATGCAGATACCACTACATAGTATTGATACATATCAGGGACCCTCGCCGGTGCTACGGAGTTCGTGTACTGCAGCTGAGATCTTACTGTGTAAGAAAGAGATCGGAGCACATATGGTTACTCACCGAAGTGCAATGATGATGGTCCTAATAATCAATAAATCAATCAATCAATGGTTAGATATGGTCAGACTTGTAGCGCTGGGGATATCATGTGAATGGTAGTATGTGTCTACTATGAAATCAAGTGGATATGTACAGTGATAATAAATAACAAATTATTAACTCACCTGTATAATGCCATTAGGTATCTTGGGCTCCTCCCAGGTCACGACTACGGTAGTAGCACTTGCTGCACGTGCTTGCACACTTTCAGGTGGACTTCCAGGCGCTATACGGAACGGATAGATAAATAAGTTTCATAAAAAACAGGATTAGAGAAAAGAACGAGAAAAAAGTGAAGACAACAGAAACAAAAGTGAAGACATCAGAAACAATGTATTTTGAAGAAAATCAAAGCAAAAGAAATTTAATAATCTAATAATAATTATAATTTTATTTTTTTTCCGATCCAGAAGCATTGAGCTTTTCAGCCTTCGGCTCGGTGCCATGGACATCGTAACCTTCGGTTCGAGTGCCACGAACTCCCGTAAATCTGGGGAATCTGTGGCTTTTTCTGCCATCTCGCGGAATTGAACCCGCACACACAGAGGATAGTCACCCGTAGTCCAACGCGCTACGAACACGCTGGACAGACGGGCTAATAATTATAATAACAGTACAACATGCACGTTATCTAAAGAGTTTTTAAGTCGGAGGAATGCCTTAATTGGACCAGTTTTACATCACATGGCTCGGTCTCTATCCACAGAAACTGCACGCCACCTGCAGAAAGTATTGTACAAAGCACGAACTCTACAGCTCCGCTAAATTATAGGGTTCTGTCAAAAAATTGCACTCGTGGAGAGAACGGCACGGTCCGGATTCGAACCCGACCTTAGACTTCATAGGCAAGGGCTAATCCTTATCAAGACTCCTCCAATAACTATTTATTAGAGGATATTATATTGCTGATTATAATGTTATCGGTTCAGAATGAACAAAACTATTATACGAACCAAATTTATCATAGATATCGGGCATATGGGATATACAGTTCCACGCGACGTGAGAAGTGTTACCGGCATCATGTCTGTGACTAGTCTCAAGTACAGCGTGCCAGACACTACTATAATTATGGATTACCTAGAATAGCTACGATTAAATTAGCTCCAATAATTAATCTACCCGAAATACTAGGCTAGACGCTGTGTCTGTAGTGAATATTCTAACACGTTATACCTATCGGACAGCTGGAGATGACTTGGAAACTTGAGTAGGAATTTGTTATCAGCATACCTCAACGGCATGAGCACAGTCGGCAAATCTCTGAGATTTGAAGGGTGATGTGCGCGCTACGTTTATCAACTACTACACATACTTTGACACAGAAGAACGTTAATCTGAACCAGTTCAACCAAGATATGTGGCGCATCTTTGCGTTATATATATACACATATACATACAACATACATATAAACTTGTCGCATACCAAAACAACTGCTGTTTTGTGAACTTTCGGAGGGGAAGAGGCACCAGGGCAGACCACTGCTCAGATATAAAGATGTCTGCAAAGCCTCAATGAAAAACTTTTCTATAGGTTCCAGCACATGGGAAAAACTAGCTGATGACAGAGTTGTGTGGAAAGCCAAATTGCGAAAGGGCGCAGTCTTTTGAGAAGAGACTTATGTATGAGCTGAACGACAAGAGAGAAAAGCGAAAACTCAGAAGAAACTCACAGTAAAACACTTGCCAATTGACCGTCTGTAAAGACGAAAAAGGCCATATATATATGTATATTGGGAAAAAAAATTGTTAATGGATTGTTAATAGAAGAACACCTGCAATTTAGAATTTATAGTTAACTCAAGACGTAAGCCGAAGACAACGAAGAAAGTAAGCGTATGATCTTGTAATTTGGAAAGTTAAGTCGGTTAATATGAAAAACTAGACTAAAAAGGGTTTGTTCTTAGGTTGAAATTGCGCGCCCCAGCTTAATGATAATTTAATCCCCTACTTAACAAACAACACACACTTTTTTGGGGAATTCTCCGCAATGAGTTCATTCTTATGTTTCATGTTTGTTGGTCTACACAATTTGATATAACCAAAATAGGTTGAGATGTGTGCCTCGCCATAGAGACGCTTTCACTCCGTTATGTTATTCACTTCCAAAGACATTTATATTGCAATGTACAGTGAACTAGCCAGTATACTGGATTTGCGTCATCTTAAATAATAATTCGAGCCAGCATATCGGATCGGATGTGCGAGAGGGTTAATCCCTTACACAAACAAACAAGACTGGTATAGAAAGAGATAAAACGGGTTCAATTCTCTAAGGCGGGGGAAGAGCCTGACCAACGGGGGTATATCATCTAGATAGCCAGACGCTCGCGGTCAAAGTTTCCCGGTCCACACCAATAGGAGGTTGAGTTAGCTAGTGTGTTCATCAAAGTTTCCCCGTCCACATCACTGGGATGTCGAGTTAGCTAGGGTGTTCTACAGATCCTCAACATGCTATTAAGTTTCCCTTGTCGCCCTTCCTAAGAGAGACTAGCCGGTCCTAACTCTGCTGGGCGCAGAACCAAGAACAGAACACAATTTACAGAATAGTATCTTAGATTTCTCTACGACCACACAGTGAATAAATACGTTAGTTTTCTCCACCCTTCATCTTATACCTTTGATACATGATATCAACGTTCTAACATTAAAGGTTTCTAGCTTCAGTCCTCTCCTGTGAATTGCTGGAAACATTTTACATACTTTTATGTATACCCAGGAATGTGTTCAAAGGACTTGTAGTACGATATTTTCAAGCCATCATCTCTAACGTGCTATATTCCAGATAAAAGACAAAGGAACGAAATAGACACACCAAAAATAACACAACCTAATTGAGAAACTATTTCTCTGTCGCAGGATAAGCTAAACAAAAACGCACAACAGAATTACAGAGCTGATTATTTTGAGAGGCACACGGTGCAAGTACACAGAAATCCCTCAGAATGTCCTCCAACATTGAAGGTTTGGTGTGATACGCTACTGCATAACTATAAACTACTCACTAAAAACGACACACAGGAATGCTTAAACACTAGACCGCAGGTTCCCAAACTTTTTCGGCCCACCGCGCCCTCTTTGCACGACATAAACTTTGTAGCGTGCCCACCCCCCTCATTTTAACAGTTTGCCGACGCCTCCTCTCCCCAAATATATACATGCTCTATTTTCTTTTTTATAGAAAATTGATATATATTTCTGTCATACATGGTCAATTTTCAAATGATTATATATATGAAACAGAAAATGAATGAAAAAATGGATCGTGTAAGACGGGCATAAGATTAATTAAAATGCGTAATTCAAATTTTAAATGATTATTCAATCGCAAAATCACGAAAATAATTTATTTTAAAATATATATTATTAA
This sequence comes from Arion vulgaris, assembly GCA_020796225.1. NCBI lineage: Eukaryota > Metazoa > Mollusca > Gastropoda > Stylommatophora > Arionidae > Arion > Arion vulgaris. Next base: position 35,724,588 of record CM036769.1, on the reverse strand, counting down.
TTTCTTCTTTAAGTAGCCACCGACCCCTAATTGTCTGAACGCCCACCCAAATGCTTCTGCAACCACTATCGCCTCCCCATTAGAAGGCCTCATCGACCACTGGGGGGTACCGCCCACTTTGGGAACCTATGCACTAGACGGTTATAAAGTGCTGCTTAATGTTTCTGGTTGTCTTTCAACTCATGCATGACTGTACCGCACCTTCTATGCTTGAGATATGCTATTAAACTACTCAGTGCCGTGTGTTCATGCATGACTGTACCGCACCTTCTATGCTTGAGATATGCTATTAAACTACTCAGTGCCGTGTGTTCATGCATGACTGTACCGCACCTTCTATGCTTGAGATATGCTATTAAACTACTCAGTGCCGTGTGTTCATGCATGACTGTACCGCACCTTCTATGCTTGAGATATGCTATTAAACTACTCAGTGCCGTGTGTTCATGCATGACTGTATCGCACCTTCTATGCTTGAGATATGCTATTAAACTACTCAGTGCCGTGTGTTCATGCATGACTGTATCGCGCCTTCTATGCTTGAGATATGCTATTAAACTACTCAGTGCCGTGTGTTCATGCATGACTGTCAACCACCTTCTATGCTTGAGATCATGCTATTAAAACAAGACCGATGATGACCACCAAAAATACACCTAATTGAAATGCTTGCAGATAGTTTTAAACTAAGTGCAACGTTCATCATGACTGAATTCTAGGCTGATTATTTTAAACTACTCAGTCCCGGTGCATGCATACACCGAATCCCTTTCAGATATGCATAACACTCATGCGGTTTCATGATGATACGCATATTTTGCAATACTATTAAACTACTCATCCTACAAACGACCCCCTTAGGAATAGCTATTAAACTACTCAGTGCCGGTGTTCCATGTTGCCTACCGCACCTTCTTTTGCTAGAATTATAAACTTTGCTGTGCAGTGACTGTACCCACCTTCATCTTAACAGCTTTAACTGACGCCTCCGTCTTCCAATATACATGCTCTTTTGCTTGATATGAAAATTATATGCTATTTCTGTCACTACATGCATCAATTTAGAATGATTAATATATGCAACAGAACACCTGAATGAAAAATGGTCGTGTGTCAGGCATGATGAATTAAAATTTTAAATGATTATTCAATGCAAAATCGCGAATTTATGCTTCAGAATATGTATTAATTCATTGTTTCAGTAGACTGACCCCTATTGTCTGAATGCCTACTCAAATCCCTTCTGCAACCACTTCTGCTTGACTCCTATTAAACCTCATCGACCGTGTGCATGCATGACTGTACCGCACCTTCTATGTGAGAACCTTTTCACTCAGACGTGTTATAAGACGTGCGCTTCTATGTTTCTGGTTGCTTTCAACTCAGCTCAGTGCCGTGTGTGCATGCATGCCCCTTCTATGCTTGAGATATGCTATTAAACTACTCAGTGCCGTGTGTTCATGCATGACTGTATCGCGCCTTCTATGCTTGAGATATATTTGAACACAATATTTAGCTTTATTCACATCTGTTAAGAAAATAAATACATTTCTCAACTTTAAAATAACAACCATTGCATTTTTCTACCACGAACATCTTAAGATGTCTTATAGTTAAGACATAATACTATCTCAGCCACCGACCAAAGTCAATGTCAGTTATATTATGGGGTTTCAGATTCAGTTAGCAATATCTTAATTGCACTCCGGACATGTACATAGGTGCTACGATCTCCTTCGCAATATCTACAAAAGCAATCCAGTGACTAACCTTACCAGTTAGATGTTGATTGATGACTTTACTCATATACGTGTTGCGCTGTTCTTTTCTGGCAACTCCAATCTTCAATCCAAACTCTTGCAATCTAGCAGTTGACGTGGATTGGTTTAAATGAGAATCCTCTTTGCGGCCACACTCTATGATCAGAATGGCAGCTCTATCCATTGGCTTACCCGCTGAAATTTGTGGTAGAGTCAGCGGTGTGTGCAAAAACGTAGTGCAATTTGCGTTTGTTCTCGTTTACCGCTGCTCATGTTCAATGACCTAGTGTAACAGCTGACTGAACACGCTATGGAATGTATACATTTTAAATCAACTTTAACTAAAGCATAACTCGGTAAGAAAAGCAAGTAAAGAGATAAAAATGGTCGCATTGACCGACAGATTTCTACACAAATAAACTGTGCAAATTTCATGCTTCCATGGTTCTTAAGTTGTTCCTATGACATACATACAAACAAACAGACAATCAGTTTTATAATTAGGATTCGCGTGTGTGTGTTGCCGGGGCGTGCAAGGAGGGGAAAGAATATTAACATTGCGACCTACAAGGCATGTCGTAAGAGGCGTCTACGGTAGGGGCCTAGGGAAGCTACCTTAGTAAATTAAAGACGTCGCAGAAATCGGATGTACTGGCCTACTTGTAGGTGTATAACTGGCACAATGTATAATCGCTCTTAGGCTCATATTACATACAAAGAACGATTTAACGAGTGGCCGATATGGAAGCGTTCGAAAACGATACTTAGGATCACCTGATTCATTTTTTGCGTTCTTGTTTGTCTGATAAACCAGAGCCAACTATAAACTTATGGGCCCGCGCACTCAGGTAAGAATTGTGGGAAATCTGATCACAACTACACCACGTGACCTCGCATTCCAATATTGTTGTATATAGACGAATTCATTTTAAAATCAACACAAAATGCTAAATTGAAGTTATATTATGCAACAAGTTAAGTTTAACAATAAGGAATATCAATATTATGAATATTTTTCACCAATAAATAACCAAAATAACTCACAGAATTGAGTACAATTGCAAAAAAGCTTGCAGTGTTCTATCAAACATATATATTTTCCAGCTCCCAACTAACTAGGTCAGGGGTTTCTCCATCAGTTATCAGGCCGAGTTAGAGTTGGATGTGCATACACTGAGTAACACTCTTTGGTCAAAACGTCGGTTAAATCCTTTCCTTAATATTGAAATGATTTGTCCTTGCTTACGTGAAATTATAATCTACCTGTCGCTAATGTATCGCCATGTTTATAATTAAGATTTATGAGAACACAAAAACTGAGTTGAACATTTCCAAAATAACCGGAAAATAAAGTGTTACTCTAATCTATTCCCACATCCTTTTCCTTTGCAGTTTTTTTTTGTCAACCTCGATATAAAAATTCAACGGCTTTAACCTGCAAAGTCTGTTCGCTAGCGAGATCACCTCTGTGCTGCTAGACATAGCGGCGTCGTAGCTACTCACAAAATAAAACAGGAACGTAGAAACAAACACATCATGTCGCTGGTTAGCAAGGTTCAACATGTATTCACGTTTATAATTACTCTACGTTTGTTGTTCTTTCAGGATAAAAACATACACAGAAAACTGGTCAGAACTAATAGTATCAAATGAAAATAGAACCATTCATAGGTGTAACATTAGCATCGTGTATGTGTGGGGGGTTTACAAATGATAGTTCCATTTATGACAAGTCATGCGATTGAATAGAAGATTTTAAAATATCTGATGCCCGCCTGCCCAGCGTGTTCGTAGCGCGTTGGACTGCGGGGTGACAAGCCCTCTGTGAGTGCGGGTTCAATTCCGCGGGCTGGCAGAAAAAGCCCAGATTCCCCAGATTTACGATGTCCATGGCACCGAGCTGAAAGCTCAATTGCTTCTGGATCGAAAAAAAATAATCTACAAAACCAATTGGATTAGACATTTTACTGCCAATATCTGTAGGTTGTGTGGTAGTCTCTGTCTTGTAGAGCCAGTACCATCCGATCCCTGACATTTCTTTCCAATTGTTTTTTTTTCAGGATCGAGAAAAAAAAATAATATCGGATGGACTATAATAATCGGTAGGACTGAACAAAAATGAAATCAGAAAGGACATAGGTATCCGTGATTTTTGTTTTTTAACGTCAATATATATAAAGAAAATTATCAAAACCAACATATCGATCAGATGTCTTCATTATGATAACTAAAATATGGAGATAAAAGTTAAGATCTCAAGAATAAGGAATAAATAAAAAAAAAAATTAAAACCGAAGGGTTGACTTCATTGCACCGGGTATTACCCAATGTGGCTCGGTCCCTCTCCGCAGAAATGGCACGCCACCTGCCGAGAGTATTGACAAAGCACGAACTTCGTAGCCCCAGCAACAATCCTAGGGGTCTCTGGAAAAAACTGCACTAGTGAACAGAACGACGCGGTCCGGATTCGAACCTACGACCTTCGACTCACAAGGCAAAGGGTTTAACCACTAATGCAAAGACCCCTGCGAGTAAATAATTAAATAAAAAATTATTTACTCCATGGATCAATCGTAAGTTTACACGAGCGTGATATAAACATAAATGATGTTGAATGGTAGCATCATCATCATTGCACTTCGGTGAGTAAGCATTGGTGCTTCGATCTCTTTCTTACACAGGAAGATCTCAGCTGCAGTGCACGAATTCCACAGCACCGGCGAGGGTCCCCGATGTAATTTGAAGATGGCGAAGATATTTTTGAAAGAATTTTATTTTTAATCCTTGTTAATGCATCTTGCCCGGACATGGCCTGATCTTCTGATTTTAAACTGCCAAGGGTTCCTTTACGGCTCAAATTGAACACGGGACCTACGTTTTATCGTCCGTCTCCGATAGGACTAGGATCTGGATCTCACCTACACTGAGATCAGGATCTCTGGAAAAATATCCAGATGGCTCACCGAGAGCAGTCTGGTACCTGGCACCATAGACAACACTGCTCTACACACACGATACTCATTGTCAGCACAGACCTCTGTCTGTGTAAGTTCTGTGTCTGTGTCAGTATGCCGTGTGTCTGTACAGTGCCCTATGCTGTACAGATATGCCCGTGTGTCGTGTACAGATGCCCGTGTCTGTCAGTGTGTCTGTGTGGTATGCCGTGTGTCTGTGTACGAGTATGCGTGCGTGTGTGTATCCTCTGCACAAGAATTCAAATGAAACATCACCATCTAGGTATATGAAATATATTGACTATAACGTGGTGGCGTCTGTGGCCTAGGGGTAGTGACTCTGTCTATTAACCCCGACGTTCTGAGTTAGAATCACGCTGCGGACAGTTTGGTTGCAATTGTTTCGCGTGGATTTTTACAAAAGAACGATGGCACCACCCGTTCAGAAAGCAATGGCAAACTACTGAACAGTAATAATGCCTAGACAAAATCACAAACAGCGTTAAAAAGCTAGGGTTGATTCCACATAAAGCATGTAAGGACATGCAATTAACTTTTGACTATAACGTGGACTAGCATCCATGTGTGCATGCCCTTGATGGAAGGTAAGTTTGCACGTTGCAGTACTTCAGAGTTGGTTATCTTGTTGTACTACCTGATGTTCGCAATATGCCCATTCTAATCTATCAAGATTCGAACTTTATCCAGATCCCTGATACAATTCTAGTCCATCACGATGCACAGATGTGCCCAGCACGATGCACAGATGTGTCCATCACCGTCCAGCACGGTCCACAGTTCCTCAGCAATTCCTTCCCACTCCCAAGCCAATTTCCCTCCAGCTAACTGTATCTTCCACTCCCCAGCAATTCTTCCACTCCCAAGCCAATTTATCTTCCACTCCCAGCAACATCTTCCCAGCTAACTTTATCTTCCACCCCAAGCCAATTTACCCACGCTAACTTTATCTTCCCACTCCCAGTAATTTATCCCATTCCTAGCCAACTTTATCTTCCCACTCCCAGCTAACTTTATCTTCCCACTCTTCAGCTAACTTTATCTTCTCCACTACTTATCTTCCCTCTCCAGCTAACTTTATCTTCCCACTCCCCAGCTAACTTTATCTTCCCAAACCCTAGCCAACTTTATCTCGTCAGCTTATGTCACCGTCAACATCCCCCCTCCCCAACGAACCTTGATATCATCTACAACTGCTTCGATCTAATGCCTTTAAATAAAGGATAATGTAGTACAAATAATACTGAATGACAAATATAATACTGAATGACAAATAAAATAAAAAGAAGATACGACAGAATGGTCGAATCATCGTCAGATGTGTACACGCCACAGATTGTTCGATGTTTACAATAGATTTACAGAAGAAGACAACACAAAGAAACAACACGCCCAAACGCTAACGTAATAAACCAAACAAAGAATGCCGCAAAATAATCAAACATGGGACGTTCGCCCACTAAATCCCACAATATAAAAACATCAAATTCGATCTTTTACAAAAAATATAAACGGCAAAAAAGCAGAGAAGGACAAAAGAAAGACAATCTGGTAACTATGAATAGTGATAGCATAAGGGGATACAAGCAAATGATTTGATTTCACGTATTGGAAACAAAATCGAACAAAATTGTATAACAGTTTAGGATGAAGCATTATGAGAAACTGGTTAGAAAATACGTAAATCATATAATTAGGAAACAAAGAGATATGACACAAAACTATTAGAGGAAATACAGAGGAAAAAGTAGATGGTAACTGGGTAATGACAAGACAGCGCTGAAGTTTGAGGGGAAACGTTATGATGTGAACAAATAATAGATTGATAGAATATACCATAACGGGAAGGGATAGAAAATTCTGGAGATAAATTACTGCCAACATTCGACGAGGTGATGGCGAATGGACTCTTATACGGGCGCCCATATCTTAAGGCTGGAAATGAAGGTTGGGGGGTTGCAAGAACGACCCCTGGAAAATGGATATGTGGATTTTAAAAAAAGTTGTATGGCAATCCTGACTCGTTCAAGCGGTGTCTAGAAAAATCAACGACTGGTTTACTGTGGTTGATGGCTACGTCCTTTAGGATATGCCAGGATTTTCATGTTTTTCATGGCAATCTGGTCTTCTCCATTTACGCGTCGCATAACTTCCAAATGTGAAACGGATTAGCTTAATACATAAGCCTATCGAGTCGGACACAAGAGGGTTGTAGGTTCAATTCGACACTCGACGCTCCAAACATGAGAAAAGGAATTGACCCTTTTACATCCTGCAAACTAGGGTCTACAAATGTGAAGTGTAGTGCCTTCCTACCCTAAGGTCTGAAATGTCAACAGCATATTGTATTTAAACTACCGACTAAAACTTTATTTGATTTTCATTTTGTCCCTCCTGGAAATGGATTATGTTTCACGATCGACGTCAAATCACATTGGACACTCCCATTCGTATTCCGTCCTCCGCTGCAGCAGCCATCACAAAGTCATTTTGCTCACCGTACCCAGAGTTGATTAGTATATCTTCTCTCTCTCTACCACGAAGACGACACGGTCTGACATGTTCAAACTTAATGCCTAATTCTGGAACACGTTTCAGTATATGAGACTCGATCACCCTGGAAAACGTGTGGCGTCCCTGCTTTTCTACTTACCATACCGCAACTATCGATGCTCTGTGCATAAATTCGCATGTAAAGAAAGTGTACAGAGACAAAACGAAGTGAATCACACAAATTAAGTTAGCAAAACAAAATAAGAGATGGAGAAAAACAAAACAACGTGATTGACTGAGGACGATGCAGTCAGAATCAAATGACTGTTTTCTGCTCGAGTGCGATAAACATATTAAACAAAACATGAGATATTTTTGTATTGTATTTCGTATTCGTCAGCCCAAAAATACTAGGGCGGGGTGTGCGTTTGATTGAGAAGGAATGTGGTTTGAAGAAGAAGAGAGAGAAAGAGAGTGAAAGAGAGAGGTAAAAATAACACAATTATGTGAAGATAAAATCTCGAAGTTCAAAACGTGTAGACTGTGATAAATGCTAATCCAAGCGTTGAGCAGGTCGGGTTCTAAGAGCAGATATGAAGATTGTGAATCCCCGAAACTAATGCAACAATTTTCCCGGCCACCCACAATAAGATGAAAGATGGCATCTCTCTGATTGTGAGGAGAACTCTGCGGGGGTGTTAAGACAAGTCAACCGACGGGAATTCTGGACCAGGCTCTCGTAGATGACCTTACTAAATATGCGTCGGAGAAGATGTTAAGACTGATTGCCAAAAATAGCTTCACGCATGCGTGTACAATAAGAATAAACACATCACGATTTTGTTCGTTGTGTACAATATACACACGTTCACATACCCATAGTAACATGTGAATGGAGTCAAACAAGGCTGTGTGATTGCATCGACTCTGTTTAGCATTATGTTTTCTGCCATGCTGACAGATGCATTCACAGATGGTAACATAGGTGTCGACATCAAGTATCGTAAAGATGGAAAACTCTTCAATCCAAGGAGACTTCAAGCAAAAACAAAAGTAGAGTCTGATACCATCAGAGATCTCTTATTTGCTGACGACTGCGCCCTCACTGCCAACACTGAGGTTTATCTCCAGACTAGCATGAACAGATTTTCACAAGCCTGCTCCAACTTTGGTCTTACCATCAATACCGATAAATCTGAAGTCATGTACCAACCAGCTCCTGGAAAAGTATATACCGAACCAAATATTACAACAAGCGGCAGGAAACTGAAAGTAGTGGACAGATTTACTTATCTTGGAAGCACACTGTCCCAAAATGTCACCATAGAGGATGAAATAAATACCAGAATCTCTAAAGCTAGCAGCACCTTTGGCAGACTACATAGAAATGTATGGCACAGATGTGGTATTGACCAAGCCACAAAACTGAAGGTATATCGAGCTGTCGTGCTCCCAGTCCTTCTTCACGCATGGACTGTATATCCGAGACACGCAAGAAGCTAAGCCACTTTCACACAGTCTGCCTTAGAAAAAAAATATGATATGTCCAGATACAGAGGTCTAAAAGAGCTGCTCTCCCAGTATCTACACAATCTTGATGCAGTCCCAGACAAGATGGGCAGGACATGTGGCTCGAATGCCAGATTGCAGAATATCCAAACGACTCTTTTATGGTAAGCTGCAAAGGGTAAACGCTCACAGGGGCCAGAAAAAGCGATTCAAAGATACACTCAAGAACTCGATGAAATCTGTTGGCATAGATGTCAACAACTGGGAGAATGCTGCTCAAGACAGATCAGCCTGGCGCACACTTCTTCGACACGGTTCCTCGGCTTGCGAGGCAGACAGAACAGCACGGATGGAGCAAAGACGTCAAAACAGAAAGGCAGTAAAACTTCCCACAAAAGTGCAAGTATACCTTGGCCCATCATCTGTATCTACGACACACGACAAAATACGCAACTACATTCACAATAGACCCACGGGTACCACATAACATGTCCATTCCATACGTACACACCACACGACATATCCAATGTAAACGACGTCACCATACGTAACACACCTGCGACACCCCCAGCACGCAGCAAATTCATATACACGCACATGTTCAAACCTTTAAACCCACACCAATGCAAAATTCTCGTATACACGCATACGCTCAAACAGCCACACCCATGCAGAACATTCATATATAAGTGTACGCTCAAACGGCAACACCTTCGCAAAACGATCATATACACGCGTACATTCAAACACCCACGTAGAACATACATATACACGGTACATTTTCAAACACCCACGTAGAACATTCATATACACGCTACATTCAAACACCACATAGAACATTCATATACAGCGTACATTCAAACACCCCACGTGACGAACATTCATATACACGCGTACATTCAAACACCCACTAAACATTCATATACACGCGTACATTCAAACATCCACGTAGAACATTCATATACACGCGTACATTCAAATCATCCACGTACAACATTCCTATAGTCATTCAAACACCCGTGAACATTCATAAGTCACTAAAACCACAGAACCATACACTACATTACAGCCAACATTCATATACACGCGTACGCTCAAACACCTACATCAACGAGTACGCACCCCCTACACACACACTTCACATTTTCATTATCATTTCTGAGAATAATAGCAAGTCTTCTAGCAAAACCCTCACTCCTAATCTCCACAGATCATCCATCCATAACAGATTGCATCTTGGTAAGAATCCAGCATCAATACCTTTATGAAACGCTTCTTTCTGCAAGTATTTATTCCCATATTGTGCTTCGTGTACATTTCAATACACATCAATACAAGCACTCATATAAATAATACGACAAGTCGATGTTATTCACAGTTTGAAATTATGTCACTTACGAGGTCGGCTTTTATATATTCTCAAAATATCGGTTAGCAGTGCAGTCTGTTGTGTTTCCTTGTTTGCCGGAGTAATTGCGTTTATTGCATGTTTATGTATGGGCTGTTGTTCGCTTGTTCTTACTACCTTCATCACTCGTGAGTTGAAGTACAATAACTGACTCGTTGTTCTGATGAATGCCTACGCAGGACAGGTTAGACAACATAAGAGGAAAAAAAACGACCAACTTAAAGCTAGTATTTATGGGGAATGCTGCATCCAAACATTTCTTTGAAATGTACGGTTATCGTGACAATTATTTTCTCAGTAATGATCATAATAGACTTGTAACTTTCCAGCATTTCTTTGGTAAAAACAAGAATACAGAATGTTTGTAAATAGCAATATGTAAATTAGAGTCACGCAAGGTTGGTAACATTGTATATGTGTAAAGTGGTGCACGTAATTTTGAAGTGACATATACGTACCAAGCTTAGCAGATTATGCCGTTATATAGGGTGTTCAAGATTAAAGCAGCCCCATTGACAAATCGAAAGTTGCCAGTTACACAGGGAGTGGTGTTTATTTACTATTTAAACCGGTTCTGACTAGCTCGTCCTACGTCACATTTGTTCATCGCCCCTTCCCGCACTACAATTGCATACCGTCACACAACCTTGACCTATGCTACGTCATAACTGAACCTTCTCACTTTCATAAATATATGCCAGATTCACAGGCCGCTTTTATCTTGAACACCCTGTATAAGTACGTGTGCGTACTTGTGAGAAAATGTGTGTGTGTGTGTGTGTGTGTGAGAGGTGAGTACTCGTTAGAGTGTGTGTGTGTTGTGAGAGTGTGTATGTGTGTGTTGTAAGAGTGTGTTTGTGTGTTTTGTGAGAGAGAGAATGTGTGTGTTGTGAGAGTGAGTGTGTGTGCAAACATTATTGATAGAGTAATTGAGAAAGACAGGTGTGACCGAGAGTGGGTGTGTCTGTGTGTGGGAGATAGATAAACGTAACACAGAATGAGAACGAGAGAGAGAGCATGTGTGTGTGTGTGTGTGAGAGATAAAGTAATTGAGACAGACAAGTGTGACTAAGAGTGGGTGTGTCTGTGTGTGGGAGATAGATAAACGTAACACAGAATGAGAACGAGCGAGAGAGCATGTGTGTGTGTGTGAGAGATAAAGTAATTGAGAAAGACAGGTGTGACTGAGAGAGAATATGTGTGTGTGATAAACAAAAACACAGAATGAGAGAGAGAGGCTATGATACAAAGTTTACAGTTGGGTGATGTATGTTGTTTATCTTACAAAAACACACACACGTTAAGTGTGATAACAATAGGTTTGTCACTCTCCCCTACCTGGGACCCCTTGCTTGTTTACGAATCATCATCATCATCAGGTGCCGTCTCCACATAAAAGGTTGGCTGCAATGAATCTCCAGCATCCTCTGTCTTTCGCCTTGGTGTTGCACACTGCCAGACTGTAACCTGTCCATTTCTTAAAGTTTCCCTCCACTTATCTCTCGGTCTTCCTCTTGCTCTTGCCCCTAAACTTCCCCTCTAGTAAATGTTTTATCATGGTGTCATGTCTTTTATGTGCCCAAAATACTTTACTTGTCTGAATTTTATTTCTCTTAATAATTGTTTCTTCATGCCTAGTTTTCCTAAAACTTGTTTCTTTGTAATAAGTAAGCAAAGTATACAAGTCAATAGAGAAAACATGCCAGTCTGTTGTCAGGTTGGCATTCACCCAACTAGGAGAGTGGTTGAGGTGGTTAAATTAGACAATTAACGGTTAGCTTTTAGTACGTTTCGTAGCACCGTTGCAGGAGCTACAAAGTAAGAGCTATGTGTAATACTCTCGGCAGGTGGCGTGCCATTTCTGCGACGCTTTTTATTTACTATGATAAAATATGATGTGTTGTTTATGGGTGTCAGTTTTTGATAATTTTTTTTTTTCTGACAGCTTTCCTAGGTCCCTTCCTCATTTGCCTCTTATGACATGCTTTGTTGGTCGCAGTGTTGCTATTCTTTGCTCCTTGTGGAGCCCCGGCGACACACGGTGTACAATCATTCTTCTTCTTTGCGTCCGGTTTCGTATGCTCGTCTAAACCATGAGATGGGTTGACTCTATGACGCTGCATGTCAGTTGGAGTTCTTAGAGAGCTCCCTATAGCTTGCTCTGTAAACTTTGTTCAAGAGGCCATGTTTCGTTTCGTTGGTGTATGTATGATGGACATGACCGCTGAATGTGTCTGGAGTCTGTGTTTCTGTCTCTCATGCACACTGTGCAGTCTGAGCAAGTTTTATTATGTGCACGTAGTTGTTGAGCCTGCAGTAACCTGTTCTTAAGCGACGGATTGTTGTGTGCTGTTTTCTGTTTAGTCTGCTGATGGGATCTTGTGGGTGTTTCCTCCACAACTCTTTGTACTTTCCCTTGACATGTCTTAATTTCTGGTAGTGACACTGGGTTTGTGTTGTATAAGTTTTGTTCCCTCCTTAATCTGCTCTCACATTTCCTGGTACGCCACAGTGGGCTGGTATCCATTGGATAATAATTTGGTTGTGTTCTGAGAGCTTGTTTAGCTGTAATGTCAGCTCTCTTTCCATATTATCTTGTGGTTCCCTTTGTGTGGTCTGCAGGACTGACAAGCAGCCGCAAAGAAAGATAAGTTTGTTGTTTTGGATGTTTCTTTGTTGCTGTATTTTTCGGCTCTAAAATTTGTTGAGAGTTCTCCAGTGGCACTTTACTTTTTTAGTGTGGAGCCGTCTTGGAGTGTGATGATGGTTCCGTTCCTTCCTTTCCTCGCTGTCGTGCCTGATGATACATTGATTGATGGCACACGCACGGTCAGTCATCATGACAGAGTGTAAATTCATTCGTGGAGTCCATCCAGTGAACTGGACACCGTTTGTGTCTACTTGTAGGGTACGTGTACTCTTAGCGGTAAATCCACACACAAAGAAAGCACTCGTGGTAACATAGTACTCAAGCAGTCAACACACACACACAAAGAAAGCACTCGTGGTAACATAGTACTCAAGCAGTCAAAACACACAGAAACGTAGCATAGAAATGTGAGACATCTAAAGCATCCATTCAAGTCCAGGTTAATAAACAATCTAGTCAGGAAAGAGCAAGATAGGCGATATTGTCGATTGTCAGAAATGGTGGATGCATGTATGTTGAAAATTTTAAAGCGAGGATAAGGTTATAATGCATGTGTAGTAGATAGAGACAGAGATGTAGATAGGAAGACAGAGTGATATGAATGACAAAGAAAGTGATATAGTACAAATGACAAAGTATGATATAGTCACAAATGACAAAGTATGATATAGTCACAAATGACAAAGTATGATATAGTCACAAATGACTATAAGTACATGACAAGTATGATATAGTCACAAATGACAAAGTATGATATAGTCACAATAAAATATGATATGTCACAAATGACAAGTATGATATAGTCACAAATGACAAAGTATGATATCACAAATGACAAAGTATGATATAGTCACAAATGACAAAGTATGATATAGTCACAAATGACAAAGTATGATATAGTCACAAATGACAAAGTATGATATAGTCACAAATGACAAAGATATAGTCAATGACAAAGTAGATATAGTCACAAATGACAAAGTATGATATAGTCACAAATGACAAAGTATGATATAGTCACAAATGACAAAGGTAATGAAAAAGTAAGACAAGATCTATATCAAATGACAAAGAAATGGACGTATCAGTCTAAATCAAGAATATAATCATAATGAAGCTTCTGAAACTGTAGGCAAAATGAAAGAGATAAGTTCAAAATGATCAAAGTAGATATAGTCAAAATGACAAAGTATGATATAAGAAGATTTGGAAGCACGGATTAACAATACACAAAATACATAGAAGGAAGTGCAAGAGATAACTAAAGATAGGAAGACTCCGTGAGGGTTGGTTGAGTCTATATGTATCCCTCTTGTACCGTTATGCGTTACATAGGACCGGCAAGCAATTTATCCAAACAGTCCAGGGCAGCTCGCTCAATCTCTTCCATGGAATTGTCTGATATGTCTTTCCTCTCTCAGAAAGGTTCGTTTCAGGGTGTCCACTCGTTCTTGAAGCTTTTGTCTCCCACTTCACTGTCTGCTTTAGTATTTTTTGAGAATTTCTTCTCACGGTATGCCCAACATATCTCCATCTTCTCTTTCTTATAACAGTTGTCACTAGTTGCTGACCAAACATTTTTCTCAGATTTCATCACTTCTGAATTCGTCCCATTTTATGTTCATTATTTTTCGTAGACATCTATTTTCAAATGCATTTAACTTATTTTCTATATCTTTAAATATAGTATATAACATATTAAATAATAATAATTCCTCTCGTACTGTTATATGTTACATAGTGTATGCAAGCAATTTCTCCATACTGCTCTATCCTGGGCAACTCACTCAATCTCCTAACATAATATATACTCGAAGAAATTGAACTAAAAACGGAACAGCTCGGTCGTAATGTGGAGAAACTTGGTCGAACATAATGCCAGTCTCTGCGATTAAAGATGAATGACTTATGCTAAATCGATGAAAGATCGAAACTTTCTGATTAAACTCGAAGCTGATCGTGACAACAGCAGCAGGAATGGACTTGCTTGTTTATGAGCTAAAGCTTGTCTTTCATCAGGTAACAGCCACTTGTTAACGGCACTTAACAGGCCGCTGTTCCAGTATCTATCTTGGCTTCAGCGCTTGCAGAATAGGAAACTGTTCCTGGGCGTGTACCATGACTCCAGCACTCACATAATACGCCATTGTTTCATAGTGTCTAACTATGGCCTGTGATAACACACATCCGGCGGGCTCAGGTAAAAATTGTAGGAAATAAGACCACAATCGTCGCGTACCTTCACATTTCAGTATTGTTGTATCAAGACGAATTCATGTTACCCGTACCTTCACATTTCAGTATTGTTGTATCAAGACGAATTCATGTTACCCGTACCTTCACATTTCAGTATTGTTGTATCAAGACGAATTCATGTTACCCGTACCTTCGCATTTCAGTATTGTTGTATCAAGACGAATTCATGTTACCCGTACCTTCGCATTTCAGTATTGTATCAAGACGAATTCATGTTACCCGTACCTTCACATTTCAGTATTGTTGTATCAAGACGAATTCATGTTACCCGTACCTTCACATTTCAGTATTGTTGTATCGAGACGAATTCATTTACCCGTACCTTCGCATTTCAGTATTGTTGTATCAAGACGAATTCATGTTACCGACTTGGCATTTCAGTATTTTTATAAGACGAAATTTGTTACCAGGGTATTACATTTCAAAAATTATCAAGACGAATTGATGATAACTAAAGATAGGAATTCAGTATTGTTGTATCAGTCGAATTCATGTTATCCCTCCTTCGCACTTGTATGTTGTATAGACGCAACAATTTACTCCAAACTCACATTTCAGTATTTGATTCAATCATGAATTGTCTGATATCTTTCTTTCAGTAAGTTGTTCGTTCAGGATGTCACTGTTCTTGAAGCTTTCGTCTCACTTCAGTTGTTTGTATTTTGAGAATTTTCATTTACCCTACCCATTTCTTTTTATAAAGTTCATGTTACATTGTCAACATTTTTCAGTATTTCTACGATCTGAATTCGTCCCATTTTATGTTATTATTTTTGTATTGTTTATCAAAGACGAATTCTTATTTTCTATATCTTTAATTATGTATAAGACAATTAAATGTTAATCCTCTCCTTACATTTAGTATTGTGTATCAAGACGAATTCTCCTACTGCTTATCCTGCATCACTAATTCCTAATATAATATCGAAATGTGACTAAACGGAACCTCGTCTAATGTGAGATTGTGAACAAAGCATTCTCGTTAAAGATGATGATTCATATTGTTGATAAGACGAACATTTACCTAACTCACATTTAGATTGTGTAGTCAGGAATGGAACTCATGTTTATGGCTAAATTTCTTTCATCAGGTACAAGACGAATTCATGTACCTGTAATCACTTTCAATTGTTTTAAAGGATTCACGCTTCAGAATACGTAACTTTCAATTGTTGTATCAGAGACTCAGCATTACTAATACCCTGTTTCCATTTCACGTATTGTTGATAAACGAACATGTACCGGCGGCTTCGTAAATTGTTAAATAAGACGAATTCAGTCCCTACCTTCGCATTTCAGTATTGTTGTATCAAGACGAATTGTTACCCGTACCTTCCATTTCAGTATTGTTTATCAAGACGAATTCATGTTACCCGTACCTCATTTAGTATTGTTGTATCAAGACGAATTATGTTAAAATCAACACAGCATGCTAAATCAAGTTATATTATGTTACAAGTTAATTTGAACAATAAGAAATATCAGTAATAATATTTTTCACCAATAAATAACCATAGATTCATAGAATTGAGTAAAATTGCAAAAAGCTTAATTTTTATCAAACATATACAAAAACCAGACCTCTGTCTGAATTATTCGGCCTTATGTTTCCGGGGGCCACGGCCTAACATAGCTTAGAGTTCCCAGAAGAGAACTATTCAGAGTGTTTTTAACTACCTGTTATTTCCGTGTCCACTTTGGACGACGTTTTCTTACAATGTACGAGTTATTCTCTGTTGGACGTTCTTATAACTGTACCGAGATTACATTTGTTTGGACGACGTTACTTTGTTAACGTACCGCTTGAGTCCTGTTGTGTGGACGACGTTTTACTTTGTACTAACTGTACCGGAGTAACATTGTCATTGCTTGTGTGGTGAACGCTTTTACTTTACTTGTCCGTACTTCTTGTTGCTTTGTGTGACGACGTTTTCTGTGTACTCAATCTGTACCGAGTACTAACATTGCTCTGCTTGTGTAGTCGAAGCATTTAATTTGTTGTTTCTATGACGTATTGATGTTGAACACACTTATTTCCTGAAAGTCTTATTTTAAACCAGTTCTCTTGATCCCAGCTGGAGACACTTACCTGAATCATCAGCATGATTAATGTAGCAACATAATTATACATACGAACAGAGAGATGAGAGAGAGTATGTGGGTGAGCATATAACTGGTATTAATAATAAATACAGGACATGAAACCAAATATTTAAATGACAACACACGAGTCATCCATAAGTAACCACCCGAGGGTTACAATAAAGCAGTACACGCAAACGTGTCTTATTACAAGTATCTTTACTAACAAAATCTCTATTGTAAGAAACACAAATAGAAATGAAGAAATCAGAACAAGACTGAATGTGAAACCAGTCATGCAATTCATAAAAGAACAATAGATTCAATAGTTTAGACACATGACAAGAATGCCCTGGTATCACCTACCACAGAGAGTCACACTAAAAAAGTATAACGAGTACAGAGCAAGAGGAAGACCACACAAAAGATAGGATCGACGCATCAAGAACAGCTTTAAGAAAATGAATAACAACTATAAATTGTCTTAGAATAAGCATACACAAGATCACTATATATTCTCAGAATACCCTGGTATCAACTACCACAGAGAGCCACACTGAAAAAATATAACGAGTACAGAGCAAGAGGAAAACCACGCAAAAGATGGAGCGACAGCATCAAGAACAGCCTTAACCCTTTCGCTGCTACATACTTTCTGAAGACTGAGCTAAAAATAGCTACTCTGTTTCTAGGTCACAAACTTGAATGTACGCCAATAGCAGTGACAGTAACAATGTATAACGTGTTAACTCGTCTTTAGCCCACAGAGGAGAGATAATAACAGACATGTTAATGCGTCTTTAGAAGTGAATGGGAAAACGTATATATACGTCTTTAGCAGCTAAAGGGTTAAGAAAATGAATAACAGATTACAAAGTGCTTTTGAGCAAGCATACACAAGATCATCCACCACCCTCATCACTTCTATAAATAAGTAAGTGGTGGAATAGAAGAAGAAAAAGTCTCTACAGTCACAGACAGTTGTCAGGGAAACTTAAAATCAATTCTCAAAGTGTTTCACGTGATAATTTCTTTAGATTATTATTAGACTAAATGAAGGGGAATTGAAAAAAATGAAATGGTAATTTAATTAGTGACATGATTAATGAAATAAGAGACAGTTACCAGTACTCTCTAGTAGTTAGTTACCAGTACTCTAGTAGTTAGTTACCAGTACCAGAACCAGAACTCTAGCCACTAGACGACAAACCGAGAAAATACGAGTAGGGTACTCGATGACAGAGTGGATGAAATACATCAAGAAAATTGAGAAATAATTGGATCTAGCAGAAGAAGAAGAACCTCATTGTGAGTGTTTGGATTATCTTTTGTCAAAGGTGAGTCTACGTCGAGATTGAAATCACTGCTGTTTGCTGTCCTGCTGTTTGCTGTCCTACAGGGTCTAGACATTCGTGACATTGATTCTCTTTTCATTTCTCTCTCCTCCTTCATTCTCTCTCAACTACCAGAAACCACTTAGATCACCACTAACCTCATTACCAGCAGGGTTCTAAGGGCACTCACAGTTCAGGACAAAGACGTCGAATTTAAAAAGAGAGGGGAAAAATAAAATGACAGAAGAGACTCAAAAGTCCGCTGAAATCGTTTTCGACCATATTTTGTTAAAAGTTTATAACAAGTCCCGTTAAGTTCATTCTCACATCTGAGTTGTGATATCTGTAAACACATTTGATTATACAGCTGCGAGGAGGCCCAATTGAACTAAAACTACAACACGTTATATTCATATCCACCAGATGTGGTCTCTCTTAAATTAATGACGCATTGTTTTTTAAACAACCGAAAACAAAAACAAAAAACTTGGGTTATCTCTGTAAGAAGTGAACACACGCACATTTGAAACAGGTGCAAGAATCTACCTTGTTTACACTGATGTTTGCGGTGTCAGGAGGCACTAGTTGAGAGAGAACGCGAATGACGGAAAGTAAATTAACAGTTAAGAACTGTTTCTTCTTTACCAACAAAATGTATCTTTTTGTAGTAGTCAGTACTCATTTGTACTCATTTCATATAATATGTCAGTTCTCATTTCATATAATATGTCAGTTCTCATTTGTACTCATTTCATATAATATGTCAGTACTCATTTCATATAATGTCAGTACTCATTTCATATAATATGTGATTTATGAGTTTGCGAATATAATAGTGATTTATGAGTTTGCGACACATATTATGTCATTTATGAGATTGCGATATATGTCATTTATGAGTTTGCGACATATAATATGTGACATAAGTGTGCCACATAATAAAGTAAGGAAACCGTTATCTCACAATCTACTAGGTGGGATCTGCGCATGGCTCTGTGCATTCAGCAGAGTTTGGGCCAGAAAGTATTTCTTAGAAATGACAGACAGGAACAAATTAGTAATCTGCTGATGACCCGTAGAACACACAAGCCAACCTTTCTTTTGCCTCGACATCACACGACCGACTTTACTTCCCATTCTTTTTCTGGTTCCTAATTGCAGATGGGTCGACATGAGATCCGTTGCATACAGGAAATCGCTTCCGACTACAACAGATTTCCCCAAATACATTATTCTGTGAGATTTGAGTCTATGAGTTGCTAATTTATGGAGAAGTTACAATATTTACTTCTTTCGCCATGCCGTAACCTTTTCTCTCCGCAAATTTTATTTTTACCCATGGGCACATTTTTATTGCAATGTTTCTAAATTTGTCAGTTAAATTTACTTTGTGTCATCTCTTAAAAAGTACCAGTAGCTAGTATATTGACATCGTAGTGTGAAGGGGTTATTTTATTAAGTCAATATTGGTTGTTTTTTGGTTTTTGGATCCAGAAGCACTTGAGCTTGAAAGCTCTTCGGCTCGGTGTCATGGACATCGTAACCCTTCGGTTCGGTGCCACGAACACCGTAAATCTGGGGAACCTGTAGCTTTTTCTGCCAGTCCGCGGAGTTGAACCCGCACATACAGAGGACTTGTCACCTGTAGTCCAACGCGCTACGAACACGCTGGGCACGCGGGCAAAGTCAATATTGTTCATTTAATCATTCTAAGGTAGTCACAGTCCAAATATGTTGAGAGAGAGAGAAAGATGGATGGGAAAACACAGAGATAAGATACATTATTTTAACCTTTTTTTTTTCCTAACGTTCCAGTCAGGTAATGAGGTGATAAACTTAAAACCGCTTGAGATATCTGATCTGAAAAACGTGGACTGGGAGTGGTTGGGTAAGCAGAAGAGAACAGCAGCCTTGACAACTGATAGATGGCAGAATGCTGGCAACATTGTGCTAAATCAAATTTGATTCCATCAACAGGCGATAAGACGCTTCCTATTTTCACCTTTTTTTTTTTATATCTACAGTCAACTCTACATTATCTGCGGTAATTTATTTGAAGAAGGGTGTGAATGAAGTGGAAGGCTGTAGCGGACAATAACAAAAATATAGTTAAAACAGCAGCAACGTCAGGTGCAATAGTAGTAGTAAACAAAACAGGTTTAACACAGACGAAGATAACACAATGTGGTATAAAGTAAATGTTAAGTGAATGCAGGATCGTGCGGTATGTTTTCTCAGTATGATGCAAGTCTTCGAAATACCACCCCTTAAATGTTTTTCTTAAAAATAACCAATTGTAATTATGATTTTGCTGCTTATGCCGCCCCCATTACGGTGCCGCCTGATGCGGCCGAAGCGGCACGGCCCTGTGTAAATAAAAAATAAATGAAGAAAAGCTGTAATATTTTAAAGAAAATGTACGAAGAATTGACTTTCTATTGGATTCTCAGCAAGGAGTTCATTCATATTTTTCATGTTTGTTATGCATGCTCTAATATAACAATAAAATGAACGTTCTTTGGTTGAAAGTGGTGTTAGTTAGTCTTTCCTCTTGGGCCTGTGGCGGCGCATAGGGCAGAGGTCATAGCTCTCCATGCCTCGCGGTTCGTTGCTATCTGTTTTAGGTCTTTAATGTTTGCTAGGCCCATCGTTGAGCCTTCTCTAATGATGGTTCTACGCAGTCTCTCTTGGTCTTCCTCGTTTTCTTTTTCCCTCTGGTGTCCATATGAGGGATTGGTAAGGGAGTCTTCTCTCATCCATTCTAAGTGTGGGGCCGATGTAGTTCCAGCGGCGCTTTCTTATAAAATTTGAAACATTTTCTTGCTTGGTCTCTTGTCTTATTTGTGTATTAGGTCTGAAATCTGACCATTTGAGGTTCATTATTCTTCTAAGACATTTATTCTCAAAGTTATCTAATTTTCTTTCTAGAGCTTTTGTTGCTTTCCAACTCTCGCATCCATAAGTTAATACTGGAATCACACAAGAGTTAAAGATCTTTAATTTTAAGTGCTTGCTCAGTGAATTGGACTTCCATATATTTGACAATTTGTTAAAAGCACTTGATGCCAATGCGATTCTGTATGGAATTTCTGGCGCTGTATCCCCGTAGATGTCATCATACTCCCTAGGTATGTAAAACTTTTGACTTTTTAAAGAGTGTAGTTTTTTAGTTGGATATTTTCTGGACTGCTGGTAAGGTCAAGAAGTTTTTGTTTTTGTGGTGTTGATTTGGAGACCAATTTGTCCTGAGATATTTTGGAGAAGGTTTGTTTTCATTTGAATATCTTGGTGTGATGAACTCAAAAGGGCTATATCGTCAGCAAAATCAAGGTCTTCTAAAATTTTATCAACCCATTTGATGCCCACATTTGTGTTATTTGTGCATTTTCGCATGACCCAGTCAATTGCTATTCCAAAGAGCATTGGCGATAAGACGCAGCCTTGTTTCACTCCTGTTTCCACTGGGAACCAGTCAGAGTTACCGAAATCTGTTCTTACACTGCAGCGCGATTCACTGTAGAAGGATTTTATGATGTTGATGAATTTAGTAGGAAACCGTAATTTTAAGTAGTTTCCAAAGCGTAGGACGGTGAATACTGTCAAACGCTTTCTGAAAATCAACAAAGTTGATGATTAAATTTGATTGAAATTCTACGAACTCTTCAATGATTACTCTTAGTGTGAAGATGTGATCTATGCATGCTCGTTTTGGTCTAAACCCTGCTTGTTCTTCTCTTAGCCTTTCGTCTATAGACTTTTCAGTCTCTCGAGTAACATGCTACGAAAAGTTTTCCTGGCACTGACAGTAGGGTGATCCCACGCCAGTTATTACAATCAGACAAATCTCCTTTTTAGGTAATTTGAAAATAACACCATCTTTCCACTGTTGTGGTGGGGATTCATTTTGCCAGATTTCATTTATCAGTTGGAGTATATGTTGTAAGTTGTTATCATCTGCTGCTTTGAGCATTTCTCCAGAGATGTTATCACCAACCGCTTTGTTGTTTCTCAATTTTTAATGGCAGATTTCAACTCTTCCAGTGTGAATGGCTCGCAGGAAGCTTCTAGTGTGGGCATGATGATTTCTTCATCTAGGTTGGGAACAATCTCTGGTGTGATGAAAGTGGTGTGCCTAGGCTTAAAGAGGCTTTAAACGCCCTACATAACAAACATGGCACAGGATTTCACAATATGGCTCCGTCCCTGTCGAGAGAAATGGTGGCCACAACGTGCACAAAGCATGAACTCCGTAGATCCAGCAACAATCCTAGCTATCCTGGGAAAAATGTCCCATGTGACTCGGTCCAGATTCGAACCATCAACCTTCAGAACAACAGGCAAACGTCTCAAAACATTTCACTATAGAGACCCCGAAGTAAAAATATATCTAAGGAGTACAACTTTATTAGTTTAACTAGATTTATATCCACGAGAAATAATACTTAAGACGGTTGCACACAACAGATCTGGTTAGAGGAAATGTGTTGATGCCTCATGCTTCAAGTGAAGCTTAAGCGAAGATCAAGAACAATATTTGTGACTTTTTTGGTAGAGTAGAATGGTGGCGTCTGTGGCTTAGGGAATAGTGACTCGGTCTATTAACCCCGACGTTCTGAGTTCGAATCGCGCTGCGGACAGTTTGGTTGCAAATTGTTTCGCGTGGATTTTTACAAAAGGACGATAGCGCAACCCGGTCAGAAAGCAATGGCAAATTACTGAACGTAATAATGCCTAGAAAAATCACAAACTGAGTTAACAAGCTGGGTTTGATTCGCAAAGTCCTGTAAAGGATATGTAATTAACATTTTAGTAAACAAATGAACAGGTTTTTAATCAGGCCTGCACACAAAGAAACCTTATCAAAAGAATAAGAATCCAACAATCAAGGTTCTTCGGGCATATAATGCGAAGAGAAGGTTTAGAACATTTGGTAACAACAGGTAAAATTCAGAGAAGACAGAGGGAGAAGATGCTGGATGGCCTGACATCATGGTTCGACACAAGATCGACGTCAGAACTGATTACGTGCACCAAGCAGAGAGAGTTGTGGAGAGACATGATCGCCTTCGCCGGCAGGCATGACACTTGAGATGAGTAAACAAATAGTATGAGCAAACATAATGTCATGTAGCTAGTGTTATTCATTCTCTACTTTGCATAATTATCTTTGTTTATATCTCTGTTGGTGTGACTTCTGACAGCTAATGTGAAGTTATTTATCTATCATATCGCCCGTCTGCCCAGCGTGTTCGCAGCGCGCTGCACCACGGTTGACAAGCTCCCTGTGAGTGCGGGTTAAATTCCGCGGGCTGGCAGAAAAGCCACGATGTCTATGGCACCGAGCCGAAGAGCTGAATGCTTCTGGATCAGGTAAATCTATCCTACTGCTGCTCATGTACTCACATAATTTCCTGATGTATTGCATTACATAAATGCTGTCCAACACGCGTCCTTGTGATACAACCATGGCGCCCTATTTTACTCCTCGGGTTTTAATTTTAATCAGAATTTCAAGAAAAAATGTGTTTCTGAATAACAATGTTTCAGTGTTGTTGTTTATTCGTATGCACACTTTAAACAAAAATTAAATTTGTGGTCAGGATTTACTATTAATATTACTTTGTCGCCCGTGTGCTGCCAGAGTCGACGGGGGAGCAAAGAATAGTAACACTGCGGCCTACAAGATTATGTCTTAAGAGGCGACTGCGGTAGAAGCATAGGGAAGATACCCTAATAAATAAAAATGCGCAGAAATCGAATGTTCTGGCCTTTTTTGTGGGCGCATAACTGGCACAAAGTACAATCGCTCTTAGGCTCAGATCACACACACATCACAAAGAGTGGTTAAACAAGTGGTTAAAATAGGGCGCTCACTGATAAAGAAGACGTTACTGCGTTATTACTTTTAGTATTAATAATAGTATTATTACCACCACAATTGTGACACGGCGCAGCGCTTATACAGCCATTGACCAGATACCACCCATTATACAAAAAAACGTTGGATATTGCTGGATGAAAGCTTCTTTAAGTCGAGACACTTCTGTCAATATTACTTAGGCGACTGAACAAAGACAGGTATAGGCAGTATTATATAAGTAGTGAAAAATTAATTATAAAATATGAAAATAATTTTGGTCGAAACGTTGCTGTTTATCGTCGCTGTTTCTGTATTTTGTAAAACCATAGTACTTTGTTTATACGTGTTTCGCTATGTAATACTGCATCTATCTGTCTTTGTTCAATCGCCTATTTGATCAGTATTGCCGCAGCCACCCAAACGATTTTATCCATATCTGATTTGATCCGGTCTGACCATCTCAGATTTGTTGATTTTCGTACATTGCATCAATATTACTTATAAACTTTGATTCTCAGCAAGAAAGGTTATTCTTATTTTTCATATTTGTTGATCTACACGCCCTAATATAACCAAAACAAGGTCCGTCCTTAGGTTGAAAGTAGTGTGCCGTTGCTTATAGAGGCTTTAATCCCCTACACGAGTGGTTACCGGAGCCCAAATTGGGGTATAAAGAATATAACCACTGTTACCTGCCACGCATGTCGTACGAGACGACTAAAAAGGTGGGGCTAGCTACCCCACACCGTAAAAAACACTAGATGGCTACAGAACGGAGAGCGAACCGAGTAAACGCTGGCTGAAACTGGACACATCGCCGAAGGATAAGCACCAGAGCTACAAATGGTGCTGAAGATGTGACGTAAAACACACCAATGTAAAGGCTGCATGAATCAGATTTTCACATGAATAAAATTTATGGGGAGATCTGGTACATCGGTCTGGGCGGTGATCGGAGAGAGAGAATCCCCTACATAAAAACCGTCGTTACCGCTTGTAGTACCGCTTTTTAGGGCGGTGTAGGACAAGTGGAGAGCCTGGGGAATTTATTGACCGCATGGCTAGTACAGTCGCCGCAAAACAGTTCAGCTGAGGATGTTTCTTTTATGCCCCCGGTAGAATAACAAATCATTAGCTTACCGTGGATTGAATACAGTTTTCTCGCATGGGAGACGCGTTTTAATCCATTAAATCCCCTACAGAACAAACAAACAACGTTTTCAATTTAAGAACAAGTCTTTGTTTTGGTTATTCCACACACTTAGAATGGATGAGAGAAGACTCCTTACCAATCCCTCATATGGACACCAGAGGGAAAAAGAAAACGAGGAAGACCAAGAGAGACTCTGCGTAGAACCATCACCAGAGAAGGCTCAACGATGGGCCTAGTAAACATTAAAGACCTAAAACAGATAGCAACGAACCGCGAGACATGGAGAGCTATGACCTCTGCCCATGCGCGCCCAAAGGCCCAAGAGGAAAGACTAACTAACTAACTTTGTTTTGGTTATATCAGAACAAGTAAGACAATAAAGATAAAAAAATAAGAACTTCTTGCAGAGAATCTACCAGTTAAAAATAACTGAAATAAAGATAAGTAAAGATAAAATATATAATATACTCTGGATACATCTTAGCAGGTCATCAGGACTCTTAATATGTGATAAGTTATAGTTTTATATAGGCTAGAGTAAGCTTATGAATAAAGTTACTACTGCCAAGACACACAGCAGCAAACTGATGTCAACAGGTGTAAAACTAGTTCGTAAAGATAGTAGCAAGCAAGGCTGTGGGTCATGACTGCTGTGGCATCTTCCTTCGTGGGTGGCACGCCAAATACAAGCGAGAGGGAAGGTGATGAGAGTTTAAATTGAAAGAAAATTCCTGCTATGTGGACCTCTCTTGACCTCTCACTATCACATACCTGATCTCAACCCCTGGTAAGTTCTTTAACAGCCAGAACTACAAAAATGCCAAAGAACATAGGCCGAGAGGCATTCAAACAGGAATAAAAAATAATCTCAACAGTCAAGTCATTTTACAATATCCACTTCAAATGAGACTTTAAGGGAAGATGCTGACTTTTGTTTGGACAAAACATAAATAAGATCAACAAATAAAATAGCAAGGCAGATCTTGTTCTGAAATCCACAAGTCAAGAGAAACAGAGAAAGGTCAAAGTAACTAGAAGAGAGTTGGAAACTAATGGAGGAGTGGGGCATGAAAAACATGGAAACGAAATTACAGAACAGAAATGAATTTCCAATGTTTGTTGATGTCATGGCGCTAGAGAAAGCTCGCACAGATTGAGTATTTTATATCAAAGATATTTGTTAAAGACTTCAATTGTGCGTTTGTTCCACCTTCATATACATGTTTAATAATGGGTAATGATCTGATTCCTACACAAATACGCCACTGAAATGATAATATTTCAATATCCTACTACTGTTGTTTGTGAATAAGATTAAACTGTCACGTTATTCTTTTTTTCTGAGAATACGCTGGGGGATTGTATAAGGCAGATAAAATAAAGCGGCTTACCGGAAGCTTTCACCACGAGTCTGATCTCTTTTACCACTTTAACAGAAAAAAACACAACTGGTGTCCTTACCATGAGGTTGAACTTAGGAAAAACCGCCACTTTATACCATTCGACCACACGTTCTCTGTCTCTGTCTTTATCTCTCTAGTGCGTTTTTACTCCGATTGGGGCATAAAAACCAACTTATTCCCAAGTCTTGCTTAACTGCAGCATTTCTTAAGTAAACCGACCAGGAACTTTCCTAGGCTGCATCGAGTCACGGGCCTTCTACGCCCTCATGTACTGAATCGAACCAGGTCATTTTCTAATCTATTGAGGGAATAGAGTGGTCTTCATCACTCTTGATGGACCAACAACAACATTCTGTAGAGAGATGATAATCTTAGTGTTGACGTATATTCCAAAACAAGAAATGAGAGAGAGAGAGAGAGAAAGAGAGATGTATTTGATGAAATCTGAGGGTAAACAAAGTTAATAGAGAAATATATTTCTCGTCATGTTTGAAATAGGATGATAATCTACGACACCATCAAATGAAAATGCTGGCTATAAAAATAAATGGACGAGATCGGTGAAGTATCGGCTCAAAGAAGAAACAGTTGCTCTGTATTTTGGCTGTGATGGAGGTGTGGCAGATGTTACACAAGCAGTAGAAAAGAAGAAAAGCGCCCCTCCCCCACTAAAAATGAAAATCGTGGCATATTATTTACAGGACGTTGCAAACAACTACAGTAAACGAGTCGTCCAATGTCTGGGAACCACTTACATGTTCAGTAGTTTGCCATTGCTTTCTGAACTGTGGGGTAGATTTCTACCGTTCGTAAAAACCCATGAAAACTAATTCGCTGCTAAAGTTCCGGCAGTGGAGTACTCTTGTACCAGGAACTCTTGGGTTGTACTTGAGCTCACAACGCCACGACAAACATATCAAGTCATTTTTAATCATAAATCTAGAATCGTTGTCTATCTCTCCTTTCACATTCCTCCCTCAACCACAAAGCGGTCCCTGGACTCACTATATGAAAGTTATTTTAATGTGCATATACTGATCAAACATAAGTTTGTGCCGTGCATAATTTTCCTTCAGAATTTCACTCTATCATAAGCCTTTGTTGTCATATTAACGCGATCTTTCACATCATGTAGCCATCTTCACATTGGTCTCTCTTTCTCTCTCTCTCTCTCTCTCTCTCTCCCACTTTGCCGGAATGTCTCCCCTATACTTGTCTTTGTCCAACCTTCATGTCTCTTTATATGTTCAAAATAATCCATTGCACATAATCGTTATATTTCTCATTAACCAATTGTCTTCAATTTTGAGTTCTTGTTAGATATAATATCTTTGTTCTTAATATAAAAGAAACAGTTGTTACATATGCTTCATTTTTGATTTGGCCAAAACGTATTTCAATAAAAACATTAAATTGGAAATCAGATTACAATAGAACATCGCTTCTTCTACAGAATGATGAGAATGTGATGTTAGACTGAACGTATATATCATTTAATGAAAGCCAGTGATGTGTTGCCAAGTTTTCTCGATTCTATAGACCATACTTCTATGCATATGATCTCCAGAGGAAAGGATATTTATATCGTGGCATTTATTACACAGATCATACTGATGCAACGCATGCATTGCGCGCCTTCTATGGAGAAGGTGTCCATTTTGATAAAAGACCGTTCACGTGGTGCCGGGGCCCGCATGGCAAGCAAAGAATAGTACCACTGCGACCTAGAAGGCATGTTGTAAGAGACGACTGATGTAGGACCTAGGAAAGCTACCCTAGTAAATAAAAAGCAGCGCAGAAAACAGATGTGCTGGCCTACTTGTAGGGGCATAACTGGCATAACGTACAATCTCTCGTAGGCTCAGATCACATACAAATCACACAGAGTGGTTAACAAGTGGTCGATATGGAGCGCTCGAAGAAGAAGATAGAAGACAAAGTACTAGGAAAATAGCAAGCAAGCGCACACAAATACCACAAGAAAGGGAGGGAAGAGAGAGAGAAAGATAGAGCGTCAGAGAGAGAGAGAGAGAGAGTCTCTGCTTTTATCTTAGGGTGACAAACAAATTTTTTTTTTTTGCAAGAACCCCAGGGGAAGCAAAGATTATCTTAGAAACTTAGCACACATTACAAGATACCTGATAAGTTGATAAGCTTCTATCAACTTATAACGTGGTTTCCAATACTAACAAGCAATCAATGTATGCATATGTGAACATATGGAATCACTATATGTGCATATGTGAGCATATGTAATCACTGACACATCTACCTCATGTCATGTGTTACTTTGACAGTCTCTTCATTGATTATCTTTCACTATTGCTCCTTTCAGTTTCAGTTTGGAATATCTTCATTGTACCCCGGATATGTACATAGGTGCTCCGATCTCCTTCGCAATATCTCCAACAGAGTCCAGCGACTGACCATACCAGTGTGATTTTGATTGATGAGCCTACATTTCACTGCAGTAGAATTGATGCACTAGAGGCAGTGAAAGATACTATGTACGAAGCGCACACAAGAGTCCGTTCTAGAAATCTCTTCTTATCTTAGTAATGTGAGGGAAAACAAGATTACAGACAAGAAAAATAAAGATGGAAGTAACATAACATGTGGATAGAAAGAGCAACGCAAAAACTATGAGACGACATAGAACAAGTTCTCTCTCTCTCTCCTCTTCTTCTTTGCGTTCGTTCTTTACGACCAATTTTAATCACTCTTTGTGGTATATTTGATGTTTGCCAAGAACGTGTATACGTTACACATTGGTTTGGTAGACCCATAAACGCAGACTTCTACACGTTTAGGACACGTGCATCCGATTTCAGCCAAATCTGCTTAGTCACCTCTTACGACATGCGTGGTCTCAATGTGCAACGTATACATTCTTGGCAAGATCAAACATATCACAAAGAGTGATTAAAATTGGTCGTAAAGAACGAACGCAAAGAAGAAGAAGAAAGACATGCGTGGCAGGTAACAGTGGTTATATTCTTTACACCCCAAATTTGGGCCACGGTAACTACTCGGCGTCTCTCTCTTTCTCTTCTCTCTCTCGATATATATAATTCATAAGATGATGAAAATACTTTGAAGGAATTTTAATATTAAATCTTTCTAAGGAGTTTTGCCCGGGCAGAGACGTTCCAGCCTGTTCTTCTCGATTTTGAATTTCCAAGTGTTCTTTTACGAGCTCAACTTGAACACGGGACCTACGTTTTATCGTCCGTCTCCGATAGGACTATGAGCACGATCTCACCTACACTGAGATCAGGGATCTTTGGAAAATGATCTTGATAGCTCCACGAGTGACGAACCCAGTACCTGTAGAAAGAGAGGCGAGCATCAAACCTCTACGCCACGATATATACTTGTTAGTTTGATTTGAGCTTGATACTAACATTGCGATGACCGTTACTACTACATGACAAGCGGTATGTATCATCCTCATCAGGTGCCGTCTCCACATCGAATGTTGGCTGCAATGAATCTCTAGCATCCTCTGTCTTTCGCCTTGGTGTTGCACACTGCCAGACTGTAACGTGTCCATTTCTTAAAGTTTCCTCCCACTTATCTCTCGGTCTTCCTCTTGCTCTTCTCCCTCAACTTTCCTCTCTAGTAAATGTTTTATCATGGTGTCATGTCTTTTATGTGCCCAAAATATTTTACTTGTCTGAATTTTATTCCTCTTAATAATTGTTTCTTCATGCCTATAGTTTTCCTAAAACTTGTTTATTTGTCTGTTTTTCTGTCCATGAAACTCTGCTTATTCTTCTATATATCCACATCTCAAATGCATCAATTATGTCTTCTAACTGCTTGTTTATTGTCCATGTTTCCGAGCCATACATTAATATAGGATATATAAAGCATGTATATGTATACTTCAAGCACATCATGAGGTTTACAGAAATATTGAAAACACACGGTGAACTAGCCGTTGGTTCATCCAAACATCTCAAGGGAGACACTTAACACGATTTATATTGGCAGTTGTGTGCATACAACCAGAAGCTACAACAGACATCCTCTGCGGAATAAGAATTCCCAAAGAGGTCTAGATGGAAAAGAGACAAACATTCTAAGCATGTGATCGGCCATTTACCAGACAGAAGCAACATTCAGGAGGATTATTGTTACCGTAATTAATGATTTATTACAAGAGTGACGCAGGGGGAACTAGTACAACTATAATCGTGCTTTGATCATACCAGCTCGTAATTCCCTCACGTACATCTCACTTGACTGCTTTAGTAGCGGAGCATGTACCAGCTGATGGTTATAATGATCCCCTGCTGTCGGGCAGGGCTATAGGGAGCAGCTGACAGCCATAATAGATTGTAATGCAGTTTTACGTCGATCTATTTAGGAAAAGCGTAAGAGCACTAAACGCGATGAATGTTTATAGGGTAAACAACGGTCACTAGGTTTGAAGTACACACAGGTTTAAACACACTAGGTTTGAAGTAAGCACACTAGGTTTGAAGTAAGCACACTAGGTTTGAAGTAAGCACACTAGGTTTGAAGTAAGCACACTAGGTTTGAAGTAAGCACACTAGGTTGAAGTAAGCACACTAGGTTTGAAGTAAGCACATCTGAAAATAGAACACGGGGTCGTCAGATACAAAACCTATATAACCAGATATGAAAATCGTTGCATATCCTTTACAGGACGCAGCCATCAACCACAGTGAGCGTCTGTAGCTCAGGTGGTAGTGAGCTCGATCACAAACCCAAACGTACCTGGTTCAAACCCCAAGATAAGTAAGTTTGAAACAAATTCGTTTCCGTGGGATTTTTACCAAAACAAAAGGTAAAAATAAGAACCGTTCAGAAAGCAATGACAAACTACTGAACGTATAAGTGGTGTCTAGAAAATCAACGACTAGTAACCAGATATATACACGAAAAAATTCGATACACTACATGTCCGCTCTACGTCTATACACTACATGTCCACTCTACGTCTATACACTAACATGTCCACTCTACGTCTATACACTACATGTCCACTCTACGTCTATACACTACATGTCCACTCTACGTCTATACACTACATGTCCACTCTACGTCTATACACTACATGTCCACTCTACGTTCCAACAGCAGTATATCTTTTTCTTCAAACGCTTCATATCGACAACTTGTTAACCACTCTTTATGATTTGTATGTGATCCGAGCCTAAGAGCAAATGTACGTTATGCAAGGTATGCGCCTATAAGTAGGTCAGCACATCCGATTTCTTCGACGCTTTTTTATTTACTTGGGTAGCTTCCCTAGGCCCCTACCTTAGTCGCTCTCTCACGACATGCCTTGTACATCGCAGTGTTACTATTCTTTGCTCCCCCGGCAACAAACTGGCGGAACATGCATGTATTAGCGGTACCTAGAGCAAACATGCTTACATTAAAGGTAATAGCCGTCTATCGTATGGACTGAGGGCCGAGGTGGAAGAATTAGGAGAATGTTTAACAAGCAAGCCACAATAACTAGCAGCATACCCTACAATACTTGCTCGAAAAATATAAAAAGAGACCACACACAACAGAGAGAGAGAGAGAGAGAGAGAGAGAGAGAGAGAAGAGAGAGAGAGAGTGGGGAACGAAAGAGCGTGGGGAAATTCTCCCCAGATCGATGTCTAAAATCAATTATCGCTATACAGATTACAGATTAACAATTAAAGGTTGCAATTGTTTCGTTCCAGTGAGATATTGCACATTTATGCAACACTTTTATGTGAACTCTGACTACAGTATGCAGCAGAGTTTGCCTACATTTGTACATATATATATATATACACACGAAGGTTTGGTTTAAACATTGGTTTGACATTGTTCAGCATTGAAACAAATGACATATAATAAAAGATAGGATAACTTATATTTCAAACAAGAAATGTATTAAGACGTAACAATGGATAATAACAAACATATCATCATCATCAGGTGCCGTCTCCACATCCAAGGTTGGCTGCAATGAATCTCCAGCATCCTCTGTCTTTCGCCTTGGTGTTGCACACTGCCAGACTGTAACCTGTCCATTTCTTAAAGTTTCCTCCCACTTATCTCTCGGTCTTCCTCTTGCTCTTCTCCCCTCAACTTTCCCTCTAGTAAATGTTTTATCATGGTGTCATGTCTTTTATGTGCCCAAAATACTTGTCTGAATTTTATTTCTCTTAATAATTGTTTCTTCATGCCTAGTTTTCCTAAAACTTGTTTATTTGTCTGTTTTTCTGTCCATGAAACTCTGCCTATTCTTCTATATATCCACATCTCAAATGCATCAATTCTGTCTTCTAACTGCTTGTTCATTTTCCATGTTTCTGAGCCATACATTAATATAGGATATATATAACATTTGATCAATCTAATTTTTAGCCTGTTTGTAATTTGTTTGGATGTCAGTAACTTTCTCATACTATTGAAATTCTCCTTGGCCATTCCTATTCTCTTTTAATTTCAGTTATACATCTGCCATCATCTGACCGAGATATGAGAAGCTTTTACTTGATGTAGTAATTCTCCATGTATTTTTATATTCATTTTAGGTTTTCCATTTCCTTGTTGATTACCATAGTTTTTGTTTGATTACCATAGTTTTTGTTTTAACAAACAAATAATCAAATAATAACAAGGACGACAAAAGCACATCGATTATCATAACTAGTGGGGCCGGTGTGTTGTTTGGGTCTCACAACGGGGAGCAAAGAATAGTAACAATGCTACCTACAAGGCTTGTCGTAAGAGGCGACTGAGGTAGGGGCCTAGGGAAGCTACCCAGTAAATAAAAAGTGTCGTAGATATCGGATGTGCTGGCCTACGTGTAGGTGCATAACTGGTACAACGTGCAATCGCTCTTAGGCTCAGATCACACAAAATCCTAAAGAGTGGTTTAACATGTGAAGATAATTAGTAGAACAAATGAAGCTGCCGTTTGAAACGATGTTACAGAACGAATGATACTATACTATCTCTTTTACGAAGTCGAAACCGAATAAATGCATGCAGAAACGGGATGTGCTGGCTTACGCGGCCGTAGGTAGCTAACTGGTACAACCAACTAATGCTCTAAGACGCAGATCACATATAGGAGAATGAATGATACTACAATATCTTATTTAGGGAGACGAAATCGATGAAAATGCATGCAGAAATTGGATGCACTAGACTACGGGTCTGTAGGTATCTAACTGGTAAAACGAACGCACACTCTAAGACGCATATCATATATAGAAGAATGAATCATTCTATGCTATCTCATTGTGGAAGGTGAACCCGACGAAAATGCATGTAGAAAAATGGTGTGCTAGCCTAAGCAACTGTACAAGCCCCCTGTGAGTGCAGTTCATTTTCCGCGGGCTGGCAGAAAAGCCACAGGTTCTCCAGATTTTCGGTGTTCGTAGAACCGAACCGATTGGTTACGATGTCAATGGCACTGAGCCGAAGAGCTGAAAGCTCAAGTGCTTCTGGATCGAAAAAGCGTATGTAGATACCTAACTGGTACAACGCTCTAATGTACAAATCACATACAGACAATAAGGAGAGGGGAACCCGACGATAATGCATGCAGAAAAGTGGTGTGCTAGCCTAAGCTTCAGTAGATACCTAACCGGTACAACAGACACACGCTCTAGTGTACAAATCACATACAGACAATAAGGAGAGGCGAACCCGACGATAATGCATGCAGAAAAGTGGTGTGATAGCCTAAGCTTCTGTAGATACCTAACTGGTACAACATAGACACACGCTCTAATGTACAAATCACATGCATACAATAAGGAGAGGGGAACCCGACGATAATGCATGCAGAAAAGTGGTGTGATAGCCTAAGCTTCAGTAGATACCTAACTGGTACAACAGACACACGCTCTAGTGTACAAATCACATAATAAAGAGAGTTCGAACAAATGTTGGATGTAGAGAGAATAAAACAAAAGCAAAATACCATTTCAATACTAGACAGATGACCTCATGGATTCAATGAATCAACGCTCACATTACCATCATGGACCGAGTCAGTGAAAGCAACTACATTAAAATTCACCAATATTAGACACAATCATGAATTTCACATTGACAGTCAATCTCGATAACGAGTTATCTGTGTTCTCTCGTTCTACTCTCGTGTCCTATAACTGATTAAACCTTAAGTGACAAACAATACATAATGAATGATCTACTAGAGCAGGGGTTCTCAAGAGGTCACAACACGATGGCGGAATGGTGTCAAATCAAGCTTTAGATAATCAACACAATTTAGATTTTTGAAACATTTTCAACCCAAAAATGTGTATATACCAAAAATAAATATGGTGTTTCATCCGTTTCGCTACATTTGGTTTCAGATGAAATAACACATTTGGTTTAATGTGGAATAATATATTTGTTAGATTTGGTTTTAATACGGAATAATCAATTTGGTTTTTCTACGGAATTATACATTTGGTTTAACCCTTTCGCTTCTACATACTTTCCGAAGACGGAGCTAAAAATAGATACTCTTTGTTTCTAAGTCACAAAGTGAATGTACGCCTATAGCAGTGACAGTAGAAATGTATAACGTGTTAACACGTCTTTAGCCCACAGAGGAGAGGTAATAACAGACGTGTTAATGCGTCCTTAGCAGTGAATGGGAAAATCGTCTATAAACGTCCTTAGCAGCTAAAGGGAATAATACAACTTATTTTTAAATATTGTTAATTATGTGTACATTTTTAATCGCATATTTTTGGTTGCTGTATCGTTTGGTTATTTTTTTGAATGTATCCAGGTTTTATTATGAAGTGGGTGTGTTCTGAGTTATAAATAAGATGTTATTACTTTAATTATTTGCGTGTGAAGGTATTTCTTATCAATAATAGACTACTTCTTCTTCGGATGGTCCATCGTGACCACTTGTTAACCCCTCTGTGTGATTTGTATGTGATCTGAGCCTAAGAGCGATTGTACGTTGTGCCAGTTCTTTGCCTATAAGTAGGCCAGCATATCCGATTTCTGTGATATTTTTTTATTTCTAGGGTAGCTTCCCTAGGTTCTATATCAGTCATCTTTTATGACATGCCTTGTAGGTTGCAGTGGTACTATTCTTTGCATCACTTGCGGGCCCCGGCACAACACGGGCGGACTTGATACAGAACAAGAGAAAAGTTATTCCAAATGTGGTCCCAGAGATAACAGTTTGAGAAGACCTTTATTACAGCGACTGACGTAATATTAAACCAGGAAGTAAAGTAGTTTGACAAAACTCATCTACAGTCTGATGATGTACTTTGACAAAAATTATCTACAGTCTGATGATGTACTTTGACAAAACTCATCTACAGTCTGATGATGTACTTTGACAAAACTCATCTACAGTCTGATGATGTACTTTGACAAAACTCATCTACAGTCTGATGATGTACTTTGACAAAACTTATCTACAGTCTGATGATGTACTTTGACAAAACTCATCTACAGTCTGATGATGTACTTTGACAAAACTCATCTACAGTCTGATGATGTACTTTGACAAAACTTATCTACAGTCTGATGATGTACTTTGACAAAACTCATCTACAGTCTGATGATGTACTTTGACAAAACTCATCTACAGTCTGATGATGTACTTTGACAAAACTATCTACAGTCTGATGATGTACTTTGACAAAACTTATCTACAGTCTGGTGATGTACTTTGACAAAACTCATCTACAGTCTGATGATGTACTTTGACAAAACTCATCTACAGTCTGATGATGTACTTTGACAAAACTTATCTACAGTCTGGTGATGTACTTTGACAAAACTTATCTACAGTCTGATGATGTACTTTGACAAAACGTATCTACGTCGGGATGATGTACTTTGACAAAATTTCATCTACAGTCTAATGATGTACTTTGACAAAACTCATCTACAGTCTGATGATGTACTTTGACAAAACTTATCTACAGTCTGATGATGTACTTTGACAAAACTCATCTACAGTCTGATGATGTACTTTGACAAAACTCATCTACAGTCTGATGATGTACTTTGACAAAACTTATCTACAGTCTGATGATGTACTTTGACAAAACTCATCTACAGTCTGATGATGTACTTTGACAAAACTCATCTACAGTCTGATGATGTACTTTGACAAAACTCATCTACAGTCTGATGATGTACTTTGACAAAACTTATCTACAGTCTGATGATGTACTTTGACAAAACTAATCTACAGTCTGATGATGTACTTTGACAAAAGATTTTACATTGTGTTCACATTGTTCACTTGTTAATATATAGTTTCTCTGCAATCTATTCTTTAAAAGATCACATGCCCGCCTGCCCAGCGTGTTCGTAGCGCGTTGGATGACGGGTGAGAAGCCATATGTGAGTGCGGTTCAATTCCGCGGGCTGTCATAAAAGCCACAGGTTCTCAGATATACGGTGTTCGTGGAACCGAAGGGTTACGATGTCCATGGCACCGAGCCGAAGAGCTGAAAAGCTCACGTGATTCTGGATCGGGAGGGAAAAAAAGATCACGTGTTAGCTGCAGTAAATATTCTGGTCTATCATTTATAAATGCTGTAAAAAGCGGGCGAGCAATGGACCAGGCTGATATTCTGAATTCCTTAAGTCAGAGAGGACATTAAATGATTTAATTATTGATTATTGAACTTATGTCACAGCATTCCAGGCAGACCCATAGGTGAGCAATCTCCCCCAACAGATGCCGAAGGGTATGCATACTGATGGTTCCTGTGGCTCGCTCTGTCCCTCAATCATCCAGCTCTACTTGTACAACGGAATAATTCCGTACTTCCTAAATCGCCGGATTGATTCAACGTCTCTGTGGCTGAGTGGTTAAGCCCTTTGCCTTGTGAGTCGAAGGTCTCTGTGGCTGAGTGGTTAAGCCCTTTGCCTTGTGAGTCGAAGGTCGTGGTTTCGAATCCGGACCGCTTCGTTCTGTTCACGAATGCAGTTTTTTCCAGCGACCCTAGGATTGTTGCTGGAGCTACGTTGTTCGTGTTTTGTGCAATACTCTCGGCAGGTGGCTTACCATTTCTGCGGAAAGGGACCGAGCAATATGGGGTAAAACCCGGTGCAATGAAGTCAATCCTTCGGTTTTAAAACCCTTTATTCAACGTCAATTTTAGTGTTCTCATTTAACAGTAGGACGCCAAGCGACCGATAAAACATCCCCAATATCCATCTCGAACTCCGCAACAATCGATGCTTTAGATGCAGCCTAGCTATGCCCACTCTCACTAATAGTCATGAATCTACAATCCCAACTAGACTGCAAGAATACTAAGTCATCAAATTTGGTATAACTAGACATGTGCACTAAGAGAATCCCTCGCAGTTTTCACATATCTATCAGAGACACGAGGCTTATCAACTAACATCGAACTGGTACGATCAGTCGCTGGACGCAGTTGGAGATATTGCGAAGGAGATGGGAGCATCTATGGGCATTTGACGGCGTTCAATGAAGATATTCCAAACAGAAACTCGGGACATGAACCAATGCTCCTCGATATCAAGGTTTTGTAGGATGTCTGTTTTTTTCTCTTCACTTGTCATGATGTTCTTAAGATCTTGTATGTAATACACTGTTTCAAAAGTTTCCATTTTAAAGCTTCAATGGTGGTCTAAGAGTTATATATATTATACATGCAAAAGTTGGTATGAATAAAACAAAAATTAACATACGTATTCTTCTTCTGTGTTCTCACTAGATTAGGATTTCGGATTCTCTAATAAAGGTAGCCGTCTGTCTCATATTATCAGCCATGTCATATAGTTTGTCTTCTGCGTTCTCACTAGATTAGGATTTCGGATTCTCTAATAAAGGTAGCCGTCTGTCTCATATTATCAGCCATGCCATACAGTTTATCTTCTGCGTTCTCACTAGATTGGGATTTCGATTCTCTAATAAAGGCAGCCGTCTGTCTCATATTATCAGCCACGCCATACAGTTTATCTTCTGCGTTCTCACTAGATTGGGATTTCGGATTCTCTAATAAAGGTAGCCGTCTGCCTCATATTATCAGCCATGCCATACAATTTGTCTTGGACGCCGGTGTAAGTGGGCCACCTCTTTCTTTCAAGTCTGCATACTGGGGGCAGTTCTGTAGGATATAAATCCTATGATTTCTGCTTCCCCGTTTCTGTCGATCTCTTCCGGCAGTAAGTTTTGGCCATCCTCGTGATGGTAGGTCTGACATTCTTACTGCGTGGCTAAATCTCCGAGGCAGATTGGCGACCGTAGAATCCGTTATCCCATTCCTCATTGTGAGAGGTCGTTGCACCATGTTATGCGCCTTACGGTGCATCCGTTTTCTGCAAGCATTTGTTTCGGGTTAGCATTCCCTATAACATAAATATAAAAGATAGTATTGACCAAAACGAATGTGATCGTTTAATTAAAACATTTAATTATTAAGGAATTAATATCTAAAAAGCTGATCAGTGCAAGTAACGGGAAGGACTATTAACTTTATTGAACATGTTACAACAAATGAACTTACAATATCGAATAACAGGAGGAAACAAGAATATAAGTCATTTACATATTGTTATTATACTTAACAGGTGCTATAGCAGGTGCTATAGTAGTTGTCTTTTCTAGTTGTTTGCAATTTTAGTTTGTTTATTGCATTTGCTTGTTACTTTGGTTTGTTTATTGCATTTGCTACTTTAGTTGTCTTTTGTAGTTGTTTGCCACTTTAGTTTGTTTATTGCATTTGCTTGCTACTTTAGTTGCCGCATACAAGAAACGTTTGTTAACTAAAGTCATAAATGTGATCATGTTATGAAAATATCATTAATATATCAGTGGGCGTCTCCTCATCGAAGGTTGGCTGCAATGGGTCTACAGCATCACATGTCTCGTGCTGTTTTGATGTTGCCCTCTGCCAGACTTTAACGTGTTCATCTCTTGATGTTTTTCTACCACTTTTGTGCTTGTCTTCCTCTTGCTCACAGTACTTCAACTTTCCCCCTCTAAGAAGGATTTGATCAATGTTTCATATCTCTTTATATTAGTCTTTAACATTGTTTTAAATGATCTTGTTGTATGATACACCGTGCACAGGTAGATAAGTACCACGCGTACACGTTACTTACAGTTCACAAAATAGTGTATGATGTAAAAGTGAATCAAAGTGCAGAAGTAAATATTTAATGCACAAAAAGTATATACGTAATGCACAAAAAGTAGATACGTAATGCACAATAAGTAGATACGTAATGCACAATAAGTAGATACGTAATGCACAAGAAGTATATACGTAATACACAAGCAGTATATACGTAATGCAGAAGAAGCACATACGTAATACACATAAGTAGATACGTAATACACAAAAAGTATATACGTAATGCACAAGAAAGTGTTCGGTGAATAAGTGCACTTTCGTATTTAAAAAAAAAAAAAAAAAGCAAAGCAAATGAAACAATACAATAAGCAGTAGAAATAAATGTTGACAGATAAGCTAGGAAATAATGATTGCAATATACATAATATAAACAACAAGGAGAGGGAGACATGGAGAGAACGTAAAGGTCTCGTCTTTCGATTCATAAACAGGAACTCATCTTACAACCCATGAGGTGTGACTCGTGTTACTGACCATGGGCTAAGCTTACCTACCGTGTGTAAAGTAAAAACTTAAACTCATGAAGTAATACACTTATGGTCAATTAAGTGAGTCTCGTCTTACGACCTATCAACTTGTATTACGGTCCATGAAATAGATTTGCAACATGTAAATTAAGACAAGTTCTTATAATCTTGAAAATAGGGAAGCTGCTATTGTGCTCTTCTGCTTTACGACCAATAATAATCACTTTTTTGTGATATATTTGATCTTTGAAAAGAACGTGTATACGTTGCACATTGGTTTGTAGGCCCCTAAACGCATAGACTTCTACACGTTTAGGACATGTGCATCCGATTTCAGCCAAATTATTGAGCTGATGTTTGTCTACAAATTCATGAGATATAGCTACAAACAGATATAATGGTGGCAAATATGATTAGAAACTTCAAGACTGATTCCTTTCATTGATTGGACTACCAGCAACGCACTTCGGTGAATAACAATGAGTACTCCAATATCTTTATATCACATAAAGATCTTAGTGGCAGTGCACTAACTACGTAGCACCGGCAATGGTGCCCGATGTAATTTTGAGGATACAAAAATAATTGTAAGTAATTTAAAAATATAACTTAATAACTTCCTATCCAGGTAGCGTTTTTTAAAAATAGCTATTATCGATTTTTATTTGTTCAATTTGAACATAACATGGCACCAATATTTTATC
This sequence comes from Arion vulgaris, assembly GCA_020796225.1. NCBI lineage: Eukaryota > Metazoa > Mollusca > Gastropoda > Stylommatophora > Arionidae > Arion > Arion vulgaris. The sequence goes on along the minus strand of CM036769.1, from coordinate 35,683,398 downwards.
ACCCATCTCCGATAGATCTAGGCAGTTACTCTAGGATGAGGAATCACTGAAAAAACGTTAATAGTTTTATATATAATAAAAGACGTGCTGAAAGGTAAATGACAAACGTTAAAAGACGACAGGTGCTACTTAACAAGTTGTGACATGTATACAACATGCAAGTTCGAACTTGTCTATGTGCGAACAACGAGGAAGTACGAGTTTGAACTATATTGTTTCTTGTACCTGATGACAACGAAGATTCTCGCCCGAGTGGTTACCGGGGCTCAAATTTGGGGTGTAAAGAATAGCACCACTGTTACCTGCCACGCATGTCGTAAGAGGCGACTAAGGAGGTTTGGATGAAATCGGATGCACTTGTCCTAAACGTATAGAAGTCTATGCATTTAGGATCCTACCAAACCAATGTGCAACGTATACACGTTCTTGGCAAAGATCAAACATATCACAAAGAGTGATTAAAATTGGTTGTAAAGAACGAACGCAAAGAAGAAGAAGAACGAAGATTCTAATTTCGTCAAGAAGAAACATAATTTTTAAGTGACTAATTTTAATGGGGTATTTCTGCAGATTTTTGTCCTCCAGATCACATGTAGCTATTTGACTCAATATAGTGATAGATGCAATAACATAAACTGTGCAGGTCCTCTACTCTAGGTGGGGTTGCTTGGATGCCCTTACAATCTCCAAAGAATTCTAAGGAAGAAACTGATGTATGCATCCTAACAAACATGCATAAGTCTTCAGCACGCTCCACCACAGCGGAGGTCTCATGTCGATTCTTATTTTCTTAGCCAGAAAAACATGTCACCAAAAAAATTGCAATGTGCAAATTAAGCAACATCTTGAACAGTGTAGTTCCTTAGTATGTACGCGTATTACACAGAGAGAGGGAGGGTAAGCAGGATGTATATGAAAACATATGTGAGTAAACGTTATACAAGACAACATTATAGGTGACTACACAAGACTGCGTTATATATACGATCATCATATAACTTAGAAGACAGCGTTTTACGAGACCGAGCTAGCTGAGACAATATAGTATTCATAAGACAATCATTATACGAGCCGTAGTTATATAAATCGTTATAAGAAAATAACGCGAGACATCCTTTTAAGAACATTATATTTAAAAAACCCGATCAATGATATGGTAACGTTATAAGAGGCGAATGGTATATAACACAATACTACATCAGGCAATGTTAAACGAGAGAATCGTATACAAACATTATTGCATCTTTATCTATCTACTCTCTTTTCTTTAATCTTATTTTGTCTCACAGCGTCAGGATATGAAGAGATTTCTAGAACGGGTTTTTGTGTGCGTTTCATAAATGGTGTTTTTTCACTGTCTGTTATTTTGGAGCTCCACTTTTTGTTTAGACGGTCTTTTGATTTGTATCCACTGTATCGTAGTAACATTGGTCTTTGAGGTGCATTGTCTGTTGTTAATCTGCTTATATGACCGAACCATGCAAGTTGTTGTTTCTTGATGAAGTTTAGTATTGATGTTATATCCCCTTATTACATGATGTCTTTATTTCTAAACCCTGTCTCTTCTTGATACTCCAAGCATTTTACGTAGACACTTCATCTCTGTCATGACTAGTTTTCTTCTATTGTTTGATGTCAGAGACCAGGTTTGGCACTGATAGTATAATGCTGGGAGAAAGACTGTTGAACAATGCTCTTTTACTGTTCCTGTTTACATTTCAACATTGGTGCCATTTAGCTGAAGATTTGATTTGTTTTATTGCATCTTTGTTGGATTTCCTTAGTTATTGTTCCATTTGCTGAAAAGATGCTCACTAGATATGTACAGTCTTTTACCTGCTTTAATTTATGTTTGTCGAAGGTGATATTTGTAGTGTTATCCTCTTTAGCAAATGTCATTACTTTGGTTTTGCCTATATTTATTCTCATATTGTATTCAATGCATGTTAACTCGAGTCTGTAAATGTGCTGCGGTAGACGTTCCTCCGTTGCTGATATGATTGCCTAAGAGTTCCCAAAGGTTGTATTCTTTCACTGGTGTTAGCTATTGTGTAGATTTGTGCAATATATGTGATGAACAAACAGCAACGATGATAGTACGCGTCCGTGTCTTACTCTTGACTCAACGTAGACCTGTTCTTATACTTTATATATTAACTTAATAAAAAAGACTACGTTATACAAAAACTACTATACACCACATTATAAGTTAGATCAGAAGTGAGAACTCAAAGACGACTTGGCACACGAGAAGGTATTGGCATTACCACTGTCAGAGTCCATGATCACCACCTTACGAGGAACACAGTACCCACGAGCTTGCTTGCTTGCTTACACAACGAATAAAATTAGTTCAACAAATGTGATATATAATATACATTTACGCGACTGTGTATTCGGGCGAATGTGTAACGAATTCTAACAGTGGCAACACAAGGAAACAACAGGTAAATAAATCTATGATATTATGAAGAAAAAAAAAAGATTTACGTAGTTACAGGTATACAATACGGTCGTAGCAGCAGTTTCTTGAGGAGTCAAGCGTGTGAAAAAAATGTGCAGGTGTGTATAATAGTGTAAATACTACACGTGCGTGCGTTGGTGAGTGAGCACACAAGCAATGTAGATATACTGACCTAATTCCCCAGTGGTGACTTCAATCGGTCGACTAGGTCTACTCATGCCGTTACTGTTGACAGCTACGACTTGAAAAGTGTAGGCTGTAAATGGTTTTAATCCTGTCACCGTGTACATCGGTCTGGTTATGCCTTTCTCTTCCTTGAGACGTGGGAATGATGCACGGGATTGGTACCCGATGGTGTACGATCGAATTGGCAGCAGTGAGCTTGTGTCGAGATCCCAACGAAGTGTAATTGATGATGCTGAGACGTCTGACCAGGTAAGGCCCGTAGGGGGCTGCGGTACGGCTGAGGAGCATGGAACAGGGAGGACGACAATAAAGAAAATTGGAAAGTAAAGGATAACTGTTGAGACACTGATAGATAAAATAGGTGTGGTATATATATCGAGTTTGACCTTTCTTCCAGGAAGTTCTGTGACCGCCATATTGCGGTGGATATATTATGGAACACCTCACACCTTTCGGGTCTATTTGAGTCTGATAGTTTGAGGTTGTTCTAGTAAAAATTTCACATCACTATATGTATTCACTAATCCAAAGGAATATGTGCAAATCTTAATATTAAAAGAAATATTTTTCATTTGTTTTCTACCTACTTGGGAAGCATGTGTTAGCATTCATCAGATATCTTACTTAACTTTAATACATAACATTTTATTAACATCAGATATCTTACTTAACTTTAATACATAACATTTTATTAACATCAGATATCTACTAACTTTAGAACTGGACATTTTATTAACATCAGATATCTTACTTAACTTTAGAACTGGACATTTTATTAACATCAGATATCTTACTTAACTTTAGAACTGGACATTTTATTAATACTGCATATCTTACTTAACTTTAGAACTGGACATTTTATTAACATCAGATATCTTACTTAACTTTAGAACTGGACATTTTATTAACATCAGATATCTTACTTAACTTTAGAACTGGACATTTTATTAATACTGCATATCTTACTTAACTTTAGAACTGGACATTTTATTAATACTGCATATCTTACTAACTTTAGAACTGGACATTTTATTAATGCTGCATATCTTACTTAACTTTAGAACTGGACATTTTATTAATACTGCATATCTTACTTAACTTTAGAACTGGACATTTTATTAACATCAGATATCTTACTTAACTTTAGAACTGGACATTTTATTAATACTGCATATCTTACTTAACTTTAGAACTGGACATTTTATTAATACCGCATATCTTACTTAACTTTAGAACTGGACATTTTATTAATACTGCATATCTTACTTAACTTTAGAACTGGACATTTTATTAATACCGCATATCTTACTTAACTTTAGAACTGGACATTTTATTAATACTGCATATCTTACTTAACTTTAGAACTGGACATTTGATTAATACTGCATATCTTACTTAACTTTAGAACTGGACATTTTATTAATACTGCATATCTTACTAACTTTAGAACTGGACATTTTATTAATACTGCATATCTTACTAACTTTAGAACTGGACATTTTATTAATACTGCATATCTTACTAACTTTAGAACTGGACATTTTATTAATACTGCATATCTTACTTAACTTTAGAACTGGACATTTTATTAATACTGCATATCTTACTAACTTTAGAACTGGACATTTTATTAATACGCATATCTTCTAACTTTAGAACTGGACATTTTATTAATACATATCTTACTTAACTTTAGAACTGACATTTTAATTATACCGCATATCTTACTTAACTTAGAACTGGACATTTGATTAATACTGCATTCTTACTTAACTTTAGAACTGGACATTTTATTAATACTGCATATCTTATTAACTTTAGAACTGGACATTTTATTAATACCGCATATCTTACTTAACTTTAGAACTGGACATTTTATTAATACCGCATATCTTACTTAACTTTAGAACTGGACATTTTATTAATACTGCATATCTTACTTAACTTTAGAACTGGACATTTTATTAATACTGCATATCTTACTAACTTTAGAACTTGACATTTATTAATACCGATATCTTACTTAACTTTAGAACTGGACATTTTATTAATACCGCATATCTTACTTAACTTTAGAACTGGACATTTGATTAATACTGCATATCTTACTTAACTTTAGAACTGGACATTTTATTAATACTGCATATCTTATTAACTTTAGAACTGGACATTTTATTAATACCGGATATCTACTTAACTTTAGAACTGGACATTATTAATACTGCATATCTTACTTAACTTTAGAACTGGACATTTTATTAATACTGCATATCTTACTTAACTTTAGAACTGGACATTTTATTAATACTGCATATCTTACTTAACTTTAGAACTGGACATTTGATTAATACTGCATATCTTACCTAACTTTAGAACTGGACATTTTATTAATACTGCATATCTTACTTAATACAGAACTGGACATTTTATTAATACTGCATATCTTACTTAACTTTAGAACTGGACATTTTATTAATACTGCATATCTTACTTAACTTTAGAACTGGACATTTTATTAATACTGCATATCTTACTTAATCTTAGAACTGGACATTTTATTAATACTGCATATCTTACTTAACTTTAGAACTGGACATTTTATTAATACTGCATATTCTAACTTTAGAACTGACATTTATTAATACCATATCTTACTAACTTTAGAACTGGACATTTATTAATACTGATATCTTATTAACTTTAGAACTGGACATTTTATTATACTGCATATCTTACTAACTTTAGAACTGGACATTTTATTAATACTGCATATCTTACTTAACTTTAGAACTGGACATTTGATTAATACTGCATATCTTACTTAACTTTAGAACTGGACATTTTATTAATACCGCATATCTTACTAACTTTAGAACTGGACATTTTATTAATACTGCATATCTTACTTAACTTTAGAACTGGACATTTTATTAATACTGCATATCTTACTTAACTTTAGAACTGGACATTTTATTAATACTGCATATCTTACTAACTTTAGAACTGGACATTTTATTAATACCGCATATCTTACTAACTTTAGAACTGGACATTTTATTAATACTGCATATCTTACTTAACTTTAGAACTGGACATTTTATTAATACTGCATATCTTACTAACTTTAGAACTGGACATTTGACTAATACTGCATATCTTACTAACTTTAGAACTGGACATTTTATTAATACTGCATATCTTACTTAACTTTAGAACTGGACATTTTACTAACTAAATCCAGTATTCGCATTAACTGTAATATGGTGTATCTCATACAATCTAATATTGTATATGTCACTAACTCTAATACCGAATCTCAATAATACTGGACATCCCTAACTCGAATACCGGATTCTCACTAACTCGAATACCGGATATCTCACTAACTCTAATACCGGATATCTCACTAACTCTAATACCGGATATCTCACAAACTCTAATACTGGATATCTCACTAACTCTAATACCGGATATCTCACTAACTCTAATACCGGATATCTCACTAACTCTAATACCGGATATCTCACTAACTCTAATACCGGATATCTCACTAAATCTAATACCGGATATCTCACTAAATCTAATACCGGATATCTCACTAACTCTAATACCGGATATCTCACTAACTCTAATACCGGATATCTCACTAAATCTAATACCGGACTTTCCCAATGTCCGGATCTCACTAACTCTAATAGCAGCAATAAAAAGGTGAGTAATGAAAGCATATTCCCATGTACCTGTCCTAATGTATAATTGAATAGGCTAAAGTCTGGAAGAAATCAATATATCAAAGAGGTAGGCTTCAAGTAATGGTAGTATTACTTGCGTGGAGAGTACACAGCCGATGCGACAAATTGCATCTAATAGAAGTACTACACAATATTATTGCTTTTAAGGATTCAATATAAGAATATTTCATAATAATTACATTGGTTTTTTTAGCAATGTCGTACGTTATCTCTACCATTGATATTATCACTAATATTGGTAGCGTCCTTAGTACTGATAACTTCTATAATACTGACAATGTCGCTAATTCCATTAATGTCGCTAATAATGTTTAATGTCGCTAATACTACTGGCAGTTTCACTTTGCCACTTACAAAGTAGGGGGAGTATCACTAATACTGTAGGTAGTGCTACTAATATTACTGACAGTGTCACTTAACGTTACTGGCAGTGTCACTAATACTGTTGGCAGTGTCCCTTATACTGATGACAGTGTCCCTTATACTGTTGGCAGTGTCACTAATACTGTTGGCAGTGTCACTATACTGTTGCGTATCCCTACATGTGGCAGTGCCACTTATACTGTTGGCAGTGCCACTTATACTGTTGGTTGTGTCACTTATATTGTTCGTAGTGTCACATACTTTTGGCAGTGCTACTAACAGTGCTACTAATACTTCACTAATCATAACCGCGTCATTAAAACCGACACCGTCGTTAATACTGACAGCGTCACTAAAACTTTCCAGTGTCTCTAATACTACTGGTAGCTTCGCTAACACTTCTATCATCACTAACACTGACTCTGCTAACAAAGACCGCAACCTCACCAACACTCACAGTGTTATTACCACTCCTGACAGTGTAACTCGTACTGACAGTATTACTAACACTCACCAAATCCATATATAAATATACCTCTCTGTCAGTTGCTCGTTGTATGAACCATAAAATACGTTTAAAAGATCAATTTTTACTAGAATATTTAAGGACAACATTCAGTGATACTGTACAGACAACAATATTGAAAAGAAGGAGAAAAAAAAATTGCGTATGTGTCAAGAATTGGAATGCTGTGCCTGACACAAGCTACAACATCAAAAGAAAAAGCAACGATACGAAAAATGTGAAGAACAGCAACTACAGAAATTCCACAAAGCTTCACTGGTTCCGGTAAGGGAACAAGGGATCAATGAGACAAACTGATCAAGATAATTGTTCGTTCTCAAGTTTTATACTGATGGCTACTGAATCATATTACATCAAATGTCACTCTGTAGATGCCGAAAGGTATAAATGCTGATGGTTCCAATGACTCGCTAGTTAAAAATGATTGCATAGTTTTTCTTTGTGATGTGACTGTTGCATTTTCGCATTTAGGATACCAATTCCAGTTCATTTTGATTGATAGTATCATCATCATTGCACTTCGGTGAATAACCATGTGTGTTACGATGTCTGTTTTACTGAGGAAAATCTCAGCGGCAGTGAACTAACTCCATAGCACCGGCGAGGGTTCCCTATGTAATTATAAAAATGGAGAAAAATGTGTAAGAATTTTTAATCTTTCTTTAAATTGAACTTTGCTCGGGCAGCGGTTTTCCAGCCTATTTTTTCTCGATTTTAATCTGCCAATGGTTCTTTAACGTGCTTAACTTGAACACGGGGTCTAAATTGTATCTTTCATCTCCGATAAGTCTAGGAACTTGATTTCGCCTACAATGACACCAGGGATCTCTGGGAAAATACCCCAACCGCTTCACGCGAAAAACAAACCGAGCACCATTGGAACTACAGGCTATATACGCAGGTGTTAAAAATCTTCTCTAGATAAGCAGGTGTTAAAAATCTTCTCTAGATAAGCAGGTGTTAAAAATCTTCTCTAGATAAGCAGGTGTTAAAAATCTTCTCTAGATAAGCAGGTGTTAAAAATCTTCTCTAGATAAGCAGGTGTTAAAAATCTTCTCTAGATAAGCAGGTGTTAAAAATCTTCTCTAGATAAGGTGTTAAAAATCTTCTCTAGATAAGCAGGTGTTAAAAATCTTCTCTAGATAAGCAGGTGTTAAAAATCTTCTATAGATAAGCAGGTGTTAAAAATCTTCTCTAGATAAGCAGGTGTTAAAAATCTTCTATAGATAAGCAGGTGTTAAAAATCTTCTCTAGATAAGCAGGTGTAAAAAATCTTCTCTAGATAAGCAGGTGTTAAAAATCTTCTCTAGATAAGCAGGTGTTAAAAATCTTCTCTAGATAAGCAGGTGTTAAAAATCTTCTCTAGATAAGCAGGTGTTAAAAATCTTCTCTAGATAAGCAGGTGTTAAAAATCTTCTATAGATAAGCAGGTGTTAAAAATCTTCTCTAGATAAGAGAGTGTTAAAAATCTTCTCTAGATAAGCAGGTGTTAAAATCTTCTCTAGATAAGCAGGTGTTAAAATCTTCTCTAGATAAGCAGGTGTTAAAATCTTCTCTAGATAAGCAGGTGTTAAAATCTTCTCTAGATAAGCAGGTGTTAAAATCTTCTTGATAAGCAGGTGTAAAAAATCTTCTAGATAGCAGTGTTAAAATCTCTCTTAGATAAGCAGGTGTTAAAATCTTCTCTAGATAAGCAGGTGTTAAAATCTTCTCTAGATAAGCAGTGTTAAAAATCTTCTCAGATAAGCAGGTGTTAAAAATCTTTCTAGATAAGCGGTGTTAAATCTCTAGAAAGCAGGTGTTAAATCTTTAGATAAGCAGGTGTTAAAATCTTCTCTAGATAAGCAGGTGTTAAAATCTTTCTAATAGCAGGTTTAAAATCTCTCTAGATAAGCAGGTTTAAAATCTTCTCCTAGATAACAGGTGTTAAATCTCTCTAGAAAGCAGGTGTTAAATCTTCTCAATTCAGGGTTAAAAACTCCTCTAGATAAGCAGGTGTTAAAATCTCTCTAGATAAGCAGGTGTTAAAAATCTTCTCTAGATAAGCAGGTGTTAAAAATCTTCTCTAGATAAGCAGGTGTTAAAAATCTTCTCTAGATAAGCAGGTGTTAAAAATCTTCTCTAGATAAGCAGGTGTTAAAAATCTTCTCTAGATAAGCAGGTGTTAAAAATCTTCTCTAGATAATCAGGTGTTAAAAATCTTCTCTAGATAAGCAGGTGTTAAAAATCTTCTCTAGATAAGCAGGTGTTAAAAATCTTCTCTAGATAAGCAGGTGTTAAAAATCTTCTCTAGATAAGCAGGTGTTAAAAATCTTCTCTAGATAAGCAGGTGTTAAAAATCTTCTCTAGATAAGCAGGTGCTAAAATCAATTAACTTTCACAAAATAGAATGTTCTTCTTCTTTGAACGCTCGATATCGATCACTTGTTAACCACTCTGTGTGATGTGTATGTGATCTGAGCCTAAGAGCGAGTGTACGTTGTGTCAGTTATGCGCCTACAATTATGCCAGCACATCCGATTTCTGCAATGCTTTTTATTTACTAGGGTAGCTTACGCTAGAACCCTACCTCAATCGCCACTTACTCTCTCTCTCTCTCTCTCTCTCGCGATCGCTCTTAAGCCGTTTTTATCATTCTATTGTGATATACACACAGCCAAACATCAGAACGGGATGTACGTGCACAGACTTCAGCATCAATTGGAGCTCAAATGCTTATCCTTCTGTGGTGTGTTCGATTTCAACCAGCGTTTACTGGGTTCGCACTCCGTTAGCCTTTTGCTGTCCCCAGCCCAAACCCACAAGGCAGCAGGTTGCTATTGTCTTTCAGGGCAGCGATCCGTAGACGACCTGCCCTCCCGGGCTGATGAGCATCATCTGCCCAGAATCGCTTCTTACAACATGCCTTGTAGGTCGCAGTGGTACTATTATTTGCTTCCCTTGCGGGTCCTGGCCCCACACAGGTGTAATATATACTAGACATTAGCAAAAGTCAACTGTTCTAACGAAATGGACAGAGAATGTTGAAGCTTCGGTGACTGCACAAACTTCAAAGAAATGCATTAGACACACGGGACATATCAAAGGGGATAGAATCAATATTCATGTAGCCGAGTGGAATTAATGAAAGAAGAAAACAAAGACAATCTAATGAAGCATGTGAACAATACACTGATTTCTAGTACACGATTCAGAGAAATAGGAAAAAAGTGATATTGTTTGAATCTATATAGTTAGTATACATGGTATTACCGTGTGTCTGGTAGCAATACTAAAACACAATAAATTTTCATAGTTTGGTACTTAGTGCTACCCTGTACTACTTTTATCCGGTACAATTATCTTACCCTTTCTTACATTCAATTTTTTATACTACTTTCTTAGTCCTGATTTTTTAAAATCTTAGATTCTCCGTAATGAGTTCATTCTTATTTTTCACGGGGTTTTTTTGGTCATAAAACGCTCTGATATAACAGAAACATGTTCGTTCTCAGGTTGAAAGTGCGTGCCTCAGCTTAAAGAGGATTGAATTCCCTACAAAACAAACAGATAATTCCTCATTAATTTTATGGGTACATTTTCCTAATACATCATCGTATTTTGTTTTTTTTTTTTTAAATAAGAATAATTTGTGTAAGAAAGATACTTTAGCCGAGACTTAGAATTCATATTCTGTTGTGATGTGCACAGCTACCATATGTTGTATTTTAATATATCGTCTTTGGTTTGACTGCATCTTATCTCCAACTCAAGAAACAAGCTGCTGATGTTACACGCACTACTAAATGTATTTGCAAACTATTGATAACTGTACACATATACACACTTGTTACTACCGTGAAACTCAACAACACACACACTTTTAATGTCAGTACTAACATACGGGCATATTTTCCTTTAGTATCTATCTATTTCATATTTGAAAGATGGTAGGTAACTTCATGAACGGATTTATTTAATGTATAATTAAGACTTTCACAAAACGTTTAAATTTCACAGAATAGATGAATCCTTGAACACAACATTACAGTTGCTAGAAGTATCCTGTCAATATGAGCACTGTATCACGCATATGCTACACGTCTAGCTGAGCACACGATATGGTTCACATAGCAAACACCTGTGGTGTGTCATGACTTGTAAATATTCAACGGATCTTAAGAAGAACCGTGATGGGAACGTGTAAGACAGCCTTCATTTCAGAGCAAGCCGAGTAACCTTTCCAACTAGAATAAGCATCTGCTGTACAGAAGTACGTACTCGGTTTAGAAGATTCGAGCCACTGATACTCTCTTACGCTCTCGTCGCTCACGAGTAGTCGAAGCTCAGCTGTTTCTATGAACTCATTCTAGCAATAGCAAACAGTTCCAGACACGCGTTAGATGACAAGAGTAGACGCCGGCGCAAAATCATGGCCACTGGAGCTCTAGGCTTGAGGTTCTCGGTGGTACATTAGACCAGTGGTTCTCAAACTTAGCATTACTGCTGACCCCCTTTTAAATACATTTTACTAAGTGGACCCTCAAAAGTTTTTATATATGAAAATCTTCTAGCGGTGAAGTTATTATTACACCACACCAACGGTCAAGCTGGCTAGAATTTCTCAGACTGTGGGAAACTTTAAATGATCTTTCATTTTGTCTTGTCAGACATTTAGACTCCGGTCTGGTACGAGTCCTTTGATTTCGCAGCAGAACTAATTTACCAGTTTTTATAATTTATTTTTCTGTTTGAAATGTCAAAGACCATAATATTTCTTCAAACGCTTGAGGACCCGCCGTGAGTTCCTCGGGGATCACCAGGGTCCGTGGACCCCAGTTTGGGAACGCTGGATTAGACTACCACTGTTTCCTATAGAGAAAAGTTCTGACTTTGTCTATGCTGTTCAAGATACATATTACATACAGAACAATAAAATGAAAGACAGCATTCACTATTTGTTATTCAACTTTCTCTCTCTCTCTCTTTTCTATTCCCAAGTGATAATCGGTCTGCAACTTTTTGTTGTTTGTTTAGTAGGGGATTAAGCCTCAATATGGCAGTGGCACGCATCTTTCAACCCAAGCCAGGTGTCTTTCTTGGTTATATCAGGGCGTATCTGTAGCTTATCAATAGCATTGAAATTATTTCTGAAATTCATCGTTCTCAGTGTGACATAGTTCTGAAGTTCATCATTCTCAGTGTGACATAGTTCTGAAATTCATCGTTCTCAATGTGACATAGTTCTGAAATTCATCGTTCTCAATGTGACATAGTTCTGAAATTCATCATTCTCAACGTGACATAGTTCTGAAATTCATCGTTCTCAATGTGACATAGTTCTGAAATTCATCGTTCTCAACTGAAATTCATCGTTCTCAATGTGACAAAGTTCTGAAATTCATCCTTCTCAATGTGACATAGTTCTGAAATTCATCATTCTCAACGTGACATAGTTCTGAAATTCATCGTTCTCAATGTGACAAAGTTCTGAAATTCATCGTTCTCAATGTGACATAGTTCTGAAATTCATCGTTCTCAACGTGACATAGTTCTGAAATTCATCATTCTCAATGTGACAAAGTTCTGAAATTCATCATTCTCAATGTGACATAGTTCTGAAATTCAACATTCTCAACGTGACATAGTTCTGAAATTCATCATTCTCAATGTGACAAAAGTTCTGAAATTCATCATTCTCAACGTGACATAGTTCTGAAATTCATCCTTCTCAACGTGACATAGTTCTGAAATTCATCGTTCTCAATGTGACATAGTTCTGAAATTCATCGTTCTCAATGTGACAAAGTTCTGAAATTCATCCTTCTCAATGTGACATAGTTCTGAAATTGTTCCTGTCAGTATTTTAGTCTGTGATCGCAGTTTATGTAATATAGCTGGCTATCTTTATAGATTTGAGTTATGAACCCAACCTCTGATAAATTGGAAAAAAATAGTGTCTATGAGGAAACAATTTTGAAAGCTGCGATAGTGCAATGGATAGTATACTCGTTTCTTATGTCCAGGGTCCGGGTTTAATTCCACAGTTATAATTGAATTGATGACACTGATAGCTAAAATATCAAATGACATTGTGATCATCGGTGTAAAATTAATATTAGAATACGTTCTTAAACAATCTCTAAACAATGTCTTCTCACATTGAGGAATATTTCTTAAGCTAAGTTCTACCAAGCCAGGTTCAATCTACTGATCTCTAACACTCAACTTCTGGACTTTAGTCTTCCGATACAAGGCACAATCCCCCAGCAGAATAACGCAACTCAGAAAAGTTCGGAACATTTTCGCTAAAGTGGGCTCATTTTTACATGTGTTTAGTAAAACATTTTAAGCTTTATTACAATTTGACTTGATTTGTTGTATTCACCGGATAGTGACTTGATATCAAGCTGCGCTAATGACAACATATCGTGAACATTCCGGTGTTCAACACTTGCACCAAAATGTTTTGGTGTGCACATGGTACGAGGTTGGAGTATACAGAAAACCAAGATCCTTTACTTGAGGATCTAACTTATTAGTACCTCTGAAGTCGTAAGGCTCTCCTGGATGACTAGGGACAATTGTAATAAGGAAAGCAAATCTTCATACAAATATCAGTCAGAAGTGACATGATTAAGCGCAATGACCACGTCTAAATTTATAGCGAGTGAAGGAAATAAAATAACAAAACATGATTCATTGAGTATATCAGTGGCGGCTCGTGATCATTTTTGTTGGTGGGGCCAGACATTTTTTCCAGGATAAATCATGGTTTTTGGTTTGCTATATTTTAATTTATAAAATAATAAATACATGTTATACATTATTTTTCGTGGGGCCCGACCCCACTAGACCTTACTGACGAGCCGGAGTATATGGTTGTTTGTTGATGGTAAGAGCTAATTATACTGAAACTCGTTAGTGTTACATTTAATTTTGGACTTAACCCCTTCGCTCCTCTAAACCGATATAATGGCTCGCAGTATTCTTTGAGATGACACAAATCCTGCATATTGGATAATTCCGTATACATTGTAATATAAGTCAGTCCGGAGTTTAGAAAAAAAATACGGGAATGAACGGGTTATCATATCGTTATTTGTAAAATAAACCAGTCTTTATTTGAAGGCGAAGGATTGACTTCATTGCATCGGGTTCCCCCATATGGCTCCGTCCCTGTATGGTATGCCATCTGCAGAGATTGATGCACAAAGCACGAACTCTATAGCTCCGGTAACAATCCTAGGGATCTCATGAAAAAAATGCACGTGTGACTAAGACAGGATATGAACCCACAATCTTCAAACCGGCATGCAAACGTCTTAACCACTTCGCCATGGAGACCCCCTGTATATAACAATACTATTATACAGGGGTCGGGTTACTAAGAAGGATGATCTCTGAAAGTTGTCACTAGAACTGGACGGACTTACGTTACAGAGGGGCGTGTGAAGGATGATCTCTGAAAGTTGTCACTAGAACTGGACGGACTTACGTTACAGAGGGGCGTGTGAAGGATGATCTCTGAAAGTTGTCACTAGAACTGGACAGACTTACGTTACAGAGGGGCGTGTGAAGTATGATCTTCGAAAGTTGTCACTAGAACTGGACGGACTTACGTTACAGAGGGGCGTGTGAAGGATGATCTTCGAAAGTTGTCACTAGAACTGGACGGACTTACGTTACAGAGGGGCGTGTGAAGGATGATCTCTGAAAGTTGTCACTAGAACTGGACAGACTTACGTTACAGAGGGGCGTGTGAAGTATGATCTTCGAAAGTTGTCACTAGAACTGGATAGACTTACGTTACAGAGGGGCGTGTGAAGGATGATCTTCGAAAGTTGTCACTAGAACTGGACGGACTTACGTTACAGAGGGGCGTGTGAAGGATGATCTCTGAAAGTTGTCACTAGAACTGGACGGACTTACGTTACAGGGGCGTGACACTTATAGAATAGAACGGAGGGGCTCTTTGGGGCGTAGAAGTTAGGTGATCGTCTCTCGTGCCAAAGGTACTAGCTTCGCCTCCTCGTGAAGCCATCTGGATATATTTACCAGAGATCCCTGATCTCAGTGTAGGTGAGATCGAGTTCCTAGTCCTATCGGAGACGGACGATAAAACATAGGTCCCGTGCTCACTTTGAGCACGTAAAAAAACCCTCGTTAGTTCAAAAATCGAGAAGAGCAGGCAGGAAAGCCGCTGCCTGGGCAAAAATTCATTAATGAAGATTAAAAATATAATTCCTACAAAAACATCTTTACCACTTTCAAAATTACACCGAGAACTCTCGTCTCTGCTACTGAGATCTTCCTGTGTAAGAAAGAGATCGGAGCACACATGTTTATTCACCCAAGTTCTAGTAGAAGCTTCGGTCTACTAAAATAACGATGATTTCAGTGGCGGCTCGTGGTCATTTTTGCTGGTGCGGCCAGACATTTTTGTCCGGATAAATCATGGTTTTTTGGTTGCTATATTTTAATTTATAAAATAATAAATACACGTTATAGATTATTTTTGGTAGGGCCCGGCCCCACTGGCCCTTAATGATAAGCCGCCCCTGGGTGATTTACAAGAAGAATAAAATTACATCTGTGAAGAAATGATTGAACAAGCTTGAGAGAATACGTTTAGGAACGATAATGATGTCAGAAATTTGATAACCTGAAGATGAGAGGAAGTTGATGTGTACTTGTACAACCACCCAACGCAAGATTAGTGAGTATACCAGCTATCTATCATTTCGTTTTTATATCACACCGGAAATTGACGACAGCATCGTTCAGCTAATTTTTATTTAATGTATTAATATATATATTTATATAGGGAGGTGGCATTGGGGAAGTAAATATATATTTGTAAGTATTACATATATTTTTTCTGCATATAAATTATATTTTTTTAAATACACAATCATACGAAACTTAACAATCATACGAAACTTAACAATCATACGAAACTTAACATAATCATATGAAACTTAACATAATCATACGAAACTTAACAATCATACGCAACTTAACATAATCATGCACAACTTAACAATCATACGAAACTTAACAATCATACGAAACTTAACAATCATACGAAACTTAACAATCATACGAAACTTAACATAATCATACGAAACTTAACATAATCATACACAACTTAACATAATCAAAAGCTGTTTTTACATAGAAAATTTAGTTTTGATGGATTTCCATAGAAACTTTAGTTGCAATAAATGTCCATAGAAACTTTAGTTGCAATGAATTTCCAATGAAAATTTAGTTACAATGAATGTCTATAGAAAATTTAGTTACAATGAATGTCTCATAGAAAATTTAGTTGCAATGAATTTCCAAAGAAAATTTACACGCAATGAATTTTCAAAGAAATTTTAGTTGAAATATATTATCAAAAACGTCTGTCCCAACTATGATCATGTATGTCCCATCTGTGACAGGGGATTCTGTTCCAGAATTGGACTCTATAGTCACCTCCACACACACCAGAAAGGTGCAACAACACACGTCTGAGGATGTTATCATCGTTAGCGATGGACCAATATTATTATTACCTCTGACAGGCTACTGTTTGTCTACTTCTGAACCTTACACTTTCACCTTCAACCTTTTAAACTAACATGGTCTTAAAATGTGTATAGATAGTATGAAGAATAAATATGTCTCATTATCACTGCGGTCAGATTATAAGGACACACCTTCTCAAAACTAACTACAAACGGCATCTTTATCTTTAGGAAGCAGTTGGCAAAAAAAAACCCACTGCTTTGACTATTTTTTGCAAAGACAATTTTTAAAAAGCGTGCCTAATTGCTAGAAGAACTAAGACATTTGAAATACTTGCGTCTTTTACTGCTGACTGTTTCATGTCACGGTCTACAAGTTTATTCGCATGGTTGATGGCATTGAGTGCGCAACTCTTAAGGAAATCATTTCATCACGGTTTGACGCGAGTAAGAACGATGTTTGTGCTGAATCGCTACTCTAACACGTGATGTAGTAGTTGTGTTAATATATGCCTGTTTTACTTCTGTATTGCTTGTCAATCAACTCATTGCTAGGCGTGGAAGAACATTAGAGCCATTTTTGTATCGATTTTGAGCGCGATTATGACGGAGACACTTCAGTGAATTTTGTACTGCACGACATTAACACTTCTCTCAGTCAGCCCAGCCTCGCATGCTAGCTCACCCATTGAACTGCAGTAGACGAGCTGTTTTTATTGTGAGACGGAAGCGTTCAATAGAGCAGATAAGACAAATGTTGGAAGAAAAATCGGGTCACTTAAACGCTGTATACAGTGGGCGATACGTACAGACATCATTAGCTCAATGAACTTTTCTGCAAACCAAATGCTATATTATCTCAGCTGTCCGGGTTGTACCAGGACCAAAAACGTGTAGACAACATGCATAATAGCTTCGTTTGTGAACAAGGAGGAAGTACACTCCCATTCGCTTTAACTGGGATAGTTGTAACAGTGATAAAACGTAGATGTACGTCTCTCTCTCTTTCTCTCGTGTCCTTTTAACCCTGGTTGGGGTATATGTTCTCAAACTAACGTATGCCAAGTTTTCATATTTTTATCTATCTCTTGCAGTTTCTTCCAGTTATTCTGTACATCATTAATCTCTGTCTCAAAATCTCTTTTCCGTGTGTTTGTATAATTTGTTTCGCTTCCCATGCGGGTTCCAGGAAAAGGCACTTTTTTTTATTTCCATTGAATTTTCTCAATGTGTGTCCTATCCAGTACCAGCATGATTTCTTCACCTCTTTGTTCACTGTGATCTGTCGCAGGTTCTCCAAAGCTCTCGTTTGTTACTGTATCATATAATCTCAGTACCTCTATTGTGTGCAGAATTCATTTCTTCTTTGTTTATATTTTGTCAGCACACTGTTACCGGGTTATTAACCCAGTGTGGCGGTTTAATGTATTTGTCTTGCACTTCTTTGGTGACTTTGTGATGGTTTTCCTAGTCCCCTGGCAGAATTCAACTACGTTAACTATTCACCTTTTCCTCGGTCTTCCTCTCGCCTTCCTTCCTGATATTCTGTTGTGGAAAGCTTCATAGGCAGTTTGGTCTGTTCGCATTCTTACTAAGTGGCCAAACCACTTCATAATCTGTTTCGCTATATAATTCAAGCACGGTCTTGCTCCAACATTTTCTCTGATGCTGGTATTCGTTACTCTGTTGATTCTTGTGTTGTTGGTGACTTTGCGGAGACATCTCATTTAGCATGTTGCTATTTTCTGTGTATGATTCTTATTCATTGTCCATGTTTGGCATTGGTAACATAGAGTGGGTATGAAGATGTAATTGATCAACTGTTGTTTAGCTATCAGTGAGCAGAATCCATTAGATAATTGCAATTTATCAGTTGTGTTTTAGTCGTTCGTGTTTCTGACCATACAGCAGAACGCATTTAACAATGGAATTAAACATTCTAATGATGATTCTAGATTTAATGTATTTAGCCTCTCACACATTTTCTAATGCAATTAAAGCTTCTTGTCATGTCTGTATTATTATGCCATCTTATGGTATTTGAACGACGTCATGGCACATTCAGCATTCCCATGCGTGCTCAGTCCTCCACTGAAGCAGCCATCCCAAAATCTATTTGCTCAGCGTACCCATGATAAGCAGATTAGTAGATCTTCTCTCTCCACCATGAAGACGACACTGTCTGGCATGTCCAAGATCAACTTCTAATTCTCGAATCGGTCCAATGTCTGAGATTCGCCCATATCACGTAATGACTGTACACCACATTGGTGACTTCGGCTCTGTCCATACTTCTGCCAACTTGAGTCGGGCCATTGTTTGCAAGAAAGTCAGCAGAATCGTTGCTCCGCACTCCAGCATGTCCAGGTGTGTACAGCCGGGTCATTATCTTGAGATGTGACCTCCGAATGCTGTCCACCCATTCCGCTCGCAAACTTTCAGATTCAATCCTTTTTTTCCGATCCAGAAGCATTTGAGCTGAAAGCTCTTCGGCTCGGTGTCATGGAGATCGTAACCCTTCGGCTCGGTGCCACGAACACCGTAAATCTGGGGAACCTGTAGCTTTTCTGCCAGTCCGCGGAGTTGAACCCGCACTTACAGAGGACTTGTCACCGTAGTCCAACGCGCTACGAACACGCTGGGCACGCGGGCATTCAATCCTTTAAAGAATATTCATCGAGTCCGATATGATAATCGTATGGGTGTCTTGTTGCCCAGTCACCCACGAGAGAGTCCTAGAAGCAGCTATTCTTATTCTGAAATATAAATCTATTCCTCTACATTCTTGCTAAATATGTGTAGGATTCTACTTTTTGACGTGTCTTGAGATCGGTTATCGTTTACTTGTTTAATTCTCATCTACTTTTTCCTATGAATATTTACTCCTAATTGTTGTGATCTCCAATAAGGATGTACGATCTCACAGCACCTTTAAAAATTCAGTTCCTTTGGTAAAGACATCGATACTCAGCATCAAACAAGATTCATCACAAGTAAAAAAAGTAATTAGACAAGCATCACGTTACATCGTGGAAGAAGTTACTATAACCCCTAAGAATGATCTTCAAGTATGAATTTCCATTACCCTACCCCTTGCCTCTGTAGCTGTGTCCGCAGTTCTATCTGCTCGTTCATGTCCTCATGTCAGAGTACGAAAATAAAGTTGAAACTGCAGTTTCGAACTCCACACAGACTCCAGTCAGTCTATACGTACACAGTCCGCACAGATCTCCCAGAGCATGTTCGTTGGCCATTGAGAACGAAGACATATGTGATACTCTGTGTCTCCAGCCAGGTCGTTGTCTTTGTCACTGTCATACCTTCCATAGCTATGCCCCCACGTATGGTCACGGTAAAAGCACCACTTTATTCCACAACAACACTCCCACAAAACTGAGCTATGAAAGCGTATGTGCTACACAACTGACAAACAACTGACACGCACGTGTAAATATGTGCTACACAATTGAAATGCAACCGACACGCACTTGTAAATATGTGCTACACAATTGAAAAGCAACTGACACGCACGTGTAAATATGTGCTACACAATTGAAATGCAACCGACACGCACTTGTAAATATGTGCTACACAACTGACAAGAACCGACACGCACGTGTAAATATGTGCTACACAACTGACACGCAACAGACACGCACTTGTAAATATGTGCTACACAACTGACAAGCAACCGACACATCCGTGCAAATAGCAATAAGATAAACAACATTTGAAAAGTAAAACTACTAACGTCACAGGAAGGGATTATTAGAAATTTCCAACACTTCAGGATCAAATAGAAACCAGGAGTCATGACCCTAAGCACTATCAAGATTCATGACAATCCCGCCATCCCCATCTCTCATATCACTCTCAGTAACGATGTATTCAAAACGTAAATGATTATAGGGGTACATAACAGGCAGTAGTTGGCTTCTTAAAGATGACGCCGTCTATATGTTAAGTGCTCATATTCACCGTATTATTACTTTCTAGGTTCTACAGTTAGAAGGGAATCATTCTATTTTTGTGTTTAGATAACGTGTCTCCACAATCACTTGAGCGATCCCTCCCAACATATCTGTCTCTAGTATAGTTACATCATCAGTTTGCCTTAAGGTTGAACACTTACTGCTGAAATAGTTAACCGGGACTGGTTCCCATAGACACACTTGTCAATGCGTAATCTATTATGTACGTTTCCATTGTTTGGCACATGATTCTTCTTCTTCTGTTTTTGTCGTCACACTGCTACCGGGTTGTTGTCCAGTGTCGTGGTTTTCTGTTTTTGTTTTGCGCTGTTCTGGTGGCTTGGGTGATTGTTATTTCACAAGATTCTGCTATTTCATCTAACCATCTTTTTCGTGGTCTTCCTCTCGTCTTCTTCCTGGTGTTCTGTTGTAGAAGACTCTGTATACTGTGGAGTTTGGATGCATTCTTATTATGTGGTCAAACCACTTCATTCTTTGTTTCTCAATGTAACTCAAGCAAGGTTCTGTGCCAACTTTCTTTCTTATGCTGATGTTAGTGACTCTGTCTTTACTTGTGTTGTTGGTAACTTTTCGCAGGCAGCGCATTTCACGTGTAGTTATTTTTGTGACTGCGCTGTGCTTATTGTCCATGTTTGGCTCTGGTAACACTAAGCAGATATAAAATTGTTGTTGATCATCTGTTGCTTAGCTGCCTGTAAAATGTTTGGGTGCCTTAACAATGGTACATGATTTCTTACTAAAATCTGACGGCGAATGTCTGTTGTTTCTTCTTCAGTTCTCTAATTATGGTTTGCCTCACACACAGCCTCATGATAACAAGAGGTTTCAAGAACGGACACGCGTGTGCGCTTCATACATAGTGCGCTTCTTACATAGTGCCTTCATACATAGTGCGCTTCATACATAGTGTTTCTCATAGTGCTTCATACATAGTCCGTTTCATACATAGTGCGCTTCTACATAGTCCGTTTCATACATAGTGTATTTCACCTTCTGTTATTTCTGGGGTCCAGTTTTTGTGTGGACGGCCTTTTGTTTCGTATCTCTGTATCTTCGTATCACTGTATCTTCGTATCTCTGTATCTTCGTATCACTGTATCGGAGAAGGATTACTTTTGAGGATCAAAAACGTCTGTTGGTAATCTGCTTATGTGGCCGAAACTTTTAATTTTATGTTTCTTGACGAAGTTCCGTACTGATGTTGTACCCACTTTTTTTTCTGATGTCTTCACTTCTAAACCGGTGTCTTCATTTCTAAACCGGTCTCTTCTTGATACAACCATCACTTCATCTCTGCCGTGACTAGTTTTCTTATATCGCTTGATGTCAACGTCTAGGTTTGGCACTGATAGCATAATATCGGGAGAAAGATCATGTTGTACAATGCTCTTTTAGTGTTCATGGTGACATGTTTGCATTACCAAATTGGTGACATTTGTTCTATGAGTTGATTTGATTTATTGCATCTATGTTGCATGTCGTTAGTTATTTTTCACATTTTCTATCTTCTTCTCTTCCACCATTGACTTCTTTATAGAAGTGTTGGGGGTGAAACGTAGAGATCTTGTGTGTGCTTATTCTCTTCCACCATTGACTTCTTTATAGAAGTGTTGGGGTGAAACGTAGTGATCTTGTGTGTGCTTGTTCTTCTCTTCCACCATTGACTTCTTTATAGAAGTGTTGGGGGTGAAACGTAGTGATCTTGTGTGTGCTTGTTCTTCTCTTCCACCATTGACTTCTTTATAGAAGTGTTGGGGGTGAAACGTAGTGATCTTGTGTGTGCTTGTCTTCTCTTCCACCATTGACTTCTTTATAGAAGTGTTGGGGGTGAAACGTAGTGATCTTGTGTGTGCTTGTTCTTCTCTTCCACCATTGACTTCTTTATAGAAGTGTTGGGGTGAAACGTAGTGATCTTGTGTGTCCTTGTTCTTCTCTTCCACCATTGACTTCTTTATAGAAGTGTTGGGGTGAAACGTAGTGATCTTGTTAGGCTGTTCTTGATGCCGTCTCTCCATCCTTTGCGTGGTCTTTCTCTTGCCTTCTATAATACAAAAAAATGCTCCCCAAGTATGTAGAGTCTTTAACGCCACCATGTTCCCAATATGAACATTTCTGCGAGCACAGTACCTCACTGCATATCTTCTAAGAAATTATAATCTGAAATTGTTGATGTCATTCGATTGTATAACTTCATTCCATTGTTTAACTAACTTCATTCCGTTTGTTGTCATTCTATCTTCATTCTTGTATTTCCTATTGTGTAAGACATCTTTGATGATGAGTTCACATAACACAATAACTAAATTGTACGTGCTTGTATCATAAAACATATTTCATGGAATGCTTGAATGTGTTATTATAATAAATTACCAGTCAACGAGTTCGTTCTTTGCGAGTAAATCTGAACACAATCTCGTATGAAAACATGATAGGTAAACTAGGAGGTAACCACTGCCTACTCTAGTGATGGTGTTCTCTTTAGAAATCTGATCACATATAAGTGTAGTGTATCGCTGTCAACTGCATACAACTACAGGACATTGCTGTCAATCACATACAACATCATATCGCTGTCAACCACATACAACATCATATCGCTGTCAACCACATACAACATCATATCACAGTCAACCACATACGACATCCTATCGCTGTCAACCACATACAACATCATATCACAGTCAACCACATACAACATCATATCACAGTCAACCACATACAACATCCTATTGCTGTCAACCACATACAACATCCTATTGCTGTCAACCACATACAATATCCTATCGCTGTCAACCACATACAACATCCTATCGCTGTCAGCCACATACAACATCATATCGCTGTCAACCACATACAACATCATATCACAGTCAAAGACATACAACTTTATATCACAGACATACAGCTTTATATCACAGTCAAAGACATACAACTTTATATCGTCAACTATATCTTGCAACTAAAGTGCAGTAACAACAAGCTAATGATGGACAGTTTTACTTAAGATTACAATGAAAGGACACTAGACAGGCCACCAAGTGCTGAAACTGAAATCTATGAAATAACATCATGAGAATAAAAATTACAAAACGCATGAAGAAAGCACCAAAAGCTAAAAAAAAAAAAACAGCTAAAAATAACGAAACAAATCATAGACTGGTGTGTGTCAACATCATCATCATGTGCCGTCTCCACATCGAAAGATGGCTACAATGAATCTCCAGCATCCTCTGTCTTTCACCTTGGTGTTGCACACTGCCAGACTGTAACGTGTCTATTTCTTAAAGTTTCCCTCCACTTATCTCTCAGGTCTTCCTCTTGCTCTTCGCCTCTCAACTTTCCCCTCTAGTAAATATTTATCATGGTGTCATGTCTTTTTATGTGCCCAAAAACTTTACTTGTCTGAATTTTATTTCTCTTAATAATTGTTTCTTCATGCCTAGTTTTCCTAAAACGTGTTTATTTGTCTGTTTTTCCGTCCATGAAACTCTGCCTATTCTTCTATATATCCACATCTTAAATGCATCAATTATATCTTCTAACTGTGTATGTATGTAAAATAATGCAATTAAAAGAAATGATAAAGACTACATTTTGATAAATTCAAATATTTCAATTTTTTTTTTCTACTTAAAAATGGCCCTTCTGTTTATGCATCCTAGAAAGGGCATCAGCGCAAAACATGTTTCCAGTGTTCAGTTACAGGAACATACGAGCGGAAAAAATGCTACTGAAAGGTCACAGCAGAGAGGAAATGTGCTAAGCAACACACACAAATAAAAGCAATGATGTATGTGATAGACTATAGTGTTGATTGTGAGCTGGCCACAAAATTGCTTTTATAAGTAACACAACCGCCGCCTAATCGATGCACAAAGACGACACGCATAAACGAGGCGGAAAGCTGAGTGCTGAACATGTACGTAAGTGGTGGTAGCTATTGACTATTTTATCCAAGATATTTATTCTAATAAACATGGTCTATATTTCTTAGTTATGTGGAGGGACTTGTTATAACGACTTGACTAATGATGGCAGTTTTCTTTGGGGAGTATATATTTAACTGGTAAAATACACTTGTTAAGTTCTGTTCTCATGGCAAATACCCTACCTTACTTAAGACTGGCGCGAGTGCTTCTATTTGGTGTTGCCTCTTTCTCATTGCATTTATGTTATTGTTTGGTGTTTTATCTTTCACGAAAGTTTCCACTACCTGTCTCTACTACCTGCCTCCACTACCTGTCTCCGCTACCTGTCTCCGCTACCTGTCTCCACTACCTGCCTCCACTACCTGTCTCCACTAGCTGTCTCCGCTACCTGTCTCTACTACCTGTCTAACATGTGTTTCCTTATTTACATTTATGTCATGACACAGAGCAGGATGGTGTAAGCACTTTCGTTTGTCAGATTTAGCACACAACCACACAAGTGAAATTTCTATACACATATATACATACAAATATATCAAGTAGGTCTGTGTATGTATATATATATATATATTTATTTATAGGGAGTTTCAGAACGAAAAGGTATATGGAGAACTTGACCTACATGTTGAGACATCTACAAAGTGTATCATCATCTACAAAGTGTATCATCATCTACAAAGTGTATCATCATCTACAAAGTGTATCATCATCTACAAAGTGTATCATCATCTACAAAGTGTATCATCATCTACAAAGTGTATCATCATCTACAAAGTGTATCATCATCTACAAAGTGTATCATCATCTACAAAGTGTATCATCATCTACAAAGTGTATCATCATCTACAAAGTGTATCATCATCTACATTGAGTGACCTCATCTTCTTCTTCGAACGCTCCATATCGACCACTTGTTAATCACTAGTGTGATTTTATGTGACCCGAACTTAAGAGTGATTGTATGCTGTGCCAGTTATGCGCCTACAAGTAGGCCAGCGCATCCGATTTCTGCGACGTTTTTATTTACTAGGGCTACCTTAGGCCCCTACCTCAGTCGCCTCTTACGACATGCCTTGTAGGTAGCAGTGTTACTATTCTTTGCTCCTTTGAGAGCACCGGTAACCACGGCGTGTGAGCTGGTATAAAATATAAGACCTCGCCTACTAACTCTGATTAAACTCACAAAATGCGACCTCAGCTACAAGCGCAACATCCTATACAAGGTTAGATGGAGGTCAAGGTTGAGATGGATGGAGTCAAGGTTAGATGGAGGTCAAGGTTAGATGGATGTCACGGTTAGATCTCATCTTTAAGGTGTGCCCTTTTCTAGAATGTGCAATCTCGTCTACAATGCGTGGCATAATCTACAGGATATGACATTATCTAAAACGTGAAACATCTTCTCTACAGACCCTGATTTAACATTCAAAACGCGGTCTGGAATACAAGTTCCGTCATCATATACCAGACATGACCTACTCTTCAAGATCAGGCTGTATACATAAGTCATGTGACTTGTATATCAATCATCATCATCTACGTGTTATTACTCTCTATATAACATGATAATAATAGTCGTTTATCGCTAGCCACGATGACAACAGCCTCAGATGTGTGTTGTTGCACCTCTCTGGTGTGTGCGAAGGTAACTGTAGAGCCCAATCCTGGAACACACTCACTCACCACAGGTGGGGTATACATGATCAAAGTTGGCGTTGGTGTTATGGTTATTTCACGCAGCTTGTTTTATCTGCGCCTAAATACTATGACGATTTTCAGCTATGCGAGTTTCTCTTGTGTTGCTACCGCGCCACATCTGACGATCTTGCGCCTTGGTGTCTATATCGATGCATTTTTTAGACACCTTAAGCGTGTCTTTGAAACGTTTTTTACTGTGCACCAACCGATCCTCTGCCTCCATGAAACTCACCATACATCATCTGTTTTGGAATGCGTTTCTCAGGCATCCAAGCAACTTGTCCGGCCCAGTATATAACGTATGCCCTTATTCATTGAGTTTCTTGGAACTAAATTGAAAGTCTGAATGCCTATCATGTATCCTTCCGTCTCAGGGGTCTCTGTGGCTAAGTGGTTACGACCTTTGCCTTGTGAGTCGAAGGTCGTGGGTTCGAGTCCGGACTGCGCCATTCTGTTCACGAGTGCAGTTTTTCCAGAGACTCCTAGGATTATTGCTGGAGCTACGGAGTTCGTGCTTTTTGCAATACTCTCGGCAGGTGGCGTACCATTTCTGCGGAGAGGACTGAGCCACATGGGGTAAAACCCGGTGCAATGAAGCCAATCCTTCAGCTTTTAAACCCCTCCGTCTTGTGAATGTCACATCGACAATCATCAAAACAGTTGAGACGACTAGACTCAACATATCAACATACCATGCCCTGTACAACTAATTGCTGAAAAATGTTATAAAATCTCAACACTGTTCTTGAAGTAAAACATCAAAACAGTTGAGACGACTAGACTCAACAGATCAACATACCATGCCCTGTACAACTAATTGCTGAAAAATGTTATAAAATCTCAACGCTGTTCTTGAAGTAAAACATCAAAACACAACAAATGAAGATATAGTTTTACCAAACACAAACACAAGCTAAAGCGAAGCTCTGACAACGGGCCTATATAAGCAAAGAATAGAAGACAACATGGGATACAACATGATCGTCTCATATCAAATACAGAAAATAGAAGAATGCATAATATAATCGTTTTGTATCCAGTGTTTCAAATCTAGTTTAGTAGATTCTCCATAACAGTGGCAGCTCGTGGTCATTTTGTTTGTGGGTGGGGTGGCTCCACTGGCCCTTAATGACGAGCCGCCCCTGCTCCATAAGGAGTTGATTATTTTTTTAAAGTTTGTTAATAATTACGTCCTGATAGAACCAAAACAGACTCGTTCTTACGTTGAACAAGCATGCCTAGGTTTAAAGAAAATTTCATCAAAATATATAAAAACCAAACAACAACAAGCATATCCAATATTGTATTGTATCTTTTGCTTGATGAAAGCCTTTTGGTCGAAACATCGTTTTTTTGTGTTATGTTTTTGTGCCTTGTAAAACTATATTACTTCGCGTTTTTGACTATATTTTTAACTGCAGTTCTTCCTATTATCGATATCAGGATCTTGAACAGATAAACTTCTAACTTTTAATATGATAGTCATTGTTTGTTATAATTTCGTCACTTTTATTGTAACTTGACTTACATTATTTCAAGCTAATGAAGATTTCACTCAAATGTGGAAACACATCAGATTTGTATAACAGGATTAACCCATTCATCTATCTGAGCCGATATACTAGTTCGTGTTACTTTTTACTATGACACAAAGAGAGTATACTGGCTAATTTAGTGTATACATTACAATGCAAATGCGTTCGTTGGTTTCCCAAAAAAAAGTTACTGGAGTGAATGGGTTAAAAAAATGATTTCCAACAGAATCCCAATAGCTAGATTAGGTATAGGGATATGCTGTGTCAGGTCACGATTTGAGGACAGAAAAAGCGCTAGAGGTTCTAGTCTATCACAGGTGAACAACAGACTTACCTTCAACAATGACTTGCACGTGTTGCTCAATGTTTCCCAGGTCTGATGATGCCTCGCAGGTGTAGTTAGCAGATTCTTTAACGCCAGTCAAAGTGATGGTGTTTTTGCCGATAGGGATGTTGTCGTCTCCAGTTAGGTCTTGAGCGCCTTGTCTCCACCTCACGAACGGCATGGGTGAGCCTATAGCAACACATGTCAGGTTGAGATCATTGCTAGGCATGATCTTCATATCCTCTGTAACCATCGTAAACTTTGGAGCGATACGTCTCACTAGAAAACAATAATAAAACAACAGATCAAACAGAGAGTCATATTGTAGCTTGACATTTCAACATCAGCTAGTAACATTCTATAGCTCAAGCAGTAGTCAGTTCGATCACAAACCCAAGCGTACCTGGTTTAAACCCTACGGTGGTCAAGTTTAGAAGCAAAATTCGTTTCCGTGAGATTTTTACACAAGGTAAAAAATAGACCTCACCGAAATACAAACTACTGAACGTATAAGTGGTGCCTAGAAAATCAACGACTTATTTACTGTGGTTGATGGCTACGTCATATAAAGGATATACCACGATTTTCATTAGCATTCAGATAACAAAATGAATGAGACATTTCAGTCAGAGTACTCGCCCGTGTGTTGCCAGGGCTCGTAGGGGGAGCAAAGAATAGTAACACTGCTACCTACAAAGTACACTGTACAAGGCCCTACAAGTAAGAGACGACTGAAGAAGGGGCCTAGTGAAACTACCCTAGTAAATAAAAAGCTGGCCTACTTGTAGGCACATAAATGGCACAACGTACAATCGCTCTTAAGCTCAGATCACATACCAATCGCAAAAAAGTGGTTTAACGAGTGGTCGATAAGGACCGTTCGAAGTGCTAAGTTGACAATCTGTAACGTCCGAGTGGTAACCGATGCTCAAATTTGGGGTGTAAAGAATAGTACCACTGTTACCTGCCATGCATGTCGTTAGAGGCGACTAAGGAAGTTTGGATGAAATCGGATGCATGTGTCCTAAACATGTAGAAGTCTATGTGTTTAGGGGCCTACCAAACCAATGTGCAACGTATACACGTTCTTGGGAAAGATCAAACATATCACAAAATGTGATTAAAAGTGGTCGTAAAGAACGAACTCAAAGAAGAAGAAGAGACATTCTGTAACTATGTCTACAATATGTAGCAGCAAATCATGGACAAAAATAGACATACAAGAACAGGAAATAGAGAAATGAAGAGAATAAAGCTGAGAACCTGTGTGGTAAGGAGAGAACAGAAAGCATTCACAAATCTGAACAAGGATGAACTGATATTCTGTAATCAATAGATTGCTGATCTGAGTGTTTCCCCATCGTGAGTCTTTGCTGTGTTGTTCTCTTTATTCATCTATTGGTTGTCAGTTTTACTGGACTCTCTCTCTCTCTCTCTTCAATATACGAGTAGAAGGCTTTATACGACTGGGATTGTCCTGCATATGACTACATCAAAGCGTTCACAAGAGAACTGGAAGATTCAGCTCACAGAGATTATATTACACTACGTTCACGTCTTTTACCCAGGATGCTGAGCTTAAACAGTATCAATCTGAATAGAAGGATGGTGAGGGGAATCAAGAAACTTGAAACAGTTCAAATATCTAAAAACAGCACGAGAGTTGGGTTAACAAATATTTAAGTAAATAGTTGACGGGAACTAAACGTTAACAAATATTTAAGTAAATAGTTGGACGGGAACTAAATGTTAACAAATATCTAGTAAATAGTTGGATGGAAATTGGGGTTAACAATTATCTATAGATAGAAACAAATAGTGGCATGATCATGTTTCACTTCACGAAACAACTTTGAAGCAATATTAGGAGAGTAAAGCTGAGCGCGTAACTTTTGTCAAAAATAATTTATGTGAGAAACTGAAAACGGATGAAGATATAATAGTAATAAAAAAAAGATATAACAAACGTGCATATCTGGTTTGGCAATACAACACAGCAAATCAAATGATAGGACAAATGGCGCCAATTTTAAATGCAAACATGTTACCATGAACACAAAAAGAGCAATGTTCAACACAATCTTTCTCCCACATTATGTTACTCGTGCCAAACCTGGACACTGACAACAAACGATAGAAGAAAACTAGTCACAACAGAGATGAAGTGTCTATGCAGAATGCTGAGTGTAACAAGAAGAGACCGGTTGAGAAATGAAGACATCAGGAAAAAAGTGGGTACAACATCAGTACTAGACTTCATCAAGAAACAACAAATTAAATGGTTTGGCCACGTAAGCAGATTATCAACAGACAGTGCACCTCAAAGAGCAATGCTGATCCGATACAATGGGTACAAAGTAAAAAGGCGACCACGCAAAAGATGGACCTCAGAGATAACAGAGGAGACGAAAGAGACTATCTACGAAGCGCATACAAGGGCCCGTTTCATAAATCTCGTCCTGACCTGACGCTGTGAAGCAAACAGGATTCGAGACAAGAAAAGAAAGATCTGGTTTGGGATCGTAGAGCTACTACGATGGAATCGACAACACGAGTTCACCAAAAGATCTTTCTACTCTGCGAGCCGAACTATTGAGGGGAAAAGTTCTTTCCTGTGTGATCACTGATGTCATCAGCCCATGTTTCTTTGCGTTTCTCTTCTCCTACCAGTCTCAATTTTTCATGAAGAATTATTTTTATGAGGTAGTCATGTATGTTAATATATCCGAATCATGCGAGCGTACGACGTTTCCACACCGCTAGAAGCATACTATATCATGTTTGTGATAAATCGTTACAATTGCATATATCAGGACTGTTATTAATGAGCTACCTCATCCAGGCATACACACAGTGGAGAAGAGCATTAAGAGGTTTGGGGAGAGTTTTTTTCTAAAGGACCCCAGGAGATGCGTCGGGCAAATTAATATGATCAATAAATAAACCGTCAATAAGTAATTGAGGCTTCAGGAAAAAGCAAATTTCCAAACACAAGATTCCAGCAACAAATCCTTATATCTTACGGCACCCATTGTACGTGACATTACACGTGAGCGTCTTCAAGAACACATAATCTTACCTGATTATTCTGTGTTCAACAGACTGTGCTGTTTATGAAAGACACGACTTAGTAAAGCTCTTTGGTAGAGAGCTAGCTGGCTGTGCTCTTAAAAACGCACATCTCTAGGGCTAGGTAATGGCTGCTGTAAGACATAAGGGTTTGTGGTTCAAATCCTGGGTTTGGTCATTTGGTTTTTTTCGGATGCCCCAAATACTTTTTCTTCTTTCTTTCTTTCTTGAATCCTGTATGCCTCACAGCGTCAGGTCAGAAAGAGATTTCTAAAACTGGTCCTAGTATGCGCTTTATAAATAGCCTCTTTGTAGCCTCTGTTATCTCTGAGGACCATCTTTGCGTGGCCGGCCTTTACTTTGTGCCCATCGTATCGGAGCAGCATTGCTCTTTGAGGTGCACTGTCTAATACTTTTTCACTGTATGTTTATTGACCATACACATGTAACTAAACGAAGAGCTGACCAGCTGACACACAACACATGTTTACACACATGACATATACGTGACGACACGCAAAACACAAATATGCTGTAAATTTATAGAAGATATGTGGCGTGTTTCCGCTTCCGGTGACATATAATAAGCGGAAATGATGCAACGAATAATGATAAATCATGACAAATGTATATGTCGGTACAGCAAGGAATAAGCATTTATATTGCTCATAGACTAGTCAAAGGCATGAGAATTGCTAAAAGAATATTTAATTAAGTTCTACAAATATAGTTGACGGTCAGTGAGTTGGATTCACGTTCAAGTGAGTGGCATTAAGTTCCTAGGTATAATCGACTTCGGCGGAACTGTAGCAGGTGTAACTGTACATCAATTGTGACAGTGACACTGACAGCTAGTTGAAATAGATTCAGCACTTCTGGGACACCTTCGGTGTATAGACATTGATTCTCTCGCTTCACTTTTTAACTCCCAACGGAGCACAGGTCTTTAACAAACTTCTTCCAGTTCTTCCAATTATTTCCGTGTTTTACCTATCCTTTTAATATCAGCCTCCAGCTCTCTTCTCAAGGTATGTCCAGGCCTTCTCCTACGCTTCTTTCCTGCAGGGTTCCAAAACAGTGCCTGTTTTGCAATGCTTCTGGTTGGTCTTCTCAATGAGTGTCATATCCATCACCAACGTCTCTTCCTGAGCTATTTCTCCACTGGTATTTGCCTAGTTCGTTCTCTGAGTTCCTCGTTTGGAATCTTATCATACCATCTCAGCCCCTCTATTAGGAAGGTAAACATCCATTTTAGAAGGTCTGTAGTTTTCTGATGGTTTCTTTTGTTGGTCTCCATGTTTCCGAGCCATAGAACAGCACTGACTTCACATTTGATTGAAAGATTCTCAGCTTTGTGTTTGTTTTGTTCTCCTTTGACTTCCATATCTTACTCAATGCAATAAAGTTTCCCTTGCTTTTTGTATTCTTATCTTAACATCTTTGTTTGTTCCTCCTTCTGTGTCTTATGTTGCTACCGCGGTATGTGTATGATTCTACATCATGTAAAGCTATTTATATTTTAGTTGAACTCGGTTACTTTCTGCTTGAAATCTGACTGGCTATATGTTGGTGTTGGTGCGAATGGGATCAGAATTGAAAAAACATTGCGGATCTCTGTGGAGTAGAGGTTAAGTGCTCGCCTTTCGTGCCCAAGGTACTCGGTTCCATCCCTCATGGAGCCATGGGCATATTTTTCTATAGAGATCCTGATCTCAGTTGGAGTGAGATCTAGTTCCTAGTCTATCGTTGACGAAAGATAAACGGTAGACCCCATGTTCAATGTGAGCAAGTAAAAGAACCCTTTGGAAGTTCAAAATCAAGAACAACAGGTTTATACATGATGCCCGGGACAAAATCAAGAACAGCAAGTTTATAAGATGCCCGGGCACAAAATCAAGAACAGAAGGTTTTTAAGATGCCCGGGCACAAAATCAAGAACAGCAGGGTTATAGACGATGCCCGGGCACAAAATCAAGAACAGAAGGTTTATAGATGATGCCCGGGCACAAAATCAAGAACAGCAGGTTTATACACGATGCCCGGGCACAAAATCAAGAACAACAGGTTTATACACGATGCCCGGGCACAAAATCAAGAACAGAAGGTTTATAGATGATGCCCGGGCACAAAATCAAGAACAGCAGGGTTATAGACGATACCCAGGCAGAAAATCAAGCACATCAGGTTTGTAGAGATCGGAGAATCAAGAACAACAGGTTTATAGACGATGCCGCACAAAATCAAGAACAGCAGGTTTATAGACGATGCCCGGTCACAAAATCAAGAACAACAGGTTTATAGACGATGCCCGGGCACAAAATCAAGAACAACAGGTTTATAGACGATGCCCGGTCACAAAATCAAGAACAACAGGTTTATAGACGATGCCCGGTCACAAAATATCTGTATCATCTTCAAATTATATAGGGACCCTCACCGATGCTACGAGTTCGTGCGCCGGTGCTACAGAGTTCGTGTATTGCAGTTGATATATACCTCTGTAAGAAAGAGATCGGAGCACACATGGTTACTCACCGAAGTGTAAAAATGATGACGGTTCAATCAATCAATTAATTCAACATGCAATTGTAATTTGTTCTCTGGAAGAAGTTTCATCATTCTTCCGTCTTACTAACTTTACTACCCAGCTTTGAATAGATTCTAACTAAGTGTGGAACTCAAAAGCAGGAAACACATTTTATCTCGCGTATTTGATAAGCAATTAAAATGTGATTCAATTTTTTAACTCCTTACGGACTAAACACCACACTATGTGGATTTTGATGTATGCCTTTTACCAGGAGCCATATTAAAGGGCGTTTTCTTTAAATTCTAATAACAAATGGCTTGTAGAAACATGGCTTGTGGCTTGGTCCACTTCCTAGGAGTTAATTGATATTCTTCGTTCACAATTGGTGCAACTAAGTTTTTTTTACTGCTGCGCATGCTCAATGTTCTAGAGTAATGGTTGAATGAACACGTCATGAAATGTAAATATTAGCAAATGTGTAAATATAAGTAACTGACTTAACTAACTCATAACTGGATAGAGAAAGCAAGGCGTTGTTCTTCCGAATACGCATTTGACACAGTAAGTTAATTAGAAAACGGGACTGCAAGGAGGAGGGGGAGGTAGTAAATTAGAAAACGGGACTGCTAGGAGGAGGGGAAGAATAAATTAGAAAACGGGACTGTTAGGAGGAGGGAAAGAATAAATTAGAAAACGGGACTGTTAGGAGGAGGGAAAGAATAAATTGGAAAACGGGACTGTTAGGAGGAGGGGAAGAAATAAATTAGAAAACGGGACTGTTAGGAGGAGGGAAAGAATAAATTAGAAAACGGGACTGTTAGGAGGAGGGAAAGAATAAATTAGAAAACGGGACTGCTAGGAGGAGGGGAAGAAATAAATTAGAAAACGGGACTGTTAGGAGGAGGGAAGAAATAAATTAGAAAACGGGACTGTTAGGAGGAAAGAATAAATTAGAAAACGGGACTGTTAGGAGGAGGGAAAGAATAAATTAGAAAACGGGACTGTTAGGAGGAGGGAAAGAATAAATTAGAAAACGGGACTGTTAGGAGGAGGGGAAGAATAAATTAGAAAACGGGACTGCTAGGAGGAGGGGAAGAATAAATTAGAAAACGGGACTACTAGGAGGAGGGGAAGAATAAATTAGAAAACGGGACTGCTAGGAGGAGGGGAAGAAATAAATTAGAAAACGGGACTGCTAGGAGGAGGGGAAGAATAAATTAGAAAACGGGACTGTTAGGAGGAGGGAAAGAATAAATTGGAAAACGGGACTGCTAGGAAGATGAAATTAGCGTAAGACTGTGGATATTTTGGGGAGACGAATTAGAAAGTGTGAATAGAAAAAGCAAAGTCACAGAATAGAAATGTGAAGATTTATTATGTGGATGTAAGTTTTTTTTTTCTTTCCGATGCAGAAGCACTTGAGCTTTTCATCTCATCGGCTCGGTGCCATGGACATCGTAACCCTTCGGTTCGGTGCCACGAACACCGTAAATCTGGGGAATCTGTGGCTTTTTCTGTCATCCCGCGG
This sequence comes from Arion vulgaris, assembly GCA_020796225.1. Classification (NCBI taxonomy): domain Eukaryota; kingdom Metazoa; phylum Mollusca; class Gastropoda; order Stylommatophora; family Arionidae; genus Arion; species Arion vulgaris. The sequence goes on along the minus strand of CM036769.1, from coordinate 35,648,007 downwards.
AATTGAACCCGCACACACAGAGGTATAGTCACCCGTAGTCCAACGCGCTACGAACACGCTGGGGAGACGGGCATGGATGCAAGTTATAGAAGGATAGGGTGTGTTTAAGAATAAAAATCTCCAGTGTGTTTCCATTCCCTCAATGGGAGCAAAGAATAGTAACACTGCGACCAACAAGGCATGTCGTAAGAGGCGAATGAGGCAGAGACATATGGAAGCTATCCTAGTAAAAAAAAAAGAGCGTACCAAAAATCGGATATGCTGTCCTTACTTGTAGGCACATAACTAGAACAGCGCACAATCGCTCTTAGGCTCGGATCACATACAAATCACAAAAATAGGTTAACAAGTGGTCAATATGGAGCATTCGAAGAAGAGGCGAGGAAGAAGAAGAATAAAATCAGGAGTATGTGTGCTAAAAATGGAATAAGAGAAACAGAAAGAGATGAGTTACAGTATGAGTGAAGTATTAAAGTGAATTAGAGAATTGGAATAGAACATGAGGAAGAAATCAGTTAGAGAATGTGAATGCAAGGAGGAAGTTAGTTAGAGAATGTGAATGCCAGGAGGAAGTTAGTTAGAGAATGTGAATGCAAGGAAGAAATCAGTTAGAGAATGTGAATGCAAGGAAGAAATCAGTTAGAGAATGTGAATGCAAGGAGGAAGTAATAAAATCAGAATGTAAGGAGGAAGTAAGTTAGAGAATGTGAATGCAAGGAGGAAGTTAGTTAGAGAATGTGAATGCAAGGAGGAAGTTAGTTAGAGAATGTGAATGCAAGGAGGAAGTAAGTTAGAGAATGTGAATGCAAGGAGGAAGTTAGTTAGAGAATGTGAATGCAAGGAGGAAGTTAGTTAGAGAATGTGAATGCAAGGAAGAAATCAGTTAGAGAATGTGAATGCAAGGAAGAAGTAAGTTAGAAAATGTGAATGCAAGGAGGAAGTTAGTTAGAGAATGTGAATGCAAGAGGAAGTTATTAGAGAATGTGAATGCAAGGAGGAAGTAAGTTAGAGAATGTGAATGCAAGGAGGAAGTTAGTTAGAGAATGTGAATGCCAGGAGGAAGTTAGTTAGAGAATGTGAATGCCAGGAGGAAGTTAGTTAGAGAATGTGAATGCAAGGAAGAAATCAGTTAGAGAATGTGAATGCAAGGAAGAAATCAGTTAGAGAATGTGAATGCAAGGAAGAAGTAAGTTAGAGAATGTGAATGCAAGGAGGAAGTAAGTTAGAGAATGTGAATGCAAGGAGGAAGTAAGTTAGAGAATGTGAATGCAAGGAGGAAGTAATAAAATCAGAATGCAAGGAGGAAGTAATAAAATCAGAATGCAAGGAGGAAGTAAGTTAGAGAATGTGAATGCAAGGAGGAAGTAAGTTAGAGAATGTGAATGCAAGGAGGAAGTAAGTTAGAGAATGTGAATGCAAGGAGGAAGTAAGTTAGAGAATGTGAATGCAAGGAGGAAGTAAGTTAGAGAATGTGAATGCAAGGAGGAAGTAAGTTAGAGAATGTGAATGCAAGGAGGAAGTAAGTTAGAGAATGTGAATGCAAGGAGGAAGTAAGTTAGAGAATGTGAATGCAAGGAGGAAGTAAGTTAGAGAATGTGAATGCAAGGAGGAAGTAAGTTAGAGAATGTGAATGCAAGGAGGAAGTAATAAAATCAGAATGGAAGAAGGTGAAAGTATATTAGACAACATTGAGTCTGTGTGGCGCGAAGGTAGTGTGCTCACAACTCGTTTCCAATGTACTCGGTTCGTTTATAGTGTGGAAAGATTGGGCATTTTCCCCGTGATCCCTGCTCTCATTGTAGGTGAAATCAAGTTCCTAATCCTACCAGAGAAGGATAATCAAAAGTAGTCTATCTATTGTCTAAAGTCTAGATAATAAAACGTAGTCTATCTATTGTCTAAAGTCTAGATAATAAAAAGTAGTCTATCTATTGTCTAAAGTCTAGATAATAAAAAGTAATCTATCTATTGTCTAAAGTCTAGATAATAAAACGTAGTCTATCTATTGTCTAAAGTCTAGATAATAAAAAGTAGTCTATCTATTGTCTAAAGTCTAGATAATAAAACGTAGTCTATCTATTGTCTAAAGTCTAGATAATAAAACGTAGTCTATCTATTGTCTAAAGTCTAGATAATAAAACGTAGTCTATCTATTGTCTAAAGTCTAGATAATAAAAAGTAGTCTATCTATTGTCTAAAGTCTAGATAATAAAAAGTAATCTATCTATTGTCTAAAGTCTAGATAATAAAACGTAGTCTATCTATTGTCTAAAGTCTAGATAATAAAAAGTAGTCTATCTATTGTCTAAAGTCTAGATAATAAAAAGTAGTCTATCTATTGTCTAAAGTCTAGATAATAAAAAGTAATCTATCTATCGTCTAAAGTCTAGATAATAAAAAGTAGTCTATCTATTGTCTAAAGTCTAAATAATAAAACGTAGTCTATCTATTGTCTAAAGTCTAAATAATAAAACGTAGTCTATCTATTGTCTAAAGTCTAGATAATAAAACGTAGTCTATCTATTGTCTAAAGTCTAGATAATAAAACGTAGTCTATCTATTGTCTAAAGTCTAGATGATAAAAAGTAGTTCCTGTACAAATTGAACACGTAAATGACCTCAATATCAACAGAGAGTAGCTTGGAAAGTTGACGTCCGGACAGAATTTCTATTCAGGAAATAGAAATGGCATTGAGAGAGAGAGAGAGAGAGAGAGAGAGAGAGAGAGAGAGAGAAAAGAAATGGTATGAACAAGTGAAAGAGAATAAATTATGAATCCGGAAGTCAGCTTAAAGGTAGAAATGATACCAGGAAATGAGTTAGATTATGTGAAATAAAAAGAACAGAGAAAAAGAATTCAAGGAAAGAAAGAGAAAGAAGGAAATAAAATAAAGAATGGAAGCAGAAGGTGAAGTGGAACAATAGGAATATAACAAAGGGGATAGGAATATAACAAAGGGGATAGGAATATAACAAAGAAGATCAAAGAGGATAGGAATATAACAAAGAAGATCAAAGAGGATAGGAATATAACAAAGGGGATATGATTATAACAACGGGGATAGGAATATAACAAAGTGGATAGGAATATAACAAAGGGGATAGAAATATAACAAAGCGGATATGAATATAACAAAGAAGATCAAAGAGGATAGGAATATAACAAAGAAGATCAAAGAGGATAGGAATATAACAAAGGGGATATGAATATAACAAAGCGGATATGAATATAACAAAGTGGATATGAATATAACAAAGCGGATATGAATATAACAAAGCGGATAGGAATATAACAAAGCGGATATGAATATAACAAAGGGGATAGGAATATAACAAAGCGGATATGAATATAACAAAGGGGATAGGAATATAACAAAAGGGATATGAATATAACAAAGGGATAGGAATATAACAAAGCGGATATGAATATAACAAAGCGGATATGAATATAACAAAGCGGATATGAATATAACAAAGCGGATATGAATATAACAAAGCGGATATGAATATAACAAAGGGGATAGGAATATAACAAAGGGGATAGGAATATAACAAAGCGGATATGAATATAACAAAGCGGATATGAATATAACAAAGCGGATAGGAATATAACAAAGCGGATATGAATATAACAAAGCGGATATGAATATAACAAAGCGGATATGAATATAACAAAGCGGATATGAATATAACAAAGCGGATAGGAATATAACAAAGCGGATAGGAATATAACAAAGCGGATATGAATATAACAAAGCGGATAGGAATATAACAAAGCGGTTAGGAAAATAACAAAGGGGATAGGAATATAACAAAGGGTATAGGAATATAACAAAGCGGATATGAATACAACAAAGCGGATAGGAATATAACAAAGCGGATATGAATATAACAAAGCGGATAGGAATATAACAAAGCGGATATGAATATAACAAAGGGGATAGGAATATAACAAAGCGGATAGGAATATAACAAAGCGGATAGGAAAATAACAAAGCGGATAGGAAAATAACAAAGGGGATAGGAAAATAACAAAGCGGATAGGAATATAACAAAGCGGATAGGAATATAACAAAGCGGATAGGAATATAACAAAGGGGATAGGAATATAACAAAGAGGTGACATAAAATGTTAATGCGGTAGTGGTGAGTTAGAGCAGCGGTTACCAAGCTTTGCATTACTACGGACACCCTTTGAAATATATTTTGCTGTCGTGCACACCAACAAGTTTTTATATATGAAAATCTTCTAGCGATGGAGTTATTATTACACCACACCAACAGTCAAGCTGACCCCAATTTCTCAGACTGCGGGAAACTTCAAATGATTTATGCCCTCAGACAATTAGACTCCGGTCTGGTCCGAGTCCTTTGATTTCGCAATTGAACTAGTTTACCACTCTTTTTATACATGTTTTTAAAATTTATTTTACTGTTTGAAATGTCAAAGATCATAATATTTCTTCAAACGCTTGAGGACCCGCAGTGAGTAACTAACGGACACCCAGGGGCCCACGGACCCGAGTTTGGGAAACGCTGAGTTAGAGAATGAAAGAGAGAAAGAAAAACGAGTTGACTAACGTTGGTTGAAGATAAGTTTTAGAATAAGTAGTTTAAAATGTTAAGTGAATGCGTAATCATGGTGCCTTGTATATGACGTTTCTAAATGATTTTTTCGTGAATGAATGCTTTCCTTAGTACCTAGTGTCCCCGCTATACAGGCATACCTTCTCAGATTTCAGAAGTACTTGTAGTTTACATCCTCAAGTATTGATCTGAATCCCTTTCTAACAAGGCTCATATTGTATCGACTTCCTATTACATGGTTGGATAGGTGTGCGGCTGTGACATTCTATCAACCAAATCCTGACAAATTGATTATGTTTTTTTTAAATTTAGTAGACGTGCAACAATTTATTTGGCATTTCTGTGTTTTTATTCTTGTCATTATTGTGTAAATTTGATATCCAACATCCGTAGTTCTTGTCAATGTCGCCAAGGGCACATAAGGTAGGGACTAAATATTTTCACTTAATTTTATCTTGCGTTTTTCTGTCTCAAACCTAGTCATATGCAGGTCTTTCAACTCGGGTTTAAGACAATCTCAATATGTTCATTGGTCTCCATTTTGTTCTACAGCCCTTGCGTTGTCCCCTGAATACCATATCGTTGACGATTTATGTTGTCCACAAGTAGGTATGATGTTAATGGGCAATAAACACCGACTAACGAATATTTTTTGCCCAAGTAATGAGGTTACAAACACCTAAAGCGATTAAAATCGGGAAAACCACGTGAAAAAAGTGCAAGTCGTGGAACTTGCAACATCTCACAAATATGAAGGGGTAATACTTCTCATTATATGGTTGCTAAGGAGATGGTCACTTTTATATACTTTACATAAAGAACATTTTAAATCATACGTTTGTTATTGAGTACAAAAATATCAACCTCGGGACATTACGATCATTAGATCATATGCAAAGTTACATCAATTACGGTCAAGCGGTTGCAGAGATATTAAATTTTCCCGCGGAAAATCAATTTGAAACGCACTATAGTAGTAACTAAAACACAATTGACTAATGGTTAATACTACTTTCTTGTCCAACGCTTCTAATTTCGTTTCCCTACCCAACCTCAACCACCACCACCTGGGTTGGTAGAAGCGGATAGATACGATGGTTGAGTATGAACAGGTTTGGTTTCACTGATAGAAAACTTCTAGCCAGTAGAAACGCCAGGTGAGGCTAAGTGCTCAATCACAACCAGACTATTATTGCCACTTTCATCTTTCATCCTGCCTGGTCTATAGACTTAATGAGGTCAACAGGGATGGAACCAGAGCAAAGGTAAAGGATACGGTCTGATCTAGAAACTGAGAGCTACAGTACACTACAATCAGCCTACAACTACTACTACCGCACAGAATGAAACCTGATTAACTATGGGCAGCTACAGTACACTACAATCAGCCTACAACTACTACTACCACACAGAGTGAAACCTGATTAACTATGGGCAGCTACAGTACACTACAATCAGCCTACAACTACTACTACCGCACAGAATGAAACCTGATTAACTATGGGCAGCTACAGTACACTACAATCAGCCTACAACTACTGCTACCGCACAGAGTGAAACCTGATTAACTATAGGCAGCACAGACACTACAATCAGCCTACAACTACTGCTACCGCACAGAGTGAAACCTGATTAACTATGGCAGCTAAGACACTACAATCAGCCTACAACTACTGCTACCGCACAGAGTGAAACCTGATTAACTATAGGCAGCACAGACACACAATCAGCCTACAACATGCTACCGCACAGAGTGAAACCGATTAACTATGGCAGCTAAGTACACTACAATCAGCCTACAACTACTACTACCGCACAGAATGAAACCTGATTAACAAAATGGATCGGTTGGGAAAAGTGGGACATAGAATGAGTAATCATTATCCGTTGTTTCCGTTTCCACCGGAGCTTTGGGTTACAACTTCCTTTTTTTTTTTTTTTTTTTTGGTTTTAATCCACGCCTTCAAAGTTTCCATAGTTTTTGTTTTATAAATATTATTTTTCTCGATTCTGGATGGACTTAAGTTTTGTCTTTCCTACTCCAGTCAAGGACATGTTTAGTTATATCGATGTTGTTTATTTCATTAATCTCCCCTTTTCTAAAGTGTGATGTAGTCACTTAGAAAGAATATCTCTCCTCATATCCTAGGTCGTAGTTGTCATTCAGTGAGAATGTATTTCTAACTATAATGCAGTGTAGTTGTCCTTCAGGGGAACTTCTCCTCTATCATGCGATGCAGTTGTACAGAGAGAGTCTCTATCCTGCGCTGCAGTTCTCCAGAGAGAAAACGTCTCTTCTATCCAGAGGCGTAGATGTTATATATTTTTTTGGGAAGTATTGACTGACAGTGACGATATGGACGAGGGTAGTATTGACTGACTGAGAGTGACGATATGAACGAGGGTAGTATCGACTGACTGACAGTGACGATATGGACGAGGGTAGTATTGACTGACAGTGACGATATGGACGAGGGTATTATTGACTGACTGACAGTGACGATATGGACGAGGGTAGTATTGACTGACAGTGACGATATGGACGAGGGTAGTATTGACTGAGAGTGACGATATGGCGAGGGTAGTATTGACTGACAGTGACGATATGAACGAGGGTAGGACTGACTGACTGACAGTGACGATATGGACGAGGGTAGTATTGACTGACAGTGACGATATGAACGAGGGTAGTATTGACTGACAGTGACGATATGAACGAGGGTAGTATTGACTGACAGTGACGATATGAACGAGGGTAGTATTGACTGACAGTGACGATATGGACGAGGGTAGTATTGACTGACAGTGACGATATAGACGAGGGTAGTATTGACTGACTGACAGTGACGATATGGACGAGGGTAGTATTGACTGACAGTGACGATATGGACGAGGGTAGTATTGACTGACTGACAGTGACGAAATGGACGAGGGTAGTATTGACTGACAGTGACGATATGGACGAGGGTAGTATTGACTGACAGTGACGATATAGACGAGGGTAATATTGACTGAATGACAGTGACGATATGAACGAGGGTAGTATCGACTGACTGACAGTGACGATATTGACGATATAGACGAGGATAGTATTGACTGACAGTGACGATATGGACGAGGGTAGTATTGACTGACAGTGACTATATGGACGAGGGAAGTATTGACTGACAGTGACGATATAGACGAGGGTAGTATTGACTGACAGTGACTATATGGACGAGGGTAGTATTGACTGACAGTGACTATATGGACGAGGGTAGTATTGACTGACAGTGACGATATGAACGAGGGTAGTATTGACTGACAGTGACGATATGAACGAGGGTAGTATTGACTGACAGTGACGATATGAACGAGGGTAGTATTGACTGACTGACAGTGAGGATATGGGCGAGGGTAGTATTGAATTAGTTACAATATGGAAGAGGATAGTATTGACTGAATTACGATATGGTCAAGGGTAGTATCAAATGTGAGTGACGATAGTAGTATCGAATGAGAGTGAGGATATGACGAGCATAGTATCGAATGACAGTGGTGAAATGGACGAGATTAGTATCGACTGAAAGTGACGACACTTGAGAAAATCAATATTCCCATTCAAGCGCCCGTTATCATCCGATGTTACACGGATATTACAATGTAACTAGCAATGTTACACGCATAAGACACAACAGTTTTACAATTATATTTATGTTATCACTAACTTTGATCTTTTATCTGTCACGGTGGAACAATCAATTTCCACCACCTATAGTTTAGACACGGTTCTGTCCCTGGAGACATCACGTCTCTCTTCTACACAGACCATACATCCAATTTGGTTACACTAACTAGTGGCTATCGTTATCATGAGCGATTGAATGAGAATGAAATGATTATCATATGACCAATCGTTAAGAAAAAACATCAGTATATCAGCAATTACAGTATTTTTCAGTAAAGGGAAAAAATAACAAACGAAATCTAACATAGGTGCAATAAAACAAATCAAATAATAAGTCAAATGGCATTAATTTTAAAATGTAAACATGTCACCATGAAAACGAAAAGAGCAGTGTTCAACACAATCTTTCTCCCCACATTATGCTATCAGTGACAAACCTGGACGCTGACATCAAACGATAGAAGACAACTAGTCACGAGATGAAATGTCTACGCAGAATGCTGGGACTATCAAGAAGAGACCGGTTTAGAAATGAAGATATCAGGGAAAAAGGGGTCGAATATCACTATTTAAATTCATCAAGAAACAACATATTAAATGGATTGGTCATATAAACAGATTACTAACAGAAAGCGCGCTTCAAAGAGCAATGCTACTCGGATACAGTCGATACAAATCACAAGGCCGTCCACGCTAAAGGTGGATCTTAGAGGTAACAGAGACGACACCAAACTGTTTATGAAGCGCATACAAAAGCTAGACTTAGAAATCTCCTCTTGAAGTTGTGTGACAAAACATAATTATAGAAAAGAAGAAAAAGTGGGCGTCCAATCAAGGTTGACTATAACGCCGTAAGTGACACTTCCACACATGTTTATAGAAGAACAATGTTGTGCCCATGACTTGTTGCCGGTTGAGAACCTTGTCACTTTTTAAAAGGTTTAAAAAGCAACCAAATAAAATAGTAAAGGATTGCATTTATTGTAGCAGTTTACTTGTAAATCTTGGGTCCTCTCAACATAAATGTTATACTAAACAGTTTTCATTGACACAAGTTGCCTTAAGTTAAGTCTTCTAAAGTTTTTCCTATATTTTAAATATCAGTCTCCAGCTATCTTCTCAGGTTGTCTATGTCTTCCACTCTTCCTCTTTCCCGGCGGTCTCCAAATCAGTACCTGTGTTGTAATTCTTCGAGTGGGTCTTCTCAATGTGTGCCTTATCTATGACCAGCTGATTCCCTATCTAGTTCTTACTATGTGCCAGGATTTTTTTACCCACATATTTTGCCCTTTTTTTGTTGTATTTGTGGGCATTCACATTCATCTCTTATATCTTCCATTTATCCCAGCAGTGTGAACCACAGATCTAGAGCAACTAGAAAATAAATGCAAACCACAACAATAACTTAGTGATGTACAAAACTTCATCAAATTAAAACCAGCAGTTTTCTTTAGTCAATTCTGTAACAACAACAACAAAAATGGGGGAGGAAAGAAAGGAGGGGGAGGGGGTGTCGTGTGTGTGAAAGAAGGATAATGTAAGAGTGAAAACGAAAAGGAGAAAAGTAAAGAAAGGGAGAAAAGAGAGGTAGAGCTGTGACAATGGAGAGAGAGAAAGAGTTACAAAGAAAGTAGAGACAAAGTAGGTAAAGGTGGAACGCACAAGAGGGATACTGTAGATGTAGAAGAGTTAAGGAGGAGTGAGGAAGATGAGTAACGGAAGAAGTATGTGGGAGATGGGAGATAGAGTGTGTATGGGGAATATAGAGTGTATGGGAATATAGAGTGTATGGGAATATAGAGGGATGGGAATAAGAATGGATGGGGAAATACAGACATATTCTTTTATCCCTACACTGTTGGTGACTTGGTGTTTGTCACTTGGTGTTGGTCACTTGGTGTTGGTACTGTTTGCCACTTGGTGTTTGTCTTACATGTTGGGACTCCTCCTCAAGAACCTATTATCCCTCCCCTGCCCTCTACAAAAGTTTGGTCCTACTCACCTTTGATGTAGATCATGGCTCGATAGGAGTAAGCAACACCAAACTCGTTCTCTGCCACACACTCATAAGTAGCTTCGTCAGACTCCTGGCTGTTCCGGATTTGGAGATAACCTGTGAAAATGATACCAGAAAAATAGTATGTAGTTGATACTACTTTTCCATCCCTAAAGCATACACTCTTAATAATTGTGAATATTGCTTCACTAATCCATTTGATTATTACAATCAATAAATATATATTATCTTGCTCATCTGGAACAGCATTTATAAAAAAGTTTGAACTGGTTTTGTCCACAGTTCATCGTCCTTGAACTCTCCATATCAACCACATGTTAACCCCTCTGTGTGATTTTATGTGATCTGAGCATAAGAGTGATTGTACATTGTGCCAGTTATGCGCCTACAAGTAGGCCAGCACATCCGATTTCTGGACGTTTTTATTTACTAGGGGAGCTTCCTAGGCCCCTACCTCAGTCACCTCTTACTGTCTTTGGGCCTCCTACAAGGGCCTTACTACAATGTCCTCTTAGGGCCTTATAGGTCACAGTGGTACTATTCTTTGCTTCCCTTGCGGGCCTCAGCACATCCTATGCTTGATAGGGGCCTATTGGTCAAAACATTGCTGTGTATTGTTACTATGTTGTATTTTGTAAAATTACAGTACTTTGCTTGTACGTGTTTCGCCATTGCTACATACAGGGTGTTCACTAAAAGCAGCCCGTGAATGGAGCTAATCTGGCATATATGTATGGAAATGAGAAGGTTCAGTTATGACGTAGTATAGATCAAGGTTGTGTGACGGTGTGTAATTGTAGTGCGGGAAGGGGCGACGAACAAATGTGACGTAGGACGAGCTAGTCAGAACCGGTTTAAATAGTAAATAAACACAACTCAATGCTGTACCTGGCAACTTTCGAATTGTCAATGGGGCTGCAATTATCTTGAACACCCTGTAGTTTTACTGCAGTCTTCCCTTATACCGATAATACCTTCAAGTTATAGATAGAATAACAACTTTTACTTCTTTCAAAATCGTTATCAATAACAAAAATATTTGCATAGATATATACCTGATTCTAAAATCTGAATCCTTGGATCAGTATCGTCAACGGGAAAAACCCATCTTTCAGCCATGTGATGGTTGGTTTAGGGTCACCCTTGACATCACATTGAAGCAGGACACTTCTGTCTTTCTCTACAGATCTCAGCTTTGGGTGAGTCTCAATGCGTGGGTATCCAGGAGGGAAATCTGTGGAAACAGCTTAAGGATGTTATATTTATCGAACAAAAAGTGAGAGCATGCTGAAACAAGTGTCGTAGTGTGGTACTATATGACAGAATATTGGCAATAAACAGGTGTGTCATAAACAGGTAAAAAAACAGGTGTGTCATAAACAGGTAAAACATGCTAAACAAAATGGTATTATGTGTCTCTTTCTAATCCAGAAGCACTTAAGTTTGTGCTCGGTGATGACATCGTAAACCTCAGTTGTGTCATGGACATCCAACCTTCAGTTCGTGCCATGGACATGCTTAACCCTTCAGTTCGGTCTGCCAGTGGCATAAACCGTTTCAGTTCAGGTGCCATGGACATCCTAACCCTTCAGTTCGGTGCCATGGACATCCTAACCAGTTGTGCCATGACATCCTAACCTTCAGTTCAGGTTGCCATCGGACATCCTAAACTTCAGTTCTCTCTAACCAGACATCCTGACCCTTCAGTTCGGTGCATGGACATCCTAACCCTTCAGTTCGGTGCAGAACGCCGTAAATCTGGAGAACCTATGGCGTTTTTATCAGCCCGCGAAATTAACCACACTCACGGGAGCTTTACTCGTCGTCCAACGCGCTACGAACACGCTGGGCAGGCGGGCAAAATATTTAGCAGAGCGTGGTTTCGATCCACGGACTTCTGGGTTATGGGCCCAGCAGCTTCCACTGTGCCACTCTGCTCCCGTGTATTACTTTTTAAAAATTTGAGTAGAACATAGACAGAACATATACCAACATATCTAGTTCTCATAGAACAATTAATAATACCAGAAAATATAAATAATATGTGGTAATGTCGAACGAATATATGACAATTCTCATATAACATTAGATATAATACATGTCAATTATCATATAACACAGAAAGACAGATCACAGAAAACAAATACACATGAAGATAAAACACAGAAAGATAGAACACATGAGTATATGTCAGTTCTCTTATAACATATGTGTATATGTCAGTCAGGTTTCTTGTAACATAATGACATATGTCAGGTCTCTTATAATGTTATATGTCAGTTCTGTATAACATAAAGGGTATATGTTAGTCAGTTCTCTTAACATAATGACATATGCCAGGTCTCTTATCAGGCATATGTCAGGTCTCATATAACATATGGGCATATGGCAGGTCTCTTTAAAAGGGCATATGTCAGGTCTCTAATAACATAACGGCATATGTCAGTTCTTTATGGGATACGTCAGGTCTGATACAGAACAACACTAATGATGTCTTAATGATGCATACAAATTCAGAACTAGTGTTGCTTGACACACTTCCCCAAAGATATGGAGATGATGATGTATGTTGTACAAATATGTGTGTACCATGATCAAAGGAAAATAATAGAATAGAAACAGCATAAAGATACAATAGCAGCACATATGGTGGGAAGTTACAGTGACCTTGAAGTAACTGTGTAATATTTACACAGCTGTGTTTGGTGAATCTTAAAGAAACAGAAGGGCCCGTCTGCCCAGCGTGTCGTACGTCGACTACGTGTGCCTATCCCTATGTGTGTGCGTGTTCAATTCCGCGGGATGGCAGAAAAAGCCACAGATTCCCAGATTTACGGTGTTCGTGGCACCGAACCGAAGGTTTACGATGTCCATGGCACCGAGCCGAAGAGCTGAAAAGCTCATGCTTCTGGATCGAGAGAAAAAAAAAAAGAAACAGAAGCGCACACGTGTAGCTCTATATACACTGGATATGTACTTTTCGAACGTTCCATATCCACCACTTGTTAACCACTCTGTGTGATCTGTAAGAGATCTGAGCCTAAGAGCGGTTGTACATTGTACCAGTTATGTGCACTTACAAGTAGGCAAGTACATCCGATTTCTGCTACGCTTTTGTTTACTAGGTAGCTTTCCTAGTTCCCTACCTCAGTCACCTCTTACGACATGCCTTGTAGGTCACAGTGGTACTATTCTTTGCTTTCCTTTCTTCTTCTTCTTCTCTGCGTTCGTTCTTTACAACCAATTTTAATCACTCTCTCTGATATGTTTGATCTTTGCCAAGAACGTGTATACGTTGCACATTGGTTTGGTAGGCCCTAAACGTATAGACTTCTACACGTTTAGGACACATGCATCCGATTTCAGCCAAACTCCTTATTCGTCTCCTACGACATGCGTGGCAGGAACAGTGGTTCTATTCTTTACACCCCAAATTTGGGCCCTCGGTAACCACTGACGTTTGCTTCCTTGAGGGTTCCGGTACCAAACGGGCGACTGCTGTGTCTTATCTTATCTTAACCACATTTGCCGTGAAGCGACGTGGGAGAGTTAGTTTTCTATCTTGTGCCAGGCGTGTTGCGCTTGACGTTGTCAGTCCATGCTTTCGCAGGACTCTGAGATGTTATCTATCCATCGTGTTCTTGGCCTCCCTCGTGCTCTGTGCCCTGAGTGTCGATTATTGTAGGCACATGATGGTAGTAAATGTGGTTCCATTCTCATTAAATGGCCGAACCACTTGATTCTTTGCTTCTCGATGTACTGTATGCATGGTATAGTACCAACGATGCTTCTGATATTCTCGTTTCTCACTCTACCTCTCCTTGTAACGTTGACAGCTTTTGGTAGACATCTCATTTCACATGTTAACTGCTGTGTACACAACTCATATTTAAGCATACAATTCTTAGAATATGATACAAGAATATATCATATATATGTACACTTGTATGATTGAGAATATTTAATTTGTTTCGTTTTTAGTTGTCATTTTTGTTCCAAACTTCATCTCTTAATAAAGCGCGCGTATGTGCGCCGCACCTGTGGGTGTGTCTCCGTGCATGCTTATGCGCAGTGGCGGCTCGTGATCGTTTTTATTGGTGGGGTCAGACACAAATGTTCGGGAAAATCATGGCTTTGGGTTAGGTTTTATTTAAATTTATTAAATAATAAATACACGTTACATATTATTTTTGGTGGGGCCTGACCCCTCTGGCCCTTAATGACGAGCCGCCACTGCTTATGCGTGTCTGTGTATTATTAGCTTGGGTCTAACATTTTCTGTGTGCACATGTTATGAGGTTGGACAAACACGTGACCTTGATCCGTTACTAATTGGGAGTCTCTATAAGGGTAGTGTTTAAGACGTCGTTCTGAAGGCTGGTGGTTTGAACCTGGACCAGCCCGAGTGGTTACCGGGGCCAAGTTGGGTGTAAAGCATAGAACCACTGTTACCTGCCACGCATGCCGTAAGAGGCGATTAATGAGGCCGGGGTGGGGCTAACTACCCCATACCGTAATAAACACTAGATGGCTACAGAACGGAGAGCGAACCGAGTAAAATCTGGCTGAAACTGGACACATCGCCGAAGGATAAGCACCAGAGCTCCAAATGGTGCTGAAGATGTGACGTATGCCCGCGTGCCCAGCGTATTCGTAGTGCGTTGGACTACGGGTGACTAGTCCTCTGTAAGTGCGGGTTCAACTCCGCGGACTGGCAGAAAAGCTACAGGTTCCCAGATTGACGATGTTCGTGGCACCGAGCCGAAGGGTTACGATGTCCATGACACTGAGCCGAAGAGCTTTCAGCTCAAGTGCTTCTGGATCGAAGAAAAAGAAAAAAAAGATGTGACGTAAAACACACCAATGTTAAGTCTGCATAATCAGATTTCCACATGAATAGATTTTATGGGGAGATCTGGTACATCGGTCTGGACGATGATCGCGAGAGAGAACCTGGACCAAGTCACATATGCATTTTTTCATGAGATCCTAAGGTTTGTTGCTAGAGCTAGTTAGCTCATGCTTTGTGCAACATTCTCGGTAGATGGCATTCCATTTCTGCCGACAGGGACGGAGCTATATGGTGGAAACCCGGTGCAATAAAGTCAATAATTCGGCTTTAGCTTCTTGTATTTGAGTGTGACAACTTGATCAAATAACTAACACAATAGTAGTAGTGCACATAATGAGATGTGATACATCAATATTACATTAACTACAGTTATCTAACAAAACGAATAATAGAAATCTTCTACAGTTAAAGTGCTATATATATGTTAGATGTTTCATCTGCTACCTTGTGACAGTAGACGGAACCATCTGAAACTGTTAAACCGTCTTGTGGAGGAAGGGCTCTGGAGCGAAAAAGGTTAGGAGCAAACCCGGATAGAAGATCCCCACTGCATTGTGGGTCAGCAAGGTTGTGCAGAAGGCTAGAGGAGTACACCTTGATCACAAATGCGATGGGAGGGACCCTAAGGCAGTAGATGCTTATGTGTGTATTCCATTTCATTTTCTGGCATCCTGTGTTTAATTCCAAACGTATGGACTTTTCTTCGAATGAAACAGTAAGGGTAGAGATGGGGTTTGAGCAAATGGACAAGGCACACCTCATATCATCTGCCCAAGCTAGGCATGAATGGAGATGACACTTCATCCTTGCTTTACATGTATAATACATAAACATTTTGAAATGTTTTAATTTTAAGTATGGCCCAAACATAATATACAATAAAATAAATTATGATTTAATAAGAGAGATAATTTATGATTTAGCAAGTGATTATAAGAAGCGGTAAGATAACATACGATACAAACTTGAAGCTGTGAAATGTACAGTTTAACAAGTGGTTATAAGAAGCAGTGATGTAATATGGGAGACAAACACGAAGCTGTGAAATGTACTGTTTAACAAGTTATTATAAGATGCAGTGATGTAATATGGGAGACAAACACGAAGCTGTGAAATGTACTGTTTAACAAGTTATTATAAGATGCAGTGATGTAATATGGGAGACAAACACGAAGCTATGAAATGCACGGTAATATTAGCAATATATCGAAGTAGAGATCTTCTTGCATCTTATATCTCAGCACATAGGCTCAAACTTAAACTGGTGTCAATAGATGATAAACTTATACTGGTGTCAATAGATGATAAACTTATACTGGTGTCAATAGATGATAAACTTATTGAACTCACATAAATGTAAAAGCACAATTTCATCATCATCATGTGTTCACTGTCTCAAAATATATAACACTATTGCAATCCGATTATGATCCGATTATTTCTCGAGATCCCTGATCTCAGTGTAGGTGAGCTCGAGTTTCTAGTCCTATCTGAGACGGACGATAAAACGTAGATCACGTGTTCAATTTCAGCACGTAAAAGAACCCTTGGCAGTTCAAAATCGAGAAGTGCAGGCTGGAAAGCTACTGCCCGGCAACATTCATTAGAAAAGTATTAGAAAATAAATAAAACTCCAGAATATTATCACCATCATCAAAATCACATCCTCGCCGGTGCTACAGAGTTCGTGCACTGCAGCTGAGATCTTCCTGTGTAAGAAAGAGATCGGAGCACACATGGTTACTCACCAAAGTTCAATGATGATTGTCATATCAATCAATCAACATGATCTGTGATACATTGTTAATTCTATAGTTTAGTTAAGCTAATTACATATCCTTTACAGGACTTGCGAATCAACCTCAGCTTGTTAACGCTGTTTGTGATTTTTCTAGGCATTATTACGTTCAGTAGTTTGCCACTGCTTTCTGAACGGGTGGTGCCAACGTCCTTTTCTAAAAATCCACGCGAAGCAATTTGCAACTAAATTGTCCGCAGCGTGCTTCGAACTCAGAACGTCGGGGTTAATAGACCGAGTCACTATCCCCTAAACCACAAACGTCACCAATTCTATAGTTTACACATTACTAAATCATTATTCTTTATTAACGTTATATTTCTGATTGCAATTATTCTTCGTTAAATTAATTCGGGATTTATCATGATATCATATCAAATGTTATATTCATTGACTTGGTATCGCGAAACGACTGTATATGACACGGGAAATAACTGCGAAATTTCTAGCTATTTTTCCTATTCCGTCCATGATTACTGCCCTTCTGTTATAAACTGGTCGTTGTGACAACACTTGTAATCGAGTCGCAGACAAAATGACATACCGCTAAATAGGATCGAACATCCTCTGGTTTCCGAAGGTAGCGATGAACAGAACCACCTCCTATCCCATGCACTGGCGTCCATACGTTAAGGCGAGGAAGGGATAGGGGAAGTGCCACCACATGCAAAATGTTGTTTTTTTTAAATTACTTTTATGCGAATCTCGCCCTGTCTGTTTCCATGTGGAAAACTACCAACTAAAATTATTTTTCTCCAATTCATTTTCCATCCTGCTGAAAAGATGTCTGGGGGGAGTCCATGCTCCTATGTAGAAAAATACGTCCTAGAGTGCTCAGTTGGGACCGTCAACCCTACACTATAAAAAAAGGCACCGTCGTCCCTAGACTCTATAGAAAAAGCCGAGCCTTTACTATACAAAATAAAAGCCGACCCTATACTATATTTTTAAAAAGCAGCAATCTAGAGACAGAAGAAGCCCAAACTATTCATGATTAAATGGAATTTTGTTTTTGCGTCTTTGCATTATGTATCCTTGAGCAGAAAGATGGCGATGATAAAATAGTACCGTTTGAATTAGATCAAATGAAAAAATTATACATACATATAAATATTTCAGAAAGCAATGGCAAACTACTCAACGTAATAATGCCTAGAAAATCACAAACAGCGTTAAAAAGCTGGGGTTGATTCACAAAGTCCTGTAAAGGATATGCAATTAACTTAACATATAAATATATAATGTGAGAATATGTCAACAATTGCATATATATGATAAATTATTTTTACACGGTGTGTCAGATAGTGATAAACATATGGGTGCTGACAACATAAACAAAATCAAATATAGTAGGCAGGTAGGTACATGGTGGTGTGTTTATGTTCACTCCAAGGAAACACTACTACATCACTATCTTCTCTTTTAACGACGACCCCAACATTAGATTAGTACACTCTTATTGTTATGTAGTCTGTATGTGTGTGTGACTAACGTGTGTCGTCTTCTACATTTGAATAAATTAAATTATTGATGTTGTCCAGGTTGCTTGTCCAACTCCATCGCATGTCGAGACAATTGAGAGTGCAGAGTACAAAGAGACCATCCTATACATCAGGGTTGTCTAAGTTTCTTGTCAAATTCTATTGCATATCGGGGCACAAGAGAGTGCAGAGTACAGAAAGACCATCCTATACACCAGGGCTGTCCGAGTTTCTTGTCAAACTTCAACGTATATCGCAACAAGAGTGCAGAGGGCATAGAGACCACCCTCTACATCAGTGATGTCCACGTTTCTTGTCCAACTCTATTTATTGCCATTATGTCCACCTTTTATTAATTTCACATTTTCTCTTCTAGTCAAAACTCGACATAATCTCTCGTCTACGGCAATGCTACATTTTACACATTTATTGGCAACGTTTTAAGTAATTACTGTGTCTTGGATGAAACGTTAGAATTAAGATTGAGTTAGATATGTCTTCCGTGGAGTGAACCTAGCATGATCAAACAATACACTGACAATATTATACAAGACGAACAACGACTACCATCTTTGTGAATGTTAGTGAATGTTAGTGAATCACTCAACAAGACAAGGTTGATATATTTTCATGGGTAGCAGGAAGTTTGCGATCAAAATCCTTTTCTAAACATTCTTTGTATTAAACCCAGTTAAATCACATTATAAATGTCCTGTCGTTAAGCTACTCTAAACCATTTGATAAGCGTCCTGTTGTTAAGCTAAGTTAAACCACTTAATAAACGTCATTTCGTTAAGCGAAACCACTTTAACAACGTCATTTCGTTAAGCTAAGTTCCCTTTATAAACATCTTTTCGTTAAGATAAGCTAAACCATTTGATAAACGTCCTTTTGTTGTACACATTTAGCTCAATATCACTATACTATAACTAAGGTTATATAATAAAATGCACAAGCTTGTACTTTGGATATGTATATAACTTGTTGTGCATAAGCTTGTTTTCTCTTATTTATAAGCCTGATTACACGTCCGTTTATTTACTTTTTATGACTACACGATCTCACAATATCAGACAACCAAATGGACACCACCCCCTCCCTGCTCTGTGTAATGGCTTGACCACATACATAGAAAGATGTCCAGGCAGACTCCCAGATAAAATAAGCAGTACCTAAAGTAGTTAGTTACAGCATCAGGTGTTTACGACAATATGTTACAGGTGAATCAATACAATAACAACATTTAACAAGTTATTATATAAAACATAACATGGTTTCTGACCACAATTGACTAGTGTCAAACAATAACCATGTTTAGGTGGTCAATCAGGGACACATACACGTCACACAAGTTGACCACTCATCTACTGTATGTTTACTCACATATATTGACATACAACACAGCTATACTCAACATAATGGTTTCATATTAACATATGTGTGCTCACTGTGTACTCAGTTATTTCTTCTCTTATGTTAAACGTATAGTTACCGGCGATGGTTACCGGGGGCTAAATTATGTATATAAAGAATAGAACCAATGTTACCTGCAGCATGTCGTAAGAGGCGACGAGGAGGTTGGGTTTACTAGCTATCCCACCCCGTAAAAAAAAGCACTAGATAGCTACAGAAACCGCAACCAGGAAATTCATAGCTCGTCACCCAAAGAAGGACACTGCAAATTAAGGAATCATAGAGCCCCCAGCGTAGTAGAGGTAAGGGAAGATACATGAACACCTAGAGGCAGGAGTTGGAGAAGGAATGCAAAGAGAATGGGAAGAGATATCTGAAAAAGATGACATTGGATAGGTGGTCTTGGAAGGCATTGGTTGCGGGCCTATGCTTCCCTTGGGGTGAAGAAAAAGATAGCTACTTCAGGACCAATATATTGAACCAATACTTATGTATGGCAGCGAATCATGGACAATCAATACGATCATTGGAAGCCACAGAGATGTGGTTTTTCAGAAGAATGTTGAGAATTCCATGGACAGCAAAGAAAACAAATGTGGAGGTTTTAAATCAGGCCTGCACACAAAGAAACCTTATCAAAAGAATAAGAATCCGACAATCAAGGTTCTTCGGGCATATAATGCGAAGAGAAGGTTTAGAACATTTGGTGACTACAGGTAAAATTCAGGGAAGGAAAGATCGTGGAAGACAGAGGGGGGAGATGTTGGATGGCCTGACATCATGGTTCGACAAAATATCGACGTCAGAACTGATTACATGCACCAAGCAAAGAGAGTTGTGGAGAGACATGATCGCCTACGCCGGCATGCATGGCACTTGATTGACTTCAGGACAGTATGAGATATTGTTGGGACTAGAATGCTCGTCCACACATTAGCCAACACAAATATGTTATTCACTTCCGAAGCTCAGAAATATTTGAAATAAATGGATCTACCAAATAAACTTTTACATATCTGATATGGTTTAACCTGTTCACCCTTCTTGACCGCTATACAGGCTCACAATATTTGTTTAGATGACGCAAAGCAAACATACTGGTTAACTCAGTATACTGTCGTTACTACTGTCTAATATACCGCTCTTTAGGGCGGTGTAGTACAGGGGTGACATACGTCTGTGGAATTTAATGTCCGCATGGCTAGTGCAGTCGTCGTCATAAACTGTTCAGGCTAGTAGTTTTGTTTATGTCTGACCGAAAAAAAACCGATTGGTCTTACCGGGAAGTGAACCTGATTATCCATCACGGAGTCCACGCTATAATCCATTCAGAGATATGCTCTATTTTATTGAAGTTTTATGCTCTTGGTAGTATGAGGATTTAAGGTGTCTTGCTTTAGCTGTCACACCACGGTGTACAGGTTCGATTCACCATTGTCTCTACACAAGAAATAGTCAGGACCAGTGGCGGCACGTGCTAATTTTTGTTGGTGGGACCAGACACATTTTTTTTTTTGGGGTGGAAAATCATGGTATTGGGTTAGGTTATATTTTAATTTATACAATAATCAATACACGTTACACATTATTTTTGGTGGGATCCGGCCCCACTAGCCCTTAATGACGAGTCGCCACTGGTCAGGACCTTATATGAGTTTGATATCTTGCATTAATGAATGAAAGAAGGTTGTCCTATCTACTAGATCACCGGCTCTTCTGTTTGACACATGACAAATTGTGTCCTAAACAGTCGTGGTAGTAAGTTTTGATTTTCTTGTTAAGATGTATATCTCCGTCCGGACGGGCAAGTGTTCAGATCCATGTTCCCTAAATATCCTTCTCTATAGATGTTTGATGCTGTTTCCTGAGTGCTTTACATATCTGTATAACCATGTGTAGAGCAAGCATTGAAGTGGAATGCAAAGAGCTCAAGAAAGAGAGGACGACCTAAGGAAACCCTGGATTGAACTTTGCTGAGAGAGAAAAGAAATATCGGTCTCAGTTCCATGGAGGAGATTGAGCAAGTTGCCCCAGATTGAGCGAGTTGCCCCGGATAGAGCGGTATGGAAAAATTGCTTGCAGGTCCTATGTAACGTATAACGGTACGAGAGGAATTATTATTATTATTTGTTAAACTATTTTATGCCCGCCTGCCCAGCGTGTTCGTAGCGCGTTGGACTACGGGTGACTAGCCCTCTGTGAGTGCGGGTTCAATTCCGCGGACTGGCAGAAAAGACACAGGTTCCCCAGATTTACGGTGTTCGTGGCACCGAACCGAAGGGTTACGA
This sequence comes from Arion vulgaris, assembly GCA_020796225.1. Classification (NCBI taxonomy): domain Eukaryota; kingdom Metazoa; phylum Mollusca; class Gastropoda; order Stylommatophora; family Arionidae; genus Arion; species Arion vulgaris. Next base: position 35,625,904 of record CM036769.1, on the reverse strand, counting down.
TGTCCATGGCACGAGCCGAAGAGCTGAAAGCTCAAGTGCTTCTGGATCGGAGCAAAAACACACAATTTTATATTACTTAACTGTTTTCTCACAGTATGCAACATGCTACGGATTAGCGTAATGCATACGCGTTCATCTATCGACTCGGATACACTAGGGTTGTGAGTTTAATCCCCTACTTGACGTTCCACATGTGAGGAAAGGAATTGGCCCTCCTACTTTCACTGCACATTTCTAGTTCTATATATATATATATATTTATTGTTTATCTTATTTTTTCCACTTCTAGTTTTTTTTTTTTTTTATTTGTTTCGTTATTCGTTTTTAGTCAAAGATTTTCATTTTAGGGATGTTAGGAACTTATTGTTTGATTATACATGCTGTGTGCTGCTTGACAAGTGAATTTCTTCATTTCTCTTGTATTATTTGCTTGATAAAGACCGTTTGGTCGAAACGTTGTGGTGTGTTGTTATTGTTTTTGCAAAACTACAGTACTTTGTTTTTACTTGTTCTATCTATACTGTACTCTATAAATCAGATCTTGAATATTTTCTCCTTGATAACAGACAAATGGTCACGAATGAATAGTAACCTCTAATCTTCGTTCAAAAACAAGAATGAAAATTTAGTTCTTCGAAACTAAATGCTACAGAACGATCCTACGAATACCATGGACAGAAAAAGAAAGAACACTGATGTCCTGAAAGAACTAAATGTTAAAGAGAATTGGCTGATAACATACTATACAGACAAATTAGATACTTTGGTCACATCAAGCGTCACGATGGCCTGGAAAGAACATTACTAGAGGGCAGGGTCCCAGGACGCAGAGGCAGACCAAGAAGAAGATGGCTACAAGATATTAAAGAAACCATGAACATGACCATCGACGAAGTGGGTGAACTGGCTAGAGACAGAGTGAATTTCAGATGCGCTGCAAAGAGAGAGCAATGTCCTATAAAGGATACGCACCTTGATGATGATGATGAATCTTTGTTCTGATACAGGGATTTAAAAATACTACTATGTGTGAAACGGTCCTATTTGAAACTGTCTCCAACATTAAACATATATTGATAAGGCATTTATGTAGAATGTCATGATTCATGATGCTACAAATAAGAATTAGAACACTCAAGTACTTTGGACATATAAAATGACACAAATGGTTGAAGAAAACGGTTGTGGCAGGAGACATCCCGGCAAAGAGAAGAAGAGAAAGACCACGGAGATGTATTCAGGATGTAACTGAAGGTTTGAGCATGACGGCAGCAGAGGTGGGACGTCTGCAGAGGTGGGACGGCTGCAGAGGTGGGACGGCTGCAGAGGTGGGACGTCTGGTCTATGAGAGATAACAATTCCGAAGGACCGTTAGAGTGAGAAAGTTCTGCTCATGACAAACTATTTGATGATGATGATGATATAACCGAGGAAGGTCTAAGATTCATTGAACAAGAAGACCAACGTTCGGGGTAAGAAACTAGATCTGATCAAGAACATATTCCACCTCCAAGTGGTCAACTTTGTCAAATGCTGCACTACTGAAAGTCTGGCTAAGCGAATAGGAAAGACCAAAATTCAGAGCAACATATAATGTGTGTCCAGACTAATGTAGAAATACTGCAGACTCGCTGCAAACTGAGACACAGTATACACATATCACCTTGTTTTCATTGTCAACTAATCATAATTTATGACATGACATGTGGTCATCTTCACAGATACACTACACTGTCTGTACTGTTACAACTCAAGATGTGTAAACTTCACAGATACACTGTACTGTCAGAACTCAAGATGTGTAAACTTCACAGATACACTGTACTGTCAGAACTCAAGATGTGTAAACTTCACAGATACACTGTACTGTCAGAACTCAAGATGTGTAAACTTCACAGATACACTGTACTGTCAGAACTCAAGATGTGTAAACTTCACAGATACACTGTACTGTTTAAACTCAAGATGTGTAAACTTCACAGATACACTTTCTGTAAAGTAAAATCTCCCAATAATATATCGACTTCCCAATCCGATAAATAATGTTAACAAGATGGCTTCTTCTAGAATCGACTACCACAGACACCCGTGTGGTGCCGGTGCTTGCAAGGGGAGCAAAGAATAGTACCAATGCAACCTACAATGCATGTCGTAAGAGGCGACTGATGTAGACCCTAGGATGCTATCCTAGTAAATAAAAAGCAGCGCAGAAATCGGATGTACTGGCCTACTCGTAGGCGTATAACTGGCACAACGTACAATAGCTCTTAGGCTCAGATCACATACAAATCACACAGAGTGGTTGACAAGTGGTCGATATGGTACGTTCGAAGAAGAAGAAGAAGATTACAATAGAGACCCACAATGAAAAAATAGAAGGAATACAGAACAAGAGGAAGACCACGCAAATGATAGAGCAAAGTCATCAAGAAAAGCCTTACAGAAAATGAATAACAGATTACAGAAGTTCTTTAGAACAAGCATGTAAATGCTACTTCATGGATATCATGACACTGTAATATGATGATGCTTGTCCATCACGAGTGATGATGACTACACAAATTTTCATCCAAGAGAATGTAGTTGCGCTATGTTTGTCTGTATGTGCGTAGATGACTAGTGAGCCCGATACGGGCTTGAAATGTTCTTGTACAGTGTGGGCAAGGTATACTTGCACTTGTGGGAAGTTTTACTGCCTTTCTGTTTTGACACTGTGATATACCAACTGTCACCACTATTAAAACATCCAAGCATTAACATGGCAGTCAAACGACAACTGATAAACTGCATATTTATTCCAACTCTCTGCTATCAGTGCCAAACATGGCCCTGACTAAGACACAAGAAAGAAAGATTACAACATGTGAAATGAGATGTCTACGAAAAGCTGTCAATGTTACAAGGCGCGATAGAGTGAGAAACGAGAATATCAGAAGCATCGTTGGTACTATACCATGCATACAGTACATCGAGAAGCAAAGAATAAAGTGGTTCGGCCATTTAATGAGAATGGAACCACATTTACTACCATCACGTGCCTATAATAATCGACACTCAGGGCGCAGATCACGAGGCAGGCCAAGAACACGATGGATAGATAACATCTCAGAGTCCCTGCGAAAGCATGAACTGACAACGTCAAGCGCAACACACCTGGCACAAGATAGAAAACTAACTCTCCCACAACACTTCACTGCAAATGTGGTTGAGATAAGATAAGATAAGATATATCAAGTAATGAAAGAGCAGACAAACTTGTAAAGAAGGGAGAAGAATGTCCGCAGAAAGATAATGGAAAATCGATGCTGTAAAAAAATAGCAGAATATATCTGAACAATAATTACTATACTCTCAACAAGCAGGAACATATGATCATTCTTTGTCTTAGGACAGGGCATATTAGATTTTAAAAAGCACGAATACCGACTTAGTACATCTCTTCAGCTGTGCTCTTGTGATACGAGTGTATGAACTGTATACAGAGCCAGACCTACAGAACTGATCCCACTGTACAGACAGTATAAACAAGATTGCTAATCCAATAAAAGAAATTATGTATACAACTATATGGAGATAAAGAAGATGGTCCAAACGAGTTTATCTAATTGTACTCGTCTAATTATGATAACATGATCAAGAGATCACACGAAGAAGGAAAGACACAATGAAGAAGAAAACTATCTTTGAGGGAATGAAAAGGAATGTGAGAGGGAAAACAAATTATAGTTGGTTGCTTAACTTTGTATACGGTCTGAATGAAATTAGAAGAAGAAAAAAAAGAATGATGGTGAGGTGTTTTTGTAGCGAAGTGGTTAAACAGTTTGTCTTGTGTTTTTGTAGCGAAGTGGTTAAACAGTTTGTCTTGTGTTTTTGTAGCGAAGTGGTTAAACAGTTTGTCTTGTGTTTTTGTAGCGAAGTGGTTAAACAGTTTGTCTTGCGTTTTTGAAAGCCGTGGGTTCGAAACCACCGCGCTGGTCGACTCGCGAGTGAATTTTTCCCCCTAACATTCCTTAGGATTATCGCTGGGGTTATGAATGTCGTGCTTTGTGCAATGCTCTCGGCAAGGAGTCTGCAATTTCTGAAGAAGGTGACCCCGAGCCACGTGAGGATACCTGGAACAATGAAGTCAATCCTCCGCTTGGTTTTTTTTTTTTTTTAAATTAGCAATACTCTATGACATATTGACGATGTTTATGAACGACACTCCTCAGTGAAGCTCTTTTTGGGAGAGCTAACTGGTTATGTTCTTAACAACGCTCGTCTGTAGGGCTAAACAATGGGTACCGTAAGAAGTAAGAGTTTGTGGTTCTAATCTCGTTTTGGTAAAAAAATATTTTTCGGGGACACCCAATATTTGTTCAGTCCATTTATTTATCATTTCATTGGCTCCAGTCCCACCCCACCCTGGGGTTCTTAAAACTCCTTATACTTCTATTCCCTCTCTCTCTCTATTTGCTAAGCTGAATGTACAAGAACAATATCATACAAAAGGGTAGGAGTCTGGGTTTTGTTTACAAGCGGTTGATATCTATAAATAAAATAAGTAACATATATTTAAAAAAAAACTAACACACAACATAGATTGACAGGTGAATGACATGGTCAGGTACTAACATAAAGTATGTAGAATTACCTGTAAACCTAACAACCCAAGGGTTTGCACCTGAGGAAGAACAGAATGAAGTGTCTGTTTGAATCTTGGTCAAACGCGCACATATATACACGTGCAAATATACACGCTCACAACTAATCCCGTAACACATAGTATCGCAGCCCAGAGACGCGTTAGAGACGCCACAGTGCTAGATCCCAATATTTAGAAGCAAGTTGGCTAGTTCATATTATTGTTAACTCCCCCGTCTATAACTCAACGAGTCAGAGACCATTTTACAGCTCGGTCTGAGATATGTCCCATCTCTCATTTATAACTAAAACCAGTCTTTTACTTTTAAGTACTTTACTACGTCTGCTTACTACGTTAGGGGGGTCTCTATGACGAAGTGCTACAACGTTTGCCTGGTGTTCTGAATGTTGTAGGTTTGAACCTGGACCAAGTCACATGCACAGTTTTTTTTTCCCGGAGATCCATAGGATTGTTGCTGGAGCTACGGAGGTCGTGCTTTGTGCAACACTCTCGGTAAGTGGGATGATATTTCTGCCGACAGGAACGGAAACATTGATAAACGTAGTGCAATGAAGTCAGTCTTGCGCCGTCAGAACAATTTGTTTTAAAATTCGCCTGCGCTCCAAAGATACATGTTTGCGTCTTCAATGTGTAGCGTTCTGCAGTTAGGTCTCGTACTCGCTTCCTTAAGTTAGGAAAGAAAAGTAGATCTTCTAATCAGTGCCTGCGTCGTTGTGGCGTGTCCTATGGAGTCGTGTATCCTTTTCTCCTGTCTTCTGCTCGAGACAAAGTTTTTAAATGTTTTTTTTAGCTTATCTCGTGTTTTACTATCTTGCTTCATCGTTTGAGGCCTTACGCTCAAAGACAAACACAGGACAAGACAAAAACTACACATTCAATGTGTCCCCTTGAACGCAACAGGTCAGCCATTAACATGAAACACAACACAGACCAAATAACATGATATGTAAGTATACACAGTGGCAGTGAGAGCTGACACACAGCTGACACACATCACACCAGGCAATGATGCATGCAACTTGTGGCACTTGAATCCTACCAGCACCTGGCGCAAACATATGATTACTTCATCAAGAAAAGAAAATACAAAGAGAAACAAAGAGACGAGCAAGCTGTTTGAATTGAAGAATGCTGTTGGGGGGGAACATGGTGTATAATACAATTCAACAAGGGCAATTATATAATACTAATAATAATAACTTTTATACACCATATGATGTAGATGTAATATATCACACATATTTATGAAGATGTATTAAACATACAATATGTGTGTATGTGTTGGACGTTTGCCTTCAAATAAACAGTTTATCATTGTGTTCCTTTGTAACAAGTATACGCTCATATTTTGTAACAAGCGTATGTTTAATGACATATTTTGTAACAAGCGTATGTTTAATGACATATTTTGTAACAAGCGTATGTTTAATGACATATTTTGTAACAAGCGTATGTTTAATGACATATTTTGTAACAAGCGTATGTATAATGACATATTTTGTAACAAGCGTATGTTTAATGACATATTTTGTAATAAGCGTATGTTTAATGACATATTTTGTAATAAGCGTATGTTTAATGACATATTTTGTAACAAGTGTATGTTTAATGACATATTTTGTAACAAGCGTATGTATAATGACATATTTTGTAACAAGCGTATGTTTAATGACATATTTTGTAACAAGTGTATGTTTAATGACATATTTTGTAACAAGCGTATGTTTAATGACATATTTTATAACAATTAGTGACTAAAATGTCATCTAAACTCAGTTTAGTCACAAAAGTAGAGTTTACAGTCACAAATACATTGAACAAATCTAGTAAATTTGATGTGGGTGTTCACTTAGAAAGATATAGACTTCAAGATGAAATAAATGTCAGCAAAGATAGCAGTGTGGTTGTTTGGTTGCTGTCAGCTGACGACATCTTTCCATAAAGTAGTTGCATGCTGGATAAAGATTGACCATAATGATATAAAGAGAGAAAGAGAGAAACAAAATGGTTATCAACGAGGCATGCACATATCAAACGTGTAGCTAAGGGAGTATAATATAGTAACATAGCCAGGTTATCGCTGATGGTGATAACATTAATGATGATGATAACATTAATGACGGTGATAACAGTAATGATGGTGATAACATTAATGATGGTGATAACATTAATGACGGTGATAACATTAATGATGGTGATAACAATGATGGTGATAACATTAATGACGGTGATAACATTAATGATGGTGATAACATTAATGACGGTGATAACATTAATGATGGTGATAACATTAATGACGGTGATAACATTAATGACGGTGATAACATAAATGACGGTGATAACATTAATGACGATGATAACATTAACGATGGTGATAACATTAATGATGGTGATAACATTAATGACGGTGATAACATTAATGATGATGATAACATTAATGATGATGATAACATTAATGACGGTGATAACATTAATGACGATGATAACATTAACGATGATGATAACATTAATGATGGTGATAACATTAATGACGGTGATAACATTAATGATGGTGATAACATTAATGACGGTGATAACATTAATGATGGTGATAACATTAATGACGATGATAACATTAATGATGGTGATAACATTAATGATGGTGATAACATTAATGATGGTGATAACATTAATGACGATGATAACATTAATGATGGTGATAACATTAATGATGGTGATAACATTAATGATGGTGATAACATTAATGACGATGATAACATTAATGATGGTGATAACATTAATGACGATGATAACATTAATGACGATGATAACATTAATGATGGTGATAACATTAATGATGGTGATAACATTAATGATGGTGATAACATTAATGATGGTGATAACATTAATGATGGTGATAACATTAATGATGGTGATAACATTAATGATGGTGATAACATTAATGACGATGATAACATTAATGATGGTGATAACATTAATGATGATGATACCATTAATGACGGTGATAACATTAATGATGGTGATAACATTAATGACGATGATAACATTAATGACGGTGATAACATTAATGATGGTGATAACATTAATGATGGTGATAACATTAATGATGGTGATAACATTAATGATGGTGATAACATTAATGACGATGATAACATTAATGATGGTGATAACATGAATGATGGTGATAACATTAATGACGATGATAACATTAATGATGGTGATAACATTAATGATGGTGATAACATTAATGATGGTGATAACATTAATGATGGTGATAAGTATGACAATTATTATGGCGATTCTCCAGCTTCTTCTTGCGTTCGCCTGCTATTAATTCAGGAGTAGTCATGGTATGACTGATTTTTGCGTAAAGGCTTGCTTTTCTTATTATCAGTGTCCTCTGCCATACATGCGTGACTACTCCTACTTCAGATATATCATAGTGAAGATGATGCTACATAATAAAGGTGATGATTGATGTCATAAAGAGCACATAAAAACTACAATGACATCATAAAAATAGCCATGAATCAGTGTTTCTAATGTTCTACCAGGTGTATAAAAATCGAGTCCTATACGACTCGACAGAAGAACGATGGGTGGTGAAGGTAACCAGGTACCTCAATATCTGACACTAGTAAAACGGTCAAAATGAAGTCTAACTAGACATACTAAATAAATAACATTTCCTGTAGTCTTTTCAGATCTTGGAAACGTGGCATATCCTAAAGGACGTAGCCATCAACCACAGTAAACGAGTCGTTGATTTTCTAGGCACCACTTATACGTTCAGTAGTTTGCCATTGCTTTCTGAACGGTGAGGTCTATTTTACCTTTTGTAAAATCCCACGGAAACGAATTTGCTTCCAAACTTAACCACCGTGGGGTTTGAACCAGGTACGCTCGAGTTCGTGATCGATCTCACTACCGCTTGAGCTACACACGTCCACAGATCTTAGGGTCTACTTACTCTCTCTCTCTCTTTGCCTTTTAACCCAGATTGGGGCATAGGCCCTCAATCAACTCATGCCAAGTGTTCCTATCTCTAGCTATCTCCTGCAGCTCTCTCCAGCTCTTCTTTATATTGTTGATCTATGCTTACTGGTTGAGAGATCACACAGGTCATGAAAAGGATGATGCATACCACCAACTAAGTAGAGAAGAACAGGTTGTCATTTTCGTCTACGAACAGGGCACAATAGACTGAGGTACCATCTGTTTAACAAGTATAAAATAGGCCCATCTGACATATGTACATGTGGCACCAGCAGATTGACAGAGACACATATACTGCAAGAATGTCCAACATACACGGAACAGAGAGAAAACACATGGCCAATCCCAATACCAGTCCAAGACATGCTATACTGAAATGTACATGGACTCCGGTTGACCACTAACTACTTTAAAAGTATACAAATCGATGTCAGTCCAAGACAAGCTATATGGAGATGTACATGGACCGGTTGACCACTAACTACTTTAAAAGTATACAAATGCCCGTCTGTCCAGCGTGTTCGTAGCGCGTTGGACTACGGGTGACTATCCTCTGTGTGTGCGGGTTCAATTCCGCGGGATGGCAGAAAAAGCCACAGATTCCCCAGATTTACGGTGTTCGTGGCACCGAACGAAGGGTTACGATGTCCATGGCACCGAGCCGAAGAGCTGAAAAGCTCAAGTGCTTCTGGATCGGAAAAAATGTATACAAATCGATGTCTGAAAACGTTGGAAGAAGAAGACCTAGTGTGCAGGAGGTAGGAATACCAATTCCTTTCCACATGTGTGTGAAACGTCAAGTGTGCGATTGAATCCACAATCATCATAAGTCCGAGTCGATAAGTTAACGCTAATTCGTCACATTACCTAAATATAAGCAAGCGCAACTACTCTGCGTTCCTCTTATCCAGCATAATTAATGGCATTGTTTTGTATTGTTTTGTGAGACAGGTGCACTAACTACTAATAACAGTTGTAAAGAAACCAATTTTTATAACATATGGTTTATTTGGTGAATATAACGGTTTGTAATTGCTACACACACTACCTTGTGGAGATATGCTCGGGAGAGCTAAAGGCTAGGGAAGTAAACCCTGATCGAAAATCCCCACTGCCTTGTGGGTCAGCACCGTAATGCAGAGGGCTAGAGGAGTAAGCCTTGATCAAAAATCCGGAGGGAGGGACCCTAAGGCAGTTGATGGTTAAGTGTGTATTTCTTGCGATTTTCTGGCATCTCTTGCAAACCCTGCTTGATTCCAAAGGTATAGACTATGTCTGTCCTTTGGATGAAACAGTAGGGTAGAGAGGGGGTTTGTGCAAAATGGGCAAGGCACATTCTCCATATCAGCTGCCCAGGCTAGACACAAAGAGAAACGACAGAGTTGTGTGGAAAGCCATATTGCGCAAGGGCGCAGAGTCTTTTGAGAAGAGACTTATGTATGAGCTGAACGACAAGAGAGAAAAGCGAAAACTCAGAAGTTGTCGTAGTAAAACACTTGCCTATTGACCGTCTGTAAAGATGAAAAAGGCCATATATATATAAAACGTTAGGACGTGTTTTTCTCTAGTGGACAACAAACAATGGGTGAGTGAATGTGGACGACAAACAATGGGTGAGTGAATGTGGACGACAAACAATGGGTGAGTGAATGTGGACGACAAACAATGGGTGAGTGAATGTGGACGACAAACAATGGGTGAGTGAATGTGGACGACAAACAATGGGTGAGTGAATGTGGACAACAAACAATGGGTGAGTGAATGTGGACAACAAACAATGGGTGAGTGAATGTGGACAAAATCACGCCGTTTGCCTATACTTTCCAGTTTTTCTCTGGTAGCAAATTTAAACTTGGTCGACCTGAGAACAGTTGTGGTTAGATAAAAATCGCATTTCTACTGGTTTTACAGAAGAATGATGAGAATCCCATGGACTGTTAACATGACTAATGTTGAAGTGCTGAATGAGATCAAGACACAGAGAAAGCTTATCATCAATATAAGAAAGAGGCAGTCATCATTTTTCGGGCATGTGATGAGGAGGGAGGTTTAGAACACATTGTGACAACCGGTAAAATAGAGGGTAGACGAGACAGAGGAAGACAGAGAGAGAGATAATTTTGGATAGCTTGACTTCATGACACAGTAGAACGTCAACATCTGAGTTGATAGCAAACACCAACGACAGAGATTTGTGGAGATCCATGATAGCCTACGCTAGTCGGCACGGCACCTCATGATGACTGGGGAGTTTTTCTTCTTAGAACGCTCCATTTCGACGACTTTTTGTGATTTGTATGTGATCTGATCCTGAGAGCGATGATTGTACGTTGTGACAGTTATACGCCTACAAGTAGGTCAGCAAATCCGATTTCTGCTATGCTTTTTATTTACTATGGTAGCTTTCCTAGGTCCATATCTCAGTCACCTCTTACGACATGCCCTGAAGGTCGCATTGTCATTATTCTTTCCTCCTTGGCAATCCCGGCAACACACGGAGTTTTAACCCTGGGACCACACGTCTACGAAGCAAGTGCACTAACCACAGCGTTATCGCTGTTCTCATTAACAACTAGACAGTCAATAAAAACTTCAGTACAAAAAAGTATCTAAAGTGTCTACCAACCAAGGATTTACTTCAATGCACAGGGTTTTAGCCCATATCTTCTTGGCTGTCCACTGTATTACGTTCCAGTTGTCACTCATTTCTTTCAGTTCTTGATCTACTTTTCTTCTCCAGGTCGTTTTTGGATCTTTCACGTTTTCGTTTACCCTCTAGTGTCTATCTCAGTGCAGTTTTCGTGACATAGTTTATCGCCATACGTATCACATGTCCGCTCTGTCTCCAGCGTCTTTTTGGATGATGGTGCTCATATTCTATTGTTGACACTTTTCAAGCAGTTCTTGGTTAGAGATAGTATTTGGCCAGAACATGTGTAAGATCTTCCGTAGACAAGTTGTATGTAAGATGGAGAGTTTATACATATTGTGTGTTGTCATTCTGCAGAATTCTGATCCGTATAGTAAAATTGATAGCACACGGCTGGGAGGGGTGTAACAATCTGTTGGAGATATACAATCTGAGGGAGGGGATATACAACTTAAGGGGAGGGAGATACAATCTATGGGGAGTGGAGAGATACAATCTATGGAGGAGTGGAGAGATACAATCCATTGGGGAGTGGAGAGATATAATCCATGGCGGAGTGGAGAGATACAATCTATGGGGGAGTGGAGAGATACAATCTATGAGGGAGTGGAGAGATACAATCTATGAGGGAGTGGAGAGATACAATCTATGAGGGAGTGGAGAGATACAATATATGAGGGAGTGGAGAGATACAATCTATGAGGGAGTGGAGAGATACAATATATGGGGAGTGAGAGATACAATCTATGGGGGAGTGGAGAGATACAATCTATGAGGGAGTGGAGAGATACAATATATGGGGAGTGGAAAATACAATCTATGAGGGAGTGCAGAGATACAATATATGAGGGAGTGGAGAGATACAATCTATGAGGAGTGGAGAGATACAATCTATGGGGAGTGGAGAGATACAATCTATGAGGGAGTGCAGAGATACAATATATGAGGGAGTGGAGAGATACAATATATGAGGGAGTGGAGAGATACAATCTATGAGGAGATTTACATTGCGAAGTATCAACCATATTATGGAGACAACTGGACAAGTAAGGGGCAGAGTTAATGAGGAGACAGTGTCAGAGAGGGAGGTAGGCTGGAGAGACGTGAGTGAGAGAATGAGGGAGAGATAAAGGAGATAAGGTTCAGCATATGAGACAAACAGCTTCTTGCACAAAGCACTGCCCGGTGTTAACGGATTTCTACTTCCGCTGTTGATGTCTCCCACCCTCTCCATCTTCCAACCCCTCATCTAGCCCCAGCCCTCGCTTCAGTCAAGCCTCAGTTTTAGCCAGCTTTCACGAGTAAGAGTCAGTCTCACAAAGAAACATGCAACAATTTGGCCTGCTCATTATTCCGCAGGAGGAAATGGTATCGATCGGACCGTTCTTGGGAGCGTTGCCATGGCAATCATTCAGCGTGTACGTCGCCAAGCCTCCTCCTCTCCTCTTTATTCCTACCTCCCCTCGGCCGGTTATAGCTGCCTCTGTTTTAAATCACGCTAAGACAGGTTGGCCACACGGAGACATACAGACACATATAAACTGCAGACAATTAAACAGAAGAATTCACTTGAAGAAAACAAGTCTTGACTTCCTATCCGTTTGTCTTGCTATTTGTTTGTCTTGCTATTTGTTTGTCTTGCTATTTGTTTGTCTTGCTATTTGTTTGTCTGTCGTTGAAGAAATACAATACTACCTTCTACCACTGCTACAGATGAGGAGGGGAAGGACAATGAGTGAGTGAATGAGAGAGAAAGTGTGATAAAAAGACAAATGAGAATGTATAGAAGAAAAGAAGGAGAGAAAAGAAGGTGTGTTAAAGAAAGAATGAGGGGGAAAGTGAGAGCATGAAAGAGGGAGGATGACATTATGTCATAAAGAAGAGGATGGTGACAGGGAGAACATGAAAGAGGGAGGATGAGAGGAAACGCAGGAAAGAGGGAGGATAACAGGAGAGCATGAAGGAGGGAAACAATGAGAAATGGTATGGAAAAGGAGGAGAGAAAGAGAGAGAATGTTAAAAAGAGGCAAAAAGGGAGAAATAGAATGGATTGGAGAAAAAATGTAAGACAGAAAGAGGGGGGGGAGGAGAGAGAATGATATAATGACAGCGTAGCCATGACAGGGGAGATAGGGTACATAACAGAAAGAGCGGGGACCGAAATTCGTAATTAGAGAGAGAGAGAGAGAGAAGGAGAGAGAGAGAGTGGAGAGAGAGAGAGAGAGAGAGAGAGAGAGAGAGAGAGAGAGAGAGAGAGAGGAGAGAGAGAGAGAGAGAGAGAGAGAGAGAGAGAGAAGAGGAGAGAAGAGAGAGAGAGAGAGAGGACGAGAGAAGGACGAGAGAGAGAGAGAGGACGAGAGATGAGGACGAGAGAAGAGGACGAGAGAGGACGAGAGCGAGAGAGGATGAGAGAGAGGACCAGAGAGAGAGAGGACGAGAGAGAGAGAGAGGACGAGAGAGAGGATGAGAGAGAGGACGAGAGAGAGAGGACGAGCGAGAGAGGACGAGAGAGAGAGGACGAGAGAGAGAGAACGAGAGATAGAACGAGAGAGGACGAGAGAGAGAGGACGAGCGAGAGAGGACGAGAGAGAGAGAACGAGAGATAGAACGAGAGAGGACGAGAGAGAGAGAACGAGAGATAGAACGAGAGAGGACGAGAGAGAGAGGACGAGAGAGAGAGAGAGAGAAAGTGAAAATTATAGGAAGGAAAGATGTAAACATTATAAGGATGATTATTCAGTTGTTCAGTGATGTCAATGAAGTACCACCAACATTACGACAAGGGAGGATGTTTATTTTGTAAACATGGTAGGTTCTATCATTTTCTGTACGAACACTGCGCATGTCCACTGTTTTGCCTGTCTGTATCCTGTGTGTGCAGGACCCACTACTTAACGATAAACTGCCGGGATTCTTCGTCCTGCCCCCCTCATAAGTAAGGGATCAATATGTAATGACGTCATTATAGAAATGTACAACTGTTCCTCAACCCTCCTCTCTCATCGTTCACTCACTCCAACCTCCTCCTTCCAAATTTCTTCTTTGAACTCTCCATATCGACCATTTGTTAACTACTCTTTGTGATGTATATATGATCTGAGCCTAAGAGCGATTGTACGTTGTTCCAGTTATGTGTCTACAGGTAGGCCAGCACATCCGATTTCTGCGACACTTTTTATTTACTAGGATAGCTTCCCTATGCCCCTACCTCAGTCGCCTCTTACGACATTCCTTGCAGGTCGCAGTGACACTATTATTTGCTCCCCTTGCGAGTGCCGACAACGCTCGGGAGCTCCTCCCCAACAAACAAACAATAATATATCGATTGCTGCAAATGTTAGTTGATAAAGAAACAGATGTATATACGCTTACATTCAGGACGCTACCCAACACAACGTTGCCAAAATGTCCCTGAAACTCATTAAAGTTTCACGACTTGCTCGATACTGACATTTCTCTACTACACCATATTGACATTTCCACCAGATTCGTTCGTATATGTAGTGAGATATGTAAGAGACAGGAAACTGATGGCGATACAGTCTAGTTTGTCTGCTAACCAGATCTATGTATGCTGCCTTAAGTAAGTCATTGACTGACTTGGTCGATTCAAGACTACTTAGAGGTGTTGATGTTTTCCAGAGAGAAGTTCTCATATCATCCTAACAGGTCTCTTCATTCTTTGTGGACTCATATCTAGCAATCTGACTTCACTGACTCAAACCTAGCAATCTTACTTCACTGATTCAAACCTAGCAATCAGACTTCACTGACTCATATCTAGCAATCTGACTTCACTGACTCAAATCCAGCAATCTGACTTCACTGATTCAAACCTAGCAATCTGACTTCACTGACTCAAATCTAGCAATCAGACTTCACTGACTCAAATCTAGCAATCTTACTTCACTGATTCAAACCTAGCAATCTGACTTCACTGACTCAAACCTAGCAATCTGACTTCACTGATTCAAACCTAGCAATCTGACTTCACTGACTCAAATCTAGCAATCTGACTTCACTGACTCAAATCTAGCAATCTGACTTCACTGACTCAAATCTAGAAATTTTACTTCACTGATTCAAACCTAGCAATCTGACTTCACTGACTCAAATCTAGCAATCTGACTTCACTGACTCAAATCCAGCAATCTGACTTCACTGATTCAAACCTAGCAATCTGACTTCACTGACTCAAATCTAGCAATCTTACTTCACTGATTCAAACCTAGCATTCTTACTTCACTGACCCAAATCTAGCAATCTTACTTCACTGATTCAAACCTAGCAATCTGACTTCACTGACCCAAATCTAGGAATCTTACTTCACTGACTCAATTCAAATCTATCAATCTTATTTCTGACTCAATTCAAATTATCAATCTTAATTCACTGACTCAATTCAAATCTATCAATCTTACTTCACTGACTCAAATCTAGCAATCTTATTTCACTGATTCGCCTCTACAGCGGTCATTCTCAAATCATTAGTCACATCCTGAATCCATCTTCCTCGTGGTCTTCTTCTCCTATTTGCAGGAATGTCTCCTTCCATAATTGTCCTCTTCAACATGTCGTGACTTTTATATGTCCAAAATACTTCCATTTTCTTATTTGTATTTGTAGCATCAGTCAGTTTTCTTTGATTTTGAGTTCTTTCTGGATAGATCTATTTGTTCTCTTCTCTGTCCAAGATATACAGAGGACACTTCTGTAACACTTATATTCAAAAGCTTATATATGCTTATCCACTGCCTTGTTAAGTGTCCATGTTTCACACTCATATGTTAGATACTGTAACTATATCGGTACGTGTTCCTCAAACTATCTAGACATACATGGAAGTGAATTAGACCATGAAACAGACTCAATGAGACCGAATAGTCGAATTATGGGACAGCTAATGCGATATTGGACGGAATAGCGTAATGCATCAGCGTTTGTCTGTCGACTCGGACATAAGAAAGTTCTGGGTTAAATCCCATACTCGACTCTCCACACATGAGGAAAGGAATTGACCCTCCTACCTCCTGCACACTAGGATCTTCATACCCTAAAGTCTGTAAATGGTACTGGTAATTGTATTTGTTTAAATGAGATATTAGACTTGTCACAAGAGAAGACAGATAAATGCGAGGCTAGAGCGAGGGCAGCCGTTGAGGTTACACCGAGAAAAATGAAATATCAGTCTTGAAAACAGACATGGCCGTGCATAAATGTCAAGATCAGGCGCAGGAGAATGGGTGGAGGGGAAGAGGGAAAATGTTAGACGGGAGCAAATATGGACAGATATGTTGGAAGAGGCAGGAGCGTGAGGGAGAGGTACGAGTTTGTGACAGGGTAGAGGAATCAGTGTGTGGGAAAGAGAGGTAAGAGGTTGTGACAGAGAGAGGCAGGACACTGAGACAGAGAAGTAGGAGTTTGTGATAGAGAAGAGGAAAGAGTGTGTTAGAGGGAAGAGGTAGGAATATGGGAGAGAGAGAAAAGATGAATGAAAACCTGAAAACAATAATATCGAATACAAAGACTGGAAAAGGAAGTGAGAGTGTGGGGAAAGAGATATTGAGAAAGTGTGGATAATAGTGTGTATGGGTTGTATGTGTTCAGCTCATAATGTAGAAGCCACAAGAGCCATACAGATGTGCATGTCCTAGCTTAGAGCATCAGAGATGTGCATGTCCTAACTTAGAGCATCAGAGATGTGCATGTCCTAGCTTAGAGCATCATAGATGTGCATGTCCTAACTTAGAGCATCAGAGATGTGCATGTCCTAGCTTAGAGCATCAGAGATGTGTATGTCATAACTTAGAGCCTGACATATGTGTATGTCCTAACTTAGAGCCTCACAGATGTGCATGTCCTAGCTTAGAGCATCAGAGATGTGTATGTCATAACTTAGAGCCTGACATATGTGTATGTCCTAACTTAGAGCCTCACAGATGTGCATGTCCTAGCTTAGAGCATCAGAGATGTGTATGTCATAACTTAGAGCCTGACATATGTGTATGTCCTAACTTAGAGCCTCACATATGTGTATGTCCTAACTTAGAGCCTCACAGATGTGTATGTCCTAACTTAGAGCCTCACAGATGTGTATGTCCTAACTTAGAGCCTCACAGATGTGTATGTCCTAACTTAGAGCCTCACAGATGTGTATGTCCTAACTTAGAGTGGTCATAGGTTGGTGACCAAACAACGACAAATCTGTGTACTTTCAACAAATTCTATTCACACAGTGCTCGGAAATTGCCCTCACATCCCCATCTTGAACGGCTCGCGCCGGGGAGCTTGATTATGTTTATCGCGTGGGGAAGTGTCCAATCGATAGCGCGTTCGGTGAGTCATCGCTCAAATATAGACTCCCCTACCCAGTTTCTCTCTTTTATTTCTGTCTCTCTTTCTCTCCCTCTCTTCCTACGACACTCCACACGCGCAAACTCAGGTCAGCTTGCCAGACAACATGCCAAATTTGGATAGATTCACTCCCTATCCTCTACCATATCTGCAACTTAAACGAGTGCCGAGGTCTGGTTAAGGGAGAGAATGAAGGATAAGAAAAAAGACAACTCAGCCGTTTAGGTGGTAAAATTAACTGTGAAAAAAATGCTCTGTGGTTTGTGTACGTCGTGTGAGTGTATGACAGAAGTGTCTACAGTTCGAGTCCACATGTACTGGTTCATGAGAACATATTGGTATTTGAAAACATGTCGACAATGTAACAGAGAACCGGAACAGAGTTAACATTTACAGGCGAGTTGGAGAGTGAGAGATGAGGTGAGAGCGAGAGAGGGGTTGCGATGACAGAGAAGAGTACAGTGAATAGGGGTGAGAGGAAGAGAGGGATTGGGATACGATGACAGAGAAGAGTACAGTGAATGAGGGTGAGAGGAAGAGAGGGATTTGAGAGGGAGTGGGATACAATGACAGAGAAGAGTGCAGTGAATGAGGATGGGAGGAAGAGAGTGATTTGAGAGGGAGTGGGATACGATGACAGAGAAGAGTACAGTGAATGAGGGTGAGAGGAAGAGAGGGATTTGAGAGGGAGTGGGATACAATGACAGAGAAGAGTGCAGTGAATGAGGATGGGAGGAAGAGAGTGATTTGAGAGGGAGTGGGATACGATGACAGAGAAGAGTACAGTGAATGAGGGTGAGAGGAAGAGAGGGATTTGAGAGGGAGTGCGATACAATGACAGAGAAGAGTACAGTGAATGAGGTGTGAGGAAGGAGTGATTTGAGAGGGGGATACAATGACGAGAAGAGTGCAGTGAATGAGGGTGGGAGGAAGAGATCGGTGTTTAGATGACTGATAGAAACATCATCATTGCACTTCGGTAAGTAACCATGTATGCCCCGATCTATTTCTTACAAAGGAAGATCTCAGCGGCAGTGCACGAGCTCCTTAGCAGCGGCGAGGGTCCCTGATTGCAATTTAGAAGATGGTGATAATATTTTGTAGACATTTATTTTTTTTAAATCTTTCTAATGAATTTTTCACGAGCAGCGGCTTTCCAGCCTGTTCTCAATTTTTTAACTGCCAATGGTTCTTTTACGTTCTCAACATGAACACAGGACCTAAGTTTCATCGTCAGTCTCCGAAAGGACTAGGATCTTGATCTCACCTACACTGATGGTAGTCGATAGAGAGGATAAGAAAGAAATGAGAGATGCCCGCGTGCCCAGCGTGTTCGTAGCACGTTGGACTACGGGTGACTAGTCCTCTGTAAGTGCGGGTTCAACTCCGCGGGCTGGCAGAAAAGCTACAGGTTCCCCAGATTTACGGTGTTCGTGGCACCGAACCGAAGGGTTACGATGTCCATGACACCGAGCCGAAGAGCTTTCAGCTCAAGTGTTTCTGGATCGGGGAAAGAAGAAAAAAAGAGAGAGAGAAATGAGAGAGGATGAAATGTGATCAGTAAAACTGGACACAGCGAATAAGAATATGAGTGGATGAGGGAGAGATAGTCATGAGAGAGAGAGAGAGAAAGGACGAATGTAATATGAATGCAGAGAAGAGAGAACTGGTAATAATGTTTGGAAATACGATATGATCACCATACTGAATGACGTATAAGTAAACACAAAGTGAGAGACTGGTTTCTCATGGGACAATATTTCGTTCATTCTCTCTCTCTCTATCTTTCTTTCTCTCTACTTTTCTCTTAACAAAAGCCCAGCCCTCTACTCCAGCTGTTGTTCAAGATCTCTCACGAGTCGTATTGCTGTCACTGAGGGGAAGACTTTCTGCTGAAATCGTAGACGAGCTTACTGCGAGGGGAATAAGCTGACATTGTAGTGGGTACTCGTGGAGACGTGTCTACAACTTGGGCATCATGCCCATTGCTATAACCTTTATTTATGTACTCCATCTTCCTGGATGTCGAATACTAGTGATGACTCATACTAGCCCAGTCATGACTCATACTAGCCCAGTCATGACTCATACTTGCCCAGTCATGACTCATACTAGCCCAGTCATGACTCATACCAGCCCAGTTGTGACTCCTACTAACGAAGTGGTGACTCCTAGCGAAGTGGTGACTCCTACTAACGAAGTGGTAACTCCTAGCGACGTGGTGACTGCTACTAACGAAGTGGTGACTCATTCTAGCGAAATAGTGACTCCTACTAACGAACTGGTGACTCCAAGCGTAGTGGTGACTCCTACTAACGAAATGGTGACTCCTAGCGAAGTGGTAACTCCTAGTAATAAAGTAGTGACTCCTAGTAAGAAAGTGGTGACTCCAGTTATCGGAAGTGGTGACTCCAGTTATCGGAAGTGCTGACTCCTACTAACGAAGTGATAACTCATTCTAGCGAAATGGTGACTCCTAGCAAAATGGTGACCCCTAGCGAAGTGGTGACTCTTAGTAATAAAGTGGTGACTTCTAGTAAAAATGTGGTGACTCCTATTAGCGAAGTGGTGACTTCTACTAACGAAGTGGTAACTCCTGCTAGCGCTATTTTTTTCTGACCTCAAAAGGCTCTCAGTTCGACACAGAGTCAATAATATACCAGAGTAGTACTGGGAAGTAAAGACGACGAACGAGATGTTGACAAAGTAGTCCATCATATGCCATAAATCCAAGAAAAATACCGGAATAACATCATATTCCCCAATATAGAACGCAGCCATATAGGGAAACCTGGTGCAATGAAGACAATCCTTCGCCTGCCTTTAGACTGTAAACTTGTTAATATAGGAAGGACTATCAGCGTGTGTTTTTTTTATGTCTCTCTCTCTCTATATATATATATATATATCAAGCATTTTAACCCAGATTGCAGCATAGGCCCTCAATCAAAACGTCCTATCTTTAGCTATCTCCTGCAACTCCCTCCAGCTCTTCTGTATATTGTAAATCGGGGCCTTCAAATCTCTTATCCGTATATTTCTAGACCCCTCCCCCTCTCTTTTCTCTCTTACGCTTGCCCTGTAGGTTCCACTAAAGGGCATTTCTTGTTATATTCCCCTCTACTACTAGTCTACAAGGCTGCATTTTATCGACTTGTCTGTTTACAGAAGAAAGTTACAGTAGATAGAAGAAAAGAATAATACGCGATCCTTTTATAATCGGTTGAAGAGAAATACCTGAACTACGATACGCTGACGATACAGTGTTACTGTCAACATCACAACAAGGGATTGAGAAATTATTAGGAGAAGTGAAAGATAAAAGCGAAAAACAAAATCTATATCTCAATGTGGCAAAAACAAAAATAATGACAACAGATAAAACGAACATGACAAAAGATATTTTTATCAATGGAGAAAGTAGAAAACGTGAACAGTTTTGAATATCCTGGTTCACTGCTAATAACAGATGCAAATGGGATTAAGTAAATTAAAAGAAGAACAAACATGGCTTTACAAAAATATTAAACAACTCAAAATAGTATGGAATGGAACTGATAAGAAAACAAAGATCAGAATACTAAGAGCATGCATATTCCCAGTGGCAACGTATGGGTGGTGAAGCATGGACATTTAATAAGGTAGAGGAAAAACACATATGTGCTTTTGAATATAAGTGTTACAGAAGAGTCCTTAGTATATCTTGGACAGAGAAGAGAACAAATAGATCTATCCAGAAAGAATTCAAAATCAAAGAAAACTGGCTGAATCCACAAATACGTAAGAGAAAATTGAGATATTTTAGACATATAAAAAGATATGAAGGGTTGGAAAGAACATCATGGAAGGAGGCATACCGGCAAAGAGAAGAAGAAGACCATAGAGAAGATGGATTCAGGATGTAACTGATGGTTTGAACATGACGGCTGCAGAGGCGGGACATCTGGTCTATGAGAAGAGAGAAATTCCGAAGGACTGATGTGGCAAAGTTCTGGCACAGGACAAGCTATTTCATGATAATTAGTCCAAACTATTATATAAGTGAAAGTGGAAAAATATATATTCATACAGAAAGAGAGAGTGAGAGAGAGAGTGTGTGAGAGAGTGTGAGAGAGTGAGAGAAAGAGAGAGTGAGAGTGTGAGAGAGAGATAAGAGAGTGAGAGAAAGAGAGAGTGAGAGAGAGTGTGAGAGAGATAAGAGAGTGAGAGAAAGAGAGAGTGAGAGAGAGAGTGAGAGAGAGATAAGAGAGTGAGAGAAAGAGAGAGTGAGAGAGAGTGTGAGAGAGAGATAAGAGAGTGAGAGAAAGAGAGAGTGAGAGAGAGTGTGAGAGAGAGATAAGAGAGTGAGAGAAAGAGAGAGTGAGAGAGAGTGTGAGAGAGAGATAAGAGAGTGAGAGAAAGAGAGAGTGAGAGAGTGTGTGAGAGAGAGATAAGAGAGTGAGAGAAAGAGAGAGTGAGAGAGAGTGTGAGAGAGAGATAAGAGAGTGAGAGAAAGAGAGAGTGTGAGAGAGAGATAAGAGAGTGAGAGAAAGAGAGAGTGAGAGAGAGAGATAAGAGAGTGAGAGAAAGAGAGAGTGAGAGTGTGAGAGAGAGATAAGAGAGTGAGAGAAAGAGAGACTCAGCCAACAAAATATAATATAATAATATTTAATCAAAGACTGTCACAGTGTGAGAAACCTACTGTGCGCAACGCCTATGATAAATGGCTCTGCTCACAACAGCTGAGGGATTGTCTGATCGTGTGAGCTAGCGAATCCATAAGGAAATGAAAACTCAATTTTCTTTGACATACATCACAGGATGTGGTGCGCTGGCAATAAGTAATGAGAGTTTAAGAACTGGGGCTTGGGGGTGAAAATGGTACTTCTATAAACGTGCGTCTCTGTGGCGTAGATGTTTGATGCTCGCATCTAGTTCGAAAGGTAATCGGTTCGCTCCCTCCTGGAGCCATCGGAATATTTTTTCAGAGACCCCTAACCTCAGTGTAGGTGAGATCGAGTTCCTAGTCCTATCGGAGACGGACGATAAAACGTAGGTCCCGTGTTCAAGTTTAGCACGTAAAAGAACCCTTGGCAGTTCAAGATCGAGAAGAGCAGGATGGGAAAACCACTGTCCTTGCTAAAGTCATTAGAAAGATTTTTAAAAATAAAATTCCTACATAATATTTTTACCATCTTATAAATTATATCGTGGACCCTCGCCGGTGCTAAGGAGTTCGTGCACTGTCACTTAGATCTTCCTGTGTAAGAAAGAGATTGGAGTAAATGTGGTTACTCACCGAAGTGCAATGGTGATAGTCCTCAATCAATCAAACAATCAATCAATCAAACAATCAATCAATGAGGAAAGCATTACTGTAGCTAGATTGTCTTGAGTTTCACAGACGTCATTTTTTTTTCTCCATCCAGAAGCACTTGAGCTTTCAGCTCTTCGGCTCGGTGCCATGGCCATCCTAACCCTGCGGTTCGGTGCCACAAACACCCTAAATCTGGATAACCTGTGGCTTTTCTGCCAGCCCGCGGAATTGAACCCGCAATCACAGAGGACTTATCACCCGTCGTCCAACGCGCTACGAACACGCTGGGCAGGCGGGCACAGACGTCATATAACAAATGGACATTTGGGAAAACTGATAAAATGCATATATGTATCCAAATTGCAAGAGATACTATACACGTTATTGTATGTTTGTTCTGTCGGAGATTAAACCCTCTTTAAGCCAAGGCAAGACTTTTCAACCTAGGTACAAACCTTGTTTTGGTTATATCAGAGCGTGTAGGCCAACACACATGGAAAAATAAGAAATAACTGCTTGCGAAAGTAGTCCCAACATAAGATTACTATGCAAGTGCTCTGTCGGTGACTTTTATAACTTGGAAGAGACTTAACAAAATAGAATACTCAAAAAAAAAGGTTGAGTAGGTGTGTTTGCATCGTCTACTCTAACTGTCCACGATGTTGTGGTCTCAAAAGTGCACCCGCAGTTAAACTTAAATTTAAAAAAGGACATCACAAGACGAGTAATATATGTATACTGATTCATGGCTATTTGTTATGTATCTATTCAACACTATCATGATGCAATGCTGGCTGTATTATGATATACCTCACGACTTGACCAGTCTATGCAGATCATACATTTAACAATGCATATATTAAAACATGTTTGACAAACAAAATAGCCACATCTTACCGTCTCCTCCTTCCAGTTTGGCGTATATCTTAAGAGAAGCGTCTGCCCTAGCTTCCCCCAAACCGTTGTTAGCCACACAGGTGAATGTACCATCATCCTTGCCAGACTTGACTTGTTTTATCCGGAGAACGGATATATGTGGTGCATCGTTGATCTCAAACCGATGGCGACGATCGTTGATTTTCTTGCCTGCACGTTCCCAATGGAAAGCTGGAGCAGGGTTTCCAGAAGCTTTGCAGATGAAACTAACGACGCCATCCTCTGCGACTTTCTTGTTTCTGGGTGCCTGTGTTATCTTGGGAGGACCTGAGGATTTCATATTAACATTACCAGAATTAGCTACATGTGTAGTAGGAGAATTTGTAGTACGCTGGTACTACATGTGTTGGAGGGAATGGATGTATGCCCCTGGCATAGCTATCCCCTCCAACTCATGTTTTTCTTTATTTGAATAAACATGTACTTTATAGGTAATCTCATGTTCGACATTTTAAAACAATAACATTTGCTAAACATATCTTATGTTTCTTCTTCTTCTTCTTTGCGTTCGTTCTTTACAACCAATTGTAATCACTCTTTGTGATATATTTGATCTTTTCCAAGAACGTGTATACGTTGCACATTGGTTTGGTAGGCCCTAAACGCATAGACTTCTACACATTTAGGACACATGCATCCGATTTCAGCCAAACCTCCTTAGTCGCCTCTTACGACATGCATGGCAGGTAACAGTGGTTCTATTCTTTACACCCCAAATTTGGGCCTCGGTAACCACTGGGGCGCATCTTATGTTTCAATATTGTATATGTTCTATTGCGTGCAGACTTCTTCAACGCTCGTTCTACAACAACAACTTGTAAAATCTCTCGTTGTGTTCTCTTATGTGATTTGCATCTTAGCATATGCGTTCGTTGTGCCTGTCAGGCGCTTATAGACCCGTAGGCCAGCATGTTCTGTTTCTGCATGATTTTTTGTCAAGTTCGCCTCCTACGCGCGGGGGAAAAACCAGGTTTAGGGGTAATAGGGGTAATAGGGGTAACCATGACAGAGAGGGAGGTCTAGACACACATGGAGAAGAGATATGGAGGCAGGGATTGATAATATACAGAAGAGCTGGAGGTGGCTGCAGGAAGCTAAAGATAGGAAGATTTGGCATCAGTTGGTTGTGGGCATATGTCTCAATCGGGGTTTAAAAGGCATATGAGAGGGGGGAAAAAGTAATGGATTGAATGTGAAAGCACATGATAAATTGTTGTTGGTGCTGGTCTCCATTCTGAACAGGTAGACGTGTGATCTCAACAGAAGTGATACTGGATACGGTCAAGGACTAATACAATCATTGTACCATCACAGACTTTTATCCATGCATGTTTTCTCATTGACTCAATGAGTATGTTCAGGAAGATTGAAACAGGATGGGCTACGAGACATTGTATGGAGTCGCTGGGGAGGTCTAAGCTGACAAAGATCGCTTTTATTTTTATGCCAGGGCATGCGGGTGTAAGGGGGAATGAACGTGTGTATATGCTTGCAGGTATGGCTGCTGTACAAAGCGGACGAGCAATGGACCAGGCTGATATTATAAATTCCTTAAGGGAGAGAGGGCGTGTACATGATTCACGTAATAGCGGTGAATCTACAACACTAACCAGACTGCAAGAACTCCAAGTCAAGTGTGCTGTAGCTCGACAAGAACGCTATGCTGGCAGACAAAGAAGAATTGTAAACCAACAAAGAACCGGTGTCGTTAGTCGCCACACGCAGAGGGACATACTGAGGGAGAGATCGGATCACTTATGGACTAATTTGTTCGACGTGCAATGATGGTGATCCGACGACTAAACTAAACTAAAGTCATTGTATAGATCAGAACAACTATGCCAAACCACTTCTCAATCAGGTGCCATCAAGACAGCTTTCCAATTAAAGGTTTGGAGGACACAATCATGGATTGGAATAAGACAGAGGGTAATGCCAAAAAAGAAGATTGCTGAAAAATGTGACGGACTGCAAATTGGTTGATTGGACCATCATGATTTCATTCCAGTGAATAACCATGTGTGCTCACATTTCACTTCAGTGAATAACCATGTGTGCTCACATTTCACTTCAGTGAATAACCATGTGTGCTCACATTTCACTTCAGTGAATAACCATGTGTGCTCACATTTCACTTCAGTGAATAACCATGTGTGCTCACATTTCACTTCAGTGAATAACCATGTGTGCTCACATTTCACTTCAGTGAATAACCATGTGTGCTCACATTTCACTTCAGTGAATAACCATGTGTCATTCACTTCAGTGAACATGTGTGCTCACATTTCATGTGAATAACCATGTGTGCTCATTTCACTCAGTGAATAACCATGTTGCACATTTCACTCAGTGAATAACCATGTGTGCTCACATTTCACTTCAGTGAATAACCATGTGTGCTCACATTTCACTTCAGTGAATAACCATGTGTGCTCACATTTCACTTCAGTGAATAACCATGTGTGCTCACATTTCACTTCAGTGAATAACCATGTGTGCTCACATTTCACTTCAGTGAATAACCATGTGTGCTCACATTTCACTTCAGTGAATAACCATGTGTGCTCACATTTCACTTCAGTGAATAACCATGTGTGCTCACATTTCACTTCAGTGAATAACCATGTGTGCTCACATTTCACTTCAGTGAATAACCATGTGTGCTCACATTTCACTTCAGTGAATAACCATGTGTGCTCACATTTCACTTCAGTGAATAACCATGTGTGCTCACATTTCACTTCAGTGAATAACCATGTGTGCTCACATTTCACTTCAGTGAATAACCATGTGTGCTCACATTTCACTTCAGTGAATAACCATGTGTGCTCACATTTCATTTTTAATCAGGAAGATCGCAGATGCAGTACACGAACTCCGTAGCACTTAATATGTTTTCTAGAGATCCCTGATCTCAGTGTAGACGAAATCGAGTTCCCAGCCCTCTAGAATAACTTATAGGGTTCTTAAAAGGGTTTAAAAACCGAAGGATTGACTTCATTGCACCAAGTTTTACCCTATACGGTTCGGTCCCTCTCCGCAGAAATGGCACGTCCCCTGCTGAGAGTATTGCACAAAGCACGAACTCCGTAGCTCTAGCAACAATCCTAGGGTCTCTGGAAAAAACTGCACTCATGAATAGAATGGCGCGATCCGAACACGAACCCACGAACTTCGACTCACAAGGCAAAGGGCTCAACCACTTAGTGACGGCTATTATCTCATATGTCTGTTATGTTGACATTATAAACTAGACGACGGTCTCATTTTTTGCTAATTATATGATGAAAATGATATAAATTATTGGTAGAAAATAGCATATCTCTTACTAATATATATCTTTTATCTCTAAGTATATTGTATACACCTACCTGAGCACCGTGTTGTGTTACCTATTAATACCTACCTGTTCACTGTTGGAGATGTTATATTTGTATACCAGGTGTAGCTCTTTGGTAACGACACCAAACGTTGTCTGGCTACAGTCCATCATTGTTGGACAACTATTACCTGAGGTATGATCTCTCACATGCGTAAGACCATACGTTGTCTGGCTACAGTCCATCATTGTTGGACAACTATTACCTGAGTTATGATCTCTCACATGCGTAAGACCATTGTTCATTAATTTCCATGAGAATCTCCTGATGGTACCACCCAGTGGCGGCTCGTGATTTTTTTGGTTGGTGAGGCCAGACAGATATTTTCGGAAAAATCATGGTTACGGTTAGGATATATGTTAATGTATAAAATAATAAATACACGGTGCACCTTATTTTTGGTGGGGTCCGACCCCACTGGCGCTTAATGACGAGCCGCCACTGGTACCACCTATACATCACAGTAGCTAGGTGCACATGCCTGATACAGTAGTTAGGTGCGCACGTCTGATATAGTAGTTAGGTGCGCACGTCTGATACAGTAGTTAGATGCGCACGTCTGATACAGTAGTTAGGTGCGCACGTCTGATACAGTAGTTAGGTGCACATGCCTGATACAGTAGTTAGGTGCACATGCCTGATACAGTAGTTAGGTGCACATGCCTGATACAGTAGTTAGGTGCACATGCCTGATACAGTAGTTAGGTGTGCATGTCTAACACGGTAGTTAGGTGT
Organism: Arion vulgaris; assembly: GCA_020796225.1. Lineage (NCBI taxonomy): Eukaryota > Metazoa > Mollusca > Gastropoda > Stylommatophora > Arionidae > Arion > Arion vulgaris. The sequence goes on along the minus strand of CM036769.1, from coordinate 35,597,912 downwards.
GCATGTCTGATACAGTAGCTGGTGCGCACGTCTGATACGGTAGCTAAGTGCGCATGCCTGATACAGTAGCTAGGTGCACACGACTGACACAGTAGCAAGGTGCACACGACTGACCACCAGTTCCTCACGAGGGTGACAGGTTATTTAACATGTATTTCTAATGCAATAAATTGTTATTTAACTCCATGTGGACCAGGAGCCACACTAATTTGTGTTTGTACTCTATAATGGCTGTTGCCTTGGTCCACTAAGAGTTAACTTATTTCTTGCAACAACAACTGTTTACATTTGTTAACTGTTTCATTCTGCTGATACTACTGATTAGCTATTGTGTGTGCATCGTTTCATAAAACTTAACGAGATGAAACAAGCGGATATAGTTTTTTTAAAGTCATTGCCCTTGATGTACTTACTCTGAACAACGGGCAAGCGAAACTCGAACGTATCGTTAGCAAGAGATGGATCGTCCACGGGCAAGCCTGAATAATGAAGAGCATGGCTGTTAGAATTCAAAATGATAACTCGGGGGTCTGCATGCATATAACATGTGTTTGACAAATGCCTAACATAGAGTCAGGTTAGACAGCAACCTCTACCACATCCTCGGGACTTTGTTTATTTACATTTTGTTATGAATTGGCCCATCAGTGGATTACACAATTCAGAAACAGATGTGAGAAAAGTACACATGATTATAAAGAGTATTTTTAGACAAGCTATATAGAGACAGAGAGAAGTGATGCAATCAGAGTAATGTCTGGTCAACTACTAGTAACGAATGCTATAAGAAAAAGAAGATTGGGATATGTTGGACATAATCTGAGAAGAAATTATCAAAGAAGCAGAACGTCCGAGTGGTTACCGGGCCCAAATTTGGGGTGTAAAGAATAGGACCACTGTTACCTGCCACGCATGTCGTAAGAGGCGACTAAAATGGTTTGGATGAAATCGGATGCATGTGTCCTAAACGTGTAGAAGTCTATGCGTTTAGGGGCCTACCAAACCAATGTGCAACGTATACACGTTCTTGGCAAAGATCAAACACATCACAAAGAGTGATTAAAATTGGTCGTAAAGAACGAACGCAAAGAAGGAGAAGAAGAAGAAGCAGTAAGAAGGGATGGAAGTGGCAGACGCAGGTTCAACAAAGAAATGACTCCCAAGTGGAAAATATCAGTTATATATAATAAGACATCAAATATAATAAGAAAGAAAATTACAGAGATCAGAACTATGCATGAGATAAATTTCACTGTAGTGAGCCAATACGTTTAGAATGTCGAAGAGGGTTCAACAAAAAATGTTTGCATGCTTCATTTTCTAAACGTCTGACTAACCCTCAAGGGTTGGAAATGAACCAAATCTGTCCCAGTTTACCAGAGACTGATTATCCGTCATTACGGTATGTTTGTTTTTGCATTATTTAATTTCAAACTCAATAAAATGATCAATAATATACACGAAATTCATCAGAACCCCACACGTTGACTGATGGAATTACGACTGATGTTCTGAAACCATTGAAGTCGTAAACACCAGAGGAGGGGGTCTGTTGTACTTCATGAAGGAATATGATGGTTATGCGAGCTAAGTGTCAGTGACGGACAGCATATCCTGTTACGGCATGTACTAAACACTCGTCAAATATCACGAGAACAGTATTCGTTAAGGATTGACCAGCTCTTTAAACTTTGGTCATTTCAAGTCAACCACAGCAGTTGACTTAACTTTACATGCATCTAAATGTATTAAAACGTTACTCATATTGCCTTATCCTTACATGCAACTAAATGTATCGAATAGTTACTCATATTGCCTTATCCTTACATGCAACTAAATGTATCGAAGAGTTACTCATATTGCCTTATCCTTACATGCAACTAAATATATCGAAGAGTTACTCATATTGCTTATCCTTACATGCAACTAAATATATCGAAGAGTTACTCATATTGACTTATCCTTACATGCAACTAAATGTATCGAATAGTTACTCATATTGCCTTATCCTTACATGCAACTAAATGTATCGAATAGTTACTCATATTGCCTTATCCTTACATGCAACTAAATGTATCGAATAGTTACTCATATTGCCTTATCCTTACATGCAACTAAATATATCGAAGAGTTACTCATATTGACTTATCCTTACATGCAACTAAATGTATCGAATAGTTACTCATATTGACTTATCCTTACATGCAACTAAATGTATCGAATAGTTACTCATATTGCCTTATCCTTACATGCAACTAAATATATCGAAGAGTTACTCATATTGCTTATCCTTACATGCAACTAAATGTATCGAAGAGTTACTCATATTGCTTATCCTTACATGCAACTAAATGTATCGAAGAGTTACTCATATTGCCTTATCCTTACATGCAACTAAATATATCGAAAGTTACTCATATTGCTTATCCTTACATGCAACTAAATGTATCGAAGAGTTACTCATATTGCTTATCCTTACATGCAACTAAATGTATCGAATAGTTACTCATATTGCCTTATCCTTACATGCAACTAAATATATCGAATAGTTTACTCATATTGCCTTATCCTTACATGCAACTAAATGTATCGAATAGTTACTCATATTGCCTTATCCTTACATGCAACTAAATGTATCGAATAGTTACTCATATTGACTTATCCTTACATGCAACTACATGTATCGAATAGTTACTCATATTGCCTTATCCTTACATGCAACTAAATGTATCGAATAGTTACTCATATTGCCTTATCCTTACATGCAACTAAATGTATCGAATAGTTACTCATATTGCCTTATCCTTACATGCAACTAAATGTATCGAATAGTTACTCATATTGACTTATCCTTACATGCAACTAAATGTATCGAATAGTTACTCATATTGCCTTATCCTTACATGCAACTAAATATATCGAAGAGTTACTCATATTGCTTATCCTTACATGCAACTAAATGTATCGAAGAGTTACTCATATTGCCTTATCCTTACATGCAACTAAATGTATCGAATAGTTACTCATATTGCCTTATCCTTACATGCAACTAAATGTATCGAATAGTTACTCATATTGCCTTATCCTTACATGCAACTAAATGTATCGAATAGTTACTCATATTGCCTTATCCTTACATGCAACTAAATGTATCGAATAGTTACTCATATTGCCTTATCCTTACATGCAACTAAATGTATCGAATAGTTACTCATATTGCCTTATCCTTACATGCAACTAAATGTATCGAATAGTTACTCATATTGCCTTATCCTTACATGCAACTAAATGTATCGAATAGTTACTCATATTGCCTTATCCTTACATGCAACTAAATGTATCGAATAGTTACTCATATTGCCTTATCCTTACATGCAACTAAATATATCGAAGAGTTACTCATATTGCTTATCCTTACATACAACTAAATGTATCGAATAGTTACTCATATTGCCTTATCCTTACATGCAACTAAATGTATCGAATAGTTACTCATATTGCCTTATCCTTACATGCAACTAAATGTATCGAATAGTTACTCATATTGCCTTATCCTTACATGCAACTAAATGTATCGAATAGTTACTCATATTGCCTTATCCTTACATGCAACTAAATGTATCGAATAGTTACTCATATTGCCTTATCCTTACATGCAACTAAATGTATCGAATAGTTACTCATATTGCCTTATCCTTACATGCAACTAAATGTATCGAATAGTTACTCATATTGCCTTATCCTTACATGCAACTAAATGTATCGAATAGTTACTCAAATTGCCTTATCCTTACATGCAACTAAATGTATCGAAGAGTTACTCATATTGCCTTATCCTTACATGCAACTAAATGTATCGAATAGTTACTCATATTGCCTTATCCTTACATGCAACTAAATGTATCGAATAGTTACTCACATTGCCTTATCCTTACATGCAACTAAATGTATCGAATAGTTACTCATATTGCCTTATCCTTACATGCAACTAAATGTATCGAATAGTTACTCATATTGCCTTATCCTTACATGCAACTAAATGTATCGAATAGTTACTCATATTGCCTTATCCTTACATGCAACTAAATGTATCGAATAGTTACTCATATTGCCTTATCCTTACATGCAACTAAATGTATCGAATAGTTATCATGCTATCCTTACATGCAACTAAATGTATCGAATAGTTACTCATATGCCTTATCTAATGAACTAAATGTATCGAAGAGTTACTCATATTGCTTATCCTTACATGCAACTAAATGTATCGAATAGTTACTCATATTGACTTAGTCAATCAGACACCGTCACAGACGTCAATGACTCAGTGATAAGTTTTATATACACTATAATAATTATGACATCAAATCATGACATCTCCCAAACATAAGGATGCTAAATATTACTCGAAGGAATCGTAATGATTCAAGATGACTCAAGATATATATTAATCATTATTATTGATGAGGCTAAACAGATGGTGTGATATGTTCGAAGTTTCGATCAAAGTTCAAACAGAATACTCTGCCGTCGACCGACACTTAACACGAAAGAGCGTCACACTATCTCTAGTCAGATCTCGTTGTTTTATCGTCTTTTATATTTAATGGTGGTGGCAGCTTGCACTCTAGTGGAGCGTAACCGTGGTTAACGAGTCGATATGAGTTCTAAACCACTCGGTCAGTGATTCCAAGGAAAGAAGACTCCATAAAAGTTGGATCTCTCTCTCTCGCAATTCCCGCCTAGACTGATGAACCAAATTTTATCATGAATTTTACTGTTGCTTTTAGGGCGTCCGTCCCTACGTACAGCTTTTCGCGAAGCTCTGTGTTATCGGGCCGCGTTTCTTTTTCTCGGGGCTGCTAACAGCTGGCAGTCTTACAGTATATGCTCTGCCGTCATGTCCACCTTTTCACAATGGCACAAGCTAGTTGTGCCAATTCTAAGAAAAATTACCAATCCAGAAGCACTTGAGCTTTCAGCTCTTCGGCTCGGTGCCATGGACATCCTAACCCTTCGGTTCGGTGCCACGAACACCGTAAATCTGTGGAACCTGTGGCTTTTCTGCCAGCCCGCGGAATTGAACCCACACTCACAGAGGGCTAGTCACCAGTAGTCCAACGAGCTACGAACACACTGGGAAGGCGGGCTCCGAATTTGTTAAACATGTGGGCTCGGAGTCTGTATGACCGGTACGGAGGCGGAATATGGCAACTTGTTCACTACGGAACAGACCATAGTACCCATCAGTTGGCTATCTAATCCTTTGCGAATAACCAAAACTTTATTCTGCGAAGATTAAGCAGACTGGCACCGCTAAATCAACCTAGTCCGTAAAAGAAAACCCGGAGGACAGATGAGAAATATAACCAAGAAATATCTGAAGGGTACAGTGTTTGCTAATATGATAACATTGTATGCGAACGCAGTTCAGGAAATACTACACTGGGGCGCAGTCAGGGGCAGTTACACACTTATCGGAAACACAAGGGAAGTAAAAATGTTCTGGTTCTCGCCGCATGGATATGCAAATAACCAATGAACCAGGTCAATGCGATAACCATACTAATAACGCTCGTGGTGATACTAAAATTAAGTTATCATCGCTTCCTCTCCTTCGTATAACGGTCATACATATTCGATAAATCATTATGCTATATAATACAAATAGGCAATCAGCCAGCGATACTTCAATTCTTGTATTTATTGATTCGGGCGTGTGATGAGGCGTGGAGGTTTAGAACACATTGTGACAACCGGTAAAATCGAGGGTAGACGAGACAGAGGAAGACAGAAAGAGAAAATTGTGGATAGCCTGACTTCATGACAGGGAAGAGCCTCAACATCTGAGTTGATAGCAAACACCAACGACAGAGATTTGTGGAGTTTCATCATTGCCTACGCCAGCCGGCACGGCACCTGATGATGAGGATTGATAGGACCATCATCATTGCACTTTTGTGAGTAACAATGTGTGCTCCGATCTATTTTTTTTTACACTGGAAGATCTCAGCTGCAGTGCACGAACTCCGTAGCCCGGTGAGGGCCCCGATGTAATTTTTGAAGATAGTGAAGATATAGGAATTTTATTTTATCTTTTCTAATGAATCTTGCCCGGGCTGAGGCTTTCCAGCCTACTCTTTTCGATTTTGAACTGCCAATGGTTCTTTTACGTACTCAAACTGAATATGGGACCTACGTTTTATCGTTCGTCTCCGAAAGGACTAGGAACTAGATCTCACCTACACTGAGATCAGAGATCTCTGGAAAAATATACAGATGGCTCTATGAGAGATTGAACCTTGTACCTTTGGCACGAGAGACGATCACCTCAACATCTACGATACAGAGACCCCCCTTCTTGTATAATTCCTGAATATTTCTGGTATAATTCTAACAAGCTGCAACTTGATGACTGCAAGAAATCAATAATTGATTTACTACAATTTCCATCAAACTCGAACTAAAAAATAGGAATATTCTAGAACTAGATCAGGGAGATGAACTCCAGACATCACCCATCAGGTGAGGTGATCAACCAGAAATATGTATGTGACCCGCCAGGTCAAGAGAGTCTTCTTCTAACTGAATAAAAAAAGTCGAGAAAAATCAGAAAAGACGACCAACCAACGCCACCATAATCAAATAATGTCAATCTTTGGCTACAGATAAGAGAGAGAGAGAGAGAGAGAGAGAGAGAGAGAGAGAAAGGGAGCTAATGCGAATCACGATGACTCATATCTGGCTGGGGGGACACATACATTACCAGAACTTGATTTCTCTAGGCGGATTAAATCTCTGAGACTCAGAAGTTTTGAATGTTTCGTGTTTGGAACAAATCTTCCCCAATCCCCAATGAAATCCCCTTAGCCACAACGCTTCCCTCCCATGTTTAACAACGCTTCCCTCCCATGTTTAACAACGCTTCCCTCCCATGTTTAACAACGCTTCCCTCCCATGTTTAACAACGTTTCCCTCCCATGTTTAACAACGTTTCCCTCCCATGTTTAACAACGTTTCCCTCCCATGTTTAACAACGCTTCCCTCCCATGTTTAACAACGTTTCCCTCCCATGTTTAACAACGCTTCCCTCCCATGTTTAACAACGTTTCCCTCCCATGTTTAACAACGCTTCCCTCCCATGTTTAACAACGTTTCCCTACCATGTTTAACAACGTTTCCCTCCCATGTTTAACAACGCTTCCCTCCCATGTTTAACAACGTTTCCCTCCCATGTTTAACAACGTTTCCCTCCCATGTTTAACAACGCTTCCCTCCCATGTTTAACAACGCTTCCCTCCCATGTTTAACAACGCTTCCCTCCCATGTTTAACAACGCTTCCCTCCCATGTTTAACAACGTTTCCCTCCCATGTTTAACAACGCTTCCCTCCCATGTTTAACAACGCTTCCCTCCCATGTTTAACACATCGTTCCCTCCCATGTTTAACAACGCTTCCCTCCCATGTTTAACAACGTTTCCCTCCCATGTTTAACAACGTTTCCCTCCCATGTTTAACAACGTTTCCCTCCCATGTTTAACAACGTTTCCCTCCCATGTTTAACAACGTTTCCCTCCCATGTTTAACAACGTTACCCTCCCATGTTTAACAACGTTTCCCTCCCATGTTTAACAACGTTTCCCTCCCATGTTTAACAACGTTTCCCTCCCATGTTTAACAACGTTTCCCTCCCATGTTTAACAACGTTTCCCTCCCATGTTTAACAACGTTTCCCTCCCATGTTTAACAACGTTTCCCTCCCATGTTTAACAACGTTTCCCTCCCATGTTTAACAACGTTTCCCTCCCATGTTTAACAACGTTTCCCTCCCATGTTTAACAACGTTTCCCTCCCATGTTTAACAACGTTTCCCTCCCATGTTTAACAACGTTTCCCTCCCATGTTTAACAACGTTTCCCTCCCATGTTTAACAACGCTTCCCTCCCATGTTTAACAAACGATATTGTGGTCTGCTCTAGGTTGTTACCAAAAGGTGGACATCTTTTAGTTTTATATGGAGATCAGTGTGAAAAGAAAGTGGAGATGGGTGTCCCCACCATCATCATCCTCAGTAGCCTCATCATTAGCTTGTGCTGTCTGCACAAAGAAAGTTGAATGCAGTGAATTTTTAGCAAATTCTGTTGTTTGCCCTGATTCGGCATCCTCGCGATATCAAGATCACAATGTGAACAACTTTAACGTATTCAGAATGAAGGTATGCGTATAGTAATCCTTGGCTACACTGGAGATACTCCCATTCAGAGGATGAGATATATGCTTGGCTTTCTGTCACTACGTTACCGACATGTCATCGCCCAAGCTAAAGCATATAAGCGGGTTAATTCGGATAAGAGACATCCACTACACAAGAACACCAATGATGTTAAGGACATGAGAATCAAGCGTGGTATGTCTTGAATCGTCCAGGCTGAGAGAACAATTAGCCAGGTGACCACAGTTGCGTCCCTACCAAAAGGGGAAGAATGGATCCCAATAGATGGTAGCATGACCAACTATCTCACGTTATCATTACTCTTGGAACAGAATATAGAGATTGTGGCAAGAGGAAGGCTGATCTCGCAGTTAAGCAGCTGATAGAGGATAATGCAAGGGATGATGATGTTGTTGTATATACCAATGGGTCGGTTCATCGTGGTGAGAAGTCAGGCTAGGCCAATGCGCATGGTAGGGTTGTTGAAGAGCAAAGTGGAGCAGACAGAACAACTACTTCTAGTATGAGGATGAAGGTTGGGACAATTAATGCTAACTTCCATTGGATTTCTAGGACTCCGGTTACTGGGGCCGTTGATGTCTCTGACTCTCAGTCGATGCTTCGGAAGACCTCAAATGGCAGGTTTCTGACGTTTCAGTAGAAATAAGAGTTGTTTATTTAAAGAACCACAGGGGAAAGAACGGAAGCCAATGAATATGATCAATAAATAGACAGTGTACAAGTACTGGGGCTTCGGTGCCCCAGTGGTTACCGGGGCCCAAATTTAGGGTGTAAAGAATAGAACTACTGTTACCTGCCACGCATGTCGTAAGAGGCGACTAAGGAGGTTTGGCTAAAATCGGATGCACGTGTCCTAAACGTGTAGAAGTCTATGCGTTTAGGGGCCTACCAAACCAATGTGCAACGTATACACGTTCTTGGCAAATCAAACATATCACAAAGAGTGATTAAAATTGGTCGTAAAGAACGAACAAAGAAGAAGAAGAAGAGGGGGCTTTCGAAAAAAATAAATTACCAAACAAATGATTCGAACCAAAAACCCTTATTTCTTAAAGCAGCCATTGCTTAGCTCTACAATATGAGCGTTTCTAAGAACACAACCAGTTAGCTTTCTAAAAAAAGAGCTTCACTGAGGAGTGTCTTTCATAAACGCGACGTCTGTTGAACACAGAATAACCTCTATTGAAGTTTCTAACCTACAGCTGCTTACGTGGATCTATTTGTCCAGGGCATGCGGGTGTTTCCTTCTATCGAATGCCTAACCAAACCTAGCTATTAATGAACGACAACTCAACATTCTCTACGAACATTTTCAACTCGCTTTCTTTCATTCTTTTGTCCTTCTCTGCTTTTTTGCCGCTGGGCGTAGCAGGTTAAACTGATGATCGGTTTCCGAGATAATTCACACTCGGTCGCTGTGATATTGTGGAGTTTTAAGATTTATGTAACTCCATCAACCCATCTTTTTCTTGGTATGTCCCTTCCTCTTGATGATTTCATTGTGCTTTGTCTATTTTTATTTGAATGGTTCTGATAGTAATCATCCATCTTGTTGACTGTCTTCTTCTTCTTCTTTGTGTTCATTCTTTACGACCAATTTTAATCACTCTGTGATATGCTTCATCTTTGCCAAGAACGTGTATACGTTGCACATTGGTTTGGTAGGCCCTTAAAGCAAGACTTCTATACATTTAGGACACATGCATCCGATTTCAGCCAAACCTCCTTAGTCGCCTCTTACGACATGCGTGGCAGGTAACAGTGGTTCTATTCTTTACACCCAAATTTGGGCCCCGGTAACCACTCGGGCGGTTGACTGTCTAACCCTGAGATTTGTTGATTGTGACGACGGAATATTAACACAAATCTGGTTTCTCACCGGAAACGGACATTTAAGTGTCACCAAGAGTTCAACCAATTATCCAAACTGACACTGATCTCCCGCTTTGATGTTGTGACGAGTTGAAATGTCAGCGTTAATATAATAAAATAGTAGTATTTTGCGTACATTGACCACATTTGTAAAATAGCTAACACCAGCGAAGGAAACAACCTCGGAAAACTCTTAAATGAATTTCTTTTGCAGACGATCAGGCAATCATATCAACAACAGAAGAACAGCTACAACAACACATCAACAGACTCCAGTTAGCATGTAACGAATACAACATGAGAATTAACATCGACAAAACAGAAGTAATGACATTCGCCAGAGAGGAAAACACTACCAACATCTCCATCGATAATCATCTACTAAATCAAGCAAAGATTTCACATACCTGGGGAGCATTTTTCAGCAAATGGAAGAATAACTAATGAAATTCAACACAGATGCAACAAAGCAAACCAAATGATAGGGCAAATGGCGCCAATTTTAAGATGCAAACACGTCACCATGAACACAAAAGAGCAATGTTCAACACAATCTTTCTCCCACATTATGTTACCAGTGCCAAACCTGGACGCTGACAACAAACGATAGAAGAAAACTAGTAACAACAGAGATGAAGTGTCTACGCAGAATGCTGGGTGTAACAAGAAGAGACCGGTTGAGAAATGAAGACATCAGGAAAAAGTGGGTACAACATCAGTACTAGACTTCATCAAGAAACAACAAATTAAATGGTTCGGTCACGTAAGCAGATTACCATCAGACAGTGCACCCAAAATAGCAATGCTGCTCCGATACAATGGGTACAAAGCAAAAGGCCGGCCACGCAAAGATGGACCTCAGAGATAACAGAGGCGACGAAAGAGACTATCTACGAAGCGCATACTAGGGCCCGTTTTAGAAATCTCTTCCTGACCTGACGCTGTGAGGCATACAGGATTCGAGAAAGAAAGAAAGAAGAAAGTAGTATTTTGCAGGTGTCTGTGGCCTAGGGATAGTGACTCGGTCTATTAACCCCGACGTTCTGAGTTCGAATCACGCTGTGAACAATTTGGTTGCAAATTGTTTAACGTGGATTTTTACAAAAGGACGATGGCACTACCCGTTCAGAAAGCAATGGCAAACTACTGAACGTAATAATGCCTAGAAAAATCACAAACAGCGTTAAAAAGCTAGGGTTGATTCGCAAAGTCCTGTAAAGGATATGCAATTAAAAAAGTAGTCTTTGAGCAAATAAGATGGCGTCTTGCAAAAAGTAGACATTTGTATGTTTGAATAAAACATTCTGAATCCATTTTTGTATGAGAACGGACAATAAAAACATCTGCCCTTCACGAGCATAAATGACTCTTCCCTATTTGTGTCTAATCCTGTTTTGCCTCTCAGCGTCAGAGTGAGAAGAGATTTGTAGAACGGGCTTTTATGTTCGCTTCATAAACATTGTTTTTCGCTTCCATTTTGAACTTCCAATGATTCGTTTACGTGTTGAACTTGAATACTGGACCAACGTTTTATCGTTCGTCTCCGATATTACTAGGAACCCCATCTCAACTACACTAAGATCAGGTATCTCTGGAGAAATATGTCGATGGCTCCATGAGCGAGTGAACCAAGCACATTTGGAAATAGAAGCCATCACACAAGCTCTACGCCACTGAGACCCTCGGAGACCGCTATAGATAATAATGAGAACATCTGGTCTATGGGAGAGAATAATTCCCAGGGACTGTAAGAGTGGCACAAGTTCTGCTCGGTGCATTCTAATAGATAATAATGAGAACATCTGGTCTATGGGAGAGAATAATTCCCAGGGACCGTAAGAGTGGCACAAGTTCTGCTCGGTGCATTCTAATAGATAATAATGAGAACATCTGGTCTATGGGAGAGAATAATTCCCAGGGACTGTAAGAGTGGCACAAGTTCTGCTCGGTGCATTCTAATAGATAATAATGAGAACATCTGGTCTATGGGAGAGAATAATTCCCAGGGACTGTAAGAGTGGCACAAGTTCTGCTCGGTGCATTCTAATAGATAATAATGAGAACATCTGGTCTATGGGAGAGAATAATTCCCAGGGACTGTAAGGAGCACAAGTTCTGCTCGGTGCATTCTAATAGATAATAATGAGAACATCTGGTCTATGGGAGAGAATAATTCCCAGGGACTGTAAGAGTGGCACAAGTTCTGCTCGGTGCATTCTAATAGATAATAATGAGAACATCTGGTCTATGAGAGAGAATAATTCCCAGGGACTGTAAGAGTGGCACAAGTTCTGCTCCGTGCATTCTAATAGATAATAATGAGAACATCTGTCATAGAGAGAATAATTCCCAGGGACTGTACAAGGCACAAGTTCTGCTCCGTGCATTCTAATAGATAATAATGAGAACATTGAAGTATTCTTGACACATAAAACGATAACGAAATAAGAAGAAGACAAAAATACTGAAGACTGGATTTTTTTAACTATTTTTACAACACTTATGCTTTTCGCTCTTCGGCTCAGTGCCATGGACATTGTAACCCTTCGGTTCGGTGCCATGGACATGTATACCACTCGGTTCGGTGCCACGAACACCGTAAATCTGGGGAATCTGTGGTTTTCTGCCATCCGCGGAATTGAACCGCGAACACAGAGGGATAGTCACCTGTAGTCAACCCTACAAACAGCTGGGCAGACGGGCAGAAGACGGATTAAGGACGTGTTAGATGATACGAACAAGACGATGCGGTGTCGAGACATCTGGTCTATGAGAGAAATAATTCCCAGGGACTGTAAAGTGGTACATGTTCTGCTCAGTGTATTCTAATAGATGATGATAGATTTACAGCAACCATGTTCGAAAACTGGAAAATGCTACTAAGATACAGTGAATACAAGACAGGTCGACCACGCAAAGATGAAGTACAGAAATAACAGAGACTGGAAGACACCATGCACACACAAGAGCCAGTTTTAAAATCTATCTTGACGATGTCAGGCAAAACAGGATAGAAAACAGAGAAGATGTGCAACACCTACTGTAAACTCTTGTTTCTATCTTTCTATCTTTACCGCCTGAAATACCCCTGCAGAAAAGTTTACCTGCAGAAATGTTACCTCGAAATGTTACCAACAACACCAGAAACGACAGAATCACCAACATCAGCATAGAAAGTTGGACAGAACAGCTTGAATTACAGTGAGAAACAAAAGAATAAGTGGTTTGGCCACTTAATAAGAATGTATCTATCTCACAGTATACAGAGTCTTCTACAATAGAACATTGGGATAAGGCAAAGAAGACCACGAAAGATGGTTGATGGCATAACAGAATCCTGTGAAAGAGCAAATATAACAATCCACCAAGTCACAGAACAGCGCAAGACAAAAAGAAAACTACGACACTGGCAACAACCGTAGCATGTACGACACTGGGCAATGTTATTGCAAGTCGTTGAAACATCACAAATGTGGTGGTTGCGAAAGGCAACAAGTTGCGGGAGACGAGCATCCACGACCTTTCTTTTCTTTCTTCTGTTCTCCAATCCTGTTTGCCTTACAGCGTCAGGTCAAGAAGAGACCTCCAAAACGGGCCCTTGTGTGCACTTCGTAGATAGTGTCTTTCGTCGTCTCTGCTATCTCTGAGGTTCATCCCCCGTGTGGCCGGCCTCTTGTTTTGCATCCATTGTATCCGAGCAGCATTGTTCTCTGATGTGCACTGTCCGTTGGCAATCTGCCTACGCGGCCGAACCATTTAATTTGTTGTTTCCTGATGAAGTCCAGTTCTGATGTCGCACCCACCCTTCAGTACTCGACTTCATGAAGAATATGGAGATGGATCTTCCGTGGGCATCAGATATAATGTGGGCAGACCAAATGGAACCAGGGGGAGGACAATGAACAGGAAAATGTTACAGAGTGGAGTGAAATGGGATATTATGTGTGACAAGACAAAAGGCTGGTGGTTAGATCTTGTGATATGACCAGGATATACATAAAAATCGCTGTTGAACAAACGTCTCTTATATAGGGACATCAGCCAGTTACTGTATAGCAGCCGCAATAGCGTAGTGCTTAGTTCACTTGTTTCTGAGGTGCGTGGTCTGGGATTTAATTCCATAGTGGGAGTGGAATCTTTGTTCGAACATAATGTCTCTTGTGTAGCTCCAGCCTCAAATGGGTATAAGAAAGGCACTGGAAAGCAAAGATGGCCGGTGTGATGCTGACCACGTCATCCATGGTCAATGATAAATATGGACATAACACCCTTTTGCCTAATATACTCCATGGTATGAAAAAGTATTCATTTCTTCTTTTTCATACTTACTAATACAATTAACATCAAATCTGTCAACATTATGTCAACATAGTTTATACTACACTAGACTGGGGTTATGTCAACATAGTTTATACTACACTAGACTGGGGTTATGTCAACATAGTTTATACTACACTAGACTGGGGGTTATGTCAACATAGTTTATACTACACTAGACTGGGGTTATGTCAACATAGTTTATACTACACTAGACTGGGGTTATGTCGACATAGTTTATACTACACTAGACTGGGGTTATGTCAACATAGTTTATACTACACTAGACTGGGGGTTATGTCGACATAGTTTATACTACACTAGACTGGGGTTATGTCGACATAGTTTATACTACACTAGACTGGGGTTATGTCGACATAGTTTATACTACACTAGACTGGGGGTTATGTCAACATAGTTTATTCTACACTAGACTGGGGTTATGTCGACATAGTTTATACTACACTAGACTGGGGTTATGTCAACATAGTTTATACTACACTAGACTGGGGTTATGTCGACATAGTTTATTCTACACTAGACTGGGGTTATGTCAACATAGTTTATTCTACACTAGACTGGGGTTATGTCGACATAGTTTATACTACACTAGACTGGGGTTATGTCAACATAGTTTATACTACACTAGACTGGGGTTATGTTGACATAGTTTATACTACACTAGACTGGGGTTATGTCAACATAGTTTATACTACACTAGACTGGGTTATGTCGACATAGTTTATTCTACACTAGACTGGGGTTATGTTTAAGAGAGTTTCGTATACGATAAAATCATCATTTCATCATGGTGCTGTCATTACCAGAGCTGGCGATGGACAGGACACATTAAGAGTCGACCGAAAACATGGTAAAACAGGCACTGTTTGGAACATACCGAAAGGAAGGGAAGGCCTAGAAATACAGGAAGAGAAGCTGAAGTGATAATAAGGATAGCAAGACTGGAAGACTTGGAAGGACGCAACAAGAAAGGATGGAAGAAGTTTGTTGACGACCTAGCTCCGTTGGGAGTTACATTGTGAAGAGCTGTCATAAACGTTAATAGTCGGATTGAAATAAAGCCGTAATTAAGTTAATCACAGCAGAGGAAGGGGGCATGTACAGGACTATTTGAACAGCTGATAGAGCAGTCTATTCTAGCGTTGATCGTAATCAATTGTCGACAGCATCTCATAAGTTTAGTTCCCGGCTTCAAACTGCCACCAGTTGAAGAGCGTTGATCTGTCAATCGAAGTTGAACATCAATTCTACGGACACAATCAAGACGAAAGGTAGTGTGATGCTTTTAATTGCGGTAATCATGGAGAAAAGGCGTTATGAAAGCCAAATTAGGGGACAGCAACGCGTGACAATTCTAACCTCAACGTTATGTTATTGGCTTACTATTTCCTTCGGTGCTAGATAGATCTCTATTTGCTAGTTATATCAAATCAGAAATGCGCAGATATGGAAATTGATCAACAAATTATCAATAGATTGATTTCTGTGTAGTAAATTGTGACAACTCACGTGTGTTTCCGGGCTCTCACTGTGAGCAAAGAATAGTAACACTGCGACCTATTGAGGTGGTGCTAGAAAACTACTAGTAATACAAAGAAATCGGAGTCTGACCTACTTGTAGACGCATAATCTGGCACAAGTACAATCACTCTTATTCACATACAAATTACAAAGATTAGTTTAACAAGTGATCATTATGGAGCGTTTGAAGAAGAAGAAGCTGAAAACTGAAGTAATTTAAGCCGATCATAATATGTTTATCATCTTTAAATCGTTCAGTTAGACAGTGTTTCCATGTAATTTTCTATAATCTAATTTATTTCATTTATCGTTCAATACTTTCAGTTTCGTGTACATTTCTTTAATAATTGTTTACTGATGTATTAGTTAGTTAGTTAGTCTTTCCTCTTGGGCCTGTGGGCAGCGCAGAGGTCATAGCTCTCATGTCTCGCGGTTCGTTGCTATCTGTTTTAGGTCTTTAATGTTTACTAAGCCCATCGTTGAGCCTTCTCTGTTGATGATTCTACATAGTCTTTCTTGGTCTTATACTGATGTATGCATTCTGCTTTATCTTCACGTATTATGTGTATTATCAATATAAGCGAAAGACTGCAGTAAAAACTATGTAGCAATTGAGAAACATGTAAAAACATAGTATTGTAGTTTTACAAAGTACAAAAACAATATACAACGACGTTTCTACCAAAATGACTTTATCAAGTAATGATAGAAGAGAAGAGAAGAAATACAGATTTCCTATACGGCAGATATAACTCATACAATCATACAATCAAACAATCAATCCTTAACTCCCCTGACATGAAAATGTGTGACTCAATATGAAATAAACGTGAAACACTAGAAATAGAAAAACCAAAAAACCAAACAAATATATACATTCAAGATAGACACATATATTAAAAGAATGAGAAGAGACAGTATTAAGAAGCATAGAAGTGTAGAGTATTGAGTCCATGAGGTCGCAAGCTACCATATAAAGATATAAACCGATTTTCTAGAGAAAATCAACTCCGATCATCATGTCTGTGACCTGGATATCACGAGCTCCCAAATGTTACTATGTTCATCATCATCAGGTGTCGTGCCGGCTGGCGTAGGCGATCATGGATCTCCACAAATCTCTGTCGTTGGTGTTTGTTATCAACTCAGATGTTGACGCTCTACCGTGCCATGAAGTCAGGCTATCCAACATTTTCTCTCTCTGTCTTCCTCTGTCTCGTCTACCCTCGATTCTACCGGTCGTAACAATGTGTTTTAAACCTCCCCTCCTCATCACATGCCCAAAAATGACTACTGCCTCTTTCTTATATTGATAAAACTTTCTCTGTGTCTTGATCTCATTCAACATCTCAACATTAATCATTTTATCAGTCCAAGTTACATCTTCTGAATGAATAATTTCTCCTGGCTCGTCTTACTTCTCATAACTTTAGCACTTGACTTAAACGGCTATTCATTTATTTGAGAATTGTTTCTAATCTTCGGTTTTATTTAAACCGGTTCTGAGTATAAAGCACACAACGATATTTAAGATATGAGCAATAAATCGCAAGAGATGTTCTACATTTTGGGATGGTGTCAACTAGTGGCGGCTCGTAATCACTTTTGTTGGTGGGGCCAGAAACATATTTTCGAAAAAATCATTGTTTTGGGTTAGGTTATATTTCAATATATAAAATAATATATACATGTTACACATTATTTTTGGGGGCCTGGCCCCACATGACGAGCCGCCACTGGTGTCAACACATTTCTTGATTTATTGTTATCTTCTTTGACAGAATTTGCTTACATTTCCTTATAATAAATGTGACTAATAGCAGAACTCCTTGAGTTAACGAGGTTTCAAATCTACTCGATCAATCACTTGTATCCAGCCACAATACACTCAGATCACCAGCTGTGCACAAACAAT
The DNA here is from genome assembly GCA_020796225.1 of Arion vulgaris. Classification (NCBI taxonomy): domain Eukaryota; kingdom Metazoa; phylum Mollusca; class Gastropoda; order Stylommatophora; family Arionidae; genus Arion; species Arion vulgaris. The sequence goes on along the minus strand of CM036769.1, from coordinate 35,580,032 downwards.
AGGTTCACAACCAGCTTTCCCAATACAACGTACAGAATTATATTAGGAAGACAACAAAACAAAGCAAGAACATTGGAACAGACTATATGGGTAACAAAACAACAACTTACAAACAATTGCAGATATAACAAACAGCACAGTATCGAACATAATGTCAAGGGTTGTATCATTGAAGAGAACTAAAAAAGTGAATGCATATCCTTTACAGGACTTTGCGAATCAACCTAGCTTTTAAACGCTGTTTGAGATTTTTCCAGGTATTATTACGTTTTGTAGTTTGCCATTGCTTTCTGAACGAGTGGTGCCATCGTCCTTTGGTAAAAATCCACGCGAAACAATTTGCAACCAAATTGTCCGCAGCGTAATTCGAACTCAGAACGTCGGGGTTAATAGACCGAGTCACTATCCCTATGTCAAAGACACCACCTGAAGAGTACTATCACTTTTTAAAAAACACCAGCAGATTAATAACACAATATTTCTGTCTGTTCTCGAATCCTATTTTGCCACACAGGATAAGACAAGATTTACAGAGCGGGCTTTTCTGTGCGCTTCATAAACAGGTCCTTTCATCGTCTCTGTTATCTCTGAGGTCCAACTTTTGTGAGGGTGGTCTTTTGCTTTGTATCCACTGTATCGGAGTAACATTGCTCTATGAGACTTTGATAATCTGCTTATGTGACCGAGCCATTTAATTTGTTGTTTCTTGATGAAGTTCAGTACTGATGTTGTACCTACGTTTTTCCTGATGTCTTTATTTCTCAACTGGTCTCTTTTTGATACTCCCAGCATTCTGCGTAGACCTTTCATCTCTGTCGTGACTAATTGTCTTCTATCTTCTATAACAACACATAACAAAACAAAATGATACGTGCTGCTATATTATTGAAGAATACCATCACAGAATATGTCACTTAGAAAAGTGTGTAACATTAATCAGGGGGCTTCTATTCATCTTCTCTTCCACCATTTACTTCTATATAGAAGTGTTGGGGGCGGGGGGCGTAGTGATCTTGTGTGTGCTTGTTTTAAGGCACTTTGTAAGCTGATATTCATTTTCGTAACGCTGTTCTTGATGCCGTCGTTCCATCTTTGCGTGGTCTTCCTCTTGCTTTGTACTCATTATACTTTGTCTGTGTGGCTCACTGTGGTATCTGAATACAATGAATATATTGCAAAGGAGACCGAAGAAGCTATGAGCATATCTGAATGCAATGAAGATATTTCAAACTGAATATGAACTGAATTGCCGAGAGTATTGCTCTTAGGCTCATATCACATACAAATCACAAAGAGTGGTTTAACAAGTGATCGATATGGAGCGTTCAAGAAGGATTTGAACCAACAACATTGAGAACGCAAAGCAAAATGCTTAACCACTTCACCCAGAGAACGTCATCTAGATGAAAGTGAGATATTTAACAACAGATCTGGAGGAACAAATATCAGACATCAGGTACAGAAAAGATATTAGGGAGGTAGACCTCTCGCTTTGATAATTAGCAACAACAAGCAGGAAGTCTCAACATTAAAACTATGAGAACCGCTGGAGCTTACCAGACAGTAACATATGAACAAGTATCATACATCATCATCATCATCATCAAATAGCTTGTCCTGAGCAGAACTTTGCCACCCCAACAGTCATCCGGAATTTCTCTCTCTCTCATAGGCTAGATGTCCTGCCTCTGCAGCCGTCATGTTCAAACCATCAGTTACATCCTGAATCCATCTTCTCCGTGGTCTTCCTCTTCTTCTCTTTGCCGGTATGCCTCCTTCCATGATGGTCTTCTCCAGCCTTTCATGTCTTTTTATATTTCAAAATATCGTAATTTTCTCTTTCTTATTTGTAGCATCAGCCAGTTATCTTTGATTTTGAATTCTTTCTGGATAGATCTATTTGTTCTCTTCTCTGTCCAAGATATACGAAGGACTCTTATGTCACACTTATATTCAAAAGCACATATACGTTTTTCCACTGCTCTATTAAATGTCCATGCTCCACACCCATAGGTTGCCACTGGGATACATACAGAAACGTCTAGAATAATAGAAACTAACATATACAAATGATAATAATAATAAGTGTACAAAAATGCATATATAACATGAGACAGAAAAAAGGACATACCAAAACACTAAACAATACATTATGTATGAGTGAGTCATCTGGTATCATGGAATGGTATCTTCATCATGATTTGATTTAGCGGAAACATGGGCAATGTTGAGTATGTGATTGGAAGAAAGATTACAGTACTCGAGATGGTGAAAATATTGAAGTGTGTGGTAAACTTAATTAGAAGTAACAAAGATATTCATCAGAGAAATAGTATTGGGACAAGATAGAATGTCTAACTTTTTTTGTTATATTTATTTGGAGGTTATAAATATTTATAGTACTTTATGTGTCTGGTTTTGTTGTCTTTCTATATTTATTTATATTTTAAATGTATGTTTATATTTGTGGATTCTCTTTCAAGTTTACTATTATATGTTGTTGTTGAGGTGGTAGTGAGGGATGATGATGTGGCAGTTGTGGTTGTGGTGGCAGTAGTAGTGGTGGATGCTGTTGGGGTAGTGAGGAATGATGTGGTAGTTGTGGTTGTGATGGTAGTGGTAATGGTGGATGATGTTGTGGAAGTGAGGAATGATGATGTGGCGTTGGTGGTTCTGGTGGTAGTAGTAGTGGTGGATGGTGTTGTGGTAGTGAGGGATGATGATGTGGCAGTGGTGGTTGTAGTAGTGGTGGATGCTGTTGTGGTAGGGGGAGAACTAGGAACTCGATGTGACTTCTGTTTCAAGTTTACTACTATATGCTGTTGTTGAGGTGGTAGTGAGGGATGATGATGTGGCAGTGGTGGTTGTGGTGACAGTAGTAGTGATGGATGATGTTGTGGTAGTGGAAGAACTAGGAACTGGATGTCACCTATAATAATTAAGATAAAGGATCACTGGAAAAGTTAAATCACTCCACAGGGGACGTGAAATATGCTACAATTTAGGCACAAGGATAGCACCGTATCTCAACAGCATATAGACCTCTAAATGAACTGACAAGTAAGCAATAATTGCACAGCAGAAAACCAAAATAAAACAGAAATATTTTTTTTAAACGAACAAATTAAAATGACAATAGACAGACTCTATGCGCAAACAGACTCTAACTAGCTAGACTTACTTTATAGTTTGTCAAAATCTGGCCAGCAATGGCGGAATGCGGATTCTGATCATTCAGAAACAGGACTGTTTGATTCTATACACGACTTTGCTAGCGCATTTCCGACATGTTTGGTCGGGTATTTTCCAGTTTTGTTTGCCGAGCTGCGGGTTTAGTGCTTGAGCAACACTGTGAGCTATTAATGTTACATGGAATGCTTTTGCTGTGTCAACCGTGCGTTTGTTGTGTGTATTCAGAAAATGGCGGACAGCGGTTATGACGAACCGGCTCAATCTGCAGAGATATGCAGTGATATTGTGAGTGCAGAAAGCTGAATTTTGTCGTTATTGATGTTCCCTTCGACATGAATTGCAGTTCAAGTGATGAACAGTTTTGTGTTGACACTTTAGCGACGGCCATATGCATTTATGCGGTGCACGTTGCTTTTTGTGCGTACGGCTCTTTCATTCTGGAATTAGTTCACGCTACAGGAGACAGTTGTTAGCACTTTGTGTGATTTTCGTTGGCACAGGAACGGATCACTTATTGGGTGACCGGTTGCAGTAAAGTTGGAACCGTACATATGAACTATAGTTTGTCTTTATTACTTTTCTCCAATCCTGTTTTGCCTCACAGCGTCAAGATAAGAAGAGATTTCTAGAACGAGCCCTTGTGTGCGATTCATAAAGTGTATTTCATCGTCTATGTTATCTATGACTACTCTTCGAAGAACCATCCAACAAGAAAGTAAACTATTGGGATGTAAAACCAAGCGAGATTTCCAACTGCTAGCAAAGAACCGCATCACATGGATATCTAAAACCTCTGCTCTATGTGCCGCCTTTGGCACGAAAGGAACAAACTAACTAATGTTAACTATGATGTCCATCGTTTGCGTGACCGTCCTATTGCTTTGTATCGGAGCAACATTGCTCTCTGTGGTGTAATGTCTGTTGGTAATCTGCTTATGTAGCCGAACCATTTAATTTGTTGTTTCTTGATGAAGTTCAGTACTGATGTTGTACCCACTTTTTCTGATGTCTTCATTTCTCAACCGGTCTCATCTTAATCATAGTTTGATTGTAGAACCAGTAAATTCAAACAAGAGAAATGGCAATGTTTTAGAACGTGTGAGGTGATTAAAACAGAACAATCATTTATCCATGTGGACTTGTCTTTTTCCTGTGTTTTTTTATTACCTTTTCCCATTTCTATCCAAACATGCTGGACACTATAACGGTTCCCTTGATCATATTAGGGCGTGTTCCCTGTGGTGCGAATATATTATCTGCTTTTTGCATCATTATGGGGGTGTGGGTGTGTCTTTTCACATATGTGAACATAGGGTGTGGGTGTGTCTTTTCACATGTGAATATAGGGTGTGGGTGTGTCCTTATACATTTGTTTACATGGGGTGTGGGTGTGTCCCTATAATTTCTTTATATGGGGTATGGGTGTGTCCCTATACATTCCTTTACATGGAATATGGGTGTGTCCCTATACATGTCTTTACATGGGGTGTGGGTGTCCCTATAATTTCTTTACATGTGGTGTGGGTATGTCCTTATACATTTGTTTACATGGAGTGTGGGCGTGTCCCTATACATTTGTTTACATGGGGTGTGGGTGTATCCTTACATAGGTATGTACACATCGAACATTCAATCACAACTGCAGCTTGTGTCGTCTTCTGTTGTTCATCCTCTCAATGTTTGCTTGTGTCGTCTTCTGTTGTTCATCCTCTCAATGTTTGGTTGTGTCTTCTTCTGTTGTTCATCCTCTCAATGTTTGGTTGTGACGTCTTCTGTTGTTCATCCTCTCAATGTTTGGTTGTGTCGTCTTCTGTTGTTCATCCTCTCAATGTTTGCTTGTGACGTCTTCTGTTGTTCATCCTCTCAATGTTTGCTTGTGACGTCTTCTGTTGTTCATCCTCTCAATGTTTGCTTGTGTCGTCTTCTGTTGTTCATCCTCTCAATGTTTGCTTGTGTCGTCTTCTGTTGTTCATCCTCTCAATGTTTGGTTGTGTCGTCTTCTGTTGTTCATCCTCTCAATGTTTGGTTGTGTCGTCTTCTGTTGTTCATCCTCTCTCAATGTTTGCTTGTGACGTCTTCTGTTGTTCATCCTCTCAATGTTTGGTTGTGTCGTCTTCTGTTGTTCATCCTCTCAATGTTTGCTTGTGACGTCTTCTGTTGTTCATCCTCTCAATGTTTGCTTGTGTCGTCTTCTGTTGTTCATCCTCTCAATGTTTGCTTGTGTCGTCTTCTGTTGTTCATCCTCTCAATGTTTGCTTGTGTCGTCTTCTGTTGTTCATCCTCTCAATGTTTGGTTGTGTCGTCTTCTGTTGTTCATCCTCTCAATGTTTGGTTGTGTCGTCTTCTGTTGTTCATCCTCTCAATGTTTGCTTGTGTCGTCTTCTGTTGTTCATCCTCTCTCAATGTTTGGTTGTGTTGTCTTCTGTTGTTCATCCTCTCAATGTTTGGTTGTGTCGTCTTCTGTTGTTCATCCTCTCAATGTTTGGTTGTGTCGTCTTCTGTTGTTCATCCTCTCTCAATGTTTGGTTGTGTCGTCTTCTGTTGTTCATCCTCTCAATGTTTGGTTGTGTCGTCTTCTGTTGTTCATCCTCTCTCAATGTTTGGTTGTGTCGTCTTCTGTTGTTCATCCTCTCTCAATGTTTGGTTGTGTCGTCTTCTGTTGTTCATCCTCTCAATGTTTGCTTGTGTCGTCTTCTGTTGTTCATCCTCTCTCAATGTTTGCTTGTGTCGTCTTCTGTTGTTCATCCTCTCTCAATGTTGCTGACGTCTTCTTGTTCATCCTCTCAATGTTTGCTTGTGACGTTTGTCTGGAATTTATTTTCATCTGAAGCTTGTGGGTTCTAAATCCAGACCAAGTCAGTTGTGCAATTTTTTCATGAGATCCTTAAGATTGTGTCTGGAGCTGCGGAGTACGTGCTTTGTTCAACACTCTCGGTATTTTAGCTGACAGAGACGGAGCCATGTGGGGAAACCTGGGGCAATGAAGTCAATCCTTTGCCTTGAGATAATTCATGTCGGATTTCTCCATAGTTTATTTTAGTATGTCACATATTATTTTAGTAGGTCAAGATTTAATAGGTCATGATTTAGTAGGTCAGGATTTAGTAGGTCAGGATTTAGTAGGTCAGGATTTAGGTCATGATTTAGTAGGTCAAGATTTAGTAATTTATGATTTAGTAGGTAATAATTAGTGTGTAATGATTTAGTATGTCCTGATTTAGTATGTCATGATTTAGTATGTCAAAATTTAATATCAAGATTTAATATCAAGGTTTAGTATGTCATAGATTATCTTAGTATATCACAGATTATTTAAATATATCATGGTTTAGTATGTCATAGATTATTTTAGTATGTCACAGATTATTTAAGTATGTCACAGATTATTTAAGTATGTCATGGTTTAGTATGTCATAGATTATATTAGTAATGTCTTACTCTCTCTAAAAATCTTCTCTAAATAATTTTTTTTTTTTAATTAGAAAAATAATATATAATTCTACATCGCTTGTTCACTACATCTTTCCCATTTATTTATTCCTCGTGCATCTTCTTAATCTTTTTCTTTTTTTTTAAAATTATCAAAAGTTGTATGTATCACAAGTTGTATGTATCACAAGTTGTATGTATCACAAGTTGTATGTATCAAAAGTTGTATGTATCAAAGTTGTATGTTTCCAAAGTTGTATGTATCAAAGTTGTATGTATCAAAAGTTGTATGTATCAAAAGTTGTATGTATCAAAAGTTGTATGTATCAAAAGTTGTATGTATCAAAAGTTGTATGTTTCAAAAGTTGTATGTTCAAAGTTGTATGTATCAAAGTTGTATGTATCACAAGTTGTATGTATCAAACGTTGTATGTATCAAAAGTTGTATGTATCAAAAGTTGTATGTATCAAAAGTTGTATGTATCAAAAGTTGTATGTATCAAAAGTTGTATGTATCAAAAGTTGTATGTTTCAAAAGTTGTATGTATCAAAAGTTGTATGTATCAAAAGTTGTATGTATCAAAAGTTGTATGTATCAAAAGTTGTATGTTTCAAAAGTTGTATGTATCAAAAGTTGTATGTATCACAAGTTGTATGTATCACAAGTTGTATGTATCACAAGTTGTATGTATCAAACGTTGTATGTATCAAAAGTTGTATGTATCAAAAGTTGTATGTATCAAAAGTTGTATGTATCAAAAGTTGTATGTATCAAAAGTTGTATGTATCAAAAGTTGTATGTTTCAAAAGTTGTATGTATCAAAAGTTGTATGTTTCAAAAGTTGTATGTATCAAAAGTTGTATGTATCAAAAGTTGTATGTATCAAAAGTTGTATGTATCAAAAGTTGTATGTATCGAAAGTTGTATTAATCAAAAGTTGTATGTATCAAAAGTTGTATGTATCAAAAGTTGTATGTTTAAATTGACTAGACTAGTCTATAGTCTTTTTCTTCTTCTTCTTCTCATCTCTATAAATAATAACTAGTTGACATGAAAGTGATCATCAACTGGGTAATGTACACATGACTATGTCAATTTCAAGATTTAAAACGCGATTAGAAGCTTGCATAAATAATCTGTATGAATGATGATTGTCATGGTTATCAGAGTTTACGATCAACAGATTTCACCACCGTCTGTACAGATTACTGTGACTCGTGTTTCGCAAGTAATGTCTCCTTGGCGTGTCAACTTATTTAGTTCCTGATTGTCTTGTTATGTATGCGTCTGACACTTGTATCTTGCTTAGATTGCTGCAATGTTCTTCAATAACATCGTCTCTAAGTATGTCAACCGATGTTTTGTGCATGTCTGTCTGTTAGTTATCTTATTTCTTGTAATAATATCATTACTTTATTGCTGATTATTTTCCAGAAATAGAAACTTCTGATATCTTTCCTGTTTGTCTGTAGATATAACGGATGTAGTGACCATGAATAGGGATTTAGTTGTCGTGTTAAATTGGCAAACATTCAGGGTTCTGTGGGAAAGTAGGTATGTTATTTAGGGGACTCTGTGGTTAAGTGGTTATACCTTTTCCTTGCGTTCTGAAGGTCGAGGGTTCGAATCCGGACCGCACTGTTCTGTTCACAAGTGCATTTTATTCAGATACGCCTAAGATTGTTGCCGGAGCTACGGAGTTCGTGCTGTGTGCAATACTCGGCAAGTGATGAGAGAGACAGCTCCATATGGGGTAAAACCGGGTGGAATGAAGTCAATCCTTCGGATTTAGACTCCTTTAGTTATGTTATTTGTCATTTCTTCTGACGGTCATGTGATTGTATCCGTACAGCGTCGTTCTGGTTACAAGTACATTTTCCCCCCTTGAGAATCCTAAGATTGATGATGGAGCTAAGGAGTCCGTACTTTGTGCATACTCTCTGTAAATGGTGTGTGGACATTTCTGGGAGAGAGATCGAGCCATATGTTGAAACGTCAAACAATAATGTTAATCCGTGACCTTTCAATGCCCTTTTAAAACTTTCAATCAGCGTGTCACTTTAATATGGCAGTATCACTAGTTCTCAGGCCAGTATTCAGGAGAGCGTTTGCAACTGAACTTATCCCGTAGATTCGTGGTTCCGAGACCAATTCCCAACTGGGAGTGGATTTATTCCCGATAGTAACGACTCACGAAGCTAGCTTCAAATGTATATCACTGAAACTTCTACTTCTTCTTCTTCACCCTGCGCACCTAGGGTGGCATAGATCCGCAACCAATGCCTTCCAAGCCCGCCTATCCAAGACCATCTTTTCCATATCTCCCCACTCTCCCCATTTTCTTGCATTCCATCTCCTCTCCTTGTGGAGTCCTTCTTCTTCCTCGGGGTGGAGCGAGCTATGAATTTCCCTGGTTGTGATTTATGTAGCCATCTAGTGTTTTTTATGGAGTGGGGTTACTAGCCCCACGCCCAACCTCCTTAGTCTTCTTTTTACGACATGCGTGGCAGGTAACAGTAGTTCTATTTTTTACACTCCGATTTGGGCCTGGTAACCACTCGGGCGCACCACAGAAATACTGAGAATTAAAGGCACCCGAAGTGATGTTGACCGCATCGTGTACCGTTAGTAGGAAACAAATATACGACGAGTCCAACATTGATTCCACAATATACATCTTGATATTAACAAAACAAAACAATGAACTATATTTTGTTACAACAAATGAGTGATGTATGTCAGTTATTTCCTAACCAGCCCGTGTTGTGTCGGGGCCAGCAGGGTAAGCAAAGAATAGTACCACTGCTACCTACAAGAGGCTACGGATGAAGTTACCGGGGCCAAATTTGGGGTGTAAAGAATAGAACCACTGTTACCTGCCACGCATGTCGTAAAGGCGACTAAGGAGGTTAGGATGAAATCGGATGCATGTGTCCTAAACGTGTAGAAGTCTATACGTTTAAGGGCCTACCAAACCAATGTGCAACGTATACACGTTCTTGGCAAAGATCAAACATATCACAAAGAGTGATTAAAATTGGTCGTAAAGAACGAACGCAAAGAAAGAAGAAAAAGCTACTGATGAAGGACCTAGGAAGTTACTCTAGTAAATAAAAAGCGTTGCAGAAATCGGATGTGCTTGCCTACTTGTAGGCGCATAACTGACACAACGTACTATCGCTCTTAGTCTCAAATCACATACAAATCCCAAAAAGTGGTTTAACAAGTGTTCGATATGGAGCGTTGGAAGAAGGAGGAGGAGGATGATATCACAGATTTGACAATTGATGGAAATGTGAAGGAAATAACAAAATGAGCAATCTAGACAAAGTGCAGAGAAATCTGGAAAATGCCAATAGATAGCAGACATGAATAAACTTGGAATTGTTCATGAAGAATTAAAGCTGTCACTTGTGATTTAATGTAGTGGCGAGTAGATGGAAGAACAAACTGTAGAACAATGAGAACTGGCGTGAAAGATGGACACAATTCTAGAGATATGTTTTCAGATAACTCATGAATATTCACTGCGTTTGTGTGTATGAATGTATGTGTGTAGGTGTGTATTTATGTATGTGTGTGTTGTGGGGGAGGGGTATGGAGAGAATCATTATCATCATCAGGTGATGTGCATAATGGTGTAGGCGATCATGGATCTCCGCAAACCTATGTCCCTGATGTTTGCTATCATCTCAGATGTTGACGCTCTTCCGTGCTATGAAATCAGGCTGTAAAACAGTTTCTCTCTCTGTCTTCCTCTGTCTTGTCTGCCCTAGATTTTACTGGTTGTCACAATGTGTTCTAAGCCTCTCCTACTCATCACATGCCCAAAAAAATTATGATTGCTTCTTTCTTATATTGATAATAAACTTTATCTGTGTCTTGTCCTCATTCAACATTAATTATTTTAGCAGTCCATGAGACTCTCATCATTCTTCTGTAAAACCACATCTCTGTGGTCTCCAGAGATTCTTCTATCTGTTTGTTTACCGCCCTTGACTCGCATTCGTATATCCATAATGGCTCTATGTAGCCCTGAATAACTCTCATTCTGACCTCAACTAACAGTGACTTGTTGCATAGAGGGACAAAGGAATACCTGGACAAAGGAATACAGGGACAAAGGGAATACAGGGACAAAGGAATACCTGGACAAAGGGAATACAGGGACAAAGTGAATACCTGGACAAAGGGAATACAGGGACAAGGGGAATACCTGGACAAAGGGAATACAGGGACAAAGGGAATGCAGGGACAAAGGGAATACAGGGACAAAGGGAATACAGGGACAAAGGGAATACATGGACAAAGGGAATACAGGGACAAAGGGAATACCTGGACAAAGGGAATACAGGGACAAAGGGAATACCTGGACAAAGGGAATACATGGACAAAGGGAATGCATGGACAAAGGGAATACCTGGACAAAGGGAATACAGGGACAAAGGGAATACAGGGACAAAGGGAATACAGGGACAAAGGGAATACCTGGACAAAGGGAACACAGGGACAAAGATATATACATGATAGGACAACATGACTTCAGTATGACGACAACAGAAGATGGACATCTGACCAATGAAAGAAATTTCGAAGGTTGTTAATTTGACAAGTTCTGTCGAACAATCTACTGATGCCTTTTCCCGTTACAGGTGCCATTTATCAAGTATGCAGTTGTCTTCCTAGGGTGGGTAGCTAGTATGGGGAATGCAACTTGTGGATGGATATATAATATATCTTCTTTTTTTTTGTCGTCACACTGTTACCTGGTTGTTGCAAAGTATCGTGATTTTCTGTTTTTGTCGTGCCATAGTGGCTTGGGGGAAACGATTCTGCATTGTCATCTAAATCTTTTTCGTGGTCTTCCTCTCGCCTTCTTTCCTGATGTACCGTTGTAGAAGACTCTGTATGCTGTGGAGTTTGGTTGCATTTTTATTAAGTGGTTAAAGCACTTCGTTCTTTGTTTCTCAATGTAATTCAAGCAAGGTTCAGTGCCGACTTTTTTTCCTATGCTGATGACTGTCTTTTCTAGTGTTTTTGTATATATGTATATCGTGTGCGTGTGTGCGTGTGTGCGTCGTGTCTGGACAACAGAAATAACAGAGGTAGTAAAAAATACTATTTATGAAGCTCACACAAAAACCCGTTCTAGAGATTTCTTCTTATCCTGACGGTGTGAGGCAAAACAGAATTAAGATCAGAAAAATATATTTATATATATAGAAAATGCAAGCTGGTGCCTATATGTATGTGTCTGTATCTTCTTCTTCTTTGCGTTCGTTCTTTGCGACCAATTTTAATCACCCTTTGTGATGTTTGATCTTTGCCAAGAACGTGTATTCGTTGCACATTGGTTTGGTAGGCCCTAAACGCATATATTTTTACACGTTTAGGACACGTGCATCCGATTTCAGCCAAACCTCCTTAGTCGCCTCTTACGACATGCGTGGCAGGTAACAGTGGTTCTATTCTTTACACCCCAAATTTGACCCCCGGTAACCACTCGGGCGTGTATCTGTATCATTTATTTATCCTAATTCTCGATACGATACGAACTTGAAATGTGGAGATCATAGAGAAACCCAGACCACATGTTGCGATAATGAGAGATTAAATATGAGATATCTTTTGACACATTTGAACAACGACATTAGTTATATTTGTCAGGTACCACACAGAACATGATGATAATGACAAGAAATAGAACGGTTAGATAACATATATAAAGTAAAGATGTGAGACTCTAATGTATTTTAGTGTGTGAAGAGAAATGAAGGATGTAGTGGTACAACATGATTGAAGGAATATATTTACTGGTCTGTTAGCCTGATAAAATCAGGGTATTGTTACATATAATTATTGATTTATTATATACTTTATCTTAAGCGATCTCTGATCATGCGTTTAGTTTACTGTGGTCCACGAAATGGGTAGTTACCTTTAGGTCTGTCAGGTTTTATTAAAAACTTAGTTTTTAGATCGACTGTGTGTGGCCACATGTTGCTTCTCAGCTCACACAGGAGATGACAGTCTTGCAGGACGTTCCGACGCCTGCTCTGCCTGCTGACACTGGCAGGGAGATGTTTGACTTATTCCTAGTCGCATTATTATGTACAACAGGTGAAAATGTATGGCTGGTAACAGAAGTTAATTAAGCTAGACTTAAGATAACATTAGTTAGGAACTACTACCAAGTGCAGATAACATTAGTTACAAACTACTACCAAGTGATATGTATTCAAGTGTGTCTATTTTGAAGATTCAACTTTCTCTATCATTAAAGATTGCATGGAAACACTGGCTACGGCTGGATAATCATTGTACACAGACCGGCAAAGTGGCAACACCGAACAATAATACGTGCCTAGGTGTACAGACGTAGAGTGTCGGCGTCAGTTAACTCGGTTGCTCTCTTTGTATGTTATTTAATTTTAATGCGCAAATAATTTCTCTGTGTTTAATCTAGATCAGTCAGTATGATATTTATTCTTCAATTATTAAGAGTAACACAGTTTGTTGGCAAATTGTTGCGCGTGGATTTTTACAAAGGACGATGGCACCACCCGTTCAGAAAGCAATGGCAAACTACTGAACGTAATAATGCCTAGAAAAATCACAAACAGCGTTAAAAAGCTGGGTTGATTCGCAAAGTCCTGTAAAGGATATGCAATTAACTTTAATAAAATATAATGAGCTATTATTGCTTTGATTTTACAATTGTATATTTTAGGTTTACACCAATATAGAATCAAAGGAATCATTCTGTCAACCAAATAAGTACCTTATGGACCCAAATGTTGCTCTTGGAAGATGGATGGGTTCTACATTAAAATGCTCTAATTAAGCTTTCATGTGCCTGGTATTTGGTACCGGAAACGGCTTCAATATTGTAGGTGTGGGACGAATCCAAAAGAAATTTTCATTAAGTGATACAAATCAATCGTGTCTAACAAGACGTAATGAGAACACTCACGGTTCATGTCCAAGAAGGCAACTGTGCACATACTTTTGAGACAATCTTTATTTCCTATATCATATTAAATTTATTGCTCTCATACAAGTATAAATATACACCAAATGAGCCCCCAAAGATGCATTCTTGTCATTGTATAAAAGGCCCTTGTGTTGTTTCTCAATTAGTGCTCATATGACTCAGTATGGAGCAGTAACCATATATATATATATTTTTATATTTGAAATGCAAACATGTCACCATGAACACTAGAAGAGCATATATATATATACCCCACACACACAGAAGTGTGATTACTGGACGTCATGGGCGTTGCTACTACAGATTTCTAAACCAAAATATTATCATCAAACCTAGCTACCCATCTTTTAGATTTATGATTTTGATCATGTGATAGCCTTTTCTTCTTTTTCCTATTTCTGTTTTACCTCACAGCGTCAGGATAAGAGATTTATAGAACGGGCTTTTGTGTGCGTTTAATAAACAATGTTTTTCGTCACCTCTTGTTATTTCTGAGATCTACATTTTCTAATTATTGTATTCTGAAGACGTGGGGAAGTTGACAGTAAAACTATCGAAGTGTTCCATGCTTTCTAAGCAAGCAGCCGTTTCCAGACCAAATGCATTAGAAAACATAACAGGAAACAAATAAAAGATATGTACTCACCAGAGGCGTATGCTGATCCGTAGACAGCGAAGACAACTGTCACAAGTATGACAAACGTACACATGTGTGAGCCCCCCATCTCAGTCTGGCTAGGGGGCCTGGTGGGGATACTAGGCTCACACTATACAGAAGATTTGCTTACCTGTAGAAAGCATACAAATAACATGGTTACCTTCACCTGTACAAGAAACATAAATGATTCCAAACCTCCTTGAAACAAAGTTAGAACTCAAGCAAGCACTGTTGAAATTGTCACACTATAAAAGAAGCACATTTAAAATCCTCAGAAGTCAGAATGACTGACAGAATAAATTAGGTACAGAATAAATCCAGCACTGTTTTTACTGACAATCAGCATCGCTAGTTCCTTTCTCACGTCATGGTCTGATACTTGCACATCCGGAAATTATTGCAGTCATTTTGATTTGATTTAATTTAATTACTCACACACATCTAAGTAACGCTCTAATAAATTCACAACAGAAGTCTCAACAAATTGACATAAAAAGTTACGCATTAATGAACACAGTAAGATTGTTTAGTGTTTCTTTCTCTGGCTAAATTGTGTGAAACAATATTGTCAGGATAAAATACTTAGAAACACATGGGCGTCAACAACACAGGCTATTTTATCAATAATTATTACATTTGTAATTAATGATTCTCAATCGTACTTTCTCAATTGTGAAGTGGTTACGTCGTTTGTCTGTCGTACTGAATGCTGTGGGTTCCAATCGGGACCGAGACACGTGCAATATTTTCATGAGATAAATAGAATTTTTATCAGAGCTACGGAGTTTGTGCTTTGTGCAATGCTCTCGACGGATGACATCTCTGCTGACCGGAGCGAAGTCATATGGGGAAACCAGATGCAATGAAGTCAATCCTTCGACTTGTGACTACCCTTCTCATCTTTCCTCTTTCTGTGATTAATACTAAAGATATTATCCGCTACATTCCAGATAAAACTATTTCAAAAGAAAGATAAAATGGCCACAAATAGAACCTAAAATTAGAACACTTGCAACTAAAACACATGTTTCCCAATGGAACAAAAATCCACAAATTGCGGTATAAAAATATATCTGCTTCCAAATGTTCCAATTTTCATCAATTCATGGGGGAAATAATTTAAACTGAAACGTTCTTTGCACCGTAACAGAATTACTTGGTTACGTATTGTATTGTGACAGAATAGCCTAAGCTAACGTAGACTCTTCAACACTACACACAGTGGTTATAATGGGATACTTAAATGGAAGATCGTGAAAACAATCAACTCTCTCTGTGGGTATAGATAGCTCTGGCGTCTAATATTGGAAATTCCATTAAAGAAATGAAACTTTATAAGTCTTACCGCACATCATCTTATGCATACTGCAGAAAAATATATATATATATGTATATGTGCAGGCAGGCAGGCTGTGGTGTGTGGATGTAACAAACTGATGTTGCAAAGAGCTACAAAAAGAAACGCTATAATACTGTTTCTAAATGTCTAAAGACGAAAGGATTAATTTCATTGCACCGGGTTTTGTTTCCTAATTGACTCGGTCTCTATCTACAGAAATTGTAGGCCACCAGCCGAGAGGATTGCACATAGCACGAATTTCACAGTCTTGACAACAATCCTAATTATCTTCGGGAAAAAATGCACTCGTGAACAGAACGAAGCGGTGCAGGTTCGAAACCACGAACTTCGAAAACACAAGGCAAAGGCTTAGCCACAGAAAACCCCTTATATTTTAGGTACCAGACATCCTGCAATGACGGCTTGAGTCAATTATGATGCCCTACACTATAATTAATCACATATGACACATTGTTCTAGTATAACTCGGTAAATGTGGTACAATAAAATTGTTGTTTTATGTTCCTAAAATCGTCTCAGTAACTTGTACTATGTATACATTTCTGTTCACTTGGGACATTAATATTCACTTGGGACATTTCTATTCACTTGGACATTAATGTTCAAGCTATTCTGGGTTTAGGTTAAGGATAAGAAATACAATAATTGTCTAGGTTATCAGGGATTAGGTTACGGCTAAGAAGGACAATAATTTTCAAACTTTTCGAGGTTTAAGTTAAGGTTAAAAACTCGAAATCTATACAAATGATTCTGTTACAGAAATCGCAATAAAACAACATCGTAAAACTAACTGTAGTTACTGACTGTAGCATCGCTTTTAGTGCGGTGTAAGACGGGGGAACTTGAATCTGAAGAATTTAATCGCCACATGGTTAGTGTAGTCGTCACGAAACTCTTCAGGTTAGGATTTATCTTTTATGCGCCCGACATAAAAAATCGTTGGCCTTATTGTGGATTGAACACGAGTCTCTTCCGCATGGGAGCAGCGTTCTAATCCAATCGGCCAGACGCTCTTATCCATATAACAAATTCAACATTGTGTATTAGTAACACTGAAATGAAAACCTAATATTGATGTTAGTGAAACGTCGTTACAGAGCCTTTCTTAATTAAGAAATGAAAGCAGAGAAGTGAGATCTCCTAGAAGAGGTCAACTATTGCATCAGATGAAATATATTTGAATGGTACTGCTGAATTTGTTTTAACTGACAAAAGTGAAAAGATAGCTATTATTCAAAACAAATTAAATTAGTAAATTGTAATAAGACAAACACTATAAACGGAGCATTGGGGTGGGGGGCAACAAATCAAATCAGATTTAACTTGACTGAAACGGCAGGCACTAATAGCAAAGATATAATAGAAATATATATATAAAACACAACGAATTGTTTTTAAAAATAAATGCAACAAAATTTATATATTTTAAAATTCAGAAAAAAATCAGCCCCGGATTTCTTTCAGAATTAATAATTATAATTGTATGATTAGAAATCATTAATTTACATCACAATCAATGAGTGTTCGGGTAGATAAACAAAACACAGGCGTCAGAAATATCGGCACAATTAAAGTTCTAGAACAAGCACAAAGCGATGTAACAATGGCGACGAGTACTGCAAGTGTCTTCTCAGAAACAATTTAACAGCGGTGGCATACTTCCATACAGCATCGTGTCTCATGTAATGCATGTCTGGAGGTGACAAGATCTCAAACCAAACAAACAACTGAGATAAAGTGAGATATCATATCTCAAATATTGTCCTTAACAAAGCCATCAGGAAACGTTGGTTGTGTTGAGATCAGAAAGGACTACGTTGTATCACAATCTAAAGTGCTTGAATAGACCACACTCAAATATGTGACTAATTTGAGCGTAAACTTATGACAATGGGGGACAGTGATATTTCCTAGAGCGGTCCTCCGAGAGAAGGCAACAAAAAGGATCCAGTGTCGTGTCCACTCAGTGAAAGAACACGGAGGGCTGGTACGATTCATCGGCACTGGCAAAAACAAATGAGAAATTATGCTCGGGATCGCGCGTCGCTTGACGGTGTTCACCGGGTCCTCTTGTAGTCATTGATCTTGGGGTGGTGGTTGTGAATTTTAGGGATAGGGGGTGGGGATGCGCCTGACATAAGAAGGGCATGATAGCACAAGTTACCAAATACAAATAGTGCAGAAAATAAACAAAATAAAAATGTAATATTTTGAATTTTAAAAAAAGTGAAGTTACAAAATTAAAACTAAATTAGTAAACAAAACAGATTCCAAGGAGTGATTTTGAATATAACAATGACAGTCATACTTGTAAACACATTACATGTGGAACGGATTAGCGTAATGTGCATAACAGTTGCTCTATGGACTCGGGCGCAAAAGTGTTGTGGGTTCAATCCCACACTTGAAGAAACAGGAATTGGCCCTTCTACCTCCTGCATACTATATCCTAGAAATATGAAGTGAGGTTACTTCATACCCTAAGATCTGAACAGGCTACAGGGAAATTGTATTTATATAAAACATTCTAAGAATGTCGTTATAAGAGCACTTCATCTTCTTCTTCTTTGCGTTCTTCTTACGACCAATTTTAATCACTGTGATATGTTTGATCTTTGCCAAGAACGTGTATACGTTGCACATTGGTTTGGTAGGCCCTAAACGCAGACTTCTACACGTTTAGGACACGTGCATCCGATTTCAGCCAAACCTCTTAAGTCGCCTTATACGACTTGCGTGGCAGGAAATAGTGGTTCTATTCTTTACACCCCAAATTTGGGTCCCTGTAACCACTCGGGCGCTCTAGTTTTCTTCTAATGTTTGATGTCAACGTCTAGATTTGGCACTGATAGCAAATGTTGTAAGATTGTGTTCAATTCTTGTGTTCATGGTGACATGTTCGCATTTCAACATTGGCCTATCATTTGATTTACTTTACTGACTTCCTAGTGGAAGCGCCTCTGACAGATTTTTACGTGAAACATATCATATTGTTCATATTCTTTTCTCTACTTGTTTATCCACAAATGTACCGGGCTTTACTCCATATGATCCGGGTCCCTTTCCGAAGAAATAACAAGCCATCTGTTCTGACGATAGCATTGGATAAAGCGCGAACTCCGTAGCTCCAGCAACAATCTTTTGTGTTTCTGAAAAAAATGCATTAGTGAACAGAACAGCTGGGTTCAGATTCAACCAATGTACTTGGAACTCAAGGAAGGGCTTAATCACAGAGAGCCCCCATTCCTCCCTTTCCCCCCTTCCAAAAAAAATAAATAGAAAAGTCGTTTCTCAAAATGTAGATACATGAATGTGCTATTATTACAAGATATATTTGTTAAGTTGAGAAATATCTCTCTATATACCTCTCTATATATCTCTCTATATCTCTCTCTCTCTCTTATTTCATTTCTGTTTCCCAATCTTGAACATATCGCTCGCTACAACTTCATCACTAACATTTATATTAGTTGGGTTTTTTCTTCAAGTTATTATTTCTAAAAGATCTATTGACTCCATTGCTATCTATTGTCTGTTCTTCTTGTTCCTTCCAGCTTTTCCAGTGTATGCGAAGAGTTCTGGCGAGTACCCTCGAATGTGGTGTTTCCCACGACACCGATTTTAACTCATATGGCATGCCCGTCTGTCCAGCGTGATCGTAGCGCGTTGGACTTCGGGTGACTATCCCTCTGTGTGTGCGGGTTCAATTCCGCGGGATGGAAGAAAAAGCCACAGATTCCCCAGATTTACGGTGTTCGTGGCACCGAACCGAAGGTTACGATGTCCATGGCACCGAGTCAACGAAAGCTGATGGGAGGGGCCAAAACAAATCATATGACTCGGTACCTCTCTGCAGAAATGTCAAGCTACCTGCACCGAAAATATTGTAGAAAGCAAGAGCTTCGTAGCTCCAGCAATAATCTTACGGATCTCTGGGAAAAAAATGTGCTCGTGAAAAGGACGGCACAATCCGGATTCGAGCTCACGACCTTCAGAACGCAAGGCAACAGCTTAACCACTTAGCCCTCAGTGCCTCTGATCGTTTTTACTAAAACAGAACTGGCATGGTTCATAAAGCTATATCAGATTCTCTGTACAGTTTCTTTTTTTTTTACAAATTTGTTTTTATTGATCTGGGTTGTTAGCCATAACCCGCCCGTGTGGTACCGGGGCCCACAAGGGAAGCAAAGAATAGTACCACTGCAACCTACAATGCATGTCTAAGAGGCGATTAATGTAAGCCCTAGGAATGCTACCCTAGTAAATAAAAAGCGTCACAGAAATCGGAAGTGCTGGCCTACTTGAAGGCGAATAACTGGCACAACGTACAATAGCTCTTAGGCTCAGATCACATACAAATCACACAGAGTGGTCGATATGGAGCGTTCAAAGAAGAAGTGCTAATCAAGCTCCCGATAACTTGAAGGGAACATCATCCATTAGTACAACACATTGTGTACAGATGGAGGAGTATACAAGTAAGCTACTGGAGTTTCTGAGAACTTTAGGGAACATCATCCATTAGTACAACACATTGTGTACAGATGGAGGAGTATACAAGTAAGCTACTGGAGTTTCTGATAACTTTAGGGAACATCATCCATTAGTACAACACATTGTGTACAGATGGAGGAGTATACAAGTAAGCTACTGGAGTTTCTGAGAACTTGAGGAACATCATCCATTAGTACAACACATTGTGTACAGATGGAGGAGTATACAAGTAAGCTACTGGAGTTTCTGAGAACTTTAGGGAACATCATCCATTAGTACAACACATTGTGTACAGATGGAGGAGTATACAAGTAAGCTACTGTAGTTTCTGAGAACTTTAGGGAACATCATCCATTAGTACAACACATTGTGTACAGATGGAGGAGTATACAAGTAACTACTGAGTTTCTGAGAACTTTAGGGAACATCATCCATTAGTACAACACATTGTGTACAGATGGAGGAGTATACAAGTAAGCTACTGGAGTTTCTGAGAACTTTAGGGAACATCATCCATTAGTACAACACATTGTGTACAGATGGAGGAGTATACAAGTAAGCTACTGGAGTTTCTGAGAACTTTAGGGAACATCATCCATTAGTACAACACATTGTGTACAGATGGAGGAGTATACAAGTAAGCTACTGGAGTTTCTGAGAACTTTAGGGAACATCATCCATTAGTACAACACATTGTGTACAGATGGAGGAGTATACAAGTAAGCTACTGGAGTTTCTGAGAACTTTAGGGAACATCATCCATTAGTACAACACATTGTGTACAGATGGAGGAGTATACAAGTAAGCTACTGGAGTTTCTGAAACTAGGAACATCACATAGTGACAATTGTGTACAGATGAGAGATACAAGTAAGCTACAGAGTTTACAGAACTTATAAGAACTCCAAGTTGATATGTGTACATGGATTAGAGGTAAGATATTCCAAACTAAATACAGATTGATAGACCGATTAGAGACTATACTGAATTAGGAATTAACTGATAGTCACTATACAGTGAGATGGATTAGGGTAATGTAGCTGGTAGTCACTATACAGTGAGATGGATTAGGGTAATGTAGCTGGTAGTCACTATACTGTGGGCTGGATTAGGGTAATATAACTGATAGTCACTATACTGTGGGCTGGATTAGGGTAATGCATAAGTGTTCGACTATCGACTCATACACAGGGTTTGTGTGGGTTCAATCTCAAAATCAACGTTCACACGTGGGGACGGAGATTTACCCTCCTTCCTCCTGCATACTTGGTTCTAGAAATATGAAGTAACATGTACTTAATACCGCAAATTATGGTAATGTTACGGGAAATTACATATTTTTTATGTATGGTACCACATATCAGATATGACTGGTCATAAGAGAGACGAGACAATCAGTGAATGGGAGAGATAGTCGACAAATGGGAGAGATAGTCGACAAATGGGAGAGATAGTCGACAAATGAGAGAGATAGTCGACGAATGAGAGAAAGAGTCGACAAACGGAGAGAAAGAAGCAAACGGGAGAGACAGTCGCAGCAGAACGAGAGAGATAGTCGACAAATGTGAGAGATAGTCGACAAATGTGAGAATAGTCGCAAATGGAGAAAAGAGTCGGCAAATGGGAAAGAAAGTCAGCAAATGGAAGAGACAGTCAGCAAATGGGAGAGACAGTTAGGAAATGGAAGAGACAGTCAGCAAATGGAAGAAACAGTCAGCAAATGGAAGAGACAGCATATGGGAGAGATAGTCGCCAAATGTGAGAGATAGTTGACAAATGGGAGAGATAGTCGACAAATGGGAGAGCTTGTCGACAAATAGGAGAGACAGCCGACAAATGGGAGAGACAGCCGACAAATGCTAGAGACAGCCGAATAATGGTAGAAACAGTCGACAAATGGGTGAGACAGTAAGCAAATGGGAGAGACAGTCATGAAATGGGACAGATAGTCAGCAAAAGGGAGAGACAGTCGACAAATGGGAGAGATAGTCGAAAAATTCGAGACACAGTCGACAAATGATGAATGTATACGAAAATTGACACCTTATGTTACTTGATTTGGGGGAGAAAGAGAGAGAGAGAGAGAGAGAGAGAGAGAGAGAGATTGTATACACTAGATTACAACTTCAAATAGTTATTAAGCGTTTAAAAAGCTTTAGATGCTCTCACTACATAAAACTGTCCTTGGCAACCATTATTTACAATTTCTCACCATGTCTCTATATCTCTATAACACTCAAACATCAACATTCTGACAAAATAAGGGGAAATAACTATAAATATTTAATTTCAAGAAGTTATATAATGCTGAAATATGGGACATCACTCTAATAATGAGAGTTTAAGAATGAGAAATATTCAGTTATAATCTACTTAATCGTTTTCTCAAATTGTGAAACTTGTGTGAATGTCACTGACAAGAAAATGTGATGATTCAAAGATTAACATTTATAATCTTGTAATTGGAGGTTCTAATTTTAATAATAATATCAGCTTTAATCTGTTATGGCCGTGGATGCGTCACTATGGAAACATTAGTGCACGCAGTTCGTCATTGTTCTTGTTTGAGTAATATAAATCCTGCACTGATCAGCTCTTACTGTTGCTAATCCATTAGTTCATGCCTTCTTTTTATCCTACTTCCATCGACTGTCTCCTGCAAGGCAATCCTTCAAATCAGTGCTGTTTAATGTTTTCTTATATTGGGGCGCATCTGACTGACGCTTACGTAGACGCGGGTGACCTGTAATGTATGTAATACTTCTATTATTATTAATAATAACAATACTCAGTCAAGTGCCATGCCTGCCAGCGTAGGTGATCATGTCTTTCTACAACTCTGTTTGGTGCTTGTAATCAGTTCTGTGTTTGGTGTATGTAATCAGTTCTGTGTTTGAATGTGTATCAACATCTTCTTGTCTTACGATGTCTCTTCTAATCAGTTCTGTGTTTGGTGTATGTAATCCAGTTCTGTGTTTGGTGTATGTAATCAGTTCTGTGTTTGGTGTATGTAATCAGTTCTGTGTTTGGTGTATGTAATCAGTTCTGTGTTTGCTGCTTGTAATCAGTTCTGGTGTCGAACCATAATGTCAGGCCATCCAACATCTTCTCCCTCTGTCTTCCACGATCTCTCCTTCCCTGAATTTTACATGTTGTTACCAAATGTTCTAAACCTTCTCTTCACATTATATTCCCGAAGAACCTTGATTGTCGGGTTCTTATTCTTTTGATAACGTTTCTTTGTGTGCATGCCTGATTTAAAACCTCATTTGTTTTCTTCGCTTATAACAAAATTAATAGTATCATTAATATAGTTGGTCGGCACAAACGGGGAGCAGAAATCATAGGAATTATATCCTACAGAACTGCCCCCAGTATGCAGACTTGAGATAAAAGAGGTGGCCCACTTACACTAGCGTCCAAGACAAATTTTATGGCGTGGCTGATAATCTGAGGCAGACAGTTGCCTTTATTAGAAAACCCGAAATCCCAATCTAGTGAAAATACAGAAGAAGAAGAATATAGTTTAAATGTTGACGAGTGAAAAAGCAAAGAGTTGGGTTATGGGGTCAGTAGAATAGTTTTAAAAAAAATAAAACAAGATTGCAAGGGAAAATCGTGTTCGGGAGAGTGCCGAAAAATTGTTTACGAAAAACAAGTACAAATTGTTGTCTTAAAATCTCATTAACCATAAGGCCGGCGGACTAAAATATGGCGCCATGGATGTAGGGCACAGGCGTCAAGGTACCCGCAGGGACCACGTTGGACAGCACTGGTCTAAAGTGTATCGTGACAAAGCACGTGTGTATCGTTACTTGTTCAAATCACGCAAGTTTATACGCAGAGCTGTTCACTATAACGAAACGTAGTTCCTGTCGAACTACACATTTATTGATTTTACGTTTTGATACAGATCTGTGGATAAGAACTGGTCAGGAACCCATGATTACCCAGGTTAAAGGAGAAAATGGGTCGGGCATACTCTACGGAAGATACCGTAGAGCAGCGTTTCCCAAAGTGGGCTGTACCGCCCCCTGTGTGCACTGAAGCCTTCCAGGGAGGAGATAGTGGGTTCAGAAGCATTTGGGGGATTTTTTCCCGTGTTTTTGCGATTGAATAATCATTAAAAATTTCAATTCTGCATTTTAATTCATCTTATGCCCATCTTACACGATCCATTTTTTCATCAATTTTCTATTTCATGTATATAATCATTTGAAAATTGACCATGTATTACATAAATATATATCAATTTTCTATGTCAAAGTGAATATAGAGCATATATGTGGGGGCGTTGACATAGTGTTATAATGTGGAGGGCGTTACAAAGTTTATGTCGTGCAAAGCGGGCGGTGGGCCGAAAAAGTTTGGGAATCTATGCCGTAAAGTATCACTAGACAAGCACTTGAGCAGAACCCGCAAGGAAAACGGAAAAAGGACGTCCTAAAGAGACATGGAGACGGAGTCTTCTTGAGAAACTGAAGAGTAATAGACTCTCCTGGGAGGCGATAAATAAAACAGTTAAAGTTCAGGAAAAGTGACGAACAACTGTTGATGCCCTATGCTCCACTAGGAGCAGAGAGGAATAAGTCAATGCACTTTCTGATAAATATATATTTGACACAGAAATCTCTCCGATGGACATCAGATGGAAGGGGCAGACCATAAAACAACATTGAGAAGGACGGTGAAGTGGGAAATAAAACAGTGTGGGCCAACAGGAGACAACATGGGTAGACAGACAGAAGACTGACAGCAGCGAGGATCACTTATGAATGTCTTATGTTTCAACTATGAGATCAAGATTATTAAGATAGTGGATTACGTAATGTCTTCATGTAGCAAAATAGTCTCCTAGAGATCAACTACAAGAATCATACAAAGAGCTTCTCTCTTTCGATCGTTCTAGGCCTGTTTTAATCATTCTCTTTGTGATATGTAAACAGCCAAACATCAGAACGTAATGTACGTGCACAAACCTTCAGCACCTATTTGAGCTCAGTTGCTTATCCTTCGGTGGGGTGTTCGATTTCAGCCAGCTATTGTGTGCGAGTTCGCTTCTTTCGCTAGCCTTTGACTGACCCCAGCCCGACCCACAAGACAGTGGGCTATACAAATATCTTCTAAAAAGTCGTTTGGACAAACAGAGAAGTTGTCAAAGAAATCATGAATGAAACATCTGCAGAAATGAAGTGGAAACAACCGAAATGAAAACCTGGATGACAGCACCACTATAGAAAACTCTGGAAACGTGACCTTGGCTGTGCCATTTCAGTGAATGGCTTCTGACAGATCGATAGTCGTTATAACTACACTGGTTTTGTCAGATTGATTGATTGATTGATGAAACCATCTACATCGCACTTAGGTTAATAACCATGTGTGCTCCGATCTCTTTCTTACACAGGAATATCTCAGCGACAGCACATAAACTCCGTTGTCCGGCAAAAATGGTCTAAGTATTTTAATGTGTTAAAAATTTGCTCACGCAGATCTTCTAGGCAACACGGAGATTTTTCAGCTGTCATATTTTTCGAGCTCAAATTGAACACTGGATACGATTATGGAAAAGATGTTCTCAAAGACCATAGAAGAACAGACCAGGTCATTATATTTCGCCAACTTACCGGACACTGTCGACTCAACAAACACTTATATAGACTATGAATAAGTTAAACAGTTCTCTGCAAGTGTCAGCAGGCGGAACAGATAACAGAGCATGTCCTGCAAGACTGTCCTCTAATGTGTGAGCTTAAAAGCAACTATGTGGCTGCAAGTGTCAGCAGGCGGAACAGATAACAGAGCATGTCCTGCAAGACTGTCCTCTCATGTGTGAGCTTATCAGCAACTATGTGGCTGCAAGTGTCAGCAGGAGGAACAGATAACAGAGCATGTCCTGCAAGACTGTCCTCTCATGTGTGAGCTTATAAGCAACTATGTGGCTGCAAGTGTCAGCAGGTGGAACAGATAACAGAGCATGTCCTGCAAGACTGTCCTCTCATGTGTGAGCTTATAAGCATCTATGTGGCCCCATCTAGTCGACCAGAAAACTAAGCTTTGGAGAAATTTAACAGACCTGAAGTTGACTGCCCAGTTTGTGGTCCCCAGTGGATTACGCTCATGCAAGGAGATCGCAGAAGATGAAGTAAAACTAGAAAATCGATCTCGTCTACGTTTACAGGGTCCATTGGAAAACAGCCAGATTGCTTCACAAAGGAAACGAACTAAAATAATTTGGAAGCTAGAGGTCTGGCCCTGTGTTGTCGAGCCCCTCAAATAAAGCAAAGAATAGTAAGACTGTGACCTACATGGCATGTCGTAAGAGGCGACCGAGCAACTCAAAGGAAGCAAAGTAACACTGTGACCTACATAGCATGTCGTAAGAGGCGACCGAGCCCCTCAAAGGAAGCAAAGTAACACTGCGACCTACATGACATGTCGTAAGAGGCGATCGAGCCCCTCAAAGGAAGCAAAGTAACACTGTGACCTACATGACATGTCGTAAGAGGCGATCGAGCCCCTCAAAGGAAGCAAAGTAACACTGCGACCTACATGACATGTCGTAAGAGGCGATCGAGCCCCTCAAAGGAAGCAAAGTAACACTGTGACCTACATAGCATGTCGTAAGAGGCGACCGAGCCCCTCAAAGGAAGCAAAGCAACACTGCGACCTACATGACATGTCGTAAGAGGCGATCAGGCCCCTCAAAGGAAGCAAAGTAACACTGTGACCTACATAGCATGTCGTAAGAGGAGACCGAGCCCCTCAAAGGAAGCAAAGTAACACTGTGACCTACAAGGCATGTCGTAAGAGGCGACCGAGCCCCTCAAAGAAAGCAAAGCAACACTGTGACCTACATGACATGTCTTAAGAGGGAGCCCCTCAAAGGAAGCAAAGTAACACTGTGACCTACAAGGCATGTCGTAAGAGGCGACCGAGCCCCTCAAAGGAAGCAAAGCAACACTGCGACCTACATGACATGTCGTAAGAGGCGATCGAGCCCCTCAAAGGAAGCAAAGTAACGCTGCGACCTACATGACATGTCGTAAGAGGCGATCGAGCCCCTCAAAGGAAGCAAAGCAACACTGCGACCTACATGACATGTCGTAAGAGGCGACCGAGTCCCTCAAAGGAAGCAAAGCAACACTGTGACCTACATGACATATCGTAAGAGGCGACCGAGCCCCTCAAAGGAAGCAAAGCAACACTGCGACCTACATGGCATGTCGTAAGAGGCGACTAAGGTAAAGACCTAGGGAAACTAACCTAGTAAATAAAAAGCGTCGCAGAAATCGGATGTGTTGGTCTACTTGTAGGCACATAACCTGCATAAAGTAAATTGCCCTTAGACTCAGATCACTTACAAATCAGAGTATGCAAAAATACTGCTATTACTATTTTCTCAGCACAAGTATCAATATAAGCGTTTGAAGAAGACGAGAAGAAGAAGAAGAAGAAGAAGAAGAAGACGATAGAGGTAATCATCAAGCCACTACGCTATATAGACCCAAGAAATATAAGAAGCGAAAGATGCTTTCTTTAACAAAGGAAGAGGTTTAATAATTGTAAGGACACGTCAGGATTTGAGAGATTAAACAGCCAGTAAATACTCATTTCACAACTGTTACGGTTTTAACATTAGCCAGAATGGAGAGTCGATTAAACAGATGACAGATAATGTCAAGACTGTGCTTAACAGCTTTTAGTCGTCGAAGTAAAAAAAAGATACATTTTCTTCGTCCACCAAACTCTTTGCTCAAGTTGAAGTCCGATTTCTCCGTCCATCAAACTCTTGGCTCAAGTTGAAGTTCGATTTCTCCGTCCATCAAACTCTTGGCTCAAGTTGAAGTTCGATTGTCATCAAACGTGCAGTTAATTCAAGATTTTGTCCTAAAGCTTTTAGTCGTCTAAGTCATTTTCTTCGTCCACCAAACTCTTGGCTCAAGTTGAAGTCCGATTTCTCCGTCCATCAAACTCTTGGCTCAAGTTGAAGTTCGATTCCAATTAATATAAAAATATAAATAGCTCTTCTGATGCAGTGATTTAATTAAGGGAATCTTTATTTATGTCCAATATTTTTTTTAATCATTATTTTTTCCTTTCTCTCAACCTGTGCGGCTTGTATGATTAAATCCCGAGATGGGAAACACCTTTTTTTGTGGTCGGAGTGTCGAGGGTTGCCGACTCTTGAAATCACGCTGCGGACAGTTTGGTTGCAAATTGTTTCGCGTGGTTTTTACAAAAGGACGATGGCACCACCCGTTTAGAAAGCAATGGCAAACTACTGAACGTAATAATGCCTAGAAAATCACAAACAGCGTTAAAAGCTGGGGTTGATTCGCAAAGTCCTGTCAAGGATATGCACTTAAAAGAAAAAGAAAGTAGCCACTTAAGAAGAAATAATATTGCATATCAATCTGCGCCTGATGGTGGTATATAACAGATCGAATAAAGTGTCGTAGATGTTCTGAGATATGATTGATTGATTGATTGATATATACTTTTAATTGAAATCTGACCAACGTTAAAGTCAGCAGAATAAAATAGTTCGCAATGAATGTATTATATGGGCGCCCTGCTTCGGACAGCGCTGCTGTAATGTATATATATATATATATTATAGACGTTTTTATCTTTCGAATCTCAAGTCGACCCAACCTCAACTGGTTATATAAGTGTAACACTGAGAAGTAAGGACGGTTGACCACATCAGCCTTCACATGATGTTGGTCAAAGAAAAATACAGGCCTAGAACCGTATTCCCCAATATACCACATGGTATGAAACCGAATTCCTTTGACTTCCTATATATATTTTAACTGTCCGCAGCGCGATTCGAACTCAGAACGTCGGGGCTAATAGACCGAGTCACTATCCCCTAAACCACAGACGTATATATATATATATATACACCATGTGTTGACAGGGCTTGCAAGGGGAGCAAAGAATAGTAATACTGTGACCTACAAGGCATGTCGTAAGAAGAGACTAAGATATGGACCTGGGGAAGCTACCATAGTAAATAAAAAACGTCACAGAAATCGGATGTGCTGGCCAACTTGTAGACGCATAACTGGCACAACGTACAGTCGCTCTTAGGCTCAGATCACATAGAATGGTTTAACGAGTGGTCGATATGGAGCGTCCGAAGAAGAAGAACATGTAATTATTTTATTGACTTTTATCCCTATCACGACAAAGACTTTTGTCTACACGTCGACCCAGCTGTATATTTGTATTTATTTCAATAACTTCATTTAATCCACTGTCTTCTTCTGCGTTCGCCCGCAATGAATTCACGCATAGCCTGGTATGACGCTTCAGACTGATTTTTGTGTGAAGGCTTGCTTTCCTTATAATCAGTGTCCCCCGCCATACCACGCGTGCCTAATTCAGTTTAATATTCGTTTTTAAAAATTGATTGCTCATTGATCTCGTCTATACGATACATTATCACCAGCTTGTGTTGCCTGCCGCCCTTTCATCGATTCAGCTTGAAAAGGATCCTATTGGCGCGAGACATGCTCACAAAGGCAGAACCGAACCTTTCAGATGCTATTTGAATTTGTATTTCAGATTCGACTTGAACCGGAAACACCAGGAAGGACGTCCAAAGAAGCTTCTATGTCGAGATTTCAAAATATTCTAGAACAAGCCGTGCAAATTACGAACATCCTCTCTGCCACTTGACCTTTGAACTGTAGACAACTGCCAGGCATTTACACTTTAAACATGTCAATATGTTTTATATCGTCAAGAAACAACATAATAAGCAGTTCTAAACTCTCCACTGTACCAGAAGTTCTAAGTTCGATTCTGACGAAATCTTAAAGCGAGCAGTTTTTCTACAACATTCTTCTAAAACAGAAATAAGAATGAATTATATATCACCATCATGTGCCATGCAGGACGTCGTAGGTCTCACAACTGTTTGTCATTTATTTGTTTGTTAAATTGGGGATTAAAGCCTCTTTAAGCTAGGCACGCCCTTTCAACCTAAGGCGAACAGTTTATTGGTTATATCAGAGCGTGTAGGCTAAGAAGCATGAAAAATAAGAATTAACTCATTTCGGAGAATCTGACAATATGCGTCTATTTATTGAGATATCTCAACAATTGGTAAACTGATCAGAGACTGTATTCATGGAGGCGACTCGTCCCTCCTCGCCTTCTCTCTCTCTCTCCTCTCTCTCTCTCTCTCACTGTTTAGACATCTCAACATTGGTAAACTGATCACAGAGACTGGATTCTGAGCGACTTGCTCTCTCCTCTCTCCTCTCCTCTCTCTCTCACTGTTTAGACATCTCAACATTGGTAAACTGATCACAGAAGACTGGATTCATGGAGGCGACTTGTCTCTTCTCTCTCTCTCTCTCTCTCTCTCTACTGTTTAGACATCTCACATTGGTAACTGATCAGAGACTGGTTCATGGCGACTTGTCTCTCTCTCTCTCTCTCTCTCTCTCTCACTGTTTAGACATCTCAACATTAGTAAACTGATCACAGAAGACTGGACTCATGGAGACTTGTCTCTACCCCTCTCTCTCTCTCTCTCTCTCTCTCTCTTTCACTATCTCTCTCTCTCACTGTTTAGATATCACAAGATTGGTAAATGTTCAGACGGGATTCATGTGCGACTTCCTCTCTCTCTCTCATTCTCTCTGCCTCCCTCACTGTTTAGAATTTGAACATAGAAACTGATCAGAGCAATTCATGTGGCGACTCGTCCTCTCTCTCTCTCTCTCCTTCTCTCTCTCGCTCCCTCCCTCACTGTTTAGATATTTGAACATAGGAAACTGATCACAGAAGACAGGATTCATGTAGGCGACTCGTCCCTCTCTCTTCTCTCTCTCTCTCCGCCCCCTCCTCTCTCTCTCCTCGCCCCTCCCTCTCTCTCTGTTTAGATATCTGAGCATGGGAAAGTGCACAGAAGAGCAATTTTTAAAAATCAGATCTACTGCAAGATTGTTTCAACTTGTACAACAACACAAGCACAACAACAACAACACAAGCACAACAACAACACAAGAACAACTTGGTAGGATATGACAAAAGATGATCTGTACGAGACATAAAGCGATGCGAGAAAATATCTTCATTATCAACTTCTTCGTGACGACCACCCTTATCAACGACAGATGGTCGCGTGCATTCAGTTTTATCACGCAGAACGGTTTGGCGAATCGATTGCTAATTTCTAATGATGGACAGCTGTCCTATATCTTTGTCTATCGGTCATCATTCGGCATGTGTTCCACAGCAATGCTAGTATTTTGTGAGCTCCTGGGGTTCAAAATGAGGACAACATCACATTTACAGAGTTATATACTTACTGACTCACGATTTATCATTTTAAAATGTACAATTTACTTGCAAACTCTGAACAACAAGGTTACGATTGAATTGGGTCTCGTTGGATACCGCCCGAGTGGTTATCGGGTCCAAATTTGGGGTGTAAAGAAATGAACCACTGTTACCTGCCATGCATGTCGTAAAAGGCGGCTAAGGAGGTTTGGTTGAAATCGGATGCATGTGTCCGCTATGGAATGCTAACCCGAAACAAATGCTTGCAGAAAACAGATGCACCAAGCCGTAAGGCGCATAACATGGTGCAACGACCCCTCACAATGAGGAATGGGATAACGGATTCTACGGAGGCCAATCTGCCTTGGAGATTTAGCCACGCAGTAAGAATGTCAGACCTACCACCACGAGGATGGCAAAACTTACTGCGGGAAGAGGTCGGCACAAACAGGAAGCAGAAATCATAGGAATTATATCCTACAGAACTGCCCCTAGTATGCAGACTTGAGAAGAAAGAGGTGGCCCACTTACACTATCGTCCAAGACAAACTGTATGGCGTGGCTGATAATCTGAGGCAGACGGCTGCCTTTATTAGAGAATCCGAAATCCCAATCTAGTGAGAATGCAGAAGAAGAAGATTTAGATACCAACTTTATTCCACGCAAAATTTATGAGTTCCTTCATTTCGCGACACAAGAATAGGACAACTGAGATGACAAATAAATAACGATCAATGATTAACAGGATTGATTGATTGATTGAACAATCATCATTACACTTCGGTGAGTAGCCAGGTGTGCTGCAATCTCTTTCTTAAACAGGAAGATCTTAGCTACAGCGCATGATCTCTGTAGCACCGGCGAGTGTCCCCGATGTAACTTTGAAGATGAAGATATTTTATGTATGAATTTTATTATTAATCTTTTCTAATGAATTTTGTCCGGGCAGAGTCTTTCCGGTTTGTTCTTCTCGATTTTGAACTCTCAAGGGTTCTTTTACGTGCTCAAATTGAACACGGGACCTATGTTTTATCGTCCGTCTCCGATATGACTAGAAACTCGATCTCACCTACACTGAGAACAGGGATCTATGGACTAACAGGAACAATCAGCATGCATGCTATCTAGCAGGTTCTGTGCGATGGTTAGCACACGTAGGTATGTCCAGAGTGATATGTTATCGTAGGTATGTCCAGAGTGATATGTTATCGTAGGTATGTCCAGCGTGATATGTTATTGTAGGTATGTCCAGCGTGATATGTTATTGTAGATGTGTCCAGCGTGATATGTTATTGTAGGTGTGTCCAGCGTGATATGTTATTGTAGATGTATCCAGCGTGATATGTTATCGTAGGTATGTCCAGCGTGATATGTTATCGTAGGTATGTCCAGCGTGATATGTTATTGTAGGTATGTCCAGCGTGATATGTTATTGTAGATGTGTCCAGCGTGATATGTTATTGTAGATGTGTCCAGCGTGATATGTTATTGTAGGTGTGTCCAGCGTGATATGTTATCGTAGGTATGTCCAGCGTGATATGTTATCGTAGGTATGTCCAGCGTGATATGTTATTGTAGGTATGTCCAGCGTGATATGTTATTGTAGATGTGTCCAGCGTGATATGTTATTGTAGATATGTCCAGCGTGATATGTTATTGTACATGTGTCCAGCGTGATATGTTATTGTAGGTATGTCCAGAGTGATATGTTATTGTAGGTATGTCCAGCGTGATATGTTATCGTAGGTATGTCCAGCGTGATATGTTATTGTAGGTATGTCCAGCGTGATATGTTATTGTAGATATGTCCAGCGTGATATGTTATTGTAGGTATGTCCAGCGTGATATGTTATCGTAGGTGTGTCCAGCGTGATATGTTATTGTAGGTATGTCCAGCGTGATATGTTATCGTAGGTGTGTCCAGCGTGATATGTTATTGTAGGTATGTCCAGCGTGATATGTTATTGTAGGTGTGTCCAGCGTGATATGTTATCGTAGGTATGTCCAGCGTGATATGTTATTGTAGATGTGTCCAGCGTGATATGTTATTGTAGGTATGTCCAGCGTGATATGTTATTGTAGGTATGTCCAGCGTGATATGTTATTGTAGATATGTCCAGCGTGATATGTTATTGTAGGTATGTCCAGCGTGATATGTTATTGTAGGTATGTCCAGCGTGATATGTTATTGTAGGTATGTCCAGCGTGATATGTTATTGTAGGTATGTCCAGCGTGATATGTTATTGTAGGTATGTCCAGCGTGATATGTTATCTATGAAATCGTCAATAATAACCCATACCTCTAGTTATGTCACTCTCTTCTCGCTATACGTTTTCCTGATCACTATACCCCTCTTCTCCTCACTATACCCCTCTTCTCCTCACTATACCCCTCTTCTCCTCACTATACCCCTCTTCTCCTCACTATACCCCTCTTCTCCTCACTATGCCCCTCTTCTCCTCACTATACGACTACTCTCCTCACTATACGCCTCTTCCCCTCACTATACCCCTCACTATACGCTTCTTCTCCACACTATGCCCCTCTTCTCTCACACTATGCCCTCTTCCTCACTATGCCCCCCACTATACGCTTCTTCTCCACACTATGCCCCTCTTCCCCTCACTATGACCCTCACTATACGCCTGTTCCCCTCACTATGCCCCTCACTATACGCTTCTTCTCCTCACTATGCCCCTCACTATACGCCTTCTTCTCACACTATGCCCCTCACTATACGCTTCTTCTCCACACTATGCCCCTCTTCTCCACACTATGCCCTCTTCTCACACTATGCCCTCTTCTCCTCACTATGCCCCTCACTATACGCTTCTTCTCCACACTATGCCCTCTTCTCACACTATACCCTCTTCTCCTCACTATACCCTCTTCTCCTCACTATACCCTCTTCTCACTATGCCCTCTTCTCCTCACTATGACTACTCTCTCACTATACGCCTCTTCCCTCACTATACCCCTCACTATACGCTTCTTCTCCACACTATGCCCTCTCCACACTATGCCCTCTTCCCCTCACTATGCCCCTCACTATACGCTTCTTCTCCACACTATGCCCTCTTCCCTCACTATGACCCTCACTATACGTCTGTTCCCCTCACTATGCCCCTCACTATACGCTTCTTCTCCTCACTATGCCCCTCACTATACGCTTCTTCTCCACACTATGCCCCTCTTCCCTCACGATGCCCCTCTTCCCTTACTATGCCCCTCACTATACGCTTCTTCTCCACACTATGCCCTCACTATACGCTTCTTCTCCACACTATGCCCTCTTCTCCACACTATGCCCTCTTCTCACACTATGCCCCTTCTCCTCACTATGCCCCTCACTATACGCTTCTTCTCCACACTATGCCCCTCTTCTCCACACTATGCCCCTCTTCTCACACTATGCCCTCTTCCCCTCATTATGCCCCTCACTATACGCCTCTTCCCCTCACTATGCCCCTCACTATATGCCTCTTCTCACTATGCCCCTCACTATACGCCTCTTCCCCTCACTATGCCCCTCACTATACGCTTCTTCTCCACACTATGCCCTCTTCCCTCACTATGCCCCTCACTATACGTTTCTTCCCTCACTATACCCCTCACTATACGCCTCTTCCCCTCACTATGCCCCTCACTATACGCTTCTTCCCTCACTATGCCCTCACTTATGCTTCTTCCTCACTATGCCCTCACTATACGCCTCTTCCCTCACTATGCCCCTCACTTTACGCTTCTTCCCACTATGCCCCTCTTCCCTCACTATGCCCTCACTATGCCCCTCACTATGCCCCTCTTCTCCTCACTATGCCCCTCACTTGCTTCTCTCCCACTTGCCTCTTCCCCTCATTATACGCCTCTTCCCCTCACTATGCCCCTCTTGCCCTCACTATGCCCTCTTCCCTCACTATGCCCCTCTTCCCTCACTATGCCCTCTTCCCTCACTATG
This sequence comes from Arion vulgaris, assembly GCA_020796225.1. Lineage (NCBI taxonomy): Eukaryota > Metazoa > Mollusca > Gastropoda > Stylommatophora > Arionidae > Arion > Arion vulgaris. Next base: position 35,544,640 of record CM036769.1, on the reverse strand, counting down.
CCCCTCACTATACGCCTCTTCCCCTCACTATGCCCCTCACTATACGCTTCTTCTCCACACTATGCCCCTCTTCCCCTCACTTTGCCCCTCACTATACGCTTCTTCCCCTCACTATGCCCCCTACTATACGCCCTTCCCTCACTATGCCCCTCACTATACGCTTCTTCTCCACACTATGCCCTCTTCCCCTCACTATGCCCCTCACTATACGTTTCTTCCCCTCACTATACCCCTCACTATACGCCTCTTCCCCTCACTATGCCCCTCACTATCGCTTCTTCCCTCACTATGCCCCTCACTATATGCTTCTTCCCTCACTTGCCCCTCACTATACGCCTCTTCCCTCACTATGCCCCTCACTTACGCTTCTTCTCACACTATGCCCCTCTTCCTCACTTGCCTCCTTGCCCTCACTATGCCCTCTTCTCCTCACTATGCCCTCACTATACGCTTCTTCTCACACTATGTCCTCTTCCTCATTATACGCCTTCCCCTCACTATGCCCTCTTGCCCTCACTATGCCCCTCTTCCCTCACTATGCCCTCTTCCCTCACTATGCCCTCTTCCTCACTATGCCCCTCACTATCGCCTCTTCCCCTCACTTGCCCTCACTATACGCTTCTTCTCCACACTATGCCCTCTTCCCTCACTTTGCCCCTCACTATACGCCTCTTCCCCTCACTATGCCCCTCACTATACGCCTCTTCCCCTCACTATGCCCCTCACTATACGCCTCTTCCTCACTATGCCCCTCACTATACGTCTCTTCCCTCACTATGCCCCTCACTATACGCTTCTTCTCCACACTATGTCCCTCTTCCCTCACTATGCCCCTCACTATACGCTTCTTCTCCACACTATGTCCCTCTTCCCTCACTATGCCCCTCACTATACGCTTCTTCTCACACTATGCCCCTCTTCCTCACTATGCCCCTCACTATCGCTCTTCTCCACACTATGCCCTCTTCCCTCACTATACCCCTCACTATACGCTTTTCTCACACTATGTCCTCTTCCCCTCACTATGCACCTCACTATACGCTTCTCCACACTATGTCCCTCTTCCCCTCACTATGCCCCTCACTATACGCTTCTTCTCACACTATGCCCTCTTCCCTCACTATGCCCCTCACTATACGCTTCTTCTCACACTATGCCCTCACTATACGCTTCTTCCCTCACTATGCCCCTCACTATACGCTTCTTCCCTCACTATGCCCTCACTATGCCCTCACTATGCCCCACTATGCGCTCTTACACAAACGCAGGCTATTATATATAAGAAAATGAATAATTAAAATAATAAATTCGACTCCATGGCAAACCGGACCTCAACACGCTGAACACGGGAGCATTATACAGCATGAGAAACACACAATTAAGTCGATATTTCTGCGGGCCTTTGTGTTCTGAGTACTTCTGCGTTGTCTGCCGTCATAAAAAGCCAATATTCGTGTGTGCTCACATTGCCAGGTCCAGCTATCAACATAAAGTAGAGATTTCTCGCTGTCACCTCAAAGAGGCGACTAGAGATCAAACACAGAGCACATCACACAAATCTCCATAGCGAATGCATTGATCCAACTGTAATAGACCGGTACATGAACAAACTACTTCTAGCATGCACGATATAATTAGAATATCAAGACAATAAAGAAAATACATGGCACAAGAAGTTAACTCTTAGTGGACCAAGCGCCACGCTAAGTGGCGTTTGAAGTGGACGCGTTTTTACATTCCGCCACGCTAAGTGGCGTTTAGTTATCAAAACGATGAAAGCTACTTAGCATAAAAAAGAAATGACTATGAATCTGGTCCCCTAAGAGTTTAATTTAATTTTAATCACGGACAGTATGTTCTTTCGAATTTTTGTTTTTTTGTTTTGTTTCAGGTCAAAACCTTCATACAGAGAAAATCTGCAGTAGACTGGAAGACAAACACTGGATATGATTATGGAAAAGACTTCCTCAAAGACCTAAGCAGAACAGACGAGGTCACTATATTTCGACTACGTACCGGACACTGCAAACTACACAAACACATATAATAATAATGTCCTCTCGTACCGTTATACGTTACATGGGCCTGCAAGTAATTTCTCCATACCGCTCTATCCTGGGCAACTCGCTCAATCTCCTACATGGAACTGAGACCGATATTTCTTGCCAAAGATTTATATAGACTAGGAATACGTCAAACAGCTTTCTGCCAGTGTCAGCAGGCGGAACAGACACCGGAGCATATCCTGCAAGACTGTCACTTACTGTTTGAGCTGAGAAACAACATGTTGTCACACCCAGTCGACCTAAAAACTAAGCTTTGGGAAACCTGACAGACCTGAAGCTAACTGCCAAGTCTGTGGTTCACAGTAAATTAAGCGCATGACCAGAGATCGCTGAAGAAGAAGAATGAAAGTGCTACATAAAAAATATTAGATCGCATTTGATAAAGAAAATAAAAAACTAAAGATATCCTAGAAAATCCTAATGTTAGTTATCCTAACATTGTTAGTTATCCTAACATTGTTAGTTATCCTAACATTGAGTAACGTTAGGTCACACATAGTATCATGTTTTGAAAACTGAAAAGTAGGTTGGTCACACTAAATGTCACTAGTTTTGTTTGTTTGTTTTGGTTTTCCCGATCCAGAAGCACTTGAGCTTTTAGCTCTTCGGTTCGGTGCCACGAACATCGTAAATCTGAGGAATCTGTGGCTTTTTCTGCCATCCCGCGGAATTGAACCGCACACACAGAGGAATAGTCACCCGTAGTCCAACGCGCTACGAACACGATGGGCAGACGGGCTCACAGTGGTTTAGAGCTCTGTTTCCCAACGTGGGGACCACGCTCCACAGGGGCATTTTCATCGTTAGGGCAATGGACTCGTTCAGAGTTTTACTAATGTTCATGGTGTTGCAATACCGATATATCGGCTTTTGGATGTCTGTTGACAAAAACGAATGTTGCTTCACAATCACTTTACTGAAGTCTTACATAAACGGAATCCAACAATTACGTTACTGAATTTTTTTATAATTTTTTTAAAAGGGGGAGTGTTACGAATTGTTGAAAAGCTTTGGTGGGGCGTAACAACAAAAGGTTGGGAAACACTGGTTTAGAGGGTTTAGTAAAGGGTACTATCCAGATTATTTCAATGGTAAAGGTCACCCACGCAAACGATGGATCTCCGAAATATCAGAAACACTATATTCGAGGCGCACTTGATGGAACTTGCCAGAACTCTTCGTATACTCTGAACGGACAACAGAAATAGACAGACAGACAGACCAGAAATAAAAAGACGGGCGGGCGGACAAGACAGGCAGGCAGATAGACCAGAAATATCGTACTCAATCTCATAAAGCAGATTGAACAAGCTATACAGGATAGAGCGGTATAGTGAAATTGTTTACGAGTTCTATCTAACGTATGACAGTACTAGACAAATATATATATATATCTCAACACATTTAACTATCAATAAGTTCTTGACTTATCGGGGTTCAAAGTATGGGGTGTAAAGAATAGAACTACTGTTACCTATCATGAATGTCGTAAGAGGCTTGTAAGGGGTTGGACTTGGGTTAATACCCCACCAGAAAAAATCACTAGATAGCTACAGAAACCACAACCAGGAAGGAATATTCATAGCTTGCCATCCCAGGAAAGACCACGCAAGGGGGGACTCGTGGCAAGAAAATGAGGAAAGAGTGGAGAGATCTAGAAAAGATGGCCTTAGATAGGCGGGCTTGGAAGGCCTTGGTTGTGGACCTATGCCTCCCTAGGGGCGCAGGGTGAAGAAGAAGTTCTTGACTATATATTTAATCTCTCATACACACACATACACACACACACACACACCCAGAGAGAGAGGGGGACGGGGACTCACAAAATCATCAAAAATCGAATGATAAAAATCTCTCTCATCCGCAGCTATAAAACTAGTAATAATTAATAAGATGGCGAACATGGCGTACACATGAAGCAATACTATTTATTATTGCTCTATGCTTATTTTGTAAAAAATGAACCCATATTACTTTGCGAGTTATCAAGTTAGAAATCTCTGAGTATTTAATCATTATTTTCTTCCAAGATACAGTACTCCATTGCTGGTATCAGACTGCTAACTCTGAAATCATTATGATAAATTTCCCAACGTAAAGGTTAACAATTCTCTTCCTGTCCACAACATGGTAAATTATAAAATGTCACCTTTGAAAACGGAAATGTTCTGTAGTCAGAGACCGAGTGTAGAGACCGAGTGTAGAGACCGGGTGTAGAGAGCTAATGTAGAAATCCGAGTAATAAATATCAGAAGTAATCAACAACACAGAGGGAAACAATAGTGTCGTTAAGTAACTTTGCTTGTTTAAAATCAAATCATGATAGATAGGAATATAGACTATTTAGTCCGTGAAATGCGATGTCTACGAAAAGTTAACAGCATCAGAAAATGCGTAGCCGCCAACATGAGCATATAAAAGAAAGTTAAATTAGTTGAGAACCAGAGAATGAAATGGTTCGGCCACTTAAGAATGTAACCAAACTCCACTATATACAGAGTCTTCTACAAAGGAACATTAGGGAAAAAGGCGAGAGGAAGACCACGAAAAGAGGGTATAGCAGAATTCTGTTAAAAAATAAAAATAACTATAACCTAAGCATCTAGAGGAGCAAGACAACCAAAAAAACCACAGAAAACTACGACATTGGGCAACCATCCGGTAAGACTGTGACGACAAAAGAAGAAGAAGATAACACAGTTAAAGATGGAACTTCAATCAAATAATAAATAATACACAAGGAATGAGCATCATATCATAAGATAAGGAAATATATTTAGTACTGATGAATGAATTCTTCTTCTTCTTCTGTGGAGGTCTCTTGTTATGCGCTTAATCCTATGTGGATTATAAACTTGGAAGTAAGCTTCAGGTCTGCCAGGTTTGCCCAAAGCTTAGTTTTTCAGGTCGACAGCGTGATGCCACATGTTGTTTCTCAGCTTAAATAGGAGAGGACAGTCTTGCAGGACATGCTCCGGTGTCTGTTCCACCTGCTGACACTGGCAGAGAACAGTATAGCTTATTTCTAGTCTATGTAAGTGTCTGTTGAGTCTACAGTGTCAGTAAAAGGAAAAAGTTAATTGCATATCCTTTACTGGACTTTGCGAATCAACCCCAGCTTTTTAATGCTGTTTGTGATTTTTCTAGGCATTATTACATTCAGTAGTTTGCCATTGCTTTCTGAACGGGTGGTGCCATCGTCCTTTTGTTAAAATTAACGCGAAACAATTTATAACCAAACTGTCCGCAGCGTGATTTGAACTCAGAACGTCGGGGTTAATAGACCGAGTCACTATCCCCTAAGCCACAGACGCCAACCTAGGTGAAATATAATGCCTTGGCCTATATATGCTAGGGTTTTGTGGGAGTATTTTTCATAATTATATCCAGTGTTTGTCTTCCAGTCTGCTACATATTTTCTCTGTATGAGGGTGTTAACCTCTTGAAAAGGCAGCGGTTGGTAGGTCTTCAGCACTGCCTTCCTTAGTCAAAGCTTCGGAAATATGAAGAAGTTGAAATAGACGAGGTAACAGAAGCGTGAAATATTCTGTGAAATATCGAACGGAAAGATGACTCAACAGAAATGATGATATTCAAACGAATGCGCACGGCTATGAAAGGAAAGAAAGAACAACCCTCAAGGGGCACTCACTACTTGTGTTCTTTTTTCTTCCTCGACCACTCTCAGACGTCAACTTGAATATAATAAAAGAAAGTATTGGCTAGTCTGAACATGTTAGAATCTTCAACAAGATTGGTACAGAATGTTAACGAGAACTCAGACAGATCCTGGTTTATTTTCTTTCTCTCTCTCTCTCTCTCTCTCTCTTTCTCTCTCTCTCTGTTCTAAATAATTTGATCACTTGTATAATATACTGCCTTTGACCATTTTCTCCGTTCTTTATAATTTGGGTTTATGTGGCGTAGTGGTTAGCTGCTTCTCTTGTTTCAAAGATAATCGGTTTGCTCCCTCGTGGACTCATCGATATATTTTTCCAGAGATCCCTGATCTTAGTGTAGGTGAGATCGAGTTCCTAGTCCTATCGGAGACGAACGATATAACGTAGGTCTCGTGTTCAATTTGAGCACGAAAACTAAACCTTGGCAGTTCAAAAACGAGAAGAGTAGCCTGGAAATCCACTGCACGGACAAAATTCATAATAAAATACTAAAAATAAAATTCCTCCGAAATATCTTCAAAATTACATCGGGCACCATCATTGGTGTTACGGAGTTCGTGCACTGCCGCTGATATCTTCTCGTGTAAGAAAGAGATCGGAGCACACATGGTTACTCACTGAAATAACATATTGTCTTTGATCATTTCCTCTGTAACAATTATGAAATTAACGAATGTGAAGATAAATGATGAGCAGCGTTTAACCGAATGGATTAGAGCTCGGCTCCGTGGGGAGACACGTGATCAATTCACGGTCAAGTTATGGATTTCTTTCTGTTGAAGTATAAATGAAAAATGTTAACCTACACAGCTTCACGGCGACTGTGCTAACCATGCGGTCATTAAATTCCTCAGGTTCTCGTCCCACCTGTCCTACACCGCCTAAAAAGCGGTACAACAGGCAGTAACGACAGTAACGAAGACAATTATTTTAATGAGTGCATTGTAACCATCATCATTTTTTTTTAAATACTTCAGGACAAAAGTCCAGTTTACACGAAAAAGTTGAATTCCAGCAGCAACGTTAAATTCGTCAGAGATATGTGATATATGTGCTCTTTACTAACTTATGGAGAGAACAAGACAGATTCTAGTGAACGAACAGGTTTAAAAAGACGCTGGCGCTGGATAGGACACACTTTGCGAAAACCGGAGAGGAATATAACAAGAAGGGTCCTTGTCTGGAACACGCAGGAACAGCGAAAGAAGGGGAGGCCGAGAAATACATGGAGACGAGATTTGGAGGCGGAGATCAACAATATAAAGAAGAGCTGGAGGGAGCTGCAAGAGATAGCTAGAGATAGCTAGACTTTGTATGAGTTGGTTGAGGGCCTACGTCCCAATCCAGGGTAAAAAGGCACAGAGAGAGAGAGAGAAAGAGAGAGAGTGCTCTTTACTTCTTCTTAGAATCTTAAACGTTAAATTCGTTCACACTAGACACATTCAAGTAGTAGCATGTCCCTTGCGGAACGTCACTTTCATCACAGACCGCCTGAAAAGCTCTGTCTCTAGCTTGTTCTTCCACCTCTTCGAGTGTTATATTCAAGGTTTCTTTAATGTCATGCTGCCACCTTCGTCTTGGTCGTCCCTGCTTCGTACTCCAGAAACCATGCGTCGTCCCCTGCTTCGTACTCCAGAAACCATGCGTCGTCCCCTGCTTCGTACTCCAGAAACCATGCCTTCAATTACCGTTCTCTCCAAACCACTGTGACGTTTAACGTGTGGTCAAATATTTCATCTTCCGGGAGGATCCTCTCGAGGTTGAAAACTTCTATGCATGTCATAATTATATTTAAACGACAACTATATATTTTTCAATTTTCAATTCAAATGTTGTATCAATCCTAACATATGCCAGGATGAATTTCTCGCTGGTTGTGTTCGTAAGAACGCTCGTATTGCTAGGCTAAGCGATGGGTGTCGTAAGAAATGAGGGTAAGTGGTTCGAATCCTGTGTATGTCTATTTGTTTTTTCGGAAGCTCTTAATACCTGTACATTGTTTATTTGTTGATCATATTCTTCGCTTCCGTTGCTTCCTCTAGGGTTCTTGCAAAAAAACTCCTTGTTCTCAACATATGCCAGCGACAGTTGGAAAATGACTAAAGATGTAGAAAGTAAGCATTTGGAAATAGATTGTGAAATATAATGATCAAAAATAGGACGAATTCAAAGAAATGTCTTGTCAGCCACTAGCAACAACTTGTATAAGAAGGAGATGATGGAGATATGTTCGGCGCACCTTGAGAAAAAATTCAAGATCGTGATGTGATGGGAATACCTTGAGAATAAATGATTAAAAAATACCAGAACAGGCACTGAAGTAGGAGGAAATGGTTCAAGAAGGAGAGAAGCCCTGAAAAAAAACATCACCGAGAGAGGCAAGGAATATCGGACTCAATTCCATGGAGGAGATTGAGCGAGTTGTCCAGGACAGAGCGTTATGGAGAAATTACTCACTGGTACTGGGTACCATATAACGGTATAAGAGGAAAAGTTATAATAAATATATTTTTTTGGGGTGCAAATCTGTATTTTTTTTAAATTATGTTTTGGTGTCGCAAACATTTACAAGTGTGTGTGGTGTGTGTGTGTGTGGTGTGTGCTGAATGAACATCTTTGCACACAAAACACTGGTTAGCAGAATGGGCCTGAGCACACCCTGGGCAGAATCAAGATAGATCAAGAGACGAAATAACATAATATGAAGACCTGTCATTTCAGTGACTAGAGACCAGGGAGCAGACTGATGGGCATAGTCAGGGACTGAATAAAGAGACAGGAAATCTAATGAGATTAGATGTGATTAATAGTTTTAGAAGCGAGATTTGATATTATTTCAAGTGAGTGAGAAGTGGAATATGTGAAGCGAATTTCTTGAGTATAAGTCTAGAGGCAAGTTGTAATATTCTTGATAAAAATCGTCCAAAGCCGAATGATTGACTTCATTGCACCGGGTTTGACTCCATATAGCTCGGCCCCTCTCCCCAGAAGTGGCACGCTTAGCTGCCGAGAGTATTGAACAAAACAACTCTGTAACTCCAGTAATAATCCTAGGGGTCTCTGAAAAAATGAACTCGTGAACAGAACGACGCGGTTCGGATTCGAACCCACGCCCTTCGGGAAAACAAGGAATAGACTCAACCACTTAACCACTTAACCACAGATGCCCCCACAATATTATGTGTAGTAGTAGCACAGCTGTGTTCAGTTCACTTTTGTTTCATCTGTTCATAGATAGACTGATTGATAGGACCATCAGCATTGCACTTTGGTGAGTAACCATGTGTGCTACAATCTCTTTCTTAACACAGATAAATCTCAGTGGTAGTACACGAACTCCGTAGCACCGGCGAGGGTCCCCAATGTCATTGTGAAGATATTTTGTAAGAGTTGTTTTCTAATACATTTTGCCCGTGCAACGTCTTTCCAGCCTGCTCTTCTCCATTTTGAACTGTCAAGGGTTCTTTTACTTGCTCAAATTGAACACGTGACCTATGTTTTATAATTGCTCAAATTGAACACGTGATCTACGTTTTATAATCAGTTTTATAAACTACTTAAATATTTGGATAGATTCAATATTAATTTTAGAGCTTGACGGAGTGTATTTTTGTGAACACGGCAGTAGAGTTTCATGATTGACTGGGTATATCTTGTGAACACGGCTGTAGAGTTTGAGATTGACTGGGTATATCTTTGAACACGGCAGTAGAGTTTGAGATTGACTGAGTATATCTTTGTGAACACGGCAGTAGAGTTTGCGAGATTGACTGGGTATATCTTTGTGAACACGGCTGTAGAGTTTGCGAGATTGACTGGGTATATCTTTGTGAACACGGCAGTAGAGTTTGCGAGATTGACTGAGTATATCTTTGTGAACACGGCAGTAGAGTTTGTGAGATTGACTGAGTATATCTTTGTGAACACGGCAGTAGAGTTTGCGAGATTGAATGGATCATACAAGTGTGAACATTGCTTTCCACAGAGAGAGAGCGAAAGAGAGAGAGACACAGAGAAAGATAGAGAGATAGGGAGAGAGAATGACCGAGATACTGTTTGTCAGTGTGTATGCATGCCATCACGTGACGTCTTTCTCCAGCACTGAGAAGTCAAGCAGGAAACACCGGTCCCGTCAACACTTCGTTATTGTCTGTCTCGTCTTGGAAAACTCAATCTAAAGCCAAAGTATTTTCTTCAACTCATTTGCATAAGCGCGAGGACTTGTTATGTCTGCACTTGGACGGGAAGGTCCTACGCTAGGGAGAAGATGGACAACGTGATAATTTGCGAAATAACATAGCAATCAGTAGAACTTTCAACCGTCATATGAAGGCCTGTATGAAATCTGTACAAATGTTCGCTCGTGTGTTGCCGAGGGCCTCAAGGGGAACAAAGAATAGTAACACTGCCACCCACAATGCATGTCGTAAGAGGCAACTGAGGTAGAGGTCTAAGAAAGCTACCTTAGTAAATAAAAAGCGTCACAGAAATCGGATGTGCTGGCCTACTTGTAGGCTCATAACTGGCACAAAGTACAATCGCTCTTAGGTTCAGATTACATACAAATCACAAAAAGTGGTCGATATGAAGCGTTCGAAGAAGAAGTACAAATGTCTCATGAATGCGTGTATGAAATTTCTCATGAATGCGTGTATGAAATTTCTCATGAATGCGTGTATGAAATTCTTGAATGCTGTAATGTCTCATAATGTGTATGAAATGTCTCATGAATGCGTGTATGAAATGTCTCATGAATGCGTGTATGAAATTTCTCATGAATGCGTGTATGAAATTTCTCATGAATGCGTATATGAAATTTCTCATGAATGCGTGTATGGAATTTCTCATGAATGCGTGTATGAAATGTCTCATGAATGCGTGTATGAAATTTCTCATGAATGCGTGTATGAAATTTCTCATGAATGCGTGTATGAAATTTCTCATGAATGCGTGTATGAAATTTCTCATGAATGCGTGTATGAAATTTCTCATGAATGCGTATATGAAATTTCTCATGAATGCGTGTATGGAATTTCTCATGAATGCGTGTATGAAATTTTCATGAATGCGTGTATGAAATCAGTACGTTCATGAATGCGTGTATGAAATTTCTCATGAATGCGTGTATGAAATTCTCATGAATGCTGTATGAAATGTGTTCATGAATGCGTGTATGAAATGTTCATGATATGCGTGTATGAAATCAGTACATGTTACATGTATGCGTGTATGAAATTTCTCATGTATGCGTGTATGAAATGTCTCATGTATGCGTGTATGAAATGTCTCATGTATGCGTGTATGAAATTTCTCATGTATGCGTGTATGAAATCGTCTATGTTATATGAATGCGTGTATGAAATGTCTTTACATGTATGCGTGTATGAAATGTTCATGTTGAATGCTATGCGTGTATGAAATGTCTCATGTAGTGTTAATTCATGTATGCGTGTATGAAATGTCTCATGTATGCGTGTATGAAATGTCTCATGTATGCGTGTATGAAATGTCTCATGTATGCGTGTATGAAATGTCTCATGTATGCGTGTATGAAATGTCTCTGTTGCGTATGAAATGTCTGCGATAAATGTCTCGTGTGCGTATGAAATCTTGTATTGTAAAATGTCTCATGTATGCGTGTATGAAATGTCTCATGTATGCGTGTATGAAATGTTCATGTATGCGTGTATGAAATGTTCTATGAATGCGTGGTATGAAATGTCCATGTAAAGGTGTATGAAATGTCTCATGTATGCGTGTATGAAATTCCATATGCTATGAAATTCTCATTGTTATATGTCTCATATCGTATGAAATCAATGCTGTTATTCTTTAATTCGTTTAAATATTAACTTTATCATTTAACATATTATTTCTTCCTCTTCTCTTCTTCTTCTTCTTGGTCAGCTCTCAAAGGACGTCTTAAATATGCTGTAAAAACTTATGTGATCATAAACGCCGTACAACTTAATGTATTTAATTTCACACATAACATGTTTGAGTGTTTCTGTGTACGCAAAAATGTCCCTAGATGTGCTGCACAATATGGCCGACTTCCAGAGTGCGTCAGAGAATGAAGACATCTCATTACAAAATCGGGTTACAGTCCTAGCGATGTCAGATCAATAACCGCTGCCCTATCATTTCATTTCAACCTGATATTCTTTCTCTAGCTGTGCTCGGTTTTTTTTTAGAACTCCGGCATTGCTGGTAGTCATCAGTTCCCTTCTTGCCAGCAGTGTTCTCATTATCTCTTTCATCTTCTAGCTATTAGTTAACCAACGATATTTAATAATGCGATAGTTAGAGGAGAATGTGGAAGAATACACCCATAAACAGACGATTGGCAAACGTTTTGTTTTGATGGTATTGAAAGATTTGTGAGATGCTTGCAGTAAATGAAAATATACTATGAACTGACTATATTTGATGCAAGTAGCTTAGCCTAATGTTGACTCTTACGGATGATTTTGGGAGTTTCTTTTTCTTTTCATACACCGCTGTTAAGTCAGGCGAAAGTCATGACGCCTGGTATTGCGCTTCTTACTGATTTTTGCGTTGGCTTATATTATCCTTTTACAGGCGTCCCTCAACCATATAGACAGCCTCGCCGACTTCCGAGGTACTTGAAGCTTAGATCCTTCAAGAGTGATCGTTGCAGGATACCTATTGTCCTTATAACTCTTTCTCGGACAGAGTTTGTTTTAGTGAAGGCATAACGAGTGACTTCTCTAACGGCTTTCCTGCCTTTGTTGAGGTCGTTCCATACACAACGTAAGATAATCACTCTTTAATGATCTTTTAGTGCCGTTATTTTGGGCTTAGATCTACGCCAAAGAGCATTGGCTTATATGCGCTGACTGGGTGAGGTCGCTACGGTAAGACCCTAACGATCTCGACCCTTCTAGGGCTAGTCACAGGATGTATCACCGTATTTTTGGGTGGCTTTGTGAAACAAACGATCATATGTTGGCGGTATTTTGTGGAGTTGAGATACATGCCTCACGATACAACAGTACATGATACCATGTGCAGTTATCGAACTCTTTACATGTGATCCCTGCCTGGACTCAACGGGGCTCTGTAGCGTAGAGCATGTTAGATGCATCTCAACATGGCTCTGTAGCGTAGAGCATGTTAGATGCATCTCAACGGGCTCTGTAGCGTAGAGCATGTTAGATGCATCTCAACGGGGCTCTGTAGCGTAGAGCATGTTAGATGCATCTCAACGGGGCTCTGTAGCGTAGAGCATGTTAGATGCATCTCAACGGGCTTTGCTGATAGGCGTAGAGAGCATGTTAGATCATCTCAACGGGGATCTGTAGCGTAGAGCATGTTAGATACATCTCAACTGGGCTCTGTAGCGTAGAGCATGTTAGATACATCTCAACGGGGCTCTGTAGCGTAGAGCATGTTAGATACATCTCAACGGGGCTCTGTGCTAGAGCATGTTTGATATCTCAGGGTCATGTTAGATGCATCTCAACGGGGCTCTGTAGCGTAGAGCATGTTAGATGCATCTCGACCTAAAGTCACTCGGTTTGCTCCCTCGTGAAGATATTGGAATGTTTTTCCAGAGATACCAGATCTCAGTGTAAGTGAGATCGAGTTCCTAGCCCTATCGGAGACAGGTGATAAAACGAAGGTACCGTGTTCATGATGAGCACACAAAATAACCTTTGATAGTTCGAAATCCACAAGAAAAAGTCCCTGCACGGCCAAAATTCATTTGAAGAAAACAAAAATTCATACAAAACACTTTCACCATCGTCTAAAATGACATTGGGGACCATCGCCGGTACTTCGAAGTTCGTGCACTGTCGCTGAGACCTTTCAGTGTCAGAAATAGATCGGATCACATATGGTTACTCACCAAAGTGCAATGTTGATGGTCCTATCAATCAAACAATTCAACTCAGTGTATGCCAGGTCGAGTTCCAATCTTTTCTGGAAAAAAGTTAACAAGAAAATCCTTCCTTCTTCTTCGAACGCTCCATATCGACCACTCTTTGTGATTTGTATGTGATCCGAGCCTAAGAGGGATTGTACGTTGTGCCAGTTATGCGCCTAAAAGTAAGCCAGCACATCCGATTTCTGCGACAATTTTTATTTACTAGGGTAGCTTTCCTAAACCCTTACCTCAGGCGCCTCTTACGACATGCCTTGTAGGAGCAGTGTTACTATTTTCTGTTCCCCTTGCGAGTCCCAGCAACATACGGGAGACAAGAAAATCCCAGTCCCTCGTATTCACGTTAAGTACGCCAGAGAAAAACCCTTGGTGGTTGAAACTCAAGATATCTTTTATCCAAAAAAGTGTTTTAGATAATTGTTAACTTGCTTATCGTATGAACAGTATGACAAGTCTCACGTTACCGTCGGGGGTCTCTGTGGCTGAGTGGTTAAGCCCTTTGCCTTGCGAGTCGAAGCTCGTGGGTTCGAATCCGGACCGCGGTCTTCTGTTCACGTGCAGTTTCCAGAGACCAACAGATTGAGCCGGAGCTACGGGTTCGTGCGTAATACTCCGGCAGGCGTCCATTTTGCGGAGGACCAGCATACTGTGTAAAACCGGTGATGAGTCAATCCTTCGGCTTAAACCTTAAAGCTTTACGTTACTGTAATATGCACCAGAATAGATTTTAAGATTTCAACTTTAACCTTTGTGTTCACAGCAGAGTTTAAAGAGTTTAAAAGCCAAAGGATTGACCTCATTGCACCGGGTTTTACCCCATATGGCTCGGTCCCTCTCCGAAGAAATGGCATGCCACCTGCCGAGAGTATTGCACAAAGCACGAACTCCGTAGCTGCAGCAACAATTCTATGGGTTTCTGGAAAAAAACTGCACTCGTGAACAGTCCGGACTCGAACCAACGACATTCGACTCACAAGGCGAAGGGCGTAACCACTTAGTCACAGAGAACCCCGCAGAGTCCACAGCAGCGTTTGCTTAAGCCCCAACTTATGTGAGAATCAGAATGAAGTAGGCGAGTTGGACTATTCCAGCGGATGCTGGATGTACAATGTTGGCGATGAGAAAAAATAAAAATAACGTTGGAACCTAACCGATCATCAGTTAAACCTGCTACGCCTAGCGGCAAAAACAGAGGACACAAGAAAGAGTAGTAGTAGTAGAGTAGTAGTAGAGAGTATAGTAGTAGCAGTCAGCAGCAGTAGTATAGCACAAGTAGTAGTAGTAGTAGTAGTAGTAGAGCTAGTAGTAGTAGTAGTAGTAGTAGTAGTAGCACAGTAGAGTAGTAGTAGCACTAGTAGTAGTAGCAGATAGTAGCAGTAGCACAGTAGTCAGTAGCACCTAGTAGTAGTAGCACTAGTAGTAGTAGTAGTAGCAGTAGTAGTAGCACTAGTAGTAGTAGCACTAGTAGTAATAGTAGCACTAGTAGTAGTAGTAGCACTAGTAGCACTAGTAGTAATAGTAGCAGTGAATGAGTTTGTTAGAACCCCTGGAAGCACCAAGTCAATGAATATGATAGATTTATAAAATGTAAACAAGTTTTAAAGCGCCTCCAGAAAAACAATTTACAGTAGTTAAACACGGATTCGAATACCAACCTTACTTCTTAAGGCCCTGCTCTATCGAATCTGATCTTTCTGTGTTCTGTGGCCGATGCTGTTTGAAACAGACACGACTAAGTGAAGCTCTTTTTTTTAAAGAGCTAGTTGGTCGCCTCTGAAAACGCTTTAGGCAGTAGTAACTCTAGTTCTAGTAATAGCAATAGTAAGGTTAGCAGTACTATTAGCGGTGGTAGAGGTGGTAGTAACAATGACAACATCAGTAGTGGTGCACTGGTGGTACCAGTATTAGTGGTAGTAACAGTGACAACGTCAGTAGTGGTGCACTGATGGTACCAGTATTAGTGGTAGTAACAGTGACAACATCAGTAGTGGTGCACTGATGGTACCAGTATTAGTGGTAGTAACAGTCACAACATCAGTAGTGGTGCACTGATGGTACCAGTATTAGTGGTAGAAACAGTGACAACGTCAGTAGTGGTGCACTGATGGTACCAGTATTAGTGGTAGTAACAGTGACAACATCATTAGTGGTGCACTGGTGGTACCAGTATTAGTGGTAGTAACAGTCACAACATCAGTAGTGGTGCACTGATGGTACCAGTATTAGTGGTAGTAACAGTCACAACATCAGTAGTGGTGCACTGATGGTACCAGTATTAGTGGTAATAACAGTGACAACATCAGTAGTGGTGCACTGGTGGTACCAGTATTAGTGGTAGTAACAGTCACAACATCAGTAGTGGTGCACTGGTGGTACCAGTATTAGTGGTAGTAACAGTGACAGCATCGTAGTGGTGCATGGTGGTCGTTAGTGGTAGTAACAGGACACTCAGTAGTGGTGCATGGGTACCAGTATTAGTGGTAGTAACAGTGACACATCAGTATGTCACTAGTGTACCAGTATTAGTAGTAATAGTCACAACATCAGTAGTGTGCACTGATGTACCAGTATTATGGTAGTAACAGTCAGACATCAGTATGTGCACTGGTGGTACCAGTATTAGTGGTAGATACAGTGACAATCGTATGGGCAGGATGATACCAGTATTAGTGGTAAAACGTGACAACTTCTAGTGGTGCACTTGGTACGTATTAGTGGGAGTAACAGATCACAACATCAGTAGTGGTCACTGGTGGTCCAGTATTTTGGTAGTATAGCACAACATCAGTAATGTGCATGATGGTACCAGTATTGTGGAGTAACAGTCACAACATCAGTGTGGTGCACTGATGACCAGTATAGTGGTAGTAACAGGACAACATAAGTAGGTGCACTGGTGGTACCAGTATTGTGGTAGTCGTAACATCAGTAGTGGGCACTGATGGTACGTATTAGTGGTAGTACAGTCACAACATCAGTAGTGGTGCACTGGTGGTACCAGTATTAGTGGTAGTAAAGTGACACATCAATGTGCACTGATGGTCCATTAGTGGTAGTAACAGTCACAATCATAGTGGAACTGATGGTACCGTATTAGTGGTGTAACGTCACAACATCGTAGTGGTGCACTGGTGGTACCGTATTAGTGGTAGTAACAGTCACAACATCAGTAGTGGTGCACTGGTGGTACCAGTATTAGTGGTAGTAACAGTCACAACATCAGTAGTGGTGCACTGGTGGTACCAGTATTAGTGGTAGTAACAGTGACAACATCAGTAGTGGTGCACTGGTGGTACCAGTATTAGTGGTAGTAACAGTCACAACATCAGTAGTGGTGCACTGGTGGTACCAGTATTAGTGGTAGTAACAGTCACAACATCAGTAGTGGTGCACTGATGGTACCAGTATTAGTGGTAGTAACAGTCACAACATCAGTAGTGGTGCACTGATGGTACCAGTATTAGTGGTAATAACAGTGACAACATCAGTAGTGGTGCACTGGTGGTACCAGTATTAGTGGTAGTAACAGTCACAACATCAGTAGTGGTGCACTGGTGGTACCAGTATTAGTGGTAGTAACAGTCACAACATCACTAGTGGTGCACTGGTGGTACCAGTATTAGTGGTAGTAACGGTACAGCAGCGTATGTGATCTTATCAGGACTCTTGTTATAGCATGGGTCAGTACTTCTCGTTTCTTCCTTGTATATCTTCCAACTAACATAATTCACTAAACACTAACACACAACACTAAATTGGTAAACAAGAATAACACCTTAATTTAATGGGTAGATAGATTGATTGGGCAGCGGCTTTGCAGCCTACTTTTTTTAAACTGTTCAGTTTTTTATTTATGTGCTCAACCTGAACACAGGATCTTCGTTTTATCGTCCGTCTCCGATAGGATTAGAAACTCCTTCAATGTGAGTATGGATTTTTGGAAAAATAACCCGATTGCTAAACGCGGGGAACGAACCGAGTGCCTTTAGAAAGTGAAGCGAGATCACATCCTCTACGCCACATATATAGTGGGATTAGTGCGTAGATTATATGACATGTGTGACTTTAAATGGTTACATAATAATAATAATTCCTCTCGTTATACGTTACATAGGGCCTGCAAGTAATTTCTCCATAACGCTCTATCATGGGCAACTCGCTCAATATCATCCAAGGAACTGAGACCAATATTTCTTGCCTATCTCAGCAAAGTTCGTTTCAGGGTCTCCTTAGGTCGACCAAAATGGTTACATGCAGACCATATAACTAAAATATTAGTACTTCTCGTGGTCTGGTCTATTTTTAAGGTTCTCGGTCCCTCTACGTCAAACTCTGTATTCAATCTCGATCTATCAGTCCCCAGGTCTATCTCGATCTATCAGTCTCCTGGTCTATCTCGATCTATCAGTCTTCTGGTCTATCTCAATCTATCAGTCTCCTGATCTATCAGTCTCCTGATCTATCTCAATCTATCACTCCTGGTAATCTCAATCTATCAATCTCCATGTCAATCTCGATCAATCAATCTCCATGTCAATCTATCAGTCTCCTGATCTATCTCAATCTATCACTCCTGGTCTATCTCAATCACTCCTGGTCTATCTCAATCACTCCTGGTCTATCTCAATCTATCAGTCTCCTTCCTGGTCTACCTCAATCTATCAGTTTCCTGGTCTATCTCGATCTATCAGTCACCTGGTCTATCTCGATCTATCAGTCACCTGGTCTATCTCGATCTATCAGTCACCTGGTCTATCTCGATCTATCAGTCTCATGGTCCATCTCAATCTAACTTCGGTGCCTATACAACCCAATCGTTATAAGTCTGATCTGGTCTTTCTAGCTTCATTCTTTCAAAGACAAGAGTCTAAGTACGAAGAACAGACTTTATTGCACCGGGTTTGCACATAATGACTCTGCCCCTGTCGGCAGAAATGCAGAGTGCTGCACAAAACACGAATTTCAGCAACAATTCTAGGGATCTCATGAAAAAGATTGTACATGTGACACGGTCCGGATTTCGAACCTACAACCTTCAGAACGACATGCAAACGTCTTAATCACTTCGACATAGAGACCACTCTTCGACATAGAGACCACTCTTCGACATAGAGACCACTCTTCGACATAGAGACCACTCTTCGACATAGAGACCACTCTTCGACATAGAGACCACTCTTTGACATAGAGACCACTCTTCGACATAGAGACCACTCTTCGACATAGAGACCACTCTTCGACATAGAGACCACTCTTCGACATAGAGACCACTCTTCGACATAGAGACCACTCTTCGACATAGAGACCACTCTTCGTCATAGAGACCACTCTTCGACATAGAGACCACTCTTCGACATAGAGACCACTCTTCGACATAGAGACCACTCTTCGACATAGAGACCACTCTTCGACATAGAGACCACTCTTCGACATAGAGACCACTCTTCGACATAGAGACCACTCTTCGACATAGAGACCACTCTTCGACATAGAGACCACTCTTCGACATAGAGACCACTCTTCGACATAGAGACCACTCTTCGACATAGAGATGGTCTCATTCTCTTCTGGTCTAATCTTCTCTAATTGAATTTGGTCTCACTAAGATTATCCAATCTAGCAGGGAATATCAGAAGTTGCAATAGAAGACACATATCGAAATAGGGGGAAGACTGCAGTAAAACTTGGTAAATAGCGAAACACGTACAAACAATGTACTATAGTTTTACAAAATACAGAAACAGTGACGATAAACAGCAATGTTTATACAACCCAACCCAATCGGTAAACAACTCTTCAACAACTCGGAGCACTGGTCTCTGTCTGATATACAGGGTGTTCAAGATTAAAAGCAGCCTGTGAATGGAAGACACACGTAACTATCAACGACCTTAGGATCCATCCCTCCTGTTTTGTGGTCAAGGTTTACTCCTCTAGCCCTCTGCATAACCGTGCTGATGCACATGATAGTTGAAATTTTCTATTATAGTTTACTACCCTAGTCTTTAGCTCTCCGAAACCCCTCCACAAGGCAGGGGTTTAACAGTTGCAGATGGTACCTTCTACTGTCATTCGGTAGTAGATGACCTGCTGCCTTGCAGGTCGGCTGGGGACAGCCAAATGCTGATGGAGAGCGAACCCAGTAAACGCTGGCTAAAACCGGATACATCGCTGAAGGATAAGCACCAGAGCTCCAAATGGTGAAGATGTGACGAAGCCCACCCATACTAAGGCTGCATGAATCAGATTTCCACAGAATTTGTGGGGAGATCTGCTACATCAGTAGGACGATCCCGAGAGAGAGATACGGTAGTATGTTATGTTATGCGATCGACGTCACGGCATATTGGGCATTCCCATACATGCTCTGTCCTCCGCTGCAGCAGCCATCCTAAAGTCCATTTGCTCACCGTACCCATGAGAAGTTGATTACTATATCTCTCTCTCTACCACGAAGACGACACTGTCTGGCATGTCCACACTTAACGCCTAATTCTCGAACTCGTTCCAGTGTCTGAGACGTGCCATGTCACATAATTGAGAGCGTACCACATTGATGATACTGTAGTAGATAGAACATTGCGTACCGCATTGATGATACTGTAGTAGATAGAACATTTGATTTGACTATTCTTCTTCTTCTTCTTCTTCACCCTATGGAGATAAAGGTACGCATCCAATGTCATCTTTTCCAGATCTCTCCACTCTCTCCCAATTCTCTTGCATTCCGTTTCTAACTCTCGCCTCCAGGTGTCCCTGTGTCTTCCCTTACTTCTACTGCCCTGAGGGTTCCATCGGAGAGCCTATCTCGTGATGATGTTAGGGGGTTTCCTCAGTGTGTGTCCTATCCATCGCTACATTATGCTCCTTATCTCTTGTTCCACTTGCCGTTGTTCCGCTCTATCCCACAGTTCCCAGTGTGTGGTATTTGACTATTTAGTAACATAATCACGACGACTACTTGTCTTCAAATCTTCTCTGATCTGGTATATTATCAACATCTCGGCAGCACTGGTCCTTGTCTGCTATACAGGGTGTTCAAGATAAAAGCAGCCGGTGAATGGAGCTAATCTGTCATATATGTATGAAAATTAGAAGGTTCAGTTATGACGTAGTATAGGTCAAGGTTGTGTAACGGTATATAATTGTAGTGCGGGAAGGGCGATGAACAAATGTGACGTAGGACGAGCTAGTCAAAACCGGTTTAAATAGTAAATAAACACCACTCACTGTGTAACTGGCAACTTTCGATTTGTCAATGTGACTGCATTTATCTTGAACACCCTGTATAACAAAATCTTAACCGTTCAAATGACATGTTCCCAAGCTTAAAATCTCTTTTCCTTCTAGAATCATTGTCCTGTGAAACTATGCAAGCTCTCTCACTTCCATTATCATCGCTCCTAATTAAAAGGTTCATTAATAACTGGAGTTTTTCTAATTACCATCTGTTTAATTTATTCTTGACAAAGTCTCTTTACAAGAAAATTGATTCCCATTGAAAAGTCATCAATATTCTGAACGATATTACTCAAACACTCAAATAATAAGTTTCGCATTAGACATTAGGTCTCACACAGCAGATGGTTCAAGGTCAGTTCTGGTGTTTGACAGGGGTGTATTATGTTACCCATTTTTCTTCCTGATGGTTATCGACTTGGTAGTGGTGACAACCGAAGCTGGTGGTTATCGACTTGGTAGTGGAGAAAACAACCGAAGCTGGTGGTTATCGACTTGGTAGTGGAGAAATCAAACCCGAGCTGTGGTTATCGACTTGGTAGTGGGAAACAACCGAAGCTGGTGGTTATCGACTTGGTAGTGGAGACAACAACCGACGCTGGTGGTTATCGACTTGGTAGTGGAGAAATCAACCGAAGCTGGTGGTTATCGACTTGGTAGTGGAGAAATCAACCGAAGCTGGTGGTTATCGACTTGGTAGTGGAGAAATCAACCGAAGCTGGTGGTTATCGACTTGGTAGTGGAGAAATCAACCGAAGCTGGTGGTTATTGACTTGGTAGTGGAGAAAACAACAGAAGCTGGTGGTTATTGACTTGGTAGTGGAGAAAACAACCAAAGCTGGTGGTGACAGGGGGATTATCTGGGGACTAGCCAAGTGACTTGAAGGTATTGATTTTGTGGACGATATAGCATTGTTGGCACTCACTAAGGAGGACGGACAGAAAGAAAAAAAACAAGCGCAGAAAATCGACTGGCCAAACCAGTAGGTCTAAAAATTAACAGTAAGGTAATGAGCATAACATGTCATGGGTGCCTGGAGAAGATAATCCTGGAGGAAACCGTGCCTGAAAGAAAAAGGAGAGAAAGAACTAGAAGACTATGGGTGCTGGATGTCACTGACGAGCTGAGAATGAATGCTGCTGACGCCTGGCTTGCACAGAATATATCGTTTTTCAGGGCTGCTGTCATGGGAGCCAAGTTCTTGCAGGGACAAGGTACATAATGGTGATGATGATGATGAATGGTACTAAACGCAAAAACATAGAGGAAACTATGGTAGAGGAAGGAAAGACAAGAGGTGAAAGAGATCACATTTTTGGACAGCTTCGTAACATTGATGGAGGATGTGTAAAAAGAAATCAACGCAATAATTGAAATTGTGGCTGCAGCACTCAGATCATTGAAGGCATCCGAGTGGTTACCGGGGCCCAAATTGGGGTGTAAAGAATGGACCAATGTTACCTGCCACGCATGTCGTAAGAGGCGATTAAGGAGGTTGAGAGTTGGGCTAGCTACCCCACACCGTAAAAAACACTAGGTGGCGACAGAACGGAGAGCGAACCGAGTAAACGCTGACTGAAACCGGACATATCGCCGAAGGATAAGCACCAAAGCTCCAAATGGTGCTGAAGATGTGACATAAAACACACCAATGATAAGGCTGCATGAATCAGATTTCCAAATAGAATTTATGGGGAAATCTGGTCCATCGTTCTGGGCGGTGATCACGAGAGAGAGAGAGAGAGAGAGAGAGAGAGAAAGATCATTGAGCCACATAACGGAGGTCATCAGTCTACAAGACACTGAATAAGCTCAATATGTGTGCTCAGTTTTATTATGTGGCTCAGAGACATGGAAAACAAGTTATTGCTCAGCTTTATTATGTGGCTCAGAGACATCGAAAACAAGTTATTGCTCAGTTTTATTATGTGGCTCAGAGACAATGGAAAACAAGTTATTGCTCAGTTTTATTACGTGGCTCAGAGACAATGGAAAACAAGTTATTGTTCAGTTTTATTATGTGGCTCAGAGACATGGAAAACAAGTTATTGTTCCCGTTTTATTATGTGGCTCAGAGACATGGAAAACAAGTTATTGCTCAGTTTTATTATGTGGCTCAGAGACAATGGAAAACAAGCAACAAGACAAATAAGAAGCTCAAATAACGATTTTCATAATGTGGTTGGGACAAAAGAATATCTAATACTCGAGATCACTGGCAGCACATGCATCAAGAATATCAACTGGACAATACTGAGATATCCGTTGCACATGCATCAAGAATATCAACTGGACAATAAAAAAGATATGGAAATTGGTGGAGTATACATTGATAATGCAGAAAGCCAGACACATGCTACTCTGAAATGGAATTTGGAAAGAAGAGAGGTAGGAAAAGACCTAGAGAGACATGGAGACGAACTGTAGACATAAAAAGAGAAACGGTAGGAGTGACCTGGAATTAACTAAACTGGCATGCTCAAGACAGATCTGTTTGGTGGTCATTTGTTGATGTATTATCCTTAAAGAGATTGTGAAAAGAAGAATGCAATGTTTAAATCTGACTTAAGCATGCATTTGGGGTCAAATTGCAGATTACTATCACTATCTCTAAACATAATTATCTCAAAACAAGAAAGATGCCTTGAATTAGAGCTCAGCTTCTCACGGAAAAATTGTCTTGACTATTGCCTGATCAGATCTGTCCTTCCTCATCTTCACTGCTACAACGGTAGTGATAGTAATGGTAGTGGTAGAAATAATGGCGACAGCAATGGGAACGACAGAATCAGTAGTGATAATTGTGGTGGTAGTAGTGGTGGTAGCAATAAGGGTACTAGTAGTAGTGGTAGAGGAGGTAATAATACAAAGTAAAAAGATGAAGTGATAATGACGGTAGTACTGGCAATGGTGGTAGTAATAGTAGCTGGTATTTAAAGGGTTTTAAAGCCGAAGGATTGACTTCATTGCACCGGGTTTTACCCCATATCGCTCGGTCCCTCTCCGCAGAAATGATACGCCACCTGCCGAGAGTATTGCACAAAGCTCGAACTTCGTAGCTTCAGCAACAATCCTAGAGGTCTCTGGAAAAATTGCACTCGAGAACAGAACGGCGCGGTCCGGATTCAAACCCACGACCTTAGACTCGCAAGGCAAAGGGCTTAACCACTCAGCCACAGAGACTCCCTCTATGTTATAGTAATAGTAACTGTAGTGGCAGTAGTAATAGTAGTGATGGTTGCAATAGTAGCAGCTGTGTTTGTGGCAGTCATAATAGTATTGATGCTGGAAATGTTCACGTGACTATTCTAGGTGACATAAACGTGAAACTGGTTCTTATTCTAGTTTAATAACAGCAACAAGATCAAGCAAAGTCTTACGAAATGTAAATTAAAGGTTAATATTAATCGAGGGTATGTGACTATAGTAACAATTGTTATAAGAAAGAGAAGATGGAGATATGTTGGGCATACTCTGAGACGAAATGAAAAGGATAACAAAGCAGACATTGAAGTGGGAGGCAAAGCGTTCAAGAAAGCAAAGACGTTCCTTCTTAGTGTTCCCCTTCTCAATTAAATAAGTCTTATTTTGGTCTCTTGTTCCCAAATAACCCCCACCCCCGAAATGAGGTAGTCGTGAACGGTTTCGTGAAAGATGTGCACACATCTGTCACTCTGGAGTGTGTTGTGGTTGATTTCTGTTCATGTGATTTTTAAGTGGTATGTGTTGGGTTCGGCGTTTAAAAATGGTGCTCTGATCTCTTCTTGATCTTCTTCGCCGTTGATGTTGTCATTAGTAAAAGGTATCATACAACAACGATGAGCACATATATGATAACCGGCATGTTTTAAATATGGTCTAAATAGTCTCAAGACGACGGATTGGCTTCACTGCACCGGGTTTTACAATATATGTCTCGGTACTTTAATCGGCAGAAATGACACGTCACCTGCCAAGAGTATTGCACAAAGTACGAGCTCCGGGGCAGAAATGACACGTCACCTGCCAAGAGTATTGCACAAAGCGAACTCCAGGGCAGAAATGACACGTCACCTGCCAAGAGTATTGCACAAAGTACGAGCTCCGGGGCAGAAATGACACGTCACCTGCCATAGTATTGACAAAGTACGACTCCAGGGCAGAAATACACGTCACCTGCCACGAGTATTGCACAAAGTCGAAGTTCCGGGGCAGAAATGACACGTCACCTGCCAAGGTATTGACAAAGTACGGCCCCTAGGGAGAGAAATGGTCACGTCATCTGCCACGAGTATTGGACAAGTACGAGCTCCGGGGCAGAAATGACAGTCACCTGCCAAGGAGTATTGCAACAGACATAGAGCCGGGGCAGAAATGACAGTCATCTGCCAAGAGTAATCAACAGTCACAGGCAGGGCAGAAATGGGTACGTCATCTGCCCGAGTATTCACAAAGTACATGACTCCGTGCAGAAAGTGACGCGTCATCTGCCAGAGTTTGCACAAAGTACGAGATTCGGGGCAGAATGACGTCACCGCCGGTATTCACAAATGAGTTCCGGGGCAGAAATGCGTCACCTGCCGATAGTTTGCATAAACGTATTGATCCGGGTCAGAAGATCAGTTTCATTGCCGAAATATTGCTTACATACGAGTTCCGGGGCAAAATGCACGTCACCTACCAGAGTATCTGCCACGAAAGTACGAGTTCCGGGCAGAATGGCGTCACTGCAGATAGTATTGCACAAATGTACGAGTTCCGGGAGAGAATGGACACGTCACCTGCCGATAGTATTGCACAAGCTACGAGTTCGGGGCAGAAATGGCACGTCACCTGCAACGAGTATTGCACAAAGCCGAACTCCGGGCAGAAATGACACGTCATCTGCCGAGAGTATTGCACAAAGTACGAGCTCCGGTGCAGAAATGACACGTCACCTGCCGAGAGTATTGCACAAAGCCGAACTCCGGGGCAGAAATGACACGTCATCTGCCGAGAGTATTGCACAAAGTACGAGTTCCGGGGCAGAAATGGCACGTCACCTGCCGATAGTATTGCACAAAGTACGAGTTCCGGGGCAGAAATGGCACGTCACCTGCCGATAGTATTGCACAAAGTACGAGTTCCGGGGCAGAAATGGCACGTCACCTGCCGAGAGTATTGCACAAAGCCGAACTCCGGGGCAGAAATGACACGTCATCTGCCGAGAGTATTGCACAAAGTACGAGTTCCGGGGCAGAAATGGCAAGCCACCTGCCGATAGTATTGCACAAAGTACGAGTTCCGGGGCAGAAATGGCACGTCACCTGCCGATAGTATTGCACAAAGTACGAGTTCCGAGGCAGAAATGGCACGTCACTTGCCGATAGTATTGCACAAAGTACGAGTTCCGGGGCAGAAATGACACGTCACCTGCCGATAGTATTGCACAAAGTACGAGCTCCGGGGCAGAAATGACACGTCACCTGCCGAGAGTATTGCACAAAGTACGAGCTCCGGGGCAGAAATGGCACGTCACCTGCCGAGAGTATTGCACAAAGCCGAACTCCGGGGCAGAAATGGCACGTCACTTGCCGATAGTATTGCACAAAGTACGAGTTCCGGGGCAGAAATGACACGTCACCTGCCGATAGTATTGCACAAAGTACGAGCTCCGGGGCAGAAATGACACGTCACCTGCCGATAGTATTGCACAAAGTACGAGTTCCGGGGCAGAAATGGCACGTCACCTGCCGAGAGTATTGCACAAAGCCGAACTCCGGGGCAGAAATGACACGTCATCTGCCGAGAGTATTGCACAAAGTACGAGTTCCGGGGCAGAAATGGCACGTCACCTGCCGATAGTATTGCACAAAGTACGAGTTCCGGGGCAGAAATGGCACGTCACCTGCCGATAGTATTGCACAAAGTACGAGTTCCGGGGCAGAAATGGCACGTCACTTGCCGATAGTATTGCACAAAGTACGAGTTCCGGGGCAGAAATGACACGTCACCTGCCGATAGTATTGCACAAAGTACGAGCTCCGGGGCAGAAATGACACGTCACCTGCCGAGAGTATTGCACAAAGTACGAGCTCCGGGGCAGAAATGGCACGTCACCTGCCGAGAGTATTGCACAAAGCCGAACTCCGGGGCAGAAATGGCACGTCACTTGCCGATAGTATTGCACAAAGTACGAGTTCCGGGGCAGAAATGACACGTCACCTGCCGATAGTATTGCACAAAGTACGAGCTCCGGGGCAGAAATGACACGTCACCTGCCGAGAGTATTGCACAAAGTACGAGCTCCGGGGCAGAAATGGCACGTCACCTGCCGAGAGTATTGCACAAAGTACGAGCTCCGGGGCAGAAATGACACGTCACCTGCCGATAGTATTGCACAAAGTACGAGCTCCGGGGCAGAAATGACACGTCACCTGCCGAGAGTATTGCACAAAGTACGAGCTCCGGGGCAGAAATGACACGTCACCTGCCGATAGTATTGCACAAAGTACGAGCTCCGGGGCAGAAATGGCACGTCACCTGCCGATAGTATTGCACAAAGTACAAGTTCCGGGGCAGAAATGACACGTCACCTGCCGATAGTATTGCACAAAGTACGAGCTCCGGGGCAGAAATGACACGTCACCTGCCGAGAGTATTGCACAAAGTACGAGCTCCGGGGCAGAAATGACACTTCACCTGCCGAGAGTATTGCACAAAGCCGAACTACGGCATCAATCCTAATGGTCTCTAGAAAAATGCGCTCGTGAACAGAAATGATCCGGATTCGAACCCACGACATTCAGACACAAGGATACGGCTTAACCCCTTAGCCACAGATACCACCCACCCACTCTCCCCCTTATAATAAGGTATAGGAGACTAATGCAGCACAGTGGTATGTACTTTCAAATGACACCCTGGTACCCTTACATCCTGAGAACTAACACGATCATCAAAAGGCAGGAAGCTAGTAAATGCTAGGCCTCTTTCAACCGTATTTCCGACTTTTACAGTCGGTGTTTAAATGTGACAATCGACATACTGCCAGAATTTCAATGCTGACGTGTGTGACCTCCAGTGTCTGTGATATCAGATCTAAAATAACAAACAGATACGCAAGGGCAGTGACGCGAGTTACGCTCTTTTCTAACACAATTGGGCTAGTTTGAGACCTGTTCATGGGTGACATTTTAACTTCCCATAGTTGCGATTTTTGGAGGTTGTTTATATTAAACCGATATTTTTGGACTACCGAGGTTTCTAAGCATCAGTTTGCGATTTGCTGATTAGTTTTGTTTATCACTTACAGGAAGCTGGGCTCTAAACTGTTGCTGATACATAACAAAGCTCAGGATATTCAGCTGCTCGAACTGGAAATATGTCTTACTGTATGACTCGGAAGCGTGGCGAGTCACAAAGTTATATAAAAATAAGATTCAGACCTTTATCAACAGATGTCTTCAGCGTCTTCTCAGAGTGAGATGGTATGACCCGAGTTGTAAACATGGTTGGATAAGTACAGCACAAGGACCCTTTATGACTCAGGCTAAGAGTTGAAGATGGTGATGCGTCGGGCATACCTTGCGAATAACACAGTTGAGCGCCACTAGGCGGACACTTGAGTGGAACCCGCAAAGAAAACAGAAAAGGGGACGTTATAAACAGACTTGGGGATGGATGTCTCCTTAGGAACTGAAGGATGCTATATTATCATGGGAAAGCATATAGAAAACAGCTAGAGACCAGAAGAGTAACGTGAAGTCATGGGAGCAGGTTCTGGATGAGTGTGGGAGCAGCCGACAGTGTCAATAGTAATGGTCTCAAAACTCACGACGATAGGCAGAGGATCTCTATAATAGAGGCAATGGAAAGAGAGAGCGTGACAATACAGGTCCCTGCCAGGAAGGAAAGCAATGACAGACTACCTTCCAAGGGAAATGTCTTGATACCCTAAACAGTAAGGATATGAAAACAAAGATCAGAATACTTAGAGTATACATATTCCCAGTGGCACAAATGTATGTGAAGAATTGACATTTAACAAGGCAGTGGAAAAACATATATATGCCTTTTGAATATAAGTGTTACAAAAGAGTCCTCCGTATATCATGAACAGAGAAGAGAACAAATAGATCTATTCCAGATCAATTCAAAATGTAACCAAAAATACTGGCTGAAGCTACAAATAAGAATGAGAAAATTGAAGTATTGTGGATATATAAAAAGACACGAAGGGTTGGAGAAGACCATTATGGAAGGTGAGATCATAGCAAATAGTAGAAGAGGAAGACCACGGAGAAGATGGATTCAGGGTGTAACATGATTTGAGCATGACGTCTGAGAAGCGGACGTCTGGCCCATGAGAGAGAGAGAAATCCTCGAAGGGCAGTTAGAGTGGCAAAGTTCTGCTCAGGAAAGCTATTTGATGATAATGTGCATGATGGGTACTGTCCAATTTCCAATAATGGGTGTCTGCGACTTTATAACAGGACCTCAGTTTGTACATCACATGGACGGCTTCTCTCCAAAAAAGCAACGTCTGCCAAATAGACCCAAAGTTGCTCTGGACATTGAATTACACTAAACTGGGAAGCAGCCTGTCAGAGTAAAGGAACAGTTTTGGGGACGTCTGCTGTAAGTGGTGCACTCCATCAGACTAATGTTGTACATAAAAGCGTGCATAAAATGACATAGCAGCAACGTTTTGATGCACCTGAAGATGTAGTGTACAGGTGTGCGCTAGTGGTACGTCGGGAGGTGAAGTATGATGTCTGGTCCTTCTGCAGTGGTAAATCATCATTCTTAGTTGTTGTTTGGGTTTGTTCCTTTCTGTGTAAGGACTTGGCATGGGTCGGTTTTAGACTCCAGTGTATGGGATTCGTTGCCAGTCTGCAGCTCTTCATGTCTAAAGACAGTAGAGTAGCAGTAAAGCTAGACAGTTTAAGTTGGAGACAAGAGTTGTTGGACATGAATACATAACTGGGAAAAGCAGCAGGTAAAGGAACAGTTGGAGACAACTGTCACTACAGCAAGCAAGAATGGTGAGCCATAGATAGACAATTTGGGATAAGAGTGTAAGAGAGTGTACAGCAAGTCTATAATAAGCAACATGCAGTAGAGTGAGTAGTAGCAGCAACAGTAGCTCTTTTTTGCAGTTCAGTTTACGATCAATTAATCACTCTGTGGATATGTTTGATTTTGCAAGAACGTGTATACGTTGCAATGGTTAGTAGACCCAAAACGCAGTAGACTACACGCTTAGACATGCATCATTCAACAACTCACTAATCGCCTTAGACATGCATTACGAGGCAACAGTGGTTCTATTCTTACATCCCAAATTTGGGCGTAACAATGAGGCGATAACAGTAGTAGTAGTAGCAGTGTAATAAAGCAGTAGTAGTAGCGTACAGGAGCAGTAGCAGTAATAATTTCTTCAAATTGTATATTTATTTTTAATTCTTTATAATACATACTAGGTGAATGTCAATCATAATGGCGGAAGCAAGGAAAAAATATCAATATATACTGGTATCACTTTTCCATTCAAATTTATTTTGTTTCAAACCAATAAGTTTTTAAAAAAAATTTCAGTTGTACAATGCGACTTCTGTCATCCAACACGATAATGGTACGACACAATGTAAAACCTGTGCCGACCGGTGCACTGCATTACGTATCCATCACGCGCATACCCTGTTGACATTTCTATTGTTGGTAATATCAGCGACATACAAACGAAGGGAATTTGTAAAATTAATTAAAGAAATAGTAATAAAACAGCAAATATTTTGGTGTTTTTTTTAAAAAGGCAAGATGAAGGATTTGAACAAATGTTTTGGTTGTAGCACGTATACTTGGAAAGTTGGAAAGCAACAAAAGCTTTAGAAAGAAAATTAGGTAACTTTGAGAATAAATGTCTTAGAAGAATACTGAACCTCAAATGGTCAGATTTCAGACCTAATACACAAATAAGACAAGAGACCAAGCAAGAAAATGTATCAAATTTTATAAGAAAGCGCCGCTGGAACTACATCGGCCACACACTTAGAATGGATGAGAGAAGACTCCTTACCAATCCCTCATATGGACACCAGAGGGAAAAAGAAAACGAGGAAGACCAAGAGAGACTCTGCGTAGGACCATCATCAAAGAAGGCTCAACGATGGGCCTAGCAAACATTAAAGACCTGAAACAGATAGCAACGAACCGCGAGACATGGAGAGCTATGACCTCTGCCCAATGCGCCGCCCACAGGCTCAAGAGGAAAGACTAACTGACTAACTAACGTATACTTGACAAAAAAAACTGTTAAAATCTTGAAAAGAGGGTCAACGGTTATTTTAAGTTGATTGATATGACCATCATCATTGCACTTCGGTGAGTAACCATGTGTGCTCCAATCTCTTCTTACACAGGAAGATCTCAGCTGCAGTGCACGAGCTCCGTAGCAGCAGCGAGGGTTCCCGATGTAATTTTGAAGATGGTGAAGATAATTTTGTAGGAATTTTTATTTTTATATTTTCTAATAAATTGTGAACAGGCAGCTGCTTTCCAGCCTGCTCTTTTCGATTTTGAACTGCTAAGGGCTTTTTACGTGCTCAAATTGAACACGGGACCTACGTTTTATCGACCGTCTCCGATAGGACTAGGAACTTGATCTCTCCTACATTGATGGCTCCCCGAGGGAGCAAACCTGGTACCCTTGGTACGAGAGATGAGCACCTAACTTCTACACCACATAGAATCTTTACAGGTTATTTTTACAGGTTATTTGAAGTGGGTTTATAAATAAGTTTAGTTTGAGAGAAGTTGACTGTAGACGCAACCTGCTGCCTTGCTAGGGACAGCCAAAGACTGACGGAGAGCGAACCCAGTAAACGCTGGCTGAAACCGGACACATCGCCGAAGGATAAGCACCAGAGCTCCAAATGACGCTGAAGATGTGACGAAACACATCAATGCTAAGGCTGCATGAATCAGATTTTCAAATAAATGAGATTTATGGGGAAATCTGGTACATCAGTCTAAGGTGAGAGAGAGAGACTGTAGACGGGAGAATGAGTTGTTGGTAGAATAAATTTGAGAAAATAGAAAGCAATAAGATAAGTGGGATAGCGAAGACTACATTTAACAATGAACTAACTGACAATGGTGATACACGTAAAAATAAAGTACTGTAGTTTTTACAAAAAACAACGATACACAGCAACGTTTCGATCAAAAGGCCTTTATTAAGCAAAAGATACAACAGAAGTGAAGAATTTCACTTCTTACACGGCACATAGTGAGCATCTGTAGCTTAAGCGGTAATGAGTTCGATCACCACCCAAGCGTACCTGGTTCAAACGCCGCGGCAGGCAGTTTGGAAACAAATCGTTTCCGTGGAATTTTTACGAAAGGTAAAAATATACCTCACCGTTCAGAAAGCAATGACAAACTACTGAACGTATAAGTGGTGCCTAGAAACAAATCTAACAACTCGTTTACTGTGGTTGATGGCTACGTCCTGTAAAGGATATGCCACGATTTTCATTTCTACACACCACAGAACATATAGAATCTGACCAGAAATACCGAAAGGTCCTAAAATGAATTGAGAATTTTTTTTTTTATTTTTTTTTTTCCGATCCAGAAGCACTTGAGCTTTTCAGCTCTTGCCATGGACACCGTAACCCTTCGGTTCGGTGCCACGAACACCGTAAATCTGGGGAATCTGTGGCTTTTTCTGCCATCCCGCGGAATTGAACCCTCACACACAGAGGAATAGTCACCCGTAGTCCAACGCGCTACGAACACGCTGGGCAGACGGGCATGATAACTAATTAAAGCAATGTATTTACAGTAGTCAGGTGATGGGTTTATTAAGGTTGGCGAGACATGCGTAGTCAAGGAAGACAGCTTGTTCTTCTTCTTCTTCTTCGAACGCTCCATATCAACCACTTGTTAACCATTCTGTGTGATCTGTATGTGATCTCAGCCTAAGAGCGATAATACGTTGTGCCAGTTATGCGCCTTAAAGTAGGCCAGCACATCCGATTTCTGCGTTTTTTTATTTACTAGGGTAGCTTCCCGAGGTCCTACATCAGTCGCCTCTTACAACATGCATTGTAGGTCGCAGTGGTACTATTCTTTGCTCACATTGAGAGCCCAGGCACCACACGGGCGAGGACGACACTTAAGTAAGCCAGATGTAATGGAATCTTAGATATAGGGTTGTGAAACTACAGACTCTCTGCAAATAAAAATATTGACATATTTTCTTTCCTTTCCAAAGTCAAGTAAAACTGCCGGTGCCACCAGGCGTCCAGGAAATGGACCAAGGGAAAGAATAACGTGAAAGTGCGAAATATTGTCCACGGTTATTAACTCCCTTCATCAGTTAATTGTTCTAAAGAAAGAATGATGCACAGATCTGGTTTGTTGACTTTTAATTGTAGACCAGATCCAAGTCCAGAAATATATACTAAACTAAGATGTTGCTTGTTTATATAGTATGTGAGGCAGTGGAGAGAGAGATCGGGGGGGATGTTGGGTTAGGGAAAGAGAGAGAGAAAGAGGTAAACTGACTAGTGAGATACAGATGTGAAGCAGTGAGAGAGAGAGAAAGGTAGACAGACTAGTGATAGATTTACATATGTGAGGCAGTGAGAGAGAGAGAGAGGTATACAGACTAGTGATAGATATACAGATGTGATGTAAGAGAGGGGGTATACAGACTAGTGATAGACATAGAGGAGTAGAGAGAGAGAGGTAGACAGACTAATGATAGATATACAGATGTGAGGTAGAGAGAGAGAGAGGTAGACAGACTAATGATAGATATACAGATGTGAGGTAGAGAGAGAGAGAGGTAGACAGACTAATGATAGACATACAGATGTGAGGTAGAGAGAGAGAGGTAGACAGACTAATGATAGATATACAGATGTGAGGTAGAGAGAGAGGTAGACAGACTAATGATAGACATACAGATGTGGGAGAGAGAGAGAGAGTAGAGAGACTAATGATAGACATACAGAGGTAGAGGTTGAGAGAGAGAAGTGAGACAGACTATGATAGATATACAGTGTGAGGATAGAGAGAATAGATAGACAGACTAATGATAGACATACAGATGTGAGGTAGAGAGAGAGGTAGACAGACTAGTGATCGATATACAGATGTGGGACTGAGAGAGAGAGAGAGAGAGAGAGAGAGAGAGAGAGAGAGGGAGTAGCCAGTATAACCAGACCAAAGAATCTCTGGAAGTCACAGACATAAGGGTTTTGGGGGAAAATATTGAGACAATAATAGACTACTAGCATACAACATGTTGAAGGATTTTTCCCACTCTCTTGCGATCCCCACCCAGACAGATGTACCTGATCTCCCCATGAATTCTATTCATGTGAAAATATGATTCATGCAGCCTAAGCATTGGTGTGTTTTACGTCACATCTTCAACACCATTTGGAGCTCTGGTGCTTATCCTTCGGCGGTGTGTCTGGTTTCAGCAGCGTTACTCGGTTCGCTATCCGTTCTGTAACCATCTAGTGTTTTTACGGTGTGGGTAGCTAGCCCCAGTCAACCTCCTTAGTCGCCTCTTACGACTGCATGGCAGGTAACAGTGGTTCTATTCTTTACACCCCAATTTTGGTTCCTTAACCACTCGGGTGTTGAAGTATATAATGGACATCACAAAGAGATACTCATCATTTTTTCAAATATGTTATGAATAAGAAGGTTTAGAACACGCTCTGACATAGACAAAATACTATGTGAACAAAGGATGAAAAAGCAAACATACTTTGAACAGGAAAACTACAATTCATGGAAAAAATGTAACTGGTGGTCTGTGTACACTACAGACACATGAAAGGACATGAGTGCCTAGAGAAGATACTTTTGGAGGGAATGATGCCTGGAAGAAGAATGAAAGGAAGAAATAAAAGATAAAGGGTGCAAGATGTCATTGGCGATCTGAGAATGACTGCTGCTGACGCCGGTCAACTTGCACAGAATAGAGAGTTTTTCAGGACTGCTGTCATGGGAGCCAAGTTCCAGAAGGGACAAGCAACTTGATGATGATGAGTCTGTATACAGCGGGACGGATTAGCATAATGCATAAATGTTCACCTATTGACTCAGACACAAGAGTGTTGACTCAGACACAAGAATGTTGACTCAGACACAAGAGGGTTGACTCAGACACAAGAGTGTTGACTTAGACACAAGAGGGTTGACTCAGACACAAGAGGGTTGTGGGTTCAATCGATCACCCTGCGTTAACATGCAGGGAAGGGGCCTCTACCTCCAGCAATAGTGGCCTAGAAATTCAGAAAAAAGTACTTCATAACTAATCCGAAAAGTGGAATTTTATTTATTTAGTCAGTGTCTGACCATCATCACCATCGTAGTGCCGACGGTTAATGAAATACAGGCCTAACACTGAATTGCCCTCTATACCACTATGAGGTATGAAAGGGTTCCTTTATTCCATTACTTACTTATACCACACAAACATTTGTTGAATTCTGTACTAGTCAACACCAGTCCGACACATGATGATGATGAACACGACCAAGTTATGAATAACATTAGTAAATAACTTGACCCGAATAACATATGGATATAAAATGAAGGCCAAAGTTGAATTGTTCTAACGCTTTTCCTGGTTCAGATGCCATTTAGTTCCAGTTTTACCGCAACCCCTACCATTTGTTTCTTTTTAATCTGATCACCCCTACCCCCTGATTTATGGGAATCAAAACCACTAACTATTTTGTTATGCATCATATCTGAACTATTTTGTTAACACAAAGCTTGCTCCAGTAATGAACTAGAACAATATATCATAGAAGCTACAGAATGAATGAACAATATAGAAGTTTCAGTAATTCAGGTTCAAAGAAACAATATAGAACGCTACATTTTAATGAACTAACAATATAGAAGTTCCAGTAATGAACAAATATAGAAGCTACAGTAATGAATGAACAATATAGAAGCTACAGTAATGAACTAACAATATAGAAGTTCCAGTAATGAACTAACAATATAGAAGTTCCAGTAATGAATGAATAATATAGAAGTTTCAGTAATGAATGAACAATAAAGAAACTTCAGTAATGAATGAACAATATAGAAGTTTCAGTAATGAACTAACAATATAGAAGTTCAGTAATGAACAACATATAGAAGCTAGCACGTAATGAATGAACAATATAGAAACTCCAGTAATGAATGAACAATATAGAAGCTACAGTAATGAACTACTAATATAGAAGTTCCAGTAATGAACAAATAATATAGAAGCTTCAGTAATGAACATGCTTTGCAGCCCCAGCAACAGTCCTAGGGATTTAAGAAACAATTGCACATGTGACTCAAACCGGATTCAAACCTACAACCTTCAGAACAACAGGCAAACATCTCATCCTGAGAATATGTTCAATCTATCACCATCATCTCCCTTATACCACTTTATTTATGACTACTGGGTCAGTTAGTTTTAGAATGCTCATATTGATAGAATTATCCTCCCAGGTATATTGCTACGCTTATCCTCCCAGGTATATTGCTAGGCTTATCCTCCCAGGTATATTGCTAGGATTATCCTCCCAGGTATATTGCTAGGATTATCCTCCCAGGTATATTGCTAGGATTATCCTCCCAGGTATATTGCTAGGATTATCCTCCCAGGTATATTGCTAGGATTATCCTCCCAGGTATATTGCTAGGATTATCCTCCCAGGTATATTGCTAGGATTATCCTCCCAGGTATATTGCTAGGATTATCCTCCCAGGTATACCAAAGTATTCTTACAAGATTTTCCTAAAATTCTCTTAATATATTTTTTATTTTCCTCTCTTCTTCTTATTCTCCACCCGCTATGAATTCAGGCATAGTCAGGGCATCCAGTATGGTGCTTCTGACTGATTTTTGTGTGAAAGCTTGCTTTCCATATCATCATTGTCCCTCACCATTCAGACGAGCCTTCTCCGACCAGAGGTATTTTCCTCTCTGTTCTCCAAGTCTCTGTTTTCTAAATCTCTAGAAGAACTGCCCTAACACATGTTTCCTACATCCTAAGATGTGTCTTGCAGCCATAAGTGTTAAATATCCAGATATTGTGAAGCCTGCTGCAAGCTGCATTTGACCTTCCAATTCTTTAAAAAACAACTAAGATTCGTGGAGCACAAAAAAATGTGCCCAGACGACAAAGCAAAAATAACGGATAAAATAATTTTTTTAATGAAATCAAGCAGAGTACAGGATATACAGGGTGTTCAAGATAAAAGTAGCCTGTCACGGGAACCAATCTGACATATATTTATGAAAATGAGAAGGTTTAATTATGACGTAGTATAGGTCAAGTACCCGAGTCTTTTTGTAATTATGATGCGGGAAAAGGCAATGAACAAATGCGACGTAGGACGAGCTAGTCAGAACTGGTTTAAATAGTAAATAGATAAAACGCAATGCATAACTAGCAACTTTTGATTTGTCAATCAGGCTACTTTTATCTTGAACACCCTGTAGAACACTAAAGACAAACAAGATAATCATCATCAAATAGCTTGTCTTGAGCAGAACTTTGTCACCCTAACAGTCATTTGAAATTTCTCTCTCTGTACCGCTCTGCAGGCACCATGCTCAAAACATCAGTTATATCCTGAACTCATCTTCTCTGTGGTCTTCCTCCTCTCCCTCTCCTCTTTGCCAGAATGTTTCCTTCTCTATTGGTCTTCTCCCCATGTGTCTCTTTCATCATCATTATCATCAGGTGCCGTCTCCACATCGAAGGTTGGCTGCAATGAATCTCCAGCATCCTCTGTCTTTCGCCTTGGTGTTGCACACTGCCAGACTGTAACCTGTCCATTTTTAAAGTTTCTCTCCCACTTATCTCTCGGTCTTCCTCTTGCTCTTCCCCCTCAACTTTCCCCTCTAGTAAATGTTTTATCATGGTGTCATGTCTTTTTTTATGTGCCCAAAATACTTTACTTGTCTGAATTTGATTTCTCTTAATAATTGTTTCTTCATGCCTAGTTTTCCTAAAACTTGTTTATTTGTCTGTTTTTCTGTCCATGAAACTCTGCCTATTCTTCTATATATCCACATCTCAAATGCATCAATTCTGTCTTCTAACTGCTTGTTCATTGTCCATGTTTCCGAGTCATACATTAATATAGGATATATATAGCATTTGATCATTCTCATTTTAGCCTGTTTGTAATTTGTTTGGGTGTCAGCGTCTCTTTATAAGTCAAAAATAATTCAATTTTCTTATTGTAACATCAGCCAGTTTTCTTTGAAAAATACAACAAAATAATACAAATTAAAAATGCTATAATACTTACACAATGTCCATTCAGTTTCATCAAGTTAATTATCCAGCCTCTCATATCCATATAAATCCACAATATTTCACACTGCCATTTCCTGCAAGTTTGTTTATATCCAGGGAAATTAATCACTAAACAATGAACAAGCGGTGTCTGTACCCTCTTATTCCCAACGAAGATTATTAAGTGTCTATTCCTTATGAAACCACTAGAACTTGTTTGACACTGTAAATCCAAAGCAGTGTTGTTGATGATATCTCTCTGACTTGTATCTGGAAAGTATACAAAGTAAACATATAAAAATGAATTGTAATCACTATATAAAAGTGAACACACATCATATAATCTAAATTATAAAACTAATTCTCTGTTTGTGTGTCGCAGGAAGAAATTAAGAACTTGAGAACACCAAAATCTGGAACCATGAAATTTAAACAATGTTTTCCTGTAGAAATCTGTAAGCCAACATGATCAACCTTTAATTGTACAACTTATGTGCTTTCTTTAGAGTTATGAGTTAGTTAAGTTGGTATCAAAATGTATATATTTCACAGTGTTCAGTCCGCCATTATACTAGATCATTTCGCATGTGGAACGGGAAACAGGAAAAAAATGAAGTTGTCCTATTTGCAAATGGGGAATATCAATTAATTTCTTTACAGAGTTATGAGTTAGTTAAGTTGGTATCAAAATGTATATATTTCACAGTGTTCAGCCCAGCCATTATACTAGATCATTTCGCATGTGGAACGGAAACAGTAAAAAATGAAGTTGTCCTATTTGCAAATGAATATCAATTAATTTTTACAGAGTTATGAGTTAGTTAAGTTGGTATCAATATGTATATATTTCACAGTGTTCAGTCAGCCATTATACTAGATCATTTCGCATGTGGAATGGAAACATAAAAATGAGTTGTCCTATTTGTGAATGGGAATATCAATTAAACATCCAGGGTTTGTCGGTCTCAAGGGAACACAGAATAGAAGTGACCTACAAGCAAGTTGTATGAGGCAACTGAGGTAGTGCACATTGCAGCTACCCTAGTAATAAAAAGTGCTGCAGAAATTGAATGCGCTGGCCTACTTGTATGCTTATATAACTGGAACAATGTAAAATCGCTCTTGGGCTCAGATCACATACAAATCACAAAGAGTGGTTTAACAAGTGGTTGATATGGAGCGTTCAAAGAAGAAGAATTAAAAATCAGATCAAAGTTTTCTTGCTTATCAAAACATATAGTAGGTGTTGTGAACAACATAGTCTCTCTCTAAGGTTCATGAAACTTACAAACATCACCTCTCTAAGGTTCATGAAACTTACAAACATCACCTCTCTAAGGTTCATGAAACTTACAAACATCACCTCTCTAAGGTTCATGAAACTTACAAACATCACCTTTCTAAGGTTCATGAAACTTACAAACATCACATTCTGTTGAATGGAGCTTCGAAGAAGAATTAAAACATCAGATCAAGTTTCATGCTTATCAAACATACTGTAGGTTGTGAATGAAAAAACATCACCTCTCTAAGGTTCATGAAATGAAAACATCACCTCTCTAAGGTTCATGAAAATGACAAACATCACCTCTCTAAGGTTCATGAAAGTTACAAACATCACCTCTCTAAGGTTCATGAAACTTACAAACATCACCTCTCTAAGGTTCATGAAACTTACAAACATCACCTCTCTAAGGTTCATGAAACTTACAAACATCACCTCTCTAAGGTTCGTGAAAATGACAAACATCACCTCTCTAAGGTTTATGAAACTACAAACATCACCTCTCTAACACCTTGAAAAAGCTACCTGTGTGTGTTTATTTGATACATGAATTTTACAGTCTAAAATGATATGCCTGTTAAATTCTGGTATGGCACCTGGTATGGCATCTGGTATGAGGTGACCCAGTGACCTACAATATAACTAAGACAGTAGTGAACTATTTATTCAAATAACAACTTAGTTACAAGGTAATCTACTTCATCTCATCTTGGAATCTGTACACTTAAATACAAATCACAAGATTGATTCAGTACTCTCAGGTAACAAACAATCACAATGAATCCAATTACAAAGATTTTAAAAAATATGTGTTCTTGCATTTGCTTATTTTGAAATAAAACTTCACTTCAGGAGAAGAGACTAAACAGTTTTCACCTGTGTTTCCTTTGATGACTGCTTGGGATTAGGTGAGAAGATAAGATCGTCAATAATAAGATGGAAGTACAAGTACGTCAACAATGTTTATCAACTTTTTTCTTCATAGAAGAAAAGCTACAACAACACATTAACAGACTTCAGTTAATGTATGATGATTTCAACATGAATAGCTACTACAACACAATAACAGACTTCAGTTAATGTGCGATGATTACAACATGAATAGCTACAACAACACAATAACAGACTTCAGTTAATGTGCGATGATTACAACATGAATAGCTACAACAACACAATAACAGACTTCAGTTAATGTGCGATGATTACAACATGAATAGCTACAACAACACAATAACAGACTTCAGTTAATGTATGATGATTACAACATGAATAGCTACAACTACAACATGAATAGCTACAACACAATAACAGACTTTAGTTAATCTGTGATGATTACAACATCAATGCTAGCTACAACACAATAACAGACTTCAGTTAATATGTGATGATTACAACATGAATAGCTACAACAACAAAACATTAACAGACTTTAGTTAATATGTGATGATTACAACATCAATGCTAGCTACAACGACACAATAACAGACTTCAGTTAATGTGTGATGATTACAACATGAATAGCTACAACACAATAACAGACTTCAGTTAATGTGCGATGATTACAACATGAATAGCAACAACACATTAACAGACTACAGTTAATATGTGATGATTACAACATGAATAGCTACAACGACACAATAACAGACTTTAGTTAATCTGTGATGATTACAACATGAATAGCTACAACTACAACATGAATAGCTACAACACAATAACAGACTTTAGTTAATCTGTGATGATTACAACATCAATGCTAGCTACAACACAATAACAGACTTCAGTTAATATGTGATGATTACAACATGAATAGCTACAACAACAAAACATTAACAGACTTTAGTTAATATGTGATGATTACAACATCAATGCTAGCTACAACGACACAATAACAGACTTCAGTTAATGTGTGATGATTACAACATGAATAGCTACAACACAATAACAGACTCCAGTTAATGTGCGATGATTACAACATGAATAGCAACAACACATTAACAGACTACAGTTAATATGTGATGATTACAACATGAATAGCAACAACACATTAACAGACTACAGTTAATGTATGATGATTTCAACATGAATAGCTACTACAACACAATAACAGACTTCAGTTAATGTGCGATGATTACAACATGAATAGCTACAACACAATAACAGACTTCAGTTAATGTATGATGATTACAACATGAATAGCTACAACAACACAATAACAGACTTCAGTTAATGTGCGATGATTACAACATGAATAGCTACAACACAATAACAGACTTCAGTTAATGTGCGATGATTACAACATGAATAGCTACAACACAATAACAGACTTCAGTTAATGTGCGATGATTACAACATCAATGCTAGCTACAACGACACAATAACAGACTACAGTTAATGCTGCATGATTACAACATGAATAGCTAAACAACATTAACAGACTCCAGTTAATGTGCGATGATTACAACATGAAAATCAATATAGACAAAACTGATGTAATGATATCCGCTAGAGAGGAAAACACTACAAATGTCTCAAGTGGCAAACACGAATTAAAACAAGCTAAAGAATTTACATATCCGGGAGTATTTTTCAGCAAATGGAAGAATAACTAACAAAATCCAACATAGATGCAATAAAGTAAATCAAACCATAGGACAAATGGTACCAATTCTGAAATGAAAGAATGTCATCATAAACACTAAAAATGCAAAGTGCAACACAATCTTTTTCTGATTATATGTTATCAATGCTAAACCTGAACGATGACATACAACAGAATAAAACTAGTCACAACAGAGATCAAGTGTCTAAGCAGAATGCTGGAAGTATCAAGAAGAGACAGGTTTAGAAATGAAGATATCAGGAACAAAGTGGGTACAACATCAGTATTGAACTTCATTTAAAAAAATTAAAAATGAAGTGGTTCAGCAACATAAGCAGATTACCAACAGGCAGTACACCTCAAAGAGAAATGCAACCACAATACAAAGCAAAAGGTGGACTCTGAGATAACATATACAGTGGAAAAACACTATTTATGAAGCGCACACAAAAGCCTGTTCTAGAAATTTCTTATCATGACGCTGTGAGACAAAACAGGATTAGAGAAAGAAGAAAAGAAGAAATTGTACTCCATATTAACAACTATTGCCCAAACTTTCTGTTGGCACTGTGCAGAAAATAGATTTATTATCTACCCATTATTCATCATCATCAAGGTGCGTATCTTTTATAGCACATTGCTCTCTTTGCAGCACATCTGAAATTCACTGTCTCTAGCCAGTTCACCCACTTCATCGATGGTCATATTCATGGTTTCTTTAATATCTTGTAGCCATCTTATTCTTGGTCTACCTCTGCGTCCTGGGACCCTGCCCTCTAGTATTTTTCTTTCCAGGCCATCGTGACGCTTGATGTGACCCAACGTATGTAATTTTTCTGTATAGTATGGTGTTTATCAGCCAATTCTCTTTAACATTTAGTTCTTTCAGGACATCAGTGTTCTTTCTTTTTCTGTCCATGGTATTCGTAGGATCTTTCTGTAGCATTTAGTTTCAAAGGACTGGATTTTCGTTTTTAATTTTTGTGTAATAGTCCATAATTCACACCATAAGTAGCAACTGGGAAAATGCATGCTCTCAATATTTTTAATTTTAATATTTTGCTGGTGCTTTGCCACATGTTCTTCATTGTGTTTAACTTCTTAATTGCTATTGCCAATCTTCTTGAGATCTATTTGGAGCAGTCATCGTTATTGTTAATTATTGAGCCCAGATATTCATAGCTCTCTACACATTGGAGTTCTTCATTACCCATTATTACAATACTAAAAATAAAACTTGACATTGTCAGAAATGAGACAGCACCCTTAAGACAGAGAACTTGGCCTTTTAGCCACTGATTTTTTAGTAAGACAATTAATACACAAAAGTGCAATGACATTTTAAAATGCACAAAAAATTGTGAATAATGCAGTTTTTTTCTCAACATTGTGAAGATGTCAGATTTAAATGCTAGACAAAAA
This sequence comes from Arion vulgaris, assembly GCA_020796225.1. Lineage (NCBI taxonomy): Eukaryota > Metazoa > Mollusca > Gastropoda > Stylommatophora > Arionidae > Arion > Arion vulgaris. The sequence goes on along the minus strand of CM036769.1, from coordinate 35,501,142 downwards.
TACCTGAACTTGTGCTAAGTGTTATTGATATTCATTGTCAGCTTTTACCTGTACATAGGTTAATATTTTTTGTGAAATTCTTTGTACTTGATAACTGTTTGATCTTTAAATTTGATAGGTTTGCCGCATGTAGGTTACAGAAGCTCACAAGGGGAGCAACGAATAGTAACATTGTGACATACAAGGCATGTTGTAAGAGGCGATTGAGGTAGGGGCCTAGGAAAGCTACCCTAGTAAATAAAAAGCGTAGCAGAAATCGAACGCGCTGGCCTACTTGTAGGTGCATAACTGGCACAACATACAATCGATCTTAGGCTCGGATCACATAAAAATCACAAAGTGTGGTTAAGAAGTAGTCGATATGTATCGTTTGAAGAAGAAGATAATTTAGCTAGAAGATATCAGGTAAGAACTTTCTGGTCATAGTTAGACAGGTGTGGTACAGGTGATTCATGTCACATAGGTAGCTGGGTAGTTTAAACTGTTGACATCCACCCTCATCCGGCTAAACTGTTGACATTGTGTGTGTGTGTGGGTGTGAGTACAACTGATTTGTTAAACTTTTTACATTGTGTGTGTATATTACTATGTGTTTGTGTACTACTGTGTGTATGTAGTACTATGTGTGTGTATTAATGTGTGTGTGTACTAACGTGTGTGTGTACTACTATGTGTGTGTACTACTATGTGTGTGTGTTACTATGTGTGTGTACTTCTATGTGTGTACTAATGTGTGTGTGTACTAATGTGTGTGTGTATTACTATGTGTGTACTATATGTGTGTTGTGTGTTTACTACTGTGTGCATGTACTTCTGTGTGTGTGTGTTATCTATGTGTGTTTACTACTGTGTGCATGTACTACTGTGTATGTGTACTTCTGTGTGTGTGTGTAGTACTGTGTACATGTACTACTGTGTGTGTGTACTTCTCTGTGTGTGTGTGTACTTCTGTGTGTGTGTGTGTGTACTTCTGTGGTTGTGTACTTGTGTGTGTGTGTATTCTGTGTGTGTGTACTACTGTGTGCTGTACTACTGTGTGTGTGTACTACAGTGTGTGTACTTTGTGTGTGTGTACTTCTGTGTGTGTGTGTGTGTGTACTCTGTGTGTGTGTGTACTTCTGGTGTGTGTGTGTACTTCTGTGTGTGTGTAAGTACAACTGATATGTTAAAATATTTACACTTACTTATACTTATTTAACAAACATAAACAGCACTGTGCTCATCCCCACCTTTCTTTACAATAACAAGTCTTATACACACATCTGCACATAGAAGGTAGAGATCAGACATTTGTAAAGAAGCCACAATTGGTCTCTCTTTCGATGTAACATGTAACCACTCAACTAGCAACTAAACAACTTTCTCTTGAGTAAAACAAAGTTGAAACTAAGTCTAACTACTCAACTTACGCCAGTAGTAAAGTAGTAGACTACTAGTAGTAGTAGTAGTTGTAGCAGTAGGATAACTGTGATAACTCGTGTAGTAGTTGCAGTGTAGTGGTTGCAGTGTAGTGGTTGCAGTGTAGTGGTTGCAGTGTAGTGGTTGCAGTGAAGTAGTTGTAGTAGTTGCAGTGTAGTAGTTGCAGTGTAGTGGTTGTAGTAGTTGCAGTGTAGTGGTTGTAGTAGTTGCAGTGTAGTAGTTGTAGTAGTTGCAGTGTACTGGTTGTAGTAGTTGCAGTGTAGTGGTTGTAGTAGTTGCAGTGTAGTAGTTGCAGTACGATTGGTAACAATAATGAAAGTTGTAGTAGCAAAAATTAATAGAAGAGAGCAGAAAGTGTGCAGTAGTAGTAGCAGCAGTAATGGTAGTAGTAACAATAGCAGCAGCAGTAGTTGTAGCAGCAATACTGACAGTAGTTGTAGCAGCAATAGTAGGAGCTTTAAAACATACAGTAGTAGTAGCAGCAATAATGGTGGTAGTAAGAATAGCAGCAACAGTACTGACAGTAGTAGTTGTAGCAGCAATAATAGGGAGCAGAAGCATACAGTAGTAGCAGTAACAATAGCAGCAGCAGTTGTAGCAGTAGAAGCAGCAATAGTAGGGAGCAGAAGTATACAGTAGTAGCAGTAACAATAGCAGCAGTAGTAGTAGTTGTAGCAGCAATAGTAGTGAGCAGAAGCATACAGTAGTAGTAGTAATAGTAGTTGTAGTAACAATAGCAGCAGCAGTAACAGAAGCATACAGTAGTAATAACGGCAGTAATAGTAACAATAGCAGCAGCAGTACTGACAGTAGTAGTTATAGCAGCAATAGTAGGGAGCAGAAACATACAGTAGTAGTAGCAGTAATAATAGTTGTAGTAAAAATAGCAGCAGCAGTACTGGCAGTAGTATTTATAGTAGCAATAGTAAGAGCAGCAGCATACATGATTCAGTAGTAGTAGCGTAATTAATAGTAGCAGTAAAAATAGAATAGCAGCAGCAGTACTGAGTACTCACGTACGGTACTGGCAGTTCAGTAGTTGTTGTGGTAAGTACAACGGACTTGATCAAATACTGAAAGCTTCGACTAATTAAACCTTCTAATATTACATACATAAAGTTGAATATCTAGTTTTACACACAAGTCCCACACTATTCAAAACAAGTTGAACAATTGAAAACACAACACGAGACGAATGTTTATTAAAATGACAATCACTGGTGAATCATCCCGAGCGAATGTCAAACATACTTGTCGACGAAGGATGGATGTCAGATTTTCTAGAAAAAAAAGTCGGTCTATCGATGCCACTGTCGTTTCACCTGCTTTGCCGTTAGCATCGATCGGCACTGCCTACAGTCCTAGCGCGATTCTTCGATATACTTAGAACTTGGCATTTATTTTCAAAACATACCTGTTAGTTTAAAGTTGATAACATCACGGGGAAATATCAATTGCACACATACATACACACAACATTGGTTGTTGGTTGAGGAAAAGTCTAGGATAGTTGGTTAGTTCGTTCGTCAAGCTTACCGTACCGGCGTCTGCTAGTCTAGACCTGGGCCAATGGCGGGCGTTGGACGACACATTAGAAGTAAGGGGCAGGTAACTGTCCGTGTGTGTGTGTGTGTTCTCTTAGCAGGAGAGTTCACGACAGGTGAGTGATTGTGGGGGGGATGGACTTTAGCCAGTCATTGTGATGGGAGAGTTGTGTGGTGATGGATGATTGTGCTTGTCGTTTCTGAGTTGAGGTGAACGCCAGTCGCTACTCGTAATGGACTGAGTAAACTTTAGCTAATGATTGTGGATAAATTGGGTCAACTTTAAGTCAATTACAATGTTGGGCTTGGGTAAACATGTGATGGCCAGTGATGGGTTGAGTAAAGGTTAACCAGTGATTGTAAGAGGTTGGGTAAACTATAGCCCTTGATTGTAAGAGACTATGTTAACTTTAGCACAGTGATTGTAAGAGGCTAGGTTAACTTTAGCACAGTGATTGTAAGAGGCTAGCTTAACTTTAGCACAGTGATTGTAAGAGACTAGGTTAACTTTAGAACAGTGATTGTAAGAGGATAGGTTAACTTTAGAACAGTGATTGTAAGAGGCTAGCTTAACTTTAGCCAGTGATTAAACTAGCCACCTTGTAGCTAGTGATTACGAAAGGTTGGATAAACTTTTGTCAATGACTATGGTGGGCTCACTTTAATCAGTGATTGTAATGGGTGAATGTACCCAGTCATTGTGATAAATTGGGTAAACTTTAGCTAGTGATTGCAATATGTAAACATTGTATAAGTGAATTTAATAGTTGTCTTTAGTCTGTGGTTGTGATGGATTGGATAAACATTAGCCACCGATAGTGACCATTAATAGTGATAGGTTATATGCATTTCAAATAGGGGTTGAAATTGGTGGGGGAGGGGTGGGGGCAGAACGCGAAGAATTGACTTCATTGCACCGAATTTCCCTATATGGCTCCGTCCCTATCAGTAGAAGATGGTATGCCATCTGCCGAGAGCATTGCACAAAGCACGAACTCCGTAGCTCCGGCAACAATCCTAGGGTTCACATGAAAAAATCGCACGTGTATCAGTCCGGATTCAAACCCCAACCGGCAAAGACAGGCAAACGACTTTGCAATCGACACCCCAGATTGTCAGAACCGGATTAACCTAACTGCGACATTGACACGCTCATACGTATAATAAACTCTTTTAAACTAGCAGACTAGCGTACAGCTCACTACACACACCAAGACACACGCAGAATACAAAGCACTAGGTTCCCGTAAAGATTCATTGTCTGTTCTAATGCGTGTCTTTTTTTCCTAGCGAGTTTTGTATTAACAATCTTCTGGTAGTATTATGTGTACACTACAACTACACATGACACGGGTTTCGAGTTTCCGTGTAGAGAAACATGTCACACACTACGACCTAGATCATGCGACGCGGTGCTTGCATTGGTTCTCACAAAGTTGTCACACGTCTGTCAAGAAAACGGACAAAGAGGAGGACACATATCCACGACGTCGACGCGCATTCAAACAGGAATGTGTGTATAAATAAACCGTCACGCGCGGGCACCGTGAGGACATTCAAATCATCTATTTATCGCTTCAGTTTTTACGCAAAACGACATCTTTCTTTTCCCCGCGGTTATTTATTATTTGATATTCAGCCACTAATAGTTAATACGGCTTCCTGCCTATTTTGGCCCCCCAAAAAATAGTTTCCAATGTGTAATTTTTAGAACAGCATTATTCTGCCGGTATACTTAAGGCATCCTCCCCATACTATCCGACAAACCTCTCCCTTTAATTGTATAATTCGATTTGCGGCTGTTAATTACTTCAGAATAGCATCTCCCGTGTATGTTTGTCGAATGACTCACGTGACTCGTATCCAATCGAAGCTTGGTTGGATACAAAATGGCCGACATCGTCTTTCAGGGGTAGTTACTCTTAGTTCTTGTTCGGACGAGACTACCACAAGAGCCCGCTGTGCTATACACAATTTATCCTTTGTTCTGCTTTTTTTCTACATATCTTTCAATCTCTACTCTTTCAAAAGTAAACAAAAATTATTTCTTCCGCTGCTAATCCACTATCTTTCATCTTTCTAACCGGAACCAATATGCATTGACGGCACTTCCCCCTTTGAAGTTGTTAGCGGCTTCTTAATTGGTTATTCTTCAAAGAAATCAAATATGTTACTATAGTCTTTGAACAACAACATAAATAGTCCTTAAATACAAATCCCAATACTGGACGGTCTCCCCCCTCCGACATATTGATGTGTCAGCCGCGCCTTGTAGGGGGTATCTAAAAAAAGTTGACGCTAAAAATGGATCTAAAGGCGAAGGATTGACTTCAATGCACCGGATTTCCCCATATGGCTTCGCCCCTGTCGGTAAAGATGGTATGCCATATGTCGAGTGTTTCACAAAGCCAGAACTTCAATGCCCTGATTTTCCATATGGCTTCGCCCCTGTCGGTAAAGATGGTATGCGACATATGTCGAGTGTTTCCACAAAGCCAGAACTTCAATGCACCGGATTTCCCTATGGCTTCTGCCCTGTCAGGTAAAGATGGTATGCCATATGTCAGGTTTACAAGCCAGAACTTCAATGCACGGATTTCCCATATGGCTTCGCCCTGTCGGTAAAGATGGTATGCTATATGTCGAGTGTTTCACAAAGCCAGAACTTCGTAGCTCCTGTAACAATCTTATGGTTCTCGTGAAATAATTGCACATCTGACTCAGTCCGGATTCGAACCCACAGTATTCAGAACAGACATGTCTTAACCAATTCCCCCACTCCCCGGAAATTAAGCGATAATTTCTCTCACATTAATCGGATATCACCTCACCTCTGTATGTTACCTGTACAGGTAGCACAGGGTTCACAAAACTGACCAAAACAGACAAAGAAGATGTTGACATACCACAAAGACGAATAAGTTATTGTATGTTGAGAATATGTGTAGCGTCGCTTCAAATCAACTTTATTCAACCATACCCGGGTAAAATCAAAGGGAGACGAAACAGACGACAACAGGGAGAGAGAATATTTTAGACATCCTGACTTCACGGCACGGAAAAGCGTCAACATCCGAGATGATAGCAAATATCAGGGACAGAGATTTGTGGAGATCCATACTCGCCTACGTCAGCCGGCACGGCACTTGATAATGATCCCGGATTTAGTATTGTGCTAAGGGGACGAAAGACTTCATTTCACCAGATTTCTCCATATGGCTCGTCCACCTATGCAGCACGCCACCTGTCCAGAGCGTTGAACAAAGCATGACCTCTGTATCTCCAGCAACAATCACGGTTTCTTGGTCGGCATACATTTTTTAGCAGATAGGCGACGGAGGGGGACAAATTATTATTTTGTTTACTAGGCGGAAACTGAGAAGAAGATTCAGATCAGATTTCGGACCCCATGTATAAATAAAAATATTACCTTCTTATAAATGTTGAAACTATAGTTATAGTTAGTAACTTAGCAAGTCAATCACACATTTCCAACTATCATGTAAAGGAAGGCGGAATACGAAAAAGAAATGTTTTCAGAAAATAAAAAAAAATTGTTCATGGTGATGGTGCTCCCTTCCCCCCCTTCTCACCCATCACTGTCTTCGCCGCCCATGTCACCAAGGTCTTACCAAGGACACGTAACCGAGAATGTAGTTTTGTTTAAACGGAAAAGTTCGAGACTACGTCACATGTTTGTGATTTGTTACGTAATACACATGGAGTTCAAGGTGATTTGACATCACTAACATCGGTCGCGCAAATTTCATGCACATGTGTAGTGTGTAGATAATGTATGTTTTCGTTATGTTGGATCCTAAAGCCTACGATACTTAAAACAAGGACATGACAGCAATTTAGAAGGCATGAGCGGGAAGGGCGCATTTATAACTAATAAGGTTGTACAGCTTAGGGAAGGGTCATCATCATTAATAGCTTGTCCCTTCCCAAACTTGACTCCCATCCTGAAAAGCTCTCTATTATGTGCAAGTTCACCGGCGTCAGCAGCAGTCATTCTCAGATCGTCAATGACATCTTGCACCCATCGTCGTCTAAGTCTTCCTCTCATTATTCTTCCAGGCACCATTCCCTCCAAAATTATCTTCTCTAGGCATTCATGTCGTTTCATGTGTCCTAAATATTTAATTTTCCTTGATTTTATGCTCTTTAATAAAAAGTAAAGTAAAGGAACCTTTCATACTTTGTATATAGCTGAATACAGTATTAGGCCTGTATTTTTCATTGACATTGCACAAGATGGGTGATGGTCAGCATCAGCCAGCCGCCTTTACTTTCCAGAGGGATGTGGTACCCAGTTGGGCTGGTCGACCTGGAGCGGTCAGGGAAAATTACGCGCACTGTGGGAGTTGAACCCAGACCACCAGCATTGAGAAGCAAGTTCACTAGACATCGTGCTTATGCGGCTCTCAGCTCTCTTTAATAGCCAACTCTTTAATATCAAGCTGTTGCAGAACAGAAGCATTTGTTCTTGTTCTGTCCCTGATATTCTTATAGAAGGGGTCATAAGTTAGTTTTTAATATTCTTTTCTTGATTTGATCACATCACTAGACACGGTCAGGCGCCTCATAGCTCTGACTGATTGTTTTCGTGAACTCCGCTTTTCCTTTATCAACGTGTCCCGCAATACAGCGGGCCTTCTGCTACAGGGTGTTACGTTTGACTATCAGGCCCTCGCCTGATGATGTCCTGCATTAATATAATATTTCTGAGAAGGGTGAAATGGATCTGATGTAAGTGAAAAATTGTTTTAGTTGAGGTGAGAGATTGATCTGATGGGCGGTGGTAGATTGATCTGATGGGCGGTGGTAGATTGATATATATGTGATAAAGACAATGTGAATGGCGCCAATTTTAAAATGTCACATGTCACCATGAACACAAAGAGAATTTGATACACATTCTACCCCAATTATGCTATATGCCAAACCTGGACACTGACATCAAAGATAAAGAAAACTAGTCACGACAGAGTGAGTGTTTACACAGAATGCTGGGAGTAAAAGAAGAGACTCGTTGAGAAATGAAACATCAGGAGAAATGTCCTGTACAACATCTTACTGAATTTCATCAGAAACAACAAATTAAATGGTTTGACCAAGTTTTTTTTCCGATCCAGATTACTTGAGCTTATAGTTCTCGGCTCGGTCCATGACATCGTAATCTTTCGTTCGGTGCCACGAACACCGTAAATCTGGGGAATCTGTGGCGTTTTCTGCCATCCCGCGGAATTGAACCTCGCCACAGAGGGATAGTCACCCGAGTTCAACGCGCTACGAACATGCTGGGCAGACGGGCATTTGACCACATCAAATATTACCAACAGTCAGTCCAAGAGCAATGTTACCTACAGTACAGTGGATACAAAGCAAAGGCCGGTCCGCAAATAGGACGTATTGCGATAGAAGAGATAACAGAGACGACGGAAGCACTTATTTATGAAGCTGCATACAAAGTCGCCCCTAGAAATATCTTCTTATCCCGACGATGTGAAACAATCAGGATTGAGAGAGAGAACAGAAATAGACGATAGATTGAAAGAGTTACGCTGTGTCGCCGTGGCCCACAGGGAAGAAAATATACCACTACCTACAGGCATGTCTGAGAGGAAATGATGTAGGACCAAGGGAAGCTACCTTAGTAAATAAAATATAAAGAAATCAATGGCTGACCATTTGTAGGCACATAAATGGTACAATTGTACAATCGCTCTTAGGCTCAAATCACATACAAATCACACAGAGCAGTTAACACGTGGTCGATATGGAGCGTTGGGAAAAGAAAAGAAGAGTTAAATGTGACTATTATTGCGCTGAAGATAACCACATTAGATAGAAAGTGAAGAAAGAAATACTTGCTTTTAAATCGTAAATAATTACCAACGACACTGGCAAAACAACTGTGATTCCACTGACCCACGGCTGTAAAGTTGAAATCAGCAATGAAAATTGATAAGAAACTGACAGTTTTAAATAACTCGAAATTATTAAAAGTAAATGGAGTGATTTCGTTTCTAAAACTCATGACGATGGAAACAAACAACCGATTCAAATATTATAGAAAGAAGAGAAATATTAGGCATGTTCAGATCAGATGAAAAGAGACTAATCGACAAGTCTGTGCGTGGTCACCAGTTGGAAAAGAAACGTGAAGACCTAAGACCACTTTCGAAGAACCATCCAACAAGAAAGTAAACTATTGGGATAAAACATCAAAGATCTCCAACTGCTAGCAACTGAAACGCATCAGTAGTAGATCTAAAATCCCAATGCGTACAGTGCCGCTTGGACTGAAAGGAACAAACAAACTAAATAACTGGGAACAACCCTGAAACAAAAGACAGAAGAATTCAACATTCTACAATGTCATCACAACCTCATGTCACCATTCTACACTTTTCAACGAAACCTCGTTCACCAACTTACAACAGTTCATCAAAACCTCAGTTCACCATCCTACACTTTTCAACGAAATCTCAGTTCACAACCTACAACGAGTTCATCACAACCTCAGTTCATCATCTACACTTTTCAAGAAACTCAGTTCTAACCCACAACGGTTCATCAAACCTCAGTTCACCATCTACATTTCAAGAAACCTCAGTTCCCAAGCCACAACGGTTCCCTCAAAACCTACTTAAGGATGGGCGTGTAAAATCAGTTACTCCGAAATGGTACAAGAGCATGATTGGATATTTAATTACTAGGCTCTTAATGTGCCGCTGGTACGAGAGATGTAATTTAAAAATCAAATGTCGAGAACACACTATCTGTTCATTACCTCTGACACGCCATTTGTGACCATCAACACCAAGTACACCTACTAAGGGTGTTGGCAGTTAATTGATAACATACAAGATGATGGCATAAATATAAATCACTTGGTGTGCTGTACGAACAATGATTAATGTGATTGGTTATTAAAAGGACGTCACATCACTCCGGACAGACCTTTTTATAGGCGCAACAGTCTCCCCAACAGATGTCGAAGGGTATGCATACTGATGGTCCCTTGTGCTCGTTGGTTAAACCAGAGCCAACTTATGAACTTATAGGCCTTCGGACTCTGGTAAGAATTATGGGAAATCAGACCACAACTACACCACGTGATCTCGCATTCCAGTATTGATGTATATAGAAGAATTCATTTTAAACTCAACACAAAATGCTAAATCGAAGTTATATTATCCAACAAGTTAGGTTTAACAATAAGGAATAGCAATATTATGAATATTTTTCACCAATAAATAACCATAGACTCACAGAATTGAGAAACATTTTTTTTAAAAGCGTGCAGCGTTCTATAAACATAATACAATTGGATAGAAAACCGAACAAATATATCAATTTTCCAACATATTAACATTGAAGCAACGATGTTGGTAAAGAAGAGAAAATCAGATTTTTAGTCGAAGTTTGGAAGCTCTTTTATCAGTATCACAGCCACATTTATCAGAAGAAGGTTATATTCTGTGCACTAGATCACATTCAGGCTAGAGTTTCACCCAAATTTCACCCAAAGAAAACTTAAAATCGACTCTACTTATATGCCGGTCGAAACACACCTCCAGCGGGCAGCGCCATCTTGACCGGACTAACAAAGCAAAAGGTGTAACACAGAAATAACACAGAAGATGTGTTATATGTGTTTGTTATGTAAGGGATTAAACCCTTTTTAAACCGAGGAACGCCCTTTCAACCTAATGCAAACCTTGTTTTTTGGTTATATCAGAGCGTGTAGGCAAACACTTGTGCCCTATGATCGATGATAGAATCCCAAAGAACATTCTATATGGTCAACTCACATCTGGTGCTAGACAACATGGGCGCCCATTATTACACTTCATGGACACCTGCAAGCGTGATCTAACTTCATGCGGCATAGACAAAACAGTCCTCGACATGGCGATCGGCAGTGAGAGTAGTTCAAGCAGAAAAGAAGAAAAATACCATCAAATATGGAGGCAAAAGAGGTCGCAGAAGCAGAGAACATCACATGATCAGATCCAGACTCCAGTTTCACCTGCAAGCAACTGTGGCAACGATTGTCACTCCAGGCATAACCCTTACATCCACAAGAAACTGTTCAGCAGCAGAACATACTACGTGACGCAACACCTATTGTCTCCTGAGACAGCGCAGAACATACTACGTGACGCAAAACCTATTGTCTCCTGCGACAGCACAGAACATACTACGTGACGCAAAACCTATTGTCTCCTGCGACAGCACAGAACATACTACGTGACGCAAAACCTATTGTCTCCTGCGACAGCGCAGAACATACTACGTGACGCAAAACCTATTGTCTCCTGCGACAGCGCAGAACATACTACGTGACGCAAAACCTATTGTCTCTGCGACAGCTCAGAACATACTAACGTGACGCAAACCTATTGTCTCCTGCGACAGCGCAGAACATACTACGTGACGCAAAACCTATTGTCTCCTGAGACAAAGAAACCAATAATGAATGTAGGCAAACAAACAGGAAAAATAAGACTGAACTTTCGGAAACTCCAATAGCTAATCAATAAGAAATAACAGAGACAGTGAAAAACACTATTCAATAAGCGCACACAATAGCCAGTTCTAGACATCTATTTTTTGGTTACCTGACGCTGTGAGACAAAACAGGATTAGAGATAAGCAGAATGAACAGAGTAAAATTTTATTTGGTTGCTGAAGTTTTGTTTAGTATTTTCTTGTGTGATAGTTTGTCCTATTACGCCCTGGATAAAGACAATTGAGTCGAAACGTGGGCTACATGTTACCTATTGATGGATTGATTTATTGATAGGACCATTATCATTGCACTCCGGTGAGTAACATGTGTGTTCAGATCTCATTCTTACACAGGAAGATTTCAGCTGCAGTGCACGAACTCCGAGCACCGGCGAGGTTCTGATGTAATTTTGAAGATAGTGAAGATATTTATTGAAATTTTATATTTAATCTTTTGTAATGAATTTTGCCCAGGCAGTGGCTTTCCAGCCTGCTCGCCCCGATTTACATGTTAACGTGTCTATATATAATGGTCCTGCAAGTTTTGTGTTTATTATTTCAATTAGATAATTTTATAAATAAATAAATAGAGATAGCATACCTGTATATCAACATCTGTAGTTGCACTGTCAGGTGGGTGTATCCTGGGTTAGTTACGTAGAGTTGTATAACTTCAGAGATAGAGTAATGCCTGATATGAAACAGGCTGAATCCGTTGTGAATGTCGACACAAACCAAAGACAAAGAAGGAGAGACAAACTAAGTGATGAAGTATCCCAGAGAAACTCGATCAAACACAGCCTAATCGAGTCTGTGACTAACACAGGCGGCTCTTCCAGGATCTGAGCTGGTAAACGAACAACTGACCCCTTCCCTTTGTTCCCCTCCTACACTCTTTATCGTTGTTCCATTCCCTACCTCCCACCCTTCTCTTTATTTGCGCTTAATCTTCACTGTTTTGTCCAAACCTTGTTATATTATCTCCCTTGGCAGTTATCTTATGTGCCCCTTTCCGGAATATTCTCAACTTGTCACTGTGCCATACACATTATCAAGATCTTCTACACATACTAAACCAAATTATCAAACAAAAGCCAATGCAGCGCTCTTTTATTCCTGTACAACTCAGGCCTATATCCATTATACAAATTAGATTGGACAGTCAAACCCCGAGTTCACTGAACCGTTTCAATCAGCTTCATAGCAGCCCTCGCTACAATCCCCCACTACCAACACCACCACCACTACACAGAAGAAACGATGGCTCCAGAGGCCAACTCACCCTCGCGCGTGCGTGAAATCAAATTGTCTTTGTCTTGTTTGAATTTTATTTTAAAGAAAAGAGGGGAAAATTAATCCCGTGGAGGGTGGGGTTTGTTGTTGTTGTGTGTTTATTTTCTCTCCTAAACATGACAACCTGTTCGTTCCAAGCTCGTGCTGGGAGAGCTGTGCCTTTGTGCAAATAATGTTGAGAAATAATCTATATAAAATCATTAAAAAGCGGCTCACTAGCTCTTAGCATTAACCAGATGGGACACTGTCAGCTTCCATACTATTTAATACTGAGTAGTAACAACATTCTGCCCGAGTGGTTAACGGGGTCCAAATTGAGGTGTAAAGAATAGAACCACTGTTACCATCCACGAATATAGTAAGAGGCGGTTAAGGAGGTTAGGCGTAGGGCTAGCTACCCCACCCCGTAAAAAAAACACTAGATAATTACTGAAACCACAAACAGGAAAATTCATAGCTTGCCACCCAAGGAAGAAGGACACTGTAAGAAGGGACTCATGAAACGACCCGGTGCAGTAAAATGGGGAGAGAGTGGAGAGATCTGGAAAAGATGGCCTTAGATATGCAGGCTTGGAAGGCCTTGGTTGCGGACTTATGCTTCCCTAGAGAGCGAAGGGTACAGAAGAAGAAGAAGCAGTAACCACATTCAAAACTACCATCTCTGATACTATCTATCACTACGTTGTCCAACGTCGCAGGCGCCATCTGTGTCATTCATTCATGGCGTCATATTTGGTTTTAACGTTAATCAACTTTCAAGAAAACACTTTTTTCAGGTGTTTTTCCTAGCACTCCACTAACACGATCTTTCCGCCTTTGCAAATCTTGTTTCATTTTGTAACCATTCTACTGCCACCTAACACCACTCTGCATTTTGTCACTGTAGACAGCGTCGATATATCAATTATATTAGCGTTACTACTGCGCCCCTGTTGTGCCAGGGCCCACAAGGGAAGCAAAGGATAGTAACACTGCGACCTACAAGCATGTCTAAGAGGCGACTGCGGTAGGGGTCTTGGGAAGCTACCCTAGTAAATAAAAAGCGTCGCATAAATCGGATGTGCTGGACTTCTTGTACGCTCGTAACTGGCACAACGTATAATCGCTCTTAGGCTCAGATCACTTACAAATCACAAGAGTGGTTTAAAAAGTGGTTGATATATAGCATTTCGAGAAGAAGAATGTTACTATTGTTTTTATTATTATAATTAGCAGTAGCAGTAGTAACCGTAGTAGTAGCGGTAGCAGCAGTAGTAGTGGTAGCAGTAGCAGTTCATCATCATCATCATCACCTTTCAACTCCCCACGGAGCACAGGTCTTCAACAAACTTCTTCCATCTCTTCCTCTCTCTTGCCATCCCTTCCAATTCTTTCCATGTTTTGCCTATCCTCTTTATATCCGCCTCCAGCTCTCTTCTCCGGGTCTGCCTAGGCCTTCCCTACTCCTCTTTCCCTGCGGGTTCCAAAACAATGCCTGTCTTGAGATGCTTCCGGTCGGTCTTCTCAATGTATGTTATATCCATCGCCAGCATCTCTTCCTGAGCTCTCTCTCCACTGGTATCTGCTTTGTTCTCTCCTGAGTTCCTCGTTTGTAATCTTATCATACCATCTCAATCCCTCTATCCTACGTAAACATCCATTTACGAAGGTCTGCAGTTTTCTGATAGTTTCCTTTGTGGTCTTCAATGTTTCCGAGCCATAGAACAGCACTGACTTTACATTTGACTGGAAAATTCTCAGTTTTGTGTTTGTTTTGATCTCCTTGCCTTCCATATCTTACTCAATGCAATAAAGTTCACTCTAGTAGCAGTTGCAGCAGTAGTATTAGCAGTAGTAGTAGTAGTAGCTGCAGTAGTAGTAGTAGTATAAGCAGCAGCAGCAGTATCAGCAGCAGTAGTAATAGCAGTAGCACTGTTGTAGTAGTACTAGCAGCAGTAGCAGTTATAGTAACAGTAGAGCGGCAAGCAACAGTAGTGGTAGTAATAGCAGTAGTAGTGCGAGCAGCAGTAGCAGAGAGTGTTGCAGCAGTAAGCAGCGTAGTAGTAGTAGTAGCAGCAGAGTAGCAGTAGGTAGCAGTGTGTGGCAGTGCAGTATAGCAGAGTAGTAGCAGTAGTAGCAGAGCAGTGGTAGTAGCAGAGCAGTGGCAGGGAGTGAGTGGCAGTAGAGAGCTATAGGCAGTAGTAGAGCAGTAGTAGTAGTAGTAGCAGTGTAGCAGTAGTGCAGTAGAGTAGTGAGTAGTAGTAGTAGCAGCGCGTAGCAGTTATAGTACCAGTGTATCAGCAGCAGCAACAGTAGTGGTAGTAATAGCAGCAGCAGCAATAGTAGTATTGTAATCATCACATAGCGCCCACGCCTCCACATCCTTCAGTCAGATGCGCCCCAATATATATTTAAAAAAAGTTGGACAGTCGTTTCAGACTCGCCAAATATGCCGCTAGCATCAAATGAAACAGTTATATGTATCATATAGCAATTTCTTTCATCTTACATTTACGTCGGTATAATTCTAAGATTGGGCGCGAAGTTTCGCTACTGTAGAATTGATGGTTTTGCTGCAATTCGTATTGGACTGTGAGCATGAATTGTTGAACGGACTATAGCACTTAGCGTTAAACAGACGATTCGAAACATTCAACCAATATACTATGTGATATCTACTTTATATAACTTGTATTGATTTCTGCAATAGTTTCAAACATATCATACGCAGATACAACACAGTCGCCATTACTAAGACATTGACACATGTGTTTTCATCAACATAAATTAACACACTAAGTTTGTTCACACTGATGAAGATACATTTGCGAATACATCGTTTCTGCTAGTTGTTTGATATCTCTACACTACTAACTCTGTTATACGTATTTCCATATTAATTCAATTTAGCTGCCATCCGACCCCAGTTCTTTTGGTTTGTTTTTTTAACCGATCAGACGATCACTTGAAGCCGAATGATATGTAGGTGTGTGTGTGTTAGATACTTTCAAGTATTTGATCTACTCGATACTTTGCATTTACTACTCGTTACTTAGTCATTATTATCTATTGTCATCTCTTGCCGTTAAGGCAGGGTGGAGCTTTAATTTGTGTTCCAAGGCCAGATGACACGCCCTTGTTCTTGGTTTTTCCTTGGCTCTAGTGCCTGATCTCTTTTTATTGCCCGCCTGCCCAGCGTGTTCGTAGCGCGTTGGACTACGGGTGACTAGTCCTCTGTAAGTGCGGGTTCAACTCCGCGGACTGGCAGAAAAGCTACATGTTCCCCAGATTTACGGTGTTCGTGGCACCGAGCCGAAGGTTACGATGTCCATGACACCGAGCCGAAGAGCTTTCAGTTCAAGTGCTTCTGGATCGGAAAGAAAAAAAAGAATCTCCTTTTATTGAATGATATTATTGGTGGTTGGTTGTATTCTTTCCCATTAAATGTTCAAACCATTGCATTTGTTGTCTTTCAATGTATTCGGTGCATGAAGTTATGCCCATTCTGCTTCTGATGTCCTGGTACCCCCTGCGCCTTCTTCAATTATTTCATTTCTCAAGTAGTGAGCTGTCTTTGGTGTGTTGCTGTCAGAGACCAAGTTTGGACTGGTGTCATGGTGTTGGTAGTAAAATACTTTTTATCATCTGTCTTTTTACTTCCATCTTAATCTTTAGGTTATTGGCTAATAGCTGGACACAGACTTGTGAGATGCATGCTTCCATCTTTGATGCTGAACTAGTAACATAGACTTGTGGGATGTATGCTTCCATCTTTGATGCTGAACTAGTAACATAGACTTGTGGGATGTATGCTTCCATCTTTGATGCTGAACTAGTAACATAGACTTGTGGGATGTATGCTTCCATCTTTGATGCTGAACTAGTAACATAGACTTGTGGGATGGATGCTTCCATCTTTGATGCTGAACTAGTAACATAGACTTGTGGGATGGATGCTTGCCTCTGTGGTGCTGAACTAGTAACATAGACTTGTGGGATGTATGCTTCCATCTTTGATGCTGAACTAGTAACATAGACTTGTGGGATGTATGCTTCCATCTTTGATGCTGAACTAGTAACATAGACTTGTGGGATGGATGCTTGCCTCTGTGGTGCTGAACTAGTAACACAGACTTGTGGGATGTATGCTTCCATCTTTGATGCTGAACTAGTAACATAGACTTGTGGGATGTATGCTTCCATCTTTGATGCTGAACTAGTAACATAGACTTGTGGGATGGATGCTTGCCTCTGTGGTGCTGAACTAGTAACACAGACTTGTGGGATGTATGCTTCCATCTTTGATGCTGAACTAGTAACATAGATTTGAGGTATGTATGCTTCCATCTTTGATGCTGAACTAGTAACATAGACTTGTGGGATGTATGCTTCCATCTTTGATGCTGAACTAGTAACACAAACTTGTGGGATGTATGCTTCCATCTTTGATGCTGAACTAGTAACATAGACTTGTGGGATGTATGCTTCCCTCTTTGATGCTGAACTAGTAACACGTCTTTTTGTCATCATGTTATTCATCAAATAATCTGCTACACTAGGTTACAATTACTAACTACGTTACAACTACTAACTACGTTACAATTACTAACTACGTTACGATTACTAACTAAGTTACAATTACTAACTACGTTACAATTACTAACTACGTTACAATTACTAACTACGTTACAATTACTAACTACGTTACGATTACTAACTACGTTACAATTACTAACTACGTTACGATTACTAACTACGTTACGATTACTAACTACTAAACACAAACGGTATTTGATGTCATCAATAACCTCGGTAGTCAAGTATACAATTACGTAATGTGTTATCGCCAGAGTATGATCCACGATATTTAGTAATCGATATTACAGCATAAACTACCGCTTTGAATAAAAATAAAATTGTGTTTGAATTAATTTTGTTCCTCTTCTACCCTGCAGGCGTATACATAAATTAATATGTAGTTGTTTTATGAATGAATCAAATTTGAGGAACTACACCTAGTGTTGTAGGTAGATGAACACACGCCATTGCGGGCTAGCGAAATGGGGTATTGTACGTTTAGAACCGGTGATGATTAGAGTGCGTTAAATTATATTATAGAGTTGAACTGGTGAATCGCCTGCGTGGTGCCGGGAACCGTAAGGGAAGCAAAGAATAGTACTACTGCTACCTACATGTCACCATTCACAACCTGTCACCCAACACTTCACTCACTACTTACCTCCAAACACAATACTCACAACCTGTCACCCAACACTTCACTCACTACTTACCTCCAAACACAACACTCACAAACCCGTCACCCAACACTTCACTCATTACTTACCTCCAAACACAACACTCACAACCTGTCACCCAACACTTCACTCATTACTTACCTCCAAACACAACACTCACAACCTGTCTCCAAACACAACACTCATCATCTACCTCCAAACACAACACTCACAACCTGTATCCAAACACAATACTCACAACCTGTCTCCAAACACCACACTCATCACCTACCAACACACACACTCATCACCTACCTCCAAACATTGCACTCTCATCACCTACCTCCACACACTCACTCATCACCTACCTCCAAAACTCCACTCATCACCTACCCAAACACTCCACTCATCACCTACCTCCAAACACAACACTCGCCCCGCTGCATCTCAGCCAGCTACTAGAAACACGTACACCGATACGTTCTTTGAAACATCCAAATAACAAAAACCCAGTGATGTTGAACATAAAATGACTCACGCTAACGAGACACAATTTGTCTGAACATGTGGACGATCATAACATTGGAAATCTGGTCTGCCCTTGATGATAAATTTCATATTTTATCAATTACATTGATATGATTGATATGGCAGGTTCGATCATGTGTCATTTGACATTAAAGTTTGCTGGGCATAACTCCCCAGAGCACTTTGTCTCTGCCCCTGTTTGTATACCCTATTCCACTATTGTCTATACACACCTTTGATCATTTGTGCCTCACTTGAATACATTTTGTTGTCTATTTCTGAACTTAATTAAAATAAAAAAATGTTGCTATTATGTGGCTATATTGTTGAATAAATTGGCTGATAAACAACATACTATACAGACAAATTAAATACTTTGGTCACATCAAGCGTCACGATGGCCTGGAAAGAACAATACTAGAGGGCAGGGTCCCAGGACACAGAGACAGACCAAGAAGAAGATGGATACAAAATATTAAAGAAACCATGAATATGACCATCGACGAAGTGGGTGAACTGGCTAGAGACAGAGTGAATTTCAGATGTGCTGCAAAGAGCGCAACGTCCTATAAAGGATACGCACCTTGATGATGATGATTGTTGAATATGGTGTTAGGTTGATACTTGTTATAATTTGATCAACAGTAGACGATGAATAATGTGGTCACCATAGTTATTCTTTCACCGAATACATTGAAAGACAACAAATGAAGTGGTTCGGTCACTTAACGAGAATGGAAAACAAACAACCATCAATAACAGCATACAATATAAAAAAGAGCCAAGGGAAGACCAAGAAAAAGATGGATAAACAATATTAAGACCGCACTACATAAACATGGATATAACACAACACAGATGACTCATCTGGCCCTGGAACTCAAATTAAAGATCCCACCCCTATGCTAAACGGTGAAAGTGAACAACCAATTCCATCATTCACCTGGGTTGGCTGAAATCGGATGCATATGTCTTAAACGTGTAGAAGTCTATGCGTTTAGGGCCTACCAAACTAATGTGCAACGTATACACGTTCTTGGAAAAGATCAAAAATATCACAAAGAGTGATTGAAATTGGTCGTAAAGAACGAACGCAAAGAAGAAGGAGGAGGAGATCCACCTGGGAACAGACAATAGTTAAAGCTGTTCTGCTGTACGGGTCAGAAACATGGAGAACTTAGTTAGTTAGTCTTTCTTCTTGGGCCTGTGGGCGGCGCATAGGCAGAGGTCATAGTTCTCCATGTCTCGCGGTTCGTTGCTATCTGTTTTAGGTCTTTAATGTTTGCTAGGTCCATCGTTGAGCCTTCTCTGATGATGGTTCTACGCAGAGTCTCTCTTGGTCTTCCTCGTTTTCTTTTTCCCTCTGGTGTCCATATAGAGATTGTAAGAGTCCTCTCATATCCATTCTAAGTGTTGGCCTGATGACTTCTCTGCGTTCTTCTTATAAAATTTGATACATTTTCTTGTGTTTATTGTCTTGTTTTGAGAATTAGGTTGCAAATTGACCATTTGAGGTTCCAATATTCTTCTAAGACATTTATTCTCAAAAGTTATCTAATTTTCTTTCTGAGCTTTTATTGCTTTCCCCCAAATCTGGCATCCATAGTTAAACTGGAATCACTACAAAGTTAAAGATCTTTAATTTTAAGTGCTACTGGTGAATTGAACTTCCATATTTGCAATTTGTTAAGCACATGATGCCCAAAGCATTCTGTGTGAATTTCTGCGTTGTATCCCCGTAATGTCATTATACTAGGTATTTAAAACTTTTCGACTTTCCAAGAGTGAGTTTAGTTGAATATTTTCTGGACTGCGTAAGGTCAACAATTTTGTTTTTGTGGTGTTTATTTGGAGACAATTTTCCTGAGATATTTTGGAGAAAGGTTGTTTCATTTGAATATCTTGATATTCTCAAAACTACTACAACAATAACTAATAAATTGGAAACATTAATTAACTGGTGTCTGCTCAGAATAGAAGGACTGAGATGGTAGGATAGGGTCATAAATAAGGAACTTAGGGATAGAACGAGACAGATCCCAGTGACCCAAGAGATGAAGGAAACACGCACACGCTGGATAGGACACGCCTTGAGAAAACACGAGGAGAATATAACAAGAAGGGCCATATTCTGGAACCCACAAGGAACGTGAAAGGGACATCTAGAAATACATGGAAAAGAAATTTATAGACAAAGATTAACGATATACGGACGAGTAGGACTCAGTTGCAAGAGATCACTTAATATAGAAAAACTTGGCATGCGTTGATTGAGGACCTATGCTCCAATGGGGAATAACAAAGGCAACGTAGAGATTTCTTTGCTATCCAACCAAGATCTGGATCAACATGCAATCTGCTGTGGACATAAAAAGCTCACTTCAACTTTTGTCTGAGTTTGTCTTCGTTTTCTGTTTGGTTGTAGGTTGTGCTGTGTTGTAGTAGGAGACAGGTTGTGAGTTTTGTAGTAGGAGACAGGTTGTGAGTTTTGTAGTTGAGATAGTTTGTGAGTGTTGTAGTGAGATAGTTGTGAGTGTTGTAGTTGGAGACAGGTTGTGAGTGTGGTAGTTGAGATAGTTTGTGAGTGTTGTAGTTGGAGACAGTTTGTGAGTGTTGTAGTTGGAGACAGTTTTTGAATGTTGTAGTTGGAGACAGGTTGTGAGTGTTGTAGTTGGAGACAGGTTGTGAGTGTTGTAGTTGGAGACAGGTTGTGAGTGTTGTAGTTGGAGACAGTTTGTGAGTGTTGTAGTTGGAGACAGTTTGTGAATGTTGTAGCTGGAGACAGTTTGTGAATGTTGTAGCTGGAGACAGGTTGTGAATGTTGTAGGTGGAGACAGTTTGTGAGTTGTTTGAGACAGGTTGTGAATGTTGTAGGTGGAGACAGGTTATGAGTGTTGTTTTGAGGATAGATTTGAGTGTTATGTTTGGAGACAGGCTGTAGGAGAGACTGGATAGAAGTTTTGATGCCGTTGTTTAAAACGCAATTACCAGCAAAGTTGTAACATTACTTTTGTGTCAAGTTTTCTTTCTTTCATTTTATGATCACCTTTTCCGTAATTGGTGAGTCGGGCGTAGCACAGTAGTCAGAGCACCAAAATAAGTCTACAATAAATTGGGATCAATGTATGGTCGATTCCAAATTCGTTTCATCTAAAACTGAGTACCATGATGGTTTGAGTCAGTAGAAAATTATAATTCTTTGCCGAAGCTACTGTGGTTGTGCTTTGTCGATTAAACCGATTCGAAATGATGTCCTACACTTGACCATGGCTCGACACTGTAAAACTGATAAGATGTAATATCATGCACTCATGGCGTCATCATAGATGCTCAGTCCCTACAACTAAGTGACAACATCAGCGTCAGAGCACATACACATTAGCTCCAACTAAAGTTCAGAATGTTATGCGCTAATTTCCAACTTAGTGACAAGGTAGTGGGATGGATTTGTCTATTGCATAGATTCCCAAACTTTTTCTGCCCACCGCCCACTTTGCACGACATAAACTTTGTAACGCCCTCCTCTACATTATAACAGTTTACCAACGCCCCTCATCCACATATATATGCTCTATTTTCACTTTGACATAGAAAATTGACATATATTTCTGTCACACTGATCAATTATCAAATGATTATATACATGAAAAGAAAATTGATGAAAAAATGGATCGTGTAAGATGGGCATAAGATGAATTGAAATACATAATTCAAATTTTTAATGATTATTCAATCGCAAAATCACGAAAAAACTCCCCAAAATGCTTTGAATCCACTATCGCCCCCACCCCTGGACGGCTTCAGTGCCCACAGGGGGCGATAGCGCCCACTTTGGGAAACGCTGGTCTAATGTATAAGCGTTCGATTACTGACTGGGACACAAGAGGGTTATGAGTTCAACATACACTCGATATTCCTGGTGTAAGTACAGGAATTAACCCTCCTACCTCCTGCACTTTATGACATAAGATGATTGATTGATTAATATGGCCATCCTCGCAGCACTTCAGTGAGTAACCATGCGTGCTCCGATCTCTTTCTTACACAGGAATATCACAGCGGCAGAGCATAAACTCCGTAGCACCGTCGAAGTTCCCCGATGTGATTTCGAAGATGGGGGAAATATTTTGTAAGAATTGTATGTTTTAAAAAAAAGTTCATTTTTAAATGGACAGCGGCTTTCCAGCCTGATTAGATGCAATATAATTCATATAATGTAGGGCATAGAATAGTGAAGTGATTTTACACTCAAAGATCTGAAATGTTTAATGGGAGATTGTATTTGATTATAATGACTAGGTTATCGACCGCTTGGAGGTTTGAACTGCTATAGTTATTGAGTACAAGGCACTAACCACTTTGCCTCGTTAACCGCTTTCAAATTTCTCTTGATTAATTATCTAACACAGACTATAGAACGAGATTGTTGATTGCAGTCACCTTGGCTGAAGGTCAGGTCGTATTGACTCAGACTCCAGCTGGAATGTTTTTTAGATGTGTCACCGTGACATTGACATAGTGAGTTCCAGGATCTTCTTATGTCACTACGACACAGACTTCACTTAGTTTGACCTAGCGGTTAGGTACTCGCTTCTCGTTCAAAAGTACTGATTCGCTTCCTCGTAGAAATATCAAGATATTTTTTCCAGAGGACTACGATCTCAGTGTAGGTCTGCTTCGATCGAGTTCCTGGTCCTATCAGAGACGGACGATAAAACGTAGATCACTTGTTCAAGTTGAGCACGTAACAGAACCCTTGGCAGTTCAAAATCGAAAAGAGTAGGCTGAAAAGCAGCTGCCCGGGGAAAATTCATTAGAGAAGTTTAACAAATATAAAATCTACAAAATCTCCTCGTCATCTTCTAAATTTCGACAGGATCCTCGCCGGTGCTGCGGAGTTCGTGTACTACAGCGGATATCTTCCTGTGTAAGAAATAGATCGGATCACACATAGTTACTCTCGAAGTACAATGACGATGATGGTCCTATCAATCAACCAATCAATGTATCAATCAAATCAGTATTAGTAATATAGCTTCGTGTGTTGCTATGACTACCTATCACGTTGCTATGACAATATCACGTTGCTATGACAATATCACGTTGCTATGACACTATTACGTTGCTAATATCGTGTTGCTATGACATATCCAGTTGCTATGACAATATCCGTTCTATGACAATATCCTGTTTCTATGACAATATCCAGTTGCTATGACAATATCCAGTTGCTATGACAATAACCATCATACATTATAGTGTTCGTTTTATAAAATAATCTAAAATGTCCGAGATTTTTCAGTCCTTTGGGTATGAAGTGCTTACCCTTCATATTTCTAGACCCAGTAGCCAAGAGGTAGGAGGTCCACTGATTTTTCTCACGTGTGGAATCTCGTGTGTATGACTGAACCCTCAGCCCTCTTGTGTCAGTCGACATAAAAACGCTTAGCGCTCCGCTAACCAATCCCACGTTGGTTTGATACTGTATACAGAAATGCTTGCCCAAATAAGTGATTGCTTGTTCGTATGTTCCATGCATGCAATTATTCGTAATGTTCCATGCATGCAATTATTCGTATGTTCCATGCATGCAATTATTCGTAATGTTCCATGCATGCAATTATTCGTATGTTGCATACATGCAATTATTCGTATGCTCTATGCATGCAATTATTCGTATGTTCCATGCATGCAATTATTCGTATGCTCTATGCATGCAATTATTCGTATGTTCCATTCATGCAATTATTCGTATGTTCCATGCATGCAATTATTCGTATGTTCCATGCATGCAATTATTCGTATGCTCTATGCATGCAATTATTCGTATGTTCCATGCATGCAATTATTCGTATGTTCCATGCATGCAATTATTCGTATGTTCCATACATGCAATTATTCGTATGCTCTATGCATGCAATTATTCGTATGCTCTATGCATGCAATTATTCGTATGTTCCATTCATGCAATTATTCGTATGCTCTATGCATGCAATTATTCGTATGTTCCATTCATGCAATTATTCGTATGTTCCATGCATGCAATTATTCGTATGTTCCATACATGCAATTATTCGTATGCTCTATGCATGCAATTATTCGTATGTTCCATGCATGCAATTATTCGTATGTTTCATGCATGCAATTATTCGTATGTTTCATGCATGCAATTATTCGTATGTTCCATGCATGCAATTATTCGTATGTTCCATGCATGCAATTATTTGTAATGTTCCATGCATGCAATTATTCGTATGTTCCATGCATGCAATTATTCGTAATGTTATCACCAAAATGACTCTTCTCTGTTTTATTCAAAGATTACCTTATATTTGGAAGAACACGCACAAGGAAGATCACGTAAAAGATGGAGCGACGGCATCAAGAAAATGAATAGCATCTTACAACCGGGGTTCGATTCCCCGCCGAGGAGGATATATTTGTGCCCGCTTGCCCAGCGTGTTCGTAGCGTGTTGGACGACAGGTGACAAGCCCCCTGTGAGTGTGGTTCAATTCCGCGGGCTGGCAGAAAAGCCACAGGTTCTACAAATTCACGCTGTTCGTGGCACCGAACCGAAGGGTTACGATGTCCATGGCACCAAGCCAGATTCTCCAGATTTACGCTGTTCGTGGCACCGAACCGAAGGGTTACGATGTCCATGGCACCAAGCCAGATTCTCCAGATTTACGCTGTTCGTGGCACCGAACCGAAGGGTTACGATGTCCATGGCACCAAGCCAGATTCTCCAGATTTACGCTGTTCGTGGCACCGAACCGAAGGGTTACGATGTCCATGGCACGGAACCGAAAGCTCGTGCTTCTGGATCGGGAAAAAGATACAAGTGCCTTAGAACAAGTACACACAAGATCACAACATTCTTCTCCCCAGCACTTCAATAAAGAAAAAAGAAGTA
The DNA here is from genome assembly GCA_020796225.1 of Arion vulgaris. NCBI lineage: Eukaryota > Metazoa > Mollusca > Gastropoda > Stylommatophora > Arionidae > Arion > Arion vulgaris. The sequence goes on along the minus strand of CM036769.1, from coordinate 35,475,708 downwards.
AATGGTGGAAGAGACGAAGACCTCATATTTCTTAATAACATTTTTCCTTGATACATTTCTCTTCACATTCCCTTTACTCTCATATTTTCTTTATTATCTTACAATTTTGTTTTCCATATTCAAGTTCGCTCTCTTTGTCTGTGTTTTTTATGTTTAATGTTTGTAACGTGTTTTTAATATTCTTCCACATTTTCAACCGTTGCAAAGAGCGTAAAGAAACTGCCATCTTTTGTCTCGTCTGCAGGAAAGCGCTCTGATTGGTTGAGACTTGAGGTTGAAATAGTCATATATGGACGAGTATATATAGTACTATATATATATAGTACATATATGGACGAGTATATATAGTAATATATGGACGAGTAGGACTCAGTTTGCAAGAGATCACTAAATATAGAAAAACTTGGCATGCGCTGATTGAGGACCTATGCTCCAATGGGGAATAACAAAGGCAAACGTGAGGGATTTCTTTGCTTCCCAACCAAGATCTGGATCAACATGCAAGCTGCTGTGGACTGATATAAATCTCACTTCAACTTTTGTCTGAGTTTGTCTTCGTTTCTGTTTGGTTGTTGGTTGTGTTGTGTTGTAGTTGGAGACAGGTTGTGAGTGTTGTAGTTGGAGACAGGTTGTGAGTGTTGTAGTTGGAGACAGTTTGTGAGTGTTGTAGTTGGAGACAGGTTGTGAGTGTTGTAGTTGGAGACAGGTTGTGAGTGTTGTAGTTGGAGGCAGTTGTAGTGTTGTAGTTGGAGACAGTTCGAGTGTTGTAGTTGGAGGCAGGTTGTGAGTGTTGTAGTAGGAGACAGGTTGTGAGTGTTGTAGTTGGAGGCAGGTGTGAGTGCTGTAGTTGGAGGCAGGTTGTGAGTGCTGTAGTTGGAGACAGTTTTGAGTGTTGTAGTTGGAGGCAGGTTGTGAGTGTTGTAGTAGGAGACAGGTTGTGAGTGTTGTAGTTGGAGGCAGGTTGTGAGTGTTGTAGTTGGAGGCAGGTTGTGAGTGTTGTAGTTGGAGACAGGTTGTGAGTGTTGTAGTTGGAGACAGCTTAGAGTGTTGTAGTTGGAGACAGGTTGTGAGTGTTGTAGTTGGAGGCAGGTTGTGATTTTTGTAGTTGGAGACAGGTTGTGAGTTGTTTTTGAAGATAGATTTTGAGTGTTATATTTGGAGACAGGATGTGAGTGTTGTTTTTGAGGATAGATTTTGAGTGTTATATTTGGAGACAGGCTGTAGGAGAGACTGGATGGAAGTTTTGATGCCGTTGTTTAAAACGTAATTACCAGCAAAGTTGTAACATTACTTTTGTGTCAAGTTTTCTTTCTTTCATTTTCTGATCACCTTTTCCGTAATTGGTGAGTCGGGCGTAGCACAGTAGTCAGAGCACCAAAATCAGTCTACAATGAATTGGGATCAATGTATGGTCGATTCCAAATTCGTTTCATCTAAAACTGAGTACCATGATGGTTTGAGTCAGTAGAAAAATTATAATTCTTTGCCGAAGCTACTGTGGTTGTGCTTTGTCGATTAAACCGATTCGAAATGATGTCTTACACTTGACCATGGCTCGACACTGTAAAACTGATAAGATGTAATATCATGCACTCATGGCGTCATCATAGATGCTCAGTCCCTACAACTAAGTGACAACATCAGCGTCAGAGCACGTACACATTAGCTCCAACTAAAGTTCAGAATGTTATGCGCTAATTTCCAACTTAGTGACAAGGTAGTGAGATGGATTTGTCTATTGCATAGATTCCCAAACTTTTTCTGCCCACCGCCCACTTTGCTCGACATAAACTTTGTAACGCCCCCTTCCACATTATAACAGTTTGCCAACGCACCCTCTCCCACATATATATGCTCTATTTTCACTTTGACATAGAAAATTGATATATATTCTGTCACACATGATCAATTATCAAATAATTATATACATGAAAAGAAAATTGATGAAAAAATGGATTGTGTAAGATGGGCATAAGATGAATTGAAATGCATACTTCAAATTTTTAATGATTATTCAATCGCAAAACCACGAAAAAACTCCCCAAAATGCTTCTGAATCACTATCGCCCCCTGGAAAGCTTCAGTGCTCACAGGAGGGGGCGGCGATAGCGCCCACTTTGGGAAATGCTGGTCTAATGTATAAGCATTCGATTACTGACTGGGACACAAGAGGGTTATGTGTTCAACATGCACTCGACATTCCTGGTGTAAGTACAGGAATTAACCCTCCTACCTCCTGCACTCTATGACATAAGATGATTGATTGATTAATATCGCCATCCTCACAGCATTTCAGTGAGTAACCATGTGTGCTCCGATCTCTTTTTTACACAGGAATATCACAGTGGCAGAGCATAAACTCCGTAGCATCGTCGAAGTTCCCCGATGTGATTTCGAAGATGGGGGAAATATTTTGTAAGAATTGTATGTTTTAAAAAAAAGTTCATTTTTAAATGGACAGCGGCTTTCCAGCCTGATTAGATGCAATATAATGCATATAATGTAGGGCATAGAATAGTGAAGTGATTTTACACTCAAAGATCTGAAATGTTTAATGGGAGATTTTATTTGATTATAATGACTAGGTTATCGACCGCTTGGAGGTTTGAACTGCTATAGTTATTGAGTACAAGGCACTAACCACTTTGCCTCGTTAACCGCTTTCAAATTTCTCTTGATTAATTATCTAACACAGACTATAGAACGAGATTGTTGATTGCAGTCACCTTGGCTGAAGGTCAGGTCGTATTGACTCAGACTCCAGCTGGAATGTTTTTTAGATGTGTCACCGTGACATTGACATAGTGAGTTCCAGGATCTTCTTATGTCACTACGACACAGACTTCACTTAGTTTGACCTAGCGGTTAGGTACTCGCTTCTCGTTCAAAAAGTACTGGATTCGCTTCCTCGTAGAAATATCAAGATATTTTTTCCAGAGGACTACGATCTCAGTGTAGGTGTGATCGAGTTCCTGGTCCTATCAGAGACGGACGATAAAACGTAGATCACTTGTTCAAGTTGAGCACGTAACAGAACCCTTGGCAGTTCAAAATCGAAAAGAGTAGGCTGAAAAGCAGCTGCCCGGGGAAAATTCATTAGAGAAGTTTAACAAATATAAAATCTACAAAATCTCCTCGTCATCTTCTAAATTTCGACAGGATCCTCGCCGGTGCTGCGGAGTTCGTGTACTACAGCGGATATCTTCCTGTGTAAGAAATAGATCGGATCACACATAGTTACTCTCGAAGTACAATGACGATGATGGTCCTATCAATCAACCAATCAATGTATCAATCAAATCAGTATTAGTAATATAGCTTCGTGTGTTGCTATGACACTATCACGTTGCTATGACAATATCACGTTGCTATGACAATATCACGTTGCTATGACACTATTACGTTGCTAATATCGTGTTGCTATGACAATATCACGTTGCTATGACAATATCCTGTTTCTATGACAATATCCAGTTGCTATGACAATATCCAGTTGCTATGACAATAACCATCATACATTATAGTGTTCGTTTTATAAAATAATCTAAAATGTCCCGTAGATTTTTCAGTCCTTTGGGTATGAAGTGCTTACCCCTTCATATTTCTAGACCCCAGTAGCCAAGAGGTAGGAGGTCCACTGATTTTTCTCACGTGTGGAATCTCGTGTGATGACTGAACCTCAGCCCTCTTGTGTCAGTCGACATAAAACGCTTAGCGCTCCGCTAACCAATCCCACGTTGGTTTGATACTGTATACAGAAATGCTTGCCCAAATAAGTGATTGCTTGTTCGTATGTTCCATGCATGCAATTATTCGTAATGTTCCATGCATGCAATTATTCGTATGTTCCATGCATGCAATTATTCGTAATGTTCCATGCATGCAATTATTCGTATGTTGCATACATGCAATTATTCGTATGCTCTATGCATGCAATTATTCGTATGTTCCATGCATGCAATTATTCGTATGCTCTATGCATGCAATTATTCGTATGTTCCATTCATGCAATTATTCGTATGTTCCATGCATGCAATTATTCGTATGTTCCATGCATGCAATTATTCGTATGCTCTATGCATGCAATTATTCGTATGTTCCATGCATGCAATTATTCGTATGTTCCATGCATGCAATTATTCGTATGTTCCATACATGCAATTATTCGTATGCTCTATGCATGCAATTATTCGTATGCTCTATGCATGCAATTATTCGTATGTTCCATTCATGCAATTATTCGTATGCTCTATGCATGCAATTATTCGTATGTTCCATTCATGCAATTATTCGTATGTTCCATGCATGCAATTATTCGTATGTTCCATACATGCAATTATTCGTATGCTCTATGCATGCAATTATTCGTATGTTCCATGCATGCAATTATTCGTATGTTTCATGCATGCAATTATTCGTATGTTTCATGCATGCAATTATTCGTATGTTCCATGCATGCAATTATTCGTATGTTCCATGCATGCAATTATTTGTAATGTTCCATGCATGCAATTATTCGTATGTTCCATGCATGCAATTATTCGTAATGTTATCACCAAAATGACTCTTCTCTGTTTTATTCAAAGATTACCTTATATTTGGAAGAACACGCACAAGGAAGATCACGTAAAAGATGGAGCGACGGCATCAAGAAAATGAATAGCATCTTACAACCGGGGTTCGATTCCCCGCCGAGGAGGATATATTTGTGCCCGCTTGCCCAGCGTGTTCGTAGCGTGTTGGACGACAGGTGACAAGCTCCCTGTGAGTGTGGTTCAATTCCGCGGGCTGGCAGAAAAGCCACAGGTTCTACAAATTCACGCTGTTCGTGGCACCGAACCGAAGGGTTACGATGTCCATGGCACCAAGCCAGATTCTCCAGATTTACGCTGTTCGTGGCACCGAACCGAAGGGTTACGATGTCCATGGCACCAAGCCAGATTCTCCAGATTTACGCTGTTCGTGGCACCGAACCGAAGGGTTACGATGTCCATGGCACCAAGCCAGATTCTCCAGATTTACGCTGTTCGTGGCACCGAACCGAAGGGTTACGATGTCCATGGCACGGAACCGAAAGCTCGTGCTTCTGGATCGGGAAAAAAAAGATACAAAGTGCCTTAGAACAAGTAAAACAAGATCACAACATTCTTCTCCCCAGCACTTCAATAAAGAAAAAAGAAGTAAATGGTGGAAGAGACGAAGACCTCATATTTCTTAATAACATTTTTCCTTGATACATTTCTCTTCACATTCCCTTTACTCTCATATTTTCTTTATTATCTTACAATTTTGTTTTCCATATTCAAGTTCGCTCTCTTTGTCTGTGTTTTTTATGTTTAATGTTTGTAACGTGTTTTTAATATTCTTCCACATTTTCAACCGTTGCAAAGAGCGTAAAGAAACTGCCATCTTTTGTCTCGTCTGCAGGAAAGCGCTCTGATTGGTTGAGACTTGAGGTTGAAATAGTCATATATGGACGAGTATATATAGTACTATATATATATAGTACATATATGGACGAGTATATATAGTAATATATGGACGAGTAGGACTCAGTTTGCAAGAGATCACTAAATATAGAAAAACTTGGCATGCGCTGATTGAGGACCTATGCTCCAATGGGGAATAACAAAGGCAAACGTGAGGGATTTCTTTGCTTCCCAACCAAGATCTGGATCAACATGCAAGCTGCTGTGGACTGATATAAATCTCACTTCAACTTTTGTCTGAGTTTGTCTTCGTTTCTGTTTGGTTGTTGGTTGTGTTGTGTTGTAGTTGGAGACAGGTTGTGAGTGTTGTAGTTGGAGACAGGTTGTGAGTGTTGTAGTTGGAGACAGTTTGTGAGTGTTGTAGTTGGAGACAGGTTGTGAGTGTTGTAGTTGGAGACAGGTTGTGAGTGTTGTAGTTGGAGGCAGTTTGTGAGTGTTGTAGTTGGAGACAGTTTGTGAGTGTTGTAGTTGGAGGCAGGTTGTGAGTGTTGTAGTAGGAGACAGGTTGTGAGTGTTGTAGTTGGAGGCAGGTTGTGAGTGTTGTAGTTGGAGGCAGGTTGTGAGTGTTGTAGTTGGAGACAGTTTGTGAGTGTTGTAGTTGGAGGCAGGTTGTGAGTGTTGTAGTAGGAGACAGGTTGTGAGTGTTGTAGTTGGAGGCAGGTTGTGAGTGTTGTAGTTGGAGGCAGGTTGTGAGTGTTGTAGTTGGAGACAGGTTGTGAGTGTTGTAGTTGGAGACAGTTTGTGAGTGTTGTAGTTGGAGACAGGTTGTGAGTGTTGTAGTTGGAGGCAGGTTGTGATTTTTGTAGTTGGAGACAGGTTGTGAGTTGTTTTTGAAGATAGATTTTGAGTGTTATATTTGGAGACAGGATGTGAGTGTTGTTTTTGAGGATAGATTTTGAGTGTTATATTTGGAGACAGGCTGTAGGAGAGACTGGATGGAAGTTTTGATGCCGTTGTTTAAAACGTAATTACCAGCAAAGTTGTAACATTACTTTTGTGTCAAGTTTTCTTTCTTTCATTTTCTGATCACCTTTTCCGTAATTGGTGAGTCGGGCGTAGCACAGTAGTCAGAGCACCAAAATCAGTCTACAATGAATTGGGATCAATGTATGGTCGATTCCAAATTCGTTTCATCTAAAACTGAGTACCATGATGGTTTGAGTCAGTAGAAAAATTATAATTCTTTGCCGAAGCTACTGTGGTTGTGCTTTGTCGATTAAACCGATTCGAAATGATGTCTTACACTTGACCATGGCTCGACACTGTAAAACTGATAAGATGTAATATCATGCACTCATGGCGTCATCATAGATGCTCAGTCCCTACAACTAAGTGACAACATCAGCGTCAGAGCACGTACACATTAGCTCCAACTAAAGTTCAGAATGTTATGCGCTAATTTCCAACTTAGTGACAAGGTAGTGAGATGGATTTGTCTATTGCATAGATTCCCAAACTTTTTCTGCCCACCGCCCACTTTGCTCGACATAAACTTTGTAACGCCCCCTCCACATTATAACAGTTTGCCAACGCACCTCTCCCACATATATATGCTCTATTTTCACTTTGACATAGAAAATTGATATATATTTCTGTCACACATGATCAATTATCAAATAATTATATACATGAAAAGAAAATTGATGAAAAAATGGATTGTGTAAGATGGGCATAAGATGAATTGAAATGCATACTTCAAATTTTTAATGATTATTCAATCGCAAAACCACGAAAAAACTCCCCAAAATGCTTCTGAATCCACTATCGCCCCCTGGAAAGCTTCAGTGCTCACAGGAGGGGGCGGGCGATAGCGCCCACTTTGGGAAATGCTGGTCTAATGTATAAGCATTCGATTACTGACTGGGACACAAGAGGGTTATGTGTTCAACATGCACTCGACATTCCTGGTGTAAGTACAGGAATTAACCCTCCTACCTCCTGCACTCTATGACATAAGATGATTGATTGATTAATATCGCCATCCTCACAGCATTTCAGTGAGTAACCAGTGTGTCTGATCTCTTTTTACACAGGAATATCACAGTGGCAGAGCATAACTCCGTAGCATCGTCAAGTTCCCTGATGTGATTTCGAAGATGGGGAAATATTTTGTAAGAATTGTATGTTTTAAAAAAGTTCATTTTTAAATGGACAGCGGCTTTCCAGCCTGATTAGATGCAATATAATGCATATAATGTAGGGCATAGAATAGTGAAGTGATTTTACACTCAAAGATCTGAAATGTTTAATGGGAGATTTTATTTGATTATAATGACTAGGTTATCGACCGCTTGGAGGTTTGAACTGCTATAGTTATTGAGTACAAGGCACTAACCACTTTGCCTCGTTAACCGCTTTCAAATTTCTCTTGATTAATTATCTAACACAGACTATAGAACGAGATTGTTGATTGCAGTCACCTTGGCTGAAGGTCAGGTCGTATTGACTCAGACTCCAGCTGGAATGTTTTTTAGATGTGTCACCGTGACATTGACATAGTGAGTTCCAGGATCTTCTTATGTCACTACGACACAGACTTCACTTAGTTTGACCTAGCGGTTAGGTACTCGCTTCTCGTTCAAAAGTACTGATTGCTTCCTCGTAGAAATATCAAGATATTTTTTCCAGAGGACTACGATCTCAGTGTAGGTGTGATCGAGTTCCTGGTCCTATCAGAGACGGACGATAAAACGTAGATCACTTGTTCAAGTTGAGCACGTAACAGAACCCTTGGCAGTTCAAAATCGAAAAGAGTAGGCTGAAAAGCAGCTGCCCGGGGAAAATTCATTAGAGAAGTTTAACAAATATAAAATCTACAAAATCTCCTCGTCATCTTCTAAATTTCGACAGGATCCTCGCCGGTGCTGCGGAGTTCGTGTACTACAGCGGATATCTTCCTGTGTAAGAAATAGATCGGATCACACATAGTTACTCTCGAAGTACAATGACGATGATGGTCCTATCAATCAACCAATCAATGTATCAATCAAATCAGTATTAGTAATATAGCTTCGTGTGTTGCTATGACACTATCACGTTGCTATGACAATATCACGTTGCTATGACAATATCACGTTGCTATGACACTATTACGTTGCTAATATCGTGTTGCTATGACAATATCACGTTGCTATGACAATATCCTGTTTCTATGACAATATCCAGTTGCTATGACAATATCCAGTTGCTATGACAATAACCATCATACATTATAGTGTTCGTTTTATAAAATAATCTAAAATGTCCCGTAGATTTTTCAGTCCTTTGGGTATGAAGTGCTTACCCCTTCATATTTCTAGACCCCAGTAGCCAAGAGGTAGGAGGTCCACTGATTTTTCTCACGTGTGGAATCTCGTGTGTATGACTGAACCCTCAGCCCTCTTGTGTCAGTCGACATAAAAACGCTTAGCGCTCCGCAACCAATCCACGTTGGTTTGATACTGTATACAGAAATGCTTGCCCAAATAAGTGATTGCTTGTTCGTATGTTCCATGCATGCAATTATTCGTATGTTCCATGCATGCAATTATTCGTATGTTCCATGCATGCAATTATTCGTAATGTTCCATGCATGCAATTATTCGTATGTTGCATACATGCAATTATTCGTATGCTCTATGCATGCAATTATTCGTATGTTCCATGCATGCAATTATTCGTATGCTCTATGCATGCAATTATTCGTATGTTCCATTCATGCAATTATTCGTATGTTCCATGCATGCAATTATTCGTATGTTCCATGCATGCAATTATTCGTATGCTCTATGCATGCAATTATTCGTATGTTCCATGCATGCAATTATTCGTATGTTCCATGCATGCAATTATTCGTATGTTCCATACATGCAATTATTCGTATGCTCTATGCATGCAATTATTCGTATGCTCTATGCATGCAATTATTCGTATGTTCCATTCATGCAATTATTCGTATGCTCTATGCATGCAATTATTCGTATGTTCCATTCATGCAATTATTCGTATGTTCCATGCATGAATTATTGTATGTTCCATACATGCAATTATTCGTATGCTCTATGCATGCAATTATTCGTATGTTCCATGCATGCAATTATTCGTATGTTTCATGCATGCAATTATTCGTATGTTCCATGCATGCAATTATTCGTATGTTCCATGCATGCAATTATTCGTATGTTCCATGCATGCAATTATTTGTAATGTTCCATGCATGCAATTATTCGTATGTTCCATGCATGCAATTATTCGTAATGTTATCACCAAAATGACTCTTTTTGTTTTATTCAAAGATTACCTTATATTTGGAAGAACACGCACAAGGAAGATCACGTAAAAGATGGAGCGACGGCATCAAGAAAATGAATAGCATCTTACAACCGGGGTTCGATTCCCCGCCGAGGAGGATATATTTGTGCCCGCTTGCCCAGCGTGTTCGTAGCGTGTTGGACGACAGGTGACAAGCTCCCTGTGAGTGTGGTTCAATTCCGCGGGCTGGCAGAAAAGCACAGGTTCTACAAATTCACGCTGTTCGTGACTGAACCGAAGGGTTACGATGTCCATGGCACCAAGCCAGATTCTCCAGATTTACGCTGTTCGTGGCACCGAACCGAAGGGTTACGATGTCCATGGCACCAAGCCAGATTCTCCAGATTTACGCTGTTCGTGGCACCGAACCGAAGGGTTACGATGTCCATGGCACCAAGCCAGATTCTCCAGATTTACGCTGTTCGTGGCACCGAACCGAAGGGTTACGATGTCCATGGCACGGAACCGAAAGCTCGTGCTTCTGGATCGGGAAAAAAAAGATACAAAGTGCCTTAGAACAAGTACACACAAGATCACAACATTCTTCTCCCCAGCACTTCAATAAAGAAAAAAGAAGTAAATGGTGGAAGAGACGAAGACCTCATATTTCTTAATAACATTTTTCCTTGATACATTTCTCTCACATTCCTTTACTCTCATATTTTCTTTATTATCTTACAATTTGTTTTCCATATTCAAGTTCGCCTCTTTGTCTGTGTTTTTATGTTTAATGTTTGTAACGTTTTTTTAATATTCTTCCACATTTTCAACCGTTGCAAAGAGCGTAAAGAAACTGCCATCTTTTGTCTCGTCTGCAGGAAAGCGCTCTGATTGGTTGAGACTTGAGGTTGAAATAGTCAGGTCTGGGTATTGTCTTTGAGAAAATAAATCTTTCAGCAGTTTTATCCAATCAGAACGTGTCGCCTTGAAACTAGACGCATAGCTGGTAACAAAGGAAGGATTCGAAATTTCCTGAAACAAAATTGATTAACTTCATCGTAGTTAAAGGAGAGAGACTGCGCTAGAAGAGCAAGGGAGAGACAAGGATATAATTGGGAGGGAAGAATTGAAAGTGAACAAGCAGCCTGTCAGAGTGGTTTCAGGAGAAGGAATATCATTCTCTAAAGTCCATTGTAGTCAATCTTCGATTTTGAAACGCTTATAATGACAGCAATGATGACAAATAAAATCGTCTTATTTTTATGTCCATGATATTCCAAATATTCTTCTATAACTTCCCAAAAAACACGAATTCCATTGATCTTCCTGTAGGCTTGCGGATTTACAATATACCACTTTCACATAATACAATTGGCTCTACTTAACAGACAGCTGGAAAGCTGGTTAGAATATTGTCTTCTTTAAATTTGGACGCAACTCCCCACCCTCTCCACCCTCCCCATGAGGCTATTGCCTTGTAGTGGTGGGGAAGGAAAGGGAAACTTGCTTAGCTCAATAAACAGGAGAGCTATGTTGGTAGGGGTTACCAAAACCGGACAGGTCAAAGGAGAGAGGTCAGACTAAATGTGGCCTCCTGGTCTTCTAGACTTGGGGTTGTGCGATGGGCTAACTCCCTGTCCATTAAAAAGAACGTAGTTACAGAAACCAAAACAAATTGTTCAAAACTAATAACTCGGGCCCTTACGGACTAGGGCCCCATGCCGGAGACAGACAGACCGTGTCGTGCTATGATACAGAGAGGCGGCCGCATCAGGCGGCACCGTAGTGGGCGGTATAAGAAGCCAAATCAAAAGTACAATGAAAGGATAATTTAAAGGAAAAACATGCCCGTCTGCCCAGCGTGTTCGTAGCGCGTTGACTACGGGTGACTATCCCTCTGTGTGTGCGGGTTCAATTCCGCGGGATGGCAGAAAAGCCACAGATTCCCCAGATTTACGGTGTTCGTGGCACCGAACCGAAGGGTTACGATGTCCATGGCACCAGCCGAAGAGCTGAAAAGCTCAAGTGCTTCTGGATCGGGAAAACCCAAACCATTTAAGAAACGGCATTTCTAAGACTTGCATCATACCGAGAAAATATACCGTACGGCCCTGGGGACAGATGACCGGCATCAGCCAACAGCGCAAGGATCCTGGGAGGCCATAAAGATAACAGCCAGAGACTGGAAAGGTAAAGGACAACTGGTGGTGTCCTATACTCTACGAGGAGCAGAAAGGAATAAGTAAGTAATTAGGAAACACCCATGTGTACGCCATTCTTAGCATCCAGCTGCAAGCATCGGTGGTAGAGTACTTTCACAGTAGCACAGACGACAACTTAAAATTTCCCCTCTCTACTTAGTAAGCCCAGACAGCAATTTTATAAAGATAGACTTTGAAAAAACCAGAGAACAGCAAGAAATGTACAACAGATCTACAACTGAAGGGTTGACTTCATCCCGTGACTCCATATGGCTCGGTCTCTCTCCGCAGAAATAGCACGCCATCTGCCGAGAGTATTGCACAAAGCACGAACTCCGTAGCTCCGGCAATAATCTAAGGAAAAAGAATACACTCGTTAACAGAACATCGCAGTCCGGATTCGGTCCCACGACCTTCAGAGGCAAGTGCGTTGCCACTTAGCCATAAGAACAGCAACAAACAAAACTGTCCTGCAATGGATCCAGGAAAGAATATGAAGGACAGACCAATGACAACCTGGTAAAGAACAGTGGAGGAGGAAATGCATGATTTGAGGCATTCCATATGATCTTTAGCCCTTCTAAGCAGATATATCGGCTCACAGTATTTTTTAATATGACGTAAGGTCAGTATAAAAGTAAAGGTAAAGGAACCCTTTCATACCTCGTGGTATATAGGGCAATACAGTGTTAGGCCTGTATTTTTCATTGACCGTCGGCACGCGATAGGTGATGTGGTCAGCATCACACCGGCCACCTTTACTTTCCCAGAGCATGTCTGGTACCCAGTTGAGGCTGGGTCGACCTGAACCATCGCGGTCGGGAAAATTCCACACGCACTGCGGAGTTGAACCCAGACCACCAGCCTTGAGAAGCGAGTTCACTAACAACTACACTACCGCGGCTCTCTTGCTGTCATGGACGTGACTGGACCGACAATGCTCGGGGTAGGAGACAGCACTCTGTGCAGAGCGAATCCCGACGTCCCCGGCGAAGGTCAGTATACAGGCTACTTATTAGTATACATTACAAAATAAATGTTCCCGGACGTGAACAAAAATAATATATATATATTACGGATTAAAATGGTTATTAACAGTTGTTTTGACTGAAATCGGATGCACATGTCCTAAACATGTAGAAGTCTATGCATTTAGGGGCCTACCAAACCATTGTGCAAAATATACACGTTCTTGATAAAGATCAAACATATCACAAAGAGTGATTAAAATTGGTCGTAAAGAACGAACGCAAAGAAGAAGAAGATCAGTTGTTAACAGAATCGCAGTCATATCTGCTGTCATAGCTAAACAACTGATGATTAACATCATTTTCATACCTACTTTGTGTTAGCACAACCAAACATGGACAATGAGCAAAGCGCAGTCACACAAAAAAACTAACCGTGAAATGCGGTGCCAGCAAAAGTTCCAAGACCAGAAAAGACATGGATCACTAACATCAGTATAAGAAAGAAAGTTGGCACAAAACCGTGCTTGAATTACAATAAGAAACAAAGAATGAAGTGTCTTGGCCACTTAATAAGAATGTCTCCAAATTCCACAGTATACAGAGTCTTCTACAACAAAACATCACGAAAGAAGGCGAGAGGAAGACCAAGGAAAAGATGGTTAGATGACATAGCAGAATCCTGTCAAAAATAAAAAATAATAATCAATCAAGTCACTAGAACAGCGCAAGATAAAAACAGAAAACGACGGCACTGTGCAACAGCCCGGTAGCAGTGTGACGGCACTGTGCAACAGCCCGCTAGCAGTGTGACGGCACTGTGCAACAACCCGCTAGCAGTGTGACGGCACTGTGCAACAGCCCGCTAGCAGTGTGACGGCACTGTGCAACAGCCCACTAGCAGTGTGACGGTGCTGTGCAACAACCCGCTAGCAGTGTGACGTCACTGTGCAACAGCCCACTAGCAGTGTGACGGCGCTGTGCAACAACCCGCTAGCAGTGTGACGGCACTGTGCAACAGCCCGCTAGCAGTGTGACGGCACTGTGCAACAGCCCACTAGCAGTGTGACGGCACTGTGCAACAACCCGCTAGCAGTGTGACGGCACTGTGCAACAGCCCGCTAGCAGTGTGACGGCACTGTGCAACAGCCCACTAGCAGTGTGACGGCACTGTGCAACAACCCGCTAGCAGTGTGACGGCACTGTGCAACAGCCCGCTAGCAGTGTGACGGCACTGTGCAACAGCCCACTAGCAGTGTGACGGCACTGTGCAACAGCCCGCTAGCAGTGTGACGGCACTGTGCAACAACCCGCTAGCAGTGTGACGGCACTGTGCAACAACCCACTAGAAGTGTGACGGCACTGTGCAACAGCCCGGTAGCAGTGTGACGGCACTGTGCAACAACCCACTAGAAGTGTGACGGCACTGTGCAACAGCCCGGTAGCAGTGTGACGGCACTGTGCAACAGCCCGCTAGCAGTGTGCCGGCACTGTGCAACAACCCACTATCAGTGTGACGGCACTGTGCAACAGCCCGCTAGCAGTGTGACGGCACTGTGCAACAACCCGCTAGCAGTGTGACGGCACTGTGCAACAGCCCACTAGCAGTGTGACGGCACTGTGCAACAACCCGCTAGCAGTGTGACGGCACTGTGCAACAGCCCGCTAGCAGTGTGACGGCACTGTGCAACAGCCCACTAGCAGTGTGACGGCACTGTGCAACAGCCCGCTAGCAGTGTGACGGCACTGTGCAACAACCCGCTAGCAGTGTGACGGCACTGTGCAACAACCCACTAGAAGTGTGACGGCACTGTGCAACAGCCCGGTAGCAGTGTGACGGCACTGTGCAACAGCCCGCTAGCAGTGTGCCGGCACTGTGCAACAACCCGCTAGCAGTGTGACGGCACTGTGCAACAGCCCACTAGCAGTGCGACGGCGCTGTGCAACAGCCCGCTAGCAGTGTGACGGCACTGTGCAACAACCCGCTAGCAGTGTGACGGCACTGTGCAACAACCCACTAGAAGTGTGACGGCACTGTGCAACAGCCCGGTAGCAGTGTGACGGCACTGTGCAACAGCCCGCTAGCAGTGTGCCGGCACTGTGCAACAACCCGCTAGCAGTGTGACGGCACTGTGCAACAGCCCACTAGCAGTGTGACGGCACTGTGCAACAGCCCGCTAGCAGTGTGACGGCACTGTGCAACAACCCGCTAGCAGTGTGACGGCACTGTGCAACAGCCCACTAGCAGTGTGACGGCACTGTGCAACAGCCCGGTAGCAGTGTGACGGCACTGTGCAACAACCCACTAGAAGTGTGACGGCACTGTGCAACAGCCCGGTAGCAGTGTGACGGCACTGTGCAACAACCCACTAGAAGTGTGACGGCACTGTGCAACAGCCCGGTAGCAGTGTGACGGCACTGTGCAACAACCCGCTAGCAGTGTGACGGCACTGTGCAACAGCCCGCTAGCAGTGTGACGGCACTGTGCAACAACCCGCTAGAAGTGTGACGGCACTGTGCAACAACCCGCTAGCAGTGTGACGGCACTGTGCAACAGCCGCTAGAAGTGTGACGCACTATGCAACAACCCGCTAGCAGTGTGACGGCACTGTGCAACAGCCCGGTAGCAGTGTGACGGCACTGTGCAACAGCCCGCTAGCAGTGTGACGGCACTGTGCAACAGCCCGCTAGCAATGTGACGGCACTGTGCAACAGCCCACTAGCAGTGTGGACGGCACTGTGCAACAGCCCGGTAGCAGTGTGTCGACAAAAGAAGAAGAAGAAAATAAAACAGAATGGCAGTCATATCTGGTGAACTATTTGTTATAACAAAGAGATTAATAAAATTAGTAACTCAAGAATGCAGTCTGTGAAGTCAGTGTTTTCTTCTTCTTTTGCCATGGACAAACCAATTGAGATAACGATATGATTATTGATTGTGTATTGCTGGCGACTTAAATACTCTCCATTCTGTCATGGAAATCTGTCGTCGCGTCCGTGAAGGAACATGCCATATTTGATGTGACTTTATCGTTGAGATAGGATGTTTATGATAAGCTTGTTTGTGTGTGTGGTTGAGATAGCTGCTAGATTGTATTTGATGTTGTTTTGATTGATAGGGACCATCATCATTGCACTTCGGTAACTAACCTTATGTGCTCGGATCTCTTTCATACACAGGAAGATCTCAACTGCAGTGCACGAATTCCGTAGCACCGGCGAGGTTCCCGAGTAATTTGAAGATAGTGCCGATTTTCAGGAATTACTTTATTTCAAATTAGCCTGGTTTACACGGCTCGGTCCCTCCTCAGAAATGGCACGACAACTGCCGTATTGAAAAGCACGAACCGTACTCCAGCAAAACAGGGTCTGAAACGCTGTAACAGATCGCGGTCGACTGAACCACGACCTTCGACTCACTTTGAAGATGGTTAAACTATTTGGGAATTTATTTTTTTGTTACATTAAATTTTCAAAGAGAGCGGCAGCGGATTTCCAGCCTGCTCTTCTCAAATTTGAACTGTCAATAGTTCTTTTACGAGGTCAAATTAAACGCGGGACGTACGTTTTATCGTCAGTCACCGATAGGACTAGGAACTAGAAATAAACAGAATAACCTGTCAGTGCCTGTCATGTTGGTGTGATATCATGACAACGGATCAACACATTGTTCGATGAATAAGCTGGAGTGGGCGGAGACAGGTGGTTCCTGTGGCGAAGTAGTTAAGAAGTTTTCCTTGCGTTCTAAAGGTTGGGGGGTTCGATTCCGAATCGCGATCATTAACTCTTAGTAGACCAGGGCACAAGCCATGTTTTTACAAGCCATTTGTTTTAGAATAAGAAACGCCCTTTAGTGTGACTCCTGGTAAAAAGACTTCCAACCCAAAGCCATGTAGTGTGGCGTTTAGTCCACAAGAAGTTAATACGCTTTCTATCTATTATTAATAATAATAATTCCTCTCGTACCGTTATACGTTACATAGGGCCTGCAAGCAATTTCTCCATATCGCTCCTCTATCCTGGGCAACTCGCTCAATTTCCTCCATTTAACTGAGACCGATATTTCCTGCCTCTCTCAGCAAAGTTCGTTTCAGGGTCTCCTTAGGTCGACCTCTCATTCTTGAACCCTTTGCATCCCACTTCAATGCCTGCTTTGATATTCGTTGATCATTTCTCCTCAAGGTGTACCCAACATATCTCCATCTTCTCTTTCTTATAACAGTTGTCACTAGTGGTTGACCAGACATGTCTCTGATTTCATCACTTCTCCTGAATTCGTTCCATTTTATATCATTATTTTTCGCAGACATCTATTTTCAAATGCATTCAACTTGCTTTCTATATCTTTAGTCATTCTCCAACTCTCGCTGGCATCTATCTATTAGCAGCAGCTTAATTACACTGCAGCTTCGTTAACAGCTCGACATTTTCTTCCAATTCATTAAGACGGGTTATTTTTATTCCATGTAGACTAGGGACTTGACTATACCAGGAATTGAACTCTACATGCTGAAACACTCCATTCATTTTTGCCATTCCAAGTTATTGCCATATAGCTTTTGATAACTCCGGTCCATTTATCACTAACCCGCTCAGCGATACATATAACGCTATCGTGTTTGCTCTCTGCGTGAAGACAAGTTCGTGACCGTTATAGGGAGATTAGCTAACCGGACTGTATGATTGGTGATCGGTTTATAATTTGGTAGTTTGTACGCAGCCTGACAGGGTTATGAATCAATCGTGTAGACGAGGCGCAGAATGGGTAGAACATTGGCTAGTTGAAGGGAGATAACCGCATAAATGGAAGTTTTAAAAAGTGGTCACTTAATTATTATGAGAATGGTAAGAGGCCATCATTTATGATATGCAAGTCGCAGGGAGTAATCGTTCTTATTTTGTCAACAATTAGAAAAAAAAGAGCTATCCGGACATTTTTTTTTTTCGATCTAGAAGCACTTGAGCTGAAAGCTCTTCGGCTCGGTGTCATGGACATCGTAACCCTTCGGCTCAGTGCCACGAACACCGTAAATCTGGGGAACCTGTAGCTTTTCTGCCAGTCCGCGGAGTTGAACCCGCACTTACAGAGGATAGTCACCCGTAGTCCAACACGCTACGAACACGCTGGGCAGACGTGTATTCGGACATTAAGAAGCTAAACTATCCAATGATGTCTACCACACAGACCAAGATAGACCATCATCTTTCGTCTCAGAACAGGGCATAACAGACTTAATAAACACCTACACAGACTACGATTGTTTCCATCCCCTCTGTGTCCCTCTAGTACCGATGATCAAACCACCGAACATGTCCTGCAAAACAGATCTTTGTATTTCTCATTATATTTTATTTATTATTATCTTAACCATTTCGTTACCCTGAGCCGATATAACGGCTCGCTGCATTTTTAAGATGACGCAAAGACAATATACTGTTTACTTCAGTATACATTGGAATATATGCACTCGGAGGTAAAACAAATTACAGAATGAAAGGATTAAGTTCTGCATGCATTCTTTGGTTATTGACTATGACTAAACTGACGTCATTGCACTCCGGCAGACCCATAGGTGCTCAGTCTCCCCAACAGATATCGAAGAGTATGCATGCTGATGGTTCCTGTGGCTCGCTGATTAAACACACCTCTCACTCTTTCCTTTCAGGCATCCAGTTCGACTTGAACAACGGTAACTCCAAACTGTCTAAATCGCTTGATCGATTCAACATCGATTTAGTGTCCTCATCCAACAGAGAGTCGCGAAGAGACCGAAGAATATCCCCTTATCCATCTTCAACTCCCCAACAATCGATGCTGTTGATGCAAGCCTGTCCGCTCTCTCATTACCGTAAACACCCGCATGCCCAGGACAGTATATCCACGTAAGCCGCTGGAGGTTAGAAACTTCTATAGACGACATCCATTCATACCGAAACCTGCCCTTCTGGATCTTGTGAAGCATCAACTGAGAGTCAGATACAACAACTGCCCCAGAAAATAAAGTCTCAGCGATTCAATGAAGGGCAGCAGTAACGGCCTCAACCTCCATCCTCATACTAGAAGTAGTTGTCCTGTATGCCCCACTTCGCTCTGCAACAACCCTACCATGCGCATTAGCCAAGAAACCCCAGCCGGATTTCTCACCACGTTGAACCGACCCTTTGGTACATACAACAACATCATCATCCCTTGCATTATCTTCTATCAGCTGCTTAACTGCGATAAGGGGAAGAATGGATCCCAACAGATGGTAGCATGACCAACTATCTCAACGTTATCATTACTCTTGGAAGAGAATGTAGAGATTGGGGCAACATGGATGCATTCTACAAAGTTTTTTGTGTTATTGAAGTATATAATATAGTTATCTGACTTGAATTACTTCTTTACTTACATGTTAATAAAAGAGCAAAGGGAGAGAATCGGGTAAGCAGGGGAGGTAAGCTGTGTGAATTACCGTCACACATCAAATAGAGTATGTTTGAATCTATATCAGGTTTACTTACCTGTTTGTGATGGGTGATTAGAAACATCAGCCATCAGACAGGTAACAAAGTCATGAAACAAAATAAGCCGTTTTATTTAGTTGTAGATCTCATTCTTTGCGTTTGATAGCGTCGGTACTAAAATATTTTCTTTAGAAAAGTTAGCGGTTTCGGCAAGGGCAATAACCAATACGAAGGGACATAATATCAAAACAAATATATTAATTTCACTCACAGTTGATATACTAAAATAAAATAAAAATAACATTCAATAAGACAGGGAGATAATGTCAAGATAAGAAGTCATATGAGACAGAGATATACTTCTGAAGTCGAGGAAGGCCCGCATGTATGGTTGGGGACCCGCCCAAGTGGTTACCGGGACCCAAATTTGGGGTGTAAAGAATATAACCACTGTTACCTGCCACGCATGTCGTAAGAGGCGACTAAGGAGGTTTGGATGAAATCGGATGCACATGTCCTAAACGTGTAGAAGTCTATGCGTTTAGGGGCCTAAAAAACCAATGTTTAACGTATACACGTTCTTGGCAAAGATCAAATCATATCACAAAGAGTGATTAAAATTGGTCGTAAAGAACGAACGTAAAGAAGAAGAAGGAGATGGTTGGGGACACTGTTAATAAGGTAAGCATGCCTTCACGCAAAAATACCAGATGCCCTGACTACGCCTGAATTCATAGTGAAGGAACGCAAAAGAAGAATTAGAAGAAGACAGAAAGATGCATGTTGTATTTATTGAAAGTGTAAAATATGGAAAGTTGTCTGTGTTTGTTTGAGACGATTAGAAACGGATTGATACAAAATGTTAACAAAAGTAACAAACACCTTTCTTCTCATTCTCTTCTCTAATCCTGTTTTTTTCTTCCATCATCAGGATAATAATAGATTTCGACATCGGGCTTTTGTGTGCGCTTCATACATATTGTTTTTCGTCTCCTCTGTTATCTCTTAGATCCATCTTTTGTGTCGACGGCCTTTTAATGACAGACACCAATTAAGTTAAACTTGGATTCTCAGAAAGGGGTTAATTCTAATTTTTTTAAGTTTGTTGACCTGCACGCTCTTATACAGGGTGTTCAAGATAATTGCAGCCCGTGAATGGAGCTAATCTGGTATATATGTATGGAAATGGGAAGGTTCAGTTATGACGTAGTATAGGTCAAGGTTGTGTGGCGGTGTGTAATTGTAGTGCGGGAAGGGGTGATGAACAAATGTGACGTAGGACGAGCTAGTCAGAACCGGTTTAAATAGTAAATAAACACAACTCAATCTGTACCTGGCAACTTTCGAGTTGTCAATGGGGCTGCAATTATTTTGACCACCCTGTATAACTTCTTCTTATTCAGCGATCTCAAGTCATGCGCTTAATTTACTGTGGACCACAAACTGGGCAGTCAGCTTCAGGTCTGTCAGGTTTCCCCAAAGTTTAGTTTTCAGGTCGACTGGGTGTGGCAACATGTTGCTTCTCAGCTCACACAGGAGAGGACAGTCTTGTAGGATATGCTCTGGTGTCTGTTCTGCCTACTGACACTGGCAGAGAGCTGTTTGACTTATTCCTAGTCTGTATAAGTGTTTGTTGAGTCTGCAGTGTCCGGGCGTAGTCGAAATATAATGACCTGGTCTGTTCTGCTTAGGTCTTTGAGGAGTCTTTTCCATAATAATATCCAGTGTTTGTCTTCAAGTCTACTGCAGATTTTCTTTGTATAAGGGTTTTGACCTCTTGAAAAGACAAGGGTTGGTAAATTTGCTCTTTGGCACTGCCCTCCTTAGCTAAGACATCGGCACTCTCATTGCCTGCAATGCCACAGTGAAATGGAATCCATTGCAAGTGAATTTCTGCCTTTTCTGAAAGCTGAGCAAATTCTCTTTTAGGTTTTATACTGTGCTGTTTAGCCTCCAGGGCTTGTATAGCTGACAGTGAATCTGTGATATAACTACAAAAAAGACTTGTTATTAGGTTGAATGCGTCGTTCCTCGGCTTGAAGAAACTTGTATCCCTTCATAACATAGGAACAAATGAAATAAACAATTAAACCATCTAACGATAGAGAAGATTTATTGCTTGTATTGCAAGTCAAGTATATAAACAAAGTACAGCAACAGTCTAGATGAAATCTCTCGCCCGTGTAGTGCGGGCCCACCAGGGAAGCAAAGAATAGTACCACTGCGACCTGCAATGCATGTCGTAGGAGGCGATTGATGTAAACCTAGGATGCTACCCTAGTAAATAAAAAGCAGCGCAGAAATCGGATGTGCTGGCCTTCTTGTAGGCGCATAACTGGCACAGCGTGTAATTGCTTGTAGGCTTAAATCACATACAAACCACGTAGAGTGATTGACAAGTGGTCGATATGGAGCGCTCGAAGATGAAGAAGAAGGATGAACTTTCAGGATATGGAAGGAAGGGAAATGATGTATGTGGCAAAGAAGTAAGGTGGTAGCTTCTCACTCCAAACGTACTAGGTTCGTTCTCCACGTGAAACGTTCGGAGTAAATATCCAGAGACCATTGATCTCAGTGTAGGTGAGATCAAGTTCCAAGCTTTGTCAGAGATGGATGATAAAACATAGTAGATTTCGTGTTCAAGTTGAACACTTTAAGAATTCTTTGAAGTTACAAATCGCGAAAAGTAGCTACAAAGCTTCTGCACGAAAACAATTCATAAAAAAAAAAAGAAGGTCCAACAAAATAAATTTTAACCAATTAAATTACAACTGAGACCCTTGCCGATGCAACGAAATTCGTGCTCTGTCGCTGAAATCTTCATGTGTAAGAAAGAGATCAAAGCAGGTATGGCTATTAACTTATACTTGTTAAGAGAGGAATATTCACCCACATATAAACCTGACATTCGCTAGTTCGGATCGAATGCAAGGGACATAACACTAGAAAAACTATAACAGCGAAGAAGTGAAATGAGCGGAGTTGATGAATCTCTCGTTTGTTTGACGGAGGAGTTAGTTATGACTCCAGTCACAATCAAACGAGTACTAGTTACTTATGTTAACCGAGATTGTCAGTATTGCCAGTGTTTCAGTCCCTGTGAGCATTATTTCAATTGTAACTTGTCAAAGTAAACAAAGTATTGTAGTATTGTAGTACTGTAGTATTGTAGTATTGTAGTATTGTAGTATTGTAGTATTGTAGTACTGTAGTATTGTAGTATTGTAGTATTGTAGTATTGTAGTACTGTAGTATTGTAGTATTGTAGTACTGTAGTATTGTAGTATTGTAGTACTGTAGTATTGTAGTACTGTAGTATTGTAGTATTGTAGTATTGTAGTATTGTAGTACTGTAGATTGATTGAAATGAAAATCGTGGCATATCCCTTACAGGACATGGCCATCAACCACAGTAAACGAGTTGTTGTTGATTTTCTAGGCACTACTTATACGAATACAGCGACGTTTCTACAAAAGGCCTTTATAACGCAAAAAAATTAATTGCATATCCTTTACAGGACTGTGCGAATCAACCCCAGCTTTTTAACGCTGTTTGTGATTTTTCTAGGCATTATTACGTTCAGTAGTTTGCCATTGCTTTCTAAACGGGTGGTGCTATCGCCCTTTTGTAAAAATCCACACCAAACAATTTGCAACCAAACTGTCCTCAGCGTGATTCGAACTCAGAACGTCGGGGTTTATAGACCGAGTCACTATCCCCTAAGCCACAGACGCCACCATATAACGCAAAAGGATATATAAATGTGACACCGTGATCAGAAGCGAAAAAATTCAGACTTCCTATGCGGCAGACAATAAATCATGACTACCTTTGCTAATTGTTCATTGCTAATACAGTACGGGGTCCGGGTTCAATTCTCCAATATGTGGAATACTTTTCCGATCATATCCGCTCTTAGGCTAATCCAGTTTTAATTATATATTCCTTTGCACCGTTATATGTTACGTAGGAGTGCAAGTAATTTCTCCATACTTCTCTGTTCTGGGCAACTTGCTAAATCTCTTCCATAGAATTGAGTTCGTTATTTTATTGAGGCGGTGAAATGGTTGTCATCTCATAACTACTCGGTGCTTGTTCCATAACATCGTGCTTAAATATTTCTGTTCTTTATTTTGTTTGTCTTACTTGTTGGGCTAATTAACTGATCTTTTGTTGATACGAAATGATTTTGTTGACAAGTCCATACTGATTAGTTTTTTTTGTTGCTGTTGATCAGTATACTACATCATCATCATGAGTAATCGACGCGGTCAATGACAGATCAAACTAACACACACAATTTTGACTATCGTAATATCAAAAGCAATATTATTTGCAACATGTGACCAAATGTTATGACAATGTGTTTGTTAGTTTGTTTTGTTCTGTGAATTAAAAAAAAAAAAGGATAAGCCTTAGGTCCCAGAGTGTTCTGTAGCAGTTGGACTACGGGTGACTATCCTCTGTGTGTGCGGGTTCAATTCCGCGGGATGGCAGAAAAAGCCACAGATTCCCAGATTTACGGTGTTCGTGGCACCGAACCGAAGGGTTACGATGTCCTCCATGGCACCGAGCCGAAGAGCTGAAAAGCTCAAGTGCTTCTGGATCGGCCAAAAAAAAATAAAGGATAAACACTGTTGTGGCGGAGTCTTCACAATTAATATATTTGTACATTCGTTGTTTCAATGAATCCATTTGTCATGCTTGTGTTAAAAAATGGACAAAACACTCTGTGGCACAAAGATACTTAACATGCAAGCACGTGGCTATGACAGGCTAAGCACAAACTGTCAAGATGGCGAAGAGGATGATGGTTTTGGTGATGACAAGGGGACGGATTATGCCAGTCTGGTGTTAGGATTTTCCCCAAAGAATTATCTTATCGCTGGTGACAGATATTTTGCTCACGGAAAACTCATCAATTCCTAGAAAATCTCCTTGACAATATATGACCTGGCATTGTTTTGAATCTACTTTTTAAACTAGTTTTCTTTTCCTTTCATATTGTTCATATCATTATTAGCACGTACTCTTCCGACAGGCGTTGGAGATCATGAATCTCCACAAACTTATGTTTCTTATATTGAATTTCTACATATTGTAAATTATTGTACAGAGGAGCGTCCGGTCGAATGAATTAGAGATCGGGATCCCATTCGGGAGTCTCGGGTTCACTCCCCGGTAAGGCGAAGTTTTTTTTTTCTATCGGGGCATAAAGAAAAAAACCTGAACAGTTTCGAAGCGAATGCATTAGACATGCATCCTAGGGCTGTAGTCTGGAAATGTGGGTAGGAATCGAAGAGGAGATACCCACTCGATTAGATAGTAGTGTAAGCGCAGCTGCAAATGGTATGAGATTGGATAATGCAACAGGCAAGTAATACCTCACAGTCGCCGTGCCTACACGATTCTCTTGGCTGACGTTCGGAGCTTCATTGTCCGTACAGACGCCGTGCAAGTGTCCGAGATACTGGTTTCGACAATTTCGTCAGTCCGTACAGATGCAGTGGAGTTGTCTAAGATACTGATTCTGCAATCCTACTAGTCCGTAAAAGGATATACAAGTGTCCAAGATACTGTTTCCTACAATCGCGCCAGTCCGAACAGACGCCGTGCAAGTGTCCAAGATACTGTTTCCTACAATCGCGCCAGTCCGAACAGACGCCGTGCAAGTGTCTAAGATACTGTTTCCTACAATCGCGCCAGTCCGAACAGACGCCGTGCAAGTGTCTAAGATACTGTTTCCTACAATCGCGCCAGTCCGAACAGACGCCGTGCAAGTGTCTAAGATACTGTTTCCTACAATCGCGCCAGTCCGAACAGATGCCGTGCAAGTGCCCAAGATACTGTTTCCTACAATCGCGCCAGTCCGAACAGACGCCTTGCAAGTGTCCAAGATACTGTTTCCTACAATCGCGCCAGTCCGAACAGACGCCGTGCAAGTGTCTAAGATACTGTTTCCTACAATCGCGCCAGTCCGAACAGACGCCGTGCAAGTGTCAACATACTGGTTCCGGCAATTGCGCCAATACAATTTTGTTGCAGGTGAAAATCATACCTGTCTTCAACGCTGTAGGAATCTAGTAGAACCAACGTAGTTCCAGGTTCTCTGTGCAAATCACGCAGATCACACAGATTAGTTAACTTGGTCGATAAAACGAAAGCAAACAACAACATACCATCTTGATAATACTTATCTGTTTTTCTTTATTTCTTCTTCTTATGTTTGTTTGCTATAAATAAAGTCATAGTCAACGCTTCTAGTATGTCGCTTCTGATTGATATTTGCGTGAAGGCTTGCTTTTCTTATTATCAGTGTCCTCGTCATACAAACGTGCCTTCTCCGACTTTAGAGGTATTAATTTACCTAATCCATGATGTCCATACTTGGTACTTACAACATACATCAGTAACAGTAAACCAGAGCTAACCAAAACCGTAGTCCATCTGAAAGTAGTGACCATGGCACTTACTATATTACTGTAGTCTGGATGCGCTAGTAGGGATCAAAGGGAAAAGCAATCCCTGTTTAACCCTTTCGCTTCTACATACTTGCCGAAGACGGAGCTAAAAATAGCTAGTCTTTCTTTCTAGGCCACAAACGTCAATATACGCCTTTAGCAGTGACAGTAGAAATGTGTAACGTGTTAACACGTCTTTAGCCCACAGAGGAGAGATAATAACAGACGTGTTAATGCGTCTTTAGCAGCGAATGGCAAAATCGTATATACACGTCCTTAGCAGCTAAAGAGTTAAAAGTTGTAGCGCTGAAAACCGATATAAACTACCAAAAAGGGGCAGATATAGCAACTTTATTGTAAACGACAACACTATATCATAAACGTGCGATTCCCGCTCAACGTGAAAGGAAATACGATATCATAAACGTGCTTTGCCGCTCAACGAAAGAACATAATATCATCAACGTGCTTTTCACGTTCAACGAAAGGAAACACAATATCATAAACGTGCTTTTCACGTTCAACGTGAAAGGAAACATAATATCATCAACGTGCTTGTCACACTCAAAGTGAAAAGAAACACATAAAGGATCTAGCGCCGAAGGATTGACCTCATTGCACCGGGTTTTATCCCATATACATCTGTCCTCTATACGAAGTAACACGCCATCTGCCGAGAGTATTGCTCAAAGCAAAAACTCCGTAGCTCCTGCAACAATTATATTGGTCTCTAGTTAAAAAAAAGTGCACACGTGAACTAAACGACGCAGTCTGGATTCGAACCTACGAATTCCGGAACGCACGACAAATGCTTCACCACTAAGCCACAGAAACCCATAAAAGAAACATCTACCCCGATGAAGTCCTGTCGGTAGACACCTTGGTTGTCTGAATTTTATATAATATCAAAGCAGTTTTTATTCATATTTTTGTTTATTGAACATTACCAATACAATTATCGATTCACATCCAAGGGTTAAACATCACGTATACATGTCTTCATATCTCACACAACGTTTTCATACCCTTTTCTTACTTCCATCTTGAATTCTGCTTTTATATTGGGAAAATTTAAACCCCTATTCTCTTGATGATCAAGAAATAACATTGCAAAAAGGCAGAAATCGATTTCTTCAGAAATTAAAAATCAATTTCCCACGGGATAAACATTTATTTTCAAGGATGCCTTCATTGTTTTGTATAGGCTTTCCACTCCAGATCAATATTAGACCAATCTTTATTTGGGCACATTCAGCAAGCATTGCCTACTGGGCTCTGGCCAATTCCTACTCGTGTTGTCTCAATCAAATATGGCGACGGTAGAGACAATGTTTCGAGGAACGGATTCATTGCATCGAGGGCGTCTTCGTACTGAGAGATCGGATGAGAACACACAGAGGCACACAAAGACAGAGATTGAAAGGGGTCGAGAGGGGAGAAGGAGAGAGAGAGAGAGATGGTGAGTGGGTTGGAAAGACTAAGATAACAGAATGTGTCTATTTTCAGTCCACTTTTCGTGATGACGTTGAGATAGTCAGACTGAGTAACCTTACAGTGTTACATCACAACGGGCGGAGAAAATGGTAAGGAGTGTATAACAGAGACGTGAACAGAAATAAACACGGAGGGTTGGGGTGGGGTGGAAACAGAGAGATAAATAACGAGAAAGGGGATGGGGCAGGTGGGGCAGGTGGGCAGGCCCGCTATGAATTCAGGGGTAGTAAGAGCGCCTGGTATTGAACTTCTGACTAATTTTTACGTAAAGGCCTACTTTTCCTTTTCATCAGTGTCCCCCACCTTACAGACACGCCTTATCCGACTACACATGTATTCAATGTCTTCATTATTAATCATGATTTTAGATGGCATAATTTTTAAAAAAATGGTGAAAATAATCTTCGTTTTCTTTGTATTCTGAAAGAGATTCTGCTGTTCGCTGTGTTCTTTAACGGCTGCGATTAGCTGTTCTAATCTCTTGTCACTATTTGTCATCAGAACTGTGTTATTTGTCTAACTTATTACTGGTATTATATTTCCATCAATTTAAAAAGGATGAAACTGTTTGTAGTTTTGTCCAGTACTCATATTTCTGCAGAACCAGAGTGGGCATAACTTAATGCACAGAATACATTGAAAGACAACAAATGCAGTGGTTCGGACATTTAATGAGAATGGAATACAACCAACCACCAATAACAGCATACAATAAAAGAGATCAGGTACTAGAGTCAAGGGAAGACTAAGAAAAAGATGGATAGACAGTAACAAGACCACACTAAATAAACACGGATATATATTCCATCTTGTGACGATAGTAGAAGATCAAATACCGTATTTCCAATATGCCTCATGGTATGAAAACGGGTACTTTACTTTCACAACGTATCTTTCTCTCTTTCTCTCTCTCTCTTTCTCTCTCTGTCTTTCTCTCTCTTCCTTCTCCTTCTCTCTCTCTCTCTTTTCTTTCTCTTCTCTCTCTTCTTCTCTCTTCTCTTTCTCTCCTCTCCTTCTCTCTCTCTCTTTTTTCTCTCTCTCTTTCTCTCTCTCTCTTCTCTTTCTTCTCTTCTTCTCTCTTCTTCTCTTTCTCTCTCTCTCTTTCTCTTCTCTCTCTCTTCTTCTCTCTCTCTTTCTCTCTCTCTCTCTTCTTCTCTTTCTTCTCTCTTCTTCTCTTCTTTCTTTCTCTCTCTTTCTTTCTCTTCTCTTCTCTTCTTCTCTCTCTTTCTTTCTCTCTCTCTTTCTTTTCTCTCTCTTTCTCTTTCTCTCTTTCTATTCTCCTCTCTTTCTTTCTTTCTCTTTCTCTCTCTCTCTCTCTCTCTCTCTCTCTTTCTCTCCTTCTCTCTCTCTTTCTCTCTCCTTCTCTCTCTCCTTCTTCTCTTCTCTCCTCTTCTCTCTCCTCTCTCCCTTCTCCTTCTCTTCCTTCTCTTCCTCTCTCTCCTATCTCTCCTCCTTCTCTCCTCTCTCTCTCCTTCTTCTTTCTCTCTTTCTCTTCTCTCTCTCTTCTTCTTTCTATGTTTCTGTCATTCTACTCCGATTTATACATCCTGAATAATCTCCTGATTCTTTCTACCTTTATCTTCTTCAAGCTTCTCCATCTATCGTTAATCTCTACCTCCTAATCTCTACCACCTAATCTCCACTTCCTAATCTCCACCTCCTAATCTCTACCTCCTAATCTCTACCTCCTAATCTCTACCTCCTAATCTCTACCTCCTAATCTCTCACCTACCCTAATCTCTCACCTCCTAATCTCCACCCCCTAATCTCTACCTCCTAATCTCACCTCCTAATCTCTACTCACCTCCAATCTCTACTCCAATCTCACCCCTAATCTCTACCTCCTAATCTCTACCTCAATCTCTACCTCTAATCTCTGCCTCCTAATCTCTACCTCCTAATCTCTACCTCCTAATCTCTACCTCCTAATCTCTACCTCCTAATCTCAACCTCCTAATCTCTACCTCCTAATCTCTACCTCCTAATCTCTACCTCCTAATCTCTACCTCCTAATCTCTCACCACCCTAATCTCTACCACCTAATCTCTACCTCCTAATCTCTGCCTCCTAATCTCTGCCTCCTAATCTCTACCTCCTAATCTCTACCTCCTAATCTCAACCTCCTAATCTCTACCTCCTAATCCTCACCTCCCTAATCTCTACCTCCTAATCTCTACTCCTTGTATTTCTAGGCTTTCCTCTCTTTCCCTGCGGCTTCGAGATAAACGCCTTTTTGTTATATTTCCCATCCGGTTTTCTCAAAGTGTTCTATCTTTAATTGCACCGGGTTCCATCATACGGTTCCGTCGATATCCGCAGAAATGACACGATACCGGCACAAAGCACGAACACCGTAGCTTCACCATAAATCTTAGGATCGAAAAAAGTGAATTCGGGAACAGAACAGATTGATTAATTGATTGATATGATAATCATCGCACTTCGCTGAGTAACCATGTGTGCTCCGATCTTTTTCTTACAATGGAGGATCTCAGCTGTAGTACACGAACTTCGTAGCAATTGTAATTTTGAAGATGATCAAGATATTTTTCTACGGATTTTCTTTTTAATCTTATGGTATAATGAGCTTTGCCTGGTACAGTGACATCTGGATTCGAACACATACCATCTTCGGAACACGAGACAGAAAAGTACAAGCCAAAATGAGAGAAGAAGAGAGAGAGAGATGGAGAGAGAGAGATGGAGAGAGAGAGATGGGAGAGAGATGGGAGAGAGAGAATGGGAGAAGAGATGGGAGAAGAGAGATGGGAGAGAGAGAGATGGGAGAGAGAGATGGGAGAGAGAGATGGGAGAGAGAGATGGGAGAGAGAGAGAGGGGAGAGAGAGAGATGGGAGAGAGAGATGGGAGAGAGAGATGGGAGAGAGAGAGAGAGAGAGAGAGAGAGAGATGGGAGAGAGAGAGAGATGGGAGAGAGAGAGAGATGGAGAGAGAGAGATGGGAGAGAGGGGGAAAAATGGAGAAGAGAGATGGGAGAGAGAGAGATGGAGAGAGAGATGGGAGAGAGAGAGATGGGAGAGAGAGATGGGAGAGAGAGAGAGAGAAGGAGAGAGAGAGGAATGAGTGAGGTCATCTAGATTTAATCTAAACATATTCTCTCTTTGCCTTTTTAACCCGATTGGGGCATAGGCCCTCAACCAACTCATGCCAAGTCTTCCTATCTCTAGCTATCTCCTGCAGCTCTCTCCAACTCTTCTTTATATTGTTGATCTCTGCCTCCAACATAGGCTCTCAACCAACTCATGCCAAGTCTTCCTATCTCTAGCCATCTCCTGCAGCTCCTTCCAACTCTTCTTTATATTGTTGATCTCTGCCTCCAACATAGGCCCTCAACCAACTCATGCCAAGTCTTCCTATCTCTAGCCATCTCCTGCAGCTCTCTCCAACTCTTCTTTATATTGTTGATCTCCGCCTCCAAATCTCGTCTCCATGTATTTCTCGGCCTCCTTCTTTCACTGTCCTTGTGGGTTCCAGACAAGGACCCTTCTTCTAAACACACTGCTAGCGTCAAATTAAGCGCGAAGTAACTAACTATGCTAGACAAAGTTCTCACCATGAACGGTACCACACACTATCAATGCATATTTAACACATACCCAAACGTACAGTATTAGTATCATCATTTCAACACAAACGTTACTCTTAAGACTACATTCATCAACTTCCCCGGACCCTAACACCTGGGCTTCCATCCAAAAAAAAGTCTACTAGATAATATCATTATCCTCATTACTTATGCAAATGTCAGTAGCCGTTAGCAACGCGTGATGAAGCCAGGAGATCTCAACCGCCGTCAGACATGGGAGGCGACGAGTGAGGAAACGGCCGGGTCTGCTAAACCACACAGGAATGATGGGATACGACCCAACCGACCGGACGCGTGGCCTCACAATTAGATTAGCCATAACGCATTTTGTCTGAGCATTGTTCTGTAAACATCTATAGTTACAACAAAATATGGCGCTGTCTGCCTGTGATTAAATTACCTCTACTTGGTCACTAAAAGAGGACGCCATTTTCTGACCTTCACTTCTATAAACACTGGAATAAAACTGAATTTCATAAACACTAGACTATCTGAAACAGATGTCTCCGCCGCAGACTCTAGATCAGATTACAACCAAAGATAACAAATACTTATTTTATTTTACTTTTGGTCGTTTTTATCAACCAAGTTAACCACTCTTTGTGATCTGTGGGATTTGCTTCGAGAACGTGAATACGCTGCACTGCAGTTCATTGGCTCCTACGGAATGTAGGACAGACGCGTATACAAAAAATGTATGTATATCAGTTATCAGTTACATGAGGACTATCACCATATCACTCCGGACATGTCTATAGGTGCTCCGATCTCCGTCTCAATAAACCGCAGCGTCCGGCAGCAAACAAACATGCCAATTCGATTTAAGATTAACAAACACTTATAAACTAAAACAAATGGTGTCTAAAGAGAAAAAATACATCAATGAATATGACATATCAGAAAACAACAGACAAATATAACCAAACATGCACCTGACTGAAACCCATAGGAGAAAAGATAAGGAGAGACAACAAATACATGGCGAAGAAATATAGTGGAGGCGTTCAGAGAGATCGGAATCTCGTATCCCGAGCTGAAGAAGACGGGCCAAAAAAGTGTTTTGCGGAAAGTGATAATTGCAGCCAGTGGCGGATCGTGATAATTTTTGTTGGTGGGGCCAGGCATTTTTTCCGGATAAATCATGGTTTTGGTTGCTATATTTTAATTTATAAAATAATAAATACACGTTATACATTATTTTTAGTGGGGCCTGGCCCCATTGGCCCTTAGCGACGAGCCGCCACTGATTGCAGCTCTATGTTGGAACGAATGATTAATTAATTGACAAAGCATCACCACTTCACTTCTTTGAGTAATCAGCAACAGCGGCAGTTCACGAACTCCGTAGCACCAACGAAGGTCCCAATGTAAGTTAGAAGTTGATAAAAATATTTTGTTGGAGGTGTACTATAAAAAATATTTTACTAAAATAAATATTGCCCAGCTTTCCAGCCTGCTCTTCTCGATTGTAAACTTCCAGGGTTTTTTACGTGCTCAACTTGATTACAGTACCTACGTTTTATCGCCCATCTCCGATATTACTCAGAACTCAAACGTCCTATCTGTTACCGAAGCTCGAAGGAGCAAAGAATAGTAACAGCGTACCTACAAGGCATGTCGAAAGAGGCGACTGAGGTGGGGACCTAGAAAAGCTACCCTAGTAAATAAAATACTTCGCAGAAATCGGATGTGCTGGTATACTTGTAGACGCATAGCTGGTACAACGTACAGTCGCTGTTAGGCTCAGATCACATACAAATCACAAAGAGTAGTTTAACAAGTGATCGATATGGAGCGTTCGAAGAAGTAATCTCCCTACACTGAGATCAGTGACCCTGGAAGTATCAATGAGTGTGATATCGATTAGTTATTGATCAACGCCCAGTTTAACTAGATTCATATTATGGTAACTAAGGACACATGCGTGTATATATCTTCACTAACAACCAAACACATTCATTTAAGAAAGTGCATCAGGTTCACTGTAAGATACAATAACAGGACCGATACTTCACTGTATGTTGATGTCTTCGACTGGTTTAAAATTGCAGAAATGAGATACCAACAGTTATATGATTCTGCCTTTTCCCTGTTTGTGACTGTTCGTCGTACCTGCTACTGGGTACTAGGTCTCTGTTGTCTGCGCGTTCTATGACTGGGTGATTGTTACGTTCTCCAATTCCTGTTCTGACGATGAGGACGATTCACTATGTACAGACAAAAGAGCTTTGAACTTCAAGTTGGATAGAATAAAAATAATTGTATTCTTGCTGTTTTTAATTCGCTGTTGTACTTCTTTTCCTTCTTCGTTACCTCCTTCTTCTGATTTTCCTCAGTTTGTGGTTTCATTTTTTCTTTCTTTCTTGACTTCAGGTGATTTTTTTTTTCTTTGTTACTATAATAAACTAACTCTGTAAATCATAACATATAAAGGAAAAAAGATTCCATTTTATTTCTGTTTACAAAAACTGAAATGTAAATTTGAAATTGTAAATCAATAAACTAAAGAAATAAACAATATTTTTATTGTAATCGATAACTTTATTCTCTTTGTTTTCACACTACCATCTTTACTAACCTTTAATCCATTAAACTACCAGTTCCTACCTACATCTTAAATCCTCACACCATCTGTTCCTTTTTTCCCATCTTTTTCTTAAATAAAAATTTGTTCACAATATTCAGTGTTTTCCCTCCTCTTTCTTCTTTAATACAATTTAAAAAATTTTAATCACAACAAAACTAAAACCCATCTGTAAATCACAACAATACTAAAACCCATCTGTAAATCACAACAAAACTAAAACCCATCTGTAAATCACAACAAAACTAAAACCCATCTGTAAATCACAA
This sequence comes from Arion vulgaris, assembly GCA_020796225.1. Lineage (NCBI taxonomy): Eukaryota > Metazoa > Mollusca > Gastropoda > Stylommatophora > Arionidae > Arion > Arion vulgaris. Next base: position 35,441,956 of record CM036769.1, on the reverse strand, counting down.
CAAAACTAAAACCCATCTGTAAATCACAACAATACTAAAACCCATCTGTAAATCACAACAATACTAAAACCCATCTGTAATTGTATGCGGGTTTTATAGAGATAACAACCCACGTCTATAGTTTAAACAAATAAATGGAACTATGATATAAACTGTAGTGAAAGAAAAAAGAAGTGACACTATGATATAAACTGTAGTGAAAGAAAAGAATGCACTATGATATAAACTGTAGTGAAGAAAAAAGAATGGCACTATGATATAAACTGTAGTGAAAGAAAAAAAAATGGCACTATGATATAAACTATAGTGAAAGAAAGAATAAATGGCACTATGATATAAACTGTAGTGAAAGAAAGAATGGCACTATGACATAAACTATAGTGAAAGAAAGAAAGAATGGCACTATGATATAAACTATAGTGAAAGAAAGAAAGAAGGGCCTATGATATAAACTGTAGTGAAAGAAAGAAAGAATGCACTATGATATAAACTGTAGTGAAAGAAAGAAAGAATGACACTATGATATAAACTGTAGTGAAAGAAAGAATAAATGGCACTATGATATAAACTGTAGTAAAGAAAGAAGTGACACTATGATATAAACTGTAGTAAAAGAAGAAAGAATGGCACTATGATATAAACTGTAGTGAAAGAAAGAATGGCACTATGATATAAACTGTAGTGAAAGAAAGAAAGAATGACACTATGATATAAACTGTAGTGAAAGAAAGAAAGAATGACACTATGATATAAACTGTAGTGAAAGAAAGAATAAATGACATGACATAAACTGTAGTGAAAGAAAGAAGAAAATGGCACTATGATATAAATTGTAGTGAAAGAAAGAATGGCACTATGATATAAACTGTAGTGAAAGAAAGAAAGAATGTCTAGCAATAAACATAGTGTAAGTATGAAACAATGCACATCATATATAAACTATATGAAAGAAAGAAATAATGGCACTATGATATAAACTATAGTGAAAGAAAGAATGGCACTATGATATAAACTATAGTGAAAGAAAGAATGGCACTATGATATAAACTATAGTGAAAGAAAGAAAGAATGGCACTATGACATAAACTATAGTGAAAGAAAGAATGGCACTATGATATAAACTATAGTGAAAGAAAGAATGGCACTATGATATAAACTATAGTGAAAGAAAGAATGGCACTATGATATAAACTATAGTGAAAGAAAGAAAGAATGGCACTATGATATAAACTGTAGTGAAAGAAAGAATGGCACTATGACATAAACTATAGTGAAAGAAAGAATGGCACTATGATATAAACTGTAGTGAAAGAAAGAATGGCACTATGATATAAACTATAGTGAAAGAAAGAATGGCACTATGATATAAACTGTAGTGAAAGAAAGAATGGCACTATGATATAAACTGTAGTGAAAGAAAGAATGGCACTATGATATAAACTGTAGTGAAAGAAAGAATGGCACTATGATATAAACTGTAGTGAAAGAAAGAATGGCACTATGATATAAACTGTAGTGAAAGAAAGAATGGCACTATGATATAAACTGTATAACTGAGAAAAATAGAACGTCTGGGCAAAAACAGTTTTCACATGTATGCGCACATACATGCACATCAATATGTACACACTCCATATATACACACACGATCACCCACATAAATATCGTATAATACAATATATAACACATGGTTCTCTGTAGCGTCGAGGTTAGGTGCTTTCTTCGTTCCAAAGGCACTCGATTCGTTCCCCGTGGAACCATCGGAATATTTTTCAAGATCTCCAACTCAGTGTAAGTGAGATCGAGTTCCTAGTCCTATCGGAGACGGACGATAAACCATAGATCCCGTGTTCAAGTTGAGCATGTTGGCAGTACAAAAGAACCCTTGGCAGTATAAAAGAACCCTTGGTACAGCTGAGTAAAAGAAACTGCCCTTGGCAGTACAAAAGAACCCCTAGGCAGTATAAAAGAACCCTTGGCAGTACTAAAAGAACCCTAGTCAAGATGGCAGTACAAAAGAACCCTTGGCAGTAGTAAAAAGAACCCTTGGCAGTACAAAAGAACCCTAAAAGAACCCTACGGCAGTACAAAAGAACCCTTGGCGAGTATACAAAAGAACCCTCGGCAGTAAACGTACAAAAGAACCCTTGGCGTGTAACAAAAGAACCCTTGGCGAGTACAAAAGAACCCTTGGCAGTACAAAATCGACCCGAGAAAAAGACGCAGGACCCTTTGGAAAACCGGATACAAAAACCAGGTAAAATTCATTAATAGAATACATATAATTAAAAATAAATTTTTTACAAAATACTTTCAACATATTCGAAATTACATCGGGAACTTTCGCCGGTGCAACGCAGTTCATGCTCAGCAGAGGAGATCTTTCTTTGTAAGAAATAGATCGAAGCAGACATGGTTAATCACCGAAGTGCATTGCTGATGGTCCTATCAATCAACTAGAGATATAAAGATGGCATATATATATCTCTCGAGTTCATGGAGAGACGGTCTGTATCTATACTCATCTTTGCCCGTCTGCCCAGCGTGTTCGTAGCGCGTTGGACTACGGGTGACTATCCCTCTGTGTGTGCGGGTTAAATTCCGCGGGATGGCAAAAAAGCCACAGATTCCCCAGATTTACGGTGTTCGTGGCACCGAACCGAAGGGTTACGATGTCCACGGCACCGAGCCGAAGAGCTGAAAAGCTTAAGTGCTTCTGGATCGAAAAAAAAAATAAATCTATACTCACCACCTCTCCACAAACACGCATATCACGCATGCATACATTCATTAACAGGCTCACTCACTCACACACACACACACGCGCGCACACAACACACATATACACATACACTCACAAACGCAGTGGGAGAAATGAAAATAAGAAATGGCTAGAGGTGGTGTGCAGACAAACAAATAAATAAGATTACAACTCATCAGAAATATAATCAAATAAAAGAAAACAGCATTTCCAAGAGACAAACCTAGTTAGAGAGACAGAAAATATCAATATGGAGAGACATGAAGAAATACAGACATACAGACAGACAGACAAATAGATAGCAGGCTCATAAAGAAGGATAGACAGACTCAGTAAATAGACAATGACGTATGTATATAGACAGATTTTCTTCTACGAACGTTCCATATCAACCACTTGTTAAACCACTCTTTGTGATCTGTATGTGATCTGAGCCTAACCCTTTCGCTGCTACATACTTTCTGAAGGCTGATCTAAAAATAGCTACTCTTCGTTTCTAGGTCACAAACGTGAATGAACGCCTATAGCAGTGACAGTAGTAATGTATAACGTGTTAACACGTCTTTTACCCACAGATGAGAGATAATAACAAACGTGTTAATGCGTCTTTAGAAGTAAATGGGAAAACGTATATATACGTCCTTAGCAGCTAAAGGGCTAAGAGCGATTGTACGTTGTACCAGTTATACGCCTACAAGTAAGACAACACATCTGATTTCTGCAATGTTTTTTATTTACTAAGGTAGCTTCAAAAGGGTTCCTTCGTCGGTCCTCTCCTAGGACATGTTTTGTAGGACATATCTTTCTCTCTCTCTCTCTCTCTCTCTCTCTCTCTCTCTTCTCTCTCTGTCTCTCTTCTTCTCTCTCTCTCTGTCTCTCTTTTTTTCTATTTCTTTCTCTTTCTTTCTCTTCTCTCTCTTTCTCTCTCTCTTTTCTCTCTTTCTTCTCTTTCTTTCTTTCTATCTTGCTCTCGTTCTTTCTCTTTATCTTTCTCTTTATCTTGCTCTCTCTCTCTCTTTCTTTCTATATAGTGTTACTATTCTTGTCTCCCCTTTGAAAGTCTCGGCAACTTATGGACGATATAGACAGATAGAAAGTCTAGACAACTTATGGACGATATAGACAGATAGAAAGTCTAGACAACTTATGGACGATATAGACAGATAGAAAGTCTCGGCAACTTATGGACGATATAGATAGATAGAAGTCGATGGGAAGATATGATATAGACAGATAGATAGATAGATAGATAGATAGAAAGCTCTCCCGAGTAGTTACCGGGGCCCAAATTGGGGTGTAAAGAATAGAACCACTGTTACCTGCCACGCATGTCGTAAGAGGCGACGAAGGAGGTTGGGCGTGGGGCTAGCTACCCCACACCGTAAAAACACAGATGGCTACAGAACGGAGAGCTAACCGAGTAAACGCTGGCTGAAACCGGACACATCGCCAAGGGATAAGCACCAGAGCTCCAAATGTGCTGAAGATATGAAGTAAAACACACCAATGCTAAGGCTGCATGGATCAGATTTCAACATGAATGGAATTTATGGGGAGATATCTGGTACATCGGTCTGGGCGGTAATCGAGAGAGAGAGAAGAGATAGATAAGTAGATTTAAAAGTAGAGAAACAGATAGAGAAATAGACAAGGAGATAGATTCTAATTCTCTAAAAATATCTAAAGGAGAAGAAGCAGCTTCATTGCATCGGGTTTCCCCATATGTCTCGGTCCTTCTCCCTAGAAATGACATGTCACTTGTAGAGAGTATTGGTATAAAGCACGAACAACGTAGCTCTGGCAACAATTATAAGAGATCTCTGAGTGAAAAAAATGCATTCACGAACAGAACTAATCGGTTTGGGTTCCAAACCACGACCTTCATTCCAACTCTTTTATTAATGCCCAATGTTGTTCATGCTTTGGAAGATCCAGAATGTGATGGATTGTCAATATGGAACAGTACTTGAAGAGAGTAGCCTAGATCTGAACAATGGTCATGAGAGAGGCTGCTAGTTGCCCAATGTTGTTCATGCTTTGGAAGATCCAGAATGTGATGGATTGTCAATATGGAACAGTACTTGAAGAGAGTAGCCTAGATCTGAACCATGGTCATGAGAGAGCTGCTAGGTTGCCAATGTGGTTCATGCTTTGGAAGATCCAGAATGTGATGGATTGTCAATATGGAACAGTACTTGAAGAGAGTAGCCTAGATCTGAACCATGGTCATGAGAGAGGCTGCTAGTAAGAACCGTATGACTTGAATGACTTTGAATAACTTCTACGAGTACATTCGAGTACTACATGTACAAAAAGTACATCTCAGAGTAGAAGAAAAAGACAAGTACGTAATTCATGGTTCTGTTACAATGATGAAGCTCTTTTACACAATACTGTTGTTATGTATTCTCTTGCCTTATTAAAGCTACCTTGAGGAGAAATGATCAACGAATATCAAAGCAGGCATTGAAGTGGGATGCAAAGGGTTCAAGAAAGAGAGGACGACCTAAGGAGACCCTGAAACAAACTTTGCTGAGAGAGGCAAGAAATATCGGTCACAATTCCATGGAGGAGATTGAGCGAGTTGCCCAGGATAGAGCGGTATGGAGAAATTACTTGCAGACCCTATGTAACGTATAACGGTACGAAATGAATTATTATTATAATAATTATTATTAAAACTGCATTTTGTACACAATAAAAGCCGCAGCAGACAATTTGTTAGGGAACTCGCTTCTTACCGCGTGTAAGTAAGTAAGGGAACCCTTTCATACCTCGTGGTATATAGGTCAATACAGTGTTAGGCCTATATTTTTCATTGACCGTCGGCACACGATGGGTGATGTGGTCAGCATCACGCCGGCCGCCTTTACTTTCCCAGAGCATGTCTGGTACTCAGTTGAGGCTGGGTCGACCTGAGAGCCGTCGCGGTCGGGAACAATTCCACGCGCATTGCGGGAGCTGAACCCAGACCACCAGCCTTGAGAAGCGAGTTCACTAACAACTACGCTACTGCGGCTCTCTTCTTACCGCGTGGTTCTAGTTCAATTCCACAGTGGGAGTGAACTATTTTTCCGACTGTAAAGACTCTCAGGTCGACCCATCCTCCCTTGGGTGCCAGGAAAAGCAATGAGAAGTAAAGCGGCCGGTGTGATGTTGACCACATCCCCATCGTGCCGACGGCCAATGAAATATACTCTAAAACACCATATTACCATATGTACCTTGATGGTCCTTTATTTTCTTTAACTTATGTACAATACCGCTAACAACTAAAGCAAATCTCGTAAGAACGATTTTCTGGACAACACTATGATACCAGTGTCAAACATGGCCAATAACAGCAGCTAATGAGCGGAAAACCATAATGACGGAGATGAGGTGTCTTAGAAGAGCTGCAGGTGTGACAATTAGAGACAAAATTAGAAATGAAGAAATCAGAAGAAGACTGGCTGTGAAACCAGTCATGCAATTCATAAAAGAACAACAGATTAAATGGTTTGGACACATGACCAGAATGCCCTGATATCGCCTACCACAGAGAGCCACACAGAAAAAGTATAATGAGTACAAGGCAAGAGAAAGACCACGCAAAAGATGGAGAGACGGCATCAAGAACAGCCTTACGAACATGAATATCAGCTTACAAAGTGCCTTAAAACAAGCACACACAAAATCACTAACCCCTCCGCCCAACACTTCTATAAAGAAGTAAATAGTGGAAGAGAAGAAGAAGACATGTACAAATTGTTCGATTCTTCTCTCTCTCTCTTCTCTCTCTCCTTCTCTCTATTGAATCTCTCTCTCTACATATATATACATATATATATATATATATATATATTATATCATAAAAATACTTAAGAACAGCCACGACTATACGCAACCAGTCTGACTCCATCTTAACTACAGCAAACCGAATGGAAAAAGTATACGCAGGCAATGGGAGACAACTCTGGGAATATTTACTTTGCAGATGTTGGTGGAAGACAAGTGAACTAAGGGGGACCTGGAGGATGATCAGACAGAGAATAAAACACAGCAGTTATTAAGTTCATATCATGTCTCAGGGTGTTAGCGAGGTCGGCTGCTGATGAGTATATGAGGAATACAATTATGTGCATCGTAAGAAATGAGATGTGATGTTTGTGGGGAGTATGTGCAGGATTATGTTACTCATGTGTGTGTGTGTGTGGGGGTCTATGTTTATTTGAGTATGGCAGTGTGTGCGTGAGTGGATAAGTGTTTGTTTTACGTCTGTGGGTGTGTCGGTGTATTTGTGTGTCAGCGCGTCCGTCAGTGTGTCAGAATGTGCGTAAGTGCGCCAGCGTTTGTTAGCATGTGTGTGAGTGGGGCGGTGCTTGATGGAATGCGTCTACGTGTTGCGTGAGTACGTCAGCGTGTGTGTTCACTTACGTCTATTAACACGTGTCTCAGTATGTCTATGTATTCTTGATCATGTCTGCTTGCTCTAAAACGTGTCAATACATATGTTAATCGACCATCGTATGTATATATATATGAGCAAATGTGCGTGTGTATGAAAGTATCAACGCGTGCGTGTAGCATCCGTGTGTATCAGATGTGTGTGAATTAAGTCTCAAAGATTGTCTAAAAGTGTGTTCGTGAGAGTAAATACACGCAAGCTTACCTCAACAGATCAAGAAATTAACATCACAGTTCAGACACGTCACTCATAGCATGTTAGTCACGCCCATTTTCACAGACACAGAGTTCAAGATAGAGAGAGGGAGGAGGAGAGAGAACAAGACCAGTAGCTTGGCTAGAATGATATCATATATGAAGGTATTGATTTGCCAATTATAACTTTCCTTCTTCCAAATCTAGAAATACTTATAAACTTGAAAAAACAAGAAATCTGGCCCAGTGGGAAGTAGAAAATATCGATTTCAGAATTCTTCTATGGAATTAAAAATCTGGCAGGCATGGCCCAGGAATGGGAAGATTAGACACTAAATTGGGAAACACTAAGCGGATGTTGTTCTTACCGGCTTTTAGACTTGGGTGTAAGCTTACTGCCTGTACATGAGACATCTCTGTATATATATTTCTGTTCTTTTATATAGTTCTGATACAGTCTCTCCCTCTCTCTCTCTCTCTCTCTCTCTCTCTCTCTCTGGTTTGTTTTAGTATGGTGAAATATGGGGCATTGTGTTTTTAAGATTATATTCGTACGTCTGCCCAGCGAGTTCGTAGCGCGTTGGACTGCGGGTGACTAGCCCTCTGTGAGTGTGGGTTCAATTCCGCGGGCTGGCAGAAAAGCCACAGGTTCCCCAGATTCACGGTGTTTGTGGCACCGAACCGAAGGGTTACGATGTCCATGACACCGAGCCGAAGAGCTGAAAGCTCAAGTGCTTCTGGATAGGAAAAAAGAAGATATTTTTTTTTCTCTTACGCTCTCGGTTTTAGTCTTTGTTTACTTCTATATTTCCTTCTCTGCCCCCCCTCTCTCTCTCTGTTCTTTTTTTTTTTTCTTTGCTTATTGTCTCTTTCAGACTAGATATTCTCTTTCTTTATCTCCCACACTTTTTCTCTGTCTTTTAGTCTTTAGTCACCTCATTTTTCTTGTCCTTCTCTTCCTTTTCTCTCTCTCTCTCTGTGTGTCTCTCTCTCTCTCTCTCCCTCTTTCTCTCTCTCTGTCTCTCTCTCTCTGTCTTTTAGTCTTTAGTCACCTCATTTTTCTTGTCCTTCTCTCTCTCTCTCTCTCTCTCTCTCTGTGTCTCTCTCTCTCTCTCTCTCTTTCTCTCTCTCTCTCTCTCTCTCTCTGTCTTTTAGTCTTTAGTCAACTCATTTTTCTTGTCCTTCTCTCTCTCTCTCTCTCTCTCTCTCTGTGTGTCTTCTCTCTCTCTCTCTCTTCTCTCTCTCTGTCTCTCTCTCTCTGTCTTTTAGTCTTTAGTCACTTCATTTTTCTTGTCCTTCTCTCTCTCTCTCTCTCTCTCTCTCTCTCTCTCTGCTCTCTCTCTCTGTCTTTTAGTCTTTAGTCACTTCATTTTCTTGTCCTTCTTCTTTCTCTCCTCTCTCTCTCCCTCTCTCTCTCTCCTCTCTCTCTCTCTCTTTCTCTCACCTGTTTCAATCAATCACTATAGAGAGAAAGAGAGAAAGAGAGAGAAGGGGAAAAGAGAAAAGGAGATAAAAAGAAGAGAGGGAAAGAGAGAGAGAGAAGAAAAGAGAGAGAGAGAAAAGAGAGATAAAAAGAAGAGAAAGAGAGAGAAAGAGAGAGAGACAAAGAGAGAGAGAGAAAAATAAGAGAGAGAAGGGGAAAAGAGAAGAAAGGAGAGAAAAAGAAAAGAGAGAAAGAGAGAGAGAGAGAAAGAGAGAGAGAGACAAAGAGAGAGAAAAAAGAGAGAAAACAAGAGAAATAAAATAAGAGACAGAAAGAAAGAGAAAACGAGAGAAAGAGATACATAGAAGGAAGTGAAGTTGCCACTGTCATAGTCAAAAATCATCCTCTCCTTACAATATAAACGTTACTATTAAGAAATTATTGAACGTTTTTCACACTTTACTCTCAAACAATTGCACTGGAATTCAAATAGTTTCCAACGCCAACTGACGTATTCCAATCTTCAGAATGCAACTGTCCTGCCGTCCCTCTCGCACAAACCGTGTACCCTCGTGTAGATCTCGTGCTATGAATAATTCATGACGCCACATCGGATCGGTGTTAGAAACAACGATCCCAGAATTCCCAGCTTCAAATTTTTAGCCATTTCAAGCCGAACAAACGACGCAAGCCAACCACAAAAAATAAAATTAATTCTTATTGTTTTCATCTAGAAAAAGATCTCCTGGGCTGCGCAGTGCGGCTTTAGAACTGGGAAATATGAATATATTTATAGCTGGTTGCAAAATGGACGGCAGGTGCACCCACATTAGTTAGATACGGGTGCCGACTATGAAATAAAGTAGTTTGAGTGTGGTTGTAGTTTCTTGCCAGACTGCAGGATCTGACATGTGCTCCCTAGGGACGTAGAAAGTGTGTAATGTTGCAACTTTTGGTAGGAATTGTCCTCGATTCTCTAACTATAGTTGCTTGAATGCTTCACAGAATAGATACAGCGGGATACGGTTGCAAGTTTCATTCACACCCTGGAACCCCATCATTTCCTCCATGTTTTGCCAACCAACTGACCAAAGACTGCTTCTACAAACCACGGAAATAATTTTCTAAAAAAATAACGATTAGATGATAGGAACTGTTTTGGAACCAGCAGGGAAAGAGGGGTAGGGTAAGGCCTAGAAACACATGGAGAAGAGAGCTGGAGATTGGTATTAAAATGATGGGCAAGACATGGAAAGAATTGGAAAGAATGGCAAATGAGATTAAGGGCTGGAAGAAATTTGTTGAAGACCTGTGCTCCGTTGGGAGTTGACATGTGAAGAAGAAGAAGAACGTTTACAGGGAATTATCATCAATTATTTTCGGTCGTTGCGCGCCCTAGGCGCACATAAGGCAGAGACAATACAATGTTAACTTAATTCGATATTCCGCTTTTATTTCTACCCCAGACCTAATCCTATTCAAGGCTTTCAACTCTGCTTCAAAAGTTCGACTTCACGGTCCCATAGTCCTCCCTTTTTCTGCTGTCCATGTGGGACCCACTATAATGCATGTCCTTTACAGGCATATATACTTTCTTCTTTTGTCGTCACACTGCTACCGGGTTGTTGCCCAGTGTCGTCACACTGCTACCGGGATGTTGTCCAGTGTCGTCACACTGCTACCGGGTTGTTGCCCAGTGTCGTCACACTGCTACCGGGATGTTGTCCAGTGTCGTCACACTGCTACCGGGATGTTGTCCAGTGTCGTCACACTGCTACCGGGTTGTTGCCCAGTGTCGTCACACTGCTACCGGGATGTTGTCCAGTGTCGTTACACTGCTACTTTATTGTTGCCCAGTGTCCTGGTTTTATATTTTTGTATTGCGCTTTTAAAGTGGCTTGGGTGATTGTTATTTTTGCTCTTTGACAGGATTCTGTTATGTCATCTAACCATCTTTTCGTGGTCTTCCTCTCGCCTTCTTTCCTGATGTTCTGTTGTAGAAGACTTTTCTGTTGTATACTGTGGAGTTTGGATGCATTCTTATTAAGTGGCCAAACCACTTACATTCTTTGTTTCTCAATGTAATTCAAGCAAGGTTCTGTGTCAACTTTCTTTCTTATGCTGATGTTGTTGACTCTGTTTCTCAATGTAATTCAAGCAAGGTTCTGTACCAACTTTCTTTCTTATGCTGATGTTGTTGACTCTGTTTCTCAATGTAATTCAAGCAAGGTTCTGTACCAACTTTCTTTCTTATGCTGATGTTGGTGACTTTGTTTCTCAATGTAATTCAAGCAAGGTTCTGTGTCAACTTTCTTTCTTATGCTGATGTTGGTGACTCTGTTTCTCAATATAATTCAAGCAAGGTTCTGTACCAACTTTCTTTCTTATGCTGATATTGGTGACTCTGTTTCTCAATGTAATTCAAGCAAGGTTCTGTACCAACTTTCTTTCTATGCTGATATTGGTGACTCTGTTTCTCAATGTAATTCAAGCAAGGTTCTGTACCAACTTTCTTTCTTATGCTGATGTTGGTGACTCTGTCTGTCCTGGTGTTGTTAGTAACTTTACTGTAGCCAGCAAAAATTCATCAGATGTGTCATATTAGAAGCAATGACAGCACCTGCATTTCTAGCGGATGAACGAATTGTGAACAAAGTTGAACATATGACGTTTCGGCATTTAGACTTTTGTAAACACTTAAAGCAGCTATATTTGTGAATGAAGGGCAAGTAATGAAGGGCAAGTAATGAAGGGCAAGTAATGAACGGCAAGTAATGAAGGACACGTAATGAAGGACAAGTAATGAAGGGCAAGTAATGAAGGACACGGAATGAAGGACAAGTAATGAAGGGCAAGTAATGAAGGGCAAGGAATGAAGGGCAAGTAATGAAGGGCAAGTAATGAAGGGCAAGTAATGAAGGGCAAGTAATGAAGGGCAAGTAATGAAGGGCACTAACATGATGCTCTGGAGTTATTCATTTATTCAAAGAACAGGACAAGAGCACATGATGACTACATGTTAACAGCACAAGAGTGGAACCCGCAAGTAAAACGGAAAAGAGGACGTTCTAAACAGATATGGAGACGAATCTTCTTGATGAACTTAAGGATACCGGTATATACTGAGAAGCTATAGAAAAACAGCTAAAGATAGGAAAAAATGGTGAACAACTGTTGGGGCCCTATGCTTCACGAGGAGCGGAGACGAATAGGTTAGTAAATACAAATGTCTACAAGAACATTCACGACAAATGTTTGATTGAGTTGTTCATTAATACAACAAATGTCTACAAGAACATTCACGACAAATGTTTGATTGAGTTGTTCATTAATACAACAAATGTCTGCAAGAACATTCACGACAAATGTTTGGTTGAGTTGTTCATTAATACAACAAATGTCTACAAGAACATTCACGACAAATGTTTGATTGAGTTGTTGATTAATACAACAAATGTCTACAAGAACATTCACGACAAATGTTTGGTTGAGTTGTTCATTAATACAACAAATGTCTACAAGAACATTCACGACAAATGTTTGGTTGAGTTGTTCATTAATACAACAAATGTCTACAAGAACATTCACGACAAATGTTTGGTTGAGTTGTTCATTAATACAACAAATGTCTACAAGAACATTCACGACAAATGTTTGGTTGAGTTGTTCATTAATACAACAAATGTCTACAAGAACATTCACGACAAATGTTTGGTTGAGTTGTTCATTAATACAACAAATGTCTACAAGAACATTCACGACAAATGTTTGGTTGAGTTGTTCATTAATACAACAAATGTCTACAAGAACATTCACGACAAATGTTTGATTGAGTTGTTGATTAATACAACAAATGTCTACAAGAACATTCACGACAAATGTTTGGTTGAGTTGTTCATTAATACAACAAATGTCTACAAGAACATTCACGACAAATGTTTGGTTGAGTTGTTCATTAATACAACAAATGTCTACAAGAATATTCACGACAAATGTTTGGTTGAGTTGTTCATTAATACAACAAATGTCTACAAGAACATTCACGACAAATGTTTGGTTGAGTTCATTAATACAACAAATGTCTACAAGAACATTCACGACAAATGTTTGGTTGAGTTGTTCATTAATACAACAAATGTCTACAAGAACATTCACGACAAATGTTTGGTTGAGTTGTTCATTAATACAACAAATGTCTACAAAAATAGTCCTGTCTTTTCACAACCATATTAACAAGTAAAAAAATCACGTAAAAACAATTGTTACCATTTAGGTAAGCCCGTCTGCCCAGCGTGTTCGTAGCGTTGACTATCCTCTGTGTGTGCGGGTTCAATTCCGCGGGATGGCAGAAAAAGCCACAGATTCCCCAGATTTACGGTGTTCGTGGCACCGAACCGAAGGGTTACGATGTCCATGGCACCGAGCCGAAGAGCTGAACAGCTCAAGTGCTTCTGGATCGGGGAAAAACACCATTTAGGTAAAACGATATTAGGCCCGTATTTTGTATTGACACTCGGCACATGATGGGTGATGTGGTCATCATCAAGACGACCATCTTTACTTTCCATTGCTTTTCCTGGTACTCAATTGAGGCTCTCATTTTGTACATAGTACAGCTTTAATATACAGGGTGTTCAAGATAATTGCAGCCCCATTGACAATTCGAAAGTTGCCAGGTACAAATTGAGTTGTGTTTATTTACTATTTAAACCGGTTCTGACTAGCTCGTCCTACGTCACATTTGTTCATCGCCCCTTCCCACACTACAATTACCCACCGTCACACAACCTTGACCTATACTACGTCATAACTGAACCTTCTCATTTTCATACATATATGCCAGATTAGCTCCATTCACGGGCTGCAATTATCTTGAACACCCTGTATAACCATTTTCTATCTATCTATTCCATAATCCTGCTTTGTCTTTCAGCGTGTAGTCGAAAATGGAGACATCTGGAGCGAGCCTCTCTATGCGCCTTGCCTTTCTTCCTTTTCTCCAGTCCTGATTTGCCTAAAAGCTTCAAGGTAAGAAGAGATTTATAGAACGGGTTTTGTGTGAGCTTAAAAACTACACAATCTAAACATTGTCTCTATTTTCTCAGATCTTATCTCTAGACTTGAGATATAATTAGATTTCCTGTAACGTGGAAATGGTGAGCACATTTTCTTTCAATTCACGGACACATGTCGCCGTTTCTGACAAATAAAATAAATGATGTCTAATTTCTCCAGCATCTCCTAAAGTTCTGCCTGAGTGAAAGTACTCGCTGAAGAAACCCAAGACGTCCAGAGATTACAAGTGTGTAAACAGTTCCAGACCCGAGGGTCTGATTGTTCTGGAAACATTGTTGAGACTACGTTAGACGGGAATGTAACATCAGACAAGACGTGGTGTTATGGAGTTGATACGGCGGGCGTAAGTAAGGATAGAAAAAGTAACTGTCAGTGATAAACTTATTTTCAAGAATTATATAATTTTTTTGGTAATTAAAAATAATCTTTTGAAGTTTCGTCTCATGTTAACGATGAAGTCGGAGTAAGGCACGTCTAAATAGGGGCATTGGTGGTAATAAATGCAAGCCTCTCCTCAAAAATCAGAGACCCCCATATTAAGTGCAATGGCTATGCTTGAATTCATAGTGAGTGAACGACATTTTTTTCTCTCCAAAACTTGAGCAATTCCTCGAGCACGATAAATTATTGCATAATATGTTCAAGAACGAATTTATCTCTTCTCTCTCTCGTGATCCCGCCTAGACAGATGAACAACATTTTATCATGAATTTTACTGTTGCTTTTAGGGCCTCCGTCCAGCTTTTTCGCGAAGCTCTGTGTTATCGGGTCACGTTTCTGTTCTTAGAGCTGCTAACAGCTGGCAATCTTGCAGTATGTGCTCTGCCGGATTGATAGTAGAGCTACAGCGTTCGTGCTTTGTTCAACACTTTCAGAATTTCTGCCGACATGGACGGGGATATATTTGAAAACCCGGTGCAATGAAGTAAATCGCAACCTTCACAATCGGACCCTTTTGACCCCACGAGAGGTTGATTAGTATATCTTCCCTCTCTCTCTCTAGCAGGAAGACGTCACTGCCTGATATATCCAAACCTAACTTCTAATTTACGCAATCGATCAAGTGTCTGAAACTCGCCCATATCACATAAATGTGCGGATATCGCATTGATGACATTTGCTCTGTCAATACTTTATGATGAAGGTGATGTTCCATCCCCCTCACACATGACATTTGCTCTGTCCATACTTCTTATGATGAGAGTGATGTTCCACCCTACACAATGACATTTGCTCTGTCAATCTCTTATGATGAGGATGGTCCAGACCAGGCCCTCACACTGCTTCTATATACGTTAAGATGTATCATATTTCTTTATATTTCCCTTCAACAAATATTGTCTCTCTGTCTTCATGAATCGCACGAGTGGTTACCGGGGCCCAAATTTGGGATGAAAAGAATAGAACCACTGTTACCTGCCATGCATGTCGTAAGAGGCGACTAAGGAGGTTTGGATGAAATCAGATGCACGTGTCCGCTATGGAATGATAACCCGAAACAAATGCTTGCAGAAAACGGATGCACCAGGCCGTAAGGCGCATAACATGGTGCAACGACCCTCACAATGAGGAATGGGATAACGGATTCTACGGTCGCCAATCTGCCTCGCAGATTTAGCCATGCAGTAAGAATGTCAGACCTACCATCACGAGGGTGGCCAAAACTTACTGCGGGAAGAGGTCGGCACAAATAGGGAAGCAGAAATCATAGGAATTATATCCTACAGAACTGCCCCTAGTATGCAGACTTGAGAAGAAAGAGGTGGCCCACTTACACTAGCGTCCAAGATAAACTTTAAGGCTTGGCTGATAATCTGAGGCAGACGGCTGCCTTTATTAGAGAATCCAAAATCCCAATCTAGTGAGAACGCAGAAGATAAACTGTATGGCGTGGCTGATAATCTGAGGCAGACGGCTGCATTTATTATTAGAATCCAAAATCCCAATCTAGTGAGAACACAGAAGATAAACTGTAAGGCGTGGCTGATAATCTGAGGCAGACGGCTGCATTTATTATTAGAATCCAAAATCCCAATCTAGTGAGAACACAGAAGATAAACTGTAAGGCGTGGCTGATAATCTGAGGCAGACGGCTGCATTTATTATTAGAATCCAAAATCCCAATCTAGTGAGAACACAGAAGATAAACTGTAAGGCGTGGCTGATAATCTGAGGCAGACGGCTGCCTTTATTAGAGAATCCAAAATCCCAATCTAGTGAGAACGCAGAAGAAGAAATTCTCTGCCTTCATGATTCAATTCTAGCTTTGATGGTCATTCCAAGTAAAATCGTAACTTTACTTCTTTCATTCCCTCAGTCACGACAGAGATACTTCTTTTATTCCCTCAGTCACGACAGAGATGAAGTGTCTACGCAGAATGCTGGGTGTAACAAGAAGAGACCGGTTGAGAAATGAAGACATCAGGAAAATAGTAGGTACAACATCAGTACTAGACTTCATCAAGAAACAACAAATTAAATGGTTCGGCCACGTAAGCAGATTACCATCAGACAGTGCACCTCAAAGAGCAATGTTGCTCCGATACAATGGGTACAAAGCAAAAGGTCGGCCACGCAAAAGATGGACCTCAGAGATAACAGAGGCGACGAAAGAGACTATCTACGAAGCGCATATTTGGGCCCGTTTTAGAAATCTCTTCCTGACCTGACGCTGTGAGGCATACAGGATTCGAGAAAGAAGAAGAAGAAGGAGAAGAAGAAGAAGATTCCCTCTATTCCTCTTGGCTGTCTCTGTACTCTCATGTCTGCAGATGGACAACAATTATGGCTAGCAATTAATTATTCACGCTTTCAAAGTTATCAACATACAGAGAAAATAGAAACGGTGTTAGAAAACTTATTATCTCCCTTTGTGTTGAATTTAGCTTGTTTCGGAATATTATCTCCCATTTTCATGAATTTTCATGTTTTGTGATATTATCTCCCCTGTTCGTGAATTTTCATGTTGTGTGATATTATCTCCCCATTGTTATGAGTTTTCACGTGACAGAAGTCGAATACAACCATTTGAAAACTTGAATGAAACAAATTATAAACGAAAAACAATGTTACACAATTGTAACTAAACAGTAAAAGTGTAACAACTGAGGCTTGATTGACTGATAGAGCAATCATCATTGTACTTCGGTGAGTAAACATGTGTGATCCGATCTCTTTCTTACACCGAAAGATGTCAGCAGCAGTTCGGAGCTCCTAGCACCGGCGAGGGTCCCGGTGTAATTTAGAAAAAGTGAAAATTATTTGTAGAAATTTTAAAAAATCTTTCTAATGAATTTTAATTGGGCAGCGGCTTTCCAGTTTGTTCATCTCGATTTTGAACTGCGAAGGGTTCTTTTACATGTTCAACCTAAACACGGACAATACGTTTTATCGTCCGTCTCTGATAAGACTAGGAACTCGATCTCACCTACACTGAAATCAGGAATCTCTAGAAAAATATTCCGATTGTTCCAGAAGGGAGCGAGTCGAGAACATTTGGAACAAGAGGCGTGCACCTAACCTCTCCGCCACATAGACCACTAAATCCTAACCACAGGGTACAGTAATGTCTCAGACTTCACAGTTTTAGAATCACTGCATTATATTTCAGAAACAGAAGCCTACATATCACGTCAGGATTCATAGTTTAGTAAAAGTCAGTTATCAGGTACCATAATGCCAGGTTTTCCTGATACTCTCCGGAACCTTCCATAGTCTGTAAGTATAGAAAAGCTTTCTGCCAGGAGTGTCTCAACTTGTGTGCACCAGAAACATGAGAAAGTACTCTAGTGCTCACACGCAAAATCAATATCTACAGCAAGGTTTGTCTTCCTGGGAAAGAGATTAGTAGAGATTGTGAAATAGAGAAATGAAGGCAGGAGTTGGTCTTCTTCTTCTTCAAACGCTCCATTTCGACCACTTGTTAACCACTTTTTATGATTAGTATGTGATCCGAGTCTAAGAGCGATTGTACGTTATGCCAGTTATGCGCCTACAAGTAGACCAGCACATCACATTTACGAAAAATTTTGTATTTACTAGGGTAGTTTCCCTAGACCCCTAACTCAGTCGCCTCTTACGACATGCCTTGTAAGTCGCAGTGTTACTATTCTTGCTCCCTTACGAGCCCCGGCCTCACACGAGCGGAAGACAGGACTAAATGTAGGACTGGAATAAATGCAGCCTGTCTTATTTTAAACATGATTGCAAAACATGTGATAGCATATATCCTTTTTTTACGTGTTTCTTCCTCACGTTCCAACACCAGGAGAATCATATAACCTTCTTCTGTTTCTTCCTTACGTTCCAACACCAGGATAATCATATAACCTTCTAAGTGTTTCTTCCTTACGATCCAACACCAGGAGAATCATATAACTTTCTTCTGTTTCTTCCTTACGTTCCAACACCAGGAGAATCATATAACTTTCTTCTAAGTGTTTCTTCCTTACGATCCAACACCAGGAGAATCATATAACTTTCTTCTGTTTCTTCCTTACGATCCAACACCAGGAGAATCATATAACTTTCTTCTGTTTCTTCCTTACGATCCAACACCAGGATAATCATATAACTTTCTTCTGTTTCTTCCTTACGATCCAGCACCAGGAGAATCATATAACTTTCTTCTAAGTGTTTCTTCCTTACGATCCAACACCAGGAGAATCATATAACTTCTTCTAGTTTCTTCCTTACGTTCCAACACCGGAGAATCATATAACTTTCTTCTGTTTCTTCCTTACGTTCCAACACCAGGAGAATCATATAACCTTCTTCTAAGTGTTTCTTCCTTACGTTCCAACACCGGGAGAATCATATAACTTTCTTCTGTTTCTTCCTTACGTTCCAACACCAGGAGAATCATATAACCTTCTTCTAAGTGTTTCTTCCTTACATTCCAACACCAGGAGAATCATATAACTTTCTTCTGTTTCTTCCTTACGTTCCAACACCAGGAGAATCATATAACTTTCTTCTGTTTCTTCCTTACGTTCCAACACCAGGAGAATCATATAACCTTCTTCTAAGTGTTTCTTCCTTACGTTCCAACACCAGGAGAATCATATAACTTTCTTCTGTTTCTTCCTTACGTTCCAACACCAGGAGAATCATATAACCTTCTTCTAAGTGTTTCTTCCTTACATTCCAACACCAGGAGAATCATATAACTTTCTTCTAAGTGTTTCTTCCTTACGTTCCAACACCAGGAGAATCATATAACTTTCTTCTGTTTCTTCCTTACGTTCCAACACCAGGAGAATCATATAACCTTCTTCTAAGTGTTTCTTCCTTACATTCCAACACCAGGAGAATCATATAACCTTCTTCTAAGTGTTTCTTCCTTACATTCCAACACCAGGAGAATCATATACCCACTACTTTTGTAATTGCATCTAACATTATTAATGCTTTAAATCATAGATTCCCACACTTCTTCGGCCCACCGCCCACTTTGCATAACATATACTTTGTAACACCCCCCGCCACCATTATAACAATTTGCCAACGCCCCTCCATAGATATAAACGTGATCTATTTCCACGTAGACATAGAAAATAGATATATATTTCTGTCATATATGGCCAATTTTCAAATGATTATATACATGAAATAGACAATTGATGACAAAATTGATCGTATAAGATGGGTATAAGATGAATTAAAATGCCGGATTCAAATTTTTAATGACTATTCAATCGCAAAATCACGAAAACAACTCCCCCCAAATGCGTCTGAAACCGACTATCGCCCCCTCGGAAGGTTTCAGCGCCTACAGGCGGTACCGCCCACTTTGGAAACGATGCCTGAAATCATTTCCTGTTCTATCAGTTGTAGTTTTAATAAGAATGCAACCAAACTCGCCTGTATACAGATTCTTCTACAACAGAACATCAGTAAAGAAGACGAGAGGAAGACCATGAAAAAGATGGATATATAAATAGCTGAACCCTTTCAAAAAGCACAAATAACTGTTACACAAGCCACTAGAACAGCGCAAGACAAAAACAGAAAACCTCGACACTGGGCGACAGCTTGGTAACAGTGTGACGATAAAAAAAGTAGAAATTATAGTTTTGTATGAATTTATAAGCTCGTCTTTCTTTCTTTCGCTCGCTTGAAATATTGTCAATATCATCAATAATACAATTTTCAATTCCAATGTTGTATTAATCCTAACATATACCAGCGAGAGTTTGAAAATAACTACAGATATAGAAATAAGTTGAATGAATTTGAAAAAAAAGATTGCCACAAAGAAACCATTGATAAAGATGATGACGATAAACGCTTCCCAACCCTACAACTCTATTTTTGCCACAAGATCAATGCTAACTTTGAATTAATACTCAGATTTGTACAACGTGATGTATGCCTTATTCCATTTGGTTCCATTGGTTCCAGATCTTATCTAAATGTAACTTAGTTGGTATAAGAAATGTCCTATTGCCCTTTGAAGCCTGCAAATCGTTACAGCACAAGCTCATGTGGGTATCGTTAACGTACAGATCAAATACCGAATCAAAGAGAACAATCGATTCCGTTTTAGACGTTTTCCTCATTAATTGATGAACAAAAATATTTTCCAATCTGGCAGGAAGTATCAGTTTAGTTAGATGACTAAAGATAAGAGTTAGGACAGAAGGGTAAAAAACAACAATATACAATTTAGTTGAAAGTTGTTAAAAAAAAGATATGAGATGGTGGGGGAATAATTCTTACCTGAAGTTAATACAGTGGCGTATTCTCTGTGAGTGCTAGGTGTGCGGCGCACGTCTATGCTAGGAAAGCAGGAAAATAAAAATAAAGTAATTATTCTGTTAAGTATTCACAGCAAGGTGACGTCTATAGCTTAGGGGATAGGGACTCGGTCTATTAACACCGACGTTCTGAGTTCGTATTACGCTGCGGACAATTTGATTGCAAATTGTTTCGCGTGGATTTTACAAAAGGACGATGGCACCACCCGTTCAGAAAGCAATGGCAAACTACTGAATGTAATAATACCTACAAAAATCCTAAAATAGCGTTAAAAAACTGGAGTTGATTCGCAAAGTCCTGTAATTAACTATTCACAGCAATATTTACATCCAGTTCAATAATTATCGTTACGTAATTGAATATAGTTGGCTTTCAATTAAAAGGGAAACGAGGTTAAATAGGAGGGTCATATATTCATTTTAAGTATCAGCATACCTATCTCGCATTATCATACTACGCCACTGTTAATGGAATGTTACTGGATACACATCTGTCAATTGCTTTTAGTCAAAGAAGATGAGAATAACGTGTCTTCCTTGAAACGTTTGAAGAAATTCGCAAAGGAAAAATACGAACTTGGAAAGGTCAACATGAATGAGAACTGGTCTGATAGTACCCTCGCGTGGCGCGACAAAGTCTGAGTTCACGGAAAGGAAAATATTGAGTTGAAGTTAATCTTATATAGTTGGTTTGCTTAGATTCCTGGTCTTAGTCTAGCCTAGAGTGATATTAGTGTGAACAGTTTGATGGTTAGAGTCTGTGGTGGTCTACGTACAAGACATAAAGCTGACCAGATAAGGGGAGAGAATGATTGGACAAACTAATAAACATAAGATCAGCAAATGTCTCTGTTTATGTCTTCATTTCTGTGTGTGTATGGGCATCCACATATTTCATTTCTGTGTGTGCGTATGGGCATCCACATATTTCATTTCTGTGTGTGTGTATGGGCATCCACATATTTCATTTCTGTGTGTGTGTATGGGCATCCACATATTTCATTTCTGTGTGTGTGTATGGGCATCCACATATATTTTTCCTGGGAAGGGAGATGGAGGTTGCAAAATGAAAAAAAAACCACCAGATTTCAGTCGGTGGTTTCCTACTGAAATGGAAGACCAAATTCACATTGCGTCATATTCACATTGCTTCATATTCACATTCAAACTGCTTTATCAAAAAGTCATTTTCCAAGGGTGGCACTTGCCCCTCTCCTTAAAATATTGCCACCAATGTGGGTGTGTTTGTAGTTCTGTGTGTAGTTGTAGTTCTGTGTGTTTGTAGCTCTGTGTGTGTTTATAGTTCTGTGTGTGGTTGTAGTTCTGTGTGTGTTTGTAGTTCTGTGTGTGTTTGCAGTTCTGTGTTGTGTTTGTAGTTCTGTGTGTATTTATAGTTCGTGTGTGTTTGTAGTTCTGTGTGTGGTTGTAGTTCTGTGTGTGTTTGTAGTTCTGTGTGTGTTTGTAGTTCTGTGTGTGTTTGTAGTTCTGTGTGTGGTTGTAGCTCTGTGTGTGTGTGTAGTTCTGTGTTGTGTTTGTAGTTCTGTGTGTATTTATAGTTCGTGTGTGTTTGTAGTTCTGTGTGTGGTTGTAGCTCTGTGTGTGTTTGCAGTTCTGTGTGTGTTTGTAGTTCTGTGTTGTGTTTGTAGTTCTGTGTGTATTTATAGTTCGTGTGTGTTTGTAGTTCTGTGTGTGGTTGTAGTTCTGTGTGTGTTTGTAGTTCTGTGTGTGTTTGTAGCTCTGTGTGTGTTTGTAGTTCTGTGTTGTGGTTGTAGTTCTGTGTGTATTTATAGTTCGTGTGTGTTTGTAGTTCTGTGTGTGTTTGTAGCTCTGTGTGTGTTTGTAGTTCTGTGTTGTGGTTGTAGTTCTGTGTGTATTTATAGTTCGTGTGTGTTTGTAGTTCTGTGTGTGGTTGTAGTTCTGTGTTGTGTTTGTAGTTCTGTGTGTGTTTGTAGTTCTGTGTTGTGGTTGTAGTTCTGTGTGTATTTATAGTTCGTGTGTGTTTGTAGTTCTGTGTGTGGTTGTAGTTCTGTGTTGTGTTTGTAGTTCTGTGTGTGGTTGTAGTTCTGTGTTGTGTTTGTAGCTCTGTGTGTGGTTGTAGCTCTGTGTTGTGTTTGTAGCTCTGTGTGTGGTTGTAGCTCTGTGTACACTTGGACGTCCATATATATTTTCCTGGGAAGCGAGAGGAGGAATTGCAAAACGGAACAAAAATGATTTAATTGATGGTTTCTACGAGAAAATGGAAAGATCAAATTCGCATAAAACATTTTACCAAAAGTGTTCTTCAGGGTTGGCGCTTCCTCACTCCCCCTCTCACCCCATTCCCTTTCAGTATTGACTTCATGTATGTGTGTGTGTTTAAAAATTGTTCTACAGTTTTAGGTTTTGAAAGTTTCAAGGGTTTGATTGATTGATTAATTGATTAATTGATTAATTGATTAATTGATTGATTGATTAATTAATTGATTGAGTGATTAATTAATTGATTGATTTATTGATTGATTAATTGATTGATTGATTGATTGATTAATTGATTGATTGATTGATTAATTGATTGATTGATTGATTGATTGATTGATTGATTGATTGATTAATTGATAGGACCATCATTATTGCACTTTGGTAAGTAACCATATTTCCAGGATTATTATAGAAGATGTACTGGGATATTGTACTTTTTCATGGTACAGAACATGTCAGATCTGTCAGTGGGAGGTCCCTACTTTCTCTCTCTCTCCAATTATCATTTATCTATGTCTGTCACAAGACGCCCTTACTTTCTCTCTCTCTCTCTGATTCTCATTTATCTACGTCTGTCACAAGACGCCCTACTTCTCTCTCTCTGATTCTCATTTATCTACGTCTGTCACAAGCCGTCCCTACTTTCTCTCTCTCTCTGATTATCATTTATCTACGTCTGTCACAAGACGTCCTACTTTCAATTATCATTTATCTTGGCCTGTCACAAGACGCTCGCCTGCCCAACGTGTTCGTAGCGCGTTGGACGACGGGTGACAAGCTGTCTGTGAGTGCGGGTTCAATTCCGCGGGCTGGCAGAAAAAACCACAGGTTCTCCAGGTTTACGGTGTTCGTGACACCGAACCGAAGGTTACGATGTCCATGGCACCGAGCTGAAGAACTGAAAGCTTAAGTGCTTCTGGTTCGGGAAAAAAAAACAAAAAAACTTTCACAAGACGAATTTAATTCTCATGCTATAAACCTTTGACCTCTGAAAAAGTGTAGCGTGACCCTGTTTTATGTTAACGCTGTGTTTGTTGTATGCACTATTTTCCTTGAAGATTATATCTCCAAGTTTATTTTGCTTATTCCTGAGTGCAAGGATGTTTGTTTTTTTAAGACAGTGGTTCCCAGCCTGAGAGGCTTGCCTACCCTGGGTGGAGGCGTGAACCAGTGTCAGTGGAGACGTCAAACATTATAACAATTTTGTGGAATTTTGAGTTTTGGCAAGTTTTTTACACCAACTTTTTTTCCTAGTTAAAATTTTGTTCTCTCATTAAAATCTTTAAGTTCAAAATTACTTGAAATATTTTTTTTTGAAATCCATGATTTTGTCTTATGTTGACATTTTTCTCAAATGTCATATGTCAAAAATTAGTTTTGTTAATGTTTAGATTTCTTCCTGTCAATGTTTATGTTGTTTAGGAAACAGTGATGTTAGAATGTTCAAAGTGGGAAATATTTCTTTGTTGTTTGTTCTTTGAAGATTACAGTTAATTTGGTGGGTTATATGAGGTGGGGTGGTTATTGGAGTCTTGCCTCATCTTCAGGAAGGAGGGGCGTAAGAGTCTTGCCTCATCTTCAGGAAGGAGGGGCGTAAGAGTCTTGTCTCATCTTCAGGGTGGAGGGGCATACGAGTCTTGTCTCATCTTCAGAGTGGAGGGGGCATACGAGTCTTGTCTCATCTTCAGGGTGGAGGGGGCATACGAGTCTTGTCTCATCTTCAGGGTGGAGGGGAGGTATCGTAGAAGTCGTACCTTTTCTTCAAAGCGGGTGTACATAGCGGTCTTGCCTCATTGTCAAGGCGTGGGGTGGGTGGGGGGTCTTAAAGTCTTGCCTCATTGTCGAGATGGCCGGCCTAGGAGTCGTGCCTCATCTTCAGGGGGGTTGTGTGACAGCTGAGAAAAGTTTGATAACCCCTGATCTAATTCATAAATTCTTAAAGAAACGGTATTCTTTAGCAGATGACGAGTGATAGCTTAAACATTCATTCTCTCTCAAACTCTTGGCAAACTTTCACTAATGTGTACGAGAAGTCATTTTATTTTTGTTTGGTGTTTTGGTCTACACGCTCTGATACAACCAACAGAGTCACTCATTCTTAGGTTGAAAGGGCGTGCCTCAGCTAAAGCCCCTTTTTTCTCCCGATCCAGAAGCACTTGAGCTTTTCAGATCTTCGGCTCAGTGCCATGGACATCGTAACCCTTCGGTTCGGTGCCACGAACACCGTAAATCTGGGGAATCTGTGGCTTTTCTGCCATCCCGCGGAATTGAACCCGCACACACAGAGGATAGTCACCCGTAGTCCAACGCGCTACGAACACGCTGGGCAGACGGGTTAAAGCCTCTTTAATCCCGTACATCGCCCGCCTGCCCAGCGTGTTCGTAGCGCGTTGGACGACGGTGACTATCCCTCTGAGAGAGAGGCAGAGAGAGAGGCAGAGAGAGAGGAAGAGACAGAGAGAAAGAAAGAGAGAGAGAGAGAAAGACAGAGATTTAAGAGAAAGACAGAGAGAGAGAGAGAAAGAGAGAGACAGAGAGAGAGAGAAAGCGAGTAAGAGAATGAAGGGTAAGTGATGTATCAATAGAGATTGTAAAAGAGAGACAGTCGGAGAGAGAGAGCAACAGAGAGAGCGACAGAGAGAGCGACAGAGAGAGCGACAGAGAGAGCGACAGAGAGAGCGACAGAGAGAGAGACAGAACGAGAAAGAGTGAGACAGACAATCAGGCAGGCAGACAGAGCTCGGGTAAGATATATATAAATCCTGTGGATTTTTTTAAACCTCATTGAGGCTACATTTTGTTAAATGGATGATATTTAATGTATTTGGGATGTCAATTTATTCCTTTGGGGTTTGTGGGGTGGATGTTAAATGCCTCATGGAGGTCATATAATGTTGATATTTAGACATTATATATATGTTCTTCTCTGCCATGTTCAGTTTGTAACTTGTATTTTTTAGTTAGTTCTTTTCAGATAGCTAGACAAGACTCCAAAGATCATGAGTGACATAGAGACATGACAAGTACTGTGAGATAACCCCTGCCCATACCACGACATGTGAGGACAGGATGTTGAAGTACAACCACCTCACATTAATCAACTCTAACACTGCTTGGAGCATTTAACTACGAAGTTTGGAATTTCGCCGTCGGGGCGACGGCGAGGTCTCCAGGGGGGTGTCATAGTTCCCCAGGTGGCAGCTTACAGGCCAGATAGGTAGTTTAGATAGATAGGTTGGTAGATATAGTTGACTGTAGAGTTTGCGCACCAAATCTGCATCTGCTCATTATAAGCAGATAGCAACGATAATACGAGAGATTGACGTAGGTTAGAGACAAAAGATAGGAGAGACAAGATGGCCGCCTAAGTTGAACAATGTCACTGTTGCTTCAAGACAAGTTTAGACAAGCCAAATCTGGAAATCCTGCTTAAATTCATGTTGCATACAGATGATATCGTGCTTGTGCAAACCTTTTGTTGTCAAAGTAAGTGTTTCTGATAATAGTAGGCGATTACAAACTTTTCCATTGACAATGTTGAAAGCAGCTAGCGCCAACTGTCTGTAGATCTCAATGTTTCGTCCTGAACGAGTTAGGCTGAACAACCGTTACCGGACTGTGTACGGTAGTACGTGATCTGCGTCGTGTGCAGCCGACTAGCAGCTACACAAAACGAATGTAGTTTAAGAAAAATCAAGCTTCACATGCATAGAGCCAGTTTTATATATGTTTCTGACGTCTAAATAAATTGCCGTTATAATCATGCATTATCATTCTGATGCAATAAAATTGCTGAGAAACCCAACGAAACCCTTACACTACTTCAATGGTGTCAGAAGATAAAAAGATCTTGCCCACATTCGAGGACCAGGTGCCCAGGCAGAGCCATTACATTGTCTTCATTCCACAGCGCAAAAGTTCTGAGTTACCATCAAGTGGTTTTGTTTGACACTTTTTGGATTAGTAAAATTTAGTATCTTTGTCGGAACTAACCATTGAACATTTTTCACAACGATCAACAGACAACTCTTCATATGTGCAGTTAATATATTTCTAACATTAACGTTTCGAACGATTTGTTTGGCTTCTACTTTCAATGTGTTTGAATGTTCCAAGGACATCGATTAATTATATACCAGTAGCTATTTGTGTATTGCTGATTTAACTATTTTATTAACTATCAAATTGCAGTTTCTTTCCTTTTACTTAGCATATGGCGTATAAAAGCACGAGAACACATGGGTCCATCGAAGAAACGACGATGCAAGGACCCATAGTTCATGATATACCGTTGGTGGATCCACAACCTCAGTTCTCAGGGTTCGCGGAATTTAGTGGGCCCAATAGCAGGGAAATGACCAACCTGATTCCCCAGTCTAACCCTCCCAGACCAGCCATTAGGCCACCTGACAAGAAGTTAAGAACTTTCGGTGACAAAGATGGACCGACCGCAGAGGAGTTCGCCAGAGAAGTACGGGCCTATTGGCGATACTACAGACTGGATGGAGAAGATAAATTGGACTGTCTCTTTGATAATATTTCTGCTTCAATCAGAAGCGAGCTACGTATTCAGATGTTAGTGGATAATAATCCAGACAGGCTCCTGATTAGCCTGGTTAAAGTATATGGGGATAACCGCCCCGCCCACGAGCTCCTGTCCACTTTTTACAGGACGACTCAGAGAGATGATGAATCTTGTCGCGACTACTCGCATAGATTAGCCGACCTGCATTCTGCGATTACTGCGGCGCAAAGTAATGAAGGTCTCGTGCTCATGGAGCAACAAATTTTACGCGACCATTTTATCAAGAACTTAAACGATAAATTATGCTCTAAGATGATCGCCGAGCGTATCTTCCAGAACCCCTCTACATCATTTCTGGAAGCGAGAGATGCTGCGTTGCGCTGGGAACGGAATCCCATCCCTGCAGCATACCCCAGTGCGATTTCTGGGTTACACCGTCGCATGGACGCCCTGGAATCTAAGATGGCAGAACGCCACTCCGGGCCACGCTGCCATATCCCTGCCAGAACCTTCACCTCCACACCTCAGCCGGATCGGAATGGTTTTCGTCCGCAGAATCGCCTACAGGGTTACGCGAGGCGCAATAGCAGAGGGAAAGTAGGGGGTAATTATGGTTATTTCCCATTCCACGACCATCCCCCAAGACAGCGTGCACGATCCGGGTTTCCCAGTGTCATGGCCCCTGAGGATCAGACCCCTGTTAGTATGGTCGGTCATGGGTCGAATGATGGGCGGATTCTCCCTCCGTTTGGTCCCCGTGTGTCAGTTTACGGGCACAAAGAGAGGCAAATTGATACGTATGAATCCACGTCTGGTGAAATGAGTGAGGATCCAGGTTTTCTTCAGGTCCGTTCCTGTATGCCAGAGACCGAGTGTCACGACAATCCAGGTTATGAGGGTCATGACTTGAAACATCGTAAGTTGCGCGAGGAACAAAATTTCCAGCAAATTTGGGATAACATATATCCTGTGAAGAATGACGTGGATATGATAGTTTCTGAAAGTGATAAGGTTTGTACTATACCGAACTTCTTACTGGATTCTCCCTACGAGGCGGATGTTGATTTTCTGGAATGGTCCAATTTAGTATCCGCTGTTGATAGGTCATGTGATGAATCGGATATTTTACATACTTTTCTCTGTATAGCAGAGGATGCTTCTCACGATAGCGAAAACATTGTATCCGTTGTCGATGAACCTAATACTCCCCAATATGTTCCATGCGTCGTCGAAGAGCAGTCTCCAGACAGGCAGAACCATCCATTATCCGTTTGTGCAACTAGCAAGGAACAGGATGTTGGACAGCAAACTACTGGTGTACCTGTGGTTAGTGACCACGATTACGTAGAGTGTGAAATGGTGATATCTACTATTAGTTCTGAGGGAGTGCAGAATGTGAAACCAACGAGTCAATCGCCACCCTTTAAAAAGCCCCTCCATGACTACGGACAACGTATAAGACATGTAAGTTCTTCAGGTTTTAGACAGTCTGCTTTAATAAAAGAAACTCATCTACTTCAACCTCATGGGACAGTACGAGCAGAGTCAAGGAGCAAGAATGCAACTAGTGCGAGTTCTAGGATTACTAATGCAGGATTTCAGAAATTAAACAATGCTAATGCAAAAGTGAAACGACGAGGAAATAATAAGATATTACGGTTAATTCGAAAATGTAAACACACCTGGGTGGACTCAACTAGTAAGTGGCGGTTATTTAAACGAAAGGTTCCTGACCGTTGCAGTCAGTATGGCGGGGTGCGGAGAAAGGAAAGGTGGCCTCGGTCCATTTTTAGAGAAACCACAGAAGAGAAATTCAATCTGAAGCAGGTTCAAGATTCGCCTGTGCAAGAGACGAATCAATTGACATTGTCTAGTTCCAGTGACATGTCAATAACGACACAAGTAATTGGTGAAGTTACGAAGATAGATCGCAACCAAGAAGAAATAGTGGTTACAGGATCCAACGAGTGTGCATACAGGCACGCAAAAGGTGATAATCTCCATGTAGGCGATGGTAATGAAAATATATGTAACTCTATGCAAATAAGCTTAAGAATGTCTGGGTCAGCTACTGAAATTTTAAGTTCAGGTTATGAGCAAAATATTAGGTTCAACGCGAAATGTGATTTTAAAATCTGGTCCGATTCTGAACCAGTGCAACAGCGTGCGCAACTTGTGCGAAATTTTGTTGGTCAGATAGACTATGCGTTGTATCATAAGAGGTGTGGCGTCCACTCCATGGCCAGGCCTGTACAATGGAACACTATAGTGGTAATTGGGTTCTTTCTGCTATTTTTTAGTGCTAGTGCCCTGTGTTCCCATCAGCATGATTTGCAAGGGTTGATTCCTTCCATTTACGAGCAAGGGTATAGTCCTTGTCTTCTCTATTTAATGATTGGGGTCTTCATGATCCATGACAAAATACTTCGGGATAGATGTTGTGAAGTTGGTACACGGGATCCCACTGATGTAACCCCCAGGGACGGTCCCGTGGGGAAGGCGGTTGATTATGATGACAACCGTGATTTTGGCGATTTCCACAAATATACAGGAACCCAACGTTCCAAAACAGGCCTGATGTCGAAGATGAGGTTGAACCAGATCAGGAAATATTAGAATCGCTGTCTACATTCTGGGGATTATAACGATAGATCGTCATGGATCTGTCAGGATCCATTTTAAATCACATAAAGTGATTATTGAGGTTTTGTTTGGGTCATTGGAAAGCTGCATGGTATTGCCTTTCTTACGGTCCCGGGATGGGAACTCCAAAATCATTCGGGAATTTGGTGGATTCTTGGTTTTTTTTGAATGGGGATATTTCATTGATGGGGTTATTTGATTGGGAACCAAATATTGGATATTGTTTGGGTCCACTTGAGATTGTTGGGTGATTTTAATACTTCAAAGTAGATACATTGTGTTGAATTGAATATATTTTGCGTATTTGGAGTAATTTTATAATGGAGATCCACATGTTGGATGTTTTAATTGATTACTTTGTGATTAGATGTGATATTTTTGGTCACTCCCAAATGGTGGGAGATATTTAATAATTACCTCACGGAGGTCGGTTGATGTTGATGGCAGGCATTAATTATTTGATATTTGATAATGGTGGGGATATTTGAGGTCGGCTGATGTTGATGGCAAACATTAACTTTTCACCGTTCATTGCTAGATATGGTTATATGATGTCGATCCGAGTATTTCGGATCCTTGGAGTTATGATTTGTTTAATTGGCGGATTTAGTGTGGACTTGCGTCACGTGTACGTAATCCTACACTTTGATGTGTTAATTATGTTAATAGGAAGATGGTAAATTTTAATAGGAGAAGTTTAGGGGTTAATGGAGCAGCGTTGAATATTGGACGTTTATAATGGAGTTTCATATTTGCAGCTCATTCATTCCCTGGGTTTGGGGATTGGTTAATAATACCTCGTGGAGGTCTTATAATGTTGTTGGATGAACATTATGTATGTTTTTTTATGCAATATGTTGAATATTGGGAGTTTATTATTTCCCTGGGTTTGGGGTTAGTTAATATTACCTCGTCGAGGACATATAACGTGAAAAGTTAACGTTATATATATGTTTTTTCTTTTCGATTTGTAACTTGTGTTTTTGTTTGAGATTTCAGATAGTGTGACAAGACTCTGACATGCAAGAAAGACATAGTGATAGTGACATACCGATGCAAGCTGCCATCAAACCCATACTACCTCATGTGAGGAATGGATGTCCCAGTACAGCCACCTCACATTGGCCAAGTGTTATGCTGTTGGGTCGCCGTCGGAGTCAATAGGCGCATATTTTCTAGATTAATTATCATAATGCTGATTAATTTCTATTACATGGTTTCAGCACAAGAGCACAGAGGGTTTACTGTTGTTGTTAACCATGGTCACCTATGACCAGTTGATGAGTCACGTTCAACGACGTGTGGTGACTAGTTCCCATTTGCTCATTCAACTTGGGTCTTCCTGAGATCCCGTCAGGATTTTCTTTTCTTTTCGACCATGGTTGGCTGTTATAGTTAGTTGTTGTGGAGCCACGTTAACACGTGAGGTGACTAGTTCCCTTTCAGCTCTCACCACTCTAATCACCCTACCGAACACTACCTGTGCGATTTTTCTGACATTTCGCCATCGGGGCGATGGCGAGGTCTCCAGGGGGGTGTCATAGTTCCCCAGATGGCAGCGGAGGAATGGACAGTTAGCCATATAGTTAGTGTAGTATGTAATTAGATTATTTAATAGTTGAGACTATGTGTTGTACTCTCAATGCAGAAGTACAACACATGACTCAAGACACGACGTTTTGTGTAGAAAAAGAGTGACGTGTTAGTAACGTAGGAGAGATGACGAAAACATTGGACACGGTCAGATGTGCTCATGCATTGTCCGCAAGTAATGATAATAAATACAGATGAAACGATTCCACCTTGTTTGTTGGTATGTCATCCTGTGTGAGCCCTTAGAAACTACCTATGTGTGTGAACCCTTTGGAAAGTACTCACCCTACTGAGACCCCCACCTATAACAGGGTGACTATCCCTCTGAGAGAGAGGCAGAGAGAGAGGCAGAGAGAGAGGAAGAGACAGAGAGAAAGAAAGAGAGAGAGAGAGAAAGACAGAGATTTAAGAGAAAGACAGAGAGAGAGAGAGAAAGAGAGAGACAGAGAGAGAGAGAGAAAGCGAGTAAGAGAATGAAGGGTAAGTGATGTATCAATAGAGATTGTAAAAGAGAGACAGTCGGAGAGAGAGAGCAACAGAGAGAGCGACAGAGAGAGCGACAGAGAGAGCGACAGAGAGAGCGACAGAGAGAGAGACAGAACGAGAAAGAGTGAGACAGACAATCAGGCAGGCAGACAGAGCTCGGGTAAGAGATATATCAATAGATTTTAAAGGAGAGACAGTCAGAAAAAAAGCCAGAATGAGAGAGAAAGAGAGAGAGAGTGAGAGAGAGAGAGAGAGAGAGAGAGAAAGAGAGAGAGAGAGAGAGTGACAGAGTGACAGACAGAGACAAAAATATCCATGAAATACTATTCTGCTAACGATTGTTTCTCCTTCGATGTCAATTAATTCTTGAATATTTTCTTGTATTTTCCTAGAAAATATACAACGTACTCAAAGAAAATTGAACTTGTTATATCAACAAATACTGTTCCCAACTTCACCTGAAATATTTCAACCACAAGAAAGTGGTAGAGTTTAACGAACGTGGTACCATCTTATGAGGAAAATAAATAAAGAAAAAACTAATAAAAATACAGAATTATATTATGACTGAGATTGTTTCGGATGTTTGCAGCAATCAGATAATTTTTATATATCATAAATCATCATCATCATCAATTAGCTTGTCCTGAGAAGAACTTTGCTGCCACCCTAACAGTCGTTCTGAATCTCTCTCTCTCTCTCTCTCTCTCTCTCTCTCATAGGCCAGATGTCCTGCGTCTGCAGCTGTCATGCTCAAATCATCAGTTACATCCTGAATCCATCTTCTCCGTTGTCTTCTCCTTCTCTTTACGTGGATACCTTCTTCGATAATGGTCTTCCCCAACCCTTCGTGTCGTTTTATGTTTCTAAAAATACTTCCATTCTCTCATTCTTATTTGTAGCATCAGTCAGTTTACTTCTTATGTTTGAGTTCTTTCTGGATAGATCTATTTGTTCTCTTCTCTGTCCATGCTATACGGAGCACTCTTCTCTGTCCATGATATACGGAGACTTCTTCTCTATCCATGATATACGGAGACCTTCTCTGTCCATGATATACGGAGACCTTCTCTGTCCATGATATACGGAGACCTTCTCTGTCCATGATATACGGAGGTCACTTCTCTGTCCATGATATACGGAGGTCACTTCTATGTCCATGATATACGGAGGTCACTTCTCTGTCCATGATATACGGAGGTCACTTCTCTGTCCATGATATACGGAGACCTTCTCTGTCACACTTATATCGTCTCCTACGTCGAACCCTCTATATCGACCACTTGTTAAACCACTCTTTGTCATCTGCATGTTATCTGAGCCTAAGAACGATTGTATGTTCTGCTAGATATGAGCCTACAAGAAGCCAGCACATCCGATTTCTGCAATTTTTATTTACTAGGTAGCTTCCTAGGGTAGCTTACCTCTGTCGCCTCTTACGACATGCCTTGTAGGTCACATTGTTACTATTCTTTGCTCTACCTTGCAGCCCCGGTAACACAAAGGAGGGATAGATCTATTTGTTCTCTTCTCTGTCCCTAATAAACGGAGACCTCTTCTGTAGCACTTATATCTCAAGGCACACATATGTTTTTCAACTGCCTTGTTAAATGTCCATGCTTCACGCCCATAATAATAATAATAATAAAGAAGAAAGTATGATATTTAGTTCACACACACACAAAAACAACAAATTAAGACTTTGAGATAGACAACAAAATAGATATTTAGTCAGCTTTTCTTCTATTAGTCTCACAAGCAGCCATGACATTTCTCAGATTAGACCCATGCAGAGCTTGAAACCCGGGCCTTCCTGTGTATACGATATCCAGTCGTGTTGTTCCTAATCTCAATAATAATCACCGAAATGATGTCAGTGACGAGTCTATGTACATTCCACATTTGACGAGGTGTTTTTTTATTTGTAAATATTAGTTTTCATTTTTTGCAATAATATTTTGATGGATACCAAACAAAAAGAGAGTTAGTGGAATGTTCTAGTAAGTTGGTTTAAGTGATATGTTGTGTTTTGTTTGGCTAAAATACGTACGAAACACATAACAAACATAATAAAAACGTATAAAACACATATAAAACACATATAAACATGTATAAAACACATATAAAACACGTATAAAACACATATAAACACATATAAAACACATATAAAACACATATAAACATGTATAAAACACGTATAAAACACGCATAAAACACATATAAAACACATATAAAACACATATAAAACACATATAAAACACATATAAAACACATATAAAACACATATAAAACACTTATAAAACACGTATAAAACATATAAAACACATATAAAACACTTATAAAACACGTATAAAACACTTATAAAACACATATAAAACACGTATAAAACACATATAAAACACGTATACAAAAGCTACTACAGTACAGTGGAAAGTGCACTTGCATTCTAGACGGAGGGTCACAGATTCAAATTCTCCTGTCTGTTTGAGTTTGCAGAAAGGATAATTTGTCTGGTGTCCATGTTGTTCAGTTGATCACTTCCTCCTATACGTTCTTCCGACAACTTTTTTTTGGTTTATTTAAAGTTTATGTTAGTGTCTAATTGAGGTAGTTTTGCTGCCTCCCTGTGCCAAGCTGTACACCTCATCGCTGCCAAGTATGCATGTCTGTTGGAAACTGAAGAAGTTATCAGAAACGTGTTGCAGTTTATACAGAGAACATTCAACTCATGAATCTCATCTCAAGTGCCATGCCTGCCGGCGTAGGCGATCATGTCACTCCACAACGCTCTCTGCTTGGTGCATGTAATCAGTTCTGACGTCGATCTTGTGTCGAACCATGATGTCAGGACATCCAACATCTTCTCCCTCTGTCTTCCACGATCTCTCCTTCCCTGAATTTCACCTGTTGTTACCAAAATTTCTAAACCTTCTCTTCGCATTATATGCCAGAAGAACATTGATTGTCGGATTTTTATTCTTTTGATAAGGTTTCTTTGTGTGCAGGCCTGATTTAAAACCTGATTTGTTTTATTCGCTGTCCATGGAATTTTCAGCATTCTTCTGTAAAACCACATCTCTGTCCCTTCCAATGATCGTATTGATCGTTTATTCATGGATAGAGAACATTCAACTCTTGGATAGAGAACATTCAGCTCTTGGATAGAGAACATTCAACTCTTGGATAGAGAACATTCAGCTCTTGGATAGAGAACATTCAACTCTTGGATAGAGAACATTCAACTCTTGGATAGAGAACATTCAACTCTTGGATAGAGAACATTCAACTCTTAGATCGCCCGAGTGGTTACCGGGGCCCAAATTTGGGGTGTAAAGAATAGAACCACTGTTACCTGCAACGCATGTCGTAAGAGGCGACTAAGAAGGTTTGACTGAAATCGGATGCATGTGTCCTAAACGTGTAGACGTCTTATGCGTTTAGGGGCCTACCAAACCAATGTGCAACGTATACACGTTCTTGGCAAAGATCAAACATATCACAAAGAGTGATTAAAATTGGTCGTAAAGAACGAACGCAAGAAGAAGAACTCTTGGATAGAGAACATTCAACTCATGGATAGAGAATAATAACCTCATGGACAGAGAACATGCAACTCATGGACAGAGAACATTCAACTCATGGACAGAGAACATTCAACTCATGGATACAGAAAGCGAAACTGGAAATCGACGTTTTAAAAAAAAGTAAAAATTGTCTAAAGCCGAAAGATTGACTTCATTGCACCGGGTTTTATCCCATATGGCTCGATCCCTCTCCGCAGAAATGGCACGCCAGCTGCTGAAAGTATTGCTAACAGAAAGAACTAAGTAGCTCCGGAACCAATCATAGTGGTCTCTAGAAAAATGCACTCGTAAATAGGCATCTAACACCGCATTCAGATTCAAGCCCAAGACGTATAGAACGCAAGACAAGGGATTAACTATCTCACCACTGCAACACCCCCCACCCTTTCCCCAATAAATAAAATATATAGGTATAAAACCACCAGTGCGTTTCTGGGGCTCACAACTGGAGCAAAGAATAGTACCACTGTGACCTACAAGGCATGTCATGGGAGACGATGACGTAGGAACCTAGGGAAGCTACCATAGTAAATAAAAAGCGTTGCAGAAATCGGATATGCTGGCCAACTTGTAGGCGCATAACTGACACAACGTATAATAGCTCTTAGGCTCAGATCACATTCAAATCACAGAGAATTGTTTAACAAGTGGTCGGTATGAAGAGTTGGAAGAAGACAAATGGAAGACGTGAAAACTGCACAAAATACGTTTAACTCAACTGACAGAATCCTCAACTTACAAACTAACGTAACAAATATTTGTTGTAAACAAGTGCACCAGACAAAATTAAACCAAAAAAATTGACAAAAACAGGGTGAGAAATATATAGAGATAGAGAGAATGATAAAGTTCATAGTTCATAAGTACGGTTCCAACTTCACTGCAACAGGTCACCCAATGATAAAGTGTACTGTATCATTCAAAGACATGCGAAGTTTTCAAACCGTGGGTGCAAATAAGCCAAAAAAATTAAACCCTTTGAACAAAAAATTGCTGCTCAGGCAAAATTAAATAAAAAATTGAAGAAATAAATTCCTACAAAATTTTTCATCTTTTAAAATTACATCGGTGACCCTCGCCGGTGTTACGGAGTAAGTGCACTGCAGTTGATATCTTTCTGTGTAAGAATGAGATCGGAGCACAAATGGTTACTCCCGAAGTGCAATGATGATGGTCCTATCAATCAATCAATCAATTATTAGTATTTGATCAAAGGTGAGAATCATTGCTTACCCGTTTTGATGTAGTTAACCACAGTTGTCAGTCAGATTGACCGATATATCTTGTATGAATATACTCGTATATATGTTCCCTTCAATTTATTTTCTTTCTGTTAGTCTCTGTAGTTAAGTAGTTAAGCTGTTACCTTGCGTTCTGAAAGTCGAAGGTTGCCCGCGTGCCCAGCGTGTTCGTAGCGTGTTGGACTACGGGTGACTAGTCCTCTGTAAGTGCGGGTTCAACTCCGCGGACTGGCAGAAAAGCTACAGGTTCCCCAGATTTACGGTGTTCGTGGCACCGAGCCGAAGGTTACGATGTCCATGACACCGAGCGGAAGAGCTTTCAGCTCAAGTGCTTCTGGATCGGTAAAAAAAAAAAAAAAAAGTCGAAGGTTCGAATGGGTAGGGGAAGGGCAATAGAAGGTGTTAGTGAATTTGTATATTTTAGAATTAGGATTTGCTAATTTGCTAATTCCCTACCTTAGGCGCCTCTTACGACATGCCTTATAGTAAGCAGTGTTATTACTTTTACGGCCCCGACAACACACGGGTGGGATATTCTAATATTAGTCCATCAGTCTAAGCTTGGATTCAGCTGAGCATACAAACATCTCTGAGTGTGTATCCTTCTCCTACAGTAGGTATCACCACGTGTAAGAATTTACCACCACCCAGATCTAAGTTTAAGATTGGTTGACACATGGTTGCAATCAAGCTAAGGAAAACAAACCTACCATCGTACCCGGCCCTGACATTAAGACTTACCCAGTGACACTCAGGATTTATTTAAGATTATTTATATTTGCTGGAGACTGAACCAGGCAGAGAAAGATCCTGGTCACGCCCTTGGAGATACATACAAACAATATCAGATGACAGTATAAACAACTTGTTCTCTGTTTATTTGATAATTTAAGAAAATATAGTTCTGTGTTAAGTTATTCCAGACCTCACCGTTTCCTCATGTCATTGCGACTGTACAGTATATGTTTGTTTGGATACAAACATCAAAAATACAAACAATAGGATCATAGGCATTCCCATAAATTTTAACCAGGGAGAAAGAAGCCTGGAGGAGGAGGGGGGGCAAAAAAAAGTATTAAAAAAATTAGTTAGTAGTTTATCATCAAATAGCTTGTCCTGAGCAGAACTTTGTCACCCCAACAGTCCTTCTGAATTGCTCTCTCTCTCTCCAGATGTTCCGCCTCTGCATGTGTAAATCACACCAGAAAGGTTTTTGTGAATTATAGACAAAGCTTAACTGGACAACTTCAGACTTGTAAGTTTATATCCAATTATCAGAAACTAGATTATCTTTTTCTTCTTCTTTTTTTAAACTTTTGTTACTGATTGCTTGCTATGAATTTAAACGTAGTCATGACTACTAATATTACCCCTCTGATTGATTTTTACGCGAAGGCTTGCATTTCTTATCACACGTATTCCTTGCACATTCAGGCGAAACTTACTCCAACTTAAGAGGTACTTGTAATTTATATCCTCATGTAAAGGATCCGGGTTCCTGTAACCCAACCACGCATCGATAATTTTTGGCTGAAGCTAGCCTTAACCACTGAATTTCCCCATCACGTGATCTATATAGCAGCCTGTTATCGATATTGATATCGGTGACCCTCTGGTAGGTCATGTGATATGCTGGTGGTAGTACAACCTTCACTTTTTTCTTGGAATAATGGAATCATATAAATGAACACTGACATTTCTACAGTAATTTGTCGACATGTGTTTTAGTAATGATGGTGGTTTACGGACAAAAATAAATGTTGGGACGATGTTTGCGTAATTACATACAATACGTAGGTTGGGTGGTTTGGGATTGTATTACAGGATGTCCGTGAGTAATTTTCGCAGAATCAGATACGGTACTGGTGAGAGAGAGACAGATGGTACAGCTAAATAGTGAATGAAAGTGGGAGTGGGAAAAATGATGACTTGTGGGCTGAAAAAATTCTCTGTGAAATGTGTTGATTATTACTTGTGAGTAAATAGATACCGATGGCAAGAGAGAGGAAGAGCTGGAAGAGGTTTGTTGAAGACCTGTGCTCCGTTGGGAGCTGAAAGGTGAAGAAATAGATACAGGATAGATTTTTTTTTTTTAATGGACCGGAGCAAAACAAAAAAGGAGAAAATGGTGAGTTAAGACAAGGAAAGAGAGGTAAAACAAAAAATAAATATAAATAATAATAATCATAAAAATTATAATTCCTCTCGTACCGTTATACGTTACATAAAGCCTGAAAGAAATTTCTCCATACCGCTCTATCCTGGGCAACTTGCTCAATCTCCTACATGGAACTGTGACCGATATTTCTTGCCTCTCTCAGCAAAGTTTATTTCAGAGTCTCCTTAGGTCGTCCTCTCTTTCTTGAACCCTTTGCATCCCACTTCAATGTCTGCTTTGATATTCGTTGATCATTTCTTATCAGAGTATGTCCAACATATCTCCATCTTATCCTTCTTATAACAGTTGTCACTAGTGGTTGACCAGACATGTCTCTAATTTCATCACTTCTCCTGAATTCGTTCCATTAAATATTCATTATTTTTCGCAGACATCTATTTTCAAATGCATTCAACTTGTTTTCTATATCTTTAGTCATTTTCCAACTCTCGCTGGCATATGTTAGATTGATACAACAATTTTCGCTGGCATATGTTAGGATTGATACAACAACTCTAGCTGGCATATGTTAGGATTGATACAACAACTCTCGCTGGCATATGTTAGGATTGATACAACAACTTTCGCTGGCATATGTTAGGATTGATACAACAACTCTAGCTGGCATATGTTAGGATTGATACAACAACTCTCGCTGGCATATGTTAGGATTGATACATCAACTCTCGCTGCCATATATTAGGATTAATACAGTAACTCTCGCTGGCATATGTTAGGAGTGATACATCAACTCTCGCTGGCATATGTTAGGATTGATACAGCAACTCTCGCTGGCATATGTTAGGATTGATACATCAACTCTCGCTGGCATATGTTAGGAGTGATACAGCAACTCTCGCTGGCATATGTTAGGATTGATACAGCAACTCTCGCTGGCATATGTTAGGATTGATACAACAACTCTCGCTGGCATATGTTAGGATTGATACAACAACTCTCGCTGGCATATGTTAGGATTGATACAACAACTCTCGCTGGCATATGTTAGGATTGATACAACAACTCTCGCTGGCATATGTTAGGATTGATACAACAACTCTCTCTGGCATATGTTAGGATTGATACAACAACTCTCGCTGGCATATGTTAGGATTGATACAACAACTCTTGCTGGCATATGTTAGGATTGATACAACAACTCTCGCTGGCATATGTTAGGATTGATACATCAACTCTCGCTGGCATATGTTAGAATTGATACAACAACTCCCGCTGGCATATGTTAGGATTGATACAACAACTCTCGCTGGCATATGTTAGGATTGATACAACAACTCTCGCTGGCATATGTTAGGATTGATACAACAACTCTCTCTGGCATATGTTAGGATTGATACAACAACTCTCGCTGGCATATGTTAGGATTGATACAACAACTCTCGCTGGCATATGTTAGGATTGATACAACAACTCTCGCTGGCATATGTTAGGATTGATACAACAACTCTCTCTGGCATATGTTAGGATTGATACAACAACTCTCCTGGCATATTTAGGATTGATACAACAACTCTTGCTGGCATATGTTAGGATTGATACAACAACTCTGGCTGGCATATGTTAGGATTGATACAACAACTCTCGCTGGCATATGTTAGATTGATACACAACTCCGCTGGCATATGTTAGGATTGATACAACAACTCCGCTGGCATATGTTAGGATTGATACAACAACTCTCGCTGGCATATGTTAGGATTGATACAACAACTCTCTCTGGCATATGTTAGGATTGATACAACAACTCTCGCTGGCATATGTTAGGATTGATACAACAACTCTTGCTGGCATATGTTAGGATTGATACAACAACTCTCGCTGGCATATGTTAGGATTGATACATCAACTCTCGCTGGCATATGTTAGAATTGATACAACAACTCCCGCTGGCATATGTTAGGATTGATACAACAACTCTCGCTGGCATATGTTAGGATTGATACAACAACTCTCGCTGGCATATGTTAGGATTGATACAACAACTCTCGCTGGCATATGTTAGGATTGATACAACCTCGCTGGCATATGTTAGGATTGATACAACAACTCTCGCTGGCATATGTTAGGATTGATACAACAACTCTCGCTGGCATATGTTAGGATTGATACAACAACTCTCTCTGGCATATGTTGAGGATTGATACAACAACTCGCATGGCATATTTTAGGATTGATACAACAACTCTTAGCATATGTTAGGATTGATACAACAACTCGCTGGCATATGTTAGGATTGATACATCAACTCTCGCTGGCATATGTTAGAATTGATACAACAACTCCCGTGGCAATGTTAGATTGATACAACAACTCTCGCTGGCATATGTTAGGATTGATACATCAACTCTCGCTGGCATATGTTAGAATTGATACAACAACTCCCGCTGGCATATGTTAGGATTGATACAACAACTCTCGCTGGCATATGTTAGGATTGATACAACAACTCTCGCTGGCATATGTTAGGATTGATACATCAACTCTCGCTGGCATATGTTAGAATTGATACAACAACTCTCGCTGGCATATGTTAGGATTGATACAACAACTCTCGCTGGCATATGTTAGGATTGATACATCAACTCTCGCTGCCATATGTTAGGATTAATACAGTAACTCTCGCTGGCATATGTTAGGAGTGATACAGCAACTCTCACTGGCACATAAAAGTAAATATGCCAAATAGATAATAGGAAGATAACGATAAGTGAAAGGAAAATGAAGGAAAATGAAATAAAATATTGATAAGTAAGACAAGTATAGAAGAAGAAGAAGATGACAGAAGTAAAAGGAATCTGATGAAATAGGCAGAAGAAGAAGAAGTAAAAATAATAGATTTTGTTAAAAAAGAACAATGATAATAAATATGGGCTGACAGAAAAAAACCCACAGAAAAACGTTAAATATTGAAAAATTAGAAGATAAAAAAGAAAAAGATTTGAACTACGATCAGAAGAAAGATTGAGAAAAAAAACAATTGAAGAAAATAATTAGAAGGATTTGGTTGAGAAAACTCTTGACTCGGAGCAAAAATCGTCTGAATGACAGAAACTGATGATAAGGAAGAAAGCTATCACTCAAAAATCTATAAGAGACGCTATACTAGACGCCATGAATACGCTTGAATTCATAGAAGCATACAAAAGAAAATAGACTACTTTGAGAATGTCGAATGAATTCGAATATAAAGTAAAAATATACGTTGAGAATTAGAATTCGAATATAAAGGAAAAATAATACGTTCAGAATGGCGAATGAGAATTCGAATATAGGAAGAAGAAAAAACACTTGTGGACTTTGTTGCGAATAAAGAAAGGGATGAAGTAAATACATTTTAAAACAATGAATAGTAACTGTACATAAATAATGACAAACAATAAGTTTATAAACAGTTCTTGAACAGATACAAGAAATCCAAAGAAATAGAAAATATACTAAACTCATAGAAACTTGACTGTCAGCAGTTGGTTAATAAGGGCATTCTGCTTCTTCCAACGCTCTATATCCACCACTTGTCAACCACTCTGTGTGATTTGTATGTGATCTGAGCCCAAGAGCGATTGTACATTGTGCCAGTTATGCGCCTATAAGTAGGTCAGCAATCCGATTTCTGCGCTGCTTTTTATTTATTAGGTTAGCATCCCTAGGGCCTACACCAGTCGTATCTTACGACATGCATTGTAGGTTACAGTGGTACAATTCTTTGCTTCCCTTGCGGGCCCCGGCACTACACGGGCGAACAAGGGACATCGAAACAGAAGATGACTGCAACCGATGTCGACAAAATAAGACAAGACACATTCTTACAATAAATAAAAGATCACTGTCGCCGTTGTTGACAACACAGGACAGTATATACTCTTTCAAAAACCAGAAGATCACTGCCGTCGTTGTCGACAATACAGGCCAGGAGACATTCTTACAATAAATAAAAGATCACTACCGCCGTTGTCGACAACACAGTACAGTACATATTCTTACAATAAACAGAAGATCACTGCCGCCGTTGTCGACAACACAGGACAGGAGACATTCTCACAACATTTATTGTACTCACTGTACACAGACGACTTTCTGATTTCAAAATGCAAGGCTAACAATGGAACCGTTACTTCAAGAGTCTGGAATACGTTCCGCTGCTCTCAGTGCTGCCAGATACATCATTTAGTTCCTGAGGTCTGGAATCTCACAAACATGCGAGGATTTCTGAATCCACTGATTGTTTACAGGAACTGTGTGAGCTTTTATTCCTTGAACTTCTAAAGGTCAAGGGTCACATACGTCCTATAAATTGTTATCACAAG
This sequence comes from Arion vulgaris, assembly GCA_020796225.1. Lineage (NCBI taxonomy): Eukaryota > Metazoa > Mollusca > Gastropoda > Stylommatophora > Arionidae > Arion > Arion vulgaris. The sequence goes on along the minus strand of CM036769.1, from coordinate 35,398,504 downwards.
ACTTACAAATCATATGTAAGCGTTTATGTAGCTGACTCATGACCCTAGTATCCGGTTGTTGTAGAATGTCTGTCTCTAAATTGTTGTTACTTCTCTCATTCTGCGCATACAACACAGTTTATATCTGCTGTGTTGTTGTTTGATAAAACCCACGCACGACTTCAACTCTTTCTATGTCAGTTGTGCATTAGTTTCAGTATTCTGTGTCAACTCTGGATGTCATCACGAATAATAAAAGTTCATCGAACTTGCTGGTTTCATTTCTGAAATGAGAGTAGCATAGAAATGTGAATGTTTGGTTACTTGGTATCCATCTTGGAATACACACACAATTAGTAGAACAATTAGTAGAACAATTAGTAGAACAATTAGTAGAAGAATAATTAGTAGAAGAACAATTAGTAGAACAATTAGTAGAACAATTGGTAGTAGAACAATTAGTGAACAATTAGGTGAACAATTAGTAGAACTAATTAGTAGAACAATTAGTAGAACAATTAGTAGAACAATTAGTAGAACAATTAGTAGAAGAATAATTAGTAGAACAATTAGTAGTAGAACAATTAGTAGAACAATTAGTATAACAATTAGTAGTAGAACAATTAGTAGAACAATTAGTAGAACAATTAGTAGAACTAATTAGTAGAACAATTAGTAGAACAATTAGTAGAACAATTAGTAGAACAATTAGTATAACTAATTAGTAGAACAATTAGGTGAACAATTAGTAGAACAATTAGTAGAACAATTAGTAGTTGAACGATTAGTAGAACAATTAGTAGAACTAATTAGTAGAACAATTAGTAGTAGAACAATTAGTAGTAGAACAATTAGTAGTACAATTAGTAGTAGAACAATTAGTAGTAGAACAATTAGTAGTAGAACAATTAGTAGTAGAACAATTAGTAGAACAATTAGTAGAACAATTATAGATAACATAATCTTAGTATTCGATACTAAGTTTTTATGGATAAGATATTCGGTATCGATCTTGTAACATACATACATATATAATTAGTAGAATAAGTGCGAATACTGCAATGTGAATATTTCATAGAGGAAAGAAGGAGAGAGGAAGACCCCGAAAAAGATGGATGGATGGTATAGCAGAATTCTGTCAAAAACATAAAAATAATAACTATCACCCAAGCCACTAGAGTAGCACAAGATAACAAAAACAGAAAACCACGACACTTGAAAACAACCCGGTAACAGTGTGACGACAAAAGAAGAAGAAGAAGAAGAATTAGCAATATAAAACATGGCCAAGCAAGAGGCAGACTGATGGAAGAGGCAGACTGATGGAAGAGGCAGACTGATGGAAGAGGCAGACTGATGGAAGAGGCAGACTAATGGAGGAGGCAGACTGATGGAAGAGGCAGACTGATGGAAGAGGCAGACTGATGGAAGAGGCAGACTGATGGAAGAGGCAGACTGATGGAAGAGGCAGACTGATGGAAGAGGCAGACTGATGGAAGAGGCAGACTGATGGAAGAGGCAGACTGATGGAAGAGGCAGACTGATGGAAGAACCTGACTCCTTGTATATTCGAAGCGCATGTGAGGGCACTCTTGTGCACTCTATAACTGATGGAATAGCTTGACTTCCTGTATACTCGAAGCGCATGTGAGGGCACTCTTGTGCACTCTATACTCCAACACGATTCCGAAACGGTACACAAGAAACAAGATGATACAGGGTGTTCAAGATAATTGCAGCCCCATTGACAATTCGAAAGTTGCCAGGTACAAATTGAGTTGTGTTTATTTACTATTTAAACCGGTTCTGACTAGCTAGTCCTACATCACATTTGTTCATCGCCCCTTCCTGCACTACAATTACACACCGTCACACAACCTTGACCTATACTACGTCATAACTGAACCTTCCATTTCCATACATATATGCCAGATTAGCTTCATTCACGGACTGCAATTATCTTGAACACCCTGTATTATGAGATGAGCTTGGGCCCTAGTGGCTTAGACGTTAGGTTGCTCTCCTCTTGTTCGGAAGGTAATTGGTTCCCTCCCTCAGGGAATCATTGGAATATTTTTCCAGAGATCTCTGATGCCAGTGTAGGTGAGGTCGAGTTCCTAGTCCTATCGGAGACGGACGATAAAACGTAAGTCCCGCGTTCAAATTGAGCATGTAAAAGAACCCTTGGACGTTCAAAATCGAGAAGAACAGGCTGCAAAACCGCTGCCCGATGAAAATTCATTAGAGAAGAGAAAAAAAAGATTTCCGTAGAAAATATGTTTACTATCTTCTAAATTACATCGGGGGCCCTCGCTGATGGCACTGTACATCGGGGCCCTCACTGATCAACGGAGTTTGTGCACTGTACATCGGGCCTCACTGATGCAACGGAGTTTGTGACTGTACATCGGGGCCCTCGCTGATGCAACGAGTTTGTGCACTGTACATCGGGGCCCTTGCTGATGCAACGGAGTTCATGCACTGCCGCTCATGATCTTCCTGTGTAAAAAGAGATCGAATCACACATGGTTACTAACTGAACTGCAATGATGATGGGCATATCAATCATTCAAACAATCATTCAATCAATCAATTAAGATAGGTAAGAGAAATCAAATCATGGTAGAATATAGATGAACATAAAGAAACAAATTAAAAGTTGCTGGATTTTTATTTTTAAAAAAGTTAATTGCATATCCTTTACAGGACTTTGCGAATGAACCCCATCTTTTTAACGCTGTTTGTGATTTTTCAAGACATTATTACGTTCAGTAGTTTGCCATTGCTTTCTGAACGAGTGGTGCCATCGTCCTTTTATAAAAATCCACACGAAACAATTTGCAACCAAACTGTCCGCAGCATGATTTGAACTCAGAACGTTGGGGTTAATAGACCAAGTCACTATCCTCTAAGCTACAGACGCTACATGTGACTTAGGGAATAGTGATGGATTTTTATAGCGATGATAAATATAAATGAAATTGAATCTCTAACAAAACAGAACATGATAACAATAATGAGATGGATAGTAAGAACATAAAGAAGAATCATTGGGAAGAGAAGAAAGAGATGAAAACAAATTAACATTTATTATGATAATTCCTTCTTCTTTAACGCTCCATATCCACCACTTGTGACGCCCGCCTGCCCAGCGTGTTCGTAGCGTGTAGGACTACGGGTGACTAGCCCTTTGTGAGTGCGGGTGCAATTCCGCGGGCTGGCAGAAAAGTCACAGGTTCCTCAGATTCACGATGTCCGTGGCACCGAACCGAAGGGTTACGATGTCCATGGCATCGAGCCGAAAATCTGAAAGCTCAAGTGCTTCTGGATCGGAAAAAAAAAATCCACCACTTGTTAAACCACACTTTGTAATTTGCGTGTGCACATCCGATTTCGGCGACGCTTTTTATTTACTATGTAGTTTCCCTTAGCCCCTACCTCAGTCGTATCTTACGACATACCTTGTAGGCCGCAGTGTTAATATTTTGTTCTCCACTTGAGAGGCCCAGTAACACACAAGCGATTAGATAACATTGTAATGTCTGATGAGAAGCAAGACACTGGAAGAAATGTGGAAATAACAACATTCAGATGATACCATTTACTTCATGATTTCTCAAGTGCCCCGAGGAATAAAAACACAACAAAAACAATGTTTTTAAATTGATTAAATTATCAGCCCGTTTTTACCAGTAAAATTCTAGAACAACGTGTTGCTAACTAGACAGAACGTTCTGCTCAACTACAAAACTCGACCACCTCATCAATAAATCAGGAGTCAATCAGAAAATCGAATTTCGAGGTGGATGGTCTATGCACGACAGATTGAAATGATAGCAACTTGGACTGGAGTCAGCAAGTTGATTCCTATATAAGCATAGAGTGCATATGAAGATAGACCACCCGACTACATATGGAAACGTCACAACTATAGATAGACACGACTACATATGGACACAGACGTCACAACTACAGATAGACACAGACTACATATGGACAGAGACGTCACAACTACAGATAGACAGAACCACTATTATCACACCACACTGTACAACTACAGACACAGACTTCACAAACTTACAGACAGACACAGACTTCACAAACTTACAGAAAAGACTACATACTTGACAAGACTCACACTACAGACAGACACATAACAAGACTTCACAACTACAGACAGACTACACAAGACTCACAGAACATACAGACAGACTTACAACTTACAGACAATACTTACAGACTACACAGATTCACAAACTTACAGACACACACAGACACAGACTTACAAAACAAGACTTCACAAACTACAGACAGACACAGACTTCACAAACTTACAGACAGACACAGACTTCACAAACTTACAGACAGACACATACTTCACAAACTTACAGACAACACAACTTCACAAACTTACAGACAGACACATACTTCACAAACTTACAGACAGACACAGACTTCACAAACTTACAGACAGACACAACATTATCCTATATATTTTTTTACTGACCCGATGAGTATGCTCAGGAAGATGGAAGCAGGTTATGCTCGGAGACAATTGTTGGAGTCGTTGAAGAGATCTAGAGTACGCACTGTCGCATTATATTCTACAATATATGTATTGTTATATTATTCTGTATATATTTATATGTCCATGTTACACTACAATAATACAAGATCTCTGTCAATTCAATGTCGATATCGTTTTATAATAAAAAAATAACTAGCAGAAGTCAAAGGAACAGATTGTTTTGTTTTCGTAACACATTTAGCGACATATCATCACATTTTATTTTACGACATTTCGTCATATTTTTGGCTAACAACAGATACTTGTTTCCTAACTTCGATAACAAAAAAGTTAGGTAAGGAATCCGTATTCATTTCATAATATATATTTGGGGATAACTCTGCCAATGCGCGTTCCAAGCCCGGATGAAAAAGGAGGAGGACTTGTGCGTGAGGCCAGCTACCTCATCACAAGAAATTTAAAGAGATACAGAAATTTGCAAGAAAGGACGAAATACCGGTAAACCGACCAGCCAGGTGGTGTGCGGTGCACCTAGTACATCAACGACGGTGCACCTAAGGAGACACTGAAACGAACTTTGTTGAGAGAGGCAAGAAATATCGGTCTCAGTTCCATGGAAGAGATTGAGCGAGTTGCCCAGGATAGAACGGTATGGAGAAATTACTTGCAGGCCTCTGTACGAGAGGAATCATTATATTATTATTATTATTTAGGGAGTACGAGGTTTCTCTCAAATTTTTATGTTGACCAACAGCACACGATGGGTAATGTGGGCAACATCACACGGGTAGCTTTTTACTTAGCAGCGTCTCACTAATATCTACATGGGGCTTAGTTGACCAAAGATAACTGTACAGTATGAAAAAATTCATGGAATTTGATCCTGGGTGCATGTGTCTTCACAGCAAGTGCACTAACCACTATGGTATCTCAACTCGCAACGTTTGCTGTTCTAAGTGCATACCACCAGCTCGCCGAATCTGGAAATTACTCAAGCATGCTTTAGAGAATATTTAAGCTTTTCTCATTATTATTGTTATATTATATTCATCTCGTGCTGTAGTATATTAGCACTAAGATTAGGAATACTAGACTTGTGATCTCCGGCACGCAGTGTGGCTGGTTCTCTTACGACATCTCTACTAAAACAAGGCTCAGAATATTGAGCTGAAATGTGCAACCTACCTTGTTGTAGGACTAGGGAAAAGTGGCGAGCCATCATGTTGAGGACAAATAAACATCAGATCTTCAACAACAACCTACCTTGTTGTAGGACTAGGAAACGTGGCTAGCCACCATGTTGAGAACAAATAAACATCAGATCTTCATCAACAACCTACCTTGTTGTAGGACTAGGAAACGTGGCTAGCCACCATGTTGAGGACAAATAAACATCAGATCTTCAACAACAACCTACCTTGTTGTAGGACTAGGAAACGTGGGTAGCCACCATGTTGAGGACAAATAAACATCAGATCTTCAACAACAACCTACCTTGTTGTAGGACTAGGAAACGTGGCGAGCCATCATGTTGAGGACAAATAAGAATCAGACCTTCACCAACAATTATTTTTGTTAGATTTTAATTTTCGTGATGAGATGGTAGGACAAAGTTGCAAACACAGATCTGTTGATGAGAACAGAGCAGAAACCCATGATGACCCACCAGGTCTTCTTCTTTCTTCCACCATTTACTTCTTTATAGAAGTGTTGGGGTGAAACGTAGTGATCTTGTGTGTGCTTGTTTTAAGGCACTTTGTAAGCTGATATTCATGTTCGTAAGGCTTTTCTTGATGCCGTCGCTCCATCTTTTCGTGGTCTTCCTCTTGCTTTGTACTCATTATACGTTTTCTGTGTGACTCTCTGTGGTAGGCGATACCAGGGCATTCAGGTCAGGTGTCCAAACCATTTAATCTGTTGTCTTTTATGAATTGCATGACTGGTTTCACATCCAGTCTCCTTCTGATTTCTTCATTTCTAATTTTGTCTAATTTGTATAATTTGTCATTTGTCTAATTTTGTCTAATTGTCTAATTTGTTAATTGTCTCAATGTCCACATCAGCTCCACCTGGTCAAGATGAGAAAATTGTACTTTTTCGGACATACCCTGCGAAAGACACAGTCAAATGTCACTAGACAACATATATCCAGGAGAACTGGGCTCATTGTGCAGACATTGACATCAGCGAACGAGAAGAGGAAGAAGACTAGACAAGCATTAAGTAGGAACCACAGGAAAGTGGTAACCCCTATTCAGACCAGGAACTGAATATATTGGATTATCATAGGGAATCTGCAAAGAAAACGATCAGAGATCAGGAAAGTAAAGGGTAACAACTGTTGAGGCTCTATGCTCCACAAGGCAATAAGAAGATTACGTAAGTCACATTACATTATAATTGCAATCAATTTCTCCATACCGCTTTAAACTGGCAGCTCGTTCAATCTCTTCCATGGAAGTGAGTTTAAGCCTGACATGTTCGTTATCAAGATATGTCTGTTCTGATAAACCATCTCTGCATCATTCTAGTTACTTCGATACTCTCAGTCCTTCAATAATCGAATACTATTAACACACTACATATAATAACCCATTTTATAACAACTCCGGTTAATTACACAGGAAAAATCAAATAAACACGTACTAAGAATCTTGCTTTACATTTGGGCTGTAAATCGGCCATGATTGCCCGAAATCGCTTACCCTAAATTAAATCACGACTCTGCCATCTTGTCTTCAATACAGTATTTTGTAAGAGAAATGAAAATGTCTGCTTAGAACTTCCACCAATAATATAATTTATCAACATCATTTCAGTTGAACGGTTTCTTTCACTAACCGGAACCAGAGAACATCAACGGATAAAGCTACACAAATGGATTATGGTTGCGGAAGCTGCTATTGGCTTGTGAAATACTGATGGCAGCCAAGGGCAAGTAACTATGAGAATTACCAGAAGAAAGGGAGATTATATTAGTTTTGACCCTAAAACATTTACCGATGACATTCGGTATTGAAAGAAGTACAACTTTATTATTTTTACTGTCAGAAAAAAAGGGGTACAGAAACAACACTAGGAGACATGATGCTGGCATGGTGGAGATGTAGAAGGTGTTTTAAGAAGTGTTTTATTTATCAAACTATGTATGACTTGATGTAACAACTCGCAAGTGTTAGGTTTTGGATACAAGACAAAAAATGTCGTTACTGCGCATATTACTACATTTCTAGGGCATGGGGGAAACATGAGACTGTGAAATTTAATGTCAGCTTGGCTAGTACAGTCGTCGTGACTCTGTTCAGGTCAGATTTTTTTCTTTATGCCCCCAGTAGACAAAATCTGGAAATTTATTATGTTTCAAATAATAATATCCTCTATCGCAACGATGATGACAACAGATTCAGACGTGTGTTGCTGCACCTCTTTGGTGTGTGCGGAGGTGATTGTAGAGTCCAATCCTAGAACACAGTCCCCTACCACAGGTGGGGCGTAGATGATAAAGGTTAGACATGTGTGTTGTCTTTATTTGCGCAGATCGCTTTCTCTGCGTCTCACTGGAACGACCTTATACATATCATATATTCTATCGAGGAAACATCATATTATAATTCTAAAGTACAAATTTAACTGTCCTGGACAGAGAAGACAATGTCTTACCCTGTTTAACAGGTAAATAAGGAGTTTTGTTCTCCTCTCTCTCTCTCTCTCTCTCTCTCTCTCTCTCTGCGATCATCCTCAGACTGATGTACCAGATCTTCCCATACATCTCATTCGTGGGGAAACCTATTCATGCAGACTTAGCATGGTTGGGTTTCGTTACATCTTCAACGCCATTTGGAGCTCTGGTGCTTATCCTTCGACGATGTATCCGGTTTCAGCCAGCGTTTACTGGGTTCGCTCTCCGTTAGCCTTTGGCTGTCCCAGCCGACCTGCAAGGCAGCAGGTTGCTATTTTCTTTTAGGGTACCTACCCTTAGACAACCTTCCCTCCCGGATTGTTGAGCGTCATCTGCCCAGGTTACCAGTCTTTTTTGGACTACTTGGTTTGCCTGCCGTCCAGTTTTGTGTACGGTTTGTTCCGCTAGTTTTTGATTGTCCTCAATCAAACTACAAGGCAGTAGTGGTTCTCACGCCGTCTTCGAGGCACACCACCGTTTTATCTACTTCGCGTTTCTTTTGGGTGCCCCTTCGTCTGCCTCTGCCTCTGCTGGATCCTCCAACCTCTCTGCTCATTTAGATGGTCTGCTCACCTTACGCCTGTCATGCCCTTCGTCACTCCACCATCAGCACCGTGCACGTCTGCCCCAAAGGTAGGCCTACTCGTGCATCGTTCGCATGCGTGTTCGCTCTGCTTTGGCGTCTGCTCATCGTGTCTATCAGTCTCACTGTGCTCATATTCACCATTCCTCAGACTGTCCGAACACGGAACTCAACTTTGACTCCCACCTCAGGGCTCCAAGTTTCGCCCATGTGGGCCCACGTAGAACTCAACTCTGGCCCCCACCTTGGGCCTTGAGTTTTGCCCTATGGGCCACCCTCTTCTCTGGATGCACCTCTCATCCCTTATGTGGCATTTACCCGGCTTGACGTTCGTTCAGAGCTCTACTTTCTCTTCCTTATGTTTTGGCAACCATTTGGGCAACTTTCATCGGACTTCGACCGAGTCTGCATTTGGTTCAGCTTTGGATCTAGTGGGCGATTACTTATCCATGCTTGCACTACTACCACTACCTGTAGCTCTTCCTCGATCCCTACCCTCTTCGCCAGACAGGAACTGTTATCTGTTTCCAGGGTCACCACGTGGAGTCGGGGTATGATTTTGATTAGTGTCAGCTCACTAATCCTGGCGCGCCGATGTTCCTATTCGCCTTTGACCCCGAGTTTTTGTTCCATACAGAATCACCAGCAAATGTATTATGTCACTACATTATCCCATCATGGCTGCACCCTGAAAACATCACAGAATAAACATCTTTTTAAAAACTGTTGCAGTCGTGAAAAAAACAAGACCTGAAACTTTCTGTTTGACCCGAGTTTAACGTTGTATAACCTTCAGCTGTAGTCAAAAGCATTCATTGAAATGTTAGAACTTGCTTAGTTTCTCTACAACATAGATTCCCAAACTTTTTCGGATCACCACCTACTTTGCACAGCATAAACTTTGTAACGCTCCCTCACATTATAACTGTTGCCAACCCCCCCAACTTGCTCTATTTTCTTGACACCATAAATTGTATATATTTTCTATTCATGTCAAATTTTCTTTTGGAAATAGAAAATTGATATAAATTATCTGTAAGAAGAATAAATGATTAAAATGCAGAAATAAACATTGATAAAATGATTATTAAGAATCAGAATAATATGAATTAAATATTAATTCTTTGTAATGATTTTCACCATAGACAAATAATTGCTGAAAAATCAAAATATTACTTCTTCTCATATGCCCACCTCCCTAAAAACGTTCAAGCCCTCAATGGTGGCTTACAGCCCACTTTGAACCTGCACTCCTCAAGTTTAGCGCTCACTGGGTAACAGGACACGTACCATATTTGGAAAACAAAAAACTACATTTTTCAATTTACAACTGATATGTTAAGGACATCCTGTCCTGTTTTTGACACTTGCAAATAATGAAACTCTCCTTTTGTTTATCTTCTCAAGATAGATTGTATTAATGGCCTTCTCTAGTAAGTTTTTTCCAAACTCAGGATTTGAGAGTTATGATAATTTTGTGATCATACAACTTATAATATAACAAGTAGAAATCAGTGACGATAATGTAAGCTGCTTTCAGTCACAACAAGATTACATTAAATGAAACACAAATGATCGACCAAATACAAACGTATCTAGGAAAATCAAAGTCAAACAGTGAGACGGGATAATAGGTTTTCCAGATACGTTTGTATTTGGTCGTCCATTTGTGTTTCATTTTAATTTGTCAAGCCTTGTTCGTTTGTGATAAGGCCGGTAAATGTGTTTATCGTCACTGTTTCGTATTTAACTATAGTACTTGTTGTGTGTTTCACTATTCCGTTTACTGCAGTCTTCTATTTCGATGACCAATAGATGAAGTTCTTAGTCATCGATACGGAATAGGAGTTCGAAGAAACCACAGGGAAGCACCGGAACCAGTAAATATGATCATTGTTCATTTGATGATCATCTTCATCGGACATCGGACATGTCCATAATTTCTCCGATCTCCACCTAAGAATGTATCTTAGTATGTTTAGACTAACAACTCCCGTTCTGTGTTAAGTTGATGTATCTAATGGGTTTTTTCTCGTGGTTTTCCCGTCTTGCCGCACCTATCGGTATGCACAACTTGCGCAACCGAGATGAGAATACCCTTTATCTTCGTCGTTGAAATCTTCAGAGCGTTTTTTTTCTCTGAGAGCGTTGATGATGTCGCTTCTGTCCATAGAAGACCCATTCTCAATCGTAGCATTGCCTGCCAGTGCGTCTGCTCTCTCATTGCCCTTCACCCCAGCGTGACCCAGGACAAAGATGAAGGTAAGTATCTGGAAGGTAAGTCGCTGAGCATGCTTGCGTGACCAGCCTTGATCTTCTGTATCATGCTCATAGAGTCGCTGAGCATGCTTGCGTGACCAGCCTTGATCTTCTGTATCATGCTCATAGAGTCGCTGAGCATGCTTTCGTGACAGCTGATCTTCTGTATCATGCCATAGAGTCGCTGAGCATGCTTGCGTGACTCAGCCTGATCTTCTGTATCAGCTCATAGAGTCGCTGAGCATGCTTGCGTGACCAGCCTTGATCTTCTGTATCATGCACATAGAGTCGCTGAGCATGCTTGCGTGACCAGCCTTGATCTTCTGTATCATGCTATAGTCGCTGAGCATGCTTGCGTGACCTAGCCTTGATCTTCTGTATCATGCACATAAGTCGCTGAGCATGCTTGCGTGACCAGCCTTGATCTTCTGTCATGCTCATAAGTCTGAGCATGCTTGATGACCAGCCGATCCGTATCATGCTCAAGAGTCGCTGAGCATGTTGGTACAGCCTTGATCTTCTGTATCATGCACATAGAGTCGCTAATGCTTTGCGTGACCAGCCTTGATCTTCAGCATCAGCGCAAGAGTCGCTGACTGCTTGTGACCAGCCTTGATCTTCTGTATCATGCTCATAGAGTGCTGAGCATGCTGCGACCAGCCTTGATCTTCTGTATCATGCCATAGAGTCGCTGAGCATGCTTGCTGACCAGCCTTGATCTTCTGTATCATGCACTAGAGTCGCTGAGCATGCTTGCGTGACCAGCCTTGATCTTCGCATCATGCCATGAGTCGCTGAGCAGCCTGCATCAATATGTCATAAATAAACATTGTACAGTATTAGGGCTTCGAAAAAATCAAATACCAACCATAAGACTCAAAGCACAAAACTTTTTCTTACGGCGACCATTGTCTAGCTTACAGGCGAGCGTTTTAAGAATACAACCAGTTAGCTATCGGAGAGGACGATAACATGTAGGCCTGTGTTGACGTTCAGTAAGTAAATAGTCTTGTCAGTTGGTTATTGGTTACTAAACTGACGTCATTGCACTCCAGTCAGACCCATATGGGCTCAGTCTCCAACAGATATCGAAGAGTATGCATACTGATGGTTCTATGGCTCGTGATTAAACACATTCAGTCTGCCTCTAAGCATCAGTTGACTTGAACAACGTGGTTACTCAAACTGCTTAAATCGCGATCGATTCAACATCGATTTTAGTGTCCTCATCAACAGACAGTCGCGAAGAGACCGAAGAATATCCCCCTTATCATCCATCTTCAACTCCAACAATCGTGCTTTGATGCAAGCTGTTCGCTCTCTCATTCCGTAAACACCCATATGCCCAGGACAGAAATCACGTAAGCCTCTGGGTTAGAAACTTCTATAGACGAATCCTCATGAAACCTGCCCTTCTGATCTTGTGAAGCATCGACTGAGAGTCAGATAAACAACGGCCTCTGTAAGAAGTCCCATAGATCCAATCTGTCAGGAAAATCGATAAGTAGGCTGAAGCGCAGCTGTGGCAAATGTCATTAAACAGATTAAAATTAAAATATCTACCAAAAATGTCTTTTATCTTCAAATTTACATTGAAGATACTAACCGATGTTGCAGAACAATGTGACTGCCATTAAATCTTCTTGTGTAAGAATAAGATGATGATGGTACTATCAATCAATCAATCAATCAATCAATCAATTAATCAATTAATCAGTCAATCAATTAATCAATGAAATAAACAAACTCAGCGTCCAGTCGAAACTTACCAATATCTTTAAAGTATTCTCTATAGCCCTCTGTGAGTACGGGTTAAAAACCGTGGGCTGACAGAAAAAGCCACAGGCTCTCCAGATGTACGGTGTTCGTGGCACCGAACCGAAGGGTTACGATGTCCATGGCACCGAGCCGAAGATCTGAAAAGCTCAAGTGCTTCTGGATCGGGGAAAAAATGTATTCTCTTGGTTACTTTTGTTTCTTTGTTCATATGTTTAAATTCATGCGTAGTCATTTCGTCAAATATATCCCCACTGTCTGATTTGTGTTCATATGTTTAAATTCATGCGTAGTCATTTCGTCAAATATATCCACACTGTCTGATTTGTGTTCATATGTTTAAATTCATGCGTAGTCATTTCGTCAAATATATCCCCACTGTCTGATTTGTGTTCATATGTTTAAATTCATGCGTAGTAATTTCATCAAATATATCCCCACTGTCTGATTTGTGTTCATATGTTTAAATTCATGCGTAGTCATTTCATCAAATATATCCCCACTGTCTGATTTGTGTTCATATGTTTAAATTCATGCGTAGTCATTTCGTCAAATATATCCACACTGTCTGATTTGTGTTCATATATTTAAATTCATGCGTAGTCATTTCGTCAAATATATCCCCACTGTCTGATTTGTGTTCATATGTTTAAATTCATGCGTAGTCATTTCGTCAAATATATCTATCCCCACTGTCTGATTTGTGTTCATATGTTTAAATTCATGCGTAGTCATTTCGTCAAATATATCCACACTGTCTGATTTGTGTTCATATGTTTAAATTCATGCGTAGTCATTTCGTCAAATATATCTATCCCCACTGTCTGATTTGTGTTCATATGTTTAAATTCATGCGTAGTCATTTCGTCAAATATATATATCCCCACTGTCTGATTTGTGTTCGGATGCTTGCTTTTCTTATTAAAAAGGGGGGAAGACTGCAGTAAAACTTGGTAAATAGCGAAACACGTACAAACAAAGTACTATAGTTTTACAAAATACAGAAACAGTGACGATAAACAGCAACGTTTCGACCAAAACGGTTCTCCAGAGCAAATCGACTACTATCATCACATCTGATGATCGTAGTCGATTTGCTCTGGAGAACCGTTTATTTCGTTATATGGTACATTGCGGCCTCTTGGACTCAACGCATTACATTCCTATGCTTCTTAGTACTTTCTCATCTCATGCCTTGTAATCTATATGTGTATTTTCTTCATATATATAATTTATATTTTCATTTGATTGTATATTGTTTCTATTCTTTTCCACTTCTAGTTTTGTGTTGCACTCATTTCGTTATTCGTTTTTATTCCCAGATTTTCATTACATAAATGTGCATGTTTCCGTTATCGTCCATTTGTAAGTGTTCTCTATAATTCGTCACTCCTGTTGTGTCGTTTGCTTGATAAAGGCCTTTTGGTCGAAACGTTGCTGTTTATCGTCACTGTTTCTGAAAATTACTTTTGCCTTAATATTTTCAGCCTTATTAGTTAAAATATCATTTCTCTGTTTGCTGTCATATTCTTGTCAAAGTATTTTAGTTAGGACAACAAATGGTGTTTTAGTCATAGTATTTTAGTTAGGACAAGAAATGGTGTTTTAGTCAAAGTATTTTAACTAGGACAACAAATGGTGTTTTAGTCAAAGTATTTTAGTTAGGTATTGCGTCCTTTTTAAGGCGGCCTGGAGCCTATTTGGTTCCCCCACTCCTGCCCAGCTCGCGTATGGCTCCTCGAGTCTGCTTGTGACACAGCAGCGCCACCCCCGGGCAACGGCTTCGACTAGCCGGCGAAACTACGTGAGGCAAAACTCAAAGGAAGTCTCCCTTCTACAGTACACAAGGCTGCCGGCAGAAAAGGTGGAAGATTGACAATGTCAACAATGGCTTCGAAGGCGGGAGCTGGAACAGCCTGGTATCGGGTTCAGGACACACCAGAGATCATCATGGTTAAGTGGCCAGAACCAATCAGAAAGCAATGGCAAACTACTGATTGTATGTTGCCAAGAACTTGATGCAGAGACTGATGTCCTGAAAGAATTAAATGTTAAAGAGAATTGGCTGATAAACAACATACTATACAGAAAAATTACATACTTTGGTCTCATCAAGCGTCACGATGGCCTGGAAAGAACAATACTAGAAGGCAGGGTCCCAGGACGCAGAGGCAGACCAAGAAGAAGATGGCTACAAGATATTAAAGAAACCATGAACATGACCATTGACGAAGTGGGTGAACTGGCAAGAGACAGAGTGAATTTCAGATGTGCTGCAAGAGAGCAACGTCCTATAAAGGATACACACCTTGATGATGTGTGTGCTTCATAAATATGGTTTTTTTCACTGCCTCTGTTATTTCTGAGATCCACTTTTACGTGGATTACCTTTTGCTTTGTATCCATTGTATCAGAGTAACGTTGCTCTTTGAGGCGTACTGTCTGTTGGTAATCTGCTTATGTGGCCGTACCATTTAATTTATTGTTTCTTGATGAAGTTTAGTACTGATGTTGTACCCACTTTTCCCTGATGTCTTCATTTCTAAACCAGTCTCTTCTTGATACTCCCAGCATTCTGTGTATGTACTTCTTCTCTGTCGTGACTAGTTTTCTTCTTGATACTCCCAGCATTCTGTGTATGTACTTCTTCTCTGTCGTGACTAGTTTTCTTCTATCGTTTAATGTCAGCGTCCAGGTTTGGCACTGATAGAATAATGTTGGGATAAAGATTGTGCCGAACAATGCTCTTTTATGTTCATTGTAACATGTTTGCATTTGGTGCCATCAGTGGCGGCTCATAGTCATTTTTCTTGGTGGGGCCAGACACAATATTTCGGAAAAACCATGATTGTTTAGCATTTACTATTCCGGAAAGTTATTTCACCTATCGATTAATGGTGGGGCTGGGCCCACTGGCCCTTAATGACGAGCCGCCCCTGGGTACCATCTGTCCTATGTGAAGACTTTATTGTATTGCATCTATGTTAGATCTCGTTAGTTATTCTTCCATGTGCAGGAGAAAAAACTCCTATGAATAGTTTTATATATATAAACTGTTAAACTCCCTGCCTTTGGAGGGGCTCGGAGAGCTAAAGGCTAGAGAAGTAAACCCTAATAGAACCCCCACCCCTTGCTCTGTGGGCCAGCACGGTTATGCAGAGGGCTAGAGGAGTAAACCTTGACCACAAATCCGGAGGGACGGACCCTAAGACAGTTGATGGTTATATGTGTATTAATTTCATCTGCTGACATCCCCTGCAAACCTTGCTTAATTCCAAACGTATGGACTTTTTCTGTCCTTTGGATTAAACAGTAGGGAAGTAAGGGGGTTTGTGCAAAATGGGAAAGTCACATTCCCCACATCAGCTGCCCAGGCTAGGCACAAATGAAGAGGACACACTGGCTGACGATCGAGATATATGGAAAACAACATTCCTCAAAAGGTGCAGAATCTTTGGAAGAGAGACTTAGGTATGAGCTGAAAGACAAGAGAGACAAGCGAAAACTCAGAAGTTGTCACAGTGAAACACTTGCCAATTGACCGTCTGTAAAGACGAAAAGGCCATATATATATATATATATATATATAACTTATATTAGAGAATGTGCATTAAAGTCTATCTTCTTCTTTGGTTCGTTCTTTAAGACCAATTTTAATCACTCTTTGTGATATGTTTAATCTTTGCCAAGAACGTGTATACGTTGCACATTGGTTTGGTAGGCCCTTAAACGCATAGACCTCTACATGTTTAGGACACATGCATCCGATTTCAGCCAAATTAAAGTCTATTAGTAAGCATCCCTTTAGACAACATTTTTGACGTATAAAAATTTATATATCATAAAACAATTACAGGTAGAACTTGATAGTATTCACGGTATGGTATGGGTTAAGTATAGCTATATTTGAGAACAGTTAAAATCTTCGTTTTATTTTCTTAGAATGTCACTTCAGAGACTAATTTACCTGAGACTCCTGTGCCTGGTTTTATAAAGCTTTGAAGAGAAGTAAGGTTTTTCAATTATTGGCAACGATTACAAATGATAATAAGAAGAGACAACAAGAGGGATTGACACGGAGAACATGGAGAACATGGAGAACACGGAGAACATGGAGAACAAGGAGAACAAGGAGAACATGGAGAACATGGAGAACACGGAGAACATGGAGAACAAGGAGAACATGGAGAACACGGAGAACATGGAGAACATGGAGAACATGGAGAACATCAAGAACATGAAGAACATAGAGAACATGGAGAACAGGAGAACAAAGGGAACATGGAGAACAAGGAGAACATGGAGAATATGGAAATGGGAACAAGGAGAAATGGAGAACACGGAGAACATGGAAACACGGAGAACATGAGAGAAAAGGAGAACATGGAGACAATGGGAACATAGTGACAAGGAGAACATGGAGAACATGAAGAATGGAGAACAAGGAGAGCAAGGAGAACATGGAAACATGAAGAACAGAGGCAAGAATAAGTATTGTTGATCACCGTCTTGTGGTCCATTCATATAAAAAATAAAAATATTGAAACATTATTTTCTGGAATATGGAAAGAGAATTTGGTTACAATTGAGATTTCAATTCAAATTACATTGATAGATAATGAGAAAAAAAGATTCAGATTTAGCCAATTTGACGTCTTTACAATTAGGGAGGGGGAGTAAGCATATGTGACTTAGTGGTTGTGAGCTCGATCTTTACCAAGTAGGGGTGTGGGCAACTGTGACTTAGTGGTTGTGAGCTCGATCTTTAACAAGTTGGGTGTGGGGCAACTGTAGACTTAGCGGTTGTGAGCCTGATCTTTAACAAGTAGTGGGTAAGCATATGTGACTTAGCGGTTGTGAGGCATATGTGACTTAGCGGTTGTGAGGCATATGTGACTTAGCGGTTGTGAGGCATATGTGACTTAGTGGTTGTGAGGCATATGTGACTTAGTGGTTGTGAGGATCACAGTTGGGGGGCATGTGACTTAGCGGTTGTGAGGCATATGTGACTTAGTGGTTGTGAGGCATATGTGACTTAGCGGTTTGAGCTGTGAGGCATATGTGACTTAGCGGTTGTGAGGCATATGTGACTTAGCGGTTGTGAGGCATATGTGACTTAGCGGTTGTGAGGCATATGTGACTTAGTGGTTGTGAGGCATATGTGACTTAGTGGTTGTGAGGCATATGTGACTTAGCGGTTGTGAGCTCGATCACAACCCAACAGAATATGTTTAAAACTTCGAGGTAGGCAGTTTGAAATCACATTTAAGACGGGTGAGAATGGTTGTTTGAAGGAAAAGTAGAGGGAGCTAATGCCACCCCCTGAAAATGACTATTTGATAACATAGTATTATGTGAATTTGGTCTTCTTATGTTCCGCCTAGACTAAATAAACCATCAACTAAATAAACCAAAATTCATTGTGTTTCCTCCTGGAAACAATTTATGTGGACGCCCATGGTATACTGGGAAATAATAAAGAAAATGTCAGAGACCGGTAACAAAAATACAAGACAGCTGTTCAGGTCCTATGCTCCCCGAGTAGCAAAGAGGAATAAGTCAAGTCATTCCTATGTTAATTTCTTTCTCATTTGTCTTACTTATTATTATAGTACTGTTCAAAACTAGACAAAATTAGAAATGAAGAAATCAGAAGAAGACTGCGTATGAAACCAGTCATGCAATTCATAAAAGAACAACAGATTAAATGGTTTGGACACCTGACCAGAATGCCCTGGTATCGCCTACCACAGAGAACCACACAGAAAAGTATAATGATTACAAAGCAAGAGGGAGACCACGCAAAAGATGGAGCGACGGCATCAATAACAGCCTTATGAAAATGAATATCAGCTTACAAAGTGCCTTAAAACAGCACACACAAGATCACTACGCCCCCCAACACTTCTATAAAGAAGTCAATGGTGGAAGAGAAGAAGAAGAAGATGATGGTATTGTTCTGTTAGTATTTCTAAAACTGGAGAAATTATAAACATATTGGCTATTGATTACTAACCTCTGACGTGACGGCACTGCGGGCAAACCTATAGGTACTCAGTCTCCTCTAACAGATGCCGTAGTAAATGAATACTAATGGTTTCTGTTGCTCGATGTTTAACCTTACCTCTCTCTCTCTCACTCTCTCTCACACTCTCTCTCTCTCTCTTCTTCACACCTCTCTCTCTCCTCTCTCTCTCACACCTCTTTCTCTCTCTCACTCTCTCTCTCTCTCACTCCCCTCTCTCTCTCTCTCTCTCTCTCTCACTCTCTCTCTCTCTCTCTCACTCCCTCTCTCTCACTCTCTCCCTCTCTCACTCTCTCTCACTCTCTCTCTCTCACTCTCTCTCACTCTCTCTCTCTCTCCCTCTCTCTCACTCTCTCCCTCTCTCACTCTCTCTCTCTCCCTCTCTCTCACTCTCTCTCACTCTCTTCTCTCCACTCCTCTCTACTCTCTTCACCTCTCTCTCTCTCTCACTCTCTCACTCTCTCTCTCTCCACTCTCTCTCTTCCACCTTCTCTCTCTCTCTCCTCCTCTCTCTCCTCTCTCTCACACTCTCTCTCTCACACTCTCTCCTCTCTCTCCACTCTCTCTCTCAACTCTTCTCTCACTCTCTCTCTCTTCACACCTCTCTCTCCTCTCTCCACTCTCTCACTCTCTTCACTCTCTCTCTCTCTCCCTTCTTCTCTCACTACTCTACTCTCTCTCTACACTCTCTCTCACTCTCTCTCACACCTTCTACTCTCTCACTTCTCTGCTCTTCAATTTCTCCGCCTCTACTCTGTACAAAGCACAATTGCAAACTCCTTACTCTAAACTTATAATATAAATAATAGTTTCTTGATTTGCGTAACAGCATGAAACACGAACACATAGACGCCAGGAACAAGTTCCTCAGTTCTAATAGAGAGAGAGAGAGAGAGAGAGAGAGAGAAACACGAACACATAGACGCCAGGAACAAGTTCCCCAGTTCTAATAGAGAGAGGGAGAGAGAGAGAGAGAGAGAGAAACACGAACACATAGACGCCAGGAACAAGTTCCTCAGTTCTAATAGAGAGAGAGAGAGAGAGAGAGAGAGAGAGAGAGAAAAGACATAGAGCAGGAAAAGTTCCAGTTCTGAGAGAGAGAAAACCACACTAGACGCCAGGAACAAGTTCCTCAGTTCTAATAGAGAGAGGGAGAGAGAGAGAGAGAGAGAGAGAAAAACACGAACACATAGACGCCAGGAACAAGTTCCCAGTTCTAATGAGAGAGAGAGAGAGAAACACGAACACATAGACGCCAGGAACAAGTTCCCCAGTTCTAATAGAGAGAGAGAGAGAAACACGACCACATAGACGCCAGGAACAAGTTCCCCAGTTCTAATAGAGAGAGAGAGAGAGAAGAGAAGAACAGAATAGACGGAACAGAGACGCGCAAACAAGTTCCCAGTTCTATAGAGAGAGAGAGAAACACGACCACATAGACGCCAGGAACAAGTTCCCCAGTTCTAATAGAGAGAGAGAAACACGAACACATAGACGCCAGGAACAAGTTCCCCAGCTCTAATAAGACTTGTTAAATAATCTGGTGTTGTTAACACAATAACGAGAAAGAAATAACAAATACCCACAACTTTGGTAAATATAACACAAACAATCAGGACAAAAAAAGCAAAATTATTGTAAATATAACACAAACAGTCAGGACAAAAAAGCAAAAATTGTAGTAAATATAACACAAACAGTCAGGACAAAAAAGAGCAAAAATTGTAGTAAATATAACACAAACAGTCAGGACAAAAAAGAGCAAAATTTAAAGGAATCAGCAATATCTGTCAAACATAATTAGATAAGAAATTTTTTTACCAGAATTCTTTCTTATGATAATGATAACAAAAATATCTTCATGAGATTAGAAAGTAGTAGCAGACAACGAGAGATGCCGCGGAGGTAGAGGCACAAAAGTTGCTGGAAATAACATCAGTTATCAGTACTTTGCCTTACGTTCAGAAAGGCGTGGTTCGAATCCGGACAGCGCGTTCTATTCACGAACTCATTTTTTTCCAGAGGCCGATAGGATTGTTGATAGAGCTACGGAGTTCATACTTTGTGGAATATTCTTGGCAGGTGGCGTGCCGTTTCTGCAGAGAGGGACCAAGCTAAATGGAGTAAAACCCGGTGCAATGAAGCCAGTCCTTTAAGAGGAGGAAGAATGTTCTTGAGAACTATCATCTTAGCTCTTCAGATATGTCCGTAGGTGCTCCGATCCCCGCCTCAACAATTCTGCAGCGTCCAGCGGCCCAACACGCCAGTTCGATGTTGATTAATCAATCTTTTGCATATTTGGTATCGCCCGAGTGGTTACCGGGGCCCAAATTTGGGGTGTAAAGAATAGCACCACTGTTACCTGCCACGTATGTCGTAAGAGGCGACTAAGGAGGTTAGGCTGAAATCGGATGCACATGTCCTAAACGTATAGAAGTCTATGCATTTAGGGACCTACCAAACCAATGTGCAACGTATACACGTTCTTGGCAAAGATCAAACATATCACAAAGAGTGATTAAAATTGGTTGTAAAGAACGAACGCAAAGAAGAAGAAGTATATTTGGTATGTCGTTCTTTTTTGTGTGAGCGTCTGTAGCTCAAGCGGTAGTGAGCTCGATCATAAACCCAAGCGTACCTGGTTCAAACCCCACGGTAGGCAAGTTTGGAAGCAGCTTCCGTAGGATTTTTACAATAGGTAAATATATACCTCATCATTCAGAAAGCAATGACACACTACTGAACGTATAAGTGGTGCCTAGAAAATCAACGACTAATTTACTGTGGTTGATGGCTACGTCTTGTAAAGGATATGCCACGATTTTATCTTTTTGGTAATATTTTATGGAAATAACATAATATTGAATCAGGTGAGTAAATTAAGCATTCTCTTTGGTAGCATCAAAGTGGTGTTCAGCTGTCCTCTATTCATTGTTTTAATGTACATGGAATCTTGTGTTTAGCAGGTATTTATATATATATATATATATATATATATCTCTCTCTCTCTTTCTCTTCTCTTTCTTTCACTATATTCTATAACGTCGTTGGCGCTTAGGGTAGCAGTAAATGAAAGCCATCACTTTCTATTATTTGTCCGACCTCTGTATTGTGTTCCAATTGTGATTCATGCCTTAACCATTTCGCACTTCCGAGCCGATATATCGGCTGGAATTATTTTTAACTCAAAACCATTATAATGGCTGATTTAACTGTATACAGTAGTCAATCATAACGGAGTGCGCCCTTTTGAAGGTGAATAAAAATGGAACAAGTAAGATGAAAAAGCTAGATTAACTGTGAAGGTTCTTGTTGACTGCCCTTCTCCATGTCGTTTTGGGTCTTCCGTGTTGTCCTTGACCCTCTGGTATCCATCTCAGTGCAGTTTTCGTAGCATTTATTTTCTTTTGACAATTTCTCTAAATTTCGTTTTATCTTCATTTCCTGGACAACAGTTCAAGTTATCAGATTATCTGATATCTGATATCAGATTCATTGATATGAAATGTGTGTTTCTAGACTACACAATTAACCCGCCTGCCCAGCGTGTTCGTAGCACGTTGAACGACGGGTAACAACCTCACTGTAAGTGCGGTTCAATTCCACGGGGTGGTAGAAAAACCCCAGGCTCTCCAGATTTACGGTGTTCGTGGGACCGAACCGAAGGGTTGCGATGTCCATGTCACTGAGCCGAAGAGCTAATCTTAGAATCGAAATTTAAAAAATAACTACACCATCTTTCTATCCGTGCTTGTACGAATGTCTACTGTCTGTATGCTGTTAAATTAAATTAACAATGACATTTGCAAGAGAAATGAGAAAAAACAAAATCTATATTTCAATATGGCCAAAATAAAAACAATGAGACCTGATCAAACAAATATGATAAAGAATATTTTTATTAAGAGAAAGACAGAGCAAGTAGAAAATGTAAACAGTTTGGAATGTCTTGGTTCACTGCTAACAAGAGATGGAAATACAATGAAGAAAATTTAAAATAAGAACAAACGCAACGATTCTAAAACTGAAACAACTAAAAACAGTAACTCCCTACGACCCTGTAGTTTCTTCTCTCCTTCTTCTTCTCTTCCACCATTTACTTCTTTATAGAAGTGTTGGAGGTGAAACGTAGTGATCTTGTGTGTGCTTGTTCTTCTCTTCCACCATTTACTTCTTTATAGAAGTGTTGGGGTGAAACGTAGTGATCTTGTATGTGCTTGTTCTTCTCTTCCACCATTTACTTCTTTCTAGAAGTGTTGGGGTGAAACGTAGTGATCTTGTGTGTGCTTGTTCTTCTCTTCCACCATTTACTCTTTATAGAAGTGTTGGGGGTGAAACGTAGTGATCTTGTGTGTGCTTATTTTAGGCACTTTTAGCCGATATTCTGTTGAAGTGTTCTGAACGTCGATCATCTTTGTGGGGTCTTTTCTTCTTTGTTTACTTTACTCGTTATACTTTCTGTGCTCTTTGTACGATATCAGGCATTCTGGTCTTCAAACCACTAATCTGTTGTTCTTTTATGAATTGCCATGACTGTTTCATTCGTCTCTTCTGATTTCTTAATTTATAATTTATCTTATTGTACACCTGCAGCTCTTCTCAGACACTCATCTCTGTCGTTATGATTTTCCGCTCATTAGCTGCTGTTATTAGCCATGTTTGACACTGGTAACATAGTGTTGGTCAGAAAATCGTTCTCATGCGATTTGCTTTAGTTGTTAGCAGTATCTCTTTATGTGACAACAGTGGTGTTAACTGTCCCAGTACTTGGTTAGCTTTTGTGCAACGATTGCTGATTTCGCTATCGATACTTCCATCTGCTGTGAAAATTGCTCCCAAGTATTTGGTCTGTAGTTTCTAGTTTCTGTTATTTCTCTTCAAACTACTAAGTTGATCAATCATTTTCAACTGTTGATAAGTACCAAAACATCGCCCACACACATTTACAGAAAATCCGAATATTAAAAAACAAATTCCAAAAATAAACACAATTTCAGTTTTAAAATAGCACAGATTGTCAGTCGATACGTATGTCTAACATTAATATGTTGGAATGGTTTTTTCTTTTCTATTTTATATATAGAGAGATTTGAGAGATTTTTCTGATTTCTCAGCATTTATATTGCTACTATATCTCACATGTACAGCGTGTTTCTAAAGTAGCTGTGCGGTAAAATTTACGTCCGGGCAAGACTACGTCACGGGAACAGTGGTTTTCAATTGGGACTTTAAAGCAGGGTTGCCAACTAAAAATTGAGAAAATTTGCCAAACACTGGCCGAAAAAGGCACTAAAAAAAAGCCAGGAGGAAAAACAGTGCTATTTTATACTAATCATAAGAAGAGCTTCAAATCAAGGTCATCACCGTCCTTCCACTGAAACCAGCACTCTACACTTTCAGTAGATAAGTTCTTGACCATATTAGGAGATGCAGTAAAGTCCTTGCAACTTTTGTTAGATAAGAGCAGTTCTGTTCTTATTCTCACTATCTCCTCAAGAAGATGCCTTTTATTTCTTGCTTTTGTTTTGACTGTTGATACAAGAGAGAACACCCTCTCAATAATAGCATTACTAACTGGAGTTATTAAATAAGTCAGAGCAAAGATGGCAAGCTCTTTAAATGACACATGTTTAAGAACACCAATCCAAAACGTTTCAATGTCGGTTTAAAATCCATCTTTCTTAAATGGGACTCCAATGCAGTTCTTCTATTGCACTAATGTTTTTTCCCGCAATTTACATAAATGGTAGTTCTGCAAATAAAGGTCTTGATGCTTTGTTTAAAATTATCACAGGACTCAGTTTTGACGTGCACCATGAGCCTTCTACACTTGAAGTTTATTCTGTCTTGTTGATGGAGTCCTCGGTTTGTGTTTTTCTGAATTTTCATGAGCAGCAAGGCTACTAGCTTTAGGCAACACGGCGCAGTGGCATAACTGTCACTAAGCGTTTTGTGATCCATCAGAAGATCTGTTGTGATCCATCAGAAGATCTGTTGTCTTATACAAAAGTCTTGTCCAATTGCTATTGTGTTTATGACTACTGTTATATGATTGTTTCCATTTTTTATAGCTAAAGTTGAAGATTCTTAACGCCATTACCGAAATTTCACACGAAAAAAACAGATAACACTACTGCAGTGTATAGCTCGGAGACGGGAAAAACAGATAACACTACTGCAGTGCATAGCTCGGAGACGGGAAAAACAGATAACACTACTGCAGTGCATAGCTGGGAGACGGAAAAAAAGATAACACTACTGCAGTGCATAGCTCGGAGACGGAAAAACAGATAACACTACTGCAGTGCATAGCTGGGAGACGGGAAAAACAGATAACACTACTGCAGTGCATAGCTCGGAGACGGGAAAAACAGATAACACTACTGCAGTGCATAGCTCGGAGACGGGAAAAACAGATAACACTACTGCAGTGTATAGCTCGGAGACGGGAAAAACAGATAACACTACTGCAGTGCATAGCTCGGAGACGGGAAAAACAGATAACACTACTGCAGTGTATAGCTCGGAGACGGGAAAAACAGATAACACTACTGCAGTGCATAGCTCGGAGACGGGAAAAACAGATAACACTACTGCAGTGCATAGCTCGGAGACGGGAAAAACAGATAACACTACTGCAGTGCATAGCTCGGAGACGGGAAAAACAGATAACACTACTGCAGTGCATAGCTCGGAGACAGGGAAAAACAGATAACACTACTGCAGTGCATAGCTCGGAGACAGGGAAAAACAGATAACACTACTGCAGTGCATAGCTCGGAGACGGGAAAAACAGATAACACTACTGCAGTGCATAGCTCGGAGACGGGAAAAACAGATAACACTACTGCAGTGCATAGCTCGGAGACGGGAAAAACAGATAACACTACTGCAGTGTATAGCTCGGAGACGGGAAAAACAGATAACACTACTGCAGTGTATAGCTCGGAGACGGGAAAAACAGATAACACTACTGCAGTGTATAGCTGGGAGACGGGAAAAACAGATAACACTACTGCAGTGCATAGCTCGGAGACAGGGAAAAACAGATAACACTACTGCAGTGCATAGCTCGGAGACGAGAAAAACAGATAACACTACTGCAGTGCATAGCTCGGAGACGGGAAAAACAGATAACACTACTGCAGTGTATAGCTCGGAGACGGGAAAAACAGATAACACTACTGCAGTGCATAGCTCGGAGACGGGAAAAACAGATAACACTACTGCAGTGCATAGCTCGGAGACAGGGAAAAACAGATAACACTACTGCAGTGCATAGCTCGGAGACGGGAAAAACAGATAACACTACTGCAGTGCATAGCTCGGAGACGGGAAAAACAGATAACACTACTGCAGTGTATAGCTCGGAGACGGGAAAAACAGATAACACTACTGCAGTGCATAGCTCGGAGACAGGGAAAAACAGATAACACTACTGCAGTGCATAGCTCGGAGACGGGAAAAACAGATAACACTACTGCAGTGCATAGCTCGGAGACGGGAAAAACAGATAACACTACTGCAGTGTATAGCTCGGAGACGGGAAAAACAGATAACACTACTGCAGTGTATAGCTCGGAGACGGGAAAAACAGATAACACTACTGCAGTGTATAGCTGGGAGACGGGAAAAACAGATAACACTACTGCAGTGCATAGCTCGGAGACGGGAAAAACAGATAACACTACTGCAGTGCATAGCTCGGAGACGGGAAAAACAGATAACACTACTGCAGTGTATAGCTCGGAGACGGGAAAAACAGATAACACTACTGCAGTGTATAGCTGGGAGACGGGAAAAACAGATAACACTACTGCAGTGCATAGCTCGGAGACGGGAAAAACAGATAACACTACTGCAGTGCATAGCTCGGAGACGGGAAAAACAGATAACACTACTGCAGTGTATAGCTCGGAGACGGGAAAAACAGATAACACTACTGCAGTGTATAGCTCGGAGACAGGAAAACAGATAACACTACTGCAGTGTATAGCTGGGAGACAGGAAAACAACACTACTGCAGTGCATAGCTCGGAGACAGGAAAAACAGATAACAGGACTGCAGTGCATAGCTCGAGACAGGAAAAACAGATAACACTACTACAGTGCATAGCTCGAGACAGGAAAAACAACACTACTACAGTGCATAGCTGGGAGACGGGAAAAACAACACTACTGCAGTGTATAGCTGGGAGACGGGAAAAACAACACTACTGCAGTGTATAGCTGGGAGACGGGAAAAACAACACTACTGCAGTGCATAGCTCGGAGACAGGGAAAAACAGATAACAGGACTGCAGTGCATAGCTCGGAGACAGGAAAACAGATAACACTACTACAGTGCATAGCTCGGAGACAGGAAAACAACACTACTACAGTGCATAGCTGGGAGACGGAAAACAACACTACTGCAGTGTATAGCTGGGAGACAGGAAAAACAACACTACTGCAGTGTATAGCTGGGAGACGGGAAAAACAACACTACTGCAGTGCATAGCTCGGAGACAGGGAAAAACAACACTACTACAGTGCATAGCTCGGAGACGGGAAAAACAGATAACACTACTACAGTGCATAGCTCGGAGACGGGAAAAACAACACTACTACAGTGCATAGCTGGGAGACGGGAAAAACAACACTACTACAGTGTATAGCTGGGAGACGGGAAAAACAACACTACTGCAGTGTATAGCTGGGAGACGGGAAAAACAACACTACTGCAGTGCATAGCTCGGAGACGGGAAAAACAACACTACTACAGTGCATAGCTCGGAGACGGGAAAAACAACACTACTGCAGTGCATAGCTCGGAGACAGGGAAAAACAGATAACACTACTGCAGTGCATAGCTCGGAGACGGGAAAAACAGATAACACTACTGCAGTGCATAGCTCGGAGACAGGGAAAAACAGATAACACTACTGCAGTGCATAGCTCGGAGACGGGAAAAACAGATAACACTACTGCAGTGTATAGCTGGGAGACGGGAAAAACAGATAACACTACTGCAGTGCATAGCTCGGAGACGGGAAAAACAGATAACACTACTGCAGTGCATAGCTCGGAGACAGGGAAAAACAGATAACACTACTGCAGTGCATAGCTCGGAGACGGGAAAAACAGATAACACTACTGCAGTGTATAGCTCGGAGACGGGAAAAACAGATAACACTACTGCAGTGTATAGCTGGGAGACGGGAAAAACAACACTACTGCAGTGCATAGCTCGGAGACGGGAAAAACAGATAACAGGACTGCAGTGCATAGCTCGGAGACGGGAAAAACAGATAACACTACTACAGTGCATAGCTCGGAGACGGGAAAAACAACACTACTACAGTGCATAGCTGGGAGACGGGAAAAACAACACTACTGCAGTGTATAGCTGGGAGACGGGAAAAACAACACTACTGCAGTGTATAGCTGGGAGACGGGAAAAACAACACTACTGCAGTGCATAGCTCGGAGACAGGGAAAAACAGATAACAGGACTGCAGTGCATAGCTCGGAGACGGTAAAAACAGATAACACTACTACAGTGCATAGCTCGAGACAGGAAAAACAACACTACTACAGTGCATAGCTGGGAGACGGGAAAAACAACACTACTGCAGTGTATAGCTGGGAGACGGGAAAAACAACACTACTGCAGTGTATAGCTGGGAGACGGGAAAAACAACACTACTGCAGTGCATAGCTCGGAGACAGGGAAAAACAACACTACTACAGTGCATAGCTCGGAGACGGGAAAAACAGATAACACTACTACAGTGCATAGCTCGGAGACGGGAAAAACAACACTACTACAGTGCATAGCTGGGAGACGGGAAAAACAACACTACTACAGTGTATAGCTGGGAGACAGGAAAACAACACTACTGCAGTGTATAGCTGGGAGACGGAAAAACAACACTACTGCAGTGCATAGCTCGGAGACGGGGAAAAACAACACTACTACAGTGCATAGCTCGGAGACGGGAAAAACAACACTACTGCAGTGCATAGCTCGGAGACAGGGAAAAACAGATAACACTACTGCAGTGCATAGCTCGGAGACGGGATAAACAGATAACACTACTGCAGTGCATAGCTCGGTGGCGGGAAAAACAGATAACAGGACTGCAGTACAAAGCTTCTAGATGGGAAAAACAGATAACAGGACTGCAGTACAAAGCTCGGAGACGGGAAAAACAGATAACAGGACTGCAGTACAAAGCTCGGAGACAGGAAAACAGATAACAAGACTGCAGTACAAAGCTCGGTGACGGGAAAAACAGATAACAAGACTGCAGTACAAAGCTCGGAGACGGGAAAAACAGATAACAGGACTGCAGTACAAAGCTCGGTGACGGGAAAAACAGATAACAGGACTGCAGTACAAAGCTCGAGACGGAAAAACAGATAACAGGACTGCAGTACAAAGCTCGGTGACGGGAAAAACAGATAACAGGACTGCAGTACAAAGCTCGGAGACGGGAAAAACAGATAACAGGACTGCAGTACAAAGCTCGGTGACGGGAAAAACAGATAACAAGACTGCAGTACAAAGCTCGGAGACGGGAAAAATAGATAACAAGACTGCAGTACAAAGCTCGGTGACGGGAAAAACAGATAACAAGACTGCAGTACAAAGCTCGGTGACGGGAAAAAGAGCAAATGAAGTGATGTAACTTATCATAATCTTTCATAATCTTTATGACTAAGCATATTTTTTAACATTATTAACCAAAACCAATAAAAACTACATATTAAATACATTTACCAAATTTGCTCTTAAGAATTATACTCATTTTTAGAAAAAAAAGTTTGCATATAAAAAAGTTCTAAAATCAGCCAAAACGCAAACACTTTTTTTAAGCCAACCACTTAAAAACAAGGCAAAATTTCTGGTATTAAAAAGGCCAAATTGGCAACCCTGCTTTAAAGACGTCCCAAAAATGTGTAACATAGATCGTTATTATTCATCCAGATACTACTGCTCTTGGCTGGCTTGTATTCGATAAAGTGGCTGTTAACACGACGAAGTTGTCTCTACAGGATGTGTTGAAAGTGTACACCATGGGCCACAAGACATATTTTGATTCGCTTCTGCATATTTTCCACCAAGAATACCCTGTTTTCAATGGTTAACACCATTTCCTTTCAGCAAAAAAATCGCGAATATAACAATGGCTTGTTGTCTACTGCTGCACACAGCACACAGGATTGTTGAACTCAGAATATCATGACGTAGATTTCCATCATTCCTATAGTAATTACTTTCACATCGACTTTATCAACACTCTGTATTCTATCTCCTCCACGTATGTATCCTCTCTAGATGTATCAAATAGATCTATCTTTGAATCTATCTCTTCCCTAATCTGTACTTAGTATCCTTTCGCAATTACTGAAGTCAGTAAGTAGAATCTAAGCTAGCAGCTACAAGATGCTATCTTTCACTTTCGTTTCCGGCGCAGAGTTCATATCTGCTCACCGTCTCCAGGGAGGGTTTCATCCTGCAAGTCGGCACCCGGAGATGGGCTATACTCTAGTAATCACATTGACTTTTTTTCCGTGGTTGTTCTTATCTCAATGGTCGACAGCCCTGCTGGTTTTCTTCTCAATGTAATAACATCTTCCTAATTCGTTCTATTAGTTCTGCGTTTCTCATATTTCAAGACATTTTCGTTTACTACACATCGCTATTATAGTCAAGATGAGCACTGGTATAGTCAAGTGATAGTTACGTTGGCGTCCCAAATCAGATCATATCTAAGTGTAGACACGCCCCTGTTAACTTGTAAATGAAACCGTACATCTTTCGTTCAAACCATCGTTAGTTCTTATCGTGTCCTAAAAAAGACATTATCGTTATCTTCTTCTCCTTCTTCGAGCGCTCCCTATCGACCACTTGTTAACCTCTCTGTGTGATTTGTATGTGATCTGAGCCTAAGAGCGGTTTATGTTGTGCCAGTTATGCGTCTACAAGTAGGCCAACGCATCGCATCCGATTTCTGCGCTGCTTTTTATTTATTAGGTAGCTCCTAGGTCCTACATCATTACTACAAGCCTTGTAGGTCTCAGTGGTACAATTCTTTGCATTCCCTTCCGGCACCACACGGGCAAAATTATTGATATAAGGGAAGACTGCAGTAAAACAATGTAGCAATGTCGATATAAGGGAAGACTGCAGTAAAACAATGTAGCAATGTCGATATAAGGGAAGACTGCAGTAAACTATGTAGCAATGTCGATATAAGGGAAGACTGCAGTAAACTATGTAGCAATGTCGATATAAGGGAAGACTGCAGTAAAACAATGTAGCAATGTCGATATAAGGGAAGACTGCAGTAAAACAATGTAGCAATGTCGATATAAGGGAAGACTGCAGTAAAACAATGTAGCAATGTCGATATAAGGAAGACTGCAGTAAAACTATGTAGCAATGTCGATATAAGGGAAGACTGCAGTAAAACTATGTAGCAATGTCGATATAAGGAAGACTGCAGTAAAACTATGTAGCAATGTCGATATAAGGAAGACTGCAGTAAAACTATGTAGCAATGTCGATATAAGGAAGACTGCAGTAAAACTATGTAGCAATGTCGATATAAGGGAAGACTGCAGTAAAACAATGTAGCAATGTCGATATAAGGAAGACTGCAGTAAAACTATGTAGCAATGTCGATATAAGGGAAGACTGCAGTAAAACAATGTAGCAATGTCGATATAAGGGAAGACTGCAGTAAAACTATGTAGCAATGTCGATATAAGGGAAGACTGCAGTAAAACTATGTAGCAATGTCGATATAAGGAAGACTGCAGTAAAACTATGTAGCAATGTCGATATAAGGAAGACTGCAGTAAAACTATGTAGCAATGTCGATATAAGGGAAGACTGCAGTAAAACTATGTAGCAATGTCGATATAAGGAAGACTGTAGTAAAACTATGCAGAAATGTCGATATAAGGGAAGACTGCAGTAAAACTATGTAGAAATGTCGATATAAGGGAAGACTGCAGTAAAACTATGTAGAAATGTCGATATAAGGGAAGACTGCAGTAAAACTATGTAGAAATGTCGATATAAGGGAAGACTGCAGTAAAACTATGTAGAAATGTCGATATAAGGGAAGACTGTAGTAAAACTATGTAGCAATGTCGATATAAGGAAGACTGCAGTAAAACTATGTAGCAATGTCGATATAAGGAAGACTGTAGTAAAACTATGTAGAAATGTCGATATAAGGGAAGACTGCAGTAAAACTATGTAGCAATGTCGATATAAGGGAAGACTGCAGTAAAACTATGTAGAAATGTCGATATAAGGGAAGACTGCAGTAAAACAATGTAGCAATGTCGATATAAGGAAGACTGCAGTAAAACTATGTAGCAATGTCGATATAAGGGAAGACTGCAGTAAAACTATGTAGCAATGTCGATATAAGGAAGACTGCAGTAAAACTATGTAGCAATGTCGATATAAGGAAGACTGCAGTAAAACAATGTAGCAATGTCGATATAAGGGAAGACTGCAGTAAAACAATGTAGCAATGTCGATATAAGGAAGACTGCAGTAAAACTATGTAGCAATGTCGATATAAGGAAGACTGCAGTAAAACTATGTAGCAATGTCGATATAAGGAAGACTGCAGTAAAACTATGTAGCAATGTCGATATAAGGAAGACTGCAGTAAAACTATGTAGCAATGTCGATATAAGGAAGACTGCAGTAAAACTATGTAGCAATGTCGATATAAGGAAGACTGCAGTAAAACAATGTAGCAATGTCGATATAAGGGACGACTGCAGTAAAACTATGTAGCAATGTCGATATAAGAAAAGACTGCAGTAAAACTATGTAACAATGGCGATATAAGAAAAGACTGCAGTAAAACTATATAGCAATGGCGACACAAGGGAAGACTGCAGTGAAACTATGTAGCAATGGCGACACAAGGGAAGACTGCAGTAAAACTATATAGCAATGGCGACATAAGAGAAGACTGCAGTGAAACTATGTAGCACTGTCGATATAAGGGAAGACTGTAGTAAAACTATGTAGCACTGTCGATATAAGGGAAGACTGCAGTAAAACTATCTAGCAATGGTGAAACACGTAAAAAACAAATTACTGTAGTTTTACAAAGCAGAAAAATAATAACAATACACAGCGAGGTTTCGACCTTTCGGTCGACCTTTGAGTCGAAACGTCGTTTTGAATTGTTACTGTTTTTGTATTTTGTAAAACTACAGTACTAAAAAAGATAACATTTCCACTGCATTAAATCCTGTCCGTCTCTCTCTCAAATCTAGTCTTGGACATGGCTTTGAACACTGCTTCTAAAGTGTCCCCTCCACATGCTTCTCTCTCTCTCTCTCTATCTCCCTCTCTCTCTTTCTCTCCCTCCTCTATATCTCAAACCTAGTCTTATACTTGGCTTTGAACGCTGATTGATATGTTTCCTCTCAAAGTGCTTCTCTCTCTATCTCCTCTCTCTCTCTCTCGATCTCAAACCTAGTCTTGGACATGTCTTTGAACACTGCTTCATATGTTTCCTCTTCATGTGCTTCTCTCGATCTCAAACCTAGTCTTGGACATGTCTTTGAACACTGCTTCATATGTTTCCTCTTCATGTGCTTCTCTCGATCTCAAACCTAGTCTTGGACATGTCTTTGAACACTGCTTCATATGTTTCCTCTTCATGTGCTTCTCTCGATCTCAAACCTAGTCTTGGACATGTCTTTGAACACTGCTTCATATGTTTCCTCTCCATGTGCTTCTAGACCATCTTTAATCCTTTGCATGTTTTAGCTGTCTTTCTTTTCTCATTCTTAGGACATGTTCAATTTATGGTCATCTGTTTTGATATCTTTTGAATTATGTCTTGAAGAGAAGTTAGTAAATAGAGAATAAACAATTTTATGTGAACAAGAACTGACCATTTTACCGTATGATTCTCACATTATGAGAACTTGGCTATCACTATTCATGACAAGCTACCTTAATGAAAACTGACCTGCTCACCTTATGAGAACTGACCAACTCACTTTATGGGATTTGACCACCACACATTATGAGAACTGACCACCAGACATTATGATAACTGACCACCTCACATTATGAGAACTGACCACCACACATTATTAGAACTGACCACCAGACATTATGAGAACTGATCACCAGACATTTTGATAACTGACCACCACACATTATGAGAACTGACCACTTCGGGTTCAAATGTTGCAATGTATAACTTCTGCTATCTATAACTTCTGCTATCTATAACTTCTGCTATCTATAACTTCTGCTATCTATAACTTCTGCTATCTATAACTTCAGCTATCTAATAACTTCTGCTATCTATAACTTATGCTATCTATAACTTCTGCTATCTATAACTTCTACTATCTATAACTTCTGCTATCTATAACTAATTCCTTTCATATTATCTTGACATATTATTAAGCTACCTCGACTGTTAACTTGAAGACATTGTTGAAGGTTGGTTGTACATATTTCCTCGATCAGCCTCAACTTTCTCAGCCGCTTAACACATGTTATCTCTCTCCCTCTCTCTCTCTCTCTCTCTCTCACTCTAGTTTCCATATCTCCACAACATCACATTCTCTACCCCTACACATTATACTCTAACATTGTGTACACACACATACACACACACCTTTGTCAGCGTCAACTTGTCCATAGAGCAACAACACATTCAGAAATGAGTATTATCTTACTGTGATCTTTATTCATATGTTTCATATTTTTCTGCCAAATAGACTTCACGCCTTGGCATCTTTCTTCCAATCAATTATTGTGCTACACAGGGGCGGCTCGTGGTCATTTTTCTTGGTAACTTCATCATCACTGTTTCTGTATTTTGTAAAACTATAGTACTTTGTTTTTACGTGTTTTCGCTTAGGGTCAGACACAAATTTTCGAAAAAATTATGTTTTTTTGGTATTTACTATTCTGGGAAGTTATTCCCTTTTGATTATTGGTGGGGCGGCCCCACTGACCCTTAACGACGAACCGCCCCTGTTGCTACATCTAACGAGTCATGCAATTCATAATTAATCTTTTTCCGATCCAGAAGCGCTTGAGCTTTTCAGCTCTTCGGCTCGGTGCCATGGACATCGTAACCCTTCGGTTCGGTGCCACGAACACCGTAAATCTGGAGAATCTGTGGCTTTTTCTGCCATCCCGCGGAATTTAACCCGCACACACAGAGGAATAGTCACCCGTAGTCCAACGCACTACGAACACGCTGGACAGACGGGCATGCAATTCATAAAAGAACAACAGGTTAAATGGTTTGAACACCTAGCAAGGATGCCCTGGTATCGCCTACCATAGAGAGTCACACAGAAAACGTATGAGTACAAAGCAAGAAGAAGACCATGCAAAAGATGGAACGACGGCATCAAGAACAACCTTACAAAAATGAATATCAGCTTACAAAGTGCCTTAAAACAAGCATACATAAGATCACTACGTCCCTCCCCCAACACTTCTATAAAGAAGTAAATGATAAAAGAGAAGAAGAAGAAGAAGTGCTCGTCATCATCTAGGTGTCTCTGTGGCGTAGAGGTTAGATGCCCGTCTCTCGTGCCAAAGGTACCGGGTTCGTTCCCTCGTGGAGCTATCTGGATCTTTTTCCACAGATCCCTGATCTCAGTGTAGGTGAGATCGAGCTCCTAGTCACATCGGAAACGGACGATAAAACGTAGGTCCCGTGTTCAATTTGAGCACATCAAACAATCCTTGTCAGTTCATAATTGAGAAGAATAGGCTGGAAATTCGCTGCCTGGGTAAAATTCATTAGAAAAGGTTAAAAGTAAAATTCCAACAAAAATATCTTCAAAACTACATCGGGGTACTTCGCCTGTGCTAGGAGTTAGTGCTCCGCAGCTGAGACCTTCCTGTGTAAGAAAGAGATCGGAGAACACACGGTTACTCACCGAAGTACATTGATGATATTTGTATCAATCAATAAATCAATTAACCAATCAATCAATCAATCAATCAATCAATCAATCATTCAATCATCATCAACATGTAGCAAACTCAGTATGTTTGTATTTTCATGTACCGTTATTCGCTACACAGATCCTCTCTCAACCTGTTTGTGTAGAAGTCTAACGTCCAAATTACATCAATTCTAAACCTGTTTCTGTAGAAGTCTAACGTCCAAATTACATCAATTCTAAACCTGTTTGTGTAGAAATCTAAAGTCCAAATTACATCAATTCTAAACCTGTTTGTGTAGAAGTCTAACGTCCAAATTACATCAATTCTAAACCTGTTTCTGTAGAAGTCTAACGTCCAAATTACATCAATTCTAAACCTGTTTGTGTAAAAGTCTAAAGTCCAAATTACATCAATTCTAAACCTGTTTGTGTAAAAGTCTAAAGTCCAAATTACATCAATTCTAAACCTGTTTCTGTAGAAGTCTAAAGTCCAAATTACATCAATTCTAAACCTGTTTCTGTGCCCGTCTACCCAGCGTGTTCGTAGTGCGTTGGACTACGGGCGACTATCCTCTGTGTGTGCGGGTTCAATTCCGCGGGATGGCAGAAAAAGCCACAGATTCCCCAGATTTACGGTGTTCGTGGCAACGAACCGAAGGGTTACGATGTCCATGGCACCGAGCCGAAGAGCTAAAAGCTCAAGCGCTTCTGGATCGGGAAAAAAACCCCCAAAAACACCTGTTTCTGTAGAAGTCTAAAGTCCAAATTACATCAATTCTAAACCTGTTTGTGTAAAAGTCTAAAGTCCAAATTACATCAATTCTAAACCTCTTTCTGTAGAAGTCTAAAGTCCAAATTACATAAGTTCTAAGCCTGCTTGTGTAGAAGCCTTAACTCCTTCACCCATCTGTGCTGATACAAAGGCTCGTGGTACTTGTAAAATACTTTTTAAAAAAAAACAAAAAAAAACAGACACTGTCGTGACTGCCTGTAGTACCGCTTTTAGCGCGGTGTAGGACAGGTGGGACGTGAGCCTGATGTATTTAATGGCCGCATTGCTAACACAGTCGTCACGAAGCTAGTCAGGTATTTATAATTTTTCATTTATATCCACGACAGAAAAAATACTTGGCGTTACTGGGAATTAAACACGAGTTTCTTGCATAGGAGCCGTGCTCTAATCTACTGGGCCAGACTCTCATCAGACACAGCCAGACTCTCATCAGACACAGCCAGACTCTCATCAGACACAGCCAGACTCTCATCAGACACAGCCAGACTCTCATCAGACACAGCCAGACTCTCATCAGACACAGCCAGACTCTCATGAGATACAGCCAGACTCTCATCAGACACAGCCAGACTCTCATCAGACACAGCCAGATTCTCATCAGACACAGCCAGACTCTCATCAGACACAGTCAGACTCTCATCAGACACAGCTAGTATACTAACTAATTCAGTATTATATTTGCAATATAAATGCTCACTGATGTAAATACAAATGACGGACTGAAATGGTTTTGTCCAAGTTACATCAATTCTCAAATAGTTTCTGTCGAATTTTCTTCCAAATTACATACATTTTCGACAAGTTTCAATATTGTTAAGTTTGTTTGTGTTTTTCTGTGATCATATCCTTGGTATACTTTCGTCTATTTTTGTGTGTGGGCTTTGTTTCCTCACTCGAGATATCTCTTTCTCTATCTTCTTCGTTATCTCT
This sequence comes from Arion vulgaris, assembly GCA_020796225.1. NCBI lineage: Eukaryota > Metazoa > Mollusca > Gastropoda > Stylommatophora > Arionidae > Arion > Arion vulgaris. Next base: position 35,360,990 of record CM036769.1, on the reverse strand, counting down.
TTCTCTATCTCTTTCTCTATATATTTCTATATCTCTTTCTCTATCTATTTCTCTCTCTTTTTCCATCTCCCAATCTATTTTCTGTCTCCTTCTCTATCACTTTCTCTGTCTCCTCTATCGCTTACTCTATCTCTATCTCCTTCTCTATATATTTCTCTATCACTTGATCTATTCTATCTCTTTCTCCATCTCCTTCTCTATCTTTTTTTCTATCTCTTTCTCTTTCTATATCTCCTTCTCTATTTCTTTATCTCTTTCTCCTTCTCCTCTATTTCTTTATCTCTTTCTCCATCTCCTTCTCTATCTCTAACTTTCTCAGTCTCCTCTATCGCTTTCTCTATCTTTACTTCCTATCTCCTTTGTCTCTCCCTTGAAAGGATGGACTCAGATCTTGGCTCTATTCCTCCCACCAAACTCTATTCTATGCACATTACATTAAATGAACTTTGACACCCGTCTGCCCAGTGTGTTCGTAGCGCGTTGGACTACGGGTGACTATCCCTATGTGTGTGCGGGTTCAATTCCGCGGGATGGCAGAAAAAGCCACAGATTCGCCAAATTTACGGTGTTCGTGGCACCGAACCGAAGGGTTACGATGTCCATGGAACCGAACCGAAGAGCTGAAAAGCTCAAGTGCTTCTGGATCGGAAAAAAGAAGAACTTTGACATGTTTTCTGTAACAAACTACTTTACAGGTGAGGTATGTTGACCTAATATCACAGATTCTAACTTACCTGTCGTGACATACTTCATATCGAGATGCTATTCTACAAAGTGTTGTACAATTCATCGTATCACGTGATACACACATTGGGAGTCAAGCTACCCGTTTACGTGTGGGATTTCCCACAGTATATTTTATTGTTATTTTTGTATTTTCCCCCAGTGCATGTGCTCTTGACATTGTCAGTTCTCTTCTACAATTCCTTTGTTTTATTCTTGCGTTTCTAGTCTTATTTCTTGCATCCTTACCTTCTTGAATCTCTCTATTTATTTTTCTACCTTCTTGAGTCTCTCTATTTATTTTTCTACCTTCTTGAGTCTCTCTATTTGTTTTTCTACCTTCTTGAATCTCTCTATTTATTTTTCTACCTTCTTGAATCTCTCTATTTATTTTTCTACCTTCTTGAATCTCTCTATTTATTTTTCTACCTTCTTGAATCTCTCTATTTATTTTTCTACCTTCTTGAATTTTCTATTTATTTTTCTACCTTCTTGAATCTTCTATTTATTTTTCTACCTTCTTGAATCTCTCTATTTATTTTTCTCGTTCTAAGTTCTTCATTTTACTTCTTTTTTTAAAATATCATACGATCATCCTTTTTTTGCGAGAAATTATCTTGTCGTATCTTCTCACTGTGACACCTTTCAACCTTGTATATCTAACCTCTAACCTCTAACATCTAACCTCTAACCTCTTCCCTTTAATTAAATGTCTTTTGTAGTATGTGGTCTTGAAATAAATGAATCCGGTTTCGAACTCACTATCTCCAGTACGACAGGCAAACGACTTAACCACTACGCCATTGAGAACCCTGTACGGTAAGAAACATTACGTAAAGAGGTCTTTTGGAAATAAATTAAATATTTTTGTGGTACACATCTGAGATGATAACCAACACGAGACAGATATTTGTGGAGATCTATGATCGCCTACGCCAGTCGGCACGGCACCTGATGATGATGATGTAGTAAAAAGTCATGGTGGGGCGAAATAGCACAACAGATATAACGATCGTTTTTTTGTGTGAAAAAAAAATGAGTTATTCATGACGTAACTGATATTTCACATTGGAGGAAAGGAACTAGTCAACCTACCTCCCGTACACTTCGACTTAGACTGAGAAGGGATAGGTAGTTGACGATCTACATTCTGCAACGGCTTTAGAACGTTTTACTTTCATTTTCGTCTTTTTCGAATATCGATCACATATCAACCTATCGACCACACGTTAAACCACTCTTTGCGAGCTGTATGTGATCTGAGCCTAAGAGTGATTTTACGTTGTGCTAGTTATGCTCCTACAAGTAGACCAGCACATCCGATTTCTGCGATGCTTTCTATTTACTAGGATAGCTTCCCTATGCCCCTACCTAAGTCGCCTCTTACGACATGCCTTGTAGGTTGCAGTGGTACTATTCTTTGCTCCCCTTTGAGTCCCGGCAACACAAGGCGAAAATTTTATTTGAAGAGATTTGACATTCAAAGAGATTTGACCCTCAAAGAGATTTGACATTGAAAGAGATAAGACATTCAAAGAGATTTGACATTGAAAGAGAAATGACATTCAAAGATATATGACATTCAAAGAGATTTGACATTCAACGAGATTTGACATTCAAAAAGATTTGACATGCAAAGAGATTTGACATTCAAAGAGATTTGACATTCAAATATATATGACATCCAAAGATATATGACATGCAAAGAGATTTGAAACTGATAAAACAAGTACTAAAAAAAAAAACATTGACAGCTTGTTTGAATGAAAGAAAACAACTTTTAAAGTGTGAAGTAAAAAACAGGAGTTTCATGAGAATGATATCAAAATATTTGATCAGGACAAGAGACAGAGATAATGTTTGATGTACAATACATGCGATCTTCTTCCATTATGAAATGTCACTTAATTAGCATTATTGGCATCTCTCTCTCTCTCTCTTCTATCTCTCTCTATCTCTATCTCTCTCTCTCCTTCCTCATTCTCGCTTTTGTCTCTCTCTGTTTTATTCTATCCAACTACCAGAACTAATTTTTCTCATCTGAGTCTGTCACTTCTTCATTATCTAGGTTTGAACCAGACTGCAAAAATTCCAAATCAAATTTGGTGTAGCTAGACAGGAACACTATTCTGGTAGCCAACGAAGAATAGTAAACCAACAAAGAACCGGTGTCGTTAGTCGCCACACGCTGAGAGACATACTGAGGAGGAGATCGGAGCACTTATGGACTAATTGGTTCGACGTGCAGTGATGACGATCCGCCGACTAAAGTAAACTAAAACAAAACTTCTGAGTCAAATTTGGCCCTTCTTTCTTAATATCCATCTTCTGTCTCTCCATAATATCCATCTTCTGTCTCTTCATAATATCCATCTTCTTTCTCTCCATAATATCCATCTTCTGTCTCTCCATAATATCCATCTTCTGTCTCTTTATAATATCCATCTTCTTTCTCTCCATAATATCCATCTTCTGTCTCTCCATAATATCCATCTTCTGTCTCTCTATAATATCCATCTTCTGTCTCTCCATAATATCCATCTTCTGTTCTCTCATAATATCCATCTTCTGTCTCTCTACAATATCCATCTTCTGTTTCTCCGTAATATCCATCTTCTGTCTCTCCTTAATATGCATCTTCTGTTTCTCCTTAATATCCATCTTCTGTCTCTCCTTCACATCAACAAAACTTCCAACTTATCGTCTAACATCGTCTACTTATTCGTTAAAAATTGATGAAAAACTTGGTATATCCTTTACAGGACGTCCCAATCAACCACAGTAAACGAGTCGTTGATTTTCTACGCACCACTTATACTTTCAGTAGTTTGCCATTGTTTTATGAAAGGTGAGGTCTATTTTTACCGTTCACCAAAAAATCCACCGAACCAAATTTGATTCCGCTTTGTTTGAACCAAGTTCTCTTGGGTTGTGATCAAGCGCACTACCGCTAAGCCACAGACGCCCACTTATTCGTTAGCAAAAAAAAAAAACCAAACGAAAAAACCAAACAGAACTGATCTGGCAGTTAAACGATTCTGAAATTGCTGCATCCGTGGGCTAATTCCATTTCTCGTTTTAAATGTCAAAGCTTAAAAATATCTACCAAACGAATCTATTTCGTGAGCACGCGGTTCTGATAGGAACACAATAGTGTTTTTTGGATAAAATATCGATTGTTGGAACATAGAAAGTAGTCGATTATTGTGTTTTTAATACCATCAACTCCACCCTATCATTTCGTCTGTTGATTGCTTCGAATATTTGAGAAATAAATGACAAAATGGTTGGACTGATATTCGAAATAATTATATTTGTAAATTGATGTTAATATTCCACTGTTCTATGGAGTCATTCAATTTCAGAGTTTATTCTTTATATTTAACTTCTGCTCGCCTGCCCAGCGTGTTCGTAGCGAGTTGGACAAGCCCCCTGTGAGTGTGGTTCAATTCCGCGGGCTGGCAGAAAATCCACAGTCTCCAGATTTACGATATTCGTGGCACTGAACCGAAGAGTTACGATGTCCATGGCACTGAGTCGAAGAGCTGATAGTCCTGCACCTGGTCGAAGAGTTATGATGTCCATGGCACTCGAGTCGAAGAGCCTTATATGTCCTGGCACGAGATGAAGAGTTCGATGTCCATGGCACTCGAGTGAAGAAGTTACGATGTCCATACGAGTCGAAGAGTTACGATGTCCATGGCACCGAGTCGAAGAGTTACGATGTCCATGGCACCGAGTCGAAGAGTTACGATGTCCATGGCACCGAGTCGAAGAGTTACGATGTCCATGGCACCGAGTCGAAGAGTTACGATGTCCATGGCACGAGTCGAAGAGCTGAAAGCTCAAGTGCTTCTGGATCGGAAAATATATTGCTGTACTCATTGCTATTTTTGCTTTTGTATCTATATTTTCCTTATATGTTTCTCTGTAACAGCTTTATATTAAAGAGGGTTGTTGGCTATTAAAGAGCATAAACTCAAGGAAAATTAAATATTTCAGACACATCAAACGACAGGAGTGCCTAGAGAAGATAATGTTGAAGGGGAAAGGTGCCTGGAAGAAAAATGAGAGGAAGACCTAGAAGATGATGGGTGCAAGATGTCATTGACAATCTGAGAATAACTGCTGCTGACATCGGTCAACTTGCATAGAACAGAGAGTTTTTCAGAGCTGCTGATCATGGAGAGCCAGGTTCCGGATGGGACAAGCAACATGATGATGATGATGAGTTTCTATTCTAATGTTAATTCCGAGCATGCAGTAATGCTGAGTGCAACGTGTAAGGTGATCTCAATGGACAAAAGAAAAGTCGAATACATTCCTACGATTGTGTCCCATTACGTAAATGTGTCAACTTTCCTTCCTTCCTTTTTGTTCGCCTGAAATATTGTCTATATATTCAATGTTGTCTCTTGTATGAACTTCACTGTCTTTTGTAGCTCACACAGAGGTCCGTGTAGTTTTTGTCGAGTGTTGTTTCGTTAAGCCAGTGAGTTTGCCTCACAGCTCAGTGTATCATATTCGGGGCAGTCTTGTGTGTCAACTTTTAAAACATACATCTTGTAACTTAGGAAGGCAAACGTTAAATAGGATGTTCCCAAACAGACCTGAACTTATGAACTAATGAATGCTGGAATTACCTGGGAAGCCAGAAAGAAAACAACCAGATACATTGAGAAGTGGTTAATAACGATGAGGTCCTTTGCTTCACGAAGAGCGGAGAGGAACAAGCAGGTAAGAAAGTCTTCTTTCTTCTACATGTATCTTTTTCTGAATCCTGTTTGCCTCACAGCGTCAGGTCAAGAAGAGATTTCTAAAACTGTTTGCCTCACAGCGTCAGGTCAAGAAAGATTTAAAAAACTGTTTGCCTCACAGCGTCAGGTCAAGAAGAGGTTTCTAAAACGGGCCCTTGTATGCGCTTCGTAGGTAGTGTCTTTCGACGCCTCTATTATCTCTGAGGTCCATCTTTTACGTGACAGGCCTTTTGTTTTCTACCCATTGTATCGGAGCAGGATTGTAAGATAGTACAGGGACTATAACTTAGAACAAATTGAGTCAGTAGTTAACAGAGAACTCTAAATTATGAAACATTGAGTCAGTAGTTACAGAGAATTGTAAATTATAAACATTGAGTCAGAGCTATAGGAAATGCATTGAGAAAAGTTGTAGATGTAACCTAAGTTTAATTATGTAGGTGAATGTTTCACTACTCAGCTTTTAGCCTCACAGTGGGCAATTTATTGTTAAGGGGCAATTGATTATGAAGGGGAGAAATTTGCCAATTGAACAATTCAATTTTTGAATAGTAAAAATGATGTATATGTTACATGAGAAAGGGGGCATATGAACTTTAGAAAGGCATAGATGGGACATGGCACAAAAGCGGTTGGGAAACATTGATGTAGGTGGAACTGATATGTAATATAAACATGACATATAACTGTACATGATGACGGAGTGTAGTACAGGTGCGACGGATGTAAGTGTGCATGATGAAGGAGTGTAGTACAGGTGCGACGGATGTAGTGTATGATGAAGAGAGTACAGGTGCGAGGATGTAAGTGTGCATGATGACGAGGTAGTACAAGTGCGACGGATGAAGTGTGCATGATGAAGGAGTTAGTACAGGTGCGACGGATAGGTGCATGATGAAGGAGTGTAGTACAGGTGCGACGGATGTAAGTGTAAATGATGTGGTCCATAAGGTAATATATTTAGGTAACACAAACTGGGATAATTATATTTAGACAATCATACACTGGGATAATTATATTCAGACAATCATACACTGGGATAATTACATTTAGACAATCATACACTGGGATAATTATATTCAGACAATCATACACTGGGATAATTATATTCAGACAATCATATACTGAGATAATTATATTCAGACAATCATACACTGAGATAATTATATTCAGACAATCATACACTGAAATAATTATATTTAGACAATCATACACTGAGATAATTATATTTAGACAATCATACACTGAGATAACTATATTTAGACAATCATACACTGAGATCATTATATTTAGACAATCATACACTGAGATAATTACATTTAGACAATCATACACTGGGATAATTATATTCAGACAATCATACACTGGGATAATTATATTCAGACAATCATATACTGAGATAATTATATTCAGACAATCATACACTGAGATAATTATATTCAGACAATCATACACTGAAATAATTATATTTAGACAATCATACACTGAGATAATTATATTTAGACAATCATACACTGGGATAATTATATTCAGACAATCATACACTGAGATAATTACATTTATACAATCATACACTGGGATAATTATATTCAGACAATCATACACTGGGATAATTATATTCAGACAATCATACACTGAGATAATTATATTTAGACAATCATACACTGAGATAATTATATTTAGACAATCATACACTGAGATAATTATATTTAGACAATCATACACTGAGATAATTATATTCAGACAATCATACACTGAGATAATTATATTTAGACAATCATACACTGAAATAATTATATTTAGACAATCATACACTGGGATAATTATATTCAAACAATCATACATTGAGATAATTATATTTAGACAATCATACACTGAGATAATTATATTCAAACAATCATACACTGAGATAATTATATTTAGACAATCATACACTGAGATAATTATATTTAGACAATCATACACTGAGATAATTATATTTAGACAATCATGCACTGAGATAATTATATTTAGACAATCATACACTGAGATAATTATATTTAGAAAAAACAGACAAAGAAGTAACAACATCTAGACAATCGCACACGCATAATCATATTTAGACAATAATTACACACACACACACACACACATACAGACACACACACATACAGGTGATAAGCATATTTAAACAATAATTACACACACATGTGCTAATCGAATTTAGACAATAATTACACACACAGAGGTGCTAATCATATTTAGACAATAATTACACACACACACACGCACACACACACCCACACACACGGGTGATAATCATATTTAAACAACCCCACATGGAAGTAATAACATTAAGACAAACACACACGCATAACCACATTAGACAACAGCACACAGAGGCAACAGCACACCGAGATAACAGCACACCGAGACAAAAGCACACCGAGATAACAGCACACCGAGATAACAGCACACCGAGATAACAGCACACATATATAACAGCACACAGAGACAACAGCACACCAAGACAACAGCACACATAGACAATAGCACACCACGACAACCACACACATAGACAACAGCACATAAACACAACCATAGGTACAGACAACATCACATAGAGACAACAGCACACCGCAACAATCACAGACAACCACACATATTTGACAACAAAACATAAAGACAGCCACACAGAGACAATCCCACACAGAGACAATCCCACACAGAGACAATCCCACACAGAGACAAACCCACACATAGAAGAAAAAAACCAATTCTTAATTCAAAAATACCTTACTAAACGTCCACATTACTAGGAATATACGAATATTGGAAACAAAAACTGCACAAAAATATCTGAACTGTCATACACTGAACATAAACAAAATGAAAAATTAAACAACAAATTTAAACTCACTCTTAAAATATTAAAATTTAACAAAAACATACAAACTTGAAAACTGGCAAGTATTCCTCTGTCGTTCAATCCAGAAAGAAACAAATAAAAATCCTGAAACAGGCAATTAAAATCAAATCACAAAAAGTTGTATCCGAATAACGTAGGAAAGTCTGTAATATTTTACTCAAGAAACGTCCCGAATCCGGAGAATCGGAGACGATGCGGCTGTAGAATCTGATGATAAAGTTGTAGCCGACCCGCAAGCAGCATTCCCGGCCCCCATGCGCGAAATAGATGCTCCGCTCACTCCGCCTGTCTTTCCGCGCGTGCAGACCACGAGCGAAAACCTGGCTCTGTTCTTGATGTTGTATAAAACTTCTATACTGTCATAATCAATCGGCCCGGCCAGCCAGCAAGCATCAGCATTATAACTACCACCTTCAACGACATCATCAATAACGACAACTATCGGGAAAACAGCAGGCTTCTTGCCTATTCTACGTTATTAAATTTTCTTTTTTTCAATGCGTTCCTCGTTATAACCCTCGTCAACAGCAAAATAATTTTAACGGACGGAAGCGATCGGAATGCTGAAGAAATATGGTGCAGATAAAGTAATAGAGGAAAGGTTTTGCTTTACGCGGGATATACACGGGGACATTTTATATAATATTGGCCTCAGATACATCACACATTGATGTACTTCTGTTTCGAAGTAGTTAATAAGATTGCCTGTCGTTCTGAAGGTTGGGAGTTCGAATCCGGACCGAATGACACATTCAATTTTTTTCATGAGATCCCTAGGATTGTTGGTGTTGCCGATGATCTCAAGGGGAGCAAATAATAGTACCACTGCGACCTACAAGGCATGTCGTAAGAAGCGACTGAGACAGGAGTCTAGGAAAGATACCATAGTAAATAAGAAGCGTCGCAGAAATCGGATGTGCTGGTGTACTTGTAGGCGCGTAACTGGCACAATGTATATTCGCTCTTAGGCTCGGATCACATACATATCACAAAGAGTGGTTAACAGGTGGTCGGTATGAAGCGTTCGAAGAAGATGAAAAAGCTGCCGGAGCTACTGAGTTCGTGATTTCTGCAACACTCTCAGCGGATGGCGTGCCAGTTGTTCCTACAGGGACGGAACCTTATGGAGAAACCCGGCAATCAAGTCAGCCCTAGACAGGCGACTTGAGAGCAGAGACCACAGAGTCAGATACTGCCTACGCTGCTGGAGAAGAAGGTCATCATTGAATTGAATAACCAAGAGTGTCAGTTTTCTACGCTGAACTTCAGCAGAGTGACAAGCTCAGTAGCATAGTCAGGTTTCCAATGTAATTTCGAGAGTCCTGTCGGAGAGGACGGGTAAAACAGAGGTTCCGGTTCAGTTGAGGAAGTAAACGAGCATAACAGTGTAAATAGAGGAGAGCAGGCCACGAGGAGAGCAGGCCACGAGGAGAGCAGGCCACGAGGAGAGCAGGCCACGAGGAGAGCAGGCTACGAGGAGAGCAGGCCACGAGGAGAGCAGGCCACGAGGAGAGCAGGCCACGAGGAGAGCAGGCCACGAGGAGAGCAGGCTACGAGGAGAGCAGGCTACGAGGAGAGCAGGCCACGAGGAGAGCAGGCCACGAGGAGAGCAGGCTAGAAAGTCTCGCAGGACACAACTATTAGAAATATTACAAACATAAAATCTCTTCAAAATTGTTTACTATCTTCAAAATTACCTCGTGCACTGCCGCTGATAATTTCGTATGTTAGTAAAAGATCGGAGTACACATGGACTACTCACCGAAGTGCAATGATCATGTGCAATTATGTGCACATCAATCAATCAATACTTTTCGATAAAGGGATAATTTGAATAATTTTTTTAAATGGTTACGAATAGTGTTTATCCGGTTTGTGGTGTTCAGTCTATCTTTTGTTTCGATTTTCAAATTCTAACTTGTTCTTTAACGTGCTCAAGTGCCCGCCAGCCGAGCGTGTTCGTAGCGCGTTGGACTGCGGGTGACAAGCTCCCTATGAGTACGGGTTAAATTCCGCTGGCGGGCAGAAAAGCCACAGGTTTACCAGATTCACGATGTTCGTGGCACCGAACCGAAGAGCTTAGGGGTCTCTGTGGCTGAGTGGTTAAGCCCTTTGCCTTGCGAGTCGAAGATTGTGGGTTTGAATCCGGACCGCGCCGTTCTGTTCACGAGTGCAGTTTTTCCCAGAGACCTCTAGGATTGTTGCCGGAGCTACGGAGTTCGTGCTTTGTGCAATACTCTCGGCAGGTGGCGTGCCATTTCTGCTGAGAGGAACCGAGCCAGATGGGGTAAAACCCAGTGCAATGAAGTCAATCTCTCGGCTTAAAAACCCTTTAAACCCTTTAAAACCGAACCGAAGGATTACGATGTCCATGGCACCGAGCCGAAGAGCTGAAAATGCAAGTGCTTCTGGATCGATTAAAAAAACGTGCTTAAGTTGAACACTAGACTACGTTTTAATACTACTATTACTACTAAACGTTTCTCATTAATACTACTCTTGCTACTAAACTTTCCTCTTGTGGTACAGACAGGGATCAAAGAAATAACCTTAATTTTTGTCCCTGGACACACAGGAGTCAGGGGTAATGAACGAGCTGACAGATTGGCTGACATGACCACGATATCCGAGGGGGCTGCAATGGACCGAAATGACATTCTTAACGCACTGAGAGAGTCTTTCAGAACAGAAGAGTTTCAGGGTTGCGAGTCCCACTCGCTGACCAGATTGAAAGAGATGGGTGTCAATATTGGTGCAGCCCGAAAAGAACGACATACTAAATATGCAAGGAGATTAATTAATCAACATCGAACTGGCGTGTTGGGTCGCTGGACGCTGCTGGATTTGCTGAGGCGGAGATCGGAGCACCTATGGACATGTCCGGATGTGATCAGCATCACGCCGCCGCCTTTACTTCCCAGAGCATGTCTGGTACCCAGTTGAGGCTGGGTCGACCTGAGAGCCGTCACGGTCGGAAAAATTCCACGCCTACTATGGGAGCTGAACCCGGACCACCAGCCTTGAGAAGCGAGTTCACTAACAACTACGCTACTCATATTTCTCCGTTTCACTCTATCCTGGGCAACTCGCTCAATCTCCTCCATGGAATTGAGATCGATATTTCTTGCCTCTCTCAGGAAAGTTCGTTTCAGGGTCTCTTTAGGTCGTCCTCTCTTTCTTGAACCCTTTGCATCTCGCTTCAATGCCTGCTTTGAATATTCGTTGATCATTTCTTCTCAAAGTGTGCCCAACATATCTCCATCTTTTCTTTTTATAACACTTGTCACTAGTGGTTGACCAGACATTTCTCTGATTTCATCACATCTCCTGAATTCGTTCTATCTTATGTTCATTATTTTTCGCAGACGTTTATTTTCAAATGCAGTGGCGGCTCGTGATCGTTTTTGTTTGTGTGGCCAGACACACAATTTCGAGAAAATCATAGCTTTGGGTAAGGTTATATTTGAATTAATTAAATAATACACGTTACACATTATTTTTGGTTTGACCCGACCCATCTGGCCTTTAATGACGAGCCGCTACTGTTCAAATGCATCCAACTTGCTTTCTATATCTTTAGCCATTTTCCATCTCTCACTGGCAAATGTAAGAAATGATACAACATTAGAATTGAAAACTAACAGTAACATTCTTTAAAAGAAAATAATAGCATGCGGAAACGTAATTATAACTAAACATTTAATTTAATAAAAAAAAACATATTGTGCTAATATTGGAAAGTATAATGTTAAAATATAGGCACACGGTTCTGTTTATAAGCCAGACAGACATGTCGTGTTACGTAAAGTTGCGTTCAAAATCTCGTGTCATAGAAAATAAACGAAGATCAACGAAAGCCTGTATATGCTCTATAACTAAGTCTATGTACACTGACCGAGATGCATGTCGAAGCTGGTTATTGAACGCAAATATTGATTACGTCATAAAATGTCGGTGACCTCACCACATAAATAAATATGATACAATAATTTGTTAGAAATTGTAATTTTTTATTTAAAATTATTACTTTTTTATTACTTTTTTTTCGTCTTCTTCTGCGTTACCATCATTTCGTGTTTAGTTATTTAATAGTATTCCTCTTCCTCTTCTTTTGCTTCGTTCTGTTATTCATTACGTGGGGAACTTTGTGGCGAACTGGTACAGCAGTTGTCTTTGAGTGTCGACGGTCGTGGGTTCTTATTTAAACGAGTGGCCCGCCTGCCCAGCGTGTTCGTAGCGCGTTAGGCGACGGGTGAGAAGCTCCCTGTGAGTGTGGGTTCAATTCCGCGGGCTGGCAGAAAAGCCACAGGTTCTCCAGATTTATGTTGTTCGTGGCACGGAACCGAAGGGTTACGATGTCCATGGCACCAAACTGGAGAGCTGAAAGCTCAAGTGCTTGTGGATCAGGGAAAAAAAAATTTTAATGAGTGAATTGTTACTTGAAATTCCTAGATTTGTTGCCACAGCTACGAAGCTAGTGCTGTATGCAATTCTTTCGGCAGGCGGCATTCCATTTCTACACAGAGGGACCAAGACATATGGGGAGAACCTGGTGCAATGAAGTCAACCGTTCATCTCCGACCTTCATTATTCCTGATCTTCGATTTCAATCATTTTATTTTCTTCTTGTTCTTCTTCTTTTTATTTTTATTTCAGTTCTCAGATTCATAGTCTTTTTTCCAATGTTTTTATTTTCAATGCTCTCAGATTCATAGTCTTTTTTTCCCAATGTTTTTATTTTCAGTTCCTCAGATTCATAGTCTTTTTTTCCCAATGTTTTTATTTTCAATGCTCTCAGATTCATAGTCTTTTTTTCCCAATGTTTTTATTTTCAATCCTCAGATTCATAGTCTTTTTTTCCCAATGTTTTTATTTTCAATGCTCTCAGATTCATAGTCTTATTTTCCAATGTTTTTATTTTCAGTTGCCTCGGATTCATAGTCTTATTTTTCCAATGTTTTTATTTTTAGTTCCCTCAGATTCATAGTCTTATTTTTCCAATATTTTTATTTTTAGTTCCCTCAGATTCATAGTCTTATTTTTCCAATATTTTTATTTTCAGTTCCCTCAGATTCATAGTCTTATTTTTCCCAATGTTTTTATTTTCAGTTCCTCAGATTCATGTCTTATTTTTCCAATATTTTTATTTTAGTTCCCTCAGATTCATAGTCTTATTTTTCCAATATTTTTATTTTCAGTTCCCTCAGATTCATAGTCTTATTTTTTCAATGTTTTTATTTTCAGTTCCCTCGGTTTCATAGTCTTATTTTTCTCGCCATCTCTATTCTTCTATTCTGTTTTGTTCTTCATTTTTTTTCTTCTTGAGCATTCTTCTATTTTCTGGTATATTTCTTCTTGTGTTGCTCACATCTACTTCCTCTTCCCTGCTAAATTATCTACTTTCTTATTTCTTATTCTTAGGGTATTCAGAACATCTACATATAAGTTGTTCGTCCGCTTTCTACTGTAGCCTGGCCACAAGCATATCGGTGCGTTAGCTTCCAATACAGCACAGTTGCCTAAAAACCACGCAGAAACCCGAACTTTGTCATTATCAATATTTTCAGAGACTACAACCATTATCTTCAAACCCTAGTCCGTCTCGATCTTTCTGCCATAAGAATAGAATAACTGAGAAAAGATGCCGGAGTAAAATATATGACTCAATCCTCAAGACCATTTCTACAGATACGCCATGCACTCTTAAAGTCAGACTAATTGTTGTAACGGTAACACTGTCTTTCTTCACAATATCCACTTTGACATGAGCCGTAAAAAAACATGAGTTCCTCATGGGCCGAACTTTCGACCGTTCCATGAAACATCTGCCACCATTCCCTCTCCATCTTATCTCTTTCCAGTTTCCCGTATCTGCAATCTCTAGCCAGTCTGATATATCCAGAAAAAGATGTATTGTTCCCTGCAGACACTTGTATTCATTTTTACTGGTTCCAATACTCTTAAGTGAAAACTCCTGTTAAACAACGTTCTCGGTCTAACCAATACAAGATAGCGATTATGTAAGGACCAGTTAATACAGCTAGTTACTACACATTGTCCAGTTCCATCTTACAGCTGACAACTGTATTCAATGTTTGGTACCATCTTACATCTAGTAACTGTATTAAAGGTTTAGTCCCATGTTACAGCTGGTAAATATATTTAATGTTCTGTCCCACCTTACAGCTGGTAATTGCATTCAATGCTCAGTCCCATCTTACATCTAGTAATTATATTCAATGTTTTTTTTTCCGATTCAGAAGCACTTGAGCTGAAAGCTCTTCGGCTCGGTGTCATGGACATCGTAACTCTTCGGCTCGGTGCAACGAACACCGTAAATCTGGGGAACCTGTAGCTTTTCTGCCGGTCCGCGGAGTTGAACCCGCACTTACAGAGGACTAGTCACCCGTAGTCCAGCGCGCTACGAACACGCTGGGCACGCGGGCGTATTCAATGTTCAGTCCCTCGTTATGCTTTCCAGAAATGTCTATACATCGAACTCTACATTCCAAGTCTACCTCATCTCAAACTGCTTGACCTGAGCAGAACATTTCCACTCTAGCAGTCCTTCAGAATTTCTCTCTCTCATATGTCAGATGTACCGCCTCTGCAGCCGTCACGTTCAAACCATCACTTACATCCTGAATCCATCTTCTCTGGGGTATTCCTCTTCTCCTCTTTGACGGGATACCTCTTTCCTAACGGTCTTCTCCAACGCTTCGTGTCTTTTGATATGTTTATAGTGACTTTAATTTTCTCATTCTTATTTGTGGCATCAGTCAGTTTAGTATTCTTTGATTTGTGGCATCAGTCAGTTTAGTTTTCTTTGATTTGTGGCATCAGTCAGTTTAGTTTTCTTTGATTTGTAACATCAGTCAGTTTAGTTTTCTTTGATTTGTGGCATCAGTCAGTTTAGTTTTCTTTGATTTGTGGCATCAGTCAGTTTAGTTTTCTTTGATTTGTGACATCAGTCAGTTTAGTTTTCTTTGATTTATGACATCAGTCAGTTTAGTTTTCTTTGATTTGTGGCATCAGTCAGTTTAGTTTTCTTTGATTTGTGGCATCAGTCAGTTTAGTTTTCTTTGATTTGTGGCATCAGTCAGTTTAGTTTTCTTTGATTTGTGGCATCAGTCAGTTTAGTTTTCTTTGATTTGTGACATCAGTCAGTTTAGTTTTCTTTGATTTGTGGCATCAGTCAGTTTAGTTTTCTTTGATTTGTGGCATCAGTCAGTTTAGTTTTCTTTGATTTGTGGCATCAGTCAGTTTAGTTTTCTTTGATTTGTGGCATCAGTCAGTTTAGTTTTCTTTGATTTGTGCCAGTCAGTTTAGTTTTCTTTGATTTGTGACATCAGTCAGTTTAGTTTTCTTTGATTTGTGACATCAGTCAGTTTAGTTTTCTTTGATTTGTGACATCAGTCAGTTTAGTTTTCTTTGATTTGTGACATCAGTCAGTTTAGTTCTTGATTTGTGACATCAGTCAGTTTAGTTTTCTTTGATATTGAGTTCTTTCTTGATACATATATATATCTTATCTTATCTTATCTTAACCATTTACGTGAAGCGTCGTTGGTAGATTTAGTTTTCTATCTTGTGCCAGGTGTGTTGCGCTTGACGTTGTCAGTCCATGCTTTCGAGGGAGATATATATATATATGTGTTCTCTTCTCTGTCCATGATATACGGAGTATTCTTCTGTAACAGTTGATAGAGCAAAGACAGGTATATACAGTATTACATGAAGAAAATTAATGATAAGATATGAAAACAACACTAACGTTTCGTGTAGACCTTTATCAAGAACAAATAGTTATAATCACAGAACATATCTATTTCTACTGCCTGTTAAATATCCATGTCTGCTCGTCTGCCCAGCGTGTTCGTAGAGCGTTGGACTACGGGTGACTATCCTTCTGTGTGTGCGGGTTCAATTCCTCGGGATGGCAAAAGAAGCCACAGATTCCCCATATTTACGGTGTTCATGGCACCGAACCGAAGGGTTACGATGTCCATGGCACAGAGCCAAAGAGCTGAAAAGTTCAAGTGCTTCTGGTCGGAAAAAATATTCAAGTCTACCTATTCAAGAATATTAGAAGATAAGATCAAACTAACCAGTGTTTTATATCCTGATACCCCGTGTGTTGCCCGGGCCCACAGGAAGCAAAGGATAGTAACACTGCGATCTACAAGACATGTCGTAAGAGGTGACTAAGGTAGGAATCTAGGGAAGCTACCCTAGTAAATAAAATGCAGCGCAGAAATCGCATGTGCTGGCCTACTTGTATGTAGGTGCATACGCATAATCGCTTTTAGGCTCAGATTACATAAAAATCACACAGAGTGGTTGACAAGTGGTCGATATGAAGCGTTCCAAGAAGAAGACTGTCCTTATCGAAGACTTAAAACTAATCTAAAAATCAGTCAAGAAGGTTGGTTAACAAGTGAGTTAACAATAACCAAGTTAAGTAACACAATCTAAGACTGCCACATGAAATACTATTCCCCTATAGTTTACTTTGTGGTTTCCAAGTGAATGCCTCTCCTGCAAATTTGTGTTTTTCTTTCATCTAAACTTGCCCTTCGCCAGTAACAAATTTACTCTAAAAATCGAATCTTATTTAAAATCTATTCATCGCTTCACCTCTCTTTTACGTTCAGATACAGAGAGATACCAAGAGTTTCAGAACCACCCTTCCTGCATGTTGTAGATTGGGTGGCGTCTCAGTCTGTACTCTCATTGATTTCCCCGTCTCTAGAAGCTAAGAGAAACTTGTCGGCACCTTGCACTAGCCCCTTAAACAATAATCAATGACGCAGTCTCTCATGATTCATACTTTGATCAATGCCATTCACAACAAATACACGCTCCATCCCTTTTCTCTTGTCAGGCATCCCGTCCAGGGAAAAGCAATGAATTCGACCAGAGAATATTAATACAGCAACTGTAGTGAATTGGGAGTTTTATTTTTTTTAAATATGAAGGAACATGGGGAAATAAAATTGACGCAGATATTTCTAAAATACAATAGAGAATAGTGGAAAGAAATTCAGATTGACAGAAAAATCGTAAGAGTTGAATTAGAAGGGTAAAATTTCGTTGAAAGAAATATGCAGAAATCGAGAAATGTTGAAAGCCATCCAATTTTTTTTTTTTTTTTTGTGTAAATAAAATGGAAATTTAAAAATGTTGGCTGGTAATCTTGTCTTGTATTTTAAATGTTTGAAATGTGCTCTTGGTAAAAATAAAAAGAAAAACAGGACAGATAAATATGTTGTATAGAATATGAAACGAAACAAAAGAACAGGTATCGAGTAATTGATTGATTGATTGATTGATTGATAGGACCATCATCAATGCACTTCGGTGAGTAGCCATGTGTGCTCCGATCTCTTTCTTACACAGGACGATCTCAACTGCAGTGCACGAAGTTCGTAGCACCGACGAGGGTGACGAAATAATCTTGAAGACCATGAAGATATTTTGCAGAAATTTAATTTTTAATTCCTTCTAACAAATTTTCCTCCGGCAACGGTTTTCCTATCTGCTGTTCTTGATTTTGAACTGCAACGGTTTAATTTACGTGCTCAAATTTAACACGGGACCTACGTTTTAGATAGGACTAGGAGCATGATATCACATACACTGAGATCAGGGATCTATGGACAAATATTCCGATGGCTCCACTAGGATGCGAACGAAATAACATTGGAAAGATAGGCTAAGACCTAACCTCTACACTCTCTCTCTCTCTCTTTAGCCTGTTACGCCCCTGGCGTTTAGGGCAGCAACAAACGTACACCATTCTTCCTGTTCCTCTACATTACATAGACTCAAAAACAGGCATCGATTAAGATACGAGTCGTTTTAGTTAAAAATGCAGATATTTGTAAAATTTGCCAAAATGTAGGGAATAATTATTAGCAAATTTACTATCAGATGATTAATAAGTCCTTGTATAGTCGGAGAAAAGAGAGAGAGAGAGAGAGAGATAGGCACATATATAAGTAATAATGTGTATTAATTGTCGGTATCACGGGGTTGCAAATTAAGTTATAATGGAACATTTAAATCTCTTTTGCCGTACGAAAAGAAAATTAATTCCTGAAGTCTATGAATAAAACAGAACAGGAATCAAGCAGACAGCCAAATAATCCCTCTACGATCTATCGCTGCGGAAGGATATTGGCAAGTCTGATGTTGGCGGCTGATAGGCTAGAGAGCCAGAATAAGATAAGTAGTGCTGTGTTAATAATATTACTACACTACGGTTGAAAAGAACAAAACATGAAAGGCATAACTGTTTATTGCAAGTAAATTTGGTACAGCTACTAGATTTGTACTAAGGCTTACATCCTTAGTAGTTGTTAGTGTTTCTTGCGGTTCGTTGTAGTTATCACATTATATATCAATCTTCGTCTTTGTTGCTGCTGGGAATATTCATGATCTTAATACTATCATTTTTGTTGTCTGATCTGATTTAACGGTGACTGTTACTCTAGCCAAGATATTATATTGATTTATTGATTTATTGATTGATTTATTGATTGATTTATTGATTTATTTATTTGATTTATTGATGATTGATTTATTGATTGGTTTATTTATTTATTTATTTATTTATTTATTGAACCATCATCATTGCACTTCGGTGAGTAGCCATGAATGTTCCAAGCTCGTTCTTACACAAGAAAATCTCAGCTGCAGTGCACGAACTCATTAGCACCGTCGAGGGTCCTCCGATGAAGAATAGTGACGATTCTAGAAATTGTATTTGAAATCTTTCTTAAGAATTGTGTACGGTCAGCAGCTTTTCAGCAGCCTGTTCTTCTCGATTTTAAACTGCCATGGATTCTTTTACGTACACAAATTGAACATGGGACCTATGTTTTATCGTCCGTCTCTGATAGGACTAGGAACTGGATCTCACCTACACTGAGATATGGGATCTCTGAAAAAATAACACGATAGCAATAATATATCTAATAGGGATTGAACCAGACACCTTTGCAACGAGAGTCGAGCACCTAATTTCTACGCCACAGAGATCACTCAATTTATAAATAAGAAAAGAAACCTAGAGTTGGAGAGGACCACAAAGAAGACCATCATGGAAGGAGACATCCCAACAAAGAGAAGAAGAAGAAGACCTGAAGAAGATGGATTCTGATGTAACTGAAGATTTGAGCTTTGCTACTGCAGAGGCGAAATGAGAGAGAAATTTAGAAAAACTGTTAGGGTGACACATTTCTGCTCAGGACAAGCTATTTAATGGATCCCTACACACTTTGATAACCTCTTTATTGCCATGCCTCTTGCTTGTTATTTTTCCCTCTTTTCATTTGATAATACTTTTTTGTCCTTATCGTTTGCGTTTTTTTAACAAATAATATTTTTTATTTTTACATCGGCATCTTCTTCTTCTTCTGTTTTATGTCTAATCCTGTTTTGTCTCAAAACGCCAGAATAAGAAGAAATTAATAGAATGGGCTTTTGTGTGCGCGTCATTTATAGTAGTGTTTTCATCGTCGATGTTTTTCTGAGATACACTTGTTGTGTGGACAGCCTTCTACTTTGTATTCATGGTATCGGAGCAACATTGATCTTTGAGGCGCACTGTCTGTTGGTAATCTGCTTATGTGACCGAACCATTTAATTTGTTGTTTCTTGATGAAGTCTAGTACTGATGTTGTACCCATTTTTGCCTGATGTCTTCATTTCTAAACCGGTCTCTTCTTGATACTCCTGAATTCTGCGTAAACACTTCATCTCTGTTGTGTCTAGTTTTCTTCTATCATTTAATGTCAGTGTCCAGGTTTGGCACTGCATGATAGCACCATATAGGGAGAAATATTGTGTTGAATAATTCTCTTTTAGTGTTCATGGCGACATGCTTGCATTTTAAAATGTGTGCCATTTATCCTATTATTCCGACCGAGTGGTTACAGGGGCCCAAATTTGGGGTGTAAAGAATAGAACTACTGTTACCTGCAACGCATGTCGTAAGAGGCGACTAAGGAAGTTTGGTTGAAATCGGATGCACATGTCCTAAATGTGTAGACATCTAATAGCCGTCCATCGCAAGCGATGATGACAACAATCTCAGACGTGTACTGTTGCACCTCTCTGGGTGTGTGCGGAGGTGACTGTAGAGTCCAATCCTAGAACAGAATCCGCTACCACAGGTGGGGCATACATGATCAAGGTTAGACATGTGCGTGTTGTGTGCACTGTCTTTCCCCTGCTCGTTTTCTCTGTGACTCAACAATACGATGATTCTCAGCTATTCGGTTCCTCTTTTGTTGTTACAGCGCCACATTTGGCGATCTTGCGCAAGGTATTCCCAGCACGTATTGTCTATATCGAAGCATTTCAGAGACACTTTAAGAGTGTCTTTAAACGTTTTTTCTGTCCACCAGCTAAACGTCTGCCCCTTCAAGCTCGCCATACATCAACTGTTTTGGGATGCGTTTATCAGGCATTCGATCAACGTGACCGACACATCTCACTTGGGCCTTCTGCAACAGGTGTTGACGCTTGGGATCTTTGCTCTTGTGAGGACTTCGCTGTCTGGAATTTTGTCCTGCCAGTTTATTTTTAGTATTCTGCGTAGACAGCTTGTGTGGAAATGGTTTAATTTTCTTGCGTGTCTGCTATACACTGTCCATGTCTCGCTTGCGTACAGCAGCGTGGTTAGCACTATGGCCTGGTAAACTTTCAGCTTTGTGACTATGCTTATCCCCTTCCGTTCTCACACAGTGACACGTAACCTTCCGAACGCAGCACTGGCTTTGGATATCCTATTGTGGACCTCAGAATCTATGTTTGCCGATCTGGATAGGAGGCTGCCAAGATAAGCAAAGTTGTCCGTTGACTGGAGACGCTGGTGTTTAATGTTGATGACTGGATCGTAATACTGTTCTCTAGGGGCGGGCTGGAACATGACCTCTGTTTTTGGTGTTAATGGTGAGGCCAAACCTATCACAGGCCATTGAGAACTTGTCCATGTAAGTCTGCATTTCTTCCTCAGAGTTGGTAGCGAGGGCACAGTCATCAGCAAACAACAGGTTTGAGATAGTTGATTCTTTTACCTTGGTGGAGGATTTTAAGACATCTACGCGTTGAGGGGCCTACCAAACCAATGTGCAACGTATACACGTTCTTGGCAAAGATCAAACATATCACAAAGAGTGATTAAAATTGGTCGTAAAGAACGAACGCAAAGAAAAAGAAGAAGGAGGAGATTCTATTATTTGATTTTCTTTATCGCATTTATGTTGGATTTCGTTAGCTTTTCTTCCACCTACTGACAAAATTCTCTTAAAAAATTATCTGAAAAAATTCTCTGACAAAATTCTCTTAAAAATTCTCTGACAAAATTCTCTAAAAAATTATCTGACAAAATTCTCTGACAAAATTCTCTGGAAAAATTCTCTGACAAAATACGATGGGCATGATATTAGAGCTATAAATATAAGCAGACTCGAATATGTTTGTTCTTGTCGTCGACTCCGTGTATGAAATCATACCAGCATATCGATACTAATATATGATGTTCGGTACTTCTTTTAATCAAATGAAATTCATTGCCACAATATGCGTATCGATTATCTAGGTAATCAGTCACACTGAAGTGAACAGGAATAGAAGGTATCGACTATATGAAGGTCAAATTGAAAAGTATCGCATTGATATTTGTCGTGATTACTTTAGTGACGGTGACATACTCTGATGTAATCTATCAGTCTCTCTCTCACTCTCTCTCTATCACTCTCTATCCATCTCACGCTCTCGCCCCTCTCTCTCTCTCTCCCTCTCTCTATATCACTCTCTCTCCCTCTCTCCCTCTCTCTATATCCCTCTCTCCCTCTCTCCCCTCTCTCTATATCCTCTCTCTCCCTCTCTCCCTCTCTCTCTATCACTCTCTCTCCGTCTCACTCTCTCGCCCCTCTCTCCCTCTCTCTTCCTCTCTCTCTCACTTTCTCTCACTCTCTCTCTCTCTTACTCTCCCTCTCACTCTCTCTCACTCTCTTTCTTCCCTCTCTCCCTCTCTCCCCCTCTCTCACTCTCTCCCTCTCTTTCCCCCCCTTTCTCTCTCTCCCTCTCTCTCTCCCGTCTCTCATTCTCTCTCCCTCTCTCTCTCCTCGCACTCTCTCCCTCCCCTCTCTCTTCCCTCTCTCCTCTCTCTCCCTCCTCTCTCTCTCTCCTCTCTCTCTCTCTCTCTCATCACTCTCCCTCTCCTCTCTCTCTGTTTCTCCCTCCTCTCTCTCCTCTCCTCCCTCTCTCTCTCCCTCTCTCACTCTCTCTAATCTCTCCCCCTCTCCTCCCTCTCTCTCTCCCTCTCTCACTCTCTCTAATCTCTCCCTCTCTCTCTCTTCCCCTTTCTCTCCCTCTCTCTCCGTCTCTCATTCTCTCTTCCTCTCTCTCCTTTCTCTACTCTCTCCCCTTCTCTCTCTCTTACTCTCCCTCTCTCTCACTCTCAATCTCTCTCTCTACACTACACTCACACACACAAATGAAAATTAAGATACACATTAAAGCAATCTCTCACACAATCCTACACATTTCACACATTCTCAAACACTTCACACATCAATACATACTTACACAATCTCACGCAACCTCACACACTCTCATAACATTTCACACATTTGTTTTAGCCTCACACATACTTAAATACATACATAGTTTCTCCACTTTATAGTATCATGCATACTTGAATACATTCACACTCCCACTCACTCACACTCACTCCTTCACACAGTCATTCACAATCTCTCTCTCTCGTTCTCTCTCTCTCTCTCTCTCCCCATATATATATATATATGAGAGCCGCGGTAGCGTAGTTGTTAGTGAACTCGCTTCTCAAGGCTGGTGGTCTGGGTTCAACTCCCGCAGTGTGCGTGGAATTTTCCCGACCACGACGGCTCTCAGGTCGAGCCAGCCTCAACTGGGTACCAGACATGCTCTGGGAAAGTAAAGAGGCCTGGTGATGCTGACCACATCACCCATCATGTGCCGATGGTCAATGAAAAATATGGGCCTAACACTGTATTGCCTATATACCACGAGGTATGAAAGGGTTCCTTTACTTTTTCTTTACTTTATATATATATACTACATGTTAAAGAGAATTGGCTGATAAACAACATACTATATAGACAAATTACATACTTTGGTCACATCAAGCGTCACGATGGCCTGGAAGAACAATACTAGAGGGCAGGGTCCCAGGACGCAGAGGCAGACCAAGAAAAGATGGCTACAAGATATTAAAGAAACCATGAATATGACCATCGACGAAGTGGGTGAACTGGCAGAGACAGAGTGAATTTCAGATGTGCTGCAAAGAGACAACGTCCTATAAAGGATACGCACCTTGATGATGATGTTATATATATATATATCTACATAAACACACACACATCCAATTTGAACCAGTCCCACTAACATACATGCCATTCGTTGCTAATGGATTGCTTACTTGATTGACAGATTACTGGATTGTTCTCAGACTGACAAACTGTTAACTTGTTCTTTTGAGAAAAGATTAAAAATAAAATTCCGACAAAAATATCTTCACCATCTTCAAAATTACACAGGGGGCCCTCGCCGGTGCTACGGAGTTCGTGCACTGCAGCTGAGATCTTCCTGTGTAAGAAAGAGATCGGAGCATACCTTGTCATTCACCAAAGTACATTGTTGATGGTCATATCAATCAATCAATCAATCAATCAATCAAAGCCATTCGTTATTGATTATTGATTACTAAACTGACGTCATTGCACTCCCAGGTAGACCCATAGGTGCTCAGTCTCCCCCAACAATATCGAAGAGTATGCATACTGATGGTTCCCGTGGCTCGCTCATTAACACACTTCCTCTGCCTTCAGTCATCCAGTTCTACTTGTACAACGGGTAACCCAAACTGCCTAAATCGCTTGATCGATTCAACATCGATTTTAGTGTCCTCATCGAACAGACAGTTGCGAAGAGACCGAAGAATATCCCCTTATCCATCTTCAACTCCCCAACAATCGATGCTGTTGATGCAGCCTGTCCGCTCTCTCATTACCGTAAACACCCGCATGCCCAGAACAGTATATCCACGTAAGCCGCTGGAGGTTAGAAACTTCTATAAACGACATCCACTCATACCGAAACCTGCCCTTCTAGATCTTGTGAAGAATCGACTGAGCGCCATTCGTTAATCCTGTAGTTCCTAAACTTTAAAAAAACACATTAAAACGATATAAAAAAATAACCAGGCATCATCATCAAGTGCCATAGTATATATTGGGATCATTCTCTCCAACCAAACTGTTTTTCCCTTCAGCATTTCATTATCACAGAGACGAACTGTCTAACAAACCAACATGTGAGGACAATACGAGCCAGGTCTTCACTCTTTGTATTTCAAATTTTCTTAGTTCCTGTTGTGTCTCAAATGTAACCTAATTCGTCTCGTCAAAGTCAATTTCTGTTAATAAGAACAGGTCTTGATCGTCTTATGAATATAAAATACAGCAACAATTGTGTTCTATGTAAAACATCTTACTAACAAAATGGTGATTATTCAAAGTTGAATTTTTCGATTAATATCTGACTCAATACCGTGGAAGGAATTCAATGTATTTTCTAAGATTGTCTTTCGTCCTTGTGTTAGCCAGGACTCGCAAGGGGAGCAAAGAATATTACCACTGCGACCTAATGACATGTCGTTAGAGGCGAATGATGTAGGACCTATGATAGCTACGCTAGTACATAAAAGCAGAAATCGGATGTACTGGCCTACTTGTAGGCGCATAACTGGCACGCTCTTAGGCGCAGGTCGCATATAAATCACACAGAGTGGTTAACAAGTGGTCGATATGGAGCGTTAGAAGAAGAAGAAGAAGAAGAAGAAACAGGAGTATCTTTCTCTGCCTGTTCTTCTGTCCAGCTCTGCTTTCCTCCTTACTTAGCTCTCGAGATGGGCGTTATAAGAGAACTATCTGGCTGGGGTCTTTTTTTTCTTTTTTTTTCGATCCAGAAGCACTTATTTCAGCTCTTCGGCTCGGTGCCATGGACATCGTAACCCTTCGGCTCGGTGCCACGAACACCGTAAATCTGGGGAACCTGTAGCTTTTCTGCCAGTCCGCTGAGTTGAACCCGACTAGTCACCCGTAGTCCAACGCGCTACGAACACGTTGGGGACGCGGGCGGTTGTGTTCAAAGACACTCATCAGTTGGGCTAGGCAAAGTGTGTAGTAAGAAAAAAGGGGTTGAGATTCGAACCCTGTTCTCGGTAATTTTTTGGTTCGGAAGTGCCAAATAATTATTCATCGTTTATTTATTGATCATTTTTCTTTATTCAACATCTGCATCCTTCTTTGCTTCTGTCCATCTATATCTTATTTGCTTCTGTCCATCTATATCTTATTTGCTTCTGTCCATCTATATCTTATTTGCTTCTGTCCATCTATATCTTATTTGCTTCTGTCCATCTATATCTTATATGCTTCTGTCCATCTATATCTTATTTGCTTCTGTCCATCTATATCTTATTTGCTTCTGTCCATCTATATCTTATTTGCTTCTGTCCATCTATATCTTATTTGCTTCTGTCCATCTATATCTTATTTGCTTCTGTCCATCTATATCTTATTTGCTTCTGTCCATCTATATCTTATTTGCTTCTGTCCATCTATATCTTATTTGCTTCTGTCCATCTATATCTTATTTGCTTCTGTCCATCTATATCTTATTTGCTTCTGTCCATCTATATCTTATTTGCTTCTGTCCATCTATATCTTATTTGCTTCTGTCCATCTATATCTTATTTGCTTCTGTCCATCTATATCTTATTTGCTTCTGTCCATCTATATCTTGTTGCTACTCAATTTGCAGTATAGACTGTTCGGTCAGGGCTATGATTAAATACAGGGTTTTCAAGATAATTGCAGCCCCATTGACAATTCGAAAGTTGCCAGGTACACATTGAGTTGTGTTTATGTACTATTTAAACCGGTTTTGACTAGCTGGTCCTACGTCATATTTGTTCATCGCCCCTTCCCGCACTACAATTACACACCGTCACACAACCTTGACCTATACTACGTCATGACTGAACCTTCTCATTTCCATACATATATGCCAGATTAGCTCCATTCACGGGCTGCTTTTAAGTTGAACACCTTGTACTTCTATGTGGGCACTATAACATCCTGTATTTGTAGGAGACGAGTAGATAACAAGCTAACTAAAGATGCAATGCCATCTGGTGTCTTCTTCACTCCCGTCTAGCCGTAACAGCATAGATCAAAGGAATAATGTACCCTTGTGGTCTAGGCTAATCTTCTACTATATTTCTATCCAGTCCTACTCGTCTAGAGCTAATCCTTGCAACATGGTTTATACTAGTGGCCGGACATGAAACAATTGAGTACGTTGAGACCCTGATCACCATTATTAAGTAGCTTGTCCTCAGCAGAATTTAGCGACCCTAACAGTTCTTCAGAGTTTATTTCTCTCATAGGCCAGATCTCCCACTTCTGCAGCTGTCCTGTTCAAATCAATTAACCCTGAATCCATTTTCTCCGTGGTCTTCCTCTTCTCCTCTTTGCAGGGATACCTCCTTCTCTATTGGTCCCCTCCAATCCTTTGTGTCTCTTTATTTGTTCAAAATACTTCAATTTTCTCATTTTTATTTATAGCATCAGCCAGTTTTCTGTAATTTTGAGTTCATTCTGGGTTGAACAATTTGTTCTCTTAGTTAATTAGTTTGTTCCTTTCGGGCCAAAGGCGGCACATAGGGCAGGGGTTTTAGATCTCCATGTGATGCGGTTCTTTGCTAGCAGTTGGAGATCTTGTATGGTTTTACATCCCAATAGTTTACTTTCTTGTTGGATGGTTCTTCGAAGAGTGGTCTTTGGTCTTCCACGTTTTCTTTTCCCAACTGGTGACCACATAAGGACTTGTCGATTTAGTCTCTTTTCGTCTGATCTAAGAACATGACCTAAATATTTCCACCTTCGTTTCCTTATAATATTTGATACGGGTTGTTGGTGTGTTCTATCTCTCACTGTGTTGTTAGAAACGAAATCACTCCATTTTACTTTTAATAATTTTCATAGACATTTATTCTCAAAACTGTCCAGTTTCTTATCAATTTTCTTTGTTGATTTCCAACTTTCACAACCGTAGGTCAGTACAGGAATCACACATGACCTAAATAATTTAACTTTTGTGCATATACTAAGGTCTTGAGATTGCCAGATATTCGTTAATTTAGTGAAGGCACTAGCTGCTATAGCAATACGTTCTCTACGTGTTTAATAATGTACGTTGAAGATGGGTCAAAACTGTACAACTGGCCTGCCAGACGTAGGTTATCCAACATTTATCTTGACCAAAGTAATGTTCTGTACATCCACAATTACCAGATTTAAGAAAAGATGTGATGTTTCTTCCCTTGTTACATTTATATGCTTCTTCTTCTTCAGCAATATCTGGGCTTGTGATTAATTCACTATAGATCACAAACTGGACAGTCAATGGGTACAAAGCAAAAGGCCGGCCACGCAAAAGATGGACCTCAGAGATAACAGAGGCGACGAAAGAGACTATCTACGAAGCGCATACTAGGGCCCGTTTTAGAAATCTCTTCCTGACCTGACGTTGTGAGACATACAGGATTCGAGAAAGAAAGAAAGAAGAACTGGACAGTCAGCTTTATTAAGTTTACCGAAAGCTTTGTTGTCAAGTCGACTGAACGTAACCACATGTTACTTCTCAGCTTCCGCAAGAAAAGGCAGCATTGTAAGATGCGTTCCGGTGCCTGTCCAACCTGTTGACACAGGCAGAGAGTTATTTGATTTAATTTGACATAGATACAGCCTTACGAACATGAATATCATCTTACAAAGTGCCTTAAAAAAGCACACACAAGATCACTAAGTTTCACCCCCAACACTTCTATAAAGAAATAAATGGCAGAAGAGAAGAACAAACACACACAAGATCACTACGTTTCACCCCAACACTTCTATAAAGAAATAAATGGCAGAAGAGAAGAACAAACACACACAAGATCACTACGTTTCACCCCCAACACTTCTATAAAGAAGTAAATGGTGGAAGAGAAGAAGAAGAAGATACAAGAGATGATATATTTGAAATTTGCATGTATCTCTTTCCTAACCAGATTATATCTTTGAACATTTCTTAAGTCTTCTGCTTCATCTTGTGCTCGCCAGCTAGGAATTCAGGCGTAGTGAAGGCTGGCATTTCTGGCAGATTTTTGCGTGAAGACTTGCTTTAATTTTTCAGTGTCTTCCCCCATACAAGTGCGCCGTCTCCAACTTAAAAGGTAATTTCTTAAGTTAAACCACAGCCATCTCTAGATAACTAGGCCAGACAACTGGCTGGGGTTCCCCTGACCAAGATCAGAAAAGGGGGCTGGAAAATATATATGTTTCATAGAACACTGCAACCTTTTTTGCAATTTTACTCAATTCTGTGAGTTTATGGTTATTTATTAATGAAAATTATGCATAATATTGATATTCCTTATTGTTAAACTTCACTTGTTGTATAATATAACTTTGATTTAGCATTTTGTGTTGATGTTAAAATGAATTCGTCTATATACACCAATACTGGAATGCGAGGTCACGTGGTGTAGTTGGGGTCTGATTTCCCATAATTCTTACCTGAGTCCGATGGCCCATACGTTTATAGTTGACTCTGGTTAAACTAAGCTAAAATAATCAGACTGGAACAGAATAAACTAGAAACATTAAAAAGTAAACAGTTCTTAGTGTAAACGACATCTAGATGAGTGTCCATACCAGGCAGACACGGAACGGATTTAAAATGTCGACCATCTTCTTTAACCACCCCCGCACTCCCACATTCAAGTTCACGGACGAACAGAGTTGAATGCTTGGTTTGTTCAAGTCATTAGCTTGGAAGTCTTTTTCCTCTCAATCTTTCTTCTGTCAATCATCAGAATTAAAGCAGCAATAGCGTCGTTGAACTGTATGATTCACTTCAGGTCATCCATAGAGTTTCTGAGATTTGGAGATAACGTGGTCTCGAGGTCATATTTTCTCCTTGACTTTCTTATAGAGCCGACATGGAAGTAGAATGTGTTCTGTAGTCTGTGTTCTGTAGTCTGTGTTCTGTAGTCTGTGTTTTGTAGTCTGTGTTCTGTAGTCTGTGTTATGTAGTCTGTGTTCTGTAGTCTCTGTTCTGTAGTATCTGTTCTGTAGTCTGTGTGCTGTAGTCTGTTCTGTAGTCTGTGTTCTGTAGTCTGTGTGCTGTAGTCTGTGTGCTGTAGTCTGTGTTCTGAAGTCTGTGTTCTGTAGTCTATGTTCTGTAGTCTGTGTGCTGTAGTCTGTGTGCTGTAGTCTGTGTTTTGTAGTCTGTGTGCTGTAGTCTGTGTGCTGTAGTCTGTGTGTTGTAGTCTGTGTGTTGTAGCCTGTGTGCTGTAGTATGTGTGCTGTAGTCTGTCTGCTGTAGTCTGTGTGCTGTAGTCTGTGTGCTGTAGTCTGTGTGCTGTAGTCTGTGTGCTGTAGTCTGTGTTCTGTAGTCTCTGTTCTGTAGTCTGTGTTCTGTAGTCTGTGTTCTGTAGTCTCTGTTCTGTAGTCTGTGTTCTGTGTTCTGTAGTCTGTGTTCTGTAGTCTGTGTTCTGTAGTCTGTGTTATGTAGTCTGTGTTCTGTAGTCTGATTATGTGTCTGTGTTCTGTAGTCTCTGTTCTGTAGTATCTGTTCTGTAGTCTGTGTGCTGTAGTCTGTTCTGTAGTCTGTGTTCTGTAGTCTGTGTGCTGTAGTCTGTGTGCTGTAGTCTGTGTTCTGAAGTCTGTGTTCTGTAGTCTGTGTTCTGTAGTCTGTGTGCTGTAGTCTGTGTGCTGTAGTCTGTGTTTTGTAGTCTGTGTGCTGTAGTCTGTGTGCTGTAGTCTGTGTGTTGTAGTCTGTGTGTTGTAGCCTGTGTGCTGTAGTATGTGTGCTGTAGTCTGTCTGCTGTAGTCTGTGTCTGAGTCTGTGTGCTGTAGTCTGTGTGCTGTAGTCTGTGTGCTGTAGTCTGTGTTCTGTAGTCTCTGTTCTGTAGTCTGTGTTCTGTAGTCTGTGTTCTGTAGTCTGTGTTCTGTAGTCCTGTCTGTAGTCTGTGTTCTGTGTTCTGAGTCTGTGTCTGTAGTCTGTGTGCTGTAGTCTGTGTGCTGTAGTCTGTGTTCTGTAGTCTTGTGTGCTGTAGTTGTGTCTGTATCTGTGTGCTGTAGTCTGTGTTCTGTAGTATCTGTTCTGTAGTCTGTGTTCTGTAGTCTGTGTTCTGTAGTCTTTTGTTGCAGTCTGTTCTGTAGTCTGTGTGCTTAGTCTGTGTGTTGTACTGTGTTCTATGTCTGTGTTTTAGTCTGTTTCTATGTTTCTGTCTAGTTCTATAGTTTGTGTTCTTATCTGTGTTCTGTAATCTGTGTTCTGTAGTCTGTGTGTCAGTCGCACTAACCTTAAGTTTGTCATATGCTTTTCAGTATTTGTGTATGTTTAGGCTAATTATGATCATATGTTCTTCGCCTGGCATGTGATGTTAGGGATCTTTGGCTTGTAAGTGTGTGTGTTTATTCTTCATATATTTTTGTAGTCTTCATCATTTCACATTGGTAATATCAAAAGCCATTTCACATGAGTAATAAGACATGTCATTTCCCAATGAGAGATGTCATTTTCTATTAGTATACGCGATACCATTTTCTATTAGTATACTCGATACCATTTTCTATTAGTATACTCGTTAACATTTTCTATTAGTATACTCGATACCATTTTCTATTAGTATACTCGATACCATTTTCTATTAGTATACTCGATACCATTTTCTATTAGTATACGCGATACCATTTTCTATTAACAATATAAAAATCAATTTTCTTTGAATATTATGAGATGTCACTGTCATTTTTTAAAATAAATGTTTTGTTCATTAATATATGAGATATACTTTTCCATTAGTCATAAGATATGCCGTTTCCAGTCTGTTCCAGTGATGAACCCACTGCTGCCAAGAGAACAACATCTTATTCGAACACTCCATACCACTTGTTAGACACTTTTTTTTATTTGTATGTGATTTGAGCCTTAGAGCGATTTTACACTGTGTCAGTTATGCGCCTACAAGTAGGTCAGCATTTCTGATTTCTGTGACGCTATTTTTTTACTAGGGTAGCTTCCATAGTCCCCTACCTCAGTCGCCTTTTACGACATGCCTTGTAGAATGCGGTGTTGGTATTCTTTGCTTCCCTAGCGAGCTACTGCAATACACTAGCGAGTCACAGCAACACACTAGCGAGACACAGCAGCACACTAGCGAGCCACAGCAACACACTAGCGAGACACAGCAACACACTAGCGAGACACAGCAACACACTAGTGAGACACAGCAACACACTAGTGAGTCACAGCAACACACTAGCGAGTCACAGAAACACACTAGCCAGACACAGCAACACACTAGTGAGACACATCAACACACTAGCGAGTCACATCAACACACTAGTGAGACACAGCAACACACTAGCGAGACACAGCAACACACTAGTGAGACACAGCAACACACTAGCGAGCTACGGCAACACACTAGCGAAGAGAACAACATTTACACCTCTTATTCTTACACATTTTCATTGGATACCTAGCAATACTATGTCTTACTTGATTTTTCTAAATTTTGGTGCAGCCCGAAAAGAACGACATACTAAATATGCAAAGAGATTGATTAATCAACATCTAACTGTCGTGTTGGCCCGCTGGACGCTGCTGGATTTGCGGAGGCGGAGATCGGAGCACCTATGGACATGTCCGGAGTGCTATGATGATAGTCCTCATATAAATGATAGCTGATAACTTGATGTTTCTAAGCTGTTGTAAAAAAAAAGCTTTAAGTTCATTCATCAGTTTGATTCTTCTACTTAAGGGAGTTTTCTTGATTGATTTATTGATTAATAGAACCATTATCATTGCACTTCAGTGAGTAACCATATGTGCTCCGATCTCTTTCTTACACAGGAAGATCTCAGCTGCAGTGCACAAGCTCCGTAGCACCGGCGATGGTCCCCGATGTTACTTTGAAGATGGTAAAGATATTTTTATAGTTGAGGGAGTGTGGCCTGACGTGGGAGACGGTTGGTAGAAAGGCAGCAGAACGGCAACAGTGGAAGTCTCTTGTGGAAGCTTTATGTGTCAATCGAGACATCCAGAGGATATAGATCGATAGAAGATATTTTTGAAGGAATTTTATTTTAAATCATTTATTTAATGAATTCTGCCCCGGCAGCGACTTTCCAATCTGCTCTTCTCGATTTTGAGCTGCCAAGTGTTCTATTACGTGTTCAAACTAAACATGGGAACACAGTTTTATCGTTCGTCCCCGATAGGACTAGAGTGCGATCACGCCTACACTGCAATCAACGATCTCTATGTTTAAAATATCTCGATGTTTCTATGAGGGAGCAAACCCAGAACCTTCATAACGAGAAGTAAGCACCTAACCACTCGTATGTGCATGTATCACTCAATCAAGTGCCATGCCTGCCTGCGTAGACGATCATGTCTCTCCACAACTCTCTCTGTTTGGTGCGTGTAATCAGTTCTGACGTCGATCTTGTGTCGAACCATGATGTCAGGTCATCCAACATCTTCTCCCTCTGTCTTCCACGATCTCTCCTTCCTTGAATTTTACCTGTAGTCACCAAATGTTCTAAATCTTCTCTTCGCATTATATGTCCGAAGAACCTTGATTGCCGGATTCGTATTCTTTTGATAAGGTTTCTTTGTGTGCAGGCCTGATTTAAAACCTCCACATTTGTTTTCTTCGCTGTTCATGGAATTTTCAGCATTCTTCTGTAAACCACATCTCTGTGGCTTCCAATGATTTTATTAGTTGCTTGTTCATTGTCCAAGATTCTCTGCTATACAGAAGTATTGGTTCAATATAGCACTGGAGTACTCGTTTTCGCAATGTTATTGTTGGTGAATTCACGCATAGTGTGTTCTTCATTTTCATAAAAGCTGCTCTCGCTTTCGCTATTCTACTCCTAATCTCTGTTTTACATCTTCCATCTGATGTTAGGAATGTTCCCAGGTACTTGAATCGATGGAGTTGTTTCAGTGTTGTGTTATTTATTTTGATGTTTCCTGTTTCTTGGAGATAACCGTAACCTCTGTTTTCTTTATATTCATACTTAATCCTTCCTTTTCACTTTTTCTCACTAATACGTCTGTCAAGTCTTGTAGATCTTGTTCATTTGTAGCTAGCTATGAGAATTGTGTCATCGGTGTATGATGAACATCTCGTATGGAAGCCTTATGTATTAATCGGGACATGAAAAGGATATAGAAAGATAGAAGATATTTTTGCAGGAATTTTATTTTAAATCTTTGTATAATGAATTTTGCCCAGGCTGCGGATTTCCAACCTACGCTTTTCGATTTTGAGCTGCTAAGTGTTCTTTTACATGTTCACACTGAACACTGTGTCGTATTCTTGTTTGACTTCATCCGTGACTACTTTCGGTCTATGTTGTTCCTCCCTTTCTTTCCTTATCTTGTCTCTATCCACTTTGAAGCTAGCGATGTTTTTGTAATGACACACAACCAGTGGCGGCTCGTGATCATTTTTGTTGGTGGGGCTAGACATTTTTTCCCGGATAAATCATGGTTTTGGGCTGCTATATTTTAATTTATAAAATAATAAATACACGTTATAATTATTTTTGGTGGGGCCCGGCCCCACTGGCCCATAATGACGAGCCGCCACTGCACACAACACATAAGTAGTTCACAACGTTCTTCTCTGTATCTCTCCAATTTTAATAAATGTAACTGGGTCAATCTTGTTTTCTCTGTTATTGAACAACTTAGTTGTTATCAATAGTTGTTCTCAGTGGCGGCTCGCCATTAAGGGCCACTGGGGCCCACCAAAAATAATGTGTAACGTGTATTTATTATTTTTAAAATTAAAACATAACAACCCCAAACCATGATTTTTCCGAAAAATTGTGTCTGGCCCCACCAACAAAAATGATCACGAGCCGCCACTGGTTGTTCTCAACACCCACACGCTCAACTTCTATTATTTCCGAAGTTGAGAAGGTTGTAGTATTTCATGCCAACTTTTTCCAATATTTATAATTATGATTTTTCTTAACTTTGTTAAGGCAACCTTAAAGTGTTTTGTTGCCCGCCTGCCCAGCGTGTTCGTAGCGCGTTGATGACGGGCGACAAGCTCCTGTGAGTGCGGGTTCGATTCCGCGGCTGGCAGAAAAGCCACAGGTTCTCCAGATTTACAATGTTCATGGCACCGAGCCGAAGAGCTCAAAGTTCAAGTGCTTCTGGATCGGAAAAAAAGATTTTGTTGTTTGTGGTTTGGTCTCTTTTGCGTTATTTCCTGTCATTATTTACTTATTTTGTCACATTTCATATTCTCTAACTAGAAAATTGATATTTACATTTGACGTCTGTTAGTATGTCATGATTGTCTGTTAATATGTCATGATCGTCTGTTAATATGTCATGATTGTCTGATACTATGTCATGATTGTTTGTTAATATGTCATGATTATCTGTTAATATATCATGATTGTCTGTTAGTATGTCCTGATTGTCTATTAGTATGTCATGATTGTCTGTTGGTGTCAGTGCTACGGAGTTCGTGCATTTCAGCTGAGATCTTGCTGTGTAAGAAAGAGATTGGAGCACACATAGTTACTCACAGAAGTGCGATGATGATGTGGCCCTATCAATCAATCAATCAATCAATCAATCAATCAGATGGAGTAATCATACATTCTGGTTTCTGGTATTTACATGGAAATTTATATTTGTTAGTTGGTTAATTGGGTTTAGATTTTTGCTGCAATTCATTATTATAGTTCTACATTGCAAGGTTCACAAGACAGTTGGAATAGGATTGATACACGCCTGTGTGGTACCAGGGCCCGCATGGGAAGCAAAGAATAGTACCACTGCGACCTGCAATGCGTGTGTAAGAGGCGAGTGATGTTTTCCTAGGGATGCTACACTAGTAAATAAAAAGCACCGCAGAAATCGGATGTACCTACCTACTTGTAGGTGCATAACTGGCACAGCGTACAATCGCTCTTAGGCTCAGATCACATACAAATCACACAGAGTGGTTGACAGGTAGTCGATATGGAGCGTTCGTAGAAGAAGAAGAAGAAGGATTGATGCAGGTAAGAAAAGCAAATCAAATCATAACACAACTGGCGCCAATTTTAAAATGTAAACATGTCAACATGAACACAAAAAGAGTAATGTTCTACACAATATTTCTCTCTACATTATGCTAACTGTGCCAGACCTGGATGCTGACATCGAATGACAGAAGAAAACTAGTCATGATAGAGATGAAGTGTCTACGCAGAATGCTGGAAGTAACAAGAAAAGAATGGCTTAGAAATGAAGAAATCAGGAAAAAGTGGGTACAACATCAGTACTGAACTTCTTCAAGAAACAACAAATTGAGTGCGTCGACCATATTATCAGATTATCAACAGTGTCTCAAAGAACAATTTCCCGAATGGTTACCGGGGCCCAAATTTGGGATGTAAATAATAGAACCACTGTTACCTGTCACGCATGTCGTAAGAGGTGTCTAAGGAGGTTTGGCTGAAACCGGATGCATGTGTCCTAAACGTGTAGAAGTCTATGCGTTTAGGGGCCTACCAAACCAATGTGCAACGTATACACGTTCTTGGCAAAGATCAAACATATCACAAAGAGTGATTAAAATTGGCCGTAAAGAACAAACGCAAAGAAGGAGGAGGAGAGACCTTATATGAACCTATTCTTCTACTTACTTTGAGGCAGCAATGATATCTTCACAACCGTGTCCTCTTGTATTTGTCAGTGTTGTATTTATATTTACTTGTTCTATCAAATATGCTACGTCATCACATCACAAAATCAATGCTAACAGTTGCTAAGAGACAGGGATAAACACTTACAAGAAAACTATGGAAACCAAATAAACGTCATATTATGTATTTGCAAATAATAAACATGCGTTTTCTATCAAGGAACCTCTCTGACTCTATAAGGCAGATTTGTCCAACGCGGTGCCGCAGGTCCATTGCTCCTTTCTCTTCATTCTTCCCCTTTCAACTCCCAACGGAGCACAGGTCTTCAAAAAACTTCTTCCAGCCTACCTCTCCCATGCAATCCCTTCAAATTATTTGCGCGTCTTGCGTATCCTTTTAATATCAGTCTTCAGCTCTCTTCTCCGGGTATTTCAAGGCCTTCCCCTACCTCTTTCCCTGCGGGTTCCGATACAGTGCATGTTTTGCAATGCTTCCGGTCAGCCTTCAGAATGTGTGTCCTATCCATCGCCATCGTCTCTTTCTTAACTCTTTCTCCACTGGTATCTGCTTATTTCTTTCTCTGAGATCATTCTCATGGCGACTTTGTCATACATTTATGGCGCATCTATTTGACTCTGTCGAATTTAACAGATTTCTCAAGAAAACACAATTTTTCGGTTTTTCGTATCACTCTCGTAAACACAATCTTTTCATTTTTGGAATCTTGTTTCCTTTTGTAACCATTCTAATGTTCCTTCACCCAACCTGTTGTTTCCTTTTGTAACCATTCTAATGTTCCTTCACCCAACCTGTTGTTTCCTTTTGTAACCATTCTAATGTTCCTTCACCCAACCTGTTGTTTCCTTTTGTAACCATTCTAATGTTCCTTCATCCAACCTGTTGTTTTCTTTTGTAACCATTCTACTGTCCCTTCATCCAACCTGTTGTTTTCTTTTGTAACCATTCTACTGTCCCTTCATCCAACCTGCTGTTTTCTTTTGTAACCATTCTACTGTCCCTTCATCCAACCTGTTGTTTTCTTTTGTAACCATTCTACTGTCCCTTCATCCAACCTGTTGTTTTCTTTTGTAACCATTCTACTGTCCCTTCATCCAACCTGTTGTTTTCTTTTGTAACCATTCTACTGTCCCTTCATCCAACCTGCTGGAGAACGTGTCTACATCTCAGCTATATCTTCTTCGAACATTCCATATCGACCACCTGTCAACCGCTCTGTGTGATTTGTATGTGATCTGAGACTAAGAGCGAGTGTACGTTGTGCCAGTTATGCGTCTACAAGTAGGCCAGCACATCCAATCTCTGCGCTGCTTTATATTTACTAGGTAGCATCCTAGGTCCTACATCCGTCACCTCTTACGACATGCATTGTAGGATGCAGTGGTACTATTCTTTGCCTCCCTTGCAGGCCCCGGCACCACACTGACGATCTACAAATGTATTAGCATTACTCTTGTTATTATTATTATTATTATTAGCAGTGGCGGCTCGTCATTAAGGACCAGTGGAGCCGGGCCCCACCAAAATGAATGTATAACGCGTATTTATTATTTTGTAAATTAAAATATACTTAACCCAAAATCATGATTTTTCGAAAATATTTGTCTGGCCCCACCAACAGAAATGAGAACGAGACGCCACTGATTATTAGCATTATTGTAACTATCACATGGCGCCCGCACTTCCACCACCACCATCAGTCGGATGCGCCCCAATAAATAACGAACATTGGACAGTACTTGTATAAGGCTTGTCCTGTTTGAGAAAACATGGATTCCAATAGAATGTTTAGTTTAGTTTAGTCGTCGGATCACCATCACTGCACGTCGAACAAATTAGTCCATAAGTGCTCCGATCTCTCCTCAGTATGTCCATCAGCGTGTGGCGACTAACGACACCGGTTCTTTGTTGGTTTACAATTCTTCTTTGTCTGCCAGCATAGCGTTCTTGTCGAGCTACACCACACCTAACTTTGAATTCTTGCAGTCTGGTTAGAGTTGTAGATTCACCGCTATTACGTGAATAATGTACACGTCCTCTCTCCCTTAAGGAATTTATAATATCAGCCTGGTCCATTGCTCGGCCACTTTGTACAGCAGCCATACCTGCAAGCCTATCCGCACGTTCCTTCCCCCTTACACCTGCATGCACTGGCACAAAAATAAAAGTGATATTTGTCAGCTTAGACCTCCCCAGCGACTCCATCCAATGTCTCCTAGCCCATCCTGTTTCAATCTTCCTGATATAATGTACCAATATAATGTATATACTGTGACATGGATTCCAGTAGAATGTATACACTGTGGTTAAATGAAGATCTTGTGAGAATTAATTGATTGATTAATTTCTATTAAGATAATTTCTTTAATTCTTTGTACAGCTAGACATTCAGTCTGTCGCACAGTCAACGAATCATTCCAACTTCAGCAAAAGATATACTATCCATCGTTAGAAAATTAAACTATCCTTTAAAATAGACAATTCTTCGTACAGTTAGGCAGTAAATCGGTCGTGAGGTCAACAAGAATACACAATGTGTCCGTACAGTAAGGCAGTAACTATATCGTCAGCAAGAATACACAATGTGTCCGTACAGTAAGGCAGTAACTATATCGTCAGCAAGAATACACAATGTGTCCGTACAGTAAGGCAGTAACTATATCGTCAGCAAGAATACACAATGTGTCCGTACAGTAAGGCAGTAACTATATCGTCAGCAAGAATACACAATGTGTCCGTACAGTAAGGTAGTAACTATATCGTCAGCAAGAATACACAATGTGTATGTACAGTAAGGCAGTAACTATATCGTCAGCAAGAATACACAATGTGTATGTACAGTAAGGCAGTAACTATATCGTCAGCAAGAATACAAAATGTGTTGTACAGTAAGGCAGTAACTATATCGTCACAAGAATACACAATGTGTCCGTACAGTAAGGCAGTAACTATATCGTCAGCAAGAATACACAATGTGTCCGTACAGTAAGGCAGTAACTATATCGTCAGCAAGAATACACAATGTGTCCGTACAGTAAGGTAGTAACTATATCGTCAGCAAGAATACACAATGTGTCCGTACAGTAAGGCAGTAACTATATCGTCAGCAGAATCACAATGTGTCCGTACAGTAAGGCAGTAACTATATCGTCAGCAAGAATACCAATGTGTCCTCAGTAAGGCAGTAACTATATCGTCAGCAAGAATCACAATGTGTCCGTACAGTAAGGTAGTAACTATATCGTCAGCAAGAATACACAATGTGTCCGTACAGTAAGGCAGTAACTATATCGTCAGAAAGAATAACAATGTGTCCGTACAGAAGGCAGTAACTATATCGTCAGCAAGAATACACAGATGTCCGTACAGAAGGTAGTAACTATATCGTCAGCAAGAATACACAATGTGTATGTACAGAAAGGCAGTAAATCGGTCATGAGATCAGCAAGAATACACAATGTGTCCGTACAGTAAGGCAATAAATTGGTTGTGAAGTCAGACAGTGAATCTATCTTTTATCAAGTAGGTCAGTCGATATGTACAACTGAAGACTGACGTAAGACATATTTAGTTCTAGCATCCTCTGACAGACTTAATGAGAAGAATGTGTCAACATGAGAGTCATAGACAGCGGTCAGGAGTGACATATTAAGAGTATGATGAAGATAAGCTGGGCACAATAGCCGAAAATTGCCGATGGAAAAGCATAGATAGCTCCTGATTTGATAACGGCAGGAAAATATAAGTTGGTGGCCATCATTATTTCCCTTGGCAACTGACAGGAAAAAAGATAACAAAAGCAACAGAAACATTTCCAGGTAATTGCTATAATTTTAGCAATCTCTTTCTTCCACCCTACAATTTCTTTATTTGTCCCTCAAGTCTTCCGTTTCTCCCATTCTTACTCCTTTTCTTCTTTCCCTACATTCACCCTCTTCTTTATTCTATTCATTTATTTCCCATTATATACCATGTGATCCGTTCTTCTGTTTTTTGGTTAGGATCGACTACGAAAAGACAGTCAAATGCTTCAAAATAACAAAGTGAGAGAAAATTATCAATTCAAACTTTGAGCAGAACAGGGCAGGCCCGTGTTACTTGATATCGAAAATAGGTTAAACTCATAGATTCCCAAACCTTTTCTGTTCATCGCCCACTTTGCACGACATAAACTTTGTAACGCTTCCCCCAGTATAACAGTTTGCCAACGCACCCCCACATATATATATTTACATGTTCTATTTTCACTATGACGTAGAAAATTGATTTATAGTTCTGTTATACATGGTCAATTTTCAAATGTTGATATATATGAAATAGAAAAATAATTTTGAAATAGATCGTGTAAGATGGGCATGAGATGAATTAGAATGCAGAATTAAAATTTTAAATGACTATTCAATCACAAAATCACGAAAAAATAACTCTCCCCTAATGCTTCTGAACCCACCTTCGCCCCCTGGAAGGCTTCAGCGCCCACAGGGGCGGTACCGCCCACTTTGGGAAACGCTGGGCTAAACAATAAAGACAAATAGAAGAAGAAGAAGAACATAGTTTGGAAGGTCACAAGTAGTAATGTAAGATTTAAAAGCAATAGACAGGAAATATTTGATACATGAGAACACATCAAGTGTATTTAAAAACCCAAACAGTAGGAGGAAACTTACTAAATAGTTGCTAACTTGCTGACAATACTAACAATGCATCAGATGAGATCAAATTGAAAGAAAGATGAACACGAAAAGACAAGAGAGATGCCACTTCTTCTTCTTGGAAAGCTCCATATCAATCACTTGATAAACCCCTCTTTGTGATTTTAGTGTGATCTGAGTCTAAGAGCAATTGTACGGTGTGCCAGTTATACGCCTTCAAGTAGGCCATCACATCAAATTTCTGCGACGTTTTCATTTACTAGGTAGCTTCCTAGGCCCCTACCTCAGTCGCCTCTTACGACATGCCTTGTAGGTTGCAGTGTTACTATTCTTTGCTCCCTTGTGAGCCCCGTCCACACACGGGAAAAGAGATGAAACGAGCTTCTAGAAGAGAGAAAAGAACATATGTCGATCAGTTAGCCAAAGAAGGGAAAATAGGAGCCAAGAAAACTTAAAATGCTCTACAAAACATTAAAACAACTAATTTCAGAGGGTAACCCAATAAAGAAATAAGATGGCAACGTGATCAACACAAGATACACAGAAGAAGAAAGAATGAGCGGACAATTTTAAAGAAATTATCAAAAGCTTTCAGCCAACGGAACTACTTACATTTGATGAAAAAAGGCAAGAAACAACAGTCCAACAATTAACTACAGTAAGTAAGTAAAGGAACCCCTTTTCATACCTCGTGGTCTATTGTGTAATAGGTGTTAGGCCCGTATTTTTCATTGACTGTCGGTACGCCATGGGTTATTAATAAACAAAGAAATAATAAATGCTACTAAAATCAATGAGAGAATTCAATTTGTGATAAATAATAATAGGAGAAGCGATGACTGTTTTACGTTTTACGTTAGAAGTGCTCAAATCAACAGATGAAACACAAGATCTATTTATAAAAAGGAAGCGCCCGAGTGGTTACTAGGGGCCAAATTTGGGTGTAAAGGATAGAACCACTGTTACTTGCCACGCATGTCGTAAGAGGCGACTAAGAAGGTTTGACTGAAACGGATGCACGTTCTAAACGCGTGGACGTCTATGCGTTTAGGGCCTACCAAACGAATGTGCAACGTATACACGTTCTTGCAAAGATCAAATATATCACAAAGAGTGATTAAAATTGATCGAAAGAACGAAGCAAAGAAGAAGAAGAAGGTAACATATGGGAAGATGAAACAGTCCCGAAAAAGGAAGAAGGAAATAATTGTTAAGAATTAAAAGAGGTTTTAAAGCCGAATCATTCACTTCATTGAACCGGGTTTTACTCATATGGCTCCGTCTCTATTCTTAGAAAAGACACGCCACCTGCCGACAGTATTGCACAAAGCACGAACTCCGTAGCTCCTGCAATAATCCTGGGGGCCTCTGGAAAAATGCATTCCTGAACAGAACGGCTCGTTCAGATTCGAACATGCTCTCTTCGACTCGCAACGCACGGGCTTAACCACTTTGCCACATACTTCTAAAGGGTGATCTCAAGGATAGCAACAGCTGAAGATGAATCATCCTGTTGTCAGTAGTGACAAGGAATTATTGCATAATCATGTTTAGAAGAATGAAAGTTGCAATGGATGCAATGAATGTTGCAATGAATGTTGCAATGAAAGTTGCAATGGATGCAATTATGAGAGAAGATCAAACTGATCTTAAACCTAGGGGAAAATGCATAGATCAAATATTTCGCCCGAGTGGTTGCCGGGGCCCAAATTTTGGTGTAAAGAATAGAACCACTGTTACCTGCCACGCATGTCGTAAGAGGCGACTAAGGAGGTTGGCAGTGGGTCTAGCTACTCCACACCGTAAAAAACACTAAATGGCTACAGAACGGAGAGCGAACCGAGTAAGAGCTGGCTGAAACCGGACACATCGCCGAAGAATAAGCACCAGAGCCCAAATGGTGTTGAAGATGTGATGTAAAACATACCAATTCTAAGGCTGCATGAATCAGATTTCCACATGAATATAATTTATGGGAAGTTCGATACGTCGGTCTGGGCGGTGATCGAGAGAGAGAGAAATCAAATATTTACAGTAAGACTTATCTCAGAAGAACACAATGAAAAGTATCAACCACTTGCACAAAATTTCATGGATTTCGAAAAGTTTTTTTACAGCTCAACATAATTTCCTGTGGGTATTATACGCTGGTTCGTAAAACCGTTCAAAATAATAAATACTATCAAGAGCTTGTATGATACACAGTGTGTGGTTCTCCCTGATGATGGCCAACACGCAGGGCCGTGCTGTGCTATGATACCGAGAGGCGACCGCATCAGGCAGCACCGTAATGGGGGCGACATAAGCAGAAAGATCAAAGGTTATTTTAAAGAAACAAGATTTAAGGGGCGACATTTCGAAGACTTGCATCATACTGAGAAAATATACCGCACGATCCAGCCAACGCGACTGGCTTAAAGTTGAGACCCGAGTAAAACAAGGTTGTATTTTATCTTCGCTACTGTTGGTATTGTTGGCCATTGACTGGGTGATGAGAAAATGTTGCAGGGACGAAACTCGTATTGATTGGGTGGAAAGCAAACAACTACAAAATTTTGATTTGGCAGATGTTATTCCTTTGTTAAATAAAAGCAACCAAGATATGAAACGAGAGAGAAAGAGAGAGTCAACTTATCACCCATGGCGTAAAAAGTTGGACTAGAGATAAGATAGGATAAGATTAATATAGTGAAGACGCTTATACAGTTGTAGGTAATGCAATCATACTGGAAACCAACATTTAGAACCCAAAAATTTTCTATATTTATCATCATCATCAGGTGCCGTGTCGGTTGGCGTAAGCGATCATGGATCTCCACAAATCTCTGTCGTTGGTGTTTGCTATCAACTCAGATATTAACGCTCTACCGTGCCATGAAGCCAAGCTATCCAAAATTGTCTCTTTCTGTATTCTTCTGTTTCGTCTACCCTCGATTTTACCGGCTGTTACAATGTGTTCTAAACCGTCCCTCCTCATCACATGCCCGAAAAATGATGACTGCCTCTTTCTTATATTGATGATACGCCTTCTCTGTGTCTTGATCTAATTTATTTATATATACATATAAAAATAAATACAAAGTTTTGGAGGCGGTGAACTGGTTGGCATCTCACAATTACTCTTGTGTTTTCATACTCAGTGACTCCATGAGCATGATTCGTAAAGTCGAATCAGGTATGGTGAGACGCAACTGGGTGGAGGTACTGGTACAGACAATGATCAGAGAAATCACCTTCATTTTTGTCCCTGGGCACGCAGGAGTTAGGGGTAATGAA
Organism: Arion vulgaris; assembly: GCA_020796225.1. Classification (NCBI taxonomy): domain Eukaryota; kingdom Metazoa; phylum Mollusca; class Gastropoda; order Stylommatophora; family Arionidae; genus Arion; species Arion vulgaris. The sequence goes on along the minus strand of CM036769.1, from coordinate 35,316,808 downwards.
CGAGCTGATAGATTGGCTGGCTTGGCTACAATATCGGAGGGAGCTGCCATGGATCGAAGTGACATTCTTCACGCATTGAGAGTCTTTCCGAACAGAGGAGTTTCAGGGCTGTGAATCCCACTCGCTGACCCGATTGAAAGAGATGGGTGTCAATATTGGTGCAGCCTGAAAAGAACGACATACTAAATATGCAAGAGATTGATTAATCAACATCGAACTGGCGTGTTGGGTCGCTGGACGCTGCTGGATTTGCTGAGGCGGAGATCGGAGCACCTATGGACATGTCCGGAGTTATATGATGATAGTCCTCATATAACTGATAACACAGTTGAGAATCTTTCAATCCAATGTGAAGTCAGTGCTGTTCTATGGTTGGGAAACATGGAAGACAACAAAGGAAACCACCAGAAAACTACAGACCTTCATATATGGATGTTTACGTAGAAATAAATGAGATAAATGAAAGAAAAACAAAAACTTACGAGGAACTCAGAGAAAGAACTAAGAAGATACCAGTGGAGAAAGTGCTAAGAAGAGACCTAGTTGGAGAAGACACTAGAGAAAACCGTAGCGTTGCGAGAGACGTTGAAACCAGAAATACAGAGTGGAAAAGAACTAGAACGACTAGACATACCTGGGGAAGAAAGCTGGAGGATATTTAAAAATAGGTCAAACATGGACAGAATTGGAAGGGATGACAACAGACAGGAAGAGCTAGAAGGAGTTTGTTGAAGACCTGTGCTCCGTTGGGAGTTGAAATGTGAAGAAGTAAAAGAATAAGAAATATAAATATGTTATTTTTTTCACTTTTGTTATAAAGTTTGAATAACGTATCTACTATTATCGATCACAATAAAAAAATTGTTACAATTTAACTGAAATGTTACAATCAGTTGACAATGAGAAGACGGTACCTCATCTGCAGAGACTGAAGATATCCATTTCTAAATCAATGATTTTTACATTCACAATATTTGCTAACTTATTGTGAAATGTGAAATAATTACCACAAAATTAGTTAAGTTTTTATTACTGTAAAACTTGTAAATTGAGATTTCTATTTATTCAAATAATTAAATAATTTTGGGATTGACAATATTTTTAATGTTTTCAACTTGCTTTTCCAACATTATAGATCTGGTAAACTTATTCATATGCTTGAATTCTTCTCATTCTCTCATTCCTGCATCAGTCTGATTTATCCTCAGGGACAATTTCCTTTTGTTCTTTCTCAATACGCGACTTGCTATCAAGCGCCGACAAGAAAAATAGCACTCTAACAAGCACAGCAATTGTATTCTCACGCACGCACGAGCAGCCACTTGGACCTGACTTCCATAATCTACATCCACCTCTCCCCCTTCCCATGCACATCCATATCCCAACTCGACTATATCATCAAATTCATTGAATCGATTCTCATGTCCAAGTTACAGTTGGTGCACTTTTAACAGAAAAAATACAACCGATTTTTTTCCCTGCGGTCATCCATCAATTCATTATTGTTGATTGTTGAATTTCAGATGTGTTGTATTTGCGTGAGCTAGCAGTAGCTTTGCAGCAGGGATTCTGTTCTGTTCAGTTTTAAAAATATAAGGCATTGTATCTAAAATGTAGGGAAGAAATGTTCACATATGCGCACAACGTTTTGATGCCTACTTCTTCCAACGCTACATATCGATCACTTGTTAACCACTCTGTGTGAGATTTGTATGTGATCTGCACCTAAAAGTGATTGTATGTTGTGCCAGGTATGCACTACAAGTAGGCAAGCACATCCGATTTCTGCACTGTTTTTTATTTACTAGGGTAGCTTCCCTAGGTTCTACATCAGTCCCCTCTCTTACGACATGCCTTGTAGGTCGCAGTGGTACTATTCTTTACTTCCCTTGCGGCACCAGCACCACATAGGTGTTTGATGCCTTCAACCTCCGCCCAACTGATCTATAAAATGCAGGGAAGAAATGTTCATATATACTCACAACATTTTGACGCCATCAACATCATCTATAAAATGTATCTTTCCACAACATCATATATCGACTACCTCGTACTTATATTCAGTTGGCCATGCTGTTTATTCGATCATTTTCAGACTATGTTACTCTGTATAGTTATATAACAAATATTTTCTAGTTAGTATAGTTATGTAACATATATCTCCTAGTTGGTATAGTTATATAACATATATCTCCTAGTTGGTATAGTTATGTAACAATATCTCTATTGGTATAGTATGTACACATATCTCTAGTTGTATAGTTATATAACATATATCTCCTAGTTGGTATAGTTATATAACATATATCTCCTAGTTGGTATAGTTATGTAACACATATCTCCTAGTTGGTATAGTTATGTAACACAAATCTCCTAGTTGGTATAGTTATGTAACACAAATCTCTTAGTTGGTATAGTTATGTAACACAAATCTCCTAGTTGGTATAGTTATGTAACACATATCTCCTAGTTGGTATAGTTATGTAACACATATCTCCTAGTTGGTATAGTTATGTAACAAAATTCCTAGTTGGTATAGTTATGTAACACATATCTCCTAGTTGGTATAGTTATGTAACATATATCTCCTAGTTGGTATAGTTATATAACATATATCTCCTAGTTGGTATAGTTATGTAACACATATCTCCTAGTTGGTATAGTTATGTAACATATATCTCCTAGTTGGTATAGTTATGTAACACATATTTCCTAGTTAGTATAGTTTTGTAACAAATATATCCTAGCTGGTATAGTTATGTAAATATTTCTAGTTAGTATAGTTATGTAACATATATTTCCTAGCTGGTATAGTTATGTAACTTATATTTCCTAGTTAGTATAGTTATGTAACATATATCTCCTAGCTGGTATAGTTTTGTAACAAATGTCTCCTAGTTTGTATAGTTATGTGCCATTGACAAAGCGGCAGAGAAGATCATTAATGCCTTTGAATGCAAGCGCTACAGAAGAGTACTTAGAATATCATGGACAGAGAAAAGAACGCATGCTTCTGTTCTGCAACAGCTTGATATCAAAGTTGGCTAGTAAAGAGCATAACATCAAGGAAAATTAAATATTTCGGACACATCAAACGACACGAGTGCCTAGAGAAAAGAATTTTGGAGGAATGGTCCTGGAAGAAGAATGAGAGGAAGAAGTATGAGAGGAATACCTAGAAGACGATGGGTGGAAGATGTCTTTGACGATCTGAGAATGACTGTTGCTGACGCCGGTCAACTTGCACAGAACAGAGAGTTTTCAGGACTGCTGTCATGGGAGCCAAGTTTTGGAAGGAACACGCTCAGTGGCGGCTCGGCATTAAGGGCCACTGGGGCCGGGCCCCACTAAAAAGAATGTGTAACGTGTATTTATTATTTTATAAATTAAAACATAACTCAAAACCATGATTTTTCCGAAACTTTTTCCAACAAAAATGATCATGAGCCGCCACTGGACAAGTTATTAACATATATTTCTAAAGATTTCTAGAAATTTATTAACTGTTGCGGTTTTCTTGTTTCCCTCACGACAATATTAACCGTTCGTTCCCCAAGCCAGTTTACTGGCTCCTTGTATTGTTAAGATGACCCAAAGCCAGTACACGGGTTAATTCATTATAGATTGCAATAAAAGTGAATCTGGGGGTAACAACAATCCCGGAGTAAAAGGGTTAACAATATCACGAGCAGTGGCGGCTCGTGCTCATTTATTTGGAGGGGCCAGACACAAATGTTCTGGAAATATCATGGTTTTGGGTTAGGTTATATTTGAATTTATAAAACAATAAATACACGTTACACATTATTTTTGGTGGAGTCCGGCCCCACTGGCCCTTAATGACAAGCCGCCACTGATCACGGGGTCAAAATTCAAGCAATCCAACAATTCTCATCAAGTTATCTGTTGAATACAACATTTAGGAGATAAACACTCTCTAGTTGCCAACACAACAGGTCCAAGCTACTTTACCTACGTTATTGGCAGACAAGATCCATACAATCGCGTCCCTGTGTTTTTTCAAGGCGTATTTATACTTAATCGAAATGCCAGGCCTCAGGGAATTCCAGCTCCTATTTTCATTATCTCATTGTCAATGAGGTTATTATTGGTTGGCTTCGCAGGGAATGGTATGTGTCTGGTCACGTTGATGGTCTGTGTCAGATGCGTTTAGATAGAGACGGTCTGTGTACGGTCACGTTGATGGTCTGTGTAAGATAAATTTAGTTGAAGATGGTATGTGCTTGATCACGTTGACGGCTTGCGGTAGGTATAGTTAGAGTGAGACCGCATGTGTCAGGTCACGGTGATGGCTCCCTTAAGGTTCGTGTAGGTGGAGCTGGTATCTGTCTGGTCACGTTGATGACCTGTGTCAGTTACGATCAGAGAAAAGGAATAGGCTGACAAACTTGCAAGTGTTGGACTGAGCTTCACAAATTCCCCTTCCCACCCAACACAAAGCTTTAAAAAAGTTAATTGCATATCCTTTACAGGACTTTGCGAATCAACCCCAGCTTTGTAACGCTGTTTGTGATTTTTCTAGGCATTATTACGTTCAGTAGTTTGCCATTGCTTTCTGAACCGGTGGTGCCATCGTCCTTTTGTTAAAATCCACGCAAACAATTTGCAACCAACTGTCCGCAGCGTGATTCGAACTCAGAACATCGAGGTTTTTAGACCGAGTCACTAACCCCTAGACCACAGACGCCACCATACACTAAGCTTTACAGAAGCAAAAACTCTAATCAAACATTCCAGAATCGTGACATTTTGCACATACATTTTGCACATACATTTCGAACATACAATTTGAACATCCAGATGAAGACAAAATCCGAGGGAAATATAACAAGATGGGCCTTTTACTTAAACACACAAGGAAAGTGAAGAAGAGGGACCACTAGAAATACATGGAGAAAAATTTGGAGTTAGAGATTAACAATAAACAGAAAAACTGGAGGAACCATCAGGAGATAGCTAAAGATAGGAAAACTTGACACGAGTTGGTGGAGTGTCTGTGTCCCAATCTTGGTTTAAAAGGCATGATATATATTTGCAGTGGCGGCTCGTGATCCTTTTTGTTGGTGGGGCCAGACTCAAATTTTCAGGAAAAATCATGGTTTTGGTTTAGGTTATATTTTAATTTATTAACTAATAAATACGCGTTACATATTATTTTTGCTGGGGCCCTGCCACACTGGCCCTGACTAGCCGCCACTGTACATTTGTCTATATATATATATATATATATATATATATATATATATATATATATATAAAGATTGTATGTTTTTTATCAGGTTGAATGTCTGTGTCATATACATACAGATGGAGGATTTTTGTCTCTCGTCACTCTGCGATCTGAAGCTCTGAGCTTTGTACATACAGATCGAAGATGTTCTTATCTTAACCCATTGAAAGTCTGCTCAGTACGCATGGAGATGAAGACTGCTCATCTCTTGCCTCGTTGATGTTCTGAATGGCACATCAGATGAACTGCTCATATCTTGCCTCGTTGATGTTCTGAATAGCCATCAGATAAGCTATCTCTGCCTTGATATTCTCAATAGACACTCGATAGACTGCATCTGCCTCTGAGTTCTGAAATGGCACACAGATGAAGCTGCTCTATCTTGCTCGTGATATTCTGCAATAGACATGCAGATGAAGACTGCTCATCTTGCTTTGATGTTCTAAAAATCAGATGAGCTGCCACATTGATATTCGCAAGACACATCAGATGAAGACTGCTCATCTCTTGCCTCGTTGATGTTCTGAAATGGCACATACAGATGAAGACTGCTCATCTCTTGCCTCGTTGATATTCTGCAATGGACACATGCAGATGAAGACTGCTCATCTCTTGCCTCGTTGATGTTCTGAAATGGACACATGCAGATGAAGACTGTTCGTCTCTTGCCATATTGATATTCTGCAATGGACACATGCAGATGAAGACTGTTCGTCTCTTGCCATATTGATGTTCTGCAATGGGCACATACAGATGAAGATGTTCGTCTCTTGCCTCGTTGATATTCTGCAATGGACACATACAGATGAAGACTGTCATCTCTTGCCTCGTTGATATTCTGCAATGGACACATACAGATGAAGACTGTCTCTCTTGCCCGTTGATATTCTGCAATGGCACATCAGATGAAGCTGTTCGTCTCTTGCCGTTGATGTTCTGAAATGAGCACATGCAGATGAAGACTGCTCATCTCTTGCCTCGTTGATGTTCTGAATGGACATCAGATGAGATGTTCTCTCTGCATTGAATTCTCAATGGACACATACCTAGGAGGACATACTTTCTAGTAACAATGATGGTGCCGCTTGTGTCGTTTATTGATTGTACAAATCTTCAATCAATTAAATATCAAATCTTATTTAATTGATGTTGCTCACTGTAAAAAAGACACCAGCTTCCCAGAGAAGCACTATAGCTTCTCACAAGAACAGTGAAAATGGCATTCCAGCTAGAAGGGCAATAACGGAAACTCGTCTGTTATCGTATTTCATTAAGAAGCACCCTCTTCTATTATTTATTGCTATACCGCCCATTTCTGCAGATTGAACCGTTGTGTAAATTGTGCCAATTTTTATGTGTTTTAGTTTTCTTCGATCGTTTCTGTGCCACAGCTTTTAATTGGTGGGAGGTTTAGTTTTATCTGTTTAATTTCATGGGCTTGTTGTTCTCTGTTGATAGAGGCTTTTTTCCAGGCAGATATATCACCTGGAAATCGATGAGTTTTATTAGATTTGAATGTTAGAAAGATCTTAATGATAAGGGGGTTTTCTGTGTTTGTGAACGTGCTTAGTTAGTCTAACGTCGAAGTATTGACTTCACTGCACCCGGTTTTACCCCATATGGCTCGGTCTCTCTCCTCCGCATAAATGACCCTCCACCTGCCGTGAGTATTGTACAAAACACGAGCTCCGTAGCTCCGGAAAAAATGATAGGAGTCTCTGAAAAAATACACTCGTGAACAGAACGGCGCGGTCCGGATTCGAACCCCGATCTTCGGAACGCAAGGTAATGCTTGGTTAGTTTCTTGCGGGAAGCGATCAGACTATTGTTCCAGTGATTCCTATCTTAGTGTAGGTTAGGTCCTAGTCCTATCGGAGTCGATCGATACAAAATAGTTCCCTTGTTCTATATGAGAAGCATTGGTAGTTGAAAGCCGATGTAAATAGGCTGGGAAGCCGCTGCCTGGACGAAATGTATGAAAAATAAAAACAAACTCCCAACAAAATTGTCATCATGTTCAAAATTACATCGGGGACAATTGACAGTGCTACATCGCACGAGCACTACCGTCGAGATCTTACTATGTAAGAAAGAGCACACGTTTATTCAATGAATCGCAATGATGGCTCAATCATTTAATCAATCATTTAATCAATCAATTAATCAATCAATTAATCAATCAATTAATCAATCAATCAAATCAAAAGCGAAATAGGAAAATATCAATAATCTTGTTTGTAAATCGATGGATTACAACAATAACATATTAAATCTACATGTCGACCACAAGGGCATGTATAGAATCAAGCACAGAATAGAAGACAGAGTAAGTGCCAAGAACAGCGACACTAGTGTAAGGAAACATGTCGTCATTGATAACTGCTGAGTAACCTATCTTGTGAAAAGATGGAGCTCAAATCCAAATGAAACAAAATGTCAATATAAAATGTTGAAATGAAGGAAAACGAAACAATAGATACAAAAGAATGAGAAACAAAGAAGAATTATATCAAGAAGGAGAGAAATAAAGTGTGTATAGTTCTGCTCAGGACAAGCTATTTGATAAACTAATGACTAGAATAATCTAGAACATTGGCTTCATACAACTATAGCTTAGGGTTATTTACAATTATTATCCGCCTATGCCCGCCTGCCCAGCCTGTTCGTATCGCGTTGGACGTCAGGTGAAAATCCCCCCTGTGAGTGCGGTTAAATTTCGCGGACTGGCAGAAAAGCCACAGGTTTTCCATATTTACGGTGTTCGTGGCACAGAACCGAAGGGTTACTATGTCCATGGCACTGAACCGAAGAGCTGAAAACTCAAGTACTTCTGGATCGGTAAATAAAAAAAAACAATACCGCCTATAAACTTAAGAATGTCTAATTTGTTCAATTTCTCTCATCTTCCACCATTGACTTCTTTATAGAAGTGTTGGGGTGAAACGTAGTGATCTTGTGTGTGCTTGTTCTTCTCTTCCACCATTGACTTCTTTATAGAAGTGTTGGGAGTGAAACGTAGTGATCTTGTGTGTGCTTGTCTTCTCTTCCACCATTGACTTCTTTATAGAAGTGTTGGGAGGAAACGTAGTGATCTTGTGTGTGCTTGTTCTTCTCTTCCACCATTGACTTCTTTATAGAAGTGTTGGGGTGAAACGTAGTGATCTTGTGTGTGCTTGTCTTCTCTTCCACCATTGACTTCTTTATAGAAGTGTTGGGGTGAAACGTAGTGATCTTGTGTGTGCTTGTTCTTCTCTTCCACCATTGACTTCTTTATAGAAGTGTTGGGAGTGAAACGTAGTGATCTTGTGTGTGCTTGTCTTCTCTTCCACCATTGACTTCTTTATAGAAGTGTTGGGGTGAAACGTAGTGATCTTGTGTGTGCTTGTTCTTCTTTCCTACCATTGACTTCTTTATAGAAGTGTTGGGGGTGAAACGTAGTGATCTTGTGTGTGCTTGTTCTTCTCTTCCACCATTTACTTCTTTATAGAAGTGTTGGGGTGAAACGTAGTGATCTTGTGTGTGCTTGTTCTTCTTCCACCATTGACTTTTTATAGAAGTGTTGGAGTGAAACGTAGTGATCTTTTGTGTGCTTGTCTTCTCTCCACCATTGACTTCTTTATAGAAGTGTTGGGGTGAACGTGTGATCTTGTGTGTGCTGTTCTTCTTCCACCATTGACTTCTTTATAGAAGTGTTGGGGGTGAAACGTAGTGATCTTGTGTGTTGTTGTTCTTCTCTTCCACCATTGACTTCTTTATAGAAGTGTTGGGGTGAAACGTAGTGATCTTGTGTGTGCTTGTTCTTCTCTTCCACCATTTACTTCTTTATAGAAGTGTTGGGGGTGAAACATAGTGATCTTGTGTGTGCTTGTTCTTCTCTTCCACCATTGACTTCTTTATAGAAGTGTTGGGGTGTAACGTAGTGATCTTGTGTGTGCTTGCTCTTCTTCTCTTCCACCATTGACTTCTTTATAGAAGTGTTGGGGTGAAACGTAGTGATCTTGTGTGTGCTTGTTCTTCTCTTCCACCATTGACTTCTTTATAGAAGTGTTGGGAGTGAAACGTAGTGATCTTGTGTGTGCTTGTCTTCTCTTCCACCATTGACTTCTTTATAGAAGTGTTGGGGTGAAACGTAGTGATCTTGTGTGTGCTTGTCTTCTCTTCCACCATTGACTTCTTTATAGAAGTGTTGGGGGTGAAACGTAGTGATCTTGTGTGTGCTTGTTCTTCTCTTCCACCATTGACTTCTTTATAGAAGTGTTGGGGTGAAACGTAGTGATCTTGTGTGTGCTTGTTCTTCTCTTCCACCATTGACTTCTTTATAGAAGTGTTGGGGTGTAACGTAGTGATCTTGTGTGTGCTTGTTCTTCTCTTCCACCATTTACTTCTTATAGAAGTGTTGGGGTGAAACGTAGTGATCTTGTGTGTGCTTGTTTTAAGGCACTTTGTAAGCTGATAGTCAGGTTCGTAAGGCTGTTCTTGATGCTGTCGCTACATCTTTTGCGTGGTCTTCCTCTTGCTTTCTCTCATCAACAGATTAAAAAAGGGGAAATCGTCAAAGAAGATTTTGTGGAACTGTGCAACTATGTAGACTTAAAGTTATAAACTCTGAAACAGTAACACCAAAATTACAAAGATACAACACTGAATTAATAATAATAATAATAATAATTCCTCTCGTACAGTTATACGTTAAATAGGGCTGGCAAGTAATTTCTCCATACCGCTCTATCCTGGACAACTCGCTCAATCTCCTCCATGAACTGAGACCGATATTTTCTGCTTCTCTCAGCAAAGTTCGTTTCAGGGTCTCCTTAGGTCGACCTCTTTCTTGAACCCTTTGCATCCCACTTCAATGCCTGCTTTGATATTCGTTGATCATTTCTCCTCAAGGTGTGCCAACATATCTCCATCTTCTCTTTCTTATAACAGTTGTCACTAGTAGTTGACCAGACATGTCTCTGATTTCATCACTTCTCCTGAATTCGTTCCATTTTATATTCATTATTTTTCGCATACATATATTTTCAAATGCATTCAACTTGCTATCTATATCTTTAACACTGAAATAGTAACAACAAAGATAAAAAGATACAACACTGAGATAGTAACATCAAAATTACAAAGATACAACAGTGAGTCTTCTGAAAGAAATTGAGTCAAGACAAACAGTGACTCAAAGACAAAATATATCTAACATTTAGAACACACAAAGTTACATCTTAGAGATCCTGCTCAAAGTTCATGCAGTGTAATTTCACAGGAAACAGACAGCCTTAGCCTCATGTCAGTGGCGGCTCGTCGTTAAGGGCCAGTGGGGCCGGACCCCACAAAAAATAAAGTATAACGTGTATTTATTATTTTTATAAATTAAAATATAGCAACCAAAAACTATGATTTATCCGGAAAAAATGTCTGGCCCCACCAACAAAACTGAGCACTAGCCACCACTGCCTCATGTACAGAAAACCTCTGTTAAAACAATTGATAAACTTCTCCAGTAAGTTTCTGTAGCATAAAATTACAAGCCAAGTGCACAAATATGTTTAGAAGCTGTATACTAAATACTCGACATGGTAAAATAACAAAACACAAACGAAAATAAAAACTCTTCTAGTCTTGTAGAACTAAATAACTCAGTTTAAAAAAAAATATATTTTATGTTTGGATCATTGCACTATCGAGCATACAGTACAAATAAGTTCAATAGATTTTCAGATCTGCAACAACATGGTAACGTTTCTTCAAAAATGACTTTATCAAGAACGTAAGCACGTGCAGGAGTAGGTGAATATCGTGACGAATAACAAGATATAAATGGAGAATTTAGCCAAGCAACTTCTGACGAATCCTACACAGACCAACACCAAAAGTCTTTCTCAGGACTAAAGGCCAGATCAACACATCATAATCAGTGCCCTTCGTTGATTAAACATATGTGTTCCGATCACTTTCTTACACAGGAAGATCTCAGAGGTAGCGCACGAGCTCCGTAGCACCGGAAAGGGACGCCGATGTAATTTAGAAGATGATGCAAATATTTTGTAAGAGCTTCAGTTTTTTAATCTTTCTAATGAATTTTGCCAGGGCTGTGGCTTTCCAGCCTGCTCTTATCACTTTTGAACTGTCAATGGTTCATTTACGCGCTGAACATGAACATATGACTTTTATCGTTCGTTTCCAATAAGACTACGAACTCGATCTCACCTACACTGAGATCAGGGATCTCTGGAATTACATCATGATGGTTTCACGATGGAGCGAGCCGACTACCTTTAGAACAAGATTTCACATCTTGAATCCATCTTTTCATTGATCTTCATCTTCTTCTTCTTTTCCTTCTGATGTATTTCTTCCCATCCCATCCGTAATTGTCCTTTCAGCCCTTTATCCCCTTTTCTATGTTTAAAACACAGCAATTTTTTCATTCCTATTTGTAGCATCAGAGCCACTGTAGCGTAGTTGTTAGTGAACTCGCTTCGCAAGGCTGGTGGTCTGGGTTCAGCTCCCACAATGCGCGTGGAATTTTTCCCAACCACGACGGCTCTCAGGTCGACCCAACCTCAACTGGGTACCAGACATGCTCTGGGAAAGTAAAGGCGGCTGGCGTGATGCTGACCACATCATCCATCGTGTGTCGACGGTCAATGAAAAATACAGGCCTAACACTGTATTGACCTATATACCACGAGGTATGAAAGGTTCTTTTACTCTTTTACTTTATTTGTAGCATCCTCCAGTTTTCTTTAATTTTGAGTTTCATTTAGATAGATTTATTTGTTATCTTCTCTGTCTATTATATACGGAGGACTCTCTTTTGTAATTTCTATATTTTAAAAAAGGGCATCTATGCCTTCCTACTGCCTTATTAAGTGTCCATTCTTTTACATCCCTTACTTTGCTAATATACATATTCACGCTCTTAGCATTCTCCTCTTTGTTGTCATATTAGTTCAATTTCAATTGTTTTTGAACTTTTTTTTACGTTTTTCTAAAGCTTTGTTTATTGTTTTTTAAATTTCCTTCATCCCATTTCCATCTCCTTTTAACCGTGAATCAGTTAATCGAAATATTCAAAACAGTTCACTTTTTATATTTTCACTCCTTGATAAAAAAACCATAATTCGTCATGTTTGTTTTATCCTGTTTTTTTATTATTTGTTATCCTAACATTGTGATATAGATTTTTGTTTTTCTGCCGCTCTCTTGTTGTTATTAATATATCAATTCCTTCTTCTGATGTCGATTTTAACATAAAAAAGACCTTGATATATTTACAGAAAAATGTATTATTACTGCTCTCAAAACCAGTTTCTCTTGCCATCTTCTAAATCTAAACCATAATGTGCATAAAGTGGAAAGAGTTTTGTGATTTCCTTGGATGTGGTAGGAATATCTTATAGCAGCATCGTTAGATTCTTTCAAGGAATGAAGGAAGGAAGCGGCGTAGTTATTACGAAGAACGATAATTATTTAAGGTTTCTAACTTCATAATCTTCTTCTTTTTCTTCCGCTCCATATCGACCCCTTGTTAAACCACTCTTCTGTGATTTGTTTGTGATCTGAGCCTAAGAGCGATTGTACGTTGTACCAGTTATGCGTCTACAAGTAGGCCAGCATATCCGATTTCTGCAATGCTTATTTATTTACTTAGAGTAGCTTCCTAGGGCCTACATCACTCGCCTCTTACGACATGCCTTGTAGGTCGCAGTGGTACTATTCTTTGCTTTCCCTTGCGGGCCCCGGCACACACAGGCGTAACTTGAGAATCTGAACACACGCAAACACTTACACACGCATATACATACATACATCAACCACAAATTATCCAAAGAGTTCAAAGGTGAAGTTTTGACTTCACCGGGATTTCCCCATATACCTCGTCCCTGTCGGCAGGATGACATGCCATCTAATGAGAGCATTGTACAAAACACGAACTCCGTAGCTCCAGCAAAAATCCTAGGGATCTCTTTAAAAAAAATTGCACATACCTTCAGTACGATAGTCAAACGAAAATTATACCACTTCGCCATTGATACCACTTCGCCATTGATACCACTTCTCCATTGATACCACCATTATCGCGCCAATTATACCACCTACAAATTATGATCATTTATATCGACAACAATCTGTAAATGATGACTACATTCTGGTCATGCCAGAAGTGGGAATACATACTGGCTGTATCAGAAGTGAAAGCCCAGCTTGTTTGTACCGCGTTGGATCACGGGTGACAAGCTCCCTGTGAGTGCTGTTCAATTCCGCAGGCTGGCAGAAAAAAACCACAGGTTCTCCAGATTTACAGTGATCGTGGCACCGAACCGAAGAGTTACGATGTCCATGGCACCGAGCCGAAGAGCTAAAAGATTAAGTGCTTCTGGATCGGGAAAAAAAATCAGAAGTGAAACCACATACTAGAAAATGAAATACATACTTGAAGAAGGAGTGATACATTTGAAGAGGGAGCATTGAATTAAGTATCATCTGATGGCCTTTCCTTGGGTAAATCATATCTTACTATTCTTTGTTATAACTACGTGGATGTGGTACTATCTAGTGGTGTTTTCTGTTTGCAAACTCATACCATGAGCACATCACTATAAATGTTGATACGTGTGTATCATTTGGGGTCATCTGTGCTGCTGTATGGCTCGGAAACATGGCAAATCACCAGTTAAATACAAATAAGATTAAGGCCTTTGTTAACGGATGTCTTTGGTGGATTCTCAAACCGAGATGGTATGATAGTGCTGCAAACACAGACCTGTGGATAAGAACCGGATATGAACCCATGGCGACCCAGGTCAAGCGGATAAAAAGGCGACGGGTCGGGCATACCTTACGAAAGAAACAGTAGAGCGTCACTAGACAAGCACTTGAGTGGAACCAGCAAGAAAAACGACAAAGAGGACGCCCTAAACAGACCTGCAGGTGAAATCTTTTTGAGGAACTAAAGAGTGCTCGACTACCCTGGGAGACAATAAAGAAAACAATCAGAGTCCGAGAAGAGTGTCGAACAACTGTTGAGACCCTATGCTCCACGAGAAGCTGAGAGGAATAAGTGAATAAGTCACCCTTTGGGGTTTGAAAAAGTAAAAAATATCACGAGAACAGGTAAGAAATATACGCATCTTTCTTATAACATCCATTGTAATTTCATTGAGAATTGAACCCCTTACCTCTACATCACATAGACCCCCAAAAGACCATTTATAGGAAACTAACCACTTGTACAAAAGGTTGAGGTTGTGGAAATATTAGAAGCAGTGACTAACGAACCTTGGCATATTTCATTATTTCTGACAGATCGACTAGAAAAACCATTCACCAAAAGCATTTCTCATGTCATTATTTTAACGTTTGTGATGAGAATAAAACAATTCTGAAAACAACCCTTACATCACTACTCTATTGTTCCCAAACCTCATGTACGGAGTTAATATTCTCCTACCCCGCAGAGAGAATCTAAATGCAAACAGTAACTATAGAAAGATGGTCGTTTTGTGATATTGATTTCTCGTAACGTTCATCTCATTCAATGAGTCATGGACTATTCTTGTTCTCTGAAGACTCAACAATTACGACCTTTGTCTTCCCTGTTATTTAGCCTTTATTTCAGTGGGATTGCTATCTACAGTTAACGTACAACAAACCGACAACTAAAGTCTGCATTCATTCATGTCCATTTATAAAATATAACTATATATTCCTCTCTTACCGTTAAAAGTTGCATAGGGCCTGCAAGTAATTTTTCTATACCGCTCTATCCTGGGCAACTCGTTCAATTTCTTCCATGGAATTGAGACCGATATTTTTTGCCTCTCTCAGTAAAGTAAGAACCTTTCATCTCATGGTATATAGGTCAATGCAGTGTTAGGCCTGTATTTTCATTGACCGTCGGACACGATGGTGATGTGGTCAGCATCACGCCGGCCGCCTTTACTTTCCCAGAGCATGTCTGGTACCCAGTTGAGGCTCGGTCGACCTGAGAGCCGTCGCGGTCGGGAAAAATTCCACGCGCATTGCGAGAGCTGAACCCAGACCACCAGCCTTGCGAAGCGAGTTCACTAACAACTACGCTACAGCGGCTCCAGTAAAGTACGTCTCAGGGATTAACTATGCCGTCCTCTCTTTTTTGAACACTTTTCATCCCATTTCAATGCCTGTTTTGGTATTCTTTGTTCATTTCTTTTCAAGGTGTGTCCAACATATCTCCATCTTCTCCGTCATATAACAGTTGCTACTAGTGGTTGATCAAATATTTCTTCTCAAGGTATGCCCAATATATCTCCATCTTCTCCGTCTTATAACAGTTGTTACTAGTGGTTGACCAGACATTTCTCTGATTTCATCACTTCTACTTGATAAAATCTTCTATCCCTTAGTAATGAAATCAATTTTTAGCAAAGAAATGCCCTTTCCACCCAAGTCGAAATATTCTTTAGTTATATCAAAACGTACTGGCTTGTTTATTTTATCTTATCTTGATCATATTGTCTGAGGTTGTCCCTGGAAACGGACTGTTTATATTTTGAAAAAGTAATCTTCATTTTCTGTTTCACTTAACACGGTTGTCCTGGAGACATTGAGATGAAGGATTCTATTTTCAGTTTCCGCTTTAAAAACAAAAATATCCTGAGAGTGTAATTGACTCCTGAGACTGTCTAGTCTATGTCTTGCTTTGCTTCATTCTAGTTTCTTGGTATATGAAGATTGAAGAGTAGTTTTCCAGATGGCATAAAGATATGGTCACGCATTTATGCCACGGCAGTGTTTTCTTCTCATTTTTATGATAGGAGGTAATTCTACATAGAAAGCATTGGTTATTGGTTACTAAACTGACGTCATTGCACTCCGGCAGACTCATAGGTGCTCAGTCTCCCCCAACAGATATCGAAGAGTATGTATACTGATGGCTCCCATGGCTCGCTGATTACACACATCTCACTCTGCCTCTCAGTCATCCAGTTCGACTTGTACAACGGATAACTCCAAACTGCATAAATCGCTTGATCGATTCAACATCGATTTTAGTGTCCTCATCCAACAGACAGTTGCGAATAGAAAGGAGGTAGTTTATTGTAATAGGTAGTTCTTTATATAAAGGAGATAGTTCTTCATATAAAGGAGATAGTTCTTTATATAAAGGAGATAGTTCTTTATATAAAGGAGATAGTTCTTCATATAAAGGAGATAGTTCTTCATATAAAGGAGATAGTTCTTCATATAAAGGAGATAGTTCTTCATATAAAGGAGATAGTTCTTCATATATTTAAAAGGGGATAGTTCTTCGTTAGTTCACATCTCAAACAATTCGTTCTTTTTTATTTTTCGAAATTTCGATATTTCGATATTTCGATATTTCTTGACAATCGTGAAAAGTCGTAAACTTGTGTGGTTCGGGCATATTCGCTGCCGTACATAAGTATTGGATAAATATAGCACTGGAGTACTCGTTTTGGCAGTGTCATTGTTGTTAGTGAATTCACGCATAGTGTGTTTTTCATTTTCATAAATGCTGCTCTCGCTTGAGCTATTCTACTCCTAATCTCTGTTTTACATCTTCCATCTGATGTTAGAAATATTCCCAGATACTTGAATCGATGGACTTGTTGCAGTGTTGTGTTATTTATTTTGATGTTTCCTGTTTCTTGGAGACAAACATAACCTCTTATTTATAGTCATTCTTAATCATTTTTTTTCACTTTCTCTCACTAATATGCTATCAGTCTTGTAGATCGTGTTCATTTGTAGCTATGAGAATTGGGTCATCAGCGTATCTTAGATAGTTCATATTTTGTCGCCGACCCTTACTCCTGCCTTTTCCATTTACGATATGTTTACTAAATATATATTTAAAAAAAAAAGATAATAGAAAAAAACAGAACAATTTTGACTAACAAAAATCAAGAAACATTTTCTAGTTTTCCAAAACTAACAATCACTTGACGTGTCACTTTCCACATACAACTGTGGAACATGAACAACAGACACATGAATTACAATATTATATATTTACTTAATTACTTATTCCTCTCTCGTGGAGCATAGGGCCTCATCAGTTGCTCACCACTCTTCTCTCGATCTCTGGCTTTTTTCTTTATGGTCTCCCAGGACAATCGAGCACTCTTCAGTTCCTCAAACAGACTTCGTCTCCAGCTCTGTTTAGGGTGTCCTATTTTTCGTTTTCCTTTGCGGGTTCCACGCAAGTGCTTGTCTAGTAACAACAGTATTATCGAAGTTGGAAAAATAAATCATTATTCCGCCCCCTCCTCCCCCACTCTTCAGATCTTCAGATCTGATCTGATCTAGTCTGACCACTTCAGATCAGTAGGCTTTATACATCCCGCAAGCAAATGTGGAATATATATATATTTACATGTTACATAACAATAGTATATGTTCTTATAGAAGGTGTTTGTAAAGTCTCACTACACTTCATATGTAGAACAAATGTGAAAAACAAAGTACATGACGTCATCAAAAAAGTGTTTCATAGTTAATGTGGTACAATATTCAGTGAACGACTTGTCTCATGGGGGTAATTCTTTTCACTCAAGCCACAATGATGTTTTCAACTGAAGAAAGAATATTGGACAATAGGAAGGAACGTGTACAGACATATCTTGAAGCCCGTGGTGGATATTTCCAACATCTGCTATAATGAATATTTCATTTGTTCTTTCTAGTTTACCAAGAACAAGAGTAGACCATAGCAGTAACTATTGTGACTAATTTCACTACTCTGTTTAGCACATTTTTTAATGACGTCGTTAACTTTATTTTCAATCTGACTATATATGAAGTGCTGTGAGACTTTACATACACCTTGTATCTAAATTCCATCATATAAATGTATTCAATATTCTAGCAAATAGTTTACCACATATTCATATATCATACCCTAGTTTCTTACATAACCGAAAACTGTACTATTTGAAACTGTCTCATCATCATCATTAGGTGCCGTGCTGGCTGGCGTGAAGATCATTGATCTTCACAAAGCTCTCACCCTTGTATTTCGTATTATCTCAGATATTGACGACCTGCCATGCCATGCAGTCAGACTGCCTTATTTTTTATCTATGTCTTCTTCTATCTCGTCTCCCCTCGATTTTCCCGGTTGTCACAATGTATTCTAGATCTCTCTTTCTTATTACATGCCTGAAAAATGATGATTTCCTCTTTCTTATATTGATGATAAGCTTTATTTGCGTCTTGACCCCATTCAACACCTCCACATTAGTCATTTTACAGCCCATGGATTCTCATCATTCTTCTGTAAAACCACATCTATGTGGTCTCCAGAGATTTTACTATCTGTTTTTTGTGGTTTTTCCTGATCCAGAAGCACTTGAGCTTTCAGCTCTTCGGTTCGTTGCCATGGACATCGTAACCCTTGGTTGCGTGTCACGAACACTGTAAACCTGGAGAACCTGTGGCTTTTCTGCCAGCCCGCGGAATTGAGCCCGCACTGACAGTGAGCTTGTCACCCGTCGTCCAACGCGCTACGAACACGCTGGGCAGGCGGGCATCTGTTTGTTTATTGTCCATGACACGCATCCGTATGTCAGTATTTACTAGCTGAAACTATTACCCTCAAAACTATGATGTAATTATAATTGCATTTTACACAGCGGTGGTGTTAGTCTGAACAGTTGAGCATTGACAATAACACATTTAATATTTGGAAGCCAGATTGTCAGTTCTGTTCGGTAGCATGACCAGATATCAGCAATCATTCTCAATCTTCCACGTTCATGTTTCAAAATCTGATACATGATTTCGTTACCCATGGCAACAAACAGCCAATGAAGACATATTGTCATAGTCTAAGACGCGGTGAGAAAATGATTGAGAAGACTGTAAATATCCCCATGAAGTGAATTAATGATAAATGTCTTTTGGTTTAGTGATGATGTGTACTTTCATTCAATAATATAACGGTTCCTTGCTCCCAGGACAGTTCGGAAAATGTCTCTATCATATGCGAGGTGTCATTATCTGATGCATCTATTTGCAGTTCTTCTAACAATCTTTCATCCGTCTTCTTCTTGATCGTATATTCTTTTTTTTTTGTTCTTTGATGTATACCATTCTTTGACTGAGAAGGACGAGAAATATCGGGCTCAATTTCATAGAGTAGGTTCAGGGAGTTGAGTTGTCTAGGATCGCCCGAGTAGATACCGGGGCCCACATTTAGGGTGTACAGAATAGAACCACTGTTACCTGCCAAGCATGTCGTAAGAGGCGACTAAGGAGGTTTGGTGGAAATCGGATGCACGTGTCCGCTAGGAATGCTAACCCGAAACAAATGCTTGCAGAAAATGGATGGACGAGACCGTAAGGCGCATAACATGGCGCAACGACCCCTCACAATGAGGAATGGGATAACGGATTCTATGGTCGCCAATCTGTTTCGGAGATTTAGCCACGCAGTAAGAATGTCAGATCTACCATCACGGGGGTGGCCAAAACTTACTGCGGGAAGAGGTCGGCACAAACGGGAAGCAGAAATCATATAAATTATATCCTACAGAACTGCCCCCAGTATGCAGACTTAAGAAGAAAGAGGTGGCCCACTTACACCAGCGTCCAAGACAAACTGTATGGCGTGGCTGATAATCTGAGGCAGACGGTTGCCTTTATTAGAGAATCCGAAATCCCAATCTAGTGAGAACGCAGAAGAAGAAGTTGCATAGGATAGAGCGGTATGGAGAAATTTATTGCCGGTCTAATGTAGTATTTAAATGTTTGAGAGGAACATAATAATACACTTCCATAGTTTTGTTTTTCCAAGGCTTGATTATGTTGCTTCTTCTTCTTCCCTCATCGCTCCTAGGAGGCATATGTCGCAACTAAGGCATCCTAGGCTATACTATTCAATGCCTTCTTTTCCAGAACTCCCAACTCTCTTCCCATTTTCTTGCATTCCGTCTCCAACTCCCGTCCCCATGTATTCCTGGGTCTTCCCTTGCTTCTGCTACCCTGGGGGTTCCATCATATTGCCTATCTCGTGATGTTGATGATATTTAATGTGGCCACAATTCATCCCATTTCGTTGTGCTTTTTTTTTCAAAGCTGTATAGAGTCAAGTGCCTGGAAGAAGAGCAAGAGGAAGACCTAGAAGACGATGGATGCAGAATGTCATTGACGATCTGAGAATGACTGCTGCTGACGCCGGGCAACTTGCACAGAACAGAGAGTTTTCAGGATAGCTGTCATAGGAGCCAAGTTTCAGAAGTGACACGCTACTTGATAATGATGTTGATAGAGCTGATATTGCCATGTGGAAACGCGTCATGAACAATAAGCAAAGAGACAGCAGCATCTCTAAAGGTCACAGAGATGTAGTTTTTGCAGGATCATTTTTATAATCCCATGAACTTCTCAAATGATTACTGATGATCCTCTAAAAGAGGTCAGTGTACAGAACAAAAATGTATGTGCGTGTGTGTGTCTTTTCGAAATCTTTACCATAATTCCCGACAGGCTATATACCTAAAATTTGGCACTTGTATAATTTCCATAAAGTCATCATCATCATCATCATCATCAAGTGCCGTACCAGCTGGTGTAGGCGATCATGGATCTTCTCAAATCTCTGTCCCTTGTATTTGCTATCAACTCAGATGTTGACGCTCTACCAAGTCAGGATATCCAAAATTTTCTCTCTATGTCATCTTCTATCTCATCTACCCTCGATTTTACCGGTTGCCACAACGTGTTCTAAACCTACCTCTCAGCTAACATGTCCAAAGTGATGACTGCCTATTTCTTATATTGATAGTAAGCTTTCTCTGTGTCTTGTCCTTATTTAATACCTCCATATTAGTCATTTTAGCAGTCTATTTCGATTCTCATCATTCTTCTTTAGAACTACATCTCTGTGGGCACCAGAGATTGTTCTATCTGTTTGTTTATTGTCCATGCATGAGATCCGTTTACATCCGTATGAAAGAGAGGCGACCACCTTGTCTCTACGCTACAAAGAGCGCCCCCGCCCACTAACAAGTTTGAACGAATGCTAAATAAACAAATGCGAAATGGTTAACAAAAGTTGGCACAGATTTAAAAAAAAAATTTTAAAACAATGACAAGGGAGAATTGGGCATCAATTTGTGAAATCGGACATTTTAAAACCCCATATTCGCTTATTACCCTTGGGAAAATAGAAACAAGTGAAGCCCTAAAATGATATGAAGAGAATGAAGTGTACCAACGCTGAGGAATGATGATGTGGTCGATAACTGTACCAGAGACGATATACATAGATGGTCTATTTAATCTTTACAGATAGTCATTGGACAAGTGTGTAACTGTGACTACTTCTGAGTTTACGCTTGTTTCTTTTGCCATCAAGCTCATCCATCAATTTTCTCTTGCCATCAAGCTCATTCTTCAATTTTCTCTTGCCATCAAGCTCATCCCCCCCAATTTTCTCTTGCCATCTAGCGCATCCTCCAATTTTCTCTTGCCATCTAGCTCATCCTTCAATTTTCTCTTACCCTCAAGCTCATCCCCCAATTTTCGCTTACCCTCAAGCTCATCCCCCAATTTTCTCTTGCCATCAAGCTCATTCTTCAATTTTCTCTTCAAATCATTCTGCAAATCTGCGTAATGGTGTTTTCCATATATTTTTTTTTTCTTTGAGTCCGACCTGGAAGTGCCACAACAAGTGGATACAGTTGGACATGTAAACTCCTAACGTTGTCACTCTTTTGAATGAAAGCTGCTCGCAGTTTGTTTCAGAGTGTTTTATTGTGCCATTTGGCGTTTTTTAAGGTGTCCGCGTTTTGGCAGCGATTATGTTGACACAACACTTTGATCTTTGCTAAAAGTCTGAGACTCAACCATCAGCTAGTTTTTTCCTATTTCTTGGTGCCAATAAAATAGTTTTTCATTCAGACCTTGTAGATATCTTTATATCTGAGCAGTGTCTTGCTGGGATGCGCGGCTATTTACCATTCGACTGTTATAAAGAAATAAATTTATCAAGTAAATTCTGTAAGACATACATTAGTAAAATGCGGTTGTACCACGAATCGTTTTATATCTTTATATTGTACCTTGCGACCTCATGGTTTCAACGCACTACATTCATAGGTTTCCTAATAAGGTCTCTTCTCATTCTCCATATTCTATATGTCTTCTTCTTCTTTTGTCGTCACACTGCTACCGGGCTGTTGCCCAGTGTCGTGGTTTTCTGTTTTTGTCTTGCGCTGTTCTGGTGGCTTGTGTGATTGTTATCTTTGCTCTTTCACAGGATTCTATATGTGTATATGTTAAATATATATGTTTGGTATATATGTGATTATTTTTGTTTATTTTCTTTTATTTTTACTTCTATTTTGTTGATTTTTATTTCGTTTTTCGTTTTTAGTCACATATTTTTATTTTAGGACCGTAAGGGATTTATTGTTTGATTCTATATGTTGTGTACCGTATAGGAAGTGAATCTCTTCACGTATGTTGTATACGTACTTGATAAAGACCTTTTGGTTGAAACGTTGCTGTGTATTGTTATTGTTTTTGTACTTTGTAAAACTACAGTACTTTGTTTGTATGCGTTTCGTCGTTGCTACATAGTTTTACTGCAGTCTTTTCTAAAAACGATAACACTATGACTCATAATGACTAGTTATGAATATTCCTACCTGGTATGAAGGTTCAGACTAATATTTGCGTGAATCCCTCGTTCTAAGCACTTGAGATTTCAGCTCTTCGGCTCGGTGCCATGGACATCGTAACCCTTCGGCTCGGTGCCACAAACACCGTAAATCTGGAAAACCTGTGACTTTTCTGCCAGCCCGCAAAATTGAACAGCACTCACAGGGGGCTTGTCACCCGTCGCCCAACGCACAACGAACACGCTGGGCAGCGCGGGCTTCTGTACCTGATAAAGACGTATTGAAGGAAACGTCAATTAAATATTGTTCTTATTCGCTGCGAATTTTTTTTTTTGTTCTGAACGGAATTTTTTTTTACCTCCAAAAATAATGCACACATCATCATCTATTAACTTGTTCTGAGCAGAACTTTGCCAACCTAACAGTCCTTGTTTGCCAACCTAACAGTCTGTTTGCCAACTAAAGTCCTGTTTGCCAACCTAACAGTCCTTCAGAATGTTTTTCTCTCTCATAGGTCAGATGTCCTGGCTCTGCAGTCGTCCTGCTTAAATCATCAGTTACATCCTGAATCCATCATCTCCGTGGTCTTCCTATTCTCCGTTGTGCCGTACATACACACATACACATACATACATACATACACACATACATACATACACGTACACACACACATATATATGGGAGAACTGGTCGTAGGCTGATTGAGCGCGGTTTTCCAGAGATCCCTGATCTCAGTGTAGTTAAAATCGAGTTTCTGATCCTATCGGATACAGACAAAAGAAAGTGGTACAGCCATCAATTTAAGGCGGAGACCCACCCAGATTTAATCGAAAATGGATATTCTCAAATTATAAACAAAATTGTACTTTTAATGTTTATCAGTCTTTCTAGTTTGATATTCTTTTTGAATTATGTGTTTATCTTTAATAGTTTATAAGTTATTGGTGTTCAATGAAGGTGGGTGTGTTCCCAAAAATGACAGATTTTTGGTCCCAAAATATACTCTTTAGCTACCCATCAAATTATTCACCAAATAATTATTACTCCCGAAAGAAAACTTGTACAATGAGCTGTCCTTTTAATCTCACTTGAATAATCTCCATTGAATAAGCATCATGGCAGTGAATTAACCTACCAAGATTAATTATGTGTTTGAAACTGAAAGTTAATTTGTTGAATTACGTGATTATATTTGAAATATTTGTGATAGTTATGTCTTCCGACACAAAATTCAATAAACGCTTATTAAAGCAGCGTAAATTTCATGGGAATCAACATACATCTGAACTAAATCAGTGCCTAGCAATTATCGATAATCTTACGACGTCCATTTCGGAGTCAGAAATTGTTCATAGTTCGACAACATTGATGCAGACTGAATGTTTTGATATTGAAATGCAACAAAATGCCACGCCCTTTTCAGAATCATAGCAGAAACTTTTGGACATTAGCAACCTAACACATGATTCTGATGTGGATATGTTAGTGCCATGTTCTGATACAGATGTATTGTAAACAATCACCACACTCCCAGTGATAAGGAAGTTAGTAAGGGTACTAGTTTGCTTGAGGGGCACAGAATTGTTGACATAGGTCTTCTAAATCAGAACCTTGTTAAAAAATTGGTATGTGCATTTTGTCAAAGTGCTGTAGAGTTAATTGAAGTAAAGAAGAAAGGACTTGGCAGTGACTTTCTATTTCATTGTAAAAATATAAACTGCAATGAACATAAACCTTTCCCTTCAAGTAGTCAGCTCTCAGTAGGAAATGCAAAGATAAATCTTATCAATAGACGAGCAGCTTTTGCAATGCGCTGTATTGGCTGCAGTCACATCGACTTGCAAACTTTCTGTGGCGTAATGGATTTACCACCCCCCAGTAGGACACAGTAGCAAAGATATTATATTGAAAGGATTGGAGAATGCTGCTACTAGAGCACAACATTATTAGTATGAGAAATGCTTCTGTTCAAGAGTTTGAAAGCGCAGAAGGGGGTGACAACATGTTCCGCGACATCGATGTATCGTGTGATGGTACCTGGATGACTAGAGGTCATACATCTAATGTTGGTACCACAACTGTTATTGGTCTGCAAACTGGAAAGGTACTCGATACTCATACAAAGAGTAAAATTGCAAATCTTTCAGTACTGGAAGAAACAAGACCAAAACACAGACGGATATTCAACCTGGACATTTTATGAATAAATTTGTGCTGAAAAAGACATTCTCCGCATTAAAAAATCCCAAATACAGATGAAAGTTGCTTCTTTTGAAGCAAGAAGAGCTAGGAGACGAAGGCGCCTTGTCGTGAATGAAGAACAGACAGAAAAAGAGGATCAGCCATATCTTCCTGGGGGATATTGAGCTCTCATCAGGTAGGGATTAAAAATTTTTTTAAACAAAACCCTTTCACGAAAATCAGGCATGTTACTCATCGTGTCGGTGATATTTGCTACAATTTTAAAGCTAGAGTTATCAAATTTGAAATACATATAGCCAATACTATCCTTTATAGCGTGAACCTCCACTTTTTTTTCTAAGTGGTATATAAACAGAGATATTGCTGTTCTAAGTTGAAAATTTTTGCTATTTAGAAGGATTATATTGCAAGAGTCATATTTACAAAACCGATTATGTTATATATTTTTTTGGAGGTTCACGCTATAATTATAGGTGTTATGTACATCATATGCTGGTTTGGTATTCTTAGCACTTCTTATGTTAGTGAAATCCTCCGCACGATGCAAGGGGGATTTTGCTTTAAATTATTTTTCATAACTTCATGATAATATTTTTTATAAATCAATAATTTAAATGTGCAGACTAAACTGTGTTTATCACCAAGAACATTATCTTATACAACATGTGGCCAAATCTTATGACAACATGTGGCCAAATCTTATGACAACATGTGGCCAAATCTTATGACAACATGTGGCCAAATCTTATGACAACATGTTGTTAGTTTACACTGTGAATTTGAAAATGTGGATAACTCATGAACATGTGGCAGTCTATGCAACTTCAATACTGACAACAGGCCATGCAGTGAAACATTGAAACTTATGAAACATTGGAAACTTATGAAACTGTGAAACTTATTGAAACATGTGGAAACTTTTGAAACATGTTGGCTCTTATGACAACATGTGGAAACTTATTGAAACTTGTTGAGCTTTTGAAACATGTTTGTTAGTTTTTTTTGTGAACTTTTGGGAAACTCATGTTTGGAGCTTTGACTTGAACTAGAAACCTTGGTTGAAACTTATTGAACTTATTGAAACTTATTGAAACTTGTTGAAACTTATTGAAACTTATTGAAACTTATTGAAACTTATTGAAACTTATTGAAACTTATTGAAACTTATTGAAACTTATTGAAACTTTTGAAACCTGATGACGAAGCTTGATTTGTATGAAATAATTAAGGCTGCTGTTGATCGTTGAGAGAAACTTGAAGACCTGAAGCTTATGCCCAGTTGTGGTGACAATAAATTAAGCATGACCAGAGATCTTGAAGAAGAAATACTGAAGACCTTTAGCTTCGAGCTTGTTGCAAATATTGAAGGCATGACAGAGACGTTGAAGAAGACTATGAAGACCTGAATGTCGCAGCTTGTGTGAAGTAAATTGAAGGCATGAAGAGACTTGATGGAAACCTGAAGACCTGAAGCTTGCAGCTTGTGTGCACATAAATTAAGCTTATGAGAGATTGTTGAAAAGAAACTTTGACTGAAGCTTGATTTGGCACAGTAAAATTAAGCTCATGAAGAGATCGTTGAGAAGAAACCTGACAGACCTGAAGCTGTCCGCCCAGTTTGTGGTCCACAGTAAATTAAGCGCATGACCAGAGATCGTTGAAGAAACTTGTTAAGATTAAAGGGTTTTAAAGCCGAAGGAATGACTTCACTGCACCGGGTTTTACCCTATATGGCTCGGCCCCTCGCCGCAGAAAGGGCACTCCATCTGCAGAGAGTATTGCATAAAGCACGAAATCCGTAGCTCCAGAAACGATCCTAGGGGTCTCTGGAAAGAAACTGCACTCGTGAACAGAACGGCGAGGTCCCGGGTTCGAACCCGCGACCTTCGACTCACAACTTGTTAAGATTAGACTGCAAAGCAGCTGCCGGGAAAATTCATTAAAAATTATTTTAAAATAAAATTTCTGCAAACAAGAAATGTCATCATTTTTAAAATTAAAATCGGGACTCTCGCCAGTGCTACGGAGATCGTGCACTGTCGCTGAAATCGTCATGTGTAAGAAATAAATGTAATTTATTCAGCGAAGTGCAATTATGATGTACCCATCATTCAATCACTAAATCAATCAATCAATCAATCAAGACTTGGTTTCTCGGTTGAATCTAGCATGCTATGAATTAAAAATGCTTTAATCCACTATAAATCTAACTTAGATATTTTCTGATCCTTGTGTATTCTGATGTTCCATCTTCGTCCTCATAATTTGACTTCCTGATTATTCCAAGCGAGTGTCAAGACTTCCGGAAGCTCAGAAAATCCCGGAAATGAAAATGGAACAAATGACGATTTGGAATATTTCTGTGAGATTGTATGGATGGGTATCACCATAAATTTAATGTGATCTGAATTAAGAAATTGGAAGCTAATTTATTTTGGTTCTATATATATCCACACTATTCTAGAGGGTTGACAGTTGTAGATAACTGGACAGTGTCAGTTTGGGGAAAAGTAGTAGGAGAAATAATAGTAATAAAACATAACCGGGAACCTCGCCGGTGCTACGAAATTTGTCAGTGAGATATTCTTGTGAAGAAAGAATCGGAGAACACATGGTTACTCATCGAAGTGCAATTATGATGGTCCTATCAATCAATCGATCAATCAATCAATCAAACACTAGATAACAATACGTATATACATACAAAGCAACACAAGAAGAACAATCGATATAAGAAACAAGACATAACAGAGTTAAAGTATAACAATAAATATCAAGAAAAGAACTCTTTCTACCTCGTGGTATATAGTCAATACAGTGTTAGGCCTGTATTTTTATGACCGTCGGACACGATGGGTGATGTGGTCAACATCACGCCGGTCGCCTTTACTTTCCTAGAGCATATCTGGTACCCAGTTGAGGCTGGGTCGACCTGAAAGCCGTCGCGGTCAGGAAAAATTCCACGCGCATTGTGGGAGCTGAACCCAGACCACCAGCCTTGCGAAGCGAGTTCACTAACAACTACACTACAACGGCTCTCAAACAATAAATATAACAGAGACTAGATATAACAATAAGTTTAGGCAGAAACAAAGGTAGGGGTGGTTTCTGGATCATTGAGACAGCGCGTTCATATCACGCACCCTTTGTTCTACGATCAGTGCCAGCGTAGTGCTATTAGAATATTATCAAATCGTCCTGATATCAGAACATGTGAGATAAAGTTCCTAGTCTTATCGGAGAAGAACGATAAAACGTAGGTTCCTGTGTTTAACTTAGTACGTATACTAATATTTGGTAGTTGACAACCGATAAGAACACGCTGGTAATCAACTTTCATGAAAAAACATTGTTAATGCTAATCAGCAAACACTAGCAGTAGACAAGATCACACTATTATCAATAGACAAGATCACAACATTACCAATAGACAAGATCACAACATTACCAATAGACAAGATCACAACATTACCAATAGACAAGACCGCAACATTACCAATAGACAAGATCACAACATTACCAATAGACAAGATCACAACATTACCAATAGACAAGATCACAACATTACCAATAGACAAGATCACAACATTACCAATAGACAAGATCACAACATTACCAATAGACAAGATCACAACATTACCAATAGACAAGACCACAACATTACCAATAGACAAGATCACAACATTACCAATAGACAAGACCTTTATACTGCCATATTCGGATTGAGCTGTCTGCAACAGATCCCCAAGAATTAACAAACACCTACACGGCAGACATCTCTACAGCAAACACCTCCACGGCAGACATCTCTACAGCAAACACCTCCACGGCAGACATCTCTACAGCAAACACCTCCACGGCAGACATCTCTACAGCAAACACCTCCACGGCAGACATCTCTACAGCAAACACCTCAACAGCAAACGCCTCAACAGCAAACGCCTCTACAGCAGACGCCTCTACAGCAAACGCCTCAACAGCAAACGCCTCTACAGCAAACGCTTCAACAGCAAACGCCTCTACAGCAAACGCCTCCACAGCAAACGCCTCAACAGCAAACGCCTCTACAGCAGACGCCTCGACAGCAAACGCCTCAACAGCAAACGCCTCAACAGCAAACGCCTCAACAGCAAACGCCTCAACAGCAAACGCCTCAACAGCAAACACCTCAACAGCAAACGCCTCAACAGCAAACGCCTCAACAGCAAACGCCTCAACAGCAAACGCCTCAACAGCAAACGCCTCAACAGCAAACACCTCAACAGCAAACGCCTCAACAGCAAACGCCTCAACAGCAAACGCCTCAACAGCAAACGCCTCAACAGCAAACGCCTCAACAGCAAACGCCTCTACAGCAATCACCTCTACAGCAATCACCTCTACAGCAATCACCTCTACAGCAATCACCTCTACAGCAATCACCTCTACAGCAATCACCTCTACAGCAATCACCTCTACAGCAAACACCTCTACAGCAAACACCTCTACAGCAATCACCTCTACAGCAATCACCTCTACAGCAATCACCTCTACAGCAAACACCTCTACAGCAAACACCTCTACAGCAATCACCTCTACAGCAATCACCTCTACAGCAATCACCTCTACAGCAAACATCTCTACAGCCAACGCCTCTACAGCCAACACCTCTGCAGCCACACACCTCTACAGCCAACACCTCTACAGCAATCACCTCTACAGCAATCTTCCATCTTAAATTACAATCATTCTATGTTCTGCTTCTGTTATAATGATTTTTGCCACCTCACAACATTTCACCTGTACACTGACACACCTGAGTTTGATCTGAGCAGCGTTTGTTTTTACCTTGCACTCAATAACCGGGTCAAGGTAAGTTTTATCAACGTATACTACTTCTAAACCTTGCTTGTTCCAGGCGGAATATAGAACAGCACCTGTAGCTCAGAAAGTTTTTCTACTACTGCTAGCATTCATGTTACTCAAATTTTAATTTATATATTTTTTTTCAGTGCACATCACAAACTCATATTTCTCACTCGCTCTTTAAGTGCACATTACAAACTCATATTTCTCACTCGCTCTTTAAGTGCACATTACAAACTCATATTTCTCACTCGCTCTTTAAGTGCACATCACAATTTCATATTTCTTACTCGCTCTTTAAGTGCACATCACAAACTCATATTTCTCACTCACGCTCTAAGTACACATCTCAATCTAATATCTCTCACTCGCTCTTTAAGTGCACATCACAAACACATATTTCTCACTCGCTCTTTAAGTGCACATCACAAACATATTTCTCACTCACTCTTTAAGTGCACATCTCAATCTAATATCTCTCACTCGCTCTTTAAGCGCACATCTGCCCCCTACATTTTCCTTTTACTCTAACTGACCTCCTCATCTTTACTTTCCTCATTCATTATTTCCCATTCTCTCTCTCTCATTGAGGATTTCTCTCTTTGTCTACCAATTAGTCACATTATTTATTTATGCACAATTTTCATGACTTTTTTCGATCTACCACTGTCTTGCCATTGTCTTCTTCAACCGATAGCTTTGTCCTTATCTTTAAGTATAGCTCATTCTGTTTCAACTAATTGTCCCACTACATTTGCTCACCTGTGTGAATTACTCTCTTGTGTTAACAACTTACCTGTGTGTGCTGCTCACCTGTGAGAGCTGCCTAACTGTGGTAGCTGCCTAACTGTGGGAGCTGCCCACCTGTGCGAGCTGCCTAACTGTGGTAGCTGCCCACCTGTGAGAGCTGCCCACATGTGCGAGCTGCCCACCTGTGCGAGCTGCCTAACTGTGGTAGCTGCCCACCTGTGGGAGCTGCCCATCTCTGGGAGCTGCCCATCTCTGGGAGCTGCCCACCTGTGTGTACTACTCACTAGTGTGTACTACCAAGATGTGTGTACTACCCAACTGTGTGACCTACCAAACTGTGTGTGCTACTCACCTGTGTTAATTACTCACCTGTGTGAACTACTCACCTGTGTGAATTACTCACCTGTGTGAACCACTCACCTGTGTGAACTACTCACCTGAACTAAATATAACAGAGCAGATAGCGAGAGAGATAGCAAACAAGGAACAAGACTAATTACTTGGACCATACCTTTTTACCTGCACAAAGTTAAAAAAACCGAACATCTCAACTGGAGATAATTAGGTCAACAGGTGATGCGTTAAACTATTCTGTAAGTTGACCACCACAAATACCTGCTTTAGTCACATCAACACAAGGTTTACAAGAAATAAGTATTGAATT
The DNA here is from genome assembly GCA_020796225.1 of Arion vulgaris. Taxonomy (NCBI): domain Eukaryota; kingdom Metazoa; phylum Mollusca; class Gastropoda; order Stylommatophora; family Arionidae; genus Arion; species Arion vulgaris. Next base: position 35,285,466 of record CM036769.1, on the reverse strand, counting down.
AAAAATAAAATAGCGATCAACAAACCTGTGGTTTTTATTGTTGTTTCCCGATCCAGAAACACTTGAGCTTTTCAGCGCTTCAGCTCGGTGCCATGGACATCGTAACCCTTCGGTTCGGTGCCACGAACACCGTAAATCTGGAGAACTTATGACTTTTCTGCCAGCCCGTGGAATTGAATGGCACTCACAGAGGGCTTGTCACCCGTCGTTCAACGCGCTACGAACACGATGGGCAGGCGGGCAACAAACCTGTTAAATTAAAAGAGAAGATAAACAATGAAGCTGTATATCATCGTCTTTGTAAAATCTACACTGGGGACGACCAAAACGAAGGTGGCAGCAGGACATTAAAGAAAACGGAAACATGACGCTGGAAGAGGCGAGAGAACTTGCTAGGGACAGAGAGTTTTCCAGGCGGGCTGTGATGAAAGCAACGTTACGCAAGGGACATGTTACTACTTGACTTGACAATCTATACATAAAAAAGACAAACTTGTTGATATGTTTGTACGTGTATGTGCTTGCGTGTCAGTCCGAAATGTTTACCATATTCCCAGGCATGCTCGGCAGTGAAATTTGTCATGTTAGCAGCTGCTATAGCGTAGACTGTGTAAAACTAGATTTCTATTACTTCTGTAAATTTAAAAAAAACGAACTAAAACAAATCTCCGCCCCTGTGTTGCCGACTCGCTAGGGAAGCAAAGAATAGTAACACTGCGAACTACAAGGCATGTTGTAAGATGCGACTGAGGTAGTGGCCTAGGGAAGCTAACCTAGTAAATAAAAAACGTCACTGAAATCAGATGTGCTGGCCTACTTGTAGGCGCATAACTGGCACAACGTACAATCGCTCTTAGGCTCGAATCACATACAAATCACAAAGAGTGGTTAACAAGGGGTCGATATGAAGCGTTCAAAGACAAAGAAGGAGAAACAAATCTCCACGTGAGCAAAGAAGATAAATGAAAAGGGAACAATAACAGTAACTCATTGTGCTAACTGCATTTCCTGAAATTGATTGATTGATTGATTGATTGATCAGACCATCATCATTGCACTTTGGTGAGTAACCATATGTGCTTCGATCTCTTCCTTACAAATAAAGATATCACATATCTTCATTCTAATATCGATAATTGAACTGATATGAAAACAAAGATCAGAATACTAAGAGCATGCATATTCCCAGTGGCAACGTATGGATGTGAAGCATGGACATTTAACAAGGCAGTGGCAAAACATATATGTGCTTTTGAATATAAGTGTTACAGAAGAGTCCAGTGTAATATCATGGACAGAGAAGAGAACAAATATATATACCCAATAAGAACTCAACATCATAGAAAACTACAGGGTGTTCAAGATTAAAGCAGCCCCATTGACAAATCGAAAGTTGCCAGATAATCTATCGCGTTATGTTTATGTACTATTTAAACCGGTTCTGACTAGCTCGTTTTACGTCACATTTGTTCATCGCCCCTTCCCGCACTACAATTACATACCGTCACATAACCTTGACCTATACTACGTCATAACTGAACCTTCTCATTTTCATACATATATGCCAGATTGACTCCATTCACAGGCTGCTATTATCTTGAACACCCTGTAGTTCATGCTACAAATAAGAGAATATGAAAATTGCAGTATTTTGGACAAAATGTGTAGTCTAAAATGTGTCTAAAGCCGAAGGATTGACTTCATTACGCCGGGTGTGACCTTATATGACTCGGTCCATCTCAGCTGAAATTGTAGCCACCTACCGAGAGAATTGCACAAAGCATAAACTCCGTAGCTCCAGCAATAATCCCACGGGTATCTAAAAATAAATGCACTGCTGAATGGAAAGGCGTGGTCTGGATTCGAACCCACGACATTCAGAACGCAAGGCAAAGGCTTAACAACTTTACCACAGTGAACACTGAGTGTAGTAACATTTGGGAGAAATTGAGGGATAATGTGTTGAGCAACACGTGGGACAAGAGAATGGTTATAAAACAATTAAGACAAAATAAATAATATAGAACAACTCTCACCACTAGCTCATACACGTTTTTTCTTAATCTTAATTTCGTTATTCTCTCTAGAAGTTTCCCAACACGTGTACAAACAAGCTACTCGCCAACAGACAATCAAAACCATTGTATCTGGCAATCAAACAATACTACACTTGTAGTCAGACTGTTAAAGTCCTTGACCTTCTCCCAACTTCTGGCGCACTCACACACACACTAACACACACTACCCACACACATTCTAACGTTTCCATTGTTCTGCACTCTATTTTCACTCGGCACAGTCTCCAGTTTTAGTGTTGTACATTCGGCACGAATGTTTGAACGAGTCAGCAACCTTTGAGTGCGTTTTACGGAGTAGAGATACTTCTGTTTCTTTGTCCGTTTTTCTTGTCCGACTTTTATACAAATTTGTGTTTTTAATTAATTGATTGATAGGGCTATCATCATTGCACTTCGGAGAGTAACCATGTATGCTCCGATCTCTATCAAGCACAGGAAGATATCAGTGACAGTGCACGAACTCCGTTGCACCGGTGAGGGTCCTAATGTAATTGTAGAAGATGGTGAAAATATTTTTAGATTCCCCCAATTTTACTTGTGAAGTGTGCCTAGGCTTTTTAACCTACCCTTCTGGATTGTCAAGGATTCTTTTACGTGATCAAATTGAACACGGTTTATCTACTCTACAGTGCCTACGTTTTATCGTCCGTCTCCGATAGGACCAGAAACTCGGATCTCACCTACACTGATAATCTCGATCTCACTATGGACATGTCCGGAGTGCTATGATGATAGTGCTCATATAACTGATAATCTCGATTTCACTATGGACATGTCTGTAGTGCTATGATGATAGTCCTCATATAACTGATAATCTCGATCTCACTATGGACATGTCCGGAGTGCTATGATGATAGTGCTCATATAACTGATAATCTCGATCTCACTATGGACATGTCCGGAGTGCTATGATGATAGTGCTCATATAACTGATAATCTCGATCTCACTATGGACATGTCTGTAGTGCTATGATGATAGTCTTCATATAACTTATAATCTCGATCTCACTATGGACATGTCCGGAGTGCTATGATGATAGTGCTCATATAACTGATAATCTCGATCTCACTATGGACATGTCCGGAGTGCTATGATGATAGTGCTCATATAACTGACAATCTCGATCTCACTATGGACATGTCTGTAGTGCTATGATGATAGTCCTCATATAACTGATAATCTCGATCTCACTATGGACATGTCCGGAGTGCTATGATGATAGTGCTCATATAACTGACAATCTCGATCTCACTATGGACATGTCTGTAGTGCTATGATGATAGTCTTCATATAACTGATAATCTCGATCTCACTATGGACATGTCTGTAGTGCTATGATGATAGTGCTCATATAACTGATAATCTCGATCTCACTATGGACATGTCTGTAGTGCTATGATGATAGTGCTCATATAACTGATAATCTCGATCTCACTATGGACATGTCTGTAGTGCTATGATGATAGTGCTCATATAACTGATAATCTCGATCTCACTATGGACATGTCTGTAGTGCTATGATGATAGTGCTCATATAACTGATAATCTCGATCTCACTATGGACATGTCTGTAGTGCTATGATGATAGTGCTCATATAACTGATAATCTCGATCTCACTATGGACATGTCTGTAGTGCTATGATGATAGTCCTCATATAACTGATAATCTCGATCTCACTATGGACATGTCTGTAGTGCTATGATGATAGTCCTCATATAACTGATAATCTCGATCTCACTATGGACATGTCCGGAGTGCTATGATGATAGTCCTCATATAACTGATAATCTCGATCTCACTATGGACATGTCCGGAGTGCTATGATGATAGTCCTCATATAACTGATAATCTCGATCTCACCTACACTGATATGAGGGATCTCAAGAAAAATATCAAGATAGCTCCACAAGGAATCGAACCGTGTACATTTGGAACGAGAGGCGGGCATCTAACCTCTACACCACAGATTTCACTTAAATGTATACTAAATTTTTATCTTATCATTCAGTAACTTTTTCTTATCCAAATGAAGATAAATTCCGTGAAGTATGTAAAATGATAATTTAACCAAGATTGATTTCTATAGTGTGTTCTTGGATAATTAATAGCATTTATATAATTTATAATGAAGCTCTCAGTGGTGAAGTGGCAAAGACGTTCGCCTGTTGATCTGAAGGATGTAGGTTCGAATCCGGACCGAGTCACATGGGCATTTATTTTCTGACACTCTCAGAAATGACGTGCCACCTGCCGAGAATATTGCACAAAGCATAAACTCCGTAGATCCGGCAACAATCCTAGAAATCTTTAAAAAATGCACTCGTGAACAAAATGGCATAGTCCAGATTGGAAACCCCAACCTTTGGAACACAAGAAAAATGACCTAAGGCGGGAGACCCACCCAGAACAAGGATTGTCTTTTTAAATATTAACAGAAAAAAACTTACAAACATATTATCATACAATTTGGCTACAAGTTACAAAAGACATAGTTTATTATGATAAATAAGGTTTTTTCTTTTTTTCTCGATCCAGCAGCGCTTGAGCTTTCAGCTCTTCGGCTCGGTGCTACATCGTAACCCTTCGGTTCGGTGCCACGAACACGGTGAATCTGGGGAACCTGTGGCTTTTCTGCCAGTACGCAGATTTAAACCCGCACTCACATAGGGCTAGTCACCCGCAGTCCAACGCGCTACGAACACGCTGGGCACGCGGGCATTTATTTTCTTTAAAATATATATTAACACCCCACCCCCATCTTTCATCGTGCAGTGGATTTTTACAAATATAATAAGTGCAAAAAATGTCAAACTCACATATGATGTACATATCACCCATAATTATAGCGTGAACCTCAACTTTTTCTCTAAACTATTTATAAGCAGAGATATTGCTGTTCTAATTTGAATGTTTATTTTATAAAAAGGTTTTAAAGCCGAAGGATTGACTTCATTGCACCGGGTTTTATCCCATATGGCTCGGTCCCTTTCCACAGAAATGGCACTCCACCTGTTGAGAGTATTGCACAAAGCACGAACTCCGTAGCTCCGGCAACAATCCTAGGGGACTTTGGAAAAAGTGCACTCGTGAACAGAAGGTCGCGGTCCGGATTCGAACCACGACCTTCGACTGGCAAGGCAAAGGGCTTAGCCACTCAGCCACAGAGACCACCACACGTTTATTTTATTTGGAAGAGTAACATTGGAAAAAACCATTTCTACAAAATCTGTTGATCTAGTATGCGTGATATGTACATCATATGCTAATTTTGGCATTCTTTGCATTTCTTATGTTATTGAAATTCACAGCACGATGAAAGGGGGTTAAAACATATTTTGAAGAAAATTAATTATTTTTCAAGCGAATAATTACAATTTAATTAGCACAGAAACACAGCAACGTAAAAAAACTACAAGAGACATTCTTGATAGAAGAGATGTAAGGAAATACTCGTTGTTGCATTAATTTGCTTCTGTTGTTGCAAACTATTCTCAAGGGATTACGAATTATACACGCTTTGCACAGAGAGTGGAATTTGTACTTTCTACTCCAGGATGATGTTCTTCCTGTCAACTCTTTCTGACATGATGGTTTTCCAGAGCTGTCCGTCAAATCCCAGAAGATTCCTTGGTTCAGTGTGACAATGTAAGACGAATCAGAAGGTGGACAGTGTTATATTCCTCTGAAGTACTCAGTTGAAATGACAAGAGAGTTAGTAAAATAAATTAAATGACAATAAGAAGGAAGAAAACAGAAGAAAGAAAAGTTAGAAAGATAGAAAATTTGAATAGAAAACAAAAGCGAAAAAAAACAAAGCAAAAAAAATATTATTTTTCTTTCTTACATCGTTTTGCTCTAATTTTCCGAGGGCATGCTCGGGGATTGGGGCCGCAGGTGTAATAATGTAAGGATATACAGTGGCGCCAGGGTCAGTGAGCTGGTATTGATCAAGATCCTACCACACCTCCAACTGGTAGCCCTGGTAACAGACTAATGTCTGACTAAGTGGGTAGGGATCAAATGAGAGCTGCTTGGAACTGGTACAAGGGTAGGTGCATACATGCCTGATATGAGATCTGATCACAATATAGACGATGAGAATTTCAGCACATGCGCCTACACGTTTCTCCTGTCCGATAATGAGTCAAAGATGATTCATTATACGAATCAGATGCCCGTGTGGTTACTGGTGCCCAAATTCGGGGTAAATAATAGAACCACTAATACCTATCACATGCCATATACGGCGAAAGTGGGGTTAGGTGAAAATACTCAGCTATAAAATCGCAATCAAGTGCAAGAGAGCTTGCAAGGCCGTGGTTGGGGACCTATGCCTCCTTTGGGGCAAAGGATAGAAGAAGAAGATGCTCGGGGATTGCATTAGGGCCACTTTCCCGAGGCTGACGCCGAGCATGTGCAGGTCACCAGCTTTATTTTTTCTTCACCAGAAAAAAAAACTATTGACGTTACAGATGAAACGAACACGGGAAGGGAAATACTGCTGCCTTGTAGATTGATTGGGGACAATCAAAGGCTAGCGGAGCAAACCGTAAACAAACGTGAACGGGCGGCAAACCAAGGTGTTCATTAAAACGACCGGTTTGCTGGGAAGATGGCGCTCATAAGCCCGGGAGGGCAGGCCGTCTAAGGGTCGCTGCCCTGAAAGAAATAGCAGCCCACTGCCTTGTGGGTCTGGCTGGGGACAGTCAAAGACTAGAGGAAGAAGCGAACCCGCACACAATAGCTGGCTGAAATCGAACACCCCACCGAAGGATAAGCAACTGTGCTCAAATAGGTGCTGAAGGTTGGTGCACGTACATCACGTTCTGATGTTTGGCTGTTTATATATCACAAAGAGAAGGATTAAAACAGGCCTAGAACGATCGAAAGAGAGAGAGAGAACACGGGAAGTTTCTGATAGGAAGCCCTCGCCACGTTTAACCACTCAGCCGCCCACTGTATAGGAAAAACAATTGATAAATTAATGAAGTCAAAAGGGTCCAAAAGCAAAAGATTGACTTCATTGCACCGGGTTTCTCCATATGGCCCGGTCCCTGTCAACAGAAATGACATGCCATCTGTCGAGATCATTTCACAGAGAACGAACTCCACAGCTTCGACAGCAATCCTAGAGATCTTATGAAAAAATTGTACATGTGTCTCGGTTCGAACTCGAATTCACAACATTCAGTACGACAACCAAATAACTTAACCACTTCGCCACTTCGCCACTTCGCCACTTAACCACTTCGCCACTTCGCCACTTCGGCACTTCGCCACTTCGCCACTTCGCCACTTCGGCACTTCGCCACTTCGGCACTTCGCCCCTTCGCCCCTTCGCCACTTCGCCACTTCCCCACTTCGCCACTTAACCACTTCCCCACTTCGCCACTTCGCCATTGAGACCCCCAAATTAAGACAATAAACAAATAAACAAATTTCTGTTATTTTTTATGATATATTTGTTTTCTATTTCTAACAATACTCACACGCAACATTGACAAATCAATAACTGTTTTCAGACCTCTTCCCTTGTCTGTTTGCTCTTAATAACACAGGTCCTAGACCAGGTCTCTATAATTATACCAATGTAGTACTTCCCCTGAACTTCATATCCGACCAACTATCCTTACAATTTGTGCTATAGTCTTGCTAGAGAAGTGAAGGACTGAGATGTAATGTGACAACCGGTAAAATTTATGGGGTAAGAGATATTGTGGCTCACAGAGGTGATACTTGATATCTTAAACGCGTGGTGGGGAAGTAAGGCAAAAACGGTTATAAAGGGGAACAGAATTAGTAATAGAACTTCATGGAAATCTATGACAGGTTACACCATCTGGAACGGAATTATAGGGGAATGAGATTTAAGGAAAGAGAGAGAGAGAGGGGGGGGGCTCGTGGCATAGAGGTTAGGTATTCGCTTCTGGTGCCAAATGTACTAGGTTCGCTCCTCGTGGAGGCATCTGGATATTTTTCCAGAGATCCCTGATCTCAGTGTAAGGTGAGATCGAGTTCCTAGTTCTATCGCAGACGGACGATAAAACCTAGGTCCGGTGTTCATATTGAGCACGTAAAAAGAACCCTTGGCGGTTCAAAATCAAAAAGAGCAAGCTGGAAAGTGGTTCTTCTTCTTCTCTTCCACCATTGACTTCTTTATAGAAGTGTTGGGGTGAAACGTAGTGATCTTGTGTGTGCTTGTTCTTCTCTTCCACCATTTACTTCTTTATAGAAGTGTTGGGGTGAAACGTAGTGATCTTGTGTGTGCTTGTTCTTCTCTTCCACCATTGACTTCTGTATAGAAGTGTTGGGGGTGAAACGTAGTGATCTTGTGTGTGCTTGTTCTTCTCTTCCACCATTTACTTCTTTATAGAAGTGTTGGGGGTGAAACGTAGTGATCTTGTGTGTGCTTGTTCTTCTCTTCCACCATTTACTTCTTTATAGAAGTGTTGGGGTGAAACGTAGTGATCTTGTGTGCTTGTTCTTCTCTTCCACCATTTACTTCTTATAGAAGTGTTGGGGGTGAAACGTAGTGATCTTGTGTGTCTTGTTCTTCTCTTCCACCATTGACTTCTTTATAGAAGTGTTGGGGGTGAAACGTAGTGATCTTGTGTGTGCTTGTTCTTCTCTTCCACCATTGACTTCTTTATAGAAGTGTTGGGGTGAAACGTAGTGATCTTGTGTGTGCTTGTTCTTCTCTTCCACCATTTACTTCTTTATAGAAGTGTTGGGGGTGAAACGTAGTGATCTTGTGTGTGCTTGTTCTTCTCTTCCACCATTTACTTTTTTATAGAAGTGTTGGGGTGAAACGTAGTGATCTTGTGTGTGCTTGTGCCGGGCAAAACGCATTAAAAAAAAGATTTGTAAACATAACATTTCTACAATATTTCTTCACCATCTTCAAAATTACATCGGGGACCCTCGGACCCTCGCCGATTCTACGGAGTTCGTGCACTGTAGCTGACATCTTCCTGTGTAAGAAAGAGATCAGAGCACACATGGTTACTCACCAAAGTGCAATGATGCAGTGATCCTATCAATCAATCAATTAATCAATCAATTAATCAATCAGAGAGAGGGATGTCGAGCAGAAAAAAAGATAGAAATCAGTACAGCTTGAGGTCAGAATTGAGTACAGCTTGAGGCCAGACATCAGTACAGCTTGAGGCTAGACATCGGTACAGCTTGAGGCTAGAAGTCAGTACAGCTTCAGGATAGACATCAGTACAGCTTGAGGTTAGACATCAGTACAGCTTGAGGCTAGACAGTACAGCTTGAGGCTAGAAGTCAGTACAGCTTGAGGCTAGACATCAGTACAGCGCTTCAGGCTAGACATCAGTACAGCTTGAGGTTAGACATCAGTACAGCTTGAGGCTAGACATCAGTACAGCGTCAGCTAGACATCAGTACAGCTTGAGGCTAGACATCAGCACAGCTTGAGGCTAGACATCAGTACAGCTTCAGGTTAGACATCAGTACAGTTTGAGGCTAGACATCAGTACAGCTTGAGGCTAGACATCAGTACAGCTTGAGGCTAGACATCAGTACAGCGCTTCAGGTTAGACATCAGTACAGCTTGAGGCTAGACATCAGTACAGCTTCAGGTTAAAGAAAGGAAGGGTGAAGGATTAAAAACACTATCAGTAAACATCATCACAACGTAGCAAAATATGTACTTGACCGGAACATACAGAGTAGAAGAATAGGATGGCTGGGGTACAAGATTAGTAGAAAAAAAAACCAGTAGAACAGGATGTGGCAAAGGCTGAAATATTACTGGTTCAACAAAAGGAAACAGTTTCGAATAGAATTCGGCGGAGAGCAGTTGTAGGAAAACTATGTTTCACTGGTTGGTAGTAGTAGTAGTAGTAGTAGTAGCAGTAGCAGTAGTAGTAGTAGCAGTAGCAGTAGTAGTAGAAGTAGTAGTAGTAGTAGTAGTAGTATTAGTAGTAATAGTAGTATTAGTAGTAGTAATAATAGTAGTAGTAGTAGTAGTTGTAGTAGAAGTAGTAGTAGTAGTAGTAGTAGTAGTAATAGTAGTAGCAGTAGTAATAGTAGTAGTAGTAATAGTAGTAGTAGTTATTATCAATAGGTGTGGTGGTGGTGGTGGTGGTGTTGCTGGTGGTGGTGGTGCTGGTGGTGGTGGTGGTGGTAGTGGTTGTAGTAGTAGTAGTAGTAGTTATAAAAGCGACAACAGACGTCCATGGTTACAGTAGAAACAAGCAAATCTGAAGAAGAAGATGATTTATATTTGAACTGTTGGAAAACTTTGCTGATCAAACAGTAAAGTTCCAGACATTGGTAACAATAGTAAAGATGGAACCAGAGTTGTCAGGCAATGTCTGAAACGTTGACAAAGTGTCTTCATCAGCGAGTAAGAACGTCGCTGAGAGACCAGAACTAGAAGCAAAGTCGGACAACATGACAGTAAACATTCTTAAGCTTAGAATCGATTTCAGATGATGGGTCTTCAAGAACAGGTCTCTGTCTGAGCAGGGACACTGGGTATTACACGTGCGTGATTGAAAATGTATTTGTCTGCACGTATATATGTATGTGTGTAGTATGTGTATAGATGTATGTGTATGTGTAGTATGTGTATGGTGTATGTATATATATGTATGTTTTTAATGTAGTATGTGTATATATATGTATGTGTAGTATGTATATATGTTGTTTAAAAGATATAGAAACTGGGGCAGTGATATGTAAAAATCCTTGCATACAGTAAAGGATTGACTGTTTATGTAGTAATGCTGCTCCATATCATCATCATCATCATCATGATTCTCATTAAATAGCTTATCCTGAGCAAAAACTCGTCCATGTGGTACCAGGGCCCGCAAGGGAAGCAAAGAATAGTACCACTGCGACCAACAAGGAATGTCGTAAGAAGTGACTTATATAGGACTTAGAAAAGCTACCCTAATAAATAAAATGCATCGCAGAAATTGGATGTGCTGGCCTACTTGTAGGCGCATAACTGTCACAACGTACAATCGCTCTTAGGCTCAGACTACGTACAAATCACACAGAGTGGTTAACAAGTGGTCGATATGGAGCGTTGGAAGAAGAAGAGCAGAACCTTACCACACTAACCGCCTTCGGAGTTTTTCTCACCCGTACAGCTCATATGTTCCGCCTCTGATGTCGTCATTCTTAAATCATCAGTCACATCCAGAATGCATCCTTTCCGTGGTCTGCCTCTCTTCGTCCTGGTCGGGATGCCTCCATATTGATCATCTTCAATATTTCTTTCCTTTTTTATGTCCAGAATACGTCAATTTTCTCATTGTTAAGTGTAGCATAAGCAAGTTTTATTTGATTTTAGTTTCTCATGGACAGAACTATTTTTTGATCGTCTCTCCCCATGGGTCTCTGTGGCTGAGTGGTTAAGCACTTTGCCTTTCGAGTCGAAGGTCGTGGGTTCGAATCCGAATCGCGCCGTTCTGTTCACGAGTGCAGTTTTTTCCAGAGACCCCTAGGATTGTTGCTGGAGCTACGGAGTTCGTGCGTTGTGCAATACTCTCGGCAGGTGGCGTGCCATTTCTGCGGAGAGGACCGAGCCATATGGGGTAACACCCGGTGCAATGATGTCAATCCTTCGGCTTTATCCCCATGGTGTAAGGTGGAATCTTCTGTAACATATATATGATTTTCCACTGCATTGTAAAATGTCCATGTTTCACACCCATACAGCTGCTTCATAATGGTTTGTTATACAGATTGCATTTCTTATTTTAAGTCAATGAATTTGGGGGTGTCTACGGCGTAGTGGTTGAGACGTTTATCGTAGTTCTAAAGGATGTGGATTCAAATTCGGACCAAGCACATATGCATTTCGTGCATTACCGTTGAGATCTTCCTGTGTAAGAAAGAGATCGAAGCACACATGGTTACTCACCGAAGTGCAATGATGATGGTCCTGTTAATCAAAATAATAACTATAAATTAAACTGATTCGCAATCATACATATTTTATAGCATCACAAAAATCCGGGTTTAGGATTCGGTGTTGGAGGATGGCAAGAAATGTCAGAACATGGCTCCAAGATTTGATGTACGCGATAAAACACTCCCTCCTGATAACCAGATTCGGCCATTACTCTTCGAAACGAGCACTTGCGCATGCTCGTAAATCTAGTCAAAGATTGTGGGAACTGTCAGTTATTTGGTCGAGTTCAATGGATGAGACCACAAACAATACTTGAACCAATCAAAACGTGTCAGAAGTAAGGAATGAACTTTGAACTTTGTCAATTGTTTAGTTTTCACACCTTGGTTTATTAAATGGTGTACTGGAATACCCACACATATACACGGACACACAAAACACACACACACATAAACACATCATCATCATCATCATCCTCATCATCATCATCATAATCATCATCCTCATCATCATCATCATCATCCTCATCATCATCCTCATCATCATCATCATCATAATCATCATCCTCATCTCTCATCATCATCATCCTCATCATCCTATCATCTCATCATCATCCTCATCATCATCATCCATCATCATCATCATCATCTTTCTAACACACACAATACATAAAATAAACACACAAACACATACATAAAACAAACACACACAAACACATACATAAAACAAACACACACACACACACATACATAAAACAAACACACACACACACACATACATAAAACAAACACACACACACACACATACATAAAACAAACACACACACACACGAAATGTAACAAAGATCTGTTGAAACTGCCGTAACTTCTTGTAGTACCGATTTTTATGTTGGTCTAGGACACAAGAGATGACATCTTGGGGAATTTAATGGTCGCATGGTTAGTACAGTCGCCGCAAAGCTGTACAGGTTAGGATTTTTGTTTCATTTATGCCCACAACAGAGAAACATCCTTGACCTTAACGTGGATTGGACATAGGTCTCCTGTATGGGAGCCACACTCTATTCTATTCGTCCAGAGGTATCTCCAAAACAAGGTTTAAAGAGTCTAAAGACGAAGGATTGACTTTATTGCACCCCAAATGTCTTGGGTCCGAATCGTTCTGTCAGGAAGGCATTTTTTATTTTTCCAGAGAAGCATAGGATGGTTGCCGGAGCTATGGAGTTCGTGCTTTGTGCAATACACTCTCCCCAGGTGGCGTACCATTTCTGCGGAAAGGGGCCGGGCGATATGGGGTAAAATCTGGTACAATGTAGTCAACCCTTCGGTTTTTAAACTCTTTAAGATTGTTCGTAAATAGTTACGGTTTGTGAACCAGATATATCATGCGATATTTGGTCGCGTAGTTATATAGATATCATGTAATATTTGGTCGCGTAGTTATATAGATATCATGTGATATTTAGTCGCATAGTTATATAGATATCATGTGATATTTGGTCGCGTAGTTATATATATATCATGTAATATTTGGTCGCGTAGTTATATAGATATCATGTGATATTTAGTCGCATAGTTATATATATATTATGCGATATTTGGTCGCGTAGTTACAACTGTAGCAAGGTCATATTGCATCACAAAGTTGCAGCTGGGGCTGAGATCATAAGATATCTTGCCTGGAATTAATAAACGTGGGAAAGATCTAGCCAAAGAAAACAAGAAAACACAACTCCCTTCACCATAGAGAATGAAGAAATACTTGGTAAGAATAGTATGAGGAAATCTGATATACCAGGGAAATGTGGGTGTGGGAATGTGGTACGGTACGGGTTAAAGTAATTTGAGTATAAGTTATGTTGTATTAACGCACACTCAACTATTGTTTGTATATCTTCATCATCGTCATGAAGTGTCATGTCAACTGTGGAATGTTATCATGTTTGTCCCCAACTCTCTCCTTTTTGTCCTAGCTACAAGTTCAGATACTGTTTCCGCTTGGTGCCATGATGTTAAACTGTCTAGAATATAGTCACGAGTTCAGATACTGTTTTCGCTCGGTGCCATGATGTTAAACTGTCTAGAATATGTTCCATCTGTCGACCTTTATTTCTGTTCCCCTGTATCTTGCCAGCTGTCACAATGGTTAACCTGGTAATTGCACACATGACAATTATACACACAAACATTTGCACACATGACAATGGCACACAAGACAACTGCACGCATATACAATTGTGCACACAGAGAACTGAACACATGAAATAATAGTAGATATGTTGTTTGTGCTATATCTGATTATGTTCTTGTGTTCGTTATGATATTCCTCTCATTAGCTGCTGATATTGGCTATGTTTTGATACTATGTCAAACCTTGTTTTATTTTCTCACCTTTTTCTTCATATAAATTCTCTAAGGATTCTGTACACTTTTACTCAAGTCTATGTTAGTGATTACTTTTAGTCATCTGATACTTCTTGCTATGCAAGAGATCAGTAGCGGCTCGTCATTAGGGGCCAGAGGGGCCGGGCCCTACCAAAAATAATGTGTAACGTGTATTTATTATTTAATAAATTGAAATATAATTTAACCCAAAGCCATGATTTCCTCGAAAATGTGTGTCTGGCCCCACCAGCAAAAACGATCACAAGCCGCCACTGCAAGAGATAATATTTGTTCTCAAGGTCTGTAGTTGGTATTCGATACTCTACAGAACATGCCACACCTCGTCCTACGATACTCTAATCCGGGCTAAAAGTGCGTTAACTTTTCATGTTTCACTCACACCTCCCCTTCCCAAATCCACTTCACTGTCTTATGTTTCCCACTTATCAGTGACGGCTCGTTATTAAGGGCCACTATGGCCGGGCTCCACCAACAATAATGTGTAAAGTGTATTTATTATTTTATAAATTAAAACATAACAACCCAAAGCCATGATTTTTCAGATAATTTTGTTTGGCCCCACCAACAAAAATGATCACGAGCCGCCACTGCCACCTATATTATATTTATTCCGACAGAAAAACTCTCTGATATTCCCTGGGTATTTCCTAGCTCCAGTATGAACAATGTTATCGCTCTAGCTAATCTTGTAGAAAATTAGAATAAAACACACAAAAACAGAAAGAGATAGGAGCGCAGGGGTATAACACGTACATGGGCTTCTTATCAGCAACATCTTGGTCTGTAGAACTTTCTAGATAGAATGTCAAATTCTGACAAAATATGGGAACAGAAAGAGAGAAAGAAAATGTGTTCTTGACGTCTGATTCTGGAGTTTCAGCCACATTGAGCATAGTACTACACCTCTAGAGTTGTTGGAGTCTTCTGTGTCTGGGCGTAGGACTACACGTCTGGAGTTGTTGGAGTTGTCTGTGTCTGGGTATAGCACTACACATCTAGATTTGTTGGAGTCGTCTGTGTCTGGGCATAGGACTACACGTCTAGAGTTGTTGGAGTCGTCTGTGTCTGGACATAGGACTACACGTCTAGAGTTGTTGGAGTCGTCTGTGTCTGGACATAGGCCTACACGTCTAGAGTTGTTGGAGACTTCTGTGTCTGGATATAGTACTACACGTCTAGAGTTGTTGGAGACTTCTATGTCTGGACATAGTACTACACGTCTAGAGTTGTTGGAGACTTCTATGTCTGGACATAGGACTACACGTCTAGAGTTGTTGGAGTCGTCTGTGTCTGGACATAGGACTACACGTCTAGAGTTGTTGAAGACTTCTGTGTCTGGACATAGGACTACACGTCTAGAGTTGTTGAAGACTTCTGTGTCTGGGAATAGCACAACACGCCTAGAGTTATTGGAGTCTTCTGTGTCTGCAAAAAGGCCAGGTACTATACCCCGCTCAAATATAGGATAAGGGGTGAAAACACACAATGCCTAGTACAATTATGAAGAAGAAGTAGGGGAAGAAAGAGAAGGAGAAGGAGAAGAAGGAGGAGAAGGAGGAGAAGGAGAAAAAGAAGGAGAAAAAGAAGGTGAAGAAGGAGAAGATGAAGAAGAAGGAGAAAAAGAAGGAGATGAAGGAGAAGAAGGAGCAGAAGAAGAAAGAGATCATTGAGGGCTTATTCATCACAACGAAACGGTAGCACACTTCATGAGGACTGCGGGGCTTTTGAGACAACGACATCGAGCATGATTATAGAGATCACCGCTACCTCCAGGGTTCTGTCATGGGTGGCCGAGCAACAGGTAATCCATACGATTATCATCTCAGACTCGATGAATATGCTTCAAATGATTGAATCTGGAAGTATGCGTGTGGAATGGGTGGACATAATTCGAAGATCACATCTCAAGAAAAATGACTTGGCTGTACACAACTGGACACGCTGGGGTGCAGGGTACCGAGCGTGCTGACTTTCTTGCAAAAAATGCCCCAAATTCAAGCGGGCAGAAGCATGGACAGAGCCGATATCATCAATGCGGTACGCTCTCATTTATGTAACATGAGCGAGTCTCATACATTGGAACGAGTTCGAGAATTAGCCATTAAGTTTGGACATGCCAGACAGTATCGTCTTCGAGGTAGAGAAAGAGAAGATATACTAATCAGCTTCCCATGGGTACGGTCAGCACATGGACTTTGGGATGGCTACTGCAGCGGAGACAGCGTGTTGAACACGAATGGGAATACCCAATGTGCCATGACGTCGATCGCATAACATAACATAACATAACATAGCATAACATAACATAGCATTGAGATCATGGATCTGGATAAATATCATGAACGTTCCACGCGAGGAACGAAGTGAGTACCCTTGCAACGAGCAACAAGCACCTTACCTCCACGGCACAGAGATCTCCAAACAGATATACATGAAAATTGTGGCATAATCTTTACAGGATCTTTACAGAATCTTTACAGAATTCGCCTGCCCGTCTGCCCAGCATGTTCGTAGCGCGTTAGACTACGGGTGACTATCCCTCTGTGTGTGCGGATTCAATTCCGCGGGATGGCTGAAAAAGCCACAGATTCCCCAGATTTACGGTGTTCGTGGCACCGAACCGAAGGGTTACGATGTCCACGGCACCGAGCCGAAGAGCTGAAAGCTCAAGTGCTTCTGGATCGGTACAAAAAATATAAAATAATACGTATACCAGTACGTATTCGAGTATATATTATCTAACCAACTCGTTTTCTGAACTTCCCAGAAATAGGGCACCACAGTTAACTTCCCTTGGGGCCGTTTCCCAAACGAAATTTCCATGAAGATAACACAAATGGAGTCTGGATGATGGAGCGTATGTGTGTAGGTATGTGTGTACGTATGTGTGTGGACGTGAGTTTGTGTATCTGTGTATATTTACATGTGTTTGTTGTGCTTGTCTATGTTATATGTGTGTATATATGTGTGTATATATGTGTGTATATATGTGTGTATATATGTGTGTATATATGTGTGTATATATGTGTGTATATATGTGTGTATATATGTGTGTATATATGTGTGTATATATGTGTGTATATATGTGTGTATATATGTGTGTATATATGTGTGTATATATGTGTGTATATATGTGTGTATATATGTGTGTGTATATGTGTGTGTATATGTGTGTGTATATGTGTGTGTATATATGTGTGTGTATATATGTGTGTGTATATATGTGTGTGTATATATGTGTGTATATATGTGTGTATTTATGTGTGTATATATGTGTGTGTATATGTGTGTGCATATGTGTGTGCATATGTGTGTGCATATGTGTGTATATATGTGTGTATATATGTGTGTATATATATGTGTGTATATATGTGTGTATATATGTGTGTATATATGTGTGTATATATGTGTGTATATGTCTTTAAGTCAGTGTTTCTGCGTGTATATATGTGTGTATATGTCTTTAAGTCAGTGATTCTGCGTGTATATATGTGTGTGTTCGTGTGTATGTTTGCATTTTAAACATTTTATTTGCTTCTTCCAATGTTAAGATATGAACTTCAAGACTAGTCAGGTTTATTTGAAGGATTAAGTTTTGATTAAAGAAATTAATCTCGTTATTGATTATTGGATTAGTCTGCGCGAGGTCAAACATAGTAATATTTGCCTGCAGGACAAAATGTTCAAGATATAAGTCCAACAGTGGCGGCTCGTAATCATTTTTGTTGGTGGGGCCAGACAGAAATTTTCGGAAAAATCATGGTTTCGGTTAGGTTATATTTTAATGTATCGGTAACTCTGACTGGTTCCCAGTGGAAACAGGAGTGAAACAAGGCTGCGTCTTATCGTCAATGCTCTTTGGAATAGCAATTGACTGGGTCATGCGAAAATGCACCAATAACGCAAATATGGGCATCAAGTGGGTTGATAAAATTTTAGAAGACCTTGATTTTGCCGACGATATAGCCCTTTGAGTTCATCACATCAAGATATTCAAATGAAAACAAACCTTCTCCAAAATATCTCAGGACAAATTGGTCTCCAAATAAACACCACAAAAACAAAAATTGTTGACCTTACCAGCAGTCCAGAAAATATTCAACTAAAAACTACACTCTTGAAAAAGTCAAAAGTTTTACATACCTAGGAAGTATGATGACATCTACGGGGATACAGCGCCAGAAATTCCACACAGAATCGCATTGGCATCAAGTGCTTTTAACAAATTGTCAAATATATGGAAGTCCAATTCACTCAGCAAGCACTTAAAATTAAAGATCTTTAACTCTTGTGTGATTCCAGTATTAACTTATGGATGCGAGAGTTGGAAAGCAACAAAAGCTCTAGAAAGAAAATTAGATAACTTTGAGAATAAATATCTTAGAAGAATATTGAACCTCAAATGGTCAGATTTCAGACCCAATACACAAATAAGACAAGAGACCAAGCAAGAAAATGTATCAAATTTTATAAGAAAGCGTCGCTGGAACTACATCGGCCACACACTTAGAATGGATGAGAGAAGACTCCTTACCAATCCCTCATATGGACACCAGAGGAAAAAGACGAGGAAGACCAAGAGAGACTCTGCGTAGAACCATCATCAGAAAAGGCTCAACGATGGGCCTAGTAAACATTAAAGACCTAAAACAGATAGCAAAGAACATGCAGACATGGAGAGCTATGACTCTGCCTATGCGCGCCCACAGGCTCAAGAGGAAAGACTAACTAACTATATTTTAATGTATAAAATAATAAATACACGTTACACCTTATTTTTGTTGGGGCCCGTGTGGGCCGGTCCCACTGGCCCCCAATGACGAGACGCCACTGAAGTCCAACACAATGTTTAAGATATCGCCCGTGTGGTAACGGGGCCCGCAAAGGAAGCAAAGAATAGTACCACTGTGACCTACCTACAAGGCATATCGTAAGAGGCGACTGATGTAGGACCTAGGAAGCTACCCTAGTAAATAAAAAGCATCGTAGAAATCAGATTTCTGGCCTACTTGTAGGGCGCATAACTGGCACAACGTACAATCGCTCTTAGGCTCAGATCACATACAAATCACACAGAGGGTTAACAAGTGGTCGATGTCTAGCGATCAAAGAAGAAGAAGAAGCTTAAGATATAAGTTCAACTGTTTCGTTTCATAACTACATCTTCATAAGCAGGATATCATTAAGTCTTTCGCCCCTCTGAGCCGATTTACAGGCTCAGTATTTGTTGAGATATTTGAGCGAGAGTTGGAAAATGACTAAAGATATAGAAAGCAAGTTGAATGCACTTGAAAATATATGTCTGCGATAAATAATGAATATAAAATGGAACGAATTCAGAAGAAGTGATGAAATCAGAGACATGTCTGGTCAACCACTAGTGACAACTGTTATAAGAAAGAGAAGATGGAGATATGTTGGGCACACCTTGAGGAGAAATGATCAACGAATATCAAAGCAGGCATTGAAGTGGGATGCAAAGGGTTCAAGAAAGAGAGGTCAACCTAAAGAGACCATGAAACGAACTTTGCTGAGAGAGGCAGGAAATATCGGTCTCAGTTTCATGGAGGAGATTGAGCGAGTTGCCCAGGATAGAGCGGTATGGAGAAATTACTTGCAGGTCCTATGTAACGTATAACGGTACGAGAGGAATTATTATTATTATTTGTTGAGATGAAGCAAAGCCAGTACATATATTAATTAATTAGGTTAAGTAAAAAAGTCAAGGAATCATTTTTATACCACATAGTGCATAGAGTAAAAGGATGGTATATCAGAATTTTTCATTGAGCGCTGCCAAGCGACGGGTGAAGTGGTCAACATCACGCAGGACACCTTTACTTCCCAGTGTTTTCCCTGGTACCCACTTGAGGCTGGATCAACCCGAGAGCCGTTGCAGTCGAAACAAATTCCCGACAAATGTGGAATTGAACCTCGGACGCCCGTCTACCCAGCGTGTTTGCAGCGCATTGGACTACGGGTGACTAGTCATCTGTAAGTGCGGGTTCAACTCCGCGGACTGGCAGAAAAGCTACAGGTTCCCCAGATTTACGGTGTTCATGACACCGAGCCGAAGAGCTTTTCAGCTAAAGTGCTTCTGGATAGAAAAAAAAAAAAACCTCGGACCACTACCTAAAAGCGAGCTCCTAACAACTACGCTACTGCGGCTCCTGCGACTAATTCGGTACACATTACAATATAAATGAAGTTCGGATGACAAAAGAAAATGCGGAGTGATAAGGTAAATAACAAGAGGATTATTGCTCCTGTATGTTGTGTTGTTGGTTGATTGTTTGACTTAATCATAAGACTATCATCATTGCACTATGATGAATAACCATGTTTGCTCCGATCTCTTTCTTACACAAGACTTTATCAGCCCCAGTGTAGAACTCCGTAGCACAGGCGAGGGCCGCCGGTGTAATTTAGAACTCCGTAGCACAGGAGAGGGTCGCCGGTGTAATTTAGAACTCCGTAGCACAGGAGAGGGCCACCGGTGTTATTTAGAACTCCGTAGCACAGGTGAGGGCCACCGGTGTTATTTAGAACTCCGTAGCACAGGTGAGCGCCACCGGTGTTATTTAGAACTCCGTAGCACAGGCGAGGACCGCCGGTGTCATTTAGAAGAAAGTATAACTATATTGTAGGAATTAAACAAATTCTTTCTAATGAGACTTGCTCGGGTAGCGACTACGCAGACTACTCCTCTAGATTTTTAACTACCACTGGTTCTTGTATGTGCTGCTCAACATAAACACGTGACCGACGTTTTATTGTCCTCACTTGATCTCACCTACACTGAGATCAGGGATCTATGGAAAAAATCCCGATTGCTCTACAAGGATGCGAACTGAGTACCTTGGAACTTGAGACTAGAATCTAAGCTCTACGCCACAGATATCACGACGGTGTTGTTGGTGCTAATATGTGATCATAGTTTGAGTTTCTCGTTTCTTTACTTTTTCAAAATCTATTTTCGGAATAGTTCAATCACTTTCACTTCGTGTTTAACATTTTCAATATTATTTTTCTACTTCTGTCATATTGATCTTGTTCACATATTGATCTTGTTCACATATTGATCTTGTTCCCATATTGATCGTGTTCACACATTGATCTTGTTCACATATTGATCTTGTTCACATATTGATCTTGTTCACATATTGATCTTGTTCCCATATTGATCTTGTTCACATATTGATCTTGTTCCCATATTGATCTTGTTCACATATTGATCATGTTCCCATATTGATCTTGTTCCCATATTGATCTTGTTCCCATATTGATCTTGTTCCCATATTGATCTTGTTCACATATTGATCTTGTTCACATATTGATCTTGTTCACATATTGATCTTGTTCACATATTGATCTTGTTCACATATTGATCTTGTTCACATATTGATCTTGTTCACATATTGATCTTGTTCCCATATTGATCTTGTTCACATATTGATCTTGTTCCCATATTGATCTTGTTCCCATATTGATCTTGTTCCCATATTGATCTTGTTCCCATATTGATCTTGTTCCCATATTGATCTTGTTCCCATATTGATCTTGTTCCCATATTGATCTTGTTCCCATATTGATCTTGTTCACATATTGATCTTGTTCCCATATTGATCTTGTTCACATATTGATCTTGTTCCCATATTGATCTTGTTCCCATATTGATCTTGTTCCCTTCTTGATCTTGTTCCCTTATTGATCTTGTTCACATATTGATCTTGTTCACATATTGATCTTGTTCACATATTGATCTTGTTCACATATTGATCTTGTTCACATATTGATCTTGTTCCCATATTCATCTTGTTCCCTTATTGATCTTGTTCACATATTGACCTTGTTCACATATTGATCTTGTTCACATATTGATCTTGCTCACATATTGATCTTGTTCCCATATTGATCTTGTTCCCATATTGATCTTGTTCACATATTGATCTTGCTCCCATATTGATCTTGTTCCCATATTGATCTTGTTCACATATTGATCTTGTTCACATATTGATCTTGCTCACATATTAATCTTGTTCACATATTGATCTTGTTCACATATTGATCTTGTTCACATTATAAAAATAGTATTCAAACTGAGAAGAAACTTTTTTTTTTCAAATCTTAAAATTGATTATTAGTTATTGATTATTGATTGTCGAACAGATATTTCTGCTTCGCTAGTAGATCCATAATGGATTTTTGTTCTCATTCTTCGAACGTTCTATATCGACCTCTTGCTAAACCAGTCTGTGTGATTTGTGTGATCTTAGCCTAAGAGCTATTGTACCTTATGTCAGTTATGCGCCTACAATTAGGCCAGCACATCCGATTTTATGCGACGATTTTTATTTACTAGGGTAGCTTTCTAGGTCCTACATCAGTCGCCTCTTACGACATGCATTGTAGGTAGGTCACAGTGTACTATTCTTTCTTCCTTGCGGGAACCAGCATCCCATGAGCGATAATGGATGTATATTCATTCGTACCCCTAAAGGTACCCCTAAAGGTATTTATTCAGTGATTCTTAGGATTGCTGGTTCGTTTAACCCGTTCACCCTTCATGGCTGTAATACAGGTCTGTTGTACTTTTTAAGATGACGCAAAAAGCCATACTGGCTAACTCAGAATATATTGCAATATAGGTGTAAATAACACAGTATAATCATAGGTGCATACGGGGGTAACACAAAAGATTTAAGCATACATTTCTTTCTGTATAGATTTATTTCATTGTCGACTTCTTACCTACACTAATACTACTATTAATATTACTATGATTATTAGTATTAGTATTGTAGTCGTTACATGTCGTGTCTGCGTCTCCACATCTATCAGTCAGATCCGCCCAAATATACAAAAATATTGGACAGCAATGAAATAGACTATGTTTAAGCAACTACATGATGCTGCCTCTATCGATCTACAACACGCCAACTATTCTCTTGTATGTCTATGCGAGTATTTGCACGTATTATTCTCAAGTCTGGAAGCATTCATAACCTGCTTATATTGAAACCCGTGGGTTTCCATAAATCGTTACAAGAATAGATTCGGTCAAGATAGCATCTCAGTTGGGGGTCCTATGTTGCGTAGAGTTTAGGTGCTCGTCTCTCGTGCCAAGGGTACCTGGTTCGCTCCTAGTGGAACCATCTGGATAAATTGCCAGAGAAATCTGATTTCAGTGAAGGGGAGATCGAGTTCCTAGTCATATCGGAGATGGACGATAAAACGTATGCCTCGTGTTCAATTTGAGCACGTAAAAGAACCATTGACAGTTCAAAATCGAGAAGAACATGATGCAAAATCGCTGCCCGGGCAAAATTCATTAGAAAAGATTAAAAATAAAATTTCTACCAAATATCTTTACAATCTTGCCATCTTTACCACATACTCACCGAAGTGCAATGATGATGGTCCTATCAATCAATCAATCAATCAATCAATCAATCAATCTCTCCAAGTTTGATAATACGCTTATCGTGATGCGATACAAACCACACCCTTTCACTGACCTGTCAAAGGGGTTAGGCATTCTGACCTCCGAGTTTATTTATCAGAGACTTGTCTGTACCTGTCTGTTTATTATCACTATTCTCCACAGGTGAACAGATACCTGAGCAAGCGTTAACCAATAATAAACATATCTGAAAAAGAACGGCCAGGTAACAATAATACAGACTCACCTGTAGAGACAGAAGTTGATGAGGTTAGTGTTTGATAAGATTAAACGAAGGTGCTCAACAGTCACGTTTTTGTTGTGTCCATGTCGGTCAAGTATGGCGGTCATTTCTTTGGAAACAGTTGGAGACTGCATCAGATAAAATGCAATATTTTCAGACCATTTTTATTGCTTGTTACTTCACATTTCTAGAACCCAGCGTGCAGGAGGTAGAAGGACACTTTCCCCTTTCTCACATGTAGAACGTCAAGTGTGGAATTTTATATATTTAAAAAAAAACATTTTCCGATCCAGAAGCACTTGAGCTTTTCAGCTCTTCGGCTCGGTGCCATGGACATCGTAACCCTTCGGTTCGGTGCCACGAACACGGTAAATCTGGGGAATCTGTGGCTTTTTCTACCATCCCGCGGAATTGAACCCGCACACACAGAGGGATAGTCACCAGTAGTCCAACGCGCTACGAACACGCTGGGAAGACGGGTAAGTGTGGATTTTTTTCCCGATTCAGAAACACTTGAGCTTTTCAGCTCTTCGGCTCGGTGCCATGGACATCGTAACCTTCGGTTCGGTGCCACGAACACCGTAAATCTGGGAATCTGTGGCTTTTTCTGCCATCCCGCGGAATTGAACCCGCACACACAGAGGGATAGTCACCCGTAGTCCAACCTGCTACGAACACGCTGGGCAGACGGGCAAGTGTGGGATTAAACTCACAACCTTCGTGTGTGTGAGTCGATAGACGAACACTGTGCTTTACGGTCATCCGTCCCACATGGAACTATATGTCACACTTAATATGGTATCCATTCTTTAAATGTGTAAATGACATCAGTTTAGTAAACCAATAACCAAATGTGTAAATGACATCAGTTTAGTAAACCAATAACCAAATGTGTAAATGACATCAGTTTAGTAAACCAATAACTAAATGTGTAAATGACATCAGTTTAGTAAACCAATAACTAAATGTGTAAATGACATCAGTTTAGTAAACCAATAACCAAATGTGTAAATGACATCAGTTTAGTAAACCAATAACCAAATGTGTAAATGACATCAGTTTAGTAAACCAATAACTAAATGTGTAAATGACATCAGTTTAGTAAACCAATAACCAAATGTGTAAATGACATCAGTTTAGTAAACCAATAACCAAATGTGTAAATGACATCAGTTTAGTAAACCAATAACCAAATGTGTAAATGACATCAGTTTAGTAAACCAATAACTAAATGTGTAAATGACATCAGTTTAGTAAACCAATAACCAAATGTGTAAATGACATCAGTTTAGTAAACCAATAACCAAATGTGTAAATGACATCAGTTTAGTAAACCAATAACTAAATGTGTAAATGACATCAGTTTAGTAAACCAATAACTAAATGTGTAAATGACATCAGTTTAGTAAACCAATAACTAAATGTGTAAATGACGTCAGTTTAGTAAACCAATAACTAAATGTGTAAATGACATCAGTTTAGTAAACCAATAACTAAATGTGTAAATGACATCAGTTTAGTAAACCAAATAACTAAATGTGTAAATGACATCAGTTTAGTAAACCAATAACTAAATTTTAAATGACATCAGTTTAGTAAACCAATAACTAAATGTGTAAATGACATCAGTTTAGTAAACCAATAACCAAATGTGTAAATGACATCAGTTTAGTAAACCAATAACCAAATGTGTAAATGACATCAGTTTAGTAAACCAATAACTAAATGTGTAAATGACATCAGTTTAGTAAACCAATAGCTAAATGTGTAAATGACATCTGTGTGGTGACTGGACCCGTAAGAGACGCAAAGGCGTGTCGTAAGAGGATAACTGATGTAGGACCTAGTGAAGTTACCCTAGTGAATAAAAAGCATTCGTAGAAATCGGATATGCTGGCCTACTTGTAGGTGCATAACTGGCACAACGTACAATCGCTTTTAGGCTCAGATAACATACAAATCACAAAGAGTGATTAACAAGTGGTCGATATGGAACGTTGGAAGAAGAAGAAGAATATTTAGATACCATATATAATTGTATGTTACATTAACTATTTCAAGCCCGTATCGGGCTCACTAGTCATCTACGCACACACAGACAAACATAGCGCAACTATATTCCCTTGGATGAAAATTTGTGTGGTCATCATCACACGTGATGGACGAGCATCATCACATTAACTATCTTATCCATTCTCTATTTTACAAAAGAATGCTGAAAATTCCATGGACAGCAAAGAAAACAAATGAGGAGGTTTTAAATCAGGCCTGCACACAAAGAAACCTTATCAAAAGAATAAGAATCCGACAATCAAGGTTCTTCGGGCATATAATGCGAAGAGAAGGTTTAGAACATTTGGTGACTACAGGTAAAATTCAGGGAAGGAGAGATCGTGGAAGACAGAGGGAGAAGATGTTGGATGGTCCGACATCATGGTTCGACAAAAGATCGACGTCAGAACTGATGACATGCACCAAGCAAAGTGAGTTGTGGAGAGACATGATCGCCTAGCCGGCAGACACGACACTTAATTGATCCATTCTCTAAAGGTAAGTTTACTTTCTCCAGTAAGATAGCATGCGTACTTGAAGTAATCAAAGTAAAGAAACCTGTCTGCATGCCATAATTTTATATTTCTTTTTCCACTTCTAGTTTTTCTTTATTTATTTCGTTATTCGTTTTTAGTCACATATTTTCATTCATTTTTACCGTTGTAATATCTTTGTCAAAGTCTATATGTAGTGTTCTGTGATATTCGTTACTTGTCTTGTATCGTTTGCTTGATAAAAGCCTTTTTGGTCGAAACGGTGCTGTATATTGTCATTGTTTTTGTATTTTGTAAAACTAGAGTACTTTGTTATTACGTGTTTCGCTGATGTTATATTGATGAATACGGAGTTATATAATAGAGTAGGATAAGCCAACTGACAAGTCATTCTAGCAGTACCAATTTTACGATAAAACACTTCATGTGCCATAATGTTCTGTTTTTCAAAATAAGTTATTTACAAGACCCGTTTGATGTTTCTTGTCTAAATTTTAGTAGAATAAAGCAGGCGACTTTATATCTAAAATACAACTGTCAACTCTGTACACTTTGAAATGTGAAATAGTAATCTGGTGTTTCATTGTCAGAATTGTATTTTTTTTTCTTTCGTTTTCCCCGATCTAGAAGCACTTGAGCTTTCAGCTCTTCGGCTCGGAGCCATGGACATCGTAACCTTCCCGGCTCGGTGCCACGAACACCGTAAATTTGGAGAACCTGTGTGTCTTTTCTGCCTGCACGCGGAATTGAACCCGCATTCACAGGGGGCTTGTTACCCGTCGTCCAACGCGCACAGAACACGCTGAGCAGGCGGGCGAGAATTGTATTATAAAACCGGCAATTAAAACGAATGTACATTCATTATTTCATGTTTCCAACGAAATAAAACTCATTATTTCACGATTAAATTCATTATTCTACGTTTTCAAAGAGTTTTCATTAATTATTTCATGTTTCCAACACATTTTTACTCATTATTCCATGTTTTCAAATTTTTTAAAATATTCTGGAATAGATGTTCATTTGAGATGCATTTAAACGCGATGGTGTCCCAGAACTTTTATCAAACCCATAGTCCACCTGGACTTATCTTCCGAAGGGTACAATGTCCCGATCTGTGGTGTCATCTACTTCAGAAGGGACAAAGCCGTGATACACTCTCAACATCAAATCCATGTTAAAGATGAAAGAGTTGATTCTGTCCCATCAGACAGGTGCAGGTCTTCAACAGACTTCATTATAACGGAGACCATGGCGATAATTGTTTCGTTAGGCGAATCATTACCAAAAGTAAGGACACAAATACAATGTTGTGGAACTAGAAAAGCGCCAAAATACAAATCTTCGCCTCCGTTGCTTCCTCTGGGGTTCTTGCAAGATAAACTCCTTGTTCTTATCTGAAAGTCGAGGAACAATTGTATTGAATATTGTCCTTCCATACTCTCCTTACATTATTCTTCTTTCGTTATGTATTCTTTCCTTCTTTCTTGCACCCCTCTATTCTTTCCATCCGTTACTCATCCACAGATCAAATAATATCAATTTCCTTTCTTCTCATTTCTCTCCTTCTCTATTCTGTCTAGTTTTTCCAAATTTTCTCTTTCTATTTTCATTTTAATTCACATCTTTCTTTCATCCATTATAAAACTCACCACTTTCCGCTCGGCCTCTCCAAATCTCCACTTGCAACCTCCCATTGTCGCCTCTCAGTTGCGGTTGCCATGGTTACAAGTGGACGCTCTTTGACGCTGTTCGGCTTTATCAATTAAGAAACTCTCAAGGGCGGAACAGAGCTCTAGGGATGGGAGGGTCAAGAGTTGTCTGGAAATGAAATAGCAAGAAGTGGGTGAGGAGTGGAGGTGGGGTGGGGATGGTTTCGTGTATGTGTACATAGAGCATTAAGATTTATATCGAAGATTGGATATGTGCGTACACATATAAGTGTACAGAAGGTTTAGGTTAACTGTATGATAGATGTCCATATCGAAGTTTAGATATGTGCGTACACAAAAACGTGTACAGAAAGTTTTGATTAACTGTATCACTCATGTATTGCCAGGGCTCATGTATTGCAATTAGAGCAAAGAATAGTAACACTGAGACCTACAAGGCATGTCGTAAGAGGCGACTAAGGTAGGGCCTAGGGAAGGACCCTAGCAAATAAAAAACGACGCAGAAATCGGATGTGCTGGCCTACTTATAGCAGCATAACTGGCAGAACGTACAATCGCTCTTAGGCTCTGATCACATACATAACACAACGAGTGGTTTAACAAGTGGTTGATATAAAGCATTCAAAGAAAAAGAAGGAAGAATTTATATTGAAATATAGACTGAATTAGCCAGTATACTGAGTTTGCGTCATCTTGAAACAAAAATTGCGAGCCGCAATATCGGTTCAGAAGGGTGAAAAGGTTAAACTAATTGTTTAGATGAAGATGAAGATTAAAGTTTAGATTGGCAATAAAGAAAATCATTCTCTCTCCTAAGTGAATCCTCTTTGATTTTGTTTTCTCTTTCCTTCTTGCTCTGACTCTCTTTTTCTCTCTCTCTTCTCTCTGTTCTCTGTTTGTCTCTTTTCTGTGTGTTTCTCTCTCTGTTTCTCTCTCTGTGTTTCTCTCTGTGTTTCTCTCTCTCTGTTTCTCTTTCTGTGCGTTTCTCTCTGTGTCTTTTCTCTCTCTCTGTTTCTCTCTCTCTGTTTCTTCTCTCTCTGTTTCTCTCCTTCTCTCTCTGTGTTTCTCTCTGTGTTTCTCTCTTCTCTCTTTCTTCTGTGTGTTCTCTCTGTGTCTTTTTTCTCTCTGTTTCTCTCTCTCTCGTTTCTCTCCTTCCTCTCTGTGTTTCTCTCTGTGTTTCTCTCTCTGTTTCTCTATCTCTGTTTTTCTCTCTGCGTTTCTTTCTCTCTCTCTCTGTCTCTCTGTTTCTCTCTCTGTTTATCTATGTTTTTCTCTCTGTGTTTCTCTCTATTTCGCTCTCTCTCTCTCTCTCTCTCACTGTTTCTCTCAATCCAAGATTCCCTGTTCTTTCTTTTCGCTTTAACTTATCTGATATTTCTGTTTGCAAACTTTGACTGTTTGTCTTCATTCTCTGATCATTTTTGTCTTGTCTGTCTCTCTTTATTTTAATTGGTTGATTGCGTATTTTGAATGTTTACTTTTCATATATAATTCCGTATTTTTTTATGTATTTCAACTTTTCTGTATAATCATACCGCGTGTTTGTACTCCCTGTTTGTTTGTTTATTTGTGTTTTAGATGACAGTCTCCCTTTCATGTTTGTTCATCTGCTCAGAAACCATGTCTTCTGTTGTTCATTAAAATCTCCGTAATGTCTAAAACTCTGCTAAGAGTAAATTAAATCCACCAAATCCGTTCTCAATCCTTTCTGTTTAATCTCCCTTCCCTTTCCTCATGCACTCTCTCTGCCTCTCTCTCTCGCCTCCTACTTATTCTCTCTGTTTTGAATGAGTGATTGAGTGAGTGATTGATAGACCCACTATCAAAGCACTTCGTTTAGTAACCATGTGTGTTCCGATCTCTTTCTTACACAGGAAGATCTCAGCGACAGTGCATGAAGTCCGTAGCACCGGCTAGACTCCGATGTAATTTTAATCATGGTGAAGATATTCTGCAAAAATTTTAATTTTAAATTTGTCTAATGAATTTTGCCCGGGAAGCGGTTTTCCAGCCTGCTCTTCTCAATTGTGAACTTCCAAGGGTTCTTTTACGTTCTCAAATTGAACATGGGACCTACATTTTATCGTCCGTCTCCGATAGGACTAGGAACTCGATCTCACTTACACTGAGATCAAAGATCTCTTGAAAAATATTCCGATGGTTCTACGAGGGAACGAACCGAGTAACTTTGAAACGAGATGCGAACACGCAACCTCTACGCCACCAAGAATCTCTATATTTTGACATACTCTCTTTCCACCTATTTCCCCAGCCTCCCTATTTCCACCATCTCTATCTTCTCTTTATCTCCATCATCTTCAACATTCTCTTCATATACACCTTAATATTCTTTCTAAACCTTCCCATCTGTTACTTAATATTTGTGAGACTGTTTTGTGTAGTGAGGTACACCTTCATAGAGTAGAGTGCTTTTGGTTATACTTGGGCGCGTTATATACGATTAGTATGTCTGTACTGCCTTTCATTGAAATTAGATCATGCTTAACCGCTTCATTCGCCCGTCTGCCCAGCGTGTTCGTAGTGCGTTGGACTACGGGTGACTATCCTCTGTGTGTGCGGGTTCAATTCCGCGGGATGGCAGAAAAGCCACAGATTCCCCAGATTTACTGTGTTCGTGGCACGAACCTAAGGGTTACGATGTCCATGGCATCGAGCCGAAGAGCTGAAAAGCTCAAGTGCTTCTGGATCGAGGAAAAATAAAAACCGCTTCATTCCGTAATTATTGTTTATTCAGTGGACTCG
This sequence comes from Arion vulgaris, assembly GCA_020796225.1. Taxonomy (NCBI): domain Eukaryota; kingdom Metazoa; phylum Mollusca; class Gastropoda; order Stylommatophora; family Arionidae; genus Arion; species Arion vulgaris. The sequence goes on along the minus strand of CM036769.1, from coordinate 35,254,417 downwards.
TTTATGTTGCCACCTGTATGTATTTCCGGGACTCACAAGGGGAGCAACACATAGTAACACTGATCGCAGGGGTAAACGGGCGCCATTTTGATACTGGGAATATCAATTAAAAAATCGTATCAAAATTTCTTTGCTGATCACACTACACGGGACAATTTAGTTATCCACGATTTTCTCTATCAGACCGATGTGTTTTGCTGTAAAATGTAATATACTATACAATTTATAAATCAAAATAAGTAATGAAACCCGTTTTCATACCTTGAGGGTCGTCTGTTCAACATTTTCATATTTTGGAGCACATCTGACTAATGATTGTGGATACCCGGGCGCCATGGTGAAAATTGTAATAATAATAAAACAAACAATAATACTAATAATAAAGTAATATACAACAGTAACATTAATTTAACAAATAACAGACAAAATAATAATACAGATTACAAGTATTATTTAAAATATAATTTGCGTATGAATAAAACAGTTATTAAAAAATAATTTATTTTCTTGTAATTCTAATCAGAGTTAAAGACGACGAAATAAAATATGACGGAAAGGGTACCTCTATGTGGCGCCATGGCACCCGCGGGCGCCGCGTTGAATAGTGATGCCTCGAGGTATATTGGTGAATACAGTGAAATATTGTTTTTTTGTCTCTAACCCATAGATTGCCAAACTTTTTCGGCCTATCCACACTTTGCACAATATAAACTTTGTAATGCCCCCTCCACATTATAACAGTTTGCCAACGCCCCCTCCCACATATATACATGCTCTATTTGTTCTTTGACATGGAAAATTGATATATATTTCTGTAATACATGGTCAATTTTCAAAATGATTATATGCATGAAATAGAAAATTGACGACAAAATGTATTGTGTAAGACGGGGGCATAAGGTGAATAAATATGCAGAATTCAAATTTTAAATGATTATTCAATAGCAAAATCTCGAAAAATGCCCTTCCCCCAAATGTGTCTGAACCCACCATCGCCCCCTGGGAGGCTTCAGCGCCACTGGGAGGCGGTACCGCCCACTTTGGGAAACGCTGCTCTAACCTAACTCACACGCTGGGTGATTTTATCAACACCCCGCCGGTCACTTTTACTTACCAGTACCTCTGGTACCCAATTGAAGCTGGGTCGATCTGAGAGCATTTATGTTCGGGAATAATTCTACACGTAAACCCATAGCCAAGCTCGATAGTAAAGCTAGTCTTAAATAAGCATAAAACTGTGAAGGAATTAATTCATTATTCTTACAACTAGGCCGACTATTTGTCACGGATGATAAGATAAATATTCCGATAGCTGGGAGTATGAACATTTTTATTTTTGGAAAGTGCCCGCGTGCCCAGCGTGTTCGTAGCGCGTTGGACTGCAGGTGACAAGCCCTCTGTGAGTGCGGGTTCAATTCCGCGGGCTGGCAGAAAAGTAACAGATTTCCCAGATTTACGGTGTTCGTGGCACCGAACCGAATGGTTACGATGGCCATGACACGGAGCCTAAGAGCTGAAAGCTCAAGTGCTTCTGGATCGAAAAAAAAAATTCTTGGAAAGTATTCGTCCTCTTCTTTTTCTGTTTTCTCATTTTTCTTTTCATCTTTTTCTTTTTCTTCTTCTTCGTCGTCGCCGCCTCCGTAATTAATCTAATGTCACTTCGGCTCTTGTCTTTCGTTCAAGTGTGATGTACTTATATGTGTATGTAAGTTTGTATAGTTTTTACTGTGTTGAAAACGTGTGTTCAAATTAACAACTATCACGATTTAATTCTAGATGTGAATGTGTATGTCTGTGTGTGTGTGTGTGTGTGTGAGTGAAAGAGAGAGAGAGAGAGAGAGAGAGAGAGAGAAAGATTGATGAAAGGCTGTTAAAGGAGAGTTTGTTGAAATTGCTCGCATGACTGATAGCGAAATTTAATTAAAGTTCAAAATAAAAAAATAATTGGTTCAACACATGACAAGGAGAGAGAAAGGGAATGAGAGAAAGAGATTTTGCTGTTTTTTGTTTCAACTCCATGGGGTTTTCAAGTGGACTCTCTTTCTAGTATGAAGTAAAGACGGGGGGGGTTGTCTCCAGGGCGATACTCAATACACAAGAGGTTCCACTTCTATCCACGGTGTGTATAATACCATGAGGTGTGAAGATTCCTACTCTGGGGGTACAAAGAGAGAGAGAGAGAGAGAAGAGAGAGAGAGACGTGAGAGAAGCGCGAGTGAGAGAGAAAATAGGAGAATAAAAACACATTAAGAACACAGTGAGATCAAAGTAACGCGAGAGAGGAAAAGAGAGAAAAGAAAGAGAAAAGAAAGAAAGAGAAAAGAAAGAGAAAAGAAAGAGAAAAGAGAGAAGAAAGAGAGAGACTTATATATGATAATCTTGTTTATGAATAATTATGAATCCCTGCTGGTTGAGCGTCATTCCGAATGGATTAGTGCGCGGGCTTCATCCTGGTAAGGTCAAGAAGCATATTTCTGTCAGGGGCATATGGAAAAATTCTAACCTGAACATTTTTGCAGGGACTGCACTAGCCATGCGACCAATAAATTCTTCAGGAAAACATCCTACAGTAAAATCTAGAGCTAGTTAAAATAGAGAGATCACGATAAGTATACCAGTAAGACCCCCAAAAAAATCTACAATATTAGAATAAACAGTGGCGGCTCGTCATTAAGGGCCAGAGAAGCCGGGCCCCACCAAAAATAATGCGAAACGTGTATTTATTATTTAATAAGATAAAATATAACCTAACCCAGGGCCATGATTTTCCTGAGAATGTGTGTCAACAAAAACGATCACGAGCCACCACTGATAATAAATATATTTATTGTAAAGAAGGCATGTTTACTTGTAACCAGACTAGTTGCAATAATAACAGACATCACAGATGTCAACTCTAAGACCTACAAGAAAACAAAAACATAAGGAAACTGATAGTGAGAACACGGGCTGATAGACAGACAATAAAATGAGCAAAGTAAACGACAGGTTATCGTGAACAGCTCCTGCGTGGAGGATGTGTGAAGTGAGAGGGATTAGAGGGTGTGGGGAGAGGAGGAGGGTTGGCTGTGTAACAATACCGGGCAAGAGAAAGTTCGTAAGCATATCTGTATACCTCTTCTTCTTCATCGTGTTCTCAGATCAAAGGGCATGCTAGAACATTTCACTTGTCGTCAGAATGAAGTTCGTAGCTTCCTGTCTGTATGTTAAAGAAACAGACTATATTAGGTCTGACTTCTTTCATATCATATTGCAGACTAATCACATACATACCAGATTAGCACATACCCATCTCAGGGCTACAGCCAGATCAGCACAAACCCTTCTCAGAACACCAGCCAGAAAAAAAAATCACAAACCCTTCTTATGGCTACAGTCCGAACAACATCACAAACACTTCTCACGGTTACAGTCCGAACAACATCACAAACACTTCTCATGGCTACAGTCAGAACAACATCACAAACCCTTCTCATGGCTACAGTCAGAACAACATCACAAACACTTCTCATGGCTACAGTCAGAACAACATCACAAACACTTCTCATGGCTACAATCAGAACAACACCACAAACCCTTCTCATGGCTACAGTCAGAACAACATCACAAACACTTCTCATGGCTACAATCAGAACAACACCACAAACCCTTCTCATGGCTACAATCAGAACAACATCACAAACACTTCTCATGGCTACAGTCAGAACAACATCACAAACACTTCTCATGGCTACAGTCAGAACAACATCACAAACACTTCTCATGGCTACAATCAGAACAACACCACAAACACTTCTCATGGCTACAGTCAGAACAACATCACAAACACTTCTCATGGCTACAATCAGAACAACATCACAAACACTTCTCATGGCTACAGTCAGAACAACATCACAAACACTTCTCATGGATCAAGACCAAAAGTCATTATCAGGATGTCACACATAACAGAACACACTATTTAACAACCAGTCCGTTCTAGGCCTAGTCCCAGGCTACATGGTCACACCAAGATAAAAGGCCAATATGCTCTGATATAACCAAAACAGACATTGAAAGAGCGGATCTCGGCCACATAGAGGATCTAATCCCTTACATAACAAACAAACAAACAAAGAATATTTTGTTGTAGATGATAGAATTGAGGTTATGACTATAGAATAAGTCGCGAAAAGCATAGTGGTTAGTGCACTAGACTTTTAAGCACGTGACCCGTGTTCAATACTGCAGTGAAAATAGACCAAACTGCCTATGAAGTTTTCCACAACAGAATATCAGGAAGGAAGGCGAGAGGAAGACCGAGAAAAAGGTGGATAGATAACATAGTTGAATTCTGCTAGAGGACTAAGAAGTCTAAATGTCTGACAGGACAAAATGAAAGATCATGTAAAGTTTCCCACAGTATGAGAAATTGGAACAAGCTTGACTGTTTGCGTGGTGTAGTAATAAATCCATCGCTAGAAGATTTTCCTACACAGAAACTTTTATGGGTCGGCGACAGCAGAATGTATTTAAAAGGGGTTTTGTGGTAATACCAAGTTTGGGCACCGCTGTGGGCACCGCTGTGATAGATGATTTGAACATGACGATAACAGAGGCGAGAAATCTAACCTTACGAGAGAGATAAACTCCGAAGAACTGTTATTGTAAGGTCAAAGTTCTACATGAGAAGAAACTATTGGATGATGATAATGTAGATTTAGGTCAGAGTTGTTCAGTTTCATGTGTTTATATTTTTGACGTGTGAAACCGTTGGATTAGATTAGTAATTTAAGTTTTGTAAACGTGATTCTTATCTGGAACTGACAAACGAGATTCCCACGTCTGGTTCGGTGCCGGAGCGTCTGACCGAATGTATCAGTGCGCGTGCTGCCATTTAGAGCACCCGGGTTCGATCCCAAGTAAGGCCAAAGAGGTTTTTTTTCGGGGCATAAAGAAAAATTCTAACATGAACAGTTTCACGGTGACTGTGCTAGCCATGCTACCATTAAATTTCCCAGGCGCATGTCATCCCTGTCCAACACTCCTTTAAACAAACCAGCAGTGGCGGCTCGTGATCGTTTTTGTTGGTGGGGCCAGACCCACATTTTCGGGAAAATCTTGGTTTTGGGTTAGGTTATATTTTAGTCCATTACATAATAAATATACGTTACACATTATTTTTGGTAGGGTCCGGCCCTTCTGGCCTTTAATGACGAGCCGCCACTGCAAACCGGTAACACAGGTAGTAAAGACAGTTTAAATATACGGTGCATGTTTTGTTCTTCTGTGTCCATAGAAGACTTGGTCTAATTATGTGATATTTATCTCGAGATAACAGTGTTCAATTTCCAGTTTTGTATAGTCTTCAGTCTACTAAGTTTAAAATGAGTTCCCTGACTTTTGATTTCGGGAGAACTTTGGAATCTTTGCCAGGGCAACTGTGCCAACTTCTCTGTTGCTGATACATTCAGATAAGCTGAAATATATTGTGCTCCTATGGGTATGAAATGAATAACAAAATTTTTATTATATTTCAGCTTTTTAAACTCTAGTGTAACCCAGATGGAAGACAGATGATAGTGGCTTTAATACTCAATATGACTTAATGCAGTGGCGGCTCGTCATTAAGGACCTGTAGGCCGGCCCCACCAAAATAAGGTGTAATGTGTATTTATTATTTTATACATTAAAATATAACCTAACAGAAACCATGATATTTCGAAATTTATGTCTGGCCCACCAACAAAAATGATCACGAGTCGCCGCCACTGCCTTAGTGTAACCAACAGCATAATACTCTATGAGGATGTGTCCCCACTACAACTCTACATTTGGGGGTTTCTATAGCGAGGTGGTTAAGAATGAGTTGAAAGACACAAGAAACAAGCGCAAACTCATCAGTCACAGTAACACAATTGCCAAATGACTGCATACAAAGGCGTAAAAGACCATATACTAACTTTTGTGTTCACATTTTGATTCTGAACAAGACTTTGCTAGAGCATTTCCGACATGTTTGGTCGGGTATTTTCCTGTTTCGTTTGCCGAGCTACTGAGTTAGTGCTTGAGCAACGCTGTGAGCTATGACTGTTATGTAGAATGCTTTTTGCTGTGTCAACCGTGCGTTTGTTGTGTGTATTCAGAAAATGGCGGACAGCGGCTATGACGAACAAGCTCAATCTGCCGTATGCAGTTATATTGCGAGTGCAGAAAGCTGGATTTTGTCATGATTGATGTTCCCCTTCACAAGAATTGCAATTCAAGTGATGAACAGTTTTGTGTTGCTACATTAGCGACGGCCATATGCATTTTATGCGGTGCAGGTTTCTTATTGTGGCGGTACACGGCTGTTTCATTCTGGAATTAGTTCACACAGGAAACATTTCACAGTTGTTAGTATTTCGTGTGATTTTCATTGGCACAGGAACGGAGCAATTATGGGGTGGCCTGTTGCAGTGAAGTTGGAACCGTACTTATGAACTATGAACTATGAATGGTTTCATTGTATATATATACACTGCTGATGTCTTGCCTCTCAGAGTGTACTATGTAAATAAATAAAACCCCTGACATTATGTGTCAGTTCTCCGTTTCGGAAACATGACCTCTGCAGATACATTTTCTACTTATTCTACGCTACCACTTCTACTATTTTAGAATGCCGTCTTGTTTTTTGAACACTGTTACAACTTTCTTGTAAATCTGTTGTTGTTTTGTTTTGTCATGGGGTGCTGAAAATAAACAAAATGTTTTAAAATAACATGAATATAGTTGATATTGTCTAAAGTTAAATATAACAACTGGAGGTATGTATGGTGAAGTAGTTAAGACGTTTGCCTGTAGTTCTAATAGTACTGGGTTCGAATCCGTACCCAGTCACATGTCAATTTTTATGAGATCCCTAGGAATGTTGTTAAATCTTTGTACAATTCTCTTGGAAAGTAATTAATTGATTGATTTATATGACCATCGTCATTGCACTTCAGTGAGTAACCATGTGTGCTCCGGTCTCTTTCTTACACCGTAAGATCTTAGCGGCAGTGCATCGACTCCGTAGCACCGTCGAAGGTCCCCGATGTAATTTAGAAGATTGTGAAAATATTTTCTCGGAATTTTATTACTTAATCTTTCTAATGAGTTTTTCCTGGGCAGCGGCTTTCCAGCCTGCTTTTCGATTTTAACTTCCAAGGGTTCTTTTACGTGCTGAACTTGAACACGGGAGCTTTTATATCGTCCGTCTCCGATAGGACTAGGAACTCGATCTCTCTTGTAAAGTGACGTGCCATTTATCCCCACAGTGACAGAGCCATACGGGGAAACAATGTGTTTGGAAGTAAATCCCCCGCCTTTAGCTCTTTAGACATTTCTACATAAACAGTATAAAAAAGTAAAAGTTCAACATGTACAGACTTACGAGTGAATAAACAATAGACACTTGACAAGCCAAGAAGAAAAGTGAGATATATCAAGATATTTATCAACTGAAAACTGATACTATGGCTTGATAAGCAAGGACAACATGGAAATTCCCAAGCTAGGAAGGCAAAAACGAAAGAAACTGCGATGTGCAAGAAATGTAAAAACAATGAATACGGTGGTAGCAAAGTGGTGGTGTATATCCCCAGTACAGTTAAGTCGTTGTCAGACCAACTTAAGTTTGCTTTGTAGGTTTTCTGAGTTTAGACGTCGGTGTAGAATTTAGAATATTAAATCGTCGGTGGCGTTACTGATAAAGTCATCTGCCAGTGATATTTGCAGCTAGCTTCCAGTTTACTGAAAGGGACTGAGTATCTTTAGGATGCACTGAGTGATAATGTGTCGATTATGTAGAGTTTTTCAAGTTTAAATTTAATCACTCTGAGAACAATTAGTTGTATCTCTATATTTGTATGGCATGCAACCGATTGTATTTTTGTGAACAGAAGAACATACAACTAACCGTATAGATGGACATACAACTAACCGTATAGATGGACATACAACTAACCGTATAGATGGACATACAACCCTCACACTGTGTCGAGGTTTCTAGAACATAAACAGACTCTCATTCGCGCTGGCTTAACGTTAACCCTGAGTAGAAGGGATGTCCAATGCGTTGTTCATGGTTTCATCCTAGCCTGTGTTTGACATTTATTCGTGCGCTGTCTTCTTCACCCTTCGCCCCTAGGGAAGCATAGGTCCGCAACCAAGGCCTTCCAAACCCGCCTATCCAAGGCCATCCTTTCCAGATCTCGCCACTCTCTCCCGTTTTTGGCATTCCATCTCTAACTCCGTCTCCAGGTGTTTCTGGGTCTCCCTTACTTCTATTGCCCTGGGGGTTCCATCGGAGAGCCTGTCTCACGATGCTGTCCGGGGGTTTCCTCAGTGTTTGATTCGTGCGCTGTACCTGAATATATTCAGTCACATATTCAGTCATATATTCAGTCATATATTCAGTCATATATTAAGTTATATATTCAGTTATATATTCAATCATTTTTTCCCCGATCCAGAAGCACTTGCGCTTTTTCAGCTCTTCGGTTCGGTGCCATGGACATCATAACCCTTCGGTTCAGTGGCACGAACACTGTAAATCTGGAGAACCTATTGCTTTTCTGCCAGCCTGCGGAATTGAACCGCACTCACAAAGGGCTTATCACCCGTCGTTCAACGCGCTATGAACACGCTGGGCAGGCAGGCGATATTCAGTAATTTTATAAAGTGACTTTATTCAAAATGTCCAGTCTGTTAGTCTGTCCAGCTTTGTCTTCAAAGTGTTGAAGTAAATGTTATGAGTGGGTGAGTGTATAGGTGTGTGAGCGTATGCGTGTGTGAGTGTATGCGTGTGTGAGTGTATGAGTGTAAACTTGTGTGAGTATACGAGTACATGAGTGTATGCGTGTATGATTATATGAGTGTATGAGTGTATGAAAGCGTGCGTGTATGAGTGTATGCGTGTGTGAGTGTATGAGTGTAAACTTGTGTGAGTATACGAGTACATGAGTGTATGCGTGTATGATTATATGAGTGTATGAGTGTATGAAAGCGTGCGTGTAGAGTGTATGGTGTATGAGTGTATGCGTGTGGTAGCATGTGAGTGATTAATTGATTGATTGATAGGATCATCGTCATTGCACTGCGGTGAGTAATCATGTGTGCTCCGATCTCTTTCTTACACTTCGGTGAGTAACCATGTGTGCTCCGATCTCTTCTTACACTGCGGTGAGTAATCATGTGTGCTCCGATCTCTTTCTTACACTGCGGTGAGTAACCATGTGTGCTCCGATCTCTTTCTTACACTGCGGTGAGTAATCATGTGCTCGATCTCTTCTTACACTGCGGTGAGTAATCATGTGTGCTCCGATCTCTTTCTTATACAACAGGAAGACCTCAGCGGTAGTGCACGTACTTCGTAGCACCAGCGTGGGTTCTTGATGTAATTTATAAGATGGTGGAAATATATAGTAAGAATTTTATTATTTTAAGCTTTCTAATGAATTTTGCACGGGCAGCGGCTTTCCAACCTACTCTTCTCGATGTTGAACTGCCAAGGGTACTTTAACTTATTCAACTTGAACATGGGAGCTATACTTTATCGTCCGTGCCCGATAGGACTAGGAACTCGATCTCATCTACACTGAGATAAGGGATCTCTGGAAAATATATCCCTTGGCTCCACTAGGAGCGAACCGTGTTCCTTTGGAACGAGAGATGAGTGCGTACCCCTACGTCACAGATACTCCGAGTATATGGGTGTATGAATATATGAGTGCATGAATGCATGAGTGTATGAGTGTATAAGTGCATGAGTATATGAGTCTTTGAGTGTATGAGTGTATGAGTATATGAGTTTGGAGTAGTGATGAGTGTATGAGTATATGAGTGTATGAGTGTATGAGTGTATGAGTATATGAGTGTATGAGTGTATGAGTGTATGAGTATATGAGTGTATGAGTATAGAGGAAATGAGTATATGAGTGTATGAGTGTATGAGTATATGAGTGTATGAGTATATGAGTGTATGAGTATATGAGTGTATGAGTGTATGAGTATATGAGTGTTGAGTATATGAGTATATGAGTGTAGAGTTGAGTGTATGAGTGCATGAGTGTATGAGTATATGAGTGCATGAGTCATTGAGTGTATGAGTGTATGAGTATATGAGTAATTGCAATATGATATTCACAATCTATTTGTATTTATTCGTTCACATCTATCCCCACAAAGTTGTGAGATCAAACCTCCGGAGGACACAAACAGATACAAACTGTTAGATCGGTCCCAGCTCATGAAACATGCAGTATGGGGCGCCATCGTGGTTCTCAATTTGGGAGTCATTTTGTGGGGAAACAGTAGTCAAAAGTAATTTTTGCTAACGACCATTTAAGTTTGTGTTTGATTATAAAGTTCTATACAAACATCGTGTCTTTATGGAGATATTTCTTTGAGAGATTGTATTGTTTTGTTGTTTGTGGAGATATTTCTTTGAGAGATTGTATTGTTTTGTTGTTTGTGGAGATATTTCTTTGAGAGATTGTATTGTTTTGTTGTTTGTGGAGATATTTCTTTGAGAGATTGTATTGTTTTGTTGTTTGTGGAGATATTTCTTTGAGAGATTGTATTGTTTTGTTGTTTGTGGAGATATTTCTTTGAGAGATTGTATTGTTTTGTTGTTTGTGGAGATATTTCTTTGAGAGATTGTATTGTTTTGTTGTTTGTGGAGATATTTCTTTGAGAGATTGTATTGTTTTGTTGTTTGTGAGATATTTCTTGAGAGATTGTATTGTTTGTTGTTTGTGGAGATATTTCTTTGAGAGATTGTATTGTTTTGTTGTTTGTGGAGATATTTCTTTGAGAGATTGTATTGTTTTGTTGTTTGTGGAGATATTTCTTTGAGAGATTGTATTGTTTTGTTGTTTGTGGAGATATTTCTTTGAGAGATTGTATTGTTTTGTTGTTTGTGGAGATATTTCTTTGAGAGATTGTATTGTTTTGTTGTTTGTGGAGATATTTCTTTGAGAGATTGTATTGTTTTGTTGTTTGTGGAGATATTTCTTTGAGAGATTGTATTGTTTTGTTGTTTGTGGAGATATTTCTTTGAGAGATTGTATTGTTTTGTTGTTTGTGGAGATATTTCTTTGAGAGATTGTATTGTTTTGTTGTTTGTGGAGATATTTCTTTGAGAGATTGTATTGTTTTGTTGTTTTTATCCAGGCCGTCTTCTTCTTCTTCTTCTTCTTCTTCTTCTTCTTCTTCTTTTTCTTCTTCTTCTTCTATTTCAGCGATCCTCAGTCGATGCTTCACGTGATCCAAAAGGACAGGTTTCGATATGAGTGGATATAGTCTATAGAAGTTTCTAACCTCCAGAGTCTTATGTGAATCTACTGTCCTGAGCATGCGGGTGTTTGTGGGAATTGTTCTTCTTCTTCTTTGAGCGCTCTATCTACCAGTTGTTTACCATTCTATGTGATTTTGAATGCGATATGAGCTTAAGAGCGATTGTACGTTCTGCCAATTATGTACCTACAAGTAGGCCAGCACATTCAATTTCTGCTATGCTTTTATTAACTAGGTAACTTCCTAGGTCCTACATCAATCGCCTCTTACGATATGCCTTGTAGGTTGATTGATTGATTGATTGATTGATTGATTGATTGGACCATCATCATTGCACTTCGATGAGTAACCATGTGTGCTCCGATCTCTTTCAGGAAGATCTCAGCGGTTGTGATTTTCTTATCTCGGCGTTCTTCTAGCTTTTGTTGATTCTATTGTTGATTCTCTTGTTGTTTCTATTGTTGTTTCTATTGTTGGTTCTATTGTTGTTTCTATTGTTGTTTCTATTGTTGTTTCTATTGTTGTTTCTATTGTTGTTTCTATTGTTGTTTCTATTGTTGTTTCTATTGTTGTTTCATTGTTGTTTCATTGTTGTTTCTATTGTTGATTCTATTGTTGTTTATTTTGTTATTGAATTCTCTTTTCTCTGTCACTCTTTCAACAAAGCCTAGACATTGTATTCTATTAACCTTCATGATGGTGGTAATGTATGGTAATGTATGGTAATTTATGGTCATTTAAACAAATTATCAATATCTTTATTGTTTCTCATTCTCTATTTTTTACTATTTTCATTATTTTTGGTCCCCAAGATTCGTCTGAAAATTATTTTTTTAAAGTTCGGTTATATCCAAACGTCAAGACAAGAAAACAGATATAATACGCAGATAAAAACGTTGATACAAATATAGAATATACAGCACAGCTAAGGCATCATTACACATAGAAATTATACTTTGGATAGCTGCTGCAGCGGAGGATAGAGCATGAATAGGAATGCCAAATGTGCCATGACGTCGATCGCGTAACATAACATAACATAGAACTTGTACTTTCTTTCTTTCTTTTGTCCTTCTCTGCTTTTTTGCCGCTAGGCGTAGCAGGTTTAACTGATGATCGGTTTCGGAGATAATGCACGCTCGGTCGTTTGATATGTTGTGGTATTGTGGAGTTTTAAGATGTCTGTAACTCCATCAACCCATCTTTTCTTGGTCTGCCCCTTCCTCTTGATGATTCTATTTTCAGGTTGTACGCTCTTGCAACTGGTGTATTCGGGTTCATTCTGACCAAGTGGCCAAACCATTTGAGTCTCTGTTTTTCAATAAATCTAATAGCAGGTGTTGTTCCGACTGTTCTTCTAATTTCTTCATTTCTTATATGGTCTCTTCATGTTTTATTTACTGCTTTCCTCAAGCATCTCATTCCAGAACTTGTACTGCGCAGCTAAATATCATGATAAAAAATACACAGCAAATACAAACATCAAAACAAAATATATACTGCAGACCAAAATATCATGACAAACAGAGAAATGACTGCACATCTAAACTTTTCTACGAAAGATTGATTGATTGATTGATTGATTGATTGATTGATTGATAGGACCATCGTCATTGCACTTCGTAACCATGTGTGCTCCGATCTTATTCTTACACAGGAAGACCGCAATCTTTTACGCTCTCAAATTGATCACGGTACTTACGTTTTATCGTCCATCTCCTATATGACTAGAAACTCGATCTCACCTACACTGAGATCAGGAATCTCAGGAAAAACATCAAGATGACTCCAGGTGAGAACGAAACGAGTGCCTTTGCCACGAGAGACGAGCAGCTAACCTCTACGTCACAGATACTTCCAAAGAAACGAAAGACTGAATTCCACCACATTTCTAACGATGATCTGTGTTTGAACGGAGATCTAACTTTTTCCACGGAATGGACAAAACTGACGTGACAAAGTCTAATTATAAACACAAACGACAACTCCCACACACGGACACAAACAATTAGCAAGAAGAGTTCTCCCCCCTATCGTCATGTTATATAATCAATGAGCTTAGAGGATATCACAGGAGGGGACAAAACATTGATCGAGACTTCGATTTGTCTCATTTCCCTAGGAAAAACACAAGCATACAATGAATTGAAACGTCATCAGTATGTGTGTTAGTCCGACTGTTGTGTTTCTGTTCAGGGACCACTAATAATGATGACGTGATATTTAGAAATCAGCTTTCTGTTTTTGACTGGCAATATTGTGGTGACAACTTATTGTAAAGGATTTCTTTTCAAATCTCTTTCTCTTTTTCTTGTGTTTCCATTTTATTTCACTAAGAGCTATCTGTTTCTATTTTTATATGTCTCACTCTATCAATCTTGATCTATCCATCATTATTTCTGTATCAGTCTATCGGATAGCTGTCTCTAACTTGATATCTCTGTAACTCTATATATTTAACTATATCTTTCCAACTCTACCTGTCTAACTCTATCTGTCTAACTCTATCTTTCCAACTCTATCTATTTCGATGTTGCGTTTCATTTTTCCTTGATCTGTCTGACTTTCTTATCTCTTGACATCTGTCTGACTTTCTTATCTCTTGACATCTGTCTCACTTTCTTATCTCTTTACATCTGTCTCGCTTTCTTATCTCTTTACATCTGTCTCACTTTCTTATCTCTTGACATCTGTCTCACTTTTTTATCTCTTTACATCTGTCTCACTTTCTTATTTCTTTACATCTGTCTCACTTTCTTATTTCTTTACATCTGTCTTACTTTCTTATCTCTTTACATCTGTCTCGCTTTCTTATCTCTTTACATCTGTCTCACTTTCTTATCTCTTGACATCTGTCTCACTTTCTTATCTCTTGACATCTGTCTCACTTTCTTATCTCTTGACATCTGTCTCACTTTCTTATTTCTTTACATCTGCTTCGCTCGGTGTATGCATCTGTACCGCTTCCTCTTTCTCTCTCTCTCTCTCTCTCTCTCTCTCTTGTTCGTTATGTTGCAGTTCATCTAACTGTGGCTTTAAGAGAAGATGACTCAGAAGAAATAGCCGAATACTTTAGAATTAAAAAATACCAAATACTGAGATCCACGCACGTGCAAGCTTCAACAATGTCAGCGCGGAAATAAAATAAAGTGGAAATGGAAGTGGCAGGGACATACATTAAAAATTCAGAAGACCAGACACCCACATGTGGCTGCGAACTAGAATCCAGACGGTATGAGAGGTAGGTGAATACCTAGAGAGACATGGAGACGAACAGTAGACAGATAATTTGAAGAGGCGGGAATGACCTGTAATATTAACTAAGCTGGCATGCTTAAGACATAATGTTAAAAAAAGAAATTATGATACGAATGATATCACTGTATGGAATATTATACTTGACATCATGGTACTCTCTATAACATATGTGTTTCAATCTATTCATAGTTCATAGTTCATAGTTCATAAGTACGGTTCCAACTTCACTGCAACGGGTCACCCATAATTGCTCCGTTCCTGTGCCAATGAAAATCACACGAAATGCTAACAACTGTGAAATGTTTCCTGTGTGAACTAATTCCAGAATGAAACAGCCCGTACTGCCACAAAAGAAACCTGCTCCGTTCAATCTATTATATTCATTTAATATGTGTATTGATACAGTTTGAGTCTTTGCTTGCAATCTCAACATTTCTTCAAGAAGAAGAAGAAAAAGAAGAAGAAGAAGTATATAGAACGCAAGCAAAGATCTCTGCACTTCATGTTACAAAATGAAATCAACTTGTAACCGCCATAATTGCATCTGTCCGTCAATAAAGTAGACCAATCTATGTCCACATTTCCTCCGTGCCAAGAACATGTATAATCAAACAACCAATGGGTTGAGATTTACCTATAAACTTATAACTCGGTCACAATCCACATTCATGGCATACTACATTCCGAAAACATAACACAAAGTTTGGACTCTGTAGCTCCAGCAACAATTATAGGGATCTATGGAACAATGCACTCATGAACAAAACAGAGTGGTCAAGATTTTAACCCAAGCATACACCAACGAAATGAAACATGGCCTCATGAACAAAGCTTACATTGCAAGCTATGGGCAAACTCACGACAAACTCCAACTGACATGCAGCTTCACAGAGGCAACCCATCTCATGATTTAGACGAGCATACGAAACTGATAATAAAGAAATCGAACTAAAAAAAATCACATGTGTCTTAGTCCGGATTCGAACCCCCAAACCTTCAGAACGGCAGGTAAATGTCTTAACCACTTCACCATACATATCCCCAGTTGTCAGTGGCGGTGGGGCCAGACATTTTTCCGGATAAATCATGGTTTTTGGTTGCTATATTTTAATTTATAAAATAATAAATATACGTTATACATTATTTTTGGTAGGGCCCGGCCCCACTGACCCTTAATGACGAGCCGCCACTGCCAATTGTTATTTGTAACTTTAGATTATATTAACTATATTCATGTTATTTTAAAACATTTTCTTTATTTTCAGCACCCCATGACAAAACAAAACAACAGATTTACAAGAAAGTTGGAACAGTGTTCAAAAAACAAGACGGCATTCTAAAATAGTAGAAGTGGTAGCGTAGAATAAGTAGAAAATGTATCTGCAGAGGTCATGTTTCCGAAACGGAGAATTGATACATAATGTCAGGGGTTTTATTTATTTACATAGTACACTCTGAGAGGCAAGACCTCAGCAGTGTATATAGACAATGAAACCATTCACAAAATTTGAATACAAAAGTTAGTATATGGTCTTTTAGATCTTTGTAGACAGTCATTAAGCCCTCTGTGAGTACAGGTTCAATTCCGTGGGCTGTCACAAAAAGCCACAGGTTCTCCAGATTTACGGTGTTCGTGGCACCGAACCGAAGGGCTACGATGTCCATGGCACCGAGTCGAAGAGCTGAAAGCTCAAGTGCTTCTGGATCGAAAAAAGCCCTCTGTGAGTACAGGTTCAATTCCGTAGGCTGTCACAAAAAGCGACAGGTTCTCCAGATTTACGGTGTTCGTAGCACCGAACCGAAGGGTTACGATGTCCATGACACCGAGCCGAAGAGATCAAAAAGGTCAAGTGCTTATGGATCGGAAACAAAAAAATAAACATTTGACAATTGTGTTACTGTGACAAACAGTCATTTGACAAGTGTGTTACTGTGACAAACAGTCATTTGACAATTGTGTTACTGTGACAAACAGTCATTTGACAAGTGTGTTACTGTGACAAACAGTCATTTGACAATTGTGTTACTGTGACAAACAGTCATTTGACAATTGTGTTACTGTGACAAACAGTCATTTGACAATTGTGTTACTGTGACAAACAGTCATTTGACAATTGTGTTACTGTGACAACTTCTGAGTTCGCGCTTGTTTCTTTTGCCATTAAACTCATCGTCAAGTTTGTCTTCAAAGATGCCACATCACCCATCGTGTGCCGATGGTCTATGAAAAGTACGGTCGTATACCCAATTAGTAATAATACCATATTACTGTAGTAATAGTTAAGTTAAATTAACAAATATCTGGCAATCTCAAGACCATATGCACAAAAGTTAAATTATTTAGGTCATGTGTGATTCCTGTACTGACCTCCGGTTGTGAAAGTTGGAAATCAACAAAGAAAATTGATAAGAAACTGGACAGCTTTGAGAATAAATGTCTACGAAAATTATTAAAAGTAAAATGGAGTGATTTCGTTTCTAACAACACAGTGAGAGATAGAACACACCAACAACCCGTATCAAATATTATAAAGAAACGAAGATGGAAATATTTAGGTCATGTTGTTAGATCAGACGAAAAGAGACTAAATCGACAAGTCCTTATGTGGTCACCAGTTGGGAAAAGAAAACGTGGAAGACCTAAGACCACTCTTCGAAGAACAATCCTACAAGAAAGTAAACTATTGGGATGTAAAACCATACAAGATCTCCAACTGCTAGCAACGAAGAATGGAGATCTAAAACCTCTGCCTTATGTGCCGCCTTTGGTACGAAAGGAGCAGACTAACTAACTAACTAATAGTTAAGTTAATTGCATATCGTTTACAAGACTTTGCGAATCAACCCCAGCTTTTAACGCTGTTTGTGATTTTTCTAGGCACTGTAGTAATAAAACAAATGAAATGAAATGAGTCCGTTCAGAAAGCAATGACAAACTACTGAACATATAAGTGGTGCCTAGAAAATCAACGACTCATTTACTGTGGTTGATGGCTACGTCCTGTAAAGGATATGCCACGATTTTCATTTTCACTGTAGCAAAACCGTAGTAATAATACCGTATTAGCCACTATACCTCGAGGTATGAAAACGGATTTCGTAAAGCTGTAAGACACAACAGTAATAGAAGAAAGAAAGAAGAGAATATAGAACTGGTCCAGAAACGAGGAAACTTTTTCATGGACATGGAGATGACTGTCAACGTTATCTTCTCCATATACCTTCTTCTTCTTCTTCTTCTATGCGTTCGTTCTTTACGACCCATTTTAATCACTCTTTGTGATATGTTTGATCTTTGCCAAGAACGTGTATACGTTGCACATTGGTTTGTAGGCCCCTAAACGCATAGACTTCTACACGTTTAGGACACATGCATCCGATTACAGCCAAACCTCATTAGCCGCCTCTTACGACATTCGTGGCAGATAATAGTGGTTCTATTCTTTACCCCCCAAATTTAGTCCTCGGTAACCACTCGGGCGGTTCATATTCGTGGCAGATAATAGTGGTTCTATTCTTTACCCCCCAAATTTAGTCCTCGGTAACCACTCGGGCGGTTCGGTTCATATACCTGAAAGTACAACATGACTAAATGATGAGCACAGATGGAAAATAAGACAAGAAAATTAGAATAATTATTATTAGAAGATGAGAAATTCTTCTTTCTTCTTCTTTTTCTTCCGTAGCTCCATATCGATCACTTGTTAACCACTCTTTGTGATTTGTATGTGATCTGAGCCTAAGAGGGATTTTACGTTGTGACAGTTATGCGCTTACAATTAGGCAAACACATTCGATTTCTGCGATGTTTTTTATTTACTAGGGCAGCTTCCCTATTTCCTACACCAGTCGCCTCTTACAGCATGACTTGTAGGTCGTAGTTGTACTATGCTTTGCTTCCCTTGCGGGCCCCGGCACCACACGGGAGAGATGAGAAATTATACCTACCAATAACTACGACAGAATGGATCGTACCCTAGGGCGAGCTGCCCTACTAAATAAACAGCTGATTGAAACCGAACACACCACCGAAGGATAAGCACCGTTCTTGGTGTCTGGCTGTTTATATATCACACTAGAATGATAAAACCCTTTAATATCACACTAGAATGATAAAAACCCTTTAATATCACACTAGAATGATAAAAACAGCCGAAAGAATGTTCAGAGAAGAAGAAGAAGAAAAGATACCAATAACAACTAAAATCAGAAAAAATACAATATAAGAAACATCAGTACATTACAGTTCTCAATAACGGCGACTTATGGCTCAGACTAACAACAAAACGAAGAATAAATGCTCCGCCTTCAATATTGTAGACACGGATATGCACAAAGATAAGTAACGTTAAAAACAGAAATATCAAGGAAGAAATATCAGTGGAAGAAATATTAGTGGAAGAAATATCAGAGGAAGAAATATCAGAGGAAGAAATATCAGAGAAAGAAATATCAGTGGAAGAAATATCAATGGAAGAAATATCAGAGGAAGAAATATCAGAGGAAGAAATATCAGAGAAAGAAATATCAGTGGAAGAAATATCAGAAGGAAATATCATGAAGAAATATCAGTGAAAGAAATATCAGAGGAAGAAATATCAGGAAAGGAAAGATCAGAATAAAAAGCCATAGAATACATATCAGAAAAATATCAGGAAAGTACAGATCAGAGCAATATAGAAGAAATATCAGAAGATAAAATATAGAACAGTAAAGATCAGAAGAAATATCAGAAGAAATATCAGAAGAAATATCAGAAGAAATATCAGAAGAAATATCAGAAGAAATATCAGAAGAAATATCAGAAGAAATATCAGAAAAAATATCAGAAGAAATATCAGAAGAAATATCAGAAGAAATATCAGAAGAAATATCAAAAATAGAGAAATCAGACATAAAAACTATGAAGAGAATCAGAAGAAATATCAGAAATAGAGAAATCAGACATAAAAACTATGAAGAGAATCAGAAGAAAACATAATTAGAAGCAAAGTCAGAAGAAGAATCATTATATGAACAAGAAAAATATGAAAGAAAAATAGCCTTGCTTAATGTCATGACACAGAAGAAAGTCAATAACGTGAATGATAAAAAGATATCTCATTCCAGATCGATATATTTCACGACATGAAACGTTCGTTGCTATGATACGATGATGTTGATTGGATTATATGAAGAAAATAGTCAATGTTGAGAATCAAAACGATTAAAAGTCACAATGATGATAGTCATACAAATATGACTTTCCACGTCTGTGTGTGCGTGTATGTGTGTCTGTTCTTTATGTATGTGTGTATGTGTTTCTTTTCGTGTGTTTGTGTACATATTTGTAGATTCTAAAATCGCATTCAAAAAGTCAACAAATTGCCTGTGCATACAACATAAACTTCGCAAAACATGCATTTATGATTTGGAATTTTATTTTCTTTCATATTTCTTCTTCTCATGCAGAGAGGAAATATTTGTGCACCTTGCATATCTCCCACCTTTCCTTCCAAACCAGGGACTGATTGATGAGAGCCGAGATTTAGTGTCAGGAGTATCAATAGAATTCTTATTGATTAAGTGACGTTCCAGGTCCAGGCAGCAAGAATATAGGGGGCCCTGCCACAAGAATACAAAATGTTGTTAGCAGTTGTTTATTTGCCACGATCAGAGCGAGATTGTGAGGGTGGGTCGGTGAGTGAAGGTTTGGTGGGGGTGGGGGAGGGGGAGGAGGAATCATACATAAGAAGGAGTGTGGGTGTATATGTGAGTAGGCCAGGGGGGAGTTATCAATTCATTCTACATATAAGTCTGAATGTCTTGCTATCTATCTGTGTTATCTGCCCATGTCCATACATGTCGGTATCAGTGGCGTAGTCTGATAATGCGAGATTGGTGTGCTGATACTTAAAATGGATATGTGCCCCTCCTGACGAGAGAGAGGAAGACAGAGAGAACACATTTTGGACAGCCTGACTTCATGGCACGGAAGAACATCAACATCTGAGATGATATGAAAATACATTATCGTTTACTCCAGGAGACATGTCACCTGATGATGATGATGCCCCTTCTATTTAACCTCTTTGCCCTTCTAATTGAAAAGATAACTATATTCAATTACCCAACGATAGTTATTGAACTGGAGAAACAGATTTCCACTTACTTGTTTCACTTGAAGACCCGATCCATTCTTCCTTCCTTTTGCAGAAAGTTTTCTGTTGCGGCATCGTAAAATGTATACATTCTCAAACCTTGCTCGAAAGTTCCTTTTCAATCGACAAAAGGCTGAGACTGAAGAGTTTATCTTGACGTCGTGTCAGATTTGCGAGAACAGTTGATTCCATTTAATGATGGAAACAACCTTTCAACAGACGCAATGGTTGCTGGGATAATCATGATCAATTCTGCCAGTTTTAACACTTCTTTCGCCCAAGTGGTTACCGGGCCCAAATTTGGGGTGTAAAGAATAGAACCACTGTTACCTGCCACGAATGTCGTAAGAGGCGATTAAGGAGGTTTGGTTGAAATCGGATGCATGAGTCCTAAACGTGTAGAAGTCTATACGTTTAGGGTCTACCAAACCAATGTGCAACGTATACACGTTCTTGACAAAGATCAAACATATCACAAAGAGTGATTAAAATTGGTCGTAAAGAACGAACGCATAGAAGAAGAAGAACACTTCTTTAAAACCTGAACTGAGATAATGTTCAATTACAATAACTTGATTAAGTCATGAGCTGACATATTGTACAACTCATTGGAACAATATGGTACCACAAGTTCATTTTTAAATCATACATAGTCGAACATTTCTCCATAAACGTCTTTTAAACACCAATGCCTTCAATTTTTAGTGCGGAATTTTCCCCCGCACGCTTTCTCTATGTAAATCTACAACCTGTCCACCAAGCTATCTCCTCACTCGCTTCACAAAACTGTATAGTTGGCATTAGTCTACGAAGACCAGCTCGCGTTAAGACGGAAACCACCGAGCGATTTTCGGAGACATGGTCCGTCAAGGATCGTTACTCCTAACCTAAGTACGGTAACCAGACAATTGTACACATCACAATTACGCACATGACAATTACGCACATTCAATTACGTGCAATTGTTATCTCGTGTCAAAAGTGATATTTCTTTGATATTGTTATTATCTTGATAAGCGTAAATATGAAAACTATTAACAATAATGGTTACTAATGATCGACAACAGCTGCTATCTACTGTTCAATCCTCACAGCTTATTTATTCGCTATTAAGGGAAGTATTTCCTGTGTTTGACGTCACCCTAGTACACAAGTTATCTCTGAACACCGACAAATAACGAGGAGGGGTTCTCATTCCGATATATAGGCACCCCGAGTATACGTGTACTAATGCTAATACCGTAATATCGGGAGGGCGGATTCAAAGGTTTAAGGTTATCAAGATGAGATCTTCATTACGGCTGTGTGTTGTCAGGGCTCGCAAGGGGAGCAAATAATAGTACCACTGCGACCTACAAAGCGTGTCATAAGAGGCGACTGAGGTAGGGGCCTAGGAAGCTACCCTAGTAAATAAAAAGCGGCAGAAATCGGATGTGCTGGCGTACTTGTAGGTGCATAGCTGGCACAACGTATGATCGCTCTTAGACTCGGATCACATACACATCACAAAGAGGGGTTAACAAGTGGTCGATATGGAGCGTTCGAAGGAAAAGAAAAAGAATGGGGTACATAATGCAATGCAATATAAATACTTCAATGATCCAGCAGCACTTGAACTCTTGCCCTTCGGCCCAATATAAATACTTCAATGATCCAGCAGCACTTGAGCTCTTGCCCTTCGGCCCAATATAAATACTTCAATGATCCAACGGCACTTGAGCTCTTGCCCTTCGGCCCAATATAAATACTTCAATGATCCAGCAGCACTTGAGCTCTTGCCCTTCGGCCCAATATAAATACAGACGTGAACATTATTTTATCATAAACCAATTATGGTCAGAACTCAAAACATTCAATGGTATTGAAAGAGTTAATGACGGTCTCTCCTCTCTCTCTCTTTATTTGGCCTATACAGCTCCGTCCTCTGCGAATGACGGTCTCTAACGATGAACAATTATTCCTTTAAAACCTCTTCATCTTCTTATCATATTTCGGTAGAAAATTAGCAGGATTATTCTTAAGCATTTATTTTGGAGAGCAAAAATAACAATCACCAAAGGTACAGCGCAAGACAAAAACAGAAAATCACGACACTGGGCAACAACCAGGTAGCAGTGTGACGACAAAAGAAGAAGAAGAAGATTTATTTCGGAATGTCTCCAACTTGTGTATGAATTTTTCTGAATTATTTTCCAACATTTACTACTGTGTAATAACAGCCCCAGGAAATCGTTTTTTACATGAGTCATTGTAATTTCTGTTTTCTTAAAGTGTGTGTACTAGTTGACTGTATTTGTTCCTTTAAAGTTGTTGGTAGGAATAGGACAGCAATGTGATGTCATCTGAATAATCGAAGTCCTTCATTGTTTGAGAACGTTGTCCACCTTATTCCCTTGAGAATATCTTGCCTCATGTCTTCTAAACTAATATACGATGGTCAATACGAGAATAGTATTTAAAAGGGTTTAAAAGCCGAAGGATTGACTTCATTTCACCGGGTTTTACCCCATATGGCTCGGCCCCTCTCCGCAGAAATGGCACGCCACCTGCCGAGAGTATTGCACAAAGCACGAACTCCGTAGCTCCAGCAACAATCCTAGGGGTCTATGGAAAAAATGCACTCATGAACAGAATGGCGCGGTCCGGACTCGAACCCACGACCTTCGATTCACAAGGCAAAGGATTAACCACTTAGCCACAAAGACCCTCACGAGTAGATAGTGGCCATTCTTCTTGCACCCTCGTATTTACTTCCAACGATTGCTTACTGTGATCAACGCTGCGCAGGAATGTAGTGAACAGTCTTATCAACATTTTGTATCAGGAAATTTTGATCTACATTTATTATACCCAGTGGCGGCTCGTGATCATTTTTGTTTGTAGGGCCAGACATTTTTTCCCGGATAAATCACGGTTTTTGGTTGCTTTATTTTAATTGATAAATTAATACATACATGTTATACATTATTTTTGGTGGGCCCGGCCCCACTGGCCCTTAATGACGAGCCGCCACCGATTATAATCATATTGTGCGCTCCCACATTATTACCAGGAGATTAATCCTATTTTAATTTCGTCTTCTTTTCGTCCTCAACTGTAAACCATGTGGGATGTTAATGAGAGATGTAAGAATCTACCGTTTACCTTGTCTAATGTACTTTGTGGTGGCGTCTGTAACCGAGGGGATAGTGACTCGGTCTATTAACCCCGACATTCCGAGTTCGAATCACGCTGCGGACAGTTTGGTTGCAAATTGTTTCGCGTGGATTTAACAAAAGGACGATGGCACCACCCCTTTCGTTCAGAAAGCAATGGTAAACTATTGAACGTAATAATGCCTAGAAAAATCACAAACAGTGTTAAAAGCTGGGGTTGATTCGCAAAGTCCTGTAAAGGATATGCAATTAATTTTAATGTACTTTGTAAGTTGGTATTCATTTCTCTAAAGTGGTTCTTGATGAGTCACTCCATCTCTTGCGTGGTTTTTCTTTTACTCTGTCTTTATTATATTTATTCAGTATGGCTCTCTGTCATCGATACTCATCATCAGGTGCTGTGCCGGCTGGCGTAGGGGATCATGGATCTCCACAAATCTCTGTCGTTGTTGTTTGATATCAACTCAGATGTTGACGCTCTACCGTGCCATGAAGTCAGGCTATCCAAAATTGTCTTTCTCTGTCTTTCTCTGTCTCGTCTACCCTCGATTTTACTGGTTGTCACAATGTGCTCTAAACCTCCCCTCCTCGACGACACCAGAACATTTTTGTCAGGTAACCAAACCACTTTATTTGTTGTTTTTTTAAAAATTGAATGACTGGTTTAATTTGTAGTACTCGTCTGATTTCTTCATTTCTAATGCAATTTGTAAATGCAACTTCCGCAGCTCTTCTCTCACGCGCTCTCTCTCTCTCTCGATCCCCGTCTAGACTGATGAGCCAGATTTTATCATGAATGCTACTGTGGTTTTAAGGGACTCCGTTCCTCCGTACAGCTTTTCTCGAAGCTCTGTGTTTTCGGGCCAGGTTTCTTTTCTTAGGCCTGCTATCAATTGGCAATCTTGCAGTATGTGCTCTGTCGTCGTTTTCTCATTTTCGCAGGGGCACAGGCTAGTTGTGCTAATTTAAAATTTGTTGAGCATATGGGGGCAGACCTTGTTGTGGCCGCTACGGAGGGCAGCTCTTCTAAGACATCTCATCTTTTTTTGTTATGATTTCCTGCACATTAGTAGCTATGAGCTGCCATATTGTGATACGTATAGCATAATGTTGGTCAACAAATAGTTCTTGTCAGATTTTCTTTAGCATTCACAGCTATAGTTTTATGTCAATTAATTCTATGTCTTCTCATATCTTTCCTACACGATTCTTGAATTAATTCTCAGTACCTTGTATGTATGTATGTATGTATGTATGTATGTATGTATGTATGTATGTATGTATGTATGTATGTATGTATGTATGTATGTATGTATGTATGTATGTATGTATGTATGTATGTATGTATAATATATAGCCTTTTCTCTTTACTTAAAATGTTAATTTCATATCCTTTACAGGACTTGCGAATCAACGACCAGCTTTTTAACGCTGTTTGTGATTTTCTAGGCATTATTACGTTCAGTAGTTTGCCATTGCTTTCTGAACGGTGGTGCCATCGTCCTTTTGTAAAAATCCACGAGAAACAATTTTAAACCAAACTGTCCGCAGCGTGATTCGAACTCGGATCGCCGGGGTTAATAGACCAAGAGACTTTTCCCTAAGCCACAGGCCCCACCTTTTCGTCTTTACAGACGGCCATTTGGCAAGTGTATTACTGTGACAACTTCTGAGTTTTCACTTTTATCTCTTATCTTTCAGCTTATACATAAGTCTCTTCTCAAGAGACTCTGCACCCTTTCGCCATATCACTCTCCACACAACTCTGTCATCAGTTAGTCCTTCCCATGTGCTGGGACCTATAGAAAAGTTCTTCATTGAGGCCTTGCAGACATCGTTATATCTGAGCAGTGGTCTGCCCTGGTACCTCCACATCATAATTACTTTGATTTTAAATTAGTCCTGTGTACTCTTAAATTAATCATGTATGCCCCTACATACTTTCTACATTACTCTTAAATTAATCATGTATGCCCCTACATACTTTTTACATTACTCTTAAATTAATCATGTATGCCCCTACATACTTTCTACATTACTCTTAAATTAATAATGTATGCCCTACATACTTACTACATTACTCTTAAATTAATCATGTATGCCCTACATTACATTACCTTAAATTAATCATGATCCTAAATTTAATCTAATTAATAGTATGCCCTACATACTTACTACATTACTCTTAAATTAATCATGTATGCCCCTACATACTTACTACATTACTCTTAAATTAATCATATGTGCCCCTACATACTTACTACATTACTCTTAAATTAATCATGTATGCCTACATACTTGCTACATTACTCTTAAATTAATCATGTATGCCCCTACATACTTACTACATTACTCTTAAATTAATCATGTATGCCCCTACATACTTACTACATTACTCTTAAATGAATCATGTATGCCCCAACATACTTACTACATTACTCTTAAATTAATCATGTGTGCCCCTACATACTTGCTACATTACTCTTAAATTAATCATGTATGCCCCTACATACATTCTACATTACTCTTAAATTAATCATGTATGCCCCTACATACTTTCTACATTACTCTTAAATTAATCATGTATGCCCCTACATACTTTTTACATTACTCTTAAATTAATCATGTATGCCCCTACATACTTTCTACATTACTCTTAAATTAATAATGTATGCCCCTACATACTTACTACATTACTCTTAAATTAATCATGTATGCCCCTACATACTTACTACATTACTCTTAAATTAATCATGTATGCCCTAATACTTACACATTACTCTTAAATTAATCATGTATGCCCTACATACTTACTACATTACTCTTAAATTAATCATATGTGCCCCTACATACTTACTACATTACTCTTAAATTAATCATGTATGCCCCTACATACTTACTACATTACTCTTAAATTAATCATGTATGCCCCTACATACTTTCTACATTACTCTTAAATTAATAATGTATGCCCCTACATACTTACTACATTACTCTTAAATTAATCATATGTGCCCCTACATACTTACTACATTACTCTTAAATTAATCATGTATGCCCCTACATACTTACTACATTACTCTTAAATTAATCATATGTGCCCCTACATACTTACTACATTACTCTTAAATTAATCATGTATGCCCCTATATACTTACTACATTACTCTTAAATTAATCATGTATGCCCCTACATACTTACTACATTACTCTTAAATTAATCATGTATGCCCCTACATACTTGCTACATTACTCTTAAATTAATCATGTATGCCCCTACGTACTTGCTACATTACTCTTAAATTAATCATGTATGCCCCTACATACTTACTACATTACTCTTAAATTAATCATGTATGCCCCTACATACTTTCTACATTACTCTTAAATTAATAATGTATGCCCCTACATACTTACTACATTACTCTTAAATTAATCATATGTGCCCCTACATACTTACTACATTACTCTTAAATTAATCATGTATGCCCCTACATACTTACTACATTACTCTTAAATTAATCATATGTGCCCCTACATACTTACTACATTACTCTTAAATTAATCATGTATGCCTCTACATAATTACTACATTACTCGTAAAGCAAATCCTACTTTCCAGCACACCAAACACACAATAATATTAAGCCTGCGTGCCACCGCATCTCATCCACATTATATATTCCTTTTCCCAAATTATTATCGACAAGACAGCCACATCGTTTAACGTTGCATATTTTATCAGATAATGCATTTCTTTGGACGTGCTGTCTGCCTGGGAAGCTGCTGCCCTCAATGACTGTCACAGGACTCGTTGTTACTCATCTATCAACTGGAAGCCAAGCACAGAGTTGGTTCTGGAGGATCGAACCGAAACGAACAAAAATACGAAACTGCTTTTAAGTGTGCGTGATCTTGAAGAATCTAATTGTTCCGAGCACCCGCCCTCCCCACCCCACCCCCTGCCCCCACGGTTCTTTCCTTCGTTCTTTGGATACAAGATTTCACAGACACTACTTTCAATTTGTAATACGTCAGCTGTGTTAAGTAGAGACGTGATAGAAATCCAGTCTGGTACATTTATTTATTTAGATGTTCTTTTTTCATCTTTTGTTATCACACTGTTACCATGTTGTTGCTGTCCAGTAGGCCTATCTAGCTATTGTTTTGTGTGAGAGACAGAACACTGTTACCAGGTTGTTGCTGTCCAGTAGGCCTATCTAGCTATTGTTTTGTGTGAATGTGTGAGAGCAGTGGCGGCTCGTCATTAAGGGCCAGTGGGGTCGGGTCCCCACCAAAAAATGTATAACGTGATTTATTATTTATAAATTAAAATATAGCAACCAAACCATGATTTATCCGGAAAATGTCTGCCACCAACAAAACTGAGCACGAGACGCCACTGTGTGAGAGACAGAAACTTACCAGGTTGTTGTTGCCCAGTAGGCCTATCTAGCTATTGTTTCGTGTGAATGTGTGAGAGACAGAAATAGAGAGAGAGAGAGAGAGAGAGAGAGAGAGAGAAATAGAGAGAGGAGAGAAAGTGCTAATTGATTGATTTATTGATTAGACCAGCATCGATCCACTTCTGTCATTAGCCATGTGTTCTCTGATCTCTTTATTACACAGGAATATCTTAGCGACAATGCACGAACTCTGTAGCGCCGGCGAGAGTCTCCGTCGTAATTTTACATTTATCGAAAAATAATAGGAATTTATTTTTACTTCTTAATTAAGTTTTTCCTCGACAGTGTTTTTTCAACAAACTCTCATCGATTTTCCAACATACTCATCGATTTTCCAACTTACTCTTATTGATTTTACAATATACTCTTATAAATTTTCCAATTTACTTTGATCGATTTTCCAGTTTTATGAGTTTGTTAAGTGCTCAACCTAAATATGGAACCTACCTTTTGTCGTATGTCCCCGATAGGGCTAGGAACTCGATATCACCTACATTGAGATCAGGGATCTCTAGAAAATAACTAGCTCTCCATGCGGAAAAGAAACGCAGAACTTTTGAAACAAAAGGCAAACACGCTAACCAACATACAAACCGATTAATTAGTCACAGTAAACCACTGAAGTCGGAGAAGGCACTCTTGTATGACCAAGGACACTGATAAACAGGAAAGCAACTCTTCACGTAAAAATAATTCAAAAGCGCTATACCAGGCGCCCTGCACTCATATCTGAGGAACGCAAGAACAAGAAGAAGAAGAAGAGGAAGAACAAGAAGAAGAAGAGGAAGAACAAGAAGAAGAAGAAGAAGAAGAAGAGGAAGAAGAAGAAGAAGAAGAACAAGAAGAAGAAGAAGAAGAGGAAGAAGAAGAAGAACAAGAAGAAGAAGAAGAAGAGGAAGAAGAAGAAGAAGAAGAGGAAGAAGAAGAAAAAGAAGAGGAAGAAGAAGAAGAAGAAGAGGAAGAAGAAAATAAAGAAAGAACGAGACGTTTTGTGTGAGTTGAAGGATGTGTTATATTTATAGCTTAAGAGACAAAGGTAAAGCTTAAGAGACAAAGGTATAGCTTAAGAGACAAAGGTATAGCTTAAGAGACAAAGGTATAGCTTAAGAGACAAAGGTATAGCTTAAGAGACAAAGGTATAGCTTAAGAGACAAAGATAAAGCTTAAGAGGCAAAGGTATAGTTTAAGAGACAAAGATAAAGCTTAAGAGACAAATGTATAGCTTAAGAGACAAAGGTATAGCTTAAGAGACAAAGGTATAGCTTAAGAGACAAAGGTATAGCTTAAGAGACAAAGGTATAGCTTAAGAGACAAAGGTAAAGCTTAAGAGACAAATGTATAGCTTAAGAGACAAAGGTATAGCTTAAGAGACAAAGGTATTCAATGTGACTTTAGTAAACAATTGATCTTTCTTTCTTTCTTTTGTCCTTCTCTGCTTTTTTGCCGTTAGGCGTAGCAGGTTTAACTGATGATCGGTTTCGAGATAGTGCACACTCGGTCGCTTGATATGGTGTGGTATTGTGGAGTTTTAAGATGTCTGTAACTCCATCAACTCATCTTTTCTTGGTCTGCCCCTTCCTCTTGATGATTCCAATTTCAGGATGCTTATTAAATACAAGAAATGTGTAAATATATTTTCAGGGATGTCTTGGAATTGTTGCACCGAAGTCAGAGGTTGTTTTTCTTTCTCTACGTTTTATCGTTACACTGTCACTGTGCTGTTTATATAATCTGTTGGGAATATTTCATTATTATTTTTGATTTTACAGGATAGTTAGTTAGTTAGTCAGTCAGTCAGTCATTCAGTCGGTTAGTCGGTCGATCAGTCAGTCGGTCAGTTAGTTAGCTAGTTATGTAGCTAGTTAGTTAGTTGTTAGTCAGTCAGATATTTTAGTTAGTTAGTTAGCTAGTTAGTTAAATAATTAGTCAGTTAGTTAGTTAATTAGTTAGTTAGTTAGTTAGTCAGTTAGTCAATTAGTTAGTTAGTTAGTTAGTTAGTCAGTTAGTTAGTTAGTCAGTTAGTCAGTTAGTCAGCAGTTAGTTAGTAGTCAGTCAGTCAGTCAGTTAGTTACCCAGTTATGCAGTTAGTTATTAGTTGTTAGTCGATTTTTAGTTAGTTAGTTAGTTAGTTAAATAATTAATCAGTTAGTTTGTTAGTTAGTTAGTTAGTTAGTTAATTAGTTAATTAGTTAGTTAGTCAGTTAGTCAGTTAGTTAGTTAGTTAGTTAGTTAGTCGGTCAGTTAGTTAGTTAGTTAGTTAGTTAGTCAGGCAATCAGTTAGTTAGTTAGCCAGTCAATCAGTCAGTTAATTAGTTAGTTAGTTAATTAGTTAGTTAGTTAGTTGATTAGTTGGTTAGTCAGATAGTTAGTTAGTTAATTAGTTAGTTAATTTGGTAGTTAGTTAGTTAGTTAGTCAGTGAGGTAGTTAGTTAGTTAATTAATTAGTTAGTTAGTCAGTCAGTGAGGTAGTTAGTTAGATAGTCAGTCAGCTAGTTAGTTAGTTAGTTAGTCAGGTAGTTAGTTAGTCAGTCAGTCAGGTAGTTAGTTAGTTAATTAGTTAATTAGTTAGTTAATTAGTTAGTCAGTCAGTTAGTTAGTTAGTTAGTTAGTTAGTTAGTTAGTTAGTTAGTTAGGTAGTTAGTTAGTCAGTCAGTCAGTTAGCTAGTTAGTTAGTTAGTCAGTCAGTCAGTAGCTAGTTAGTTAGTTAGTCAGTCAGTCAGTAGTAGTTAGTTAGTTAGTTAGTTAAGTTAGTTAGCTAGTTAGTTAGTCAGTCAGTCAATTAGCTAGTTAGTTAGTTAGTCAGTCAGTCAGTCAGTTAGCTAGTTAGTTAGTTAGTCAGTAGTTAGTTAGTTAGTTAGTTAGTTAGTTAGTTAGTTAATTAGTTAGTTAGTTAGTTAGTCAGTCAGTCAGTTAGTTAGTTAGTCAGTCAGTTAGTTAGCTAGTTAGTTAGTTAGTTAGTTAGTTAGTTAATTAATTAGTTAGTTAGTTAGTTAGTCAGTCAGTGAGGTAGTTAGTTAGATAGTCAGTCAGCTAGTTAGTTAGTTAGTTAGTCAGGTAGTTAGTTAGTCAGTCAGTCAGGTAGTTAGTTAGTTAGTCAGTTAGTTAGCTAGTTAGTTAGTTAGTTAGTTAGTTAGGTTAGTAGTCAGTCAGTCAGTTAGTAGTTAGTTAGTTAGTTAGTTAGTTAGTTAGTTAGTTAGTTAGCTAGTTAGTTAGTTAGTTAGTTAGTTAGTTAGTTAGCTAGTTAGTTAGTTAGTTAGTTAGTTAATTAGCTAGTTGATTACTTAGTTGGCTTGTTTGTTTTTAGTTATTAGTTAGTTGCTTAATCAGTCAGTTAATTAGTCGGTTAGTTAGTTAAGTAGATAGTTAATTCGTCTTTTGAATAAGTTAATTAGTTAGTTAACAAGTATTTTTAATGCCTTGATTAGTTACATGGCTATTTAGCTAGTTAATTAATCATAGTTATGCTGAAGAAGAAGAAGTGGAAGAAGCCAAAAACTGAGAAGGTGGAAAAAATCCCGAAAAAATAGATAATTATGATGAATAAGAAAAAAAGAAGATGGTAAAGAGAAAGAAGATGAATGTTAGATGAAAAATGTACACAATTAAAAAAGAAAACCAGGAATATGTGATGGAGAATAATATGACCTTGTCAGCTAATGACCTACAGATGTCCCGTGATCTCCACGTGCCACAGAGTCAATATTGTCAGCACGTTCTCGTTGACCTCTGAGAGGATGCCACTTCTATAAGCTCTCATGTCAACAAATAACACAATCAAAGCAGACAGCAACAGGCTGGAATATGACTCATCCCTGGTTATGTGTGTATAATATGTTTATTTGTAAGTCTGGGGGACAGTTGCGAAAAGGAAATATAGCGAGTACACATGATAGAAGAGAGAAGATAAAGTGCACGTTACAAGAGAAGAAGAGAGATATAGTGTATATCAGTGGCGGCTCGTGGTCATTTTTGTTGGTGGGGCCGGACATTTTTTCCGGATAAATCATGGTTTTTGGTTGCTATATTTTAATTTATAAAATAATAAATACACGTTATACATTATTTTGGTGGGGCTCGGCCCCACTGGCCCTTAATGACGAGCCGCCACTGGTGTACATGTAAGACATAATATATATTTATATATATCGGTGTGTATTTGTGTGTGTTTCTATGTGGGCATACATACGTGTGTGTTATCAATACAAAACGAACAGTTTCCATACCCAACCCCTTACACTGAAGACATTAAGCTTTCCTCATATCTTTCCACCTCGTTCCTTATTTAGGACTTATAAATTCCTGGTCGCTTTCAGACAATGATCATAAAGTCCTACCCCCGCAGTTTTCCATTGGCCACCGTAGACCACCAACTAATGCCTGACAGCAAAGTAATATTCATTGATTGAATTGCTTAATATTGATTGCTTGCAAGCAAATCGTGACCAAAGCTTGCTACATCTACTGCACAAACAATCATGATATTTTACAGTCTTATCATCCACTATCCTAGTGTTTTACAATCTTTGGGTTGTCTTCTCTTTATCCTTCACAATCCTGATATTTTACAATCTTGGTGTTTTCTTCTCTTTATTATATACAATCCTAGTTTTACAATCTTGTGTTTTCTTCTTTATTATATACAATCCTAGTGTTTGACAATCTTGGTGTTTTCTTCTCTTTATTATTTAAATTCCTAGTGTTTGACAATCTTGACTTTCTTCTCTTTATCATCTACAGTTTTGCTATTGTATAATCTTACTATTTTACAATCTTACTATTCTATAATCTTACTATTCTGTAATCTTACTATTGTATAATCTTACTATTGTGTAATCTCACTATTGGATAATCTTGATTTTCTTCTGTTTTATGCTTTACAAATTTACTATTATACAATCTTGTCTTTATTTTCTTTATCATCTACCACATAATCTTTCTCTCTCTCTCTCTCTCTCTCTCTCTCTCTCGATCACCGCTTAGACTGATGTACCAGATTTCCCATAAATCTCATTTATGTGGAAATCTGATTCATGCAGCCTTAGCATGCGTGTTCGTCACATATTCAGCCCCATTCGAAGCTCTAGTGCTTATCCTTCGGCGATGTGTCCGGTTTCAGCCAGCGTTTACTGGGTTCGCTCTCCGTTCTGTAGCCACCTAGTGTTTTTAAGGTACGGGTAGCTAGCCTCATGCCCAACCTTCTTAGACGCCTGGCAGGTAACAGTGGTTCTATTCTTTACACCCCAATATGGGCCCCTGTAACCACTCAGGCAAAACCTATCATTTAAGTTTCTTCAGTGAACAATTCAATTTTTGGAAATTAACAATTTTGTATATGTTACGTAGCGTGGAGGAGGAGGGGGACAAACTAATTTTTTAAGGCTCTGGTGGGCATGGCACAAAAAGGTTGGGAAACATTGTTTTAAACCGTCTAAAAATGGTAATAGTTAGCATTGACATACTATTTCCCGCACGGACAAGCGCGTGCTAGTAAGAAAACTATAGTCCTGGCCAAGTGATTCTATTGTGTGATATAATATGGCTCATTATGGATGCCACGTAGAAGGGGGAGATAAATCACTCATCGCGGCTGTTGCTTGTCTCTTCTTCTGTATTCATAAGCTAAGTAACTTCGATTTTTCCATTTGCTGATGCTTGAGATTACGGCCCCTTATCTTGAAGTGTTCTTGACGTATTTTTTGCAATGTTTTGATCGTGTTTTTGATATATTCAGGGCATTGAGTGCAACTAGCGAAAACTATTTTCAAACATCAGTATTGATTAAATAAATATTTTCTAGTTATCTTTGAGGAACACTTATCAACCAAACAGTAAAAATAAATGAGGAAAAAGTGGACATTAATTCTCTTTTAGCGGAAGTAGACTTAATACACAAGGGACTATTTTATGCCTAGTTCGTATGCGATCTGGGCGAGGAATGACACGAGGGAGGCCGCACACAATCACATTTTTTAGCTGCACACACGCGCCAGGGCACATGAGGATTTCCTAGCAACAACACGCATGTCTATTTAAATTCATGTTTGACTTTTTTTTTCAGCACGAAAATATGTTGTATTTATATTCGTAAACTAAATCTACACACATAAATATGTTGTCTTTATATTCGTAAACTAAATCTACACACATAAATAAGTTGCTTGCCTAACCATGACATGGGCTTCAACTTATATTTTTCCAGGGAGTTGGGAAGATGAAAGGGATCGAAATGCATTATCATCCTCAAGTAGGTTGTCCCTTCTGGAACTTGGCTCCCATGACAGCAGTCCTGAAAATCTTCTATTCTGTGAAAGTTGACCGACGTCAGCAGCAGTCATTCTCAGATCGTCAATGACATCTTGCATCCATCGTTTTCTTTGTCTTCCTCTCATTCTTCTTCTAGGCATCATTCCCTCCAAAATTATTTTCTCTATGCTCTCATATCGTTTGATGTGTTCCAAATATTTAATTCTCCTTGTTTTTATGATTTTGCAGAACAGAAGAGAAATGCATAATGAATTAAAAAAAAACCCACTGTAGTTGCAAGTGTACTAATCGGAAATGGAGAAGACCAGCTTTAGATCAGATTTCAGCCCAAGTGGTTACCGGAGCCCAAATTGGGGTGTATATAATAGAACCACTGTTACCTGCCACTCATGTCGTAAGAGGCAACTAAGGAGGTTGGGCGTGGGGCTAGCTACCCCACACCGTAAAAACACTAGATGGCTACAGAACGGAGAGCGAACCCAGTAAACGCTGGCTGAAACCGGACACATCGCCGAAGGACAAGCATCAGAGCTCCAAATGATGCTGAAGATGTGACGTAAAACACACCAATGCTAAGGCTGCATGAATCAGATTTCCACAGGAATAGAATTTATGGGGAGATCTGGTACATCGATCTGGGCGGTGATCGCGAGAGAGAGAGATCAGATTTACATTTCGTGTTCCATGTATTGAAAGATGAACTTCTTATCAATGTGTAGATCACAGCTAGTTAGCAATAGTATACGAAATGTCTTATCAAGAAACCATTTTCTGAGGGATTGTGGGTACACTTACCCTTTTTGCCTTAACTCATGAACGTCCATGATCCGTGAGTGAGTTTACGTATATCAATATTTGGTATTGGCATTCGCTCGTGAATTTCATTCTTATAAATATGTTGTATGAGAGCAACTATAACATAGTTGCTAAATCACTTGCGTCGTAGGTGTGTGCTTACAGCTATAAATTTCATATGTATCTAAATATATATATATCCTCTTTGTGTCTCGTTTGATAACATAGTAAAGGAACCCTTTCATACCTCGTGGTATATAGGTCAATACAGTGTTAGGCCTGTATTTTTCATTAACTGTCGGCACACGATGTTTGATGTGGTCAGCATCACGCCGGCCGCCTTTACTTTCCTAGATAATGTCTGGTACCCAGATGAGGCTGGGTTTGATCTGAGAGCCGTCGTGGTCGGGAAAAATTCCACGCGCATTGCGGGAGCTGAACCCAGACCACCAGCCTTGCGAAGCTAGTTCACTAACAACTACGCTACAGCGGCTCTCGTTTGATAATAGAAGGTAAACAAATTAAACAGTAAACAAATATTAAGGGTCTTCGGAAAAGCAATTTAGCAAATACAGGATTCGAACTAGAAAGCGTTATTTCTTACGGTACCCTTTGCCTAGCCATGCAGGCGAGTGTTGCTCAGAGCATAAACAGTTAACTCTCCAAGAACCACAGACGTTTATTTGTTACGGTACCCATTGCCTAGCCATGCAGGCGAGTGTTTTACAGCGCATAACCTACTATCTCTGAGAGCATTCTATTAACCTATTTGGTCCATACTGGTCTCGAACCCAGGTATTTCTACCTCACGTGGCCACTAGTGCAGAGTGCTATCAACTACACTATCGGTAACTTTACCAATTTAAAATGATGACGGCCGAATCAATCAATCAATCAATCAATCAATTAGTAATATGCACGGCTCCGTAATCGACGTGACTACAGAATCGACATGGCTCCGGGATTGTCACGGCACAGGATTCGCTACAGTATTGAAATCGCCACGACGCTGGAATCTACATGCACTTCAGAAACGGCTTCAGGGAATGACTTCGTGATCGGCAAGGGGCATAACTTCTCGTACGTTTGCCAAAAATATGTATCCCGAGCACGAAGGGAGATAATAACGTTGAAAGAAAATCTATTGCTCAGCAATGCTATTTGACGTAGATGGTTGCTGATAGCCAGGACACGATTCAAGAATCAGATTCAGGTCGCGCTGTGGTGCCGCCATATCTTCTTCGATTAATGCCTGGATGGCGTCACCATCGATTTGTGGGCTACCTCCTCTTTTCTCTCAATCTACCTCAACCCTCTCTATTTATTTTGCTAAGAATTCCTCAATTTGATAAGTGTACCTCTCTACATAAAAGGAATCTTTACTTGAAAAATAATAACAGTTATATATAAAACACACGTTTATTATATATATATATATATATAGTGGTTAAGTTGTTCGCCTGTTGTACTGAAGGTTGTGGATTCGAATCTGAACCGAGACGCGTTTAAATTTTTTTAATGAGATCCCTATAATTGTTGCCGGAGCTACGGAATTCAGGCTATGCGCAATGCTTTCAGCAGATGGCATGCTATCGCTGTCGATAGGGAAGGAGCCATATGGGGAAACCCAGTTTAAAGAAGCCAATCCTTCGTCCATTTAATGAGAATGGAACCACATTTACTACCATCACGTGCCTATAATAATCGACACTCAGGGCGCAGAGCACGAGGCAGGCCAAGAACAAGATGGATAGATAACATCTCAGAGTCCTGCGAAAGCATGGACTGACCGAACGTTTTAAGCGCAACAATCCTAATTGGCCAAGTAGGAAAGCTACAATGCTCCAGCAGAGCATGCTATCGCTGTCGATAGAGATAAGATGAAACAGTTAAAAAATCCTTCGTTTTTGGACCCTTTGGGATATATATATGTATATGTTTGCAAAGTAGTGGTTTGTAAATATGAAGGTCTCTATGATAAAGTGATTCAGATGTTTAATACGCCCGAGTGGTTACCGAAGCCGAAATTTGGGGTGTAAAGAATAGATCCACTGTTACCTGCCACGCATGTCGTAAGAGGCGACCAAGGAGGTTTGGCTGAAATCGGATGCACGTGTCCTAAATGTGAAGAAGTCAACCTGCTGCCTTGCAGGACTGCTGGGGATACCCAAAGGCTAACCGAGAGCGAACCCAGTAAACGCTGCTTGACTCCGGACACATCGTCGAAGGATAAGCACCAGAGTTCCAAATGGCGCTGAAGATGTGACGAAACCCACTCATGCTAAGTCTGCATGAATCAGATTTCCACATGAATGAATTTATTGAGAGATCTGGTACATCGGTCCTTTAGGTGATCGCGAGATATATATATATATATATTTAATAATACTAATTCCTCTCGTACATAGGGTACATAGGATCTGCAAGAAATGTCTACATACCGCTCTATCCTAGGCAACTCGCTCAATCTCCTCCATGAAACAGAGACTGATATTTCTTGCCTCTCTCAGCAAAGTTTGTTTCAAAGTCTCCCTAGGTTGTCCTCTCTTTCTTGAACCCTTTACATCCTACTTCAATGTCTGCTTTGATATTCTTAATAATTTTTTCTCAAGGTGTGTCCAATATATCTCCATCTTCTCTTTCTTATAACAGTTGTCACTAGTGGTTGACCAGACATTTCTCTGATTTCATCACTTCTCCTGAACTTGCTCCATTAAATATTCATTATTTTTCACAGACATCTATTTTCAAATGCATTCAACTTACTTTCTATATCTTTAGTCATTTTCCAACTCTCGCTGGCATATATTAAGATTGATATAACATTTGAATTGAAAATTCGTAATTTAGTTTTACGAATAACAGTTACACTAGTGACAACTGTTATAAGAAAGAGAAGATGGAGATATGTTGGGCACACCTTGAGGAGAAATGATCAACGAATATCAAAGCAGGCATTGAATGGGATGCAAAGGGTTCAAGAAAGAGAGGTCGACCTAAGGGGACCCTGAAACGAACTTTGCTGAGAGAGTCAGGACATATCGGTCTCAGTTCCATGGAGGACATTGAGCGAGTTGCCCAGGATAGAGCGGTATGGAGAAATTACTTGCAGGCCTTATGTAACGTATAACGGTACGAGAGGAATTATTATAATTTAGTTGTAATACTATATAACCTGTAGTTTCATATTTTAACATGTTTACCTGACGCCATTAATCTATTTATAAATTTGACCGTCTGTAAAGACGAAATAAAAGGCCATATATTAATTTTTTAATTAATACTTGAATTCTCCGAAAGGAGTTAACTCTTATTGTTAACATTTATTAACTTACAGTATAGGTTCTACACGTTCTGATATTACCAAAAACAAGTTCTTGTTAGGTTACAAAAGGGTCCTCTGCTTAAAGAGGATTTACTCCCTATATAACAAGCAAACAATTAATACTAGCATTACTAGTACAATTACCTGGTGGCGTATGTGGCTTAGGGAATAGTGACTCGGTCTATTAACGCCGACGATCTGAGTTCGAATCACGCTATGGACAGTTTGGTTGCAAATTGTTTCGTGTGGATTTAGACAAAAGGACGATGGCACCACCCGCTCAGAAAGCAATGGCAAATTACTGAAAGTAATAATGCCTAGAAAAATCACAAACAGCGTTAAAAGCTGGGGTTGATTCGCAAAAGTCATGTAAAGATATGCAGTTAACATTTTAGTACAATTGCCACATGACGCTCGCGCCTAAACAGTCATTAATCAGTTGCACCTCAATATATAGAAAACGTTGGATAACACAGGGGAAACACAGGTCTACGTTGTTATATTGAAAGTGTTCTCACAATATCAATGCTACAACACCTGGATTTATATCTGAAACAGTTATCAATCTGTATAAAAAGTTTTAGAATCATCTCGAGAAATGTGACATTTCGTAAAAATATGATGTCATATGCAACAAGTCATTGTCAATCCCGATCAGAAATAAAGAGCAGAATAGGACAAGTTAAAAAAACACAAAAAAACACATTGTTCCTGAAAATGAGAAGCATTATCTGCAACAAGTCCTTGTCAATCCGATCAGAATGCGAGTTATTCAGTGTTACATAGAGAACCCTAATGTTAAAGCAGTTCTACTGTATGGGTCAGAAACATGGAGAACAACTAAAACAATAGCGCATAAATTGCAAACATTCATCAACTGGTGTCTGCGCAGAATAGAGGGAATAAGATAGTATGGTAGGGTCACAAATGAGGAACTTATGGAGAGAACAAGACAGATTCCAGTGAACGAACAGGTTAAAAAGACGCTGGCGCTGGATAGGACACACTTTGCGAAA
The DNA here is from genome assembly GCA_020796225.1 of Arion vulgaris. Classification (NCBI taxonomy): domain Eukaryota; kingdom Metazoa; phylum Mollusca; class Gastropoda; order Stylommatophora; family Arionidae; genus Arion; species Arion vulgaris. The sequence continues at coordinate 35,214,698 of CM036769.1, read as the reverse complement.
ACCGGAGGGAATATAACAAGAAGGGTCCTTGCATGGAACCCGCAGGGACAGCGAAAGAAGGGGATGCCGAGAAATACATGGAGACGAGATTTGGAGACAGAGATCAACAATATAAAGAAGAGCTGGAGGGAGCTGCAGGAGATAGCTAGAGATAGGAAGACTTGGCATGAGTTGGTTGAGGGCCTATGCCCCAACCCGGGGTAAAAGGCAAAGAGAGAGAGAGAGACACATAGAGAACCAATACTGACATGCGGATGCGAGTCATGGACAATGAACAAACAGATCGAAAAATCTCCGAGGTCCACAGAAATGTGGTTTTACAGAAGAATGATGAGAATCCCATGGACTGCTAAAATTACTAATGTTGAGCTGCTGAATAAGATCAAGACACAGAGAAAGCTTATCATCAATATAAGAAAGAGGCAGTCATCATTTTTCGGGCATGTGATGAGGAGGAGGTTTAGAACACATTGTAACAACCGGTAAAATCGAGGGTAGTCGAGACAGAGGAAGACAGAGAGAAAATTTTGGATAGCCTGACTTCATGGCACGGTAGAGCGTCAACATCTGAGTTGACAGCAAACACCAAAGACAGAGATTTGTGGAGATCCATGATCGCCTACGCCAGCCGGCACGGCACCTGATGATGATGTTGATAAAAAAGTTTTAGAACCATCTAGAGAAATATGACACGCCATGAAAGTATGATGTCATCACACTTGGTAAAAACAGTTAAATTATGTTGTCATCACACTTGGTAAAAACAGTTAAATTATGTTGTCTCTAAGCTTCATTTTTACGTTCGTCCGCTGCGCCTTCAAGCGTAGTCTTTACTCGTAATATGGCATCTCTGACTTATTTTTGCGTCATGGCTCGCTATCATTATCACAAGTGTCCATCGCCATTCAGGAGAACTTTCAGTGGCGGCTCGTCATTAAGGACCAGTGGGGCAGGGCCCACCAAAAATAAGATGTGTATATTTATTATTTTATACATTAAAATATATCCTAACTGAAACCATGATTTTTCCGAAAATTTATGTCTGGCCCCACCAATAAAAATGATCACGAGCCGCCACTGAGAACTTTACTACAACTTCAGAAGTACTTGTAATTTCGATCCACAAGTAAAGGATCAGGGTCTCATGTAGTCCAATCTCGTATAATATGCACACCGATAATTTTTTTTTCACGCTGGATTCGAACCCCGGAATTTCCGCTCTACTTACTTATTCTTGTCCAGTGTACTATCAATGACCTCTCTGTACCTCAGCTGCCACCAGAATCCTCACAACGTCATGCAACAGACTTGTTACTTAAGCTCTATGCCTATGTCATAGAAATCGAAACTGCTAAATCAATAATCAATCAGATTTATAAACAACCCTACTTTTATATTTCCTTTCTCGCCGCTCTGTGATGTCTTCTTTAGTTCTCCCCGCTCTGTGATGCCGTCTTTAGTTCTGATTTCGTTTACTCTGCCAAGAGCACGCGCTATCTTAGACCGAATTCTTGGACCGGAAATGCCGATAAAGAAGATTCAGGATAGCCTGACATTTAACTTCCGGTCTGTTCTAACAAAGTGCCGCCAAACGCGATCATCGCTATTTTCTCGACAAAAAGCGAGGACAATTTGGCGGCTTTCACGACTGCTGCCAGCAGAGCTGTTGTGATTTTCTATTAAATTTGGCGTACTGATTAAATAGTAGGATGTTTCAGGTACGGACCAACTGCCTGGAGTGTAGAAGTCTTCTATGGAAAGTTGCCTTAGTAAATAACAAGCGTGGCAAGAAATCGGATGTGCTGGTCTAGGCACCCATGGTACGCATAACTGGCACAAAGCAACAATCGCTCTTAGGCTCAGATTACATAAAACCACAAAGAGTGATTTAATAAGTGGTCGATATGGAGCGTTCGAAGAAGAAGATTGAAGAAGCCAGTAATAAGTTACATTGGCGTCACCACACATATTATGTAGGTCATTCATGGGCGTCCCTGCAATGAGGAAGTGGGAGCAAGTTTTTGCATATTTGATATGTCGTTTCAGGCTTGACCAAAATCGACCCCGCCCTCCCATCCGCCCATGTGGTGCCAGGGCCCGCAAGGTAAGCAAAGAATAGTACCACTGCAACCTACAATGTATGTCGTAAGAGGCGACTGATATAGGCACTAGGGATGCTACCCTAGTAAATAAAAAGCAACGCAGAAATCGGATAAGCGCATAACTGACACAACATACAATCGCTTTTAGGCTCAGATAATATTTAAATCACACAGAGTGGTTGACAAGTGGTTGACAGGGAGCGTTGGAGTAAGAAGACCAACATACCTCTAAATGCTGTCTTCATGTAAGAAGAACAACATACCTCTAAATGCTGTCTTCATGTAAGAAGATCAACATACCTCTAAATGCCGTCTTCATGTAAGAAGAACAACATACCTCTAAATGCCGTCTTCATTTAAGAAGAACAACATACCTCTAAATACTCTCTTCATGTAAGAAGAACAACATACCTCTAAATGCTGTCTTCATGTAAGAAGAACAACATACCTCTAAATGCCGCCTTCATGTAAGAAGAACAACATACCTCTAAATGCTGTCTCCATGTAAGAAGATCAACATACTTCTAAATGCTGTCTTCATGTAAGAAGAACAACATACTTCTAAATGCCGCTTTCATGTAAGAAGAACAACATACCTCTAAATGCTGTCTTCATGTAAGAAGATCAACATACCTCTAAATGCCGTCTTCATGTAAGAAGAACAACATACCTCTAAATGCCGTCTTCATTTAAGAAGAACAACATACCTCTAAATACTCTCTTCATGTAAGAAGAACAACATACCTCTAAATGCTGTCTTCATGTAAGAAGAACAACATACCTCTAAATGCCGCCTTCATGTAAGAAGAACAACATACCTCTAAATGCTGTCTTCATGTAAGAAGATCAACATACTTCTAAATGATGTCTTCATGTAAGAAGAACAACATACTTCTAAATGCCGCTTTCATGTAAGAAGAACAACATACCTCTAAATGCTGTCTTCATGTAAGAAGATCAACATACCTCTAAATGCTGTCTTCATGTAAGAAGACAACATACTCTAAATGTGTCTTCATGTAAGAAGAACAACATACCTCTAAATGCTGTCTTCATGTAAGAAGAACAACATACCTCTAAATGCTGTCTTCATGTAAGAAGAACAACATACCTCTAAATGCTGTCTTCATGTAAGAAGAACAACATACCTCTAAATGCTGTCTTCATGTAAGAAGAACAACATACCTCTAAATGCCGTCTTCATGTAAGAAGAACAACATACCTCTAAATGCTGTCTTCATGTAAGAAGAACAACATACCTCTAAATGATGTCTTCATGTAAGAAGAACAACATACTTCTAAATGCTGTCTTCATGTAAGAAGAACAACATACCTCTAAATGCTGTCTTCATGTAAGAAGAACAACATACCTCTAAATGATGTCTTCATGTAAGAAGAACAACATACCTCTAAATGCTGTCTTCATGTAAGAAGAACAACATACCTCTAAATGCTGTCTTCATGTAAGAAGAACAACATACCTCTAAATGATGTCTTCATGTAAGAAGAACAACATACCTCTAAATGCTGTCTTCATGTAAGAAGAACAACATACCTCTAAATGCTGTCTTCATGTAAGAAGAACAACATACCTCTAAATGCTGTCTCCATGTAAGAAGAACAACATACCTCTAAATGCTGTCTTCATGTAAGAAGATCAACATACCTCTAAATGCTGTCTTCATGTAAGAAAAACAACATACCTCTAAATGCCGCCTTAATGTAAGAAGAACAACATACCTCTAAATGCTGTCTTCATGTAAGAAGATCAACATACTTCTAAATGCTGTCTTCATGTAAGAAGAACAACATACCTCTAAATGCCGTCTTCATGTAAGAAGAACAACATACCTCTAAATGCTGTCTTCATGTAAGAAGAACAACATACCTCTAAATGCTGTCTTCATGTAAGAAGAACAACATACCTCTAAATGCTGTCTTCATGTAAGAAGAACAACATACCTCTAAATGCTGTCTTCATGTAAGAAGAACAACATACCTCTAAATGCTGTCTCCATGTAAGAAGAACAACATACCTCTAAATGCTATCTTCATGTAAGAAGAACAACATACCTCTAAATGCTGTCTTCATGTAAGAAGAACAACATACCTCTAAATGCTGTCTCCATGTAAGAAGAACAACATACCTCTAAATGCCGCCTTCATGTAAGAAGAACAACATACCTCTAAATGCTGTCTTCATGTAAGAAGAACAACATACCTCTAAATGCTGTCTCCATGTAAGAAGAACAACATACCTCTAAATGCCGCCTTCATGTAAGAAGAACAACATACCTCTAAATGCTGTCTCCATGTAAGAAGAACAACATACCTCTAAATGCTGTCTTCATGTAAGAAGAACAACATACCTCTAAATGCTGTCTCCATGTAAGAAGAACAACATACCTCTAAATGCTGTCTTCATGTAAGAAGAACAACATACCTCTAAATGCTGTCTTCATGTAAGAAGAACAACATACCTCTAAATGCTGTCTCCATGTAAGAAGAACAACATACCTCTAAATGCTGTCTCCATGTAAGAAGATCAACATACTTCTAAATGCTGTCTTCATGTAAGAAGAACAACATACCTCTAAATGCCGTCTTCATGTAAGAAGAACAACATACCTCTAAATGATGTCTTCATGTAAGAAGATCAACATACCTCTAAATGCTGTCTTCATGTAAGAAGATCAACATACTTCTAAATGCTGTCTTCATGTAAGAAGAACAACATACCTCTAAATGCTGTCTTCATGTAAGAAGAACAACATACCTCTAAATGATGTCTTCATGTAAGAAGAACAACATATCTAAATGCCATGACAATACTCTAAATGCCGTCTTCATGTAGTTGGTTAATCATCATCAGGAGATGTATGCAACTCTACAAATCTGAGATCATAAGATCAGACCAGACCTAGAGACAACCGTGGGTAGGCTGCGGTGATACTAAGTAAATGCTGATGAGACCGTGTAAGTCGCAGTAAAAAAACACATGTAATGTACACATAAGTAAAAAAACAATACATACTACTCTCTTCAGGCCATGAACATTGTATCTTTTCTCGTGTCTTCATATCTCAAACGTAGTCGTATGCGTGTCTTAGGAAATGAAAAGGTTGATAAACTCGCACGGGCTGGAGGGAGCCTAACACAACACCACCCAACACAAAGATTTACAGAAGCAAAGACTCTCCTGAAACAATCCAGAAAAATGATGTGGAGAAAAACAAATGGAGGATACACCCCAGAGCATGACAGTATAAATACACTAAACAGAAAAGCACAGACCACAATCTTCAGACTTAGAACGGGACACTGCAGTCTCAGAGCACACCTCCACAGAATGGATGTCAGGGACTCGGCAGCCTGCACCTGTGGTACACCAAAGCAGTCCCCATAGCACATCCTGCAAAACTGTCCCAGTCTGAGCAGTGTGAGAATGGAAATATGGCCAACAGAAACAACCCTACATGACAAACTATGGGGGACCGGTGAAGAGCTCAAGCGCACCGCCCTGTTTATGACACATACCGAAGTAGTCACATAGCAGAAGTTGATCGCAGAAGAAGAAGAAGCTTCAGAAGGTTGCCTCCATGTATTCCTATACATCCTTTTATCCCACTGTCCCTGCAGTGTCTACTGCACTGCATTTCTGGGACTCCTGTGTTTACTTATCCTAAGGACATGTTCAATCCATCACCGTCTATCTCTTTTGTACGTCTCCGTATTTAAGTCTTTCAAACGAGTTATATCTTAGATTGTCTGCAGGAACTGTCTAACAAATTGTGTTCCATTCCCCGATCGTACATTTTGACAGGCTGCTGGTTGTCAACCTACTGATGCTTCCCTCATAATAATATGTCTTTCTCTGGCTCGCTTATCGTCCTCTATCCACTGTAATATTGACTACTACTACTACTACTACTACTACTACTACTACTACTACTGCCTACTGCTACTTACTACTGCTACGCACTACTACTACCTAGCTACTACTACTACTACTACTACTACTACTGATACTACTACTGCTTCTACTACTCTACTACTACACTCTACTACTACTATTACTACTACTATCTACTGCTGCTGCTGCTGCTACTCTGCTACTACTACTACTACTTCTTCTTTTTCTTTCTCTCCGTTCCTCGTGGAGCATAGGGCCTCAATTATTGTTCGTCATTTATCCCGGTATCTTTCCGTTTTCTTCATGTTTCTCATGATAGTCCAACCTTCTTTAGTTTACCAAGAAGACTTTGTCTTCCAGTCTGTTACTGATGTTCCCTGTTTGAAGAAGAGGAAGAAGAAGAAAGAAACATGACGATGAATGTTTACAATAAACAATTTTTCTGTTGGGAAAAAAATGAGAAAAACAACATGAAGTTTTTCTTCAAACGCTCCATAGCGACCACTTGTTAAACTACTCTTTGTGCTTTGTATGTTATCTGAGCCTAAGAGCGATAGTACGTTGTGCCAGTTACCCGTATACAGGTAGGCCAGCACATCCAATTACTGCGACGCTTTTTATTTACTAGGGTAGCTTCCCTAGACCACTACCTCAGCCGCCACTTACGTCATCTCTTGTACGTCGCAGTGGTACTATTCTTTGCTCCCCATGAGAGCCCCGTAAACAGCCGTAATGAAGTTCTCATCTTGATAACCTTCACCTTCCCAGTCACGTGATAAGTCAGTTGAGAAACAGAACGACAACAAATGTGTTAGAATTGAATTAGTTACAACACAGGGCCGTGCGGTATATTTTCTTAGTATGATGCAAGTTTTCGAAATGTCGCCCCTTACATGTTTTTTTCTTTAAAATAACCTTCAATTGTGATTTTGATTATGCCGCCCCCCACCTTATGGTACCGCCTGATGCGGCCGCCTCTCTGTATCATAGCAAGGCACGGCCCTACTACAACACGCAAACATACACACACTCACGTACAGAACAATAGAGAAGGGTTGGAACGTAAACCTTTTGGATAAACCACTCTTAAAGATACGTAGATAGAGACAAGAAATAAAATATTGAAATGGAAGACTATTTTGGCAAACTTAGAACAGACAGGTCGATATCGTTGCAAACATTTTGTATATATCCATTTGATGTTTGATAATTTCTATTTTACTGCTCACGCTGAGAACGTGCCATCAACTATTTGGGAGATTAGTCATGCTGTGTATGAGAGACAACATCACCATATTCGACCATCAATGTATATTATTTTGTCATTTTATGGTTTATTTTGTACCCTATGTTTATTAAATTGATTGGTTGTGTTATTGTATTATTTTTTGATGAATTTTCATGTCGTTATTTTTTTACTTGTTTCCTGTTCGTATCAAATATTATAAGGAAACCAAGGTGGCAATATTTAGGTCATTTTCTTAGATCAGACGAAAAGAGACTTAATCGACAAGTCCTTATGTGGTCACCAGTTGGGAAAAGAAAACGTGGAAGACCTAAGATCACTCTTCGAAGAACAATCCTACAAGAAAGTAAACTATTGGGATGTAAAACCATACGAGATCTCCAACTGTTAGCAACGAACAGCATCACATGGAGATCTAAAACCTCTGCCCTATGTGCCGCCTTTGGCACGAAAGGAACAAACTAACTAACTGTTCGTATCGATCGGCAATGTTTTTGTTATGAAATAGTGAAATATAAACTAGTTATGAAATAGTAAAATATAAACTAGTTATGAAATAGTGAAATATAAACTAGTTATGAAATAGTGAAATATAAACTAGTTATGAAATAGTGAAATATAAACTAGTTATGAAATAGTAAAATATAAACTAGTTAGAGATGTAAATATACAACTCAGTGTATGAATAGTGAACTATAAACTGTAGAATATAAAATATAAACTAGTTTGAAATAGTGAAAATAAACTAAGTTATGAATAGTGAAATATAAACTAGTTATGAAATAGTGAAATATAAACTAGTTATGAAATAGTGAAATATAAACTAGTTATGAAATAGTGAAATATAAACTAGTTATGAAATAGTAAATATAAACTTAGTTATGAAATAGTGAAATATAAACTAGTTATGAAATAGTAAAATATAAACTAGTTATGAAATAGTGAAATATAAACTAGTTATGAAATAGTGAAATATAAACTAGTTATGAAATAGTAAAATATAAACTAGTTATGAAATAGTGAAATATAAACTAGTTATGTATTAACTAAGTGTAGACCAAATGCCACACTAAATGACGTTTTTACTCTTAAAAAAGATGCCTGGTCCACTAAGAGTTAATGTATGACGAATAGAATATTTAGTAGCTCTTGGTCCTTGTTGGTATTCTTTCAGTCATCAGATCTTCCGATCTCTCTCTCTATCTCTCTCTGTCTCTCTCGCTCATGCCCTTTTAACCCCGATTGGGGCATAGGCTCTCAACCAACTCATGCCAAATCTTCCTATTTCTAACTCTCTCCCGCAGCTCCTTTCAGCTCTTCTTTATATTGTTTATCTCTGCCTCCAATTCTCGTCTCCATGTATTTCTAGGCACCCCTTTCTTTCACTGTCCCTGTGGGTTCTGGAAAATGACTCTTCTTGTAATATTTCCCTCGGGTTTTCTAAAAGTGTGTCCTATCCAGCGCCAGCGTTTTTTTTTAATCTCTTGTCTAACTGGAATATGTCTTGTTCTCTCCGTAAGCTCCTCATTTGTCACCCTATCAAACCATCTCAGTCCCTCCTGTGCAGACATCAGTTGATGAATAGTTCACTTTATGCGATATTTTTTTAGTCATCAGATCACAGCCTCAGTAATTAAAATCTTCTTCTGCGTTCTCACTAGATTGGGATTTCGGATTCTCTAATAAAGACAGCCACTTGTCTCGGATTATCAGCCACGCCGTACAGTTTGTCTTGGATGCTGGTGTAAGTGGGCTACCTCTTCCTTCTCAAGTCTGCATACTGGGGGCAGTTCTGTAGGATATCATTCCTATGATTTCTGCTTCTCCATTTGTGCCGACCTCTTCCCGCAGTAAGTTTTGGCCCCCCTCGTGATGGTAGGTCTGACATTCTTACTGCAGGGCTAAACCTCCGAGGCAGATTGACGACCGTAGAATCCGTTATCCCATTCCTCATTGTGAGGGGTCGTTGCACCATGTTATGCGCCTTACGTCCTAGTGCATCCGTTTTGTGCAAGCATTTGTTTCAGGTTAGCATTCCCTAGCGGACACATGCATCCGATTTCAGCTAAACCTCCTTAGTCACCTCTTACGAGATGCGTGGCAGGTAACAGTGGTTCTTTTCTTTACAAACCAAATTTGGGCCCCAGTAACCACTCGGGTGAATAATTAAAATGAACTGTATGATTCACTTCTTCTTTGCACTTCTTCTGTCAGTCATCAGATCATATCACAGAAACGAAAGCTTCAATGCACTGTATAATTCACATCTTTGCTGCTGCTAATCTGTCAGTTATCAGGTCACAGCACCAATAGCTTCAACCAATTTTTGTATGTGATTCGCTCCATGTATACAGGTTCTCTCTCTCTCTTACGATCGTTCTTGGGCCCTGTTTTTATCATTCAATTGTGAAATATAAGCAGCAAAACATCAAAAACGGATGTACGTGCACATCCGTCAGTACCTATTGGAGATCAGGTGCTTATCCTTCGGCGGCGTGTTCGATTTCAGCCAGCGTTTACTGGGTTCGCTCTCCGTTAGCCTTTTGCTGTCCCCAGCCAAAACCTATAAGGCAGCAGGTTGTATACAGGTTCATACTGACATCGTCGTCTTGTTCGACCCTTGCCTAATGTAGTGTTTTATATATATCTCTTACTGTTAAACATTCCATAGGACCTACAAGCAATTTCTCAATCCTGCACTTTCCTGGATTCAATTCTTTTCAATCTCATATATTAAATTGAGTCCGTTATTTTTCGATCCTCTCAGCAAAGTTCGTTTCGAGACATCCTTAGAGTGTTCGTTCCTCCTTGCAAGCTTTGCCTCCCACTTAAAAGCCTGATTTGGGATTCCTTTATCATTTCTTCTCATAATATACACAACCGTGGCTCCCTGATAACATAAGGCAGGTGAGCTCATGTAAAAATTATAGGAAATCTGACCACAACCATCGCGTGAACACGCATTCCAGTAATGTTAGATAAACACAAAATCATTTTCAAAACAACACAACATGATAAATCAAGGTTGGATTACAGTACAAATGAAGTTTAACATTGATATGTCCAGACTCTCCACCTTTCATACAACTTGTCTGCGAAAAATCTTACGCGTGTACTGGCCGACTACTATCTCGAACCAAGAATTGCTTGCACGATGCCAACAAGAGAATATGGGCGCTATCATCCGAAGACAACGCTGGAGATAGATTGGACATGTGATGCGCATGGAGACTGGTTCCGACACGAAAACTGCACTGAGATGGACTCCAGAGGGTAAGCGAAAGCGTGGAAGACCCAAGACGACCTGGAGGAGAACGATAGAGCAAGAACTGAAGGAAATGAATCATAGCTGGAACACAATACAGAGGAAGGCCATGAACAGGGAAGAATGGTGTATGTTTGTTGCTGCCCTAAACGCCAAGGGCGTAACAGGCTAAAGAGAAGTTTAACATTAAGGAATATCAATATTATTAACATTGTTCAGCAAAAAATAACAATGGACTTGTATAACTGTGTAAAATTTCATAAAAAATTACAGCGCTCTATCAAACACTTATAAAAATTAGCCCCCACTAAACAGTAATTTTGATTTTCCCGTCTGAGCTAGTCGGCCTTATGTTGCAGAGGGCCACAACCCAACATATCCCCATCTTCTCTTTCTTGTAACATTTGTTACTTGTAGTTTACCAGACATTTCTCAAACTTCATCATCTCTTCCACAATCTATATATTAATCTATTATCGAAGAATGTTCCAGAATGCGAGTGTGAGTTCCACACATCAAGTGAGGTCACACAAACTTACCCGTCCTGGCTAAGAGAATGTGAGAAATGACCTAAATTATTTGTGAATGCTGTCCGATTTCTATGATCATTTATCCAGCCTTATATTGTTATTTCATCGGCATAATCGTTATTGATTAGACGTTCCACATCTCAGAACGCTCGGTGGATTTGAGCGCGCAGGAAATAGCAAATGTATTCTGTTATATGGAGGTTTCGATAAATTAAGAAAGGGTCATTGAAAATACCACAGAAATATCGAAGAAAAATATGAATGTGAAAAAGTTGGAGAGAAGGGATATAATTTGGAATGGGGGTAAGGGGCAATTTGTGTGAAGGGTAGAGCGTGGTTTAGTTGTAAAGTTTAGAGTAGTGTAGAGGCGGATTGTCCTGTGTAGTTTATGTGGGCTGGAATATTGAGATGTGTAATTGAAAGTCGTATAAGCAAACACACATATAGTTTGGGTGTTGTATATGGATGGTGGTGAAGAAGGGGAAGAAGTATACTGCAGTTGTTAGGCGTCTTCTGTGAAATTGAATGATGAAGGGTAAATAGATGAGTCATCTTTGTTTCGATAGAAAGAATTTGAAATTAAATGTTGTTGAATACCACTAGATATGATTATGCGTAAAACGAGTGTATTCGTTGTACAAGTACACAAGGGGATTTGATGGATCGTATGATGAGTGTGTTCGTTGTACGAGTACCACTGGGGTTATGATGTGCCGTCTGATGAGTGTGTTCGTTGTACGAGTACCACTAGGGATATGATGGATCGTATGATGAGGTGTTCGTTGTAGAGTACCACTAGGGTTATGATGGGCCGTATGATGTGTGTGTTCGTTGTATGAGTACCACTAGGGATATGATGGGCCGTATGATGAGTGTGTTCGTTGTACGAGTGCAACCGAGGATGTAATAGGCCGTATGATGAGTGTGTTGTTGAACAAGTAAAACTAGTCACACCATATACCGCATGATAGTAACCACCTAGTTGTTGAAGCTTGAGATTTTCATTTATAAAACTTGAAAGTGTAGAGAGCTATTTCTTTGTATTTTACTCAGCGGTCTATGTTTTTAATGTTGAGGTACAAGATAAACATAGACAAAACCGAAGTAATGACATTCACTAGAAAAGAAAACTCGACCAATATCTCCATCGACTAACATCAATTAAAGCAACTAAAAGACTTCACATGTTCTCGGGAAAGAAGGCAATAGGAAGACCACGAAAAAGATGGTTAGATTGCATAACAAAATCCTGTGAAAGAGCAAAAATAACAATCACCCGAACAGCGCAAGACAAAAACAGAAAACCACGACACTGGACAACAACCCGGTAGCATTGTGACAACAAAAGAAGAAGAAGAAAGACTTCACATACCTACAAAGCATTTTATCGGCAAATTGAAGAACAATTAAAGAAATCCAACATAGGTGCAATAAATCAAATCAAATCATAGGTCAAATCTCACCAAATTTGAAATGCAAACTTGTCACCATGAACACTAAAAGAGCATTGTACAACACAATCTTTCTCCAACATTATGTTATAAGTGCTAAACTTAGACGCTGACATCAAACATAGTAGAGATCTAGTCAAGACATAGATGATTCGTCTCTACGGGTATCAAGAAGAGACAGGTTTAGAAATGAAGACATCAGGAAAAAGTGGGTACAACATCAGTACTGAACTTCATCAAGAAACAACAAATGAAATGTTCGGAAACATAAGCAGATTACCAACAGACAGTGCTCCTTAAAGAGAAATCTTACTCCGATAAAGTGATACAAACCTAAAGGTGGACCTCAGAAATAACAGAGACACGCACATCAATGCCACTTGTCTACGTGAAAACGCTATGGGCCACAAAAATGGTAATCATACACGTTCTTGGAAAGATCAAACATATCACAAAGATGATAAAATTGGTGAAAAACTGCAACTAAAGAAGAAGAAGAAATGTTCAAGCTACTTCATTTATCGCAAATTTTGAATGCTTTAGTAAATTAAAATGCTTAAACATCAAAGGCGATTGATTGAATTGATTGATCATGACCACTAACATTAGCATTGTGAGCAACCATGTTCTCCACTTATCTTAACAGGCTATTAATTACACAAACTTTAGAGATCTGTCACCGATGTAATTCTTGTAAAGATGGACAGTATTTAGGAGAACTCAAAAAAATCTTGTCTAATGCATTTTCCATGAGCAGCGGCTTTCCAGACCTGCTCTCTCCGATCTTGATACTGCCATAGTTCTGCACATCGAAAAACACTAGTTAGACACGCACACAAAAATGCGTCCACACCGTTTCTCTCCTCTCTCTCGCGATCGTTCTAGGCTAGTTTTTATCATTCTTATTGTGATGTATAAACAGCCAAACATCAAAGCGTAATGTACGTGCACTAACCTTCAGCACCTATTGGGGCCAGTTACTTATCCTTGGGTGGGTTTAGTTTCAGCCAGCGTTTGGTTGCGGTACGCTTTCCGTAAGCCTTTGACTGTTCAGCCGAACCCACAAAGCAGTGGGTTGTGCCATTTCTTTCAGGGCGACCTTAGATGGCCTGCCCTCCCGGGCTTATGAACGCCATCTGCCCAGCAAACGGTCGTTTTAATGAACCTTGGTTTGCCGCCCGTTCAGGTTGTTTACGGTTTGCTCCGCTAGCCTTGATTGTCCAATCACTACAGGCAGCAGAGTTCCCTGCAAGCGAGAACGAGCGCTGGCTTTACCTCTGCTGGGCTTTCCAGCTGCTCTGTACATTTGGGTGGGACACACACCGCTTCGCTGCCGCGCTTGCACTGATTTTGCCCTCTGGCTTCCAGTTGTTCTGCTCATGTGTGGGACGTCATCCTCTTGCCGTGCCGGTCTGCTCCTCGATGGGGCCAATCTCTGACTTTTGTCAGCGTGCGTGCTAGCTCTGCCCTGATGCCCTGTCACCATCGACTTTTCAGTGCTCACATTTTTCGCGCCTTCCATGTCGTGCACACGTTTGCCTGGGCTGTCACCTTCTGTGACTCAACCCGGTCCCCACCCATGAGATGGAGTCACGGGTTTCGCCCCATGTGGTGTCACCCTTGCAACGTCCGTATGCTCGCTTGCCCTGCCCTGGTGCCTACCTCACCATCCATTTCCGTCAATTCCCTCTGGGCTGTCCGACTTCGAGGGAGCAAAATCCGAGTTTCGCCCCATGATGCCCACGTGGAACTAAACTCGACTCCCAGTATACTCATCGGCTCTAGAGTAGTGCCTCAAGAGAGAGTATGCTTGGGCTCCGAATTTCGCTACATGCGGACCAACGTCCCTTCGATGGTTTTTTTTATTCGTTTTTGATAGGGCTAGACTTTTGACCCATGTAGACAATCTTGCGGACATGTAGGCGGAACTCATCGCCCAGCATGCTCATCGGCTCAAGAGAAGTGAGTCGGCTCCGAGCTCAGCCCCGCAAGGTTCCGCATGTATCATCGTTCTAGCTTTTCCCATCGCACGAGGGGGCGAGCATTAATAACCACTCTGGGAGTTCGCTCGTCGAGTTGCGAGTGGATCCCATCAAGCATGACTATCTTTGCGTCTCTACTTGCCCCAGAGTAGCTCTCCCACAGCACCTGCCCTCTTGGCCAGACTCAGATCCACCGTCTGTTACCAGGGTCACCACGTGGAGGTGAGAGCAGGGGATTAGAGAGCCATTTCCCTAATCCTGGCGTGCCGCATCTTTGCGCCTTTGACCCTAAAATCCGTTCTAGAAATCTCTTCTTATCCTGACACTGTAAGGCAAAACAGGATTAGAGTAAAGAACGAAGGAAATAAGATGTACATTGATCGTCTTATGGTTCAAAAGTACTTTGTACGCATCCCGTGTATTGTCGTGAAGAATAGTTCTATTTGTAATGAACCCTGTTTGAAATATAGATTGTGAGATGAGAAGCAACATATGGCCACACCTAGTCGACCTGACAATTAAGCTTTGGGGAAACCTGACAGACCTGAAGCTGACTGCCCAGTTTGTGGTCCACAGTAAATTAAGCGCATGACCAGAGATCACTGAAGAAGAAGAAATATAGATTAGTTCCAGTAATTAGTGCTATCGGAGACGGAGGATAAACAAAAATCTCGTTTCAATGTGAGAATATAGAAGAACACTTTGCAGTTGAAAATCTATAAATGGGCTGTAAAGCTACTGCTCGAGTTACAATAATTAATAGAATTGATTATTTTTGTTACTACAAAAGAGATCATCGTCTTCAAAATTACATCGGAAAAGCTCTCCTGGCTACGGAGCTCGTGAACTGCTGCTAATATCTTTCACTGTAAGAAACACAACAGTGTGCAGATTGTTATTCAGTGAAATGCAATGATGATAGTCCTATCACTAAATCATTTACCCATTGGTTCACGATAATAGGGACTACTGGTTCGTCAGGGTACATCATAGGTTCCCAAACTTTTTCTACCCACCGCCCACTTTGCACAACATAAACTTTGTAATGCTCCCCATCTCCATTATAACAGTTTGCCAACGCCCCTCTCCCAAATATATATCATGCTCTATTTTCTCTTCGATATATAAAATTGATATACATATTTCTGTCATACATGTTCAATTTTCAAATGATTATATACATGAAATAGAAAATTGATGAAAAAATGGATCGTGTAAGATGGGCATAAGATGAATTAAAATGCAGAATTCAAATTTTAACTGATTATTTAATCGTAAAATCACAAAAATAATTTATTTTAAAATATATATTATTAATTTTAATTTTTTTTTATTTTTCCCGATATAGAAGCACTTGAGCTTTTCAGCTCTTCGGCTCGGTGATATGGACATCGTAACCCTTCGGTTCGGTGCCACAAACACCGTAAATCTGGGAATCTGTGGCTTTTCTTCCATCCCGCGGAATTGAACCCGCACACACAGAGGGATAGTCACCCGTAGTCCAACACGCTACGAACACGCTTGGCAGACGGGCTAATTTCAATTTTAAGGAGTCACCGACCCCTAATCACATGAACGTCCCCTTATGCTTCTGAACCCACTACGCCCCCTCCCTAGAAGGCTTCAGCGTCCACTGAAGGGGGCGTACGTCCACTCTGGGAACCTATTAGGTAGATGGTAACACAATAACTGGGATCTTGTTTCACCTTCCCCCTTGAACACCTTGCAAACAAGACAAAGTAGTAAGAATCAGCATGTCTTTCACCTCCATGATGTCTGCTCATATACAAACCTTCTTTGATAAGGGAAAAGTATCTCTTTTATAGAGATTAGGTGTTAGCCAGGGGGACTGCCTAGAGTAGTTGATAGTAGCTCGGCCTGCTAGCTGTGAGACGCCTCATAGCTCGGGTTCGAACCTACTGTCCGGCATTTGTTCGAGTCCCTGGTCTTACTCAGGACGATAACGTGAGTACCTCTGAAGTCGGAGAAAATCTGCCTGTATGGCGAGGAATACTAATTACGAGTACATTGAGCACACGGCTGCCAGTGTAAGTAATTTACAATGTGCACGCTGCTGCCATTGTAAGAAATTGGAAAAACAGATTTTCACGCAAAAATCAGTTTCAGAGATGAACTCGCCTGAGTTGAAAGCGGACGAAAGAAAAAAAAAAAAGGTGTTAGCCTCACGTGCCAAAGTTACTCGGTTCGCTTCCTCGTGGAGTCATTGTCATATTATTCCAGAAATCCCTGATCTCAGTGTATGTGAGATCAAGTTCCTAGTCCTATCAGAGACTTAGGTCACGTGTTTAATTTGAGCACGTAAAAAAGCTATGGCAGTTCAAGATGGAGAAGAGCAGGCTGGAAAGCCACTGCCAGGAAAACTCATTAGAAAAGATTTTTATTAAAATTCCTACACAAATATCTTCGCCATTTTCAAAATTACATCGGTGACCCTCGTAGGTGCTAAGGAGTTTGTGTACTGTAGCTGAGGTCTTCATGTGTAAGAAAAAGATAGGAGCATACATGGTTACTCACCGAAATGCAATGATGATGGTCCTATGAATCAATCAATCAATCAATCAATCAATCACCCTTTAGTTTCAAGCGCATTTTAAAAATATTACTAGAAAGCCATGTCAAAATTCTCGCTGATTTAGAAGTGCTTCCAACATTTCTTCTTCTTCTTTGCGTTCGTTCTTTACAACCAATTTTAATCACTCTTTGTGATATGTTTGATCTTTGCCAAGAACGTGTATACGTTGCGTATTGGTTTGGTAGGTCCCTAAACGCATAGACTTCTACAAGTTTAGGACAAGTGGCATCTGATTTCAGCCAAACCTCCTTAGTCGCCTCTTATGACATACGTGGTGGGAAACAGTGGTTCTATTCTTTACACCCCAAATTTGGGCCTCGGTAACCCCTCGGGCGGTTTCCAACATTTGATAGTATTTACATCGCTACATTGAGTCAATGATGAGGATGAGGGATGATGATGTTAAGGATGATGTTGATAATGATGGTGGTAATGATGATGATGTTATGATAATGGAGATGATGATGATGAAAAACGCTGTGACATTTGTATTAATTGTCACAATTTTTATGACAAAATGTCAACTGCAATGTTTATGTAAAACAGTTGTAAATATTTGGGACAATATTGACATTGCTAATTGGAGTTAAGTTGAGTGGCACTGGACAGAGATAACACGCTCAGATTAACCATGATTGATAATAGCGTTCCATGTTGTGTTGGGCATGTGAAATCTAATAGCAGATAATATTCCGTCTCCGCAAAAATAATGTTGTCTTTCTATTCTTCTTTTCTGTCTATATCAAGTATTTGTTACGCCACTATTTGTGGCTTGTACGTAGTACATGAGTTCATTGAGGCTGTTAGGCTGTTAGGCTGTGAGGCTGTGAGGCTGTTAGGCTGTGAGGCTCTCACAGACTCGTAGGTCAGTTCGTAATTTTGAACTGTCAAGTGTTCTTTTACGTGCTCAAATTGAACGCGGGACCTACGTTTTATCGTCCGTCTCCGATAGGACTAGGAACTCGATCTCACCTACACTGAGATCAAGTATCTCTGGGAAAATATCCAGATGGATCCCAGAGAGAGAAAATCTGGTACCTTTAGCACGAGAGACGAGCACGAGCCAAGAGAGATGTTGCGAGGTTCACTCCTTTCAATTTTGGTTCCTTCATCATTCATCCTTCATCATTCATCATTCATCATTTGTGTGGACATAAACCATGAGCACACATTCAAAATAATTCAAAATGTCTTTCTTTCAATGAGAACCACTTGTACCGGATGTAGTGAACTATGAGAACACCTTATACCGGATTTAGTAAACTATAGAATCTTACACCTTATACCGTATGTAGTAAAGTATAGAGTGAGAACACCTTATACCGGATGTGACGTCTGTGGTCTAGGGGTTAGTGACTATTAACGGTCTATTAACCCCGACGTTCTGAGTTCGAATCACGCTGCGGACAGTTTGGTTGCAAATTGTTTGCGTTTATTTTAACAAAAGGACGATGGCACAATCCGTTTAGAAAGCAATGGCAAACTGCTGAACGTATAAGTGGTGCCTAGAAAAATCAACGACTCGTTTACTGTGGTTGATGGCTACATCCTTTAGGATATGCCACGATTTTCATTTTTCAGTAAAGTATATAATGAGAACACCTTAAGCAGACTTGACACTGCTTATTCTATTGTACTCGCTTGTTGTTTTGAATAACCCACCTCCCCCCATCCCCTTCCACCGTTACCGCCTATGCTTACGTTGGAATCTGAACGTTGCGATCAGACCGGTCTATGTAAGCGACATTTATGAGTCGTTGATAATAATTATCGATCCAGTTTGACACCGGTTTACGAGACAAAAACCGGAAACATTTCCTAATGAATATTTTTTTGCAGGAAGTACTGTGTCACGCCTCCCCTGCCTCTCAAACCCCCACCCCATCCACCACAAAAATGAAAGAAAATTAGCTAACGATTCTTCTGTTGAACACTTCCAAAGCATGGTGGCCATTTTGTATCTGATCTGCGCGTGCGCACACTGTCGTGACACTTCTACCTTGACAACATAAACTAAACATCAAGTTGGACATTCTTGGGTTACAATAATGACACCACAGGGACGGAACAAACTAAACATCAAGTTGGACATTCTTTGTTTTACATAATGACACACTGGGACGGACAAACTAACATCAAGTTGGACATTCTTTGTTTTACATGATGACACCACTGGACGGACAAACTAAACATCAAGTTGGACATTCTTTGGTTACATAATGATACCACTGGACGGACAACTAAACATCAAGTTGGACATTCTTTGTTTTAATAATGACACCACAGGACGGACAAACTAAACATCAAGTTGACATTCTTTGTTATAATGACACCACGGACGGACAAACTAAACATCAAGTTGGACATTCTTTGGTTACATAATGATACCACTGGGACGGACAACTAAACATCAAGTTGGACATTCTTTGTTTACATAAGCACCCTGGACGGACAAACTAAACATCAAGTTGACATTCTTGTTTCATATGCCCACTACGACAAACTAAACATCAAGTTGACATTCTTTGCTTACAATGATACCACTAAGCGAGAACTAACACAAGTTGGACATTCTTGTTTTACATAAACCCACTGGGACGGGAAAACTAAACATCGTGACTTCTTGTTTACATAATCACCACTGACGGACAACAACATCGTTGACATTCTTGTTTTATATGACACATGGACGGGACAACTAACATCAAGTTGACATTCTTGGGTTATAATGTACACTGGACGGACAAACTAACATCAAGTTGACATTGGTTATAATGATACCACTAGGACGGACAACTAACATCAAGTTGACTGTTGTGTTACATAATGACACCACTGGACGGGACAAACTAAACATCAAGTTGGACATTCTTTGCGTTCATAATGAACCACTAGGACGGGACAAACTAAACATCAAGTTGGACATTCTTTGTTTTACATAATGACACCACTGGGACGGGACAAACTAAACATCAAGTTGGACATTCTTTGCGTTACATAATGATACCACTAGACGGGAAAACTAAACATCAAGTTGGACATTCTTTGTTTACATAATGACACCACTGGGACGGGACAAACTAAACATCAAGTTGGACATTCTTTGTTTTACATAATGACACCACTGGGACGGGACAAACTAAACATCAAGTTGGACATTCTTTGGGTTACATAATGTTACCACTGGGACGGGACAAACTAAACATCAAGTTGGACATTCTTTGGGTTACATAATGACACCACTGGACGGACAAACTAAACATCAAGTTGGACATTCTTGGGTTACATAATGACACCACTAGGACGGGACAAACTAAACATCAAGTTGGACATTCTTTGGGTTACATAATGACACCACTGGGACGGACAAACTAAACATCAAGTTGACATTCTTTGGTTACATAATGACACCACTGGACGGATTCGTCACCAAAGGTCTCGTTGGTATAAAGGTTAGATGCTCGGTCTCTTCTTCCAAAGGTCTCGTTGGTATAAAGGTTAGATGCTCGGCCTTCTTCCAAATGGTCTCGTTGGTAGTTATTCCAAGGTCTAAAGTATGCTCGGCTCTTCTTCCAAAGGTCTCGTTGGTATAAAGTTAATGCTGGCCCTTCTCAAGTCTCGTTGGTTAAGTTATATGCCGCCTTCTTCCAAGGTCCGTGGAAAAGGTTATATGCTCGGCCCTTCTTCCAAAGGTCTCGTTGGTATAAGGTTAGATGCCGGTCCTCTTCAAAGGTCCGTTGGATAAAGGTTAGATGCTCGGCCCTTCTTCCAGGTCCTTGGTATAAAGGTTATATGCTCGGCTCTTCTTCCAAGGTCTCTTGGTATAAGGTTATATGCTGGCCCTTCTTCCAAGGTCTCGTTGGTATAGGTAGATGTCGGCCCTTCTTCAAAGGTCCTGGATAAAGGTTAGATCTCGCTTCTTCAAAGGTCTCGTTGGTATAGTTAGATGCTCCCTTCTTCAAGGTCTGTGGATAAGGTTAGATGCTCGGCCCTTCTTCCAAAGGTCTCGTTGGTATAAAGGTTAGATGCTCGGTCCTTCTTCCAAAGGTCTCGTTGGTATAAAGGTTGATGTCTGGCCTTCTTCAAAGGTCCGTTGGTAAAAGTTGATGCCGCTCTTCTTCCAAAGGTCTCGTTGGTATAAGGTTAGATGCTCGGTCCTTCTTCCAAAGGTCTCGTTGGTATAAAGGTTAGATACTCGGCCCTTCTTCAAAAGGTAATCGGATCGCTCCCTCATGGTGTTTTCCCAGATACCTGATCTCAATGTAGGTGAGATCAAGTTCCTTGACCTATCGGAGACGAACGATAAAACGTAGGTCCCGTCTTCAAGATGCGTAATTAAAAGAATCATTAGTAGTTCAAGTTTAAAAAATAGCAGGCTAGAAAGCAGCTGCCCGTGCAAAATTCATAAGAAATTTTTGTTTTAAATTCCTACAAAATATTTTCACCCTTTTGTAAATTACATAGGGGACTCTCGCCGGTGCTACGGGGCTCGTGCACTTCTTGTGTTCTTACACAAGCACTTGCACTTCGAGATCTTCTTGTGTCGAGAGATCGAAGCACACATGGTTACTCACCGAAGTGCAATGGTGATGGTCCTATCAAATGATTCAATCAATCAATCAATCATTCAATCAATCAATCATTCAATTAATTAATAGTTCTATTTATCAATCAATCTATCAATCTATTTACTCTTATGATATGCTCTTCATTCTTTCGCACATGAACACTTCCTATTCACAGACTACTCTGTTCTGTCTTTGCTTCAAACAGTTATCCGTGTTTCTGCATTTACAAGTAATAACCAGTGTATAAATAAAGATATTTACTAATTTATTCAGTATCATGCTCGTTGAAGAACTTGGCTTCCATGCCCGCTCTCATGAAAACATTTCTTTCCTACCACAAGTTTGTCTCGTTGCATGAATCATTTCTTTGTCATCTTCACACCTTGTCCCGCTTAGTGTATCTTTAAGTGGATCAAGCAAATGAAAGTCAGAGAGTGTCAAATCGGGACAATATGGTGGATGGGATAGTACAGTTCAACCCGATTTGGTGATTGCTTCCCATGTTGCCAGACTTGTCTGAGGCATGCGTTGCCATGAAAGAGAAGCAGGTGTGCTGGAATCTTGTGAGGTGGAACTCTGCGGAAACGTCGATTGAGCTTGTTCAATGTTTTATCTAAGCGGTAAGCTTTTTTATATTTGTTTCTATAACAACCGTTATAAGAAGGAGAAGTGATGAAATCAGAGACATATCTGGTCAACCACTAGTGACAACTGTTATAAGAAGGAGAAGTGATGAAATCAGAGACATGTCTGGTCAACTACTAGTGACAACTGTTATAAGAAAGAGAAGTGATGAAATCAGAGACATGTATGGTCAACCACTAGTGACAACTGTTATAAGAAGGAGAAGTGATGAAATCAGAGACATGTCTGGTCAACCACTAGTGACAACTGTTATAAGAAGGAGAAGTGATGAAATCAGAGACATGTCTGGTCAACTACTAGTGACAACTGTTATAAGAAACAGAAGTGATGAAATCAGAGACATGTCTGGTCAACCACTAGTAACAACTATTATAAGAAGGAGAAGATGAAGATATGTTGAACACACCTTGAGAAGAAATGATCAAAGAATATCAAAACAGGCACTGAAGTAGGATGCAAAGGGTTCAAGAAAGAGAAGACGACCTAGGAAGACCCTCAAACGAACTTTGCTGAGAGAGGCAAGAAATATCGGTCTAGTTCCATGGAGAAGATTGAGCGAGTTGTCCAGGATAGAGCCGTAGGGAGAAATTGCTTGCATGCCTTATGTAACGTATAACGGTACGAGAAGTAAACTAGGACATGGCAACAAAAGAGAGGACGTTGTGAGGAGACGAGAGGAGGGGTGGGGAGTGTTGGAATATTTATAACTACTCAAACTGTAAGCCATAAGACTAAAGGCTAGTAGTATCTATGTGAGTTAGACGAGATAGTATCCATGAGAACAGACCCTCGTCGCTGTCTCGATAACACATCACACAAGAAACTCGAGTGAAATACTCCTTTAAGTTCGATATTTAACCAACTAGATGACCTTTGCCCCTGAGATTGAGCGACGATTGAATTGATTCCACTCTCAATCAGGACTCTCACGATACACTCATACGGTCGCTAGTTTTTCTCATCTTCTGAACTTAACACAACCAGGAGACATGAAAGAAATGGTGCCACTTCACCAATACAAGTCCAGACGGGCTGAAGTACACCATCCTGGTTATTATTTAGTTTATTTTGCGCGCTGACATATTTGTGATAAGTTCTTTCTTTACTTTGAAACATTATGTGATTGTACTGATATATGTCACTCAATCTTCAATCATGTTTATGATACAATCATGTTTATGATACAATCATGTTTATGATACAATCATGTTTATGATAAATCTGTTTATGATACAATCATATTTATTATACAATCATGTTTATGATACAATCATAACTTCCATTTTCCTCCTTTTTCGTCTTGAGTTCATTCGTTATAAATTCAGGCGTAGCCTGGTATGGCGTTTCTGACTGATTTTTGCGTAAAGACTGCTTTCCTTGTTATCAATGTCCCCCGCCATACAGGCGTGCTTTCTTTTACTTCAGAAGTACTTGTAGCTTAGATATGATACATTTCCACACTAAAATCGATGTTGAATCGATCAAGCGATTTAAGCAGTTTGGAGTTACCTGTTGTTCAAGTCGAACTGGATGTCTGAGAGGCAGAGTGAGAGGTGTGTTTAATCAGCGAGCCACAGGAACCATCAGTATGCATACTCTTCGATATCTGTTGGGGAGACTGAGCACCTATGGGTCTGCCCGCAGTGAAATGACATCAGTTTAGTAACCAATAACCAATAACCAATATGATACATTTCCATGATTTGTTACATTCAAGCAGTTCAATAGTAGTAGTATCGTGGGGAGAGAGAGAGAGAAGAGGGAACTTCTGTGGGAAGTGGTTAAGACGTTTATCTATCGTTCTGGTGTTATGGGTTCGAATCAGGATATTGTCTTTCAGTTCACAAGTGCCCATTTTCTAGAGGCCCCTAAGATTGTTGCTGGAGCTACAGAGTTCGTTGCTTTGTGCAACATTCTCGGTAGGTGGGTTACCATTTCTGCCGAGAAGGATGGAGCCATGTGGAGAAACCCTGTGCAATGCTTCGCATATTAACACTTTTTATTAGTGTTTTGCCATTTGTCAGCTTATACATATAACTGAAAACCGAAAATTTATTTAAAAATTAAAAAAGACGTTTTTCTATCGTTCTGGAAAGTGTGCGCTCGAATCCGGACCGAATCACTTGTGAAATTTTGTCATGAAAACCCTAGGATTTTTGCCGCAGGTAAGGAGTTCGGGCATTTAATGAGAATGGAATACAACCAACCACCAATAACAGCATATAATAAAAAGAGACCAGGTACTAGACCCAAGGGAAGACAGAGAAAAATATAGATAGACAATACCAAGACCACACTAAATAAACACGGATATGGCAAAATAGACGACCCATCTGGCCCTGGAACACAAACTCAAGCTCTACCCCTACACTTAACGGCAAAAGTGGGCAACCAACTTCATTATCCATCTAGGGAAATGCAATAGAGACAATAGCTACAAAGTTCCTGTATTGTGTAACTCTTTTAGTACATTACGTCCCTTTTTCTAATATATTATTTTCTATGATTGTCTTCTCCTAACTTTTATGATATTTTTCTGATATATTCTTTTCTATGATTGTCTTCTCATATCCTTAATGATATTTTTTTAAAATTCCTTAGCATTTTCAGACCGTAGAGTTTTAAGTGCATGCTACTTCATATTTCTATACCGTAGTGTGCAGGAGGTATTAGGGCCAATTCCTTTCCTCATGTATGGAAAGTCGAGTATGGAATTAAACCAACAACACTCTTTTTTTCAATCCGAGTCAATAGGGAAATGCTTTAGTATTACGCTATTCCGTCCTATCATGATGTTTTATATGACCAATATATTTCACTTTTAATGCGCCCCATCATGATGTTTTATATGACCAATATATTTCCTTTTAATGCGCCCCATCATGTTTTATATGACCAATATATTTCACTTTTAATGCGCCCCATCATATTTTATATGACCAATATATTTCACTTTTAATGCGCCCCATCATATTTTATATGACCAATATATTTCACTTTTAATGCGCCCCATCATGATGTTTTATATGACCAATATATTTCACTTTTAATGCGCCCCATCATGATGTTTTATATGACCAATATATTTCACTTTTAATGCGCCCCATCATGATGTTTTATATGACCAATATATTTCACTTTTAATTGTCTGTCTTTCAAAGAAAGCCCGGTCCTGGCATAATGGACTTTCTGTCTTGAGGTACGGTGTTCGCTTCTGTATTATATCTGATATTGTAAGAAATTTCTGTCTTTACTTGGTGATTTCAATTACAAGTACTCCTGAAAGCGGTGTAAGGTTCACTTGAATAATATGAAAAGGTACATTGATAATATGAAAAGCAATCATTCACGCAAAAATAAGGAAGAGATGTCATATCAGACACCATGACTACCCATGAATGCATAGCCTTAATGGACGAATGAAAAAACAAATAGTCAATCCCAGACAGCTGACATTTGTAATGTCATTTTTTTAATAGCTGTTCAAGCAACATCTTTGACCAGTTTCTTTTAGGGAGAGGGAGGGGATTTACCCGTTGATGCCGCAGCGGGTGGACCTATTTACGTTTGAAACGTTTAAAAACTCAGAGCTTCGTCATTCTTTCGAATTAGAGCTGATCGGGATTTGTCTTTAGTTGTCTATTTTTTTTTCTTCATCTGTGTTGGGCCATTACCATTTAGTACCGCAGAGGATAGTATCGAGTTACGTTTTAAACATGTAAAACCCCACGAGTCGTCCTTCTTTCGAACTAAAGCTGATCGGAATTGTACAATTTTGTTTAGTTGCCTATTGGCTGTATGAAGGCTTCTACCGTTTCTCTTTAACAAACTGTTCATTTCTTTATTCTTCTCTCTGTTAATGTTCATTCGATTACTTATATTTTATGATCATTCGATTACTTCTATATAATGTTCATTCGATTACTTCAATGTTATGTTCATTCGATTACTTCTATGTTATGTTCATTCGATTACTTCTATGTTATGCTCATTCGATTACTTCAATGTTATGTTCGTTCGATTACTTCTATGTTATGTTCATTCGATTACTTCTAGGTTATGTTCATTCGATTACTTCTATTTTATGTTCGTTCGATTACTTCAATGTTATGTTCATTCGATTACTTCTATTTTATGTTTATTCGATTACTTCTATGTTATGTTCATTCGATTACTTCTATTTTATGTTCATTTGATTACTTCTATTTTATGTTCATTCGATTACTTCTATGTTATGTTCATTCGATTACTTCTATGTTATGTTCATTCGATTACTTCAATGTTATGTTCATTCGATTACTTCTATTTTATGTTCATTTGATTACTTCTATTTTATGTTCATTTGATTACTTCTAGGTTATGTTCATTCGATTACTTCTATTTTATGTTCGTTCGATTACTTCAATGTTATGTTCATTCGATTACTTCTATTTTATGTTTATTCGATTACTTCTATGTTATGTTCATTCGATTACTTCTATTTTATGTTCATTTGATTACTTCTATTTTATGTTCATTCGATTACTTCTATGTTATGTTCATTCGATTACTTCTATGTTATGTTCATTCGATTACTTCAATGTTATGTTCATTCGATTACTTCTATTTTATGTTCATTCGATTACTTTCAGAGGCGGCTCGTGATCAGTTTTATTGGTGGGGCCATACAGAATTTTTGGAAAAATCATGGTTTCGTTTAGGATATGTTTTAATGTATAAAATAATAAATACACGTTACATCTTATTTTTGGTGGGCCCCACTGGCCCTTAATGACGAGCCGTCACTGATTATTTCTATGTTATGCTCATTCGATTACTTCTAGGTTATGACCAAATCTCACAAGTCTCCAAGTTGTTTTCCTATTATTTTTGTATTCAGTCCGGACACCAGAGAAATGTATAAGTAAAATTATACAGAAATTATATCAAATGTCTGCGTGTAGGATTGTGTATTGTAGTAAGTACAGCTGGAAATGTCTAACTCTAATATACAGTTTTGTATTGTATCTTGTCCCTCGAGTAGTTGATAAATGTGAATACAGTTATCGGACCTGAGTCAACTTTGATGACTTCCCTTATGAAGGTTCAAATGTGAAGGATTCACTTCATTGCACCGGGTTTATCCATATGGTTCTGTCCCTGTCGGCGGAGATGGCATACTATCTGCCGAAAGCCTTGCACAAAGAATGAACTCCGTAGCTCCTGCAACAATCATAAGGATCTCATGAAAAAAACTGCACATGTGTTTCGGCCCACAACGTTTAGTACGTCACGCAAACGACTTACCCACTTTGAGACTCCAAGACCTTTAACCCCAAGACCCCAACCTCTATGTATAGTACCTGCTCTATGTCAGGTACTATAAAGTGAAGTTTTTTGTATGTAAATCTGACCCGTCTGTGCAATGTGGATAAAACAACACATGGACAATGAGCAAAGCACAGTCGCAAAAGGTCTTCCTCTCGCCTTCTTTCCTGATGTTCTGTTGTAGAAAACTTTGTATACTGTGGAGTTTGGATGCATTCTTATCAAGTGGTCAAACCACTTCATTCTTTTTTTTATCAATGTAATACAAACATCTGTTATTGCTATGTAAAATGTGTACCCTAGTCTAAGCCTGCAAAATTTTATACATATATCTCTATGTCTCGTATGCATTTCACCATCACCAGGTATGACCCTAGCGAGTGTATGCAAGATTTCACTGACATCAGCCATTACTAAGGTTAATGACCCATCTTAAAGGAAGATGAACAAGACAGCAGTTTTTCTATTGACAGACGAAAAACAAAATTAGCTCCTGGCTTGCCAGAACTCTTTTCACAAGCTACTTCGCACCAGACATTCTCTATAATCATCTACGCCATTTAATTCCATCGAGAACAATTTCACGGCCATTTTGTTCCCATTTTGTGAGAGCAGACACAATAAGTGTCCATTATTTGTCAAGCCTCGGGACGAGGTGACCGTTTCATAGAGTGAAGATGGCGTTATGGGTGACATTCTGATGATATTTTCGTATGTTAAATTATCATCGCTTGTTTCATTTTCATTTTCTCAGTCAAACATCGTTTGAAAGTTTAATTTTAGCAGTTAATATTCATTTATAGCTTCAATTTTCAATTTGTGGTGAACTGCTTTTCATCAGGTTATATATACACCTCAACTAAAATGATGTGGTCATTAGAAAAATCACGAAAGCAAGTCAAATTGTCACCATGCTCAACACAATCTGGTAAACCAAAGAATTGAATCTTAAAACAAACCTTTCTTCTTCTTCTTCTCTTCCACCATTTACTTCTTTATAGAAGTGTTGGTGGGGAGGAGAAGGGGGTGAACGTAGTGATCTTGTATGTGCTTGTTTTAAGGCACTTTGTAAGCTGATATTCATTTTCGTAAGGCTGTTCTTGATGCCGTCGATCCATCTTTTGCGTGGTCTTCCTCTTGCTTTGTACTCATTATACTTTTTCTGTGTGGCTCTATGTGGTCGGCGATACCAGGGCATTCTTGTCAGGTGTCCAAACCATTTAATCTGTTGTTCTTTTATGAATTACATGACTGGTTTCACATCCAGTCTTCTTCTGATTTCTTCATTTCTAATTTTGTCTCTTATTGTCACACCTGCAGCTCTTCTAAGACACATCATCTCTGTCGTTATGATTTTCCTTTAAACAAACCTTTAAAAATACAAAAGAGCTGTCATTGCAGTGCTATTATACAGTAATGTCAGTGCTATTATACAGTAGTGTGTGTGCTATTATACAGTAATGTGAGTGCTATTATACAGCAATGTGTGCTATTATACAGTAATGTGAGTGCTATTATACAGATGAGCACAAGGAGTTTTTTTACAAGAACCCCAGAGGAAGCAACGGAAGTAACGAATATGATCAACAAATAAACAGATACAGATATTAAGAGCTTCCGAAAAAAGACAAACACGGGACTCGAACCACTTACCCTAGTCCTTACGACACCAATCGCCTAGCCTAGCAATACGAGCGTCCTTACGACACAACCAATGAGCCATTCTAAAAATGACTCACGGGGAGTGTCTTTCTCAGACGCTTGTTATTACCAGACACAGAAACAATCAGGTAGGGTTCGTTAATAGTGTTTGCACAGGCACATGCTATGAGCTTGTTGTGCCTGTATATATAAGAGACGACACAATATCACACATACACACATGTATACACATATAACAAACATGTACACATCATTCAAAGTAGCTTCAAATTAATTCTAAGATGAGCACAAGGAGTTTTTTACAAGAACCCCAGAGGAAGCAACGGAAGTAACGAATATGATCAACAAATAAACAGATACAGATATTAAGAGCTTCCGAAAAAAACAAATAGACAAACACGGACTCGAACCACTTACCCTAGTCCTTACGACACCAATCGCCTAGCCTAGAATACGAGCGTCCTTACTACAAACCAATGAGCCATTCTAAAATGACTCACGGGGAGTGTCTTTCTCAGACGCTTGTTATTACCAGACACAGAAACAATCAGGTAGGGTTCGTTAATAGTGTTTGCACAGGCACATGCTATGAGCTTGTTGTGCCTGTATATATAAGAGACGACACAATATCACACATACACACATGTATACACATATAACAAACATGTACACATCATTCAAAGTAGCTTCAAATTAATTCTAAGATGAGCACAAGGAGTTTTTTTACAAGAACCCCAGAGGAAGCAACGGAAGTAACGAATATGATCAACAAATAAACAGATACAGATATTAAGAGCTTCCGAAAAACAAGTAGACAAACACGGGACTCGAACCACTTACCCTAGTCCTTACGACACCAATCGCCTAGCCTAGCAATACGAGCGTCCTTACGTACACAACCAATGAGCAATTCTAAAAAATGACTCACGGGGAGTGTCTTTCTCAGACGCTTGTTATTACCAGACACAGAAACAATCAGGTAGGGTTCGTTAATAGTGTTTGCACAGGCACATGCGACACTCCCCCGTGAGTCATTTTTAGAATTGGTGTCGTAAGGACTAGGTAAGTGGTTCGAGTCCCGTGTTTGTCTACTTGTTTTTTCGGAAGCTCTTAATATCTGTATCTGTTTATTTGTTGATCATATTCGTTACTTCCTCTGGGGTTCTTGTAAAAAAAACTCCTTGTGCTCATCTTAGAATTAATTTGAAGCTACTTTGAATGATGTGTACATGTTTGTTATATGTGTATACATGTGTGTATGTGTGATATTGTGTCGTCTCTAATATATACAGGCACAACAAGCTCATAGCATGTGCCTGTGCAAACACTATTAACGAACCCTACCTGATTGTTTCTGTGTCTGGTAACAACAAGCGTCTGAGAAAGACACTCCCCCGTGAGTCATTTTTTAGAATGGCTCATTGGTTGTGTACGTAAGGACGCTCGTATTGCTAGGCTAGGCGATTGGGGTCGTAAGGACTAGGGTAAGTGGTTCGAGTCCCGTGTTTGTCTACTTGTTTTTTCGGAAGTTCTTAATATCTGTATCTGTTTATTTGTTGATCATATTCGTTACTTCTGGGGTTCTTGTAAAAAACTCCTTGTGCTCATCTTAGAATTAATTTGAAGCTACTTTGAATGATGTGTACATGTTTGTTATATGTGTATACATGTGTATATGTGTGATATTGTGTCGTCTCTAATATATACAGGCACAACAAGCTCATAGCATGTGCCTGTGCAAACACTATTAACGAACCCTACCTGATTGTTTCTGTGTCTGGTAATAACAAGCGTCTGAGAAAGACACTCCCGCGTGAGTCATTTTTTTAGAATGGCTCATTGGTTGTGTACGTAGACGCTCGATTGCTAGGCTAGGCGATTGGTGTCAAGGACTAGGTAAGTGGTTCGAGTCCCGTGTTTGTCTACTTGTTTTTTCGGAAGCTCTTAATATCTGTATCTGTTTATTTGTTGGTGCTATTATACAGTAGTGTGAGTGCTATTATACAGTAATGTGTGCTATTATACAGTAGTGTGAGTGCTATTATACAGTAGTGTGGGCTATTATACAGTAGTGAGTGTTATTATACAGTAGTGTGTGTGCTATTATACAGTAGTGAGTGCTATTATACAGTAGTGTGTGTGCTATTATACAGTAGTGAGTGTTATTATACAGTAGTGTGTGTGCTATTATACAGTAGTGAGTGCTATTATACAGTAGTGAGTTTAGTTTAGTTTAGTCGTCGGATCACCATCACTGCACGTCGAACAAATTAGTCCATAAGTGCTCCGATCTCTCCCTCAGTATGTCCATCAGGCGTGTGGCGACTAACGACACCGGTTCTTTGTTGGTTTACAATTCTTCTTTGTCTGCCAGCATAGCGTTCTTGTCGAGCTACACTACACTTAACTTTGAGTTCTTGCAGTCTGGTTAGTGTTGTGATTCACCGCTATTACGTGAATCATGTACACGCCCTCTCTCCCTTAAGGAATTTATAATATCAGCCTGGTCCATTGCTCGTCCGCTTTGGACAGCAGCCATACCTGCAAGCCTATCCGCACGTTCATTCCCCTTACACCTGCATGCCCTGGTACAAAAATAAAACTGATCTTTGTCAGCTTAGACCTCCCCAGCGATTCTATCCAATGTCTCCTAGCCCATCCTGTTTCAATCTTCCTGAGCATACTCATTGAGTCACTGAGAAAACATGCATGGATAAAAGTCTGTGATTCTAGCCAAATCATCGCTTTGGTAACCGCCATGATTTCCATAGTGAGACTGCTTGTAGTCACGGCAAAACCACCACTGTCTTCCTTCACAACATCACCTCCGACCTGAGCAGTGAAAGCCCACGAGCTCCGCACATGTCGAATCACCGAACCATCCGTATAAATGATTACATCATGCTCAGATGCGTTATCAGAAATTAATGCCTGAACCTCTGCCTCCACAACAAGTGGGTTGTGTTGCCTGCATTCTTTATCAAGTTCGATGCATACAGAAAAGGATGTAGAGATTGCTCTTGGCACCGGTATCCATTCTTCACCGGGATCAATGTCTTCAAGTGTACACACCTGTTCAATACAGTCCTCGGCCTGACCCATCCAAGATTTTCCTCTTTTAACCTATTTCCTTTTGTCTCTTTATTTCCAAGTGCAGAGGATGTTGTGTGTCAGCATTGACTCGAAGGTATGCTCGGGCACGGCTCATCAGTATTCTATACTCCATAGTAGGATAGTCAAGGAGATAGCGCATCGCCCTGCACGACGTGTCTTTAGTGCAACCAAGTATAATGCGCATCGCCTCGTTCTGTATTCTTTCCAGTCGTTCTATCTGACTATGACTGAGAGTCAGGATCGCCAGCGCATACTCAAGCACAGAAAGGACCAGACCCTGGTATAAAATACAAAGATGGCGCTGTTCACAATCCGCCGCAGCCATTACCCTCATCGCCAGCAAACCTTTCCTCGCCTTCATTATCACATGAGCTATGTGTTCCGTAAAAGCTAGACTACGATCAAAACGCAACCCCAGGTATTTCATAGACTGAGATCGCTCCACTACCTCTGAACACAAAACCACAGATGGTGTTGGAGTGTTGACGATGTGGTTGTTTAAAGAGAACCATGTCACCGCTGCTTTTGTGGGTTTGACCAATGCTCCTGCTTCAACGCACCATCTACCTATGCGGTCGAGTTCTGACTGAAGTTCCTCCACAAGCTGTTCTCTATCCTTGCCCTGACGATACACCAACACATCATCTGCATATGACATTGTCCTTCCTCTACCCGTGATCTGCTCTTTTGTGATGCTCACAGTATAGGCATTGAACAACACCGGAGATAATGGTGACCCTGTGGTAAGCCAGGGTGGATTGTTGTTGCTGATGACGCCCAACTGCCACATTTAAACACTATCTTTCGCTGGAAGAGGGCCGCAAAGATCCAATTGAGGAGGAATGGGCTGATATTGAGTTCAGTCAGCTGCACCATTAAAAATGCAACGGCACTCTATTATAGGCATCTTCAAGGTCAATTGCAGCAGCACATGTCTCAATGCCCGAGTGAAAACCCTCATAGACATCGTAGGCGAACACCGCTGCGTTACGCCATGTCTCTCTATATGGACGGTACTCTCCAAGGGTGGGTGGAAGGAGACGTAACCTCTCTAGTTGGCAGGATATTTTTCTGGCAATTATTTTCTCCAGCAACTTGCCTATTGTATTCTGCATGGTGATTACCCTATAGCCCTGAATTTTTGTGTGGTCTTTGCCAGGCTTCGGCAGAGGTACCAGGTAGCGGATAGGAAAAGATGGCATTGACGTCCACATGAAACATGGACAAGTAGTGAGTGCTATTATACAGTAGTGTGTGTGCTATTATACAGTAGTGAGTGCTGTAAAATAGTTGACATTATTATACACAAGATAGAGACCACCCCCCACCCCATGTTTAAAAGAAATACTCCTGCAAATAGTCTGGCCAAATACAATAAGAAAAATGAAAAACTTTAAAAACGAATAAAGTGTGCATCATTGAAGAAAAAAAAGCTGTCGTTACTGTCTGTAGTTCCGATTTTTAGCGCGGTGTAGGACAGGTGGGACGAGAGGCTGAGGAATTTAGTGCCAGCATGGCTGGTGCAGTCAGCGAAACTGTTCAGATTAGAATTTTTAATTAACGCTCCGGACAAAAAAACAACCCTTGACCTTACCGTGAATAGAACATGGGTCTCCCACATAGAAGCCACGCTCTAATCTATTCGGCCAGACGCTGGAAGACCATCATTAAATCACTAAGACGAAAGTGGTTTGGTCATGTATGTCAGTAGAAATATTTTCTAGAACATAGATTCCCAAGCTTTTTTCGGCCCACCGACCACTTTGCCCAACATAAACTTTGTAACGCCCCTCGATATTATAACAGTTTGCCAACGCCCCCACCTTCCACAAATATATACATTTTCTATTTTCTCTTTTATAGAAAATTGCATATATTTTTAGAATACATGATCAATTTTCAAATAATTATATACATGAAATAGAAAATTGATGAAAAGATGGATCGTGTAAGACGGACATAAGATGAATTTAAATGCAGAATTCAAATTTAAAATGATTATTAAATCGCAAAATCACGAAAATAATTTATTTTAAAATAAATATTATTAATGTCTTCTTTAATTAAGGAGCCACCGATCCATAATCGCCTGAACACCTCACAAATTCTTCCGAACCCACTATCGCGCCCCCTAGAATGCTTCAGCGCCCACTGGGCGGTACCTCCCACTTTGGGAAACGCTGGTCTAGAACATCTTTCTGTCGGACAGCGGATAGGAAAAGATGGCATTGACGTCCACATGAAACATGGACAAGATGGCATTGTCGTCCACATGAAACATGGACAAGAAATGTGTGGAAAGTTGAACTACCTACCGCCCGTGGGGTTACCGGGGCCCAAATTGGGGTGTAAAGAATAGAACCACTGTTACCTGCCACTCATGTCGTAAGAGGCGACTAAGGAAGTTTGGATGAAATCGGATGCATGTGTCATAAATGTGTAGAAGTCAACCTGCTGCCTTGCAGGAAAGCCAAAGGCTAACGGAGAGCGAACCCAGTAAACATTGGCTGAATCCGGACACATCGCCGAAGGAAAAGCACCAGAGCTCCAAAATGACGCTGAAGATGTGACGAAACCCACCCATGCTAAGGCTTCATGAATGAATTTATGGAGAAATCTGGTACATCTGTCTGTTAGGTGATCGCGATAGAAAGAACAACCTACTGGCTTAGTGAAACAACACTGGACAGAAAACTAAACGTACCTCTGTTTGAGCTACAAAAGACAGGGAAATTTATACAAGAGACATCACTGATTTTATGATGCAACAATATTTCAAGCGAACGAAAGGAAAGACAGGATATTAAGAAACGAACAATTTAATGATGTAACAATATTTCAAGCGATCGAAAGGAAAGACAGAATATAAAGAAACGAAAACTGCATATATACAAATGTGTGCACCTGTAAGTAGGAATGTGTGTTTAACAAAACATTAATGTTCTAGTGTCGCTCTTCATTTCTGAAAATCAATAAAACACAGACAACCTTTTGATCCTCCAACCTTATTTACATCTGACGAGATGCAGTAGCTTCGAAATTCTTCAACTTTACATAATTCACCGTATTCAATCAATACTCACACAGACTTCCTTTACCAGCAATATTCTTGTATAATAACTTAGAAACTTTTTATACTCAATAAAACTGCATAACACATCCAAGTTTTTTATTAAACATTTTTTCCAACTAGCTAGCTGGATTACATCGAGAAACAAAGAATGAAGTGGTTTGGCCACT
Source organism: Arion vulgaris (assembly GCA_020796225.1). Classification (NCBI taxonomy): domain Eukaryota; kingdom Metazoa; phylum Mollusca; class Gastropoda; order Stylommatophora; family Arionidae; genus Arion; species Arion vulgaris. The sequence goes on along the minus strand of CM036769.1, from coordinate 35,179,080 downwards.
TAATAAGAATGCATCCAAACTTCACAGTATACATAGTCTTCTACAACAAAACATCAGGAAAGAAGGCGAGAGGAAGATCACGAAAAAGATGGTTAGATGACATAGCAGAATCCTGTCAAAGAGCAAAAATAACAATCACCCAAGATGCCAGAACAGCTCAAGACAAAAAAACAGCAAACTACACCACTGGGCAATAACCTGGTAGCAGTTTGATTACAAAAGAAGACAAAAACACAAACTACGACACTGGGCAACAACTCGGTAGCGGTGTGACGACAAATTAAGACGAAGACAAAAACAGAAAACCACGATACTGGGCAACAACCCGATAGCAGTGTGACGACAAAAGAAGAAGAGGAAGACAAAAACATAAAACTACAACATAGGACAACAACCCGGTAGCAGTGTGTACGACACAGTGCAGCAACCTGGTAGCAGCGTGACGACACAAGAGAAGACGAAGCTAGATGGCTATGTTCTTAGAAAAGCTCGTATTGTACGGCCAGACATTGTGAAAAGCTGTCAGAAATAAGGGTTTGTAGTTCATCTTCTTCTAACGCTTCATATGGACCACTTCTTAATCACTATTTTGTGATTTGCATGTGATCCGAGCCTAAGAGCCATTGCATGTTATGCCAGTCATGCGCCTACAAGTAGGCTAGCACATCCGAGTTCCGTGACGTTTTTTACTTACTAGGGTAGCTTCTCTAGGCATCTACCTCAGTCGCCTCTCCCAAAATGCCTTGTAGATCGCAGTGTTACTATTCTTTGCTCCCCATGAGCGCCCGGCAACACACAGGTGAGCTTTTTGTCTATTGAATAGGAACTTTTGAGCAAGGTTATAATAAAGAATACATTTTACGATGCCGTCACAGAGAAGTTTCTGCAGAAGGAAAGAGGAATGGATCTGATCTTCAAATGAAACATGTAAGTGGAAATATGTAACATGTAAGTGGAAATATGTAACATGTAAGTGGAAATATGTAACATGTAAGTGGAAATATGTAACATGTAAGTGGAAATATGTAACATGTAAGTGGAAATATGTAACATTTAAAAAAAAAATGTTTTCCTAGTTCAATAACTTACCTTATCTTATCTTAACCACATTTGCCGTGAAGCGCGTTGGGAGAGCTATCGTGTGTTAGGTGTGTTGCGCTTGACGTTGTCAGTCCATGCTTTCGTAGGGACTCTGAGATGTTATATATACATCGTGTTTTTGGCCTGCCTCGTGCTCTGCGCCCTCAGTGTCGATTATTGTAGGCACGTGATGGTAGTAAATGTGGTTCCATTCTCATTAGATGGCCGAACCACTTTATTCTTTGTTTCTCGATGTACTGTATGCATGGTTTAGTACCAACGATGCTTCTGATATTCTCGTTTCTCACTCTATCTCTCCTTGTAACGTTGACAGCTTTTCGTAGACATCTCATTTCACATGTTGTAATCTTTCTTTCTTGTGTCTTAGTCAGGGCCATGTTTGGCACTGATAGCAGAGAGTTGGAATAAATATGCAGTTTATCAGTTGTCGTTTGACTGCAATGTTAATGCTTGGATGTTTTAATAGTGGTAACAGTTGGTATGTCACTGCGTTTGCCTTCTGGCATCTAGTTCAATAACTATCGGTACGTAATTAAATATATTTCGCTTTTTATTTAAAAGGAAATAGAGGTTAAACAGGAGGGGAACATATTCATTTTAACTAGCAGAACACCTATCACGCATTATCAGGATACGCCACTGGAGTTTGGTAATTTTTTTTTCGAAAACTCCCATTACTTGTTCACTGTATATTCATTGATCATATTCATTGGCTCTGGTGATTCCCCTGGGGCTCTTAAAACTCCTTATTCTATTCGAATGACCCCTAGAGAGCTTTCGAATTATCTAAACCTGCATCCATGTTTGACACGCTGGTATGCCTATATCCCATTTGTTTCGTTTCATTTCTTATCATATTTTGTTCGTTCTTCTCAGAACGTTCTACACAGAATATTGATTTTCCTGATTGCTGCTTTTATGAGCGTTTAAAAATCAGCTCGAGTACAATAGAACAGTCAAGACTAGAGAGACAAGCATTGAGATTAAGATGGGTTCTGTGTGTGAGTTCTGTGTGTGAGTTCTGTGTGTGTGTTCTGTTTGTGAGTGTGTATATGAACAAGATGGGTCCTCTTTGTGCGTTCTGTGTGTGTGAATGTAGAGACAAGATGAGTTATGTGTATAAGTTCTGTGTATTAGTTATGTGTATGTGTTCTGTGTTAGTTATGTGTGCATTCTGGTGTATGTGTTCTGTGTGTGAGTTATCTTTTGTGATGTATATAATGACCGAGATGTATCCTCTTTGTGAGTTGTGTGTGTATGCGTCCTGTGTGTGAGTTGTGTGTGTGAGTTATGTGTGTTAATTATGTGTGTGAATGTCTATGTAGAGACAAGATGTGTTCTGTGTGTGAATGTCTATGTAGACGAGTTCTGTATGTGAGTTCTGTGTGTGTGAGTTTGTGAGTTGTGTGTAGTTATGTGTGTAGTTCTGTGTGTGAGTTCTGTGTGTGTAGTTTGTGTTTTGAGTTTGTGTTTTGAGTTATGTTATGCAGTCTTTGTGTGTGAGTTATGTGGTGAGTTATGTGTGTAGTTCTGTGTAGTGAGTTTGTGTGTGAGGTTCTGTGTTTGTATGTCATTGTGTGTGAGTTCTGTGTGTGAATGTTATATAGACAATATATGTACTGGTATAGGTCTGATTCTGTTGTAAATGCTAAATAGATCAGTATTTCTAAACTCTGAAAGCCGTTTCTGCATTCAGTCGTTATATCTGACAAAATCTAGTTGCAAAATCTTGAATGACTCTTGTTGCTTCAGTGCGCATTTCAAATTTTTCGATAACCTACAAGAAGTCTGATTATAACTATATATACAGTTATATATATAACTGTACTACATTTGCCTCTGTTTGCATCCCAATTTTGCCAGTTTGGTAATATTTCAGTGCACAATTACATACAAATATAGCCTTTGTACATTGATAAATTATAAGTGGAAATATTCCAAATGCGCTTTATTCTTCTTCATTTGTCGTCACACTGCTACCGGGCTGTTGCACAGTGTCGTGGTTTTCTGTTTTTGTCTTGCGCTGTTCTGGTGGCTTGGGGATTGTTATTTTTACTCTTTCACAGGATTCTGCTACGCCATCTAACCATAAAATGCGCTTTATTGTTCGTAACAAATGTATGTCGGCATTGCTTACTACGTAACACACTCTTTCTTCGTGTTTTTATAGTCCGTCTTTAGTATATTATATTTTGACAGTCTTCTCTAACAAATAAGAACATAGCAAGACGACAAAAAATCAATATTTGAGCGAAATTGTTATAATCTTACTATAGACTGTCCATTAATTCGTGAGCACGTTTGAAATTGATTTTCTCGAAAACTACCTGTTGGATCTCAGTGATTTTTGCATGCAGCCTTAGAATATTCATGACGCTAAAATAAAGCTAACCAGTAGTCCATAGATGCTACGGATTTTGCACATCGGCGAATTCCTTTGATCTTTATGACAATTGCAAATACGGGGCTCAAATTTTAGATTTTACAGTATCCCTAGAATTTGTCCATGTCAATTCTATTCATAGGTGTATCTCCATATTAACTTGATAGGTCAAGTAATTAAGTGTGTTGCCCTTTATGTGCAATCGTGAACTTGGATACAATATGCAACAGTTAGTCCTCCCTTCGGTCACCATTAGACCCAGGGTGTCTTAACTTCACCACAAATTGTATGATGGTAGACGCATTTGGATATGGAAATGTATACGTTGCTATTTCTCAGTCTGTAATAAAAATATGATTTGTATCATCCCGAATCTGACGATTCCATGAGGTTGATAATTGTTACTGGCTGGACAAATTGTAATCCATCTCGGTGCCAGTACTCGTCTTCCTCTCGGAGCACATGTTCAACACACTTCTTCCAGAACTGCATGTCTATCATTGAGAAGGACTCACGTGTCAGAACTTCAACATCACACATTTTAAACGTCCTGTTCTGTTCGGCAACTTGCCCTTTACTTTAGCCCAGACAAGCTCTATCGGATTGAGGTGAGCATGATATGGAGGTAGTCGCAAAGACGTGTGGCCGTATTCCGCAATGATTTTGTCAATATGAAACATCTTTGTCTTATTTGTCATCCTCACCAGGTGCAACAACTCGGGTTTCAAATATGTATCATCGAAGCTGACATTTTCCTTAGCAAGCCAAGTCCTAATTTGATCTTTGTATTTGATGCAGTTGGTACTTTGTCTTCCGCTGATACTGCGTTGTGATAGGATGCATTATCCATTACCAGCATGATGGTCTGTTTAGAATTGGAAGTAGATCTTTCTCCATCCAGTGCCTGAAAATATGTCCATTCATTTCTGTGTGGTAGTCCCTACCGTCGGTACTTTTGATTGGAAAATAAGTCCAGCGTCATGGACAAGACCTTCTTCACTACTTCCTGCATGTGTTAGTATAATACGCTGGCCTTTGCTGCTTGGTATTTTTCTTTCTGTTCACCGTCTACTGATTGCCATTCTTTAGCATTGGTGTGGTGAGCATTGACCCAGGATTCGTCCAAATATACAATATCATAGCCTTGCCTCCGCCGCTCACGGATCTGCCTCAGGTATTTACTTCGGGCAGCAATTAAATGTGGCTTTTCACAAATAATATTCCTGCCGCCTATAGTTTTTCTGAAGGTGAAGCCGGCGGCTCTTACAATTTTTCATAGAGTACTTTTAGACATGTCTATGCTGCATTCTGATTGCAGTTTTAATTTCAGTTTCCTGAGAGTAACAAGTTGATTTGTCGCAAACATTTTCAAGAGCTCCCGTCTTATGACATCTATGTCAAAGTCGCCAATTGTTCTTTTCCTTCCTTGCTTGACATTAGTGCACTTTGTGTCCTGTTTAATCCATCGGGAAAAGGATTCTCTATTCAGACCAAGCGCCAGTTGCGTTCGTTTCTCAGGGTTATGAATATCGCAATATAGATGACCTCTCTTAGATTCCCTACGGAAGTGTTGGTATAGTAAAACTGTAACCTTCTGCATTGTTATAAATGTGCACTTCAGACTCATTATGAATGTGATATCAATGTCAGTTTTGATAAGCCAACAAATATGATACAATAGCTTCATACAAATAGCAAGATACGCCTATAACTATACAACGGTATCCCAATTATAACGTCATATGCTTTCCGCTTTCAAAGTCGATTGGGTTAGGTGCACGGGAATTCGTGAAACTCACGATATTTCAATGTTACCATAATGTATTTTTAGAACAACGCGTCTGTGTACCGTAAATCTGTTTCTATTGTGTACAATCCGGTGAGGTTGATTTTAATATAACCTGAAGAAGAAATATTTCAAACTACATCAAATTTTCTTGGAAAAAATATTTTCTAGCGTCATCTGCTTGCAAAAATCACTGAGATCCAACAGGTAGTTTTCGAGAAAATCAATTAATTTCAAACGTGCTCACGAATTAATGGACAGACTATAGGTCAAAACTTATACCCGCTAAGCAAAGCCAGGTCGCAAGATAATATGCAAAATTCGTTGTTACAAATTGCTGATGTCGATATCAAAACAAAGACTTGGTTATTGGTTACTAAACTGACGTCATTGCACTCCGGGCAGACCCATAGGTGCTCAGTCTCCCCCAACAGATATCGAAGAGTATGCATACTGGTGGTTCCCGTAGCTCGCTTATTAAACACGCGTCTCACTCTGCCTCTCAGGCATCCAGCTCGATTTGTACAACGGGTAACTCCAAACTGCATAAATCGCTTGTTCAATTCAACATCGATTTTAGTGTCCTCATCCAACAGACAGTCATGAAGAGACCGAAGAATATCTCCTTATCCATCTTCAACTCCCCAACAATCGATGCTGTTGATGCAAGCCTGTCCGCTCTCTCATTACCGTAAACACCCGCATGCCCAGGACAGTATATCCACGTAAGCCTCTGGAGGTTAGAAACTTCTATAGACGACATCCACTCATACCGAAACCTGCCCTTCTGGATCTTGTGAACAAAAACATAATATTAAACGTTCTACTTTTAATTTTGTGATGTTGGCTTGACAAGACCAGACACAAAGTTTAAAACTAGCATTATTGCTTTATATTCTGTATGTGAGTTCTGTATATGAGTTTTGTCTGTTGTAAAACACTGACATATAATACAATTTAATGGGAAAAACTAGCTACTGTCGAGGTGACGAAGTTCAGGAAGCCATTAAACATGTTTAACTTTCTTTCATCTTGCTTGAAGTGCCAGAGTAAAAGCACTTGCACAGTAGTTTCGGCTGCAATTTATAAGTTATCATGAATTCAGAAATAATAGTGCGCTGAAAAATAAATAAAAATATACCGGAATATGAACCCTTGTCCCACTGGTGATTGAGTCGAACGCTCTACTTGTTGCACGGACTTCTGATACTTGAAAGTTTCCTTAAAAACCCCAGGTTGTGCGTGACTAAATGGTTCTATCAAGATTTTTAACCTTAAAAGGATTACGTGGATTTACTGTACTGGACATGCGGGTGTTCGTGTCAATGAGAGAGCAAACATTCTTGCATCATCAGCATCGATCGTCGAAATTACGCGCTCTAAAAGCAGAACTGGATGTCTGTAGGGCAGAGTGAGGAGTGTATTTAACCAGTGAGCCACAAGAACCATCAGCATGCACATTGTTTGATATCTGGTGGGGTTATTGGTTACTGAACTGACGTCACATCACTCCGGAAAACTTGTATGTGCTAAGCCTCCTTAAACAGATGTCAAAGGGCATGCATATTGATGGTTCCCGTGGCTCGCTGGTTAAACACTCTTCTCTCTCTCTACCTCTCAAGCAACGAGCTCTACGTGTAGAACGTATAATGTCAAACTCCCTAAATCGCCCTATTGATCCAACGTCTATTTTAGTGTCGTCATCAAACAGTAGGTCGCGAAGAGACCGAAGAACATCCCTCTTATCCATCATAAACTCCCCAACAATCAAAACTTTCGCTGTAAGCCTTCCGCTCTCTCGTTGACGCGAACCCCCACATGACCAGGACAATAGATCCACGTGAGTCTCTGGAGGTTGGAAACCTCTATAGACGACATCCACTCACACCACAACCTGCCATTCTGTATCTTCCGAAGCATCGACAGAGAGTCAGAAGCAATAACGGCCCCAGTAGAAGGAGTACCAGAAAGCCAATGGAGGGCAGCAGTACGGTCTCAATCTCCAATCCTCATACTGGAAGTAGTTGTCATGCATGCTCCATTTCGCTCCACGACAACTCTACCATGCGTGGTAGCCAAGAAACCCCCAGCCTGACTTCACACCACGATGCAGGTAAAACATCAGTACAGAACTTCATCAAGAAACAACAAATTAAATATTTCGGACACATAAGTAGATTATCAACAGACAGTGCACCTCAAAAGACAGAATCACCAACATCAGCATAAGAAAGAAAGTTGGCACAAAACCGTGCTTGAATTACATAGATAAACAAAGAATTAAGTGGTTTGGCCACTAAATAAGAATGCATCCAAACTCCACAGTATACAGAGTCTTCTACAACAGAACATCGGGAAAGAAGGCGAGAGGAAGACCACGGCAAAGATGGTTAGATAGCGTAGCAGAATCCTGTGAAAGAGCAAAGATAACAATCACACAAGCCACCAGAACAGCGCAAGACAAAAACAGAAAACCACGACACTGGGCAACAACCCGGTAGCAGTGTGACGACACTGGGCAACAGCCCGGTAGAAGTGTGACGACACTGGCAACAACCCGGTAGAAGTGTGACGACACTGGGCAACAACCCGGTAGAAGTGTGACGACACTGGGCAACAACCCGGTAGAAGTGTGACGACAAAAGAAGAAGAAGTGCACCTCAAAGAGCAATGCTTCTCAGATGCAGTGGATACAAAGCAAAAGGCCGTCTACGCAAAAGATGGGTCACAAAAATAACAGATGCAGTGAAGTACACTATTTATGAAGGGTACACAAAAACCCAGACCTAGAAGACGATGGGTGCAAGATGTCATTGACGATCTGAGAATGACTGCTGCTGACGCCGGTCAACTTGCACAGAACAGAGAGTTTTTCAGGTATACTGTCATAAGAGCCAAGTTCCGGAAGGGACAAGCTACTTGATGATAATGATGACACAAAAACTCATTCTTAAAATCCCTTCTTATTCTGACGTTGTGAGGCAAAATATGATTATAAAAGAAAGAACAAGAAGATATACTATCCTTGATGCGGAGACGGATTACATCTAAATTACTTGTATCCTAGGCAACTGACATCACGAATGACGAATGCATTGTGGGATTGACAAAAGAATGGAGTCGAATAGTCTATAAATTCTGTCCGTTAATTATTGATGGTGCTGTTTAATTGTATTTTGAACTCACGCTCATATCCTTTGTAGATTGGATGTTATAATGGAGACAGATTCGCTCAGTGCTTCCATCGATTGGGCGGACAAGGATCCTTGTGCAAAGGTGGGTAATCTCGAATACTCACTAATAAAGTTCACTGTAAACAAATGATACCCACGAGACGAATAATCGCTTTTAAACTTTGAATCTAACCAGAAAGTTCTAGATTCGTGAACAAAGATGCAGTATTATTATATAACATTTATATCTATATATATGTCAAGATGTCTCTTGATAAACTCTGTGTGCATTGACTGTCTTGATTTAGGCTGCTGGAATTAGAATATTATATGTTTGATGGCATTTGAAAAAAGTTATCCTGATATTCTGTGGCGTATCCTGAAATGGTTTTCCTGGTATGCTGTTGCGTACCAGGAAATGAGAGAGCAGACAGGCAGGCTGAAGGAGGAAACAAAACTTATACAACACAAACATCCCAGTGACATTACCAGAAATCAAGACAATATCAACGAAAATACAAAGTTGTGGAGGAAACAAACCCACAGCAAACACCCACAAGATACACAGCAGACTAAATAGAAAACAGCACACAACAATCTTTTGTCTAAGAACAGGTCACTGCAGGCTTAAAATCACATTCACATAATAAAGACAGCTCAGACTGCACAGTGTGCATGCTAGACAGAAACACAGACTCCAGAGCACATCCTGCAGTCATGTCCATCATCATACACCAACGAAACGAAACATTGTCCTCATGAACAAAGCTACAGACCAAGCTATGGGAACTCTCGAAGAACTCCAACTGACATGCAGCTTCATAAAGGCAACCCATCTCATGGTTTAGATGAGCATACGAATCGAACACGAAGAAGAATTAAAGAAGAAGAAGAAGGGAAAAGGTTAGATCTAGTGAACAGCCTTTTGAAAACAGCTTCTTGTAGTTATTTCCTGCGCATTCGTAAAGTCGAAACAGGAATGGTGAAACGAAACTGGGTGGAGCTACTGGTACAGCAAGAGATCAGAGAAATCAGCTTAACTTTTGTCTCTGGGAACGAAGGAGATGAACGAGCTGATAGATTTGCTGACATGGATACGATATCAGAGAGAGCTGTAATGGACCGGAATGACGTTCTTATCGAATTGAGAGAGTCTTTCCGAGCGGAGGAGTTTCAGGGTTGTGAATCCCACTCGCTGACCAGATTGAGGGAGATGGGTTTCGATATTGGTACAACCCAAAAAGAGCGACATACCAAATATGCAAAAAGATTTATCAATCAACATCGAACTGGTGCGTTGGGCTGCTGGAGATTGGAGCACTAATGGACATGTGCGGAGTGCTATGAAGCTATGATTATAGCCCTATTATAAATGATTCCTACGTATATGTCCAGCTTGTTTTCTGTGTAGTATTAGAATAACAACTAGATTGCGTGACATAAATTCAAACATTATAAACCATTATTGCAGTAACAAACGAACGGTTATGTACAAACGTTTGTGAAAATGGACAACTACATACAGCTGTAGTAATCCATAAGTATTGCGAGAGGGAAGGAAATGACGTCATTGAGTATATATCGTCTGCGCTGTTACATGGCAGTGAAATTGAGTTTATGTTATGTCAGTATAGTTGAGATTGTTTTCGTTTCAATTATTTTCAATGAATTTATTAAGTAGTAGTTACGAGTCTGTAAGTTATTGTTTGATAATGCAATTATGGTCAATCCATTTCTCACACAAATTTTAAAAATAAATATAAATGTGAAAACAAATGCCGATGAATTGTGTGCGTCAAATATGCAGTATAGACAATGATTGCCTCATCTTTTAGTCTATTTGTTTGTTGTGTAGGGGGTTCAATCTTCTTTAAGCCATGTCTTCGCAGATTTATCAATCAATAATATTACTGTGTTGGCAATTCTCATGGCGACAAATGAACACAATCTACAATACTTAATAGACGTCATCATCATTGGCCTCTTTGTCTCAGGAGACACTAGGTTTTGTGCCACGTAATTTGTTCAGTACTGAACAACATCGTCTGTTGTAGCTGTAATGGCTTATTCTAGTGTGACAATTGTTGCCACAGTTGAAACTGGTGACTGGAACTAACCCAGATGATGGTTTCTGTGCCCTTTTTTGTCCCTTTATGTCGCGCTCTTCGTAAATAAGTCGTTATAGAGTTGATCTTGCTTATGTGGTGGAGTTCTCTTCTGTTAAGCAAACACTTACAGCCGCTCGCCATGCCTGCCTGTCTTTGGCCAACCGCTCCCAATTATCTCTGTCTATGCTGCATGACAAATTAATATTCATTTATTAATAGACACAATAGTAAGAGAAAGTGAAAAATAAGAGAATTAATGCATGAATATATAGAAAACAGAGGTAATGGTTATCTCCAAGAAACAGGAAAATGGTATCGTGAAATGTAGTATCAAACTAAACAACAGAACATAGAAATAAGTCCATCAATTCAAGTATCTGGGAACATTCATAACACCAGTTAGAAGATGTACAACAGTGATTGGTAGTAGAATAGCTCAAGATAAAGCAGCTTTTATTAAAATAAAAAACGTACTAAGCGTGAATTCACTAGCAATGACACTATTGAAAAAAGTAAACCAGTGCTATATTGAACCAATACTTATGTATGGCAGCGAATCATGGACAATGAATAAACAATTCATAAGATCGCTAGCAGCCCCAAAGTTATGATTTTCTTACAGAAGCATAATGAAAATCTCATGGACGGTGAAAAAAACAGATGTTTTAAAAGTCACAGAAAGAAACCTTATCAAAACAATAAGAATCAGGTAATCAACGTTCGTCTGGAATATAGTGCAAAAAAGGCGATTTAGAATATTTGGTGACGACAGGCAAAATACAGAGAAGGAGAGATCGTGGAAGACAGATGGAGAAGTTGTTGGAAGGTCTGACATCGTGGTTTATCAAAAGGTCGACGTCAGAATCCCTTTAGCTGCTAAGAACGTGTATATACGTTTTCCCCCATTCACTGCTAAATACGCGTTAACACGTCTGTTATTATCTCTCCTCTGTGGGCTAAAGACGAGTTAACAAGTTATACATTTCTACTGTCACTGCTATAGGCGTACATTCACGTTTGTGACCTAGAAACAAAGAGTAGCTATTTTTATATCCGTCTTCGCAGAGTATGTAACAGCGAAAGGGTTTAACTACATTATGGAGAAAAAGAAAGTTGTGGAGAGACATGATCGTCTAAGCCGGCAGACATGGAACTTGATTGATCCTATTTTGTATTGGTTATTCCTTTCTTTTTTCTGACAGATAGATTGGCACGCTGTATATTGAGTGGCACGCTGTAGATTTTTAAACATGAACGTAAAGCCGGTATACGTACTGGTTAATGTAGACATTGCATTACAAGTTCAGTTCGTTTGGAGGGTTAACTCTCTCTTTTTCTCCTGATCCAGAAGCACTTGAGTTTTCAGCTCTTCGACACGGTGCTATGGACATCGTAACCCTTCGGTTCGGTGCCACGAACACCGTAAATCTGGAGAACCTATGGCTTTTCTGCCAGCCCCCGGAATTGAATCCGCACTCACAGGGAGCTTGTCACCCGTCGTCCAACGCGCTATGAACACGCTGGGCAGGCGTCGGAGAGGTTAACAAAATGTAGGAAGTGGCAGTGTAAAAGTACATGAACATACTGTACAACTCACAAGACAACGACTGACAGTTTGACTTTATCCAGGCCTTCAGTTTATTACCTGTTAACCATGTCTCACAGGCTGTCTGTTGATGATAAGGTTCACTTATGATATCTGGTAGATCTGTTGGCATCTTACATTAGCATAGCCTACTTTCATTTCACATGCTCATGATGAAATTGTGCACACAATTTAAAAAACACTGCGTGAGAATAATAACGGTAACAGGTCTATTAATTAGAAATTGACAGTTAACAGCGAGTCTGAGACAGCCATCATCATCAGTGGCCTATTTGTCTCAGAAGACATACTGTTTTGGGTCAGGTAGCTTGTTCTGTGCTGAATCACATCATCTGTTGTGGTTGTTTTCAGTGGCGGCTCGTCATTAAGGGCCGGCCCCACAAAATAAGTGTAGCGTGTATTTATTATTTTATACATTAAAATAAATCCTAACCGAAACCATGATTTTTCCGAAAATATCTGTCTGGCCCCACCAACAAAAATGATCAAGAGCAGCCACTGGTTGTTGTAATGGCCTATTCTGAAGTGGCAATCCTTACTACAGTTGAAACTGGAGCTGATGCAGAGGATGTTCTCTCTTTTGCCTCTATATATGACGACATTGCGTTTCTCTTCTTTTTGAGCCATCCCTCACTGCCGCACGAAGCCTGCCTTGTCTTTGAGCACCTAACCACTAAGCTACAGAGATCCCTGCCTGTCTTTGGACAATGGCTGTCAATTTTCCTTGTCTATGGCACATGAAGTTATATGACGCTTGCATGTGTCAATGAAGAGCAGAGTCTATGGACAATGAAGTATAAGGCGGAAGTCATTAGGAAGACGTAGAAGATATTTCAGAAATGGACAAGTTATGTTCAATGTTGATGTAGACTACATTTGTTTCTTTGTTGTGTAGGGGATTGAAGTCTCTTTGTTGTGTAGGGATACTTTAGATTTCTTTGTTGTGTAGGGAAGGATTCAAGTCTCTTTGTTGGTGTTGTAGGGATTCAGAGTCTCTTTGTTGTGTAGGGATTCAAGTCTCTTTGTTGTGTAGGGGATTCAAGTCTCTTTGTTGTTGTAGGGGATTAAGCTGGTAGGACAAGTCTCTTTGTTGTGTAGGGGATTAAGTCTTGTTGTAGAGATCTCTTTGTTGTGTAGAGGATACAAGTCTCTTTGTTGTGTAGGGGATTCAAGTTTCTTTAAACCGATGCACATCTTGTTCAACCCAAGAACAAGTCTTTTGCTGACTATATTTGGATGTGTAGGCAACAAACATAATAAATAAATGCTTGTGGAGAATCTAGTATTATATATATTACGCGTAGTTTAACTTAATTTGATGCTGCAAATAAGAAAATTAAAGTATTTTGGACATATAATGAGACACGAAGGGCTGGAGAAGACCACCCAGGAAGGAGGCATACCGGCAAAGAGGAAGACAATGGAGAAGATGGATTCAGGATGTAACTGATGGTTTGAGCATGAATGCTGCAGAGACAGGACATCTGGCATATGATAGAAATTCCGAAGGAATGTTAAGGTTGCAAAGTTCTGCTCAGGACAAGCTATTTGATTATGATGATGATGCCCGTCTGCCCAGCGTGTTCGTAGCGCGTTGGACTACAGGTGACTATCCCTCTGTGTGTGCGGGTTCAATTCCGCGAGATGGCAGAAAAACCACAGATTCCCCAGATTTACGGTGTTCGTGGCACCGAACCGAAGGGTTACGATGTCCATGACACCGAGCCGAAGAGCTGAAAAGCTCAAGTGCTTCTGGATCGAAAAAATGATGATGATGAGTTTAACTTGTGGGATGGATTAGCATAATGCTTACGCCTATCAACATAAGAGGGTTGTGGGTCCAAACCACACTTGACGTTCCACATGTGTGAGGAAAGGAATTGATCCTCAGGGAGTTAAGGAAAACCATACGTCTACGGCAATCAGGTGAAGATACATATGTGACAGTTTCTCATACTTATGTGAATTCATTACATACATTTTCTTGTGTCTATATCAGGAGCTAGGTATGTCTATGAAATGTCTACTTGCCAATGGCCATGACAGTGTCAGTTGCAAAGATTACGTTAAGAATTATGATAATTGTCGCAATTTTTGGGTAAGTTTTCATATTTTTGTATTAGTTCTCTTCACAGAGTAGACATTTTGTATTTCAACTGTATTTCCATGCATGTTTTCTCAGTGACTCAATGAGTATTGCTCAGGAAGATTGAAACAGGCTGTGCTAGAAGACAATGGTTGGAGTAGCTGATATATATATCCTCAGAAACATCGACAGCCTACTCAAGACATGAGAGAGAAGACTTAACGTTATTCACCTTCGATGTCTCCGCAAGATTATGAACATCAGGTGGTATGACAAGATAACCAACTCTAATGTACTGCAACGTGCAAAATTGCCTTCCATCATGGAAGCATGTTCATAGTCAGAAGACTAAGAAGCTAGGGCAATGCGAGAAAATGGACAATAGCTGTATACCCAACCAGCGCTGTTCCGTGAACTTTGGAAGGAAGAGGCATCAAGGCAGACCACTGCTCAGATATAAGGATGTCTGCTCAATGAAGAACTTTTCTATTGGTTCCAACAAATGGTAAAAACTAGTTGATGACCGAGTTATGTAGAAAACAACATTATGCAAAGGTGCAGATTCTTTTGATAAGAGACTTAGCGATGAGTTGAAAGACAAGAGAGACGAACGCAAAGACAGAAGTTGTCCCAGTAAAACAGTTGACCATCTGTTCTTTCTTTCTTTCTTGAATCCTGTTTGCCTCACAGCGTCAGGTCAAGAAGAGATTTCTAAAACGGGTCCTTGTATGCACTTCGTAGATAGTCTCTTTCATCACCTCTGTTATCTCTGAGGTTCATCTTTTGTGTGGCCGGCCTTTTGCTTTGTACCATTGTATCGGAGCAGCATTGCTCTTTGAAGTGCACTGTCTATTGGTGATCTGCTTATGTGGCCAAACCATTTAATTTGTTGTTTCTTGATGAAGTCTAGTACTGGAGTTGTACCCACATTTTTCCTGATGTCTTCATTTCTCAACCGGTCTCTTCTTGTTACACCAAACATTCTGCGTAGACACTTCATCTCTGTCGTGACTAGTTTTCTTCTATCATTTGTTGTCAGTGTCCAAAAAAGGTCATAATATATATATATATATTTAGAGAGAGAGAGAGAGAGCGAGAGAGAGAGAGAGGAGAGAGATAAACACACAGAAACTCTGAATTCACTAAAAATCTTGAGCTATTTAGATGTCAACTGAGAAAATCAAGTATTTTAGCGATTGACGTTTGATTGATTTTTCTTGTTGCAGACATGGATTCAGTCAGTCAGGCATAAGGAAGGTATCGAGCCAGCTATGCCACCATCTGATCAATGGGAAGAGGTGAAAGACAAGTATCTGCCCATGATGAAACCACCAGTCAAATAAGACAAGAAACAAGAGAAGACTACTAGTGAGGATAAATATCTAGTCCAAAAAGTTGTTATGTGCCCATTTATTTCAAGGGAAATAACTGATTTAAAAAATGGGAAATGTTTAAATAAAGGAAAAACCTTGCTATACATGCAGAAACAAATTGTATGTGACTTATTTGATGTTGTCGACTTTGTTCTGAAAGTAGGGTCATCTGTTAAATAGCCTTGTACAGTCTTACACATGGTATCAGAATCTATTATGTGAATTTTGTGTACAAATGTGTGGTTAAGCCCTTTGCCTTGGAAGTCGAAGGTTGTGGGTTCAACCGACCGCGACCTTCTGTTCACAAGTGCAGTTTTTCCAGACGCCCTAGGATTGTTGCCGGAGCTATGGAGTTCGTGGTTTTGTGCAATACTCTCAGCAGGTAGCGTGTCATTTCTGCGGAGAGGGACCGAGCCATATGGGGTAAAACCCGTGCAATGAAGTCAATCATTCGGCTTTAAAACCCTTCTAAATGTGTAGAATTTAACTGAGAACTTCCACTGTTTCTCTGTGCTAGACTTTGTATCTACCTGAAGTTCTAGTTCCTGGCAACTCATAGGGTTATTTTTTTATTCTTGAGATGTAGCATTACTACACTTGCACAGAAATAAAAAAAATACAATAAGTTAGAACATAAAGGGCATACATTATGCAACCATTGCTGGTCTTTTGTGATGAGCATTTATTGATTGTTACATACATTCAATACTGACTTGACATATAGAAGAGAATTGTCCTTCCCCAGGTGGACGATGGAATTAGTTGTCCACTCTTGCCGTTATGCATACGGGTGGGAGTTTTAATGAGGATGGAATATAACCAACAACAGCATACGATAAAAAGAGATTAGGTACTAGAGCCAAGCGAAGACCAAGAAAAAGATAGACGGACAATATCAAGCCCACACTAAATAAACACAGATATAACACTACTATAGAACATCGGGAAAGAAGGCAAGAGGAAGACCACGGAAAAGATGGTTAGATGGTGTAGCAGAATCCTGTGAAAGAGCAAAGATAACAATCACACAAGCCACCAGAACAGCGCAAGATAAAAACAGAAAACCACGACACTGGGCAACAACCTGGTAGCAGTGTGACGACAAAAGAAGAAGATAACACTACAATGGCGACCACTGCGTTTGTTGTCTTTTGATGTATTCAGTGCATGAAGTTATGAGCACTCTGCTTCTGATATCCTCACTTTGTAGTCTATCTTTCCTGGTGATTCTCACTGCCTTCCTCATAGAAGTGAATCATGCACAATAAACAAACGACCAAGAAGAAAATAAATCATGGATTGCTAAAGGTAGATATGCTTAGCATATCTCAATGTAGGTGAGATCAAGTACCTAGTCTTATCAGAGACGGATGATAAAACACAGGTCCAATGTTCAAGTGGAGCACATAAAAGAACCATTGCTAGTTAAAATATCGAAAAAGGGTGGAGACTGCAGTAAAACTTGGCAAAATAGCTAAACACGTAAAAACAAAGTAGATAAGTTTATGTTTCCACATGTAATCGTCCATTTGTAGTGTTCCTCGAAATTCATCATTTTTGTTGTATTGTTTGCTTGATAAAGGCCTTTGGTCAAACGTTGTGTTTATCGTCACTGTTTCTATATTTTGTAAAACTATAGTACTTTGTTTTTACGTGTTTAGCTAGTTAAAATATCCAAAAGAGCAGGCTGGAAAGCTGCTGCTGCTTGGGCAAAATTCATTAGTAAGATTAAAAAAATTGAGTTCCTACAAAATATTTTTACTAACATCTAAATTACATCGGGAACGCTCGCTGGTGCTACAGAGTTTGTGCACAGCCACTGCGATCTTCCTGTGCAAAAAAAGAGAGTAGAGCACACATGGTTACTCACCGAAGTGCAATGATGATAGTCCTATCAATCAATAATATATGCTTAGAGGTCAATGACTAAATGAAACCTGAAAAATATCCAAAGGAAATAATCATCATTTTGAGTCATGTAATATCTTCTTCATGCTTCTCACTAGATTGGGATTTTGATTCTCTAATAAAGGCAGCCGTCTGCCTCAGATTATCAGCCACGACATACAGTTTGTCTTGGACGCTAGTGTAAGTGGGTCACCTCTTTCTTCTCAAGTCTGCATACTGGGGCAGTTCTGTAGGATATAATTCCTATGATTTCTGCTTCCCGTTTGTGCTGACCTCTTCCGCAGTAAGTTTTGGCCACCCTCGTGATGGTAGGTCTGACATTCTTACTGCGTGGCTAAATCTCCGAGGCAGATTGGCAGCCGCTGAATCCGCTATACCATTCCTCATTGTGAGGGGTCGTTGCACCACGTTATGCGCCTTACCGCATGGTGCATCCGTTTTCTGCAAGCATTTGTTTAGGGATAGCATTCCCTAGTGGACACATGCATCCGATTTCACCCAAACCTTCTTAGTCGCCTCTTACGACCTGTCATGCAATAGTGGTTCTATTCTTTATGCCCCAAATTTGGGCTCCGGTAACCACTAGGGCGGAGAGTCATATAATGTGAAGACAGGGGTTCGAACACTGCGATAATAGGAAACATTGCTGGGGAGAGAGAGAACGACATAGAGAGAAGATACTGAACAGTCTGGCATGGCCAAATCCATAACAAGAAAGTTAAATGTCAACGTTAGGAGCATAGATCAGTGTGAACGTCCATGATTACCAATACCATTAAGCTTGGCAGCTGATGACGAGCACTGCGGGGTCTCTGTGGCTAAGTCTTTGCATTGCATTACAAAGGTCATAGATTCGAATCCGGACTGCGCTGGTCTGTTGAAGAGTGCATTTTTCCCAGAGAACACTAAGACTATTGCAGGAGCTACAGAGTTCATTGCTTTGCGCAATACGTTCGGCTGGTGGTGTGCCATTTCTGCAGAGAGGGACCGAGCCATATGGGGTAAAAACCTGGGCAATGAAGACAATTCTTCGGCTTTAGACCCAGTATTTAGACTGCGGAATAATCTTTAATTAAGAAAACAAATATTCTCGTTTAATAACAACAATAAAAAAAAATATAGTTTGTTTCAAAGTACAATTTTCTTCAATATTTGAATGTTCATTTCTTTATTGACAATAGATATTTATGGATTAAAATTGTGCTTCATGTATCCTGATAAAACATTGTCTATTGAATATGACCTTTATACTAATTTCATATATAGCAACATTGAGTAAAACAAAACAAACATTTGAGACTGCCTATTATCATCCATTCTTTATATCACATCCAATATTTTTAACATCTTCAAATGATATTGGCACCCTCGCTGGTGCTACAGAGTTCATGCACTGCCGCTGAGATCTTCCTGTGTAAGAACGATATCAGAGCACACATGGTTAGTCACCAAAGTGCAATGATGATGATCCTATTAATCCATTCTCTAGTAGACTGTTATATACTGGATTATCTACTAAAGAGTACTAGCACTCAGATACAAAGGCAACAGACCTAAAAGTGTGCACATGTGACTTGGTCTGAATTTGAACTCACAACCTTCAGAATGACAAGACAAACATCTTAACCACTTCACTATAGAGACCTTCTGACAGAATGATCATTGATACTGTTACATTTACCAGTAAGGAGGAGTCTCTGTAGCTAAGCACTCTCTTGCAGTCGAAGTCATAGGGCTGCACCATTCTGTTCACGAGTGCATTTTTTCCAGAGACCCCTAGGATTGTTGCGAGCTGAGTGAGCTCGTGCAATATTCTCGGCAAGTGACGTGCCATTTCTGCGGAGAAGGACCAAGCGATATGGGATAAAACCCGATGCACTGAAGTCAATCTTTCAGCTTTAAACATTTACCAGTAAGCTCACAACAAAGTAATATAATCAAACAAATCAAGTGAAATCAAGAATAAATCAAAACACTTAACTTGAAGTAATGTTTTAACTTTTTTTATTCTAAAAGCAGCAGTTTTTTGAGTGTTTTTTAAGGATCAATTTTAAAATGTATGGATCAAAATTTGTCTTTGTTCCAAAGCTTGTCTCCTAAAAAATGTTACAAATTTACTATAGTTTTTGTCTGTCTGTTATAGCCAATATTTGATTTCTGCTTCATCAAACTGTCTTCTGTCCGACTGATTGAATACCTGATCTCTGATTCAGTCAATGTCTTGGAATTTATCTTGTGGTAAAGAAGGCACTGTTGTTTTACATAAAATCATCATCATCACCTTGAAAATCCTGAAAACAAAGAATGAGCAAATTTTTACAATTGTGGTACAATAAAAAATGTGAATAAACAGATCTATCCAACATGATACCGGATGTTAATTTGTCTCTATTGTCTTTCTACAGGTGGATGATGGAATTGGTTGTCCACTCTTGCCATTACGCATAGGGGTGGGAGCTTTAATTTGCATTCCAGGGCCGATGAGTCGCCCTTGTTATGTTCGATTTTGGTTTATTTAGTGTGGTCTTGATATTGTCTATCCATATTTTCCTTGGTCTTCCCTTGGCTCTAGTACCTGATCTCTTTTTATTGTATGCTGTTATTGGTGGTTGGTTGTATTCCATTCTCATTAACTGTCCAAACCACTGCATTTGTTGTCTTTCAATGTATTCAGTGCATGAAGTTATATCCACTCTGCTCCTGATGTCCTCATTTGTTGATGATTATAATAAAATTGAGAAAAGTAATATATTTTCATTATATAAAGAAACATGAAGGTTGGGTAAAGACAATTACAGAGGGATACATTCCAGGAAAGATGTTCAAGAATGATCAGGAATAAAACTAAGATAATGATATTTAACTGAAATGTCAAAGCTGTTCTTCTGTATGAGCGGAGGATGGAGAACAGCTAAGGGAATACAAAGACATTACTGAATAGATATATACGCAGGATATTCCATCTGCGATGGTATGCCAGGACAACAAACAGGAAATTGTGGAATAGAGCTGGACGGCAGGTGGAAGAAGAGATAAGGGGTAGAGGATGGCGATGGATAGGAAACACACTGAGAAGCAAGATGATCACAAGACAGGACCACCGATGGAACCCAAAGGTAGTAGAGGTAAGAGAAGACAGAACACCTGGAGGTGGGATTTTGAGATGGAATACAAGAAAATGTGGAGAGATCTTGAAAGGAAAAGTCTGCATGTTGAGTATTCTTAGGAAGTCTCAAAATACACAAGATAACAATTGAATGGTCTGGCTTCTGATTCTCAGAAAGGAACTGTATGTCCTGTATTGAATCCCTTCTAAAATATATCTCTAACAGTTCTATATCAAATCTGAATCTTCTGCACAAATGAATGTCTATGACTAAAGAAAGATATCACGCAAGTTGACAACTGTAACCAAACATCTTTCAAAGCAAGTCAGATGCTTATAGATTGATACTGCAATGTCTAAGCGTGTCATCATCATCAAGGTGCGTATCCTTATAGGACGGCTCTCTTTACAGCAATCTGAAATTACCTTCTCTGGCCAGTTCAACCACTTCACATGGTCATATTGGTTTCTTAATATCTTGTAGCCACTCTTCTTGGTCTGCTCTCAAGTCCTGGGACCCTGCCCTAATATTGTTCTTTCCATGACTGACGCTGATGTACCAAGATATCTAATTTCTGTAATATGTGTTTATCAGCCAATCTTAACATTTAGTCTTTCAGACATCAGTGTTCTTTCTTTTTCTGCCATGGTATTGTAATCTTTTAGATTAGTTTCAAAGGACTGGATTTCGTTTGTTTAACAGTGTACAGCCTCTTTTCTTTCTTCCAACCTCTTTTTTCCCTCAGTGAACACAAATTAAGATAAATGTCTGAATCACCAAACAACCACCTCTGCATCTCCTTTGGGAAGATGCCCACAGGAGTTAAGAATATTGCTCTCAGTTATGGAATACTCAAATATGCTATCTAACTAAACTCACTTTATTTGTCTTCATATTTTCAGACTTCATCAGACCTGAATACGACCTAGAAAACATAAAACAGACATTGCTAGTAATGTGACATTGAATTCGTTCACTACACAGTATGTTAGATATAGTTACCTGTGACTCTGTAAGTGTACAGTCATCTTGAAGTACCTATCTTCAGTAATATTGCACAAAAATGTTTTGTATATAAAACTGGTATCTTATTCATATATATAAAACTGTATCTTATTCATATATGTGTATCTTATTCATATATGTGTATCTTATTCATATATGTGTATCTTATTCATATATGTGTATCTTATTCATATATGTGTATTATTCATATGTGTATCTTATTCATATATGTGTATCTTATTCATATATATAAAACTGTATCTTATCCATATATATGAAACTGTTAGATATTTAGAATACATGAACAAATTATATCAACTTAGGATTTATCATTATAAAAATTGAATTATAAAATCATCATATATTGGAAATCTATCGTTTCCAAATGGAGATGGAATTGCTGTCACTTGTGTTATGAGGGTTGGGAGCTTTAAATTAGTGTGTAATATCATCATATTTTCTTGGTCTTCTTGGCTCTATATCTTTTTATTGTATGCTGTTATTGATGGTTGGTTGTATTCCATTCTCATTAAATATGCAAACCACTGCATTTGTTGTCTTTCAATGTATTCAATGCCTGAAGTTATGCCCACTCTGCTTTTGATGTTCTCGTTTCATAGTCAATATTTCCTGGTGACACACACCACCTTTCTCAAGCATTTCATTTCGCATTGGCGAGCTTTTGTGTGTGTTGCTGTCAGAGTCCAAGTTTGGCAGTGACTATGGAAAGTATGATATTCTTTGTCCACTTTTTGTTTCAAACTTGACAGTGCCATTGTGACAAACGATTACCAATTTTCAATGCCTTCCTAATGTACCTAACATCTACCTCAGCCATCACAATTCCTTCCCATACCATTTACCAATTGCATAGATAATTGAACAGCACTCTTTTGGTCTCGGAGACTCGCAGCTGTAGAAAATACCACTGTTTCCTCAGCTTCTCCTTATCAAAGACTCTGTCCACTGTGAAGATGCCTCTGCAGCATCTGAGTGGATTTCTCCTGACGAAGTGTTTTACTTGTACAATCAGAGACTTGGGAAATCATTTTTTAAAGAGCACTGTTTAACATCTCATTATTATATTCATTTTGTTAATGCTCATTTAAAAAAGGGGTTTTTGTTTGTCCTTTTTTACATTGATTTAAAGAAAAAAGAGGATTTTTGTGTGTGCTTTTCCTAAATTACTTTCTTTAGCTCAGAGTTGGAGTATATAGTAATGTTTGATACACCTCAGGGACAGTCAAAATTGTTAGACGGCTTTCTGGCTCCATGATGGTCTCTTCAACCCTGTGTTTGTTATATGTTCAATACTTTAATTTCTTATTTGTAGATCAGCAATTTCTTTGATTTTGAGTTCTTCTGATGATCTATTTGTCTCTTCTGTCCAAGATTACTGCAAACACACTAACAAAGTGACTTTAGTTTTACAATACAAACTATGACAATATACAATATCTTCACAAAGGTATAACAAGCGATACAAAAAAAGTAACTAATTCAAGAACACAACATAAGACTTACCACAATAAACTACTAAATCTTATAGCCACAGAGTGCGTAAATGGCAAATAATCAATATAGATGAACTGCAGACAAACATGGATGGCAAAATAATATAAAAGTACTGAGTTTTACAAAATATCAACGATGACAATATACGCAAGCTTCAAATCATCCATTGATTTTTACCATTTTATGCAATCCTGGTTTATGTATTTTGTAAAAGCTTAGTACTTTGTTTTAAGTGTTTACTTTTACAAGTTTTACTGCAGTTTCCCTATTTCAATATCTTCATACACCATGTGCCCCATTTGCTTGTACCCTTGTGGATGCTATTTCCAGACTGCAGTGTATGGATGTAAGGACAGGGTTTGTTGACAGGCTAATAATATTTGGTTTTCCTTTTCTGAAAAAGTTATTACTAACAAGCCCAGGACAGAAACCCTTACCTTATCATCAAATAGACTGTCCTGTGCAGAACTTTGCCACCTTAACAGTCTGTCGCAATTTCTCCATCTCATAGGCCAGATGTCCTGCCTCTGCAGCAGTCATTCTCAAACCATCAGTTACATCCTGAATCCACTACCTCTGTGGTCTTCCTCTTCTCCTCGTTGTTGGGATGTCTCCTTCCATGATGGTCTTCTCCAACCCTTCGTGTTTCTTTATATGTCCAAAATAATTGAATTTGCTCATTCTTATTTGTAGCATCAGCAATTTCTGATTTTGAGTTCTTCTGATAGATCTTTTTTCTCTCTGTCAGATCAACATAACAATACTTTAGTTTTAAATCAACTAAAATAAATATTTTTTCTTTTTTACACGGTGTGTGATCTTTTTCATGTTGATCAACCAGTTACTTTGTATTGATTCTTTTCATTTCTTTTATAGATCTTTTGTTTTCTGTCCATGATATACAGAGGACTATTCTGTAACACTTATATTTAAAAGCACATATATGTTTTCCATTGCCTTGTTAAATGCCCATCTTCACACCCATACGCTGCCACTGGGAATATGCATGCTCTTAGTATTCTGATCTTTGCTTTCTTATCAGTTCTACCTTACCTAGCAGACCATAAACAAAACAAGAAAGATAAAAGAACTAAGAATGATTGATAAGGTCTACATGAACCAACCTGACTTCTGCCTGTTCTAGTTTTCTTTTCTCATCCTCTTTTTCGCGCTGTTTCTGTTCCTGTTGAACCCTTCGTTGATTCTCACGTTCCTTGCTGTCTCGTGCCTCTCTCAAAGCTCGAAAATCTGGTTTATCTTCTTCTGTCTTGGTCTTATTTAACCTGTTAACTGTTTCATTTATTCTTTTCTCAACTTTAATCTTCTTCACCTAAAACAAAAAAGTAGAAAAATAGTTAACAAAGACATAGCTACAGGTAGAGTCGCAACGACAGAATTTACTTGTCAAAGAGACTTGTTCAAACCAGCCACATCTTTCTTCCCTTTATCTGTAAGGAGTAGGCTAAGAATACCTGTAGAAGTAAACTCACAGAATACTTGTAGAAGAGTAAGAAACTCACAGAATACCTGTAGAAGAGTAAGGAACTCACAGAATACCTGTAGAAGAGTAAGAAACTCACAGAATACTTGTAGAAGAGTAAGAAACTCACAGAATACCTGTAGAAGAGTAAGACTCGAATACTGAAGAAGGCCCACAGAATACCTGTAGAAGAGTAAGAAACTCAAGAATACCTGCAGAACATGAGGTCCAAATCTGATGTTTCAGTTTCAATTTCGAATATCTTCATTGCACTCGGACATGTCCATAGGTGCTCCGATCTCCTTCGCAATATCTCCAACAGCGTCCAGCGACTGACCATATCAGTTCTATTTTGATTGATAAACCTACTCACGTATCTGTTATGCTGTTCTTTTCTAGCTACTCCAATCTTCAAATCCAGCTCCTGCAATCTAGTAGTTAACATGGATTGGTTTAAATGAAAATCTTCTTTGCGGACACACTCTATGAGGACGCTCAAAATAACATCTCTATCCATTGGCTGGCCGTCTGATATGGTGGCAGAGCCAACTGTCTGCTCTCTCATTGCCAACGACACCAATGTGCCCCAAAACGAAGATAAGTGTGATTCTGCAAAGTGTTGACGTTTGTAGTGATTCAGTCCATTACCTGCGCACTGAATGGGCCTCCATCTTGTGGATCATACTCAATGAAACACTCAGAATGCAGGCATAATTCAGATCTGATGTACAGAGCTGAAGAAGATGGCCTAAAAAATAAATAACGTAAGTTGCTGATTCAAAATTCCTTTCACAGTCAAAATATCTGGTAACTATTATAGTTAAATTGACACGGAAGTCAACCAATTAATCCTGTGCCATCTCCTCATCAAAGGTTGGTTGTAATTTCTCTCTAACATGTTCTGTCCCTTGCCCTAATGATACACTCAACCAGACTATTGTCTGTCCACTTCCTGATGTTTCACTCCCAATTTGATCTATTTTTTCCTTGCTTTCCTGCCTCACACATACCATTCCAAGATGGTTTTTAAGTGCTCTTAATGTGACCAAAATATCTCAGCTATCTAATATATAACTATATAATATATGCAGTAAATAAAACAAGAAGAGACCATATAAGAAATGAGGAAATTAGAAGAACAGACGGAACAACACCTGCTATTAGATTTATTGAAAAACAGAGACTCAAATGGTTTGGCCACTTGGACAGAATGAACCCGAATACACCAGTTGCAAGAGTGTACAACCTGAAAATGGAATCATCAAGAGGAAAGGGCAGACCAAGAAAAGATGAGTTGATAGAGTTACGACATCTTAAAACTCCACAATACCACATCATATCAAGCGACCGAGCGCCATTATCTCGAAACCGATCATCAGTTAAACCTGCTACGCCTAGCGCAAAAAAGCAGAGAAGGACAAAAGAAAGATCTAATATATATCTCTACCAGAACAATTCTATACTACCTCCTAGTTGTTGAAGCACTTGTTCATTAGTTTTCTTTACATGACGTTCATCGTATTTGTCTGTATATTAACATTTTGCAAGCTTCAATTCCTTCTTTTCATCCACTTGTTAATGACTAGGAGATAAGGAAATAGATTGTATTAGAAATTGAAACCGGTGACTAAATTCAGCTCAGCAACTGATGTATGGTGTCAGGGCTCGCAAAGGAAGCAAAGAATAGTACCACTGCAACATACAAGGCATGTCATAAGAGGTGACTGAGGTAGTGGCCTAGGAAAGCTACCCTAGTAAATAAAAAGCACAGTAGAAATCGGAGGTGCTGGCGCATTGTAGGCGCATAACTGACACAGTGTACAATCGCTCTTAGACTCAGATCACATAGTGGTTAACAAGTGGAGACGATATGGAGTGAAGTTTGGGCATGTTGTGAGAAATAAAAAAGCCTGAATACATTGTGATAAAAGGGAATATACAGGGGAAGAGAGATAGAGTTTGACAGAGAGAACATATTCTAGAGAGCTTAACATCATGGCAGGTACAAAAACAGCATCAGAACTCATAGCTAGAACACGAAAACAGTGAGTTGTGGAAGGATGTGATAACCTATGCATGTTGGCATGGCACTTCATGATGATGAAAAAGGTCATGAAGATGGTACAAGATGATAGGCAAACTGGCAGATGAAAGGAAACTGGCAAGATGTGAAGGAAAACGCAAGATGTGATAGGCAAACTGGCAAGATGTGAAAGGCAAACTGCTAATCAATGCTTCAGATGTGGGGCACCTAGCATATCATAGAGAGGTGTATTTCGAAGAACTGTCATTGAAGAAAAGTTCTTGGTTATTGAACTGACATCACAGCACTCCAGGCAGACATATAGGTGCTTAGTCTCCACAAACAGATGTTGAAGGGTATGCATAATGATATTAAAAGGAATGTGGGAGGGCTATTCAAAATCAGGACTGTTTGATTCTGGACACGACTTTGCTAGCGCATTTCTGCCATGTTTGTGGGTATTTTCAGGTTTTATTTGCAGAGCTACTAAGTTAGTGCTTGAGCAACGCTGTGAGCTATGAATGTTACATGGAATGATTTTGCTGTGTTAACCGTGCGTTTGTTGTGACTGTGGGTATTCAGAAAATGGTGGACAGCGGTTATGACTGAACCAACAATCTGCAGTATGCAGTGTTTTGAGGTGCAGAAAGCTGGATTTTGTCGTGATTCATGTTCCTGCGACATGAATTGCAATTCAAGTGATGAGCAGTTTTGTGTTGACACTTTAGCGATGACCATATACATTTATGCGGTGCTGGTTGCTTTTGTGGCGGTACGGCTGTTTCATTCTGGAATTAGTTCACAACACAGGAACGGAGCAATTATGGGGTGACCCGTTGCAGTGAAGTTGGAACCGCACATATGAACTATGAAAATGATAGGCAATTTGTGGAACAAATTTGAAGGGATGGCAAGAGAGAGGAAGGGCTGGAAGACGTCTGTTGAAGACCCTATGCTCCGTTGGGAGTTGAAAGGTGAAGAAGGAAGGAAAGAGGCAGAAAAAAAAAAGCACTGCATGAATGAAATCAGACATGTATGGTGATGATTTGACAGTTAATACTTGCATCCTTCTCTCTGTGAAATCCAACTTGTCCGACATCCATACTTTGTGTTTTCTTCAAGTTGTTCCACATTGTGTAAACCACTTCTAAATTATTTTGTTTGTTTCCTGAAACATCATCACAAATTTAACAATTGAATAAAATGAGGTCAAATAATGTATTGAATTTACTTTTCTCAGTAACTATGTCAGAAATACTAATGAATTCTGGACAATTTTGTTTCACACAAAAAAAATACTAATAAATTCAGAGTTTTTATACAATTTACAACCAAAAAAAATACTACTATCAGTTATCTGAAACAATTTTATAAAAAATATTAATAAATTCAGTTATCTGTGGCAATTTTGTTTAATATACCCCCAATATGGCCAAGGAGTTTTTGTCAGGGGCATAAAATAAAATCCTAACTGAACCAGCTATGTGGTGAGTGCACTAGCCATGCGACCATTAAATTCCTCAGGTTCATGTCCTCCATGTCCTATCCACCTAAAAGCGGTAACACAGTCATAAAGGACACACCTACCTTGTATACTGTTAGCTTTGACAAGCTGAGCACAATCATCTATTACAGCTTGAGGAACGTCATCAATGGTTTCACCCTGAACAACGAATCATGTCATAGAATTAATAGTTATACATTTTGATATTTCTTCTTTTTTTTTCCCCTTCACTGTTTGCCCCAATTTTTTTGGATCCAAGCACTTGAGCTTAAAGCTCTTCGGCTCGGTGCCATGGACATCGTAACCCTTCGGTTCGCTGCCCGAACACAGTAAATCTAGAGAACCTGTGGCTTTTCTGCCAGCCGCGAATTGAACCACACTAACAGAGAGCTTGTCCCAATAAGATCGTTTGTTATGTCGTTTTGAAGTTTACAATAATGTCAATTCTATGGACATCCATGTCACATTGTTAAGCTGTCATGTGTCTTCTCCCTGTTGTTTTTTTTCAGCAATTTGCGGTTGTAAAATGCTTCCAACTTTTCTAACAGTCATCATCAGGTGCTGTCTTTGCAATGAAGATTGGTTGCAATGGACCTCCAACATCTTCTGTTCTGTCTCTTGCCTTCATGTTGCATTTTGTCAAACTGTAATTTGTCCATTTCTTGATGTTAGCTTCCAATTTGTGCCTAGATCTTCGAAAAAAGCTAAAGGCTTACGAAGGAGAGCACTAGCTGTTTATCTGCTAAGGACGCGTATATATGTTTTTCCCATTCACTACTAAAGATGCATTAACATGTCTGTTATTATCTCTCCTCCGTGGGCTAAAGACATGTTAACATGTTATACATTTCACTGTCACTGCTATAGACATACATTCACGTTTGTGACCTAGAAACAAAGTGTAGCTATTTTCTGTCCAGTCTTCAAAATATGTAGCAGCAAAAGGGCTAGAAGAAACTTTGGTTAGATAATGAAGCAGTATAGAGAAAGTATAGTATAGAAAGAGATGAGAACAAATAGATCTATCTAGAAGGAACTCAAAATCAAAGAAGACTGCTGATTCTTAAAAAAAAAAAATGAAGTAGGTTTTCACATATAGAAAGAAGCAACAACCAACGATGGGAATACATGAGTTGCAACAAACCATGATGCAAATAATGAATTTCAAAACAGTGAATACATGAAATGCAACAACCAACGATGGAAATACATGAATTATGACAAAGTTTCAGAACCAGTCAATATAACAGTAGAGAAAATTTAAAGTAAGTAAAAGAAAGTATTTTTATACCTCGAGGTATATTGAGTAATACGGTGATGGGCCTCTATTTTTCATTGACCGTCGGCACACGATAGGTGTTGTGGTCAACTTCACGCTGCCGTCCTAACTTCCTGGTGCTTTTCCTGGTACCAATTGCGCCTGTGTCAACCTGAAAACCGTTATGGTTGGAAAAATATTCCACGTCCACTGTGGAATTCAACCGGGCCACTAGTCTAAGAAGCAAGTTCCCTAACTGCTGTACTACTGCGGCTCTCTCAGATAAAATTATGCTGTGATATTTTCAAAGTTAATTGATAACAAAACTTCTGATTGATATCAAAATTATTCGATGATAAATTGTCATGACTACATTTGTAAGGGATGCAGAACTAGTGATCTACAACAACAAAAATAATATATTTGCTCATTTGTTAAAGATTTTAGGAGTTAATGAATATGATGAATACTATGTAATTAATCTTATTCATGGAATATTGCACATAAAATTACACTGCCTCTACATGAAAGCTTACCGGATGTAGCCTCAAGTATACGTGAGCCGAGGACAATTTGTCAACATGGAACCTGTTACACATGAGAATAAATAACATATTAATATGTGTTCAATGAAAAGATCTCCACATATACAGCTATCAGTTAATGGGGACCATCATCATAGCACTCCGGACATGTCCATAGGTGCTTCGATCCCCACCTCAACAAATCCAGCAGTGCCCAGCGGCCCAACACACCAGTTCAATGTTGATTGATCAATCTTTTCGCATATTTGGTTTGTTTGTCTTTTCGAGCTGTACCAATATCAACACCCATCTCTCTCAATCTGATCAGTGACTGGTATTCACAACCCTGAAACTCTTCTGTTCGGAAAGACTCTCTCAATGTGTTAAGAATATCATTTTGGTCCATTGCAGTTCCCTCTGATATCTTAGACCTACCAACTCATCTATCAGCTCCTACCTCATATAAACAATCATCAAACCATACTGATTTGGCTGAAATCGGATGCACATGTCCAAACGTAGAAGTCTATGTTTAGGCCTACGTCAAACCAATGTGTAATGTATCACGTTTTGGCAAAGATCAAACATATCACAAAAGTGTTAAAATTGGTGTAAAGACGAACGCAAAGAAGAAGAGATTAAACAATAAATTGTGTACACATCTTACATGATATAAGCCATTATTGACAAATATAACGCAGTGGCAAATAAGAGCAATGAAAGACATTTCTTTTATTATTCTACAGCAAGAAAATAATGTGAGAGAGGACTTATGGCTAACCTTTTTCTTCTTTATTCAGCATTGTTTGCGCTCTAGCCAGTTTCAGACTAATGTCATGTAAATATAGCATTGAAAAATGGAAGTGTCTGTGAAATCTTTACCCACTGTTGAGAGTTCAAGCATTGTTGAATCATAGATGATCAGATTTTCTCCAGCCGCAAGTCTCAGTTTCCCATCACTAATATGATTGGTTGATTAGGATTCCTTTCCACATCAAATTGGTTATTGGTTACTAAACTGACGTCCTTGCACTCGGGCAGACTCCATAGGTGCTCAGTCTCTCCCAACAGATATCGAAGAGTATGCATACTGATGGTTCTTGTGGCTCGCTGATTAAACACATCTCTCACTCTGCTTCTCAGGCATCCGGTTGGACTTGTACAACGGGTAACTCCAAACTGTCTAAATTGCTTGATCGATTCAACATCAATTTTAGTGTCCTCATCCAGCAGATGATATTCCACATTAAATATCACCAGCAATGGCTTTCTAACACAAACAGTCACCTGCTATGGTAAAGCATCCTACCAACTGTTCTTCATTAACTTTTACTGTTTACCTCCTCATTATAGCATTGCCTTTCTCTTACTCACAACATTCCCCTTCAGTGGTGCTAGGTCACATTATTTGCCCCAAATATCTTATACAATTTCAGCTTCCACTTATTATTATAATGTAGATATCATAGTTGCTTCAAGAAAGTAGTTCTTTTTTTTTGGTGCTTTGATTTTCCAGAATATTCTAAAATTGCCTTGATCTTGCTATAACTGCTAAACACAGTTCTCTGATGACATACTTAATGTACAATTCAAGTGAGAATAATGGACAATAATTGTATACCACAGCAGGTGCTATTCTGAACTTTGGAAGGGAAGAGGCACCAAGGCAGACCACTGCGCAAATATAAGGATTTCTGCAAGACCTTAATGAAGAATTTTTCTATCAGTCCCAACATATGGGAAAAGCTAGATATGACCGAGTTATGTTGAGAACAACATTATGCAAAGATGCAGAATATTTTGAAAAGAGACTTAGGGATGAGCTAAAAGACAAGCACAAACTCAGAAGTTGTCACAGTAAAACACTTGCCAATTGACCGTCTGAAAAAGACGAAAAAAGTCATATATACAATTCAAGTAATAGTGGTGAATCTACAACCCTAACCAGACTGCAAGAAGAACAAGTCAAATGTGGTGTAGATAGACAAGGGCGCTAAACTGGTAGCAAAAAAAGAACAGTAAGCCAACAAAGAACCAGTGTCGTTAGTTGCGACACACTGAGAGACATACTGAGTAGATAGGAGGGAGAACTTATAGGTTTGATGTGCAGTGATGATTGTATAACGACTAAACTAATACTTACCATACATCTTCTGGCCAGCCCCATCGTATCAGTTCTTCATCTGTGTACATACAAAGACAAAATATATCAATATAAATCTGGTTAAATTGTTTGTCCATTTGTAAAAATTCACAGAGAGCAGTAAATGTAGTAGTTAGAGCACTTGTTTCGCAGTTACCCAGTACCAAATTTTCAACTTGGAGCTGGATAGGGGAGGGCGTGGGGTTTGGGGGACATACTGCACTTGCTTGAATACATTCTGTTGTAGACTGACACTGCAATTCATGGTGCATCCATACAGAGACTGAAGGGATTTTTGAATGAAATGTTGCATTAGTAGGGCACCTCCAGAGTAAAATGATGCGGCTGTGTAACCAGTTTGTTTTGTTTGTGTTTAAATAACGGATCTAAAGTCAAAGGACTGACTTCATTGCACTGGGTTTGACCCCATATGGCTTGGCCCCTCTCCACAGAAATGGCAAGTCACATGTCAAGTGTATTGAGCTCAGTAGCTTCAGCAACAATCCTAGGGGACTCCTAGAAAAAAAATGCAATTGTTAATAGAGCGGCACGGTCTAGATTTGAGCCCATGACTTTCAAAACGCACGACAAAGGATTAGCAACAGAGACCCTCAAACATGCATTGGTTCTTATCAACCAAGTTAACCACTCTTTGTAATCTGTGTGGTTTGTACTGAGAACGTATGTTGAATCTCCGTTAGATCCTTATGGCATGCAGGACAGGCACATCTAAATTTCAGCTAATGTGTAATCAGTAAATCATGAAAAAACAATAGCATACATACCCTTTAACATCTGCTGTGGATACTGTGCGCCTATGTATTTGCCAAAGTATTATCAGGTCAGTTCAATAGCCAATAGGTAGTTTCCACATACCAAAGTATCTTGCAGAATACATATTATTCACAAATTTTCCTGTTTTGCTTGAATCGGAGCATGGGGGTTACAACTAACTTTATTCTCCATGCAGTACAGCAGTGTCAAAATATCTATGTTCTCATGGAATTTGCACCAAATTGAAGATTTGTTCAAAAGGCCATTATCAAACAAAGGATACAAGATACAAATGAAGCCCAATAATCTGCCTTTTATGTATCTTTTCTGGAAATGGGATGAAGGAAATTAAAAGAAAAATGGTCTTACATAAAATTAAACAGTTAAAAACAGTATGGAATAGACCACAGGTTCTGTAACATTGCATTCCATAATGTACAGTTACTATGAAAACAAAATCTTGACTTCCTTTGTATACTTACTTTCAAATTTGTCAAAGCCCATGAATAAAGTATATGGTGGCACTACAACTGAAAATAAAACGTAAAAAAAGAAATAATTTTAACAGAACATACATAATTGTAAAAAATGAAACTGCAAGTTATATAGTTTTAAAACTAAATTAAGATAATTCAATTCCAATGTTGTATCAATACTAGCATATGCCAGCGAGAGTTGGCAAATTACGAAAGATATAGAAAGTTGAATATATTTGAAAATAGATTGCGAAAAATAATGAATATAAAGTGGGACGAATTCAGAAGTGATGAAATCAAAGAAATATCTGGTCAACCACTAGTACCAACTGTTATAATAAGGAGAAGAGGGAGATGTGTTGGGCATACCTTGTGAAGAAATAATCAAATAATAACAACGAAGTGGTTATTCACACTCGAGTGTGAATAACGCGACGTTATTCACACTCGGATATAAATAAAGCTGATTCGATTGGCTGACTTTTAAGCACAGTACCTGTACGTGATTTTAAAAAAATGGCGATCGAGAAAGGGCGTCTTTTTACTCTTAAAGATTTTGAAGCAGCCTTAAAAAGTCGAATAGGAAAATGGTGTTCTTTTTGTTAAGATAAGCTCAAAGAAAGTAAGATTACGTTTTACTTTATTTTAATGATAGTTTCCATTATAATATGTTAGTGTAAACTAAGTTAGTGTAAAAAGTGTAAGTGATACATAATATATAATATATAGTATTACTATTATATAATGCACACACTATTGGACCCTATTTTAAAACAATTTCAATATTTAAGATAAAAGCATTACTTTGTAAATATACATAATTAAAATATGTTGTATGCTATAGGTCTAGTGCCTATTTTAATTTGGGGGTGTTAATAGTTTTCGACACATTTCTAGTGAAATGGTCACATAAATTTGATAAGAAATCTGAACCATTGATTCAAATAGTTTTACAATGACTTCCATTTGATATCCTTATAGTTGAGGAAAGAATCACCATATTTTGAAAGCATTACGTATGAACATGTGAGGTACACATGCAAGCAAGGGCACCGTGCCAAGGCAAGTGCTAGCAAAGGCATCGGGCCAAACCAAAGGTAAGCTTTTTCCCTATCTAAATTCGTATGTATATCTGTAGAATGTGAATAGCCTTAAAGTTATTTCTATGAGTACTATGATTACAGGAAAAAAATCCACAAATAACGTTTCATTTAGACCATGGGTCGACATTGTCCGACCTGTTTATTTTGAGAACTGTAGTTATGCACTTTATTCAAACTTTGGCAAGAAATCTACAATTATTGTAGTTAAAATCTATTAATACGTCCGAGTGGTTACCGGGGCCCAAATTTGGGGTGTGAAGAATAGAACCACTGTTACCTGCTATGCATGTCGTAAGAGGCGATTAAGGAGGTTTGGATGAAATTGGAAACGGATGCACCAGGTCGTAAGGCGCATAACATGGTGCAACAACACCTCACAATGAGGAATGGGATAACAGATTCTACGGTCGCCAATCTGCCTTGGAGATTTAGCCAAGCAGTAAGAATGTCAGACCTACCATATTGAGGGTGGCCAAAACTTACTGCGTGAAGAGGTCGGCACAAACGAGGAAGCAGAAATCATAGGAATTATATCCTACAGGGGACTCGCTTCCGGGTAGCCAACATGGCGGTTGTGAAAATTCCTTTGTGACTAATGGCACAATGGCGGTTGTGACTAATGGTACTTGTTTATAGGCTATGTTGAGTGTCCAAGAAAGAAGGGGCTACTACTGCTTAACATTAAGACAATTTTCATGTAACAGTAGATTAAATATTAATTTCTGAAGTTGGATTCCAAAATTATTTTAGAGTACAAACCTTGTAGTAAGTATGACTAATAATTCAAAATCTGATGGAAACCATCAGCATGTACAGTGTTGACTAACCTCCCTTATTTTGTTCCAGGACATTCAAGACTGAATGCCCTGCTTCAGTGCGGTGCGCTCTAGTGGAGGATGGGACTACAGGTCTACTTCAAATCTCCACCTGCAATCTGGTTCACGAGAACCACCCTACTGGACAAGAGGTAATTTTATTGTCTAGTATATTTTCTCAGATGAAATCAGAGACGTCTGGTC
The DNA here is from genome assembly GCA_020796225.1 of Arion vulgaris. Lineage (NCBI taxonomy): Eukaryota > Metazoa > Mollusca > Gastropoda > Stylommatophora > Arionidae > Arion > Arion vulgaris. The sequence goes on along the minus strand of CM036769.1, from coordinate 35,143,625 downwards.
AACTACTAGTGACAACTGTTATAAGAAAGAGAAGATGGAGATATGTTGGACACACCTTGATGAGAAATGATCAACAAATATCAAAGCAGGCATTGAAGTGGGATGCAAGGGGTTCAAGAAAGAGAGGTCGACCTAAGGAGACCCTGAAACGAACTTTGCTGAGAGAGGCAGGAAATATCGGTCTCAGTTCCATGGAGATTGAGCAAGTTGCCCAGGATAGAGCAGTATGGAGAAATTACTTGCAGGCCCTATGTAACATGTGACGGTACGAGAGGAATTATTATTTAAATTATTATTATTATATTTTCTAATATGCTACATGACAATCTTTGTACATATTTTGTTTAAACATGTTTAAGAAATAGTTATAGATTAATTATAAAACTGTTTTTGAATTTTCTTTACTTTCAGTTTTCACAACACTACCCAGAGAAAAGGAAACCAACAATTTCTAATGAATTGGCAACAATTTTTTCCATCAAGTCTGTTGCCGTGCAGGACATTAAAGAAATTGTTCGCAAAGCAGATGGAAAAATTATCTCTGGGCAAGATGTGCGAAACTGGAAACGGCAGCTTTGAATCAGGGAACGGAAGCAGAAGCGCAGACCATTCAAAAAACGCTAGAAAGGTTGCAGGCTGAGTGGGGGATATTGAAGTATGGGACAAATGAGGGTGGGGAGTTGAGATATTTAGCGTTTTATTTCCAAAGAAATGCTCCATTCCCTGTCTCAATTTCTTGAAGTTTTGATAATGGACACAACCTATAAAGTAAATAAAAATAATTATCCTCTTCTCAATATTCTTGTCGTAGACAGCAATGGTCAGGGAAGGCCTGTATTCCATGCGTTTCTGGCTTCGGAAGACTCTGCTATTCTTTCTTCTTGCCATCTTCGTTTCCTTATAATATTTGATATGGGTTGTTGCTGTGTTATATCTCTCACTGCGTCTCCGTTGTTTGACACTTTACTATCCAAATATGTAAAATGTTTAACTTTCTCCAGTATTTGGCCATTTATTACGATGTCTGTCGAGTTTGTGAGGTCCATAATTTTGGTCTTGGCAGAATTAATCTCAAGACCAACCTGTTCTGCAAGTTGATATAAGTAGTACCTGCTATTATATCATTTGATAGCTGAAACTGCTCAGTTCAATTGGCACATAAGCAACAACACTGCAAACTCCACAACAACTATCACAGCAAAGAAGTTTAGGCAGAATGTCAATATTGCTTTTCTTGAACCTGCTATTCTTCAACGAATTATGACACCTTCATGAATACAAGATCATGATTTAGTGAGTGCCATTTCATTGAAAAATATGTAAACCCATAGTACAAACTAGACTGTAAATTGTGTACGGCTGCAGGGAAAAGAAGCCTGACTTGCATATGCTGCCCAAATTTCAGTGTTTACCTCTATGCTTGACAACAACCTGCTTCAAGTTATACTACACAGTTGAGGATTATCAACGTTCACTGCAAAAACTCCTTAACTCTGACAATATCATGATCTGAGAGTCCAGAGATAATGTCACCATTATCACATGTACATATTTTTTTGGACTTATATTGCCTGATTAAATATTCATACTTTGATTGACTTAACAAAAGTACAAACACAGATTGCCCAATTATCTTGATACAAAAAGTTTGAATAAACAATGAGAACTCAAAGAGTAATTTATTTGTTCTTCTTGTACTGTAACTGTAATCTATTTGTTTTGTTGTTGTCTGTAGTTATAGTTATTTTTGTCCCTGGTCATGCATGAGTCGGGGGTAATGAACAAGCTGACAGATTGGCTGGCATGGCCACGGTATCAGGAGAGCTACAATGGACCGAAATGACATTCTTAACGCACTGAGAAAGTCCTTTGGAACAGAAGAGTTTCAGGGCTGTGAATCCCACTCGCTGACCAGATTGGAGAGAGATGGACGTCAATATAGGTGCAGCCAGTAAAGAACGACAGACCAAATATGTAAAGAGAGTGATTAATCAACAACGAACTGGCGTGTTGGCCTGCTGGATTTGTTGAGGCAGTGATCGGAGCACCTATGGACATGTCCGGAGTGCTATGATGATAGTCCTCTGATAACTGTAGTTATAGTTATTTATTAAATTATAATACTAAAAAAACATATTTTTTGGATAGCTATTTTATATTAAATGATAGACCTAGCTAACTGCTACAGAAAGATCCTACGAATGCCATGGACAGAAAAAGAAAGAACACTGAATTCCTGAAAGAACTAAATCTTAAAGAAAATTGGCTGATAAACAACATAATATACAGAATAATTAGATACTTTGGTCACATCAAGCATCACGATGGCCTGGAAAGAACAATATTAGAGGGCAGGGTCCCAGGACGCAGAGGCAGACCAAGAAGAAGGTGGCTACAATATATTAAAGAAACCATGACCATCGACGAAGTGGGTGAACTAGCAAAGAGACAGAGTGAATTTCAGATGTGCTGCAAAGAGAGCAACGTCCTACAAAGAGAGCAACATCCTACAAAGAGAGCAACGTCCTACAAAGAGAGCAACGTCCTACAAAGAGAGCAACATCCTACAAAGAGAGCAACGTCCTACAAAGAGAGCAACGTCCTACAAAGAGAGCAACATCCTACAAAGAGAGCAACGTCCTACAAAGAGAGCAACGTACTACAAAGAGAGCAACGTACTACAAAGAGAGCAACGTGCTACAAAGAGAGCAACGTACTACAAAGAGAGCAACGTACTACAAAGAGAGCAACATCCTACAAAGAGAGCAACATCCTACAAAGAGAGCAACGTCCTACAAAGAGAGCAACGTCCTACAAAGAGAGCAACATCCTACAAAGAGAGCAACGTCCTACAAAGAGAGCAACGTCCTACAAAGAGAGCAACGTCCTACAAAGAGAGCAACGTACTACAAAGAGAGCAACGTCTTACAAAGAGAGCAACATCCTACAAAGAGAGCAACATCCTACAAAGAGAGCAACGTCCTACAAAGAGAGCAACGTCCTACAAAGAGAGCAACGTCCTACAAAGAGAGCAACATCCTACAAAGAGAGCAACGTCCTACAAAGAGAGCAACGTACTACAAAGAGAGCAACGACCTACAAAGAGAGCAACATCCTACAAAGAGAGCAACATCCTACAAAGAGAGCAACGTACTACAAAGAGAGCAACGTACTACAAAGAGAGCAACGTCCTACAAAGAGAGCAACGTACTACAAAGAGAGCAACGTACTACAAAGAGAGCAACGTCCTACAAAGAGAGACAAAGGATACGCACCTTGATGATGATGAGACCTAGCTATATATTTAATTTAATTGGATACTGCAGGGGGCAAATAGAGTAAAGTATGGGCGGCAGAGAGCCCGCCTGTAAGTGCGTGACGTCATTTATGGACAGCCCCTAAGGAAATAAGTTTGAGTTAACGCAGCGCAAATACATTTACTGGGTAAGGTTGACCGAGCGCAAATACTAAAGTTGCGTTTTAGTGCCTAATTAAACTGCCCTCCCTGGGACAACCGAACAAGGTACTGTTGCATTAACCAACTAAAATCCCCGGAAAAATGAGGTGGGTGATGTGGCGAGCGCAAAATTTCAGTTACGTTGCTAGCGCCGATTGAAGCGACCATCTAGAATATCTGTGCGCAGCCCCAGTCCAGTGTTTCCTGGGACAGGGAAAATGCACAGTAGACATTGCAAAGTGCCAACATGCGCCTGAAAAACCCGAGAATGTTCCTATTGCGGAATAAACTAAACGAGGTCAGAAAAGTAAGGCCTACATTGTAAAGATTTGACAGGCTGTCCAACTCCTAACAATGGCGAAGGCCGACACTTTTACGTGTGTTGCACTAGTAAGATGCCGTCCAGACACAAAAGTAATGACGCAAGCAGAAAAGTTTCTGAGTATGCCAAACCCCCCCAATGGAAAACAGATTCCAAAATCTAGCAATGGTGCGGCTGAAAAGCAGCTTTATTCATCAGGCCAAAAGACCGAATAGGCAAACTTCAAAACTACCAAAAGTTGGCATCCCCTAAAGTCTGTGCCAGAGCAAACCTCTTAGAGAGGGAAGACTGAACCAGAAGTATGTATCCAGACAGGTTAAAGGAATACTCGACAAGGATGAGCAGAACAGCATACAACGCAAGATAGTCACTCTCAGTTTACTTGATGCAGAATACCCACATGATCTCTGGGTCCGGGTATATACGGATGGGTCAGCAGAAAATGCAGTGAAGAATGGAAGAGCAGGAGTGTACATAGAATACCCATACAACGTTCGAGATGCGATTAAAGTACCAACGGGAAATTCTGTCACAACTATGATGCAGAAATTCAGGCAATCAAGGTGGCAACTGAGAAACTGTTGAATACCAGACTCGATCCTCAACCTGTTGTATTTTTGACTGATGCAAAATCAGCACTCCAGTCTAGAAAATTACCAGGTCTACAGACCCTACTGTCTAAACTGTCCAAGCAGCGCAGGGTCGTCTTTCAGTGGATACCCTCTCACTGTGGAATACCAGGAAATGAAACAGCAGACCGATTGGCCACTGAAGGTGCTGCAGGAGAGCAACCAGATGTGCCAGTTACCTACCACCAAAAGAAAATGGTGATTAAATCAATCAGAAATCCCAAAATACCAACACAAGACGATTACTATAATATGAGCAGATTGGAACAAGTTGTCCTTCTGCGCCTTAGAACAGGACACAATCGACTATGCAGCCACATATATACAAAATTCAAGATTGACAATTCAGCCATGTGTACATGTGGACAGGCACACCAGACTGCAGAGCACATACTTCAAGACTGCCCCGAATATGATACACTGAGGCAAACTTACTGGCCTAATGAAACAACACTCGACAGAAAACTACACGGACTTCTGTGTGAGCTACAAAAGAAAGTGAAGTTCATACAAGAGACAACATTGAATATATAAACAATATTTCAAGCGAACGAAAGGAAGGAAGATGCCGTCACAGGGCAAGCTTATGTGCCCTCAAAAGATTGAGAAATGTTCCTAATCTGAACATAGTCAGAAAGGCTGCACAGCTCTTTGGCGTAGATCATAAAGCCCAAATATACTGCAAAAAGATGATCGTAAAGGCGCAGATCCAAGCCAAAATATACGGCACAACGGATCGTTCTAGGGCAAGCTACCCTATAAAATATATATATATATCTATATAGTAAATAAAATGCTGGATGAAATAGGTGTGGGCCAAGTCACCATGGGCGCATATGCACAACGTAAAAAGCATTCTCACAAAGACCAATCACATTTAGAATGATAAAATTAGCCGCAAAGAACGAACGCAAACAACAACATATCTTATAGGCAGGCCTGTTTTTGTAGGCCTAGGTCTATATAATCTAATATATTTTACAACGAATTCGTGTAATATATCATTATAGGCCTATAGTTAGATCGGATAAATTATTAGTTAGGCTTATAGTTTGTCGAAGATTATTAAACTTTTCGTATCTGTGTAAAACGCTCTAGTCTATATTATGCGGAGATATCTTTTTATTATATTTTATTGGCATTGAATTGAAATGGCATAGCCATCTGTGTATAACACGGAGATATATCTTGTTGTATTGACATCTGTCAATAATGCTCTGTTTTAAACTATACGAATAACATTCTTAGTTATTCGCAGCCGACTGTGAATAACTCCGAACGTTATACACAGCCGAGTGTGAATAACGTCGAGCGTATTCACACTCGGGTGTGAATAACTCCGAACGTTATACACACTCGAGTGTGAATAACGCCTCCCTAATAACAAAGCAGGCATTAAAATGGGAGGCAAAGTGTTCAAGAAAGAGAGGATGCCCTAGGAAAACCCAGAGAAGAACTTTGCTGAGAGAGGCAAGAAATATCAGACTCAATTCCATGGAGGAGATTGAGCAATTTGCCCAGGACAGAGCAGTATGGAGAAATTACTTGCAGGCCCTATGTAACGTATAATGGTACGAGAGGAAAATATATATGTAAAATATATTTACACTCTCATGTATGACATTTCTCATGATTATATTATCAGAGATTATAAAATTATTAATTTTGAATCAGATTTTGTATTTCTAGGAAAAAGGGCACTTGAGAGTGTGTATAAGGAATGTATATAATCACACATTTACGGAGAACATCAACCTTCAAGTTGAATAAAGGATACATAGACTAGAAATAAGTCAAACAGCTCTCTGCTAGCGTCAGCAGGTGGAACAGACACCAGAGTACGTCCTGTAAGACTGTCCTATGTTGGCTGAGCTGTGAAGCAACATGTGGCCACACCCAGTCAAACTAAAAACTAAGCTTTGGGGAAACCTGAAAGACCTGAGGCTGGCTGCTTAGTTTGTGATCCACAGTAAACTTAACGCATGACCAGATATCATTGAAGAATATTAAGGATACAATTTGTCATCTGTTGATTTTGACAAATCAGATTTGCAGGGTTTACTGAGATTGTAGCAGAATTAGCTCAATTTATTTGAAGCTAACGCATAACTGTAACTATATGTCTATGTATGCGATGTAAAACTGACACTCACTGCTGCATGACAGTTGCGTTACTCCAGTTATTTAGGAATTTATTTGGCCTTAGGTGGTTGAGTTTAACTACTAAAGTAGATAGTTGTTTACTTCTTCATTTTTGACTGGTACTAACTACTACTACATACTAGGGCAGTTAACACCACTGTTGTCACATAAAGAGATACCGCTAAAAACTAAAGCAAATCTTATAAGAACAATTTTCTGGCCAACACTATGTTACCAGTGTCAAATATGGCCAATAACAGTAGCTAATGACCGCGGAAAATCATAACAACAGAGATGATGTGTCTCAGAAGAGCTGCAGGTGTGACAATAAGAGACAAAATTAGAAATGAGGAAATCAGAAGACTGAATGTGAAACCAGTCATGCAATTCATAAAAGAACAACATATTAATTAAATGACCTACCAAAGAGAGCCACACAGAAAAAGCATGAGCAGTACAAAGCAAGAGGAAGACCACGAAAAGATGGGATCGACAGCATCAAGAACAGCCTTATGAAAATGAATATCAACTTACAAAGTGCTTTAAAACAGGCACATACAAGATTACTACGCTTCTAATGGCAACAGTAGCCAACACTGTTACACTTCTATATAATAAAGTTAATAAAGTATAATAAATAAGTAAATGGTGGAAGAGAAGATATATATATATATATATGGCCCTTTTCATCTTTACAGACGGTCAATAGGCAAGTGTTTTACTGTGACAACTTCTGAGTTTTCGCTTTTCTCTCTTGTTGTTCAGCTCGTACATAAGTCTCTTCTCAAAAGACTCCGCCCTTCCGTAATTTGGCTTTCCACACAACTCTGTCATCAGCTAGTCCCTCCCATGTGCTGGGATCTATAGAAAAGTTTTCATTGAGGTTTTGCAGACATCTTTATATCTGAGCAGTGGTCTGCCCTGGTGCCTCTTCCCTCCGAAAGTTCACAGAGAAGATACTACACTCGTAACACAACACAACACAGTCAGTAGTACTATAGTCTGTCCATTAATTCGTGAGCACGTTTGAAATTGATTTTCTGAAAACTACCTGTTGGATCTCAGTGATTTTTGCAAGCAGCCTTAGAATATCCATGACGCTAGAGAAATATTTTTTTCCAAGAAAATTTGATGTAGTTTGAAATATTTCTTCTTCAGGTTATATTAAAATCAACCTCACCGGATTGTACACAATAGTAACAGATTTACGGTACACAGACGAGTTGTTCTAAAAATACATTATGGTAACATTGAAATATCGTGAGTTTCACGAATTCCGTGCACCTAACCCAGTCGACTTTGAAAGCGGAAAGCATATGACGTTATAATTGGGATACCGTTTTATAGTCATAGGTGTATCTCGCTATTTGTATGAAGCTATTGTATCATATTTGTTGGCTTATCAAAACTGACATTGATATCACATTCATAATGAGTCTGAAGTGCACATTTATAACAATGCAGAAGGTTACAGTTTTACTATACCAACACTTCCGTAGGGAATCTAAGAGAGGTCATCTATATTGCGATATTCATAACCCTGAGAAACGAACGCAACTGGCGCTAGGTCTGAATAGAGAATCCTTTTCCCGATGGATTAAACAGGACACAAAGTGCACTAATGTCAAGCAAGGAAGGAAAAGAACAATTGACGACTTTGACATAGATGTCATAAGACGGAGCTCTTGAAAATGTTTGCGACAAATCAACTTGTTACTCTCAGGAAACTGAAATTAAAACTGCAATCAGATTGCAGCATAGACATTTCTAAAAGTTCTCTATGGAAAATTGTAAGAGCCGCCGGCTTCACCTTCAAAAAAACTATAGGCGGCAGGAATATTATTTGTGAAAAGCCACATTTAATTGCTGCCCGAGTAAATACCTGAAGCAGATCCGTGAGCGGCGGAGGCAAGGCTATGATATTGTATATTTGGACGAATCCTGGGTCAATGCTCACCACACCAATGCTAAAGAATGGCAATCAGTAGACGGTGAACAGAAAAGAAAAATACCAAGCAGCAAAGGCCAGCGATTATACTAACACATGCAGGAAGTAGTGAAGAAGGTCTTGTCCATGACGCTGGACTTATTTTCCAATCAAAAGTACCGACGGTAGGGACTACCACACAGAAATGAATGGACATATTTTCAGGCACTGGATGGAGAAAGATCTACTTCCAATTCTAAACAGACTATGATGCTTGGTAATGGATAATGCATCCTATCACAACGCAGTATCAGCGGAAGACAAAGTACCAACTGCATCAAATACAAAAGATCAAATTAGGACTTGGCTTGCTAAGGAAAATGTCAGCTTCGATGATACATATTTGAAACCGAGTTGTTGCACCTGGTGAGGATGACAAATAAGACAAAGGTGTTTCATATTGACAAAATCATTGCGGAATACGGCCACACGTCTTTGCGACTACCTCCATATCATGCTCACCTCAATCCGATAGAGCTTGTCTGGGCTAAAGTAAAAGGGCAAGTTGCCGAACAAAACAGGACGTTTAAAATGTGTGATGTTGAAGTTCTGATACGTGAGTCCTTCTCAATGATAGACATGCAGTTCTGGAAGAAGTGTGTTGAACATGTGCTCCGAGAGGAAGAGTACTGGCACCGAGATGGATTACAATTTGTCCAGCCAGTAACAATTATCAACCTCATGGAATCGCCAGATTCGGGATGATACAAATCATATTTTATTACAGACTGAGAAATAGCAACGTATACATTTCCATATCCAAATGCGTCTACCATCATACAATTTGTGGTGAAGTTAAGACACCCTGGGTCTAATGGTGACCGAAGGGAGGACTAACTGTTGCATATTGTATCCAAGTTCACGATTGCACATAAAGGGCAACACACTTAATTACTTGACCTATCAAGTTAATATGGAGATACACCTATGAATAGAATTGACACGGACAAATTCTAGGGATACTGTAAAATCTAAAATTTGAGCCCCGTATTTGCAATTGTCATAAAAGATCAAAGGAATTCGCCGATGTCAAAATCCGTAGCATCTATGGACTACTGGTTAGCTTTATTTTAGCGTCATGGATATTCTAAGGCTGCATGCAAAAATCACTGAGATCCAACAGGTAGTTTTCGAGAAAATCAATTTCAAACGTGCTCACGAATTAATGGACAGACTATAGTTAATAAAGTTATAGTGAGTAGTAGTAGGTTAGGTAGTCAACAGACTACAGTGTCTACAGTGAGTATATAGTATATTATAGTAATAAATAAGTAATACTACTAAATACTTTACTAATTAATACAAACTAATTTAATATTACTACTAATATAAATATAATATTTAATAATTATAATAATAACTTAAGTTAAAAGTATAATTAAATTCCCGATTCTGTTTTGAGTTGCCTGGAATTCATTTAGATAGTATGTGTATTTATCAGTCGCCGTTACTAATTAGTTATATTACAGTGCTCGTATCCAACCTAAAAAGCTTAGACAACAATTTACCATTACTAGTGAAAAACAACACCATCTTTGAGATTTCTGCCAATACGTAAGAATTACAAAGTGTGTATCTGTCTTTCGGTAACCCACAAGCGGAAGTTGAATGAAGCTGCTTTTGCTAGACTGGCAGGGATCACTTATTATGTCAATTGGACAGGATGAAATATTTCCAAGAATCGTTTAAGTCTATCTCTGTATGCACTCAATAAATAAGACATAATAAAGTAGTAAACATAAGAATATAGTTACCCTACAAAACAAATATTTCAGGGACATTTTCTAAAATTACGAAATCTTTTCAACAGACAGTTCCCTGTAACTGTAACTCTCTTATCAGCAAAGGTATTATATATTATTGTGATCATCTTAATCAAGTGCCATGGCGAACTTTTCCACCCTAACCACAACCGATTCTATAACGATATTATTTACGAAGGCTGCGCACTAACACTATTTCGGAATTTCTCTCTCCCTCTCATCAGATTATCTGCACTACAGCCATCTTGCTCAAACTGTGTCACATCCCGAGTCCATTTTCTATCTGATCTTTCTTTTCTTTGCCGGGATCCTCTTTCCATAATGGTCTTCTCAAACTCCGTGTGTCTTTTCATCATCATCATCATCAGGTGCCGTCTCCACATCGAAGGTTGGCTGCAATGAATCTCCAGCATCCTCTGTCTTTCGCCTTGGTGTTGCACACTGCCAGACTGTAACCTGTCCATTTCCTAAAGTTTCCCTCCCACTTATCTCTCGGTCTTCCTCTTGCTCTTCTCCCTCAACTTTCCCCTCTAGTAAATGTTTTATCATGGTGTCATGCCTTTTATGTGCCCAAAATACTTTACTTGTCTGAATTTGATTTCTCTTAATAATTGTTTCTTCATGCCTAGTTTTCCTAAAACTTGTTTATTTGTCTGTTTTCTGTCCATGAAACTCTGCCTATTCTTCTATATATCCACATCTCAAATGCATCAATTCTGTCTTCTAACTGTCTTTTCATATGTCCAAAATACTTAAATTTTCTTATTTGCAGCATCAGTCAGTTTGGGAATATCTATTTTTGATTTTCCCTTCATCTTGCGTAGTTGTAACACTTTCAAAACTGTACAGCATCAGAGATGAACTCCAGACAATAGTTTGCTTCATAGGAACACATTGGATGGTATTATCATCTAAAGAGCGACATCAAGAAAAGAAGATTGATTGATATGATCATCGTCATCATTGGCACTTTGGTGAATAACCATGTGTGCTCGGATTGAAAACTATTTTATGTTACGCTCTCTATTATAGTAATAATAAATATTAATAATTTCTCTCGTACCGTTATACATTACATAGGGCATGCAAGCAATTTCTCCATACCGCTATATCCTGAGCAACTCGCTCAATTTCTTCCATGGAACTAAGACCGATATTTCTTGTCACTTCTGTCAGTAAATTATGTCAGTAAATTCTGTCAGTAAAATTCTGTTAGTAAATTATGTCAGTAAAATTCGTTTCAGGTCTCCTTAGGCCATCCTTTCTTTCTTGAACCATTTGCATCCCACTTCAGTGCCTGCTTTGATATTCTTTGATCATTTCTTCAATATAGATGTAGACTGCAGTAAAACTATGTAGAATGGCGAAACACTTAATTTCAAGGTATGTCAAACATATCTCCATCTTCTCCTTCTTATAACATTTGTTACTAGAGGTTGACCAGATATTTCTCCAATTTCATCACTTCTTACTTTATCCCATTTTATGTTCATTTCTCTATTATACTACCTACATTTACACTGTCTAGCGAAGCAATAACTAATACCATCTCCACAATCGTGAAGTCTGCTCAATATGTATGTCTGGATGCTGATAAGAAATAATCCTTTCATCTTGAAGTAAATCACATCAAATATCTTTCTGGATTGTCATCATCATTGCGCTTCAATCATGACTTCTCAACACATGGTTCTGCATTAAAAGTTCTGTATGAGTCGGAGCAGACTTCTAGTTTTAAAAACCACAGGAAATCGTACCCAGTACAAATTACTGACTTGAAAGGAACAAACATTACAAACTTGTTTGACAAAAGGAGACACAGTAATTATTCATTTTGCTTGCGTATGTGATAACATACATACGTGTCTTTGTCCTAAAATGCCACTTTATTAAGCATTACTGCAGCCTTCCTCGGTTTTCTCAGATCTGATCTGGTCCGCTCTGACAGTTTCAGATTTATAAGTTCCCGTACATCTCATTTTTTTTTCGATTCAGAAGCACTTGAGCTTTGAGCTCTTCGGCTCGGTGCTATGGACATCGTAACCCTTCGGTTCGGCGCCATGAACACCGTAAATCTGGAGAACCTGATACTTTTCTACCAGCCTGCGGAATTGAACCGCACTCACAGGAGGCTTGTCACCGTACATCTCATAAAGGAGAACAGTGCAGACTAATAATCCCAAGAGTAATGTGTAATGTGTAATCCCTCGCTAATCGACCCGGAGAGAGTCGTGGGTTCAACTCAACTCGACGTTTCACACGTGAGGAAATGAAATGGCCCACCTACCTCCTGCATACTAGGAACTAGAAATATGAAGTGGCAGTAACTGCATACCCTAAGGTCTGAAAAGGCTACGGAGAAAAATGTATTTATTATATAAGCAATAGTTCCTAAATATATTTTTCCATTCGTTTTTCTTTTCTTTTGTCGTCACACTGCTGCCTAGTGGGTTGTTGCCTAGTGTCGTTACACTGCTACTGGGTTGTTGTCTAGTGTCGTCACACTGCTGCCTAGTGGGTTGTTGCCTAGTGTCGTCACACTGCTACCGGGTTGTTGCCTTAGTGTCGTCCACACTGCTACCGGGTTGTTGCCTCAGTGTCGTCACACTGCTACTGGGTTGTTGCCTAGTGTCGTCACCCTGCTACTGGGCTGTTGCCCAGTGTCGTGGTTTTCTCTTTTTGTCTTGCGCTGTTCTGGTGGCTTGGGTGATTGTTATTTTTACTCTTTCACATAATTCTGCTATGCCATCTAACCATCTTTTTTGTGGCCTTCCTCTCTCCTTCTTTCCTGATGTTCTGTTGTAGAAGACTGTATACCGTGGAGTTTGGATGCATTCTTATTTTACATTTCGGGATATTAATGATTATGTCCCCTACACCAGTTCTTTCTAACATAACAGAATTGATGCTCGTCCATCACCGGTGATTATAACCACACAATTTTCATCCAAGGAAATGTAGTTGCGTTATGTTTGTCTGTGTGTGCGTAGATGACTAGTGAGCTCGATGCGGGCTTGAAATATTCTTGTACAATGTGGGCAAGGTATACTTGCATTTGTGAAAAGTTTTACTGCCTTTCTTTTTTGACGTCTTTGTTCCATCCGTGCTGGTGTTCTACTTGCCTCGCAAGTCGAGGAACCGTGTCGAAGAAGTGTCCTCCAGGCTGATCTATCTTGAGCAACATTCTCCCAGGTATCGACATCTATGCCAAAGGATTTCATCGAGCTATTGAGTGTGTCTTTGTATCGCTTTTTCTGACCACCCTGTGAGCGTTTACCGACATAACAGTATTAAACCGCTACAGTATGCAGTGTCAGATAGAACGACTGGAAAGAATACAGAACGAGGCGATGCGCATTATACTTGGTTGCACTAAAGACACGTCGTGCAGGGCGATGCGCTATCTCCTTGACTATCCTACTATGGAGTATAGAATACTGATGAGCCGTGCACGAGCATACCTTCGAGTCAATGCTGACACACAACATCCTCTGCACTTGGAAATAAAGAGACAAAAAGGAAATAGGTTAAAAAGAGGAAAATCTTGGATGGGTCAGGCCGAGGACTGTATTGAACAGGTGTGTACACTTGAAGACATTGATCCCGGTGAAGAATGGATACCAGTGCCAAGAGCAATCGCTACATCCTTTTCTGTATGCATCGAACTTGATAAAGAATGCAGGCAACACAACTCACTTGTTGTGGAGGCAGAGGTTCAGGCATTAATTTCTGAGAACGCATCTGAGCATGATGTAATCATTTATACGGATGGTTCGGTGATTCGACATGTGCGGAGCTCGTGGGCTTTCACTGCTCAGGTCGGAGGTGATGTTGTGAAGGAAGACAGTGGTGGTTTTGCCGTGACTACAAGCAGTCTCACTATGGAAATCATGGCGGTTACCAAAGCGATGATTTGGCTAGAATCACAGACTTTTATCCATGCATGTTTTCTCAGTGACTCAATGAGTATGCTCAGGAAGATTGAAACAGGATGGGCTAGGAGACATTGGATAGAATCGCTGGGGAGGTCTAAGCTGACAAAGATCAGTTTTATTTTTGTACCAGGGCATGCAGGTGTAAGGGGAATGAACGTGCGGATAGGCTTGCATGTATGGCTGCTGTCCAAAGCGGACGAGCAATGGACCAGGCTGATATTATAAATTCCTTAAGGAGAGAGGGCGTGTACATGATTCACGTAATAGCGGTGCATCCACAACACTAACCAGACTGCAAGAACTCAAAGTTAAGTGTGGTGTAGCTCGACAAGAACGCTATGCTGGCAGACAAAGAAGAATAGTAAACCAACAAAGAACCGGTGTCGTTAGTCGCCACACGCTGATGGACATACTGAGGAGAGATCGGAGCACTTATGGACTAATTTGTTCGACGTGCAGTGATGGTGATCCGACGACTAAACTAAACTAAACTATACAGTATGCAGAAGTGGACCACATGTGTGAACGGAATGTTTCACACAATCGAGGTTTTATTTTGGACTATAATAAATACAGTTGCTCTTTGTTTTATTGTGATAGTTTTTATAATACAAGTTTGTCTCTTGCTCACTATTATTTCTGGATCTCTCTCTCTCACTCTCTCTCTCTCTCTCTCTCTCATTCTCTCTTTCTAGTCTGTGACGTCCCTGACGGTTAAAGGAACAACAAATGGACACCATTCTTCTCTGTTCCTGGCCGCATTTGTGTTGTGTTTCAGCTGTGATTCATTTCTTGAAGTTCAGTTATACTGCCTTCCTCCAGGTCGCTTTGTGTCTTGCATGTTTTCACTTACCCTCTGATGTCCTAGTTTTCTGTTGTCGCCTTGAGCTGGGTCATTTTTGTTATTTATAACTTTTTGACGGGATTCTGCTTTGCAATCTATGCATTTTCTTTCGTGGTCTTCCTCTCGCCTTATTTGCTGATGTTCTGTTGCAGAATACTTTGTATACGGTGGAGTTTGGTTGCGTTCTTAATAAGTGACAGAAGCACTTCATTCTTTGTTTCTCAATGTAATTCAAACAAGGTTCCATCCCAACTTTCTTTTTCATGCTGGTGTCTTTTCTGGTGTTGTTGGTAACTTGTCGTAGGCATCACATTTCCCATATAGTTTTTTTTTGCGATTGTGCTTTGCTTATTGTAAATGTGTGGCTCTGGTAACACATTTTCCCATATTATATAGTGAGTTAATTATGTTTTCAAACAGTCTGAATCTGTTTGCAAGATAAATGCAAGTTGTGCTTTGACTTATGGTTATTTTGACAGACATTCTGGCTGCGGTCCCTTCTTTCTTTTTTTTCTCGAATCCTGTTTTGTCTTACATGGTCAGGATAAGTAGAGATTTATAGAACGGGCTTTTGTGTGCACTTCATAGTGTTTTTCGTTTCCTCTGTTATCTCTGAGGTCAACGTTTTGTGTGGACGTCCTTTTGTTTGTATCCACTGTATCAGATCAACATTGCTATTTGAGGCACACTGTTTGTTGGTAATCTGCTTATGTGGCCGAACCATTACATTTAAAAAAATGTAGTTTAGAACTGATTTTAAAGCCAATTTTTCCTGATGTCGTCATTTCTAAACCGGTCTCTTTGTGATACGGCCAGCATTCTGCGTAGACACTTCATCTTCTGTTGTGACCATTTTTCTTCTATCATTTGATGTCAGGGTCTAAGTTTGGCACCGCTATCAAAATATTGGGAGAATGCGTGTGTTGAACAATGCTCTGTTAGTGTCTAAGGACTAAGTTTGGCCCTGCTATCAAAATGTCGTGAGAAAAAGCGTGTTGAACAATGCTCTGTTAGTGTCTAAAGGGACTAAGTTTGGCACTGCTATCAAAATGTCGTGAGAAAGAGTGTGTTGAGCAATGCTCTTTGGTGTCTGAAGGACTAAAGCCGAAAATTGATTTCGTTGCAATGGTGTTTTCCATATAGTTCGGTCACCTCTCACAGCAGAATTAACACGCGAATGTAGCAAAAATGCGAACTCCGTAGCTCGGCAATGCATCCTAGGGATCTCTGACAAAAAATACAATAGAACAGAACGTGCAGTCTGGATTTAACCCCAAATGTTCGAAACGCGAAACGATGGCTTCACGACTTAGTGACCCTCACTCTGTTAGTATTCATGGTAAAAAGAGCATTGTTCAACGCAATTTAAGAGGGTTTAAAAGCCGAAGGATTAACTTTATTGCACCGGGTTTAATCCCATCTGGCTCGGTCCCCTCCGCAGAAATGGCACGCCACCTGCCGAGAGTATTGCACAAAGAACGAACTCCTTAGCTCCGGCAACAATCCTAGGGTCTCTGAAAAAAACTGCTTTCGTGAACAGAACATCGTGGTCCGGATTCTAACCCACGACCTTCGACTCGCAATGCAAAGGGCTTAACCACTCAGCCACAGAGACCCCCAAACGTAATATTTCTCCGGTCCCTAACAGAAAGTAAGACAGGTGTAAAAGTTTGAAAAGTAACAACAAAATAATATTGAAAATATAATAAACAAGTCGTTGTGAATGAAAAAACATATCGTTTACTTGTAGATAAACATACAAGTAAGTGTTGAATAATGAATATACATAAATTGTAGGCACCTGAGATGGTTGACATAAAAGTGGCAAAACAAGGCTGAACGAGTAAATGAACATTGCACATACAATAAAACGGTATAATAATGAACTGGTAGCTAAGTCAAAATCAGTAATAAAACTTATATTATAATAATGGCCGTTCATCGCTAGTAATGATGACACCAACATGACGTGAACACACGTTTCTGAACTATTATACAACTATATTTTAGTGCGGAAGTTTTTATGAGATCGTATGTCGTGTGGGCAGATGGGGAATGATCAGTGGCGGCTCCTCATTAAGGGCCAGTGGGGCCAAGTCCTACCAAAAATAATGTGTAACCTGTATTTATTATTTTCTAAATTATTTTGTTTATAATTATTACTTTTAACATGATACTGATTAGCTTTGAAAATTGAATATCTTTCCAGAATAGACAAGTAATAGTAAATACTAAAATATAACCTAACCTAAAACCATGATTATCCCCAAAAAGGTGTGTCTGGCCCATTTAACAAAAATGATTACGAGCCGCCACTGGGAATGATTATTGTCAATAATTGGACACATACAAGGACAGCAATAGCTGGAGAAAACACTTATGGAAGGAGGTATACCTACAAAGAGGAGACGAGGAAGAACACAGAGAAGATGGATTCCGGATAGGATAGATGATTTGAGTATAACGACATGATGTGTCAGCGGAGGCGAGACATTTGAACTATGAAATAGAGAGAACGAAATGCCAAGGGACTATTATGGTGACAAAGCTCTGCTCAGGCCAATCTACTGGGTGATAATGATGAATAACTGAATAATATGCTCATCAAATGGTATACTGTCCTGTACAAACTTGACACAAAATATAAATTTAAATTATACAACTAATTTTCTTGTCATTTTTTTTCCACCTGAATTTGATTGTAAAAACGTTAACGCTGAGTATAGGAAGATTAATATATAGTGTCTTAGTCACCACAGAGATGAAGTGTCTACACAGAATGCTGAGTGTCTTAGTCACCACAGAGATGAAGTGTCTACACAGAATGATGAGTGTCTTAGTCAGCACAGAGATGAAGTGCCTACACAGAATGCTGAGTGTCTTAGTCACCACAGAGATGAAGTGTCTACACAGAATGCTGAGTGTCTTAGTCACCACAGAGATGAAGTGTCTACACAGAATGCTGAGTGTCTTAGTCACCACAGAGATGAAGTGTCTACACAGAATGCTGAGAGTCTTAGTCACCACAGAGATGAAGTGTCTACACAGAATGCTGAGTGTCTTAGTCACCACAGAGATGAAGTGTCTACACAGAATGATGAGTGTCTTAGTCACCACAGAGATGAAGTGTCTACACAGAATGCTGAGTGTCTTAGTCACCACAGAGATGAAGTGCCTACACAGAATGCTGAGTGTCTTAGTCACCACAGAGATGAAGTGTCTACACAGAATGCTGAGAGTCTTAGTCACCACAGAGATGAAGTGTCTACACAGAATGCTGAGTGTCTTAGTCACCACAGAGATGAAGTGTCTACACAGAATGCTGAGAGTATCAAGAAGAGACTGGTTTAGAAATGAAGACATCAGGAAAATGGTGGCTACAACATCAGTACTGAACTTTATCAAGAAACAAACTAAACATAGGCAGATTACCAACAGACACTGCGTCTCAAAGAGACATGTTACTCAGAGACAATGGATACAAAACAAAAGGCTGTCCACACAAAGGTAGACCTCAGAGATAACGGAGATCGTAAAAAACGCTGTTTATGCAGCGCGCATCACACCCGTTCTTTAAATCTTTTTTTTTATCCTGACGCTATGAGGCAAAACATGATTAGCGAAAAGAAAAGTCCATGGAGCACATAACTCCAGTTTGTTGAGCCCCATGGCAGAAGGATGAAATCCCCTAGAGTAGGACGACTCTAAGCAAACCCGAGAAGACAGATCTCGCCAACAGGGGACTGCAACTGTTTAGATAGCAAGTTTTCAAGAAAAAAACAACAAAATTAGATGTACCAGCCATTATTGGCGGGCAAGAATCAACACATACGAATAACGAAATAATTATAACCAAAATTGTAAGCAGTAAATTGTTTTTGCGAATCATCATCATCATCGTCAAGTAGCTTGTCCCTTCTGGAACTTGGCTCCCATGACAGCAGTCCTGAAAAAATCTCTTTTCTGTGCAAATTGACCGGCGTCAGTAGCAGTCATCCCCAGAACGTAAATGACATCTTGCACACATCGTTTTCTAGGTCTTCCTTTCATTCTTCTTCCAGGCACCATTCCTTTCAAAATTACCTTCTTTAGGCACTCATGTCTTTTGATGTGTCAGAAATATTTAATTTTCCTTGATTGTATGCTCTTTAATAGTCATATCTCTCTCTAATATCAAGTTGTTACAGAACAGAAGCATTTGTTCTTTTCTCTGCCCATGATATTCTAAATACTCTTCTGTAGCATTTGTATTCAAATGCATTAATGCTAAGTCACATTTCTTTATTCCTCGTTGTCTCCAATTTTATTTTGCCTCACAGTGTCAAGATATGAGGAGATTTCTAGAACGGGATTTTGTCCTCGTTTCATAAATAGTAATTTTCACCGCCTCTGTTATTTCTGAGATCCATTTTTGCATGAACGATCCTTTTTCTGTCCATCCACCGTATAGAAGTAGCATTGCTCTGTAAGGCATACTGTCTTTTGGTAATCTGCTTTATGTGCCGAACTATTAATTTGTTCCTTGATGAAATTTAATACTGATGTTGTAATTATCTTTTTCCTGATGTCTTCCTTTCTAAACCAGTCTCTTCTTGATACTCCCAGCATTCTGCTAGACACTTCATCTCTGTCGTGATTACTTTTCTTTTATCGTTTGATGTCAACGTCCAGGTTTAACACTGATAACATAATGTTAAGTTAGACACAATGAAGAACATGTGGCAAAGCACCAGCAAAATATTAAAATTAAAAATATTGAGAACATGCATTTTTCCAGTGGCTACTTATGGCTGTGAATCATGGACCATTACACAAAAATCAAGAACGGAAATCCAGTTCTTCGAAACTAAATGCTACAGAAAGATCCTACGAATACCATGGACAGAAATAAGAAAGAACACTGATGTCCTGAAAGAACTAAATGTTAAAGAAAATTGGCTGATAAACAACATACTATACAGAAAAATTAGATCCTTTGGTCACATCACGCGTCACAATGGCCTGGAAAGAACATAATTAGAGGGCAGGGTGCAGACCAAGGACCCAGGACACAGAGGCAGACCAAGAAGAAGATGGCTACAAGATATTAAAGAAACCATGAACATGACCATCGACGAAGTGGGTGAACTGGCAAGAGACAGAGTGAATTTCAGATGTGCTGCAAAGAGAGCAATGTCCTATAAAGGATACACACCTTGATGATGAGCGTAATGTTGGGAGAAACATTGTTGGACAAATAAATTGCTTTATATATTTCAACAAATAAATAACTGAATTGTTATAATGAACTGAATGTGTGACATTCTATGATTCTCTGACCTTGTCCTGATTGATATTGACTGACTGCTCATGCTGTGGTTCATGGTATGACTCCAACGGTTCTCAAGCTATGAACCGCGACACTAGTAATATAAGAACTGTTGTAAAAAATGTCACAGTACAGTTCAACAACAATGTACACAAAAATAGACGTGGCTGTACACACCTGGGCATGCTGGAGTGCAGGGTAACGAACGTGCTGACTTTCTTGCAAACAATGCCCCGACTCAAGCTGGCAGAAGTATGGACAGAGCTGATGTCATCAATGCAATACGCTCTTATTTATGTGATTGGGCGAGTCTAGGACACTGGAACGAGTGCGAGAATTAGGAGTTATGTTCGGATGTGTCAGACAGTGTCGTCTTCGTGGTAGAGAGCGAAGATGTACTAATCAACTTCTCATGGGTACGGTGAGCAGGTGAACTTTGGGATGGCTGCTGCAGTGGAGGACAGATCATGCATGGTAATGCTCATCGTTCAAATGCCCAAATTTGAAGAATATGTTGTGCAACTTTGGCTTCCCAGACTTGAAGAATATGTTGTGCAACTTTGGCTTACCTAGACTTGAAGAATATGTTGTGCAACTTTGGCTTTAGACTTGAAGAATATGTCTGTGCAACTTTGGTGTCAGACTTGAGGAATGTTGGATGGCTCCATGACTGACAGACATATGGTAAGCTATGCATGCCCAATTGAAGAATATGTTGTGCAACTTTGGTTCCCAGACTTGAAGAATATGTTGTGCAACTTTGGTTCCAGACTTGAAGATATGTTGTGCACTTTGGCTTCCAGACTTGAAGGATATGCTGTGCAGCTTTGGCTGTCAGACTTGAACATGTACGCATAACATTACTCAGAGCCATATAACAGTGCAGAACCTATCTACATACAATTATTCAGAGTCATATAACAGTGCAGAATCTATCAGCATACAATTATGCAGATCAACCTATAGCAGAGCAGAATATATCTCTAGCTTTCTTCTTATCTTTTCGATCCAGAAACCTTGAGCTTTCAGCCTCGGCTCGGTGTCATGGGCATTGTAACCCTTCGGTTCGGTGCCACGAACACCGTAAATCTGAAGAACCTGTAATTTTATGCCAGCCCCGGAATTGAACCGCGCTTACAGGGTGCTTGTCACCCGTCGTCCAACGCGCTACAAACACGCTAGGCAGTCGGGCGTTCTTCTTATTCATCATCGTGTTCACGGTTTTTTTAAGGTTCTGTACCCACCGTCGCCTTGGTCGACCTGTGCCGCACCATGCAGGAACCATGCCAGTCTTTATTGTTCTCTCTCTCTCTTCTAATGTAGCTACCTGTATTCGATCACTGCTGACGTAGCTACTTATATGTGATCACTTCTACTGTAGCAACTTCTATGAGATTATTTCTAGTGAAACCCGTGTGTGTTATCTCTCTCTCTCTCTCTTTCTCTCTTTCACACAGAAACACACACTCTCTCACTCAAAACGACTGTGTCATTTAAAATGAACCAAATATTTCAGTTTCCAAGACTTTCAAATTATTATAAATCCGTGTTATTCGATGTTCGGGTCCTGTCCAAAGTTATTTATATCGCATAAGATTTAGGTCTGGAATTATTTCCCGATCGTAACAGCTTCCAGGTTGATCCAACTTCATTTGGGTCCCAGAGAAACCACATGAAAGTAAAAATGTTTGACCACATCACCCACCGTGCGCCGTAGATCAAAGAAAGGTACGCGTCTAACACTGTTCTCATCAATACACTTCCTGGTATGAAAACATCAATACACTTCCTGGTATGAAAACATCAATACACTTCCTGGTAAGAAAACATCAATACACTTCCTGGTATGAAAACGTGTTTCTTCACTTTTTTTTATTTATAACTCATCTTCTTCTTCTTCATCATCAAACGCTCCATATCGACCACTTGCGAAACCACTTTTTGTGATTTGTATATGATCTGAGCCTAAGAACAATTGTACGTTGTGCCAGTTATGCGCCTACAAGTAGAAAGACATATCCGATTTCTGCGACGCTTTTTATTTATTAGGATAGCTTCCTAGGCCCTACCTCAGTCGCTTCTTAGGTCGCAGTGTTACTATTCGTTGCTCCCCTTGCGAGTCACTGCAACCCACGGGCGATTTATAACTTACAAATTACATTATATTTTGCAGAAACAAATCTATCTGATTTTTAAAAAAGGGAGAAAAATAAATTTGTTTTGTGTCTTTTGATAAGCAAACATATTTTGATCCGATTTTTAAATTGATATTCACAGTTCATAAATAGTGCAATAGTGCAAACGTTATCCATTTTGTCTCTGTACTTGCTCAGTGAACTAGTATAATGACCGACTTTACACGCTCTGAAATGTATACATTTGTTAACTAACGTATACCTCTGAAGTTGGAGAAGACACGCCTGTATTGCAGGGACACTAATAATAAGGAAAGTAGGTCTTCAAGCAAAAATCAGTCAGAAGCACCATGCCAGGCGCCCTGACAATGCTTGAATTCATAGCGGGTGAACTCAGAAGAAGAAGTTAACCAACATAACTATTTCATAACTCGATAAAGAAAGCAAGTACAGAAAACAATGACTTAAACATTTCTTCAATTAAAACAATATGCACAATTTTATTATTCCAGAGTTTGGAGTTCTGAAGTTTTTTCCTGTAACAGACACACAGACAAATAATTTTATAATTAAGATAGACATTGTATTGTACTCATACGTTCTCCAAAATGTGATCATTTTCCTATAATTTTACTTAATTGTGATCATGAATTAATGTGCTAAACTGAGATGTAAACTGAAACATAGGATATTTTGTTTAGCTACGACATTGTATGTTTGAGGATCATCTTTATCGCACATCAGACATGTCCATAATTGCTTCGATCTCCTCACAAGAATGTTTTCAGTGTATTTAGACTAACAGCTCCAGTTCTGTGTTGGCTGGTGTATCTACTGGGGCAGTGACGGCTCGTCATTAAGGGCCAATGGGGCTGGCCCCACCAAAAATAAGGTGTAACGTGTATTTATTATTTTATACATTAAAATAATCCTAACCGAAACCATGATTTTTCCGAAAATTTCTGTCTGGCCCCACAACGAAAATTATCACGAGCGCCACTGTCACTTGGGTCTCTCTCATGTTTTTCCCGTCTTGCCGCACATATCTGTACACATAACTTGCGCAACCGAGATAGAGAATACCCTTTATCTTCTTCGTTGAAATCTTCAGAGCGTATGCTTTCTTTTAGAGCATTGACGATATCGATTTTGTCCTTATAGTACCCACTCTCGATCGCAGCATTACTCTCCAGCACATCAGCTCTCTCATTTTCCTTCGCCCCAGAATGGCCTGGGATAAAAAGATAGCTTTCTGAATTCAGCACTCAGACATCAAAAATAACCTCACACATTTTTTGTGCTTGACGTTCAAGAGATTTTGACCTTCGCTTAGAGCCTTTATCATTTTTCTCTGACGTCATAACAAGGTCAAAAATATCCTTGGATGAGAAGTACTTCCGCTTGGTCAAGAATTTTGGCTTAGGGAGTGATGAGGACGATAATGCTGAGGAAAGAGAAAATGTAAGACTTGTTAGTTGAGCAAGATAATACTCGTGTTATCTGCATGTACATGGACGATAATGCTGAGGAAAGAGAAATGTAAGACTTGTTTGTTGAACAAGATAATACTCGTGTTATCTGCATGTACATGGACGATAATGCTGAGGAAAGAGAAATGTAAGACTTGTTAGTTGAGCAAGATAATACTCGTGTTATCTGCATGTACATGGACGATAATGCTGAGGAAAGAGAAATGTAAGACTTGTTAGTTGAGCAAGATAATACTTGTGTTATTCTGCATGTACATGGACGATAATGCTGAGGAAAAGAAATGTTAGACTTGTTTGTTGAACAAGATAATACTCGTGTTATCTGCATGTACATGGACGATAATGCTGAGGAAAGAGAAATGTAAGACTTGTTAGTTGAGCAAGATAATACTCGTGTTATCTGCATGTACATGACGATAATGCTAGGAAAGAATGTAAGACTTGTTAGTTGAGCAAGATAATACTCAGTTTTCTGCATGTACGGACGATAATGTGAGGAAGAAAATGTAGACTTGTTGTTGAGCAAGATAATACTCGTGTTATCTGCATGCATTGTTATGGTTTTTCTTCTGCTTCGAACACTCCATATCGACAGCTTGTTAAACCACTTTTTGTGATCTGTATGTGATCTGAGCCTAAGAGCGATTGTACGTTGTCCAGTTATGGGCTACAAGTAGGCCTGCATCAATTTCTGCGCTGCTTTTTATTTACTAGGGTTACCGAGTGGTTACCGGGTCCAAATTTGGGGTGTAAAGAATAGAACAACTGTTACCTGCCTCGCATGTCGTAAGAAGCGACTAAAGAGGTTTGGCTGAAATTGGATGCATGTGTCCTAAACGTGTAGAATTCTATGCGTTTAGGGGCCTACGAACCAATGTGAAAGTATACACGTTCTTGGCAAAGATCAAACATATCACAAAGAGGATTAAAATTGGTCGTAAAGAACGAACGCAAAGAACAGAAGAAGATTTACTAGGATAGCTTCCAGTGGCGGCTCGTCATTAAGGGCAGGTGGGAAATTAAAATATAGCCTACCTCCATTTTCACCAAAAATATGTCTTCCTCTAACAAAACTTAACCTAAGCCATCCATGATTTTCTACACACATATGTCGGACTCTTGACGAGCTGCCCCTTAGTAGGTCGGACTCGACATGTTTACTTTACTACTTTGCTCCCATTGAGAGCCCCGACAGCACAGGAGCGGCAACATTCAAGATGAGTACTCTTACAAAAATCGATGAAGGAAAGTTTCATACTAAATGGATAAACATCATACAGCGGTCCTGGTTTTTTTTTTTTTTTTAATATTTTAAACCGCTCCAGAAGCACTTCCGTTTTCAGTTCTTCGGCTCGGTGCCATGGACGTCGTAACCCATCGGTTCGGTACCACGAACACCGTGAATATGGTGAACCTGTGGCTTTTCTGCCAGCCCGTGGAATTGAACCTGCACTAACAGGGAGCTTGTCACCCGTAGTCCAACGCGCTACGAACACGCTGGGCAGACGGGCCAGCGGTCCTGTTTCAAGAAACTGCTTAGGCAAGTGATGTCTGACGTTTTTATATATTGGAGCGCTTCTGACTAGTATGTAGAAGGCGTGGGTGTTGTAAGTCAATTACAATAATAATATTATCAATAATAATAATAATATTTTCCCGCCTGTCCAGCGTGTTCGTAGCGCGTTGGATGACGGGCGACAAGCTCCATATGAATGCGGTTCAATTCCGTGGCTGGCAGAAAAGTCAAAGTTTCTCCAGATTTACGGTGCTCGTGGCACCGAACCGAAGGGTTACGATGTCCATGGCATCGAGCCGGAGAGCTGAAAAGCTCAAGTGCTTCTGGATCGGAAATTTTTTTTTTTAATTATAATAAAGTAATATTTAATAGTAACATTAATTACTGTCTTCACAATAACAGATACGAAAGTAATCATGACTTAACGTTTAATTTTTTTTTTAAATGTATCGTTTCAACGAAAAACTGAAACATATTGTTATTCAAAAATAATGTTTTTTCTTGAAATTCTGATTATCGTTAATGTCAGGAGTTAAATAGGGCGACAGAAATGTATCAGACGGGCACCTCGTTAGATAACACAGGTTTAAGGCTATACACGACTGGACGTGCAGGGATGAAGGGAAAGAACTGAAAGAGCAGATAGGCTAACTGGAATGATATTTATTGAAAGTGGGAGACGTATGGACAGTGTGGACACAGAGGTAATCTGCACTATATAGAGAGAAATTTAAACAGAGACATCGATATGCCTAATTGGAATGGGGGTTAAGCTGGGGATTGAGATAGAAGATGTTCCAACCAACATTATTTAGGTACATCGAGCGTTTCATTGGGTATTGGTTATTGGTTACTAAACTGATGTCATTGCACTCCGGGCAGACCCATAGGTGCTCAGCCTCCCCCAACAGATATCGAAGAATATGGATACTGATGGTTCCTGTGGCTCGCTGATTAAACACACCTCTCACTCTGCCTCTCAGACATCCAGTTCGACATGTGCAACGGGTAACTCCAAACTGCCTAAATCGCTTGATCGACTCAACATCGATTTTAGTGTCTCCATCCAACAGACAGTCGCGAAAAGACCGAAGAACATACCCCTTATCCATCTTCAACTTTAGATAACTGCTACATTGGAGGACGGAACACGTATTGCTGTTACGAATGGGTTAATCGAGATAAATGAGCAGAATCGATCACATGTTGGACACATTCTGTGAAGAAGGGATCAAAGAATCACAAAGCAGGTATTGAAGTGGAAGTAAATGATCAAAGAATCACAAAGCAGGTATTGAAGTGGAAGTAAATGATCAAAGAATCACAAAGCAGGTATTGAAGTGGAAGTAAATGATCAAAGAATCACAAAGCAGGTATTGAAGTGGAAGTAAATGATCAAAGAATCACAAAGCAGGTATTGAAGTGGAAGTAAATTATCAAAGAATCACAAAGCAGGTATTGAAGTGGAAGTAAATGATCCAAGTAACAAAGAACCATATGAGAAAACCATGAAACAAACTTTACTGAGAGTCGAGAATAGCGAAATCAATTCCATAGAAGTTATTGAACGAAAATTGCTAGCATGCCCTATTTAACATTTATGAGAGGAATAATAATTATAATAATTCCTCTCGTACTGTTATACGTTACATAGGGCCTGCAAGTAATTTCTCCATACTGCTCTATCCTGGGCAACTCGCTCAATCTCCTCCATGGAACTGAGACCGATATTTCCTGCCCTCTCAGCAAAGTTCGCTTCAGGGTCTCCTTAGGT
This sequence comes from Arion vulgaris, assembly GCA_020796225.1. Lineage (NCBI taxonomy): Eukaryota > Metazoa > Mollusca > Gastropoda > Stylommatophora > Arionidae > Arion > Arion vulgaris. The sequence continues at coordinate 35,116,323 of CM036769.1, read as the reverse complement.
CGACCTCTCTTTCTTGAACCCTTTGCATCCCACTTCAATGCCTGCTTTGATATTCGTTGATCATTTCTCCTCAAGGTGTGTCCAACATATCTCCATCTTCTCTTTCTTATAACAGTTGTCACTAGTGGTTGACCAGACATGTCTCTGATTTCATCACTTCTGAATTCGTTCCATTTATATTCATTATTTTTCGCAGACATCTATTTTCAAATGCATTCAACTTGCTTTATGAGAGGAATACATTAGATATATTAGAAACCAATATATCCCCTTTATATAGCACTACATGCCTAGAGTTGTTGGAGGTTTCTGGGTCGGCAAGAAAGCCGGGTGCTCTCCCCAACGCACACATAGGAAAAAGAGTGAAAACTCATAATTCCTGGGGTTCAACAACAACAACAACAGTAATAATATCTTACCTTTTAATGATTTCAGTCGATTATTGTGTTTTACACAGCTTTCAGAATTTACACAGTTGCCATTATTGTAGAATCCTGGCCCGAACTGGAAATCACATGTGTTGTTCTTCTTCTCATTCTCAGATGATTTCCTGTCATTTACTACTAACAAATTACCTTTATTATTGTGGATGTTCGTACTATCTTGTGTACAGTGTAAAGGTGATTTAACATTACCCAAACAATTGTCTGTGCTGAAGTTATGTTCAACGTTAACTGTCGTGTCGTTAGACAAGATCGACTCCAAACTGTCTTTGCTATAAGCCTTATCATATAAACAAACGTCTTGAAATGGGTTCTCACTGCTCAAGTAAAGATTGTGATTGTTCTCACACATGGAAGAACGTTTGTCCGTGTATGTGAAAAATCAAAACATCATCTTGTGATACAAATCCTGTAGGGTCATTGTAATTGAGGCTATGCTTGAGACAGAACGAGCTCTAGAAGACATTTCAGAAGTTCTTGTACAGCTCTCAACTGTTGCTGATTTACTGGTACCCCATGAGCTGCAGGATTGCGTGCTATACACGCTGGAAGAGTCGCTAAGAAAGCTATCCATTGGTAAGGGTTGGCTATCAAACCCAGCGTACATTTTTCTTCTAGGTCTCCCTAGCGATGGCGGAATTCTTGGTCCAGTCTCCCAATCGGATTCCATAAGATTCGATGGGAATGCACTAGGAATTGATGATCCAAGAGCACCACTGCCCGAAGAGATATTATTTTGTGACATTTTAGCTTCTGTATATATCTGCCTGTGAACAGGGAACCCATGCTTTCCATTTACATCTGTATGTCTTGTCTGAGCACGTCTTGTTGATGGCGCAGAATTACTTCTCTTCCGGTTCACGCGCGGTCTTTCAGTTACATAGTCCGGATTGACCCAATTTCGACTTCTACTTGATGCACCTCTACTGGGATTTCTACGTCTTCGATGTTGGTCTTGAACCGAGAGTCCATCTTCAGTACCACACCCGTAACAATGAATCATGCCTCTTGGATTAGAGTTCTTCGAAGACCTCCCTCTGTGTGGTAAAGTATTAGATTTGTGGAAAACCCCGTGTTGGTTGACATTGCTTTGAAGTCGCTGTTGGTTAAGGTTACTAGGCGACTTTCGCCACTGACCAGGTAATGGAAGACGTGGTGATCGTTGAATAGTATGTCTCATATATGGAATATTATTAGACGCACCGCTAGACGTGAGAAAACTGTTGTCTGAAGCAGTATAGTAGACGCTTCCACTGCCAGAAACACTACTATCAGAATCGGAATAATCTTCAAATACCTTCCCATATTTCAAGTGAGGCTCTTTAAGACATTTCTTCCGTCCTGGATGAGTGCTATCTTTGGTTAAAGATGCATTCTGTGAGTGTTGTGTTTTTGAGGAAATATGACTTCGACAAGAATAGAAACTCCCAAAGGAAGAATTGAGATAGTTACTGGAAAAGCTGTCCCCTCGAAGTAGTCTAACTTGCGATTCTGGAGTTTTGAATACATTACTATTGATTGATTCCACGGAGAAATCCTTCAACTCTTTCTGATTACATATTTGAATACTTTGCTTATTATGGAGATTCCCAAATTCAACATCATCATCATCATCTAGAAGCGTTAAATCAGACATGCTACAAGTTGCAAGCATGAAAGAACGCCTTTTAAGTTTTCGAACTTCATCTTCGTAGATATTTTTATTTAATTGTGATTTTATTTCGTGAACGCTGTTTGATGACGAATCGTCAACATTTTGTCCGGAATGTTTGTAAGATTTCCTGTCTACGAGATATCTCTGGTCCAGAGAGTGATACGTTTTGTCAAAGATTCCACATTTGTTTCCATTGACTACAATTACGTCACTATTGTTTGTGTCGGAAAGATTACAAACATCTTTTTCAAGTAACCAGACGTCAGAAATACCTACAGATGCTAACCGGAAGGAAATACTCTTGACGTCATACTTGTCTAGATTGTTCAAACGTGGCAGAAGTTTAGAGTTTGTATTAGTTAATAATGTCTTATCTTTCACATCGATAACATTGTTGACGTTTGAACGTGTTCCACTGTGAGATGTTACAGCACTAGGAAGAAATGATCCGTGACCATCTGAACACGTTTTGTGTGGACATGTTTCCGACTTCAATTCCTCGTCCTCTTTCGAATGTCCACTAGATATCGGAATGTTGTCATCATTGACAAGGTGTCGTGACTGTACGGAAAGATGTTCTGAAGAACTTGTGAGGTCAGGAATGCTGGAAGAAGCATGAGTTGCTAACGTTGGAGATTTTCGTTTCCAACAGACTGTCGATTCAGGAACATGCTGACTATCAGAGTCTGCAGTTGAAAGTACTCTTTGACTCTCTGCATCATCAATTTCTGCATATTGGCTACTATTATTGTTAACGCCACTATTTTGTATCAACTGTGGTTGAATTTCTGCTGCATTTTGTTGAAGTTTTTTGCATGTATTTTCTTTATCATTTTGTACCAGGGGACAGAACTGAGTATTGGTATTAAGAGAATGATCATTCGTATTGTCTTTATAGTTACACGTGTAGTGTGTATATGTGCGAGCAATTCGTTCTGATGTAAGCCGTAAGTTTGATGTGTATGCTGATGGCGAAATGCTGTGTAGTTCTGGTAATAGTTCATCCTCATTCGGAACATATTTGCAATTCGGAACAATCTCTGGTAAAATTATAGAACAATTATCGATCTCTGAAATATGACAACTCTTAGTCTGTTGTTTTGATTGATTCTGTTCAGACTCTGTAAGACTTTTCAAACAATCTAGTTTTGATTGATCAACATCGATTACTTTTTGAATATTTGTTTGTGACGTAACATTCTGTTGTTTCAATAAACAATGATTGAAAGGTTGCGCGTGATTCACTTTAATATTTAGAGAGGATGGAAGACAGGGCGTTGATTTCTTGAAACCGTTTTCGGTAATACTATTTGGTGCAGAAATAGTTTGGGTATCTGGTCTTGTTACGACCATTTTTCTAGTTATTGGGAGTGTTTTGGAAGCGACTGTTTGTTTTCCGTTGGAATGGGTGAATTCATTTGTTTTATTGACAACATTTCGTAGTTTACTTCCTGTACCGTACGACTGTTTTTGCGCACCAGATAAATCTGCCGGGCAGTTGACTTTGGCAAGTAAGACATTTTGCGCGTCGTGACTACAAGTAGAAAACGATTTGTTGTTAGACAATGTCAATGCCTGGTTGTTGTCAATGTTTACTGTAAGAAGTCTCTGATCACTGTGTTCAACTTCTGGAGATTTCAGTTTGTTATCTTTATTCAGACTTGGTAAATCCTTCTTAAAATCAACATCTGGTGCTGATCGCAGTCTGACGTAAGTGCGAGGCGGTGTAAAGTCACTTTGTTCACTGTAAAAATGTTCCTTCTCAAACAATATAGAATTATCATGAATCGTTTTTGCTTCAACGTTTGATTGCGGTGAAGATTTACGAAGCTGTTCCCACAGGTTAGGGGCCATGTTGGTTTCATCTCTTCTTTTCGTGATAACTACAAATTCAGATTCAATCGACGCCAATGGAGCATGAGACAGTTCTGCTGCTTGTGATGACACCAGACGATTTGAAAACCCAGGTCGAAGTACTTTTGCAGTTTTTGTTTTAGCATAATGAACCACTCGCTGCCGCTCCATGAGAGATCATTTGTTGATACACTTTCTGAAATAGTAAACAACAACAGTTCAAGATAAATTGTTCGTATATCATAAGTCGCCTACCATAGAAAGCCACACAGAAAAAGTATAATGAGTACAAGGCAAGAGGAAGACCACGAAAAAGATGGAGCGACGGCATCAAGAACAGCCTTACGAACATGAATATCAGGGTTTAAAGTGCTTTAAAAAAGCACACACAAGATCACTACGTTTCACCCCAACACTTCCATAAAGAAGTAAATAGTGGAAGAGAAGAAGAAGAAGATATCATAAGTCATTAAACCCTAAGGCTTGCAACGGTAGTAGCTATAAATACACCAACCACCATCACCAAGAGATGAGATTTTGATTCTCTTTGATTCTCTTTGATTCTCTTTGATTCTATTTGATTCTCTTTGATTCTCCGAAAAGGAATAATTCTTATTTTGAGACAATGTTTACTGTTACTACTACACCACGCCCCTGTGTTGCCGGGTCCATGGGAGGGGGAGAATAGTAACATTGCGACCTACAAGGCATGTCGTAAAAGGCGACTGAGGTAAGGGTCTAGGAATGCTACCCTAGTAAATAGAAAGCGTTGCAGAAATTGGATGTGCTGGCCTACTTGTAGACGCATAACTGGCACAACGTACAATCGCTCTTAGGCTCAGATCACATACAGATCACAAAGAGTGGTAACAAGTGGTCGATATGGATCGTTTGAAGAAGAAGAAGAACTACTACACGTCCTAGAACTACATCTACTACTGCTGCTGTTGCTACTTCCTCTAATGATAGTAGATCTACTAGAGCTACTGCTGCTGCTACTACTTCTACTACTGCTATAGCTACTGCTGACTGCTACTACTCTGCTACTATAGCTACTGCTACATCTACCTACTGCTACTTAGCTACTCTGCTACTACTACTTATACTACTACTATAGCTCTGCTACTACACTACTGCTACTATAGCTACTGCTGCTACTACTACTATACTACTGCTACTATGCTACTGCTCGCTACTACTTCTACTGCTACTATAGCTACTGCTGCTACTACTACTCTACTGCTACAACTAGCCTACTGCTGCTACTATGCTACACACTACTCGCTACTATAGCTACTGCTGCTGCTACTACTTCTACTGCTACTATAGTTACTCCTCCTGCTACTACTTCTACTACTACTATAGCTACTGCTGCTACTACTACTTCTACTGCTACTATAGCTACTGCTGCTACTACTACTTCTACTGCTACTATAGCTACTGCTGCTACTACTACACCTACTGCTACTATAGCTACTGCTGCTGCTACTACACCTACTGCTACTATAGCTACTGCTGTTACTACTACTGCTACTATAGCTACTGCTGCTACTACTACTTCTACTGTTACTATAGCTACTTCTGCTGCTACTACTTCTACTGCTACTATAGCAACTGCTGCTACTACTACACCTACTGCTACTATAGCTACTGCTGCTGCTACTACACCTACTGCTACAACAGCCGTTGCTACAACGTCAGATCCTCTTTGATCTGGAAAATTATATAGACTTCGTTCTGGCTACATGGCTGGTGATCTAGCAGGACCACAGACCTCAAGCTCCAGCATGAGCACAGGCAACAAAAATCGACTATATCTGGATTTTACACCTGTCTATGGTGTACGAATTTCAGCTCATTGCCTTTCCTATCAAAACTTCCCCTTGTCTAGACAAACAGTACGTCATTATTCCCATCTTACCCCAAGTTCTCCTTGTCTAGACAAACATTACATCATTATTCCCATCTTACCCATAGTTTCCCTGTCTAGACAAAACATTACGTTTTCATTATCCAAAAATCTAAAATCAATGTAAAAAAACAACAACAGAAATGAAAATGTTATGTGAATAGTTGGATTAACGTTCAATACACAGACACACGCTCACACACACATACGCACACACACACACAGGCACAAAGTGTGTGACATTGCACAATGACTTAATCCTTTGCTGCAGGGTAAAATGACATTCGCAAGGTAATCAGACTTTTAGGATCTGTCAGATGTCTTAGATGTCTGTATTACAATCTCAGTTTCTTACAACGTATATCATCTGTTGGTCTTCTTTTTGTCTTTTTCCTTCTTTATTGTTCTTCTTCTTTTCTCTTCTTTTCTTTTTCTTCTTCTTTTGTATTCAGGTTTAATAGTGTTAATTTATCAGATATCCGAGATCTAATCCATGTTTAAATCGCCCTTGTGTTGTCGGCGAGCCGGCAAGAGGAGCAAAGAATAGTAACACTGCGACCTACAATACATGTCGTAAATACGGTGGGGTTTGGCGTAGGGTTGGCTACCCTAAACAGTAGAAAATTTTAGCCACAAAATCCCACCAACCATGAACAAGTCAAAAAAATAAAAATTGCTGTTCCAACCAAGATGAAAGAAAACTCTTCTAGAAGAGGTATGACGAGAGGCAAAGAAAGCCACAAAGAATCTGCACTGCAGATTGAGGCCTAGAAATACACGGAGAAATAATTTGGAAGCAGAGATTAACAATACACAGACGATCTGGAGGGAGCTGCACAAGTTGGTTAAGGTTCTACGAGCCAGTCGGGGTTAAAAAGGCACGGGAGAGCAAGAATCCATGTTTCAAGTGGGAAAGAAAGTATTAGTGATATTTAGAAGGCGATTGAGCAAAAACAGGTATATACAGTATTACATAAGAAGGGAAAAATTAATTATAAAATATGAAAAAACAACACTCAACGTTTCGGTGCTTAGACCTTTATCAAGAACAAAAAACTTACACAAAAACTTAATTAACTAAAACATAATACTAACAAATGATGTGAATCGTGTACAATAAATAACAAGAGAATTCAGTGGCGTCTCGTCATTAAGGTCCAGAGGGCCGGCCCACCAACAATAATGCGTAACGTGTATTTATTATTAAATAAGATAAAATATAAGCTAACCCAAAGCCATGATTTTCTCGAAAATTTGTGTCTGGCCCAACCAACAAAAACGATCAAGGGCCGCCACTGAGAAAATTTAATTATTGAAGGCTACAGAGATGTGGTTTTATAGAAGAATGATGAGAATATCAAGGACATGAACGATCATCAGATACCTCTCTATCTAGCTCATGTTCTGAATAAAGTCACAGGTTAACTAATAAATGCCCATATATAGTTTACTTTATGATATTCAAGATTACACCATTTAACAACATGTGTTGCACACATGCAGGGGCGGCTCGTCATTAAGGGACAGTGGGGTCCGGCCCCACCAAAACCTAAAGGAAATAACTTCCGGAATAGACAAATAATAGTAAATACTTTAAAAAACATGTTTTTTCCGAAATTTTGTGTCTGGCCCCACTAAGAAAAATGACCACGAGCCGCCACTGCACACATGTACTACAGTGCTACATATAACCAATACTGGCATATGGATGTGAGTCACGGACAATGAACACACAGATCGAAAAATCTCGGCTAGTCACATAAATGTGGTTTTATAGAAGAATGATGAGAATCCCATGGACTGCTAAAATGATTAATGTTGAGGTGTTGAATGAGATCAAGACACAGAGAAAGCTTATCATCAATATAAGAAAGAGGCAGTCATCATTTTTCGGGCATGTGATGAGGAGGGAGGTTTAGAACACATTGTGACAACTGGTAAAATCGAGGGTTGACGAGACAGAGGAAGACGGAGGGAGAAAATTGTGGATGGCCTGACTACATGGCACGGTAGAGCGAGACATCTGAGATGATAGCAAACACCAGAGACAGACTGTCGTTACTGCCTGGAGTACCGATATTTAAGGCGGTGTAGGACATGTGGGACGTGATGAAATTAGTGGCCGCATGGCTAGTGCAGTCGCCACGAAGCTGTTAAGGTTAGGATTTTTCATTATGTTCACAACAGAAAAATCGCGTACCGTGAGTTGAACACATGTTCGCTGGAGCCACGATCTATTTGCCTGTGCTCGAATGTAAAAACATTTGCTGTACTGTGATTGAACATTCTCCGTATGGGAGCCACAATCTAAGCCATTTGGTCGTGTGCTTTCGTATGTAAAAAACATTTGCCGAGTGAAAGAGTTAAGCACCGTTATAAAACATGTTACAAATTGGTTCAAGGTTACACCAGCCACGGATGTGTTAGTGTTAATGCAGGTGCTAAACAATATGTTTACAGTCTTCAGTAACATATACAATATGACATATATATATCGTCACACTTGATCGGAAAGCGCTATAGATGAGTAATTGTAGCAGGGGCGGCTCGTCATTAAGGGCCATTGGGGCCTGGCCCCACCAATAATCGAAAGGGGGAAACTTACAGGAATAGACAAATAGTAGTAAATACTCAAAAAACCTTGATTTTTCCGAAAATTTGTGTCTGGCCCCACCAAGAAAAATAACTACGAGCCGACACTGAATTGTAGTATTAGTAATGTAAGTACATGTAGTAGGTTAAATAGTAGTTATAGTAGATAGAGTAATTTTTAGGCCAAATACAATAGCAAATTAAGAGCTTTTAAAACTAATACACTGTGCATCAATGGAGATTATCGTTACGAGAAGAAGATGGAGGTAGATTAGGCATTATATTATATAATAATAATAATTTCTCTCTTACCATTAAACGTTACATAGGGCCTGCAATCAATTTTTCCATACCGCTCTATCCTGGGCAACTTGCTCAATCGCCTTCATGAAACTGAGACCGATATTTCTTGTATCTCTCGGCAAAGTTATTGTAGCATATGCCAGTAGGGATATTGGTTAGGAAAGCTCTAAGATGGATAATCTTAGATGGGAAAGCTCTAAGATGGATAACAGATGGGAAAACGCTCTAAAGGAAATTAAAGATGGGAAAGTTAAAGATGGATGATCAATATGTTGTGGTAGAAGTCAGACTGGATAAGATTCTGAGGAATAGCTCGGAAGTGGTTCTTAGATGGGAAAGCTCTAAGATGGATCATCTTATATGGGAAAGCTCTAAGATGGATAGCAGATGGGAAAAAAAACCTGGACGTCTAAAGGAAATATAAAGAAGAATTGAGGAAATAAAGTTGAAAGATGACCTGACGTGGATAACAAGTGATGTCTGTGGCTTAGGGGATAGTGACTCGGTCTATTAACCCGATGTTCTGAGTTCGAATCACGCTGCGGACAATTTGGTGCAAATTGTTTCGATGGATTTTTACAAAGGAGATGGCACCACCCGTTCAGAAAGCAATGGGCAAACTACTGAACGTAATAATGCCTAGAAAATCACAAACAGCGTTAATAAGTTGGGGTTGATGCGCAAAGTCCTGTCAAGGATATGAAATTCAAGTAAGTACTAGAAAAGTAACAGAAAGGTAACCATGGAGATCTGTTGTGGAAGCTGTATGTATCATAAGGGACACCAAGATGATATATATATATTGGGAGACTTTGTGGCTAAGTGGTTAAGCCCTTTGGCTTGTGAGTCGAAGATCGTGGGTTCGAATCTGGACAGCGCCGGTCTGTTCACGAGTGCAGTTTTTTTTCAGAGACCACTAAGATTGTTACTGGAGCTACGGAGTTCGTGCTTTGTGCAATACTCTCGGCAGGCGGCGTGCCATTTCTGCGGAGAGGACTGAGCCATATTGGGTAAAACCCGGTGCAATGAAGTCAATCCTTCGGCTTTAAAACCCTTTATATATATATACATCGCCAGAGTGGTTACGGGGGTCCAAATTTGGGTGTAAAGAATACAACCACTGTTACCTGCCACGCATGTCGTAAGAGGCGACTAAGGAGATTTGGCTGAAATCGGATGCATGTGTCCGCTAGGGAATACTAACCCGAAACAAATCCTTGCAGAAAACGGATGCACTAGGCCGTAAGGCGCAAGCATGGTGCAACAACCCTCACAATGTGGAATGGGATAACGGATTCTACGGTCGCCAATCTGCCTCGGAGATTTAGCCATGCAATAAGAATGTCAGACCTACCATCACGGGTGGCCAAAACGTACTGCGGAAGAGGTCGGCACAAACGGGGAAGCAGAATTCATAGGAATTATATCCTACAGAACTGCCTCCAGTATGCAGACTTGAGAAGAAAGAAATGGCTCACTTAAACCAGCATCCAAGACAAACTGTATGGCGTGGCTGATAATCCTGAGGCAGACGGCTGCCTTTATTAGAGAATCCGAAATCCCAATCTAGTGAGAACGCAGAAGACAAACTGTATGGCGTGGCCGATAATCTGAGGCAGACGGCTGCCTTTATTAGAGAATCCGAAATCCCAAGCTAGTGACAACGCAGAAGATATATATATAGAAAGAGAGAAATAAAATAGTAGTAGTAATATATGTTATGTTAGCAAGAATTGGAATAGTAGGTGTACTACTAATAGTACTAGCAATAGTAGAGGTATAATTATTAGTAGTGGTAGTGGTAGTAGTAGTGGTGGTAGTCAGGGCGGCTCGACATAAGGGTCAGTGGGGCGGACCCCACCAAAAATAATGTGTAACGTGAATTTATTAGTTAATAAATTAAAATATAACCTAACCCAAAACCATGATTTTCCCTGAAAATTTGAGTCTGGCCCCACCAACATAAAGGATCACGAGCCGCCACTGGTGGTAGTGGTAGTAGTAGTAATAGTAGTGGAAGTGGTAGTAGTAGCATTGGTAATAAAACTGATAGTAATATTACTAGTATTACTTGTAGGGACAGTAGTAGCGGTAGTAGTAGTAGTAGCAATAGTAGCAGTAGCTGTAATAGTAAGTCACAAAAATAATAATTAAATATGGATAGCAGTAGTAGCAGTACTGATAGAAGTAATTAATAATAGCAGCAATGGTAGCAGTAATAGTAACAACAGTAGTAACAGTAATAGTAGCAGCAGTAACAGTAACAAAACAGTTACAGCAATATTAACAGACTGCTTCTTCTTCAAACGCTCCATATCGACCACTTGTTAACCACTCTGTGTGATTTGTACCGGATAGTGTTAAGATTGTCCTAATAACGATTGTGCGTTGTACCAGTTATGTACCAACAAGTAGGTCACCACATCCAATTTCTGCGATTCTTTTTATTTACTAGGTTAGCTTTCCTAGGTCCTACATCAGTCGCCTCTTACGACATGCCTTGTAGGGTTTCAGTGGTACTATTCTTTGCTTCCCTTGCAGGCCCCGGCACCACACGGCGTTAATATATTAACAGTAATTTTAGCAGTAATATTAACAGTAATTTTAGCAGCAATATTAACAGAATTAGCAGTAATATTAACAGTAAATGTAGCAGCAATATTAACAGTAATTTTAGCAGTAATATTAGCAGTAAATTGTAGCAGCAATATTACAGTAATGTACAGTAATATTACAGTAATTGTAGCAGCAATATTAGCAGTAATATTACAATAATTTTAGCAGTAATTTAGTTTAGTAATATTAACAGTAATGGGCAACAACCCGGTAGCAGTGTGACGACAAAAGAAGAAGAAGATTAAAGAATACAAATTAGCATAATTTAGCAGTAATATTACAGTAATTATAGTAATATTAACAGTAATTGTATCAGCAAAAATTAACAGTAATTGTATCAGCAAAAATTAACAGTAATTGTATCAGAAATTAACATAATTGTATCAGCAAAAATTAACAGTAATTGTATCAGCCCAAAAATTAATCAGTAATTGTATCAGCAAAAATTAACAGTAATTGTATCAGCAAAAATTAACAGTAATTGTATCAGCAAAAATTAACAGTAATTGTATCAGCAAAAACTAACAATATAACAAATAGGGAAATGATAGTAACAGTAAGAGATATAACACTAATGTAACACAATAATAATAAAACAATAAATATAACAAAAACACTGAACATTCATGACGACAATAATCAGATCAATATAAATACACTTAACAATCGCCCCTGTGGTGCTGGGACCCGCAAGGGAAGCAAAGAAAAGCACCATTGCGATCTACAAGGCATGTCGTAAAAAGCGACTGATCTAGGACCTAGGGAAGCTACCCTAGTAAATAAAACGCATCGCATAAATCGGATGTGCTGGCCTACTTATAGCCGCATAACTGGCACAACGTACAATCCTCTTAGCTTAGATTACATACAAATCACACAGAGTGATTAATATGTGGTGGATATTGAACGTTGGAAGAAGAACAAGAACACTTAACAAAAACAGTAATAATAATAGTATTAATAAGGTTTTAAATCAGGTCTGCACACAAAGAAACCTTATCAAAAGAATAAGAATCTGACAATCAAGGTTCTTTGGGCATATAATGCGAAGAGAAGGTTTAGAACATTTGGTGACTACAGGTAAAATTCAGGGAAGGAGAAATCGTGGAAGACAGATGGAGAAGATGTTGGATGGCCTGACATCATGGTTCGACAAAATATCGACGTCAGAACTGATTACATGCACCAAGAAAAGAGAGTGGTGGAGAGACATGATCGCCTACGCCGGCAGGCACGGCACTTGATTGATTGATTAATAAAACAAATAAGAGAGAAAGTGGGGCGGCAGTAAAGTCAGCAACTTTCTTGGTCAATGACAGAAGAAATATGAACAATAACGCTATAGAATATGCCTTAAGTTATTCAACCTACATGACTATGATGCCTGGATCGATTTGTTGTGCCTAGTCTTGCGCTGAACGTGCAACGTAAAATGGACTTGAAAGTTATAAATGAAGATAAAATAATCGATACTCATGGTTCTATACGCATGTGAGGATTTCAAATCAATTTTGTGTTCAAGTTAGTCGTCTGAGTCACACAGTTTCAATGGCGTTTGTCATGCAGAAGGTATTCGTATGATGAGATCAAGAATTCCCTTGCTAAGTTTAGAGTGGGAAATTCATGTTACGTCGGCTCTACTGCTATCGTGATTAGATACTCACAATCAAGCCTTAAACTAGGGCCTAGTTTGTAACAATATAAAGAGAAGAATGAACAAGTTCGCCAACTGTTGTTTGTTCAGCTTAGTCAGCTAGATAGCTTGCTCTACTTTTTAAAACAAATTATTGTTTTATCATTAAGATTGCCCTTCTTCCCAGCGTGTTCGTAGCGCGTTGGACTACGAGTGACTATCCTTCTGTGTGTGCGGGTTCAATTCCGCGGGATGGCAGAAAAAATCACAGATTCCCCAGATTTACGGTGTTCGTGGCACCGAACCGAAGGGCTACGATGTCCATGGCACCGAGCCGAAGAGCTGAAAAGCTCAAGATCTTCTGGATCGGAAAAAAAAAAATCATTAAGATTTGAGAATAATTGTACAAATAGCGGAACAAATAAAAAGAAAGTACTAGACTAGGCGATGGGTGTCGTAAGAAATGATGGTGTCCGGTTCGAATCCTGTGTTTGTCTATTTGTTTTTTCGGAAGCTCTTAACCCTTTCGCTGCCACATACTTTTTGAGGGCTGAGCTAAAAATAGCTGCTCTTTGTTTCTAGGTCACAAAAGTGAATGTACGCTTATAGCAGTGACAGTAGCAATGTATAACGTGTTAACACAACTTTAGCCCACAGAGGAGAGATAATAACAGACGTGCTAATGCGTCTTTAGAAGTGATTGGGCAAAACGTATATATACGTCTTTAGCAGCTAAAGAGTTAATACTTGTACATTGTTTATTTGTTGATCATAATCTTTGTTTCCGTTGCTTCCTCTGGGGTTATTGCAAAAACCTCCTTGTTCTCAAAAACAAAATACTGTAGTTTTACAAAATACAAAAACAATGACAATATACAGCAACGTTTCGACAAAAAGGTTTTTTATCAAGCAAAGAATACAACAGAAGTGAAGAAATTTACTTCTTACACGGTACACTACATTTCTTCCCTTGCTACATAGTTTTACTACATTCTTCCCTTGCTACATAGTTTTACTTCAGTCTTCCCTTGTTACATAGTTTTACTACAGTCTTCCCTTGCTACATAGTTTTACTACAGTCTTCCCTTGCTACATAGTTTTACTACAGTCTTCCATTGCTACATAGTTTTACTTCAGTCTTCCCTTGTTACATAGTTTTACTACAGTCTTCCCTTGCTACATAGTTTTACTACAGTCTTCCCTTGCTACATAGTTTTACTACAGTCTTCCCTTGCTACATAGTTTTACTACAGTATAAGGGTTTTAAAGCCGAAGGATTGACTTCATTGCACCGGGTTTTACCCCATTAGGCTCGGTCCCTTTCCGCAGAAATGGCACGCTACCTGCCGGGGTATTGCACAAAGCACGAACTCCGTAGCTCCAGAAACAATCCTAGGGTCTCTGGAAGAACTGCACTCGTGAAGAGAATGGCGCTGTCCGGATTCGAACCAACGACCTTCGACTCACAAGTCAAAGGGCTTAACCACTTAGCCACAGAGACCCCCGTTACTACAGTATTCTCTTATATATGAATAATTTAACAGAGAAACTAAACATAGAAGACATTCTGAATAGTTATCAAATAAAAGTGTTACATGGAAATGGATACATAACGAGGCTCTCCGTGGCGTAGAGGCTAAGTGCTTGCCTATCGTTCCACATGCACTCGGTTCGCTTCCTCGTGCAGCCATTGGGATATTTTTTCAGATATCAATGATCTCAGTGTAGGTGAGATCGAGTTCCTAGTCCTATCGGAGACAGACGATAAAACTATCTTTACGTGTTGTTCCCGTGTTGAGGTTGAACATGTAAAAGAACCCTTGGCAATTCAATAATAGAGAAGATCATGCTGGCTATCACCAATCTCACTCACCATTCAGGCGAGTCTTACTCTAACCTCAGAGGTACTCGTAATTTAGATCTCTAAGTAACTGATAAGAATCTACTGTAGTCCAACAGCGTACCGTGCGCATTAGTAGTTGTGTTGTTGTTGACTAAGGTTGGCTCGAACTCTAAAATGTTCACAACACATGGCCACTAGCTGTGAGAGTTATAGACGTAGCTATCGGTGATCTTAGTATTATCACTACATGTCTGAGTTGTCCACCTAATCTTCGTTGTCAACAGTACATCATCTCTTTATAGTATCTTTCAACTAGTACATCATCTCTTTATAGTATCTTTCAACTAGTACATCATCTCTCTATAGTATCTTTCAACCAGTGTATCATCTCTCTATAGTATCTTTCAACTAGTGTATCATCCCCGTATAGTATCTTTCAACTAGTACATCATCTCTCTATAGTATCTTTCAACTAGTACATCATCTCTCTATAGTATCTTTCAACTAGTGCATCATCTCTCTATAGTATCTTTCAACTAGTACATCATCTCTCTATAGTATCTTTCAACTAGTACATCATCTCTCTATAGTATCTTTCAACCAGTACATCATCTCTCTATAGTATCTTTCAACCAGTACATCATCTCTCTATAGTATCTTTCAACTAGTACATCATCTCTCTATAGTATCTTTCAACTAGTGCATCATCTCTCTATAGTATCTTTCAACTAGTACATCATCTCTCTATAGTATCTTTCAACTAGTACATCATCTCTCTATAGTATCTTTCAACTAGTGCATCATCTCTCTATAGTATCTTTCAACTAGTACATCATCTCTCTATAGTATCTTTCAACCAGTACATCATCTCTCTATAGTATCTTTCAACTAGTACATCATCTCTCTATAGTATCTTTCAACTAGTACATCATCTCTCTATAGTATCTTTCAACTAGTACATCATCTCTCTATAGTATCTTTCAACTAGTACATCATCTCTCTATAGTATCTTTCAACTAGTACATCATCTCTCTATAGTATCTTTCAACTAGTACATCATCTCTTTATAGTATCTTTCAACTAGTACATCATCTCTCTATAGTATCTTTCAACTAATACATCATCTCTCTATAGTATCTTTCAACTAGTACATCATCTCTTTATAGTATCTTTCAACTAGTACATCATCTCTCTATAGTATCGTTCAACTAGTGTATCATCTCTCTATAGTATCTTTCAACTAGTACATCATCTCTCTATAGTATCTTTCAACTAGTGTATCATCTCTCTATAGTATCTTTCAACTAGTACATCATCTCTCTATAGTATCTTTCAACTAGTGTATCATCTCTCTATAGTATCTTTCAACTAGTGTATCATCTCTCTATAGTATCTTTCAACTAGTGTATCATCTCTCTATAGTATCTTTCAACTAGTACATCATCTCTCTATAGTATCTTTCAACTAGTACATCATCTCTCTATAGTATCTTTCAACTAGTACATCATCTCTCTATAGTATCTTTCAACTAGTACATCATCTCTCTATAGTATCTTTCAACTAGTACATCATCTCTCTATAGTATCTTTCAACTAGTACATCATCTCTCTATAGTATCTTTCAACTAGTACATCATCTCTCTATAGTATCTTTCAACTAGTACATCATCTCCAGTTCTCGAAATCTCTTCAAAAGCAAATGCTGTCCACGTAAAAGGTGGACTTAAGAGATGACATTGATGACCAAAAAACACTGTTTATGAATCATAAAACAAAACCCGTTCTAGAAATCCCTTCTTATCCTGACGCTGTAATGCAACACATGATGAAAAGAAGAAAGAAGAAATATCTTTAAATATCTAAGTTGTCTGACTTAATCTTCCATGTTAACAGTACATCCCATTCCTATATTATCCCTACATGTCTGTGTTGTCTTCCCTATTCTTCCATGTAAGCAGTACATCCTCTTTCTATATTATCCTTACATGTTTACCTTGACGCTCGAGTGGTTTCAGGGGCCCAAAT
Source organism: Arion vulgaris (assembly GCA_020796225.1). NCBI lineage: Eukaryota > Metazoa > Mollusca > Gastropoda > Stylommatophora > Arionidae > Arion > Arion vulgaris. Next base: position 35,099,452 of record CM036769.1, on the reverse strand, counting down.
TTGGGGTGTAAAGAATAGCTAAACACGTAAAAACAAAGTACTATAGTTTTACAAAATATAGAAACAGTGACGATAAACAGCAACGTTTCGACCAAAATTAACGTGTAAAGAATAGAACCATTGTTACCTGCCACGCATGTCGTAAGAAGCGAATAAGGAGGTTTAGCTGAAATCGGATGCATGTGTCCTAAACGTGTAGAAGTCTATGCGTTTAGGGGCCTACTAAACCAATGTGCAACGTATACACGTTCTTGGCAAAGATAAAATATCCCAAAGAGTGATTAAAATTGGTTTTAAAGAACGAACTCAAAGAAGAAGAAGAAGAAGAAGATGTCTACATTGTCTCCCCTATTCTTCCATGTTAACAGTGCATACCCGCTCTATATTATCCTTACATGTCTATGTTGTATACCATAATCGTCCATGTTAACAGTGCATCCCCTCCCTACATTATCCGTACATGTCTACCTTGTCTCCCCTAGTGTTCCATGTTAACAGTACATCCCCTCCCTATATTATCCTTACATGTCTACCTTGTCTCTCCTAGTGTTCCATGTTAACAGTGCATCCCCTCCCTATATTATCCTTACAGGTCTACCTTGTCTCCCCTAGTGTTCCATGTTAACAGTACATCCCCTCCCTATATTATCCTTACATGTCTACCTTGTCTCTCCTAGTGTTCCATGTTAACAGTACATCCCCTCCCTATATTATCCTTACATGTCTACCTTGTCTCTCCTAGTGTTCCATGTTAACAGTACATCCCCTCCCTATATTATCCTTACATGTCTACCTTGTCTCCCCTAGTGTTCCATGTTAACAGTACATCCCCTCCCTATATTATCCTTACAGGTCTACCTTGTCTCCCCTAGTGTTCCATGTTAACAGTGCATCCCCTCCCTATATTATCCTTACAGGTCTACCTTGTCTCCCCTAGTGTTCCATGTTAACAGTACATCCCCTCCCTACATTATCCTTACATGTCTACCTTGTACTTCCTCTAGTCTTCCATATAAACAGTACATTCGTTATCGAGATATTCTAATGAGGAGAACAACAATAACAAAGTAATCAATAAACAAACGTTATATAACAAAATCCAAAAATATACATTTAGTTTTGCAAAGTCGAAACACGTTAAAACACGTTTCGACCAAACAGCCTTCATCAATCAAAGGATAGAAACAAACTTTTTTTGCTACAAATTTTCAGGACAATCTAAACTTAAAACAGGATATATTTCTCGTCTATTAAGTTATACGCTGTACTTTTTCCTTCTTTACATTATACAAGCAGAAGAAGTCGGTAAATGCGTTTCAAGTGCTCAAGTCCAATCCTGGCCAAAGACATGCACAAATGGGCTGTCAAAAATCGATAAATACAGGAAGACATTTGACAGGATTGATATTTTGCGAGACAGAAGAAAGTTTTAATAAAAGTGTGCTCTTTTTTTTGTGACAATAATGTTTTAATTATATGGGCTGCTGTTGTTGTTGTTTCCAACTCAAAACATACACGAGCGTTCGCTGTTTTTCTGTGTATCATCATCATTACCAACAGGTGCCGTGCCGGTTTGCGAAGGCGATCATGCATCTCCACAAATCTCTGTCTCTGGTCTCTATCATCTCAGATGTTGACGCTCTTCCGTGCCATGAAGTCAGGCTATCTAAAATTGTCTCTCTCTGTCTTCTCCCGTCTCGTCTCTACTCGATGTTACCAGTTGTTACAATGTGTTTTAAACCTCCCCTCGGATTAAGCAGAGTAATGCCACTGGTCAAAACAAGAACAACACACTAAAGATCATGCAATGGAATGCAGAAGGCGTTGCCAGAAAGAAACTTGAACTGCAAAAATTCCTACATGAACAACAGATCGACATCATATGCATACAGGAAACACATCTAAATAAAAACTGCCGCTTCTACATTAGAGGCTATGAGACATACAGACTGGATAGAGACGGACACAAGGAAGGCATCATCACACTAGTCAAAAACAACATCGCAGCCTCAGAAACCTCCAGAAGTACAGGTGAAGCCGAACACCTAACAGTCAAAATACATGTCCTCCCAGAACCAATACATGTTACAAACTACTACTGCCCAAACAATAAGAAATTAGAACTAGAGAGCATACATACAGCTGAGAAGAACCAAATAATCCTAGGCGACTTTACGCCACTCCCCAGCTGGGGATATGCTACTATGGACTCAAGAGGAGATGAAGTAGAGGAATGGATGATGGAAAACCTACTCATACTCATAAACAAACCTGATTCAGAGCCAACTTTCTACTCAAGAGTATGGAGAACACAAAGCACACCCGATCTGGCAATAGCCACAGAAGACATCCAGAGACGTGCAGAAAGAGAGGTGATGAAACAACTAGGAGGAAGCGACCACAAACCAATCATTATTACTGTAGGAAAGCTCAAGTCACCAGAAAACAGGAAAAAAATAGCCAGCTGGAACTACAAAAAGGCAAACTGGAACCTGTACAGAAACCTAACTGAAGGTAAACTGACAGAAACCCACACAACAAACAACATCCAGAAAAACATTACAACTCTCACAAGCATCATACTAAAAGCAGCACAAAAATCAATCCCCAGAGGAAGAAGAAAACACTACGAACCCTTCTGGACCAACGAACTACAACAATCACATGAAAAAGAAACAGCAGCACGAACAAAAATGGAACAAGACCCATCTGACACAAATGTCACAGAACACAACAAACACCAAAGCCATATACAGAAAAGAAAAACTCACATGCATTAGAAAAAGTTGGCAGGAAAAAACAGCAACACTAAACATGGAAAAGACAGCACAAAACTATGGCAGCTTGTAAAGAGCCTAAATGAAGAAAACACCACCAGCCATGCCTGCACAGTCATAGAAGATGGAGGAAAACCTACACGGGCAAAATAGCTGCAAACATTCTTGCGGATGGCTTTGCAAAAGAAAGCAACATACATATTTCCAAAATCAAAGTCAGGGAAACAAAAAAAGAACTAAAAAAATAAACAAACAACTTGCAGACAAACAAGACACAATGAACAAACCTTTTTCTCTCAAAGAACTGGACAGCGCAATAAAAAAAACTAAAGAAAAAAAAGGCACCAGGACCAGATGGGATGACAAACGAAATGATAATAAACCTAGGAACAGGTGGCAGACAACACCTCCTGGACCTGTTAAACCAATCTTGGATGCAAGGAGTATATCCAAAGGAATGGAAGGAGGCGGAAATAATCCCTATAGTAAAAAAAGGCAAGCCAAGGAAAACAAAAAGCTACCGTCCCATAAGCCTCCTCAGCTGCCTTGGGAAAACAATGGAGCAGCTCGTAAACAACAGGCTGCTTAACTTTCTAGAGGAAAAGAAAATACTAGATGACTGCCAATCAGGTTTCAGAAAACACAGAAGCACAGATGACCAAACCACCTATCTTGCCCAAGAAATTGAAGATGCCTTCCAGAACAAACACAAGCTGCTGGCCACCTTCTTCGACCTGACTAAAGCCTTCGACAAAGTCTGGACAAAAGGACTCCTGCTAAAACTAGCACAAAGCGGGATCAAAGGTCACATGTACACATGGATCAGAGATTTCCTACATAGACGATGTGCAAGAGTCAAACTGGAAGGACACAGAAGCAAGCTGGTCAGACTAGAAGATGGGGTTCCACAGGGAAGTGCAATATCTCCTACACTCTTCATCCTCTTTATCAATGATCTCCCCAAACAATTTACATCTAACATTCACAAGGCACTCCATGCAGACGACTTGGCCATATGGACCCAAACAGAATACATAGGAACTGCCAAGATCAGAATGCAGGAGCCATAAATGCAGTAAAGAAATGGGCAGACACTTGGGGGTCACAATAAACCAAAACAAGACAGTGTCAACACTGTTCTCACTCTCTACAAAACCTGAACAAGTCGACTTATACCTGGACAACAAACCACTACCAAAGGAGGACAATCCTACCTATCTAGGAATAAAATTCGACAAAAGACTCACATGGGGTCCCCACATAGAAGAAACACAAAGGAAAGCCACAATAAGATTAAGACTCATGAAAAAACTAGCAGGAACCCACTGGGGCGCAGATGCAAACACTACACGCCAAATATACACAGGATATGTACGTCCAAAACTGGAGTATGGCACAGGAGCCTACACAACCACAGCACAAGCAAATCTACACAAGCTAGATAAAATACAGAACACAGGCCTCAGAATCATCACCGGAGGTCTAGAAGTACACACATCAAAGATCTAGAAGCAACTGCTGGCATTGAGAGCCTGGGACGACGCAGGGAACAAAAATACTCACACTATCAGAAAAGTTCAAACGCACAGAAAATAACCCCATGCACCAAACAATCAACGAACCAACCAAAACCGCATAAAAAGACACAGCTTCCATCACTTGTCAAAATCACTCTCTGCAAAAACATGGACATCCTCTCAAAAGACCCAGCAACCTGGGAAATGATAGTACCATTCAACAACACAGACCTACAGCCCAACTTCACAGTGATAACAACAATTCCAAATGTAGACAAAAAGGGTGAAGAAACAGGTCCCATCTTGAGAACAAAGACACTAGAACACATTGACACCTCATACCCCCATCCCGAGTGGACCCATATATACACAGACGGATCATCAGACACGACAGCGAGGAAAGGAGGGCCGGAACCATCATCATACTCCAAGATGGCACTACACTAACAAATTCAAGTGCCACTGGAGAACTATCAACAAATTTTAGAGCCGAACAACAGGCAATTGTGGATGCCTCAAAAATACTGCAGAAAAGAAACATCCAAAACAACAAACTTGTCTTCCTTTGCGACTGCTTGTCAGTCCTGCAGGCACACAAAGGAACCACAAGATAACATGGAAAGAGAGCTAACACTACAGCTAAACAAGCTCTCAGAACACAACAAAATTATTATTCTCCAGTGGATACCAGCCCACTGTGGCGTTCCAGGAAATGAGAGAGCAGACATGCTGACTAAGGAGGGAACAAAACTTACACAACAGAAACACCCAGTATCACTACCAGAAATCAAGACACATATCAAAAGAAAGTACAAAAAGGTATGGAGGCAACAAACCCACAGCAAACACCCACAAGATCCCATCAGCAGACTAAACAGAAAACAGCACACAACAATCTTTCGCCTAAGAACAGGTCACTGCAGGCTCAACCGCCACATGCACAGAATAAAGCCTGCTCAGACTGCAGTGTGCATGCCAGACAGAAACACAGACTCCAGAGCACATCCTGCAGTCATGTCCATCATACATACACCAACGAAATGAAACATGGCCTCATGAACAAAGCATACAGACCAAGCTATGGGGAACTCTCGAAGAACTCCAACTGACATGCAGCTTCATAGAGGCAACCCATCTCATGATTTAGACGAGCATACGAAACCGAACGCAAAGAAGAAGAAACCTCCCTCCTCATCACATGCCTGAAAAATTATGACTTTCTCTTTCTTATATTGATAATTAGCTTTCTCTGTGTCTTGACCTCATTCAACACCTCCACATTAGTCAATTTAGCAGTCCATGGGATTCTCATCTTTCTTCTGTAAAACCACATTTCTGTGGCCTCCAGAGATTTTTCGATCTGTTTGTTTACTTTCCATGACTCGCATCCGTATGTCAGTATTGGTTCTATGTAGCACTGAATAACTCTCATTCTGATCTCAATTGACAATGACTTGTTGCATATAATGCTTCTCATTTTCTGAAACGTTGCTTTCGCTTGCCCTATTCTGCTCTTTATTTCTGCATCTGCCATCTGATGTTACCAGGACTCCGAGGTATTTAAATTCAGTACTTTTCTTAGCTTAGTCCCATTTACTGTGTTGGTGCATTTTGTTGAGTCTTCTTTTGATATGATCATCTTCTTCTTCCTTGCATTCGTTCTTTACGACCAATTTTAATCACTCTTTGTGATATGTTTGATCTTTGCCAAGAACGTGTATACGTTGCACATTGGTTTGGTAGGCCCCTAAACACATAGACTTCTACACGTTTAGGAAACATGCATCCGATTTCAGCCAAACCTCTTAGTCGCCTCTTACGACATGCGTGACATGTAGCAGTGGTTCTATTCTTTACACCCTAAATTTGGGCCCGGTAACCACTTGGGCGTATATGATCGTAACTTCTGTCTTCTTAATATTCAAACTGAGTCCTTTGTTGTTCCTATGTATATATTAGTATATTTAAAAAAACATTTTTTACGATCCAGACGCACTTGAGCTTTCAGCTCTTCGTCTAGGTGCCATGGACATCGTAACCCTTCGATTCGGTGCCACGAACACCGTAAATCTGGGAATCTGTGGCTTTTTCTGCCATCCCGCGGAATTGAACCCGCACACACAGAGGATAGTCACCTGTAGTCCAACGCGCTACGAACACGCTGGGCAGACGGGCATATTAGTACTCGTATATTCTGGAATACAATAATATGTCAGTATTTTTCATTGATGACTATCCGCTCACGATGGAGGATGTGATCAACATCACTCTGACTATCTCTACTTTCCAGTGCTTTTCTAGTACTCAACTGAGGCTGGGTCTACCTGAGAGCTATTATGATCGGAAAAATATTTCACTCCCACTGTGTGATTGAACCCGGACAACACATCTAAGAAGCGAGTGTACTAAGCACTAAGCTATCGCCGCTTTAATTTTCCTATATAGGGCTGGAAAATAGGAGTTTGATTTCTCTAGAGTTTTATTGTATGCATAGAAGATCCATAACATCTCGTTGAAGTGTGAATACTGTGTAATTGTGACGGTTCCAACTAGGATGGGGCATGTGGGCCGTCTCTACATTACTAATTGTTTCCTACGACAGGTCACAATCTTTCAACTCTCTCCAATCTGCTTCTCTATGTTTTCTTTGAGCGTTCATATCCCTTTTCCCATATGTTGTCCATTGTAAATCTTTCAGATCCAATGCATATATATATACATTCAGTGGCGGCTCGTGATCAGTTTTGTAGGTGGGGTCAGACAGAAATTTTCGGAAAATCATGGTTTCGGTTAGGATATATTTTAATGTATAAAATAATAAATACACGTCACACTTATTTTTGGTGTGGCCCTGGCCCCACTGTCCCTTAATGACGAGCCGCCACTGTGATATATATATATATATATATATATATATATATATATATATATATATATATATATATATATATATATATATACAGTGGCGGCTCGTGATCAGTTTTGTTGGTGGGGCCAGACAGAAATTTTCGGAAAAATCATAGTTTCGGTTAGGATATATTTTAATGTATAAAATAATAAATACACGTCACACCTTATTTTTATGTGGACCGGCCCCACTGGCTCTTAATGACGAGCCGCCACTGTATATATATATATATTAGATGCTATATATTAATGTGATACCTACTACTGCAAACAACTTAAACACGAAATCTTAGTGATAAAAAGGCTGGTGTCATAAAATGATTGTGGTCAGAAATATATACGAGTAATATAGACTCAAACACCCAAACATAGACATGGCAGTCAAGGGACTAGTGATAAATTGTATATTTATACCAACTCTCTGTTATCAATGTCAAACATGGTCACTATATAACTAAATCCCAAGAGGGAAAGATCACGAAATGTGAAATGAACTGTTTAAGAAAAGTCATCACTGTTACAAGACGGGATAGATTGAGAAATGAGAACATTAGAAATGTGGTTGGAATCGCATCCAATATAATAGAAGACAACAAATAAAATGGTTCAGTCACTTAATGAGAATGAAACCAGATCTGCTACCATCTCACGCCTAAACAACCAGCGACCAGAAAGCAGGGTCCGAGGAATACCACTGATCCGATGGATAGATATCACAGATATCCTGAGACATCAAAGACTAACATCTACAGATGCAACACACCTGGCACAGCATGGAAAACTGAAACCCCCCACGTCGCTTCACGGTACACGATTATCGAAAAAAAGGGGAGACTGAAGTAAAACTTGGTAAAATAGCGAAACACGTAGGAACAAAGTACTATAGTTTTACAAAATACAGAAATAATGACGATAAACAGAACGTTTCGACCAGTCACTCCTGTTGTATCGTTTGCTTAACAAAGGCCTTTTGGTCGAAACGTTGCTGTTTATCGTCATTGGTTCTGTATTTTGTAAAACTATAGTACTTTGTTCTTACGTGTTTCACGGTACATGTGGATAAGACAACGCAAGACAAGACTAAATAATATTCATGGTGTGGATAGAGTTAAGTGTGTTTAATGTCACTCGACGCCAACCAATGATTGACAAATCCTACGACACTTTATTACTCACCTTTAGACAAGAAACAACGTTATCCCGATGACTAATTCCTGATTTATTTTTAGCATGGAGAACTAACGTACAACCTAGCACACGTACTTGAATAAACGTATGACGTACTGCACGCCAATTATTTACAACTTGTTGTTAATATTAGATATGGTGACACACAGTGGCGGCTCGTCATTAAGGGCCAGTAGGGCCGGACCCCACCAAAGATAAGGTATAATGTGTACTTATTATTTTATACATTAAAATATATCCTAACCGAAACCATGATTTTTCAGAAAATATCTGTCTGGCCCCACCAACAAAACTTATCACAAGCCGCCACTGGTGACACACATACATTGAAAGCAAATAATATGGCCTCATACAGTTACGCACATACATTGTTCATTTTATGATCATCTTCGCACGTGTGGTGCCGGGGCCTGCAAGGAAAACAAAGAGTAATACCACTGCGACCTATAAGGCATGTCGTAAGAGGCGACTGAGGTAGGGCCTAGAGAAGCTACCCTAGTAAATAAAACGCGTCGTAGAAATCGGATTGCTGACCTAGTTGTAGGCGCATAACTGATATAACGTGCAATCACTCTCAGATCACATACAAATCACAAAGAGTGGCTAACAAGTGGTCGATATGGAGCGTTTGAAGAAGAAGATATTGATCATCTTCATTGTTCCTCGGATATGTCCATAATTTCTTCAATCTCCTCCCAAGCATGTATTTCAGTGTGTTTAGACTATAGATTCTCAAACTTTTTAGGCCCACCGTCCACTTTGCACAACATAAACATTGTAACGACCCCCACCCTCCCATTATAACAGCTACCAACGCTCCCTACCCATATATATATATATGCATGCTCTATTTTCACTTTAACATAGAAAATTGATATATTTCTATCATAATGTCACATTTCAAATGATTTATGCATGAAATAGAACATTGATGAAAAAATGATCGTGTAAGATGGGCATATATAATTCCTCTCTACAGTTAAACGTTACATAGGCCTAGTAATTTCTCAACCGCTCTATCTGGACAACTCGCTCAATCTCCTCCATGGAACTGAGACCGATTTTCCTGCCTCTCAGCAAAGTTCCTTCAGGGTCTCCTAGTCGACCTCTTTTCTTGAACCTTTGCATCCATTCAATGCCTGCTTTGATATTCTTTGGGTCATTTCTCCTCAAGTGTGCCTAACATATTTCCATCTTGCCTTTCTATAACAGTTGTCACTAGTGGTGACAGACATGTCTCTGGTTCATACTGTCCTGAATTCGTTCCATTTTATATAAGATGGGCATAAGATGAATTAAAATGCAGAATTCAAAATTTTAATGATTATGTAATAGCACAATCACGAAAAACTCCCCCAAGTGTTTGAACCCACTATCGCCCCCTGAAAGGCTTCAGCGCTCACAGGAAGGCGGCACCCCCACTTTGGGAAACGCTGGTTTAAACTAACAACTCGCATTCTGTGTTGGTTGATGTATCTACAGAAGTGTCTCTCGTGGTTTTTCCGTCTTGCCGCACACTCTGTATGCATAACTTGCGCAACCGAGATAGAGAATACTCTTCATCTTTTTCGTTGAAATCTTCAGAGAGCATGTTTTCTCGTAGTGCATTGATGATTTCGCTTTTGTCCATAGAAGACCACAGTGCCGATCGCAGCATTGCTTGTCAGTGGGAATTACACACCATGCGCCTACATACAAAATCCTTTAACCCTTTAGCTGCTAAGGACGTATATATACGTTTTTCCCATTCACTTCAAAGACGCATTACACGTCTGTTATTATCTCTCCCATGTAGGCTAAAGACGTGTTAACACGTTATACATTGCTACTGTCACTGCTATAGGCGTACATTCACGTTTGGGACCTAGAAATAAAGAGTAGCTATTTTTAACTCAGCCTTCTGAAAGTATATTGCAGCGAAAGGGTTTTACACTCTCTCATCGCCTTTCACCCCAGAATGACCTGGGACAAAGATGAAGGTATCTGGATTGTTGCCTCTTATATTAATTGCACCCACTGCCTTCGTACATAACGGGTATTGATTTTCTGTATCATGCTCATACATACAGGTATTAACATATACACTTAGAATACACAATGGAGAAATACGATACAAGTGATACATACAAGAGAAATGTAATAGCAAATGACAAGGTTTTTTGGGTTTTTTCCGATCCAGAACCACTTGAGCTTTCAGCTCTTCGGCTCGGTGCCACGGACATCGTAACCCTTTGGTTCGGTGTCATGGACATAGTAACCCTTCGGTTCGGTGCCACGAACACCGTAAATCTGGGGAACCTGTGGCTTTTCTTTCAGACCGCGGAATTGAACCCGCACTCACAGAGGGATAGTCACCCGTAGTCCAGCGCGGTACAAACAAGCTGGGCAGGCGGGAAATGACAAAATTTTAAAAACAACAAATGGTGCGTCATTGGAGATCATCTAAAAGTCGAAGATGGACGGAGATTAGTCATGTTTGTCGTATGTCAGTAGGGGGCATTCGCGGTCGAGCATTTTGCTTATAGTAGTGAAGGTCGTTGGTTCGAATCAAGATCATGTCGTTTACTTCACGAATTAATTTTTTTCAGAGATCCCTACGACCATTTCCTGAAGCAACAGAGTCTGTGCTTCGTGCAGCACTCTCAGTAGGTGATGTGCTATTTCTCGCTAGAGAAGCTGAGCTTTAGGAGGAAACCCTGTACGATTAAGTCATTACTTGGCTATTTAAACACATTTTAAACACATTTTAAACACATTTTAAACACAGATGCAAAAATTGACAAAAGTGTTAAGAAGCACATATGCTCCCACATATAACTTTTATACACACACACATTTAAGACTCCATTAGGTTTAGAGAGATAAAAACATTCCACAGGCACCCACATACGTGTGTATGTGTGTGAAGAGAGAAAGAGAAAGACTACTTAAGTTGGAGTAAGACTCGACTGAATGGCGAGACACATTGGTAATAAGAAAAGTAAGCCTTCCCGCATAAATCAGTCAGAGGTGTCATGTTAGGCGCCGTTACTGAGCCTGAATTCATAAAGGACAAATTTAAAAAAAAGAGAGATAGAAAAAGAGAGAGGAGACAGAAACAAAAAGAAAGGTAGTGCATATAACGATGAAATAATACACCAAAATGTCCTGTCAACTATCTATCTAAAGATTTTACAAACTTGAAAACAAACAACAGATAAACAGTAGGTGATTTCTCACGCCAGACTTCCGCTTAGTATGTTCATTTCTTTCTGACATATTTGTGAATCTAACTGTGCAGATTGTCTGACAGATTCACTTGTTCATACATTTTAACCAATCTAGTATCTCACAAATAAATCTATCCAAAAAGAACACAGCACTTAAAGTGAAAGAAAATTTGCTGATGCTACAAATAAGGATGAGAAAATTGAAGTATTTTAGACGTTTAAGAAGGTATGAAAGGTTGAAATATCAAGACCACACTACATAAACACGGATATAACACAAGGGCGAATCATCTGGCCCTAGAACGCAAATTAAAGCTCCCATCCCTACGCTTAACGGTAAGAGTGGACAGTCAACTACATCTTCCACCTGGGAATAGACAATACATAGATGAAAGGTTAAGGAAGAATATTAATATAATATCATCATCAGGTGCCGTGTCGGCTGGTGCAGGCGATCATGGATCTCCAAAAATCGCTGTCTCTGGTGTTTGCTATCATCTCAGATGTTGACGCTCTACCGTGCCATGAAGTCAGGCTATCCCAAATTTTCTCTCTCTCTCTGTCTTCCTCTATCTCGTCAACCCTCGATTTTACCGGTTGTCACAATGTGTTCTAAACCTCCCTCATCACATGCCCGAAAAATACTGACTGCCTCATTCTTATATTGATGATAAGCTTTCTCTGTGTCTTGATCTCATTCAACACCTCAACATTAGTCACTTTAGCAGTCCATCGGATTCTCATCATTCTTCTGTATCTGTATCTTCCTATATAAGAAACAGATCGGAGCACACATGGTAACTCACCGAAGAGCAATCATGATGGTCCTATCAATCAATCCATCAATCATACAAATATCCTTTCATGGGAGGATGGTGATTGATCTTAAGGTTAAAATATGTGCGTGTCGCAGGTATTCCAAGTATGTCTATGTTACTATTCCTATGGCTGACTTGTATGTATACACATGTGCTCACATTAACACACTTACTCGTGTACCATTAAAAGTGCGCAATAAACAAATAACATTCCTATACTTGTTAATAAAGTCTCTTCTAATGCTCCATATTATATGTGTATATGTTAAATGTATATGTTAAATGTACATATTTGATCAGTGGCGGCTCGTCATTAAGGACCAGTGGGGCCGGGCCCTACCAAAAATAACGTGTAAAGTGTATTTATTATTTTATACATTAAAATATATCCTAACCGAAAACATGATTTTTCCGAAAATATCTGTCTGGCCCCACCAATAAAAATGATTACGAGCCGCCACTGTATTTGATTATTATTGATGTAACTTAATTTTTCCATTTCTAGTTTTTCACATTTATTTCGTTTTCCGTCCCATATTTTCATTTTAGAGCCGTTAGGGATTGATTGTCTGATTGTATATGTTATGTCTGCCGTACAGGAAATCTGAATTTATTCTCTTCTGTTGTATCATTTTCGTGATAAAGACCTTTCGGTCGAAATGTCGCTGTATATTGTTGGTGTATTTTTGTAAAACTACATTACTTTATTTTTACCGGTTTCTCTTTTAATATTTAAAACAAAACATTAGTTCTTGCAAATTTATGTTGGATGTTTGTTGAACAAAGGCGGTGAAACAGTTACATAGATTTTATAATGCAATAACATGTAAGTGTGTTTTTAATAATGCAATAACATGTGTGTTTTTAATAATGCAATAACATGTGTGTTTTTAATAATGAAGCAACATGTAAATGTGTTTTTAATAATGAAGCAACAGGTATGTTTTCAATAATGAGTTATGCTGCGTCAATCTTGTGTGTGTGTTTAATAAGGAATTATGAAGAGTCAGTAATGTAATATTGAACGAAGAGGTTAAAAAAGACCTAGTGCTGGATAGGACACATTGTCAGAAAATCAGAATTGAATATAACAGGTAGGGTCCTTTTCTGGAATACATAAGGACAGCGAAAGAAAGGGATGCATATAAATACATGGAGACGAGATTTGGAGGCAGAGATCAAGAATATAAAGAAGAGCTGGAGATAGCTGTAGGAGCAAGAGGTAGAAAGAATTGGCATGAGTTGGTTGAGGGCCTATGTTACAATCCTAGTTTAAAGGCAGAGCGAAAGAGTGAGCAAGAGAGGGAGAAAGAGAGAGAATGGTAATAGGTAAATATGAATAGCGAGTTATACCACAGCCAACTCTAGATAACTAGGCCAGACAGCTGAGTGGGGGTTCCTTGACCTAGATCAGAAATGGGGGCCGGGAAATATAGATGTTTGATTGAACACTGAAAACTTTTTGCAATTTTACTCAATTCTATGAGTCTATGGTTATTTATTGGTGAAAAATATTCATAATAATGATATTCATTATTGTTAAACTTAACTTGCTGCTTAATATAACTTCGATTTAGCATTTTGTGTTGATTTTAAAATGAATTCGTCTATATACACCAATGCTGGAATGCTAGGTCATGTGTTGTAGTTGTGATCTGACTTCCCATAATTCTTACCTGAGTCCGAAACCCATAAATTTATAGTTGGCTCTGGTTATACAGCGTCAGTGACGCACTATACGAGTATAAATGTGTTTCTAATAATACATTATATAGGGTCATTTATATAACATATAAACGAGTTTTGAATAATCATTAAAACTGACAAGGATTGACCACTATTCACATAGTGCGTACACATCGGTGCGTCGTCCCTTTCAATTAGCTGAAAGTGTCATCGGTAAAGCACTTACACAGTAGGCCCAAAAATAATTAAATTTTCACCAGCTCAGATTGTTCGCGTATACATTTTCAGTCAGTGCAATTAGATAGTAGATTTACAGAGAATTGAACGATCCATTACTCAAATTCAGATGGCGTGTTAGCTTGATAGAAACGAGACTGACAAACAAGACATCTACGACAAAGAATTGCTTTAATAAAGAATGAGAAATATCATGAACAAATGAAGAAAATTATCATACTATAGAGAGATTATTGATTGATTATTGATTAGTGTCATCTCCACAGAAGGTTTGACTACAATAGATCGTAACACTTTCAGTAAAGTAAAATTATCAATAATGATAATGAATCACAAAAATTATATAAAAATGTGTACGTCTTTACATTCGTACTGAAGGTCTGGTTTGAATCAGAACGTTTCGTCCTGTTCACCTGTTTTCTTCTGATAGATCCACATGATTGTTGCCGGAGATACGAGCTAGTGCTTTGTACAATACTCTTCACTCGAGGATTTCCATTTCTGCAAGATGGAAATATTCTTCTATTCTTCACTGTCCGAGTTTATCCATAAGGCCAGTCCCTTTCTTTACCCCATATGGCCCAGTCCATTGTTTTACCCCATATGGCCAAGTTCATTTCTTTAGTTTATACGATATCTGCGAGTTTGCAGAAAGCACGAACTTCGTAGCTCTGTGAAACAACTAGGGTCTCTGGAAAAAATGCACTTGTGAAAGAATGGCACATTCCGGATTCGAACCCACTATCTTAAACACAAGGCAAAGTTTTAACCATTTAACCACAAAGTTCCTAGATGACAAGACATATGAGAACAATCCAATATAATTAAATCGATCTCTATTTAACATTAAGAACCGCAGTTATATTGAGACTCATCTCTACAGAGTCACCAGTTTAAAATTAGGCATGCCAACTGTACTCTAACATATCAGTAACATTAGGCATGCCAACTGTACTCTAACATATCAATAACATTAGGCATGCCAACTGTATTAACATATCAATAACATTAGGCATGACAACTGTACTCTAACATATCAGAACATTAGGCATCACTGTACATATCGTAACAATAGGGATGCCAACTGTATATCAGTAAAAAAGGCATGCCAACTGTAACATATCAGTAACATTAACATGCCAAGTAACATAAGTAACATTAGACACGCCAACTGTAACATAAAAGTAACATTAAGCATGCCAACTGTACTCTAACATATCAGTAACATTAGACGTGCCAACTCTAACATATCAGTAACATTAGGCATGCCAACTCTAACATATCAGTAACATTAGGCATGCCAACTGTAACATATCAGTAACATTAGTAAATGAAGTTAATAAACAAAATTGGTACCAATAATAACAAAACAGGATTATCTTCTTCTTCTTCGAACGCTCCATATCGACCACTTGTTAAACCACTCTGTGTGATTTATATGTGATCTGAGCCTAAGAGCGATTGTACGTTGTGCCAGTTATGTAGGTAAGCCAGCACATCTGATTTCTGCGATGCTTTTTATTTACTAGGCTAGTTTCCCCTAGGTCTACATCAGTCACCTCTTACAACATGCATTGTAGGTTGCAGTGGTACTATTCTTTGCTTCCTTGCGGGCCCCAGCACCACACGGGCGAAACTCAAGCTTTGATAAAACATTCAACATTACCACGAAATGTAAAAAATTCCAGAAACTCGTTAGTTTTTCGAATTCTTACCCTTGTAACTCTCAGAATACTTTATATGTTCATCAATTAACATACAACTATAATGAATGTTCCAAAAGAATTATATAATGTAACAACGAGGATAACATGTGTCTGAAACTGTGTAGATTATTCACTCGGTAGTCATGGTAACACGATTTCAACGATCTTTGTTAAGCACGTCTGATCACTATACAGAGTAATATCTTAATATTTCTACACAATGTCATGTATTGATCTACTCAACAGCCAAATCGCTGTTTATAACTGGGTGAAATGCCCACAACTTTCTCTTGTTCTGTCACGCGAGATGGTAAACCCGCGCAACCTGTGACACAGTTGTGACCCACATAATTTCACACGCGAGGACGATCAAACAACGAGTGTGCAGCCTCACGTTTGTCGTTTTAATTATATATATATATATATATATATATATATATATATATATATGTATATATAAATACTAGGTGATTAACCCGGCTTCGCACGGATGAAAGTTGTTAGTAATCATTGATGAGGAATTGGTGAAGCCGTTCCAAGAGATGTCATCTTCTTCTTCAGCGATATCTGGTCATGCGCTTAATTTACTGTTGACCACAAAATGGGCAGTCAGCTTCAGGTCTGTCAGGTTTCCCCAAAGATTAGTTTTCAGGTCGACAGGGTGTGGTCACATGTTGCTTCTCAGCTCACCCAGGAGAGGACAGTCTTGCAGGATATGCTCTGGTGTCTGTTCCGCCTGCTGACATTGACAGAGAGCTGTTTGACTTATTCCTAGCCTATATAAGTGTTTGTTGAGTCTGCAGTGTCCGGTGCGTTGTTGAAATATAATGACCTGATCTGTTCTGCTTAGGTCTTTGAGGAGTCTTTTCCAATGTTTGTCTTCCAGTCTACTGATATATATATATATATATACGGTACGTGACGTTTTGGCGCCGCCATTTTGGCGCGACCGTTTTGGCGCGACCGTTTTGGCGCGACCGTTTTGGCGCAGGACGTTTTGGCGCAGGGCGTTTTGGCGCAGGGCGTTTTGGCGCAGGGCGTTTTGGCGCAGGACGTTTTGGCGCACAAATTCCTCAATAAATTTCAATAACCTTAATATTATTTTAATTTTGAGTGTACATGTATATTAACTCTAATGAAACAATATACTTATACATCAGCGTTTATTGGAACAAATGTCAGGTGTCTGAATTATATCATCAGCCGTTTTATTGGAGATGATCGAGAATTGACACGCTGACCGACTGAGTGTCACATCTTGTTCATCACAAATGTCAGAAATCCTGCCCCTTCCAAATGTTAATAGCTTGACCTGTTTACTTACGTAATAGTATTTGGTGTTATGTGCATGTCACATCTTGTCCATCGAAAATGTTCCGTCAAAGCGTGGCAAACAAAAGTTGAATCACGAAGGATACTTTTATGTGTTCGATAAGTTCAGTGCAGACCATTCCAAGAAGTTCTGGCGATGTGAGCTGAAGAACGAATGCAAGGCCCGTTTACACACTACAGTAGATAATGATCGAGTTCTGATGCAGATGAACCAGCATACTCACGGAAGTGTTAAGTTAAATATGAAGTTATTTTAAATGGCGCCAAAACGGCTCTGCGCCAAAAATCCTGCGCCAAAACGGTCGCGCCAAAACGGATCTGCGCCAAAAAATCCAGCGCCAAAACGGTCGCGCCAAAACGGTCACGCCAAAACGGCGGCGCCAAAAAGTCCTGCTTCGATATATATATATGGAACACTTTCCATATCTAAAAGTATATAGGTGTTAGGCCTGTATTTTACATTGATCATCGGCACACTGTGAGAGCCGCAGGGGCGTAGTTGTTAGCGAGCTAGCGGCCTCTGTGATGCTCGTCTCTCGTGCCAAAGATACCACCAGGTTCCACAGATCCCTGATCTCAGTGTAGGTGAGATCGAGTTCCTAGTCCTATCGAAGGCGGACAATAAAACGTAGGTACCGTGTTCAATTTAGCTAAGTAAAAGAACCCTTAGTAGTTCAAAATTGAGAAGAGCAGGCTAGAAAGCCGCTGCGCTGACAAAATTCATTAGAAACGATTAAAAATAGAATTCCTAAAAATATCATCACCATCTTCAAAATTACATCGGGGACACAAGCCGGTGCTACGGAGTTCTATCACAGCAGCTGAGATCTTCCTGTGTAAGAAAGAGATCGGAGCAGACGTGGCGACTCACCGAAGTGCAATGATGATGGTCCTATCAATCAATCAATCAAACTTCTAGTGAGCTAGCTGTTTGGTGTATGGTTCATGTTGAAATTCTCAGAGGTCGTGAAATATTGTTGCGACACAATTTCAATTAGGTATCGGAAAAAGCACTGGGAAGTAAAGACGGCCGGCGTGATATCCACATCACCCATCGTGTGCCTAAGGTCTATGAAAAATAACGTGTCTAACACCGTATTACCCTATATACCCCAAGGTAGGAAAAAGAGTTATTTATTTACTTTTTTACTTAATATTTCATGCATACAAAAGTCACCAGGTCACCAGATCTAGACTAGTTGGTAACACGGAGATCGGTAAGAAAGACTTCGATTTCTTGGTGGTGTAGACAATATACAGGTTTAGCTTTAGTTTATCGTCGGATCACCATCACTGCATTCGAACAAATTAGTCCATAGTAAGCTCCAATTCTCCTCAGATGTCCATTAGACGTGTGGCGACTAACGACACCGGTTCTTTGTTGGTTAATATACAGGTACTGTTTTGGAACCCGCAGAGAAAAAGGAGTAAGGAAAGGCCTACACATACCTAGAGAAGAGAGCTGGAGATCGATATTAAAAGGATTGGTAAAACAGGGAAGGTTTAAAACATATTGTTTACAACTGGTAAAATCGAGGTAGACGAGAAAGAGGAAGAGAGGGAGAGAAATTTTGGAGAGTCTGACTTCATGGCACAGTAGAGCGTCAACATCTGAATTGATAGCAAACACCAAAGATAAAGATTTGTGGAATCCATGATGCCTACTGCCGCAGGCGGAACCTGATGATATGAGGTAAAACATGGAAAGAATTGGAATGAATGGCAGGAAAAGCTGGAAAATGTTAGTTGAAGATTTGTGTTCTCTTGCGAGTTGAAAGGTGAAGATGAAGAAGAAGAAGTAGTAGACTTAATATGAAGTTACTTTGTAGATATATTACATGTCAGTTGGATCTGAGTGTCTGTGACCAAGATACGAGTATTTGATTGATCGATAAGTGTCAGTAAGTCACGGTCTTTGTAAAAATGACGACAGCTAAGCTGTGGTTTGATTGATAGATATACGAGTACAGGTCAGGGAGGGTGCAAGGTCAAGTCGTAGCAGGTTTCTTGCAAAACGTCGCTTTTATCACAGCCTGCCTGTAAAACTCTTGAAGTTCTCCCGCCTCCAACAGCGCCTTGTTTCCAAGTTTCTTTAATGTCCTGCTAAACGTTATTCTTGTCTGTTCCCTGCCTCATACTTCAGGAGCCATACTTTCCATTACCTCTCTCTCTCCAATCCACTGTTACGTTTAACGTGGCCAAAATATTTAATCTTCCAAGATATGATGTGTTTATGAGCTAATGCTCGATATGCAGGTCCTTGTTCTTTTCTCTGTCCAGGTATTCTCTCTCTCTCTCTCTCTCTCTCTCTCACGATCCCGGCCTAGACTGATGAACCAACTTTTATCATGAATTTTACCGTTGCTTTTAGTGACTCCGTCCCCCGTACAGCTTCCCGCGGAGCTCAGTGTTATCGGGCCAAGTTTCTTTTCTTAGGGCTGCGAACCGCTGGCAGTCTTGCAGTATGTAAACTGCTGTTATCTTTGCCTTTTCGCAGTGGCACAGGCTAGTTGTGCCAATTTTAAACTTGCTAAACATGCGGGTTCGGAGTCTGTTGTGGCCGGTATGGAGCAGTGTGTTCTAAGAACTTTTCTGTAACAGTACACGGTTAAAAAAAGGAGGGGGAAGCCGGTGGTGGGGGAAGCCGGTGGTGGTGGGGGAGGAGGAATTGTGACTGATATAGTGCCAGTGGACTGAGAAATTGAGAGGGATGTCTTAAATCAAATATAGTAATGTTGCAATCTTAAATATATTAATACTTCTGTATGGTAGCAAATCATGGACAATGAACAAACAATCAATACGATCATTGGAAGCCACAGAGATGTGTTTTTACAGAAGAATGCTGAAAATTCCATGGACAGCAAAGAAAACAAATGTGTTTTAAATTAGACCTGCACACAAAGAAACCTTATCAAAAGAATACGAACCCGGCAATCAAGGTTCTTCGAGCATATAATGCGAAGAGAAGGTTTAGAACATTTGGTGACTACAGGTAAAATTCAAGGAAGGAGAGATCGTGAAAGACTGAGGGAGAAGATGTTGGATGACCTGACATCATGGTTCGACACAAGATCGACATCAGAACTGATTACATGCACCAAACAGAGAGAGTGGTCGAGAGATATGATCGCCTACGCCGGCATGCATGGCACTTGATTAAATGTTGCGAGAGACAGAACAGAGTAAGGTGAAGAAAGTACATATGACAAAACTTTAGTGAGAAGAAAATTAGGGTGGACATATATGACTTCCTTACTAAAAAAAAAATTGTTGTCACGCAATGTAGCACAATACGTTCTTTATTTTCCCCCATTTGTGCGGTCTTCTTAGCATTGATCCATTTCAGAGTTCAGTTATTCATTTCTTTCACCATTGTTCAAATACCAGTTATTTTTTGTCTTCATTTTTCTATTTTCTTTCTGGTGTCCAAGAAATAGCTGTTCTTGCAGGTATTTTAGTTTTCATTCTCATAACTTTTCCTAACCATTTATGTCCTCTTATTAATGGCTATGTTAACATTATAATCAGGGGCGGCTCGTGATCATTTTGGTTTGTGGGGCCAGATAGAAAATTTCGGAAAAATCATGGTTTCGGTTAGGATATATTTAATGTAAAAAATAATAAATACACGTTACACCTTATTTTGGTGAGGCTCGGCCCCACTGACCCTTAATGACGAGCCGCCACTGATTATAGTTAATTTAGTGAGAATAAGCATAGTCTTAATATACATATGTGTTCAGATATGTGGTCAGGCTAGATACACAGATCTGTCTTCAAGAGAAAGTCTATATTCGTCACTAGGTTTAGACAAGAGCCCAATAATATATGCTTGAAATTTCAGGGTCAGTGATCCGATGCTGACAAAGTTCATACTCCCCCTTTTATATGATGACTTCTTCTTCTTCAAACGCTCCATATCGACTCTTTGTCGACCTCTTATCGACCCCGATACCAACTCTGTGTGATTTGGATGTGATCTGAGTCTAAGAGCGATTGTACGTTATGCCAGTTATGCACCTACAAGTAGGCCAGCACATAGATTTCTGCGATGCTTTTTATTTACTAGGATAGCTTCCCTAGGTCCTATATCTCTTACGACATACCTTATAGATCGCAGTGGTACTATTCTTTGCTTCCCTTACGGGTCCCGACACCACACGGGCGTATGATGACTTTTGAAACAGACTGCACCGTTGTAGACTGACAAAGTGAGTAGGTATGGTAAATTGCAGCTGCCTAAACCCAGTTCAGATGCATGATAAATCATAACGAATTGTGCATGATTTGAGCATAGTTTGTCCACTGGACATATATAATCCTGAAACCAAACCGATCATACGTCATAGCAATGTCAAATATTCTTATTACTAATCACTTTTGATTTCTAACAAAGAAGAAACGATCGTGGCATATCCTAAAGGACGTAGCCATCAACCACAGTAAACGAGTCATTGATTTTCTAGGCACCGCTTATACGTTCAATAGTTTGCCATTGCTTTCTGAACGGTGAGGTCTATTTTTACGTTTTTGTAAAAATCCCACGGAAACGAATTTGCTTCAAACTTGCCCACCGTGGGTTTGAACCAGGTACGCTTGGGTTTGTGATCGAGCTCACTATCACTTAAGCTTCAGACGCTCACCCTAACAAAGATACGTCAAAGAAATAAACAAAATCAATGCATATATGTTCGTGACACCTACTCAAATATCGATTACTATACAAAACACGATATTTTGAAGCTGAGAACGTAGATATCGAACAATAAAATTGCTGAAAACGACAACTAAAATGTCTTCGAGTCAAATATGTGCAATTTACCTGGAAAAATGTTATTTCTGCGTCTATTTTTATTTTATTTAAAGTTTTATTAAAAAATGTTGCTATAAAATTGTGTTTCTTTCAGTTGCATTTATGTGCGTATCTTCTTCATGTTGTTCTCCATTATAAAAACTTTTTATTTAACTTAACTACAAAAGTTATAAACCTCAGGGGAACAGAAGAGATGCTCTCCTCGCTGTTCTGTTTTATGTCTTGCATAATCGCATGTGATTAGACTGTGGGCGCATCTGTATCGTCGCTACTGGTTTCCACAAGTAATATCGATCTTCTAACCTCAATGACGATATTGCAACGCTTGTTTACGATTACATTCGACATGACATCATCGATTTCATGAAAAATCGACTAGTAATTTCTTCTTTCTTTATTCTTTCATGTATGCCTGAAATCGTTTCTGAAAGTCTTTGTTAGAAATAAGTAGGTTACAAATGAGTGGATCGATATATGTTCAAGGTAACAGTTAACTTGATTAACTTTCAAAATGGTTTCCAACTTAACCATATAATCCTTGTCTTGATGTAGCATAGCATGTATATTGATTAGGATACTCATATACAATAGTTAATGAAGGCTTTGGTAGACCTGACATCTTCATGACATGTCAATTATTCCTTTATTCAAATGTCAGATACATGGCGTTAGCTATCATGCCACTTTCTCGGTTAATTCTACAAGAGCAATATAATTATATAGATAACACTCAGAGTGACAGTGAGTGGCGTGTCACTGGAACAAGTGGAAGGTTGGATATTTTATCTATATCTTCTTAGTGTCGTGTTTGACATATCGCCCGTGTGTTGAGGGTGTCGCAAAGGGAGCAAAGAATAATAACACTGTTACTAACAAGGCATGTAGTAAGAGACGAATAATGTAGGGGCCTAGGGAAGCTACCCTAGTAAATAAAAAGCGTCGCAAAATCGGATGTGCTGGCCTACTTGTAAGCGCATAACTGGCACAACGTACAATCGCTCTTCAAATACAGCAAGATCCAATACGGATTGAGGGAAGGGACATAGAAGATGTGGATGAATTTGTCTACCTTGGAAGTAAGATCAGCAGATCAGGAGGTACAGATGAGGACATTAATGCTAGGATTAGGAAGGCCCGACAGGCCTTTGCGATCCTGCACATGGTGTGGAAGTCCGCTGCCATCTCCACGAAAACAAAGCTCAGGATTTTCAGCTCAAATGTGAAGTCGGTGTTGCTGTATGGCTCGGAAACTTGGCGAGTCACTAGGGCAAATACAAATAAGATCCAGACCTTTGTCAACGGATGTTTGCGGCGGATTCTCAGATTGAGATGGTATGATAGAGTTACAAACACGGATCTGTGGATAAGAACAGGGCAGGAACCTATGATGACACAGGTCAAGAGGAGAAGATGGCGATGGATAGGCCATACCTTGCGGAAGACACAGTCGAGTGTCACTAGACAGGTGCTCGAGTGGAACCCGCAGGAAAACGAAAAGAGGATGCCTAAGCAGACTTGGAGACGAGGTCTTACTGAGGAGCTGAAGAGTGCTCAATTGACCTGGGAGAACATAAAAGAACAGCCAGAGACCGAGAATAGTGGCGAACAACTGTTGAGGCCCTATGCTCCACGAGGAGCGGAGAGGATTAATGATGATGATGACAATCGCTCTTAGACCCAAATCATATAAAATTCACAAAAAGTTGTTTAAGAAGTGGTCGATATGGAGCGTCCTAAGAAAAAATAAGAAGTGTTTGATGCATAAGACTTTCACAAGAGATCTCTTCTATTGCTGATATGCAACCTTTCTACAAATTGTTTCTCACCTTTCTCTTTCTACGTTTCTTCTCCGTGCTTTCTTTAGACGTCCAGGACTTCTGTACCAATCGATGTCTGTCAAAGAACTGACAAAGATCGTGGGTTCGAGTCCGGACCGCGCCATTCTGTTCACGAGTGCAGTTTTTCCAGAGACCCTAGGATTGTTGCTGGAGCTACGGAGTTCGTGCTTGTGCAATACTCTCGGCAGGTGGCGTGCCATTTCTGCGGAGAGGGGTCGAGCCGTATGGAGTAAAACCCGGTATAATGAAGCCAATCCTTTGGCTTTTAAACCCTTTTAAACTGCCATAGGCCTATGTTCATATTCCATAATGCCCAATTCATCCCCATTCTTGTTATTATAATGATGGTATCCAAGTATACACAGTTTGCTTGTTTTTAAAGCACTTCTGTTGCTCAATGAAAAACTTTTCTATAGGTCCCAGCACATTGCATGGGAGAAACTAGCTGATGACAGAGTTGTGTGGAAAGCCAAATTACGAAAGGGCGTAGAGTCTTTTGAGAAAAGACTTATGTATGAGCTGAACGACAAGAGAGAAAAGCGAAAACTCAGAAGTTGTCACAGTAAAACACTTGCCTATCTGTTGCTATCGTTTTTTGTTAGAAAATGTGCACAATTCTTTGGAAAAATTTCATTTGAAATATCTTCAACTTGCGTATGCTGTTGTTATCCATTTTCAGGCACTCACTACTGTATAATAACATTCCCAAGACACTGTCTCTATATATTTGTAATTCTGTCTTAGACTTAGTAGTTTGGATTTTCATATTTTGTTGAGCATAGCGATATTTGTATTACTTTTCTAGATTTTTTCAACGATTTTCTTTTCGGAATCTTTATTCAGTAAAACGTAGCATTTTCAGAAGATAGGGTATTGCACAAAGCACGAACTCCGTAGCTCCAGCTTCAATCCTTTCTGGAAAATACACTCGTGAAAAAATGGCGCGGTCCGGACTCGAACCCACGACCTTCGACTCACAAGGCAAAGGGCTTAATCACTTAGCCACAGAAACCCTCGAGTTTTAATTTCCTTCCTCATGTGTGAAACGTCAAGTGTGGGATTGAGTCCACATCCCACTTGTGTCCGAGTCGAAACACGAAAACGTATGCATTTGACATTACGTTAATTCGACAGTCGACAATGTAGAACTACATGTATTTGCTGTGCGTATTTTCCATCTTCAGGCTGTCTGCTAGTTATCTCGAATTCTAATGTATTGTAGCCATGGAAAAAAATATTTGTGCTTTCGAATATAAGTGTTACAGAAGAGTCCTCCGTTTATCTTGGACAGAGAAGAGAACAAATAGATCTATCCAGAAAGAACTCAAAATCAAAGAAAACTAGCTGATGCTACAAATAAGAAAGAGAAAATTGAGATATTTTGGACATATAAAAAGACATGAAGAGCTGGAGAAGACCATCATGGAAGGAGGCATACCGGCAAAGAGAAGAAGAGGTAGACCACGGAGAAGATGGATTTAGGATGTAACTGATGGTTTGAACATGACGGCTGCAGAGGCAGGACATCTGGCCTATGAGAGTGAGAAATTCCGGAGGACTGTTGGGGTGGCAAAGTTCTGCTCAGGACAAGTTATGTGATGATGAAGAGACACGTATAAGATTTTGCAAACTGTAAACCCCATTTTTTGAGCCGCTGTAGCGTAGTTGTTAGTGAACTCGCTTCGCAAGGCTGGTGGTCTGGGTTCAGCTCCCGCAGTGTGCGTGGAATTTTTCCGACCGCAACGGCTCTCAGGTCGACCCAGCCTCAACATGCTCTGGGAAAGTAAAGGCGGCCGGCGTGATGCTGACCACATCACCCATCGTGTACCGACGGTCAATGAAAATACAGGCCTAACACTGTATTGACGTATATACCACGAGGTATGAAAGGGTTCCTTTACTTTTTTTTTTTTTTAAACCCCATTTTACAATTTCACATCTAGTAAATTATACCATAAAATGGTGTCAGATATAACTGGTCATATAAAAGGCTTCCAGAACTGACTCATGCCAATGTTCAACAGTCTAGAGTTGAGATTAAACACCCTCGCTCCCATCTAACAAATCCAAAAGTACATCAATAATGCAAATGCAGAGATCAGAACGGAGAAGAAGAACACACACGCAAATAATAAAGAACTCAGAACGTCACTTATGGATCGAAGTATTGATCACAGTTCTGTTTTTCTTGCAGATTAGTTTTGCATACACTTCTCTCGCGTGTTTTGATTGCCCTTGTTGTCTGGGGCACGCTCGGAATGGGATCTTGCGGATAACGCTTCTGCGCAAGTTCGCTTATCCTCTGCGCGCCTCACAAAACATCAAACACTACGACGCGCTCTATCCGATGCTACATCAGACAAAATCGATCGTCTCAATTATGCAACACAAAGTTCTCCCTCCTACTACTTCTCCGATGTGGTTTAATCCATGGTCCGCAACAACTTAAGACCGACTAGCTCAGACGGGAAAACCAAAATTCCTGTTTAATGGGGGCTGATTTTTCAAAGTGTTTGATAGAACGCTGTAAGATTTTCTGCAATTTTACACAGTTCTACAAGTCCATGATTATTTATTGATGAAAAATATTAATAATACTGATATTCCTGAGTGTTAAACTTAATTTGTAACGTAACCTAGTGAGCGTCTGTAGCTCAAGCGGTAGTGAGCTCGATCACAGACCATAGCGTACCTGGTTCAAACCCCACGGTGGGCAAGATTGGAAGCAAATTAGTTTCCGTGGGATTTTTACAGAAGTTTAAAAATAAACCTCACCGTTCAGAAAGAAATGGCAAACTACTGAACGTATAAGTGGTGCCTAGAAAAATCAACGACTCGTTTACTATGGTTGATGGCTACATTCTTTAGGATATGCCACGAACTTCATTTTCAACATAACCTAGACTTGGGGTGTTGTGTTTAACATGAATATGTCTTTATCTAACAATACTGAAATTTGAGATCTCGCGATGGTTGGAGTCTTATTTCCTAGAATTGTTACCTTAGCCCGCCGGCCTTATGTTATCGTATGCCACGGTTTAATCACAGCCAACTCTAGATACGTTTATAGTTGGCTCTGGTTTAATCCACCCTCCTCTTTGTCTGTCATCGTTGTTATCAGCTAACTAAATGCACTTCAATTCTTGGAATCTAACAACGCAGCGACCCCTACTGGAGATTAGGTGTTGTCTGTATTAAGACTATTGATCGTATTTATTGTCTGTGTGTTGCTGGGGCTCTGAAGGGGAGCAAAGAATAGTAACACTGCCACCTACAAGGCATGTCGTCAGAGGCGACTGAAGTAGGGGTCTAGGAAAACTACCCTAGTAAATAAGAAGCGTCGCAAAAATCGAATTGATGGCATACTTATAGACGCATAGCTGGTACAATGTACAATCGCTCTTAGGCTAGGATCACATATAAATTACACAGAGAATGGTTAAAAAGTTATCGATATGAAGCGTTCGAAAATGATAAAGAAGAAAAAGATCGTATTCATTGGCTTCGGTGCTTCCTCTGAGGTTCTTCAAACATCGTATTCATTGGCTTCGGTGCTTCCTCTGAGGTTCTTCAAACACCGTATTCATTGGCTTCGGTGCTCCCTCTGAGGTTCTTCAAACACCGTATTCATTGGCTTCGGTGCTTCCTCTGAGGTTCTTCAAACACCGTATTCATTGGCTTCGGTGCTTCCTCTGAGGTTCTTCAAACACCGTATTCATTGGCTTCGGTGCTTCCTCTGAGGTTCTTCAAACACCGTATTCATTGGCTTCGGTGCTTCCTCTGAGGTTCTTCAAACATCGTATACATTGGCTTCGGTGCTTCCTCTGAGGTTCTTCAAACACCGTATTCATTGGCTTCGGTGCTTCCTCTGAGGTTCTTCAAACATCGTATTCATTGGCTTCGGTGCTTCCTCTGAGGTTCTTCAAACACCGTATTCATTGGCTTCGGTGCTTCCTCTGAGGTTCTTCAAACATCGTATTCATTGGCTTCGGTGCTTCCTCTGAGGTTCTTCAAACACCGTATTCATTGGCTTCGGTGCTTCCTCTGAGGTTCTTCAAACACCGTATTCATTGGCTTCGGTGCTTCCTCTGAGGTTCTTCAAACACCGTATTCATTGGCTTCGGTGCTTCCTCTGAGGTTCTTCAAACATCGTATTCATTGGCTTCGGTGCTTCCTCTGAGGTTCTTCAAACACCGTATTCTCTTCCAACATTTCTGTACTATATTTTTTTTTTCCCGATCCAGAGGCACTTGAGCTTTTCAGCTCTTCGGCTCGGTGCCATGGACATCGTAACCCTTCGGTTCGGTATCACTAACACCGTAAATCTGGGGAATCTGTGGTTTTTTCTGCTATCCCGCGGAATTGAACCCGCACACACAGAGGATAGTCACCCGTAGTCCAACGCGCTACGAACACGCTGGGCAGACGGGCTTCAGTACTATATAAAGCCTTGTATCGGGAAAAGTGGCAAATAACTGTTGAGGCCTTATGCTCCACGAGGAACTGAAAGAAATAAGTCACTCATTAAAAGTAAAATCGTGTAAACTACCAACTACTTTAAGTCGTGCAGAGAACACCTTCATCTTCTTCTTCTTCTGCGTCCACTCGCTATAAATTCAAGTGTAACCATGGCACCAGGTGTGTTGCTTCTGACTGAGTTTTGCGTGAAAGCCTGCTTACCATTTTTTTATTTCCTCGCACAGAGGACACCTAATCTCTAATGTTGATAAATTAATCACAGCAATGATTGTTCGGATTGATTGATAGAATGAACCATCACCATAACACTTTGGTTGATTAACCATGTTCGCTCCGATCTCTTTCTTACACAGGAAGAACCAGGGGCAGGGACGCAGAAACGTCGAAAGGTATCTATATAACAATTTTGTAAAAATAAAAATTTAAAGGAATTTTTGCACAGGCAGTGACTTTGCTGCGCACTCTAACCACTTTTTAAATGCCAAGTGTTCTTGGGCGTACCGATAAATACACTCTTACATAAAGACACTCTTACATAAAGACACTCTTACATAAAGACACTCTTACATAAAGACACTCTTACATAAATACACTCTTACATAAAGACACTCTTACATAAAGACACTCTTACATAAATACACTTACATAAATACACCCTTACATAAATATACTCTTACATAAAGACACTCTTACATAAATACACTCTTACATAAAGACACTCTTACATAAAAACACTCTTACATAAAGACACTCTTACATAAAGACACTCTTACATAAAGACACGCTTACATAAATACACTAACATAAAGACACTCTTACATAAAGACACTCTTACATAAATACACTCTTACATAAATACACTCTTACATAAAGACACTCTTACATAAATACACTTACATAAATACACCCTTACATAAATACACTCTTACATAAAGACACTCTTACATAAATACACTCTTACATAAAGACACTATTACATAAAGACACTCTTACATAAAGACACTCTTACATAAAGACACTCTTACATAAAGACACTCTTACATAAAGACACTAACATAAAGGCACTCTTACATAAAGACACTCTTACATAAAGACACTCTTACATAAAGACACTCTTACATAAAGACATTCTTACATAAAGACACTCTTACATAAAGACACTCTTACATAAAGACACTCTTACATAAAGACACTCTGCATAAAGACACTCTAACATAAAGACACTCTTACATAAAGACACTCTTACATAAAGACACTCTTACATAAAGACACTCTTATATAAAGACACCTTCTTCTAACGCTCCATATCGACTACTTATTAACCACTCTTTGTGCTTTCTATGTGATCTGAGCCTAACAACGATTGAGCGTTGTGGAGGTTTTGCGCCTACAAGTAGTCCAACATATCCAATTTCTACCACGCTTTTTTATTTACTAGGTAGCTTCCTAGGCCCTACCTTAGTCGCATTTTACGACAGGCCTTGTAGGTCGCAGTGTTACTATTCTTTGCTCTCCTTGCGATTCCCGGCAATACACGGCAAAGAACACTATAAGTACACATAGACACATTAAGTACACACTAAGACACCCTAAGTACACATAA
Source organism: Arion vulgaris (assembly GCA_020796225.1). Classification (NCBI taxonomy): domain Eukaryota; kingdom Metazoa; phylum Mollusca; class Gastropoda; order Stylommatophora; family Arionidae; genus Arion; species Arion vulgaris. The sequence continues at coordinate 35,069,339 of CM036769.1, read as the reverse complement.
AGACACCCAAAGTACACATAAAGACACCCAAAGTACACAAACACCCTAACATAAAGACACCTTAAGTACACATAGCCACCGTAACATAAAGACACCTTAAGTACACATAGCCACCGTAACATAAAGAAACCCTAAGTACACACAAAGACACCCTAACTGCACATAAAGGCACCCTAAGTACACATAAAGACACCCTAAGTACACATAAAGACACCCTAAGTACACATAAAGGCACCCTAAGTACACATACAGACACCCTAACTGCACATAAAGGCACCCTCAGTACACATAAAGACACCCTAAGTACACATACAGACACTCTAACATACAGACACTCAAACATACAGACACTCTAACATACAGACACTCTAACATACAGACACGCTAACATACAGACACTCTACATACAGACACTCTAACATACAGACACTCTAACATACAGACACTCTAAGTAAGCAGAGACCAGTATTTAAGTTACATACAACACTCTAACATACCGACACTCTAACATACAAACACTATAACATACAGACACTCTAAGTAAGCAGAGACCAGTGTTTAAGTTACACACAACACTCAAACATACAGACACTCTAACATACAGACACTCTAACATACAGATACTCTAAGTAAGCAGAGACTAGTGTTTAAGTTACATACAACACTCTAACATACAGACACTCTAACATACAGACACTCTAACATACAGACACTTTAAGTAAGCAGAGACTAGTGTTTAAGTTACATACAACACTCGGTAACCAAGTAAGCACTCAAATACTTCATGTATTTTAAAATGTTTTTTTGCTCCTTCCAGAATCACTTGAGCTTCCAGCTCTCTGGCTCGGTGCCATGGACATCGTAACCCTTCGGTTCGGTGCCACGAACACCGTAAATCTGGAGAGCCTGTGGCTTTTTCTGCCAGCCCGCGGAATTGAATCGCACTCACATGGGGCTTGTCACCCTTCGTCCAACGCGCTACGAACACGCTGGACAGGCGGACAATACTTCAAGTAAAAATTATCACTTCGAGTAAACATCAATATTCTCTTACTAATCTCTACCTCTCATTCTTCTGTTGTCCCACATTCTATGTCTGGAAGCATTTCTGAGAGCAGGCAATTATAGTGTTATCTTTCGATCTTAATGATGTATAGCGTGGGCTGATGTCGTGATGACCGTCTTTAGTGTCCAGTGTCCAATTTTGTTCATTCTCGTCCACTTTCTTTGTTTCCTGATGTACTCTTAGTATGCTTGTGCTGAAGGTTGGTCCAGCGTCTGTGACAGATATATTCAACTTGTCTGTGGCATTAATACGATCAGGAGGAAACATAATAAGAGAGGCCAGTGGGGCCTACGCAACAGTTACAAGTAGTTTGACAATTTCGTCCGAGTGTTGCTGCGGCTGGCAAGGGGAGCAAAGAATACTAACATTGCGACGTAAGAGGCGACTGAGGTAGGGGCCTAGGGAAGCTACCTTGTAAATAAAAAAGTGTCGCAGAAAACGGATGTATTGGAAAACTTGTAGGCGCATAACTGGCAAAATGTATAATCGTTCTTAAGCTCAGATCACATACAAACCACAAAGAATGGTTTAACAAGTGGTTCGAAGAAGCAGAAGACGTTTGACAGTGGAGATGCGGGCGGTTACAGAGACGATGACGTAATTGGCATCTCATAATTACTCTTGTGTTTTCATACTCAGTGACTCCATGAGCAAGATGCGTAAAGTCCAAACAAGGATTGTGAGACGAAACTGGGTTGGAGGAACTGGTGCAGACAGGGATCAGAAAAATCTCGCTCATTTTTGCCCCTGGGCACACATGAGTCAGGGTGTAATCAAAGGGGCTGATAGTTCGGTTGTCATGGCAACGATATGAACGATATGATTTCAATGAACCAAAATGTCATTCTAAACTCATTGAATCTTTCTGAACAGATGAGTTTCAGGGTTGTGAATCACAGTCGTTTTCCCAGATTGACAGAGATGGATGTCGATACTGGTACAGCCCGAAAAGAACGTCAAACCAAATGTGCAACACAATTAATTAATCAACATCTAACTGGCCTGTTACGCCGCTGGACGTTGCCGCTATATTTGTTTTAGACGGGGATCGGATCACATATGGACATGCTCGAGTGCTAAGATAATAGTACTCCTATAACTGATAAATGATCTTGCATCCATCTTCTACTTGGTCTTCCTCTTCCACGTCTACCCTGCACTATGTCTTCCAGAACAATATCCCCCCTTCCCTGAAAAGTCTCCTGAGGAAATAATAATGAATTATATATAACGGAAAGTACTAGATGAAAGATCATTAGTAATGGCCGAGACAATGTGATCAAATGATTTCCTTGTGTCATTTTTTATTTTTCGTCACTCTAAAACAGATATGTTTCAAATGTCAAAGTATGTTTCGTTTTAACATTGGCATTCGTTATTTTGAACATTTTAATTTTGTGGAGATGTGTGAATACGCTACAGTGCTCTGTGTGGAGATGTGTGAATACGCTACAGTGCTCTGTGTTTAGATGTGTGAATACGCTACAGTGCTCTGTGTGGAGATGTGTGAATACGCTACAGTGCTTTGTGTGGAGATGTGTGAATACGCTACAGTGCTCTGTGTGGAGATGTGTGAATACGCTACAGTGTTTTGTGTGGAGATGTGTGAATACGCTACGGTGCTCTGTGTAGAGATGTGTAAATACACTACAGTGCTCTGTGTGGAGATGTGTGAATACGCTACAGTGCTCAACGTGTGGAGATGTGTGAATACGCTACAGTGCTCAACGTGTGGAGATGTTTGAATACGCTACAGTGCTCAACGTGTGGAGATGTGTGAATACGCTACAGTGCTCAACGTGTGGAGATGTGTGAATAATCTACAGTGCTATGTGTGGAGACTAAAGATGATAATTTGTTGTGTTATGTCTAACTTTAGAATGTAGTCTGGCCCGTTTGTTGCCGGAGCCCACAAGGAGAGCAAAGAATAGTAACGCTGCGGCCTACAAGGCATGTCGTAAGAGGCAATTAAGGTAAGGGCCAAGGGAAGCTACCCTGGAAAAAAAGCGTCGCAGAAAACGGATGTGCTGACCTTCTTCTAGACGCATAACTGGCACAACGTTCTTAGGCTTAGATCATATACAAATCACAAAGAGTGGTTAACAAGTGGTCGATATGGAGCATTCGAAGAAGAAGAAGTTCTCATTCTACGCAGCAGAACAGGACACAGTCGACCCCGCAGCCACACGATTACAAAATTCAAGATTGACAAATAAGCCATGTTTACATATGAGCCTGCAATGCATATACTTCAAGACCGCCCCGAATATGATCTACTGGGGCAAAAACGCACTGACCTGGTGAACCAACACTGGAAATAAAACTACACAGACTTCTGCGCGAGTTACTAAAGACAAGGACGTTTATATTTATTTGCTATGTAGCGGAATAAATCTTACTTAAGAACAGGCACGCCCGATCAACCTAAGGACCAACCTTGTTTTGATTATATTAGAGCGTGTAGGTCATGGGTTCCCAAAGTGGGCGGTACCGCCCCTCCGTGGGCGCTGAAGCCTTGCAGGGGGGCGATAGTGGGTTCAGAAGCATTTGGGGGGAAGTTTTGTTCGAGATTTAGAGATTTAATAATCATAAAAAATTTGAATTATGCATTTTAATTCATTATATGACCATCTTACACGATCTATTTTTTCATCAATTTTCTATTTCATGTATATATTTTCTATTTCATGTATATAATCATTTGAAAATTGACCATGCATGTGGGGAGGGGCGTTGGCACACTGATATAATGGGGAGAGGGCGTTACAAAGTTTATGTCGTGCAAAGTGGGCGGTGGGTTGAAAAAGTTTGGGAATCTATGATATAAGTCAACAAACATTAAAAAAAAAATAAACTTCTTTCGGTGAACCCAATAATAATATAATTGCTTCAAAACTGAGGAAGTTTATATATTTCAAATCGAATTCTCCGAAGGAGTCAATTCTTATATTTCATGTTTGTTAGTCTGCACACTCTAATATAACCAATAAAAGGTTTGCCTTAATTTGAAATGAGCGTGCCTCGTCTTAACCTTTTCGCTGCTACATACTTATCGAGAGCTGAGCTAAAAATAGCTATTTTTTGTTTCTAGGTCACAAACGTGAATGTACGCCTATAGCAGTGACAGTAGCAATGTATTACGTGTTAACACGTCTTTAGCCCACAGAGGAGAGATAATAACAGACGTGTTAATGCGTCTTTAGAAGTGAATGGGCAAAACGTATATATACGTCTTTAGCAGCTAAAGGGTTAAAGAGGCCTTAATCCCATACATAACAAACAAACGAAAGGAAAGATAGAGGAAACTATTGGGTGTTCTATTCTTGATTTATGCGTCCACATTTCTCCATCATCTATTATTGTGTGCCTCAAAGATATAAATAACTTGTACTTGGTCTAGTTACATTAAATCAACAATACAAGATCTGTAAAACTGCACACCAAAACCAGGTCTTGTAAACAAGGGGATCACCTTGATCGTGAAGTGTTTAAATGTGGCAAGATTTGAGCTTTCAACCACAGATTATATTCTTCTTGGTTAAATGATGGCTCCTTCTCCTTATCATTTAACTCTCTTTTTTTAATAATAAGTTTTCTTGTCTTGCAATGAAAACAATGGCAAACTACTGAACGTATAAGTGATGCCTAGAAAATCAACGACTAGTTTACTGGGGTTGATGGCTACGTCCTATAGAGGATATGCTCCGATTGTCATTTTTGCTTGTCTTAGCGAAACACATACAAATAAAGTACTGTAGTTTTACACAATACAACAACAATACACAGCAATGTTTCGACCATAAGACACAAAGTGTCATTTTGTCCAGAGATCCCTAGGATTGTTGCTGGAGCTACGGAGTTCGTGCTTTGTACAATACTCTCGGCAGGTGGCGTGCCATTTCTGCTGAGAGGGACCGAGCCGTATGGGGTAAAACCCGGCGCAATGAAGTCAATCCTTCGGCGTTAAAACCCTTTAAAACCTTTTATGTTAGAGTGTCTTCAGGCTAGAGTGTCTTTATGTTAGAGTGTCTTCAGGCTAGAGTGTCTTTATGTTAGAGTGTCTTCAGGCTAGAGTGTCTTTATGTTAGAGTGTCTTCAGGCTAGAGTGTCTTTATGTTAGATTCTAGTTAAGTTAGAGTGCATTTATGTTAGATTGTAGTTACGCTAGAGTGTCGTTATGTTAGAGTGTCTTTACGTTAGAGTGTCTTTACGTTAGAGTGTGTAGTTAAGTTAGAGTGTCTTACGTTAAAGTATCTTATGTTAGTGTCTCTATGTTAGAGTGTTTTTATTTTAAAGTGTCTTTATGTTAGAGAGTCTTTATGTTGGAGTGTCGTTATGTTAGAATGTCTTTATGTTAGAGAGTCTTTATGTTGGAGTGTCGTTATGTTAGAGTGTCTGTACGTTATTGTCTTATGATGTTAAAGTGTCTTTATGTTAGGGTATTTATGTTAGTGTCTTTATGTTAGAGTGTCTTTATGTTAGAGTGTCTTTATGTTAGAGTATCTTTATGTTAGAGTGTCTTTATGTTAGAGTGTCTTTATGTTAGAGTGTCTTTATGTTAGATTGTAGTTACGCTAGAGTGGCGTTATGTTAGTGTCTTTACGTTAGAGTGTAGTTAAGTTAGAGTGTCTTATGTTAAAGTATCTTATGTTAGTGTCTTTATGTTAGAGTGTTTTTATTTTAAAGTGTCTTTATGTTAGAGTGTCTTTATGTTAGAGTGTCTTTATGTTGGAGTGTCTTTACGTTAGAGTGTCTTTATGTTGGAGTGTCTTTATGTTAGAGTGTCTTTATGTTAGAGTGTCTTTATGTTAGAGTGTCTTTATGTTAGAGTGTCTTTATGTTAGATTGTAGTTACGCTAGAGTGGCGTTATGTTAGTGTCTTTACGTTAGAGTGTAGTTAAGTTAGAGTGTCTTATGTTAAAGTATCTTATGTTAGTGTCTTTATGTTAGAGTGTTTTTATTTTAAAGTGTCTTTATGTTAGAGCGTCTTTATGTTAGAGTGTCTTTATGTTGGAGTGTCTTTACGTTAGAGTGTCTTTATGTTGGAGTGTCTTTACGTTAGAGTGTCTTTACGTTAGAGTGTCTTTATGTTAGAGTGTCTTTATGTTAGAGTGTAGTTAAGTTAGTGTGTCTTAATTTTAGAATGTCTTACTGTTAGAGTGTCTATATGTTAGAGTGTCTTTATGTTAGAGTGTAGTTAAGTTAGAGTGTCTTTTATCACCCATGCATTGCCGGGGTCCGTAAGGAAAGCAAAGAATAGTAACACTGCGACCTACAATGCATGTCGTAACAGGCGACTAAGGTAGGGGCCTAGGAAAGCTATCCTAGTAAATAAAAAGTAGTGTAGATATCGGATGAACTGACCTACTTGTAGGCGCATAACTGGCACAACGTAGAATCGCTCTTAGGTTCAGATCACATACAAATCACAAAGCGTGGTTAACAAGTGGTCGATATGTAACGTTTGATTCAAGAAGAAGAAAAGGTAGAAGAAAAAGAGATTTTGTTACCCCACCGACAGAAAAAAACTCCGTAAATTGAACCGGGGTTTCCCACGTGTGAGCCGAGCACTAATCCTTTCGGCCTACGCTCCACGCCTTCATTGTAATGCCTGAAACAGTTAAGGACTTGACAAGGGGAACATTTAAACAAAGAACCAAGCAGGACCCAGTTTATCCTTACGTGTTTCTGAACACCACGAGACTGGGAACAACAAAGACAAACACAGAGTGATGAGGTAATTACCAGGGCTAGCCCGGTTCAAGTCGGCCTGGGAAACCAGTACGGCTGTCTATTTCGATCTGATAGGGTATTCTATTTCCAGATTATTTTCTTCTTCCAAGGCTGAGGGCACGGTGGGTTTGTTCAGGTTCAAGGTCAATGTTAAGGGGTGAGAACTTTTGCGTCTTTCAAGTCAGGAAGGTTGTCATTTACTGTCTGTCTGTTCGTCTATCTGTCTGTCTGTCTGTCAGTCTATCCGTCTGTCTGTCTGTCTGTATATCTGTCAGTCCGTCCACCCGCCCACCCACTCATCTATCTATCGATCCATTCATCCATCCATCCATCTATTCATCTATCTATCCATCCATCCGTCCATCTATCCATCCATCTATCCATCCATCCATCTATCCGTCCATCTATCCATCCATATATCCATCCATCCATCTATTCATCCATCTATCCATCCATATATCCATCCATCCATCTTTCTATCCACCATCTATCCATCCATCCGTCCGTCCATCTATCCATCCATCCATCTATTCGTCATCTTTCCATCCATATATCCATCCATCCATCTTTCCATCGACCATCCATCCATACATCCATCCGTCCATCTATCCATCCATCTATCTATCTATCCATCCATCCATCTATTCATCCATCTATCTATCCATCCATATCCATCCATTCATCTATTCATCCATCTACCATGCTATGAATGTTTCAGTATAAACATCTAGAATCCTTTCATCTCAGCATGTATCAAATCATCAGATTATATGACACTTTCAATGTGATCATACCTCCCACTGTACCAACCATCTCGAGTCTGTGCAAGTCCCTCAAGTCTGTGCCAGTTTCCATAAGCCTGTACCAACACACTTAAATCTGTACCAATACACTGTACCAACACCTTGTACCAACACCTTGTAACAAACCCGGTACCAACACACTGTACCAAACCCATGTACCAGCCCCATGTACTAACCCCCTGTAACCAATTCCCTCTACCAACCCCATGTACCAAGCCCCTGTACCAACCCCCTGTACCAACCCCTGTACCAACCCCCTGTACCAACCCCATGTACCAACCCCTGTACCAACCCCTGTACCAACCCTGTGCTAACCCCATGTACCAACCCCCTGTACCAACCCCCATGTACCAACCCCCTGTACCAACCCCCTGTACCAACCCCATATACCAACCCCTGTACCAGCCCCTGTACTAACCCCATGTACCAACCCCTGTACCAACCCCTGTACCAACCCCTGTACCAACCCCTGTACCAACCCCTGTACTAACCCCATGTACCAAACACCTTAAACTGCACCACAATGACTTTTCCTATTTCGTTTGAAGTGTTTCTAAGGCCCACAACTTCAGATCCAAATTTTGACGGGTTTTTCCCCTTGACTCCCAGGTAAACCTCATTTCTGATTAATCACGCAAGTGTCAATCCACAAACGAAGTGGTTTTATTTGACGGACCATGGGACTATACCGTTGGTGACGTTTTCTTGATAGGTACTTGGGGAAACTTTAATATTTCCCTGTCCTTGATCGCCGTGTACTTTGATGTCTGTCAGTTCTCTTACCTAAGGCAGACTTCTGTCTGAGATAGAGGTAACTGTTTAACCGCGGGTAACGTCTATCAGGGGTCACTGTTTAACCTGCCGGATTGAACTTTAGGGTCGGTGACTCAGGTGGGGGCATCATTCTTCATATTGACTGTTAATGAAAGACTTGATAGCTATCACACACGCGCATACATGCATGCACACACACACACACACACACACACACACACACATATATATATGATATCATCGTTAAATAGCTTGTCATGTAAACTCAATAATTTAATTACATAATTGAATTCTCCGAAAGGAGTTAATTCGTATTTTTCATGTCAGCCTACAACAGAACATCGGGAAAGAAGGCAAGAGGAAGACCACGGAAAAGAACGTTAGATGGCGTAGCAGAATCCTGTGAAAGAGCAAAATAACAATCACACAAGCCACCAGAACAGCGCAAGACAAAAACAGAAAACCACGACACTGGGCAACAACCCGGTAGCAGTGTGACGTCAAAAGAAGAAGAAGAAGTTAGTCTACACACTCTGATATAACCAATAAAAGGCTGGTCCTTGGGTTTAAAAAGGCGTACCTCAGCTTAAAGATGTTTTTGGGGGTTTTTTCCGATCATGAAGCACTTGAGCTTTTCAGCTCTTCGGTTCGGTGACATGGACATCGTAACCCTTCAGTTCGATGCCACGAACACCGTAAATCTGGGGAATCTGTGGCTTTTTCTGCCATCCCGCGGAATTGAACCCTCACACACAGAGGGATAGTCACCCGTAGTCCAACGCGCTACGAACACGCATTTGTTGGGATGGTTCTTTCTCTAATTGTCTTCTTCAACCCTTTTTGTCTTTATAGATCATCATCATCAGTGGCGGCTCGTCATTAAGGGCCAGTGGGCCGAGCCCCAAAAAATAAAGTGTAACGTGTATAAATTAAAATATAACCTAACCCAATACCATGATTTTCCACACAAAATTATGTCTGGCCCCACCAACAAAACTTAGCACGAGCCGCCACTTCATCATCATCATCATCATCATCATCATCATCATCAAGTAGCTTGTCCTTTCCGGAACTTGACTCCAATGACAGCAGTCCTGAAAACTCTCTGTTCTGTGCAAGTTGACCGGCGTCAGCAGCAGTCATTCTTAGATCGTCAATGACATCTTGCATCCATCATCTTCTAGGTCTTTCTCTCATTCTTCTTCCAGGCACCATTCCCTCCAAAATTATCTTCTCTAGGCACTCATGTTGTTTGATCTGTCCGAAATATTTAATTTTCCTTGATTACATGTTCTTTATTAGCCAACTCTCTTTAATATCAAGCTGTTGCAGAACAGAACAATTTGTTCTTTTCTCTGTCCATGATATTCTAAGTATTCTTTAATATATGTAAATACAAACTTACACATATAAAACGGATTAATCTTCTTATCTTATCTTATCTTAACCACATTTGCAGTGAAGCGTCGTGGGAGAGTTAGTTTTAACGGATTAATATGTTCTACAAATGAGCATTGGGGACTCTGTGGCTAAGTGGTTAACCCGTTGACTTACGTTCCGAAGGTCGTAAGTTCGAATCCGGACCGCGTCCTTCTGTTCAGGGATGAATTGTTTTACAGAGACCCCTAGGGTTGTTGTTGTTGGAGCTATGAAATTCGTGCTGAGTGTAATACTTTCGACCAGGGGAATGTCATTTTTGCTGAGAAGGGCCAATGCAAATGGGAAACTTGGTGGAATTAAGTAAATTCTTCGTCTTTCCACTGTAAATAAACAGAAATAAACAGAAATACACAGAAATAAACGGAAACAAACAGCAATGAACAGAAATAAACAGAAACAAACAGCAATACACAAAAATAAACAGAAATAAACAGCAATACACAGAAATAAACAGAAATAAACAGCAATACACAGAAATAAACAGAAACAAACAGCAATACACAGAAATAAACAGCAATGACAGAAATAAACATACATAAACAGAAACAAACAGAAACAAACAATATCTACGTTTTGACCACAAAGTCTTTATCTATATAATGGTAACTCTATATAAAAGTATCGTTTTGAATCTGTAGTGGGAGCTAAATTGAATATATAGACTATTTTTTCTTCTTCGAACGTTCCATATCGACCACTTGCTAACCACTTTATGTGAGTTGTATGTGATCTGAGCCTAAGAGCGATTGTACGTTGTGCCTGTATGCGCCTTAAAGTTTGCCAGCATATCCGATTTCTGCGATGCTTTTTATTTACTAGGTAGCTTCCTAGGTCCTACATCAATCGCTCTTACGACATGCCTTGTAGGTCGCAGTGGTACTATTCTTTGCTTCCTACTGACCCCGGCACCATACATGCGAAATATATAGACAATATTTAAAGTAGGGAAAGTAACGGAGCAAGAAAGGAAGACAGGAAGAGCAAGAAAGGAAGACAGGAAAGAGTACTAAAATTTACATGCAGAGATGACTTACTGTCCTGCAGACATGTCGTTGTTAAATACACGGAATGAAACAATCTGGACTAGATTATCGATAAAATGGCTTTCAACAAAAATCCTGGCCGATCAATAGAATAGCTTAAAATATAAAAACAAAATCAATATTTACAACACAAAAAAACGAAACGGTTTATATGTGGTTATATGAAAGATAGAACTAAGAAAACAGTTTATATGTGGTTATATGGAAAGAGATAACTAAGAAAACAGTTTATATGTGGTTATATGAAAGAGATAACGAAGAAAACGGTTAATATGTGGTTACATGAAAAAAGGGAAAAAGAAAACGGTTTATATGTGGTTATATGAAAGATAGAACTAAGAAAACGTATAAGATGTTGAGTAATCAGAGATTGCTTTCAGATGAACTTGTCCATGTCAAGTTCTTCCCCAATTTAATTTAATCATATCAATAGCATTCAAGCCTCGCTTGCGCTGGCCTTGGAATGATTGATTGATTTATAGGACAATCATCATTGCACTTCGGTGAGTAACCATGTGTGTTCCGATCTATTTCTTACACAGGAATATCTCAGCGGCAGTACATGAACTCCGTAGCGCCAGCGAGGTCCCTGATGTGATTTAGAAGATGGTGAAAATATTCTGTAGAAATTTTATTTATTAATCTTTAAAATGAATTTTACCAGGAAGCAGCATTCCAGCCTGCTCTACTCGATTTTGAACTCCAAGGGTTCTTTTACGTGCTCAACTTGAACAGGGACCTACGTTTTATCGTCCGTTTACGATAGTACTAGAAACTTGATCTCCCCTACACTGAGATCAGGGGTCTCTGCAAAATGTCCGATGGAACAAACCGAGTACCTTTGAAACGAAAGCTCGCATCTAATCTCTACGCCACAGAGATCTACCTTGTAGCAAGGTTAAGGTCGATCCACATTTCTTGTTTCCCAACGTCAGTTTTACATTGACAGACAGATCATAAGTAATCTTGTCTTCCCTGTAACATTTATCTTAAGTTGAAGTTTAACCATAAATTCAGCTTTCTACAACTTTTCAATCAACATAGCATGTCATAGCTTTGTAACCTACTTCCTTTAACTTTCAATCATACATTCAGCTTTATACTTTTCAACTCACGTATGCTAACCATACATAGCTTTATGCTTTTCAACCATATTCATTTAGCTTTATACTTTTCAACCATACATTCAGCTTTACTCACTTTTCACACCAACATACATTCAGCTTACACTTTTCAACCATTCATTAGCTTTATGTTCCCAGCTACTAATTTCTTATTTACCATACATTCTTCAACAAAGTTTACATTTTCAACATACATTCCTTCTTTTCACTATACATTTAGTCATTGGTCTGTCCGGAGTGCAATAACGTCGGTTCAGCAACCAATAACCAATAACCTATCTTGTGCCGTTGGTCAAAGAAAGTAGGGGCTCAACACCGTCTTCTTCTTCTTCTTCTGCATTCGCCCGCTGTGAATTCGGAAGATAGCCACGACGCCTGGTATGACGCTAATGACTGATTTTTGCGTGAAAGCCTGCTTTACTATTTGACTGATGTCCCTCTCCATGGAGGCAGGCCTTCGCCAACTTCAGAGGTGCTCAGCACCTTATTTCCCAATTTGTCATGAAAACAAAGACTAGCTTCTAGCTGTTCTAATACAGTTTCTGGGTGATCTAGCGTAAGTTTGATTTATTCTAGTATAGTTTTTTTCTGTGTTCTGTTGTATCTTCTATGTGGTCCAGTATATTCTAGGTGTTTTTGTTGAGTTTTAGTATATCTTCTAGGTGCTACAGTGTATCTGTATATGTGTTTTTGTGTGTTTTAGTGTATCTTCTAGGTGTTCCTGTTGAAACTTTTATGTGTTTTTGTGTGTTTTAGTGTATCTTCTATGTGTTCCAGTTGTACTTTTTAGATGCTGTGTGTGTTTTAGTGTGCTTCTTGCTGCTCCAGTGTATCTGTCTTGGTGTTTTTATGTGTTTTAGTGTAGCTTCTTGCGGCTGTATCCTAATTTAGAATCTCGAGTGAAATTGAATCGTAGTGGACTGAATTTTCTCACTAGTCTTAAGTTTTCATTTCCCGGTAAAGTCTATTCTGCAGTCACTCAAATGAAAATAAGTTGAAAGACTATTCCAGTAACTACTAAGTGATCTGTTGCTTATACTGTCAAACCAGATTTCATTGATCGAGAAAATGTTAGGAAGCCGGGATCACAGATACATAGTCTCTTCAGTTGTGATATTTTTAATCTTTTTTTCTCTTATTTTTCTCACCTTTCTTCTTATTTTTCTCTGTTACTATGTCTCTGTCTCTCTTTATTCACTCTTTCTCTCCATTTTTCTTTCTCTCTGTCTCTCCTCTCTTTTTCTATCTGTCTTTCCTGTTTCTATTTCTCTTTTCTACATTTCTCTCTTTCTTTGCTTCTGTCTCGTTTTCTCTCTCTTTCTCTCTCCACGCTCTCCATTCGTTTCTCTTTTCTTTTCTTCTCTTCTCTTCTTGCTCCCATTCTCTTCCATCTCTCTCTGTCTCTTTCTTTCTTTCTCTTGCTCTTCTTCTCTTCTTTGTCTCCATTCTCTTCTTCACTTTCTCTCTCCATATCTCTCTTTCTCTTTTTATCACGCTTTATACGTTTCTCTCTTCTTTCTCTCTTTTTCTTGCTCTCTCTCTCTCTCTCTCTCTCTTCGTTCCTTCCCTAACTTTACTGCGACCATTGTTAACTCTACGTGATATCATTAATAATCAAACTGAAGGTAGGTTAAGATCGTGTTTCAAGAAACACACATATCACACAGGTGCTGCGGCACAGACCACCTTTAGCAAACATAACGTCTGCTTTATGCTTCTCCTGGTACTAACATCACTATGTACACAAACTCCCACCAGTATGGACGGAACGACAGCAAACACAGTCTTGATCTAGTAATCGTTCAGGACGGTAGAACTTTTCTTAGACTACATTTATAAGAACAAATGTGTTGTCATTTTTTAACCCATTCGACCCTCCGAACCGATATACAGATTCGCAGTATTTTTTAGTATTACGCAAAGCCAGTATTCTTGCTATTTTAGTTATAGATTACAAAATAAATGTTTCTAGAGATTAAAAAATTTACAAAGGAAAATGGTTAAAGTCTAAACGTAGGACATCATATTTGTAAAACTAATAAGAAGAGCCACCACAAAAAGCTCACCACGTGTGAAATGAAATGTTTGAGGAAGGCAGTGGAGGTCACCAGGAAAGACATACTACGAAATGAGGACATCAGAAGCAGAGAGGGCATAGCTTCATGCACCGAATATATCGAAAGACAACAAGTGGTTTGGACATGAGAATGAACTACAACCAACCACCAATAACAGCATACAATAAAAAGAGATCGGGTACTAAAGCTAAGGGAAGACCAAGAAAAAGATGGATAGACAATATCAAGACCACACTACATAAACACGGATACAACACAACAAGGCAACTCATCTGGCACCAGAACGCAAATTAAAGCTTCCATCCCTACGCTTAACGGCAAGAGTGGACAGCCAACTACATCTTCCACTCTGGGAATGAGACAATAAGACTAACATTATTCATAATGCGACTAAGCAGGCTACATTTCCCATAATGAATGTTGATTGATTGATTGATTGATTGATTGATTTATAAGACCATCATCATTGTACTAAGTTGAATAGCCTTGTGTGTTTCCATCTTTTTCTAAAATATTAAGCTCTAATCAGCAGTGTACCACATCCTTAGCACCGGCGAGGTTACCCGATGTAATATTGGAGAATTCTTAAAGAAATTTTGTTTATCTTTTTAATAATATTTGATAGAGTTCCTAGTCCTATCAGAGACGGACGATAAAACGTAGATTTCGTATTTAATGTGAGCAAGTAAAAGAACCTATGGCAGATCAAAATCGAGAATAGTAGGCTGGAAAACTGATGCCCGGGCAAAATTCATTTGTAGAGATTGAAAATAAAATTCCTACAAAAAAATCTTCATCACTACATCGGGGGGCCCTCGCCGGTGCTACGGAGTTCGCGCACTGTAGCTGATATCTTCATGTTTAGAAAAATATCGGAGCACACATGGTTACTCATCGAAATGCAATGATGATGGTCCTATCAATCACTCAATCACTCAATCACTCACACAATAATTTTTGCCCAGACAGCCAATTTGCAACTACTCTCTTCGATGTTTAACTGCCAAATCAGTGACGGCTCGTTATTAAGGGACAGTGGGGTCGGGCCCCACCAAAATAATGTATAACGTGTATTTATTATTTAATAAATTAAAATATACCCAAAACCATGATTTTTCTGAAAATGTGTGTCTGGCCCCACCAACAAAAGGATCACGCACCGCCACTGCTGCCAATGATTCTTTTACAGGCTCAACTTGAACACGTGACCTAATTTTTTTTCTTCTGATAGGACTAGGAACTGGATCTCACCTACATTGATATCGAGTATTGCTGTGAAATATTCCTATCGTTCAAACAAGAAACGAACCTACAACATTGTCTTACTGGAACTGAACAATCTACCTCTACTTGACAGATCTGTGAGAAATGTAGAAATAAATAGATTGATCACTTCATTGCACTTCAATGAGTAACAATGTGGGTCCCGATCTCTTTCGTACACATGAAGATCTCAACCGCAGTGTACTAACTCTGTAGCACCGGTGAGGGTCACCGATGTAATTGAAAAAGATGGTGGAGATATTCTATAGGAATTTTATTTTTAAATCTTTCTACTGAATATTGATCGGACAGCTAGTTTCCAGCCTGCACTTTTCGATTTTAACTGCCACGGGTTCTTTTACGTGCTCAATTTGAATACGGGATATACGTTTTATCGTCCGTTCCCTATAGGACTAGAAACTCGATCTCACCTACACTGTGATCAGGGATCTCTGTAGAAATATTACGATTTCCCATATTATGAGAGCCGAATTATGTTAACAGCTCCCAATAGATTTATATGGTCGACATTATACATTAAGTCTGTACTTTCCAGAGATGGTCAGTCTATGACCAACAACATCTAATAGATTTAAGTGGTCGACAGTATACATTAAGTCTGTACCTTCCAGAGATGTTCTGCTACCCAAACGAGACAGATTGGACCTAAGAGCAGTTAGAAGCTGAGCAAATTCAGAGATAGAGGTTTTAACCAAAACCTCTCAACCCTTTAACTCGTTCAATGCATTCTATTCTAAAAAGATCTTAAGAATAAAAATTGACTTAAGTGCACCGGGTTTCAAACTCCGTAGCCTTGGCAACAATACTACTGATAAAAACTAACTCTGGAACAGAATGACGGGATACCGATTCGAACCTATGACTATCGGAACGCAAGGCAAGCACTTAACCAATTAACCACAGAAACCCCCAAATTCTAATAAATATATAAAGACCAGTGGCGGCTCGTCATGAAGGGCCAGTGGGGCAGGGCCCCACCAAAAATAAGGTGTAACTTGTATTTATTATTTTATACATTAAAATATAACCTAACCGAAACCATGATTTTTCCGAAAATTTCTGTCTGGCCCACCAACAAAAATGATCACGAGCTGCCACTGATAAAGACATATTTCTATTATATTCTATTTGTATTAAATTCTATTCTATTCGATTTATATTAATTTACATTCTATTTCTATTTGTACTCGTTATTTATATTCTATTTCTATACTTTTCTATGACATTTTTTATTGCATTCTATTCTATTCGCCCGAGTGGTTACCGGGCCCAAATTTGGGGTGTAAAGAATAGAACCACTGTTACCTGCCACGCATGTCGTAAGAGACGACTAAGGAGGTATGGCTGAAATCGGAAGCATGTGTCCGCTAGGGAATGCTAACCCGAAACAAATGCTTGCAAAAACGGATGCACCAGGCCGTAAGGCGCATAACATGGTGCAACGACCCTCACAATGAGGAATGGGATAACGGATTCTACGGTCACCAATCTGCCTCGGAAATTTAGCAACGCAGTAAGAATGTAAGACCTGCCATCACGAAGATGGCCAAAACTTACTGCGGGGAGAGGTCGGCACAGACGGGGAAGCAGAAATCATAGGAATTATATTCTACAGAACTGCCCCTAGTATGCAGACTTGAGAAGAAAGAGGTGGCCCACTTACACTAGCGTCCAAGACAAACTGTATGGCGTGGCTGATAATCTGAGGCAGACGGCTGCCTTTATTAGAGAATCTGAAATCCCAATCTAGTGAGAACGCAGAAGAAGAATTCTATTCTATTCTATTTATATAAATTCTATTAAACAATGTCTTCATTTATATTTCTATCAATTGTGATTCTCCGTTCATATGTATGTTGAGGAAAGTCTTGGAGTGTGATCGGGCACTTTAGACGAAAGATGAGAGGAAGCAAACAAAAAAATATTATTGATCAACCAGAATGACGTAATTAAATAATGCGCTCTTAAACATTTTGTGTGTATTAAGGATCGAGAGTTCTATCACTCATTGTTGTCTTTCCGTTTCGTACGTTGCCAATGGTAACAGGAGCGTGGTAATGATCCAGAAATAGTGGTGAAGCGAAGGTCCATAATGGTGTCCTCATTAGCGGTAAGATTTCCATCTTAATGAGGTTATGATTTTATATGTTATTGGTTATTGAGCTGATTTCATAATCTTCCCGGTAGATAGGTGATCAGATTTATACAGTAGGTGTCGATTGATCAGTTATTGGTTATTGATCTGATTTCATAATCTTCCCGGTAGATAAGGGCTCAGACTTATACAGTAGGTGAGGAATGATCAGTTATTGGTTATACGAAGTTTGTTTATTAGTTTGTTTTGTTTTTCCGATCCAGAAGCACTTGAGCTTTAACTCTTCGGCTCGGTGTCATGGACATCGTAACCCTTCGGTTCGGTGCCACGAACACCGTGAATCTGGGGAACCTGTGACTTTTTCTGCCAGTCAGCGGAATTGAACCCACAGTGTACTAGTCACCCGCAGTCCAACGCTCTACGAACACGCTGGGCAGGCGGGCAATTGGTTATTGGTTACTGAGCAGACGTTATTGCACTCCTGGCAGACCCATAAGGGCCCTGTCTCCCCCCAACAAACGTCAAAGGGTATGCATACTGATGGTTCCCGAGGATCACTGATTAAACACACTCCTCACCTTGTCCCTCAGGTATCCAGTTCTACGTATACAACGGTAACTCCAAACACATCGAATCGCTGCATCAAGTCAACATCTATTTTAGTATCTTCATCCAACAGGCAGTCTCAAAGAGACCGAAGTACATCCGCTTTATCCATCTTCAATTCTCCGAAATTAATTATGTTTTTTGCAAGCCTGTCTACTCTGTCATTACCGCAAACACCCGCATGTCCAGGGCAATAGATACGCCTCTGGAGGTTGAAAACTTCAATAGACGACATTTACTCATACCGAAACCTACCTTTTTGTATCTTCGAAGCATCGACTTAGAGTCAGATAGAACAACGGCCCTAGTAAGCATCTACTGAAAGTCAGATAGAACAACGGCCCCAGTAAGCATCTACTGAGAGTCAGATAGAACAAAGGCCCCAGTAAGCATCTACTGAGAGTCAGATAGAACAACGGCCCTAGTAAGCATCTACAGAAAGTCAGATAGAACAAAGGCCCCAGTAAGCATCTACAGAAAGTCAGATAGAACAACGGCCCTAGTGAGCATCTACAGAAAGTCAGATAGAACAAAGGCCCAAGTAAGCATCTACAGAAAGTCAGATAGAACAAAGGCCCCAGTAAGCATCTACAGAAAGTCAGATAGAACAAAGGCCCAAGTAAGCATCTACAGAAAGTCAGATAGAACAACGGCCCCAGTAAGCATCTACTGAGAGTCAGATAGAACAAAGGCCCAAGTAAGCATCTACAGAAAGTCAGATAGAACAACGGCCCCAGTAAGCATCTACAGAAAGTCAGATAGAACAAAGGCCCCAGTAAGCATCTACTGAGAGTCAGATAGAACAAAGGCCCCAGTAAGCATCTACTGAGAGTCAGATAGAACAACGGCCCTAGTAAGCATCTACTGAGAGTCAGATAGAACAACGGCCCTAGTAAGCATCTACTGAGAGTCAGATAGAACAAAGGCCCCAGTAAGCATCTACAGAAAGTCAGATAGAACAACGGCCCCAGTAAGCATCTACAGAAAGTCAGATAGAACAAAGGCCGCAGTAAGCATCTACTGAGAGTCAGATAGAACAACGGCCCCAGTAAGCATCTACTGAGAGTCAGATAGAACAACGGCCCCAGTAAGCATCTACTGAGAGTCAGATAGAACAACGGCCCTAGTAAGCATCTACTGAGAGTCAGATAGAACAAAGGCCCCAGTAAGCATCTACAGAAAGTCAGATAGAACAACGGCCCCAGTAAGCATCTACAGAAAGTCAGATAGAACAAAGGCCGCAGTAAGCATCTACTGAGAGTCAGATAGAACAACGGCCCCAGTAAGCATCTACTGAGAGTCAGATAGAACAACGGCCCCAGTAAGCATCGACTGAGAGTCAGATAGAACAACGGCCCTAGTAAGCATCTACTGAAAGTCAGATAGAACAAAGGCCCCAGTAAGCATCGACTGAGAGTCAGATAGAACAACGGCCCCAGTAAGCATCGACTGAGAGTCAGATAGAACAACGGCCCCAGTAAGCATCGACTGAGAGTCAGATAGAACAACGGCCCCAGTATACAGAGTCACAGAGAGCCAATGAAGGGCAGCAGTAACGGTCTCAATCTCCATCATCATACTGGAAGTTTTAAAACTAAACTACAACAACTATACCGTGAGTTATATGGAGAATTAGAGACTGTCAATTATTTATCATCATATCACTCTGGATATGTCAAGATTCCCGTCTCAACAATTTCAACAGCGTCCAACGGCCCAGCACGCCAGTTCGATGTTGATTAATCAATCTTTTTAGACACTTGACACATGTATTAGGTTTTTCTCGCGATATACCAATATCGACACTCATCTTTCTCAATCTGATCAGCGCATGAGATTCTTTTCTATTAAATTTCCCGTAGTCTTTTCAGACCTTAAGGTAAGACGTCGCTTTACTTCACAATTGTAACCTCTAGTGTGCAGGAGGGCCAATTCCTTTTCTCATGTGGGGAACGTAGAGAGCTGAATTGAATCCACAACCTTCTTGTGTCCGAGTCGACAGGCGAATGCTTATGTATTACGCCAATCCTCCACACCTCCTATTTGGTTTTATTCAAGTTTATTTTAAATCACAATCATTCTTGTCAACTAATTTCATGATTGATTCCAAAGTTCTTCAGTTTCAGAATCGCTCCCTGTGGAATAGTTAAGTCATGGTTCTTGAGAGATGTTAGAGCACCGTCTCTATTCCGATCATAAATGTCCACCATTGTTGTGTTTGAAGCATTATGTCAGCTCCATAGTTACTTTGAACCAATGTCTGTTTCCATAGAAACGTATCAACAAAATATTCTACAGGTATGAGACCACTAGAGCTGCTATATACCAAACGAGAGAATGATTTACCAACATTTGTGGTTTAACATGCATCGAGCAGGCACAGAACAAGACTGTTATACTTCTATTTAGTGCAGAAGTCATGTATCTTCTTCTTCTATTCTTTTCCTTCTTCTTCTTCTTCTTCTGCTTCTTCTTCTTCTTATGCGATGAGTTTCATATGTTCAGAGGTAGTCTAAACAACAAGATGAGTTATCTCTTCCACATTGCTCATGAATCTAGTAGTGAATAGAGGATCATCTCTGATACATCACAATGTCTCCTTCAAACTAATCTTACTGGACCAGACAGACATCTACAGTTTGACATCTAAAGTTATGAAAGTTGGGAAATGTAGAATGTGTTCAGAAGTCTGGGAGAGCGAGGTATTTTGACATGAGCGTTGGTCAGCTTGGTCAGTTTTGATCTTATCAAGATGTGCTTGTAGTTGACAGTGTCTTGTAGTAAATTATGTTTTATCTTCTTTCTTTTCTTGTTCTTCTTTTTCTTGTTATTTTTGCTATCGAGTTCGAACGCTCAATTTAAAGAATGAGGTGGGTTGCCTATATGAAGCTGCATGTCAGCTGCAGTTTCTCGTGGTTTCCAACAGCTTGCACTGTAGGTTTCGTTTAGATTCCATGTTTCACTACGCTGTGTATGTATGATGGACAGGTCTGCAGACTGTGCACTGGAGTCTGCGTTTTGGTCTGACATGCACGCGGTTCAGCATTCTGGGGAAGGAACATTTTGACATGTGCATTGGTCAGCTTGAGCAGTTATCATTTAATGAATATCGACTTGTAGTTTACAGTGTCTTATAGTAAATTATCTTTGGTCAAAGGTATTCAAGAGTTCAACAATTGAAACTTTTCTAACGCAGGAAATGAATGACGAGCGTCTCACGCTACCTTGAACTTTTATGTCTTTCTTAAGAGTTGGAAGAAGACACAGAGTGTGTTAATATCATTCTCAAATGAAATAGGTCAGCTTGGCAATTTTTAGTGCAGATTCTGATTCCTCAAGAGTCTGGGTGTGTCATGCAAGTTTATTCAGCGTAAAACTTAATCCATGATTGAACTGAAACTTCGAATATACAAAGTTGAGCAAAGAGGGAGTCAGGCATGGCAAGCATAGATGTGGACAGATTGAATTAGATACATAGTAAAACCAAACATTTTAGTAGACTTCAAGGTAATCTAAAATATTGGATATAGTAGTTATACAGACTCGAGGGCAGAAAGTACGTGTAGGTACTACTGATGTAATCTGACAGACTCCAGGGCAGACAGTACAGGTAGATAACTATTGATGTAATCTGACAGACTCGAGGGCAGATAGTACGTGTAGGTAACTACTGATGTAATCTGACAGACTCCAGGGCAGACAGTACAGGTAGATAACTATTGATGTAATCTGACAGACTCGAGGGCAGATAGTACGTGTAGGTAACTACTGATGTAATCTGACAGACTCCAGGGCAGACAGTACAAGTAGATAACTATTGATGTAATCTGACAGACTCGAGGGCAGATAGTACGTAGGTTAACTACTGATGTAATCTGACAGACTCCAGGGCAGACAGTACAGGTAGATAACTATTGATGTAATCTGACAGACTCGAGGGCAGATAGTACGTGTAGGTAACTACTGATGTAATCTGACAGACTCCAGGGAAGACAGTACAGGTAGATACCTATTGATGCAATATGACAGACTCAAGGGCAGATAGTAAATTATTGATGTAATGTGACGGACTCGATGGCAGACAGTACAGGTAGATAACTATTGATGTAAAGTGACAGACTCGATGGCAGACAGTACAGGTAGATAACTATTGATGTAAAGTGACCGACTCGAGGTTAGATAGCACATGTAGATAAGTATTAATATGCTTGCCAGAGATTCCGACATCTTCTGAAGCAGCAGCCATCTGAACAGTCGAAAGCTTGTGTCTTTGATGAACACGCAAGAGACAGAACAAGAGATGAGATCTTTCCTCTCTTCTGCAAGGATCTCTATGTGAGTATTTTTTCTTGATACATTGTTAATTGTTCTTATTGCTTGCCATTGTACTGTTGTTATTCTATCATTTGCCATTGTACTGTTGTAGTAGGTGGGCCACAGAGATAACAGAGGCGACGAAAAACACTGTTTATGAAGTACACACAAAAATTCGTTCTATATATCGCTTCTTACCCTCGCCTGTGTTGCTATGCATGCAAGGGGAGCAAAGAATAGTAACACTGTGACCTACAAGGCATCTTGCAAGAGGCGTCTAAGGTATGGACCTAGGGAAGCTACCCTAATAAATAAACAAAAATCACAGAAATCGGATGTGCTGGCCTACGTGTAGGCACATAACTGGCACAACGTACAATAGCTCTTAGGCTCAGATAACATAGATTACAAAGAGTGGTTTAACAAGTGATCGATATGGAGCGTTCAAAGTAGAAGAAGAAGTATTGTTATTCTTCTATTATTTGGGTGACGTCTGTGGCTTAGGGGATAGTGACTCGGTCTATTAACCCCGACGTTCTGAGTTCAAATCACGCTGCGGACAGTTTGGTTGCAAATTGTTTCGCGTGAATTTTACAAAAGAACGATGACACCACCCGTTCAGAAAGCAATGGCAAACTACTGAACGTAATAAGGTATAGAAAAATCACAAACAGCGTTAAAAAGCTGGGGTTGATTCGCAAAGTCCTGCAAAGGATGTGCAATTAACTTAGCTTCTATTATTTGACATTGTACTGTTGTTATGGGTGGACTACAGAGATA
This sequence comes from Arion vulgaris, assembly GCA_020796225.1. Taxonomy (NCBI): domain Eukaryota; kingdom Metazoa; phylum Mollusca; class Gastropoda; order Stylommatophora; family Arionidae; genus Arion; species Arion vulgaris. Next base: position 35,046,199 of record CM036769.1, on the reverse strand, counting down.
ACAGAGGCGACCCCAAAAAACAACACACTGTTTATGAAGAGCACACAAAAGTCCGTCCTAGAAATTTGCTTCTTTTCCAGACGATGTGAGGCAAAACATGATTAAAGAAACGACAAGAAGACCGTCGTTGTTCTATCATTCAATTGTTATAGTATCGAGTTTTCTTCAGTCTTTCGCATTGTTCTTTCTGTCTCATTACTTAGTAACTAGACTGTATTATTATTTATGTCACACTGTGCTAGTCTTCAACATTTCTTTCACTTAGTTTCCTTGTTATTCCGGGATCTCTGTGGCGTAGAATTTAGATGCTTGTCTCTAGGGCCAAATGTACTCTGTTCGATCCCTCGTGGAGCTGTCTGGATAGTTTTCCAGATATTTCTGGTCTCAGTGCAGATGAGATCAAGTTCCTAGTCCTATCGGAGATGGACGATAAAACATAAGTTTCGTGTTCAATTTGAGCACGTAAAAGTACCCTTGGCAGCTCAAAATCGACAAGAACAGGTTGGAAAGTCGCTGTCCGGGCAAAATTCATTAAAAATAAAAATTAAATTTCTACAAAAATATATACATCTTCAAAATGACATCGGCAAACCTAGCCGTTGCTACGGAGTTCATGCACTGAAGCTGAGATCTTCCTGTAAGTGCAATGATGATGGTCCTATCAATCAATCAATCGTTGTTATTCCACTTTACAGCATGCTATTTATTTTTGTTTGTTTTTAGCATTCATCCTGATTCTTGGATTGTCCATATGTTGTCATATATTTTCTTGTGAGCGTCTGTTGCTTAGTGGTAGTAAGCTCAATCACAAGCAAAAATACCTGGTTCAAACTCCGAGGCGGTTAGATTGAAGGCAAATGTGTTCCCTTGAATGTTTTAAAAAAAAAGGTAATTGCATATCCTTTACATGACTTTGCGAATCAACCCCAGCTTGTTAACGCTGTTTGTGATTTTCTAGGCATTATTACGTTCAGTAGTTTGCCATTGCTTTCTGAACGGTGTGCCATCGCCTTTGTAAAAATCCACGCGAAACAATTTGCAACCAAATTGTCCGCAGCGTGATTCGAACTCAGAACGTCGGGGTTAATAGACCGAGTCACTATCCTTTAAGCCACAGATGCCACCCTTGAATGTTTACTAACGTTTAAAATTGACCTCACCGCTCGGAAAGCAATGGCAAGCTACTGAACGTATAAGTGGTGCCTAGAAAATCAACGACTCATTTACTATGATTAATGGTGACGTCCTGTATGCCACGATTTTCAATTTCATAAGTTGTCACATATTGTTGTATCAGCTTAAGTTGTCACATATTGTTGTCACATATTGTTGTCACATATTGTTGTCACATATTGTTGTCACATATTGTTGTCACATATTGTTGTCACATATTGTTGTCACATATTGTTGTCACATATTGTTATCACTATAGTTATCACATATTGTTGTATCAGCTTAAGTTGTCACATATTGTTGTATCAGTTTAAGTTGTCACATATTGTTGTATCAGCTTAAGTTGTCACATATTGTTGTATCAGCATAAGTTGTCACATATTGTTGTATCAGCATAAGTTGTCACATATTGTTGTATCAGCTTAAGTTGTCACATATTGTTGTATCAGCTTAAGTTGTCACATATTGTTGTATCAGCTTAAGTTGTCACATATTGTTGTATCAGCTTAAGTTGTCACATATTGTTGTATCAGCTTAAGTTGTCACATATTGTTGTATCAGCTTAAGTTGTCACATATTGTTGTATCAGCTTAAGTTGTCACATATTGTTGTATCAGCTTAAGTTGTCACATATTGTTGTATCAGCTTAAGTTGTCACATATTGTTGTATCAGCTTAAGTTGTCACATATTGTTGTATCAGCATAAGTTGTCACATATTGTTGTATCACAGTTGTCACATTGTTGTATCAGCTTAAGTTGTCACATATTGTTGTATCAGCTTAAGTTGTCACATATTGTTGTATCAGCTTAAGTTGTCACATATTGTTGTATCAGCTTAAGTTGTCACATATTGTTGTATCAGCTTAAGTTGTCACATATTGTTGTATCAGCTTAAGTTGTCACATATTGTTGTATCAGCTTAAGTTGTCACATATTGTTGTATCAGCTTAAGTTGTCACATATTGTTGTATCAGCTTAAGTTGTCACATATTGTTGTATCAGCTTAAGTTGTCACATATTGTTGTATCAGCTTAAGTTGTCACATATTGTTGTATCAGCTTAAGTTGTCACATATTGTTGTATCAGCTTAAGTTGTCACATATTGTTGTATCAGCTTAAGTTGTCACATATTGTTGTATCAGCTTAAGTTGTCACATATTGTTGTATCAGCTTAAGTTGTCACATATTGTTGTATCAGCTTAAGTTGTCACATATTGTTGTATCAGCTTAAGTTGTCACATATTGTTGTATCAGCTTAAGTTGTCACATATTGTTGTATCAGCTTAAGTTGTCACATATTGTTGTATCAGCTTAAGTTGTCACATATTGTTGTATCAGCTTAAGTTGTCACATATTGTTGTATCAGCTTAAGTTGTCACATATTGTTGTATCAGCTTAAGTTGTCACATATTGTTTATCAGCTAAGTTGTCACATATTGTTGTATCAGCATAAGTTGTCACATATTGTTGTATCAGAAGTTGTCATATTGTTGTATCAGCTAAGTGTCACATATTGTGTATCAGCTTGTTGTCAAATTTTTATCAGCTTAGTTGTCACATATTGTTTATCAGTTGTTGTCACATATTGTTGTATCAGCTTGTGTCATATGTTGTATGCAGTTATTCCACCGAATCATCTGTCTTTTCGCTGTCGCAACTATTTTTCTAAATGTTTTGATGCCGCTCTGCAGGATGTTGTAAAACCTATCATCTGTTATTGCTGTTTCGTGTAGACATTAGATATAAGTGCATGTTTTGATGTTGTATTTGCGTTGCTGATTCCCATCCCCAGACGCCTTGGAGCAGGAGAATTGTGACGAAAGACAGATCCAATAATTTTATAAGTATCTGATGCACATGGGCTCAGTAGGTTGGGTAAGGTAAGCAACTGTGTAGTAGTTATGTGTGCTAGTGTGCTCACATGGCCTCCAGTAGGTTGGGTAAGGTAACAACTGTGTAGTAGTTATTGTGCTGTATTGCTCCATCATGTCCTCCAGTAGGTTGGGTAAGGTAAGCAACTGTGTAGTAGTTATCTGTGCTAGTATCTGCTCCACATGTCCTCCAGTAGGTTGGGTAAGGTAAACAACTGTGTAGTAGTTATCTGTGCTAGTATCTGCTCCACATGTCCTCCAGTAGGTTGGGTAAGGTAAACAACTGTGTAGTAGTTATCTGTGCTAGTATCTGCTCCACATGTCCTCCAGTAGGTTGGGTAAGGTAAGCAACTGTGTAGTAGTTATCTGTGCTAGTATCTGCTCCGCATGTCCTCCAGTAGGTTGGGTAAGGTAAACAACTGTGTAGTAGTTATCTGTGCTAGTATCTGCTCCACATGTCCTCCAGTAGGTTGGGTAAGGTAAACAACTGTGTAGTAGTTATCTGTGCTAGTATCTGCTCCACATGTCCTCCAGTAGGTTGGGTAAGGTAAACAACTGTGTAGTAGTTATCTGTGCTAGTATCTGCTCCACATGTCCTCCAGTAGGTTGGGTAAGGTAAGCAACTGTGTAGTAGTTATCTGTGCTAGTATCTGCTCCACATGTCCTCCAGTAGGTTGGGTAAGGTAAGCAACTGTGTAGTAGTTATCTGTGCTAGTATCTGCTCCACATGTCCTCCAGTAGGTTGGGTAAGGTAAACAACTGTGTAGTTGTGATGTGTACTAGATATTGGTGTCTCTTGCGTGGAGGTAATGTGCTCGCCTCTTTCCAAAGTTATTCGGTTCATTTCCCGCGTGCAGCAATTGGGATATTTTTTACAGAGATCCTGATCTCAGTGTAGGTGAGATTGAGTTCCTAGTCCTATCAGAAACGGACAATAAAACGGAGGTGCAGTGTTCAAGTTGAGTACGCAAAAAAAAAAAGAATGGCAGTTGACAAATTAATCAGAGTAGACTGCAAAATCGCTGCCCGACAAAATTCAATAAAAAGATTAAAACAAAAATTCCAGCTTTAAAAAAAAAAAAAAAGGTTTCCTATTTTCTAATTTTACATCAGACCTTCGTCACTACTAAGAAAGAGTTCGGAGCACTCATGGTTATTCACCAAAGTGCAATGACGATAGTCATATTAATTAATTAATCAGGATTGAGTGCGAGAGTCATGGTTTGGTATAGTAAATGAGAGTCATGAGATTCTACGGAGTTCGTTATTTGTGCAAACTCTTGACAGTTGGCATGTCATTTCTGTCGACAGTGAGGAAGTTATATGGGGAAAACCCAGGGCAATGAAGTCAATCCTTCGTCCGTAGACACTTTTTGTTTATCATGGCCACTTTGTTATCAAACCACTTTGTTTACATGACTTTTGTTTATCATGGCCACTTTTTGTTTATCATCACTTTGTTTACTAGCCACTTTTTGTTTATCATAGCCACTTTTTGTTTATCATAGCCACTTTTTGTTTATCATAGCCACTTTTTGTTTTCGTTTATCATAGCCACTTTTTGTTTTCATCCACTTGATCAAGCCACTTTTTGTTATCATGCACTTGTTATCATCGCCACTTTTTGTTTACCATGGCCACTTTTTGTTTACCATGGCCACTTCAATTCAAAATAATGACGATAAATTTAAAATGTAAAAATGGTTTGCCGTAAAGTAATTCTTCTTGCTATGACAGGTTAAACAATACTTTTAAAAAATGCAATTAACAGTTTAAGCGTAGCTCTTGTTTCGTTATCTCATTAAATGAAATACAATTTCCGGTAGCTTTTTTCAAATCTAAGGGTATGAAGTTCCTGTCACTTCATATTTCTATAGCTAGCGTGCAGGAGGTAGGTGGACCAATTGCTTAATCACGTGTGGAACGTGGAATGGGAAATTAACCCCAGAACCCTCTTGGTTAATCATTAAGCTAATCCGTACCATCGTTATCGCCTTATGAATGCGATATGGGTACTTCATTCTAGTACTGATCCATCTTAATATTCACATGCTCAAATGTCTCCAAAATGTAAGAAAAGACTTTAGTAATAGTAGTTGTTGTAGATGACTGAGCGCCCGAGTGGTTATCGGGGCCCAAATTGGGGTGCAAAGAATAGAACCACTGTTACCTGCCACGCATGTCGTAAGAGGCGACTAAGGAGGTAGGACGTGGGGATAGCTACCCCACACCGTAAAAACACTAGATGGCTACAGAACGGAGAGCGAACCGAGTAAACGCTGGCTGAAACCGGACACTTCGCCGAAGGATAAGCACCATAGCTCCAAAAGGTGCTGAAGATGTGACGTAAAACACACCAATGCTAAGGCTGCATGAATCAGATTTCCACATGAATAGAATATGTGGGGAGAACTGATACATCGGTCTGGGCAGTGATCGAGAGAGAGATGACTGATAAAATAGGCATGACAAATGATATTTTTAATCAACGGAGAGAAGGTAGAAAATGTGAATAGCTTTGAATATCTCGGTTCCCTGCTAACAAGAGATGAAAATGTGAATAGCTTTGAATATCTCGGTTCCCTGCTAACAAGAGATGAAAATGTGAATAGCTTTGAATATCTCGGTACCCTGCTAACAAGAGATGAAAATGCAAATAGCTTGAATATCTCGGTCCCTGCAAAAGAGACTAAAATGTAGATAGCCTGAATATCCGGACTGCTACAATGAGATGAAATGTGAATAGTTGAATATCCTGGTTCCCTACAACAAGAAGATGAAAATGAATAGCTTTGAATATCTGGACCTGCCTACAGAGATGAAAATGTAATAGCTTTAACATCTCGTACTTCGCTAACAAGAGTGAATTAATAGCAATCTGTCCACAAGGATGAAATGTAAGATTTGATATTCCAAGAGATGAAAATGTAATGCTGAATATTCGGTCCACAAGGATGAATAATAGCTTGATATTCGTCTGAACAAAGATAATGAACTGAATTCTGTTCTCACAAGAGATGAAAAGAATGCTTGAATATCGCTAAGAGATGAAATGAATAGTTGAATATCTCGTTCCACAAGGATGAATGAATACTTTAATTCGTACTGCAAAATGATCATCTGCCAAGCAAAGGCACGGGTGTCGAGATGACTGAGCCTGAAGTACCAGTAAAAAATCGCGTGGACGCGGCTACTAGGCTGAACATACCCGCCAGATCACACAAATCACAAAGAGTGGTTAACAAGTGGTGGATATGAAGCGTTTGAATAATAAAAAGATGTTCATTTAATTAATTTCTTTTTTCATAATGTGATCTTTATTAGCTTAAAATTTGTTTACTTAAGAATACTTTATGCAATCTGATTTACATCTTCGCCAGAGCTACACGGGCCAGAGAATTGATTACACACCATTCGCATCGAGTACTGTACAGAAGGCTGACTTGAGATTTGTAGTTGTGGTTACAAAGATTGATGCCAAACGAGTAGACTATGTTGATGCTGTCAGAGCGGCAGAACCGTTCATGCTGGCAGGACACGACATCTCAACATTTCTTGGAAAAATTCTTATCAGTTTCAGGACCAGTTTACCTTACTTGTTTGTAAGTAGAAATAGGTCAAGGTGAAATCTGAACAGGTGTTCTTTGATCTCTGCCGACTTTAATTGACATGCTTTCACATCTTGACATTACATTTTTTTTTCCGATCCAGAAGCACTTGAGCTTTCAGCTCTTCGGCTCGGTGCCATGGACATCGTAACCCTTCGGTTCGGTGAAACGAACACCGTGAATCTGGGGAACCTGTGGCTTTCCTGCAAGCCCGAGGAATTGAACCGGCACTCACAGAGGGCTAGTCACCCGCAGTCCAATGGGCTACAAACACGCTGGGCAGGCGGGCATATAAGACATTATTATAAAATATCTTACCCGTGTGGAGAAAGAGGGAGAGTATAGGGACGCCCATGTACAGATACGTATGCACACCCACCCACATCTAGACTGAGACCATTACAACACACACATCACATGTAGTTCACGCCACACTTATACTAACGACTCCCCACACGCATCACATGTAGTTCAACGCCACACATATACTAATTACTCCCCACACACATCACATGTAGTTCACGACACACATATACTAATTACTCCATGTACCACATCTTACACCCAGTGTCTTTATATTACCGAACAACGGTACACCATAACGCGCACTAATTTTCCGATACAATAGTTTGAAGACCAGAGGTCGTCCACGCAAACGATGAAGTGCAGAAATATCAGACGCGGTAGGAAACACCACACATAATTTGAACTCAAGGGAACTTTTCTATTATTAAACAATGCTACTATTCCACAATGATACTATTCCACAATGATACTATTGCACAATGATACTATTGTACAATGAAACTATTGCACAATGATACTATTGCACAATGATACTATTCCACAATGATACTATTGCACAATTCTACTATTCCACAATGATACTATTGGACAATGTAACTATTGCACAATGATACTATTGCACGATAATACTATTGCAACATGATACTATTGCACAATGATACTATTGCAACATGATACTATTGCAACATGATACTATTGCAACATGATACTATTGTACAATGATACTATTGCAACATGATACTATTGCAACATGATAATATTGCAACATGATAATATTGCACAATGGTACTATTGCAACATGATAATATTGCAACAAGATACTATTGCAACATGATACTATTGCACCATGATACTATTGCAACATGATACTATTGTACAATGATACTATTGTACAATGATACTATTGCACAATGATACTATTGCACCATGATACTATTGCACAATGAGACTATTGCACAATGAGACTATTGCACAATGAAACTATTTCACAATGATACTTTAACCCAATGATACTATTGCAACATGATACTATTGAAAATTATACTATTGTACCATGTTACTATTGCAACATGATACTATTGCAACATGATAATATTGTACCATGTTACTATTGCAACATGATACTATTGCAACATGATAATATTGCAACATGATACTATTGCAACATGAAACTATTGCACAATGATACTTTAGCCCAATGATACTATTGCACAATGATACTATTGCACAATGATACTATTGTACGATGATACTATTGCAACATGATACTATTACAACATGATTCTATTGCAACATGATACTAAAGCCAAATGATGCTATTGCAATAATACCGCCATTCCACAATGATACTATTCCACAATGATACTATTGCACAATGAAACTATTGCACAATGAAACTATTGCACAATGATACTATTGTACAATGATACTATTGCACAATGATACTATTGCACAATGATACTATTGCAATAATACCACAATTCCACAATGCTACTACTCCACAATGCTTCTATTCCACAATGCTACTATTCTACTATACTACTATTCTACAATACTACTATTCTACAATACTACTATTCTGCAATGCTATTATTCTATAATGCTACTATTCTACAATAGTATAATGTAAATACTCCACAATATGACAGCGATAAATGGCATATGTATATATGTTACGTATATTTATCACAGGAAAACTATTACCTGGTGAGTGATCACTGGAACCATGCAGTCTCGCTCTGTCATCGGCTACAGCAAGTTGGACGCATGAAAGAAGAAGAAGCCAGGTATGGTGAGAGTTTGGAGAATCAAATCCATTGATTTAATCATTTCTTCATTTTTCCTGTCTAGACACAGTTGTAAGCAAGCTATGTACAGTTTTTCTTCTTTTCATCTGTTGTATTCACATTGCAAACGAGTTATTGCTCAGTATCGCGGTTTTCTGTTTTTGTTTTGCGCTGTTCCAGTGAATTGTTTGACAGGTATTTTTGCTTTTTGACAGGATTCTGTTATAATGTATAACCATATTTATCGTCTTCCTCTTGTTCTTCTTTCCTGATGTTCTGTTGTAGAAGACTCTGTATACTGTGGAATTTGGAGACATTCTTATTAAGTGGCCACATCACTTATTTCTCTGTTTCTCTATGTAATTCAAGGTTCTGTGCCAACTTTCTTTCTTATACTGATGTTGGTGACTTTGTTTCTCAATGTAATTTAAGCAAGGTTCTGTGCCAACTTTCTTATGCTGATGTTGGTGACTTTGTTTCTCAATGTAATTCAGCAAGGTTCTGTGCCAACTTTCTTTCTTATACTGATGTTGGTGACTTTGTTTCTCAATGTAATTCAAGCAAGTTTCTGTGCCAACTTTCTTCTATACTGATGTTGTGACTTTGTTTCTCAATGTAATCAAGCAGGTTCTGTGCCAACTTTCTTCTTATACTGATGTTGGTGGTCCTTGTCTGATGTTTGTAACTTTTCGTAGGCAACGCATTTCACATGTAATTATTTTTTGTGACTGTGCTTTGGTCATTGTCCATGTTTGGCGCTAATAGCACAGAGTAGGCATGAAAATGACGCTGATCATCTGTTGTTTAGCTGTACGTGAGATGTTTAGGTGCCTTAATAATGATCAAAGAGCAAAATAAGACAGTAAGACATTAGCAGCTCATTAATATTTACGCCCGTGTGAGCCGGACTCACAAGGAGCAAAGAATAGTAACACTCGACCTGCAAGACATGTGGTAAGAGGAGACTGAGGTAGGGGCCTAGGAAAGTAGGCCTAGTATATACAAAGCGTCGCAGAAATCGGATATGCTGGCCTACTTGTAGACACATAACTGGCACAACCTACAATCCACATAGGCTCCATACAATCATACAACTCATACAACTCACATACAACTCACATACAACTCACATACAACTCACATACAACTCACATACAACTCACATACAACTCACATACAACTCAAATACAACTCACATACAACTCAACAACTACATACAACTCACATACAACTCACACAACCACATACAACCACATACAACTCACATACAACTCACATACAACTCACATACAACTCACATACAACTCACATACAACTCACATACAACTCACATACAAAACTCACATACAACTACATACAACCTCACAATACAACTCCATACAACTCACATACCTCATACAACTCGCATACAACTCTCAGCATACAACTCGATACAACTGGCATACAACTCCATACAACTCTACGCATACAACTCGCATACAACTCGCATACAACTCCATACAACTCCCATACAACTCGCATACAACTCGCATACAACTCGCATACAACTCTCATACAACTCGCATACAACTCGCATACAACTCGCATACACACACTACCATCATACAACTCGCATACAACTCGCATACAACTCTCGCATACAACTGCATACAACTCATAACCGCATACAAATCACATACAACCTCAATACAACTCGCTATACAACTCACATACAACTCACATACAACCTACATACAACTCACATAACAACAACTCACATACAACTCACATACAACTCACATACAACCTACACATACAACTACAACTCACATACAACTCACATACAACTCATCACATACAACTCAACTCCATACAACTCACATACAACTCACATACAACTCACATCACCAACTCACATACAACTCTACAACTCATACAACTCACATACAACTCACATACAACCTACATATACAACTCACTACAACTCACACACTCACATACAACCTACATCTACAACTCACATACAACTCCCATACAACTCCCATACAAATCCATACAACTCCATACAACTCCCATACAAATCCCATACAAATCCCATACAAATCCCATACAAATCCCATACAAATCACATACAACTCCCATACAACTCCCATACAACTCCCATACAACTCCCATACAACTCCCATACAACTCCCATACAACTCACATACAAGTCACATACAAGTCACATACAACTCACATACAAGTCACATACAACTCACATACAAATCACATACAAATCACATACAAATCACATACAAATCACATACAACTCACATACAACTCACATACAAATCACATACAAATCACATACAACCTCACATACAAATTCACATACAAATCACATACAACTCACATACAAATCACATACAACTCACATACAACTCACATACAACTCACATACAACTCACATACAACTCACATACAAATCCCATACAAATCACATACAAATCACATACAAATCACATACAACTCACATACAAATCACATACAAAGCACATACAAATCACATACAAATTAGAAAGAATGGTTAAAAAGCGATCGGAGCATTCAGAGAGAACGTAGGAGAATAAGACTAACATGCCAGGCTAGAGCAGCGATTGTACATACAATCATTATATGTGCTTATTGTACATACAATCATTATATCTGCTTATTGTACATACAATGTTTCTCAAGGCTAGTACAACATCATCATCATGATTCATTATGGGAAAAAATTTGAAAGAAATCGGTAATGTTAAATGTGGCATCACCAAAAAATTTCAACTTAAATTCATAAACAGGTTTGAGATATTTTCTGTCTCTGTTTCAGCGGCTGTTTTTTTTAAATTTTATATTTTGTGTCACCGACCCTATACATTCTGTAGGTCAAGCGGTAGTGAGCTCGATCATTCACCCAAGCATACCTGGTTCAAACCTGGATACCTGGTTAGGATATGCCACGATTTTCATTCACCCCATACACTACCTCTCTTACACGTCTTGTTTAACATGTGAGAGGAAACAGCAATGTTAAAGGCTCTAAAGGCGCAATATTGTCTTTATTACGCCGTGTTTCCACATATGGATCCCTACCTGTCGTCAGAAAGGATACGCCCTCTACCACGAACTCCATAGCTTCAGTAACAATATTAAAGATCTCAAGAACACAAATTGCTTAGGGGACTGGGTCTGGATTCGATCTCACGACCTTCAGATCGACATACAAACGATTTAGCGACTTCACCATAGAGACCCAAACACGCCTAAACCCAAAGACGATTGCCATATGAACCTGGGGACAACTGTATACTTTGTTCTGGTCAACAATCGTATGATGTATACTGACCAATTATTAGAAAACGAGACAGACATAGGAGTTCACATGTTAAAACAATGATTAGAGGGATCACTAGTCCCCCATACCTTATAAAAGACTTTATAATAAAACATTGTGGTTGCTGCAAATTAGCTATGGTTGAAACAGCTGTACGAAATTCTTAGTTCTATGTCTGGAACCACAATCGAAATCTGATCTGAAGCTGTTCTTCTTCTATTCTGCTTAGCAAGCTACAATTTGGGACAGATTAACGTCATGTATAGCGTTCGCCTTTCGTCTCGACTCAGAAGGGTTGTTGGTTCAATTACCCCACTTTACTTTCCATATGAAAGAATTGACCCCTACCTCCTGCATACTAGGTTCTAGGAATATGAAGTGACAGGCACCATGAGGAAGGTCTGAAAAAGCTAGGAAATTATTTTTATAAATTACCAATTAAAATTTTGCAAATTCATTTTGCACCTTCCTTCTCACCTCCTTTCCTCCACAATCCCTGGAAAACGTACAGTACGCCATGCAGACAAAGATCGATTAATTAAGAAACGTCACATGTCGTAACAGGATGTATCAGTTAGATACCATCAGAGAAAACTAGATGATCAAATCACTTGAAATTCATCAATACTCAAAACTAGACGACTCGAACTATAAACAGATTAGAATAAAGTATTATCTGTTTGGCCTTAGTCACTTCAGGGCACTGAAATCGATTCAGCTGCAACATGACTGTGAATTTATAGTTCGAAATTTAGTCACGTTACATTGGACAGGTACTCAGACTTGAGGTATCAGATTGCTTTAGAACATTGTTCTCGGATGGTTCCTAATAAATTATGTCAAAACTTTCTTACCTTCAGAATTTACGTATTATTTCAAATATCATATGTAGAGTTTAAAGTTCTATTTTATATATCATAATATGCAGAGTTGAAAGTTCTATTTTATATATCATAATATGTAGAGTTGAAAGTTCTATTTTATATATCATAATATGTAAGTTGAAGTTCTTTTATATATCATAATATGCAGAGTTGAAAGTTCTATTTTATATATCATAATATGTAGAGTTGAAAGTTCTATTTATATATCATAATATGCAGAGTTGAATGTACTATTTTAAATATCATAATATGTAGAGTTTAAAGTTCTATTTTATATATAATAATATGCAGAGTTCAAAGTTCTAGTTTTATATATCATAATTTTTTTTTATTTGGGGCCCGTCCCAGATGTGTCATACCAGGTGGACCCCGTACAACGTAACATGAAAACGTTTATAAACTATCAAGCCCCATCAATCCTTCGATCTATGGCACTCCTAGTTTTGTACAAGGGTAGCCATGTCGCATTTAATGAAGGCTCCCGACCTTCGACTTCGATCAAGTGGGCACTAGTTCCGTAACACAGGCTATCTTTGTAAACCCATATAATGAGCCACGTGGCAGATATCAAGCGATACAGATACTACACTTTGATCTTAGCCAAAAGCCGAGAAGTCTATATCATAATATGCAGAGTTGAAAGTTCTATTTTTATATATCATAATATGCAGAGTTGAAAGTTCTATTTTTATATATCATAATATGCAGAGTTGAAAGTTCTATTTTTATATATCATAATATGCAGAGTTGAAAGTTCTATTTTTATATATCATAATATGCAGAGTTGAAAGTTCTATTTTTATATATCATAATATGCAGAGTTGAAAGTTCTATTTTTATATATCATAATATGCAGAGTTGAAAGTTCTATTTTTATATATCATAATATGCAGAGTTGAAAGTTCTATTTTTATATATCATAATATGCAGAGTTGAAAGTTCTATTTTATATATCATAATATGCAGAGTTGAAAGTTATATTTTTATATATCATAATATGCAGAGTTGAAAGTTATATTTTTATATATCATAATATGCAGAGTTGAAAGTTCTATTTTTATATATCATAATATGCAGAGTTGAAAGTTCTATTTTATATATCATAATATGCAGAGTTGAAAGTTCTAGTTTTATATATCATAATATGCAGAGTTGAAAGTTCTAGTTTTATATATCATAATATGCAGAGTTGAAAGTTCTATTTTTATATATCATAATATGCAGAGTTGAAAGTTCTATTTTTATATATCATAATATGCAGAGTTGAAAGTTCTAGTTTTATATATCATAATATGCAGAGTTGAAAGTTCTAGTTTTAAAATGTACTTAATTTTTGTCTACAAAGAATTATAAACAATTTGAATCAAATAAATATTGTGAACGTTTGTTCCAAATCTACGGTTTGACATGTGGCTTGTTGTACTGTAGCGGTTACGCTTACGTCTTGCATTCCGAAGATTCAAATCAGGACTGCGCCGTTCTGTCCACGAGTGAATTTTTTTCAAAGATCACTAGGATTGTTGTTGAAGCCACGGATTTAGTGCTCTGTGCAATACTCTCAGCAGGGAGAGTGCCGTTTCTTGCGGCTATGGACCGAGCCATATGGGATATAAATACGATGTAATTAAGTCATTTCTTCTTCATTAGAGCCCAGACTACAGAGTACTTACTTCAAGAATACCCCACATGCCAAAGCTCACTGACAACACTGTAAATCAGCACTGGAAAGAGATTTACAGAAACAACTGAACGAACTAGAACGGATATGAATATTTTTCATCATTAAATAGCTTTTGGTATCACCAAAATAGATGAAGCATCACTCAACGCAGAACAACAAAATGAACTGCTCTTTGCTGACGACCAGTGTATATTCCATAATAATATTGAACAGCTTCAAGAACACATAAACTTACTCAACAATAGCTGCCTCAAATACAACATGAAGATCAATATTCAAAAGACAGAAGTCATGACTATAAGTAGAGAACATAAAGATATCAACATAAAAATAAATGACCAAACGCTAAAGCAGGTGAGAGAATTCAAATACCTTGGAAGTATCTTCACATCTGATAGTAGACTGGAGAGAGAGATCGAAACTAGAATCCAGCAAGCCAACAACATTACATACCAACTTACCCCAATTTTGAAACACCCAGCTATTCCAGTAGTGACTAAAAGACAGATTATAAATTCAATCTTTCTACCAACACTGTGCTACCAGAGCCAAACATGGGCACTGACAAAAGAACAAGAAAGGAAAATTACCACATGCGAAATGAGATGCCTGAGGAAAGCAGTAAATAAAACAAGAAGAGACCATATAAGAAATGAGGAAATTAGAAGAACAGTCGGAACAACACCTGCTATTAGATTTATTGAAAAACAGAGACTCAAATGGTTTGGCCACTTGGTCAGAATGAACCCGAATACACCAGTTGCAAGAGCGTACAACCTGCAAATGGAATCATCAAGAGGAAGGGGCAGACCAAGAAAAGATGGGTTGATGGAGTTACAGACATCTTAAAACTCCACAATACCACACCATATCAAGCGACCGAGCGTGCATTATCTCGGAAACCGATCATCAGTTAAACCTGCTACGCCTAGCGGCAAAAAGCAGAGAAGGACAAAAGAAAGAAAGAAATAGCTTGTTTTGAGTAGAATGTTGCCACCCTATCAGTCCTTCGAAATATATATATATATCTCATAGACCAGATGTCCTCTGCATCCGTGATGCTCAAATCATCAGTTACATCCCGACTCCATTGTCTCTGGGGTCTTCCTCTTTTTCTCTTTGTCGCGTTTCTTCCTTTCATGATAGTCTTCTCCGGCACTTCGTGAATCTTTATATGTCCAAAATGTTGAAGAATTAATAGATATTTCAAGATGATGAAATCAAGAAGTACTTCATAAGTCTAGGCCGGGAACGCAAGAGAAATCAAGAAATATGATCAATAACCAAATCACATAAGAGAAGGAGAAGGAGAAGGAGAAGAAGAAGTAATGTGTGATAACCTTTCATCTGTGTGTTATCGTATGATCGTGATATAAAACAGAAGTATTACAGCAATATTGTTCAGTTGTTCTAGACTGATATGGTTGAGACACACTCGGTGGAGAATGGATGTTAGAATGCTAAAAGTCCTCGTCTATGGGCAATTTCGTACTGATAAAAAATTTCGGGATCGCCTTCTACAACTTCCTAATTAAATCCATGTCATTTACCACTATAGTTACCTTCGCCGGTGATAACAAATTAGAACACTGCCGTGCTGGGTAGATGACGCTCATCAGCCCGGGAGGGCAGGTCGTCTACGGGTCGCTGCCCTGAAGAAATAGCAGCCTGCTGCCTCGTGGGTTTGGCTGGGGACAGCAAAGGCTAACGGAGAGCGAACCCAGTAAACGCTGGTTGAAACCGAACACACCACCGAAAGACAAGCACTTGAGCTCCAATTGGTACTGAAGGCTGTGCACGTACATCCGTTCTGATGTTTGGCTGTTTATATCTCATAATAGAATGATAAAAACGGCTTAACCCTTTCGCTGCTACATACTTTTCGAAGGCTGAGCTAAAAATAGCTACTCTTTGTTTCTAGGTAGCAAACGTAAATGTACGCCAATAGCAGTGACAGTAGCAGTGTATAACGTGTTAACACGTATTTAGCCCACAGAGGAGAGATAATAACAGACGTGTTAATGCGTCTTTAGATGTGAATGGTAAAAACGTATATATACGTCCTTAGCAGCTAAATGGTTAAGAACGATCGCGAGAGAGAGAGAACACTACCATTGAGATCTCTCTGTGTAAGAAAGAGATCGGAACAAACAATGTCACTAACAGAGTTGCAATGAAGATGGTCCTATCAATCAATTATATAACATGTCTTTTTGACCAATTGTAAAACTATTTATGACACTCTACATTTTCAGATTTTACATTACAGAACTGATAGAAGCTATTGCGTGCGTACACAAACACGGAAAACTAATCAGGTTGGTTACATTGACACACTAGAAAATAATATACTGTAATTATTTGAATATTCTGATATTTATAATACAGTAAAAAAATATATGTTTTGCCATTTCTCTCTCTTCTCTCGATCACCGCCAGGCCGATGTACCAGACCTCCCCATAAATTCCATTCATGTGGAAATCTGATTCATGCAGCCTTAGCATTTGGTGTGTTTTACGTCACATCTTCAGCACCATTTGTAGCTCTGGTGCTTATCCTTCGGCGATGTGTCCAGTTTCAGCCAGCATTTACTCGGTTCGATCTTCATTCTGTAGCCATCTAGTGTTTTTACGGTGTGGGGTAGCTAGCCCCACTCCCAACCTCCTTAGCCGCCTCTTACGACATGCGTGGCAGGTAACAGTGGTTCTATTCTTTACACCAATTTGGGCTCCGTTAACCACTCGCCAGGTATTTCTTCTGTATGTTTTCATTTGAGTTTCTTTGCTTATTATTCTCATTGTTCTTCTGTTTGTATCATCATACCATCTGTCGTGTGACTTCTGAAAGATAATTGTAATAATACAAACCTAGAAATGCTTATCAAAACTTGACTGACTAATTATATATATATATATTCCACTTGTATCGTTAAACGTTAAATATTATCTTAAAGTAATTTCTCCACACCGCTTTGTCTTGGGCAATTCGCTCAATCTCTTCCATGGAAATGAGTCCGATATTTGTTGCCTTTCTCAACAAAGTTCGTGTCATGGTTTCCCTAGTGCTTCCTTTCTTTCTTGAACCCTTTTCCTTCTCCTTCATTGCCTTTGAAAATTGATGTAGTTCTCAAGATTTCTTCTGATGAGGTAGCTGGCCTCACGCACAAGTCCTCATCCAGTTTTCATCCGTGCTTGGAACCGGCATTGCGCTGAGTTGACTAACTAATTCGCCATAAAAATTATGAATGTGTAATTTTGCAGAGTTTAATATCGTACGTTTATGTATCCTTAGGGAAAGAAATTGACACTTTGACCGTCTCATGATAAAATTTCAATATTTAAAAATTATAAAATCTTAATTTTTTTTTATTTCACGCAAACTGTATGAGAAGTCTGTAGAGCGTTGTAGGACAGCACCGGAAATTTTCCATCCTGCTTGGTCCATGACTCTACATCACAAGGAGTTCTTGTCCAAGGACTGTCTAAAGACTGTCTTATAATGTGCATGCCCTTCTACTTTGTTCTGTATCAGGAACTTTCTTGCGCCACTTATCTCCTATAGTCATGCTCGCATCAAGCTCCCGATGTCATCTTCTTGCGCCTCTTATCTCCTACAGTCATGCTAGCATCAAGCTCCCGATGTAATCTTTTTGCGCCTCTTATCTCCTATAGTCATGCTGCATCAAGCCGATGTCAGCTCTACTCATAGTCATCTAGCATGTATATCAAAATATCATGTCTTGTAGTGTCCATAACGTCTCGCTAGTTTCACTTAAACAATGTTGGTAGCTATGTGCTTCAATCACTAACCTGAGGGACAGGGGTGTTAGTTTAATCTGTCTGCTCTCCTCACGACCTGTGCAAGTTGGTTAAACTTACAAGGAGCACAACGCTTCCCGCAACAGAGATCTGAGAATCGCTAGAGAACTCAACCCTTTCTTCTATTATATAGGCACTAGCATAGATGTGGGTATCTTCTAGAAAGTTTGGTACTACTTTTCCCAATTCTGAGATGTTAATACATAGTAAGACAAGTTACTGCCATCATATACATAGACTCAATCAATCAATAACATACCCATCGACTAGCTCAATCATTGACATGCATATCGACACAATCCCATACATCAATTCAATCTCTCACATACACATCGACTCACTAAGACACATACAAAACTACCATCAATTCTAACATGCGCATCATTTTGCCACTTCTTCTCCATCTAGACGTCTCTGCTTATGCAACCTCATGATTGACCCGGAAGGACACTTAAAATTGGTCCCATACACCATGTGTGAACAGAACTTGGACTGTGGGCAGTCCTGTAATATGCTGGTCAAAAACTGTGGTGACCAGTTCTACGCTTCTCCAGAGGTTATTTTTCGTTTTTCTGTTAAATATTATAAACTAATGGAACCCGCGCAGTTGTTTTGTATACAAAATTTAGGAAGGAGAACCCGGATGTGCTGGCCTATGGGTCTGTAGGCGCTTAGCCGGTCCAACAAACTCACGCTCTAAGACTCAAATCACATATAGATAACATAGAGTGGGTTTGACTGCACCGGAGACAGTGAAAAAAAGAATTTGCGCTACGAACTGTCAAAGTAACATCAGCACTTAAAAGGCTCAATAAAATTTGGAACTGCAAGCTATAAAGTTCTAAGACTAAGTTACGAATTTCCAAATCCAATGTTAGGCGGACATGACGGACAGAGCATCTACTGCAAGACTGCCAACTGTCGGCAGGCCTGAGAAACGAGACCTGCCCGGAGAATACCGAGTATAATGAAAAGCTGTACGGAGGGACGATGTCCCTAAAAACAACAGCAGAATTTAAAGGAAATCTGGTACATCAGTCTAAGCGGGGATCGCAAGAGCGAGAAATCCATTGTTGTATTAATCCTAACATATGAAAAATGATACAAGATACAAAAGGTAAGTTGAACGCATTTGAAAATAGATGCCTATATTTCTGTATAAATAGATGCCTATATTTCTGTATAAATAGATGCCTATATTTCTGTATAAATAGATGCCTGTATTTCTGTATAAATAGATGCCTGTATTTCTGTATAAATAGATGCCTGTATTTCTGTATAAATAGATGTCTGTATTTCTGTATAAATAGATGTATGTATTTCTGTATAAATAGATGCCTGTATTTCTGTATAAATAGATGCCTATATTTCTGTATAAATAGATGTCTGTATTTCTGTATAAATAGATGCCTATATTTCTGTATAAATAGATGTCTGTATTTCTGTATAAATAGATGCCTATATTTCTGTATAAATAGATGCCTATATTTCTGTATAAATAGATGCCTGTATTTCTGTATAAATAGATGTCTGTATTTCTGTATAAATAGATGCCTATATTTCTGTATAAATAGATGCTGTATTTTGTATAAATAGATGCCTGTATTTCTGTATAAATAGATGCCTGTATTTCTGTATAAATAGATGCCTGTATTTCTGTAAAATAGATGCCTGTATTTCTGTATAAATAGATGCCTATATTTCTGTATAAATAGATGCCTGTATTTCTTCTGTATAAATAGATGCCTGTATTTCTTCTGTATAAATAGATGCCTGTATTTCTGTATAAATAGATGTCTGTATTTCTGTATAAATAGATGCCTGTATTTCTGTATAAATAGATGCCTGTATTTCTGTATAAATAGATGCCTATATTTCTGTATAAATAGATGCCTATATTTCTGTATAAATAGATGTCTGTATTTCTGTATAAATAGATGCCTGTATTTCTTCTGTATAAATAGATGCCTTTTTTTCTGTATAAATAGATGCCTGTATTTCTGTATAAATAGATGCCTGTATTTCTGTATAAATAGATGCCTGTATTTCTGTATAAATAGATGCCTGTATTTCTGTATAAATAGATGCCTGTATTTCTGTATAAATAGATGCCTGTATTTCTGTATAAATAGATGCCTGTATTTCTGTATAAATAGATGTCTGTATTTCTGTATAAATAGATGTCTGTATTTCTGTATAAATAGATGTCTGTATTTCTGTATAAATAGATGCCTGTATTTCTTCTGTATAAATAGATGCCTGTATTTCTTCTGTATAAATAGATGTCTGTATTTCTGTATAAATAGATGTCTGTATTTCTGTATAAATAGATGTCTGTATTTCTGTATAAATAGATGTCTGTATTTCTGTATAAATAGATGCCTGTATTTCTTCTGTATAAATAGATGTCTGTATTTCTGTATAAATAGATGTCTGTATTTCTTCTGTATAAATGGATGCGAAATATGTAATAACAAAGTACTGTAGTTTTACAAAATACAAAAACAATACACAGTAACGTTTCGACCAAAAGGGCTTTATCAAGCAAAGGATACAACAAGATTGACGAATTTCACTTTTTTCACAGCAGACTGCGTAAGACTACAACAGTAACATAGCAGCCCTAAAATGAAAATCTGTGACTAGAAACGAATAACGAAATAAATGCAAAAAACCCAGAAGTGGGAAAAAGAGAAAAATTAAAAATTAAATATATCTATAACTTATATACAGTTAACATATACATATAACAACTACAATGGTACTACATATGATAAACTAGCAATGCTTAGTGACTGTTTCAGCAAACCTTCGTGATATACGCCAATGTTCTCCAACCCTGTAGCCACTCATTTCAAGGGAACTGACCATTTGGGAGCACCCGATGTCCAGGTCACAGCCACCCGATCCTGTCTCTCTGATGATCGTAGTCGATTTGCTCTAGAGAATTGTTTTATTTCGTTATATGGTACCTTGCGACCTCATGGTCTCAACGCACTACATTCCTATGCTTCTTAGTACTTTCTCTTCTCATGCTCAATATTCTATATTCAAGGTCCCATTTTTTGGTAGCTCCACCAGGTATCCTTTTCTCCATTCTCCTGGTATTTCTTCAGTCTCCCAAAATTGTTAAATAATTTGTGCAGTATTTCAGTAGATGTGTTTATATTGGCTGGAATACCATCTGGACCGGACCCTTTTCCATCTTTCAAAAGTTTGATGGCTTCACTAATCTCCTCCTTGGATGGTTTCTCACAGTTGAGGTCCAAGCCCATACTGAGGGATTTGTAGACACACCGTGCACTTGGGTGCAAATTCAGACAAATGTCACGAAACAAACTGATTCACTTTAGTCAATACAAAGGAAGGTGAAAAAAAAGTTAATTGCATATCCTTTACAGGAATAGTTTGCCATTGCTTTCTGAACGGATGGTGCCATCGTCCTTTGTAAACATCACGAGAAAAATTAGCAACCAAATTGTCCGCAGGGTGATTCGAACTTATAACGTCGGGGTTAATAGACCGAGTCACTATCCCCTAAGCCACAGACGCCACCAAAGGGAGGTAACGATAAAGAAAATGTATTAGTTGAAAGAAGTTTGGATAATGTTTCCTTAGCGATCATTATTGACAATTTCTGTGAGAAAGACAACAAGTAATGGGTATATATATATATATATATGTGTGTGTGTGTTTGTGATAGAAGTTTGGTTAGATAACTAATACCAACATTCGCTTCTCGACCCTTTGGCTAAGATCAAAGTGTAGTATCCGTATCGCTTGATATCTGTCACGTGGCCCATTATATGGTTCACAAAGTTATCAGCTTGTGTTACGGAACTAGTGCCCTCTTGATCGAAGCCGAAGGTCGAGAGCCTTCATTAAATGCCACATGGCTACCCTTGTACAAAACTAGAAGTGCCATCGATCGAAGGATTGATGGAGCTTGATAGTTTATAAACGTTTTCACGTTCCGTTATACGGGGTCCACCTGGTAGGTGCGTCCGGACGGCACCTTAAAAATACCAGTATTCTGAATGTCTAGCCTGCAGAAGAATAAATATAGTTATAGAGAACAATTTATAGACAAGAAATATAATCTGGAAAGTAATATGTTACTTTTGACTGTTTCCACTTGATGTAGCACTGTTGTATCTTTACATTACAACGATGTTGTATATCAAACTTTGTAGCGATGTTGTATATCAAACTTTGTAACGATATTGTATATCCCCAGGTTGTGTTTGGAGTAGATGTGCAGTTTGCTGCAGACTGGTGGTCGGTGGGCGTTATCATGTATCAGCTGTTGACAGGAGAGGTAACCTATAATATATCTTTGAACTATCTTAAGTCAACACGTCTACTATTTCATCTACTATTTTATCTACTATTTTATCTACTATTTTATCTACTATCTTCGTTACCTAGCATCGCATGGCACTTACATGGGGAATACAAATACAACTGAATAACTTTATAGTTTTGTTTACATACAAAAATACAGTACATGGTTTTGTTTACAAACACAATTCTTCTTCTTTCCCAGAACGCTCAAAATCTACCACTTGCTAACCACTGTGTGTGATTTGTATGTGATCTGAGCCTAAGAGAGATTGAAGGTTGTGCAAGTTATGCGCACATCCGATTTCTGCAATGCTTTTTATTTACTAGGGTAGCTTCCTAGGTCCTACATAATTCAGCTCTTACGACACGCGTTGTAGGTCGCAGTGGTACTATTCTTTGCTTCCATTGCGGGTCCCGGCACCACACGGGCGACGGACACAAATACGGTACACAGTTTTGTTTACAGACACAAATACGGTACACAGTTTTGTTTACAGACACAAATACGGTACACAGTTTTATTTACAGACACAAATACGGTACACAGTTTTGTTTACAGACACAAATACGGTACACAGTTTTATTTACAGACACAAATACGGTACACAGTCGTGTTTACAGACACAAATACGGTACACAGTCGTGTTTACCAGTCTTGTAAAAATCTTATAATTGTTTTCAGTGAGTACACAAACAATTGTAACCACAGCAATGTTTACAAAATGTTATTCAAACTAATACACTGAGAATATATAAAACCTCTCATAAAACAATTGATAGAACAAATATTATTGTTTACAGCTGCCATTTACTGGCCGTACTTTAGGCGACCTGGGCAAAGCCATTACGGAATGTCCTCTCATCCCACCTGTCTGTGTGTCTGGAGAAGCTGCAGCCTTTTTGAAGCATGTAAGTTCAAATCGGTTTCTATCCTGTCCGGTTACTCCTTTTTAACTTATCATATTCATTATGTTTATGTATGTACTTTTTCTGGCTGGGACTTACGTATTACTTTCTCTTGTTATGTCATAATTATTACTTTCTCTTATTAGTAAAAGTAAAGGAACCCTTTCATACCTTGTGGTATATAGGTCAATACAGTGTTAGGCCTGTATTTTTCATTGACCATCGGCACACGATGGGTGATGTGTCAGCATCACGCCGGCCGCCTTTACTTTCCCAGAGCATGTCTGGTACCCAGTTGAGGCTGGGTCGACCTGAGAGCCGTCGCGGTGGGAAAAATTCCACGCGCATTGCGGGAGCTGAACCCAGACCACCAGCCTTGCGAAGCGAGTTCGCTAACTACTACGCTACAGCGGTTCCCTCTTTCTCTTATTATGTCATACTTATTACTTTCTCTTGTTATGTCATAATTATTACTTTCTTATGTCATAATTATTACTTTTTCTTGTTATGTCATAATTATTACTTCTCTTGTTATGTCATAATTATTACTTTCTCTTTTATGTCATAATTATTACTTTCTTTATTATGTCATAATTATTACTTTCTCTTATTATGTCATAATTATTACTTTCTCTTATTATGTCATAATTATTACTTTCTCTTATTATGTCATAATTATTACTTTCTCTGTCATATTATCTGTCATAATTATTACTTTCTCTTGTTATGTCATAATTATTACTTTCTCTTGTTATGTCATAATTATACTTTCTTCTTTTACTGTAGTATATTATTACTTTCTTTGTTATGTCATAATTAGTACTTTCTCTTCTTGTTATGTCATAATTATTACTTTCTCTTGTTATGTCATAATTAGTACTTTCTTCTTCTTTATGTCATAATTAGTACTTTCTTGTTATGTCATAATTATTACTTTCTCTTGTTATGTCATAATTATTACTTTATCTTGTTATGTCATAATTAGTACTTTCTCTTATGTCATAATTATTACTTTCTCTTGTTATGTTATAATTATTACTTTCTCTTGTTATGTCATAATTAGTACTTTCTCTTATGTCATAATTATTACTTTCTTATATGTCATAATTATTACTTTCTCTTATGTCATAATTATTACTTTCTCTTGTTATGTCATAATTATTACTTTCTTTGTTATGTCAATAATTTATTACTTTCTTGTTATGTCATAATTATTACTTTCTATTGTTATAAAATATGTATTATTATCCCTTGTTCATTCGTGAACAGATAGACGCGGTCGGGATTCGAACTCGCGACCTTCGAAACGAAAGGCAACGACTAAACCACTTAGCCACAGAGACCCACAGGAATCAAATAATACTACGTGTTAAGGTGTATTGTATCGTTTCTATGATAAAGACCTTTTGATAGAAGCGTTGACGTATTCTCGTGTTACATTTCTAAACATTTCTGATTTGTTGTTTTGTTATTATCTTAAGGTAAGGGAGACAACAATGGATATAGTATTCTTCACAAAGTACGCTTAGATTGTAGTTTGTAACAACCAGACATTTTCACTTCACAGTTACTGTTCTTGTCTCTGTTGCTTGTAGATACTACATAAGGATCCAAGACGTCGATTAGGATTCAGTGAGGCCATGACAGTTGGAGAGCAGGGTACAATGAATGTTAAGGATCATCCATTCTTCCAGCAGGTCTTATGGAGGACTGTGAGGAACTCAATGATGCAGCCTCCGTTCGTTCCTCAGAGAAGTAAGAGTCTACACATAGTTTAGGGAGGGGCGGGGGGAGGTGGTGCTATAGAACAGCGCTGTCGAACAGGGCACCCACTGGCACCATGACGCCCGTCTCATACATTCATGACACCTGTCTATACATTCTGACACTCTCATACATTCATGATCCTGTCTCATACATTCATGACACCTGTCTCATACATTCATGACACCTGTCTCATACATTCATGACACCTGTCTCATACATTCATGATGCCTGTCTCATACATTCATGGCATCTAGTTTACTCTACCTGCTCGTGGTCGCTGGCAACATAAGGCCGGCTAGCTGTAGATATGTTATCAGAGGCCACGGCCTGCTTTAACGCTAATAAAGAGAACACAATTTTTCCGGGTATTTTGGTCTCACTCCCATAAACACGGTCTTCCTACTATTGCAATATTTTTTGATAATTATTCTACTGTCCCCTAACTTTAACCTTTATCACTTGAGAAAGCGTCGACACCTACAGTACCATCTGCAACTGTTTTATCCACTGTCTTGTGGAGGGGGACTTGAGAGTGCTAACGGCTAGAGGGGTCAAAAGTTAAGTTAACTGCATATCCTTTACAGGACTTTGCGAATCAACCCCAGCTTTTTGACGCTGTTTGTGATTTTTCTAGGTATTATTACGTTCAGTAGTTTGTCATTTTTTCTGAACGCTGGTGCCATCGTTCTTTTGTTAAAATTCGTACGTATGTAGCTTTGGTAAAAACTACAGTATGTTCAAGATAAAAGCAGCCACATTGATAAGTCAAACGTTGCCAATTGCGCATTGAGTTTTGTCTATTGACTATTTAAGCCAGTTCTGACTCGCTTGTCCTTTCATCACATTTGTTCATCGCCCCTTTCCCCTCATCATAATTATAGTTAGTTAGTTGGTTACTTTCGTGCCAAAGGCGGCACATAGGGCAGCGGTTTTAGATCTCCATGTGATGCGGTTCGTTGCTAACAGTTGGAGATCTTGTATAGTTTTACATCCCAATAGTTTACTTTCTTGTAGGATTGTTCTTCGAAGAGTGGTCTTAGGTCTTCCACGTTTTCTTTTCTCAACTGGTGACCACATAAGGACTTGTTGATTTAGTCTCTTTTCGTCTGATCTAAGAACATGACCTAAATATTTCCACCTTCGTTTCCTTATAATATTTGATACGGGTTGTTGGTGTGTTCTATCTCTCACTGTGTTGTTCGCAACGAAATCACTCCATTTTAATCATAATTATACAACATCACAAAAAGACTTGCTCACATAATCTGTGCCACGTCATAATTTGTTCATTTGGCGTGGCTGCTTTTATCTTGAATACCCTGTATAAACACATTGTTATTGTTAATAGTAGTAGCAGTAGTATTTAAATCATAACATGGCGCCCGCGCCTCCACAGCCATAAGTTAGGTGCGCCCCAATATATAGAAACATCGGACAGCACCCCTCTAGGGTATTGTTAACAGAAAGATGTTAGTTGATGAATATAAAGATAGATACAGCGATACATGAAGAGATATACAAGCAGATGAGTAGATAAATGGATGAGTAGATAAATGGATGAGTAGATAAATGGATGGTGATCATCTGTAGTTGAAGCGGTAGTGAGATCGATCCCAACCCAAGAGTATCTGGTTCAAACACTGCGGCGGGCAATTTGGAAGCAAATTCGTTTTCGTGGGATTTTTACGAAAGGTAAAAATAAACCTCACCGTTGAGAAAGCAATGACAAACTACTGAACGTATAAGTGGTGCCTAGAAAATCAACAACTCGTTTACTGTGGTTGATATCGACGTCCTCTAAAAGATATCCTACGATTTTCAAATAAATGTATATATATATATATATATATATATATATATATATATATATATATATATATATATAGATGGCTTTCTTTATTATTATTACAGACGGTCAAATAAGCAAGTATTTTACTGTGACAACATTTTAGTTTGTGTTCGTCTCTATTGAATTTCAGCTCATCCCTAAGTCTCTTTTCAAAAAATTGTGCAACTTTGCGTAATGTTGTTTCCCACATAACTCGGTTATCAGCTAAATTTGTCCCCCCTTTGTTTGTACGGATAGAAAAGTTCTCAGAACAACACTTTATTGTGTCTGAACCGAAAGTTCTCAGAACAACACTTTATTGTGTCTGAACCGAAAGTTCTCAGAACAACACTTTATTGTGTCTGAACCGAAAGTTCTCAGAACAACACTTTATTGTGTCTGAACCGAAAGTTCTCAGAACAACACTTTATTGTGTCTGAACCGAAAGTTCTCAGAACAACACTTTATTGTGTCTGAACCGAAAGTTCTCAGAACAACACTTTATTGTGTCTGAACCGAAAGTTCTCAGAACAACACTTTATTGTGTCTGAACCGAAAGTTCTCAGAACAACACTTTATTGTGTCTGAACCGAAAGTTCTCAGAACAACACTTTATTGTGTCTGAACCGAAAGTTCTCAGAACAACACTTTATTGTGTCTGAACCGAAAGTTCTCAGAACAACACTTTATTGTGTCTGAACCGAAAGTTCTCAGAACAACACTTTATTGTGCCTGAACCGAAAGTTCTCAGAACAACACTTTATTGCGTCTGAACCGAAAGTTCTCAGAACAACACTTTATTGTGCCTGAACCGAAAGTTCTCAGAACAACACTTTATTGTGTCTGAACCGAAAGTTCTCAGAACAACACTTTATTGTGTCTGAACCGAAAGTTCTCAGAACAACACTTTATTGTGCCTGAACCGAAAGTTCTCAGAACAACACTTTATTGTGTCTGAACCGAAAGTTCTCAGAACAACACTTTAGTGTGCCTGAACCGAAAGTTCTCAGAACAACACTTTATTGTGTCTGAACCGAAAGTTCTCAGAACAACACTTTATTGTGTCTGAACCGAAAGTTCTCAGAACAACACTTTATTGTGTCTGAACCGAAAGTTCTCAGAACAACACTTTATTGTGTCTGAACCGAAAGTTCTCAGAACAACACTTTATTGTGTCTGAACCGAAAGTTCTCAGAACAACACTTTATTGTGTCTGAACCGAAAGTTCTCAGAACAACACTTTATTGTGTCTGAACCGAAAGTTCTCAGAACAACACTTTATTGTGTCTGAACCGAAAGTTCTCAGAACAACACTTTATTGTGTCTGAACCGAAAGTTCTCAGAACAACACTTTATTGTGTCTGAACCGAAAGTTCTCAGAACAACACTTTATTGTGCCTGAACCGAAAGTTCTCAGAACAACACTTTATTGTGCCTGAACCGAAAGTTCTCAGAACAACACTTTATTGTGTCTGAACCGAAAGTTCTCAGAACAACACTTTATTGTGCCTGAACCGAAAGTTCTCAGAACAACACTTTATTGTGTCTGAACCGAAAGTTCTCAGAACAACACTTTATTGTGTCTGAACCGAAAGTTCTCAGAACAACACTTTATTGTGCCTGAACCGAAAGTTCTCAGAACAACACTTTATTGTGTCTGAACCGAAAGTTCTCAGAACAACACTTTATTGTGTCTGAACCGAAAGTTCTCAGAACAACACTTTATTGTGCCTGAACCGAAAGTTCTCAGAACAACACTTTATTGTGTCTGAACCGAAAGTTCTCAGAACAACACTTTATTGTGTCTGAACCGAAAGTTCTCAGAACAACACTTTATTGTGCCTGAACCGAAAGTTCTCAGAACAACACTTTATTGTGTCTGAACCGAAAGTTCTCAGAACAACACTTTATTGTGTCTGAACCGAAAGTTCTCAGAACAACACTTTATTGTGTCTGAACCGAAAGTTCTCAGAACAACACTTTATTGTGTCTGAACCGAAAGTTCTCAGAACAACACTTTATTGTGTCTGAACCGAAAGTTCTCAGAACAACACTTTATTGTGTCTGAACCGAAAGCAAGAATGTAGAGTTCTCTCCATTGATGCTTAGACTGGACAGCAATTATGTGGAGTGTGTCTTGTTCATGTTGTACAAATCTTCCCTACTACCGTTTCTGTATAAAGGAAAGGCCCGTCTGCCCAGCGTGTTCGTAGCGCGTTGGACTACGGTGACTATCCCTCTGTGTGTGCGGGTTCAATTCCGCGGGATGGCAGAAAAAATCACAGATTCCCCAGATTTACGGTGTTCGTGGCACCGAACCGAAGGTTACGATGTCCATGGCACCGAGCAGAAGAGCTGAAAAGCTCAAGTGCTTCTGGATCGAAAAAAAAAAAAAAATATAAAGGAAAGACACAAAGTTCATACTTTGAGAATCAAGTCAGAGTTTGCAAGGGATGTCAGAAGATGAATTGGAATACATACATAACCATCAACTGTCTTAGGGTCCTCCCCCACTCATTCGGATTTGTGGTCAAAGTTTACTCCTCTAGCCGCCCGAGTGGTTACCGGAACCCAAATTTGGGGTGTAAAGAATAGAACCACTGTTACCTGCCACGCATGTCGTAAGAAGCGACTAAGGAGGTTTGGCTGAAATCGGATGCATGTGTCCCAAACGTGTAGAAGTCTTATGCGTTTAGGGGCCTACCAGACCAATGTGCAACGCATACACGTTCTTGGCAAAAATCAAACATATCACAAAGAGTGATTAAAATTGGTAGTAAAGAACGAACGTAAAGAAGAAGAAGAAACTCCTCTAGCTTTCTGCATAACCGTTCTGACCCACAAGCCAGTGGGGATTTTGCTCAGGGTTTACCTCTGGTAGCGTATGTGACTTAGGGGGTAGTGACTCGATCTATTAACCCCGACGTTCTGAATTCGAATCACGCCGCGAACAATTTGGAGGAAAATTATTTCGCGCGAATTTTAACAAAAGAACGATGTCCCCACCATTTCAGAAAGCAATGACAAACTACTGAACGTAATAATGCCTAGAAAAATCACAAACAGCGTCACAAAGCTGGGGTTGATTCGCAAAGTCCTGTAAAGGATATGCAGTTAACTTAACTTTTGACCCCTCTAGCCGTTAGCGCTCTTAAGTCCCCCTCCACAAGGCAGTGGATTAAACAGTTGCAGATGGTACCGTCTCCTGTCACACGGTAGCAGATGATACATCTGATCTGACTGTGATCATAGATATAGATATGTGTGTGTAATATAATATATATAGACAGCTAGATGTATTAATGATGGATGAATGCATGGTGACCAGGAAAGACAGACTACGAAATGAGATCAGAAGCAGAGTGGGCATAACTTCATACACCGAATACATTGAAAGGGAACAGATGCAGTAGTTTGGACATTTAGTGAGAATGGAATACATCCAACCACCAATAACAGCATACAAGAAAAAGATGGATAGACAATATCAAGAGCACACTAAATAAACACGGATATAACACAACAAGGGCGAATCATTTGGCCCTGGAACGCAAATTAAAGCTCCTACCCCTACGCTTAACGGCAAGAGTAGACAACCAATCCCATCATCCACTAGGGAAAATACAATGATAATAGAATGTATGGCTGGATGGACAGACTCAAACATAGATGAGAGCTCTAACAAATTACCTGCTTCCACGCTCTAACAACCTGACCGCACCAGGACTCTTAACAACATGACGGCACCAGGACTCTAACCGCATGACCGCACCATGTCTCTAACCACTACTTCGCATTCGACCCAACCACTTAACTGGTTCCACGGTATATTCCTATTAATCTCAATGTGTTATCTCTCTCTCTTTATTTCAGCACCTCCCTCAGTTTACGAACTGTCTAACGAAACACTGAAAGCAATGACAAGCAACTGTCCGAGGCAGGCTAACACATAAATGAATCTTGGCCGAACTTGTACGAAGTTGTGAGAAGACAATTTTGACATAAAACTGTTTTTTATATTTATTTTATATATTTTTTCCAATCATATGTGCACATTACAAAAGCGAAGGCTTATTTTGAGAATAAAAGAAAAACATTTATTTTGTGTTGCGTTGTGTGTACATTGATGACTGATGTGAACATTACTTAATTTAGCTCTCATGTGTACATTAATTTGAACATTTGCATCGAATTGGGCATTTTATAGCAGTTTGAAAGAAAAGGAAATTACAACAACAGAGACTAGATGCCTTCGAAGAATAGCGAAAGTGACAAGAAGAGATCATCATCATCATCATCATCATCATCATCATCATCATCATCATCATCATCAAGTAGCGTGTCTCTTCAGGAACTTGGCTCTCATGACAGCAGCTATGAAAATCTCTCTATTCTGTGCAAGATGCCCGGCGTCAGCAGCAGTCATTCCCAGCTCATCAGTGATATCCTGAACACATCCTCGTATACGTTTTCCTCTCATTATTTTTCCAGGCACTGTTCCTTTCAGAACTATCTTCTCTAGACACTCATGTTGTTTGATATGTCGGAGGGGGACTGCCTAGAGTAGTTGATAGTAGCTCGGCCTGCTAGCTGTGAGATGCCTCATAGCTCGGGTTCGAACCTAATGTCCGGCACTTGTTCGAGTCCCCTGGTCTTACTCAGGACGATAACGTGAGTACCTCTGAAGTCGGAGAAAATCTGCCTGTATGGCGAGGAATACTAATTACGAGTACATTGAGCACACGGCTGCCAGTGTAAAGTAATTTACAATGTGCACGCTGCTGCATTGTAAGAAATTGGAAAAACGGATTTTCACGCAAAAATCAGTTTCAGAGATGAAACTTCGTCTGAGTTGAAAGCGGACGAAAGAAAAGGAAGAAAAAAAAAAAAGAAAGATATGTCGGAAATATTTTATTGTTCTTGTTTTTATGTTCTTTAATAATCCTCTTCTTCTTCTTTGCGTTCGTTCTTTACGACCAATGTTAATTACTCTTTGTGATATGTTTGATCTTTGCCAAGAACGTGTATACGTTGCACATTGGTTTGGTAGGCCCCTAAACGCGTAAACTTCTATACGTTTAGGGCATGTGTGTACCAGTATTTACTGCAAGGATGTTCTTATATCAGCGATACCCAGTCTTTATACAGAACAACAGCAATACAACAGTACCTAAACAACAGCGATACCTAGCCTCGTTCCAAACTGGTACAACATAAACGACAACACTCCTAATACCTGCTTCAACAAAACGAACACACCTAATAGTATCTCCACTCATATGAATCAATACACTCTAATTACCAACAACACTAAAGAACTAACGCCAACGTCACGAATTCAAGAAGTAATTACAAAGCATCTATTTAACTTTACATAATCATTGTTCATAAACCAAATGCAGCATAATACAATAATAATGAATCACATCTCCCATAAATCAAACCTATTGAAAATAGTCCAAATTTAACAGTTAATCATATTACCTTAAGCTAAATCCACTGGTCCGTATTCCTTGTCCTTCGTAGCAGAGGAACCTCACAACGACAAATACCAGACTTGAAAGATATCATACATCACCCAGATGCAACCACTGTAGTAATGACGTTGTCAATCAACAGACCGTGACTCACGACGATTCTTCCAGTATTGTAAACTATAATACCTCACACAGATGTAAACGTTGTACCAACTACGTTGTCAAATCAAGAGACAAAGGCTCACGACGATTCTTCCAGTATTGTAAAATATAATACCTCACACAGATGTAAGCACTGTACCAACTACGTTGTCAAATCAAGAGACAGGGACTCACGACGATTCTTCCAGTATTGTAAAATATAATACCTCACACAGATGTAAGCACAGTACCAACTACGCTGTCAAATCAAGACAGGACTCACGACGATTCTTCCAGTATTGTAAAATATAATACCTCACACAGATGTAAGCACAGTACCAACTACGCTGTCAAATCAAAGACAAGGACTCACGACGATTCTTCCAGTATTGAAAATATAATACCTCACACAGATGCAAGCACAGTACCAACTACGTTGTCAAATCAAGAGACAAGGACTCACGAGCAGTCCTTCCAGTATTTAAGAAATTAATATCATCAACTAGATGCAAAACACAGTCCCCACTTGTTCTACCTTCCCGGACTCTATCTACTCTCTCACTGACTGTCCGCTCAAAAATCATAATCTCCAATACCCTGAGTTCGTTCACCTATCTTCGTGACAACTCATGAGCTGTCATCACAACAAAATAGACACAAGGGAAAATAAAAACAAAAGGGGAACAAACAACTACAATATAAGCAAGAATTTATCCCCCTTATCCCCAGGAACAGTAATACTGTTACATGTGCATCCGATTTCAGCCAAACCTCCTTAGCCGCCTCTTACGACATGCATGGCAGGTAACAGTGGTTCTATTCTTTACACCCAAATTTGGGCCCCGGTAACCACTCAGGCGATCTTTAATAATAATAATAATAATTCCTCTCGTACGTTACATAAGGCCTGCAAGTAATTTCTCCATACCGCTCTATCCTGGGCAACTCGCTAAATCTCCTCCATGGAACTGAAACCGATATTTCCTGCCTCTCTCAGCAAAGCTCGTTTCAGGATCTTAAACTGTAATTAATATCAAGCTATTGCAGAACAGAAACATTTGTTCTTTTCACTGTCCATGATATTCTAAGTACTCTTCTGTAGCATTTGTATTCAAAAGCGCCCGAGTGGTTACCGGGGCCCAAATTTGGGGTGTAAAGAATAGAACCACTGTTACCTGCCATGCATGTCGTAAGAGGCGACTAAGGAGGTTAGACTGAAATCGGATGCACATGTCTAAACGGTGCAAGTCTATGCGTTTTGGGGCCCTACAAACCAATGTGCAATGCCATACACGTTCTTGGCAAAGATCAAAGCATATCACAAAGAGTGTTTAAAATTGGTTGCTAAAGAACAACGCAGAAAAGAGAAGAAGTATTCAAAAGCATTGATGATCTTCTCTGATAATTTTCCAATGGTCTCACAGACATACGTTACCAAGGAAATTGTTCTTATATCAGTTTTCTTCCACATGCAAGGAGAAATACGATTTTTTTTAAAAGAGACTATTATAAATTTGATAGATATTACAGCTGTAAAACATAACAGAAGACGGTCAAGTACAGAGAAGAAATTAGTTCATATCATGAAATATATTGGGGAATACGGTGTTGGATCCATTGACCGTCGGCACGTTATGGATGATGTGGTAAACACCATGAGGTTGCCTATACTTTCCAGTACGTTTCTGGTACCTAACTGAGGTTAGGTCGACCTGAGAACTGTTTCTGTTGAACAACATTTCACTTTCACTGTGGAATTGAACCTAAGATACGAACAGACAAGCGACTGCGCTACCGCAACACTCACTATACTAGCTGATACATACCATTATGTTTAACTTGTAAATCAATCAATCATTCAAGTGATATGCTTGTCGGCGTAGGCAATCATGTCAATCTACAACTCTCTCTCTCTCTTTCTCTCTCTCTGGAGCAGTTTTTGTTTTTCGATCCAGAAGCACTTGAGCTTTTCAGCTCTTCGGCTCAGTGCCATGGACATCGTAACCCTTCGGTTCGGTGCCACGAACACCGTAAATCTGGGAATCTGTGGCTTTTTCTGCCATCCCGCGGAATTTAACCCGCACACACAGAGGATAGTCACCCGTAGTCCAACGCGCTACGAACACGCTGGGCAGACGGGCGTCTCTGGAGCAGTTAATCAGTTCTATTGTCGAGTTTTTGTCTAACCACCATTTCAGATGATCCAACATCTTCTCCTTCTGCCTTCCACGATTTCTTCTTCCCTTAATTTTACCCGTTGTCCGAATATGTTCTAAACGTGTTCTTTGCGTTATTTGCCCGAAGAACCTTGACTGCATGATTCTTATACTTTTGGTTAGGTTTCTTTGTGCGTAGACCTGTTTGAAAACATCGTTTTTCATTGCTGTCCATTGAATTTTGGCATTCTTCTGTAAAACTATATCTCTGTGGCTTCTAGCGTTCTTAATGATTGCTTATTCATTGTCCATGCTTTGCTACCATACTCTCTATCATCATCAAGCTGCGTATCCTTTATAGGACATTGTTCTCTTTGCAGCGCATCTGAAATTCACTCTGTCTCTAACCAGTTCACACACTTCGTCGATGGTCATATTCATGGTTTCTTTAATATCTGTAGCCATCTTCTTCTTGGTCTGCCTCTGCGCCTGGGACCCTGCCCTCTAATATTGTTCTCTCCAGGCCATCGTGACACGATATGACTAAAGTATATAATTTTTCTGTATAGTATATTATTTATCAGCCAATTAGCTTTTACATTCAGTTCTTTCAGAACAAATGTATTCTTTCTTTTTTCTGTCCATGGTATTCGTAGGTTCTTTCTGTAGCATTTATTTTCGAAAGACTGGATTGGATAAGTGGCATTAAGTGGCCGAACCACTTCATTCTTTCTTTCTCAATACTGTCTATAGTTACATCATATTAGATTCTTTACCATCTGGTGGACCTCAGAAATAACAGTGGCGACGAAAGAAACCGTTTATGAAGTGCATACAAAAGCCCATTCTAAAAATCTCTTCTTACCCTGACTCTGTGAGGCAAAACAACATCATCATCAGGTGCCGTGCCGGCTTTCGTTGGTATCCACAAATCTCTGAGGTAAAACAGGAGTGGAGAAAAGAAAGACCACTTGTCAGATACCACCACCACCTTTCTTTACCACCTTGCTTTGATCTAAGTCTCAGATACCACCACCTTTCTTTATAGAAGATACCACCTTGCTGATCTTTACCACCTTGCTTGATCTTTACCACCTTGCTTGATCTTTACCACCTTCCTTTACCACCTTCCTTTACCACCTTGCTTTGATGTAAGTCTCAGATACCACCACCACCTTTCTTTACCACCTTGCTTGATCTAAGTCTCTGATACCACCTTCCTTTACCACCTTCCTTTGATCTAAGTCTCTGATACCACCTTCCTTTACCACCTTCCTTTACCACCTTCCTTTACCACCTTCCTTTACCACCTTCCTTTACCACCTTCCTTTCCACCTTCCTTTACCACCTTCCTTTACCACCTTCCTTTACCACCTTCCTTTTATAGAAGATACCACCTTGCTTGATCTTTACCACCTTGCTTTGATGTAAGTCTCTGATACCACCTTCCTTTACCACCTTGCTTTGATGTAAGTCTCAGATACCACCACCACCTTTCTTTACCACCTTGCTTTGATGTAAGTCTCTGATACCACCTTCCTTTACCACCTTGCTTTGATGTAAGTCTCTGATACCACCTTCCTTTACCACCTTGCTTTGATGTAAGTCTCTGATACCACCTTCCTTTACCACCTTGCTTTGATGTAAGTCTCTGATACCACCTTCCTTTGATCTAAGTCTCAGATACCACCTTCCTTTGATCTAAGTCTCAGATACCACCTTCCTTTGATGTAAGTCTCTGATACCACCTTCCTTTGATCTAAGTCTCAGATACCACCTTCCTTTGATGTAAGTCTCTGATACCACCTTCCTTTGATCTAAGTCTCAGATACCACCTTGCTTGATCTAAGTCTCAGATACCACCTTCCTTTGATCTAAGTCTCTGATACCACCTTCCTTTGATCTAAGTCTCAGATACCACCTTCCTTTGATCTAAGTCTCAGATACCACCTTCCTTTGATGTAAGTCTCTGATACCACCTTCCTTTGATCTAAGTCTCTGGTACCACCTTCCTTTGATCTAAGTCTCTGATACCACCTTCCTTTGAATCTGGTCTCTGATACCACCTTCCTTTGATCTAAGTCTCTGGATACCACCTTCCTTTGATCTAAGTCTCTGGTACCACCTTCCTTTGATCTAAGTCTCTGATACCACCTTCCTTTGATCTAAGTCTCTGTTACCACCTTCCTTTGATCTAAGTCTCTGATACCACCTTCCTTTGATCTAAGTCTCTGGTACTAGATACCACCTTCCTTTGATCTAAGTCTCTGGTACCACCTTCCTTTGATCTAAGTCTCTGTCTAGTACCACCTTCCTATCTAGTCTAAGTCTCTGTGTCTCTAGATACCACCTTCTTGATCTAAGTCTCTGGTAGACCTTCCTTTGATCTAAGTCTCTGGTTCTGATACCACCTTCCTTTGATCTAAGTCTCTGGTTCTAGATACCACCTTCCTTTGATCTAAGTCTCTGGTTCTAGATACCACCTTGCTTGATCTAAGTCTCTGGTTCTAGATACCACCTTGCTTGATCTAAGTCTCTGGTTCTAGATACCACCTTGCTTGATCTAAGTCTCTGGTCTAGATCCACCTTCTTGATCTAAGTCTCTGGTACCACCTTCCTTTGATCTAAGTCTCTGGTTCTAGATACCACCTGCTTGATCTAAGCTCTGGTTCTAGATCACCTTGCTTGATCTAAGTCTCTGGTTCTAGATACCACCTTGCTTGATCTAAGTCTCTGGTTCTAGATACCACCTTGCTTGATCTAAGTCTCTGGTTCTAGATACCACCTTGCTTGATCTAAGTCTCTGGTTCTAGATACCACCTTGCTTGATCTAAGTCTCTGGTACCACCTTGCTTGATCTAAGTCTCTGGTTCTAACCTGCTTGATCTAAGTCTCTGGTAGACCACCTTGTGATCTAAGTCTGTCTGGATACACCTTGCTTGATCTAAGTCTCTGTCTAGAAGCCACCTTGCTGTGATCTAAGTCTCTGGTTCTAGATACACCTGCAATCAAGTCTCTGTCGTACCATGGCTTGATCTGCTCTCAGGTATCAAATCACCTTTGATCTAAGTCTCTGGTTCTATGTACTTGTGATAGAGGTCAAGGGTCTAGTGTTGATCGATCTCTGTTCTAATACAGGACTAAGTCTGATTCTAATCACCTGTGACTATCTGGTTCTATGATCTGACTATAGGATCATGATCAATCTTGATCCTGAGGTCAAGGGTCTCAGTTTTCGATCGAATATAGGAATCTTTTCCCGATAGTCAGGTACAGGTAAAATCTTACCTGTGTTTCAAGATGTGAAGGGAGGGGGTGGTCTGTCTCCGATATAAGATACGGTGGAAATCTTACCTGTTTCAAGATGTGAAGTGTGTTGGATGAGGTGTGTGTCATGTCTCCCGATATAAGATACAGTGGAAATCTTACCTTGTTTCAAGATGTGAGGGGGGTTGTGTTGTCTCCCGATATAAGATCAGTGAAATCTTACCTTGTTTAAGATGTGGGGGGTGTCTGTCTCGATATAAGATACAGGTGAACTATGTTTCAAGATGTGGCGTCTCTGTGGAGTAGTGGTAATGCGCTCGTCTCTCGTGAAAATGGTATCAGGTTCGCTCCCTCGTAGAACCATCTGGATATTTTTCCAGAAATTCCTGATCTCAGTGTAGGTGAGTTCGGGTTTCTAGTCCTATCGGAGACGGACGATAAAACGTTGGTCCCGTGTTCAATTTGAGCACGTAAAAGAACCCTTGGCAGTTCAAAATCGAGAAGAGCAGGCTGGAAAGAAGCTACCCGGGAAAAATTCATTAGAAATATTAAAAACAAATGATCTACACAAATATCTTCACCATCTTCAAAATGACAT
Organism: Arion vulgaris; assembly: GCA_020796225.1. Classification (NCBI taxonomy): domain Eukaryota; kingdom Metazoa; phylum Mollusca; class Gastropoda; order Stylommatophora; family Arionidae; genus Arion; species Arion vulgaris. Next base: position 35,007,248 of record CM036769.1, on the reverse strand, counting down.
CAGGGACCCTAACCGGTGCTAGAAAGTTCCTGCACTGCAGCTGATATCTTCCCGTGTAAGAAAGAGATAGGAGCAGAGCCGGATTAGGTCAGCGCGGGGCCTGTAGCAAATTTTAGCGCGGGGCCCTAGGTTTTGTATAATAATAAATAATAAAACACAGCTTTTACAAATTTGTTTCGATTTAAAGTGAGCAAATTTAGAGATAACACTAGACAAATCAATTTCTCTAAGTAAATTACATTCAATGTTCATTAAGGTGAGGTTATTTAGATGATCTTGTCCCATCATGTTCCTTAACTCACTTTTTATACGCTTTAATGTTGAAAAAGAACGTTCTCCGCTGCAGTTGGTAATCATTAAAGACAAGTAAATTCGTAAGACTATTTCTACATTTGGGAAACACAACTCTAATGAATTTTCCATTATAAGTTTATAAAATTGCACTTGAACGAACTGCACAAGTTCGTCGCCTAGGCTTTCTTCCAAATCCTCTGGATAAGAGCTGACAATATTTGGAGCTCATCTGCCTTCATCTACTAGACAGTGATATACGACTTCTGTATTTTCTGCTTCATTTCTTTGGATTCAGCATCATTACACACTACACTAAACAATTCGGACAGCTTGTGTGTTTTTGATATACTGTAACATCTTGGTTATTTTTTTCCTTTTCATCTCTGTCACATAGGCACGGGGCCCCAGAAGCGCGGGCCCGTAGCATTGCTACTTCTGCTACTAGGCTAATCCGGCGCTGGATAGGAGCACACATGGTTACTCACCGAAGTGCAACGATGATGGTCCTATTCATCAATCAAACATAGCGCAACTACATTCCCTTGGATGAAAATTTGTGTGGTCATCATCACCCGTGATGGACGAGCATCATCCATCAATCAAGATATTGGTTAACCATTTCCTTGCAGTTTTTATCTAACTTCCTAATTGGTTAAATTATGAATAATTCTTTCTTTCTTTTCTTTGTCTTTTTCTTTTCTCTAATCCTGTTTTGCCTAACAGCGTCAGGATAGGAAGAGATTTCTAGAACGGGCTTTTATGTGCGTTTCATAAATAGTGTCTTTCGTCTCCTCTGTTATCTCTGAGGTCCATGTTTTGCCTTGTCGGCCTTTCGTTTTGTACCCATTGTATCGGAGCAGCATTCTTCTTTGAGGTACACTGTCTGATGGTAATCTGCTTACGTGGCCGAACCATTTAATTTGTTGTTTCTTGATGAAGTCTAGTATTGATGTTGTACCCACTTTTTCCTGATGTCTTCATTTCTCAACCGGTCTCTTCTTGTTACACCAAGCATTCTGCGTAAACACTTCATCTCTGTCGTTACTAGTTTTCTTCTATCATTTGTTCTCAGTGTCCAGGTTTGGCACTGGTAGCATAATGTGGGGAAAAATATTGTGTTGAACATTGCTCTTTTGTGTTCATGGTGACGTGTTTGCATTTAAGTTTGCATGAATATTTGCTAGGTGTCATTATTAGACTTATTATCTGTGAAGTTTGTAAAGCATAGGGTAATCAAGACTTCCTGAACGTATTTTCTTTCTTCTTCAACAATCTCTGATCATGCGCTTAATTTACCTTCTTCTTTTTGTCGTCACACTGTTACCGAATTGTTGTCTAGAGTCGTGGTTATCTGTATTTGTCTAGTAGGCTTAAACTTGGAAATGCAGTGGCAAGTACTAGAGATAGTCTTTGTTGTGGGCCAGACAATGAATTCTTTCGGGAAAAATCAGGCTCTTGGTTAGGTTAATTTTTCAATTTATTAAATAATAAATACACGTTACACATTATTTAAGGTGGGGTCCGGCCGCACTGGCCCTTAATGTTGAGCCGCCACTGGTTGACTGTTATTCTTGCCTATTTTTACAGGATTCTGATATTCCATCTAACCATATTGGGTTTCGTTGTCTTCATCACGCCATTTTTCCTGATGTTCTGTTCTTGAAGACTCAGTATTCTGTGGTTACATTCTTATTAAGTGGCCGAACCACTTCATTCTTTGTTTATCAATGTCATTCAAGCTTATTTTACTGGGGGACGACAAACTGGGCAGTCAACTTTAGGTCTGTCAGGTCCCCACAGCTTACCTTTTGAAAACGTCGATTGGGTGTGGCCACATGCTGCTTTCCAGCTCACCCAGCAGAGGACAGTCTTGCAGGAAATGAACCGGTGTCCGTTCTGCTTGCTGACACTGACAGAGGGCTGTTTGACTTATTTGTAGTCTATAAAAGTATAAACGTACTGACACTGACAGAGGGTTGTTTGACTTATTTGTAGTCTATAAAAGCCTAAACGTACTGACAATGACATTTATAGCTTCGTTTCTTCGATTTTCTTTATTAAAAAGCAAAAAAAAAAAAAAAAAGAGAGTAACAAAATCCTAACCATGAGTTATGCACCAAATCTAGACACGTGACATTTATAAACCAATCAAGTGTATTGATTGAGTGTATTCATCGTCACAGAAATAAACAAATCGAAAGTTATTGTAAACATTTGAAGGCGGACGAAATTATTTTGAAATATTCAAAATAAACAATTTACAAGTTTTGTACACATCAATCAAATGCCCTACATGCTGGCGTAGGAGATCATGTCTTTGCACAGCTATCTCTCCATGTTGCAGTTTATCAGTTCTTACACCGATCTCTTGTTGAATCATCCATACTCACAAAATAGATGAGACTGCTGTAAAACTATTTGATTGGCAAAACACGTAATCACAAAGTACTGTTTCAAAATAAATTCTCTTCCGTTCTATTTCTAGTTTTTATGTGTGTTTTTTGTGTTACCTTTATTTCGTTATTCGTTTTTATTCCCAGTTTTTCGTTTTTATTCCCAGTTTTTAGTTTTTATTTCCAGATTTTCGTTTTTATTCCTAGTTTTTCGTTTTTATTTCCAGATTTTCATTAGAAACGTTTGTTTTTGGTCGTCCATTTGTTTTTGTTTTTTAATTTGTCACTCCTGTTGTTCGTTTACTTGATAACGGCCTTGTTGGTCGAAACGTTGCTGTATTTTGTCATTGTTTTTGTAATTTATAAAACTACAGTACTTTGTGGTTACGTGTTTTGAATCATCTACCATGGTCTCTCTCTGTATTCCTCGGTCTTCTTTTCCTGTATTTTACCAATTGTTAAAAAATGTTCCAAACCTTCACTTCGCATTATATGCCCGAAAAGTGGCTACAAAGAGTGGCTAACTCGGTTCATAAGAAAAAAATTCCAAAGAGTGGCTAACTTGATTGATAAGAACAAACTACAGAAATGACAAAGAGTGGCTAATTTGATTGATAAGAACAAACTACAGAAATGACAAAGATTGGCTAACTTGTTTGATAAGAACAAACTACAGAAATGACAAAGAGGGGCTAACTTGTTTGATAAGAACATACGCTAAAAGAAAGATAGAAAAACTACTACTATTATCTTCTCTAGTGTTACTTAGAACATGTTGAAGCAATGAAGAAATATCATGAATAATTAACTAACAGACACATCACACATAGTTACGGGCAACGATTAAATGTTACACAGGACCATCTGACAGCCAGTGTGTTGGTGAACAGAAGTGGACAAGAATAAGACAATTAGAAGAAGAACAAAATAAAATAGAATGAAGTGGTTCGGAAATATAATAAGAATGCAACCAAACTCCATTGTATACAGAGTCTTCTAAACAGAACATCAGGAAAGAAGGTGAGAGGAAGACCACGAAAAAGACGGTTTGATATCGTATCAGAATCCTGTCTAAAAGAAAAAACAACTATCACCCAAGTCATTATTGGTTTGGAGAGTACGGTAATGTAAGGCGTGGTTTCTGGAGTACGAAGCAGGAGACGACCAAGACGAAGGTGGCAGTAGGACATTAAAAAAATCTTGAACATGTCTCTGGACGAGGCTGGAGAACTTGTTAGAGACAAATTTTTTCAGGCGGTCTGTAATTCAAGCAACATTCCACAAGAGACACACTACTAATTGACAAGCCACTAGAACAGCACAAGATAAAAACAAAAAAACCACAATACTATGCAACAACCTGGTAACAGTGTGACAACTAAAGAAGAAAGAAAAAAAGACAAAATACTGTTTAAATTGATTGATTAAATTTGCAGGGTATGAAACATCAACTCCGCAGGTTTTTGTAACTGATATCGATTATATTGAAGTACTGTTTAGCTCATTCAATAAATAGGTCAATGATTACCTTTTCTTGTTTTCACGAACAGGTGAGTTTGTATATTGTGTATCCTAGGTGACGTTCACAGTAGTGACGAATTCAAATCATTGTATACTATTACCGACAATGGGTCTCGGTTTTTTCAACGGTTTCTCGAATATTATTTTAGTTATCAGAATTGTGATTGCCGTACAGGATTGTTATGGTTGTGTGTCTACTAGTTCTCATGTTCATATGTTGTTCATTTTAGGATTATCTTCATCGCACATCGAACATGTTCATAATTGTTCCGATCTCCTCCCAAGCATGTATCTCAGTGTGTTCAGGCTAACAACTCCCATTCTGTGTTGATTGGTGTATTTTCGTTAAACAAGTAAGTAGTACTTTGTTACATTTGTGTTGTTGCTACTGAAAATAAAAGTAGCAACATAGAAAAACTGCAACAGTGCGGTCCAACGTTTTTATATATTGGGGCGCATCTGACCAATGACAGTGGAGGCGCGAGCGCCATTTTGCAATTGCAGTAAAACCACTAATAACAATAGTAACAAAGTAATAATAATATATTACTAAAAATAATAAATGAAAACTTAATCAGGGCTTAATGTTTATTTTAAATTGTCAAAAGAAAAAATATTGTGATCAAAAAGTATCAAATATTTATTTTGTGATCAAAAATGCAAAGAAATATTGTGATCAAAGAAATATTGTGATCACAAAAAAATATTGAGAAAACTGAAACATTATTCATAAAAATTTGTTTCCTTAAAATTTTCATTAATGTTAAATCTGGCGGAGTAAAATTGAACGAAATTGATGTATCGCAAGGGCATAATGACGCCTGCACGCGCCGCGCTGCACATCTTCGACCTACAATATATTCTTATGTCTAAATTTAAAAACGGATGTCCTACATGTTATAGGAACCGATTATCGGGAGCGCAACGTATTCACGTTCTCGGTACAAACTACACAAAGAGTATTTAGATATGTTGGCTGAGTGGTTAAGCCCTTTGCCTTGCGAGTCGAAGGTCGTGGGTTCGAGTCCGGACCGCGTCGTTCTGTTCACGAGTGCAGTTTTTCCAGAGACCCCTAGGATTGTTGCTGGAGCTACGGAGTTCGTACTTTGTGCAATACTCTCGGTAGGTGGCGTGCCATTTCTGCGGAGAGGACCGAGCCATATGGGGTAAAACCCGGTGCAATGAAGTCAATCCTTCGACTTTTAAACCCTTTTTTTAGATATGTTGATTAACAACAAGCGCATAAATTAAGAAGACAGTATATTTGCGTATTTCGATAGTACTTTCAAATAATGGTTTTTAAATATCAATCACTGCATTATTTAATTTGTATTTACCAGTTGTTGGAATGTTTTTTTTCTATTCAATCGCTTTCGACTGCCAGATCACAGTCTCCCACATGTCCCAGAAGTGTCGGGCTTACTCCCAATAGGACAATTTTAAAAAAGACCCGACATAGCGGAGTAGCACTGGTAGCAGAAAGTTAGTAAGTATATCACGTGAGGTAATGCTCGTTTTGTGTGTAAAGATAAACGCTTACAGTTAAATACCAGAGTGCTTTCAGAACTCTAATGTGCACACAAAGAGCAATGCTACTCCGATATAGTGGATACAAAGAGCAATGCTACTCCGATATAGTGGATACAAAGAGCAATGCTGCTCCGATATAGTGGATACAAAGAGCAATGCTGCTCCGATATAGTGGATACAAAGAGCAATGCTACTCCGATATAGTGGATACAAAGAGCAATGCTGCTCCGATATAGTGGATACAAAGCAATAAGACATCCACGTAAAAGGTAGACCTCAGAAATAACAGAGGTAATGAAAAACACACAAAAGCTTGTTCTAGAAATCTCGTTTTATCTTGTTATAAGCTTCTTGACAAAAACTGAATTCATAAGCGGGCGAACACAAGAAAAAGAAAACAACAAACATTCGATCTGTTTTGAACGGTTCAAAATCATATCTTCTACAAATGGAGATAATAATAAAAAGTCAAAATTTAGAAAAAGAACAAGTTAAATATTTTGTTTATGTGTAAAATATGTTTATGAACTAACATATCTACTTTTGTTCTGTTGTCTTTGGCAGAAACTCGCTGCAGTCAAATCCAACCAACATACAAGCAAAAATGACTTACTCATTGAGAAAACAATTTACACAAAATAATAATGCATGAGCTATTTCAACCCTGCATCTATTTGTTCTCTTGGATGGCTCTCCTGATATCTGTCAACTACGTTACGTCGTTAACAAGGGACACATCAACTGGTAGGATAATTTTGCATACTTTTTTCATGTATCTTATCGCACCAGGGCAGACCACTGCTCAGATATAAAGATGTCTGCAAAGCCTCAATGAAAACTTTTCTATAGGTCCCAGCACATGGGAAAGACTAGCTGATGACAGAGTTGTGTGGAAAGCCAAATTGCGAAAGGGCGAAGAGTTTCTTTTAGAAGAGACTTATGTATGAGCTGAACGACAGGAGAGAAAAGCGAAAACTCAGAAGTTGTCACAGTAAAACATTTGCCAATTGACCGTCTGTAAAGACGACAAATGCCATATGTCATATATATCTTATCTTGTGTATGTCAGCATGAGTCTGATGTAGTCTACTAATACATTGACTAAATAGTTATGTGTAATGCACTAAGTAGAACATAAACATTGTTTTTGCGTGACACTTCTTAATGATGAGTTTTCGAATAAGTCTGATATCAAAATGACATTGATAATGCCTTTTTTTTTACAAAATGATGGATATGTATACGTATCTTTTCAGCAATACCAAATAGATCATATCTATTTGTGGGTGAAGACCTGCAGGTGACATGTACTCTTGATGATGAGCTGCTGAAGATGTACACCGCTCATAATATCAACTTCAGTGTTCAGGATTTGCAGAAGGTGATGTGAATAAATAACGGTAGATATGGTTTTAAGAAAAAGTCCAAGAAATATCCTTCCTTCCTTTCCTTTGTTCTCTTGAAATAGTCTATATATTCATTACTGCCTCGCGTATTAGCTTCACTGTGCTAAATTTGTTTTGCTTTTAGCTCACTCAGACGTTTGTGTGGTTTCCATTCTGTGCTGTTTCAATAAGTCAGTAAGGTTTGCCTCAGTATGTCATATTCATGTGAAACGAAACTGGATATAGATACTGGTACAGACCGGGATTAGATAAATCACCTTCATTTTTGTCACTGTGCACGCAACAGTCAGAAGTAATGAGAAAGCTATAGAATGGCTGAATTTCAGAAAGAGCTTCAATTGACCGAAAGGACATTCTTAACGCATTGGATGTTCTTTCCGAACATAGGAGTTTCAGGGTTGTAAATCTTAATCGCTAACATGGTTGAGAGAGAAAGGTGCCGATATTGGTATACCCCGAAAAGAATGACATGCCAAATATGCAAAAGATTGATTAATAAACATCGAACTGGCGTTTTGGGACACGTCTTTGTATTCCTGCACACAGCATGGAAATCAGTTAATATCTCTACTAAAACATATTTCAGGATATTCAACTCCAAAGGCAAATCTGTGCTGCTTTATAGCTCGGAAATGTAGTGAGTCACCAAGTTGAACAGAAATAAGATACAGATCTTTATCAACAAATGTTTTCAGCGTTCATCTTCTTCTTCTTCGCGTTCGTTCTTTACGACCAATTTTAATCACTCTTTGTGATGTTTGATCTTTGCCAAGAACATGTATACGTTTCACATTGGTTTGGTAGGCCCCTAAACGCATAGAGTTCTACACGTTTAGGACACATGCATCCGATTTCAACCTAACCTCCTTAGTCGCCTCTTAGGACATGCGTGGCAGGTAACAGTGGTCCTATTCTTTACACCCCAAATTTGGGCCCCGGTAACCACTCGGGCGTTCAGCGTTCATGTTATGCGACACCTAAACGCTGATCTACTGCAACGTGCAAACTTGTTTTCTATCATGGGCATGTTCAGCAGTAGGAGACTATGCTGGCTAGGGCATGTGAGAAGAAAGGACAATATCCGCATGCCACCAGTGTTCTGTTAACTCTCGGAAGGGAAGTGACACAAAGACAAACCACTGTTCATATATACAGATGTCTACAAGGACTCAATGAAGAACTTTTCTACAGTCCCAACAATTGGGAAAAAACTTGCTGATGACCGAGTTATATGGAAAACAATATTACGCAATCCTGCAGAATCCTTTTAAAAAGTGCTTATGGTTGGGCTAAAAGACAAGAGATACAAGCGCCGCAAACTGAGAAGTTGGAAGGAGATAAATATCTTGATAATTACTTAATGTGAACGCAGTGGTGGCTCGTGAGTTCAAGTGTTTTAACTTGCCAATTGACCTCCTGTAAAGACGAAAAAATCCTTATATTATGCGACATACGATATTTGCGTAAGAAGTTATATGTTAAACGACGTTGCTATGTTACTGATATAAACATAATTTAAACACATATTCTGCTGTACTAACACAGACTGGCAGCGCTCAACGATGTTTTAACATGTCACACGTAACAGTGATGAACTTAACAACGTCATGGTTGATTGTTCAAAATGTGACAACAGACGATGCAGGTAGATACAGGTGTTTTATTGGAAACAATTACTGCCAGACAGCTCTTAATGACAGCATCTTGCAGGATGATATTTTTGCTGAAGATGTTACCATTGAGTGTAAGTATCGAAAACGTTATTGATGATGTTAAAATTCTGAGTACTAAAAACGTTGATGATGTTAAAATTGTGAGTACTAAAAACGTTATTGATGATGTTAAAATTGTGAGTACTAAAAACGTTGATGATGTTAAAATTGTGAGTACTAAAAACGTTATTGAGGATGTTAAAATTGTGAGTACTAAAAACGTTATTGATGATGTTAAAATTGTGAGTACTAAAAACGTTGATGATGTTAAAATTGTGAGTAACTAAAAAACGTTATTGATAATGTTAAAATTGTGAGTACTAAAAACGTTATTGATAATGTTAAAATTGTGAGTACTAAATACGTTATTGATGATATTAAAATTATGTAATCATCAAACTTTTGTATTATGTTGAAAAAGTAATCATCAAATATATTTCCTGGTCCCGACTCTCCACGAACCATTACTGCGTTCATATAAAGTAATCATCAAATATAGTTATCTCCCTTCCTGCACTTTTATTCCCAGATGCACCTCAAAATGTGACCAACTTTAATTGTGTAGTTTACAACTGGGATGAATCAATGACGTGTACCTGGCAACATCCTGTTGATTATGTATACAAGTCTCAGACACAAGTTAATTCTATGTATGCTGATACATCGAGCCAGTAAGGATTTTGTGTTTTTTATACTGTTTGAATTTTAATGTAGTTTTGTTGGAACTAGTCAATATCGAACTTGTAAAAATAATATTGATATCAACACATTTTATATGCGCTCCGATAGTTTCGAAAGCGTTGATACAATATGCTTGCATCAAGTTACACAAATTATTCTGTTCGCTTCTTGTGTGAAGTGAAAACACTTCGATCGAATCTGATCTGATGTGAGAGAACAGACAGGCTGGCTGGATCTGCCACCATATCAGAGGGCTAGCCAATGGATAGAGCTGATATTTTGAACGCCCTCATAGAGTGTGGCCGTTTGAAGATTTTCATTTAAAATAATCCATGTCAACTACTAGATTGCATGAGCTGGGTTTGAAGATTGGAGTAGCAAGAAAAGAACAGCACACCAGGTACGTGAGTAGGCTCATCAATCAAAATCGAACTAGTACGGTCAGTCGCTGGACGCTGTTGGAGATATTACGAAGGAGATCGGAGCACCTATGGACATGTCCGGAGTGCAATGAAGATATTCAACTGAAACTGAAACTGAAACTGATGATTCTAAGTTCTATGATAGAATCGTGAGCTTCTGTAGCTGCAGCAGTAGTGAGCTCGATCACAACCCAAGTGTACCGGGTTCAAACTCTGCGGAAGGTAATTTTGTGAAGCATATTTGTCGCTGTGACTTTTACGAACGGTACAAATAGACCCCACCATTTATAAAGCAATGGCAAACTACTGAACCTATAAGTGATGCCTAGAAAAATCGACGACTCGTTTAATGTGGTTAATGGTGAAGTCCTGAAAAGGATATGCCAAGATTTTGTTTTATTCACATTAAAGAATAAATTCCATATATAATTTTGAACGAGTTATCCAGGATAGAGCAGTATGGAAAAATTGTCTTGCAGACCCTATGTAACATATATGCAAGGAATATAATAAAGTAAAAATTATCTTGAGATAGAAGTAATCAATAGGTTAGGTTACCTATCATGTTTCATATTCACGGCAACACTTCTGCCGCAAAGTCAACATATGACTTACGGTCATGGCGTATGCTGTTGATCTTCACGAACGTTTGAACGCTCCCTGGCTTAGATCAAAAAGGCCAAAATAAACAGCCGAAATTGATCGTTCAAGCCAACACAATTCGTTTGTCTGTGCAGGTGATCACTCAATACCTTCTCTGGCGAAAGTCACACATAGGGTGCAAGAAGTGATTGTTCTAGAACAATCGCGGACGTAGCCTCGGACTATAATCACATGCAGATTGACCAGCGTGGTCAACGAGTGATAGTTCTAGAACAACTTCTGCGCTAGAAAAGAGGGAAATACTGCATTGATCACTAATCAACTCTACCTGTGTAGAACTCTCCGCAGCACAAGCATTGCACTACGCTCCTAGCGTTGTTGGAGGTTCCTGGGTCTTGAGGAAAGCCAGGCACCCCCCTTCCCATCCCATCCAATATAGAAAAAATGGCGAAATAATCCCATAATTCCTGGGGCTAGAAAACAAACAATCCAACAATCAGTTCGAATGTTGACATTTCACGGACATAAATTATGCAACATATTCTTTCTCTGTCGTCCTTTACCTTGTTCACCAATACATTTTCTGGGTTAATTTAATACTTTTAAAATTAACAGCTTTACTATATTCTTCTCGGAATAACAATTGAGTGCTACTAAACTTATTAATAAAATCACAGATAATGTGGGACAGTTAACAGTTATTAGTAAACTCAAGTGGCATCTGTGGTTTAGCGATAGTGAGCTCGGTAACAACCCAAGACTACCTGGTTCAAATTCAAACGCTGGCAGTTTAAAAGCAAATTATCATCCTTGGATTTTTGAGCAAAAATAAGATCTCACCTTTTAGAAACAATGGCAAACTACATAACGTATAAGTGGTGTCTAGAAGATCACCGACTCTACTGTAGTTGATGGGAGTGTTCTGTAAAAGATATGCCACAATTTTCATTTTATTTCAATAAACTGAAGAAAAATATGTATATATTTATTTCCAGGCCAGTGGTTGTATATGAGTGTCCAGAACCAAGTTATAACGGATGTCATTGGAATGCAGAGAGTTTCGCTACTCTAAATTATTATGTAATTGGAGTGGATGTACTCAACTTGGTCATGTCCAGTACAGCTTCTAAAATATTTGTGGTCAACACTTTAAATATTGGTAAGATAAATTATGTTAGAATATGTTAATGATAAGTCGCCCGAGTGGTTACCGGGGCCCAAATTTGGGGTGTAAAGAATAGAACCACTGTTACCTGCCACGCATGTCGTAAGAGGCGACTAAGGAGGTTTGGCTTAAATCGGATGCATGTGTCCTAAACGTGTAGAAGTCTATGTGTTTAGGGGCCTAACAAACCAATGTGCAATGTATACACGTTCTTGGCAAAGATCAAACATATCACAGAGAGTGATTAAAGTTGGTCGTAAAAAACGAACTCAAAGAAGAAGAAGAAGAAGCAGGAGTTATTTATAAGATAAATTATGTAAGAATATGCTACTGGTTTAGTGACAACAAAGAGAAGATGGAGATATGTTGGGCACACCTTGAGGAGAAATGATCAACGAATATCAAAGCAGGCATTGAAGTGGGATGCAAAGGGTTCAAGAAAGAGAGGACGACCTAAGGAGACCCTGAAACGAACTTTGCTGAGAGAGGCAAGAAATATCGGTCTCAGGTCCATGGAGGAGATTGAGCAAGTTGCCTAGGATAGAGCGGTATGGAGAAAATGCAGACCCTATGTAACGTATAACGGAAAGAGAGGAATTATTATTATGTCACTGGTTTAATAAGTTATGCTAAAACATTTGTCAAGATCAAATGAATCATATGAGTTCCCTTTTAGTAAAACTTGCCATCACACAAACAAACATATTTTATAGGAGTAATTTTCACCTCAGACGCAAAAAAAGGATAGCGATATCAAGAAAGGGTGTGCAATGGCAAATCAAGATATTGTATGCAATGACTAATAAAGAATAACGATGTGCAAAGGTAAATCAACGTGCAGTGCACAAAGGTAAATCAACGTGCAGTGCACAAAGGTAAATCAACGTGCAGTGCACAAAGGTAAATCAACGTGCAGTGCAAAGCAAATCAACGTGCAGTGGCAAAGGTAAATCAACGTGCAGTGCACAAAGGTAAATCAACGTGCAGTGCACAAAGGTAAATCAACGTCAGTGCAAAGGTAAATCAACGTGCAGTGTGCAAAGGCAAATCAACGTGCAGTGCACAAGGTAAATCAACATGAGGCGTGCTAAGGCAAACTATGCACTGGAATATAACAGTTAGTATAATTTTTGTCTTCCATTATGTATTCTTTTACTTTTAATTGTTAAATTTAATTTTAGTGAAGCCTGCGGATGTGGAAGAGCTGTCATCTGATGTGAATGTAGAGGAACCAGTGTGTATAGTTCTGTCCTGGACACACTCAAGACTTCATCGAGAGAAAATCTTCAGAATCAAACATAAGCAAATCCAAGATACAGTATTTTCTGTGAGTTGATCATTTCCGTCTCAAATTTGACATTCATTAGTTCTTGACCTCTGAAGTTGGAGAATGCAACTTTGTATAGCAGTGGACACTGATATTAAGGAAAGCAGGTTTTCACGCAAAAATCAGTCAGAAGCGCCATGCCAGGCGTCCTAACTGCGCATGAAATCATAGCGGGCACAAAAAAAACATTTATTGAAACAATCTCGTGATCTCAGTCTTCAGTGTTGTTTTTCAGACAAGTATGAAATGGTTATGCATGCTGATGGTTCTTGTGGCTCACTGATTAATCACACTAGTTTTCCAGTACTATTTCTGCAACATTTGATTCCAAATTCGTTACAGCACGCTATAGATGTATCATCAGATATTTCTTGTCTCTGTGGCTAAATGGTTAAGCGTTTGCTTTGTGTTCGGAAGGTCATGGGTTTGAACCTGGGCCGCGACGTTTTGTTCACGAGTGATTTTTTTCCAGATATATCCTAGGATTGTTTCCAGAGCGTCGGAGTTCGTGCTTTGTGCAAAACTCTTGGCAGATGGTGTGCCCTTTCTGTGAAGAGGGACCGAGGCACATGGGGTAAAACCCGGAGCAATGAAGTCAATCTTTCAGCTTTAGATCTTCTCTATCCTGCTTAGATATCATTTTGGGAACTAGAGCAACTGACCAGACATTGACTGGAGATTCCCAAACTTTTTCGACTCACCGCCCACTTTGCACAACATAAACTTTGTAACGCCCTCCACATTACAACAGTTTGCAAACGCCCCTTCCCACATATATTCATGCTTTATTTTCTTTTGACAGTGAAAATTGATATATATTTGTTATGCATGGTCAATTTTCAAATGATTATATGCATGAAATAGAAAATTGATGAAAAATGGATCGTGTAAGACGGACATAAGATGAATTAAAATGCAGAATTAAAATTTTAAATGATTACTCAATAGCAAAATCACGAAAATAATTTATTTAAAAATATTTATTATTAATTTCTTCTTTAAGGAGCCACCGACCCCTAATCGCCTGAACGCCCCCAATTCTTCTGAACCTACTACCGCCTCCCTAGAACGTTTCAGCGCCCACTGGTGGGCGGTACCGCCCACTTTGGGAAACGCTGGACTAGAACAACTGACCAGACATTTATTAGAGCAACTGACCAGACACTGACTAGAGCAACTGACCCAGAATGAGACATTGACCACTTTATTCTCTGTCTTGTGTTGGTATTATATTTGGCAAAGTGGTTGATATCAGATTGTATTACATAATTTAATTACATTTATTTAATTGTCATTTCATTAAAAAATTTAACATTTACAAAAAACAAAAATCAAATTATCTTAGCCTAGAATTTGCCGTGTGTTATTTACATTAGCTTAGCCTAGGATGTACCTTGTACTTATTAACTAAAAGAATACGACAAGCCACATAACAATCCGCTCTGGCAGTACCACTTTTTCAGTAAGTAAACCTCACCAACAAAACATTAAATTAAACAAAACAATTCACAAGTTCAATTTGTTCCTGTTTGTGTGTAATATTTTTCTAGAATATAGAAGATTAATTGATAAAATTGAGCTTTTAATTATGTTTGAATTTATGATTGATTTGATAGGACCATCATGATTGCACTTCGGTGAGTAACCCTGTGTGATTTGATCTATATCTTACACAGGAAGACCTCAGCTACAGTGCACGAACTCTGTAACATCGGCGAGGGTCCCCGGTGTAATTTTGAAGACGGTAAAGATATTTTTGTGATAATTTTATTTTTAATCTTTTCTAATGAATTTTGCTCGGGCAGCTGCTTTCCAGCCTATTTTTGTATCCTTTGCTTGATAATGTCTTTTTGATCGAAACTTCGCTGTATATTTCTAATGTACTTTGTAAAACTACAGTTCTTTGTTTTTACGTGTTTCACTATTGGTATATAGTTTTACTGCAGTCTTCCCTTATATCGATAGAATATTTTTCCTTATTTACTAGAACCGATGTTATGAACAATTTGCAACTATTACTAGAACCGAAGTTATGAACAATTTGCAACTATTACTAGAACCGAAGTTATGAACAATTTGCAACTATTACTTCAACCGAAGCTATTGTATAAAGGTCAAACACTTCAACAACAGTACTTTTCAGCAGCAACATTTTGGTTGAAAGTCCAAATGGTAGTAGACACTTTGAAGCTATTACAGCAGTTTAGAAAATAATATATAGAAAAGTCACACATAGATTTATTCTTGCTTGATTTCAGATTCTTGCTGATAACATCATCAACACAAACTTCACTACTTGTGGCTACCAACCGTACACACATCACAGATTTTCTTTAGAATGTTATCCAATATCATCATGGTCTGGTTTTTGGAGTGACCCAGTCTACACAGATATCTGGACTCCAACAACAGGTATGTAGAAGATTAATCATATAAATTTTAAAGTTAACGAAACATTTAATTTCAAATTTGACCTATAGAATGTATAGAAAATAAGGGGGACTGCCTAGAGTAGTTGATAGTAGCTCGGCCTGCTAGCCATGAGACGCCTCATAGCTCGGGTTCAAACGATAACGTGAGTACCTCTGAAGTCGGAGAAAATCTGCCTGTATGGCGAGGGAATACTAATTACGAGTACATTGAGCACACGGCTGCCAGTGTAAAGTAATTTACAATGTGCACGCTGCTGCCATTGTAAGAAATTGGAAAACGGATTTTCACGCAAAAATCAGTTTCAGAGATGAAACTTCGTCTGAGTTGAAAGCGGACGAAAGAAAAAAAAAAAAAAGTATAGAAAATAGAAACCTAAGTAAGGATGTATTTTTATTTTTCTTCTATCGATGTTTGCAAATGAAAAGTGAATGAATAAGGAAATTTAATGTTGAAAAATGAAATTGAAAAACATTGTGGCAAATGAAAATAATTAAAACCATCGAGACCACAATGCCTAGATAAAGATATGGATGCAAAATAAGCACTCCAAGCACTCCAGTCCAGAAAATTGCCAGATCTACAGACCCTATTGTCTAAACTGTGCAAGAAGCGCAGGGTCGTCTTACAGTGGATACTGTATCTCTGTGGAATACTAGGAAATGAAACAGTAGACAGACTGGCCAAGGAAAGTGCTGTAGGAGAGCAACCGGATGTGCCAGTTACCTACCACCAAAAGAAAAGGATGATTAAATCAATCAGAAAGCCATAAATACCAACACAAGACGATTACTATAATATGAGCAGATTAGAACAAGTTGTAATTCTGCGCCTTAGAACAGGACACAATCGACTCCGCAGCCAAATGTATACAAAATTCAATATTGGCAACTCAGCCATGTGTACATGTGGACAGGCACACCAGACTGCAGAGCACATACGTCAAGGCTGCTAGGAATATGAGATGCTGAGGCAAGCTCACTGACCTAACGAAACAACACTCAACATAAAACTACATGAATCTCTGTGTGACCTACAAAAGACAGTGACGTTTATACAAGAGACACCATTGAATATATAGACAATATTTCAAGCGAACGAAAGGAAGGAAGGATACAAGAGACAACATTGAATATATAGACAATATTTCAAGCGAACGAAAGGAAGGAAGGATACAAGAGACAACATTGAATATATAGACAATATTTCAAGCGAACGAAAGGAAGGAAGGATACAAGAGACAACATTGAATATATAGACAATATTTCAAGCGAACGAAAGGAAGGAAGGATACAAGAGACAACATTGAATATATAGACAATATTTCAAGTCAACGAAAGGAAGGAAGGATACAAGAGACAACATTGAATATATAGACAATATTTCAAGTCAACGAAAGGAAGGAAGTATACAAGAGACAACATTGAATATATAAACAATATTTCAAGGGAAAGGAAGGAAGGATACAAGAGACAACATTGAATATATAGACAATATTTCAAGGAACGAAAGGAAGGAGGAAGGTTAAAGATATGAGAGAAAAAAGTGTTCGTCACAGCTTACATTGTAACAAAATATTTGTGGTTACAAGAACATGTCATCTAGTTTCAAGACGTGGTTACAAGAACATGTTATCTAGTTTCAAGACGTGGTTACAAGAACATGTCATCTAGTTTCAAGACGTGGTTACAAGAACATGTCATCTAGTTTCAAGACGTGGTTACAAGAACATGTCATCTAGTTTCAAGACGTAATTGTTCGTGAAACTGTTAAGCTGTTCTTTATGTCCTCTTGACATTTCTGCTATCTTTATAACATAAAGGAACCCTTTCATACCTCGTGGTATATAGGTCAATACAGTGTTAGGCCTGTATTTTCATTGACCGTCGGCACACGATGGGTGATGTGGTCAGCATCACGCCCATCTTTATAACATCAATATACTAATATTTAAGGAGGCATTTTGTCGTCACACTGTTTCCGGGTTATTATCCAGGGTCATAGTTTTCTGCTTTGATCTTCCGCTGCTTTATTTGCTTAGAAGATAGTTGTTTTGGCTTTTTGACAGAATTCTGATATACAATCCAACCATCTTTTTCGTGGTCTTCCTCTCGCCTCCTTTCCTGATGTTCTGTTGTAGAAGACTCTGTATACAGTTGAGTTTGGGTGCATTCTTATTAAGTGGCCGAATCACTTTTACTGTCAGATTTTTATTAACAACTCAAAATTTGTATTTTTCTTTATAATTATTTTGTTTTAGTGTCTATGGTATTTCATAATGGCATTGTAATTTCACATTCCTGTGCCAGTCTACACTATGAAATGCCATTTCAAACATGGAAAAGTTCATTTGTAAAGATATTTGCAATTCACATGATTGTTCCACAATAATTCTGAGTCTAGTTATTAATTATTAACCAGTTAAGAATGACTGAAAATATTATTCCAGAGATGAGATACGGAGATAATATAGAGTTGTATTCCTAAATTGTGTCAAGAGATTCAAGAAACTTCTAAAGGCACCAGATTTGCTCCCACGCAGAGTCATCTGGATATTTTTACAGAGATCCTTGATCTCAGTGTAGGTTAGATCGAATTCTAGTCCTATCGGAGACGGACGATAAATCGTAGGTCTCGTGCTCAATTTGAGCACGTAAAAGAACCCTTAGGAGTTCAAAATCGAGAAGAGCAGGCTGGAAAGTCGCTGCCTGGGCAAAATTCATTAGAAAAGATTAAAAAATAAATTTTAACCATCTTCAAAATGACGTCTGGGACCTCGCCGGTGCTACAGAGTTCGTGCATTGCAGCTGAGATCTTCCTGTGTGAGAAGAGATCAGAACACTCATAGTTACTCACCGAAGTGCAATGATGATGTCCTATCAATCAATCAATCAATCAATCAATTAAACAGTCAAGAGATTGAAACAGCAAAATGTCTCTGATAAAACATACACCGAAGACCAGAACGTTTTTGTTTCTGAATACAAAGAACAACTAAGATTATGTTCATTGAGAACATAACATAACATAACATAACATAACATAACATAACATGTCAACCCAAAATAGCCACCAATAACGATGACATAAACATGTTTATATTTTGAATATATTGCCGCCATATTTAACAACAATGGGGAAACACCTAACAATGATGTCAATATTTGACCTTTAAACTGGGACCGAGCACAGAAAAACTCTAGATAACTTGGCCAGAAAAATGACCGGGGATTCCCTGACCTAGATCAGGATCTGGAATCAGAACCTGATGTGTGAATAATTGTGAATGGTTATCTATTGGTAAAAATATTCATAATATTGATATTCCTTTTGTTAAATTTAACTTGTTGCATAATATAACATATCTAAAGATTTAGCATTTTGTGTTGATTTTAAAATGAATTCGTCTAAGTACACCAATACTGGAATGCGAGGTCACGTGGTGTAGTTGTGGTCTGAATTCCCATAATTCTTACCTGAGTCCGAAGGCCCATAAGTTTATTGTTGGCTCTTACCGAGCTATATGATGGGGAAACCCCGGACATTGAAGTCAATATTTGACCTTTGAACCTATTTCAAACTTTGTATACAATATGCTTTCAGCTCCAGGCTGGGGTCCACAAACAACAAATGGAAGCTTTACAACAAGCGAATGTGTGGATGGATTAAGAAGTGTAACAATCATGTGGAAGGTATCATTTATCAGATACGATAAGCTCTTGTTCAATATTATTTATGCATAAGTTATAACAGTGTAACCCACTCATTCGGTAGTTTTTGTTCTACCTTCAGACATATTTCGTTCGAGATATATACTAAATTAGCCGGTGTACTGGCTTTGCGTCAAATGAGCCAGTTTATCAGCTCAGAAGAGTGAACGGGTTAATAAATGAGAATATTTATTCTCATTTAGTGGTTACCGGGGCCCAAATTGGGGTGTAAAGAATAGAACCACTGTTACCTGTCACGCATGTCGTAAGAGGCGACTAAGGAGGTTTGGCTGAAATCGGATGCATGTGTCCTAAGCGTGTAGAAGTCTATGCGTTTAGGGGCCTATCAAACCAATATGCAACTATATTCGTTCTTGTCAAAGATCAAACATATCACAAATAGTGATTAAAATTGGTCCTAAAGGACGAGACGCAAAGAAAAAAAATGAGAATATTGTAGTTGTAGATTTGTTCCTATTGTTGTTATGTTATTAACTTGATTGATAGGACAATCACAATTGCACTTCGTTGAGTAACTATGTGTGTTCCAATCTGTTTCTTATACAGAAAGATCGTGGCGGCAGTGAACGAAGTCAGTAACACTGGCTAGAGTCCAATAAGTAATTTTTTTTAATGGTAAAAGGCATGGGCGGCTCGTCATTAAGGGCCAGTGGTGCCCGGTCCCCACCAATAATCTAAAGGGGGAATAACTTCCCGTAATAGTTAATACTCAAAAAGCCATGATTTATCCGAAAATTTGTGTCTGGCCCACCAAGAAAAAGGACCACGAGCCGCCACTGGTAAAAGGAATTAATAAAGAGAACTTGTACCCACGAAGGAAGGGAAGGTGGGGAACTGACTGTCAGCGAGACAGACTAAAAACATTTCCCGTAGGAGAAAAACGGAAGCACTTACCTACATATGTATGGTACCTTACACAAGTAGGGGCATGTAACACGGGATTAACGTTAGTCGTTCTTGTCAAAGATCAATTATATATCACAAGAAGAATGATAAAATTGGCCACGAAGAACGAACGCGAAGAAGAAGAACAGGATAAGATATGGTAAAAATGTAGAACATTTTTTCTAATTCATTTTAATTAATTTCCCATTACAGATCTATTTTTAATGCATACTTCTTCTTCAGCGATCTCTGGTCATGCGCTTAGTTTACTGTGGACCACAAACTGGGAGGTCAGTTTCAGGTCTGTAGTTCTCTTCAGCGATCTCTGGTCATGAGCTTGTTACTTGGACCACAAACTGGGACTCAACTTCAGTCTGTCAGGTTTTCTTCAACGATCTCTGGTCATGCCTTAATTTACTGTGGACCACAAACTGGGCAGTCAGCTTCAGGTCTGTCAGGTTTCCTTCTTCAACGAACCCTGCCATGCGCTTAGTTTACTGTGGACCACAAACTGGGCAGTCAGCTTCAGGTCTGTCAGGTTTCCCCAAATCTTAGTTTTCAGATCGATTGGGTGTGGTCACTTGTCAGCTCACCCAGGAGATAAATGTCTTGCAGGACATGCTCCGGTGTCTGTTCCACCTGTTCACACTGGCAAAGATATGTTTGACTTATTCCTAGTCTATGTAAATATGTTGAGTCTGCAGTGTACGGTGCGTAGTCGAAATATAACGACATTGTCTGTTCTGCTTAGGACTTTGAGGGAGTCTTTTCCATAATCATATCCAGTGTTTGTCTTCCAGTCTACTGCAGATTTTCTCTGTTGAGGTTTTGACTCTTGAAAAGAGATGGTTGGTGAGTATGTAAGAAACACCATCTTGCCTGCAGGTCGTGTAGCTTATTCATGTGCTTTGTTGCCATCAGAATGCATTCAACATGTTTTATGTATCTTCCTAATTTACACCTCTCCCTGGCATATGTTAGATTGATACAACATTTCAATTGAAAATTCGTAATTTAGTTTTGAAACTAAATAACTTAAATTGTAATATATTTATGTTTAATACATAACAGGACGTTAAAGTCGTCTCAGAATGGAATTATTGACAGTTACATCATCAAAAACAAGAAAATTATCACTCAAGTCAACGCTCAGATGTATTCAACAAATGTTCTACTGCCATGCTTTGCTACGACAGAACTAAAAATCTTTGCCCACAACCAAGCAGGGAACTCGCTACAACCTTCCATTCTGATAATACCACCAGTCACGTACAGTGGTAAGTTAGTTACTGATGATGGAATAAGGTTATGTTAGATAATTTGTTAGTAGTTATTCAACTTCTGAGCAACTAGTGGCTAACAAGATGAGGCGTCTTGCAGTACAGCAACACAATCTCTACCTTGTGCTCCGTCTGTGGTCATCCGTCACACAGTACCTGAGCAACTAGTGACTAACATGATGAGCCGTCTTGCAGTACAGAAACACAATCTCTACCTTGTGCTCCGTCTGTGGTCATCCGTCACACAGTACCTGAGCTAATACAACTAAAATTTACCGTAGCATTTTCAGACCTTAGGATATGAAATCAGTTCACATTTCTAGGTTCTACTGTGCAGGGGGTAGATGGGGCAATTCCTTTCCTCGCGTGTGGAGCGTCGAGTGTGGGATTGAACCCTCTTGTGTCCGAGTGGATAGGCGACGTTTATGCTTTATGCTAACCATGTACCTGAATTATGTACCCGAGCTACGCTTATATTCCTTTACTCTTCACTGCCAGGTTGTTTTTATCTGTCTATTCTACATCTTCTTTTCAAAGTCTACTGCATGGAAGATCTTATGACCGTGTCTGGATCAATTTAGAGTTTAGAGTATTTCTTCTATCCAGACGGATATTAACTACTGACAGTACTGTGCACACAGATTAACTACTACATTAGTTGTCACACACAGAGATACCGCTAACAACTAAAGCAAATCTCATAAGAACGATTTTCTGGCCAACACTATGTTACCAGTGTCAAACATGGCCAATAACAGCAGCTAATGAGCGGAAAATCATAACGACAGAGATGAGGTGTCTGAGAAGAGCTGCAGGTGTGACAATAAGAGACAAAATTAGAAATGAAGAAATCAGAAGGAGACTGGATGTGAAACCAGTAATGCAATTCATAAAAGAACAACAGATTAAATGGTTTGGACACCTGACCAGAATGCCCTGATATCGCCTACCACAGAGAGCCACACAGAAAAAGTATAATGAGTACAAGGCAAGAGGAAGACCACGCATAAGATGGAGCGACGGCATCAAGAACAGCCTTACGAACATGAATATCAGCTTACAAAGTGCCTTAAAAAAGCACACACAAGATCACTACGTTTCACCCCCAACACTTCTATAAAGAAGTAAATGGTGGAAAAGAAGAAGTTCTATCCAGCTTTATAGTCTGTCTATTACAAAAGTTTGCATTTTTTCCTAGATCTTATTGTTGAGTAGATGTTGATTAGATGTTGAATCGATCAAGCGATTTAAGCAGTTTAGAGTTACCCGTTGTACAAGTCGAACTGGATGCCTGAGAGGCAGAGTGAGAGGTGTGTTTAATCAGCGAGCCACGGGAACCATCATTATACATACTCTTCGATAACTGTTGGGGGAGACTGAGCACCTATGGGTTTGCCCGGAGTGCAATGACGTCAGTCTAGTAACCAATAACCAATTGTTGAGTAGTTTCTGATTGCTAATGTCGTTTGACTAAAATATTCTTAAAACATTTCACAGGTATGTTTCGTGATAACTGGAGAAAGATGGTTTATGCTACAAATAATAATTAGAAAATTTAGATATTTTTCACATATAAACAGACACGTAACAGGTAAGATCGTTATGGTAGGATGCATCCAGGCATAGAGGAGTAGAGGAAGACAACCGAGAAGATGAACTCAGGATGTTACTACTGAGTTAAGCAGGACTGGTGGTGTCTGTGGCTTAAGGGATAGTGGCTAGGTCTATTAACCCCGACCTTCTGAGTTCGAATCACGCTGTGGATAGTTTGGTTGCAAATTGTTTCGCATGGATGTTTACAAAAGGACGATGGCATTACCAGTTCAGAAAGCAATGGCAAACTACTGAACGTAATAATGCCTAGAAAAATCACAAACAGCGTTAAAAAGCTGGGGTTGATTCGCAAAGTCCTGTAAAGGATATACAATTAACTTTTGAGCAGGACTGCTGCAGATGCGGGATATCTGGTTTACCATCTATGAGAGCAAGCGATTCTGAAGAACTGCTAGGATGACTAAGTTCTCCTCATGACAAGCTATTGGGTGATAATGTTGTGTGAAATGATGACATTTATGTTTGTTTTTTTTTCTAACTTTCCTACAAAATAACTGAAAACGAAGCTCTTACATAGAAATAATTGTGTTTAAAAAAAGGGGTTTAAAAGCCGAAGGATTAACTTCATTGCACCGGGTTTTACCCCATACGGCTCGCTCCCTCTCCGCAGAAATGGCACGCCACCTGCCGAGAGATTGCACAAAGCACGAACTCCGTAGCTCCAGCAACAATTCTAGGGTCTCTAAATAAATCTGCACTTATGAACAGAATTGGCGGTCCGGACTCGAACCCACGACTTTCGACTCACAAGGCAAAGGGTTTAACCACTTAACCAGAGAGACCCCATAAAAAAATGTTGTTTGTTTTTGTGTTCTACTGGGACGCTCAAATATTATTCTTTCCACGAAATGTAAATTCCAGTTTCCAAGACAATCAAAGATTCATTTTCTGTGGAAATTACATCCAAGGTAAATTCAAGCTGGCATAAAGATTCACTTCGTGCATCATGGGATACAGATGATGTAAGAGACTATCTGAACTACAGCATATTTTGGTGTGAGGGCTACCCGGAACAAATATGCCAGGTATGTCAGCATATACTCAACCAAATCTCTTTAGTAAATTATGTTAGTGTCATATAATATATTTCACTCTGTTATCGACAATTTGAAACAAAAGATATTGCTATCTGTGTTAAGGAGTTTGCAACTAAACATGTAAACACCGCACAAGTCAAAAGATTTAGAAGCACTGTGTTTAACTACGGAACAAACTTTGTTTACCTAGGTAGTCATCATTAAATAACCTTTTCCGGAGCAGAACTTTGCTATAACAGTCCTTTCAGAATTTCTCTCATAGGCCAGATGTCCCGTCTTTCCAGCCGTCATGTCCAAATTATCAGTTACAACCTGAATCCATCTTCTCCGTGGTCTTCCTCTTCGACTCTATGACAAGATGCCTCCTTCAATAATGGTATTCAACACTTTGTGTCTCTTTATATGTCCAAAATACCTAACTTGTATCTTTTTTATTTGCAGCATCAGCCAGTTTTCTTTGATTTAGAGTTCTTTCTGCATAGACCTATCTAGTCTCTTCTCTGCCCACGATATACGGAGGACTCGTCTGTAAAACTGATATTTTAAATCACATATATGCTTTCCATGCCGTGTACATGGGGAGAATTGATCCCATTTTAGGGGCACTGTGCAGTGAAAGTAAAGTGCTTGTCTCTCTCTCTCTCCGAGAGGTACGATCGGAGAATAATTATAGAGATCTCTGATCTTAATATAGATAGTGAGCTCAGACTTATCGAAGATGGACGATATGATGTACACAAGGAAGTGGAGTTGAATAAAAGAATCATTGGTAGTTGAAAATTGAAATGAATAGGCTGAAAGTCTGCTGCCTAAACAAAATTCAAGAAAAATATTAAATTAAATATCAGCAAAGTTGTTTACCGTCTCACAAATTATATCGTAGACCCAGAGTTCGTGTACTGCCGCAGATATCTTCTTACATCGTGTACCCAGAGTTCATGCACAGCCACTGAGATCTTCTTGTGTAAGAGATAAACCGGAGCACACATAGTTATTTACCAAAGTGCAAGGATGATGGTCCCATCAATCAATCAACATTTAAAAGATATTTCAAGATAGATCACTTGTTCCATTACAGTATTTGTTTTATTGAACCAAGTGCTGATCAATGATTATGGAGGCGTGGGTGTCATGTGGCAATCGCAATAATAATAATAATAAAAGTAATATTAACACAGGTTGTTTATGCAGTCAAATTTACGACCGTGCGAGACTATATCACGAGAAATGGGATTTTACAATTGGGACTTTAAAGACGCCTAAAAAATTGTAACGTAGAATGCTATAGTCTGTCCATTAATTCGTGAGCACGTTTGAAATTGATTTTCTCGAAAACTACTATATTATTAGTCATCTATAGTTCGTTCCAAAATTCGTGAGCACAGTATTTGTTTTTACGTCAAACTTTGTCAAGCTAATCCAGCAATGATTACAAACTTTCTCCGGCCCACGCCCACTTGCACAAGAATGCTTGTAACGCCCGCTCCACCGCCCACTTGCACAACAAGTTCGTAACGCCCGCCTTTCACCGCCCACTTTCACAAATAGCTTGCAACGTCCGCCTACGCCACTTTGCCAAAGCTTCTGCCCTCCACCGCCCACTTTGCACAACATAAGCTTCGTAACGCCCCCTCCACATTATAACAGTTTGCCAATACCCCTCCTCCCTCCACATGTATATACATGTTCTATTTTCTTTGACGTAGAACATTGATATATATTTCTGTCATACATAGTAAATTTTCAAATGATTATATGCATGAAATAGAAAATTGATGAAAAATGGATCGTGAATTTAAATCCAGAATTCAAATTTTAAAAGATTATTCAATGGCAAAATCACGAAAATAATGTATTTTAAATATTTATTATTAATTTCTTTTTTAAGCAGCCACAGAACCCTAATCTCTTGAGCACCTCCCAAATTCTTCTGAACCCAGTATCGCCCCCATAGAACTCTTCAGCGCCCACTGGGCGGCGGTACCGTCCACTTTGGGAAACGCTGGTCTAGACGTTTCCTTTTCTGCTGTTCGCCATCATTCAGATCAATACTCAATTGCTGAAATTGCACAACTCTCATACATCATTCATTTCGTTTTGGCGTTAATGTGTAAACATAGCGTGTGTAGATACATCACTTCCATTCCTTAGCAGAATTCAATACACAATTTGTAAATAATTTGATTAAAATATAAAAGTGCCTGTATTTTAATACAAGCATTCTAGAAATATGATAGTTCCTGTTTTTTCCGGAATAATTTACTAGGGACAAGTAAGCTGGCTCACAGTTCCAGGATCGCAGACATATCTTGAAATACCAGTGCCAGTATCTCGAGTCAACAAATATCGGTTTGGGATATCTGTTACTGACACTCAGTCAGAGATTTCTTCTGGAATATTCTGGACTGAATGCCTGTTTATTCGTAAACCTTGTAAGTTTTGTATTGTTACAGTGTTAATATTGAAGATTGATTGATAGGTCATTGCACTTTTGTGAGTAACCATGTGTGCTCGGATAACTTTCTTACATATGAAGATCTCAGCGGCAGTGCACGAATTCTGTAGTACATATGAGGGTCTTCGATGTCATTTAGAAGGCCAAAATGCTTTACAGGAATTGTTTTTTAAAACTTGCTAATGAATTCTGCACAGGCAACACCTTTCCAGTACGCTCTTCTCGCTTTTGAACTGTTAACCCTTTGAACCCTGACCACCTGTACCTTAAAATCTCTTCCGAAGCTCTGAGCAAAAACAGTACACATTCGAGTTATATTAAAATACGATAATTTAGCACTCTTAAGTGCTCTATAATTTGTTATTGATTTACCCCATCTTCTCTGTTATTCATGATTATTTTATATTTGAAGAATACTAAATTTTAAAATTTATTTAATTTAATATGTGGAAACACGAATACTCCTATATGAAGATATGAAGATTAAATTTAACTAATTACTTTATCAGTACAATAAAATCACACAACAGCGTCCGCCATCTCGTAAAACGATGTAGAACACATGGGTTGTGTTTATGTCTCATTTGTACACAATTTAATTTTAAATACCGAAAAATAGTGAAAAAATATGCTCAGACCAATATATATCGGGAGTTTGGGGTATGGAGTGCTTACATTAAATCCCGAAATATCGGGAGCCCGGGTTCTAAGGGTTAAGGGTCTTTTACGGACTCAGCATGTTTATGTTGCAGCATATCAAATTTTTTAAAGAAAGCGCCGCTGGAACTACATCGGCCACACACTTAGAATGGATGAGAGAAGACTCTTACCAATTCCTCATATGGACACCAGAGGGAAAAAGAAAACGAGGAAGACCAAGAGAGACTCTTCGTAGAACCATCACCAGAGAAGGCTCAACGATGGGCCTAGTAAAAAGACCTAAAACAGATAGCAACGAACCGCGAGGCATGGAGAGCTATGACCTCTGCCCTATGGCCGCCCACAGGCCCAAGAGGAAAGACTAACTATGTTTATGTGTTGTACGTTTTATCGTACATCTCGACAGGACTAGAAAGTAGATCTCACCTACACTGAATTCAACGATCTCTGGAAAGCAGGTGAAGACCTCAAGCGCACCGCCCTGTTTATGACACATACCTAAGTAGTTGCAAGGCAAAAGTTCATCACAGAAACGCCCCTGTGGTTCCGGGGCCCCGCAAGATAGGCAAAGAATAGTACCACTGCGATCTACAAGGCATGTCATAAGAAGCGATTGATGTAGAACCTAGGGAAGATACCCTAGTAAATAAAAAGCATCGCGGAAATCGGATGTGCGTGTAGTCGCATAACTGGCACAACGTACAATCGCTCTTAGGCTCAGATCACATACAAATCACACAGAGTGGTTAACAAGTGGTCGATGATAGAGTTCAAAGAAGAAGAAGATCTATCCACAATTCAGGAAAGTCGATTCAATCATTCACTAATAAATCAATCAATCAATCATCCCATATATTTACATGTTTTCTTTGTCTAAATACACATGACATTTTTCTTCACAACCCACATAGCATATTTGCCACATGTGAAAGGTATGAAAGTACAAAGTAGTGTGGAGAAAGTGTGGGTAACTTGGAATCTGCTACATTGTACTTACGAATCAAAAGCAAAGGTCACAGGTTACAAGGTCAAATGGTGCCAAGAAGCTAGGTACAATGGTAAGTTCTGTTTTCTCTATTTTGTGTTTGTTTTTGACGTTGCACAGAGACAGTGATCTTGAATTATGTCTCAACGTACGGCGATCTATTCCCGACTCAAGTTGTTTCTCTAGCGTAACCCAACTGAAAATAACATGAGAACTTTCTGAGTTTGGGCTACATTTGGAATCGTTGCTCAAATTACTGTAAAGTATTAACTAGCAAGTTTTACGTTTTGTGTGTTTGTTTATTACATAGAAGTCTTGTCTTGTTTCGACCCCATGTGCCGGGAAGCGCCGTGGGGGGATTCAGTTTTCTATCCTATGCTTGGTTTGTTATATCTGTGGTTGTTAGACTTTTATGCTGGAGGGTATATGGGATAGTCTTTTATGCTGCAGGGTATATGGGATAGTCATCTCGTCAACAGGCTGTTCATCTTCCGCACACAATACACTTCCACAGGTGATCTTGCACACAAACATGATCGATTGATTGGCTTGCTTGACTACAATATCAGAGGGAACTTCCATGGATCGAAATGACATTCTTCACGCATTGAGAGAGTCCGAACAGAGGAGTTTCAGGGCTGTGAACCCCACTCGCTGACCAGATTGAAAGAGATGGGTGTCAATATTGGTGCAGCTCGAAAAGAACAACATACTAAATATGCAAAGAGATTGATTAATCAACATCGAACTGGCGTGTTGGGTAGCTGGACGCTGCTGGATTTGCTGAGGCGGAGATCGGAGCACCTATGGACATGTCCGGAGTGCTATGATGATAGTCCTCATATAACTGATAACATGATCGAGTTTAGACACGTGGGTTGTGTGTTTTGTCTTGTCGCAGAGCAGCTCGCTTTCTCTGCACCCCAACAGTATGACGATTCTCAGCTATGCGAGTTCCTCTTACACTGTTACAGCGTCACATTTGAAGATCTTGCGAAAGGATTCCCATGATATGGTGTTTATTTTAGTGACACTTTAAAAGGGTCTTCAAATTATTGTTTATGTCCACCACCTGATCGTATGTCCCTTAAAGTTTGCAATACATCAACTGATTTTGGATGCGTTTATCAGGCATGCGAGCAACGTGACCGACCAATCTCACTTGCACCTACTGAAACAGAATGTTGGCAAAACCAAGTAAGGTTGACAGAGATTTCAAACAATGAAATGTGTACACTTAGTGAGTAGTATTATCTATATTTGTGCAGTAAAACAGCAGCAGCAACAGCAGCAGCAGCTGTAGCAATATGTTAGGTTTTAGAACTGTGAAGTAATATCGATACACATAATAACAAAGTACTGTAGTTTTACAAAATACAAAAACAATGGCAATACACAACAACGTTTTGACCAAAAATGTCTTTATCAAGCAACCGATACAAAAGTGACGAATGTCACAGAACACTACATATAGACTATGACACTTGTTGAGCTAGGAAGTAAAGGCGGCCGACGTGATATTGACCACATCGCCCATCGTGTGTCGACGGTCAAGGACAAATACGGGCCCGACACTGTATTAACATATATACCACGTGGTATAAAAAAGGGTTCGTTTACTCCTTTTTTTTACCCAGTCAACATAACCTCTGAACTAATGTGGCTTTATGTATCAATTCCAGACTCCTCATCTGTTGTTGTTTCTGCATCAGAGTTTGCATATCTGATACCATCTTTAACAGCTGATGTTCCGTATATGTTCACTGTGCAAGCTTTGTCACATGAAACTGAGGGAGATGAAGTCACGCCATGGACAAGTACAATCCTGTTAGCATCAGGTGTGGTTGTAAATATATCAGTAAAACTGTGTACATATATAATCATAATAATTTCTCTCGTTATACGTTACATATGGCCTGTAATTAATTTCTTCATTCCGCTCTGTCCTGCTCTACTCGCTGAATATTTTCCATGGAATGGAGCCCGATATGTATTTCCTGTCTCAGCAAAGTTCGTTTCAGAGTTTGACTAGGGCGTCCTCTCTTTCATGAACCCATTGACTAGGGCGTCCTCTCTTTCATGAACCCATTGACTAGGGCGTCCTCTCTTTCATGAACCCATTGACTAGGGCGTCCTCTCTTTCATGAACCCATTGCCTCCACTTTTGCCTACTTGGTATTCTTTGATCATTTCTTCCAAGGTATGCCCAACATATCTCCATCTTCTCCTTCTATAGCAGTTGATACATTTCTTCTCAAGGTATGCCAACATATCTCCATCTTCTCCTTCTTATAGCAGTTGATACATTCTTCTCAAGTATGCCCAATATATTTCATCTTCTCCTTCTATAGCAGTTGATACATTTCTTCTCAAGGTATGCCCAATATATTTCCATCTTCTCCTTCTTATAGCAGTTGATACATTTCTTCTCAAGGTATGCCCAATATATTTCCATCTTCTCCTTCTTATAGCAGTTGATACATTTCTTCTCAAGGTATGCCCAATATATTTCCATCTTCTCCTTCTTATAACAGTTGCTACATTTCTTCTCAAGGTATGCCCAATATATTTCCATCTTCTCCTTCTTATAGCAGTTGATACATTTCTCCAAGGTATGCCCAAAATATTTCCATCTTCTCCTTCTTATAGCAGTTGCTACTAGTGGTTAACCAGACAGTTTTCTGATTTCATCACTTTTTAATTCATCCTACTTTATGTTCATTATTTTTAGCAGAGAACTGTTTTGAAATGCATTCAACTTGCTTTCTATATCCTTAGTCATTTCCAACTCTCGCTGGCATATACAGGGTGTTCAAGATAATTGCAGCGCCATTGACAAATCGAAAGTTGCCAGATAACCTATCGCGTTGTGTTTATGTACTATTTAAACCGGTTCTGACTAGCTCGTCCTACGTCACATTTGTTCATCGCCCCTTCCCGCACAACAATTACATACCATCACACAACCTTGACCTATACTACGTCATAACTGAACCGTCTCATCTCCATACATATATGCCAGATTAGCTCCATTCATAGGCTGCTTTTAAGTTGAACACCCTGTATAAGATTGATACAACATTGGAATTGAAAATTTAAATTTAGTTTTAATACTATAAACATGCAGTTTCATATTGCATTTATACTATTAAAACATGATGTTGCTAAAGTAGTTGTATGCATTGTAACTATTTTAATTTGTATTTCTTGGATGCAAATGTAAACAAATGTATTACTCTGGAATAATGAAGAATTGAAAGAGAAACATTTGCATTGAAAGTGATTCACATTTAGAAATAATAATGAAGATGATGAAGATAATAATATAATATAATAGAGAGAAGATAAATATTGCAATAGATGATAATAGAGGAAGATGAAGATGATAATAGAGAAAAGATGAAGATTTCAATAGATGATAATAAAGAAAAGATGAAGATATCAATAGATGATAATAGAGAGAAGAATAAGATATCAATAGATGATAATAGAGAGAAGATTAAGATATCAATAGATGATAATAAATGGATGAGCGTGATCTCGGAAACCAAACATCAGTTAAACATGCGACGATTAAAGACAAATAACAGAAAAGGAACACAAGAAATAAAAGAAGACTATTGCCATAAAACAGACATTGTGTATGATTTCAGTTATATTTACAGTAAAATATTTGCTCACATAAAACTGACTAAGTAATTACTTGTCTTTGTTTCCGACATAGGAAGTAGATTATGGTTGTGGATCCTGTTTGCTCTAGTCAGCATCATGATGCTGTTTTGTGCTGCATATTATATGTGCAAGTAAGTTGTGCAGTCTTTGGTATGTTCATATTTGAGATTTATTGTAGGATTACTATGAGAAATATGTCATCAATCTTTTCTTCTTCTTCTGCTTCTTCTTCTTCACCATTCAACTCCCAACGGAGCACAGGTCTTCAAAAAAATTCTTCCAGCTCTTCCTCTCTCTTACCATCCCTTCAAATTCTTTCCATGTTTTACCTATCCTTTTAATATCAGCCTCCAGCTATTTTCTCCAGGTCTATCTAGACCTTCCCCTACTCCTCATTCCTAGAGGTTTCCAAAATAGTGTCTGTCTTGCAATGCTTCCGATCGGTCTTCTCAATGTATGTCCTATCCATCGCCAGCATCTCTTCCTTAGCTATTTCTCCACTGCTATATTTTCTAGATATGATTATAAGTTTCAGTTTAAATATGGCCAGCCAAAAAGAAAATGAATATCTACTTTTATATTTTAGCTAAAACATTATTTCTTTCCTAATCAGGGTATCTTCTTTTAAAAAAATTATTTGAATATTTTATTGTTATGGCTTTATTGTTGTTACAACCATTGTTATTGCCAACTTTTTTGATCTGTGTAACTACAAAGATCTGCTTGTACAGTGTCAAATACTATCTCTAACTAAGATCTGCTTGAATAGTGTCAAATATTTTATCTAACCAAAAGCTGCTTGAATAGTGTCAAATACTATCTCTTAAGAACTGCTTGTACAGTGCCAAATACTATCTCTAACTAAGATCTGCTTGTACAGTGTCAAATACTATCTCTAACTAAGATCTGCTTGTACAGTGTCAAATACTATCTCTAACTAAGATCTGCTTGTACAGTGTCAAATACTATCTCTAACTAAGATCTGCTTGAATAGTGTCAAATATTTTATCTAACCAAAAGCTGCTTGAATAGTGTCAAATACTATCTCTAAGAACTGCTTGTACAGTGTCAAATACTATCTCTAACTAAGATCTGCTTGTACAATGTAACGAATTATTTAACAGTTGCCCCCAGCAACATAAAACGGACCATCTCAGACAAGAAAACCAAATATTCCTGTTTATTGGAGGCTTGTTTTGTGCATGATTGATAAAACACTGTACATTTGTTTGCAATTTTACTCAATTCTATGAGTCTGTGGTTATTTATTGATGAAAACTATTAATAATACTGATATTCTTTATTGTTAAACCACTTGTTACATAATATAAACCTTGATTTAGCACAGTGTGTTGTTTTTAACATGAATTCATCTTTACACAACAATACTGGAATACGAGATCACGCGACTGTTGTGGTCTTATTTCCTAGTATTTTTACCTGAGCCCGTCGGCCGCATGTTAACGGAGGCCACGAATTGTACATACTTTGAAGTAACCAAAACGTACATAACTACTGTAATTAGTCTAAAAACATTGTATGAATTGCATCCCCTTGTTCACAGGAAATTTAAAACCAGAGGACTTGTCTTTAAGGATTTGAAAACCGACGTAAGTATGTAGTGGAATATATTCTTAAATAAAAGCATTTTATACAAATATTGGCAAATAATTGTTGATCAAAAGCATACATAATTATTTATAATATCGTAAAACTTGAGCAGTTTAATGTGTAGATATATGTACTTTAAAAGTGATTCAATGTATAGAAAACATGGTTATGTCCCTTGCATTAATAAAACAGTACCACCCGAGTGGTTACCGGGGCCCAAATTTGGGGTGTATAGAATAGACCACTGTTACCTGCCACGCATGTCGTAAGAGGTGACTAAAGAGGTTTGGCTGAAATCGGATGCACGTGTCCTAAACATGTAGAAGTCTATGATTTAGGGGCCTACCAAACCAATATGCAACGTATACACGTTCTTGGCAAAGATTAAACATATCACAAAGAGTGATTAAAATTGCTCGTAAAGAACGAACGTAAAGAAGAAGAAGAAGAAAACAGTTTCAGAATTATAGGAATAGAGTTTTATTATAAATTATTTTCCCATTATAATTTATATTAACTGATTCAGTCCCGTGGAACACTGTAGTGCACATATTTCTTATCTGCGTGGCCCAAGCGTCGTTTAAAAGACGGCTACTATTGCGTTGAGTTTTATTAATTTTCACTCCGATTGTAGTTTTATATCAACCGGAAACTAAATAGAAAGGAAGTACTAACGATAACCAAATCACAACATCGTGGTTTTGACTAGAATCAGAAGTGAAACCAAGTTTAATTTTCGTTTTCAAGTTACCCTGTGATTAAAAAATAATGTCTAACAATTCAGAGTCTAGAAATGGTTTGTTATCAGCTCGTTCTGCACGTTTTACAGCTGCAGAAGCGCGAGATTGGTTGCATGAAGATGTAGATACTGATAGTGAAGATAGTGAAGCTTCTGATTCTGATGACACAGAAGTTTGTGATTTAAATACGTCGATTATTAATAATTTAAATAATACTAGTAGTGTTTCCCAACCAGCTGCGAGAGGGCGTTGCCCCAGTCAGGTTCCAGATGGTCGTGTTGCTAATTTGCGAACAGTTAGTAAACCATATATTCCGTCAATATTTTCTTAATTTTTGTGTATTCATAAATGGATTACTTATATAAAGAGAGCAGTTACACTGACTTATTCACCATATTGTTCCTCAAGGCCCTTGGTAAGTTGGATTTTTGTTCTCACAATTTCAATTAATTTTTTATTACATGCTAATATTTGTCATGCACAGTCAACACAACATTATATTTTCGCATACAATAAATATTTTATGAAAGTACAATCATTTATCTTTAATTTGATATATAATAAGTTCAACTTTAAATCATATTTAGAAACAATATTTTAATTTAACTAAAGTATGTGTGCAATATTTTGAAGCTAAAAAATAATTCCATCCAGAGGTGAAAAAGATCTGGTACTGAATCAGTTAATGTACATATTGTTTAAGACAGACGAATTTGAATTATCATCAGGAGTAAGTCAGGGATGTGTGCTTTCGCCTATACTTTTCAATATTTACATAGACAGGATAACGCAAGAAACCAAGGCAGATAACAACATCGATAACAACTACAATTTAATCAACGACCTACTCTTCGCAGATGATCAGAGCATAATTTACATCAACGAACATAATCTTCAACAACCCATAAATGCACTGCAAGCGACATGCGAAAAATATGACATGAAAATTAACACCTCCAAAACAGAAGTCATGACAATAAGTAGGTCAACAGGTCAACTAAATATACACGTGAATAATGTCAAAATACAACAGACTCCAGAATTCAAATATCTCGGGAGTATATTTACAGCAGATGGAAAGATGGACATAGAAATCGAGACTAGATGCCAGAAGGCAAATGCAGTGACATACCAACTGTCATCACTATTAAAACATCCAAGCATTAACATGACTGTCAAACGACAACTGATAAACTGCATATTTATTCCAACTCTCTGCTATCAGTGCCAAACATGGCCCAAAAAAAACACAAGAAAGAAAGATTACAACATGTGAAATGAGATGTCTACGAAAAGCTGTTAACGTTACAAGGCGAGATAGAGTGAGAAACGAGAATATCAGAAGCATCGTTGGTACTATACCATGCATACAGTACATCTGTACCAGTAAAAGTTAACATGATACAGTATACCAGTCTACTGAACTTATTACAACAAACGAACACATCTAATTATAACTTCACTCACATTTAAGAATCAAACAACACAAAAGAACTAACACCAACCTCACGATTCAAGAACAGTAATTATAAAGCATCTATTGTAGATTGAAATTTCACATAATCATTATTCATAAAACATAATGCACCATAATACAATAATAATAAATCACATCTCACATAAATCAAACTTATTGAAAATTGCCAAATTTAGCAGCTAATAATATTACCTTAAATTAATCTCCTGGTCCGTATCCTTTATCCTTCGTAGTACGAAGAGCCTCACAACAACAAATTTCAGTCCTGCAGAACTTTAGGATCACACAGTGGCCTAAACAGTACACAAATCACGCTGTTGACATAATACAGTCACTCACGACGAATTCAGTCTTGTAGAATATATAACATCACCCAGATTCCAAAACAGTAGAAACGACGTTGTCTAACCAATAGGACAGTGACTCACCACATTTTCAGTCTTGTAGAATATATAACATCACACAGATGCAGACACAGTAGAAAACTAACATCATACAGATGCCAAAACAGTAGAAAAACATCCAGATGCAAACAGTAGAAAACTAACATCATACAGATGCCAAAACAGTAGAAAACTAACATCATACAGATGCCTACACAGTAGATAACGACGTTGTCTAATCAAAAGAAAACCATCACGACCTTCTTGTCCCTTATCCATTTTCTATGTCCGTCCTACTGTCCAGTCCCAGCCTCAATCATAAATCGACTACCTCAACAGTACTGCTCGCCGTACCGTCCCAGACTCAATGTACAATCTATCTGATCACTCAAAATATCAAAAACCTCAATTTCGTTTACAACTCAGGTAACCTCCGTGACAACTGATGAGCTGTCAGGAACTATCATCACCACAAAACAATCACAACAAAGGGGAATAAATAAAAAGGGGGAATAAACAACAAAAATATAATCAGGAATTTATCCCCCATTATCCCACAGGAACAGTAATACTGTTACACATTGAGAAGCAAAGAAACAAGTGGTTCAGCCATCTAATGAGAATGGAACCACATTTACTACCATCACGTGCCTATAATAATCGACACTCAGGGCGCAGAGCACGAGGCAGACCAAGAACACGATGGATAGATAACATCTCAGAGTCCCTGCGAAAGCATGGACTGACAACGTCAATCGCAACACACCTGGCACAAGATAGAAAACTAACTCTCCCCAAGACGCTTCACGGCAAATGTGGTTAAGATAAGATAAGAAGATTGTTTAAGAGTAGACTTTGATCTTGTGTTCTTGATTT
The DNA here is from genome assembly GCA_020796225.1 of Arion vulgaris. Classification (NCBI taxonomy): domain Eukaryota; kingdom Metazoa; phylum Mollusca; class Gastropoda; order Stylommatophora; family Arionidae; genus Arion; species Arion vulgaris. Next base: position 34,970,358 of record CM036769.1, on the reverse strand, counting down.
TGTGCCACCATTTAGATATACTAACTGTAGATATTAGTTAAGTCAACTAGAATGATAATAATCATTGACTTTGTGTTAGATCACGACAGTGACAGATAGTTCCGGAACGTGGTAGCCACAAAATGTCAATATTTGAAACGATAGTGATTAGTTAGTTAGTCTTTCCTCTTGGGCCTGTGGGCGGCGCATAGGGCAGAGGTCATAGCTCTCCATGTCTCGGGTTCGTTGCTATTTGTTTTAAGTCTTTAATGTTTACTAGGCCCATCGTTGAGCCTTCTCTGGTGATGGTTCTACGAAGAGTCTCTCTTGGTCTTCCTCGTTTTCTTTTTCCTCTGGTGTCCATATGAGGGATTGGTAAGGGAGTCTTCTCTCATCCATTCTAAGTGTGTGGCCGATGTAGTTCCAGCGGCGCTTTCTTATAAAATTTGATACATTTTCTTGCTTGGTCTCTTGTCTTATTTGTGTATTGGGTCTGAAATCTGACCATTTGAGGTTCAGTATTCTTGTAAGACATTTATTCTCAAAGTTATCTAATTTTCTTTCTAGAGATAGTGATTACTCATACATTAATGGTGACGTCTTATTGTCTACTCTAGTCTATATCCCATGTGATGAAGTCAACAGAAAAATGGAGACGCCTTCTCGTCTACCCCACTAGCTGATCGGACTGCTTCAGAAACCACCACCAGACAGAACCACTATTATACATCTACTCATGTGATGAAGACAGCAAGAGATAGCTTTATTATACATCTACTCATGTGATGAAGACAGCAAGAGATAGCTTTATTGTACATCTACTCATGTGATGAAGACAGCAAGAGATAGCTTTTTACATCTACTCATGTGATGAAGACAGCAAGAGATAGCTTTATTGTACATCTACTCATGTGATGAAGACAGCAAGAGATAGCTTTATTGTACATCTACTCATGTGATGAAGACAGCAAGAGATAGCTTTATTGTACATCTACTCATGTGATGAAGACAGCAAGAGATAGCTTTATTAGTTGAAATTTGGTTTCAAATGTTAACTATTTATTCTTGCGGTATTATCTGACCCTCGTTCTGTTTCTGACTTAGACATGGGCAGAACAAATGCTTTCTCTCCCATGCTGTAAAAGGCTATTAAGGAGGGCCAGACATAGGTTATACAATACTGTAGAAAACAAAGTTAACAGCTACAGAAGGAAACACAGAAAATTTTAATAGTTACAGAAAGAAAGACACAAAAAGTTAACAGTTACAAGAAAGAAATATAGAAAAAGTTAACAGTTACAGAAAGAAAGACAGAAAAATGTTAACAGTTACAGAAAGAAATACAGAAAAAAATGTTAAGGTAGATCTATCCTCAGGAAGGCTATAATTGTTAATATAGTTCCCAGCTTAATTTAAACCACACAGTTACACTTAATAGGTTTTAAAATTATCTGATGAAAAAATTTTTCTTTAATATGCAAATTAGATTACAATATGGCCGCCGTTACTAAAATATATACTTTTTCAAACAAGATTACTCAGAGCCAATTGTTTGAAAGCCTTCATTTTAGCATACATGTTCGCAACAGTCAGTTGGTTAATTGAAGTAAAATATTTGAATTTCATAAAGAACTTTTTTAAAATGAATTTAAATGATATACCACTCCAAAAGTGGTAAAATTTCCATTGTTCAAACTTGCTTAAATTTAAGAAAATATAGCTATTTTTATTGGTTTGAGATTATTTTACTTCACATTAAGCATTGCATATCTAAGAATATATGTGCCAAATTGCAAGTCAATTAGACAAAAATTGTTTGAGATATCATGTTTGAAAGTTTGACAACAACACAAAAATACAATTGACGGAAACTTGAAAAAACGAAAACTTTCCACTATTTTACTTACCAGAGTGCTATTAATGACCACCTGTTGTGTACATATCTCCTTCTCTGGCTTCTGTGGTATCTAGGAAGCCTTTTCTGATGGCTCTCAGTGTTTTTCTTCTTTTCTGTGTTGCTTTAGATGTCTTCACCGCCGAACAATTTATTCGAATGGTGTCCTTGATTTTACAGCTTTCCACAGAATAGTATCCACTGGGAAGCCCAAGTTTAGAAAATAACTTGATTATTGATGCTGCACCATCTCAAATTCACTTCTTTGTGTCCACTTGTCTCTGCTTCTCCACTAGTTGCCAGTTTTGTCTCCCATTCATTACAATTTGTGCACCTTAGTGTTATGTGAGAATCCATTTCGTGACTTATGATTCAGTTCACATGACACAGTATATTGAGTGCACACATCACATCTTATAGTAGAAGTAAGAAAGTTGAAGAGATGATCCATATCAATAAGGATAAACCCATTATGTCTACTATTCTGCTCATTCAATAAATATTGTTCTTGTGGGGAAACTTTCTCTGCAGAAGGGCAAGGTTTTACAGCTGTATCAATAACAGGTACGGAAACCTCATGTTTTTTTCCTTGAATATTTGTTGCCACAGAATCTTCGTTTATTTGATTTACCAGACTTCTGTTTGTTACCCATTCTACTTTTAATTAAATATTAATATCTAGCTAGTATAATTTACCTTCCAAACAATGAATCAACGTTCATTTCAAATGACAAAAGCAATGCCTCAAAAGTTTAAAAAAATATTTTTACATTCAGAAGTGTCCACTAGTTTCATTCAGTCTTCATGAGAACTTTGGCGAGAATCTAACATTATTAGAGTAGTGTCCCTTAGTGGATATGTCATCGTTCTTGTTATAAATCAATTTTCAGAATTAAATCGCATTTTATGTGACGGGGTGGAGTGTAGAAACATAGTAACTAAGTGTAAACAATGGTTGCTAAGGAAAATTGTGAGGAGGGTGATCACATAAACATGCATGTAATGAAAACACGAAGGCATTTAGACGTTCCAAAACAATTTGAAGTTGAAGTCAAATGCATGTAGTTTCTAAAAATGCAATAAACTAAAAATGGCAAATGGCATTTTTTTCGTCATTTGGTGAGGATAGATCTACCTTAACAGTTACAGAAAGAAAGACAGAAAAATAACTTCCAACTGATCACGAATAATTGGATGTAGGGAGTCTCAATGGCGAAGTGGTTAAATCGTTTACATGTCGTACTGAAAGTTGTGGGTTCGATTACGGACCGATACACATAAGACATATGTTCATGAAATTCTTAGAATTATTACCGGAGCTACGGAGTCCGTGCTTTGTGCAATGCTCTCGGTAGATAACATACCATCTATGTCCACAAGGACGGAGCCATATGGGGAAACTCAATGCAATGAAGTCAATTTTTCGCCTTTGATCTTTTTTTGGATGTAGCGGAGAAACGCACAAAATCGAATTGAGTAGACATTTTTTTTCCTCTTTTGTTTGTCCTCTCCTGTGTGAGCTGAGAAGCAACATGTGGCCACACCCAGTCGACCTGAAAACTAAGCTTTGGGGAAACCTGACAGACCTGAAGCTGTCTGCCCAGTTTGTGGTCCACAGTAAATTAAGCGCATGACCAGAGATCGCTGAAGAAGAACAAGAAGACACTTTTTTCTCCCTGGTTTATAAACTCTTGGGCACGATGACGATCATTGATGATGATGATCAGGAACGGCTCGTCATTAAGGGGCAGTGGGGCCTGGTCCCACTAATAATCGAAAGGTGGAAAACTTCCCGGAATAGACAAGAAATAGGAAATACCCCAAAAACCATGATTTTCCCGAAAATGTGTGTCTGGCCCACCAAGAAAAATGACTACTAGCCGCCACTGATGATGATTCTTTGTATCAGACTTTTTAGTGAGTTGTCCCTGCACATTTATTTTATTTCAGCTTTTAAACTGGAATGAGGTAACTACACAAACAACAAACTTCCATAGCAGCACAGTATGATGCAGTCTTTACCAATCAAAGGTATGATTATCAGTTTTATATACAATCTTCATCAAAGATATGATTGTGACCTTTATATACAATTTTCTCCAAAGGTATGATCGTAAGTTTTTTACACAATCTTCATCAAAAGTATGATTGTGATCTTTGTGTACAATCTTCACCAATGATATGATTGTAATTTTTTTGTACAACCTTCATCAAAGGTATGATTGTAAGTTTTATATACAATCTTCATCAAAGGTATGATTGTCAGTTTTATAAACAATCTTCATCAAAGGTATGATCGTACTTTTTAACAATCTTCATCAAAGTATGATGTATTTTGTTACAATCTTCACCAAAGATATGATTGTAATTTTTGTATAACTTCACCCAAAGATATGATTGTAATTTTATATACAACTCTTCATCAAAGGTAGATTGTAAGTTTTATAAACAATCTTCATCAAAGGTATGATTGTCAGTTTTTAACAATCTTCATCAAAGTATGATTGTGATCTTTTGTACAATCTTCACCAAAGGTATGATTGTGATTTTATAAACAATCTTCACTCAAAGGTATGATGTGACCTTTTTATACAATCTTCATCAAAGGTATGATTGTAAGTGCTATACACAATCTTCATCAAAGGTATGATGTAAGTTTCATATACAATCTTCATCAAATGGATCAGTGGCGGCTCGTGATCGTTTTTGTTGGTGGGGCCAGACACCAATTTTCAGGAAAATCATGTTTTTGGGTTAGGTTATACAGGGTGTTCAAGATAATAGCAGCCTGTGAATGGAGCTAATCTGGCATATATGTATGAAAATGAGAAGGTTCAGTTATGACGTAGTATAGGTCAAGGTTATGTGACGGTATGTAATTGTAGTGCGGGAAGGGGCGATGAACAAATGTGACGTAAAACGAGCTAGTCAGAACCGGTTTAAATAGTACATAAACATAACGCGATAGATTATCTGGCGATAGATTTGTCAATGGGGCTGCTTTAATCTTGAACACCCTGTATTTTAATTTATTAAATAATAAATGTACTTTACGCATTATTTTTGGAGGGGCCCGGACCCTCTCGCCCTTAATGAACAGCCGCCACTGAAATGGGTGATTGTGAGTGTTATATACAATCTTGGTTCTTATAGTGTCAAAAAACACAGTCAACTATGGTTATCGTAAGCTATGTAACAACAAATAATAGTACATTCGTAACGTTGTTTGTGTGTTAGTTCACAATGAGACGAATGAGATGTCTGTGTAATTTAAATAAAGCTGACCAAGACCCTACTCCATCTTTAACCCTTTAGCTGCTAAAGACGTCTATCGAAAAAGGGTGGAGACTGCAGTAAAACTTGGAACTTGAAAATTTGGTCGAAACGTTGCTGTTTATCGTCACTGTTTATGTATTTTGTAAAACTGTAGTACTTTGTTTTTACGTGTTTACCTAAAGACGTATATATACGTTTGTCCAATTCACTGTTAAAGATGCATTAACACGTCTGTTATTATCTCTATCTATGTGGGCTAAAGACGTGTTAACACGTTATACATTACCACTGTCACTGCTATAGGAGTACATTCACGTTTGTAACCTAGAAACAAAGAGTCGCTATGTTTAGCTGAGCCTTCGAAAAGTATGTAGCAGCTAAAGGGTTAAGAGTAGTTTAAATAAAGCTGACCAAGACCTTACTCCATATGTAAGATCTACAACTATGTGTCTGTCTGGAATACGTGTCGTCGGTTCAATAACCAATAACCAATAACAATAACATTTCGTATATCTCACATTTGTTTTTACTTTTGCAGTTTACGAAAACCTGTTGCACGACCAGTTAATGATGGAAGCTGGTTGTATATCTTGCTAAAAGGTGATCTTGCGTCTTATTCTATGGGGAGTGTAATGTGTCCGGGGTATGCCCTCTTGCCAACTGGCGTTGATGATGCTTGTAACAAATGAGGAATTATAGAAAGATGTGCTTGTATGAGTAGACTGTCATTGTCTATTGCTGCCATTGTTAAACTATTACTTCAGTGCTAGTTTTAAGTGAATTCAATGACGGTTCTCGAGAAAGTGGTTATACTCGAGATATGGAGACTATTTATATGAAGTTTCCTTTTATAACAAGTAAATTAAATTCAAAGTTTTTGTTTGATTTTCAATCCTGGTCACTTTTTGAACAAATTTACCCTGATGATATATTTGGAGTGAAAACATAGGACGAATAACCCTTGATAGTATACATCAGTGGCTACTCATCATTAGGGACCAGTGGGGTCGGGCTCCACCAAAAATAATGTGTAACGTGTATTTATTATTTTATACATTCAAATATATCCTAACCAAACTCATGATTTTTCCGAAAATATCTGTCTGCCCCACCAACAAAAATGATCACGAGCCGCCACTGGTACAATTGATAAATCGGAGAGAATACGTTCGATAATATTTTTAAAGTTAAAATTAGAGACAAGATCACTTAGTTGCATAATGCAATATGTATAAAGCTTCAAAGTAATTAAAATTATTTTATGTTTGTCTTCTAAATATCTGTTTATGACTACTAATTCTTGCCAAATGTGTCTTGGTCGGTGTTTTTTTTTTATGTGTGTAGTTTTAAAAAAAAGAACCATCCAGATATTTTCTGGATTAGGATGTTCATATTTTAACATGTTCTTTGTATTTGTTACAACGCCACAACATTTTATATGGTTGTGTAAGATTCTTAGCAACTAGATCTGAATAGAGATGCTTCATTCTGCAATTATTTTCATGTGTGTATCGTATCTGCCCAGTCACTGGAAGTAAAGTAAAAGTAAAGATACCCTTTCATACCTCGTGGTATATAGGCAATACAGTGTTAGGCCTGTATTTTTCATTGACCGTTGGCACAGGATGGGTGATGTGGTCAGCATCACACCGGCCGCCTTTACTTTCCCAGAGCATGTCTGGTACCCAGTTGAGGCTGGTCGACCTGAGAGCCGTCACGGTCGGACAAATTTCACGTCCACTGCGGGAGTTGAACCGACCACCAGTCTTGAGAAACGAGTTCACTACTGCGGCTCTCAGTCAGTGGACATCATCATTAAAATATGAAGATGGAAGTGGATTCGTCATGTATGTCGTGTGATAATAGAGACTTTGGATATAACAGCTCGCCGACCGACAGCGGATTGGAAAAGAAGGGATAGACGACCACAGGAAACATGAAGAAGAACTGTAGAACATTTATTGAAAGATTGTGTCCTGACATGGGAGAACAATTGGTAGAATGACGGCAGAACGAAAACAATGGAAATCTCTTGGGGAGGCTGTATGTATCAAACTTGACACGTCGAGGATATAGACAGACAGACAGACGAGGACTGACAGACGGACGGATGGACGGATGGATGGATGGATGGATAGATGGATGGATGAATGGATGGACGGATGGATGGATGGATGGATGGATGGATGAGATCCATGGATGGATGGATGGATGGATGGATAGATAGATCTGAATGTATTTGTCTCATTTTTATGAGGAAGTGGTGTGTCATTTGTTCAAACACACACGTATACAACACATACTATGAACATGATTTGTGTGATATAAATAAACTTGGGTTTTCTGAAAACTACACATGTGTCTTCTATTTACGAGAATATTTATTGCAGTGTGATACTTTTTCAGTCACCTTATCTATGGGATGAAATGTGGCGCATATAGGAAAGTCAATCAAATGCATCACTAGCAACCACGTCCCATGCTAACTCCACAGTTCGAGGCTAACTTGGATCAACAATATTTTCGGTGTGAGCACAGTACCCGGTTGGACTACAGGTTTCTAGATCCTTGACTTGGAGATCTAAATTACAAGTACCTCAGTAGTCGGAGTAATGCTCGCCTGAATGGCAAGCGACACTGATGATAAAGAAAGTTAGCCTTCACGCAAAAAAAAATCAGAAGTGCGATATTACGCGCCCTATCTACGCCTTAACCTTTTCGCTGCTACATACTTTCTTAAGGCTGAGCTAAAAATAGCTACTCTTTGTTTCTAGGTCCCAAACTTAAATGTACGCCTATAGCAGTGACAGTAGCAATGTATAACGTATTAACACGTCTTTAGCCCACAGAGGAGAGATAATAACAGACGTGTTAATGCGTCTTTAGAAGTGAATGGGAAAAACGTATATATACGTCATTAGCAGCTAAAGACTTAATTCATAAGATAAGGGTGAACGGAAAAAAGGACGAATGTCACAAAGAATAGTGTATTCGATGTTCACATAAAGAATTAAATTATGAACAATAGTTTAGTGGGTTGCGAAAATTTAAAAAAAAGGGTCTTACGGTGAATGATTGATCTCATTACATCCGGTTCTTCCCATATGGCTCAAACTTTTTACGCAGAAACTGCCCTATACCTACCAAGAGTATTGCAACAAAGATCTAACTCAGTAGCTCCTGCAGCATTGTTAGTGATCCGTGGGGAAAAAATGCACACTTGAACAGAACGACGCGGTCCGGATTCGAACAACGACCTTCGGAACGTAAGGCAACGCCACTTAGCCTCAGAGCACCCATACTGGCCACTTAGCCTCAGAGCACCCATACTGGTTGAACGCAAGGCAACGCCACTGCCTAGACCTACGCAAGAGAGCACCCATACTGGTTGAAAAGGATGCTAACTACTGGATTAGAACCTCACGAAAGCAACGCATTAGCCTCAGATATCTGGGAACAAGGAAGCCACTGCTAGACACCATACTGAGCAACAACGCCTTTCGGCACGGAAGCAACGCCACTTAGCCTCAGAGCACCCATACTGGAAGCCACCTTACCTAGAGCACCATACTGGTTGAACGCAAGGCAACGCCACTAGCCTCAGAGCACCCATATGGTTGAATGATTGATAGAACCTACGCAAGACCATATTATCACAGGATATACCATAAGAAAGTTGCACAAACCGTGCTTGATTACATAGAAAACAAAGAATGAAGTGGTTTGGCCACTTAATAAGAATCATCAAACTCCACAGTATACAAGTCTTCTACAACAGAACATCGGGAAAGAAGGCAAGAGGAAGACCACGGAAAAGATGGTTAGATGGCGTAGCAGAATCTGTGAAAGAGCAAAGATAACAATCACACAAGCCACCAGAACAGCGCAAGATAAAAACAAAACCACGACACTGGGCAACAACCCGGTAGCAGTGTGACGTCAAAAGAAGAAAGAAGAAGAAGATACCATATAGAATACCATATGGGCAAGTTCTTAAATATAACACAGCAAATAGTCACTAAACAGGATGAACAAATTGCCCACTTTCAAACGAACGAAAGATATGGTACCAACTGTAAAATATGTTAGCAGTTAACGTAATATATATTATATATAACAGTGGCGGCTCGTGATCATTTTGTTGGTGGGCCAGACAGATATTTTCTGAAAAATCATGGTTTCGGTTAGGATATATTTTAATGTATAAAATAATAAATACACGTTACACCTGATTTTTGTGGGGCCTGGCCCCACTGGCCCTTAATGACGAGCCGCCACCCTTGTATAATCTAGTCAGAATCTATGACTGCCCACAGTACATCCACATAGGCGCATATCCTCTTTCAAAAAGCGGAAGATGTCAGCGACTGTACGCTTGCGTAGTAAGCCAGCTGTTTTGAATGTTTCCTCATAAAAAAATTGCGAAACTTAGAGTACCAAGTTTTAGATGAATAGACTGGAGAACCAACAATACAGGGATTTGAACTATACTCATTTGTAATTGAATGTAGCGCTCTATCGTAATTCCGCCTCCAAGCCAATTTCAAATTCTTCTTTTTTCTACCGGTGTTCGTTCTAAAACAATCACTCTATAATCTGTGTGCGTGAGAGTAATTAAGTTTTGTTGCTGTTTATAGCGGTTAAGGGGGGAATCTGTAGTGTGGGTATCAAGAAGCTATTTTCGTTGTTTCCATATTAATGTAAAACTTGTATAATTATTTTGAAAGAGTATGACTTAAAAAGTAGAAAAAATTAGTTAAAAAAATGTCAAAGCGTTGCCATGGAAACAATACAAAATGGCCGCCAAAAACAGTAAATGAATTCTGTTTTCACTCTAAGGTGCGCAATTGTAATATCTGAAATAATACACATGATTTTTAGGATATATTAAATATTACATTTTTATAAAGTTTTTGGTAAAAATGCCCTCAAAATTCGGTCTAAAAAGCGGTTTTTAAAAAAATTGCAATGTTCAACACAATCTTTCTCCCACATTATGTTACCAGTGCCAAACCTGACGCTGACAACAAACGATAGAAGAAAACTAATCACAACAGAGATGAAGTGTTTACACGGAATGCTGGGTGTAACAAGAAGAGACCGGTTGAGAAATGAAGACATCAGGAAAAAAGTGGGTACAATATCAGTACTAGACTTCATCAAGAAACAACAAATTAAATGGTTCGGCCACGTAAGCAGATTACCAACAGACAGTGCACCTCAAAGAGCAATGCTGCTCCGATACAATGGGTACAAAGCAAAAGGCCGGTCACGCAAAAGATGGATCTCAGAGATAACAGAGGCGACGAAAGAGACTATTTACAAAGCGCATACTAGGGCCTGTTTTAGAAATCTCTTCCTGACCTGACGCTGTGAGGCAAACAGGATTCTTCTTCTTCTTCTTCAGCGATCTCTGGTCATGCGCTTAATTTACTGTGGACCACAAACTGGGCAGACAGCTTCAGAATTCGAGAAAGAAAGAAAGTTTACCCAAAATTGTCTTTAAAAATTGAATAAATGACAATCGCGGCATAATCTATCCAGGACATCACCATTAACCACAGTAAACGAGTCGTTAGTTTTCTAGGTACAACTTATACGTTTAGTAGTTTGTCATTGCTTTCTGAATTGTGTGGTATATTTTCACCGTTCGTAAAAATTCACGGGAAACAAATTTGCTTCCAATCTGACCGATGCAGAGTTTGAATCGTATACACTTGGGCTGTGATCGAGCTTACTACATCCCCTGTTATGCAACTATATTTTGATATTTTCCAATCTAAAATGTCCGATGTCGTTTTTTTATGTGTGTCTTTCTATTGATGCAGCTTTGTGAAACATCGGAAAAATATGTGTTTGAATAAAAATTAGTTAGTTAGTGTGTTCCTTTCGTGCTAAAGGCGGCACATAGGGCCGAGGTTTTAGATCTCAATGAGGGGTCAAAGGCGCAAGAAAGCGGCGCGCCAGGATTAGAGAGATTGCTCTTATCCCCTGCTTTCACCTCCACGTGGTGACCTTGGTAACAGACGGTGGTTCCGATCTGGCCAAGAGGGCAGGTGCTGTGGGAGAGCTACTCTGGGGCAAGTAGAGATGCAAAGGTAGTCATGCTTGATGGGATCCGTCCGCAGCACAGACGAGCGAACTCCCAGAGTGACTATTAATGCTCGCCTATCCCGGACGATGGGAAAAGCTAGAACGACACATGTGGAACCTCGCGGGCCGAAATCGGAGCCACGCATTCTCTCTCTTGATGCACTTCTCTTGAGCCGATGATAATGCCGGGTGATGAGTTGGGCCGCGCGTTGGTCCACATGGGTCAAACGTTCAAATCATAACCATCGAAGGGACGTTGACCCGCGTGTGGCGAAATTCGAGCCCAAACATACTCTCTTTAGCCACCACTCTGGAGCCGATGAGTGTGCTGAGTGCCGAGTTGAACCTCAAGCTGGGTCACATGTGTCAGGGCACTGGCCCCAATCGCAGTCATGGGGGCACGACCCATGGCCATCGAAGAGACGTTGACCCGCGTGGGGCGAAATTCGGAGCCCAAGCATGCTCTCTCTGATGTACTGTGTTGAGCGATGAGTGTGCTGGGTGATGAGTTGAGTTGCACTTGGGTAACATGGGGCGAACTCGGTTTTGCCCCTTCGAAGTCGGACAGCCCAGTAGCAATTGGGCGAAATGGTTAGGTAGGCACCAGGGCAGAGCGAGCACGCATGCTGGCAAAGTCACATTGGGCTCCATCGAGGGGCAGGCCGGCACGGCAAGAGCGGAAAGCGAGGTAAGCATTGCAGCAGCGAGCATGGCAGGCAAGAGGGTGTGCGTCCCACCACATGAGCAGAACTGAAAAGCCCAGCAGAGGCAAAACCAGTGCAAGCGCGGCAGCGGCAAGTGCGGCAGCGGCAAGCAAGGTGTGCGTCCCACCCAAATGTACAGAACAACTGGAAAGCCCAGCAGAAGTAAAGCCAGAGCGCGTTTCCGCTCGCAGGGAACTACTGCTGCCTTGTAGTTTTGATTGGGGACAATCAAAGGCTAGCGGAGCAAACCGCAAACAAACCTGAACGGGCGGCAAACCAAGGTGTTCATTAAAACGACCGGTTGTGCTGGGCAGATGGCGTTCATAAGCCCGGGAGGGCAGGCCGTTTAAGGGTCGCTGCCCTGAAAGAAAATAGCAACCCACTGCCTTGTGGGTTACGGCTGAGGACAGTCAAAGGCTAGCGGAGAGCGAACCGCACACAATAGCTGGCTGAAATTGAACACCCCACCGAAGGATAAGCAACTGTGCTCAAATAGATGCTGTAGGTTTGGTGCACGTACATTACGTTCTGATATTTGGCTGTTTATACATCACAATAAGAATGATAAAAACTAGCCTAGAACGATCGCGAGAGAGATCTCCATGTAATGTGGTTCGTTGCTAGAAGTTCGAGATCTCGTATGGTTTTACATCCCAATAGTTTACTTTCTTGTTGGATTGTTCTTCGAAGAGTGGTCTTAGGTCTTCCACGTTTTCTTTTCCCAACTGGTGACCACATAAGGACTTGTCTATTTAGTCTCTTTTCGTCTGATCTAAGAACATGACTCTAAATATTTCCAACTTCGTTTCCTTATAATATTTGATATGGGTTGTTGGTGTGTTCTATCTCTCACTGTGTTGTTAGAAACGAAATCACTTCATTTTACTTTTAATAATTTTCGAGACATTTATTCTCAAAGCTGTCCAGTTTCTTATCAATTTTCTTTGTTGATTTCAACTTTCACAACCAATTATTAATTTAAAAATACATGTATATTATTTATTGTAAAACAAGACACAACATTATTTTGATGTCTGCACACATATTGGTATTGATGCAGCTTTCTGAAATACTGAAACAATATTCGTTTGAAAAAAATTCATCGTATATTATTTATAGTGCACAAAGGTGACACTATAATAACACCGTTGATCAAAGATGACAATATAATAACACCGTTGATATTCAGCTGAACTTAGTGTAGTCGTGGGTATCTCCCTTTCTCTTCCTCCCTCTCTCATTGAGTGGCGGCTCGTCATTAAGGGCCAATGTGGGCGGGCCCCACAAAAAGTCATGTATAACTAATATGTAAATACTAATATGGTGGCGTCTGTGGCTTATGGGTTAGTGAATCGGTCTATTAACCCCGACGTTCTGAGTTCAAATCTGCTGCGGACAGTTTGGGGGCAAATTGTTTCGCGTCGATTTTTACAAAAAACAATGTCACCACTTCAGAAAGCAATGGCAAACTACTGAACAAACTAATGCCTATAAAAAAATTCATAACAGCGTTGAAAAGCTGGAGTTGATTCGCAAAGTTCTGTAAAGGATATGCAATTAACTTCACTTTTTAAATATGAATATATAACCTATCCCAAAATCATTATTTTTCCTAAAATATTTGTCGACCCACCAACAAAATGATCACGAGCCGCCACTGCTTCAAAGATAGTATTACTATCCTAGGCATGCGGGTGTTTACGGTAATGAGAGAGCGGACAGGCTTGCATCAACAGCATCGATTGTTGGGGAGTTGAAGATGGATATTCTTCTGTCTCTTCGAGACAGTTGATGAGACACTAAAATCGATGTTGAATCGATCAAGCGATTTAAGCAGTTTGAGTTACCCGTTGTTCAAGTCGAACTGGATGCCTGAGAGGCAGGTGAGAGGTGTGTTTAATCAGCGAGCCACAGGAACCATCAGTATGCATACTCTTCGATATCTGTTGGGAGACTGAGCACCTATGGGTCTGCCCGGAGTGCAATGAAGTCAGTTTAGTAATCAATAACCAATAACCAATAAGATCGTATTACTGGTTTCTAACATATAAGTCTCTATTAGGATAACATATTTAATGAGTGATTAGAAGCGAAGGATTGACTTCCCTGTAACCGGGTTTTCCCGATACGGCTCTATCCTCCGCATAAATAGCATGCCCCTACCGGAAGTATTTCACAACGCACAAACTCTATATCCCCAGCAGCAATTCTAGGATCTTCAAAAATGGTTTGAATCGTGACTAAATTCAAAGGATTGACTTCATTACACTGAGATTTACCCCATATGTTTCCATTCCTCTCCGAAGAAATGACGCGCGATCTGCCGAGAGTATTGCACACAGTACTAACTCGTAGCTCTGACAACACTACTACAGTTTGTGAATAAAATGCACTACTGAACAGAACGGCGTGATCAGGATGCGAACTCACGACCGTTGGAACAAAAGGCAAGGGCGTAACTACATAACCACAGAAACACCATTAAGAAATGACGATGTTAAGATTCGAACCCCGAATTCCAGAACTCAATATAAAAGACTTGACCACTTTGTCACAGAGACTCATCAATCACACTCGAACTGGTACGGTCAGTCGCTGGACGCTGTTGGAGATATTGCGAAGGAGATCGGAGCACCTATGGACATGTCCGGAGTGCAAGGAAGATATTTCAAACTGAAATTGAAACTGACTCTTGAAGACATTGGTTACTGAACTGACGTCACAACACTCCAGGCAGACCCAGGGGTGCTTTGCAGACTTACATCAACATCATTGAGAGGCCTGGGAGTTGAAGACAAAACAGAATGTCTATACACGATATTGTCAAAATAATGATATTACTGATATTTATCTGTAATGAAATATCCTCTAACGTCCTTCCGAAACATTAATTTATTTATAATATAATCAAACACAACTAATGTCCATAATTATCTTTGTTTGACAAGAAAATATAATACATTTTAATAGAAAGTTATTTTCATTTTGAGATTTATTTGAACATATCCATCCATTTCATTTATATAAAAAAAACCAGAATAATAGATTAGTTTTCCCAAAGCGGTTAAAAGAACTCTTGTTAGCAGTCAACAATAAGCTCACTCTCAAATTGTATTGATGAAGTGTATTGATTTCTAGTGGACAGAAATAGCCATAGTGACAGGTTTTGTTTGTTTGTAATGTAGAGGATATTGTAGATCTTGTAAGATGGACAAGAATAAACTTCTACACTTGTAGATAATATACAAATAGACAACAAAATGTGGATTCTAACGTCAATATCGTTTTAAAAGCGATGTTGGCTGATTTTGTACAATCATGATCTATATCCGTTTTAAAAAAAATGTATATCTCCTTGTGACCAGGAGCCACAATAAGTGGTGTCTTTTACCAGGAGCCACAATAAGTGGTGTTTTGACCAGGAGCCACAATAAGTGGTGTTTTGACCAGGAGCCACAATACGTAGGTGTTTTACCAGGAGCCACAATAAGTGGTGTTTGACCAGGAGACACAATAAGTGGTGTTTTGACCAGGAGACACAATAAGTGGTGTTTTGACCAGGAGACACAATAAGTGGTGTTTTGACCAGGAGACACAATAAGTGGTGTTTTGACCAGGAGACACAATAAGTGGTGTTTTGACCAGGAGACACAATAAGTGGTGTTTTGACCAGGAGACACAATTAAGTGGTGTTTTGACCAGGAGACACAATAAGTGGTGTTTTGACCAGGAGCCACAATAAGTGGTGTTTTGACCAGGAGCCACAATAAGTGGTGTTTTGACCAGGAGACACAATAAGTGGTGTTTTGACCAGGAGACACAATGAGTGGTGTTTTGACCAGGAGACACAATAAGTGGTGTTTTTACCAGGAGACACAATAAGTGGTGTTTTTACCAGGAGCCACAATAAGTGGTGGTTTTTACCAGGAGACACAATAAGTGGTGTTTTTACCAGGAGACACAATAAGTGATGTTTTTACCAGGAGACACAATAAGTGGTGCTTTTACTAGGAGACACAATAAGTGGTGTTTTGACCAGGAGACACAATAAGTGATGTTTTGACCAGGAGACACAATAAGTGATGTTTTGACCAGGAGACACAATAAGTGGTGTTTTGACCAGGAGACACAATAAGTGGTGTTTTGACCAGGAGACACAATAAGTGATGTTTTGACCAGGAGACACAATAAGTGGTGTTTTGACCAGGAGACACAATAAGTGGTGTTTTGACCAGGAGACACAATAAGTTGTGTTTTGACCAGGAGACACAATAAGTGATGTTTTGACCAGGAGACACAATAAGTGGTGTTTTGACCAGGAGCCACAATAAGTGGTGTTTTGACCAGGAGCCACAATAAGTGGTGTTTTGACCAGGAGACACAATAAGTGGTGTTTTGACCAGGAGACACAATGAGTGGTGTTTTGACCAGGAGACACAATAAGTGGTGTTTTTACCAGGAGACACAATAAGTGGTGTTTTTACCAGGAGCCACAATAAGTGGTGGTTTTTACCAGGAGACACAATAAGTGGTGTTTTTACCAGGAGACACAATAAGTGATGTTTTTACCAGGAGACACAATAAGTGGTGCTTTTACTAGGAGACACAATAAGTGGTGTTTTGACCAGGAGACACAATAAGTGATGTTTTGACCAGGAGACACAATAAGTGATGTTTTGACCAGGAGACACAATAAGTGGTGTTTTGACCAGGAGACACAATAAGTGGTGTTTTGACCAGGAGACACAATAAGTGATGTTTTGACCAGGAGACACAATAAGTGGTGTTTTGACCAGGAGACACAATAAGTGGTGTTTTGACCAGGAGACACAATAAGTTGTGTTTTGACCAGGAGACACAATAAGTGATGTTTTGACCAGGAGACACAATAAGTGATGTTTTGACCAGGAGACACAATAAGTGGTGTTTTGACTCTGTAATGTCTTTAGCCATGGTCCACTAAAAGTTAACTAAACCAAAAATAAAAAAATGTTTTAAACTAGAGGGTCTAAATCCGAAGTATTGACTTTATTGCACCAGGGCTTATTACGTATAACTCAGTCCCTCTCCGCAGAATTGGCGAGTCATCTACCGAGTGTATTGCACAAAACGCGATCTCCGTATCTTTGGCAACAATCCTAGCTTCTACAGGGTGTTAAAGATAATAGCAGCCTGTGAATGGAGTCAATCTGGCATATATGTATGAAAATGAGAAGGTTCAGTTATGACGTAGTATGGTCAAGGTTATGTGGAGTCTGTGGCCTAGGGGTTAGTGACTCTGTCTATTAACCCCGACGTTCTGAGTTCGAATCACGCTGGACAGTTTGCTTGCAAATTGTTTGTTTACTTGATTTTAACAAAAGGACTGATGGCCACCCGTTCAGAAAGCAATGGCAAACTACTGAACTCTAAGTGTGCCAGAAAATCAACGACTTGTTTACTTGGTTGATGGCTACGTCCTTTGGGATATGCCACGGATTTTCAAACATAACGCGACTAGATTATCTGGAACTTTCGATTTGTCAATGGGGCTGCTTAACATTGAACACCCTGTCTTACTGTTTTAACTAGGCGGCTTCAGTCTTTCTTGATCCTTCTTCTACTATTCTTCAATATATATTCTTTGACATTTCTACATGTCTCTACCCTGTGTAGACCTCCTGTGCATAGGTTTCTCTACACGTCTCTACCACTGTGTGTCTCCTCCGTGTATGAGGTTTATTTAATTTTGTTTCTACTTACTACTAATACTTATTCATCTCCCTCCATGTGGAGCATAGCACCTCATGAGTGCCCACCATTTTCATAATTCTTTATAGTTTCCAGAGCATCTTCATCCTCAAGAAGATTCCCATCTTCAGGTCTGTTCTGAATGTCCCTTTTGCCTTTCTTGGGAGTTCCACTCTAGTACATGCACAAATAATAGAAATGACAAGTTATGATTCGACTCAAATACTCTCAATAAAGAATTTATCATGCATGGGGCGCTCAAATAAATTCCAACTAAAAAATAAAAATACATCATTACAACGTGTTAAAACATAAATGTTAAAATAGTTTGATAATGAAGATAAAAACAGAAATGGCAGAATACAACAGATCATAGAAGTAAAATACAAGCTCAGCAATATATTACAAGATGGAAACAGAATAAGACAATTTTAGCAACAGCACTATTTGAATGAAACACAAAAGTTCTTGACCTGACGCTGTGAGGCAAACAGGATTCGAGAAAGAAAGAAAGAAACAGTTTTGACAACAGCTGTATATGAGGGATAACCAGTTTTCACAACAGATGTCGAAGGGTATGCATACTGATGGTTCCTGTGGCTCGCTGGTTAAACACACCCCTTCTTCTGCAACTCAGGCATCCAGTTCTACTAGTACTACGGGTGTCTCCAAACTCCTTAAATCGCTCGATCGATTCAATATATATTTTAGTGTCTTCATCCAACGGACAGTTGCAAAGAGACCGAAGAACATCGTTCTTATCCATCATCAACTCTCTGCCACTCACGCTGTTGATGCAAGCATGGCCGCTCTCTGATTGCACCAAACACACGCACGTTCAGGACAGTAGATCCCCGGAAAACTCTCAAGATTAGAAACGTCAACAGATGACATCGACACATAACGCGGCCTACCACTTTGAATCTTTCGTAGCATTGACCGAGAGTCAGATAGAACAACATCCCCAGTAAACCAAGTTCCAAAGAACCAATAGATAGCAGCAGTAACAGTCTCATGTTCCATCCCCATAATGTATGTTATAGAAATGTACAATCGACACTTCATATAATTCTTCTTCTTCTTCTTCTTCACCTTTCAACTCCTCACGGAGCATAGACCTTCAACAAACATCTTCTAGCTCTTCCTCTCTCCTGCCATCCCTTCCAATTCTTTCCATCTTTTACCTATCCTTTTAATATCATCTCCCAGATCTCTTCTCCATGTCTGTCTAGGTCTTCCCCTACTCCTCTTTCCCTACGGACTCCAAAACAGTGTCTGACTTGCAATGCTTTCTGTCGGTATTCTCAAGGTCTGTAGTTTTCTGGTGCTTTCTTTTGTTCTCTTCCATGTCATTAACTGCGTATAAACTGCGTATAAACTGCGTATAAAAGAAATTAATCATAAAATTAAGGTTGCTTCAAACATACATCACTTTTAGATTTGATTTTTTTTTAAATTATGAATAAAGTTTACTTTGTCAATAAGAATAAATTTAATCAAACATCAACCATATGGCGTTCATATTATCAAAACACGCTAGAAGAATGTCCTCTTGTCAATATAATCTTGAAGCAATTATTTATTCCTGTGTTCAAACATCTACTGAAACATCAAGTTGCACGCATACAGGTTCAACTTCAATAAATCGTCAATAAATGAACCCCACGGAGCGATAAAATGCTACAAACGGTTATGCCATATCTGACACAATAAAGCTTTAAGTAATACGCGATCCAACTATAGTTCGTCACTTGCGTTATCTTGGTTCATATTTTAGCTTCCAATAATGACCAGTAGTGTGGTAATTAACTAAGAAACATGCACGAATGAAATTAGCTTAAGAGAGGCTCAACCAGAACAGGTTATCCTTTTTAAAAATTTATAGAAAAAAAAACCTAACAAACATATTGTCCTAACATTTGACCCAGTGGCGGCTCGTCATTAAGGGCCAGTGGGGCCTGGCCCTACCAAAAATAATGTCTAACGTGTATTTATTATTTTATAAATTAAAATATAACCTAAACTAAAACCATGATTTTCCCAAAAATGTGTGTCTGGTCCCACCAACATTTATGAGCACTAGCCGCCACTAATTTGATCACACGTTGCGAAAGATATTGTTTTTGACAATAAATAACGTTTAGTTTGTCACTACCATGTCCAAACGCATTCAAGAATTAAAACAACGTTCCTAAACATTCTTATCCAACCCTCAACATTACATCGCAGACATTCACCAATGAAAAAAGTTCGTGCTCTGTCGCTGAGATCTTTATGTGTATTGAGGAGGTCAAAGCACACATATTTATTCAATGAAGTACATATCAATCAATCAATCAATTAACCAAACATGTAGTAATATATACATATTTTGTTTGTCTATAATTATTTAGTGTATATTTAATTTGCCACTAAGGTGTACAAGCATCATATGATGCCCTCCTTACCTGCAGCTCCTGCAACCACACTGATACCAGATGTCGTGCTTGAGCTCCTCTGGATTATATCAGCGAGGTCGAGAGAGGGTAGTTGACGCTTGGGCAACTTAGCTACTCCATAAAAATTGCCCAGACATGCGTCACCGGAATGATGATGATATTTAATACATCAATTATAATAGCTGAGATGAAGGGAAGGAGAGATCGTGGAAGACAGAGGAGAAGATGTTGGATGGCCTGACATCATGTTTCGACACAAGATTGACGTCAGAGCTATTTACCTGCACCAAGCAGAGAGAGTTGTGGAGAGATATGATCGCCTTAAAACCCTTTATGATCGTCTACGCCGACAGGCATGGTACTTGATTGATTGAGAGGAAACCATCTTGACTTGCTCCAGTGTGTACATCGAACTGACAAATTGGATCAACTCTACATGAGAGCCTGTATAAGCTGTTGCTATCAAGTTTATAAGTCTTGAGTTTAGTTTAGTTTAGTCGTCGGTTCACCATCACTGCACGTCGAACAAATTAGTCCATAAGTGCTCCGATCTCTCCTCAGTATGTCCATCAGCGTGTGGCGACTAACGACACCGGTTCTTTGTTGGTTTACAGTTCTTCTTTGTCTGCCAGCATAGCGTTCTTGTCGAGCTACACCACACTTAACTTTGAGTTCTTGCAGTCTGGTTAGTGTTGTGGATTCACCGCTATTACGTGAATCATGTACACGCCCTCTCTCCTTAAGGAATTTATAATATCAGCCTGGTCCATTGCTCGTCCGCTTTGGACAGCAGCCATACCTGCAAGCCTATCCGCACGTTCATTCCCCTTACAAGTCTTGACTATTTTCATCGAATCTGGGAACTATCATGTGACGGATTAGCGTAAAGCATAACCGTTGGCATCTCGACTCGGACACACGAGAATTATGGGTTTAATCTCACACTCTACGTTCCTCACGTGAGGACAGGAGTTGGCCCTCCTACCTCCTGCACACTAGGGCATATAGAAAAGTGAAGTGACCGGCACGTTATACCCTAAGGTCTAACACGGTTAAGGGATATTTAAAAACAAAAGTGAACTATTATTTTGAAACATGGTCTCGCTCGAGTAATTACCGGGGCCCAAATTTGTGGCGTAAAGAATAGAACCACTATTACCTGCCATGCACGTCGTAAGAGACGACTAAGGAGGTTTGGCTGAAATCGGATCCCTGTGTCCTAAACGTGTAGAAGTGTATGCGTTTAGGGGCCTACCAAACCAATGTGCAACGTATACAAAGATCTCTTGGCAAAGATCAAACATATCACAAAAAGTGATTAAAATTGGTCGTAAAGAACGAACGCAAAGAAGAAGAAGGAGATGCAGAAACATGTTCTTATAGAAATACCTATTTCTGCTAACAACGTTTATAACTTATAATATCAACTTCAACATGCTAGGGATTATGAAACACGCATCAAGTTCTTGAAATATTTTTCTGTTGTTTCTGTCTTTTTTTAAATCTAATTTTGTAATAATTAATTAACTTTGAAGACTTTATTCAAACGAAAGGAGTGGATTTCTCTGCTCCATTCACTTTGCGTTGTTGACCTACCCGGGGCAGTCTATTTAGATGTTTCATCTGCCTGTAGGCGTGTGTATTTTTGTGATATTTTCCTTTCTAGAATTGATACATTTATTTTAGGTTATTCTCTATTCGGAAGCGACCGATATTTCCCTACGTTTGTGCTTCATACATATTTTGCGTCGATATGAGAGCCGCTGTAGCGTAGTTGTTAATGAACTCGCTTCGCAAGGCTGGTGGACTGGGTTCAGCTCCCGCAATGCGCGTGGAATTTTTCCCGACCACGACGGCTCCCAGGTCGACCCAGCCTCAACTGGGTACCAGACATGTTCTGGGAAAGTAAAGGCGGCGGCGTGATGCTGACCACATCACCCATCGTGTGCCGTCGGTCAATGAAAAATACAGGCCTAACACTGTATTGACCTATATACCACGAGGTATGAAAGGGTTCCTTCCTCCTTCATGATAAGAACAGAAATGAAATGAAATGAAATGCTTGAGGAAGGTAGAGGGAGTCACCAGGACAGACAGACTACGAAATGAGACATCAGAACCAGAGTGGGCATAACTTCATGCACCGAATACATCGAAAGACAACAAATGCAGTAGTTTGGACATTTAATGAGAATGAAATACAACCAACCACCAATAACAGCATACAATAAAAAGAGATCGGGTACTAGAGCTAAGGGAAGACCAAGAAAAAGATGGATAGACAATATCAAGACCACACTACATAAACACGGCTACAACACAACAAGGGCGACTGATCTCGCCGTAGAACGCAAATTAAAGCTCCCATCCCTACGCTTAACGGCGAGAGTGGACAGCCAACTACATCTTCCACCAGGGAATAGACAATAGACAATGATACGAATAGAAGAGTTGTTGTTTTTTTCTTACTTCCACTGATGTGATATTTGTCTCATTTTTAATTTCTTGATTTGTTTTAGTTTAAGTATGTTATGTTATGTTATGTTATGTTATCGGCATGATAACACATCGGACATTACCATGCGTACTCTGTCCCCCATCCCAACTTTGGTTGTTCTGTTGCCTCTGTTCTCAGCACAGATGCACGTACTCCGTTTCTCCGACGATGATCGATTCATTTTGATTCATGTTTAAGTATATTGGGATAACAGATCTAAAGTGTTAACGTGTCCCAATGTGCGAATGCGTTAATCATGTCCCAGTGTGCAATATTAATATGTCCCAGTGTGCAGTGTTAATATGTCGCAGTGTGCAATGTTAATATGTCGCAGTGTGCAATGTTAATATGTCCCAGTGTGCAATGTTAACTTGTCCCAGTGTGCAGTGTTAACTTGTCGCAGTGTGCAGTGCTTATATTGTCGCAGTGTGCAATGTTAATATGTCCAGTGTGCAATGTTAATATGTCCCAGTGTGCAATGTTAATATGTCCCAGTGTGCAATGTTAATATGTCCCAGTGTGCAATGTTAATATGTCCCAGTGTGCAATGTTAATATGTCCCAGTGTGCAATGTTAATATGTACCAGTGTGCAATGTTAATATGTCCCAGTGTGCAATGTTAATATGTCCCAGTGTGCAATGTTAATATTCCAGTGTGCAAATGTTAATATGTCCAGTGTGCAATGTTAATATGTCCCAGTGTGCAATGTTAATATGTCCCAGTGTGCAATGTTAATATGTCCCAGTGTTGAAAGTCACAGTAGCAAGGACTTTTTTTCCGATCTAGAAGCACTTGAGCTGTTCAGCTCTTCAGCTCGGTGCTATGGACATCGTAACCCTTCGGTTCGGTGCCACGAACACTGTAAATCTGGAGAACCTGTGGCTTTTTTGCTAGCACCCGTAGTCCAACGCGCTACGAACAAGCTGGACAGGCGGGCAAGCAAGAAAGCTAAATACATCTGTTTATTACACGGATGGTTGATGTTCGATCCCCAGTTCCAGTAAGATTGTTGTCAACCAAGAAAGGCTCTCATGTCGTTCCCAGACTTCTTATACTATCATAAACAAACACTAGCAAGTATCGACGGCCAAAGTTGATGGGGACCCCTTCTTTGTGTTAACGTTAGAACCTTTGTTTGTCTGCGTGTTTGAGAATGCACGGGATACTGTAAGTATGATCAATGTCTAATGTTTCATGGTAGTCAGAAGGTTTGTTGGATGACATTGACCAGTGTCCTTCGTTGACTCATGGTAGTAAGAAGGTTTGTTGGTTGGCATTGACCATTGTTATTCATTGTCTCATTGAATCGACGCTGTCCCGTTACCAACACTGGGGAACCGCGCTCGCATACTGGCTCGCTCGTCCGGTTATTTTCAAAAGAGGAGATGCACAGCCCAGAAGCAGGGCATGAACTCCGTGATGGAACAGAAGGTTTGTTGGATGGTATTAAACCATTGTCGTTCATTGTCTCATGGAGTAAGAAGGTTTGTTGGATGGTATTGATCATTGTCATTCATTGTCTCATGGTAGTAAGAAGGTTTGTTGGATGGTATTGACCATCGTCATTTATTGATTTTCCACGAGTTCCGTCGAATTAAGTTAACGTTCAGTTTGTAGGATGAAGACGAGTCTGGTGATCCCAAATTCAGCTTTCCTCTCCTATTTTACTAAGTTTGTATCACATGTATGCCTAGTTCTCAGTAAAAATACCACCCTAAACGCATTGGAAATGAACCAGAGCTGACCAAGACCCTACTCAATCTTTAAGTGATGGTCCTAAGAAATAGGCTACAGTCTGGCTAGACATAACCAAAGAGGGAAGGCAAACACGGTCTTATCAACAAAATGTATTAAAAAACAATGCAATATAATCAGAAAAGAAAAGATGCCAAACGTGAACTCGTTAAATATTTAAACTGCAACACAACGTTGTAAACTGCAACACAACGTTGAAATGTCATTTACAAATAAATTAGGAGAAATATTGAATACTTATCGTTCCTGTGTGTTTCTCTATTTTATTCTCCAGAATTGTTTAGAAATTCTTATCAAGTATAGTAAATTAATACTCTGAAGAAAAAAAACCTGAAGATTTGACAGCAACCAAATGAAATATTGCAGAAGATACTTCGCGCGTGCGGTGCCGGGGCCCATAAGGGAAGAAAAGAATAATACCACTGCGATCTACAAGGCATGTCGTAAGAGGCGACTGATGTAGGTTCTAGTTAAGCTACCCTAGTAAAAAAAAGCATCGCAGAAATCGGATGTGTTGGCCTACCTGTAGACGCATAACTGGCACAACGTATAATTGATCTTAAGCTCAGATCACATACAAATCACACAGAGTGGTTGACTGTGGTCGATATGGAGCGTTTGAAGAAACAAAGAAGAAGCAGAAGACAAATTGGAATACTGTTAGCGATAAAGAAACAAGAAAATGATACTAGGGAAATGATTATAACAACTACAGAACAAAACTGACAGAGAAGTGTAATACAACTCATAAATATAGCAAAATAAAGACACCGTAAAAACAGATTTAGAGATGAACTAGCTATTCGCGTAAAGGCACTTGAAAATGAGAAATTTCGTTATGAACCACTTATAGTTGATTGTTTGCCATGTCTGGCCAGCAATGGCGGAATGAGGGAGGGCAATTCAGAATCAGGACTGTTTGATTCTGGACACGACTTTGCTAGCGCATTTTCACCATGTTTGATAGGGTATTTTCCGGTTACGTTTGCCGAGCTACTGAGTTAGTGCTTGAGCAACGCTGTGAGCTATGAATGTTAGAAGGAATGATTTTTACTGTGTCAACCGTGCGTTTGTTGTGTGTGTATTCAGAAAATGGAGGACAGTGGTTATGACGAACCGACTCAATCTGCCGTATGTAGTGATATTGCGGGTGCAGAAAGCTGGATTTTGTCGTGATTGATGTTCCTTTTCACATGAATTGCAATTCGAGTGATGAACAGTTTTGTGTTGACACTTTATAGCGACGGCCATATGCAATTATGCGGTGCAGGTTGCTTTTTGTGACGGTACACGGCTGTTCCATTCTGGAATTAGTTCACACAGTTACACCGGAGATATTTCACAGTTGTTAGCATTTCGTTGGATTTTCGTTGGTACTGGAACGGAGCAATTATGGGGTGACCCGTTGCAGTGAAGTTGGAACCGTACATGAACTATGAACTATGTTTGCAATGACAATTCTGAGAACGACATGCTATAGAGACATGAAAGAAGGCATCTTAATCTTGAAGAAGCTGATCCTTAATTTTAGTCACGACAGAGATGAAGTGTCTACGCAGAATGCTGGAAGTAACAAGAAGAGACCGGTTGAGAAATGAAGACATCAGAAAAAAGTGGGTACAACACCAGTACTAAACTTCATCAAGAAACAACAAATTGAATGGTTCGGTCACATAAGCAGATTACACAGAAGTGCGCCTTAAAGAGCAAAGTTGCTCCGATACAATGGATACAAAGCAACGGCTGGCCACGCAAAAAGATAGATCTCAAAATAACAGAGGCGACGAAAAACTTATTTAAAGGCATACAGGCTCGTTTAGAAATCTCTTCTTATCCTGAGCTGGGAGACAAAACAGGATTGAGAAAAGAAATTCATGAAGAAATGTGTACATCAACGCAACCATTTTCAAGTTCTTTACGTGATTTCTTTATAGAGTTATGAGTTAAGTTCGTTTAAGTATATATACATTTCATATCGTGTTTAATCAGCAATTACACTAGGAAACTGAGGTGTGCAGCAGTAAACACAGAGAGACGTCGAGCTGAGAACTGAGTCTGATATTTCTCACCTCTCTCAGTAAAGTTTGTTTCAGCATTTTTCCAGGGGATATTTTTATTTCCTTGATCCCACTTTAATGCCTTCCACTTTAATGCCTTCCACTTTAATGCCTTCCACTTTAATGCCTTCCACTTTAATGCCTTCCACTTTAATGCCTTCCACTTTAATGCCTTCGGCTTTAATTTTTGTTCATTTAATGCTTCCACTTTAAGCTTCCTTCCAAAACTTTAATGCCTTCAAATGCCTGCTTTGTGTTTCTTTGATAATTTGTTCTCAGAGTATGTCCAACATATCTCCAGCTTCTGTTTCTTCATAACAATTGTTACTAATGGTTAGCAAAACATTTATCTGATTTCTAACTTTAGATTCGTTCCATTTTCAGTTCATTATTTTTCATATCAATCTATTTTAAATAAATACAGATTAATTCTATATATATTTATCTATTTTTGAAATGACGAACTTCAAGACTGAGATCACATTAGAAGTTTAAAGTCTGTAATTTAATTTTAAAACTATTTCACTTGGAGTTTAATATTTTATTTAGACTTATAAAAGTTGATGTTATTTTGAAAACTCGTATAATTTATATGCTTAATTACGAGTGAAGGCAGATACTATTTTAGATTCTAGAAACATAGTCTTATCCCTGCTTAGAGTGCAAGTGCCTGGTGTAGAACTGTGGTTAGTGTATCTTGAGTAATGACGAACACACTGCTTATCAAATAAATAGAAGAAAAAATCTTAGGTCCAGTTAGGTTATATATGCATCGATGACTTATGATTTGGATGCCTGAATGAAGGGCTAGCTGACATGACATATTTGCAAATGTTTAATGTTGTATATCTTTCATGTTTGCTTCTGTGGCTTGAGCGGTAGTGAGCTGGATCAAAACCCAAGCGTACCTGGTTCAAACCCACCTGCGGCATTTGGAAGAAAAATTTGTTCGGCGAAGATTTTTACGAACGTTAAAAATAAACCTTACCGTTCAGAAAGCAATGCAAACTACTGAACGTAGGAGTGGTGCCTAGAAAATCGACTACTCGTTTAATGTGAGTTGATGGTTAAGTTCTATATAGGATATGATATGCCACGATTTTCATTCATATCTTTCCTAGTTTGTCTCTTCCCTTCTAATGTTGCAGTTGTTAGATGTTGTATATCTATCTTGGTTTGTCTCTTCCCTTCTAATGTTGCAGTTGTTGGATGTTGTACATCTTTCCTGGTTTGTCTCTTCCCTTCTAATGTTGCAGTTGTTGGATGTTTTATATCTTTCTTGGTTTGTCTCTTCAATTCTAATGTTACAGTTGTTGGATGTTGTATATCTTTCGGAGTTTGTCTCTTCCCTTCTAATGTTACAGTTGTTGGATGTTTTATATCTTTCCTGGCTTGTCTCTTCCCTTCTAATGTTACAGTTGTTGGATGTTGTATATCTTTCCTAGTTTGTCTCTTTCCTTCTAATGTTGCAGTTGTTGGATGTTGTATATCTTTCCTAGTTTGTCTCTTCCATTCTAATGTTGCAGTTGTTGGATGTTGTATATATTTCCTAGTTTGTCTCTTCCCTTCTAATGTTGCAGTTGTTGGATGTTGTATATCTTTCCTAGTTTGTCTCTTCCCTTCTAATGTTACAGTTGTTGGATGTTGTATATATTTCCTAGTTTGTCTCTTCCATTCTAATGTTGCAGTTGTTGGATGTTGTATATATTTCCTAGTTTGTCTCTTCCATTCTAATGTTGCAGTTGTTGGATGTTGTATATATTTCCTAGTTTGTCTCTTCCATTCTAATGTTGCAGTTGTTGGATGTTGTATATATTTCCTAGTTTGTCTCTTCCATTCTAATGTTGCAGTTGTTGGATGTTGTATATATTTCCTAGTTTGTCTCTTCCCTTCTAATGTTACAGTTGTTGGATGTTGCATACTCTCCTAGTTTGTCTCTTTCCTTTTAATGTTAAGTTTATTGGATTGTTGCATTCTTTTTTTGGTTTGTCTCTTCCTTCTAATGTTACAGTTGTTGGATGTTGTATATCTTTCTTGGTTTGTCTCTTCCCTTCTAATTTTACAGTTGTTGGATGTTGTATATCTTTCCTAGTTTGTCTCTTCCATTCTAATGTTGCAGTTGTTGGATGTTGTATATCTTTCCTAGTTTGTCTCTTCCATTCTAATGTTGCAGTTGTTGGATGTTGTATATATTTCCTAGCTTGTCTCTTCCCTTCTAACGATGCAGTTGTTGGATGTTGTATATTTCCTGTTTGTCTCTTCCTTCTAATGTTACAGTTGTTGATGTTGTATATTTTCCTGGTTGTCTCTTCCTTCTAATGTTGCAGTTGTTGGATGTTGTATATCTTTCCTAGTTTGTCTCTTACCTTCTAACGATGCAGTTGTTGGATGTTGTATATATTTCCTAGTTTGTCTCTTCCTTCTAATGTTCAGTTGTTGGATGTTGTATATCTTTCCTAGTTTGTCTCTTACCTCTAACGATACAGATGTTGGATGTTGTATATATTTCCTAGTTTGTCTCTTCCTTCTAATGTTAGCAGTTGTTGATGTTGTATATCTTTCCTAGTTTGTCTCTTACCTTTTTAATGATGCAGTTGTTGGATGTTGTATATCTTTCCTGGTTTGTCTCTTCCCTTCTAATGTTGCAGTTGTTGGATGTTGTATATATTTCCTAGTTTGTCTCTTCCATTCTAATGTTGCAGTTGTTGGATGTTGTATATATTTCCTAGTTTGTCTCTTCCATTCTAAGGTTGCAGTTGTTGGATGTTGTATATCTTTCTTGTTTGTCTTCACTTCAATGTTACATTGTTGATTATATCTTCTTGTTGTTCTTCTACTAATGTTGCAGTTGTTGATGTTATATCTTTCTGGCTCTTTAATGTTGCAGTTGTAAGACTTGTATATCTTTCTTGGTTTGTCTCTTCCTTCTAATGTTGCAATTATGTATGTCTCATAGACTATTGCATTGTGTTGAAGCAATGTACTTCAAGCTGTTCGGGCATGTACAACAGTTCTCTACGTATTATCAGATATCAGTTTTATTAAGACTATCATCATAGCACTCCGGACATGTCTACAGGTGCTCTGGTCTCCACTCAACAAACTGCAGCAGCGTCCGCCAAGGTTCAATATTGATTAAGCGGGGATTCTGTAATGTGGAGATCAAGAAACTATTTTCGTTGTTTTCATATTAATGTAAAATTTGTATAACCGTTTTGAAAGATTATGACTTGGAAGAGTAGAAAAAAGTTTGTAAACAAAATAATGTCAAAGCTTACCATGGAAACAATACACAATGGCTGCCAAAAACAAAATTTAAATCCCTAAGGCTCTGAATCTAATGAATGTAAATGAATTCTGTTTTCACTCTAAGGTGCGCAATTGTAATATCTGAAATATTACACATGCTTTAGTACATCGTTTTGCATATTTGGCATATTACGGACTTTACTAATAACGGTCTATAATCTAGTTTTACTCCTGTTGGATAATAGACAGTATATATATATGGAACTGCAGTAAAACTATTTGATTGGCAAAACACGTAATTACAAAGTACTGTAGTTTTACAAATTACAAAAACAATGACAAAATACAGCAACGTTTCGACCAAACGTTGCTGTATTTTGTCATTGTTTTGTAATTTGTAAAACTACAGTACTTTGTAATTACGTGTTTTGATAATAGACACACATATGGCCGAAAATTGTTCCGGATGTGCATTTCCTACTACATGCAATATGGGCCTAACATGGACGCAACGTACTCACATTCTCTGCGCAAACCACACAGATTACAAACAGTGATTAACTTGATTGATAAGAACGAACAAAAATAAACACTAACAACATTGATGCAAATTTCATCTCTCTTCTTAGTCTCCGCTTCCCAATTGTTCTTCTTCTTCTTTGCGTTCGTTCTTTACGACCAATTTTAATCACTCTTTGTGATATGTTTGATCTTTGTCAAGAACGTGTATACGTCGCACATTGGTTTGTAGGCCCCTAAACGCATAGACTTCTACACGTTTAGGACACATGGATCCGATTTCAGCCAAACCTCCTTAGTCGCCTCTTACGACATGCGTGGTAGGTAACAGTGGTTCTATTCTTTACACCCAAAATGTGGGCCCCGGTAACCACTCGGGCGTTCCCAATTGTTAACTTCTAGTATTTCTAATCGTGAAAAAATTATAAACCTTGGTCCTCCAGGTTGGGGGTTGTGTGATGAGTTAACTACTCGTCCATTTAAAAAAGAATGTAGTTACAGAAGAAAAAAAAAAATTGTTCAAAACTAACTTAAATCTTGGAAGGACTAGGACTCCATGTCGAAGACAGATAGCGCGCAGAAGCCAAATCCGCAAGGAAGCTGCTGTGCTGACGACCCTTTTTCGGCCGCACACAACAAAAATAGAGACTCCAAGTTGTTTCTCAGGAGAAGCCCACCCTTATAGAAGACTACAAAGAGGACGCCATAAACCAACGTTTCTCAAAATGGGCGGTACTGCCCCAGTGGGCGCTGAAGTGTTCTAGGGGGCGATAGTAGGTTCTGAAGAATTTGGGGGGTGTTCAGACGATAAGGGATCGGTGGCTCCTTAAAGAAGAAATTAATAATAAATATTTTAAAATAAATTATTTTCCTGATTTTGCGATTGAATAATCATAAAAAAATTTGAATTTTGCATTTTAATTCATCTTATGCCCGTCTTACACGATCCATTTTTTCATCAATTTTCTATTTCATGCATATAATCATTTGAAAATTGACCATGTATGACAGAAATATATATCAATTTTCTATGTCAAAGAGAAAATAGAGCATACATATATGTGTGTGGGGTGGCGTTGGCAAACTGTTATAATATAGAAGGGCGTTACAAAGATTATGTTGTGCAAAGTGGGCGGTGGGCCGAAAAAGTTTGGGAATCTATGCTCTAAACGGACCTGGAGACGAAGTCTTCTTGAGGAACTGAAGAGTGCTGAACTGTCCTGGGAGACTATAAAGAGAACAGCCAGAGACAGAGATGAGTGGAGAACAACTGTTGAGTCCCTATGCTCCATGTGGAGCCGAAAAGAATAAGCCAAGTAAGTCAAGTATTTCTAGGTCTACTTCAATGTTATCTCTCCTTCGTGTTTTTGGTCTTACTTGTGGTAAATTGCCTTTGTTTACTCTCCTTCGTGTTTGTGGTCTGTCTCCTGGTATATTGCCTTTGTTATCTCCTTCGTGTTTGTGGTCTGTCTCCTGGTATATTGCCTTTGTTATCTCTCCTTCGTGTTTGTGGTCTGTCTCCTGGTATATTGCCTTTGTTATCTCCTTCGTGTTTGTGGTCTAACTCCTGGTATATTGCCTTTGTTATCTCTCCTTCGTGTTTGTGGTCTAACTCCTGGTATATTGCCTTTGTTATCTCTCCTTCGTGTTTGTGGTCTGTCTCGTGGTATATTGCCTTTGTTATCTCTCCTTCGTGTTTGTGGTCTAACTCGTGGTATATTGCCTTTGTTATCTCCTATGTTCTTTTAAACAGTGCTTGCTATTCTTCTTCTTCTTTTTCGGACGCTACACATCGTGCACTTGTCAACCACTCTGTGTGATGTGTATGTGATCTGAGCCTAAGAGCGATTGTACGCTGTGTCAGTTATCAGTGTCAGTTAATAAGTAGACCAGCACATTCGATTTCTGCGCTGCTTTTTATTTACTAGGGTAGCATCCCTAGGGTCTACATCAGTCTCCTCTTACGACATGCATTGCAGGTTGCAGTGGTATTATTCTTTGCTTCCCTACAGGCCCCAGCACTACACTGTCGGTTATTATTCAAAATTTGCAAGTCTCTGTTAGCTTTGCTTGACAAAATTTGCAAGTCTCTGTTAGCATTGCTTGACAAAATGTATAAGAAAATAGAAAAGTCAAAATAAAGAAAATAAAAATATATTTAACTTTGCTGCTTGGCTTGTTAATAAACTATCCGAGCATGTTAAGTACGTTGGTGAGGAAGGAAAATCAATAAAATTTGAAACTTTCTGAGAAATCAATGTTCTTTTATAAAGTTAGAACTTGCGTCATAATGAAACGTCATCAAAATTAAACTTGCAACTTCAGTGAGTTTTGCTGTAATGTTGTTGACAAGCGTTGGTCTGTTAACCTAGTGGGTAAACTTGCAACTTCAGTGAGTTTTGCTGTAATGTTGTTGACAAGCGTTGGTCTGTTAACCTAGTGGGTAAACTTGCAACTTCAGTCACTTTTGCTGTAATGTTGCTGACGAGCGATGGTCTTTTAACCAGTGGGTAAACTTGCAACTTCAGAGAGTTTTGTTGTAATGTTGCTGACGAGCGTTGGTCTGTTAACCTAGTGGGAGACCCAGCCAAAAACATTTATGTTCTTTTTCTGTTTTTTTTTAAACTACCACCAAAATAATATATCAAACACATTGTCCTAACATTTGGCCACACGTTACAAAAGATATCGCTTTGGGATGATAAGCAAAGTTGAGTTGATTCTTCTTCTTCTTTGTGTTTGTTCTTTACGACCAATTTTAATCATTCTTTGTGATATGTTTGATCTTTGCCAAGAACGTGTATACCTTGCACATTGGTTAGTTAGGCCCATAAACGCATAGACTTGTACATGTTTAGTACACATGCATCCGATTTCAGCCAAACCTCCTTAGTCGTCTCTTACGACAAGCGTGGCAGGTAACAGTGGTTCTATTCTTCACATCCCAAATTTGAGCCCAGGTAACCACTCGGGCGATTAGTTGATGAATTGTAAATAAAAATAATAAGCTACTAAGAAAATAATTTTAAAATAACACATTTTCCATCTTTGCATCGGGGGGAATTTCATTAACACATTTTCCATCTTTACATCGGGGAGTGGATTTCACTAACACATTTTCCATCTTTGCATCGGGAGGAATTTCATTAACACATTTTCCATCTTTACATCGGGGAGTGGATTTCACTCAACACATTTTCCATCTTTGCATCGGGGAGTGGATTTCACTAACACATTTTCCATCTTTGCATAGGGGAGTGGATTTCACTAACACATTTTACATCTTTACATCGGGGAGTGGATTTCACTAACACATTTTCTTCCCTCTTTGCATCGGGGAGTGGATTTCACTAACACATTTTCCATCTTTAGATCGGGGAGTGGATTTCACTAACACATTTTCCATCTTTAGATCGGGGAGTGGATTTCACTAACACATTTTCCATCTTTGCATCGGATAGTGAATTTCACTAACACAAAAATCTCAAAGAATGCAAAACTAGCATATGATGTACGGCACCCATAATTATAGCATAAACCACCACATTTTGTCTAAACTATATAAAACAGAGATATTGCTGTTCTAAGTTGAACATTTTACTTCTCTTCATAATGGTCATATTACAAGAGCCATATCTACAAAACCCGCCCGCCTGCCCGGGGTGTTCGTTGCGCGTTGAACGATGGGTGACAAGCCCTCTGTGAGTGCAGGTTCAATTCCGGGGGCTGGCAGAAAAGCCACAGATTCCCCTGATTTACGGTGTTCGTGGCACCGAACAGAAGGGTTACGATATCCATGGCACCGAGCCGAAGAGCTGAAAGCTCAAGTGCTTCTAGATCGAACAAAAAATTAAAAATCTACAAAACCAATTTGGTTAGACATTTTACTGCCAAATTCTGCCGGTTGTGTGGTAGTCTCTGTCTTGTAGTGCCAGTACCATTCGATCCCTGACATTTGTTTTCAATTGATTTTATTGACCTCTTCTTTGACATCTTATTATTATATTTCTCTCGTACCGTTATACTTTCCATATGACCTGCAAGCGATTCCTCCATACCGCTTTATCCTGGTCATCTCGTTCAAACTACCATATGAAATTGAGTCCGGTATTACTCACCACTTTCAGTAAAATTCGTTGGAGGGTTTCCCTATACGTCCTATCTTTCTTGAACTATTTGCGTCTCACTTTAATACCTACTTTGTGATTATTAGATCATTTCATTTCAAAGTTTGCCCAACATATCTCCATCTTCTCTTTCTTATAACAGTTGTTACTTGTGTTTTCTAGATATCTGAGAGACATTAACTCCTTCACCTATATGTGCCGATTTAATGGCTAGAAGTATTTTTAAGATGCCTCAAAGTCGCTACAAGACTAATTTAATACACACTGCTATATTATTTCTCTTTCTCTCTCGCGATCACCGCTCAGACCGATGTACCAGATCTCCCCAAAATTTCTATTCATGTGGAAATCTGATTCATGCAGCTTTAGCATTGATGTGTTTTACGTCACATCTTTAGCTCCATTTAGAGCTCTGGTGCTTATCCTTCGGCGATGTGTCCGGTTCCAGCCAGCGTTTGCTCGGTTCGCTCTCCGTTCTATAGTCATCTAGTGTTTTTACGGTGTGGGGTAGCTAGCCCCACTTCTCACCTCCTTAGTCGCCTCTTACGACATACGTGGGAGGTAACAGTGGTTCTATTCTTTACACCCCAATTTGGGCCCCGGTAACCGCTCGGGCGGCTGCTATATTTGTGCGTCCGGGAGTAACAAAATTTACGGAGTGAAGGGATTGAACTCACGTTTAATGTACAGATTTACTACATCAAATATGTAATAAGCTCAACATAACTAACTTATCGACCAAATGATCTTCATCGGAGACACAAAACAAATCAAAATCTTAAACATGGAATTAAATACGTGAGTTCGTATGAAGAAAATATTGTTCCATCAGTTTGTCCCGCTGTTTGTGTCTGTTTGTACACTTCCTTTATCCTGTACAAATAACACAATTAACTTGTACATACATTAATTTCTTCTTCTTCTTCTTCGAGCGTTCCATATCGATCACTTGTTAAACCACTATTTGTGATTTGTATGTGATATATATGTGATTTATATGTGATTTATATGTGATTTGTATGTGATTTGTCTGTGATTTGTCTGTGATTTGTATGTGATTTGTCTGTGATTTATATGTGATTTGTATGTGATTTGTCTGTGATTTATATGTGATTTATATGTGATTTGTATGTGATTTATATGTGATTTGTATGTGATTTATATGTGATTTATATGTGATTTGTATGTGATATGTCTGTGATTTGTATGTGTTTTGTATGTGATTTGTCTGTGATTTGTATGTGATTTATATGTGATTTATATGTGATTTGTATGTGATTTGTATGTGATTTGTATGAGATTTACATGTGATTTGTATGTGATTTACATGTGATTTACATGTGATTTATATGTGATTTATATGTGATTTGTATGTGATTTGTATGTGATTTGTATGTGATTTGTATGTGATTTGTATGTGATTTGTATGTGATTTGTCTGTGATTTATATGTGATTTGTCTGTGATTTGTCTGTGATTTGTATGTGATTTGTCTTTGATTTGTATGTGATTTGTATGTGATTTGTCTGTGATTTGTCTGTGATTTGTATGTGATTTGTATGTGATTTGTCTGTGATTTGTATGTGATTTGTATGTGATTTGTATGTGATTTGTATGTGATTTATATGTGATTTATATGTGATTTATATGTGATTTGTATGTGATTTGTATGTGATTTATTTGTGATTTGTATGTGATTTGTATGTGATTTATATGTGATTTGTATGTGATTTGTATGTGATTTGTATGTGATTTGTATGTGATTTGTATGTGATTTGTATGTGATTTATATGTGATTTGTATGTGATTTATATGTGATTTATATGTGATTTATATGTGATTTGTATGTGATTTGTATGTGATTTGTATGTGATTTGTATGTGATTTGTATGTGATTTGTATGTGATTTGTATGTGATTTGTATGTGATTTTATGTGATTTGTATGTGATTTGGATGTGATTTATATGGTTTGTATTGATTTGTATGTGATTTGTATTGATTTATATGTGATTTGTATGTGATTTGTCTGTGATTTGTATGTGATTTTTATGTGATTTGTATGTGATTTGTATGTGATTATATGTGATTTGTAGTGATTTGTATGTGATTTATATGCATTTGTATGTGATTTGTATGTGATTTGTATTGATTTATATGTGATTTGTAATGGATTTATATGTGATTTGTATGTGATTTGTCTTTGATTTGTCTGTGATTTGTATGTGATTTGTATGTGATTTGTATGTGATTTAATATGATTTGTATGTGATTTGTCTGTGATTTTATGTGATTTGTATGTGATTTGTATGTGATTTGTATGTGATTATATGATTTGTATGTGATTTGTATGTGATTTGTATGTGATTTGTATGTGATTTGTATGTGATTTGTATGTGATTTGTATGTGATTGTATGTGATTTGTATGTGACTTGTATGTGATTTGTATGTGACTTGTATGTGAGTTGTATGTGAGTTGTATTTGATTTGTATGTGATTTGTATGTGAGTTGTATGTGATTTGTATGTGATTTGTATG
The DNA here is from genome assembly GCA_020796225.1 of Arion vulgaris. Taxonomy (NCBI): domain Eukaryota; kingdom Metazoa; phylum Mollusca; class Gastropoda; order Stylommatophora; family Arionidae; genus Arion; species Arion vulgaris. Next base: position 34,933,503 of record CM036769.1, on the reverse strand, counting down.
TGATTTGTATGTGATTTGTATGTGAGTTGTATGTGATTTGTATGTGATTTGTATGTGATTTGTATGTGATTTGTATGTGATTTGTATGTGATTTGTATGTGATTTGTATGTGATTTGTATGTGACTTGTATGCGATTTGTATGTGAGCTATATGTGATTTATATGTGACTTGTATGTGATTTGTATGTGATTTATATGTGATTTATATGTGATATGTATGTGACTTGAATGCGATTTGTATATGACTTGTATGTGAGTTATATGTGACTTGTATGCGATGTGTATGTGATTTGTTTGTGACTTGTAAGTGAATTGTAATGTGATATGTATGTGATTTGTGCATATAAGCGATTGTACGTTGTACCAGTTATGCGTCAACAAGTAGACCAGTACATCTGATTTCTAAGACGCTTGTCATTTACTAGGGTAGCTTCCCTAGGCCCCTACCTTAGCCGCCTCTTACGAAATACCTTGTAAGTCTCAGCTTAACTATTCTTTTCTCCCCTTGCGAGCATCCTCATCACATGGGCGATATTCAGTAATTTGAAACCCCCTCTTTTTCTTGTCAATTTATTGCTCTACTTGCTGGACGAATATAACAGAGACATCATCGATCATGGACAAGTCTAAATATAGAGAAATCAATGATAGAATTAATGAAATATTAGCTGGTTTTTACTTCTTACAGCATGTCTTGATGAAGACATTCTATTGATCCAGTTACAAAAGCAACTATGCTCTCTGGTGCATGCAATTTTATTCTCAAATAATTCAACTTGAATCAGGTCAAGAAATATGGAAAAGGGATTAGATTGTGTTCACTCAATGGATAAGGGCACTGGTTAGCAGTGGCGGCTCGTGGTCGTTTTTGTTGGTGGGGCCAGACACAAATTTTCGGGAAAATCATGGTTTTGGGTTAGGTTATATTTTAATTTATTAAATAATAAATGGACGTTACGCATTATTTTTGGTGGGGCCCGGCCCCTCTGGCCCTTAATGACGAGCCGCCACTGCTGGTTAGTTTGTTCCCACTCAGAGTATACAGAAAACTGGTTAGTTTGTTCCCACTCAGAGTATACAGAAAACTGGTTAGTTTGTTCCCTCAGAGTATACAGAAAATTGGTTATTTGTTCCCCTCAGAGTATACAGAAAACTGGTTACCTTGTTCCCTCAGAGTATACAGAAAACTGGTGTCCTTGTTACCTAACTGTAGTTTGTCAGATAACTGGTTAGTTTGTGTCCATTTAGAGCATACAGAAAATTGATTATATTGTGTCCACTCTGAGTAAATAGCTGAGATAGTTTAGATATCTTATCTCTTCAAGCATGTATACGTCTAGGCTGAAGAGAATCATTGATTGATTGATAAGATCCCTCATTGTGCACTTCGGTGAGTAACAATATGTGCTCCGATATATTCATTACAAAGAAAGATCTCATCGGCAGTGCACGAACTGCGTAACTCGTTGAGGGTACCCAATGCATTTTTGAAGATGATAAAAAAAAATGTAGGAATTTTATTTGTAAACTTTTTTTAATGAATTTTGCCCGGGCTTAAGAGCCTGCTTGACTCAATTTTGAACAGCCAAACAGAACCTACATATTATCGTCCGTCGCGATAGGACTATGAACATGATCTCACCTACACTTTGATCGGGAATCTCTGGAAAAAATATCCAGATGGCTGCACAAGGGAGCGATCCTGGTACCTTTGGCATGAGAGACAAGCATTTAACCGTTACGCCACAGAAACCATATGCTACGTCAACATGTTACGCTTACAGAAATTAATACTGCTACGTCGAACCGTTACGCCCCCTGGGAAACCTAGCTACGCGAACCGTTATGCCACAAGAGGCCATACTACGATTTCGAACGTTTAACGGAGCATCAGGAAGACATCATTATGCTTACATTCGAACCTTCATTCATCCTCATCATTAAAACTTTATTCTCATTCATCTTCATCATTATGTCACCTTTTTATTTAAAATTTCTTTACTTCATTTTCCTTCTTCTTTTACACCCTTTCTCATCCATTACTTACTTGTTCAACCATCTTTCCTTATTCATTTTATTCTTTCTGATTCATCCTTCATTCATTCCTTCATTCATTCCTATTATTCGCCTTCACACATTCATCCTTCACATTCCTTCATTTCCTGCAACCTTATTATTTTACTTATTCCTTCATTCATTCCTTCTTATTTTAGATGTTTCATTCATTCCTTCATTCATTCCTTCATTCATTCCTTCATTCATTCCTTCATTCATTCCTTCATTCATTCCTTCATTCATTCCTTCATTCATTGTTCATGTGAGGATCATCTTCATCGCACATCTGACATGTCCATAATTGATTCGATCTCCTCCCAATCATGTATCTCGGTGCGTTTAGGCTAACCATTCCCGTTCTGTGTTGATTGATGTAGATCATAGATTCCCAAACTTTTTGGCCCACCGCCCACTTTGCACAACATAAACTTTGTAACGCAACCCTCCACATTATAACAGTTTGCTAACGCCCTCCACATATATATGTGCTCTATTTTCTCTTTGACATAGAATTGATATATATTTCTGTCATACATGGTCAATTTTCAAATGATTATATGCATGAAATAGAAAATTGATTTAAAAAATGGATAGTGTAAGACGGGCATAAGATGAATTTAAATGCAGAATTCAAATTTTTTATGATTATTCAATCGTAAAATAACGAAAATAATTTATTTTAAAATATTTATTATTAATTTCTTCTTTAAGGAGCCATCGACCCCTAATCGCCCGAAAACCCCCCAAATTCTTCTGAACGCACTAACGCCCCCCTAGAACGCTTCAGCTCCCACTAGGGGGCGGTACCGCCCACTTTGGGAACCGCTGATGTATATAGATGTAATACAAGAGAAAAACAAAACAAAAGTAGAAAAAGAGATACCACATTTATAAATATGTTTCGTGAAGTCACAATTCTGTGAAACATTTCTCCATTTTTGGTTGACTTTCATTTCTCTCTTGTCAACATTTAAATATGTCACTGTTAGTTGTATCTCGCCTGAGTGGTTACCTGGGCACAAGTTTGGGGTGTAAAAAATAGAGCCACTGTTAACTGTCACTCATGTCGTAAGAGGCGAATAAGGAGGTATAGCTGAAGTCGGATGCACGTGTCCTAAACGCGTAGAAGTCTATGCGTTTAGGGGCCTACCAAACCAATGTGTAACGTATACACGTTCTTGGCAAAGATCAAACATATCACAAAGAGTGATTACAATTGGTCGTAAAGAACGAACCCAAAGCAGAAGAAGTTGTATCTCTTATTTACTTGTATTCAGTGGCGGCTCGTGATCGTTTTTATTGGTGGGGCCAGACACAAATTTTCGGAAAAATCATGGCTATGGGCTAGGTTATATTTTAATTTATTAAATAATAAATACGTTACATATTATTTTTGGTGGAGCCCGGCCACTCTGGCCCTTAATGACGAGCCGCCACTGCTTGTATTGTTGACTCCATATTCTACTTGTTTGTTGTACCTTCATCGCCACTGAGCTTTCTGTATCTCTTACACCCGTTCCTTCTGGTAAACAGAATTCTTCACAAATCTATCTCACTTTGTAATATATCGGAGGCCAAGGTTAAAAACTACTGGGAGAATTAACAACAGATTCGGTATAAACAAACCTCTCTTAAGTCAAAATCAAAGTTCGATTAGCTACTGACAGATTTATCACGTCACCAATAAATCAGACCCCCTACCAGTATCACAATAAACTTGATACAAGTCTCATTAACAATAGTTCTTCAATATCAAAATTCTGTTCTTGACATTTATTATCGGTGTGTATATGTGTGCGTGCGCGGGTATGTGTGTATGTGTATGGGCGTATATTTTAATACTTCATTCAAGGACCAGGTCATGAAACCAGAAAGTCAAACAATGTTACCAGATCTGACCTACATGACGGGTTATTATCAACATTCAAAGAAAGCAAAGATTAAAGGATCACTTGTTATGCCTCTAGGTATATTCTATAATATGGTGTTAGGTCCGTATTTTTCATTGACCATCGGCACACAATAAGTGATGTGATCAACATCACGCCGTCCGTCTTTACTTCCTAATGTTTTTCCTGGTACCACATAGAATAGAGGGACTGAGGTGGTATGATACGATTACGAACGAGGAACTCAGCGAAACAATTATGCAGATATCAGTGGAGAAAGAGCTAAGGAAGAGACGCTGGCGATGGATAGAATATACATTGAGAAGACCCACCCGAGTGGTTACTGGGGCCCAAATTTGGGGTGTAAAGAATAGAACCATTGCTACCTGCCACGCATGTCGTAAGAGGCGACTAAGGAGGTTTGGCTGAAATCGGATGCACATGTACTAAACGTGTAGAAGTCTATGCGTTTAGGGACCTATCAAACCAATGTGTAACGTATACACGTTCTTGACAAACATCAAACATATCACAAAGAGTGATTAAAATTGATCGTTAAGAATTAACGCAAAGAAGAAGAAGAAGATTGAGAAGACCGACCGGAAGCATTGCAAGGCAGGCACCGTTTTGGAACCCACAGGGAAAGAGGAGTAGGGAAGGCCTAGACAGACCTGAAGAAGAGAGCTGGAGGCTGATATTACAGGGATAGGTAAAACATGGAAATAATTGGAAAGGATGGCAAGAGAGAGGAAGAGCTGGAAGAAGTTTGCTGAAGACCTGTGCTCCGTTGGGAGTTGAAAGGTGAAGAACAAGAGAGACTGGGTCGACCTGAGAGCCTGGGTCGACCTGAGAGGGGTCGGGAAACAGTCCACTCCTACTTGTGGAACTGAGCCCGCAGGCCACTAGCCTAAGAAGCAAACTCACTAACAACGACGCTAATGCGGCTCTCATAAAATGTTTTACTGTTGCATAATTAGAATAACAACACTTTAGCAATTCTACACATGAACTAAAGCAACAAGTTTGACTCACAATTCAAACACTCTACTACAACCGTGCAATAAATAATGAATAAAGTGACTTTCTTTCTCTATCTACCTTTCCTTCCTTTTCTCCAATCCTGGTTTGCCTCACAGCGTCAGGACTAGAATAGATTTCTAGAACGAGCATTAGTGTGTGATTCACAAATTGTTTTTGGTCGTCCATTTGTTTTATTAAATTTGTCACTCCTGTTGTTCGTTTGCTTGATAAAGGTCTTGTTGGTCGAAACGTTGCTGTATTTTGTCATTGTTTTTGTAATTTGTAAAACTACAGTACTTTGTGGTTACGTGTTTTGCCAATCAGTAAGTTTTACTGCAGTCTCATATATTTTATGAAGATTCACAAATAATGTATTTCGCTGCTTCTGTTATCTCTGAGTTCACCTTTCACGTGGTAGACCTATCGCTTTGTATCCATCTTATCGGAGCAGCATTGTTCTTTGAGGTGCACTGTCTGTTGGGAATCTGCTTATGTGGCCCAACCATTTAATTTGTTTTGTTCTTGATGCAGTTCAATACTGAAGTTGTACCCACTTTTTAACTGATGTCATCATTTCTCAACCGGTCTCTTCTTGTTACACCCAACATTCTGCGTAGACATTTCATCCTTGTCGTGACTAGATTTCTTCTATCATTTGATGTCAGCGTCCAGGAAGCATAATGTGGGAGAAAAATTTGTTGAACATTGCTCTTTTTGTATTCGTGGTGACATGTTTGCATTTTAAAATTGGCGCCATTTGTCTTATCATTTGGTTTGCTTTGTTGCATCTGTGTTGGAGTTCATTCGTTATTCTTCCTCTATCTTTCTAGAAAAGGAGAATTTCACAAAGAATATAATGAGTATTCTCTGTCTTGAATGTACAAGCTAGGCATACCGAATGGTGCGGCAATACGGGGAAAACCATGCGAGAAACCAATGCAGATACATTTTTGAGCAAAGAACTGGAGGTGTTAGTCTAAAGTTAAACTATACGTTCTCAAAGTGGGCGGTACCGCCCACCCTTCCAGTGGGCGCTGAAGTTTCTAGGTGTGGGGGAGATGATAGTGGGTTAAGGATCATTGGGGGTATTCAGTCGATCTAGGAGTCGGTGACTACTTATAGAAGAAATTAATAATATATATTTTAAATAAATTATTTTCGGGATTTTGTGATTGAATAACTGTGTTCAAGATGAAGCACATATTGACCACTGCTTTTTCAATAATTTAACAACATAAGCAATAATGTATCATTAGTTGCTATTTACGTCATGGAAATTTTCAAACTGTTTGATCAACATGAAAAGTATCATAAGGTGGCAGTTACAACATAACAAATGTAATTGTTCATAACAAATAAGGGAATGGCTGATCATAGTTTGCTCTGTTAAACACAAAGAAAGACATTAGTTGTATTGAGTCGTATCAAAACATTGATCGAGGGAATCAAGATGATCTTCAAATGAAATGTTCTGTACATGGCGGTGCCGACAAAGTCTAAACTCTGGAAGGAAAGGCACATTGCGACAATCTGGGGAGTTACCCCAAAAATGGGTCAGGTCTCTCTCTCATGACAGAATTACCCAAACGTGCAGTTACGTCGCGACGAGGCATCGCACAAACCCCGAGTTATGTAACAATTCCAGAAGTTTTGTGAAAAAATACACTCGTAAACAAAACGCCGTGGTCCGTATATGAACCATGTCAATGGATTCATCATTTCAATCCTATTAACATACGTTTAGTGCAGTGGCGGCTCGTCATTAAGGGCCAGTGGGGTCGGGCCCCACCAAAAGCCATGTATAATTAATATATAAATACTAATATATAACCTAACCCAAAACCCTTATTTTTCCTAAAATATTTGTCCGGCCCCACCAACAAAAAGGATCACGAGCCGCCACTGGTTCAGTGGTTATCTTACAAATGGTTATTAGCTTAGATGTAATGACGCTCATCCTATCTGTCAACCAGTCATTATTCCGTGATCTTACTGTCATGTTTATATTTAGATCAACAATCTTGTATTCACATCGTAGTCTCGTAGAACATTTAACTCAATAACAGCCAAGTGCAGTATTCTGCGCCCGTACGTTCGTCCCGTTTGACCATGCGCCGCACACAACGTCATGATATTGTTTCCTAGTCAAATTAGCACAACATTTTACCAACGCATATTGATCATTGCTGGTTCGTTATTTATTCTCTCGCATTCAGTTCACATTCGGTTCACATTCGGTTCGCTTTTGTTGAATGTTCATTCATTCATCTACACGCCCATTTGTTGCTGGGGCTTGCAAGGGAGAAAGAATAGTAACACTGCTACCTACAAAGCATGTCGTAAGAGACGACTGAGGTTGGAGCCTAGGAAAGCTACCCTATTAAATAAAAAGCAACGCATAAATCGAATCCACATAACTGGCACAACGTACAATTGCTCTTAATCTCAGAATACATAATACAAGTCACAACAAGTAGTTAACAAGAGGTCGATATGGAGCGTTCAAAGAAGAAGAAGATTTATCTACAAAATTACACGCTGTTCCTAAAATTTCATTAAGAAACGGGAAAATTCACAGCTCAATATGTATATAATCAACATAATGAAAGAAATGAACAAAAATGAATTCAACCACAGCAAGATTTTCAATGCGGTGATCGATTTGTAAATAATTTCTATTGTTGTTCTTCCATTCGAATAAGTTCAAGCAAAAGTAATAACAATTCATCGTGCGACAAAACTGTGTAACAATAACAGAAGGTTCTGTGTTCGTGTCTGTCTTCCCAGAAGCTTGCAAAATTAGTGCATTCATAAGTTTGTGCCAGTGCAGTTGAATGTATAGCAATTGGCATGAAGCTATACAGAAGATCTTTCAGATGTCTGTTAAAGAATGACTTCGACCGTGACTCGGGATATTGTGCACCGAATTTCTGTACCGGGTACTGTGATCTAATTCTAAATTAGTCATGCATTGTTAGATCCCACAGAACTACCCGTTCCACAAGTGTCAACGTCAACAGGTTGCCAGGTATCTATGCTTGTGTCGCCTGTGTGCTGCGGGCTAACAAGGGATCAAAGAATATTAACACTCCGACCCACAAGACATGTCGAGGCAACTGAGGTATGAGCTTATGGATACCACCTTAGTAAATAAAAATCGTTGCAGAACTCCGATGTGCTGGCCTACTTTTAGGCGCATAACTGGCACAACGTGCAAGCCCTCTTCGGCTCAGATCACATACAAATCATAAAGAGTGGTTTAACAAGTTGTCGATATGAAGTTTTCAAAGAGGAAGATGTATATTTCTACTTTAATTTGTCGTTCTATCTACACTCAATATTTGTCGTTCTATCTACACGCAATATTTGTCGTTCTATCTACACTCAATATTTGTCGTTCTATCTACACTCAATATTTGTCGTTCTATCTACACTCAATATTTGTCGTTCTATCTACACTCAATATTTGTCGTTCTATCTACACTCAATATTTGTCGTTCTATCTACACTCAATATTTGTCGTTCTATCTACACTCAATATTTGTCGTCCTATCTACACTCAATATTTGTCGTCCTATCTACACTCAATATTTGTCATTCTATCTACACTCAATATTTGTCATTCTATCTACACTCAATATTTGTCATTCTATCTACACTCAATATTTGTCGTTCTATCTACACTCAATATTTGTCGTTCTATCTACACTCAATATTTGTCCATTCATGAATCTACTCTTTCGAAGGATTGACTTCATTGCACCGGGTTTTACCCCATATCGCTCGGTCCTCTGAGCAATTGCACGCCACCTGGCGAGAGTATTGCACAAAGCACAACTCCGTAGCTCCAGCAACAATCCTAGGGGTTTCTGGAAAAAAACTGCACTCGTGAACAGAACGGCGCGGTCCAGATTCGAACCCACAATCTTCGACTGACAAGGCAAAGGGCTTAACCACTTAGCCACAGAGACCCCAAATGGATATCGCGGCCTCCTATTTGGGAGACCTGGGGTCACTCCCGTAAGGCTAAAGAGTTGTTTTCTGTAGAGGACATTAAGAAAACAAACCCAATCCTAACAGTTTCGTTGCGACTGCACTAGCCATGCTGCCATTAAATTCCACATGCTCATGTCTCCCTGTCTTACACCGTCATAAAAACCAGCTTCCTGTGGTTCTTTTATGTGCTCAATTTGAACAATGGACCTGTGTTTACCCCGTCTTCAATAGAACTAGAAACTCGATCTCACCTACACTTAGATCAGGGGTCTACGAAAAAATATCCCTATGAGCGACCGAGTTTACGAGTAAACGAACGAGTACCTTCTGAATGAAAGCGACATCTAACCTCTATGCAACAGAGACCCCCCCCCCCCACCCGTGCATGATCAACTGAAAGGACCCCCATCTCTTTAGTCAGTTATCAATCATCAAATCGGTTCACGCTTCAATGCCACTAATGGTTTTTCTGACACATATCCAAGTACAAACTAATCCTACAACGTCAAGCACAGACTACTGATACATTTGTTTACCAAACCAACACTAATGATACCAGTGCAGCCGACATTTTCTTTTTGTACTTTTAGATATCTTAATAAACCTGCAGGAGGTCTATCTCAAATTTAATCAATATCTGACCCCCCTTCTCCCTTCGGTACCTTTTATTTCATTTACCTGTAATAGATGTTTCTTCAAGGGACTATTCGTTATTTGATAATGTCACAAATATGTTGATATCGATACTGTGAGTTATATACAGAACAGTAAATCCCAACATATATTTGTAATGTTGTATCTCTTCATGTTTTGCGTTACCCCTGGGCCACCTGTCCTAGTATATATATTTGAATTGATCAGCGCCCGAGTGGTTACCAGAGCCCAAATTGGAGTATAAAGAATAGAACCACTGTTACATGCTACGCATGTCATAAGAGGCGAGTAAGGGGGTTAGGCGTAGGGCTAGCTACTCGCACCGTAAAAACACTAGATGACTACAGAACGGAGAGCGAACCGAGTAAGCGCTGGCTGAAACCGGACACATCGCCGAAGGATAAGCACCAGAGCTCCAAATGGTGCTGAAGATGTGACGAAAAACACACCAATGCTAAGCCTGCATGAATCGGATTTCCACATGAATAGAATTTATGGGGAGATCAGGTACGTCGGTCTGGGCGGTGATCGCAAGAGAGAGGGAGAGAATTGGTCTTGATGTGTCTAAAAACGAAAGCTTGACTCGGTCACTCTCTGCAGAAATGGCATACCAACAGAGGAGAGTTTTGCACAAAGCACGAAATCAGTAACTCTAGCAAAAATTGTAGTTATTTTTGGGGACAAAAATGCACTCATGAACAGAACTGCTTGGTCAGGATTCAAACCCACGACATTTGCAACGCAATCCAACGGTCTAACCACAGAGAGACCCCAGTTTGAACTGATATCTCACCGCAAACCAGTTTGTTACTAATATGCAGGTGATAAAATAAACTTATTTGTCTCAGGTATTTGCTAATAGACGAATATTACTTTGTACTTATGTAGCATGTTCATTCTCTAACACATGCACATGCAGGAGTTGCTGTATCAATCCTAACATATGCCAGCGAGAGTTGCTGTATCAATCCTAACATATGCCAGCGAGAGTTGCTGTATCAATCCTAACACATGCTAGCGAGAGTTGCTGTATCAATCCTAACAATGCCAGCGAGAGTTGTGTATCAATCCTCTATAGCATATGCCAAGCAGGAGAGTTCCTGTATCAATCCTAACATATGCCAGCGAAGTTGTGTATCAATCCTAACATATGCCAGCGAAGTTGTTGTATCAATCCTAACATATGCCAGCGCAGAGTTGGAAAATGACTAAAGATATAGAAAGTAAGTTGAATGCATTTCAAAATAGATGTCTGCGAAAAATAAGGAATATAAAATGGAACGAATTCAGAAGAAGTGATGAAATCAGAGACATGTCTGGTCAACCACTAGTGACAACTGTTATAAGAAAGAGAAGATGGAGATATGTTGGACACACCTTGAGGAGAAATGATCAACGAATATCAAAGCAGGTATTGAAGTGGGATGCAAAGGGTTCAAGAAGGAGAGGTCGACCTAAGGAGACCTTGAAACGAACTTTGCTGAGAGAGGCAAGAAATATCGGTCTCAGTTCCATGGATGAGATTGAGCGAGTTGCCAGGATAGAGCGGTATGGAGAAATTACTTGCAGGTCCTATGTAACGTATAACGGTACGAGAGGAGTTATATTAAAAAGAGTGTCTTTGCAACCATATGAATATCCTCTATATCACGCAATCATAATTTACCAGTGATATAATGATGTCAAGCGAAACTGCACACAATTATATATATGTCTATGTTTGCTTAATTATTATATAACCCTACGTTACACGACGGTAGGGTTTTTATATTAGCAACAACAAGATTGTGCGGTGCTGTAAAACTCTCAAAAAGACATTTTTATGCCACCATCGACCGATCTAATTTGGAAGATAAACAAATGGGAAAGAACTCCGAAATGTAAATTTCAACTTTTATATCGCTACTGTGTGTAATGGAAGGCATGGTTCCTGTGGTACGAAGCAGTGGACGACCAAGAGGAAGGTGGCAGCTAGGCCATAAAGCTGCTGTCCGTGCAAAATTTGTTAGAAACATTCCAAATAAAATTCCTTCCAAATATTTCCAATATAGATGAGACTGTAGTAAAACTATTTGATTGGCGAAACACGTAATCACAAGTACTGTAGTTTTACAGATTACATAAACAATGACAATATACAGCAACGTTTCGACCAACAAGGCCTTTATCTACCAAACGAACAACAGGAGTGACGAATTAAAAAAAAAAAAATATGGACGACTACATACGGAGACATTCAAACGTTTCTAATGAAAATCTAGGAGTAAAAACTAATAACGAAATAAATGTTACACAAAAACACACATAAAAACTAGAAATAGAAAAGAAGAGAAACCATAAAAAATCAAGTAAATATATAACTTGAATACATGCAACATATGCACATATAGATTACAAGGCATGAGAAGAGAAAGTACTAAGAAGCATCGGAATGTAATACGTTGAGCACACCTGGCCGCAAGGTACCATACAACGAAATCAACCGATTCTCCAGAGCAAATCGACTGCGATCATCCAGGGAGCATAATCGGATGGCTGTGACCTGAACATCGTGAGCTCCTAAATGGCCAGTATCATTGAAACGGGTGGCTATAGGGGTCACAGAGCATTGGCGTATGTCGCGCAAGTGTTGACCGAATCGGTCACTGAGCCTCTTGCTTGTCTCGCCAATATAAGCATTGTTACACCGCTTACAGATAATGGCATAGATAAGATTACAGGATTCGCATGTGAAACCATCTTCAATAACAAACGTGGCTAAAGGAAAAGATACAGAGATACATTATCTTTTCGTAAACCTAAAAGGTTAGAAAACCGCTGACCTGTTTATTGTTATTTTACGGCTGTTGTTTGTGAAGTTACTTAATAATTTATAAATGCCGTATATAGCAGCATTCGATCTTTATAGTTTGATGTTGTTATTCATTTCAGGACACAGAGACATTCACCGTAACGAATCTGCTGACATGATGACTTCCAGAACGCCTATAGACCTGCTGTTGGTGACAGATAAAGAGACAAATATACTTAACTCAGTCCATACCATTATCCACTACAGTGGTGTTTGAATGTACCCCAATCAAGTCATTAACCATTTCTATGACTTTTCACAAATAGTGATATGGATTTATTTACTTCACCTTTCAAGTTTTGATCTTAGCTTTATATAGTAATATATATATCTTTAGCCAGTGAGCTACCGGAACCATCAGTATGCATGCCCTTCTATGTCTGTTGCTGAAGACTGAGCACCTTTTAGTCTGTCCAGAGTGCTGTGACATCGGTTCAGTAACCAATAACTAATATATATATATATATATATACATGCAGTATGTTTGATGATATGTATGTTGCCGTGACTATCAAGGGGAACAAAGAATAGTAACACTGTGATCTACAACGCATGTTTTAAAATACAACTGAGGTAGTGGCATAGGGAAGATACACCAGTAAATAAAAAGCGCCGCAGAAATCGGATGTAATGGCCTAAATGTCGAGCATAACTGACACAACGTACAATATCTTTTGGGGTCAGATCACATACAAATCACAAAGAGTGATTAACAAGTGGTTGATATGGAGCGTTCGGCAAAGAAGATGGTTTATGTTATTGTGATTCTCATCAAATAGCTTGTCCTGAGCAAAACATTGCCACCATAATAGTCCTTCGGAATTTCTCTCTCTATCTCTCTCATCTCTCTCTCTCTCTCTCTCTTATATATATATATCGCTTCTATCTCTCTCTCTCTCTCTCTCATCTCTTCTATCTCTCTCTCTCTATCTCTCTATCTCTCTCTCTCTCTCTCTTCTCTCTCTCTATATATATATATATATATATATATCTATATATATATATATCTCTATCTCTCTCTCTCTCTATCTCTCTCTATCTCTCTCTCTATCTATCTCTCTCTCTCTATATATATATATATATATATATATATATATATATATCTCTATCTCTCTCTCTCTATCTCTCTCTCTCTCTATCTCTCTCTCTCTATCTCTCTCTATCTCTCTCTCTCTCTATATATATATATATATATCTATCTCTCTCTCTCTCTCTATCTCTCTCTCTATCTATCTCTCTCTCTATCTCTCTCTCTATCTCTCTATCTCTCTCTATCTATCTCTCTCTATCTATCTCTCTCTATCTCTCTCTATCTATCTCTCTATCTCTCTTCTCTCTTCTCTCTCTCTCTCTATCACAGGTCAGATGTCCCACCTCTGCAGCTGTCATGCTCAAATCATCAGTTACATCCTGAATCCATCTTCTTCGTGGTCTTCCTCTTCTCCTCTCTGCCGGGATGTCTCCTTCCATAATGGTCTTCTAGGGAGTCTCTGTGGCTAAGTGGTTAAGCCCTTTGCCTTGTGAGTCAAAGGTCGTGGATTCGAATCCGAACAACGACGTTCTGTTCACGAGTGCAGTTTTTTCCAGAGACCCCTTGGATTGTTGCTGGAGCTACGGAGTTCGTGCTTTGTGCAATACTCTCGACAGGTGGCTTGCCATTTCCGCGGAGAGGGACCGAGCCATATGGGGTAAAACCCGGTGCAATGAAGTCAATCCTTCGGCTTTTAAACCCTTTTAATGGTCATCTCCAACTCTTCGTGTCCAAAATGTTTCAATTTTCTCATTCTTTTCTATAGCATCAGCCAGTTTTCTTTGATTCTGAGTTCTTTCTGGATAGATCTATTTGTTCCTCTTCTCTGTCCATGATATACGGAATACTCTTCTGTAACATTTATATTCAAAAGCAGCATATATGTGTTTCCACTGTCTTGTTCAATGTCCCTACTCGACACCCATATGTTGCCACTAGGAATATGTATGCTCTTAGTATACTGATCCCCAGCCCAGAACCAGGAAGTGAATCTCAAATGGGAAGTGTATTGTGCCCGGATAACAATTAAGCCCCGACTTTATCAAAATATTTACCTAGAGCTGACGTATTACGTAAACAAGATCTGATATCTGGAGAGTCGCTTTTGTTGTAACGCTGACGATTTATCACTTCCGGGTTACATTGTAAGTGTGGATACTCTGCACAGATTAGGGAAAAAATGGCGGCATTACAAAAAAACACACTTCAATCTCTCTTTAGTGCTTACGGATTTTGATTGTTATTTATTTCAAGATTTATTGTTGATTTGCAAATTGATCTGTCTGTTTGAAAAAATGCAGACACAGTATTCCTGTTGATATAAACATTAATCAAGATTATTCCACGAGTTTCGTTGTTAGCATTTCTTTCTACGTTCGACTGATATCGACGAAAACATGTCTGTGATTTAATCAATTGTAAAACAAAATATAATGTGACTATTCATCTTCTTTCTTTCTTCTCTTGTCCTCTGTTTTGTGTCGATAGGCGTCGCATGTTTAACTGATGTTCGGTTTCCGAGATAGTGCACGCACGGTCGCTTGATATGCTGTGGTATTGTGGCGTTTTAAGATGTCTGTATCCGATTTTGTTTGCCGAGCTACTGAGTTAGTGCTTGAGCAACGCTGTGAGCTATGAATGTCACATGGAATGCTTTTTGCTGTGTCAACTTTGCGTTTGTTGTGTGTTTCAGAAAATGGCGGACGGCGGTTATGACGAACAAGCTTAATCTACCGTATGTAGTTATATTGCGAGTGCAGAAAGCTGGATTTTGTCATGATTGATGTTCCCTTCGACAAGAATTGCAATTCAAGTGATGAACAGTTTTGTGTTGCTACATTAGCGACAGCCATATGCATTTTATGCGGTGCAGGTTTCTTTTTGTTGCGGTACGTGGCTGTTTAATTCTGGAATTAGTTCACACAGGAAACATTTCACAGTTGTTAGCATTTCGTGTAATTTCATTGGCACAGGAACGGAGCAATTATGGGGTGAACCGTTGCAGTGAAGTTGGAACCATACTTATGAGCTATGAACTATAAGATGTCTGTAACTCCATCAATCCATTTGTTTCTTCGTATTCTTCTTTCTCTTGATAATTTCATTTCTAGGTTGTACGCTCTTGCAACTGGTGTATTAGGGTTCATTCTCACCAAGTGGCAAACCATTTGAGTCTCTGTTTTGTGAATGAATCTTACAACAGGTCTTGTTCTTCAGACTGTTCTTCTAATTTTCTCATTTCTCATATGGTCTCTCCTTGTTTTATTTGTCACTTTCCTCAAGCATCTCATTTCATATGTGGTTTTCCCTTTCTTGTTCTTTCGTCAATGTCCAAGTTTGGCACTGGTAGAATAGTGTTAGTATGAAGATCGCATTTATAATCTGTCTTTTAGTTTCTACTAGAAACAGTATTCATCTTCAAATGTGATATTCTTTTAGTAGGAGATGCTAAGATTGAAAAAACATTTCCTAGTTATGCTGGACATAGCCATCTTTAAGACGCCAAGTTGTACAGTTTGCAAGTCATGCGAAACTTATCAACACAAAGTTGTGTACCTTAATTAAGCAGAGGTGACATTCCTTCGGAAAATAGTGGTAATAGCAATAAGAGATAAATTATTCTTTTTTTATTATTGAATTCCCCCCTTTTGCTTCCTTATGTCATACCATACATACCGTGTCTTTGTCCTTAAACGTCAATTTATTACGTATCACCGTAGTCACCCTCGGTTTTCTACACATCAGATCTGATCCGCTCTGACCAGATCAGATTTGTAGGTAACCACATATCGCATTAAATAAAAAAGCGAGTCTTAGAGACTTGGTAGAAACAACACCAGTGCTAGAGCATATTTTTTTAACAATTTTTCATCCGTGTAACACGATTTGCTCTAAAACTCTTCTTTTATCTTTGTATGGTAGCTCGCGAAATTTTGGACAACGCACTACACTCGTAAACTTCATAATACTGTTTCTTTTAATTCTAATTAAATATGTGTGTGTGTATGTTAAATGTATACATTTATGTTTATATTTGATTAATATTGTTTTATTTTAGTTTTTCAATTTCTAGGTGTTTTTTTCTACATTTAATTCGTTTTTCGTTTTCGTCACATATTTTCATAGTTCATATGTACGGCTCCAACTTCACTGCAACGGGCCATCCCATAATTGCTCAGTTGCAACGAAAATCACACGAAATGCTAACAACTTTATCCTGTGTATGAACAAATTATACTGTGAATGAAACAGCCGTACCGCCACAAAAAGCAATCTGCACCGCATAAATGCATATGGCTGTCGCTAAAGTGTCAACACAAAACTGTTCATCACTTGAATTGCAATGTATGTCGAAGGGAACATCAATCACGACAAAATCCAGCTTTCTGCACACACAATATCACCGCATACGGCAGATTGAGTCGGTTCGTCATAACCGCTATCCGCCATTTTCTGAATACCCACAACAAACGCACGGTTGACACAGCAAAAAGCATTCCATGTATCATTCATAGTTCACATCGTTCCTCAAGCACTAACTCAGTAGCTCGGCAAACGAAACCGAAAAATACCAGATTAAACATGGCGGAAATGCGCTAGCAAAGTCGTGTCCAGAATCAAACAGTCCTGATTCTGAATTGCCCTTCCGCATTCCGCCATTGCTGGCCAGATATTTTCATATTAGGCCAGTTAGGGATTTATCGTCTGACTCAACTAATTGTATTTGTTATGTTTAATGTATAGGAATAGACCATATCGGGTCGTTTGTTTTGTATCTGTTCCTTGATAAAGGCTTATTAGTCGAAACATTCATGTATCTTGTTTTTTGTACTGTGTAGATTTACATTACTTTGTTTGAACGTGTTTCGTCTTTGCTACATAATTTTATTGCAGTATTTTCTTTACAACGATTACCGTGTAACAGTACACCACAGTGAACAATACTATTCCTATACAGTGGTTTTTTCCGATCCAGAAGCACTTGAGCTTTCAGCTCTTCGGTTCGGTGTCATGGACATCATAACCCATCGGTTCGGTGCCATGGACATCATAACCCTTCGGTTCGGTGCCACGAACATCGTAAATCTGGAGAACCTGTGACTTTTCTGCCAGCCAGTGGAATTAAACCGCACTCATAGGTGGATTGTCACCCGTCGTCCAACACGATACGAACACGCTGCTCGGGCGGGCATACAGTGGTTTCAATGCCAGAGATCGCCCACAAAAATGAAGTCCAAGCTGTCAATGATAGTCTCCACACTGTCTACGACAATATCCCCGCTCCTCGTAGACTTAAATCCTTTAGCTGCTTATATATACGTTTTTCCCATTCACTTCTAAAGACGCATTAACATGTCTGTTATTATCTCTCCTCTGTGGGCTAAAGACGTGTTAACACGTTATGCATTGCCACTGTCACTGCTACAGGCGTACATTCACGTTTGTGACCTAGAAACAAGGAATAGCTATTTTTAGCTCAGCCTTCAGAAAGTATGTAGCAGCGAAAGGGTTAAGTAAAATTATATATCAAAGACTTTTTCTTCTTTTGTTATTCACACTGTTACCGGGTTGCTGTCCAGAATTGTGTTTTCTGTTTTTATCTTTCTCTTCTCTAATGATTTGGGTGATAGTTATATTTGCTTTTAAAAAGATTTTTCTTGCCATCTAACCATATTTTTCGTGTTCTTCCTCTCGACGTTTTCCCTGAATGTTCAAAGACTAAATAGCGAAAGCTAAGAAATTAAGGTTAACATGGTGCAACAGACAACACCAGCGTTTCGATCAAAAAGTTGTTATCAAACTACGGGTATAGTAAATAAATAAGACACGAAACGATGACACAGCAGGTTTATGTATGTTTTTATTCTCTGCGTAATCGTTTTATATACTTTGTGTATCTTTAATTCCTGGATACATTTGTATTCTTGATCACGCACACGCAATGCTATGTACGTACCCAATGCTATGTACGTACCCAATGCTATGTACGTACCCAATGCTATGTACGTACGTTGAAAATTATTTCCTATGAAATCGTTATCATAGTCCTACCAAGTCCACTTCTACCTGTAATAACATTGTTATCGTAATTGAGGTCAGCAGGTATACCCAACCTGGACAATAAGGATACATACTGTGATATTCAGTACCGTACCTACGTCAATTGACTGTTCTTAAGTTGACGAATATTTTTTGTGATATCGTCCAGAACCGGCTTGTAGTACCGGAAATCAGATTAAACTTTAAGGTCAAGTTTACAAGGTGCAACAACTGACGTCAATGCTCATTCTAAAAATCAAAACATTGAGTTCAGGAAACAACCAACACTTGAAATTATTAATTAAACACTTGGGTTAAAAAATGTTGACATATTTAGAGACAAATAACAGACAGTTGATTGAGTAGACAAATACGATATAATCTAACTCAACCATCCAAACCAGGGTGAGGTCCCCAACTGGTGGTAATGATGTATTGCCAGGAATGCCGAAAGTATCCGGTGATGATGACCAACCTTCATTCCTGTCGGAAAACTGCCAGAATTGGTTGTTGGAACGTGGCACAACATCCCAGCTCGCAAAAGAGAACGTGGAAAGAATTGGAAGGGATAGCAGGAGAGAGGAAGTACTGGAAGAAGTTTGTTGAAGACCTGTGCTCCATTTAGAGTTGAAAGGTGAACAGAATATGTATAAATAGATTGAATAGACAACAAGGCATAATGATAAAGTAAATATGGGACATGGACAGGGCCGTACTTAGAGACTGGTAAAGGATACAGGGAACTAAGGGATCTTAAGCCAAAGGATTGACTTCATTGTACTGAGATTTACCCTGTATGGCTTGGTCTTTCTCGGCACGGCATCTTCTGAGAGTATTGCACAAAGTACGAACTCCGTAGCTCTTACTGTACCTACTGGCGTTGGCGATCATGAAACTTTGCAACTTAATGTTATACTCATTTGCGATCAACTCTGCTGTTGGCACTCTTTCATGCCACGCCAATTATTTCTGATGGGATAGGTTCGGGACATTAAAAAAAGTAAGCAAAGAAACTCTCTGTCATTCCATAAGGTATTTACGCTAATATGGTGTTATACCTGTATTTTCCAAAGGATATGATTAATATCACGTTGAAAGTCTTCACTTCCCAGAGTCTTTTTGTTATCCATTTCAAGTTGGGCAGACCTGTGGGCTAAAATAATGTCACTCCTACTGTAGAAATGAACACGGACCACGAGGCTAAGAAGCTAGTGCGCTAACCACTACGCTATCGCATCTCTCGTACGTTCATGAGGTTATTTTAAAATCCTAGGAAACAGTTTGATTTATTGAGATGAGAGGTTCATTAACAAGAGCTGGCAGACATCTAAGTGAGATTGGACGTTGATGGGATACTCACACAGCCTTGCTTAATCAAATAGCTTGTCCTTAGCAGAACTTTGCCGCTCCAACAGTTCTCCAGAATTTCTCTCTCTCATAGGCTAGATATCCTGCCTCTGCAGCCGTCATGTTCAAACCATCAGTTACATCCTGAATCCATCTTCTCTGTGATCTTCCTCTCCTTCTCTTTACCGGTATGCTTTCTTCCATGATGGTCTTCTCCAGCCCTTCATGTCTTTTTATATGTCCAAAATATCTCAATTTTCTCTTTCTTATTTGTAGCATCAGCCAGTTTTCTTTGATTTTGAGTTCTTTCTGGATAGATCTATTTGTTTCTTCTCTGTCCAAGATATACGAAGGACTCTTCTGTAAAACGTATATTCGAAAGCACATATATGTTTTTCCACTGTCTTATTAAATGTCCATGCTTCACACCCATACGTTGCTACTGGGAATATGCATGCTCTTAGTATTCTGATCTTTGTTGTCTTATCAGTTCCGTTCCATACTGTTTTTAGTTGTTTAATTTTTGTAAAGCCTTGCTTGCAAAGAGAAAACGAAGGAATGAATTTCCTTCCATCATCCATGCATGGCTCTACAGCCAGCATCATCACAGAGAATCCTAGTCTATCCTTGTTTGGATAGCCTGACGAATCTGTATTTAAGACCACTTACGGGGAATTGAAACACGATATTGACTCTCAAAATACGGCAAGCCACAAGATTAAACGTTGGGGCAGTACTAATTCTCGAAAATCCCTCACATGCAAACATATTTTATTTTAAAAGCAATTTACAAAATAGAATTCAATATGTTTGTTAGAAGTCTCTCTAGAATACAACACGTAAAGGCATCAACTAAAGCAGCGTTTCCCAAAGCGGCGGTACCGCCCCAGTGGCGCTGAGTCTTCTAGGGGAAGATGATAGTGGATTCAGAAGAATTTGGGGAGGGGGTGTTCGGACGAATAGGGCTCGGTGGCTCCTTAAAGAAGAAATTTATCATAAATATTTTAAAATAAACTACATTTGTTATTTTACGATTGAATAATCATTTAAAATTTGATTTATGCATTTTAATTCATCTTATGCCCGTCTTACACGATCCATTTTTAAATCAATTTTCTATTTCATGCTTACAATCATTTGAAAATTGACATGTATTACAGAAATATATATCAATTTCTATGTCAAAGAGAAAATAGAGCATGTATAAATGTTGGAGGGACGTTGGTAAAGTGTTATAATGTGGAGTGGGGCGTTATAAAGTTTATGTCGTGCAAAGTGGGCGGTGGGCCGAAAAAGTTTGGGAATCTATGAACTAGAGCTTTCAATTCTGTACGTTTTGATAAAGAAAAGTGTGTTCTGTATATATACATAAGAAACTTATAATAGGTTTCGTTAGAGCAGAACATTGAAATAATTCTTTTTAAAAATGCGTATTAAACTTTAGCTCTATGAGTATATATATTATATTCATTAAATACATTATACAATCTGTTATTATTCTCCTTTGGCTAAATCGTTAAGTTCATAGATCCTGCAAGGTTATAGCTACATTCCCTTTGTGACCTGAACAAGATGCTTTTTATAGATTAGCTGTCCAAAATTGTCAGGAAAGGTTCGTTTCAGTGTTTTCTATAATCATTTTTATTTGAATACTATTTATATTATATACTTGCTTATATTATTTTTCCATCATTTCATTCTTAGGTTAAGGCTCAACATGTCTCCATCTTCTTCTGGCTATCCCAATGTTTTAGGTATTGGGAACATCTCTTCTGATTCGTTTCCATTTTCTATGTCATATTTTTCCTTGAATCTATTGCTTCACACTTCAACTTGCTTTTATTTTTAGTCATTTACTTCTCATAGGTTGTACAACACGTAATTCCAAACTCTCTTTCTTATAAACGAGGATACTTAGGTAATGATAACATATTCTATCTTTCATTTATGTTCATATTTTCGAGACATCTGATTTTCACACATTCAGATTGTTCTTACTTGTCATGTCCAACTTCGCAGGACTTGAGATTTATCTATCCAGCGTTCTTGAGCGCCATGGGCTCTGCGCCCTGATAATCGAATGAATAGACTGAGGAATAGATAAATAATAGTAAATACTCCAAAAACTATGGTTTTTAATAAAAATTTGTGTCTGGCCCCATCAAGAAAAATGACCACGAGCCGCCACTGGATACAACATTGGAAATCGAGCCGCCACTGGATACAACATTAAATTACCGAGCCGCCACTGGATACAACATTGGAAATGCCTGAGCCGCCACTGGATACAACATTGGAATTTGAAGCCGCCACTGGATACAACATTGGAAAATTGAGCCGCCACTGGATACAACATTGAAAAGACCACGCCACTGGATACAACATTGGAAATAGAGCCGCCACTGGATACAACATTGAAATGTGAGCCACCACTGGATACAACATTGGAATTTGAGCCGCCACTGGATACAACATTGAAATCCTGAGCCGCCACTGGATACAACATTGAAATGCTGAGCCGCCACTGGATACAACATTGAAAATTCGAGCCGCCACTGGATACAACATTGGAATACCTGAGCCGCCACTGGATACAACATTGGAAAATGCTGAGCCGCCACTGGATACAACATTGGAAATGACGAGCCGCCACTGGATACAACATTGGAATTCTGAGCCGCCACTGGATACAACATTGGAAATTGACCAGCCACTAGATACAACATTGGAATTTAGCATTCGTAATTTAGTTCTAAAATTATATCACTTGAAGACAGTCTCTATATTCTATTTAGACTTGTAAAAGTGTGCGTATGCCAAGAGTGAGTCAGAATGCTTTCTGGTTCTAACTTCGCATACAAATACATGAATAATCCCCTTTCCCACTCCCTTCTCACTCTAACTGTGCTTGGTACCATTTAACACACTTAATACAAAAGTTCTGGTGAACAGATGGGATTGGTCTGAGTTCGATTAGTGTTTTTAATGTAACACAGTAAATGGTGGGGTATGAGGGAATGTCGTTTATATCGATATTACTTTTACTTGCCAATATTTATTCTAAATATGGTCGTTTATATTGATTACCTGTGTTTATAGGTATTTGTGTGTGATTGTATGAACGATAGGGAGTGACTTGCAGACACAAAGACGAAGAATGAAACCAGAAACTCTCAACAAAAAGAGCGGAATTAATTTTTAGCATATATTGCTTGTTGATTGCTCGTTTTACCATATATGGTATGCACGAGCACAACAAACCTCTGCTAACCCTCGTTACATGCTCGGTATCAAGATCGATTGATATCTTTGATAAGCAGCCATATTTGTGACTAATTGCTCGCTATCGCTGATCGTTGAGCTTAGTACACGTCACGAGAGAGTGACACGGTTTTATTTATCCGCTTTGATCTAAAAGCGAAAACAATCATAGAGGATGTCACAGAGACATCATGATGAACAAAGCAGAAATAGATCAAGACTGGAACAAGGAAAACATGTAGACAGGACGTCAATGAAACTAAAATAACATTTTAAAATGGTAACATCATTTTCAAATCAGGAATATGACAACATCACATCCAGCATCACATCCACAAGATAAAGTGGAGATATGATAACATCACATCCACAAGATAAGGTGGAGATATTATAACATCACATCCACAAGATAAAGTGGAGATATGATAACATCACATCCACAAGATAAAGTGGAGATATGATAACATCACATCCACAAGATAAAGTGGAGATATTATAACATCACATCCACAAGATACGGTGGAGATATGATAACATCACATCCACAAGATACGGTGGAGATATGATAACATCACATCCACAAGATAAAGTGGAGATATTATAACATCACATCCACAAGATAAAGTGGAGATATGATAACATCACATCCACAAGATAAAGTGGAGATATGATAACATCACATCCACAAGATAAAGTGGAGATATTATAACATCACATCCACAAGATAAAGTGGAGATATTATAACATCACATCCACAAGATAAAGTGGAGATATGATAACATCACATCCACAAGATAAAGTGGAGATATGATAACATCACATCCACAAGATAAAGTGGAGATATGATAACATCACATCCACAAGATAAAGTGGAGATATGATAACATCACATCCACAAGATAAAGTGGAGATATTATAACATCACATCCACAAGATAAAGTGGAGATATGATAACATCACATCCACAAGATAAAGTGGAGATATGATAACATCACATCCACAAGATAAAGTGGAGATTTGATAACATCACATCCACAAGATAAGGTGGAGATATGATAACATCACATCCACAAGATACGGTGGAGATATTATAACATCACATCCACAAGATACGGTGGAGATATGATAACATCACATCCACAAGATAAGGTGGAGATATGATAACATCACATCCACAAGATACGGTGGAGATATGATAACATCACATCCACAAGATAAGGTGGAGATATGATAACATCACATCCACAAGATAAAGTGGAGATATTATAACATCACATCCACAAGATAAAGTGGAGATATGATAACATCACATCCACAAGATAAAGTGGAGATATTATAACATCACATCCACAAGATAAAGTGGAGATATTATAACATCACATCCACAAGATACGGTGGAGATATTATAACATCACATCCACAAGATAAAGTGGAGATATTATAACATCACATCCACAAGATAAAGTGGAGATATTATAACATCACATCCACAAGATAAAGTGGAGATATTATAACATCACATCCACAAGATAAGGTGGAGATATGATAACATCACATCCACAAGATAAAGTGGAGATATGATAACATCACATCCACAAGATAAAGTGGAGATATGATAACATCACATCCACAAGATAAAGTGGAGATATGATAACATCACATCCACAAGATACGGTGGAGATATGATAACATCACATCCACAAGATACGGTGGAGATATGATAACATCACATCAACAAGATAAAGTGGAGATATTATAACATCACATCCACAAGATACGGTGGAGATATTATAACATCACATCCACAAGATACGGTGGAAATATTATAACATCACATCCACAAGATAAAGTGGAGATATTATAACATCACATCCACAAGATACGGTGGAGATATGATAACATCACATCAACAAGATAAAGTGGAGATATTATAACATCACATCCACAAGATACGGTGGAGATATGATAACATCACATCCACAAGATAAAGTGGAGATAAGTCAGGACCAGACTTCTCACGAGATGAATAAAGAAAACTAGAAGAAACTGTAATGAACAGATGTAAACAAAGTCAATAAGATGAACAGATGTAAACAAAGTCAATAAGATGAACAGATGTAAACAAAGTCAATAAGATGAGCAGATTTAAACAAAGTCAATAAGATGAGCAGATTTAAACAAAGTCAATAAGATGAACAGATGTAAACAAAGTCAATAAGATGAACAGATGTAAACAAAGTCAATAAGATGAGCAGATGTAAACAAAGTCAATAAGATCAGCAGATGTAAACAAAGTCAATAAGATCAGCAGATGTAAACAAAGTCAATAAGATGAGCAGATTTAAACAAAGTCAATAAGATGAACAGATGTAAACAAAGTCAATAAGATGAGCAGATGTAAACAAAGTCAATAAGATGAACAGATGTAAACAAAGTCAATAAGATGAACAGATGTAAACAAAGTCAATAAGATGAGCAGATGTAAACAAAGTCAATAAGATGAACAGATTTAAACAAAGTCAATAAGATGAACAGATGTAAACAAAGTCAATAAGATGAACAGATTTAAACAAAGTCAATAAGATGAACAGATGTAAACAAAGTCAATAAGATGAACAGATGTAAACAAAGTCAATAAGATGAGCAGATGTAAACAAAGTCAATAAGATGAACAGATTTAAACAAAGTCAATAAGATGAGCAGATTTAAACAAAGTCAATAAGATGAGCAGATGTAAACAAAGTCAATAAGATGAACAGATGTAAACAAAGTCAATAAGATGAGCAGATGTAAACAAAGTCAATAAGATGAGCAGATGTAAACAAAGTCAATAAGATGAACAGATGTAAACAAAGTCAATAAGATGAACAGATGTAAACAAAGTCAATAAGATGAGCAGATGTAAACAAAGTCAATAAGATGAACAGATTTAAACAAAGTCAATAAGATGAGCAGATTTAAACAAAGTCAATAAGATGAGCAGATGTAAACAAAGTCAATAAGATGAACAGATGTAAACAAAGTCAATAAGATGAACAGATGTAAACAAAGTCAATAAGATGAGCAGATGTAAACAAAGTCAATAAGATGAGCAGATTTAAACAAAGTCAATAAGATCAGCAGATGTAAACAAAGTCAATAAGATCAGCAGATGTAAACAAAGTCAATAAGATCAGCAGATGTAAACAAAGTCAATAAGATGAGCAGATGTAAACAAAGTCAATAAGATGAGCAGATGTAAACAAAGTCAATAAGATGAACAGATGTAAACAAAGTCAATAAGATGAGCAGATGTAAACAAAGTCAATAAGATGAACAGATGTAAACAAAGTCAATAAGATTACCAAATAATTAACAAAATAGACAAGGTTGCATAATAATGAACAAAAGTAAATTAGATTGCAACATAATTTTAAAATACGAAACAATATTACAACATAATGAACAGATGTAAACAATATTACAACATAATGAACAAATGTAAACAATATTACAACATAATGAACAGGTGTAAACAATATTACAACATAATGAACAGATGTAAACAATATTACAACATAATGAACAGGTGTAAACAATATTACAACATAATGAACAGATGTAAACAATATTACAACATAATGAACAGATGTAAACAATATTACAACATAATGAACAGGTGTAAACAATATTACAACATAATGAACAGATGTAAACAATATTACAACATAATGAACAGGTGTAAACAATATTACAACATAATGAACAGGTGTAAACAATATTACAACATAATGAACAAATGTAAACAATATTACAACATAATGAACAAATGTAAACAATATTACAACATAATGAACAGGTGTAAACAATATTACAACATAATGAACAGATGTAAACAATATTACAACATAATGAACAGATGTAAACAATATTACAACATAATGAACAAATGTAAACAATATTACAACATAATGAACAAATGTAAACAATAATACAACATAATGAACAGGTGTAAACAATATTACAACATAATGAACAGGTGTAAACAATATTACAACATAATGAACAGGTGTAAACAATATTACAACATAATGAACAGATGTAAACAATATTACAACATAATGAACAGGTTTAAACAATATTACAACATAATGAACAGATGTAAACAATATTACAACATAATGAACAGGTGTAAACAATATTACAACATAATGAACAGATGTAAACAATATTACAACATAATGAACAGGTGTAAACAATATTACAACATAATGAACAGATGTAAACAATATTACAACATAATGAACAGGTGTAAACAATATTACAACATAATGAACAGATGTAAACAATATTACAACATAATGAACAGGTGTAAACAATATTACAACATAATGAACAGATGTAAACAATATTACAACATAATGAACAGATGTAAACAATATTACAACATAATGAACAGATGTAAACAATATTACAACATAATGAACAGATGTAAACAATATTACAACATAATGAACAGGTGTAAACAATATTACAACATAATGAACAGATGTAAACAATATTACAACATAATGAACAGGTGTAAACAATATTACAACATAATGAACAGATGTAAACAATATTACAACATAATGAACAGGTGTAAACAATATTACAACATAATGAACAGATGTAAACAATATTACAACATAATGAACAGGTGTAAACAATATTACAACATAATGAACAGATGTAAACAATATTACAACATAATGAACAGGTGTAAACAATATTACAACATAATGAACAGATGTAAACAATATTACAACATAATGAACAGGTGTAAACAATATTACAACATAATGAACAGATGTAAACAATATTACAACATAATGAACAGATGTAAACAATATTACAACATAATGAACAGATGTAAACAATATTACAACATAATGAACAGATGTAAACAATATTACAACATAATGAACAAATGTAAACAATATTACAACATAATGAACAGGTGTAAACAATATTACAACATAATGAACAGGTGTAAACAATATTACAACATAATGAACAGGTGTAAACAATATTACAACATAATGAACAGGTGTAAACAATATTACAACATAATGAACAAATGTAAACAATATTACAACATAATGAACAGGTGTAAACAATATTACAACATAATGAACAGATGTAAACAATATTACAACATAATGAACAGATGTAAACAATATTACAACAAAGAACACACTATTACAATATAATGAACAAAACAGACAATATATAATAAATAATATCGCAAGAAAAACAACAGAACATATAATGAACATGGTCAACGTAATATTCATATTTTAAATTAACAATAAACAATCTATCACAAATACTGACATTCATAACAGGAAGTATTACAGTAACAAATAATTACAATAGAGAAACTTCAAAAGTAGTGTATGGTAGTTTTACTTTGAACAAAAACAGAAGTAAATGGGGATACGGATTCCAAAAATAGTGGTTATCAAGCAAAATATACAAATAATCAATCGAAACCATTATTCTTTGTTCCTTCATATCTTGTATACTTTCATGATAATGATGAGAAGATCAAAGGAAATTTGTTTATATTGGTGTTATTGTTGTTGTTGTTGTACTTTATTCAAAGTACTTCATTTTATGGTTAGAAATTTTGTTTTATTTATAGAGGAATTTTTACAAATTTTAGTGTATTGTCTGTTGTCTATTCCCAGGTGGAAGATGTAGTTGGCTGTCCATCTTGCTGTTAAGCGTAGGAATGGGAGCTTTAATTTGCGTTCTAGGGCCAGATGAGTCGCCCTTGTTGTGTTATATCCGTGTTTATGTAGTGTGGATTTGATATTGTCTATCCATCTTTTTCTTAGTCTTCCCTTAGCTCTAGTACCCGATCTCTTTTATTGTATGCTGTTATTGGTGGTTGATTGTATTTCATTCTCATTAAATTCTGATTAAGACACCACTGCATTTGTTGTCTTTTGATGTATTCGGTGCATGAAGTTATGCCCACTCTGCTTCTGATGTCCTCATTTCGTAGTCTGTCTTTCCGGGTGACTCCCACTGCCTTTCTCAAGCATTTCATTTCACACGTGGTGAGCTTTCTGTAGTGTGTTGCTGTAAGAGACCAAGTTTGGCACTGGTAACAAAGTGTTGGTAGGAAAATACTTTTTATCATCTGTCTTTTCACTTTCATCTTGATCTTTGGGTGTTGTAGTAATGGTGCTAGCTGGTAGGTCACTGCATTGCTTTTTTGACACCTTGTCTCTATTTCTCTATCCAGTTTTCCGTCCTGTGTGACAAATTTTAGTATTTTTAATTTTTTTTCATTTTTAAATATTGTCGATCAGTCGTAATATTGATTGATTAATATTACCATAATAATTGCACTTCGGCAAGTAATCACATGTGCTTCGATCTCTTTCTTACACAGGAATACCTCAGCGGCTGTGCACGTAATTCTTTGCACCGGCGAAGGTTCGCCGATGTAATTTAGAAGATAGTGAAAATATATTTTAGGAATTTTTTTAATCGTTGTAATAAATTTTGTATGGGCAGCTGTTTTCCAGCCTGCTCTTATTGATTATGAACTGTCAATGGTTCTTTTACGTTATTGGTTATTGGTTACTAAACTGACGTCATTGCACTCCGGGCAAACCCATAGGTGCTCAGTCTCCCCAACAGATATCGAAGAGTATGTATACTGATGGTTCCTGTGGCGCGCTGATTAAACACACCTCTCACTCTGCCTCTCAGGCATCCAGTTCGACTTGAACAAAGGGTAATTCCAAACTGCTTAAATCGCTTGATCGATTCAACATCGATTTTAGTGTCCTCATCCAACAGAGAGTCTCGAAGAGACCGAAGAATATCCCCTTATCCATCTTCAACTCCCCAACAATCGATGCTGTTGATGCAAGCCTGTCCGCTCTCTCATTACCGTAAACACCCGCATGCCCAGGACAGTATATCCACGTAAGCCGCTGGAGGTTAGAAACTTCTATAGACGACATCCACTCATACCGAAACCTGCCCGTCTGGATCTTGTGAAGCATCGACTGAGAGTCAGATACAACAACTGCCCCAGTAAATGAAGTCCCAGAAATCCAATGGAGGGCAGCAGTAACGGCCTCAACCTCCATCCTCATACTAGAAGTAGTTGTCCTGTATGCCCCACTTCGCTCTGCAACAACCCTACCATGCGCATTAGCCAAGAAACCCCAGCCGGATTTCTCACCAAATTGAACCGACCCATCGGTATATACAACAACATCATCATCCCTTGCATTATCTTCTATCAGCTGCTTAACTGCGAGATCAGCCTTCATGTTGCCCCAATCTCTACATTCTCTTCCAAGAGTAATGATAACGTTGAGATAGTTCATCATGCTTCCATCTGTTGGGATCCATTCTTCCCCTTTTGGTAGAGTCGCAACCGTAGTCACCTGGCCAATCGTTCTCTCAGCCTGGGCCATCCACGACATGCCACGCTTGATTCTCGTGCCCTTAACATCATTAGTGTTCCTGTGAAGTGGATGTCTCTTATCCGAAGTAACCCGCATATATGCCTTGGTTTGGGCGATTGCATGACGGGAGCGTAGTGACAGAAGGCCAAGCATATATCTCATCTTCACAATGGGGGTATCTCTAGTGCAGCCCAGAACTATACGCATACCTTCATTCTGAACCCGTTCAAGTCGTTCACATTGTGATCTTGATATCGTAAGAATTCCGAGTCCGTAATCTACCACTGACATTACCAGTCGATCGAACAAAAGGGCAAGTAGTCTCTGCTCAAGGTGTGCGGCCACCATAACTTTGAGAGCCGCAAGACCACGCTTGCACCGTTGTATCGTCTGTTCAATATGGTGTTTGAAAGATAGACTACGATCAAAGGTTATTCCAAGATAGCGAAGCCTGTCTCTGCGCTCGATGGTATGTTCATCAAAGATTACACAGGGTAGGTCAGCCTTGACGATGTGATTATTCAACGAGCACCACAACATACACTTTTACGTAATTTTGATTAGTGATAACAGTTTGTGAAGCATACATTAAACATAGTTTAGATTACAAATCTCGTTTATATTATTATTGTTGTCCTTATCATTTCAATTTTCATTTGTTAATGAAATACAAATAGTAAATAGAGGTGATGTTTTTTCTTCTTTATGTGCACGATTAGTTCTTGGATGGTTATTGGTTATTGGTTACTAAACTGACGTCATTGCACTCCGGGCAGACCCATAGATGCTCGTTCTCCCCAACAGATATCGAAGAGTATGCATACTGATGGTTCCCGTGACTCGCTAATTAACACATACCTCTCACTCTGCCTCTCAGGCATCCAGTTCGACTTGTATAACGGGTAACTCCAAACTACCTAAATCGTTTGATCGATTCAGCATCGATTTTATCGATTTTCTCGGATGGTACTTATCTTTATCGATAATCCTGACTCATTATCATATAGCTTGTCCTGAGCAGAACTTTGCTAACCTTTTATGCTTCGGAATTTCTCTCTCACATTGGCCAGATGTCCCGCCTCTGCAGCCGTCATACTTAAACCATCAGCTACATCCTGAATCCATCTTCTCTGTGGTCTTCCACTTCTCCCCAATGCTTGGATGCCTCCTTCCATAAAGGTCGTCTCCAACCGCTCGTGTCTTTTTAAATGTACAGAATACCTAAATTTTCTCCTTTTTTTTTTTTTTTGGTAACATCAACCAGTATTCTTCGATTTTAAGTTCTATCTGGATAGATCTATTTGTTATCTTCTCTGTCCGTGATAAACGGAGGACTGTTCTGTAACACTTATATTCAAGAGGACATATATGTCGGTTTCCTACATTGTTAAATGTCCATGCTTTACACACTAGATAGGGCAAAAATATGTTAAACTAAATACCGTCACTATCATTAACGTTACATCTTGCATTTCGTTTTATACAGGGTGTTCAAGATAATTGCAGCCCCATTGACAATTCGAAAGTTGCCAGGTACAAATTGAGTTGTGTTTATGTACTATTTAAACCGGTTCTGACTAGCTCGTCCTACGTCACATTTGTTCATCGCCCCTTCCGCACTACAATTACACAACGTCACACAACCTTGACCTATACTACGTCATAACTGAACCTTCTCATTTCCATACATATATGCCAGATTAGCTCCATTCATGGGCTGCTTTTAAGTTGAACACCCTGTATTATTAAATCAGTTCAAGGGATTTTCATCTAAGGATATCTATATCATTGGTAATGAAACAAATACTCCATTTGTTTGTGTATTTCCTCTTTGCGTTCGTTCTTACAAACCAAGTTAACAACTCTGTGAGATGTGTGTATTCTGCACAGAGAACGTGAGTATATTGTGAACCCGTTAGAGAACAGTAGTATTGTAGTTGCTGGTGGACTCGCTTTCAGACCAAAGCACGAACTCCGTAGCTTCAGTCACAGTCCTTGGAATCTGATGAAAATATGCGCATGTGACTCGGTATCCACAATCTTTACAACGATAGTCAAACGTCTTAACCAAACCGCCATAGAGACTCAGGTCAACTTGAAGTAGGCTAAAACAAGCAAACAAGTGTGGGAAGACAAAGAGACAAGATGCGGAAATTTCTGTGGCAAGACATAGAGACACAATGCAGATATTTCTGTGGGAAGACAGCGAGACAAAATGATGATATCTCTAACTGTGGGAAGACATAGAGACACGATGCAGATATTTCTGTGGGAAGACAACGAGACAAAATGATGATATATCTAACTGTGGGAAGACATAGAGACACGATGCGGATATTTCTGTGGGAAGACAAAGTGACAAGATGAGGATATTTCTGTGGGAAGACAAAGTGACAAGATGAGGATATTTCTGTGGGAAGACAAAGTGACAAGATGAGGATATTTCTGTGGGAAGACAAAGTGACAAGATGAGGATATTTCTGTGGGAAGACAAAGTGACAAGATGAGAATATTTCTGTGGGAAGACATAGAGACACAATGCGGATATTTATGTGGGAAGACATACAGACACGATGCGGATATTTCTGTTGGAAGACAAAGATACAAGATGAGGATATTTCTATGGGAAGACAAAGAGACAAGATTCGTACATCTCTTAAGTATGGAAAACAATAATCAAGATATTAACAAATAATTGATAAACTAATATTTCTTCTATTGCTATATGTAGTCATACATACACTGTCGTGTTGGGTCGCTGAACGCTGCTGGATGTGCTGAGGCGGAGATCGGAGCACCTATGGACAGGTCCGGAGTGCTATGATGATAGTCCTCATATAACTGATAACTGACAGAAATATCTTCTGTTGCTATATGTAGTCCTACAGATCTTCTGTTGCTATATGTAGTCCTACAGATCTTCTGTTGCTATATGTAGTCCTACAGAAATATATGTTGCTATATGTAGTCCTACAGAAATATATGTTGCTATATGTAGTCCTACAGAAATATCTGTTGCTATATGTAGTCCTACAGAAATATATGTTGCTATATGTAGTCCTACAGATCTTCTATTGCTATATGTAGTCCTACAGATCTTCTGTTGCTATATGTAGTCCTACATATCTTCTGTTGCTATATGTAGTTCTACAGATCTTCTGTTGCTATATGTAGTCCTACAGAAATATATGTTGCTATATGTAGTCATACAGAAATATATGTTGCTATATGTAGTCATACATAAATATATGTTGCTATATGTTGTCATACAGAAATATATGTTGCTATATGTAGTCATACAGATCTTCTGTTGCTATATGTTGTCATACAGAAATATATGTTGCTATATGTAGTCCTACATATCTTCTGTTGCTATATGTTGTCATACAGAAGTATATGTTGCTATATGTAGTCCTACAGATCTTCTGTTGCTATATGTTGTCATACAGAAATATATGTTGCTATATGTAGTCATACAGAAATATCTTCTGTTGCTATATGTTGTCCTACAGAAATATCTTCTGTTGCTATGTAAAAGTAAAGGAACCCTTTCGTACCTAGAGGCATATAGGTCAATACAGTGTTAGGCCAGTATTTTCATTGACCGTCGGCACACGATGGGTGATGTGGTCAGCATCACACCGGTCGCCTTTACTTTCCCAGTTGAGGCTGGGTCGATCTGAGAGCCGACGCGGTCGGGAAAAATTCCACGCCCACTGCGTGAGTTGAACCAGTCCACCAGCCTTGTGAGGCGAGTTCACTAACAACTACCCTACCCCGGCTCCAGTTGCTATATGTAGTCATACAGAAATATCTGATTCTATTATAACATTAAGGTGAGAATATAAATTGGAGTTCATTAACCTGATGTTGTTTTCAATCTAAATATCGATTACTATCGATTTTACAGTAAATGTTGTCAAATCATGACACATATTATTGGATACAATTATCACGCCTTGTTATCAGTTGTTAGAATAGTGTTTACATTGCTTTGGGATTAGTTGAAGGATCGTTAGAATAGTGTTTGCAATGCTGGGGGATTAGTTGAAGGATTGTTAGAATCGTGTTGACATCGCTGGGGATTAGATGAAGGATTGTTAGAATCATAGAGACCTTAGTATACGCACAAAAGTTAAATTATTTAGGTTATGTGTGATTCCTGTACTGACCTACGGTTGTGAAAGTTTGAAATCAACAAAGAAAATTGATAAGAAACTGGACAGCTTTGAGAATAAATGTCTACGAAAATTATTAAAAGTAAAATGGAGTGATTTCGTTTCTAACAACACAGTGAGAGATAGAACACACCAACAACCCGTATCAAATATTATAAGGAAACGAAGATGGAAATATTTAGGTCATGTTCTTAGATCAGACGAAAAGAGAATAAATCGACAAGTCCTTATGTGGTCACCAGTTGGGAAAAGAAAACGTGGAAGACCAAAGACCACTCTTCGAAGAACCATCCAACAAGAAAGTAAACTATTGGGATGTAAAACCATACACGATCTCCAACTGCTAGCAACGAACCGCATCACATGGAGATCTAAAACTCTGCCATATGTGCCGCCTTTGGCACGAAAGGAATAAACTAACTAACTAACTATTGTTAGAATAGTGTTTACTGGGGTGGGGAGGAGGGAATTAGTTGAAGGATTGTTCGAATAGTGTTTATATTGCTGGGGATTAGTTGAAGAATTGTTCGAATAGTGTTTATATTGCTGGGGGATTAGTTGAAGAATTGTTCGAATAGTGTTTATATTGCTGGGGGATTAGTTGAAGAATTGTTCGAATAGTGTTTATATTGCTGGGGGATTAGTTGAAGAATTGTTCGAATAGTGTTTATATTGCTGGGGGATTAGTTGAAGAATTGTTCGAATAGTGTTTATATTGCTGGGGGATTAGTTGAAGAATTGTTCGAATAGTGTTTATATTGCTGGGGGATTAGTTGAAGAATTGTTCGAATAGTGTTTATATTGCTGAGGATTAGTTGAAGAATTGTTCGAATAGTGTTTATATTGCTGGGGGATTAGTTGAAGAATTGTTCGAATAGTGTTTATATTGCTGGGGGATTAGTTGAAGAATTGTTCGAATAGTGTTTATATTGCTGGGGGATTAGTTGAAGGATTGTTAGAAAAGTGTTTACATTGCTTGGGGATTGAGCGAAAGATTGTTACAACAAAAATGCGTAATTTATAAACAAAATTTGCAAACAAAATTGAATCTAATAATGACAAAAAATAATTCTAAGTCGCATGTTGGAGAAAATGAAAAATTGAAATGTTTTGAACTGTCAAAGTTGAATTAATCAACTGTCAGAATAATCAAAATAAATGAAATAAAAGACAGAAAGTGGAGTGTTGTAATTGTGGTAATGCGGATACGAAGTTCTAATTTCCTGCTTCGTGGGAGAAGTATGATTTTGCATGTCAGTATTGTGTCTATTTGTTTGTTTGTCGGTCAGTGAAAGGAAATAGGTTATATTTCAAGTTGAGATCACCAATTTGAACAGGTTGTACAGTTAATACAACACACTAGAGACAAATAATGGCAAATGATATGACGTACAGCGAAAACGCATGTTTGAGTTTTATTTTCAATTAAAGTACGATACTGGTTAGTGTCCTTGATTCTAGAACTTGGTTCAATGCTCGGTTGAAGTGGGAGGAAGAGGACTGCAAATGGTTTTGTGTCATTAAGCTGATATACGTTCTAATTTAAATGTGAGAGGTCATGTGACCTGCGTACTGTTGACGATTGTAATGTGAGAGGTAATGTGACCTGCGTACTGTTGACGATTGTAATGTGAGAGGTAATGTGACCTGCGTACTGTTGACGATTGTAATGTGAGAGGTAATGTGAGCTGCGTACTGTTGACGATTGTAATGTGAGAGGTAATGTGAGCTGCGTACTGTTGACGATTGTAATGTGAGAGGTAATGTGAGCTGCGTACTGTTGACGATTGTAATGTGAGAGGTAATGTGAGCTGCGTACTGTTGACGATTGTAATGTGAGAGGTAATGTGAGCTGCGTACTGTTGACGATTGTAATGTGAGAGTATGTGGCCCACGCTCTGCTGACCATTGTAATGTGAGAGGTAATGGGACCTGCGTACTTCTAACCATTGTGATGTGAGAGGTAATGGGACCTGCGTACTGCTAACCATTGTAATGTGAGAGGTCATGTGGTTCGCGCGCTGTCGATTATTTCACGAATATTGTTTCATTGGTCAAAAACCTATACGTGGCTATAACACCGTATTCTCCAATACATTCGTTTTATATAAATTGTTACTCTACTGTCTTTTATTCTTTTATTTTGGATAGTGTCTATAAATATCAGAAGTAACAATGATAGCACAGGTAGATAGTGCACATGCGTCATAAACGAGAGGTCTCAGTTCAATTTCAGTTGCAGGGGATGTTTATTTTTATGACAGCAAAGGCTCTAGTGCCGATCAAGATTCAGTTGGACACAAAAATATCTTTGGACAATAAAGGTGGTGGCCCTATATTGACCCCATGACCTATCATGTAACATTGATGACATATAAGTACAACCCTAACACTGTATTGTAACAGTGTAACAGATGATGTTAACACAGAGGATGCTCGCGTGCCCAGCGTGTTCGTAGCGCGTTGGACTACGGGTGACTAGTCCTCTGTAACTGCGGGTTCAACTCCGCGGACTGGCAGAAAAAGCTACAGGTTCCCCTGATTTACGGTGTTTGTGGCACCGAGCAGAAGGGTTACGATGTCCATGACAACGAACCGAAGAGCTTTCAACTCAAGTGCTTCTGGATCGAAACAAAAAATTAAAAAAACACAGAGGATATTTCTATATGTCCTGTGCAGAGTCGAAATATAGATCAGATTTGAAAACGAGAACAAGTGCAAATGAAAGATGGAATGACAACATGATATAAGTCCTATAACAACATGGACTGACAACCACCAACGCTACACCTGACTGATGTACGAAGATTGCTTATCCATAAGGACGGCAACTTTGGAGAGGAACAGTTTTACAAAGTAAGAAAATAAGAAAATGAATGTTCAAATATTTTTTTTTATCCGAAGGATTGACTTCATTGCACCGGGTTTTTATCCCTCATAGCTCGGTCCTCTCCCTTAAATGACACGCCACCTGCAGAAAGTATTACACAAGGCACAAACTCAGTAGCTCGGGAAGCAATCTTAAGTGTCTCTGGAAAAATCACACTCGCCACAAAAAAGCTAGGTCAGATTCGAACCGCGACCTTCGGAACAATGCAAAGGTGTAGCCACTTAGTCACAGAGGCCCCCATGTATTTATTAATACTGATTTAGCATTGAAAAAGACAGGAATAGATCTACGCCCCTGGAAATGTGGAGATTTAAAACTATAGTATGCTCAAAGGAAAACAAAAGTGCAATTCTTCAAGAACTTCATGAACAATAACAAAATAATGAGCCACTAGGGACTGAGCACAGATTGTGTGATTTGGACGAAAAGTAAATATAGATTATGATTTCATTAAGATTGCATTTGAAATAGAAATGAAAGATTGCTCGCCTGTTTGTCAATTTGTGATGTGAACAACAAGCACAGAAATAGAAATTGTAATTGACTGAAATACTAAATCTACTGTGCATAATGATTCATAAATGAGTTGGTGGTAAACATGAAGATCATTTATGTGATATGGGTAAGTATCAGACACTGGACTAAGAATTAGGTGGACATGTTAGACAGTGTCGTCTCCGTGGTAGAGAAAGAAAGAAAATATACTATAGTGCGTTTCAAAATGATTTTCCGCGGGGAAAATTTAATATCTCTGCAACCGCTTGACCGTAATTGTTGTAACTTTGCATATGATCTAATGATCGTAATGTCCCGAGGTTGATATTTTTTTACTCAATAACAAACGTATGGTTTAAAATTTTCTTTATGTTAAGTATATAAAAGTTACCATCTCCTTAGCCATTTATAAATGGTACGGTGAGCTAGTGGACTTTTGAATGGCTGCTGCAGCGGAGGACGGAGCACACGTGGGAATACCCAATGTGCCATGCCATCGATTGAATAATATAACATAACATGGAGATCATAACTGATTTTATTATTTAGTGAATATTATTTGTATGTGAGATCACGTACCTAGTCCTATCGGAGACGGACGATAAAACGTAGCTCTCATATTCAAAGTTGAGCACATAAAAGAACCCTTGACAGTTTAAAATCGATAATAGCAGAATGGAAAGTCAATCCACTAGCAAAATTCATTTGGAAAAAAAAAATTTTAAATATCTTCAGAATCTTCTAAAAAATCGGAGCCCTCGCCAGTGCTACGGAGTTCGTGCACTGCCGCTAAGATTTTCCTGAGTAAAACAGAGATCGTAGAATACATTGTTACTCCACCGAAGTACAATGATGATGGTCAATCAATCATTCATTCATTTAATCAACGAGTATTATTTGGAGATAAAGAAAAAGAAATTGAGTTGGAATAGAGTGAACTTGTGTTGTATATATCTTATATTCTCTTGTATATAACGATGAATAATAATGAACATCAGCAACAATTCGAGAAAGGATATCTGAATCTTATTATTTACTGTTATAGTGACTCTTTTGTTTGTTATTGTTTGTGTTTGTTCTTAGTCTACTACTTCTTCTTTGCGTTCGTTCTTTACAACCAATTTTAATCACTCTTTGTGATATGTTTGATCTTTGCCAAGAACTTGTATACGTTACACATTGGTTTGGTAGGCTCCTAAACGTATAGACTTCTACACGTTTAGGACATGTGCATCCGATTTCAGCCAAACCTCATTAGTCGCCTCTTACGACATGCGTGTAGGTAGCAATAGTTATATTCTTTACACCCCAAACTTGTGCCCCGGTAACCACTCGGGTGAGATACAACTAACATTGACATATTTAACTGTTGAGAAGAGGGAAATGAAAGTCAACCAAAAATGGAGAAATCAGTTATCAGTTATATGAGGACTATCATCATAGCACTCGGACATGTCCATAGGTGCTCCGGCGAGATGACAGACTGATTTAAAAAATATGCTATATTAGTGAAAATAAGGATGATAGATAAGTGAAAAAAAGAAAGACCACTGACATAACAGAACTATGTAAGTCTTATATTTGAGAGGATGGCATCCTGATTTAGAGGGAAACATTCAATTCCGATGTATAAATCTGTGACAGGCTGTAGAGATAGCAACGAGATGACAGTCCGATGTATAAAACTATGACAGGCTGTAGAGAGAGGGAGAAACGATGACAGTCCGAAAAAGAAAATGATGTCATTCTGCATAGAGAGAGAGAAAAAAACATAACATTTCGACAAAGAGACGTCGATGTGTTAACTCGAGCAAAAAAAAAAAGGACAGGAAATGTTTGGTTTCATTGACCGTTAGATAAACGAGTTCTAATGGACACCCTCTTCATTGCAAATGTTATCATACAAGTCAGATCAGAAAGTCAATAGACAGATGGGGACGTAATGGTAAACATAGCTTGTTGACGGATTCTGCTGAATGAACTTATGTATATTTTCAGAAAGATGTGGTAGAGAAACATAGAAGCACTGGCGGCTCGCCGTTAAGGACCAATGGGGCCTGGCACCACCAAAAATAATGAGTAACGTGTGCTTATTACTTTAGAAATTATTTGTTCATAATTATTACTTTTAACGTGATACTAATTAGCTTTGACAGCTGAAAATATAACGATAAAATATCATTTGCAGTCTGAAATTCAGCTTATTTTCTCCTCAATTAGTATATTTTACACATTTCCTGAGCACTATTTTCTTATATTGATGAAATGCTTTCTCTGAGTCTTGACCTCAATCAACACCTCCACATTAGTGCTAAAATATAACCCAACACCATAATTTTTCCGAAATGTTTGTTTGGCCCCACTAACAAAAATTACCACGAGCCGTCACTGGATAGAAGGATAGAGAAAGAAATAGAGAAAGTAAAAGACATAGATAGAAGGATAGAGAGAAAAGGATACAGAAAGTTGAAGATAAAGATTTAAGGATAGAGAGAAAGTGATAAAGCAAGTAGAATACAACGATAGAAGGATAGAGAGAACAGAATAGCAAAAGTCGAATACAAGGATAAAAGGATAGAGAGAAAGTGTTAGAGAAAGTAGGGGACAAAGATAGAAGGATAGAGAGAGAAAAGGAAATAGGAAAAAAATGAAAGTAGGAGACAAAGATAGAAGGATAGAGAGAAAAGGAATAGACTTAACTAACAACAACTAAATCGTCTTTAAATAACAAGTCAATCTCTCTAGCTATCCCCAAGCACACAACTAAATCTTGCTATAGTCTGTCCATTAATTCGTGAGCACGTTTGAAATTGATTTTCTCAAAAACTACCTGTTGGATCTCAGTGATTTTTGCAAGCAGCCTTAGAATATCCATGACGCTAGAGAATATTTTTTTTCCAAGAAAATTTGATGTAGTTTGAAATATTCCTTCTTCTGGTTATATTAAAATCAACCTCACCGGATTGTACACAATAGTAACAGATCTACGGTACACAGACGCGTTGTTCTAAAAATGCATTATGGTAACATTGAAATATCGTGAGTAAACAACAATTTCACGGGAATTCCCTTGCACCGAACCCAGTCGACTTTGAAAGCGGAAAGCATATGACGTTATAATTGGGATACCGTTGTATAGTTATAGGTGTATCTCGCTATTTGTATGAAGCTATTGTATCATATTTGTTGGCTTATCAAAACTGACATTGATATCACATTCATAATGAGTCTGAAGTGCACATTTATAACAATGCAGAAGGTTACAGTTTTACTATACCAACACTTCCGTAGGGAATCTAAGAGAGGTCATCTATATTGCGATATTCATAACCCTGAGAAACGAACGCAACTGGCGTTGGTCTGAATAGAGAATCCTTTCCCGATGGATTAAACAGGACACAAAGTGCACTAATGTCAAGCAAGGAAGGAAAAGAACAATTGACGACTTTGACATAGATGTCATAAGACGGGAGCTCTTGAAAATGGTTGCGACAAATCAACTTGTTACTCTCAGGAAACTGAAATTAAAACTGCAATCAGATTGCAGCATAGACATTTCTAAAAGTACTCTATGGAAAATTGTAAGAGCTGCCGGCTTCACCTTCAGAAAAACTATAGGCGGCAGGAATATTATTTGTGAAAAGCCACATTTAATTGCTGCCCGAAGTAAATACCTGAGGCAGATCCGTGAGCGGCGGAGGCAAGGCTATGATATTGTATATTTGGACGAATCCTGGGTCAATGCTCACTACACCAATGCTAAAGAATGGCAATCAGTAGACGGTGAACAGAAAAGAAAAATACCAAGCAGCAAAGGCTAGCGTATTATACTAACACATGCAGGAAGCAGTGAAGAAGGTCTTGTCCATGACGCTGGACTTATTTTCCAATCAAAAGTACCGACGGTAGGGACTACCACACAGAAATGAATGGACATATTTTCAGGCACTGGATGGAGAAAGATCTACTTCCAATTCTAAACAGACCATCATGCTTGGTAATGGATAATGCATCCTATCACAACGCAGTATCAGCGGAAGACAAAGTACCAACTGCATCAAATACAAAAGATCAAATTAGAACTTGGCTTGCTAAGGAAAATGTCAGCTTCGATGATACATATTTGAAACCCGAGTTGTTGCACCTGGTGAGGATGACAAATAAGACAAAGGTGTTTCATATTGACAAAATCATTGCGGAATACGGCCACACGTCTTTGCTACTACCTCCATATCATGCTCACCTCAATCCGATAGAGCTTGTCTGGGCTAAAGTAAAAGGGCAAGTTGCCGAACAGAACAGGACGTTTAAAATGTGTGATGTTGAAGTTCTGACACGTGAGTCCCTCTCAATGATAGACATGCAGTTCTGGAAGAAGTGTGTTGAACATGTGCTCCGAGAGGAAGACGAGTACTGGCACCGAAATGGATTACAATTTGTCCAGCCAGTAACAATTATCAACCTCATGGAAAACGTCAGATTCGGAATGATACAAATCATATTTTGATTACAGACTGAGAAATAGCAACGTATACATTTCCATATCCAAATGCGTCTACCATCATACAATTTGTGGTGAAGTTAAGACACCCTGGGGTCTAATGGTGACCGAAGGGAGGACTAACTGTTGCATATTTTATCCAAGTTCACGATTGCACATAAAGGGCAACACACTTAATTACTTGACCTATCAAGTTAATATGGAGATACACCTATGAATAGAATTGAC
Source organism: Arion vulgaris (assembly GCA_020796225.1). Lineage (NCBI taxonomy): Eukaryota > Metazoa > Mollusca > Gastropoda > Stylommatophora > Arionidae > Arion > Arion vulgaris. The sequence continues at coordinate 34,890,611 of CM036769.1, read as the reverse complement.
ATGGACAAATTCTAGGATTACTGTAAATCTAAAATTGAGCCCCCGTATTTGCAATTGTCATAAAAGATCAAAGGAATTCGCCGATGTGCAAAATCCGTAGCATCTATGGAAATGGTTAGCTTTATTTTAGCGTCATGGATATTCTAAGGCTGCATGCAAAAATCACTGATATCCAACAGGCAGTTTTCGAGAAAATCAATTTCAAACGTGCTCACGAATTAATGGACAGACTATAACTCAACACAACAAAATCTTGCTAATTAACGCAACTAAATCTTGCTAATTCAACACAACAAAATCTTGCTAACTAACAACAACAAATCTTGCTAACTCAACACAACTAAAATCTTGCTAACTAACAGCAACAAATCTTGCAACTCAACACAACAAAATATTGCTAACTAACAGCAACTAAATCTTGCCAACTCAACACAACAAAATCTTGCTAACTAACAACAACTAAATCTTGCTAACTCAACACAACAAAATCTTGCTAACAACAACAAAATCTTGCTAACTCAATACAACAAAATCTTGCTAACAACAACAAAATCTTGCTAACTCAACACAACAAAATCTTGCTAACTAACAACAACTAAATCTTGCTAACTAACAACAACAAAATCTTGCTAACTCAACACAAGAAAATCTTGCTAACTCAACACAACAAAATCTTGCTAACAACAACAAAATCTTGCTAACTCAACACAACTAAATCTTGCTAACTCAACACAACAAAATCTTGCTAACTCAACACAACAAAATCTTGCTAACTAACAGCAACTAAAATTTGCTATATAACAACAAATGAGCCTGCGATAAACACACACATATAACATATACCTAAATAACAGCAGATACTACAATATATTTTAAAACTATATAAACAAAACTCCTGTTACGTACATGTCACGTGTAATGTTCAGGTCACAAATGACGTTTAGAACAGATTTAATACAAAGCAAACACGTGTTCAAAACTCACGTGCCCATCTAAACAAACAACAGATATTTTGTTGAACGAAGCATGACGCAACAACATTAGGCAACACCCACAAAGGACATCAATAAAGTAACACAATAAAGTAACACAATAAAGTAACACAATAAAATAACACAATTAATCCAGTTGTTATCATTTCCTAATTCGCTTTTAATTTTTCTTCAAAAACTAACTCGTTTTGTAATGACTATTTATAGCAGCCAATCAACGTATCAAGATATCTGTCACGTTGGAATATCATTTTGAATATGTTTTGATGTACTCGTATGTGAATTGATTTGACCGTGTGGTATCGTATCTTGTCTCTCTAACGAAGTACATATATAGTAATTTGAGATCGATACATTGCACAATTTGTGGACGAATATAATTAATCTGTAAACAGACTGATAATCTGAGCTATAAATAGAAAATTAATGAGCGAACGAGATTGAAAATAAAAAGAAGCAATCCGGAATATATGACCAAACACGTTTATGTATTATTCAGTTTGCAATATTTAACTCACATATTACGACGAGCCACCTGGCAAATCATTCGGGGAATGCCGATTTTCGGATAAGACACCTCACGAGCCACTACTACACACAAGATCGGGTTGATAATATTTGAGAAATAATAATAATAATTTCTCTCGAACCGTTATACGTTACATAAGGCCTGCAGTTATTTCTCCATACCGTTATATCCTGGGCAACTTGATCAATCTCATCCATGAAACTGAGAACGATATTTCTTGTCTCTCTCAGCAAAGTTCGTTTCGGGGTCTCCTTAGGTCGACTCTCTTTCTTGAACCCTTTGCATCCCACTTCAATGCCTGCTTTGATATTCGTTGATCATTTCTCATCAAGGTGTGTCCAACATATCTCCATCTTCTCTTTCTTATAACAGTTGTCACTAGTGATTGACCAGACATGTCTCTGATTTCATCACTTCTTCTGAATTCGTTCCATTTTATATTCATTATTTTTGCAGACATCTATTTGAGAAATACTCTCTGTATAATATAGCAGATGGGTTTATAAAACAGAAGTTTCAACACTGCACAGGCAGAAAATTGAAGTAGCTCTGCTGTGTTTAACATAAGAAGCATATGGTAGATATTGTTAGTGCATTGTTCATTCAAATGTGTATTGAAAATGGGGCGTAAAAACATGTTTTGCTCGTAAACTGAGAGTTAATTGATGCATACTGGACAACATGCAAACGCATTGGTAGATCACATTGAGATTTGAAATTCCAGGGATTTAGTCCTACTTATGAATCGTCAACCTAAGTTTAGTCTTTTGTATTTTAACAAAATGACGTAATTAAACATGATGGCGTGCCCCCACTCTCAGAGTAGAGTCCAGGACTGCATACAGGCACACACAAGCATATAAATAACACTAGATTTAGAAATAGTATATTTATATCTCCAATGTAACACACAAACCCGCACCAGACACAAATAAAAGCTGAACGTAAAACTATGCAGGAACCAGGATGTGTTCAGAATGACGTTGACACAAAAAGTTAAAGATATTCCAGAAACATCATATTGTTCATTCATGCAAATCTGAACACTGCCTTCAAACAAATACAGTCATGGTAAATCGATCGTTACCAAAACTGCGCATAAAATCGGTCACATATCCATGCAATGTAATCATGGCTTTCCATTGTAGCACATTCGTACAATCATATTGGTGACGTCTGTGGCTTAGAGGATAGTGACTCGGTCTATTAACCCCGATGTTCTGAGTTCGAATCACGCTGCGGACAGTTTGGTTGCAAATTGTTTCTCGTTGATTTTTACAAAAGGACGATGGCACCACCTGTTCAGAAAGCAATGGCAAACTACTAAACGTAATAATGCCTAGAAAAATCACAAACAGCATTAAAAAGCTGGGGTTGATTCGTAAAGTCCTGTAAAGGATATGCAATTAAATAACAATCATATTTGTGAGTTTAGGTAACAGAACCTGGGGATTGGATGGAGTGGGAAGGTCAGCCTGACATATGGTTGTTGTGAAATACATGTTGAAATATCCTGATATTAAAATGATAAATAAACCATGGATAGAATTGAAAGGGATGACAGAATAGAGGAAAAGCTGGAAGAAGTTTGTTGAAGACCTATGCTCCGTTGGGAGTTGAAAAAATGAAGAAGAAGAAGAAATACAAGTTTAAATATTGCTGTATCGAAGTTTATTGATAATCGTATTCAGTGGCGGCTCGTTATTACGGGTCTGTGGGGCAGGGCTCCACCAAAAGTAATATGTAACGTGTATTTATTATTTTATAAATTAAAATATAACCTAACCCAAAACTATTTTTCCGAAAATGTTTCTCTGGCCCCACCAACAAAAATTATCAAGAGCCGCCACTGATTGTATTGATAGGCATAAGAAGATTACCAACAGACAATGCGTCTCCGATACAGGGGATACGAAGCAAAAGGATGTCCTCGCAAATGGTGGATATCAGAGATAACAGAGGCGACGAAAAACACTGTTTAAGAAGCGGACACAAGATTCCGTTCTAGAAATGACTTCTTATCCTGACGCTGTGACAAGATTCCGTTCTAGAAATGACTTCTTATCCTGACGCTTGACAAGATTCGTTCTAGAAATGACTTTATCCTGACGCTGTGACAAGATTCGTCAGAAATGACTTATCCTGACGCTGTGACAAGATCCGTTCTAGAAATGACTTATCCTGACGTGACAAGATTCGTTCTAGAAATGACTTCTATCCTGACGCTGTGACAAGATTCCGTTCTAGAAATGACTTCTTATCCTGACGCTGTGACAAGATTCCGTTCTAGAAATGACTTCTTATCCTGACGCTGTGACAAGATTCCGTTCTAGAATGCTTATCCTGACGCTGTGACAAGATTCCGTCTAGAAATGACTTTTATCTGACGCTGTGACAAGATTCCGTTCTAGAAATGACTTCTTATCCTGACTCTGTGAGGAAAATGATTAGAGAAACGACATCAGAAAGGATTGATAGATAAAATAATGATGACGATAATGATTGTGGTGGTGGTCGTTATGAAAATGGTGATAATTATTAGACTATTTGTTGTACTGGTCGTATGAGGATGCATTGTGGTAGAGAATGATAAAAAGTCATTGTAGGATAATATCACGATGCGATTGTGTTGAGACTAAGATGGTGATGGTGATGAATGGGATGATTGTGTTGAGACTAAGGTGCTGATGTTGATGAATGGGATGATTGTGTTGAGACTAAGATGGTATGAATGGATGATTGTGTTGACTAAGGTGCTGATGTTGATGAATGGAATGATTGTGTTAAGACTAAGGTACTGATGATGATGAATGGGATGATCGTGATCTGGTTGAGGATAACAATTAAGGTAATGTTTATATTGTTGCAATGATGATGAAAAAGATGTTTGTAGTTCGATAATGATAAAGAGGATGAAGATGAGACCGATGGTCGCATTTATATTGTTGTGATGATTACGAGAAATGTTGTGATGGTGTTAATGACGATGATTTGGTACAGTTCTGAGGATCAGCTTGTAGATTTTGGTAATGTTTATGAAGATGGAAGTGGTGAAATTATCGAACACAGCATGTTTCTAGCAGACACCCCTACCACGTTTAACCTCTCAAACACCCGCTCTATAATAAATTTTATTGATTTTTAAATTAAAGGAACAGGTTTTATTCGGTGCAAACTTTATTGCAATCATACAGAAAATAATAAACATAGCGTGGGTTGACGACACTCCTCTTCAAGGATTCAAGAAAATAGAAATGATGCAATGAAAATACAAGTAAACTTATGTCAACAAAATTGTATGCTGGTATTAATCGAATTTTGTGAATGAATTGACAGAAAGATTACAAAATAAACAAGTGTAGGAGCTTTTAGAACTTGATCAATTAAGCGAGTTTCTATTGAGGTGTACGTTTATGATGGCATTGTTAGTTAGAATGGGCTGTATTTGTTAGATCAAAGAAGATATGGTAAAAGAAAGGATTCTCCGAGTTAATTCTTATTTTTCATTTTGGTGGCCTACACTCTCTGATATAACTAATAAAGGTTCACTTAGGTTGAAAGGCTTGCCTCGGCTTAAAGAGACTTTAATCCCTACTTAACATCAATCAATCAAGTGCCATGCCTGCCGGCGTAAGCGATCATGTCTCTCCACAACTCTCTCTGCTTGGTGCATGTAATCGGCTCTGACGTCGATCTTGTGTCGAACCATGATGTCACGCCATCCAGCATCTTCTCTCTCTGTCTTCCACGATCTCTCCTTCCCTGAATTTTACCTGTAGTCACCAAATGTTCTAAACCTTCTCTTCGCATTATATGCCCAGAAGAACCTTGATTATCGGATTCTTATTCTTTTGATAAGGTTTCTTTGTGTGCAGGCCTGATTTAAAACCTCATCTGTTTTCTTTGCTGTCCATGGAATTTTCAACATTCTTCTGTAAAATCACATCTCTGTCGCTTCCAATGATCTTATTTAGTGTTTTTAATAGCTGAAATAATTATACAGAAATATGTATTTGTGTTACACGTCATCAGGTACACAGGTTTTCGTTTCTACCCAGATTCGCATTTGATTTACGTCAGCAATATTCCCCCGTAACGGCTCTCAGGTTGATGCAGCTTCAATTGGGTATCAGAGATGAACTAGGAAGTAAGAGTGGCTGGTCGGTGATGGTCAGAGATGAACTAGGAAGTAAGGGTGGCTGGTCGGTGATGGTCAGAGATGAACTAGGAAGTAAGGGTTGCTGGTCGGTGATGGTCAGAGATGAGCTAGGAAGTAAGAGTGACCGGTCGGTGATGGTCAGAGATGAGCTAGGAAGTAAGAGTGACCGGTTGGTGATGGTCAGAGATGAACAAGGAGTAGAGTGACGGCCGGTGATGTTCAGAGATGAACTGGGAAGTAAGGTGACCGGTCGGTGATGGTTAGAGATGAACTAGGAAGTAAGAGTGACTGGTCGGTGATGGTCAGAGATGAACTAGGAAGTAAGAGTGACTGGTCGGTGATGGTCAGAGATGAACTAGGAAGTAAGAGTGACTGGCCGGCGATGGTCAGAGATGAGCTAGGAAGTAAGAGTGACCGGTCGGTGATGGTCAGAGATGAACTAAAAAGTAAGAGTGACCGGTCGGTGATGGTCAGAGATGAACTAGAAAGTAAGAGTGACCGGTCGGTGATGGTCAGAGATGAACTATGAAGTAAGACTGACTGGCGTGATTGTGACCAGATTGCTGACCATGTGTCGTAGGTTATAGAAAAATATGAGTTAGAAGCTCGCCTCTCGTTCCAAAGTAACTCGGTTCGCTCCGTCGTGGAGACATCTGGATATTTTTCTAGAGATTCCTGTTCTCAGTGTAGGTGAGATCGAGTTACTAGTTCTATCGGAGACGGACGATAAAACGTAGGCCCCGTATTTAATATGAGCACTAAAAGTGTTCTTTTATCTAGCAGTTCAAAATCGAAAAGTCAGGCTGGAAAACCGCTGTCCGGGCACAACTCATTCACAAAAAAATATAATTCCTAAAATATTTACACTATATTCAAAGTTACATCACGGACCATCACCAGTGCTACGGAGTTCGTTCACTAGCAGGGAACTACTACTGCCTTTTAGTTAGATTGGTGACAATCAAAGGCTAGCGGAGTAAACTGTACACAAAACTGAACGGCAGACAAACCAAGTAGTCCAAAAAAAACACCGGTAACCTGGACAGATGACGCTCAACAACCCAGGAGGGCAGGTCGTCTAAGGGTAGCTAACCCTAAAAGAAAATACCAACCTGCTGCCTTGCAAGTCGGCTGGGGACAGCCAAAGGCTGACGGAGAGCGAACCCAGTAAACGCTGGTTGAAATCGGACACATCGCCGAAGGATAAGCACCAGAGCTTCAAATGAAACTGAAGATTGTGGACGTATCACACCCGTTCTTGGTGTTAGGTTGTTTATATATCACAATAAGAATGATAAAAATGGCCGTAAAGAACGATCGCGCGCGCGAGAGAAGAGAGAGAGAGAGAGCGAGAGAAGAGAGAGAGAACAATGACTTTCGCAGATGATATCTTATTCTATAGAACTGGATCGGATAGATGAGAAATGATAAAAGATATTCAAAGGATATTTCATAAAATCTCGATTCGGTGTATGGAGTCTAGTTTTCAAGTAGATCATGATTTATTATTCACGTTGTGTGCTATTTGAGTAATTCCATTGTCATGGCTGACTTAGACGGAGACACTATTCATGGACAGACCATTGTCAGGGCTGACTTAGACGGAGACACTATTCATGGACAGAATATTGTCATGGCTGACTTAGACGGAGACACTATACATGGACAGACTATTGTCAGGGCTGACTTAGACGGAGACACTATTCATGGACAGACTATGTCATGCTGACTTAGACGGTACTATTCTTGGACAGACTATTGTCAGGCTGACTTAGACGGAGACACTATTCATGGACAGACTATTGTCATGGCTGACTTAGACGTAGACACTATTCATGGACAGACTATTGTCAGGCTGATTAACGGCACTACTCATGGACAGACTATTGTCATGGCTGACAGACGGAGACACTACTCATGGACACCATTGTCATGGCTGACAGACGGAGACACTACTCATGGACAGACCATTGTCAGGGCTGACTTAGACGGAGACACTATTCATGGACAGACCATTGTCAGGGCTGACTTAGACGGAGACACTACTCATGGACAGACCATTGAGCCCCGTGATAGACTGCGTTATCTTGTAATAGCCTTTTATCATAGTCTCTCTTTCAAACATCGTGTAGAACAAACGATGCAGAGCAGTTAGGACCTTGGAGTGTTGTTTGTTTTTGTGTTTGGTTGCCAGTATATTTGCTCAAGTGTAAACTTGTAGGATCCAGTTTCGTCGCCTAGTTCTGAGGTTTGTGCTTGGAGCAGCACTGTGAGCTGTGAATTTCATTCGAAATGCTTTTTGTTTGTATCCACAGTGATTATGTTGTAAAATGTACATTCAAGAAATAGATAACAACTAGTCCCCGGCAATCTAGCTGTTGTATTGAGCAGAAATTCCTGTACAGACTGCTGTCTTGTTTGTCGTGACCTCTGTTGCCTACAACAAATTGCAGATTCAAGTTGCTCTTGGCACTCTGTCGGCTGTATTGTGCATTTAACAAAAATTAAATCAAGGTGCAGGTTTGTTTTGGGACTTCTATTTGCTTCACGATTTGAAAATGAATGAAAATCGTGGCATATCCTAAAGGACGCAGCCATCAACCACAGTAAACGAGTCGTTGATTTTCTAGGCACCACTTGTAAGTTCAGTAGTTTGCCATTGCTTTCTGAACGGTGAGGTTTATTTTACCTTTTGGGAAAATCACACGGAAACAAATTTGCTTCCAAACTTGCCCACCGTGGGGTTTGAACCAGGTACGCTTGGTTCACGAGTTAGCATGAAATAATTATGATAATTTTGAGTGGTGCTCACCGACACACAAATTAAGAATTTTATAGAGTAATCTATTACCGTGAAGTTGAAACCGTAGTTACAACTAAGACTGTCCTTCTGTTATATAAACTGGCTATGTCTATGGTAGATTATAGACCTGGTGTTCTCACGGTATCACGTTCATAATTAAACGATTCGAACGTTTTCATATTTAAGGCATGCGGAAGTCCTTGGCTGCACTAGAGAAACTCTCATTTTTAAGTTAAGATATATAGTGTTATAAGTTGATATATATAGTGTTATAAGTTGAGATATACAGTGTTATAAGTTGAGATATATACTGTTATATAAGTTGATATATATAGTGTTATAAGTTGCAGGTTTTTAGTTACGGTTGCTAGTTATTTGTTATTATTTACTGGTTTATAGTTATTGTTGGTGGTATATGTGGCCAAGTGGTTAAGCCGTTGCCTTGCATTCTGAAAGAAGTGTGTTCGAATCCGGACCGTGCCGTTATGTTTACAAGTGTCTTTTTTCAGAGATCTTATGATTGTTGACGGAGCTACGGAGTTCGTAGTTTGCGCAATACTCTCGTCAAGTAGCTTGCAATTTCTGCGAAGTGGGACCGAGCAATGTAGGATTAAACCCGATGCAGTGAAGTCAATCATTCAACTTTAGGTTTTTAATTACGGTTGTGAATTATTTGTTATTAGTATGTGGTTATAGTTGCAGTTTACTTGTTTACGTCTTTCAGTGGCGGCTCGTCATTAAGTGCCAGCGTGGCCGGGCCCCCACCAAAATAATGTTTAACGTGTATTTATTATTTTATAAATTAAAATATAAACCAATCCAAAATCATGATTATTCCAAAACTCTGTGTCTAGCCCCACCAACAAAAATGAACATGAGCCGCCACTGCGTATTTTAATAACCAGTTGCTGGTTATTAGCAACTGGTAGCTTGGCTATTGTTGGTTTCCTGATTATTAGATACTGGTTGCAGACTGTTCATTTATCTAAAGTGTACAGGCGAGGGATTGGCTTCTTCGAAACATATGACTCCGTCCATTGATGCTAGAAATTGCCTGCTTGCTCAGCGCATTCGTAGCGCGTTAGAGAACTGGTGACAAGTCCGCTGTGAGAGGGTTCAAATCCGCAAGCTGGCAGAAAAGTCACATGTTCTCCACATTTACGATGTCCATGGCACCGAACAGAAGGGTTACGATGTCCATGGCACCGAGCCGAAGGGTTAGGATATCCATGGCACCGAACCGAAGGATTACGATGTCTATGGCACCGAGCTGAAGAGCTGAAAGTTCAAGTGCTTCTGGATCGAACAAAATAATGGTAGAAATGACACACCATTATCTGAGAGTGTTGCACAAAGCACGAACTCCGTAACTCCGACAACAATCCAAGGGGCTTTTTGAACTCCTGAAAAGAACGGCGCAGTCCGGATTCAAACCCATTACCATCGGAACACAAGGTTTTGACTTAACCACTCAGTCACAGTCAACTACTTAACCACTCAGTCACAGTCAACTACTTAACCACTCAGTCACAGAGACTACATCATTTATCTAATAAATTAAGATGACATTTTCTAATATAAGCATAATCATTTCCAAAGACAAAACTTGACAAGAAAACTAATATAACACAATTACTTTATCATTCATTATTTTATTGAATAATTTTGATTTATTCGCAACCTTATTTTCACAATTATCACAGAAAAGGATCATAAACAATTTTAAAACGAAAATAAACAGTTTTTAATAGCCATAAATAATTTTGAAATGGTCATAAACAGTATTGTCTGTTTCATTACGAAATTTTGTTCACCTCCGGACGCATTAATTTTTCAATGTACACTGAATAGCCAGTTTACTGGTTTTGCGTCGTTTTACAACACAACTACGAGCCAGTGTAATGGTTCATAATGGCGAAAAGGTTAAAAAAATTAATACATAAGCAGTTTTCAAATTAACACAATACTGCTGCAAAACGAACAAGAAATGATTCAATCATTTATCACACAAGAAAATACTAAAGCTGTTTGTCATGTTATGAGAAATGTACGATTAGAGAGAACAGAACAAATGACTGCAAGACCGGGACTAAAACCGAATGATTGACTATACTGCAACGTGTTTTCCCCCATATTGCTCGGAACGTCTCTATCGGTATCTTGACTTTTTATAGGTGCCCCTCGCTATACATGCGGGTAAGAGGTGCTTGAAGTTTAGATGATACATTGAATTAATGATCTCTGTGTTATTACCTTTTTTTTTCTTCGATCCAGAAGCACTTGAGCTTTCAGCTCTTCGGCTCGGTGCCGTGAACATTGTAACCCTTCGGTTCGGTGTCACGAACACCGTAAATCTGGGAACATGTGGATTTTCTGCCAGCCCGGGGAATTGAACCCGCACTCACAGGGGGCTTGTTACCCGTCGTCCAACGCGCTACAAACACGTTGAGCAGGCGGGCAAAAGAGTGGTATTACTAAATACCAATGTATGTCTGTACCTTGATAATTATGTACTTTCATTAAAATTGCTACGAACTCTGTAGCTCCCGCAAAAATCCTAGGGATCTCTGGACCAAAATGCATTTGTGAACAGAACGGCGCGGACCGGATATGCAGTAAAACCCGATGCAATGAAGTAAATCCTTCGGCTTTAGACCGAATCAATGGAAGACAGACATAACAGATGTGACCGATTACAATACAGACATAACAGATGTGACCGATTACAAGACACACATAACAGATGTGACCGATTACATGTTCTGTAGTCGACAAGCAGCGGCATCTCTGCGACCACTACATCAACTGATTAAAACATGCAATCAGATATCGCTGATGATATTCTGATGAAGTTACTGGTGTTGCAGAAGATAATGGTAGCTATGTAGGTAAATATATTTGTAATGTTAAATTAGTTTTGAAACTATTATCATCATCATGTTTCATGCCGGTGAGGCGTAGGCAATCACGAATCTCCACAAACGTATGCACTTAATGCTGGTTCTCAGTCCGGAATTTTGATAACCATCTCGGAAGTCAGACTATCCAAAATATTTTTGTTAATGTTTACCTCTGTTTCAGCTCCATTTATTTTACCGGTTGCCTCAATTTTTTTTCATCATCAGTTCACGTCATTTTCCATCACCAGCCCTCATTTTCATATCAGTACCTCATTTCCCATCACCAGCCTCATTTTTCATCACAGCCTCATTTCCATCATCATACCTCATTTTTCATCACCAGACTCATTTCCATACCTAGACTCATTTCTCATATCTTGAATCATCAAAACCTGAAAATTAATTTGCCTCTTCTTTGTTAATAATAAGTTTTCTTTTACTTTGACTTCTTTCAAACATCAACATGAGTCATTTTATCAGTTCATAGACTTCCACATAATTAATTCGACATTTTATAATTCAACTCATTCATAATTCATTTTACATATATTATAGTACTTTCATACTCAGACACAAGAAATTTATATGTTTCAATGCATATAGTGACAGGACAAGTACTATACATTTGAATGCATATAGTGACAGGCACAAGAACTATATGCTTCAATGCATATTTATGACGGACACAAGAACTATACGTTGCAATGCATATAGTGACGTACACAAAAACTATGTTTCAACGTTTATAGTGACAGACACAAGAAATGTATATGTTTCAATACATATCATAGGGTCTCAACAGTTTTTCTTCACATGTCCAGGTATCTGGAGGTTTTTTCCTCGCCGTTTTCCAGAATACTCGGAGATCCTTCAGTTTTTTTCAGAAAACACCATCACCCAATCTATTTATGGCGCCCCCCTTACATGCTATTACGTCTTATTAAAATAGTTTTTGTTAGTGGACACCTTATTACATGTTGCACCCATGCACAACCTAGATACAGATGCACGACCTAGATACAGATCTTCTTTCAAGGTCGAAAAGATCACTACTCATGAATGAAAGAAGTTCCGGTAGGTATACTAACAACAAAAATCTTCGATTAGTATCACATCAATGTCTGATCACAAAATAAATTGAAAGATGTTGGCCAAAGCCAGGCAAGCATGGATGGCGAGCGGCAGTGAGGGGTAGCTCACTAATAAAAGAAGAAAAACGTCCTCAGATATGGAGACAAACGAGAGGGCGTAGACCATACTATGTATCAAGCTCCAGTCTCCATTTTCCCCTGCAGCAACTGTGTCAAAGGTTGTCAATCCATAATATACCATTAGAGCCAAAGCAGACGTCGTGATTCAGCACAGAACAAACTCATCATCATATCAAATAGCTTGTCCTGAGCAGAACTTTGCTACCCCAACAGTCCTCCGGTATTTCTCTCTCTCATAGGCCAGATGTCCTGCCTCTGCAGCCGTCATGTTCAAACCATGAGTTACATCCTGAATCCATCTTCTCCGTGTTCTTCCTCTTCTTCTCTTTGCCGATATACCTCCTTCTTAGATGTTCTTCTCAGCCCTTCTGTCTTTTTATATGTCTAAAATATCTCAATTTTCTCTTTCTTATTTATAGCATCAGCCAGTTTTCTGTGATTTCTTTGACAGAACAAACTACGCGAGGCAAAAACCTATTGCTTCCTGAGACAAGGAGGGCAATGAATGTCTGATCTGATTTGATTGAGCTCATCTGTTGAAGTTTGTGTCTGCCTGTGATATAGCCGAAGACAACAAGAAAATGACGTAGGTGTTGTGACTGATGTTTGTCGGTAATAACTTCTTGACGTATATTTCAACTTGTTACATACTCATCTACTTAAACATGTTTCATGTTAGCATTTGGAGGCCACAGAGATGGGGGTCTTACAGAAGAATGGTAAGAGTACCATGGTCTGCTAAGGTGATTACATTTTTGTGAGATGAAAGAAGCCAAGGCACAGAAAAATAAAAATCGATAAAGATAAGAAACAATCATCACGTTCATGAAATTTTCTATGATAGGGATAATTACACCATATTGGGACAACCGGTAAATTTAATTGGAGATAAAACAAAGGAAGGCAGAGAAAGAGAGAGAGACAATTATGGTCATCATGAGTTTATGGCAGAGTGTCAGCATCCGAACTGATAGTCGTTACTAAGGAGATACGTTTATGGAGATCTATGATCATCTATATCAGTCGGCATGGCACACGATTATAGTTATATATATAAACATATCTTTCGAGATTAAAAACGTTCCAATGATTGTGATACGGCAAGAAAACATGACAATATGGAACAATCTTCACAATGCACCACTACGGTAGTAGACAGGAAATGCTGAATATCACCTTTCAGTCGACACTCGACCCTCGATATGGAAACCCCACATAATCTGGTCTAAGCGTTGTGCATCATCAAATAGTTTGACATGAGCAGAACTTTGCAACCCCAACAGTCCTCCGGAATTTCTCTCTCATAGGCCAGATGTCCTGCCTCTGCAGCCAAACCACCAGTTCAAACCACCAGCTACATCCTGAATCCATCTTCTCCGTGGTCTTTCTCTTCTTTTCTTTACTGGTATGCCTCCATCCGCGATGGTCTTCTCCAGCCCTTATGTCTTTTTATATGTCCAAAATACTTCAATTTTCTCTTTCTTATTTGTAGCATCAACCAGTTTTCCTTGATTGAAGAGTTGTTACTAATGTCAAATCTAATTTTACCATTTGAAATAAATGAAAAAAAAATACTAACTTAAAAATTGTTGTACATTTAACTATGAATCCCCAGTAGACGCCTATGAAAACTCTACTTTTTTTTTACATTCTCTACAATTTCATTATATATATGGCTACGATTCACTTCCATATTGTGTGGCAGGGGTGTCTAAACGGAGTTAATTCAACAAACACATGTGTTTACGTCTATAGTTGAGCAAGTACACATGTGTAAACACATACATTTATGAATTTCAGAATAGTAACAATAAAGAGTTTAGTAAATGCCATATCTTACTTCTTACTGTATCACATTAAGGCATTTGTTTTTGTTTGTGGATATATTTGTCACCCGAACATAATTGTAATGCAGTCATGTATGCCGGTAAACAATATTATTATTGCTCTGTTGAAGTTGTAGAAGTTCGCTTGTATGTAACCTGTAGAACAGAGTTCAATGGTACCCTTGCAGTTGTAAGGCGGTGCGGTGGTATCCTCAATCTGCTCCTTACAATATGCCAGTGTTCCGAAGAATAGATGTTCCTGGGGGGCTCAAAGCTCCAGGGTTTGGATCGGTCGACAAACGAGGTCTAATTAGTCTTACTGAGAACAAAGGATGATCGGAGCCACGTTCATCAGCCCATGATACACGCTTCTCACAGTTGCTTGCTCGTCGTTCTGTGCTTGGCTTCACTCCATCTGATCCACCAAAAGATGCTGGTCGTCTGGAACTTGCGGATTTGCTTGTAGATGTGGTCAGGAACGGCAATCCCTGAGATTTGTTTGGTGATGGATGAGGAGATATAGAAGAGGAGGAGGATTTAAATGCAGACTTCAGTTTCGTCAAAAATGACGGAGGAGGAGAAGATGTTGGCCGTGGAATCGCTGCATCATTATCAACGATATCATTTGCTTTCTTACAGAAGTTTTGAGTATGCTCTAACTTCATCTTGTCCAGTGTCTCCTGTTTAAAAAAAAATTAATTAAAAGGTCACCAATTGTGAAAATACATAATATATTGTAACTACAATATATGCATTTATGTTCTTTCTTAAATAAATTCGCAAGAATAGTAACAAGAACAACAGAAGGTATGAAAATTAAATCGAATTTATATCAGAACAAAGAACTAAAAGATGAGTTTAATGAGTTTAAGAAATAAATTGTCTTCAGATATTTGAAGAAATGTGTTTATATTTCTCTATTGTTAGAATTTATAATAAAATACGAAGTAAATCATTTATTTTAATGTCTTGTCGTGTTTTATCCAAATGTGCCGTGAAGCCCCGTGGGGAGTTTCAGTTTTCTATCTTATGCCAGGTGTGTTTCATCTGTAGTTGTCAGTCTTTGATGTCGCAGGATATCTTTGATATTATCTATCCATCGTGTTCTTGGTCTTCCTCGAGCTCTGGCGTCCGAGTTGCTGGTTGTTATAGGCGCGAGATGGTAGTAGAACTCATTAGATGTCCGAACCATTTTATGTGTTATCTTCTAATTATGTCGGATGTATGATGATGGTGTATGGTGTGATGTGTGGCGGTGTGATGGTGTGATGGTGTGATGGTGTGACGGTGTGATGATGTGATGGTGTGATGGTGTGACGGTGTGATGGTGTGACGGTGTGATGATGTGATGGTGTGATGGTGTGATTTCAACGACATTTCTAATGTTCTCATTTCTCAATCTATCCCGTATTGTAACATTGACAGCTTTTCTTAAACAGTTCAACTTGTACCCGTTTCTATGACATGTATTCAATTGGAGAACACCCGTGTGTTGCTGGGGCTTTCAATGAGAGCAAAGAATAGTACCACTGCAGCCTACAAGACATATAGGTGGAGACTAAAGTAGGGTCTAGGGAAGATATTCTAGTAAATAAAAAGCGTCGCATAAATCAAATGTGCTGGCCTACTTGTGGGCACATAACTGGCACAGCGTACAATCCCTCTTAGGCTCGCATCACATACAAATCACAAAGAGTGGTTTAACAAGTGGTTGAGATGGAACGCTCGAAGAATAAGAAAAAGAAGACTAACATCACAATATCTGATAGTATAAGTAGTACCGACAATTGATATATCCCTACGCGTTCCTATTTACATACTGTTTTAATGTCTCTGTCAAGTTTCACATTCTTGGTAACCAAGAGGACTGTCGAAAATAGGAGGGCTGTCGTAAAATAGGGAGGACTGTCGTAAAATAGGGAGGACTGTCGTAAAATAGGGAGGACTGTCGTAAAATAGGGAGGACTGTCGTAAAATAGGGAGGACTGTCGTAAAATAGGGAGGACTGTCGTAAGTAGGAGGACTGCGTAAAGTAGGGAGGACTGTCGTAAAGTAGGGAGGACTGTCGTAAAATAGGGAGGACTGTCGTAAAATAGGGGGACTGTCATGGGGCGGGGTAGGAGAGCGGAAGAGAAACCCGTGTTCATACCTCGAGGTTTATATGCAATATTAGGTCCGTATTTTTCATTGATCCTCGGCACACGATGAGTGACGTCGTCAACATCATACCGTCCGTCTTTACTTCACAGTGCCTTTCCTGGCACCCAATTGCGGCTGGGTCAACCAGAAAGACGTTACGGCTGGAAATATATTCCCCGCCCACTGTGAAATTGAACCCGAACAACGCGCTTAGGAAGGGAAAAATAATTCCAAAGGTAAAATATCAAAACACGCAGGAAGGTAGTATTGAAAAAAAAAAGTTAATTGCATATCCTTTACAGGACTTTGCGAATCAACTCTCAGTTTTTTAATGCTGTTTGTGATTTTTCTAGGCATTATTACGTTCAGTAGTTTGCCATTGCTTTCTGAACGGTGGTGCCATCGTCCTTTTGTAAAAATACACGCGAAACAATTTGCAACCAAACTGTCCGCAGCGTGATTCGAACTCAGAACGTCGGGGTTAATAGACCTAAGCCACAGACGCCACCAGTAGTATTGAAAAGCACCAGAAAATTTGACTGTAACGACATTGCGACAAAACAGTCTTTATCCACTAAAAGATACAAGACAGCAAGCGAGAAAAAGAAATTTGAAAGAAGGATGGTTGTTATTTATGGAACATGGAACAATCATAGTGTGACAGGGTGGGAGTGTAGGAGTGGTACACGCCTTCTTTCTCTAGCTTAAGAAAATATATCACAAAAACGAAAACAATATAAAATAAAAAACAATAAAATAATTTTATTGTCAAATATAGAGATATATAATTGCAGTGTATGATAAGTATACAGAGTATTCTATAACAGAACATCAGGGAAGAAGGCAAGAGGAAGACCACGAAAAAGATGGTTATATGGCATAGCAGAATCCTGTGAAAGAGCAAAAATAACAATCACCCAAGCCACCAGAATAGCGCAAGACAAAAAGAGAAAACCACGACACTGTGCAACAACCCGGTAGCAGTGTGACGACACTGTGCAACAACCCGGTAGCAGTGTGACGACAATGGGCAACAACCCGGTAGCAGTGTGACGACACTGGGCAACAACCCGGTAGCAGTGTGACGACACTGTGCAACAACCCGGTAACAGTGTGACGACACTGGGAAACAACACGGTAAGTGTGACGACAAAATATGAAGAAGTAAAACTATATTACTTTATTTTTACGTGTTTCGTCGATATTTTTTTGATGTGGTATCAACAATAGAAAAATATTTCACTTTTTCAACATTCTTAAACTGTTAAATGTCTTTTAACAGCTCGCAAGTCGACCCAGCCACAATTGGGTACTAGTGAAAGAACTGGGAAGTGAAGGTGACCGGCGTGATGTTGACCATATCACTCACCGTGTGCTGACAGTCAATGGAAAATACGAGTTTAACACCGTATTACTCTATATTCCCCGTGATATAAAATTGTTCCCTTTATCCAAAATGTCTTGCATTTCTCTTTGAGAGAGTAAGTGCATTGTATTGTCTATTGCAATAGAAACATCTAATAGATTTAGCATCTATTGAAATCTGAATATTGGTATAAGTAAAGAAACTATATTTAGTAACATAATGAAACATAAGTTCACTTGTTGACAATATCATATAAATATCACGTGATATACTTACTTTGAAAACTGGAGATGCTTCAGGTATTGTAGATTTAACACTGTGCGTCAGGTCTCTACAGGTGAAGTAGGTCTGACATGTGCTGCTATAGTCTTCCAACGATAATGACAAATCGGAATGGTCCCAAGTTGATTCTTTTGAATGATTATCAGAAACACTTGTCCAGTCGGTACTAGACGATGTTCCAGACCCGACTTCCATTGTTGGTGCCATCCTAACAAAACTAGGCTGTTATATAATTCAGACAAAGATTGTTCAATATCACTAGATTCAATTTGTAAACTATTTTCAAACAATTTCTTTCACAGTTTAGAAATATCGTTTGCTAGAATTTTGCGTCCTATTTTCACATCTCTTCTGTAATTAGCTTTAACAAAATTAACAACTGTTTGTACTATCAAACTATTATTCAGCAATATTTACTTCTGGTTTCAGATATTCTCAAACGTCTACCATAATAACAATGTGGTTCTATCTGTCACTGAGTGGTTAACACTTCTGCAGGTCTGAGTTTGTTTCAGCCGATATTTAAAGTTTTACACAACACTCAATGAGATGGTTATCGAATCTGCGCAGAGACGTCAACTACTGGTACTTGATTTGGTATCAATCACGTGACACTATTTTAAAAAACACCGCGGTATTCAGTCTGATTTAAGTCGGTTACTGACAGAACTGGCTGGAACTAAGTTCCACAGACTTGCCTTGTGCTGACTTGCGGCTAAGTTCAATGAAGCTGTCAATATTCAATGACGTTCTCTGACTTAAATGATAAAACAAAAATGTTTCTACCTGTTATCAAGTCCTCCCTGTCCAATGTCAAGTGTACAGGTAATCCTTTACTATACCTGACAACTCAGGTGTGTGACCTTGAGAAAAAAAACATTAATAAATGTAAGCCAATGAATCTAATTTTACCTGACCAAATTCCGAAATATTCAAAACAAAAAACTCAAGCTTAATTGTGTCACTATTTACATATCTTCATTAGTGTTAAAAGAGTTGGGTTATTTTTCCTGATCGTAACTGCTCTCAGATCGATCCAGCCTCAGTTGGATACCAGAGAAACACTGGGAAGTGAAGACAACCTGGATGATGTTGACCACATCACCATCATGTGCCGATAGTCAATAAAAAATACTGTCCTCCTAGAAACGTGTTACGAAAATATACCTCCTCATAGTAAAAAGAAAGGGTTCCTTTATTGTTTAATTTTAAATTTTGTTTTAAACGTGTGATCTTTCTGCGAGAGTTAGCAGACGGCAATAATGTCAAAAACAACAACTGTGTCTTTCAGAATTGTGTGTAGGCAGACAGCAATAATGTCACAACCCAACAACAACTGGAAACGAATTACTATGCATCCACATTTGCAGACAATAATGTCTACATAATGCACCCATACGACATAAAGTGGGGCAAAGGTCAGCAATATTACCTTATAATCCTCTACCTCACTACAACTGTCTGTGATGAGACAGCAATATTACCTATATCTAATCCAATCAGATTCATACACTACACACTGCTTATATAGGATAGACAGCATTTACCTCACAATTGTAGACACATATCTCATCATGTATAATAATAGATACGAGACATCTTAGAAGAGCTAAATGAGTAGCAATGAGATATAAAATCAGAAATGAAGAAATTAGAAGAATGATGTTATGAATGAAAGCAGTCATTCAATTCATAAAAGAACAGATTAAATCAGCGTTTCCCAAAGTGGGCGGTACGGCCCCAGTGGCGCTGAAGCGGTCTAGGTGGGGCGATAGTGGGTTTAGAAGAATTTGGGGGTGCTCAGGCGATTAGGGATCGGTGGCTCCTTGAAGAAGAAACTAATAATATATATTTTAAAATAAATTATTTTCGTGATTTTGAAATTGAATAATCATTTAAAATTGGAATTCTAAATTTTAATTTATCTTATGCCCGTCCAACACGATCCATTTTTTCATCAATTTTCTATTTCATGTATATAAACATTTGAAAATTGACTATGTATTACAGAAATTTATATCAATTTTCTATGTCAAAGAGAACAAAGAGCATGTATATATGTGGGAGAGGGGCGTTGGCAAACTGTTATAATATGGAGGGAGGCGTTACAAAGTTTAAGTTATGCAAAGTGGCCGATGGGCAGAAAAAGTTTGGGAATCTATGGATTCAATGGTTTGGTGATCTGACAACAATGTCCCGGTATAATCCACCAGAGAGAGCAAAATTGAAATAATGTCATGAATACATGGCAAGAAAAAGACCACGAAAGGATGAAGTGACAACATGAAGAACAAACTTAGTGGAAGGAATTTCTCTGACCATGAAAATCATGGCATATCTTGTTACAAGACGTCACCATCAACCACAGTAAACAAGTTGTTGATTTTTCTAGGCATCACTTATGCATTCAGTAGTTTACCATTACTTTCTGAAGTGTGAGGTCTATTTTTACCGTTCGTAAAAATCCATGTGAACAAATTTGCTTCTAAACTGCCCGCCGACGAGTTTGAACCAGGTACTCGAGTTGTGATCGAGCTCACTGCAGCTAAGTCTTAGACGCCCACAAAAATGTCTGTATAAAACTTGAAAACTTACGAAGCGGATTAGACAGAAGATTCACCCGCGTGGTGCCGGGGCCCGCGAGGGAAGCAAAGAATAGTACCACTGAAACCTACAATGTATGTCGTCAGAGGCGACTGATGTAGGCCCTAGGGACGCTAGCCTATTAAATAAAAAGCATCGCAGAAATCGGATGTGCTGATCTACCTGTAGGCGCATAACTAGTACAATGTACAATCGCTCTTATACTCAGATCACATACAAATCACCCAGAGTGGTTGACAAGTAGTCGATATGAAGCGTTCGAAGAAAGACAGAAGATCCTTACATCTTCTATCAACACCTTCAACTGTGGCACAATAAAGAAAGAGAAGCAAAAGACACCCACCCTAACAGTATTGTAGACAACCAAATGTTCATACAAACACAGAGTTTCATCAAAACTATTTTACATTCAAAGATATCTCCCTACAGTAGCAGACAAAGTCCACACTGCAACAGTGTCACAGACATTTTACTACAATAACAGACAGGTTTGCCCACTCTTAAGCAGTTTATTTTTGACAGACTTAACTTTCAGCGAAGTCTTAAAGAAAACAGTGCTATAAAAACATGAGCCATAAACTTACTATCTTGGCACATAACTACATATAGAACTGTATGATACAGCCCACAAAGGAAGGACAATTCTCTTGTAGAGTTATATGTTACAGAGTTATCTATCTTTAGAAATTGTCCTCAACAGATAACAGTTTTTGTATATATTAGATAACCTCTGTATGAGACAATAGTGTGTGTGTGTGGGGAGAAGGGGGAGAGGTAATCTCATAGATTCATAACAGTGCAGTTCACCTATGTGGGTTGCAGTTTTATTGCACTTAAAAATCAAATATACTCCGAAATGCTAAATCAACATCGGCTTTCAAAAGTAAAATATGGAGCCCCAAGTTAAATAGTTTTTAAATGAAATTATCAATTATCAATTTCAATGTTGTATCAATCCTAACATATGCCAGCAAGAGTTGTATCAATCCTAACATATGCCAGCGAGAGTTGTATCACTCCTAACATATGCCAGTGAGAGTTGTATCACTCCTAACATATGCCAGCGAGAGTTGCATCAATCCTAACATATGCCAGCGAGAGTTGTATCAATCCTAACATATGCCAGCGAGATTTGTATCAATCCTAACATATGCCAGCGAGAGTTGTATCAATCCTAACATATGCCAGCGAGAGTTGTATCAATCCTAACATATGCCAGCGAGAGTTGGAAAATGATTAAAGATATAGAAAGCAAGTTGAATGTATTTGAAAATAGATGTCTGCGAAAAATAATGAATATAAAATGGAACGAATTCGGAGAAGTGATGAAATCACAGAAATGTCTAGTAAACCACTAGTACCAACTGTTATAAGAAAGAGAAAATGGAAATATGTTGGGTATACTCTGAGAAGAAATGATCAAAGAATGAGAAAGCAGGCATTGAAGTGGCAGGCAACTGGTTGAAGAAAGAAAAGACTGCCTATTGAAACCCAGAAATTAACTTTACTGAGAGAAGCGAGATATATAGAACTCAATTACATAGAAGAGATCGAATAAGTTGCCTAGGATAGAGTGGTACGGAGAAATTGATTGCAGGCCGTATGTAACGTATGAAAGTACAAGATACATCTAATTGTAAAATCATAATACCATTGATGCCAGCATTAATGAGAAAAATGTCCACATAATTCTTATATAATCCAACTGTTGGCGACTGTAATTCTTATATAATCCAACTGTTGGCGACTGTAATTCTTATATAATCCAACTGTTGGCAACTGTAATTCTTATATAATCCAACTGTTGGTGACTGTAATTCTTATATAATCCAACTGTTGGCGACCGTAATTCTTATATAATCCAACTGTTGGCGACTGTAATTCTTATATAATCCAACTGTTGGCGACTGTAATTCTTATATAATCCAACTGTTGGCGACTGTAATTCTTTTATAATCCAACTGTTGGCGACTGTAATTCTTTTATAATCCAACTGTTGGCGACTGTAATTCTTTTATAATCCAACTGTTGGCGACTGTAATTCTTTTATAATCCAACTGTTGGCGACTGTAATTCTTTTATAATCCAACTGTTGGCGACTGTAATTCTTTTATAATCCAACTGTTGGCGACTGTAATTCTTTTATAATCCAACTGTTGGCGAGTAATACGTGGATTAGCAACAGCTTGTTCAATGAGAACATAATGCTGTCAAATCTATGTATTGTTGAAAGCAGTGGCGGCTCGTGATCATTTTTGTTGGTTGGGAAAAATTGGGACATACATTTTTCGGAAAAATCATGGTTTTGGGTTGTTATGTTTTAATTTATAAAATAATAAATACACGTTACACATTATTTTTGGTGGCGCCCAGCCCAGTGGCCTTTAATGACGAGCCGCCACTGGTTGAAAGGAGCTTTGTCAATAAAACGTTGTAGTAGTAGTAGAACTGGTAATATGAGAGTACAGAATAAGAATTAGTTCAACTAGAGTGACACCGGAACCTTCTGTGCGTATACGCTTCGACATTTGTGAATGAAGATTCCATATCTATGGGTTTTCGCTGAGTGCTGTAATTTCCGTTCAATAACCAATGTATGAGTATATTCTGGGTGGCGTCTGTGGCCTAGGGGTTAGTGACTCGGTCTATTAACCCCGACGTTCTGAGTTCGAATCACGCTGCGGACAGTTTGCTTGCAAATTGTTTCCGTTGATTTTAACAAAGGACGATGGCGCCACCCGTTCAGAAAGCAATGCCTATAAGTGGTGCCTAGAAAATCAACGACTTGTTTACTGTGGTTGATGGCTACGTCCTTTGGGATATGCCACGATTTTCATGAGTATATAGTGTTTTAGTTATATGAAGTGTTAGGAACAGCACAGTACTAGATTGTCGTGTTACTTTTCTTTCAGGAAACATTTTAATCTTGCAAGCCATCATTTCTACTTCGAGATTTGTCCTATACGCTTTCTTGGAATTGTTCTCTAACATTCTCTTTTCCTGCACCATCACAAGACAATTGTTCTCTGGTAAGGGGCATGTTACATACAAAAAATGTTCAAAGTGTACAACTTTATTAGCGTATACATCTTCATGGGGAAATCCTTTACTCGTTTTGTATTGAATATTTTACAAGCTAGAAAAAACCGAGTGTACCCTGAATCAAAATATGGATTGAGATCTAAGAGATTCACTATTGATATGTTAATCTGCTTGAGATAACTCATCATCATTATCATCATAGCTTGTCCTGAGCAGAACTTTGCCATCCCAACAGTCCTCCGAAACTTCTCTCTCTCTCTCATAGGCCAGATGCCCTGCCTCTGCAGCCGTCATGTTCAGACCATCAGTTACATCCTGAATCCATCTTCTCCGTGGTCTTCCTCTTCTTCTCTTTGCCGGGATGCCTCCTTCCATGATAGTCTTCTCCAGCCCTTCCTGTCTTTTTATATGTCCAAAATATCTCAATTTTCTCTTTCTTATTTGTAGCATCAGCCTAACTACAAGATAACTACAAGAATAACATTGCGAAAATAAAATTCAGCTTTTGATCACGTTAATGGGCCTAAGAAAAGACAGTGACATAGTAGAGAGTAAAATTAGTCTCTTCAAACTGGAAAAATGGTGTTGAATGGGGCTTCTTATAGCACATTCCCCATCATAAGCGGCGTCAAACATGGGGATGTGTACTTGTACCAACACTCTTTGGGATAGTTTATTTTGTCTCTCTCCCATTCTTATAAATGTTCATTTGAGGATCATCTTTATTGTACATCGGACATGTCAATAATTTCTCCGATCTCCTATAAAGCATATATTTCAGTGTGTTTAGACTGCGTTTCCCACTGGAGGTACCGCCCCTGGGCGCTGAAGCGTTCTAGGGGGCGATAGTGGTTCAGAAGAATTGGAGGGGAGTGTTCAGGCGATTAGGGTCGGTGGCTCCTTAAAGAAGAAATTAATCATAAATATTTTAAAATAAATTATTTTCGTGATTTTGTGATTTAATAATCATTAAAAATTTGAATTCTGTACTTTAATTCATCTTATGTCCATCTTACACGATGCATTTTTTCATCAATTTTCTATTTCATGTACATAGTCATTAGAAAATTGACCATGTATTACAGAAATATGTATCTCAAAGTGAAAATAGAGCATAAATATATGTGGGAGGGGGGCGTTGGAATACTGTTATAATGTGAAAGGGGGCGTTACAAAGTTTATGTGGTTCAAAGTGGGCGGTGGGCCGAAAAAGTTTGGGAATCTATGAACTAGACTAACAACTCTAGTTCTGTGTTGATTGGTGTAACTACTGGGGTTTCTCAATGGTTTTCCGTCTTACGCACCTATCGGTATGCATAACTTCGCAACCGAGATAGAGAATACCATTTATCTTCTTTGTTGAAATCGTCAGAGCGTATGTTTTATCTTAGTCTTGGAGCGTTGATGATGTCGCTTTTGTCCATAGAAGACCAATTCTCGATCGTAGCATTGCTCGCAACTGCATCTGCTCTCTTATTGCCATTCACGCCAGAATGACCTGGGAAAATGATGATGGTAAGTGTCTGGATTGTCGCATTTTGTATTAATAGTACCCACTGCCTTCATACATAACCGGTCTTGATCTTCTGTATCATGCTCATAGAGTCACTGATGTCTTATAAATAACGTGAGGAAGGACTATTTCTCTACACAAGATCTGATGAAGAACTATTAAATGTAGCACGACTTAGAGCAATAACGAAAATGCAGAGTCATCATCATGGAGCTTCTGCCTGCTGACGATGCAGCACTAACTTTTCTTTTACTTTTAATTATATTACACTTTCATTAAATTAAAAGCAGAGACAATCCATGAAATTGTAAGGGCAAGTAAGATATTCATTCTTACATCCCCTAGTTAATTGTTGTTTCATTTCAAACAGCTAAAATTAGTTGCAGTAGTCAATGTCGTTGTAGTTAATATCTGTGAAGATGTTAACATTCTGAGGCTGACAACTATCTAAATTTGCAAATTTCCAAATTAATGTCTGAAACTGAAACAAAAACTGGAAGGTATCTTAAACATAAAAAACTGTATTCTGTAAGTAGCATAATAAGTTCTGACGTCATAGAACAATTGCAGTCAGAATTCGGTAACATTTACGCCATACAAAGTTTTATAATATAAATGCCAAGGTTGGGTTTTATGTACGTCTTTGGTACATGAAAATTAATTGGACGCACTTGGAAGTACATAAATTTGAACTACAATAAAATCATAAAAGATTAAATGATTACTTTATTGACAGGGTCATCATTATTGCACTTTGGTGAATAACAGTAAGTGCTTCGATCTCTTTCTTACACAGGAAGATCTCAGTGCAATGATTGAACTCTGTAACATCGATGATGGTTTTAATGTAATTTTTTTTAATATTGAAATTTGGTACGTGTTATATTTTGGTCTTCTTCTTCAAACGCTCAATATCGACCACTTGTTAACCACTCTGTGCGATCTGTATGTGATCTGAGCCTAAGAGCGATTTTACGCTGTAACAGTTATGCACCTACAAGTAGGCCAGCCAATAGGATTTCTGCGACTCTTTTTATTTACTAGGTAGCTTCCTAAGCCTCAACATCAGTCACCTCTTACGACATGAATTGTATGTCGCAGGGGTACTATTCTTTGCTTCTCTTGCTAGCTCCGGCAACGCACTGGTGATATTTTAGTCGACGTTAATGATTTCTGAACTCGGAGTAAGGCTCGCCTGACTGATAAGGAACATTAGGGATAAGGAAAACAAGCTCTCACGCAAAATTCAGTCAGGTTTGTCATGACTACATTTTAATTCATAGTGGGAAACTGAAAAATAAATTAGCTGACCCAGACAGCGGTTTTACAGCGTTGTCTTATCGTTTATCAACAGCCCAGAGTTCCTTAACACGAAACCTACATTTTATCGTTCGTCTCCGATAGAAATAGGACTTTAATCTCATCTACACTGGGATGAAGGACCGCTGAATAATAGTTTAAACTCTCCACATAAGAATAAACTCATATACTTATAGAACAATTGAAAGCACAGTACCACAACACAACAAAGACATTAAAAAATTACAGGGAAAGACAAGATAATACTCAAAAGAGAAGATATATCTTTTTTGACTTTTTAATTTTTTAAACACACTTTATAACATTAATATCCGAGGAAGGCCGCAGTAGTCTAGTTGTTAATGGAATTTCCTCTTAGCTGCGTGGTCCAGGTTTAATTTCACAGTTGGCTGGAATATTTTTCCTACCAAAATGGCTATCCGGTCGACCCAGCCACAATAGGGTATCAGAAAAATCACTGAGAAGATTTTAAAGGGGTTTTATAGCCAGAGGATTGACTTCACTGTATCGGGTTTTTCCTCCCATGACTTGGCCCCTCTCCACAGAATGTTATGTTATGTTATGTTATGCGATCGACGTCATGGCACATTGGGCATTCCCATTCGTGCTCTGTCCTCCGTTGCTGCAGCCATCTCAAAGTCCATTTGCTCACAGTACCCATGAGAAGTTGATTACTATATCTTCTTCTCTCTACCATGAAGACGACACTGTCTGGCATGTCCGAACTTAACGCCTAATTCTCGAACTCGTTCCAGTGTCTGAGACCCGCATATATCACACAATTGAGAACGTACCGCATTGATGATATCGGCTCTGTCCATGCTTCTGCCCACTTGAGCCGGGACACTGTTTGCAAGAGAGTCAGCATGCTCGTTACCCCGCACTCCAGCATGTCCAGGCTTGTACAGCCAAGTCATTTTCTTGAGATGTAATCTCCGAATGATGTCCACCCATTCCACACGCATACTTCCAGATTCAATCAGTTGAAGCATATTCATCGAGTCTGATATGATGATCGTATGGGTAACCTGTTGCTCAGCCACCCATGACAGAGCCCTGAGGCAGCGGTGATCTCCATAGTCATGCTCGATGTCGTTGTCTCAAAAGCCCCGCAGTCTTCATGAAGTGTGTGACCATTTCGTTGTGCTGAGTAAGCCCACGATGATCTGGTTCCACGCTTGACAGAGCCATAGGTGTAGATAATGATATCACCTGGGTGGGAGTGCTGATCCACGAGTGCAATAATTTCGGCATTGACGACGCCCGGGGCCCATTCTCTACAGCGGCGTCCAAGTGTGCTGTCATATCCTCTGATATAGGCATCCATTCGTCACCGTGCCTCAGCTCATCTAGAGTACAGACTTGTTTAATAACATCCTCTGCCTCGGCCATCCAGGATCGACCTCTTTCAATCGCCTTCCTTGTTCTCATTTATGGATTTGTGCAGAGGATGATTTGTGTCCGCAGAAACTCTCAGATACGCTTTTACCTGTGCGACTTTGTGTCTCGTGGCTATCGTTGGCAATCCAAGGACATAGCGCATTGCCTCACAAGAAGTGTCACGTGTACAACCGAGTATAAGCCTCATCACTTCATTTTGGATCCTTTCTAACTTATCCAGCGATGTTCTGCTTACTGTTAGAAGACCAAGGCCATAGTCCACCACGCTCAGCACTAGTCCCTGATAAAGAAAGAGTAGCAGGCGTTGCTCAATATCCGCCCCGCCATAACTTTGAGAGCGGTTAGCCCTTTTCTTGCCTTTATGATTACGTTCTCAACATGGCTCTTAAATTACAGGCTTCTGTCTACTGTTATTCCAAGATACTTTAGTGTTTGGCTTCTGTCAATGTCTTTGTTACACATGCTGACACCTGGTGTAGGTGTCTTTACTATGTGAGCGTTAAGAGAGAACCATGTTAGAGAGGCCTTTGCTGGGTTCACATTCGCTTCGAATTCGTTGCACAAGTCACCAATCCTATTCAGCTCACACTGTCCCACATGCCGAGAGTATTGCACAAAACACGTATAGACATCGACTAGAAATCTGGTTTCTGTACGTGTAACGTGAGTTTTATACTTATGTTGTGGACTGTTTCTTGTCCCTTTCAAGATGCAGTACATTCCTTACAAAGTGTACCGCACAAACTGCGGGCCACCCGGCACACCTGGAACAGATGTTGGATCTGATAGCGTGAGCGGCACACGAACCGCACGCGACTACTGGGCGTAAAAAACAAGACGGTCAGAACCAGTTTGGAAGTGGGGAAAATGAGCATGGGTGGGTGGATGAGTGTGTGGTTGATGGCTGATATAAGTTAAACAAACAAACAAGTTATTGACTTGTTTTTATTGTTGTATTCTTGGATTCTCGAAAAGGAGTTAATTCTTATTTATCATGTTTGTTGACCTATATGTTCGGATATAACCAAAACAAGGTTCATTCTTAGGTTGAAAGTGGTGTGTCTCGGCTGAAAGAGGATTTAATCCCCTACATAACAAACAAACAGACAAACAAACAAGTGACCTGTTATTTACATTTCTGTTCTCGCCTATATTAATATGTTGACTTCTATACACCCACTATTGCAGTAGCAACCAAACCTCAAACCCACTATTGTAGTATCAACCGAACCTCAAACCCACATACCTAATATTTGCATGTGCAACCAAACCTCAAACCCACTATTGCAGTAGCAACCAAATCTCAAACCCCATTTTTGCAGTAGCAACCAAACCTCAAACCCACTATTGCAGTAGCAACCAAATCTCAAACCCACACACCCAATATTTGCAGAAGCAACCAAAACCACATACCCACTGTTGCAATCAAACTGTAAACCCACACACCCACTGTTGCAATCAAACTGTAAACCCACACACCCACTGTTGCAATCAAACTGTAAACCCACACACCCACTGTTGCAATCAAACTGTAAACCCACACACCCACTGTTGCAGTGGCAATCAAACTAGCCACACTTAACATGTTCTTTGTTCCGTTCAAACAAAGGGGACTTAATCAACATTCATAATCTGAGTACTAACGGGTTGTTCAGACGGTTTCAAGTTAGCAGGCCTGACGTGCTCTCCCTCTCTCTCTCTCTCTCTACACGTCCAGAAAATGTACACGCTTGTTTGTACTCGCATTACTTGTTCCGGTACGGTGACTGCACACGTGCAACTGTGCTTGGTCCAAAACATAATCTAGCGAGTCAAATATTACCTGTACTAGTCAGCGACAGCACGCGCACGCGTGAGTACTCATCGTCGTTCTGTGGGAGCTTCTGTTCGTTCTTAAAGGTAAAAATTACCAGAAGCATACAAAGGTGAGTTGTTATTTATTTAAATAACAGTCATACTAACACATTATACGATTAACATATAGTTATTTATAAGTCTATCTATCTATTCTCTAATCATATTTTGCCTTTCTGCGTCAGGTCAAAAAGGAGACACCTGGAGCGATCTTCCATAAGCGATTTGTTTTTTTTTTCTTTTCTCCAATCCTGATTTGCCTTACAGCTTCAGGATAAGAACAAATTTCTGGAATTGTCCTTTGTGTGCGCTTCATAAACAGCGTCTTCCAGGTTATCTTTGAGTTCCACCTTTTGTAAGGCCGGCCTTTTGCTTTGTATCCACTGTATTGGAGTAACATTGCTCTTTGAGGCACACTGTCTGTTGGTAATCTGCTTATGTGTCCGAACCATTTAATTTGTTGTTTCTTGATGAAGTTCAGTACTGATGTTGTACCCACTTTTTCCTGATGTCTTCATTTAATATGTAATAGATTGTAATATGTAATAGATTGTAATATGTAATAGATTGTAATATTTACCTGGCTATGAACTGCATTTCAAATAAAAAGATAGCTAAAAAAAACAACCACAAAGTTGTTTGTGGGATAGACTTCTTCTTCTTCTCTTCCATCATTTACTTCTTTATAGAAGCGTTAAGGAGAAAATATAGTGAGCTTATGTATGTGCTTGTTCTAATGTACTTTGTAAGCTGTTATTCATTTTTAAGGCTGTTCTTGATGCCGTCGCTCCATCTTTTGCGTTGTCTTCCTCTTGCTCCGTACTCGTTATACTTTTTCAGTTGGCTCTCTGTGGTAGTCGATACCAGGGCACTCTTATCAGATGTCCAAACTACTTCATCTGTTGTTCTTTTATGAATTGCATGACTGGTTTTACATCCAGTCTTCTTCTAATTTCTCCATTTCTAATTTTGTCTCTTATTGTCACACCTGCAGCTCTTCTAGAGTACCTCATCTCTGTCGTTATAATTTTCCGCTCATTAGCTGCTGTTATTGGCCATGTTTGACACTGGTAAACTGTAAGGTAGATTGTGTTCCAGAAAACTTTTACATTTTTATGGCATACATTTTAGTTGGAATAAAGAAGGTTGTAACTTGCATGTTCTTATTAAATTATCTTTTTTTATATATATCAAAATATACTCAACAAATTCTGCAAAGATTTGATATTTCAACTGAAATTTATGACACGAATAATGCAAAAATATTTTTTTAATGTGTTTATCTTGAAGATAGCTTTCTTCACAAATCTTTTTTAAAACTGATTTTGTATCTTCATCATTTTAGTTTCCGATCTTTACTTTCATCTTTTTTAGTTACCTGGGTAAAATAATACGAAAGATTAAAGAAATAAAAGAGTAAAAATTCCTACAAAATATTTTCATCACCTTCTAAATTACATCAAGGACCCTCGCCGGACTACGGTGTTCGTGCACTGCCACTTAGAATTTCCTATGCAAGGAAGAGATCAGAGCACATATCGTTACTCACCAAAACGCTTTGATGATGGTCCTAACAATCAATCAATCAATCAATCAGAATGTATTTGTTCCTTCACATCTTTGTTGCTCCTGTATCTTCTTTGTGGCCACTATGATTGTTTATCCAATTCGATATATGATATTTATACAACAATCATTTACTGTTTAAATCATTTCTAATAGTTGGATCGAGAATATATTCTTTAGAAGTTTTGACAGCTCCATCCCTCCCCATCCCTAACAGATGGCGAAGAGTATGCATACTGAAGGTTCCTGTATCTTGCAGGTTGAACACTCATCTCTCTGATTCTCAAGCATTAAGCTCAAAATAATGTTTAATTGTACTAAAAGATAATAGCTATGACCACGATTGTTATCGAAAAAACCATACGAAGAGAAGAGGGCATTAGAAAATATTACAAAATCCAGACTCGTTACTGCTTAGATATGCTGCACGTGCACTAAGGGAGAGATCGAGAGAGGGTATGTGTGTGTGTGAGAGAGTGTTTGTGGGTGTGTGTTTTATGGGCATACATTAGGTTTAGTAATGAGAGCACACAAAAAACCATGACCTTTAACAAACTTCATGTCAGGTCTATTGTAACGATCTGTGCGAGTTCCCTAAGTAGAATACTTTTAAATACGAGTTGGTAGCAGAATCTTAATGTATGCCTGTACGTACTCCCATCTTTACATGTCAAGAAATCAACTTTTGTGGAGGGGGGCGGAGAGAAGAAAGACGTGGAATGAAGATAAGTAGCTTATCACATTCAGGCCCAGGATTAATAATGTCACAAGTAAGAACAAAGACGACCTGCAAGACCAGTTCTGACAAAGCCACACCGCTAGAGCTGGCACCGTCGCACAGCTGTTACTGTTGTTAACCCACACGACAAGATTTCTTACAGCTGTTAGCGGTATAAACCCACACGATCAGACTTCACATAGGTAATAGCGATATAAGCCCACACGGCCAGGTTTGATAGTTATATGTGTACCAATGCACGCAGGAGTACAAGACGAGCGCGTGCAGAGCACCTGGCTGATACAGAAGTGGTCGAGGAAGGACTACCAATGGACTGCAGGAAAGGAGGCCGTATATGTGACTTTTAAAACATATCCAGAGTGAAGGAAATAGAAAAGAAAATAGGAACTGCCAAACACGAGCACTTCGTTAGAGGCGAGAGCCACTTGATTAATCTACACAAAACTAGTGTAATTAGGTATACGCTGGTAAAGATATTGGGAGGCAGTAGATCAGAGCACCTACGGACATCTCCGGAGTTTTGTGATGATGATTCTCACTAATTATTACGAATTTAAGAAAGAACTTCTTCTTCTTTGCGTTCCTTCTTTACGACCAAATTTAATCTCTATTTGTGATATGTTTGATCTTTACCAAGAACGTGTATATACTTATACGTTGCACATTGGTTTGGTAGGTCCCTAAACACATAGACTTGTACATGTTTAGGACACGCGTATCCGATTTCAACCAAACCTTCTTAGACGCCTCTTACGACATGCGTGACAGGTAACAGTGGTTCTATTCTTTACATCCCAAATTTGGACCCCGGTAACCACTCGGGCGATTTCTAAATACAAACAACGGTGTGTTGTCGCTACGAGATTGAAACGGAACGGGGGAGGGGTGAGATGGAGACCGTGTGTAGCAAGCAGCATATAATTAAGACATACCTTCTCTTTCCCCCTTTCCCTGTATGACAACAGGACGTGGATGCAGACCCGCTGGTTGCTAAGCAACTAATGATGCTCACCAGAGTAATATGATTATTGATCAGAGAACGGAACATAGGTAGGGAAGAGGTGAAGGTAGCTGACGCCCCCAATGTGCTTGTCTTTGACTGGTCGATCCAACACAATGGGTTCGTTAATGTTTCCATTTTGGGGAGATGAGCGTTCTAAAATATAATCAGTTTCGAATTTAGAAACACTGCGTACACTGCAACTGGTACACGTTAATTAAGTTAACATTGATTTTACTCAGATAACGGTCCGTCTCCCCACTAAAGGTCTCTTGTAATTTCCTCATCCAATACGGAATGTCACTTGTCACTATATTATTTGGTATATTATTATCAACTATTATCGTTTAGCATAGAGCTCACCACGTGTGAAATGAAATGTTTGAGGAAGGCAGTGGAGGTCACCAGGAAAGACAGACTACGAAATGAGAACATCAGAAACAGAGTGGGCATAACTTCATGCACCGAATACACCGAAAGACAACAAATGCAGTGGTTTGGACATTTAATGAGAATGAAATACAACCAACCACCAATAATAGCATACAATAAAAAGAGATCGGGTACTAAAGCTAAGGGAAGACCAAGAAAAAGATGGATAGACAATATCAAGACCACACTACATAAACACGATACAACACAACAAGGGCGACTCATCTAGCCCTAGAACGCAAATTAAAGCTCCCATCCCTACGCTTAATGGCAAGAGTGGACAGCCAACTACATCTTCCACTTGGGAATAGACAATAGACAATATCGTTAAGCATCTTAATCTTGTGGGCGTCTGTGGTTTAACGGTAGTGAGCTTGATCATAACCCAAGAGTACCTGTGATTGATGCCAACGTTCAGTAAAGGATATGAGACGATTTATCATCTTAATGTTAACTTTCCACAAAGACGAGTTGTGACAGGCTGGAATGTTAACTTTCCATACAGACGAGTTGTGACAGGCTGGAATGTTAACTTTCCACACAGACGAGTTAGACAGGCTGGAATGTTAACTTTCCACACAGACGAGTTGTGACAGGCTGGAATGTTAACTTTCCACAAAGTCGAGTTATAACAGGCTGGACTAGAAGACTGGTTGAAGACGCTATGGAGATATATTTAGATAAAATTCCGTTTTACTTTTTTGCCAGGACACGTAGATATGAAGAGATAGACTTGTGAGCATTGCTACTGTGGACAACCAATGAATAATAGACCAGGTTGATATTCTGATCGCCCAAATGAAGACTTGGTGTGTAAATGAGTCCAGTAATGAGAGTGAATGTGCATCCTTAACCATACTGCAAGAATATCAAATCAAACGGAGTGTAGGCAGACAAAAAAACGTTATGCTGGAAGCCAAAGCAAAATAGTAAACCAACACAAAACCGGTATCATTAGTCTTCACACTGTGAGGGACATACTAAGGAATAGATCGGAGTCCTTATCGACTAGTTGGTTCTATGTGCGGTGATCATAATCTG
Source organism: Arion vulgaris (assembly GCA_020796225.1). Lineage (NCBI taxonomy): Eukaryota > Metazoa > Mollusca > Gastropoda > Stylommatophora > Arionidae > Arion > Arion vulgaris. The sequence continues at coordinate 34,855,892 of CM036769.1, read as the reverse complement.
TCGAACTAAATTACATTTATTTTCGGGTATTCTATACGTTGAATAATACAAATGGCTGTATGAATTTCCTTACTTAATTGCATGAATTCCTATCTCAAAAGTTGCATGAATTCACCCTCTCAAAAAGTTGCATGAATTTACTCCCTAAAAAAGTTGCATGAATTCACTCCTCAAAAGTTGCATGAATTCACTCCTCAAAAGTTGCATGGGATTGATCTCTACTCCAAAAAGTTGCATGAATTCACAGCCTTAAAAGTTGCATGATTTGACTCCCTCAAAAAGTTGCATGGATTTGACTTACTCAAAAAAAGTTGCACAGATTCACTTACACCTATAGTTGCACAGATTCACTTACACCTATAGTTGCACAAAATGATATACATACAAACATAACAATAAAGTGCTGCGTTAAGACTAATTCTCTCTGCATCTACTGCATTTCAGAAAGTTGCACTCAAGAACTGGATACAGTAACAGACAACATTGACTCAACATTCTCAGCTAGTACAGTCCTGGTGATTGGTCTGAGGCTAAATAGTTGGCAGAACTTCAAGAAGATGTTGGAAAGTTATTGCTTTCAGAATCAATGTCTGGTCAAGTGGTTAGAAAGGGAACCAGGATAAGATTGTAATGACCTTATTTATTCCAAATAATGTCAATCACTTTATTTGTTGTTTGTGAGATGTTTAGGAGATGTAGGTAACCTACAAATCTGATGTGGTCAGAGCAGATCAGATCAGATCTGGAGAAAACCGAGGGAGGCAGCGATGATACTTAATAAATTTGCGTTTTAGGACAAAGACATGTATGTATGGTATTACATAAGCAAAGCAAAATGAGTAATTAAATCATAAAACTAACAAAATTCAACGTTTCGACTATAAGTCTTTGTCAAGGAACATACACAATGAGTACTAAACTGAAGAAAACATGGATCTAAATAGGATGGATGACTAAAGGTGGATATATGTTTATACCTACCTGTCTGCATGGTAAAATGTCAAGATTAATCATCATCATCATCAAATAGCTTGTCCCTAGCAGAATAATGTTACCCTAACAGTCCTTCCGAATGCCTCTCTCTCTTTCTCTCTCTCTCTCTCTTTCTCTCTCTCTCTCTCTCTTATGGACCAGATATCTCGCCTCGGTAGCCGTCATACTCAAATCATCAGTTACATTCTCAATCCATATTCTTCGTTGTCTTCCTCTTTGCTGTGATGCCTCCTTCCATAACAGTCTTCTCCAACTCTTGGTGTCTCCTTATATGTCCTAAATATTTCAATTTTTGCATTCTTATTTGTAGAATCAACCAGTATTCTTTGATTTTGTGTTATTTCCAAGTTCAGTCAAAATTAAAAGAGAAAAGCATAAGAACCAGTGGCGGCTCGTGCTCATTTTTGTTGGTGGGGCCAGACACAAATTTTCGGAAAATCATGGTTTTAGGTTAGGTTATATTTTAATTTATAAAATAATAAATACACGTTTCACATTATTTTTCGTGGGGCCCGGCCCCACTGGCCCCTAATGACGAGCCGCCACTGATAAGAACAATATGGCTTTCATCGAAGAAACATCCATAAAATAAACAATGTGAATGTAATCTAACTTTACAAATATCATATCGGGTTGAAGTGGGGAGGAGGTTGAGGAATAATAATATTTGAATTTAGAAATGGTGACTGTGTTCTCCAGAGAAAGCTTATCATCAATATAAGAAAGAGGTAGTCATCATTTTTCGAGCATGTGATGAGAAAGAGGGGTTTAGAACACATCGCAACAGCCAGTAAAATTGTGGGGAGAGGAAGACAGAGGAAGGAAATTCTGGATAGCCGGACTTCAGGGCAAGGAAAAGCGTCAACATCTGAGATGATAGCAAACACCGAAAACAGAGATTTGTGTAGATAGCCTACGCCAGCCGGCACGGCACCTGATAACGTTGACTGTGTTCTCAATTTCAACTTCATCAACTAAATTGTGCGTTCTCATAAATATCTTGATTAATTTTATCCTATCATGGATTATATTGTTCTTCTTCTGCACACCAGAAACAGATCACCGGATGATAACTTCTAATCATTCCGTTTTATTGGGAAATATTTTACATTTAAACTACTTCCTTACTAAATGTTGACCACTTCATTTATTATCTATTGAATTAACTGGATATGATTATGGAAAAGACTTCCTCAAGGGCCTAAGCAGAACAGACCAGGTCATTATATTTCGCCTACATACCGGACACTGTGGCTGAGTGGTTAAGTCCTTTGCCTTGTGAGTCGAAGGTCGTGGGTTCGAGTCCGACCGCGCCATTCTGTTCACGAGTGCAGTTTTTCCAGAGACACCTAGGATTGTTGCTGGAGCTACGGAGTTCGTGCTTTGTGCAATACTCTCGGCAGGTGGCTTGCCATTTCTGCGGAGAGGGACCGAGCCATATGGGGTAAAACCCGGTGCAATGAAGTCAATCCTTCGGCTTTAAAACCCTTTAAACCGGACACTTCAGACTCAACAAACACTTATATAGACTAGGAATAAGTCAAACAGCTCTCTGCCAGTGTGAACAGGCAGAAAATACACTGGGAGCATGTCCTGCAAGACTGTCCTCTCCTGGGCGAGAAGAGAAGCAACAAGTGGCCACACCCAGTCGACCTAAAAACTAAGCTTTGGGGAAACCTGACAGACCTGAAGCTGACTGTCCAGTGTGTGATCTACAGTAAACTAAGCGCATGACCAGAGATCACTGAAGAAGGAAACCTGACAGACATGAAGCTGACTGTCCAGTTTGTAGTCTACAGTAAACTAAGCGCATGACCAGAGATCACTGAAGAAGAAGAAGAATTAAATATTTCATGTATGTTTTTTCTCCCATGCCTTTCCTCACATACTCTCATCATATTTGAATGATGTCATGCACGTACACATGGATGAGATATTCTAGTCAGATGTACAAACTATTTATAACAATATGTTTATGTTGTATGTTTATGTTGTATGTACATATTGATGTTCTTGACATATTGTTGTGTTATTTATAGTAGTAACTTGTTTTATTGTAATCTTAACATACTACACATATTGTAATCATTACGTAGAATCATTTAATCATCTTCTTCCAATATTGTCAGACATCGACTTGTATACTTCTAAAGTAGTTAGTGGTCACTCGGAGTCCATGTACACCTACTAAAGAAGTTAGTGGTAAGCCTGAGTCCATGTACACCTACTTCTAAAGTAGTTAGTGATCACCAGGAGTCCATGTACACCTACTTCTAAAGTAGTTAGTGGTCACTCTGAGTCCATGTACATCTCTATAAAGCAAACATATAACTCAAACTCTAGCTAGGAACTCTAAACTCTAGCTAGGAACTCAAACTCACCTGCAATGAGATCAGGCATCCCTTTGAAAAAAAAACAAGATTGCTTCACGCAGAAAATGAACCTCTCTTTGTGTGAGAGGCGAGCACAGTACCTCCACATTACAGACATGCTCATGTTTGAACATGTAATTATTTCATACATTGCCATATTTGATCATGTTTATATATGCTATACATATATTCTTTCTCAATGTACAAACAACATTTGCGCATACGCCATTTCAACAGTTTTGTTTCGCTTATTTTCCCCAACAAGGTTGGAACTCTGCAATACAAATTTCAACTTTTTCATAAACGCCAGATTTGAAGAAATCGCATTTCTATTACTTTTTGTGTGATTTGTAACATTAGTAACATGTAAGTTTGTAACAAAAATTGAATGTAAGTTTGTAGTAAAACTGAATGTAAGGTTTGTAGTAAAACTGAATGTAAGGTTTGTAGTAAAACTGAATGTAAGGTTGTAGTAAAACTGAACATAAGTTTGTAGTAAAAATTGCGTAAGTTTGTAGTAAAACTGAACATAAGTTTGTAGTAAAAATTGCGTAAGTTTGTAGTAAAACTGAATGTAAGTTTGTAGTAAAAGTGAATGTAAGTTTGTAATAAAACTGAATATAAGTTTGTAGTAAAACTGAATTTACCAAAACATTATCGATATAAGAGAAGACTGCAGAAAAACTATGTAGCAAGTGGTGAAATACGTAAAAAACAAAGTACTGCAGTTGTACAAAGTACACAACAATATACAGCAACATTTCCACCAAAAGACAGTTATCAAGCAAAGGGTACAAAAGAAGTGTATAATGTCAGATATATAATCAATATATACAATCAGACAATCAATCCCTAACGGCTCTAAAATGAAAATATGAGACTAAATTTGATGTCTGGTGTATACCTTAATTACTCTTCTTCTTCTTCTTCTTCAAGCGCTCCATATCGACCACTTGTTAACCACTCTTTGTGATTTGTATGTGATCTGAGACTAAGAGCGATTGTACGTAGTGTAAGTTATGCACCTACAACTTAGCCAGCACATCCAATTTCTGCGATGTTTTTTATTTACTAGGTTAGCTTCCCTAGGTCTTACATCAGTCGCCTCTTACGGCATGCCTTGTAGGTCGCAGTGGTACTATTCTTTACTCCCTTGCGAGCCCTGGCAACACACAGATTAATTACTATTCAGAAGGGTTGCGCATGCGTTGTTGTATAACATATTTCTACTGATGTAAAGACGGACTTCGTTTCATAGCTAACACTTTGCTTTTTTAAAAAACTTTACTTATTTTTCCGCAATTACTGAACGGTCCAGCACATACCCCAAGGTAAGCGTAACACCCCCAGCACATACCCCAGGGTTAGCGTAACACCCCCAGCACATACCCCAGGGTTAGCGTAACACCCCCAGCACATACCCCAGGGTAAGCATTACACCAGTTTGGCACCGATGTTCTAGAGAAATGCTGGGTACACAAATCCACACAAGAAAGTTAAGTGAGGAAGGGTGCTTGCAGTTTGAACACGTGAGAAGAACAACATCAAATGAAGTGTGAATGAGAAGTGATTGATATCAAATATGCATTTTCTGGAAGATATTACTTTGAACTATTTATTATGTATTAAAGGTCGGATAAGTGCAATATGTAAATAAAATAAATATGTTTCGTATAACTGACAATGCATTTAAATGCAACTATCATGTACATGTGAAAATAAGTCATCACGCATAAACTTATGTCATCAAATTAAAGAAATCAAACGTTTTATTACTACTCTTATCTTCCATCATTTATTTCTTTATAGAAGTGTTGGGGGAGGGGCTGTAGTGATCTTGTGTGTGCTTGTTCTACTAATGCACTCTTTATGCTGTTATTCATTGTCTTAAGGCAGTCTCTGTGGCTAAATGGTTAAGCCCTTTGCCTTGTGAGTCGAAGGTCGTGGGTCTGAGTCCGACCCCGCCATTCCGTTCACGAGTGCAGTTTTTTCCAGAGACACCTAGGATTGTTGCTGGAGCTAAGGAGTTCGTGCTTTGTGCAATATTCTCGGCAGGTGGCGTGCCATTTCTGCGGAGAGGGACCGAGCCGTATGGAGTAAAACCCAGTGCAATAAAGTCAATCCTTCGGTTTTTAAACCCTTTTTTTTCTCTTAAGGCTGTTCTTGATGTCGTCTCTCCATCATTTTCATGGTCTTCCTCTTTCTTTGAACTCTGTTATACTTTTTCAGTGCGACTTTTTGTGGTAGACGATACCAGGTATTCTTCCGGTGTCCAAACCATTTATTTTTAAGTTTTATTATTAACACTTTATTATTTGAATCTAAGATGAATAAGTTTACTATTATTAATCATCATCATGTATGGATAACTTCTTAATATTTGTTACTATTTGCTGTCATGTTATCTATTGATATGTGACAGAGCAACCCACGTTTTTATGTTAACCATGTCTCTTCAGAGTTCATAGGTATTGTTCCAACTTCATTGCAACGGGTCTCCCCATAATTGCTCCGTTCCTGTGCCAACGAAAATCACACAAAATGCTAACAAATAAGAAATGTCTCCTGTGTGAACTAATTCCAGAATGAAAGCGTTTACGCCAGAAAGCAACCTGCACCACATAAATGCATATGGCCGTCACTAACGTTGCAACACAAAACTGTTCATCACTTGAATTGCAATTCATGTCGAAGGGAACATCAATCATGAAAAAAAATCCAGCTTTCTGCACCCGAAATATAACTGCATACGGCAGATTGAGTTTGTTCGTCATAACCACTGTCCGACATTTTCTGAATACACACAACAAACGCACGGTTTACACATCATAAAGCATTCCATGTAACATTCATAGCTCACAGCTTTGCTCAAGCACTAACTCAGTAGCTCGGCAATCAAAACCGGAAAATACCCGACGAAACATAGCGGAAATGGCAGCAAAGTCTGTTCAGAATCAAACAGTCCTGATCAAGACTCGCATTTACCATTGTGAGATTCAACCATGTCTATCTGTTTATCTTGTCTTATCTATCCTGATCTTTCTTATCTTCATCTTGTCTTATCTTGTTATCTGTCTATCTTGTCTTATCCTGTCTATCTGCTATCCTGTCATCCTGTCTTACTTGTCTTATCCTGTCTTATCCTGTCTTATCTGTCTTATCTTATCTGTCTTATCCGTCTTATCCTGTCTTTCCTGTCATCCTGTCATCCGTCTTACCTGTCTCCTGTCTTATCCTCTTATCCTGTCTTATCTGTCTATCTGTCTATCCGTTATCCTGCTTATCCTGTCTTATCCTGTCTTATCTGTCTATCCTGTCTTATCTGTCACGTGTCTATCCTGTCTTATGTCTTATCTGTCTTATCTGTCTTATCCACTTATGCTAAGCGCCGGAGTTCAGTTTCCCATTATAGTCAAGTGTGTTGCATCTGTAGTTGTTAGTCTTTGATGTTGCAGGATATCTGTGATATTATCTATCCATCCGGTTCTTGGTCTTCCTCGGGACCTGCTTCCGTGTTGCCGGTTGTTATACGGGCGAGATGGTAGTAGATCTGGTTTCATTCTCCTTATGTGACCAAACGATAGACTTCTAATATGTTGGATGCATGGTGTGATTCTAACGACATTTCTAATGTTCTCATTTCTCAATCTATCCCGCCTTGTAACATTGACGACTTTTCGCTGCTACATACTTTCCGAAGGCTGAGCTAAAAATAGCTACTCTTTGTTTCTAGGTCACAAACGTGAATATACACCTATAGCAGTGACAGTAGCAATGTATAACGTGTTAACACGTCTTTAGCCCAGAGGAGAGATAATAACAGACGTGTTAATGCGTCTTTAGAAGTGAATGGGAAAACGTATATATACATCCGTAGCAGCGAAAGGGTTAAACAGTTAATTTCACATGTTGTGATCTTTCTTTCTTGTGATTTAGTTAGGGGCTGCATAGTTCACTTGATTGTTTAGGAGAGATCGAGCATTTAAGGAAAGTCAGTTTGATGCTATAAAGATATCTCAAATGAACAATACAAATAATAGCGATTGTGCAGTAAATATTAACTTAGTATCGATTCAAACGTATCTGTTCAAACCCCACTCAAGTTCTGAAGCAAATTCACGTGATTTTGAAAGGGAAAAGAGACTCACCGTTCAGAAGCAATGGTAATACGACGATTGGTCCTGAAATACGATGTTTACTGTGGTTTATGGCTTAGTCCGGCCGCTTCCCAGCGTGTCGTAGCTCTTAAGACTACGGTGACTATCTCTGTGTGTCGGGTTCAATTTGGGGCAGAAAGCCACAGATTCCACAGATATGGTTTCCTGTACAAGAATTAACATGTCATGGCAAGTCAAGAGCTACTCATGCTTCTATCGTTTTAAATGCTACGCCTTTAGATATGCCACATTTAATTTACATTTAAAATAATATGTATACTGTGTTGTGTTGTACTTATGTGTCAAACATTATCATGAGTTGTTTATTTATTAATGTTGCATGTTGTTACTCAAGTCTATTCATGAGCGTGATTAACTAGTACACCGGGATGCTGGGGCCTCAAGGATCAAAGAATATCAACTGCAACCTGCAAGGCATGTCGAAGATGCAACCGATGTAGGACCTAGGAAGCTACCCTAGTAATTAGAAAAGCATCGCAGAAATTGGATATGCTGTCCTACTTGTAGTCATATAACTAGCACTTTGTTTTTACGTGTTTACCTATTAGTCATATAACTAGCACAATGTACAATCACTTTTAGGCTCAGATCACATACAAATCCCACAGAGTGGTTAACAAGTGGTCGATATGGAGCGTTCAAAGAACAATTAACTGAGTAGCTCGTCCGAGTGGTTACCGGGCCCAAATTTGGGGTGTAAAGAATAGAACCACTGTTACCCGCCATGCATGTTGTAAGAGGCGACTAAGGAGGTTTGGCTGAAATCAGATGCATGTGTCCTAAGCATGTGGAAGTCTATGCGTTAAGGGGCCTACCAAACAATGTGCAACGTATACACGTTCTTGGCAAAGATCAAACATATCACAAAGAGTGATTAAAATTGGTTGTAAAGAATGAAAGCAAAGAAGAACTGAGTAGCTGTTCAGTATTTATATATAAATAACATGATCGTCATGTTCAAGATTTCTTCAATATTTTGTTACCACTATTGTCTGGTCATATATATATCTTGGAGTCTCTGTGGCTACACCCTTTGCCTTGTGAGTCGAATGTCATAGGTTCGAATCCGGACCGTGCCATTTTTTTCACAAATGCAATTTTTTCCAGAGACTCCTAGAATTGTCACTGGAGCTACGGAGTTCGTGCTTTGTGCAATACTCTCAGCAAGTGGCGTGCCTTTTCTGCAGAAAGGAACTGAGCCATATGATGTAAACCCGGTGCAATGATCTCAATCCTTCAACTTTAAAACCCTTTATAAATATAACTGATATTTTTCGTTTTACACAGACAAACAACATCTAATAAAAAACATGCTCAAAATTTCAATGATAAAACAAACAACAATAAGAATCATATTGCACATAATTTACTGTTGGATCTTGTACAGTACAGCATCCCTCATGGAGCGACACCACAAAAATGTAACAAATCACAACTAACTCAGTTACAAAAAGTGAATTCGAACAAATGGAATCATCATCAATACAAATGAAATCATCTATTATACAAATATGGAATTACGTTCATAAGAAACAGGTAGATTTTAAAAATTTAACAAAATGTTTCTAACTCTAATATAAGAAATGGAAAAACATGGATACTACACCGCTAGGACTAAACACAAACATATTCTTCTTATTTCTCGAACGCTCCGTGTCGACCACTAGTTAACCACTCTGTGTGATATGTATGTGATCTGAGCCTAAGAGTGATTGTATGTTGTGCCAGTTATGTGCCTACAAGTAGGCCAGCACATCGATTCCCTAGGTTCTACATCAGTCGCTTCTTACCATATGCCTTGTAGGTCACAGTGGTACTATTCTTTGCTTCCTTAGGATCCGGCCCACACGGGCGACAAACATATAACAAATCTACAAACATTCAATTTTTTCTTTCTTTCTTTTCACTAATCCTGTTTTGCCTCACAGCCTCTGGGTAAGAAGAGATTTCTAGAACAGGCTTTTGTGTGTGCTTCATAAATAGTGTCTTTCGTCACCTCTGTTATCTCTGAGGTCCACCTTTGCGAGGCAGGCCTTTTGCTTTTCAAACATTCACATCTTGTACAAATATAATAACTCTCAAATCATGTACAGAAAATGTGTCCAAATTATCAATCTTGTCACAGTTTATACAGACAGTGTGTCCCAATATCAGATTACCAAACAGTGTTGAGTAACATATTAATTGTATCACCTTCCGCCCAAGTGGTTACCGTGGCCCAAATTTGGGGTGTAAAGAATAGAACCACTGTTACCTGCCCTGTATGTCGTAAGAGGCGGCTAAGGAGGTTTGGCTGAAATCGGATGCACATGTCCTAAACGTGTAGAAGTCTATGTGTTTAGGGGTCTACCAAACCAATGTGCAACGTATACACGTTCTTGACAAAGATCAAACATATCACAAAGAGTGATTAAAATTGGTCGTAAAGAACTAACGCAAAGAAGAAGTATCACCTTTGAAGTCGGAGTAAGATTCGACTGAATGACAAGGAAAAAAATGATAAGGAAAACAAGCCTACATGAAAAATCAAAGTTGCCATAATAGGCACCCTGACTATGATGAATTCATAGTCGGCGAACGGAAAAATAGATATGAATTGTATCATCACCATCATTCAATAGCCTGTCATAAGCAGAACTATGCAACTCTAACAGTTCTTCAGAATTTCTTTCTCTCCTAGACCAGATGTGTCACCTCTACAGCCGTCATACATGATTGTATATAATTTTAAAACTGACATTACAGCCTGTAATACCGCTTTTTAGGGCAGAGTAGGACAGAGGGAGATATGACTGAGGAAGTTAAAGGCATCATGGGCAGTGCAGTTGCCACGAAACTGTTCAAGATTATGATTTTTTATTTATGCCCCGACAGATAAAATTTCTTGGCCTTACTGTGGATTGAACCCGGGTCTGCCAAATGGGAGTCACACGCTAATCTATTTGGCCAGATGCAACTCATGATTGTAAAGAAGACATAAATGTTGAGATGCACACAGATTTATTAGTAGTTTCCAACATCTTAAACTTTTTACCTGGTTGATAACTTTCATACATGCAACACACCTGGACAATCACTTTCATGTAGGTTACGCACCTGTATAATCATTTTCACGTATGTAACACACCTGGACAATCACTTTCATGTATGTGACACACCTGTACAATCATTTTCATATATGTAACACACCTGTACAATCACTTTCATGTATGTGACACACCTGGACAATCACTTTCATGTATGTGACACACCTGGACAATCACTTTCATGTATGTGACACACCTGGACAATCACTTTCATGTATGTGACACACCTGTATAATCACTTGACACACCTGTACAATCACTTTCACATATGTAACACACCTGTACAATCACTTTCATGTCTGTGACACACCTGTACAATGACTTCAAGGTATGCAACAGGTATATGAATAACATTTATACAAAATGGTAATAAACCTCACAGAATACAGAACGTGATGATATATACCACACAGTAGAAACCAACACACTTGACGTGTAACAATAACGACACACTTGACGTGTAACAATAACGACACAGTAATTAAGAACTACTAATAAATATCATGACAAAAATTAACTGAAGTAAATTTGACAAACAGCAATACTAGATTGCCACAAGGGCGAACGTAAGAAGAAGAGAAGAGATTGCCACATAAAAAATTCATTTAAACAGCAACAGGAGGTTACCCAAAATCGAAACAAATGGAAAGGAGGTTACTCAAGAAATCAACACATGAAAGGGGCTATAGCTTCTGACTCACACAAACACAATCCTTTTTTTTCTGTTTCTAATTAAAAAAAACATCTTAAAAAAAAATCTTCAATACTAACAAATATTATCTCTCTTTCATTCTCTCTGATTGTTTTAATTTTCACAAATAACATATTTGGCACTACTTTTAGTTGGGAGGTTTTAAACACATACATTTTCAAACTGAATGCTTCGAGAATTGATAGAGACAACAAACACCTGTGCACACATTTAAGAATTGACAGTACAAACACCTGCACACATTTAAGAATTGATGGTACAAACACCTGTACACTCCTTTAAGAATTGACATAACAAACACCTGCGCACACCTTTAAGAATTGACAGTACAAACACCTGCACACACCTTTAAGAATTGACAGTACAAACACCTGCACACACCTTTAAGAATTGACAGAGACAACAAACACCTGCACACACCTTTAAGAATTGACGGACAACAAACACCTGCACACACATTTAAGAATTGACAGTGCAACCGCCTGTGCAAAGCTTTAAGAATTGACGGAGACAACAAACACCTGTGCAATCTCATCATGTTCGTAGGTCCTCTTAAGAAAGTTGTCTGTCAGTCGCAGGCCTGATATTGTCTGCAAAACACACACACAAAAAAAACGTCTAAATTTTCAATAAAGATTATCTAGAAGAACAATAGAGGCCCTTGTGTTATTGTGAGACAATTAGAGATCAGTTATTTTCACCATCTTATAAATTACATTGGAAACACTCGCTGGTGCTTCAGAGTTCCTATACTGCCTTTGAGATCTTCCTGTGTAAGAAAGAGATCGGAGCAAACATGGTTACTCACTGAACTGCAACAATAATGGTTCTATTTGTCAATCAATCAATCAATTAGACGTCAAATTAAGTGCCATCTCCACATCACATATCGGCTGTAATATTTTCTGTGCTGAGAAATATCTTCTCAAATTATTGACTGTAATTTCAGCGATATTGCTGTCAACCTGTTCCATAATGTGTCTCTTCAGTTGCTGAGCAGACTGCAAACTCATCTCTATAAACTGAAAGCTGATCAAACTAACCAATGCTAAAAGGACCCATAGCCTCCTGAACACATCTTTCAAACCTGCCCCTTCCTCAATGATTTAAGGTTTTAAACATGATTCTGTGAGACTAATCTGAAAGAGAAACATTGACGCCCCACAAGGACATCCTGCTGACAACTAGATACATGGAGGCAACTCATCTCACTGTTTAGAGCCCTGAGCATAAGACACTGATAGCAGAAGAAGAAGAGTTTATCTGCTCTGGGTGTTTCTATAGCAACTTCTATAGTGACCTGTCAACAAAGAGACTTACTTGCAGACCTGTCAACAAAGAGACTTACTTGCATACCTGTCAACAAAGAGACTTACTTGCAGACCTGTCAACAAAGAGACTTACTTGCAACCCTGGTATGACTGAAATCAGAGATAATGGAATGTCTAGACTCTCATTGTGAGGTAGTTTGCCAAGTTGACGGCCAGACACACCAGACCACAAGAGACCAGGAGATGGTGTCACATTCTGTAGGACCAGGGTCAGATCCATAGTCCTTTCACTGAAAAGCATACAAATGTCATTTAGGGACATGTGTTAATTTCATTGAAATAAACGTATAAAACACATACAGTTGTCATTTAGTGACATGTGTGGGAGTGTATTTAACAGAAATAAAAGTACAAATGAGCATGATTCGTGAAGTCGAATCAGGTATGGTGAGACGCAACTGGGTGGAGATACTGGTACAGACATTGATCAGAGAAATCACCTTCATTTTTGTCCCTGGGCAAGCAGGAGTTAGGGATAATGAATGAGCTGATAGATTGACTGGCATGGCTACAATATCAGAGGGAGCTGCCATGGATCAAGTGACATTCTTCACGCATTGAGTCTTTCCAAACACAGGAGTTTCAGGGCTGTGAATCCCACTCGCTGACCAGATTGAAAGAGATGAGTTTCAATAGGGGTGCAGCCCGAAAGGAACGACATACTAAATATGCAAAGAGATTGATTAATCAACATCGAACTGGCGTGTTGGGTCGCTGGACGCTGCTGGATTTGCTGAGGTGGAGATCGAAGCACCTATGGACATGTCCGGAGTGCTATGATGATAGTCCTCATATAACTGATAACTGAAAAGTACAAATTATGCAGCTGTCATTTGGCGATATGTTCAAGGGAGTATATCATTGAAAAAAAAGTATTTATATATGGCTTTTTTGTCTACAGAGATGGTCAATTAGCAAGTGTTTTACTATAACAACTGTTGAGTTTGTGCTTGTCTCTCTTGTCTTTCAGCTCATTCCTAAGTCTCCGTTCAAAAGAGTCTGCACCTTTGCGCAATGTTGTTTTCTACAAAACTCGGTCATCAGCTAGTTGTTTCCATTTGTTGTGACCAATACAAAAGTTTCTCACTGAGGCCTTTATGTCTGAGCAATGGTCTGCCTTAGTGCCTCTTCCCCTACGAAAATTCACAGAACAACACTTGTTGTGGTATGCAGCTATTGCCCATTCTTCTCACATGTCCTAACCATCTCAGTTCTCTACTGCTGAGCATGCCCATGATGGAAGGCAAGTTTGCCTGTTGCAGTACTGCAGAGTTGGTTATCTTATAGTACTACCTAATGTTCATAATCGTGCGGAGACATCAAAGGTGAAAGATGTTAAGTCACCTCTCATGCATTGAGTAGGCTGTCCATGTTTCTGAGCCATATAGTAAAGAGCTAGTTACACAAGCACAATAAATTTGAAACTTCGTCCGCAATGATAAAAAGTCATGGGAAGAATATGGAAAGAAACTAAAATGATTGAAAGAGATGTAAAGATAGACAAAGCAAATATTTCAGACACATAAAAAGGCATGACACTTTGCTGAAAGCTATACTAGAAAGAAAGGCTGACTTTATCGGAGAAGAAAAAGATAAATACATCCATGAGAAGGAAACAGCAGGAGAAGTATAAATACCAATGTGGCAATAATTATAACCAAGACAACAATCCACATATAAAATGTTGGAGATATACTAAAGTTGGAAATGGAGATGTGATTTGATATGATCTAGACAAGAGGGAGAAAATATTGATGAAATATTAGTCAGCCACCATTATTGTGGTCAATCATAATCATGAAGAGAGAACTTGATATTTTAGTGTTTGTGTCTATGATATACTGTCACAAAATATAACTACATGTGAAATGTGATGCCTACAAAACGTTACCAACAACACCAGAAAAGACAATCACCAACATCAGTGCAAGAAAGAAAGTTGCGACAGAACCTTGCTTGAATTACATTGAGAAATAAAGAATGAAGTGGTTCGGTCACTTAATAAGAATGCAATCAAACTCCACTGTATACAGAGTCTCCTACAACAGAACATCATGAAAGAAAGCGAGAGGAAGACTATGAAAAAAATGGTTAGATGGCATAGCAGAATCCTGTAAAATAGCAAAAATAACTATCACCCAAGCCCCCAGAGCAGCGCAAAACAAAAACAGAAAAACCATGACACTTGGCAACAATATGATAACAGTGTGATGACAAAAGAAAATAAACTTATAATAACAAACATTGAAGTCAGTAAGTTGAGGGTTAATCCACAGTCAGGATCCTTGCATCGATTCATTTCTGAAGGGCTGACATGGTAGAGCTTGTTCTCTGTAGCTCTTGAACTGTTCCTTAAAATCTAATCAGGTACATTATTTTGTTTCAATTAGTTATTGTGCAACAATATACTCCAGCTTAGTGAAACATTCCAAGATAATGTGAGAGAACCTTTGTATTACATATACATGGCATTATTAATTAGAGAACATGAAGATCAAGGGGAGATAATCAAGCACATTAATGACTATCTTACCAGCAGTTAGTGATCTTACAGACCAGGTCAAAACTTGTCTCCAAAGCCACAGTGTCAGGGACACTTTCTACAGTCAGCCTGATGTCGCCATATCCTGGTGCCTGCAACATAAATCAAGCAATCATAAGAAGACAGTGACACTTAACTTCCCAGTCATAGAAGCAGTGCTTCCCCATCGTACCTGCTGATCCTACATTATATATGTAACCATCCTCTATTGGTCTATATCTTATATTCTGTAACCAAGTCTGTCATAATAGCTCTAGCTCAGCGTTTCCCAAAGTGGGTGTTGCAGCATTCTATGGGGGTGATAGTGGGTTCAGAAGAATTTGGGGGGTATTCAGGCAATTAAGGGTTGGTGGCTCCTTAAAGAAGAAATCAATAATATATATTTTTAAATAAATTATTTTCCTGATTTTGCAATTGAATAATCATTTAAAATTTGAATTCTGCATTTGAATTCATCTTATGTCCATCTTAGACGATCCATTTTTTCATCAATTTTCTATTTCATGTATATAATCATTTGAAAATTGACCATGTATGACAGAAATATATATCAATTTTATATGTCAAAGTGAAAATAGAGCATGTGCATATATATATGGGTTGGGGGAGAGGAGGGGGCGCGTTGGCAAACTGTTATAATGTGGAGGGGTGTTACAAAGTTAATGTTGTAGAAAATTTTGGGAATCTATGTTCTAGCTCTTCAAATAGTTTGTCCTGAGCAGAACTCTGCCACCCTAACAAATCTTTAAGAATTTCTCTCAGAGGCCAGATGTCCTACCTCTGCAGCCGTGATGCTCAAATCATCAGTTACATCCTGAACCCATCTTCTCTGTGATCTTCCGCTTTGCCGGAATGTCTCCTTCCATAATGTTCATCTCCAACTCTTTGTGTCGCTTTATATGTCCAAAATATTTCAATTTTCTCATTCTTATTTGTAGCATCCGCCAGTTTTCTTTGATTATAAGTTCCTGCTAAATATATCTATTTTTCTTTCTCTGTCCATGATATACGGAGGACTCTTCTGTAACACTTTTATTCAAAAACACATGTTTTTTCCACTGCCTTGTTTTTTTGTGGTTTTTTCCAAATCCAGAAGCACTTGAGCTTTCAGCTCTTCGGCTCGGTGCCATGGACATCATAACCTTCGGTTCGGTGCCATGAACACCGTAAATCTGGGGAACCTGTGGCTTTTTCTGCCAGCCCGTGGAATTGAACCCGCACTCACAGAGGGCTTGTCACCCGCAGTCCAACGCGCAACGGACACACTGTGCATGCGGCCCACTGCCTTGTTAAGTGTCCATGCTTCACATCCATATGTTGTCACTGAGAATATGTCTGATATTATTATTGTGATCTTTGTTTATCTATTAGTTCCGTTTCGTACTGTTATTTGTTCTTATTTAGCTTTAGCTACAAATATATAACAATTATTTGGATGATTGCTTGATTGATTGATAGAACCATCATCATTGCACTTCAGTGAGTAACCATGTGTGCTCTGATCTCATTCTTACACAGAAAGATCTCAGCTACAGAGCACAAACTCCATAGCACCGATAAGGGTCACCAGTGTTATTTTTGAAAATGGTGAAGATATTTATGTAGTAATTTTATTCGTAATCATTTTCTAATTAATTTTGTCCGGGCAGCAGCTTTCCAGCCTGTCATTTGGATGAAACATGCTAGAATTATCTGAGGTTGTAATCAGTTACTTTCTGACTTCAAGAACTTCAGTTCTGAAAATTGTCGAGTTTACAGGCCGTACTGTCTGAACTGTGCAACCAGCATAAGTGGATATCGTCTCACTGTTGAATGTCAGGAAATGAGACAGAAGACCCGACTGACTAAGCGAGGAGCTGCAGGAGAGAAACCAGATGTACCAGTTACATATCACCAAAAGATAAGGATGGTTAAATCTTCATCTTCGAACACTTCATACCGGCCACTTGTTAACCATTCTGTGTGATTTATATGTGGTTTTGAACATTGTGTGATTGACGTTGCGCCTACAAGTAGACCAGAACATCAAATTTTTGTGATAATTTTTATTTACTAGGGTAGTTTCCCTAGGTCCTACATCAGTCACCTCGTACAACATGCCTTGTAGGTCGCAGTGGTACTATTCTTTGCTTCCTTGCGGGCCCGGCACCACACCGCGGGATGATTAAATCAATTTAATGCATTTCTTGTGCTGTCTGGCACTGAAAAACACCTTGTCCCTGAAAAAGGACTGATCAACCAGTCTGACATGGTCCATCTGGTTCAATCAACTACCCTCTATAAGTTAACAAAGATAAAATAAGTATTCATTGAGATGACTATCACCGTTGCACTTCATTAAGTTACCATATGTACTCCGATCTCTTTCTTACACAGAACGATTTCAGCAGCAGAGCACAAACTTCGTAACACCGGCAAGGTTTCCAATCAATCAGTCAAACTAACTATACCTGATAATGGATGAGTAATATTCTTCCTTCCTTTCGTTCGCATAAAATATTGTCTATATATTCAACGTCTGTCTTTTGTAGCTCACATAGAGGTCTGTGTTGTTTTCTGTCCTGTTTCATTAAGCCAGTGATGTTGCCTCAGTATATCATATTCAGGGCAGTCTTAAAGTATGTGCTCTGCAGTTTGGGGTTCCTGTCCACATGCACACATGCCAGACAGTGTCATCTTCGTGGTAAAAAGCGAAGGTACACTAATCAACTTCCCATGGGTGCGGTGAGCAAATGGATGCTAGGAGGGCTGCTGCAGCGGAGGACAGAGCATGAATGGGAATATCCAATGTGCTATGGCGTTGATCGCATAACATAACACATGGGTGAATTGCCAATCTTGAATTTCATACACATGGGGCTGCGGTGTTGACTGTGACACGTTCTAATGAGTAAAATAAAACCTACCACTCTCTGTAGCTGACTAGTTTGCAGTCTTCCTCTCTCTCCCATAGTTGTCTTCCATACTATATCCAACTTGCCAATATTAGTAACTCCTTTGAGAAGTCTGGTGTCAGAATATATCTCTGGTCGTGGTGTCAGACAGTACAGGTACTGTCTGGTGTCACTGGGACTCAAACAATCCATGGTACCAAAAACTGGGTGTGACCTGTGGTAATCATGTAACAAGAATATACATTAATTAAAAGGGGAGCCCTATATACATAAATAATCACTAGTGATCAAATAAATATGAGATATGCACATAATGTTACAGAAGAGTATATCATGGATATACTGTATATCATCTGTATATCATGGATAGGGAAGAGAACAAATAGATCTATCTAGAAAGAACACAAAAATCACAGAAAACTGGCTGATGCTACAAATAAGAAAATTGAAGTATTTTGGACATATAAAGAGACATGAAGGCCTGAAGAAAACCACTGTGGAAGGAGGCATCCTGGCAAAAAGAAGAGGAAGACCACAGAGAAGATGGATTCAGGATATAACTGATAGTTTGAGCATGACGGCTGCTGGGGCCGGACATCTGGCCTATGTGTGAGAAAAATTCAGAAGGACTGTTATTGTGGTAAAGTTCTGCTCAGGACAAGCTACTTGATGATGATGATGCACACAGACACAATCATATTAGCTATCTGTAGCTGTTCGCAAATGCAACATTCAAGAGGGAGGTGGAAAAGTGATCAAGCTCATTTGGTTCCAAGTGCATTCTACCCGGAGATTTGATCCCTAGGATAGTTGCTGCAGCCATGACGTTTCTTCTCTATACTCTCATCAAGTAGTATGTCATTTCTGTGGAGAGGGAGCTAGACATACGTGAAAACCTGGTGCCATGAAATCAATCTACGACCTTAAACCTTCTTTTTTCGCCCGAGTGGTTACCGGGCCCAAATTTAGGTGTAAAGAAGAGAACCACCGTTACCTGCCACGCATGTCGTAAGAGGCGACTAAGGAGGTTTCGCTGAAATCGGATGCATGTGTACTAAACGTGTAGAAGTCTATGCGTTTAGGGGCCTACCAAACCAATGTGCAATGTATACACGTTCTTGGCAAAGATCAAACATATCACAGAGTGATTAAAATTGGTTGTAAAGAACGAATGCAAAGAAGAAGAAAGAAGAACCCATCTTTGAATTACAATATTATTGAATATCTGCCTCAAGTTTAAAGATCACTATTTGCACATTCTCTTATAGACAAATTTCTGCACATTTATAACTTCAACTTCAACTTATAGACTAATTTCTGCATATTTACAACTTCAACCTATAAACCAATTTCTGCATATTTATAACTTCAACTTATAGACCAATTTCTGCATATTTATAACTTCAACTTATAGACCAATTTCTGCATATTTATAACTTCAACTTATAGATCAATTTCTGCATATTTATAACTTTAACTTATAGATCAATTTCTGTATATTTATAACTTTAACTTATAGACCAATTTCTGCATTTTATAACTTCAACTTATAGACCAATTTCTGCATTTTATAACTTCAACTTATAGACCAATTTCTGCATATTTACAACTTCAACATATAGACTAATTTCTCGCCCGAGTGGTTACTGGGGCCCAAAGAAAGATTGGGGTGTAAAGAATAGAACCACTGTTACCTCCTACGCATGTCGTAAGAGGCGAGTAAGGAGGTTGGGAAACCTGCCCCACACCGTAAAAAAACTAGATGGCTACAGAACGGAGAGCGAACCGAGTAAACGCTGGCTGAAACCGGACACATCGCTGGAGGATCAAAGCACCAAACGGTGCTGAAGATGTGACGTAAAACACACCAATGCTAAGGCTGCATGAATCAGATATCCACATGAATAGAATTTATGGGGAGATCTGGTACATCAGTCTGGGCAGTGATCGCGAGAGAGAGAGACAGAGACCAATTTCTGCACATTTGTAACTATAACTTATAGACCAATTTATGCCTACATGCTGCAACAAGTGTATAAAAAAAATTAATTTTCATGAACCTTCTTGGAACTCTCTACTCATTCTACATTGATAGTAGTCTCACATTCCTAATTTCTCATAGCTATGTCTCACCCATCTTTGCCATCTTTAGCATTAAGTTCAGCTGCAGTGTACTGCTGCGATGGGTCAAGGCTGACATGCTCCATATAGATTGGACCAGGTGTGATATTCTGAATCTGAGCTTCCAGGTAAACCTCGTCTGACTACAAGGAAAAAAGAAGACCATTAGGCAATCATAGTAATAGTGATATAGTGGTCTTTAAATTATTTAACATAATTTTTCTCTTCTTTTCTCTAATCCTGTTTTGTCTCACATAAGTACGGTTCCAACTTCAATGCAACGGGTCACCCCATAATTGCTCCGCTCCTGTGCCAATGAAAATCACACGAAATACTAACAACTGTGAAATGTTTCCTGTGTGAACTAATTCCAGAATGAAACAGCATTGTACCGCCACAATTAGAAACCTGCACCGCATAAAATGCATATGGCCGTCACTAATGTAGCAACACAAAACTGTTCATCACTTGAATTGCAATTCTTGTCGAAGGAACATCAATCATGACAAAATCCAGCTTTCTGCACTCGCAATTTAACTGCATACGGCAGATTGAGCTTGTTCGTCATAACCGCTGTCCGCCATTTTCTGAATACACACAACAAACGCACGGTTGACACAGCAAAAGCATTCCATGTAACAGTCATAGCTCACAGCGTTGCTCAAGCACTAACTCAGTAGCTCGGCAAACGAAACCGAAAATACCCGACCAAACATGGCGAAAATGCGCTAGCAAAGTCGTGTTCAAAATCAAACAGTTCAGATTCTGAATGGTCCTCCCGCATTCCGCCATTGCTGGCCAGGTTTGTCTCACAGAGTTAGAACAAGAAGATATTTCTAGAATGAACTTTTGTGTGCGCTTCATAAATAGCGTTTTTCACTGCCTCTGTTATTTCTGAGGTCACCCTTTAGCGTGAATGACCTTTTGCTTTGTATTCACTGTATCGGAGTCACATTGTTCTTTGAGGCACACTCTGTCTGTTTGCAATCTGCTTATATGGTCAAATCATTTAATTTGCTATTTCTTGATGAGGTTCAGTACTAATGTTGTATCCAATTTTTTTCCTGATGTCTTCATTTCTAAACTTGCATCTGATTTATACTCTTAACATTCTGTGTAGACACTTCATCTCTGACGTAACTAGTTTTCTTCTATCATTTAATGTCAGTGTCCAGGTTTGACACTCATAGAATAATGTTGAGAGAAAGATTGTGTTGAACAATGCTCTTTTTGTATTCATTGTGACATGTTTGCATTTCAAAATTGGTGCCATTTTTCATATCATTTAATTTGCTTTATTGCATCTATGTTGGATTTCATTAGTTATTCTTCCATTTGTTGAACAAAATGCTCCCTTGGTATGTCAAGTACTTGACTTGCTTTAACTGATATTTGGCATCATTTTCAACATCAGAACTAGAAAATCTCATTTATTGGACATAGTCTTGTGAAGAAAAAAAACAATATTTATAACACACAGCAACAACTAGCAACATCAATGAAGGACAAGAAATAGGAAGACAGAAATAAGAAATTCTGGGTAGCCTGACTTCAAGGCAGAGAAATATGTCACTGGGTAGCCTGACTTCAAGGCAGAGAAATATGTCACTAGGTAGTCTGACTTCAAGGCAGAGAAATATGTCACTGGGTAACCTGACTTCAAGGCAGAGAAATATGTCACTGGGTAGGTAACCTGACTTCAAGGCAGAGAAATATGTCACTGGGTAACCTGACTTCAAGGCAGAGAAATATGTCACTGGGTAACCTGACTTCAAGGCAGAGAAATATGTCACTGGGTAACCTGACTTCAAGGCAGAGAAATATGTCAACATCAAAATTGAAAGGTAGGACCGCCCGAGTGGTTACTGTTGTCCAAATTTGGGGTGTAAAGAGTAGAACCACTGTTACCTGTGACGCATGTCACAAGAGGCAGCTAAGGAAGTTTTGCTGAAATCGGATGCACATGTCATAAACGTGTACAAGTCTATACGTTTAGGGCCTACCAAACCAATGTGCAACGTATACACGTTCTTGGCAAAGATCAAACATATCACAAAGAGTGATTAAAATTGGTCGAAAGAACGAAGAAAGAAGAAGAATAAAAGTAGGACAGATGTTTGTGGAGATTAAAGAACATCAACACCAGATGGTATGGCACAATGTTAACACTTTTTCTTAAAACTAAAAGTTAGTTAACTTCTCTTAAACTAAAAGTTAGTTAACTTCTCTTAAGACTAAAAGTTAGTTAACTTTTTCAAAACTAGGTTCGTTACCGTTCCTCAAACTAAAATTTAGTTAACTTTTCTCAAATGAAGTTAAATACCATTTTTCAAACTAAGTTGATTGATTGATTGATTAATTGATTGATTGATTACACTTGACATTCTATCCCCAATGACAATCAGTTTACTCGTGGTCTACTCTGGACTTTTCATTATCAATCTTGATAGTATATCAAGTGTAGGGTAAACTACATACTAACTGACTATCAGTGGTGGTAGTAATATATTAAATGGTGCAGTTCAGCACTGTCCAAAGCGGTACATGTGGGGGCCATAGAGCCTGTGTGGTACATCCCTAACGCCTTATGTTATACATCCGACGTTAGCTTAGCATTTATAAGAATTTCAAGAAAAAATGTGTTCCTTAATAACAGTATGATTCAGTGTTTTCATAAGCACAATATTTAATAACAAATATTTAAATAGTTGAATTGATTCTTCATCTTCTTCTGCATTCTCACTAGATTGAGATTTCGGATTCTCTAATAAAGGCAGCCGTCTGCCTCAGATTATCAGCCACGCATACAGTTTGTCTTGGACGCTGGTTAAGTGGGCCACCTCTTTCTTCTCAAGTCTGCATACTGGGGCAGTTCTGTAGGATATAATTCCTATGATTTCTGCTTTCCCATTTGTGCCGACCTCTTCCGCAGTAAGTTTTGGCCACCCTCGTGATGGTAGGTCTGACATTCTTACTGAGTGGCTAAATCTCCAAGACAGATTGGCGACCGTAGAATCTGTTATCCCATTCCTCATTGAGAGGAGTGCTTGCACCATGTTATGCGCCTTACGGCCTGGTGCATCGGTTTTCTGCAAGCATTTGTTTTGGGTTAGCATTCCCTAGCAGGAACGTGCATCCGATTTCAGCCAAACCTCCTTAGTCGCCTCTTACGACATGCGCGGCAGGTAACAGTGGTTCTATTCTTTACACCCCAAATTTGGGCCCGTAACCACTCGAGCAGAATTGATTCAACATCAATTATAGTGTTCTCATCCAACAGTAGGTCGTCAAGAGATAGAAGAACATCCCCCTTATCCATCCTAAACTTCCCAAAAATCGATGCTTTCAATGCAAGCCTGACTGCTTTCTCATTGCCGCGACACCCGCACTCCCTGGACAGTAGATACCCGTGAGTCTCTGGAGGTTGGAAATCTCTAAAGAAGACATCCACTTATACGGCAACCTGCCATTCTTGATCTTAAAAAGCATCGACTGAAAGTCAAAACAACAATGGCCCCAGTAAATGTAGTCCCAGATATCCAATGAAGGTATCCCAACTGATATACTGCATATTCGTCAGCTCGGTTGTCTTTGATTTCTTCAAGTCTCAAGTGAGGACATTATGTGTCAATCATATTCCCAACTGGATATTTCTGAATGAGATGGAGAATAGTTGTCTTCAAGTCAATGGTGGTATGCTGTTTTACATGAGATGTTAAAAGTCAGGATGGCCGAGCGGTCTAAGGCGCTGCGTTCATGTTGCAGTCTACTTCTGTAGGCGTGGGGTTCAAATCCCACTTCTGACAAAAACTTTGGGGGCCTCTGTGGCTAAGTGGTTAGGCCCTTTGCCTTATGAGTCGAAGGTCGTGGTTCGAATCCGACCGTGCCATTCTGTTCACGAGTGCAGTTTTTCAGAGACCCTAGGATTGTTGCTGGAGCTACAGAGTTCGTGCTTTGTGTAATACTCTCGGTAGGTGGCGTGCCATTTCTACGGAGAAAGACCGAGCCATATGGGGTAAAACCCGGTGCAATGAAATCAATTCTTTGATTTTTTTTTTTTTTAGATCCAGAAGCACTTGAGCTGAAAGCTCTTCGGCTCGGTGTCATGGACATCGAACCCTTCGGTTCGGTGCCCCGAACACCGTAAATCTGGGAAGTTGAACACTCACAGAGGGAGGACTTGTCACCCGTAGTCCAACGCGCTATGAACTCGCTGACAGGCGGGCATCATTCGCCTTTAAAACCCTTTAAACATGAGATGAATGTCCCGGGTTCAAACCTGAGTTAGTCTGCAAATTGTCATGACATTCAGACATCTGTACGTTCTCCAACAAGTGAGCAATAAATAACAGATCAAACACATCTATGTAGTTAAATAAGTGCCATGGAAAAATACATCAGGAAAATATTTGAAATACTAAAACTGGTTTATATTGTGAATAAAAACATGCAGTTAAATATAGTGCAATAAAATATATTTGATTTTTATAGTGAAGAAATGATTTATATGTCGGAACAATAATGATGATTTATATTTTGGAACAATAATGATGATTTATATTTTGGAACAATAATGATGATTTATAACTTAGAACAATAATGATGATTTATAACTTGGAACAATAACAACAATTTTTTATCTTGGAACAATAACGATGATTTTTATATTGGAAGAATAATGCTGATTTATACCATGAAACACCAATCATAAATATATAGTGATATATATACATATAATAAATATGATATATATATATAAATAAGTGAAAGTAGTTAGAAGTACAAATTATGTTTAAAAAAAAAAAAGTAAGAGGTCTGAGTGTAACAAACAAAGCCATGCTGCCAGACTGCCATGCAAAAGTCAAATACCAAACATGCAAGTTTCAATATGATCAAGAACATTTTTCCACATCAACATATATTTAGAGAGAGAGAAAACACTGTAATGCATTATCTGTTGTTTGACATGATGATTTAACATATTTAGACTGTAATATGGGGGTCTCAATGGTGTAGTGGTCATTTGTCTGTTGTACTGAAGATTGTAATACATGATCGATCTCTCTCACTCTTCGATCACCGCAAGACCAATGTACCAGACCTCCCCATAAATTCTATTCATGTGGAAATCTGATTCATGCAGCCTTAGGATTGGTGTATTTTACGTCACATCTTCAGAGCAATTTGGAGCTCTGGTGCTTATCCTTCGGCGATGTGTCCGGTTTCAGTCAGCGTTTACTCTGTTCGCTCTCCGTTTTGTAGCCATCTAGTGTAGTGTTTTTTACAGTGTGTGGTAGCTAGCCCCACTACCAACCTCCTTAGTCACCTCTTACGACATGCGTGGCAGGTAGCAGAGGTTCTATTCTTTACACCCCAATTTGGGCCCCGGTAACCACTCGGGCGATACATGATCTGTTGTTCATTATGATAGTTGCAATCCTCCAAGCTCTCATCAACATATCTCTTGATATGTGCTTCCACGTTATAATATGTCTTCACCTTCAAACTGTCCTTCTAATGTTGTGTTCAACAGTGTGTTCTCTTTGTTTATGTGTTCAAGATAATTGATTTGTATTTATGATATGTTATGTTATGCGATCGACGTCATGGTACATTGGGCATTCCCATTCGTGCTCTGTCCTCTGTTGCAGTAGCCATCCCAAAGTCCATTTGCTCACCATACCCATGAGAAGTTGATTACTATATCTTCTCTCTCTACCACGCAGATGACACTGTCTGGCATGTCTAAGCTTAACGCCTAATTCTCAAACTTGTTCCAGTGTCTGAGACCCGCCCATGTCACACAATTGAGAGCGTACTCACATTGATGATATCGGCTCTGTCCATACTTCTGCCCACTTGAGTCGGGGCATTGTTTGCAAGAGAGTTAGCACGCTCGTTACCCCGCACTCCAGCATGTCCAGGCGTGTACAGCCAAGTCATTTTCTTGAGATGTGATCTCTGAATGATGTCCACCCATTCCACACGCATACTTCCAGATTCAATCATTTGAAGCATATTCATTGAGTCTGATATGATGATCGTGTCTAATGGCCATCGTTGGCAATCCAAGGACATAGCGCATTGCCTCACATGAAGTGTCACATGTGCAACCAAGTATAAGCCTCATCGCTTCATTTTGGATCCTGTCTAACTTATCCAGCGATGTTCTGCTTACTGTCAGAAGACCAAGACCATAGTCCACCATGCTCAGCACTAGTCCCTGATAAAGAAAAAGTAGCAGGCGTTGTTTAATATCCGCTTCGCCATAACTTTGAGAGCGGTTAGCCCTTTTCTTGCCTTTAGGATTACGTTCTCAATATGACTCTTAAATGACAGGCTTCTGTCAACTGTTATTCCAAGATACTTTAGTGTTTTGCTTCTTTCTATGTCTTTGTTGCACATGCTGACAACTGGGGTAGGTGCCTTTACTATGTGAGTGTTAAGAGAGAACCATGTCAGAGAGGCCTTGCTGGGTTCACATTCGCTTGAATTCGTTGCAAGTGTTTCTATACTTTACATCCCAAATTTGGGCCCCAGTAACCACTTGGGCGAGTGGTTGTAGTGAGATGTAGGAAGGTATTGTGAGATGAGATGGGCAAGAGACAATCGAACTCTGTCCCCCACCAACAAACACACGTAAGCATGCATGCATGTGCACACATAAATACATACAAGTCGGCGTAATCACACACACATAATCATGCAGACAAACAAAAAAACCAGATACAGCAGTATATAACAAAGAAAGTTGACACATTAATTTAACAAGGCAATCCCTCCAAGACAGAGACCAATAAATTTATGAAAAAACTTGACAAAAGGAGCCACTTATGAACAATCCCTGCAAAAATATTTCAATACTTTACAATAATGAAAAACGTTATTTTAGGGAAAAAAACATGTCAGCGACAAAGTGTACAACCCCAAAAACAATCCAGCAACATAGCGTACAATTGTACAACCCTAAAAACATGCCAGCGACAAAGTGTACAATTATACAGCCCCATAAAATATAATTTTATTTTCGAAAGAGTGATGGTGGTGGTGGAAATGGGGAGAGTCCAAAATCGTTTAGAAAAACTTATTTTGATAAGGTAAAGTGCTCTGTATGTTAGCTCTGCTATCTGACCCTCAAACGCGAAACTTGCACTTTCATGTTAGCTCTGCTACCTGACCCTCAGACGTGACACTTGCACTTTTATGTTAGCTCTTCCATTAATGTTGGACATGAAACTTGCTCTCCCATCAAGTGGTCACGATATGTGCTCTTCCATCAAGTGGTCACAATACTTGCTCTCCCATCAAGTGGACAAGATACTTGCTCTCTCATCAAGTGGACACAATAATTGCTCTCCCATCAAGTGGACACAACAATTGGTCTCCCATCAAAGTGGACTCGATACTTGCTCTTCCATCTAGTTCTTATTCTGTTATCTCCTCTATTAATGTTTGACTTAATCATAACTTTGTGAGCCGCTGTAGCGTAGTTGTTAGTGAACTCGCTTCGCAAGGCTGGTGGTCTGGGTTCAGCTCCGCAATGCGCGTGGAATTTTCCCGACCGCGACGGCTCTCAGGTCAACCCAGCCTCAACTGGGTACCAGACATGCTCTGGGAAAGTAAAGGCGCCGGCGTGATGCTGACCACATCACCCATCGTGTGCCGACGGTCAATGAAAATACAGACCTAACACTGTATTGCCCTATATACCACGAGGTATGAAAGGGTTCCTTTACTTTTTTACTTAATCATAACTTTACTTTGAACCCTGATAACAAAACCTTGATACAAGGGAAGACCGCAGTAAAATTATGTTCCAAATGAGAAACACGTAAAAAAGAACGCATCAATAGGTAATTGTACAAGATAGATGTATATTGTTCTTCTATTTGTAACACTATTTTACTTAGTTTTTTATAAGTTTTGCCTGTAATACAAACTTGGTATAGCAATAAAAAATAATTAAAAATGATATTCTTGCCCAATTTAATTATCTACAAAATCTTGTTAGTAATGAAAGTTAAAATGAGAGAGTTATATTTCTTTGAATAAGCAAGAATGGCTGCTGGGACAAGTGAAGAGAAACCAGATTTTGTGAAACAGTATAATAAAAATAGCACACAAAAAACAAACCACAGCAAGCCATTTCAGCGAACTAAGCCTCACTTACGACAAAATCCTGGCAAGGCAAGACAGATATGACACACAGAACATTACTACATGATCAAAGCATGTTAGGTTCAAATCTTGAGTCATATGGTGATGTTTGCTGTAGTTTGATGTGTTTCTTATGGGTTTTTATGTGTTTCTTATGTAGTTTTTATGTGTTTCTTATGTAGTTTTTATGTGTTTCTTATGTGTTTCTTATGTGGTTTTTATGTGTTTCCTATGTGGTTTTTAGGTGGGAGACAATTTTATGTGGCTTGTCTAACAGTGAGATAACTTTGTGGTATGTCTAATAAGAGGATAACTGTATGTGATTTGTCTAAAAAAGGTTGAGTGGGAAACAACATTATGTAATTTGTCTAGCAGGGACATGACAATGAAAATCGTGTCATATCCTTTACAGTAATTAGCTATCAACCACAGTAAGCGAGTCGTCAATTTTCTAGAGACCACTTATAGGTTCAGTAGTTTTCCATTACTTTCTGAAATGTACAGGTTATCTTTACGCTTGCAAAAATCCACGGACATGAATTTGCTTCCAAACTGTCTGCCGCAGAGTTTGAACCATGTAGGCTTGGGTTATGATCGAACTCACTACCGCTTAAGCTACAGACGTCCACTTCCAACAGAGACATACTCATAGGATATGTCTAACAGAGGGACACATTTATATGATTTGTCTGCCCGCCTGCCCAGCGTGTTCGTAGCGCGTTGAACTACGGGTGACTAGCCCTCTGTGAGTGCGGGTTCAATTCGCGGGCTGGCAGAAAAGCCACAGGTTTCCCAGATTCACGGTGTTCGTGGCATCGAACCGAAGGGTTACGATGTCTATGGCACCGAGCCGAGAGCTGAAAGCTCAAGTGCTTCTGGATCGGAAGAAAAAAATGATTTATTTAATAAGGGCGACAAACTTTATTGGGCTCTACTGGAGGGTGCCACAACAGGTAAACCCAGTACAGCTGAACGTGTAAACTCTGAATTGGGCTCTACTCGGAGGGTGCCACAACGGGTAAACCCAGTACAGCTGAACGTGTAAACTCTGAATTGGGCTCTACTGGAGGTGCCAAACAGGTAAACTGACGCTGAACGTAATCATTCTTTCGATTGAGGTGCTCAACGGTTTACTACAGCTGCGTAACCTGAATTGGCTTTATGAAGGTCTGTACAGTGAAGCACAAATTTTTATCTGATGCCACAAACCAGTAAGCTGAAGGGGAAAGCTTGATTGGCTTTATCTAACACAACGGGAAAACCTTACAGCTGAACTGTAATCTGAATTGGCCTTACTGAGGTGCCATCAACGTGTAAACATTGTACTTTACTGAACGTGTGAAACTTGGATTTTCTAACGAGGTGAAGAAACAGTGTGTTATCTAAACTTGAAATTGGGATTTATCTCAGTGTGAAACGGGTTATCTAGTACAGTGAGAAAACAATTGGATTTAGGTCTAAATTGAACATCATTCTTTCGAATTGGAGAGCTGTGGTTTGCTTATAGTGTGAAAACATTTGGTTTATCTAAAGTGTTAATAACATTTTTTATCTAATAGAAAACCCGTGAATCTAATAGTGGAAAAAGTGTGGTTTATCTAACAGGGAAATCATTTGGTTTGTCTATAGGAAAACATGTGATTTATCTAACAGTGTGAAAACATTGTGGTTTATCTAATAGTGTGAAAACATTGTGGTTTACGTAATAGTGTGAAAACATTGTGATTTACTTATAGTTTGAAAACATTGTGTTTACTAATAGTTTGAAAACATTGTGATTTATCTAACAGTGTGAAAACATTGTGATTTATCTAACAGTGTGAAAACATTGTGTTTACCTAACAGTTTGAAAACATTGTGATTTATCTAATAGTGTGAAAACATTGTGGTTTATCTAATAGTGTGAAAACATTGTGATTTATCTAATAGTGTGAAAACATTGTGATTTATCTAACAGTGTGAAAACATTGTGATTTATCTAACAGTTTGAAAACATTGTGATTTATCTAACAGTGTGAAAACATTGTGATTTATCTAATATTGTGAAAACATTGTGATTTATCTAATAGTGTGAAAACATTGTGGTTTATCTAACAGTGTGAAAACATTGTGATTTATCTAATAGTGTGAAAACATTGTGGTTTATCTAATAGTGTGAAAAACATTGTGATTTATTAAGTGTGAAAAGATTGTGATTTATCTAATGTGAAAACATTGTGGGTTTATCTAATGTGAAAACATTGTGATTTATCTAATAGTTGTGAAACATTGTGATTTATCTAATAGTGTGAAAACATTGTGATTTATCTAATAGTGTGAAAACATTGTCATTTATCTAACAGTGTGAAAACATTGTGATTTATCTAATAGTGTGAAAACATTGTGGTTTATCTAATAGTGTGAACACATTGTGATTTATCTAAGTGTGAAAACATTGTGATTTATCTAAGTGTGAAAACATTGTGATTTATCTAAGTGTGAAAACATTGTGATTTATCTAAGTGTGAAAACATTGTGATTTATCTAAATGTGAAAACATTGTGATTTATTTAAGTGTGAAAACATTGTGATTTATCTAACAGTGTGAAAACATTGTGATTTATCTAACAGTGTGAAAACATTGTGATTTATCTAACAGTGTGAAAACATTGTGATTTATCTAATAGTGTGAAAACAATGTCGTTTACCTAATAGTGTCAAAACATTGTGATTTATCTAATAGTGTGAAAACATTGTGGTTTATCTAACAGTGTGAAAACATTGTGGTCTATCTAATAGTGTGAAAACATTGTGGTTTATCTAATAGTGTGAAAACATTGTGGTTTACGTAATAGTGTGAAAACATTGTGGTTTACTAAGTGTGAAAACATTGTGGTTTATCTAATAGTGTGAAAACATTGTGGTTTATTTTAATAGTGTGAAAACATTGTGGTTTATCTAACAGTGTGAAAACATTGTGGTTTACTATAGTGTGAAAACATTGTCATTTACTAATAGTGTGAAAACATTGTGTTTACTAATAGTGTGAAAACACTGTGGTTTATCTAACAGATGTCACTGTTTATGCAATTTATCTTGAAAAGCATATGAAGTGTTCTGCCAAAGAAAAAACTAATGAAGTGTGTGGAAGATCATACTGGCATGCTTCAAACAAAGCTATAAAGGTCAAGTATTAAGTGCATGTTATTGCATTGACAACAGCCAGGTCTGAGTATGTATGTGCATGTATGTGCAGGCATGTATCACTGTGGTTAAACATTTAAAGTGCTTTAAACAGCTTCATTGGGTGCACTAACATGCATACACATCACATTCACTTCTGCCTTCTTCCCCAGCCAACAACAATATCATTCTAACCCAGCATGTGTTACAGATAGATGCTCTAGATCTGCTATGTCACAAATCCTGTTGTATCGTTTGCTTGATAAAGGCTTTTGGTCAACGTCTGTGTATTGCCACTGTTTTTGTAAAACTACAGTACTTTTTTTTACATATTTCGCCATTGCTACATAGTTTTACTGAAGTCTTCCCTTATAATATCCATCTTCAAGACATGATCACTTCTTCAGTGACCATTTTACTTGAATATGTGATTCAATGACACATACTCAATATAAGGGTAGACTGCAGAAAAACTATGTAGCAATGGCGAAACAGAGAGCGCGTAGCGTAGTTGTTAGTGAACTCGCTTCTCAAGGCTGGTGGTCTGGGTTCAGCTCCCGCAGTGCGGGTGGAATTTTTCCCGACCGCGACGGCTCTCAGGTCGACCCAGCCTCAACTGGGTACCAGACATGCTCTGGGAAAGTAAAGGCGGCCGGCGTGATGCTGACCACATCACCCATCGTGTGCCGACGGTCAATGAAAATACAGGCCTAACACTGTATTGACCTATATACCACGAGGTATGAAAGGGTTCCTTTACTTTTTTTACTTTTTAATGACGAAACACATAAAATAAAGTACTGTAGTTTTACAAAGCACAAAACAGTATACAGTAACGTTTTGACCTGAAGGCCTTTATCAAGCAAAGAAAACAGAAGAAATTTAGACTTCCATATAGGACATATAGGCCGTATAGACAGATATAACATATTTAGAATGTGATACATTAAGTGCCTGTATATGTTATGTCTGCCGTAAAGTCTTAATTTCTTCGCTTCTTCTTGTATCCTTTGCTTGATAAAGGCCTTTTGGTCGAAACGTCTAGTATATTGTTGTTGTACTTTGTAAAACTACAGTACTTTGTTGTTACTTGTTTTGTCAATGCCACATACTGCATTAGAGCCGCAGTATCGTAGCTGTTAGTAAACTCACTTCTAAGACTAGTGGTCCATGCTAAATTCCACAGTGAGTATGGAACATTTTCCAGACCGTAATAGCTCTCAGGCCGACCCAGCTTTAATTGAGTACCAGGAAAAGCACTTGGAAGTAATGGCGGCCGGTGTGATGTTGACCACATCACTTATCGTGTGCTGACGGTCAATGAAAAATATAGACATAAAACTGTATTACCCAATATACCTGGGCAGTGAGGCCCCGCTAAGTTTTCTTGGTGGGGCCAGACATATTTTTGTGTGGAAAATCATGGTATTGGGTTAGGTTATATTTTAATTTATACACGTTACACATTATTTTTGGGGGCTCGCCCCACCAGCCCTTAATGACAAGCCGCCACTGCCTCGGGATATAAAAAGGGTTTCTTTCCTTTTTTTTAACATACTGCATATTGACTGTTTTTTAATCTCATTTTCTATATGTTATTCACAACTTCTATGGAGAAGAAATTCAAAGAAACTGGTCCAAAAACAAGCAAGAAACATGAGATACAAAATGTAAGGCAAATTTCTGCAACAACATCCTAAGAAGAACAAATTAATAGAGAAAATCTAGTTATAAATAACGCATCAAAATGCTTCTTGTTGGAGACAGCCAGGCAATAATTGCCACCTTATACGAACAATTACAAGACAACTTAAGTAGATTACATTAAACATGTCAAAATCATAATATTCAAATTAACATCAAGAAAACAGAAATCATGACAATAGATAAAGAAGAAACGCAAACAAGGAGCCAATCCGGAAACCAAACCGTAAAACAAGTGTACGACTTCAAGAACCTAGGAAAATATAATCCGTCAGTTGACAAATCAAAATGGAAACTGAAAACAGATGTAACAAGGTAAACTAACTTACTGGGCAGATGGCACCAATACTGAACAACAAATTATATGTCAATAGACATTACAATGGCTCAGAAACATGGAAGACAACAAAAGAAACCACCAGAAAACTACAGATCTTCATAAATGGATGTTTATGTAGAATACAGAGACTGAGATGGTATGATAAGATTACAACCGAGGAGCTCAGAAAAACAACTAAGCAGATACCAGTGGAGAAAGAGTTAAGGAACAGACGCTGGTGATGGATAGGACATACATTGAGAAGACCTACCGGAAGCATTGCAAGACAGGCACTGTTTTGGAACCCGAGGGAAAGAGGAGTAGGGAAGACCTAGACAGACCTGTAAAAGAAAGCTAGAGACTGATATTAAAATGATAGGTAAAACATCTGGGAGTTGAAAGGTAAGGTAAATAAAACATTACAAAGTGCATGATCTCACACAGACATTCTCACAAACTCTGTACTATCAATGCCAGATATGGACGATGACATAAACATACAAAAGCAAAATTTACAAAGTCAGAAATGATAATCTTGAGCAGAATATTCAATGTATAAAAAAGACATTGATTGATTGATAGGACCATCATCATTGCACTTCGGTGAGTAACCATTTGTGCTCAGATCTCTTTCTTACACAGGAAGATCTCTGTTGCAGTGCACAAACTTTGTAGCACTGGCAAAGGTTCGTTAGGTAATGTAGAAGATATCCGTGATCTTTAAATATAACCAAAATGTGGTGCCAATACTAAAATTTGTTATACATTTTTCCTTTATGCAGAAAGCTCTTCAACTCCAAGACACAAGATGTAATGATTCAAAGATACAAGATGCAATGACTCCAAGACACAAGATGTAATGGTTCAAAGACACAAGATGCAATGACTCCAAGACACAAGATGTAATGGTTCAAAGACACAAGATGCAATGACTCCAAGACACAAGATGGAATGGTTCAAAGACACAAGATGCAATGGTTCCAAGACACAAAATGCAATGACTCCAAGACACACAAAATGCAATGACTCTAAGACACACAAAATGCAATGACTCCAAGACACACAAGACACAATGACTCCAAGACACACAAGATGCAATGACGTCAAGACACAAAAGCAGTGCATAACTAGAAACATCTACAACATACTACAACAGACAGCCATGTCTTACAAGTCTTGGATCAGACAAAATAACTAAAAAAATGTAAGTGTCCGACTGAGTCAAACATAAACATCACAAATATTGTTACTACTCACTTCTGCATTGTAAAACTTGGTTTTTACATCCAACGGTTTCAGCACCTGTTAGGGAAAGAAATCAGAATGGAGTGTAACAATGTAGTCAGTAAGTTAGTTCTTGTAAGGTCTATTCGCCCGAGTGGTTACCTGGACCCAAATTAGGGGTGTCAAGAATAGATCCACTGTTACCTGCCATGCATGTCGTAAGAGGCGACTAAGAAGGTTTGGCTGCAATCGAATGTACATGTCCTAAACGTGTAGAAGTCTACGCGTTTAGGGGCCTAAAAAACCAATGTGCAACGTTTACATGTTCTTGGCAAAGATTAAACATATCACAAAGAGTGATTAAAATTGGTTGTAAAGAACAAACGCAAAGGAGAAGAAGTAAGGTCTATTGTCTATTCCCAGGTGGAAGATGTAGTTGGCTGTCCACTCTTGCCATTAAGCGTAGGGATGTGAGTTTTAATTTGCGTTCTAGGGCCAGATGAGTCGCCCTTATTGTGTTGTATTCGTGTTTATGTAGTGTGGTCTTGATATTGTCTATCCATCTTTTCTTGGTCTTCCCTTAGCTGTAGTACCCGATCTCTTTTTATTGTATGCTGTTTTTGGTGGTTGGTTGTATTTCATTCTCATTTAATGTCCAAACCACTGCATTTGTTGTCTTTCGATGTATTCGGTGCATGAAGTTATGCCCACTCTCTGATGTCATCATTTCGTAGTCTATCTTTCCTGGTGACTCCCACTGCCTCCCTCAAGCATTTCATTTCACATGTGGTGAGCTTTCTGTGATGTGTTGCTGTAAGAAACCAAGTTTGACCAGTGGTGACTCGTGATCATGTGTGTTGGTGGGGCCAGACAAATATTTTCGAAAAATCATGGTTTTGGGTTAGGTTATATTTTAGTATCTACAATTATTTGTCTATTCCAGGAAGTTATGCCTTCTTTACTAGAACGTACAGCGTCGTACATTATAGACATTAAACTTTATATTTGATTTTAATGTTAAATATACAACTTTTAAAGCTAGTTAGTATCAAGTTCAAAGAAATAATTAGGAACATAATTTTTTTAATAATAAATACACGTTACATATTATTTTTGGTGGGGCCCGCCCCCACTGGCCCTTAATGATGAGCCGGCACTGAGTTTGACACTGGTAAAAAAAAGTATTGGTAGGAAAATACTTTTATCATCTGTCTTTTCACTTCCATCTTGATCTTTAGGTGTTGTAGTAATGTTGCCAGCTGTTAGGTCACTGCATTTGCATTTTTGTGAGCGTCTGTAGCTCAAGCGGTAGTGAGCTCGATCACAAACCCAAGTGTACCTGGTTCAAACCCCACGGCAAGCAAGTTTGGAAACAGATTCGTTTCCGTGGGATTTTTACAAAAGGTAAAAATAGACCTCACCGTTCAGAAAGCAATGGCAAACTACTGAACGTATATGTGGTGCCTAGAAAATCAACGACTCATTTACTGTGGTTGATGGCTACGCCTTTGGGATATGTCATGATTTTAATTTCAAGGTAATGTAGAGGGAAAAAAAAAAAAGGAAAAACAGTAAAGGAGCCCTTTTAATACCACAAGCTATATAAGGCAATACGGTGTTAGGACTGTTATTTTTCATTGACCGTCGGTACACGATGGGTGATGTGGTCAACATCATGTCGGTCACCTTTACTTACCAATGCTTCTCTTGGTACCTTAATGAGGCTGGGTAGTCCTGAGAGCAATTACAGTCTGAAAAAATTCCACGGCCACAGTGGAATTGAACCCGGAGTCACCAGTCTAAGAAGCAAGTTCACTAACAACTACGCGGCTCTCATCATCATCATCAAATAGCTTGTCCTGAGCAGAACTTTGCCACCCCAACTGTCCTCCGAAATTTCTCTCTCTCATAAGTGAGATGTTCCGCCCTGCAGCGGAACTCATGTTCAAACCATCAGTTAAATCCTCAATCCATCGTCTACGTGGTTTTTCTCTAAGGCCCGTGCTGTATATTTTCGCAGTATGATGCAAATCTTCGAAATGCCGCCCCTTAAATCTTTTTTCTTTAAAATAACCTTCAATTGTGGTTTTGATTTCGCTGCTTATGCCGTCCCCTTACGGCGCCGCCTGATGCGGTCGCCTCTCTGTATCATAGCACGGCACTGCTTCCTCTTCTCCTTTATGCTGGTATGCCTCCTTCTATGATGGTCATCTTCAGCCCTCGTGTCTTTTATATGTCCAAAATACCTCCATTTTCTCTATCTTATTTGTATCTGCAGCTCTCAGGTAATGTAATACTAGACAAGAAATTAACAAGGTAATTTAGTATTTGTAAGTAAAAGTGATATTACAATGGAATCAAGCGATTTAGGCAGTTTGGAGTTACCCATTGTACAAGTTGAACTGGATGCCTGAGAGGCAGAGTGAGAGAGTGTTTAATCAGCAAGCCACAGGAACCATCAGTATGCATACTCTTCAATATCTGTTCAGGGGGACTGAGCACCTATGGGTCTGCCTGGAGTGCAATGACGTCAGTTTAGTAACCAATAACCAACCAAGTTTAAAGATCTAAAGATGTAGAACTGACTTCATAACACCGGTTTTACCCCATAAGCCTCTGTCCTCTTCGCAGAAATGGCCTTTCACCTTCCGATGGCCTTTCACCTTCCGATGGCCTTTCACCTGCCGATGGCCTTTCACCTGCCGATGGCCTTTCACCTGCGATGGCCTTCCTTCCGATGGCCTTTCACCTTCCTATGGCCTTTCACCTGCCGATGGCCTTTCCCTCTGATGGCCTTTCCCTTCTATGGCCTTCACCTTCCTATGGCCTTCACCTGCGATGGCCTTTCACCTTCCTATGGCCTTTCACCTGCGATGGCCTTTCACCTGCATGGCCTTCACCTGCGATGGCCTTTCCCCTGTCGAGATCATTGCACAAACTAAATAGTTACAGTAAAAATCCTAGAGACCTCTGCAAAAATGCATTCGTGAACAAAACAGCAGGGCCCAGATTCAAACACATGAGCTTAGAAATGCAAAGCAATGACCTAACCACTTAGTTCTAGATACCAAGATTACAATAGAATGTAGTAAGTATATGAAGAAAAAAGTAATATTAGAAGAGAATACAGTAATCTCAAAACACTATATTGCCTGTAGTGTTGGTCAAATGGATTCGAGCGTGGCTTCCATGTCAGAAACTTGTGTTCAATTCATGATAAGGTGAAGGATTTTTTTGTCGTGGGCATGAAAGAAAAACCCTAACCTGAACAGCTTCGCAGCGGCTGTACTAGCCATGTGCTATTAAAATTCCTCAGACTCTCATCCCACCTGTCCTATACCGCTCTAAAATGCAGTACTACAGGCAGTAATGACAGTAATGTCATTAGTATTTGTCAGGATAACAACAGAGGTAATAGTTATTTCTTAAAATCAGGATGATGTTCCCCCAAAATCAGGATAATGTTCCCTCTAAATCAGGATGATGTGTCTCCCCCAAATCAGGATATTTCCTCACAATCAGGATGATGTTCCCTCAAAATGAGGATGTTCCCTCAAAATCAGGATGATGTTCCCCCAAAATCAGGACAACAGAAACATATTCATTTTTTTTCTTCCCGATCCAGAAGCACTTTGCTGAAAGCTCTTCGGTTCGGTTTCATGGACATCGTAACCCTTCGGCTCGGTGCCACGAACACCGCAAATCTGGGGAACCTGTAGCTTTTCTGCCAGTCCGCAGAGTTGAATCCGCACTTACAGAGAACTAGTCACCGTAGTCCAACGAGCTACGAACACGCTGGGTACGCGGGCAAACATATTCATTAAAGAACTATAACTGTACCTGAAATTTGAAAAATTTCCTGAACTGCATTCTCTCCCCTGAAGTAAGCATATAACTAACAGCACAGACCAGTCTGAAAGTACAATTTAGGTCACAAGTTAACACAATATAATGTGACACGTTGTCAGCATGTCTTACTTGTTGCTTATTATAAGTCATCCTTCATCATGCCTCCTGTGGAACATACAGCTACAACTGTCACTCCATACCTACTTCTATACTAGATCATCTCAATTCCCCATCCCCCACCCCCTCCCCATCCCAACCCTAAATCCACTTATTGACAACTATATATCAGGTCTAGATTTTACAAAGTATCATTTCAACCCCCCCCTAAATCCACTTATTGGCAACTGTATATCAGACCTAGATTTCACAAAGTGTCATTTCAATCTCCCCCATTCCTAAATCCACTTATTGGCAACTGTATATCAGGCCTAAATTTCACAAGTGTCATTCTCTTCCCCACAACCTAAATCCACTTATCAACACTGCATACCTGGTGGTCTAGATCTCACAAGTTATCACTCACACAGAACACAAACTGCTGATATCAACCAGCTACAAGACTTACATGTGTGTCCCAAGTTCCTTGACTTCATGGTGAATAACATCATCAATACTATGGTCAGGTTGCAGTTCTGGAATTGGCTGGGGACTTACAGAAGACAAAGACAGCCTCTGCGAGCCAGTCTGAAGATCAGCCTGAAAATGTAGTTTTGGTTAGAAAGAATGGCATCTGACATAAGACAACTGACATAAGACAACTGACCTAAGACAACTAACATTAGACAACTGACATAAGGCAACTGACATAAAACAAACATATTCTCATTACTATTACAAGCAATGTTAAAGAGAATTGGCTGATAAACAACATACTATACAGAAAAATTACATACTTTGGTCACATCGAGCGTCACGATGGCCTGGAAAGAAAAATACTAGAGGGCAGGGTCCCAGGACGCAGAGGCAGACCAAGAAGAAGATGGCTACAAGATATTAAAGAAACCATGAATGTGACGTGACTATCGACGAAGTGGGTGAACTGGCTAGAGACAGAGTGAATTTCAGATGTGCTGCAAAGAGAGCAACGTCCTATACAGGATATGCACCTTGATGATGATGATGATTACAAGCAGGTTCTTGAATTACGAGAATTACTTGAATCTCGTATGTCATTACACGTAATGAACGACATTTGGAATGATACTGTTATTTTGTACAAGAAAATATTGGAACATGGACATCATTATCTACAACGGCCATTTCTGAGCAAATTTTGCACTATTGTGTGTGACAGTAAAACAGTTGTCTATCTGTAACGTTGTTACATCAGTTATTATTGTCTTTCTGTAATGTTGTTACATCAGTTATTATTGTCTTTCTGTAATGTTGTTACATCAGTTATTATTGTCTATATGTAATGTTGTTACATCCGTTAATTATTGTCTATATGTAATGCCGTGCTTATGTTTACCTGAGCTGCCCTTACATTAACATGTGCTTTGTAAGACCATCTATAACAAACTCCGTTAATCAAACAACCATCCCTATAAATGACTAAATTCACCTGGGCAGGTGAAAGAATCATCCCTATAGATGACTAAATTCACCTGGGCAGGTGAAAGAATCATCCCTATAGATGACTAAATTCACCTGGGCAGGTAAACTTATCAATTCAGTTTCCTCACTCTGCATCTCTAGCTGTCTGGTACCATTTCTTGCAGAAACTGTCCAGCCTGACTATAACCTACATACGTTCATGCAACTTCAGGATATGAGAATACCCCTTGCCTGTTTCCTGATATAAGCTCTCTATTGCAGTGACTATATTTTTACCATTATTTGATTGATAGGACCAACATCATTGCACTTTGGTGAGTAACCATGTGTGCTCCGATCTCTTTCTTACACAGGAAGATCTCAGCTGCAGTGCACGGACTCTGTAGCACCGGAGAGGGTACCGATGTCATTTTGAAGATGGTGAAGATATTTTTGTAGGAATTTTATTTTGTAATTTTTTCTAAAGAATTTTGCCCGGGCAACGGCTTTCCAGCCTGTTCCAACCTGCTCTTCTCGATTTTGAACTGCCAAGGGTTCTTTTACGTGCTCAAATTGGACACAGGACCTACATTTTATCGTCCCGATAGGACTACGAACTCGATCTCACCTACACTGAGATCAGCAATCTTTGGAAAAATATAGATTACCTTCACTTAAAACATGACACATTGTGATGAAATTTTTTAATGTAAATGTACTAATACTTTAATTTTGAGCGTCTCTGTGATGAGGAGGAAATGGGCTCACCTCTCACACCAAGGGTACTTGGTCAACTTCCCAAATGAAGTCGATCAGGATATTTGTTCGGAGATTCCAAATCTCAATGCAGATGAGATCGAGTTCCTAGTCCTCTCAGAGACGGACGATAAAATATAGATCCCGTATTCAATGTGAACACTTAAAAAATCATTGGAATTTCAAAATTGAACTGAGTAGGCTGCAAATATGCTGCCCAGGTATAATGTTATACCTTCTTAAAAATAACATCGCTTATGCTATGGAGTTTGTGCACTGCCAGTGAGATCTTAATGTATCAGAAAAAGATTGGAGCACACAATGGTATTCCTTGAAGTGTGATGATGATGGTCCTATGAATCAACTAATGACACTGGCACCAGAGACTTACCTTCAGACTGATCTCCTTACAGAGTTGACTACTGTCATTGTGTACACTGATATAACTGGAGAAGGTCTCTCCTAAGAAAATGTTCCTGAAGAATAAACAGACCCCCAATAAATGTTCATTTGCAAACAACCATAAACATAGCATGGAACGAATTCAGAAGAAGTGATGAAATCTGAGAAATGTCTGGTAACTTTAGTAACAACTGTTATAAGAAGGAGAAGATGGAGATATGTTGAACGTGCTTTGAGGAGAAATGATCAAAGAATATCAAAGCAGACATTGAAGTGAGATGAGCTAAGGAGACACTGAAACGAACTTTGCTGAGAGAGCAAGAAATATCGGTCTCAGTTCCATGGAGGAGATTGGGCGAGTTGCAAATGATAGAGCGGTATGGAGAAATTGCTTGCAGGCCCTATGTAACGTATAACGGTACGAGAGGAATTATAACATCGTCCTCTTCTTCCATGCAACCATCTCCCTCTCCTGCCTCGCTGGGATCACACCCTACTTTGTTGTCAATATCTTCCTCTCTCTTGTTGCCATTGCTATCATCTCCCTCCTTATTGTGGTCATCTTCCTCTTCCTCCTTGTTATAATCCCCTTCTTGTTTGTTTTCCCCTCCATCCCTCTATGTTCTTACCACCTCTTTCTATTACTACTGTCACCACCTCTTTCTCTTACTACTGTCACCACCTCTTTCTCTTACTACTGTCACCACCTCTTTCTCTTACTACTGTCACCACCTTCCCTCTCTTACTACTGTCACCACCTTTGCTCTCTTACTACTGTCACCACCTTCCCTCTCTTACTACTGTCACCACCTTCCCTTTCTTACTACTGTCACCACCTTCCCTCTCTTACCACTGTCATAACCTTCCCTCTCTTACTACTGTCACCACCTTCCCTCTCTACCACTGTCACTTACCTTCCCTCTCTTACTACTGTCATCACTCTTCCTCCTCTTACTACTGTCATCACCTTCCCTCTCTTACTATTCATCACCTTCCCTCTCTTACTACTGTCACCACCTTCCCTCTCTTACTACTGTCACCACCTTCCCTCTCTTACTACTGTCACCACCTTCCTTCTCTTACTACTGTCACCACCTTCCCTCTCTTACTACTGTCACCACTTCCCTCTCTTACTACTGTCACCACCTTCCCTCTCTTACTACTGTCACCACCTTCCCTCTCTTACTACTGTCACCGCCTTCCCTCTCTTACTACTGTCACCACCTTCCCTCTCTTACTACTGTCACCACTTTCCCTCTCTTACTACTGTCACCACCTTCCCTCTCTTACTACTGTCACCACTTTCCCTCTCTTACTACTGTCACCACCTTCCCTCTCTTACTACTGTCACCACCTTCCTTCTCTTACTACTGTCACCACTTCCTCTCTTACTACTGTCACCACCTTCCTCTCTTACTATCATCACCTTCCTCTCTTACTTATCATCACCTTCCTCTCTTACTACTGTCACCACCTTCCCTCTCTTACTACTGTCACCACCTTCCTTCTCTTACTACTGTCACCACCTTCCCTCTCTTACTACTGTCACCACCTTCCCTCTCTTACTACTGTCACCACTTTACATCTCTTACTACTGTCACCACCTTCCTTCTCTTACTACTGTCACACCTTCATCTCTTACTACTGTCACCACTTACCTCTCTTACTACTGTCACCCCTTCTCTCTTACTACTGTCACCACCTTCTCTCTTACTACTGTCACCACCTTCCTCTCTTACTACTGTCACCACCTTCCCTCTCTTACTACTGTCACCACCTTCCTTCTCTTACTACTGTCACCACCTTCCCTCTCTTACTACTGTCACCACCTTCCCTCTTTACTATTTCATCACCTTCCTCTCTTACTACT
Source organism: Arion vulgaris (assembly GCA_020796225.1). Lineage (NCBI taxonomy): Eukaryota > Metazoa > Mollusca > Gastropoda > Stylommatophora > Arionidae > Arion > Arion vulgaris. The sequence continues at coordinate 34,812,684 of CM036769.1, read as the reverse complement.
GTCACCACCTTCCCTCTTACTATTCACTACCTTCCTCTCTTACTATTACCACCTTCCTCTCTTACTACTGTCACCACCTTTCATCTCTTACTACTGTCACCACCTTTCCATCTCTTACTACTGTCACCACCTTCCCTCTCTTACTACTGTCACCACCTTCCTTCTCTTACTACTGTCACCGCCTCCTTCACCTCCAGGCTGTTTGCTATCAGAGTTACACATCTTGGATCCAGCTCAACAACCCCATAGAAACACAAACACACAGACAGTGCTTGCATTTCGCCCGTTAGATCTTTCATCTGGTCGCCTTGACAATCAACGAAACTGTAATACCCTGGAGAGACAACACTGCCCATTTTAAACCCCTCTCTCTCGCTTTATCTTTCTCTCTCTCTGCTTTTGTTCATTTTTCTCTGCAACATTCTTTCTTTTTGTATACATCGACAGAACGACAATGACAACCGTGGTGACACAGATATGCGTGGTCTCGTCTCTTGAAAACCATTAAGTTTAGCTTGTGTTCTGTGCCAGATTAGAAGGGAAGATGCCTGATCTACATATATATATATATTTGCGTTTGGCCTATTTCGTCTTTGGTCATTTTGGAAAATGACTAAAGATATAGAAAGCAAGTTGAATGCTTTTGAAAATACATGTATGCGAAAAGTAATGAACATAAAATGGAACGAATTCAGAAGTGATGAAATCAGAGACATGTCTGGTCAACCACTAGTGACAACTGTTATAAGAAAGAGAAGATGGAGATATGTTGGGCACACCGTGAAGAGAAATGATCAACGAATATCAAAGCAGGCATTGAAGTGGGATGCAAAGGGTTCAAGAAAGAGAGGTCGACCTAAAGAGACCCTGAAACGAACTTTGCTGAGAGAGGCAGGAAATATCGGTCTCAGTTCCATGGAGGAGATTGAGCGAGTTGTCCAGGATAGAGCGGAATGGAGAAATTACTTGCAGGCCCTATGTAACGTATAACGGTACGGGAGGAATTATTATTATTATTTCGTCTTTACACATGGTCAATTGGCAAGAATCTTACTGTGACAACTTTTGAGTTTGCGCTTGTCTCTCTTGCCGTTCTGCTCATCGCTAAGTCTATTTTCAAAAGATATATAATAAAATAAAACTTCACTTAGCCTTTTCAGATCTTAGGGTATGAAGTCACTTCACTTCACATTTCTAAACCCTAGTGTGCAGTAGGTAGGAGGGTCAATTTCTTTTCTAACGTGTGGGACGTCAAGTGTGGGATTGAACTCAAAACTCTTGTGTCCGATTCGATAGGGAAACGCTTATGCATTACGCTAATCCGTCCCATATATATATATATATATATATATATCAGTTATCAGTTATAAGAGGACTATCATCATAGCACTCCGGACATGTCCATAGGTGCTCCGATCTCCGCCTCAGCAAATCCAGCAGCTTCCAGCTACCTAACACGCCAGTTCGATGTTGATTAATCAATCTCTTTGCATATTTAGTATGTCGTTCTTTTCAGGCTGCACCAATATTGACACCTATCTGTTTTAATCTGGTCAGCGAGTGGGATTCACAGCCCTGAAACTCCTCTGTTCGGAAAGACTCTCTCAATGAGTGAAGAATGCGTGAAGAAGGATATATATATATAAAACTGAAGAAGAAGATGACATCTCTTGGAACGGCTTCACAATTCCTGATCAAAGGATTACTTACAACTTTCATCCGTGCGAAGCCGGGTTAATCAGCTAGTATTTTATATATATATATACGTGTAGTGTTCAGATGGGACATGTTAACGTCCATACTGGAGTGTCTCCAGGCCAGGAGGTCAGGGAAATCAATAAAGCATACTATGGTGAGATCTGCTAACAAGCTGAACATAGAGAACAAGAGGCTGACTAAATTCTATTGTATAGAACTTCTGCACAGTTTCGGTCTGATCTAGAAATGTTCAATGTCTATGTTTTTATCGTATCTATTTCTTATCTACATATCTATATATTTTATCTATTTCTTATCTACATATCTATCTGATCTATTTCTTATCTACATATCTATCTGATCTATTTTTTATCTACATATCTATCTGATCTATTTCTTATCTACATATCTATCTATCTGATCTATTTCTTATCTACATATCTATATATTTTATCTATTTCTTATCTACATATCTATATATTTTATCTATTTCTTATCTACATATCTATCTGATCTATTTCTTATCTACATATCTATCTGATCTATTTCTTATCTACATATCTATCTGATCTATTTCTTATCTACATATCTATCTATCTGATCTATTTCTTATCTACATATCTATCTGATCTATTTCTTATCTACATATCTATCTATCTGATCTATTTCTTATCTACATATCTATCTATCTGATCTATTTCTTATCTACATATCTATCTGATCTATTTCTTATCTACATATCTATCTATCTGATCTATTTCTTATCTACATATCTATCTGATCTATTTCTTATCTACATATCTATCTATCTGATCTATTTCTTATCTACATATCTATCTATCTGATCTATTTCTTATCTACATATCTATCTGATCTATTTCTTATCTACATATCTATCTGATCTATTTCTTATCTACATATCTATCTATCTGATCTATTTCTTATCTACATATCTATATATTTTATCTATTTCTTATCTACATATCTATATATTTTATCTTTTCTATCTACATATCTATCTGATCTATTTCTTATCTACATATCTATCTGATCTATTTCTTATCTACATATCTATCTGATCTATTTCTTATCTACATATCTATATATCTGATCTATTTCTTATCTACATTTATCTGATCATTTATTCTATACATTTCTTATCTACATATCTATCTATGATCTATTTCTTATCTACAATCTATCTACATATCTATCTATTTATCTATTTCTTATCTAATATCTATCTATCTATTTCTTATCTACATATCTATCTATCTATCTATTTCTTATCTACATATCTATTATCTTATCTATTTCTTATCTATATTACTATCTATCTCAATTTTTTTTTATCTCATATCTATCTATCTTATCTATCTTATCTCTTATCTACATATCTATCTTATCTATGTCTTATACATCTACATGTCATTATCTATCTCTTATCTACATATCTTATCTATATTTTATCTACATATCTTATCTATCTCTTATCTACATATCTGCCCGCCTGCCCAGCGTGTTCGTAGCGCGTTGGACTCCGGGTGACTAGCCCTCTGTGAGTGCGGGTTCAATTCCGCGGGCTGGCAGAAAAGTTAGAGGTTCCCCAGATTTACGGTGTTCGTGGCACCGAACCGAAGGGCTACGATGTCCATGTCACCGAGCCGAAAGCTCAAGTGCTTCTGGATCGGGAAAAAAATCAAATCTACATATCTATCTATCTCTTATCTACATATCTATATTATCTGTATCTTATCTGTATCTATGTGTATATATATATATATATAAAATATGATATATATATATATATAATATGTATGCCTATCTGTCTATCTACCTATCAGTAGATATCTAGATAGATAGACAGATAGATATCTATAGATAGATAGATATCTATAACATATAGATAGAACAAGTCTGTTGTATCTATCTGTTTCTTATTTATCTGCACTTACCCGAAATTCTGAGGCAGAGTGAGAAGATTTCCTAAAGGAAAGTTGCCCAGGCCTGCCGTGCGTGAAATCTCAGCGTCATTAAGTCGGTTGAGGATGTCACCACACAGATCACGAGACTCTGTGATCAAGGGTTGGTGTGGCATTATGGTTGGCTTGGTCAGCCTCATAACTGGTAACACGGCAATAAAATACATGTTGAGTTATTGTGAATACGAGGCAGATCGGACGTGTTCAACGTGTTTACTACTACTACTACTACTACTACTCGCGAACGTTCTTTACGGCTGTTTTTATCATTCTAGTGTGATATATAAACAGCCAGACACCAAGAACGGTATACATGCACAGCCTTCAGTACCAATTGGAGCTCAGATGTTTATCCTTCGGTGGTATGTTCGGTTTCAATCAGCTGTTTATTTATTAGGTCAGCTCGCCTTATGGTACGATCCTTTCTGTCGTATATTTCGACCCGGATCTACGCCTTTACGATCATCTCTGATCTGAGCCATGGTGCTTGGACATCATTACTCGACTCATGTGTGAGGATGATCAGTGTCCGAAAAGTATTGCCCTTAGTCAATGTTTGGAACAATCCTTTGCGATTATCGGCTTACTTTTCTATCCACGGTCAGTTTATGCTCAGTTTTTGAGTATTTTGCTCAGACCCGTTTCGGGGCGCCTGTCGGTACTTGGCAATTTGCAAGTGTTTACCCTGCATTTTCCCTGTCCCCGGGAAAACACTAGACTGGGACTTCGCACAGATATTCTAAAAGGTAGTTCAGCGTGTTTGACTGCAATTACATTCAGGACAATTACAGAGCGCAGCTTCCATGCTGTTCTAGAAGGTAATTCAGCGTGTTTGACTGCAATTACATTCAGGACAATTACAGAGCGCAGTTTCCATGCTGTTCTAGAAGGTAATTCAGCGTGTTTGACTGCAATTACATTCAGGACAATTACAGAGCGCCGCTTCCATGCTGTTCTAGAAGGTAGTTCAGCGTGTTTGACTGCAATTACATTCAGGACAATTACAGAGCGCAGCTTCCATGCTGTTCTAGAAGGTAGTTGAGCGTGTTTGACTGCAATTACATTCAGGACAATTACAGAGCGCCGCTTCCATGCTGTTCTAGAAGGTAGTTGAGCGTGTTTGACTGCAATTACATTCAGGACAATTACAGAGCGCCGCTTCCATGCTGTTCTAGAAGGTAGTTCAGCGTGTTTGACTGCAATTACATTCAGGACAATTACAAGCCCGCTTCCATGCTGTTCTAGAAGGTAGTTCAGCGTGTTTGACTGCAATTACATTCAGGACAATTACAGAGCGCAGCTTCCATGCTGTTCTAGAAGGTAGTTCAGCGTGTTTGACTGCAATTACATTCAGGACAATTACAGAGCGCAGCTTCCATGCTGGAGAACCGTGTTGAATTCACGGTAAAGCCAAGGATTTTTTTTCTGTTGTGGGCATAAATAAAAAAATCCTAACCTAACACTATGCGGCGACTGCACTAGCTATGCGGCCATTAAATTCCTCAGACTCTCGTCCCACCTGTCCTACACCGCCCTAAACAGTGGTACTACAGGCAGTAACAACAGTTAACGACAGAGAAGATGAGTGGGCGATTTTAGCTTAAGCGGCAGTGAGCTCGATCGCAACACAAGCGTATCTGGTTCAAACACCGCTGCGGGCAGTGTGGAAGCAAATTAGTTCCCTGTGGAATATTTACGAACTGTAAAATAGACCGCATCCTTCATAAAGTAATGTCAAACTACTGAACGTATAAGTGGTGTCTAGAATCTCGACGACTCGTTTACTGTGGTTTATGGCGACGTCCTATAAAGGATATGCCACGATTTGTATGATTTCACTGATGATATTACAGGTTCATTTATTCAAACACTTATGTGTCGTCTCCGCATCGAAAGTTGGCAGCAATAGGGCTCCGACAAGTACACTGTTTGTACACTATGCCAGACTAATGTCTTGATGCCAGAAGGACATAGTGAGGAGTGTATTTGCCCAGCGAGCCACCGGAACCTTCAGCATGCATACCCTTCGCCATCTGTTGGGGGAAGACTGAGCACCTATGGGTCCACCATCAGTGCAATGAAGTCGTTTCGGTAACCATTACCTCCATAACTACTTGCATCTCTGTCAGACTCTTAATTATTTCGCATGCAATTATTCTTGTAGGAATATCCCTATTCTCTCATTTCCAAGAACACTATTGTCTATTCCCAGGTGGAAGATGGAGTTGGATGTCCACTCTTGTCGTTAAGCGTAGGGATGTGAGCTTAAATTTGCTTTCTAGGGACAGATGAGTCGCCCTTGTTGTGTTATATCCGTGTTCATGTATTGTGGTCCTGATATTGTCTATACATCTTTTTCTTGGTCTTCCCTTAGCTCTAGTACCCGATCTCATTTTATTGTATGCTGTTATTAGTGGTTGGTTGTATTTCATTCTCATTAAATGTCCAAACCACTGCATTTGTTGTCTTTCGATGTATTCGGTGCATGAAGTTATGCCCACTCTGGTTCTGATGTCCTCATTTCGTAGTCTGTCCAAGAATACATCAAAGTTAATTCAGTGCTTTCTCTACTTTATTGCCATTACAGTCTATTCTACTTTTACTCAAACTAATACCGCCTCAATAGATTTCTACCCTGCTCAGAGAAAACACTACACTTTTCTGAAAGCCCGGTGTCTAGCAAGCAGACGGGTGCGTGCGTGTGCGTGGCATGGACGTACTAGAATTCCCGATAATTTCCAAACGTGACGAGTACGAGTGTTGCTCATGAATTCCAAATGACTTCTAGAATAAGGTCAATAAAGATTTCCCCAAAGACATACGTCCCGTCAGACGTACCTAGGGATGAGGTAGACGGAGGGTGTGAGACTTAGACGTGTTGTGTGTATTAAAGTGAGAGAAGAAAATCGTTGCACATGCTAGGGAACAAATTACTACATTGTACCATATGTAGAACTTACTGAAAATTAAAATCGTGGCATGTCCTAAAGGACGTAGCCATCAATCACAGTAAATGAGTCGTTGATTTTTCTAGGCATCACTTATACGTTCAGTAGTTTGCCATTGCTTTCTGAACGGTGAGGTGTATTTTCACCTTTTGTAAAAATCCCACGGAAGCAAATTTGCTTCCAAACTTGCCCACCGTGGGATTTGACCCAGGTACGCTTGGGTTCGTGATCAAGCTCACTACCACTTGAGCTACAGAACTTACTAGAGGAGAAATTATTATATTGTACATATGTAGAACTTACTAGAGAAGGAATTATTATATTGTACCATACGTAGAACTTGCTAGAGGAGGAATTATTATATTGTAACATATGTAGAACTTACTAGAGAAGAAATTATTATATTGTAACATATGTAGAACTTACTAGAGAAGGAATTATTATATTGTACCATATGTAGAACTTACAAGAGAAGGAATTATTATATTTTCGATACGTAGAACTTACAAGAGAAGGAATTATTATATTGTAACATACGTAGAACTTACAAGAGAAGGAATTATTATATTGTAACATACGTAGAACTTACAAGAGAAGGAATTATTATATTGTAACATACGTAGAACTTACAAGAGAAGGAATTATTATATTGTAACATACGTAGAACTTACTAGAGAAGGAATTATTATATTGTACATATGTAGAACTTACTAGAGAAGGAATTATTATATTTTCGATACGTAGAACTTACAAGAGAAGGAATTATTATATTGTAACATATGTAGAACTTACAAGAGAAGGAATTATTATATTGTAACATACGTAGAACTTACAAGAGAAGGAATTATTATATTGTAACATACGTAGAACTTACAAGAGAAGGAATTATTATATTGTAACATATGTAGAACTTACAAGAGAAGGAATTATTATATTGTAACATACGTAGAACTTACAAGAGAAGGAATTATTATATTGTAACATACGTAGAACTTACAAGAGAAGGAATTATTATATTGTAACATACGTAGAACTTACAAGAGAAGGAATTATTATATTGTAACATACGTAGAACTTACAAGAGAAGGAATTATTATATTGTACCATACGTAGAACTTACTAGAGAAGGAATTATTATATTGTAACATACGTAGAACTTACAAGAGAAGGAATTATTATATTGTACCATACGTAGAACTTACTAGAGAAGGAATTATTATATTGTAACATACGTAGAACTTACAAGAGAAGGAATTATTATATTGTAACATACGTAGAACTTACTAGAGAAGGAATTATTATATTGTAACATACGTAGAACTTACTAGAGAAGGAATTATTATATTGTACCATACGTAGAACTTACTAGAGGATCTAAACTCAAAAAAAAAATGAGACGAAGAGGGCGCTCAAGAATAAAAATACAAAGAAGAGAAATAGAATAAAGAGGAAGACTAAAAAGAAGACAAAATAATTAAAATAAAAAGACAAGGACACAGAAGACAGAAAAGATGAAGCAGAAGAATATGATGAAGAAGAAGAGGAAAACATAAAAGATGAAGAAGACGATGAAATAAACACAAGGAACCAAGTTATTACCAACATGAGATTATGTTCTGGACTTAACGCTACATGTCGTCAAGTCTCTTCGTCAGGTACCTTATCCTACACTTGTTGTTTCCAGTATTCATGAGACTGTTTCAATAAATAATACGTCGGGTTGTCCAGAAGCGCTGATTGCTACTGCATTATGCTGTGTCTGCTAGTCTAGGGACACCACCACACTTACGCTACTACGCAGACCTTTTAGTCTATTTGTCGTCTGTCTAAATGAGAGATCTTCTTCTTCTTTTTCTTACGCTCCATATCGACCACTTGTTAAACCACTCTTTGTGATTTTGTATGTGATCTAAGTCTAAGAGCGATTGTACGTTGTGCCAGTTATGCGCCTACAAGTAGGCCAGCACATTCGATTTCTGCACAGCTTTTTATTTACTATGGTAGCCTCCTAGGCCCCTACCTCAGTCGCTTTTCATGACATGCCTTGTAGTTCGCAGTGGTACTATTCTTCGCTCCCGTTGCAAGCCTCGGCAACACATGGGAAAATAACGTTAGTGAGGGTAGTGGATACATTTCTATGAAATAAGACAATGCTAATGAATATCAACATTATTTACATCACTATTCATCTATCAACTAGCAAACTATTAATCTATGTAATCTATCTGTGTAATATATGTAATCTATCTGTGTAATATATGTAATCTATATGTGTAATCTATGTAATCATATCGTGTAATCTATGTAATCTATCTTTTTTAATATATGTAATATATCTGTGTAATATATGTAATTATCTGTTAATATATAATTATCTGTGTAATCTATCATGTTAATATATGTAATCTGTTAATATATGTAATCTATCTGTGTAATATATGTAATCTATCTATGTAATCTATATGTAATCTATCTGTGAATTATGTATTAGTAATACTAGTCTGTTAATCATATCTGTGTAATCTATCTGTGTAATATATGTAATCATATCTGTGTAATCTATCTGTGTAATCTATCTGTGTAATCTATCTGTGTAATCTATCTGTGTAATATATGTAATCTATCTGTGTAATCTATCTGTGTAATCTATATGTGAATCTATCTGTGAATCTATCTTGTAATATATCTATATAATCTATCTATGTAATTCTATCATAATCTATCTATGTAATATATCTATATAATCTATCTATGTAATATATCTATATAATCTATCTATGTAATCTATCTATATAATCTATCTATTAATCATATCCATATAATTATTGTAATCTATCTATTAATCTATCTATGTAATATATCCATATAATCTATCTATGTAATCTATCTATATAATCTATCTATGTAATGTATCCATATAATCTATCTATGTAATCTATCTATATAATCTATCTATGTAATATATCCATATAATCTATCTATGTAATATATCCATATAATCTATCTATGTAATATATCCATATAATCTATCTATGTAATATATCCATATAATCTATCTATGTAATCTATCTATATAATCTATCTATGTAATATATCCATATAATCTATCTATGTAATCTATCTATAATTATCTATGTAATATATCTATATAATCTATCTATTAATCTATCTATATAATCTATCTATATAATCTATCTATTAATCTATCTATATAATCTATCCATATAATCTATCTATGTAATCTATCTATGTAATCTATCCATATAATCTATCCATAATCTATCCATAATATATCTATATAATCTATCCATATAATCTATCCATATAATCTATCTATATAATCTATCTATGTAATCTATCTATATAATCTATCTATATAATCTATCCATATAATCTATCTATATAATGTGTGACAAATTATGAAAATGAAAATTGTGGCATAACATTTACAGGATGTTGTCATCAACCATATAAACAGTCGTTGAATTTTCCGGGCATCACTTAACTTCAGTAAATTCCATTGCTTTCTGAACGTGAGGTAATTTTACCGTTCGTAAAAGTCCACGGACAAATTTGTTTCAAATCTCCCGCCGCGGGTTTGAACAAGGTACCTTGGGTTGTGATTCAGCTCACTACCGTTTAAGCTACAGACACCCACGCTTGTAATGTATGTGTAATGTATTTGTATAATCGATGCAATATATTACTAGTTCATGTCGGTACTACGGTCAAATTCTCTTTTCCTCTGTCCCACCTTGTCTCATAGCATCACAGACAAATCCTCTTTTCCTCTGTCCCACCATGTCACATAGCATCACAGACACATCCTCTTTTCCTCTGTCCCAACATGTCTCATAACATCACAGACACATCCTCTTTTCCTCTGTCCCTCCTTGTCTCATAACATCACAAACACATCTTCTTTTCCTCTGTCCCACCTATTCTCATAACATCACAGACACATCCTCTTTTCCTCTGTCCTTTCTTGTCTCATAACATCACAAACACATCCTCTTTTCTACTGTCCCATTTGTCTCATAACATCACAAACATATCCTCTTTTCCTCTGTCCCTCCTTGTCTCATAACATCACAAACACATCCTCTTTTCCACTGTCCCACCTTGTCTCATAACATCACAAACACATCCTCTTTTCCTTTGTCCCACCTTGTCTCATAACATCACAAACACATCCTCTTTTCCACTGTCCCACCTTGTCTCATAACATCACAAACACATCCTCTTTTCCTTTGTCCCACCTTGTCTCATAACATCACAACACATCCTTTTCCTCCATCCTCCTTGTCTCATAGCATCTGGACACATCCTCTTTCCACTGTCCCACCTTGTCTCATAACATCACAAACACATCCTCTTTCTCTGTCCACCTTGTCTCATAACATCACAGACACATCCTCTTTTCCACTGTCCCACCTTGTCTCATAACATCACAAACACATCCTCTTTTCCACTGTCCCACCTTGTCTCATAACATCACAAACACATCCTCTTTTCCTCTGTCTCACCTTGTCTCATAACATCACAGACACATCCTCTTTTCCTCTGTCCCACCTTGTCTCATAACATCACAGACACATCCTCTTTTCCACTGTCCCACCTTGTCTCATAACATCACAGACACATCCTCTTTTCCTCTGTCCCACCTTGTCTCATAACATCACAGACACATCCTCTTTTCCTCTGTCCAACCTTGTCTCATAACATCACAGACACATCCTCTTTTCCTCTGTCCCACCTTGTCTCATAACATCACAGACACATCCTCTTTTCCTTTGTCCCACCTTGTCTCATAACATCACAGACACATCCTATTTTCCTTTGTCCCACCTTGTCTCATAACATCACAAACACATCCTCTTTTCCTCTGTCCCTCCTTGTCTCATAGCATCATGGACACATCCTCTTTTCCACTGTCCCACCTTGTCTCATAACATCACAAACACATCCTCTTTTCCTCTGTCCCACCTTGTCTCATAACATCACAGACACATCCTCTTTTCCTCTGTCCCACCTTGTCTCATAACATCACAGACACATCCTATTTTCCTCTGTCCCACCTTGTCTCATAGCATCATGGACATCCTGACTCCTGATTACGTCCCTTCAAAATATATCTTTAAATTATGTCCCTTTGCAGCATTTCCTGGACATGCCTTCACTTCGATTACCCAGGAAACTGATAATACCAGAAATCACAGGACAGTCCAAGACAGCCTGTATTTACACGGATCGCAAGAGTAGCTATAATGAGATAGAGTTTAGATCACTTGAACGCCGTAAACTAGGAAAAGAACCCAATCATATGTGGGTGCGGTAGAGAGACATGTTCTATTGAAGAGGTAAGGGACTGTATCTGGTAAATCAATTACAGCAGTGGATCTCAAACTGTGACGCACGACCCCATTGGGGGTCGAACGACCCTTTCACAGGGGTCGCCTAAGAACATCATCGGAAAACACATATTTTCGATGCTCTTAGAACCGAGACACGATCCTCTATCCGTCTCTAGGCGGGTCCGTGCCTCAAGACAAAAATTTCATTTATTTGTAATTAGCAATAAATATTTCACAATATATAATTACATATTATTTTTGTGATTAATCATTATGCTTTAATTATGTTCAATTTGTAACAATCAAAATACATCTTACATATCAGATATTTACATTACGATTCATAACAGTAGCAAAATTACAGTTTTAATATAGCAACGAAAATAATGTTATGGTTAGGGGACACCACAACATGATGAACTGTATTAAAGGGTCGCGGCATTAGGAAGGTTGAGATCCACCGAACTAGAGAATCAGATAAACGAGAAAGACAGGCACGCAACTCTACTTTTCTCTACTCAAAGGCCAGAATTAAATTATTGGTCTCACGACCCTGCTTCAGGCGTGGGAGATGGTTAAGTGTGTCTATCAAGCGGTGATACATCAAGTTGAACCACTACGTGACAGCAAGCATTTTCATTGTTTGATTGATAGGACCATCTTGGTTGCACTTCGGCTAGTCACCATGTGTTCTCCGATCTCTTACTTACACATGAAGATCTCAGCTGCAGTCCACGAACTCCGTAGCACCGGCGAGGGTTCCGATGTAATTTTGAAGATGGTGAAGATATTTTTGTAGAAATTTTATTTTAAATCCTTTTGAATGAATTTTGCCCGGACAGCAGCTTTTCAGCCTGCTCTTCTCGATTTTGAACTGCCAAGGGTTCTTTTACGTGCTCAAATTGAACACGGAAACTACGTTTTATCGTCCATCTCCGATAGAACTAGGAACTCGATCTCACCTACACTGAGACCAGGGATCTCTGAAAAAATATCCAGATGGCTCCACGAGGAGGGAACCTAGTACCTGTGGCACGAGAGACGAACACCTAGCCTCTACGTCACAGAGAATCTGATTAGTACCTGTGGCACGAGAGACGAACACCTAGCCTCTACGTCACAGAGAATCTGCCTAGTACCTGTGGCACGAGAGACGAACACCTAGCCTCTACGTCACAGAGAATCCGCCTAGTACCTGTGGCACGAGAGACGAACACCTAGCCTCTACGTCACAGAGAATCCGCCTAGTACCTGTGGCACGAGAGACGAACACCTAGCCTCTACGTCACAGAGAATCCGCCTAGTACCTGTGGCACGAGAGACGAACACCTAGCCTCTACGTCACAGAGAATCCGCCTAGTACCTGTGGCACGAGAGACGAACACCTAGCCTCTACGTCACAGAGAATCTGCCTAGTACCTGTGGCACGAGAGACGAACACCTAGCCTCTAGACGTCAAAGAATCATCGTTCGACCTTGTACCCTGTGGACTAGATAGCATGACACCTTAGTTCCTATCTACGTCTGTCAAGAATATTCAGTACTCTCGTGGCTACTGGATACAGAAATCCTAGCCTATACGGTCACTAGGAACGACATAAATGTAGCCCGTGTCAAGTGAGACGTAAAAGAACCATTACGTTTATGAGAATCAAGGCTGAGTACGCTGTCGGGTTAAAGAGATTCAAAATTTTACCTTAATTCATCGCGGCCTCCGGTCTACGAGTCTGTCACCCGTGACACTGTGTCAGAAAGAGATCGAACACACTCCTCACGTCACAGAGAGATCCACTTCAGTACCTGTGGCACGAGACGAGCACCTAGCCTCTACAGTCAAGAGAATCCGCCTAGTACCTGTGGCACGGAGACGAACACCTAGCCTCTACGTCACGGAGAATCCGCCTCAGTACCTGTGGCACGAGGACGAGCACCTAGCCTCTACGTCACAAAGAATCCGCCTAGTACCTGTGGCACGAGAGACGAACACCTAGCCTCTACGTCACAGAGAATCTGCCTAGTACCTGTGGCACGAGAGACGAACACCTAGCCTCTACGTCACAGAGAATCCGCCTAGTACCTGTGGCACGAGAGACGAACACCTAGCCTCTACGTCACAGAGAATCCGCCTAGTACCTGTGGCACGAGAGACGAACACCTAGCCTCTACGTCACAGAGAATCCGCCTAGTACCTGTGGCACGAGAGACGAACACCTAGCCTCTACGTCACAGAGAATCCGCCTAGTACCTGTGGCACGAGAGACGAACACCTAGCCTCTACGTCACAGAGAATCCGCCTTTTCAATAACGAATAACCAATCGTTCGACTTTGTCTTGTCATCCGCTCCCTGATGAAGACTAGATAGCATGAGCCAGCTCTTACAGTTTCCCATATGACTACTCGCCTCTTGTTCTAAAAATATTCAGTTTTCTCCCTCGTGGAGCTATCGGGATATTTTCCCAGAGATCCCTGATCTCAGTGTAAGTGAGATCGAGTTCCTAGTCCTATAGGAGACGGACGATAAAATGTAGGCCCCGCGTTCAAGTTGAGCACGTAAAAGAACCATTGACAGTTCTTAGTCGAGAATAGCAAGGCTGGAAAGAGGCTGTCCGGGTTAAAAAAATTTGTATTTCTTCAAAATATTTTCACCATCTTCTAAATTACATCGGCGGACCTCGCCGGTGCTACGGAGTTCGTACACTGCCGATGACACTGTGTCAGAAAGAGATCGGAACACACATTGTTACTCCCCGAAGTGCAATGATGATGGGGTCATATCTATCAATCAAACCCGTATGAGCAATCAGATCTGATACCATGCTACAGTATAACACAGTAGGTGTGGTACTACAAAGTGAGGTTTTCTGTTAGCAAACTCTAACCAGTAGATCCCATCTGTAATCTTAATCTTACTTACTTACTTAATCCCGTCATGCCTAGTGACACATGGGGCTTCAGAAAGGACTTTCCATGCTCTCCTGTCCCGTGCAACCTTCAGCGCAGAGCCCCACGTCAGAGATGCGGTGTCCAGTTCCTCTTCCATCATGCGCCTCCATGTTGTCCGTGGTCTGCCTTTCTTTCTCTTTCCCTCTGGTGTCCAAGTGAGGGCTATCCTTGCAGGCATTTCTTGTCTAATTCTCATAACATGTCCGAGCCATTTCCATCTTCTCTTTTTGAGTATGTCATTCATTGCCTCTTGTCTTGTGTCTTGGAGTAGTTGGTTATTGGATATTTTTACTGGCCAAAAGATTCCCAAGATTCTGCGAAGACAAGAGTGGTGGAAAACTGACAGCCTGCTAGTATCTCCTTTGGTCATCCTCCAACACTCCGATCCGTAGAGCAAAACTGGCAAAAACAATGCTTTTATATGTAATCTTAATCAGTAACTGCTTAAGCTGTTTAATCTGTTGCCTTGTGTTCCGAAGGTCGCGGGATTCTAATCCGAACTGTGTCACTCTCTTCACGACTGTATGTTTTGTAGTGATCGCTAGGACTTTCCGCAACTACGGAGTTCATGCTTTGTGCAAAAACTCTCAGCGAAGACCGATCGGAAGCATTGCAAGACAGGTACTGTTTTGGAATCCGCAGGGAAAGAGGAGTAGGGAAGGCCTAGACATACCTGGAGATGAGAGCAGGAGGCAGATATTTAAAAAGAAATGGTAAAGCATGAGGGATTGGTAAGGGAGTCTTCTCTCATCCATTCACACACTTAGAATGGATGAGAGAAGACTCCTTACCAATCCCTCATATGGACACCAGAGGGAAAAAAAAAACGAGGAAGACCAAGAGAGACTCTGCGTAGAACCATCACCAGAGAAGGCTCAACGATGGGCCTAGTAAACATTAAAGACTTAAAACAAATAGCAACGAACAGCGAGACATGGAGAGCTATGACCTCTGCCCTATGCGCCGCCCACAGGCCCAAGAGGAAAGACTAACTAACTAAAGCATGGAAGGAATTGAAAGGGATGGCAAGAGAGAGAGGAAGAGCTGGAAGAAGTTTGTTGAAGACCTGTGCTCCGTTGGGAGTTGAAAGGTGAAAGAAGCAAATTTATTTGTAGTCATCTCATAACGTCCTTCACGAAAACTTCTCATTTTTTACATTGAACAAAAAAAACTGTAGGGGTGGTTGAGAGAAGATAACGAGGATAAAGCTGAAAAGAAAGAATTAATCATGATAATAATGTTAATTACAAAACCGCACGTTAGACGTGACCATTCGAAACGTGACTACAACAATGGAACACGACAGACTGAAAGACAGCTCCCCCCAACAATGAATAGATACAATCAGACATTGCCTCAACGGATCTTTTAAAAACACGACACGATATTCAGAGAATGTATTTCTTCAGTACAAACACTATGAATTCGATATTCACTTCTTGTTCAGCTTCTATGTTTTCTTGTACGTGCCACCGTTACCAGGTGGCAGCTCTCCAACTTCACCGCACCGTCCGACTGGCATTACGCCAATTTATCTCTACAACAATAAAGCACTTATTTTAATTCGAGCTCTTGCACAGTTCCAAAATGTCCTGGTTGCCGTTATTTAAGGCAGCTAAACCAGAATTAGGAATTAAAAGTACAGTTATATAATTAGTTATTATGGGCTGGAATATGAGTAGAATAGCTCAAGCGAAAGCAGCTTTTATGAAAATGAGAAACATACTATGTGTGAATTCAATATCAATGACACTGCGGAAACGAGTACTTAAGTGCTATATTGAACCAATACTTATGTATGACAGCGAATCATGGACAATGAATAAGCTTCTTCTTCTTCTTCTTCAAACGCTCCATATCGATCACTTTGTCAACCATTCTTTGTGATTTTATGTGATCTGAGCATAAGATCGATTGTACGTTGTGCCAGTTATGCACCTACAGTAGGGCAGCACATCCGATTTCTGCGACTCTTTTTATTTACTAGGTAGCTTCCTAATCCCCCACCTTAGTTTGGGTTGAAGAGAAAGAAAGTGAGATATTTTTTTTTTAAAAGTCATTCGTGTCAAACGAGACACGAAGTGGTTATAATAGTTAAACAGAAACATAATATATTTCTATTTGATCTTCTCTGTCGTCCTACTATATTCTATAATATATTTCTATTTGATCTTCTCTGTCGTCCTACTATATTCCATAATATATTTCTATTTGATCTTCTCTGTCGTCCTAATATATTCCATAATAAGGATTCTGGAGTGTGTATTTGCTGTCTTATATTTATTTGTAATACCTACAACGATTCCAACGACGGAAGATAGGCTGCTTTAGAAGAGATATGGGGTCAAAGGCGCAAGGAAAGAACGGCGCGCCAGATTAGTGGGCAGGCACTAATCCCCTGCCCTCACCTCCACGTGGTGACCCTGGTAACAGACGGTACTTTCGGTCTGGCTAAGATTGCAGGTGCCGTGGGAGAGCTACTCTGGGGCAAGTAAAGATGCAAAGGTAGTCACGCTAGATAGAATCCGCTCGCAACACAGACGAGCGAACTCCCAGAGTGACTATTAATGTTCGCCTCTCTCGGCCGATGGAAAAAAGCTGGAAAGATGAACGTTGACCCGCATGTGGCGAAATTCGGAACCCGCGCATGCTCTCTCTTGAGTCCTCTCTCTTGAGCCGATGAGCATGCTGGGAGTCTAGTTGAGCTGCACGAGTGCCCACATAGGGCGAAATTGGACCCCTATCTCAGGGATGTGGGCACGATTTAAAGCCATCAAAGAGATGTTGACTCGCACGGGGCAAAATCCGGAGTCCGAGCATGCTCTCTCTTGAGCCATTTCTCTTGAGCCAATGAGTATGCTGGGAGTCTAGTTGAGCTGCACGAGTGCCCACATAGGGCGAAATTGGACCCCTATCTCAGGGATGTGGGCACGATTTAAAGCCGTCAAAGAGATGTTGACTCGCGCGGGGCAAAATCCGGAGTCCGAGCATGCTCTCTCTTGAGCCCTTTCTCTTGAGCCAATGAGTATGCTGGGAGTCGGGTTGAACTGCGCGTGGGTCTACATAGGCCGATCGAAGAGACGTCGACTCGCGTGGACGCATCGAGACCACGCATGCTCTCGAGCCCCTCTGAGCCGATGAGCAGGCTGGGAGGAAGTCGAGACGTGCATGCTCTCTCTTGAGCCCTCTCTTGAGCCGATGAGCCGAGGCTGGGAATCGAGTTGAGCTGCACGTGGGTCCACAGTGGGAATTAACGGAAATGGTGAGGTAGGCACCAGGGCAGAGCGTGCACGCATGCGAGCGATGCACGCGTGAGCCCTCAGGTGGCGAAACTCGTTCCCCATCACAGGGGTGGGGGACCGGGTTGAGCCACAGGCGGTGACAGCCCAGGCAAATGGTACATAGGCACGAAAAATGTGAGCACGGCGATAACTGATGGTGACCAGGCACCAGGGCAAAGCTAGCACGCACGCTGGCGATGCCATAGTGGGCCCCACCGAGAGGCGGACGAGCATGGCACGGCATGCAAGGAAGGCACAGAATGCAAGGAAGGCACAGCATGCAAGCGCGGCAGGCACGGCAAGCGCGGCAGGCACGGCAAGCGCGGCACACGGCAAGCGCGGCAGGCACGACAAGCGCGGCAGGCACGAGGGTGTGCATCTCATCCGAAAGTGCAGAACTGCAAAGCCCAGCAGAGGCACAGCCAGTGCGCGTTTCCGCTCGCATGAAACTACTGATGCCTTGTAGTTTGATTGGGAACAATCAAAGGCTCGCGGAGCAAACCGTACACAAAAGTGGACGGGCGACAAACCAAGGAGTCCACAAAACGACCGATTTGCTGGGCAGATGACGCTCATCAGCCCGGGAGGGCAGGCCGTCTAAGGGTCGCTGCCTTAAAAGAAAATGGCAACCTGCTGCCTTGTGGGTTTTTGCTGGAGACAGCAAAAGGCTAACGGAGAGCGAACCCAGTAAACGCAGGTTGAAACCGAATACACCACCGAAAGATAAGCACCTGAACTCCAATTGGTACTGAAGGCTGTGCACGTACATCACGTTCTGATGTTTGGCTGTTTATATATCACAATAGAATGATAAAAACGGCTTAAGAGCGATCGCGAAAGAGGGAGAGATGTAGGTGTAACAATAAGATACAAAATTAGAAAGGAAGAAATCAGAAGTATACTGGGTGTGATAGCAGTCATGAAATTCATAAAAGAACAACAGATTAAATGGTTTGGACACCCGACAAGAAGGCCCTGATATCGTCTACCACAGAGAGCCACACAGAAAAAGTATAACCAGCACAGAGCAAGACCACGTAAAAGATGAAACGACGGCATCAAGAACAGCTAAAATGAATATCAGCTTACAAAGTGCCTTATAACAAGCACACAACAAGATCACTATATCCCCCCATTCAACTTCACCTCCACCCAACACTTATATAAAGAAGAAAATGGTGCAAGAGAAGAGAACAATGATTCCAGTTGACTACGTTTATCTTACGTCGTCCTCCATCTCTTCCAGTTGACTACGTTTATCTTACGTCGTCACCTATCTCTTCCAGTTGACTACGTCTATCTTACGTTGTCCTCCATCTCTTCCAGTTGACTACGTTTATCTTACGTCGTCCTCCATCTCTTCCAGTTGACTACGTTTATCTTACGTCATCACTCCATCTCTTCCGATTGACTACGTCTATCTTACGTCGTCCTCCACCTCTTCCAGTTGACTACGTTTATCTTACGTCGTCCTTCATCTCTTCCAGTTGACTACGTTTATCTTACGTCGTCCCCCATCTCTTCCAGTTGACTACGTTTATCTTACGTCGTCCCCCACCTCTTCCAGTTGACTACGTTTATCTTACGTCGTCCCCCACCTCTTCCAGTTGACTACGTTTATCTTACGTCGTCCTTCATCTCTTCCAGTTGACTACGTTTATCTTACGTCGTCCCCCATCTCTTCCAGTTGACTACGTTTATCTTACGTCGTCCCCCACCTCTTCCAGTTGACTACGTTTATCTTACGTCGGCCCCCACCTCTTCCAGTTGACTACGTTTATCTTACGTCGTCCCCCATCTCTTCCAGTTGACTACGTTTATCTTACGTCGTCCCCCATCTCTCCCAGAACGTCTCTATCGATCCTACTCTCTATCTCTCTCTCTCTCTCTCTCTCTCTCAATCTCTACCAACCTCTTTCTCTTCGTTTAACCCTCTCTCTACCTCCATTTCTCGTCCACTCTTTGCCTTAATCTCTCCCTCTTTTCCTTACTCCCAATCCTCTCTTTTCCTTCCCCCGTCACTCACTCCTTTGTATTCTCAGCTCTTTCAAATTCACATCGTGTTGTATACATGTCACTCATCTGTCATGTCCATGTCTTTATGTTTTCTTATCGTTCGAAATCTTATTTTCTATTCTAAACAACGTCTCACAAATCTCTTAACCGGAGCATGTGTGATATTTGATGTCATGATGAACACACACATATGGGGGTCGCTGTGGCTAAGTAGTTACGCCCTTGCCTTGCGTTTCGAAGGTCATGGGTTCGAATCTAGACCACGGCGTTCTGTTTCTGGGTATATTTTTTCCCCAGAGTTTTATAGGATTTTTGCCGAAGCTACGGATTTCATGCGTTGTGCAATACTCTCGGCAGATGGCGTGCCCCTTCTGCCGTGAGGGACCGAGATATATGGGGTAAATCCCTGTGCAGTGAAGTCTATTCCCTCTTCAAGCTCGCAATACATCAAATAGTTGATGTATGGTGAGTTTGAAGGGGACATACGTTCAGCTGGTGGACAGAAAAAACGCTTTAAAGACACTCTTAAAGTATCTCTGAAATAATAATATAATATAATTCCTCTCGTACCGTTATACGTTACATAGGGCCTGCAAGTAATTTCTCCATACTGCTCTATCCTGGGCAACTCGCTCAATCTCCTCCATGGAACTGAGACCGATATTTCCTGCCTCTCTCAGCAAAGTTCGCTTCAGGGTCTCCTTAGGTCGACCTCTCTTTCTTAAACCCTTTGCATCCCACTTCAATGCCTGCTTTGATATTCTTTGATCAATGAAATGCTTCGATATAAATACCAAGCGCTGAGAATCCCTGGCGCAAGATCGCTAAACGTGGCGCTGTAACAACACAAGAGGAACTCGAAAAGCTGAGAATCGTCGTGCCGAGGAGGCCAGAAAACGAGCTGCGCGAAAGACAGAATACACCATGCCCACATGTCTAACCTTGATCATGTATGCCCCACCTGTGGTAGGGGATTGTGTTCTAGGATTGAGCTCTACAGTCACCTCAGCACACACCACAGAGGTACAGCAGCACACTTCTGAGGCTGTTGTCATCATCGCTTGCAATGGACGACTATTAATATTATTCGGCTTTAGTCCGTCTCACACCACCCCACCCCCACCCCACCCCCGCACGCACGCACGCGCACGCACGCACGCACGCACGACGCACCACGCACGCGCACGCACGCGCACGCACGCACGCACGCACACACCCAAAAACACACACACACACACACACACACACACACACGCACACACACACACACACACAATATATATATATATACACAGTGGCGCTCTTCATTAACCCTTTAGCTGCTAAGGACGTATATATACGTTTTCCCCATTCACTTCTAAAGACGCATTAATACGTATGTTATTATCTCTCCTCTGTGGACTAAAGACGTGTTAACACGTTATACATTGGTACTGTCACTGCTATAGGCGTACATTCACGTTTGTGACCTAGAAACAAAGAGTAGCAATTTTTAGCTCAGCCTTCGGAAAGTATGTAGCAGCAAAAGGGTTAAGGGCCAGAGGGGGTCAGGCCCCACCAAAAATAATGTATAACATGTATTTATTATTTAATTAATTAAAATATAACCTAACTCAAAGCCATGATTTTCCCGAAAATTTGTGTCTGGCCCCACAAACAAATACGATCACGAGCCGCCACTCACACACACACACACACGCACATATATATATATATATATACACACATGGACGCCTATTACTCACTCGAATCTATGCTAGTACGCACCTGCTACATTTCAAACACAAACAAATAAGAAACACACACACACACACATGCACACATGCACTATACGCACAGGCACACACAATAATGAGAGTGATGTTCTAAAACATATTTACAAGCCACTTCTCTGCTATAATGTGCACGTGTTTCCTTATTAGATCAATCTGTTTGTAGTGTCTTGCTTTTTAATTTGTGATGAATTCATGATATGATCGATAGCACAGTTGAGGGGGGTTTCTTAATAAGCAGGTTGTATGCTGAAAACTGTGTCAATCTTATAATGTCAATATAGATGGAGACTGCAGTAAAAATAGTAGAATGGCAAAACACGTACAACAAAGTACTGTAGTTTTACAAAATACAAAAACAATGAAATACACAGCAACGTTTCCACCAAACAAAGTTGGTCGAAACGTTGCTGAGTATTGTTTTGTTGTTGTATTTTGTAAAACTACAGTACTTTGTTTTACGTGTTTTGTTAAACCTATAGTAGAGTATAGAATGAGAATCTGCCGAGAAGAAACAAGTCACACAGACAAACACAGTTATTGATAGAGATTAAGAGAGAGAGAGAGAGAGAGAGAGAAGAAGGAGAGACAGGCAGATAGAGATACATTACAGAGAGAAAATAATAATAATAATTCCTCTCGTACCGTTATACGTAACATAGGGCCTGCAAGTAATTTCTCCATACCGCTCTATCCTGGGCAACTCGCTCAATTTCCTCCATGGAACTGAGACCGATATTTCTTGCCTCTCTCAGCAAAGTTCGTTTCAGGGTCTCCTTAGGTCGCCCTCTCTTTCATGAACACTTTGCATCCCACTTCAATGCCTGCTTTGATATTCGTTGATCATTTCTCCTGAACGTGTATCCAACATATCTCCATCTTCTCTTTCTTATAACAGTTGTCATTAGTGGTTGATATAAAGAAAAACCAGTATATAAACAGAGTAAGAGGTAAATTGACTATTATGATGCATCTTCAATAAATCTTCTAGTTATATAGGAGGCTGACAATCTCCAGCCCACGAACAAACAAAATCTGGTCCCTAACCCCCACAACTATCTGGTTAAAAAGTTAATTGCATATCCTTTACAGGACTTTGCGAATCAACCCAAGCTTTTTTAACGCTGTTTATGATTTTTCAAGGCATTATCACGTTCAGTAGTTTGCCATTGCTTTCTGAACGGGTGGTGCCATAGTCCTTTGTTAAAATCCACGCAAACAATTTGCAACCAAACTGTCCGCAGCGTGATTCGAACTCAGAACGTCGGGGTTAATAGACCGCGTAACTAACCCCTAAGCCACAGACGCCACCAACCCTCTGGTACACACAGGTTAATTATGCAACAGAAATGAATCTCTCACCATGCAGAATAAGACGCACTCCTGGTTTCTTGCTATCTTTCATTGTATCTTCCGTCAGTTCCTGGACGTTTTACTCAGATCATTGCACACACGCAATAAAATGCTCGAATATCAGAAATAATGTAAATTAAACTAGTACTGAGTACAACTGCACATAGACACTATAAATATGTTTGAAAAACCACTGAATAGAATATCAGACTGTCAAATATCCCTACAAAAAACAAATTAAAAGCTAACAGAATTTAAAACTGTAAAACAACTCTTTAAAAAATATAACAGTTAAAAGAGTTTCTACTTCTTCTTCTTCGAACGCTCCATATCAACCACTTATTAACCACTCTGTGTGATTGTATGTGATCCGAGCCTAAGAGCGATTGTACGTTGTGCCAGTTATGCATCTACAAGCACATTCAATTTCTGCGACGCTTTTTATTTACTAGGTAGTTTCCTACCTCAATCACCCCTTACAACATGCAATGTAGGACGCAGTGGTACTATTCTTTGCTTACCTTGCGGGTCCCGGCACCACACGGGCGGTTAATAGATTTTAAACCATCTCTCCAAAAGTGTAACGGCTTAAAGAGTTCAACTGTAAAACGTTTAACAGAACACGTAATAGCTGGGATAAACTTTCAAACAGCACTACAAACACGTAATATCTGAGATGAACTTTAAAACATCGTTAAAAACACGTAACATCTGAGATGAACTTTAAAACATAGTTAAAACACGTAATATCTTAGATGAACGTTAAAACATCGCTAAAAACACGTAATATATGTGATAAACTTTAAAACGTCTAACAAAACATCGTAACAGCTGGGATGAACGTTAAAACATCACTCAAACACGCAATACACCACTAAAAACAAATTATAGCTGAATAAAACATCCCTGAAAATAAGTAACAGCTGGGGGAAAACATTTCTAAAAAAACACGTAAGAAACCTCCAAGTTAGTAACTGATACAAATGTAATGCTTCAAATGTAATATATATACACAAAATTCGAACGTTGTTGAAGCTGTGAGACACAAGTTTCTCAAGGGACACAACTAGAAGAAAAAAACATGACAAATCTAGAGACGGCGCATGATCAATAATCTACTTTAATTTATCTAGGCGTAATGGTGTCAATGAAGGTCAAGGATATCACACCCAAAACACAAACAGCGTGAAAATAGTAATTACTGGTAGTTTTGTCAAATGTATATAAGGTGAGAGGTGAGTATACTTCTAGTTCTTTCTCTCTCGCTTTCTTTCTCTTTATCTCTCTTTTTTCGCTCTCTCTCTTTATATATATATATATATATATATATATATATATCCTGAGGAGAGTGTCAATGACGAAGCGGTGGTTTTCATTGAGACCTGAAGGTTGTTGGTTCGGATCTAGATTGCGTTATTCAATTCGCGTGTGCATTTTTTCAAGAGATCCTACTTCATCATCATCAGGTGCCGTGCCGGCTGGCGTAGGCAATCATGGATCTCGACAAATGTCGGTCGTTGGTGTTTGCTATCAACTTAGATCCCTACTTACCGGAGCTATATAGTTCGTTCTATGCACAAAACTCTCCGAACCCAAACCATTCGCATGTGGACCCCTTTTGTAGACTTAAGCTCTAGCAAATGTAAATTTCTTAACATTTTGAGTCGTTATGACTTTAGAAAACAAAACTTTGTTCCGTAAAGTTTCGGTCCAATGTCATGTAGTATTTACTAGATGGTGTTCCTTACGGCTTACATCCCTACTAGTTATAATACCCCTCTCCCTCCTATCTCTATCTATTTCTGTCTGTCTCTCTCTCTCTCTCTCTCTCTCCCTTTGCTGCTGCATAATCTTAAATATTTTTATCATATCGAACTGAATCTACATAAATATAAGAGAAACATGAATGGAATTGTATATATGTATGTCCTAACTGTTTGAAGATATATGGACATCCTACGAACTTGAAATTTGGCAAGAGAGTAGCTTTCATAGATAGGAAGATGAAAAAATTATAAAACGGGACTATTTGTTCGTATCTAAAACCATATTCTAACTGAACCCAAATGGTCATGTACAGAAATCACCGAATATGTGTATCCATGTGTTAACGTTCCGGTCACGTGATACGCACAGCAGTCACATATTACGCCATGATCACATGTTATATTTGATGCTATGTATTGGTATTTTAATATGTTTGTCCGGTAGCCGAATGTATGAGATACTTGGTTGCTATGCTGGAGACACAATTCACGGGAAGGACAAACTTTTTTTAATTATGATTATTTGTATTAATAGCTTAGGCTATTCAATAGTCTCCTCAAAAGTTTTATTTTGTTTAATCGACGTAACCTGGATACAAAACATATTGTTATTAATGGGAAAAGCAGCTGATTTTGATGTCATACAGGTGACAGGAGATGGTGCGTGTCTCTTTAATATGCTCTCTCGCACTGTTTGCAAAGGCGTATCCCTATTACATATTATAAAAAGAAAGGTGACATTATGAACAAATGATACCTTCAACTTCTATAAATGAAAATAAATGGTGTGTACATACGCCAATGACAGTGGTTAGGATACATTGTGAACTGATTAGTTCCACGGGATTCCCGATTTTGACTTGCACTGAATTGCATGTGGAACACGGAAATGCTTAGTTATAGACAAACTTGGCAATCGTGGTGTAAAGCTTCGACAAGTATACCAAATCAACAGTGCTGTAAATTTAGTAATAACATATAATACAAATCTTACAGAACTAAAGGTTTGGGTGGGCAAAAATACCTTTGGAAGGTCGACACTGTTACCTATATACAAAATGTAAAATCAATCATTTCTGTCAAGTGGATGATATTTATCGGTCGGTAAAGATGATCACGAATTTTGGAACGAACTATAGTACTTCATAAACGAAAGACAGCATCCCGCTTTTAATCTCAGATATTTGCCGAATGAAGAAACAACTGTGACATCCCAGATTCTCTTTATTAACGATATCCCATCATTTTCCTTTAGCTGGAAGGTAGTAAATTAAAACTAATTAAGCAGTTAGCGAACTATTTCTATAGTTTATCATTGCAAGTTACTACACAGTACATATGTGACGTAATATCTCATTCTTCTTCTTCTTTTGTTAGCACACTGTTACCGGGTTGTTAACCCAGTGTCGTGGATTTGTATATTTGTCTTGCTCTTCTCTGGTGACTTACGTGTTGGTTTTCTTAGTCTCCTTGCAGAATTCAACTACGTTATCTATCCACCTTTTCCTCGGTCTTCCTCTCGCCTTCATTCCTCGAAATTCCTGCGTTGTGGAAAGTTCCAAACCACTTCATTCTCTGTTTCGCTATATAGTTCAAGCACGGTCTTGTTCCAATCATTTCTCTGATGCTGGTATTCGTTACTCTGTCGATTCTTGTGTTGTTGGTGACTTTGCGGAGACATCTCATTTCGCATATTGACCTCATAGCTCATTGACCAGATTAAACAGTCTGACCAATAAGTTATAGTCTATTTTTAGAGTGTCTAAAGATCTGGTGGGAAAAAGAAAGTTCTTGAAGCGCACCCCTAACGGAAATAAATATGGTTGAGAACAGTATCGCGTGACTTGGACGTGTCCGTATTCTGAGCAAGGTAGGTTTATTATGCTTTCTTTGTGACCTTGGTGAAGATCATGGCAATAACGACCGCTAGATTTCTATATTATTGAAGAACAGAGTGTCTGCAAATTTTCTACCCATTGTGGACAGAGGGCACGAGTAGCCTGGCCTAGCGCTTAGGGGATGAGAGAGCACTCTGTGTTGATTAATGCTACAGCAACGTAGCGTTCACTATGCTCATTTCTCGCTATCATGATGCCTGCTGGTCATGTTGGGTTCTACTAGACTACATGCATGTGTCCAAGCGTTCAATACAAGAGGATCATCCTCAGCATCATCATTGAATAGTTTGCCCGAGCAGAACTTTACCACCCTAACAGTCCTTCGGAATGTCCCTTTCTCTCATATGTCCGAGGTTCCGCCTCTGCAGCCGGGACATTTGAAATATATGAGAGAGAGAGAGAGGCATTGACGGGATCATCACGTCAACATCAAATATTCCCAACCCGTGTTCTAATCAACAACATAATCTTATCTAGCTAATACGTCTTCTTGTTCAACATTTATTATTGATGTGTCATTGAATCATTATTTTCTGTCCTGTCCTATCACCTTGTTCAGTCTCACTGCTGTCCGTGTCAGTGGTTAACATAGTATACTCTATGTTTCACAGCCCGTCTGGAATGATCTCTGGAATCTTATCTCGTGTCCATCCATCATTGGGTATATGTCTAAAACATGATCAGGTCAGCTCCAGGGATATATATATATATATATATATATATATATATATTATGATTAGTTTAGGTGTCATTACTTTTATTTTCTTATCTTTCTGATATGGTACGAACGCTTCATTCAACCATTTTATCCTAAATTTTTTTTTTTTTATATTTATTTTTTATTTATTCCAAAAACTACATTTATGTTTGATCTATGGTGGTGGTTGGGGGGCAGGGGAGGGGCAGGGGAGATAGGATGCTTGGCTTAGAAAATCAGACAAATACAATTCTACAACTAATCTCCTCTCATACAGTCCTGTATATAGACAAGGAGCAAATAGACACGGTCATATAGAAACGGGTATACAGACAGGGTATACAGACACGTGCGTACAGACACAGGCATACAGACACACCCGAGTGGTTACCGGGGCCTAAATTGGGGTGTAAAGAATAGAACACTGTTACCTACCACTCATGTCGTAGGAGGCGACTAAGGAGGTTGGTCGTGGAGCTAGCTACCCCTCACTGTAAAAAATACTAGATGACTACAGAACGGAGAGCGAACCGAGTAAACGCTGGCTGAAACCGGACACATTGCAGA
The DNA here is from genome assembly GCA_020796225.1 of Arion vulgaris. Taxonomy (NCBI): domain Eukaryota; kingdom Metazoa; phylum Mollusca; class Gastropoda; order Stylommatophora; family Arionidae; genus Arion; species Arion vulgaris. The sequence continues at coordinate 34,784,408 of CM036769.1, read as the reverse complement.
AGGATAAGCACCAGAGCTCCAAAATGGTGCTAAAGATGTGACGTAAAACACACCAATGCTAAGGCTGCATGAATCAGATTTTCACATGAATAGAATTTATGGTACATTGGACTGGTACATCGGTCTGGGCGGTGATCGCGAGAGAGAGAGAGAGACACAGACATACAGACATGGGCATACAAAAGCACACATACGACAAACACAATATAGAAAAAGCATAAAAACCACAATAACCATTAACTAAACAAAAACCGAAACTAAAATACAACGGAATTTATGTACAACCAATCTTCTTCCTCGAACGTTCCATATCGACCACTTGTTAACCACTCTTTGTGCTTTGTATGTGATCCGAGCCTAAACGCGAGTGTACGTTGTGTCAGTTATGCGCCTACAAGTAGGCTAGCACATCCGACTTCTGCGACGCTTTGTATTTACTAGGGTAGCTTCCCTAAGCCCCTACCCCACTCGCCTCTTACGATATGCCTTGTAGGTCGCAGTATTACTTTTCTTTGCTCCCCTTGTGAGCCTGTGAACACACAGAGGCGAAGAGTGCAACCAATAAAATGTACGATAAGAAACCTAGTTCAGATGTAGGGAATTTGAAACTATTCTCATCGATTGATACCCAAAAACATCCAGTCTTATTCTGATTCTGTTTCATTTGGTCAGACAGTAAATTACATTTGACAACACTTGCGTGGGGAGTATTCGTTCTTCAAGTAACAGTAACAGATCTAGATCATAGATTCCCAAACGTTTTCGGCCCACCGTCCACTTTGCACAACATAAACTTTGTAACGCCTCCCCTCCCTCATAACAATTTCCAACACCCCTCCCACATATTTATAAATGCTCTATTTTCTCTTTGACATAGAAAATTGATATATATTTATGTCATACTTGGTCAATTTTCAAATGATTATATGCATGAAATAGAAAATTGATGAAATAGTTGATCGTGTAAGATGAGCATAAGATGAATTAAAATGCAGAATTCAAATTTTAAATGATTATTCAATCGCAAAATCACGAAAATAATTTATTTTAAAATATTTATTATTAATTTTTCTGTAGGGCCACCGACCCTAGTCGCTTGAACAACCGCCCAAATTCTTCTGAACCCACTAACGCCCCCCTAGAACGCTTCAGCGCCCACTGGGGCGGTACCGCCCACTTTGGGAAACGCTGATCTAGATTATAGTGTGATTACCTGACCCTGTCCTACAAGATAGGAATGTCAGATAAATAATAAATGGCTACTTATGTAAGCGAAGGAATCATCAATATATATATATGAACGGTGGATTAGAGTAATGCATGAGCGTTCGTCTATCGACTCGGAATAAAGAGAGCTGTGAGTTCAATCTCACACACTACGTTCATCGTGAGGTCTGAAAAGCCTATGGGAAATGTTATTTATAGCTATATGTATATATATATATATATATATATATATATATATATATATATATATATATATATATATATATATATATATATATATAAAAGACACACATACACAACGTTTCGAACCAAAGCTTCTTATCAAGACACGGACAAGCACCCCCCTCCTTTTTTGTCCTGTCTTTTTCTGGAGGATTTCCCCACACAAGCACACACACAGACATATGTAATGCAATGTATTCGACACATATTGGCGAGCAGACACGAGTGACTTGAGATGGCCAAGTCTCCCATCTCTTCTGCAGAACACAGAACGTTCTAGTATTGATCTCACGGATGCTAGCAGCCATAACTTGACAAAACAGAATCACATTGAAAATAGCTTGCCTTCTCTTTCTCTGCTTATTCTTATTTCTCTGTTCTTTTCTGTTCTTTTCTTTTAACAGAACTCAGAACAATTCAGGAATATTCAACAAAAGGATAATTCAAATGTGGTTTCGCCCGTGTGTAGACGGAGATCGCAATGTGAGCAAAGAATAGTAACACTGCGACCTACTAGGCATGTCGTAAGAGGCGACTGAGGTAGGGGCCTAGGAATACTACCCTAGTAAATAAAACGCGTCGCAGAAATCGGATGTGCTGGCCTACTTGTAGGCGCATAACTGGCACAATGTACAATCTCTCTTAGGCTCAGATCACATACAAATTACAAAGAGTGGTTAACAAATGATCGATATGGAGCGCATTCGAAAAGAAGTAAAACTTTAATTTTAATGTATCTATCTGTTTCCTAATCTTGTTTCGCTTTTCAACGTCAGGTCGAAAAAGGAGACACCGAAACGAGCCTCTCTGCGCGCCTTGTCTTTCTTTCTCTTCTCCCGTCCTGATTTGCCTCACAGCTTCAGGGTAAGAAGAGGTTTATAGAATCGGCTTTTGTGTCCGCTTCATAAACAGTGTATTTCATCGCCTCTGTTATCTCTGAGGTCCACCTAGGTTTGAATAGAGGCTAAACAAATATTCACCAAAAATATACCAGAGACCAGGAGGCAAAAAATCGATTTTAGAGAAATACAGGGTGTTCAAGATAAAAGCAGCCCCATTGACAAATCAAAAGTTGTCAGGCACAAATTGCTTTTTGTGTATTTACTATTTAAACTGGTTCTGGCTAGCTCATCCTTCCATCCCATTTGTTCATCGCCCCTTCCTGCACTATAACTACACACCATCACAAAATTAATCACTCACTTGATCTATATTACGTCATAATTGAACCAAACATATGCCAGATTATCTCCCTTGATAGGGCTGCTTTTATCCTGAACACCCTTGTATATGTGGGGCTAAAGGATTACTTAACTATAGAATAAAATATAACAGAACAGTAAGTAAATGTTCCAGAAGAAAGTGTTCTCAATTAGAAAATGAAGACATGGAAGACAATGTAATCTGAAACTGGAAAAATAATCGTGGATTCCAAAAGCGTATAGTTATATATATATTGGCCTTTTCCATCTTTACAGACGGTCAATTGGCAAGTGTTTTACTGTGACAACTTCTGAGTTTTCGCTTTTCTCTCTTGTCGTTCAGCTCATACATAAGTCTCTTCTAAAAAAACTCTGCGCCCTTTCGTAATTTAGCTTTCCACACAACTCTGTCATCAGCTAGTTTTTCCCACGTGCTGGGACCTATAGAAAAGTTTTTCATTGAGGCTTTGCAGCCCATACATAAGTCTCTTTTCCGTGTTGTGCCCGAGCCGAAAGCAAGAATGACGTGTCGCCTCTCTTTGTGCCTAGCCTGGGCGGCTGATATGGAGACTGTGCCTTGCCCATTTTGCACAAACCCATTTTGTTCAAGGTATAGTTATATAAAATTGAAAATCGTGGCATATCCTTTACCGGACTTTACCATTAACCACAGTAAACGAGTCGTTGATTTTCTAGACACCACTTATACGTTCAGTAGTTCATCATTGCTTTCTGAACGATGTGATCTATTTTTACGATTCATAAAAATCTATAGGAAACCAATTAACTTCCAAACTGCCCGCCGCGGTGTTTGAACCAGATACTCTTGGGTTGTGATCGAGCTCAGTATCCCTTATGCTACAGACGCCCACTATAGTGGTATACTATATTTAAATTACTACAGAAATGTTTTAAAACTGTAACATTATAAATGAACAGAAGAGCTGCTGCTGCTTCTTCATATATCTCTCTCTCTCTCCCTTCTCTCTCTCTCTGTCTCTCTCTGTCTCTTTCTCGCCCTCTTTCTCGCCCTCTATCTCTTGTACCTTCTTCAATGCCCGATTGGGACATAGGACCTCAAACAGTCTTGCAAAGTCTTCCTGTCTTTAGCTCTGTCTTGCAGCTCTTTCCAGCTCTTCCGTATATATATCGTTAATATCTGCCTTCATATCTCTTCAACGTGTATTTATAGTCCCCTCTCTTTCACTTTTCCTGCGGGTTCCAGGAAAGTCTTTTTATTACATTACTCTCAGGTTTTCTCAAGAAATATCCTATCCAGCGTCTTTTCTTCCCCTCGGTTCACTAGGATATTCCTCGTCCCCCCCCCCTAAGTTTCTCATTCGTGACCCTTCCATACCATCTCAGTCTTTCTATTCGCATGTTTGCAGTTTATTCGTTATTGTTTTAGTCGCTCCCCATGTTTCTCACGAGCTCTTTAACTGGCCAGAACTGCTTTAACTTCTTGTTTGTGCACGTCACGACTGCTACTGCTTTAACTTCTTGTTTTGTCGTCACACTGTTACTGCTTTAACTTCTTGTTTTGTCGTCACACTGCTACTTTGCTTTAAAGCTTCTTGTTTTGTCGTCACACTGTTACTGCTTTAACTTCTTGTTTTGTCGTCACACTGCTACTGCTTTAACTTCTTGTTTTGTCGTCACACTGTTACTGCTTTAACATTGGAGTGAAATATTCCAATTGATGTATACGTCTGTATTATGTTATTTTATGCACACATTTTGGCAACATAAAAAGATCACGATCACAGCAGACGGAAGGAGTGAAGGCAGACGACAGAAAAAGCTACAAACAGGATGACAGACCACAGTAGAAGGAAGGATTGAAGGAAGAAGTGAAGTTTCGCGCCGACTGCACTAGCCATGCGGTCATTCAATTCCACAGGCTCTCCTTTCCCCCTGTCCTACTATTTGTCGCTATTGTCTTTCTCCAGGTGGATGCTGAAACTGGTTGTCCCCTCTTGCCGTTAAACGTAGGAGTGGGAGCTTTAATGTGCGTTTCAGGGCGAGGTGTTTCATGGCGAGGCGTTTCAGGACGAGACGATTTGCCCCTTATTGTGTTATATCCTTATTTGCCAGCCTGCCCAGCATGTTCGTAGCGCGTTGGACTACGGGTGACAAGTCCTCTGTCAGTGCGGGTTCAATTCCGCGGACTGGCAGAAAAGCTACAGGTTTCCCAGATTTACGTGTTCGTAGCACCGAACCGAAGGGTTACGATGTCCATGATACCGAGCCGAAGGGCTTTCAGCTCAAGTGCTTCTGGATCGGAAATTTAACAACAACAAAAATTTAGTGTTTTCTGGAAATTATCTATCCATTTATTTCTTCATCTTTTCTTGGCTCTAGCACCAGATCGCCTCTGTCCTACACTGTCATAAAAAGCAGTACTACAAGAAGTAACGACAGTTAACTAACTATCACGTAGCCATGAGTAGTTGATATGAGAGATATAAAAGTGGACACAGCGGGCTCAAGCACTCACGCTGGAACAAATAACGAGAGTCGTAACACGCGGAATGTTTAGTCCAGCGTCGCATTTTTAGCGGAGGGGGCGGAGGGATGTCAGAACGACCAGCATACACAGAATTAAATTCCCAGTATTTTTCGTGAGCTCAGTCACATGGAATGGAGGAGGAACAGAGTGCACGTGCGGCAAGGTCCAGGAAGATTTTGGGTGCAGTATGGCACAGATCACGTTGTGTGCTGGCACGCAAGGTGGGGAGAGACAACAGAGGACAAGAGTTAGTTATAAACAAGAATTTTCTGAAGTTCATCAAAGCAAAATAATTATACATAAATGTCATCAATGTTCTGGATTAAACACAGGTTGTGAGATCTATGAGTATGTCAGCTGGTTAAATGTGTTCAAATCTTGGATTAACACACCGGTCAAGCACTTCGTAAGTAGTAGCGGCTGTATCGATAGAGTTAAATATAGTCAATGGCAGTGTAGTGAAAAATCGGTACTAGGATGTGTGCATGTAAGTGATTGTAGTTACATATCGGTACAAAACAGTGCTGGTATAGGTTACTCCAGTCATACGTTGATACGACGCTGTCCGGGTATATATTATTTCAGTCAAACGTCGGTACAACGCTGTGTCGGTATAAATGATTCCATTCACAAGTCGGTACAACGCTGTGTCGGTATAGATGACTCCATTCTCAAGTCGGTACAACGCTGTGTCAATATAGATGATTCCATTCACACATCGGTACAACGCTGTGTCAATATAGACGATTCTATTCACACATCGGTACGACGCTGCGTCGGTACAGATGAGTACAGTCCCACGTCTGTACTACCTTGCGTCGGTACAGATGAGCCCAGTCACACGTCGGTACTACGCTGTGCGGAAATAGATAATTCCAGTCCCACTTCGGTTCTAAGACGTGTCGGTATAGATGAGCATAGTCAAGCGTCGGTAGTACCCTGTGTTGGTACAGAGGATTTCAGTCAAACGTCGGTACAACGCTGCGTCGGCACAGATGACCACAGTTACACGTCGGTTCTAAAACGTGTCAGTATAGATGAGCCCAGTCTTACATTGGTATCACGCTGCGTCGGTACAGATGAGCACAGTCCCACTTCAGTACTACACATCGTCGGTACAGATGAGCACAGTCAAACGTCGATATCAGACTGTGCTAAATCTACACATTCCACAAAAACCTCTCAATGTTCCAAAGTCCATCACAAAAAGGTTTCCTCCGCCAAGAACGCAGGACTTCGCCGCAGGTCAGAGATTATTTCCTTGACAGCACTCTGGTTTTCTTACGCACTTCTGACCATAACAAGCACTAATTCCATAGCCAACGCCGCAGCTGTGCCGTCGATACCCCACTTCGCATCACCATCATCAACTAACAAAAGATACACACTCGTACCCGCATCATTCAACAGCCGCCCTATGTTCCTCTACTTCAGCCCGCCCACAATTCTCAACCTCCGAATAAACACCCGTCAAATTGTTTACTTCAACTTCACACTGTATCCTCAACAACTCCGCTACGGTGCTACCAACAACATCACCAAAACCAACACCCCAAAATCCAACAATACCATCAGCAATGCTTCAAACCCAAGCCATGATAAAAGTACAGGTTCTTCGACGGCAACGAAAACGTCCACAAACTCTTCTAAAAGTAAGAACAGTCCCTATCCTACATCAAGCAAATCAACAATATCGCCATCTTCATCCTTCACAAACTCCCCATCTTCATCACTCAAAATAAATAGCTCAGGTATCACGGTGACAAGCAGTCAAAGAGCAGATTCTAATGTTGGGATATATTGGGTCATGATCTACTCGAACGATGAGACCATTGCTCGACCTCTAGTTACCACTCCTGGCAGGCTGGGTGTGGTCAACACGGATGCTAATGGAAGCTATATCCTGATGGGTGTGGTGGCGGGTTACCAGCACAACTTCATCATAGAAGCACGTCATATAGGAAGAGTTACAATGTGTGTGGTAGTTGTGAACATGGAAGGGGATACAAAAATGCCTCAGGTTAGTTTCATTACTTCTCACGGAGACATCTTTTATTACGTCTTACAGAAACATCTTTCATTACATCTCACAGAAACATCTTTCATTACACCTCACAGAAACATCTTTCATTAGATCTCACAGAAACATTTTTCATTACACTTCACAGAAACATCTTTCATTACACCTCACAGAAACATCTTTCATTACACCTCACAGAAACATCTTTCATTACACCTCACAGAAACATCTTTCATTACATCTCACAGAAACATCTTTCATTACACCTCACAGAAACATCTTTCATTACACCTCACAGAAACATCTTTCATTACACCTCACAGAAACATCTTTCATTACATCTCACAGAAATATCATCACAAGTACCCTTACACTACTGCTGCTACTGCTTCTTCTACAAGTACCCTTACACTACTGCTGCTACTGCTGCTACTGCTTCTTCTACAAGTACCCTTACACTACTGAAATTAAATTTAGGAAAAAAATAGGATATTTAACTCCAATGTTAAAACAGTTCTGCTGTATGGGTCAGAAACATGGAGAACGACTAAAATAATAACGCACAAATTTCAAACATTTATCAACTAGTGCCTGCGTAAGATAGAGGGACTGAGATGGTATAATAGGGTTTCTGAAGGGGAACTTATGGAGAGAACAAGACAGATTTCAGTAAACCAAGAGGTTAAAAAAATACGATGAAGCTGGATAGGAAAACTTTGAGAAAATCAGAGGGGAATATAACAAAAATGGTTCTTTACTAGAACCACAGTGACATCGAAAGAAAAGGAGGCATTGAAATGCATGGAGGCGAGATTTGGAGGCAGAGATCAATAATATAAAGAAGAGCTGGAGGGAGCTGCAGGAGATAGCTAGAGTTAGGAGAGCTTAGTCAAGAGTTGGTTAAGGGCATATGCCTCAATCGGGGCTAAAAGGGCATAAGAGATAGAGAGAGAGCTTCTTCCTATACTACGCAGGAGATAGCTAGAGTTAGGAGAACTTAACCACGAGTTGGTTAAGGGCATATGCCTCAATCGGGGCTAAAAGGGCATGAGAGAGAACTACTATTTCTTCCTATACTACCACTCCTACTAGTTCATCATTTACGTTGTTGATGTTCTAATTCAATGATCCTCTTTATCACCAGTCCAGTTTTGTACACGCAGTTGCTGTATCAGAGTACCCGGTTACAGTTATCCGAGGAGAAAGGACAGCGGATATTGTCTTCAACAGCTGTGCTGCTATTATTTCCATTATCATCAGCTTTGGCGTTGGTGCCGTGACGGACACTGACAGTCTGAAGAAGCAACTAAAATACCCCGTATCTCTTATCGTTGGTTTCCTCTCTGAGTTCATCGTCATGCCAGTGGTAAGGAGTGGGAGGAGGGTGCTGATTTGATAACATTGTCCATATGTATGTAAGAGAGTATGTTGTCTACTTCTTCTTCTTCTTTGGACACACCACATTGACCACTTGATAACCACTCTTTGTGATCTGTATGTGATCCGACCCTAAGAGCGACTACGTTGCGCCAGTTATGCGTCTACAAGTAGGCCAGCAATCCGATTTCTGCAACGCTTTTTATTTACTAGTGTAGCTTCCCTATGTCCTATACCTCAGTCGCTTCTTACGACATGCCTTATAGGTCGTAGAGTTATTATACTTTGCTCCCCTTGACGACCCTGGCAAAACAAGGGCGAGTAATGATTTCCATAGGGAATCTGTCAGCATTAGAAGATGGAAGAAAATTACAAGAGTGAATGATAACGTACTGGAGGGAGGAGAATACAAGAGGGACGGGACTTGAAAAGGAGGGGTTAAAACTGACTAGAAAAAAAACAAAGAAAAATTAGTTGGGAGGAGTAAAGAGAGAGGAAACGTTGATTTGTTGTTATATTTATTATTTCATTATTCATGTCTTGTTTGCCTATGTAAGTAAAAAAGTAAAGGAACCCTTTCATACCTCGTGGTATATGGGTCAATACAGTGTTAGGCCTGTATTTTTCATTGACCGTCGGCACATGATGGGTGATGTGGTCAGCATCACGCCGGCCGCCTTTACTTTCCCAGAGCATGTCTGGTACCCAGTTGAGGCTGGGTCGACCTGAGAGCCGTCGTGGTCGGGAAAAATTCCCGCGCATTGCGGGAGCTAACCCAGACCACCAGCCTTGCGAAGCGAGTTCACTAACAACTACGCTACAGCGGCTCTCTGTTTGCCTATGTAATAATATATAAACGTTTCTTTGTTCAAAGCACCAATTTACTTAGTATTACCGCAGCCTCTCTTTTCGGTTTTCTCTCCAGATCTGATCTGATCCGGTTTGACCACCTCAGATTTGTAGGTTTCCGTACATGGCCAACCAGTAAAAATATCCAATAACCAACTACTCCAAGACACAAGACAAGAGGCAATGAATGACATACTCAAAAAGAGAAGATGGAAATGGCTCGGACATGTTATGAGAATGAGACAAGAAATGCCTGCAATGATAGCCCTCACTTGGACACCAGAGGGAAAGAGAAAGAAAGGCAGACCACGGACAACATGGAGGCGCATGATGGAAGAGGAACTGGACACCGCATCTCTGACGTGGGGCTCTGCGCTGAAGGTTGCACGGGACAGGAGAGCATGGAAAGTCCTTTCTGAAGCCCCATGTGTCACTAGGCATGACGGGATTAAGTAAGTAAGTAAACATGGCCAAGAGAAAGGGAAGAAATATGAAAAGGGGAAGAATAAACTAGAAGGAACGTAAGGTGGTTGAGCGGAATAAACTATATGGGAATGGGGGATATGAGTAGTTGGAGATGAAACAACGAGAGGGAAATGAACATAAGCGGTGGAAGAATAAAGAGAAGAAGAAATATGAACGGTAACAGAAGAATAAATGAAATTTTCTAAAAACTATCATGTGGGAGAGATAAAGATACGTTTCGATAAATGAATAAATGTAAGCATGTTGATGCGTACGTGCGTGTGTGTGTGTGTGTGTATGTATGTGTATGTGTTGATGTGTATGGGTGTGTGTGTATGTGTGTGTGTATGGATGTGTGTGTGTATGTGTGTGTATGTATGTGTGTGTGTGTATGTGTGTGTGTGTGTATGTGTGTGTGTACATGTCTAAAGGGTATAAGAACGAATAATTTACTTCATTGCACCGGGTTTTCCCTCATATAACTCGGCCCCTCTCCGAAGAAATGGCACCCCCTTGCCGAGAGTTTTCACAAAGCACAAACTCCGTAGTTCCGGCAAACAATCTTAGGGATATCCCAAATAAATGCCCTCGTGAACAAAATTGCGAGGTCCGGATTCGAACCCACGATCTTAGGAACGGAAGACACGGGCTTAACCCTTCTCTCACCCCGCCTGCACAGCGTGTTCGTTGCGCGTTGGACGACGGGTGATAAGCCTCCTGTGAGTGCGGGTTCAATTCCGCGGGCTGGCAGAAAAGCCACAGGTTCTCCAGATTTATGGTGTTCGTGCCACTGAACCGACGGGTTACGATGTCCATGGCACTGAGCCGAAGAGCTGAAAGCTCAAGTGCTTCTGGATCGGAAGGCAAAAAAACCGCTTCTCTCCTCCATAGAGACGCAGCACAACACCGAACATTTGCTATGTCTGAATTGGCTATGTGTGAACTGGCTATTTATCACAGACTAGACGGTGAATGTCCAATGAAATAAGCATGAATCTTATCTTATCTTAACCACATTTGCCGTGAAGCGGCGTGGGAGAGTTAGTTTTCTATCTTGTACCATGTGTGTTGCGCTTGACGTTGTCAGTCCATGCTTTCGCATACACTCTGAGATGTTATCTATCCATCGTGTTCTTGGCCTGCCTCGTGTTCTGCGCCCTGAGTGTCGATTATTGTAGGCACGCGATGGTAGTAAATATGGTTCCATTCTCATATGATGGTCGAACCACTTGCTTCTTGGCTTCTCGTGCATTAATAAGCATGAATTCACATAGTAATTGTAACTGTAATTTATCTGCCCGATACACGACTGGCGTGTTATTTATTTATTATTTAGTAACGGTTATATGATAACTAACTATACGCAGAGATCATATATCAAATAGAGACCAGTTATGATGGCATATCATGCTTTCTCAAACAGATAATTGAGAACTTATCTATTGCCTTAAGTCAATGTGTAAAAGAACAGATGAATGTTACATGGGAAAACTAAATTATCGATAGCTTCACATATTTATCTTGTATTTGTTTCGCTAGTATTCAATTATTTGTAAGAACGATGGTTAATTAATCTTCTTCTTCTTCGAACGTTCCATATCAACCACTTGTCAACCACTCTGTGTGATTTGTATGTGATCTGAGCCTAAGTGCGATTGTACGTTGTGCCAGTTATGCGCCTACAATTAGACCAGCACATCCTATTTCTGCGCTGCTTTTATTTACTAGGTAGCACCCCTAGGCCTACATCAGTCGCCTCTTACGACATGCATTGTTGGTTGCAGTGGTACTATTCTTTGCTCCCCTTGCAAGCCCCGGCACAACACAGGCGGGTTAATTAATAACTTGGATTCTACGAATAAAGTTAATTTTTCTTGTTTGTTGGACTACAAGCTCTGATATAACCAAAACAAGGTTCGTCTTTAGGTTGAAAGGGGAAGGGGATATCTCCGCTTAAAGAGGCTTTCATCTCCTATATAACAAACCAAAAGAAAGAAGAACCGATGGCAGTGGAAGCGAAGAATGACAGTCGGATGGCAGTGGAAGCGAAGAATGACAGTCTGATGGCAGTGGAAGCGAAGAATGACAGTCTGATGGCAGTGGAAGAGAAGAATGACAGTACGATGGCAGTGGAAGCGAAGAATGTCAGTCTGATGGCAGTGGAAGCGAAGAATGACAGTTTGATGGCAGTGGAAGCGAAGAATGACAGTTTGATGGCAGTGGGAGCGAAGAATGACAGTTTGATGGCAGTGGGAGCGAAGAATGACAGTTTGATGGCAGTGGAAGCGAAGAATGACAGTTTGATGGGTGAAAGGGAAGAATGACAGTACGATGGCAGTGGGAGCGAAGAATGACAGTTTTATGGCAGTGGAAGCGAAGAATGACAGTACGATGGCAGTGGGAGCGAAGAATGACAGTACGATGGCAGTGGGAGCGAAGAATGACAGTTTGATGGCAGTGGAAGCGAAGAATGACAGTTTTATGGCAGTGGAAGCGAAGAATGACAGTACGATGGCAGTGGAGCGAAGAATGACAGTTTATGGCAGTGGGAAAACGAAGAATGACAGTTTGATGGCAGTGGAAGCGAAGAATGACAGTTTGATGGCAGTGGGAGCGAAGAATGACAGTTTGATGGCAGTGGGAGCGAAGAATGACAGTTTGATGGCAGTGGGAGCGAAGAATGACAGTTTGATGGCAGTGGAAGCGAAGAATGACAGTTTGATGGCAGTGGAAGCGAAGAATGACAGTTTGATGGCAGTGGAAGCGAAGAATGACAGTTTTATGGCAGTGGAAGCGAAGAATGACAGTACGATGGCAGTGGGAGCGAAGAATGACAGTACGATGGCAGTGGAAGCGAAGAATGACAGTTTGATGGCAGTGGAAGCGAAGAATGACAGTTTGATGGCAGTGGGAGCGAAGAATGACAGTTTGATGGCAGTGGAAGCGAAGAATGACAGTTTGATGGCAGTGGAAGCGAAGAATGACAGTTTTATGGCAGTGGAAGCGAAGAATGACAGTACGATGGCAGTGGGAGCGAAGAATGACAGTACGATGGCAGTGGAAGCGAAGAATGACAGTTTGATGGCAGTGGGAGCGAAGAATGACAGTACGATGGCAGTGGAAGCGAAGAATGACAGTTTGATGGCAGTGGAAGCGAAGAATGAGAGTTAGAGACAGATAAGGGATATCACAAAAGAAATATGATGAGGAATTCAGAGATTACATTGGAAATTTTAATTCTCATGAGACTTCACATTTTATTTCTGGTTCAATATTAAAATATTTCAGTGTCATCATTTGTGACGGTGTCTGTGAAGTTGAGGTAAGATGCTCGCCTATCGCTCTAATGGTACTCGGTTCGTTTCCCGCGTGGAGTGACCGGGATATTTTTCCAGAGAACCCAGAACTCAATGTAGGTTGAGAGCGAGTTCCTAGTCCTATCGGAGACGGATGATAATATGAAGATCAACATAGTTCACGTTGATCACGTAAAAAAATCTATGGCAATTAAAAATCGATAAGAGTTAGACTGGAAATCCGCTGCCATCGCAAAAATTCTTTTAAAGAAAAAAGGTTATAATAAAATGTAAACAAAACCATAATGTTCACCACCCTCAAAATTACATAAGGGATTCTCGCCGGTGCTACAGGAGTGCGTGAACTGTCGCTTAGATCGGAGCACACATGGCAGCAATTCACCGAAGTGCAATGATGATGCTCCTATCCAGTGGCGGCTCGTGATCGTTTTTGTTGGTGGGGCCAGACACAGATTTTAGGGAAAATCATGGTTTTGGGCTAAGTTGTATTTTAATTTATTAAATAATAAATGCACGTTACGCAGTATTTTTGGTGGGGCCCGACCCCTCTGACCTTTAATGACGAGCCTCCACTGCTCCTATCAATCAATCAATCAAGCAATACTATCATATGTCAGTGTTTCCACGCACACACATATATATATATGCATGGACAGTAAACAAACAGAAAATCTCTGGAGGCCACAGGGTGTACTTTTACGGAAGAATGTTGAGAGACCAATGGACTGTTAAAATGACGAATGTGGAAGTGTTGAATGAGATCAAGACACAGAGAAAGCTAATTATCAATATAAAAAAGAGGCAATTATCATTTTTCGGACGTGTGCTGAGAGAACACATTGTATCAACCGGTAAAATCGACGGAAGACGGGACAGACGCTGACAGAGAGAGAAAATTTTGGAAAGCCTGACTTCATGGCACGGGAGAGCGTCAGCATCTGAGATGTTAGCAAACACCACCGACAGAGATTTGTGAAGATCCATGCTCGCCTACGTCAGCCGGCATGGCACCTGATGATGCTATATATAATATATATATATATATATATATATATAATATATATATATATATATATATGTATTGCCCTTCATACGAGGGCGCATTGAAAAGTAATGCCTCCAAGTCCATAACTTTGTTAATATACATAATTTACAAATGAAACATACATTTTCAGAAAGCTTGAGATGTCCACTACACAATAGAGTCATTATTTTTCGACATAGTCACCTCCACGTTCCACACACACACGCCAACGTCGAACTAGTTGTTGCATCCCTTCGAAGAAAACATCTGATGATTTTTCACGAAGCCAGGTACGCACATCTACTGCCACATCCTCGTCAGAAGCATATCTGTTTACCTTGAGATGTTCCTTGAGCTTTGGGAACAGGAAAAAGTCACAAGGTGCCAAATCGGGGCTATATGGTGGGTGCGCTAAAATGTCGTCAAAATTGAGACGCTCTAATGCTGCCGCTGTTTGTCTACTGGTGTGTGGACGAGCATTGTCATGTTGAAGGACTGCGTGTTTTCCAGGACGAACACGTAGCAGTCTTGCCCGTAGTTTCTTCGTCATTTCCACATACCGATCAGAATTGACAGTATTGCCGAGTTCCCAAAATTATGTGTGGATTACGCCCTGGCAGTCCCAAAAATGGTCATCAAAACTTTTCCCGCTGACGCGACAGTATTGAATTTTTTTGGGGTGGGTGAGTTTTGTGCCTGTATTCCATAGACTGGCGCTTGTTTTCAGGGTCGTAATGATGCACCCATGACTCATCGCCAGTGACAATTCGGCAGATAAAGTCATCGTCTTCTCGTTTATATCGCATCAGGTGTTCCTGACGCGCCTGATGTCATCAGATGTTTTCTTCGACGGGATGCAACAACTAGTTCGACGTTGGCGTGTGTGTGTGGAACGTGGAGGTGACTATGTCGAAAAATAATGACTCTATTGTGTAGTGGACATCTCAAGCTTTCTGAAAATGTATGTTTCATTTGTAAATTATGTATATTAACAAAGTTATGGACTTGGAGGCATTACTTTTCAATGCGCCCTCGTATAAAAAAAACCGACTAACTACTTTTACTAGCATGTTAGTTAAAATGACTGTATGGTTACACTCTTTGAGTACCACCATGCAGAATGGATTTCAATATGTTTTAGTACAATCTATAAACTAATCGATCCACTAAATGAGACATCCAAACATTGCTAACACAACACAACGACTTCACCGATCGATAATGTAAAGTACCGATGGAACCCTCTAGGCAACAATCGAGAGGCAACCAAACTGCATTTAGCCACAACTGTTGGCCGTTCACTTATTCTCGCGGAGCAACGATATACGTCAGCGGTTCTCAACTTCCGAAGCAATGCAAACCTCACCAGTTCCCTGTTATTCTGTGGATACCTTGTGGGAAATACTGCTGCCACTGTCGTAATGTATCAACTCTTCACCAGCACTTATTGATGCTATTGTCCTCTTAACGATGTTTTAATATGTGTATAACACTTCCATGTGCATGCTTGCATCTCCTAGAGCAGGGATATACAAACCATTTTTAGTTGAAGGAGCAGATGCAGGATTATGCAACTAGGCGCTAAAAAAAACAATTTCATATCTTTTTCTTTGTTCTTTGAACGTTCCATATCGAACCACTTGTTAACCACTCTGTGTGATTTGTATGTGATCTGAGCCTAAGAACGATTCTACATTGTGCCGGCTATGCGCCTACAAGTAGGCCAGCACATCCAATTTCTGCGATGATTTTTATTTACTAAGGTAGCTTCCCTTACTAAGGTAGCTTCCTTAGGTCCTACATCAGTCGCCTCTTACGACATGGCTTGTAGGCCGCTGTGGTACTATTGTTTACTTCCCTTGCGGACTACGGCACCACAAATGCGAAAAAATATATGTGGCTAATGTATTAATTCGTTTATCTTGCGTTTCGAGGGTTGTATGTTTTAATTCGGACCGTGCCGATCTGTTCATAAGTGTTTTTCAAAGATCCTATGATTGTTGCCGGAAATATGAAGCTCGAATTTGTGCCGTTCCTAACTGTTCATACGTGCTTTTTTAGATAGCCCTGCAAGTGGTGCGGAAGCTACAGCTACGGAGTTCGTGCTTACTCTCAGCAGGTGGTGTGCCATTTCTGCTGAGAGGAACCGAGTCGCATGGGGAAAACCCAGTGCAAATAAGGTCAACCGTCGTTAGGCCCTCGTCAACTCTCTCTCTCTGTCTCTCTCATATATGACACCTCAATTAAGTCTATCAATCATATGGTGTGATACTGATCTCAATTAAGTCTATCAATCATATGGTGTGATACTGATCTCAATTAAGTCTATCAATCATATGGTGTGATACTGATCTCAATTAAGTCTAGCAATCATATGGTGTGATACTGATCTCAATTAAGTCTAGCAATCATATGGTGTGATACTGATCTCAATTAAGTCTAGCAATCATATGGTGTGATACTGATCTCAATTAAGTCTAGCAATCATATGGTGTGATACTGATCTCAATTAAGTCTAGCAATCATATGGTGTGATACTGATCTCAATTAAGTCTAGCAATCATATGGTGTGATACTGATCTCAATTAAGTCTAGCAATCATATGGTGTGATACTGATCTCAATTAAGTCTAGCAATCATATGGTGTGATACTGATCTCAATTAAGTCTAGCAATCATATGGTATGATACTGATCTCAATTAAGTCTAGCAATCATATGGTATGATACTGATCTCAATTAAGTCTAGCAATCATATGGTGTGATACTGATCTCAATTAAGTCTAGCAATCATATGGTGTGATACTGATCTCAATTAAGTCTAGCAATCATATGGTGTGATACTGATCTCAATTAAGTCTAGCAATCATATGGTGTGATACTGATCTCATTAGTCTACAATCATATGGTGTGATACATCTCAATTAAGTCTAGCAATCATATGGTGTGATACTGATCTCAAAAGCCTAATTATACATTAATATGGTTGTTCAACTCCCAGGAATTATGGGTTTTTGCCCGTTATCCTTTATATGAATGGGGAAGTACCTGGCTTTCTTGCAGACCCAGAAGACTCCATCAATTCTAGGTCGGCGTGTAGAGCTATTCTTTGTGTTGTGGAAACTCCTACTCAGATAGAGTCTATTCACAGCCAACTCTAGATAACTAGGCCAGACAACTGATAGGGTATTCCCTGACCTAGATCAGAAAAGGGGTCTGGAAATTGCAGATGTTTGATAGAACACTGCACGCTTTTTACAATTTTACTCAATTCTATGAGTCTATGGTTACTTTTTGGTGAAAAATATTCATAATATTGATATTCCTTATTGTTAAACTTAACTTGTTGCATAATATAACTTCGATTTAGCATTTTGTGTTGATTTTAAAATGAATTCGTCTATATACACCAATACTGGAATACGAGGTCACGTGGTGTAGTTGTGGTCTGATCTCCCATAATTCTTACCTGAATCCGAAGGCCCATCTGTGAGGTCCATCTGGACAATCTGTATGTGAGAGTTAAAGTCCAAAGAGTTACTTCCACGATTGCGCTTGTTCAACCACCCGTTAAACGACTACTTGCGCGGACAGAAGTATGGTTTGCGTTCACTCGAGAGATCAATTTTCGACTGTTTAATATTAACACATTCTCATGTCAATGAGAAAGACGTATAATATATTATGAAAGTAGATGTTTCGATACGAATAGTTGAAAAATATAATAGACATATGTCTTGATAGTGATGTAAGGAAACTTACAAATCTGAGGTGGTCAGACCGGACCAGATCAGTTCTGGAGAAACCCGTCGTGACGCTGCAGTAATACTGAAATAACGGGTGATATGGGCTAGGACAGGTATATGGTAGTGTTACAAAAGCAAGAAAAATGAATAATTAAATATGTAAATTGATAACAATCGACGTTTTGAC
Source organism: Arion vulgaris (assembly GCA_020796225.1). Taxonomy (NCBI): domain Eukaryota; kingdom Metazoa; phylum Mollusca; class Gastropoda; order Stylommatophora; family Arionidae; genus Arion; species Arion vulgaris. The sequence continues at coordinate 34,766,265 of CM036769.1, read as the reverse complement.
AATAGGCCTTTATCGAGAAACCTTCTACAAACAAAAGTACTAAATAAACTAGATCCATGTTTTAGTTTATTTAGTATTTCGTGTGGGTGTATGTTTTCTTGATAAAGGCATATGGTAGAAACGTCGATTGTTGTCCTTTTACATATCTGAATATTCATTTTTCTTGCCGTTGTAATACTGCTATATACCTGTCCTCGTCCATATCGGTTGTCTTGAAGTAAACGACAGCCACTATCAACATTCCCTTTCTTGTTTGACACTGTTGCAGAGAATGAATATCTTCACAAAATACATACAAGCAAAACTATGTCCGGATAGGAATTTATGCTAACAGAAATGACAACACAGTTTCTTGTGTCTTCTTCTTCTTCTTCTTCTTAACAATTCACACATAGGGATGCATAGATCTGCAACCAAGGTTTTCCAAGCCCTCCTATCCAATGCTAGCTTTTCCAAGATCTATCCACGCTTTCCCCATTTTCTTGCATTCCAAGGTTTTCCAAGCCCTCCTATCCAATGCTAGCTATTCCAAGATCTATCCACGTTTTCCCCATTTTCTTGCATTCCAAGGTTTTCCAAGCCCTCCTATCCAATGCTAACTATTCCAAGATCTATCCACGCTTTCCCCATTTTCTTGCATTCCAAGGTTTTCCAAGCCCTCCTATCCAATGCTAGATATTCCAAGATCTATCCACGCTTTCCCCATTTTCTTGCATTCCAAGGTTTTCCAAGATCTATCCACGCTTTCCCCATTTTCTTGCATTCCAAGGTTTTCCAAGCCCTCCTATCCAATGCTAGCTATTCCAAGATCTATCCACGTTTTCCCCATTTTCTTGCATTCCGCTTCCAACTTCCCTCCATGTTTTGTTGGGTCTTTCCTTACCTCTATTTCCTGGGGTTCCATCGGAGGGTCTGTCTCGTGATGCTGCCATGAGGTTTCCGCAGTGTGTGTCCTATCCATCGCCACCTTCTGCCTGCACAGCCACTGCGGAAATGTTTTAAAGCTGGCACCTTCGGAAAGCTTAAACCAACTGAACACCACATGCGCAGTTACGTCAAAATTAACCACAAGTTTTCCACACCCTATCAGCGACTGACCACAATACAGATATGCACAAGTACACCGGTGGCGTCTGTGGCTTAGGGGATAGTGACTTGGACTATTAACCCCGACGTTCTAAGTTCGAATCATGATGCGGACAATTTGGTTGCAAATTGTTTCGCGTGGATTTTACAAAAGGACGATGGCACCACCCGTTCAGAAAGCAATGGCAAACTACTAAACGTAATAATGCCTAGAAAAATCACAAACAGTGTTAAAAGGCTGGGGTTGATTCGCAAAGCCCTGTAACGGATATGCAATTAACTTAACAAGTACACCACCAAAATGGTTCCCACAAAACTCAAGACAGTTGTGCTTCATTCTCTTAGTAGCTGCATTCAGTGTTCTTGTATTGAGGCAGGACAACACCGTATGAGAATCCCTGTTACGCTGGCCAGCTTCGTACTAACACCTGAATGTATTTATTGAACCGTATAGTAAAATCATCACTTCATAAAACGAATAGTCTCCAGTTACGCATATTTACTGCCTTAATGTTACGTAATGTCATACTTGTACTACATCATGGACAATAGAATTAACTTCACACTACATCTTCTGTACACATTTTGATGCTACTGTCTGTTCTTCAACCTTATAAACATGTGGAGGTCCGTAGTACTTCTTTACTCTCTATTTATTCACCATATTCATTAGCTCTGGATATCCCCGGATTTTTTATTTTAAACTCATTCAATTGTTACAAATAAACTTGTAGCTGCTATGAATGATGTGTGCATGTATGTTACATGTGTATACTTGTGTGTATGTATGTTATTGTTTCGTCTCATATGAATGATGTGTGCATGTATGTTACATGTGTATACTTGTGTGTATGTATGTTATTGCTTCGTCTCATATATACAAACACAAAAAAGATTAACGCCTGTAGTCAATGCTGTTTAAAAAAGACGCGACTATGTGAAGCTCTTATTTTGGTAGCTAGCTAATTCTGCTCTGAAAAACGCTCGTCTGCATGGCTATACAATGTGTGCCGTTGGAAGAAAGGTTCTAGTTCGAATCCTGAGTTTGGTAAAAAAAATAATAACTGTATACCCTTAATATTTTAAGTTTAAGTAGTTTGCCACTGCTTTCTGAACGGTGAGGTATATTTTTACCTTTCGCAAAAACCCCATGGAAAAGAAATTGCCAGGCGCGGATTACGAACCAGGTACCCTTTGGTTGTGCTCGAGCTCACTACTGCTTAAGCTACAGACGCCCACCAAGCTTTGGTTGACCAACATATAATCCATACTCACATCTCTATCTATATATATGCTCAAACTTTACCAGGTAATCAACCTGCTTAGTTTACATTTTTTTTTTCCGATCCAGAAGCACTTGAGCTGAAAGCTCTTCGGCTCGGTGTCATGGACATCGTAGCCCTTCGACTTGGTGCCACGAACACCGTAAATCTGGGGAACCTGTAGCTTTTCTGCCAGTCCGCGGAATTGAACCCGCACTTACAGAGGACTAGTCACCCGTAGTCCAGCGCTCTACGAACACGCTGGGCAACTTAGTTTATATAGATGCCGGCAGTCGAATACGCAATACACTCTCACAATCATCCTTGATATCTATTTTCATATATATTCAACTTTCTATCTATAGTCATTTTTCAATTCTGGCTGCATATGATTGATTAATTGATTGAGTGATTGATTGATTGGTTGATTGATTGATTGATTGAACGTTGGATTGCAAAGGAGTATCTGTGGCGTAGAGGTTATGTGCTCGTCTCTCGTGTCAAAGGTACCAGGTTCGCTCCATAGTGGAGCCATCTGGATATCTTTCCAGAGACCCCTGATCATAGTGGAGCCATCTGGATATCTTTCCAGAGACCCCTGATCATAGTGGAGCCATCTGGATATCTTTCCAGAGACCCCTGATCATAGTGGAGCCATCTGGATATCTTTCCAGAGACCCCTGATCTTAGTGTAGCCATCTGGATATCTTTCCAGAGACCCCTGATCATAGTGGAGCCATCTGGATATCTTTCCAGAGACCCCTGATCATAGTGTAGCCATCTGGATATCTTTCCAGAGACCCCTGATCATAGTGTAGATCGAGGCCCTAGTACTATCGGAGACGGACGATAAAACATAGTAGGTCCCGTGTTCAATTTGAGCACGTAAAAGAACACTTAGCAGTTCAAAATCGAGAGGAACAGGCTGGAAAGGCGCTGCTTTAGCAAAATTCATAATAAAGGTGTTTTTTTAATTCCTACAAAAATATATTCACCGCCCTCGCCGGTGCTGCGGAGTTCGTGCACTGCAGCTGAGATCTTCATGTGTAAGAAAGAGATCGGAGCACACATCGTTATTCACGGAAGTGCAATGATAATGGTCATATCAATGAAACAGTGGATTGAAAACTTATAATTTAGTTTAAAAGTTATAAAACTTGGATTTCCATAAGTTTTTAGACTTTTAAAAGATGATATTTTGATAACTCGTTGCATTATTTCTTTGTTACTATTACCCGTGTAGTTCAAAATGCTACACAAATATGTCAACTTTTCTGATCATTTTGGATTTCAGCGCGATATTTGCATTACTTGTCATAGGTGTCTTCATTATATTTGTCTTTTTCATACTTTATATGCAGTATACAACTTTTGATGATATAGATAAGTTTATGTGTGTGTATGTATGTATGTACGTGTGTATATATTGTCTATTGTCTATTCCCAGGTGGAAGATGTAGTTGGCTGTCCCTCTTGCCGTTAGCGTAGGGATGGGAGCTTTAATTTGCGTTCTAGAGCTCGATGAGTCGCCCTTGTTGTGTTGTATCCGTGTTTATGTAGTGTGGTCTTGATATTGTCTATCCATCTTTTCTTAGTCTTCCTTAGCTTTAATACCTGATCTCTTTTTATTGTATGCTGTTATTGGTGGTTGGTTGTATTTCATTATGTGTGTGTGTGTGTGTGTATATATATATATTTTAGAACTGATGAAGCGGAACATGCTTAGCGCAGAAAATGATGACTCATCATATGAAAGTCAAACAACTTTTTCGCAAACCTACTTATTGACGTTTGGCGGAATGGTGGAAAATTATTCCGCGTAATATAAAAGTAAAGAAACCCTTATTCATACTTCAAGCTATATAGGGTAATACCATGTTGGGTCCGTATTTTTATTGACCGTCGGGGAGCCATGGGTAATGTGCTCAACATCATACCGGCCGCCTTTACTTCCCAGTGCTTTTTACTGGTACCCAATTACGGCTGGATCGACCTGAGAGCGGTTACGGTGGGAAAAATATTCTATTCCACGTAATATATATGGACAAATTAAAGGTAAAGGAACCCTTTCATACCTCGTGGTATATAGGTCAATACAGTGTTAGGCTTGTATTTTTCATTGACCGTCGGCACACGATGGGTGATGTGGTCAGCATCACGCCGGCCGTCTTTACTTTCCCAGAGCATGTCTGGTACCCAACTGAGGCTGGGTCGACCTGAGAGCCGTCGCGGTCGGGAAAAATTCCACGCGCATTGCGGAGCTGAACCCAGACCACCAGCCTTGAGAAGCGAGTTCACTAACAACTACGCTACAGCGGCTCTCAATACATATGGTAGCTTCAAATTATGTCAGCGTGGTTGAGAAAAGTACTTTTAAGGAAATGTCGCGAATTATTCTTAAAGTTTGTCTTTGCTGGTCGCGCACTGCCGCTGATATCTTACTGTGTAAGAAAGAGATCGAAATACAGATGGTTATTCGCCGAAGTGCAATGATGAAGATTTTATCAATCATTCAATCTATACCACTGTGAAGTTTATGAGTATGCTCGTGATTACAAAGCGCATAATCGAGACAGAATCAAATTAATTTCCCTAAACCTTCCTCTTAGAACGCTCTATATCGACCCCTTGTTAAACCACGCTTTGTGATATGTATGTGATCCGAGCCTAAGAGCGATTGTAAGCTGTGTTAGTTATACACCTACAATTAAGCCAGCAAATCCGATTTCTGCGACATCGTTTTATTTACTAGGTAGCTTCCTAGACGCCTACCTCATTGGCCTCTTACAACATGCCTTGTAGGTGTTGCGTTGCTACTATTCTTTGCTCCCCTTGCGAACCCCGGCAACATACGAGCGATATCCACAACTAAAAAAAGATGAATAATTTCCCAATCCAATATTTCATAACATACATATCACCGACCGAACAGAAAAATACCATATGGAATCAGCCTGGACTTTATGCAGTTATGTTCTGAAATTCAAGACTACAAAAATGGAACAAGTTACTAGTTAGAGAGACATCATGAGGCTGGAAAGTGGAGGAAATTGCGTACAAATTTGACCATCATGACACAGAGAATCGATGGAGTGAAATATGGTCTAAGTGACATAACATGGTTAGATGCATGTCAAGTTGAGCTCAACAGTTACAACGTGAGGATTCGTTTCCATACTGAGAATGTCAGAAGGGATGATCTCGATCTCTCTCTCTATCTATCTCTGACAAACACACGAACACACAAACACACATCCCGTTTTTTTTCTTGAATGCTGCATTTAATAATGGTTATTTAATTATAGCTCTATTTAATGGGAGATAATTATGAGGAATAGAGAAAGGCAAAGACAGACAGCCTCCCTTGTACAGTCACGGATTGTCAGTGAGATTCACAGATCAATACTTGATGATCTAAACTACAAGTACCTCTGAAGTCGTAGAAGGCACGCCTGTATGGCAAAGGATACTGATTAAAAAAATAAAGCATGCTTTCACGCAAAAATCAGTCAGAAGCAGCATAGGCGCCGTGACAACCCCTGAATTCATAGCGAGCGAACGAAAGAAGAAGACGAAGAAGTGAGATTCAGATTTGTGTTAACTTAATGAGAGAGCGGTATAGACATATAGACATATAGACATACAGACATACAGACATACAGTCATACAGTCATACAGACATACAGACATACAGACATACAGACATATAGTCATATAGACATATAGTCATATAGACATATAGTCATATAGTCATATAGACATATAGTCATATAGACATATAGTCATACAGACATATAGTCATACAGACATACAGACATACAGACATATAGTCATACAGACATACAGTCATACAGTCATACAGTCATACAGACATACAGTCATACAGACATACAGACATACAGACATATAGACATATAGACATATAGACATACAGACATACAGACATACAGACATACAGACATACAGACATATAGACATACAGTCATACAGTCATACAGACATACAGACATACAGACATATAGACATATAGCCATATAGCCATATAGACATATAGACATATAGCCATATAGCCATATAGACATATAGACATACAGACATACAGCCATATAGACATATAGACATATAGACATACAGTCATATAGTCATATAGACATATAGACATATAGCCATATAGACAAATAGCCATATAGCCATATAGACATATAGCCATATAGACATATAGCCATATAGTCATATAGACATATAGACATATAGACATATAGCCATATAGTCATATAGACATATAGACATATAGACATATAGACATATAGTCATATAGTCATACAACTTTATGTTACAAAATATCAACTTTATCTTCAGTCAACATTGTCTCCAACATAAAATAATAATAAATAATAATAATAATTCCTCTCTTACCGTTATAAGTTATATAGGGCCTGTAAGTAATTTCTCCATACCACTCTATTCTGGGCAACTTGCTCAATCTCATCCATGGAACTGAGACCTATATTTCTTGCCTCTCTCAGCAAAGTTCGTTTCAGGGTCTCCTTAGGTCGTCCTCTCTTTCTTGAACCCTTTGCATCCCACTTCAATGCCTGCTTTGATATTTGTTGATCATTTCTCTTCAAGGTGTGTCCAACATATCTCCATATCAACATATGATAGTTATTAAATCCAACAACAGATCACAACCTTTTATCTCGGGTATCTCTGTTTAGAAGTGATTAAACCATTGGACTTGCGTTCTGGAGGTCAGGGGTTCGAATCCTGACGTCGCCGTTCTGTAAACCATTTTTTCATTACTTTTATAATTAGACTCGTAGTCGACAGTGCTGCAGCGGGTGGACCCAGTTACGGTTGAAGGTGTAAAAACTTAGAGCGTCGTTATTCCTTCGAATGAGAGCTGCTCAGAACTTGTTTTCATGTATTAAGTTGTCTATTGCCTCTATAAAAGATCTCACCCTTTGGGCAGCGATCAAGTGGACACTACACTTTGACCTTAGCCAAAAGGCCGATATTTTGCTTTTAAAAGCCGTTCTGTACACGAAAGCATTCTTTCCGTAGATCTCTGCAACTGTTGCCGGAGCTACAAAGTCTGTGCTTTGTACAATGACGTCAATCCTTCACCTTTAGACATGATGCTCAACATACCGTACTTAGGGGCCTACCAAACCAATGTGCAACGTATACACGTTCTTGGCAAAGATCAAACATATCACAAAGAGTGATTAAAATTAGTCGTAAAGAACGAACGCAAAGAAGAAGAAGAAGAAGAAGAACCATGACAGCTGTCCTGACAAAATTCATTAGTAAGATCAACAAAAACATTCAGATAAATATTTTTACCATCTTCTAAATTACATCGGGGAACTTAGCCGGTGCTACGGAGTGTGTGCACTGTCGCTGAGATCTTCCTGTGTAAGAAAGAGATCGAGGCACACGTTTTCTCACCGAAGTGCAATGATGATGGTCCTATCAATCAATCAAACAAACTATTAATAGATGTGTGTGTCACATAACTACACACCACGCACACATGTTGACATAATACAATTTGAATAGAATTGAAGTCTACGGAACATGTATGGCGCTTCATTATGTATTCAGTTCATATCATCTGATTCAATTTTATCAGAATAATTAATTATATATTAGCTCAGTCAACCATTTCGAATGTTCCTACCCTCATTTTTTCCGATCCAGAAGCACTTGAGCTTTCGGCTCGGTGCCATGGACATCGTAACCCTTCGGTTCGGTGCCACGAACACCATGAATCTGGGAAACCTGAGGCTTTTCTGTCAGCCCGCGGAATTGAACCCGCGCTCACAGAGGGCTAGTCACCCGCATTCCAACGCGCTACGATCACGCTGGGCAGGCCCGTATTCCCCCGTATTCACCCGTATTCCTACCCCTCATAAAGACAACGTACCTATATTCTCAGAATAGAATGTATTCGACTGCATGGCTTTCCGGCCCCGGCACCACACAGACAATTTATTGATCATACTCATTGGCCTCGGTGCTTCCCCTGGTGTACTTAAAACTCCTTATTCTCAAGTTGAATAAAAGATAACATGAAGAAGTCGATGAGTATTCTCCGTCCGAACTTGATGACCAGATAACGAGTGTGAACTTGCATGTAACGAGAAATATATCGAGTCATAAAACAGTGAGTGGTCTGTTTCTCATCACGTAGTGAGATGCGCTGTATCATAGATTCCCAAACTTTTTCGGCCCACCGCCCACTTTGCACGACATAAACTTTGTAACGCCCTCCACATTATAGCAGTTTGCCAACGCCCCCTCATATATACATGCTCTATTTTTCTATTTGACATAGAAAATTGATATATTTCTCGCCCGAGTGGTTACAGGGGCCCATAGTTGGGGTGTAAAGAATGGAACCATTGTTACCTACCACGCATGTCGTAAGAGGCGACTAAGGAGTTTTGGCTGAAATCGGATGCACATGTCCTAAACGTGTAGAAGCCTTTTCGTTTAGGGGCCTACCAAACCAATGTGCAACGTATACACGTTCTTGGCAAAGATCAAACATATCACAAAGAGAGATTAAAATTGGTCGTAAAGAACGAACGCGAAGAAGAAGAAGAAGAGATATATTTCTGTAATACATGGTGAATCTTCATATGAATATATGCATGAAATAGAAAATTGATGAAAAATGGATCGTGTAAGATGGGCATAAGATTAATTTAAATGCAGAATTCACATTTTAAATGATTATTCAATCGCAAAATCACGAAAATAATTTATTTCAAAATATTTATTGCTAATTTCTTCTTTAAGGAGCCACCGACCCCTTATCGCCTGAACACCCCCACCCCAAATTCCTCGGAACTCACTATCGCCCCACCCCGCCCGAACGCTTCAGCGCCACGGGGGCGGTACCGCCCACTTTGGAAACGCTGCGCTGTATGGATCTAATCTACATTCTGTCAAGATCAGCAGTATAAAACTCGCATCGCCGTAGATCTAACAATAAATCAATCTCTTATCTTCTTGGCAGAACTCAGAATGATATTAATCGTGTCATCATTTATTGCATATTCAAAATAAAAATACAGAGCCCATTTTTCATACAATGCGTTGACCTGTGTGGTGACGGGGTCTGCAAAGGGTAGCAAAGAATAGTACCACTGTGACCTACAACTCATTTCGTAAGAGGCGTCTGATGTAGGTCCTAGGGAAGCTACGCTAGTAAGTAAAAAGCAGCGCAGAAATCAGATGTGCTGGTCTACTTGTAGGCGAGTGACTGGCACAACGTACAATCGTTCTTAGGCTCAGATCGCATACAAATCACACAGAGTGGTTGACAATTGGTCGATATGGAGAGTTCGAAGAAGCAGAAGATACAATGCGTTCTATTAGAGAATAAAATGTTTAGGCACGCATTTCTCACAACAACGAACAATAAATCCGAGTCGCGTCGTTCTGTTCATGAGTTCATTATTGTCAGAGATCCCTAAAATTGTTGCCGGAGTTACAGAGTTCGTGATTTATGCAATACTCTCGGCGGGGACGTGTTATTTTTGTGGAGGAACCATGACTACTATTAGCATAGTGTGACTACTGATGACGATCTAAAAATACTATTGATGACGGAGTGTGACTGCTAGGGCTCGTGTGACTACTAATGGTCCAGTGTGATTACTCAAGTGTGACTACTCTAGTGTGACTATTAATCTGCTTGTGTGACAACTGATGAGAATCTAATATGACTACTAATGGTTCAGTGTGATTACTTAAGTGTGACTACTCTAGTGTGACTACTAATCTTCCTGTGTGACAACTGATGAGAATCTAATATGACTACTAATGGTCCAGTGTGATTACTTAAGTGTGACTACTAATCTTCTCGTGTGACAACTGATAAGAATCTAATGTGACTACTAATGGTCAAGTGTGATTACTTAAGTGTGACTACTCTAATGTGACTAGTAATCTTCTTGTGTGACAACTGATGAGAATCTAATGTGACTACTAATGATCTAGCTTGACCACTGAACAATTATTGTAATTACTGATAAACATATTTTCGTTCCAACTTTCAGATGGCATTTTGTTTGGCAATGATGCTTCCTTTAGACAAGGACATGCGGTTCGGACTACTTTGTGTGGCATGTGTTCCTGGCGGAGGACTCAGTCACGTGGCTGTCATCATCGCGGATGGAGACATTGCACTAAGTCTCACGATGAATCTCATCAGCGTGTTGGCCATGTTAGGTGTGTATACATAGAATACAGAACTATATCAATGATGTCCCTTCCTAATACCCATATATATCTCCATCAAGTTACCTCCTTTTAATTGCATATCCTTTACAGGACTTTGCGAATCAACCCAGCTTTTTAACGCTGTTTGTGATTTTTCTAGGAATTATTACGTTCAGTAGTTTGTCATTGCTTTCTGAACGGGTGGTGCCATCGCCCTTTTTATCCTAATCCACGCGAAACAATTTGCAACCAAACTGTCCACAGCGTGATTCGAACTCAGAACGTCGGGGTTAATAGACCGAGTCACTATCCCCTAGGCCATAGACGCCACCTCAAGTTATTACATGATATTTTATTATTATATATCAAATTTATGTTGAATATAAGTGTTGCAGACGCGTCTTCTGTATATCATGGACAGAGAAGATAACAAATATGTCTATCCAGAAAGAACTCAAAATCAAAGAAAACAAAGAAAAATTCGGCTTAAAAACGCTTTAAACACAGCTACCTTCTTCAGAGAATCATATTGTTTGATGTGTCCAAAGTATTTCGTTTTTAAATTCTTTATCAACCACTTCTCTTCAATTCTAATTTGTTGCAAAACGCACATATTCTATTTCTCTATCCATTGTATCGTTAGCACTATTCTGTAACACTTGCATTCTCCTTCTTCTTCTTTGCGTTCATTCTTTACAACCAATTTTAATCACTTTTGTGATGTTTGATCTTTGCCAAGAACGTGTATACGTTGCACATTGGTTTGGTAGGCCCCTAAACGCATAGACTTCTACACGTTTAGGACACATACATCCGATTTCAGCCAAACCTCCTTAGACACCTCTTACGATATGCGTGGTAGGAAACAGTGGTTCTATTCTTTACACCCCAAATTTGGGCCCCGGTTACCACTCGGGCGACACTTGCATTCAAATGGATTATAATCTATTTGTAACATATAACCATGCCTCACAGTCGCACACTGCTATGAGGAAAACACATAGTCTTACAAATCTAAAGTTTGTTTGTATATGTTCCCTCCCTTCCATATGTTCTGTAGTTTTGGTAATTTCATCACAGCCATGTTCACTCTTCGTTTTATTTCCTGTAATAACAATTCCGTCGCTGGTTAAGAAATAAGTCCAAATATTCCAAATTATTCACACTTTCCAAGTTATGTCCATCGATGCATATATCAGCTATTATAAATGTTTTATTAGCTCTAAAGATTTGCATTTTATTCCATTGAGATACAAGTTTTGTTCTTCGCTGTTTCCATGAACTGACATGATTAATTTCGTAATGTACGGAAACCTCCAGCTCTTGAGGTAGTCAGACCGGATCAGATGAGATCTGGAGAAAACGTGAGAGACTACGGTAATACTTGGTTTACGGGTGATTTAAACGTGTACAAATAAATTACAGTATTACATCAGAACAAAATCTATATCTCAATGTGTGGCAAAAACAAAAATAATGACAACAGATAAAAGGAACATGACAAATGATATTTTTATCAATGGAGAGAAAGTAGAAAATGTAAACAGTTTTGAATATCTTGGTTCACTGCTAACAACAGATGGAAATGGGATGAAGGAAATTAAAAGAAGAACAAACATGGCTTTACAAAAATTTAAACAACTCAAAACAGTATAGAACGGAACTGATAAGAAAACAAAGATCAGAATACTAAGAGCATGCATATTCCCAGTGGCAACGTATGGGTGTGAAGCATGGACATTTAACAGAGCATTGGAAAAACATATATGTGCTTTTGAATATAAGTGTTACAGGAGAGACCTTCGTATATCTTGGACAGAGAAGAGAACAAATAGATCTATCCAGAAAGAACTCAAAATCAAAGAAAACTGGCTGATGCTACAAATAAGAAAGAGAAAATTGAGATATTTTGGACATATAAAAAGACAGGAAGGGCTGGAGAAGACCATCATGGAAGGAGGCATACCGGTAAAGAGAAGAAGACGAAGACCACGGAGAAGATGGATTCAGGATGTAACTGCTGGTTTGAACATGACGGCTGCAGAGTCAGAACATCTGACACTTTTCAACTTGATATAGAAAGCAAGTTGAATGCATTTGAAAATAGATGTCTGCGAAAAATAATGAATATAAAATGGAACGAATTCAGGAGAAGGGATGAAATCAGAGACATGTCTGGTTAACCACTAGTGACAACTGTTATAAGAAAGAGAAGATGGAGATATGTTGGGCACACCTTGAGGAGAAATGATCAACGAATATCAAAGCAGGCATTGAAGTGGGATGCAAAGGGTTCAAGAAAGAGAGGTCGAACTAAGGAGACCCTAAAACGAACTTTGCTGAGAGAGGCAGGAAATATCGGTCTCAGTTTCATGGAGGAGATTGAGCGAGTTGCCCAGGATAGAGCGGTATGGAGAAATTACTTGCAGGCCCTATGTAACGTATAACGGTACGAGAGGAATTATTATTATTTATAACTGAAGTACCCGTTGTACAAGTCGAACTGGATGTGCCTGAGAGGCAGAGTGAGAGGTATGTTTAATCATCGAGCCACGGGAACCATCAGTATGCATACTCTTCGATATCTGTTTGGGAGACTGAGCACCTATGGGTCTGTCCGGAGTGCAATGACGTCAGTTTAGTAACTAATAACCAATAACCAATTATAACTGAAGTAACAAATAAATAACATGCCCGAATGGATTAGAGCGCCGCTCACAAGAAGAAGACCTGGGTTCAATCCACTGTAAATCCAATGCGGTTTTTTCTGTCGGGGGCACAAAGAAAATCCTAACCTGAACAGCTTCGTGTCGACTGTACTAGCCATCAAATTCCACATGTTCATGTTCCTTCCTGTCCTACACCGCCCTAAAAAAGGGAATTACATGCAATAAAGACAGTTATCTACTATGCCCAGCGTGTTCGTAGTGCGTTGGACTTCGGGTGACTAGCACTCTGTGTGTGCGGGTTCAATTCCGCGGGTTGACAGAAAAGCCACAGGTTTCCCAGATTCACGGTGTTCCAAGCGTTACGATGTCCATGGCACCGAGCCGAAGAGCTGAAAGCTCAAGTGCTTCTGAATTGGAGAAGAAGAGAAAAAAAGACACCTGCCTATAAACGCTACTTGCAACAGGTGAACCCTTCCGACGCAAAAAATAGATAATGAGTATATAACAACTTGATAAGAGAATGATCAAACAAGTGGGAACAAGAAACTATAACACAATATGCAAATGATAACTGAAAACAACAGCTCATGTTTTACTGAATATGAGGAGCATTTCTTGAAAGGCGTATCATTGATTCCTACTCAACGTTTTCACAATCTTTAGGTCCATCTGCATGTCTGGCCGCCACATGTGACATGAACTTTCTCCCATCGTGTATACCTGTTGTTTATTTATTTACTTCTAGCCAACATTGAAGTGCCTGGTATGATTTTTCTCAAAAATACGTCCGGTTCTTTCCACTTCCCACGCTACACGTTACGTGGTCTTTGTTAATTATATTCTTTGAAGTTCTGAATGTTTCCCAGATATATACTATATATATCACTTTCTCTCTCTCTCTCCTCTCTCTCTTCTCTCTCTTTCTATCTATCTCTTTCTCTCTCTCTCTCACATGTTCGCAAGCATACATACACCTATACAACATGTATATGTGCGTTAAGATCTCTCTCTCTCATGTTTGCAAGCATACATACACCCAGTGGCGGCTCGCCATTAAGGGCCAACGCGGAGCCCCACCAAAAATAATGTATAACGTGTATTTATTATTTAATAAATTAAAATATAACGTAACCCAACATCATGGTTTCCCCGAAAATGTGTGTCTGACCCCACCAACAAAAATGATCACGAGCCGCCACTGCATACACCTATACAACATGTATATGTGCGTTAAGATCTCGATCTCGATCTCTCTCTCTCTCTCTCTCATGTTTGCAAGCATACATACACCCATACAACATGTATATGTGCGTTAAGATCTCTCTCTCTCTTTTTCTTTATCTCTCTCTCTCTCTCTCTCTCTCTCATGTTCGCAAGCATACATACACTCATACAACATGTATATGTGCGTTAAGATCTCTCTCTCTTTCTTTATCTCTCTCTCTCTCTCATGTTTGCAAGCATACATACACTCATACAACATGTATATGTGCGTTAAGATCTCTCTCTCTCATGTTTGCAAGCATACATACACCTATACAACATGTATATGTGCGTTAAGATCTGAAGGGTCTAAAACCGAAAGATTGACTTCACTGCACCGGGTTTTACCCATATGGTTCGGTCCCTCTCCGCAGAAATGACACGCCACCTGCTAATAGTATTGCACAAAGCATTAATTCCGAACCTCCGACAACAATCAAATGCACTAAGATATGCGAAAAGTAATGATTCGTTCCTCGAATACCTATTATTGTATGGGCAAAATGAGTATACCCTGTCTTAGGAAAAAGTAATCGATACGTTACAACTACTAGTTATGTGGTACCTATTCCTGACCAGTTTTTAATATCACTTGGAACAATAATATCGGTAGTTTCAAATAAACACGAATCAACAGAAATTACTCGTTGAGTAGCGATTACTCGATGCATGACGGTTATTCAATACAGGCCGATATTAGTGCGTGGCTCCTATTCGTTACTTTCACCCTAATAGGCACAGTGCAATTATTCGGTATGCAGCTATTTTTCGTTACCAACTTTGTATCATCTAAAAGATTAGTATCGGTTACTCCCTATCGGTTACTCCAAATCGGTTACTCCTTATCAGTTACTCCCTATCGGTTACTCACTAACTGAAAATGAGACCATCAAGAGGAAAGGGCAGACGTATAAAAAGATGGATTGATGGAGTTACAGGCATCTTAAAACTCCACAATACCACAGTACATCAAGCGACTGAGCGTGCACTACCTCGGAAACCGATCATCAGTTAAACCTGCGACGTCTAACAGCAAAAAAGTATAATACAACTAAAAGCAGAGAAGGACAAAAGAAGAAGAAATCAAACTCCCTATCGAGGACCATATTCTTGCGATTACGTTCTATGTAAAAGTGTTGTTGACGACAGAAGCTAGGGATGACATCAGTTACAGTTTGGGTTTGGGGAATCGTAAAGTAACAGGTTCATCTATTTGCAACATTGTTGCTAAAACATATTACACTAGTGAAAATGAGAACAATGAGTTTTTTTGCAAGAACCCCAGAGGAAGCAATGGAAGCGAAGAATATGATCAACAAATAAACAATGTACAGGTATTAAGAGCTTCCGAAAAAACAAATAGACATACACAGGATTCGAACCACTTACGCTCATTTCTTACGACACCCATCGTCTAGCCTAGCAATACGAGCGTCCTTACGAACACAACCAGCGAGGAAAATTCAGTGTCGCAAAAGACAACATTCACCCACAGGTCTGTTACACGCTAACAGTCAACAGTCTCTAAGCAACGGCTGCTAAGTAACAAGTACTAAGTAGGGGGTCTCTGCGGCTAAGCCCTTGCCTTGCGTTCCTAAAGGTCGTGTGTTCGAATCCTAACCGCGTTGTTCTGTTCACGAGTGAAATTTTTTTCAGAGACCCTAGGATTGTTGCCGGAGCTACGGAGTTCGTGTATTGTGCAATACTCACAGTAGGTGGCGAGGTGTTTCTGCGAAGAGGGATAGCGCCATATGGGGTAAAACTTAGTGCAATGAATTCAATCCTCCAGTTTTATACCCTTTTAAGTACTAAGTAACGAGTATGTGTTGCTAAGTGGTGCATCATCATCAAGTGGCTTGTCCCTTCCAGAACAAGGCACCCATTACATCAGTCATGAAAAACTATAATCTGTGCACATTGACCTGCCACAGCAGCAGTCTCAGATCGTCAGTGACATCTTGCACCCATCGTCTTCTAGGTCTTCCTCTCATTCTTCTTCCAGGCATCATTCCTCCAAAAGTATCTTCTCTAGGCACTCATGTCGTTTAAGTGTCCAAAATATGTAATTTTCCTTGATCTTATGTTCTCTTTAATATCAAGCTGTTGCAGAACAGAAATATGTGTTCTTTTCTCTGTCCTGATATCTCTATGTACTCTTCGTAGCATTTGCATTCAAATGCATTAATTATCTTCTCTGCACCATGTCGTTCATGTCCAAAATATGTTCCTTGAAAATGTCTCTTAAGTTAGCTGTTGCAGAACAGATATGTGTTCTTATTCTCTGTCCATTCTAGACTCTTCTGTAATTTGTTCAAACTTAATATCTACTCTGTCCTTTTAACGTTCATGCTCAACATAGTTGCAAGAGTCTAAAAGTACTACCAGTTACAATACTTAAAGTAACGGTTTTTATATCTAAGCTAAAGTCATTGCACGTCCGAACCTGTCTCGTATTGTTTCCACCCGTAAATATGCCCTCACGTCCTTTAACCTATTCAAAATCTTCACGGCAGAAGCTGTCATTGCCGTGATATTTACATCAACTTTTCTGTCCTTCAAAGAGCATTGCAGACAGAAAACAGAAAGTGTCGACCATTCGCCCATATGGTACACACGAGTTTCATTTGTTTGTTTCCTGTGCCATATAAAACTTCAAACAAAGAGCAGACTACTCCAAATGCATTGCACAATGTTTAAAATCGTGACGTGTTGACGCTTCACCATTAGGCCGTCTGCTCATAACAAATTACATACAGGGCCCCAGGCCTGAGTCTCTATGAGTTTATACACGCAAACATAGTCTACTGAAAGAATCTTTCATTTAACATGATGCAAACACTTGTTGAACCCACTAAAGTGCGCACTAGCCTAAACCAGGCACATGGAATGGAAGTTCGCTTTTTTCTACTTCATGTGATAAGATTGATTGATTGATTGGTTATCAGTTTTCAGTTTCAGTTTAAAATATCTTCATTGCACTCTGGACATGTTCATAGGTGCTGCGATCTAATTCGCAATATCTCCAACAGCGTTCAGCGTCTAACCGTACCAGTACGGTGTTGTTCTTCTTGCGTTCACCCGCTGTAAATGTAGGCGTAGTCAATGCATCTGGTATAGCGATCCTGACTGATTTTTGCGTGAGGGCCTGCTTTCCTTTCATCAGTGTCCCCGCCATACAGGCGTGCCTTCTCCGACTTCAGAAGTAGGTTCGGTGTTGATTGATGAGCCTACTCATGATTGATCCTCATTGCAGATAGATGAATAATCCTGTACTCGATCATCTTCCTACCCACTGTATAGTGTATCAGTCATCTATAAACGGAAACGACAGACGTGATCTTTCTTACCTATTGGATAAACTGAGTGGTCTGCAACACTCGTCACGGACAAACAACAAACACTAGTCATGAACAAACAACAAACATAGCCATGGACAAACAACAAACACTAGTCATGGACAAAACAACAAACACTAGTCATGGACAAAACAACAAACACTAGTCATGGACAAAACAACAAACACTAGTCATGGACAAAACAACAAACACTAGTCATGGACAAACAACAAACACTAGTCATGAACAAACAACAAACATTGGCCATGAACAAACAACAAACACTAGTCATGGACAAACAACAAACACTAGTCATGGACAAACACCAAACACTAGTCATGGACAAACAACAAACACTAGTCATGGACAAACAACAAACACTAGTCATGGACAAACAACAAACACTAGTCATGGACAAACAACAAACGCTAGTCATGGACAAACAACAAACACTAGTCATGGACAAACAACAAACACTAGTCATGGACAAACAACAAACACTAGTCATGGACAAACAACAAACACTAGCCATGGACAAACAACAAACGCTAGTCATGGACAAACAACAAACATTGGCCATGGACGAACAACAAACACTAGTCATGGACAAACAACAAACACTGGCCATGGACGAACAACAAACACTAGTCATGGACAAACAACAAACACTGGCCATGGACGAACAACAAACACTAGTCATGGACAAACAACAAACACTGGCCATGGACGAACAACAAACACTAGTCATGGACAAACAACAAACGCTAGTCATGGACAAACAACAAACGCTAGTCATGGACAAACAACAAACGCTAGTCATGGACAAACAACAAACGCTAGTCATGGACAAACAACAAACGCTAGTCATGGACAAACAACAAACGCTAGTCATGGACAAACAACAAACGCTAGTCATGGACAAACAACAAACGCTAGCCATGGACAAACAACAAACGCTAGTCATGGACAAACAACAAACGCTAGTCATGGACAAACAACAAACGCTAGTCATGGACAAACAACAAACGCTAGTCATGGACAAACAACAAACGCTAGTCATGGACAAACAACAAACGCTAGTCATGGACAAACAACAAACACTAGTCATGGACAAACAACAAACGCTAGTCATGGACAAACAACAAACGCTAGTCATGGACGAACAACAAACACTAGTCATGGACAAACAACAAACGCTAGTCATGGACAAACAACAAACGCTAGTCATGGACAAACAACAAACGCTAGTCATGGACAAACAACAAACGCTAGTCATGGACAAACAACAAACGCTAGTCATGGACAAACAACAAACGCTAGTCATGGACAAACAACAAACGCTAGTCATGGACAAACAACAAACGCTAGCCATGGACAAACAACAAACGCTAGCCATGGACAAACAACAAACGCTAGCCATGGACAAACAACAAACGCTAGCCATGGACAAACAACAAACGCTAGTCATGGACAAACAACAAACGCTAGTCATGGACAAACAACAAACGCTAGTCACGAACCCGTCTACGGTATTGTTTCCACCCCCGTAAATATGCCCTCACGTCCTTTTAACCTATTCAAAATCTTCACGGCAGAAGCTCTGTCATTGCCGTGATATTTACACTCCAACTTTTCTGTCCCTTCAAAGAGCATTGCAGACAGAAAACAGAAAGTGGTCGACCATTCGCCCATATGGTACACACGAGTTTCATTTGTTTGTTTCCTGTGCCATATAAAACTTCAAACAAAGAGCAGACTACTCCAAATGCATTGCACAATGTTTAAAATCGTGACGTGTTGACGCTTCACCATTAGGCCGTCTGCTCATAACAAATTACATACAGGGCCCCAGGCCTGAGTCTCTATGAGTTTATACACGCAAACATAGTCTACTGAAAGAATCTTTCATTTAACATGATGCAAACACTTGTTGAACCCACTAAAGTGCGCACTAGCCTAAACCAGGCACATGGAATGGAAGTTCGCTTTTTTCTACTTCATGTGATAAGATTGATTGATTGATTGGTTATCAGTTTTCAGTTTCAGTTTAAAATATCTTCATTGCACTCTGGACATGTTCATAGGTGCTGCGATCTAATTCGCAATATCTCCAACAGCGTTCAGCGTCTAACCGTACCAGTACGGTGTTGTTCTTCTTGCGTTCACCCGCTGTAAATGTAGGCGTAGTCAATGCATCTGGTATAGCGATCCTGACTGATTTTTGCGTGAGGGCCTGCTTTCCTTTCTATCAGTGTCCCCCGCCATACAGGCGTGCCTTCTCCGACTTCAGAAGTAGGTTCGGTGTTGATTGATGAGCCTACTCATGATTGATCCTCATTGCAGATAGATGAATAATCCTGTGTACTCCGATCATCTTCCTACCCACTGTATAGGGTGTATCAGTCATCTATAAACGGAAACGACAGACGTGATCTTTCTTACCTATTGGATAAACTGAGTGGTCTGCAACACTCGTCACGGACAAACAACAAACACTAGTCATGAACAAACAACAAACACTAGCCATGGACAAACAACAAACACTAGTCATGGACAAAACAACAAACACTAGTCATGGACAAAACAACAAACACTAGTCATGGACAAAACAACAAACACTAGTCATGGACAAAACAACAAACACTAGTCATGGACAAACAACAAACACTAGTCATGAACAAACAACAAACATTGGCCATGAACAAACAACAAACACTAGTCATGGACAAACAACAAACACTAGTCATGGACAAACAACAAACGCTAGTCATGGACAAACAACAAACGCTAGTCATGGACAAACAACAAACGCTAGTCATGGACAAACAACAAACGCTAGTCATGGACAAACAACAAACGCTAGTCATGGACAAACAACAAACGCTAGTCATGGACAAACAACAAACGCTAGTCATGGACAAACAACAAACGCTAGCCATGGACAAACAACAAACGCTAGTCATGGACAAACAACAAACGCTAGTCATGGACAAACAACAAACGCTAGTCATGGACAAACAACAAACGCTAGTCATGGACAAACAACAAACGCTAGTCATGGACAAACAACAAACGCTAGTCATGGACAAACAACAAACACTAGTCATGGACAAACAACAAACGCTAGTCATGGACAAACAACAAACGCTAGTCATGGACGAACAACAAACACTAGTCATGGACAAACAACAAACGCTAGTCATGGACAAACAACAAACGCTAGTCATGGACAAACAACAAACGCTAGTCATGGACAAACAACAAACGCTAGTCATGGACAAACAACAAACGCTAGTCATGGACAAACAACAAACGCTAGTCATGGACAAACAACAAACGCTAGTCATGGACAAACAACAAACGCTAGCCATGGACAAACAACAAACGCTAGCCATGGACAAACAACAAACGCTAGCCATGGACAAACAACAAACGCTAGCCATGGACAAACAACAAACGCTAGTCATGGACAAACAACAAACGCTAGTCATGGACAAACAACAAACGCTAGTCATGGACAAACAACAAACGCTAGTCATGGACAAACAACAAACGCTAGTCATGGACAAACAACAAACACTAGTCATGGACAAACAACAAACACTAGTCATGGACAAACAACAAACACTAGTCATGGACAAACAACAAACACTAGTCATGGACAAACAACAAACGCTAGTCATGAACAAACAACAAACACTAGTCATGGACGAACAACAAACACTAGTCATGAACAAACAACAAACACTAGTCATGAACAAACAACAAACACTAGTCATGGACAAACAACAAACACTAGTCATGGACAAACAACAAACACTAGTCATGGACAAACAACAAACACTAGTCATGAACAAACAACAAACGCTAGTCATGGACAAACAACAAACACTAGTCATGAACAAACAACAAACACTAGTCATGGACAAACAACAAACACTAGTCATGGACAAACAACAAACGCTAGTCATGGACAAACAACAAACACTAGTCATGGACAAACAACAAACGCTAGTCATGGACAAACAACAAACACTAGTCATGGACGAACAACAAACACTAGTCATGAACAAACAACAAACACTAGTCATGAACAAACAACAAACACTAGTCATGAACGAACAACAAACACTAGTCATGGACGAACAACAAACACTAGTCATGAACAAACAACAAACACTAGTCATGAACGAACAACAAACACTAGTCATGGACGAACAACAAACACTAGTCATGAACAAACAACAAACAATGGTCATGAACGAACAACAAACACTAGTCATGAACAAACAACAAACACTAGTCATGAACGAACAACAAACACTAGTCATGGACGAACAACAAACACTAGTCATGAACAAACAACAAACACTAGTCATGAACGAACAACAAACACTAGTCATGGACAAACAACAAACACTAGTCATGAACAAACAACAAACACTAGTCATGAACGAACAACAAACACTAGTCATGGACGAACAACAAACACTAGTCATGAACAAACAACAAACACTAGTCATGAACAAACAACAAACACTAGTCATGGACGAACAACAAACACTAGTCATGAACAAACAACAAACAATGGTCATGAACAAACAACAAACACTAGTCATGGACGAACAACAAACACTAGTCATGGACGAACAACAAACACTAGTCATGAACAAACAACAAACACTAGTCACGGACAAACAACAAACACTAGTCATGGACGAACAACAAACACTAGTCATGAACAAACAACAAACACTAGTCATGGACAAACAACAAACACTAGTCATGGACAAACAACAAACACTAGTCATGGACGAACAACAAACACTAGTCATGGACGAACAACAAACACTAGTCATGAACAAACAACAAACACTAGTCATGAACAAACAACAAACACTAGTCATGAACAAACAACAAACACTAGTCATGAACAAACAACAAACACTAGTCATGAACAAACAACAAACACTAGTCATGGACAAACAACAAACACTAGTCATGAACAAACAACAAACACTAGTCATGAACAAACAACAAACACTAGTCATGGACGAACAACAAACACTAGTCATGAACAAACAACAAACAATGGTCATGAACAAACAACAAACACTAGTCATGGACGAACAACAAACACTAGTCATGGACGAACAACAAACACTAGTCATGAACAAACAACAAACACTAGTCACGGACAAACAACAAACACTAGTCATGAACAAACAACAAACGCTAGTCATGAACAAACAACAAACACTAGTCATGGACAAACAACAAACACTAGTCATGGACAAACAACAAACACTAGTCATGGACAAACAACAAACACTAGTCATGGACAAACAACAAACACTAGTCATGGACAAACAACAAACACTAGTCATGGACGAACAACAAACACTAGTCATGAACAAACAACAAACACTAGTCATGGACAAACAACAAACACTAGTCATGGACAAACAACAAACACTAGTCATGGACAAACAACAAACACTGGTCATGGACAAACAACAAACACTAGTCATGGACAAACAACAAACACTGGTCATGGACAAACAACAAACACTAATCATGGACAAACAACAAACACTAATCATGGACAAACAACAAACACTAGTCATGGACAAACAACAAACACTAATCATGGACAAACAACAAACACTAGTCATGGACAAACAACAAACACTAGTCATGGACGAACAACAAACACTAGTCATGGACGAACAACAAACACTAGTCATGGACAAACAACAAACACTAGTCATGGACAAACAACAAACACTAGTCATGGACAAACAACAAACACTAGTCATGGACGAACAACAAACACTAGTCATGGACAAACAACAAACACTAGTCATGGACGAACAACAAACACTAGTCATGGACGAACAACAAACACTAGTCATGGACAAACAACAAACACTAGTCATGGACAAACAACAAACACTGTTCATAGACAAACAACAAACACTAGTCATGGACAAACAACAAACACTAGTCATGGACAAACAACAAACACTAGTCATGGACAAACAACAAACACTAGTCATGGACAAACAACAAACACTAGTCATGGACAAACAACAAACACTAGTCATGGACGAACAACAAACACTAGTCATGAACAAACAACAAACACTAGTCATGAACAAACAACAAACACTAGTCATGGACAAACAACAAACACTAGTCATGGACAAACAACAAACACTAGTCATGGACAAACAACAAACACTAGTCATGGACGAACAACAAACACTAGTCATGGACAAACAACAAACACTAGTCATGGACGAACAACAAACACTAGTCATGAACAAACAACAAACACTAGTCATGAACAAACAACAAACACTAGTCATGAACAAACAACAAACACTAGTCATGGACGAACAACAAACACTAGTCATGGACAAACAACAAACACTAGTCATGGACGAACAACAAACACTAGTCATGAACGAACAACAAACACTAGTCATGAACAAACAACAAACACTCGCCACTGACGAACAACAAACACTCGTCCCTGGCGAACAACAAACACTCGTCATGGATAAAAACAAACACTAGTCATGGACAAACAACAAACACTAGTCATGGACGAACAACAAACACTAGTCATGGACGAACAACAAACACTCGCCACTGACGAACAACAAACACTCGTCCCTGGCGAACAACAAACACTCGTCATGGATAAAAACAAACACTAGTCATGGACGAACAACAAAGACTCGCCATGGACGAACACCAACACTCGTCAACCTGATATATCTAGAATCTTAAAGATTCAATATTTGTCCTACACAGCTGTCAAACTGATCTATTTCATTTAGGGGTTGAGATACACAATTTGCAGCTACTTGGACATATTAATTTTAAAAATAGGCTATTCATGTGCTAAAGATCGTTCAAACTATTTAATCCATTATGTTTGAGATTATATCTTGAAGACAATAAATATTTAAGCATTGCAATAACAAAATTGACACTATGGAGAAGATCATTCTGGAGGGCATGACACCGAGCAGACGAGGGAGAGGAAGACCAAGGAGAAGATGGATGTAAGATGTCATGACTCGAGCATGACTGTAACAGAGCAGAACAGGAAGACATTTAGAGCTGCTGTCATGGGAGTGAAGTTCTGACAGGGATAAAGCTGCTAGATGATGATGATGATGATAATGATGAAGACAGTGATGATGACGACGATGACGACTATAATGACCACGACGATGATGATGATAGTGATGATGATAGTGACAACGACGGTTATGATGACGACGACGATGATAATGATCATGACGCTGATGATAGTGGGGACGGTGATTGTGCCGACGACGATGATGATGACAAGGGTGATAGTGACGACGACGACGGTGATGATGACGACGATGATGATAATGACAACGACGATTATGATGATAATTACGAAGACGATTATGATGATAATGGACGAAAAACGATCATGATGATAATCGTGACGACGACGGTGATGATGACGATGATAATGATGGTAAAAGTGACGACGATGATAGTTATGATGACGACGACGATGAAGATAGTGAGTGAGTGATGACGATGATAGTTATGATGACGACGGATATGGAATAACAGAAAGCGTTAATGTATAACTACTAAGCGTTCAAGTCTTATAGAAAAAAAAGCTAGTTAAGACTATTCAACCATTTAGTAATTGGAACTATTTACACCCCATAGGTATTTCCCAATCCCAAGCTGATATCTTACATGCTTTGACGTAACATACACTGCTATTCTTTCCATTCTCAGGTACCGCTCCATTGTGGATCTTCGTGTTGGGTCAGTATTTCCAGGCCGACCCTCATTCTGTGCTGAACCTTGGAGGGATCCCTATCTACAACTTCGAAATCTGGCTAGTTGCCACGTTCTTTGCTTATGCGGGTGGTCTAGCCGTTAAGCGTCTGAGGCCTCTAATCGCGGATGCAATCCTGATGTGGCTTATCAAACCTTTTCTGCTGCTGGCCAGCATCCTGTACATCACGCTTGGTGTCTATATCAACATGTACGTCTTCGAACTAGTCAACGGGTATGCGCTCTTGGGTGCTATGTTACTGCCGCTGGGAGGCTGTATTTTGGGTGGAGTCTTAGCAACGATCTGTCGACAGAACTACGCTTCCATTAAGACTATAGCACTGGAGACGTCCAGTCTGAACTGTCTGGTTGTCATGGTAGCGCTCAGATTCTCCCTGAAGCAACCAGACGCTGACCTAGCAGCTGTAGTCCCCATATGGGTCATGTTTACTATTCCTGGCTTCTTTGTCTTCCTTGCCATATGCAACAAAGTCAAAAACGTCATCCTCAACTTCTGGAGAAATAGAGGCAACAAGGACAGTGACGCGCAGAGCTCGTCTAAAGCTTACTCGATCAGCTCTTCCGTAGTCAGCCCACCTGGAACCACAACTCTATCTGCCCCCCTTGTAACAGCTGACGGTGACGACGATGCAACAATAAGTAGCACAAGTAATCAAAAAGTGACCGTGTTGTAGCTAAATCTCGTGTATTTCTACTTAATCCAGCATTATCTGTCTAAAATGAGCTTCATAGGCGCATACAATCAAAGAGTTATAACACCTTCCACTTGGGGAATTATAACCAAAACAATATCCAGAAGGGCAGGTTTCGGTATGAGTGGATATCGTCTATAGAAGTTTATAACCTCCAGAGGCTTACGAGGATATACTGTCCTGGGCATGCGGGTGTTTACGGTAATGAGAGAGCGGACATGCTTGCATCAACAGCGTCGATTGTTGGGGAGTTGAAGATGGATATGGGGATATTCTTCGGTCTCTTCGCGACTGTCTGTTGGATGAGGACACTAAAATCGATGTTGAATTGATCAAGCGATTTAGGCAGTTTGGAGTTACCCGTTGTTCAAGTCGAACTGGATGCCTGAGAGGCAGAGTGAGAGGTGTGTTTAATCAACGAGCCACAGGAACCATCAGTATGCATACTATTCGATATCTGTTGGTGAGACTGAGCACCTATGGGTCTGCCCGTAGTGCAATGACGTCAGTTTAGTAACCAATAACAAAACAATAGCTATTTGACCACACGAAAACCTGACCTGAAATTTTGACAAGTTACGTAGTTCCATCTAAATTTGTATGATATTTTATACCTCACAACTCATGTTTCGTGGGCGTCTGTAGCTTAAGCAGTAGTGAGCTCGATCACAACCCAAGCATACCTGGTTCAAACTCGACGACGGGCAATTTGGAAGCAAATTTGTTCCTGTGGAATTTTACGAACGGTAAAAATAGGCCTCACCGTTCAGAAAGCAATGGCAAACTACTGAACGTATAAATGGCGCCTAGAAAATCAACGACTCGTTTACTGTGGTTGATAGCGAAGTCTTGTAAAGGATATGTCACGATTGTTTCACGTAAGTGTCACGATTGTTTCACGTAAGTGTCACGATTGTTTCACTTATGTGTCATGATTGTTTCACTATGTGTCAGATTGTTTCATATGTGTCACGATTGTTTCACTTATGTGTCACGATTGTTTCACTTATGTGTCACGATTGTTTCACTATGTGTCACGTTGTTTCACTATGTGTCACGATTGTTTCACTATGTATCACGATTGTGTCACGTATGTGTCGATTTTTCACTTATGTGTCACGATTGTTTCACGTATGTGTCACGATTGCTTCACTTATGTATCACGCATGAAGGATGAAAATCGTGACATGTCCTTTACAAGAACATCGCCATCAACCACAGTAAACCAGTCGTTGGTTTTCTAGGCGCCACTTATACGTTCAGTAGTTTGACATTACTTTCTGAACGGTCGCACGAAAGATAGCTTTCGAGAAAACTTCACTGTGATGGATGGACCACAAAAGGATACATGAAAACGTGGAAGACCCAAAACTACTTGGAGGTGAACAGAAAGAAAGAAACCACAGTTGAAACACACTACAGAGGATGTTAATAAACAGAGGAGAGTGGCGTACGTTTGTTGTCACAAGACAGCCGTTCCAGACTAAAGACAAAGAATACCTCACAATGACAAACACAATTTTATTGTTGTGTATATACGTGTAGCATTTCATTATAATTTTATTTCAAGTCATTTGTCTCATTTCAATGTAAAGAAGATGTGTCATGACTATTGGTTTAGCTACTAGCTACTCAGGTTTATATATATATATATATATATATGTGCTAGATATACACATGTTTATATGCACCTTTTTTCTTACAATTTTTATAAAGTTTTCAGATTGTTTCAATTTTGCACGACCTTTGAATTTTTGTTGAATGTTGGTCATTTTGTTCAATTTTCACCGCGTATTATCTATTGTCTTTCCCCATGTGGATGATGGAGTTTGTTGTCCACTCTTGTGGTTAAGCGTATCGGCGGGAGTTTTAATTTGAGTTACATAGCAAGATGAGTCGCCCTTGTTGTGTTATATCCATGTTGATTTAATGAAGTCCTGATATTGTCTATCCATATATTGCTTGGTCTTCCCTTGACTTTAGTACCTGATCTATTTTTATCTTTTTTTTTTTTTTTTTTTTTTTTTTGATTCAGAAGCACTTGAGCTTTCAGCTCTTCGGCTCGGTACCATGGACATCGTAGCCCTTCGGTTCGGTGCCACGAACACCGTAAATCTGGAGAACCTGTGGTTTTCTGCCAGTTCACGAAATTAAACTGCACTCACAGAGGGCTTGCCACCCGTCGTTCAACGCACTACAAACACGCTGGGCAGGCGGGTTTTTATCTTTTTAAAACAGACTGTGTATTATCTGAGTAAAATGCGTATACCCCATAAAGTGTTTATAAAATGCTTCGATATAGACATGACGTGATGAGAATACCTTGCGCAAGATCGCCAAATGTAACAACACAATAAGAACTCTCATAGCTGAGAATCGTCGTACTGTTGAGGTGCAGAGAAAGCGAACTGGCGAAAAAACAGAACACACACTACCTACATGTTTAACTATGATCATGTATGCCCCCACAGTGGTAGGGGATTGTGTTTGACGATTGAACTCTACAGCCACCTCCGCACACACCAGAGATGCACAGCAGCACAGTCTTGATGCTATTGCTATCATCGTTTGCTATGGACTATTATTTGTGTATGCGTACAAGACAATCGATTTTCTTAACAAAATATCAAACAGTGCACCTCGTCAACACGAGATTAGAAAGCAAGGATAATATACTTAGGCGATGTTACGGAAACCTACAGATCTGATGTGGTCAGACCGGATCAGATCAGATCTGGAGAAAACCGTGGAGTTGCTGCGGTAATACTGTGTAAACGTGTTATTTCGACATGGACAAGTAAATTACAGTATTACATAAAAAAGTGAAAATGAAATATTAAATATAAAATATAACAACACTCAACGTTCGAGGATATACTGAGAAATGTAGATACACAACCCTATGGTATTTTATGAAAACTGACAATTTTTTAATTTTTTTGGTTCCAGAAGCACTTGAGCTTTTAGCTCTTCGGCTCGGTGCCATGGACATCGTAACCCTTCGGTTCGGTGCCATAAACACCGTAAATCTGGAGAACCTGTGGCTTTTCTGTCAACCTGCGGAATTGAACCGCACTCGCATTGACAATAATCAGAGAAGATGAGAAACAACTAATGGTCCTGGAGATGTGGTTTCTGTGGACAATGCAAAGAATATCAAAGGTGGATAGAAAAATAAATGAGAACGGCCTTCATGAAACAAATGAAAGCTGCAAATTGATGAGATAAATTAGATGAAGAGATCAGTGGTTCTCAATCTAGGAGGCTCGCCTCCCTGGACAGTATCCTAGGAGGCGTGAAACATTAATGCAAATTTTGTAGATTTTGTGTTTTAATAAGTTTGTATACTAACTTGTTTTCAGTTACAATCGTTTTCTCATTAAAACTAAGTTCAAATGTGTGTTTATTAACTAAGAACATCCTTGATTTTGACTCCTGTTGGCATATTCTCAAATTTCTGGTCAAGATTTGTTTGTATGCTTGCATTTCTCACTGCCAATGTTGATGTGTCTAGGGGACAGTACTGTTATGAAGACCAGAGTAAGAAACGTATTTTGTTAGCTTTCTCATTCAAAATTACAGTTAATTAGGCGGAGGAACATGATGAGGTAAATGGGGGAGGAGGAAGAGGCGTAGGAGTCGCTTTGTCTCATCTTAAATGTAGAGGGGGAGCCAGCTGGAAAAAGGCTGAGAACCACTGATCCGGTTTTATGTTATCGGAGTCTACGCATTAGACGAAAAGGATTGCCCGTCTGCCCAGCGTGTTCGTAGCGCGTTGGACTACGGGTGACTATCCCTCTGTGTGTGCAGGATGGCAGAAAAAGCCACAGATTCCCCAGATTTACGGTGTTCGTGGCACCGAACCGAAGGGTTACGATGTCCATGGCACCGAGCCGAAGAGCTGAAAAGCTCAAGTGCTTCTGGATCGGAAAAAAACGAAAAGGATCCTGTCCGTATTGTGCCAGGGCCCGCAAGGGAAGCAAAGAATAGCACCACTGCGACCTACACGGCATGTCGTAAAAGGCGACTGATGTAGGAACTAGGGAAGCTACCCTAGTAAATAAAAAGCGTTGCAGAAAACGAATGTGCTGGTCTACTTGTAGGCGCATAACTGGCACAACGTACAATCGCTCTTAGGCTCAGATCACATACACATCACACGGAGTAGTTAACAGGTAGTCGTTGTGGAGCGTTCGAAGAAGAAGAAGAAGAAGAAGAAAATAAATTGTCCATTATGTTTGTGTTCCTATGTACCCTATTTATTTCCAGTATTACAGCTGTTTCTGGATTTGTTAGAAATCAAACTAGCACAAATACAGTGTTTATAAACAATCGAGTTTCAAGATATACTTACCATTTTCAATTGTACAGTTTCTACGCATGTTTAACATTTTACATTTACTGTTTGTTATGCATGCTTAACGTTTTACATTTAACAATGTTTTAATAATACGTTTAACGTGCAATATGCAACTACTGATATATCGTTTTACTAAAGAAAGATGGTCTCGTGTCTGAAACTGAACATAGAAATAAGAAAGCTGTTGACTATATCTGGAAAGATTGAATGATTGATTGATAAATTGATTGATTGATAAATTGATTGATTGATATATGGATGGATTCAACAACAATTGTAGTGTTCTCATTCAACAGACGACTGCCGAGAAACCGAAGAACAACCCTCCTATCCATCTTCAAATCCCCGACGAACGATGATGTTGATGCAAGTCTGCCCGTTCTATCACTGCCGCAAACACCCGCATGTCCACGACAGTAGATCCACTTAAGCCTCTAGAGATTGGAAACTTCAATTAGCATTTAGTTCGATATAGCGACCAGCTCTGTTTGGACATTGGAAACTTCAATTAGCATTGAGTTCGATAGAACGGCCAGCTTTGCTTGACGTGGAAACTCAATTAGCATTGAGTTCGATAGAACGGCCAGCTGCTTGACATTGGAAACTTCAAGTAGCATTAACTCCGTTAGGCGACCAGGTCTGCCCTTGGGCATTGGAAACTTCAATTAGCATTGACTCCGATAGAACGGCCAGCTCAGCGACAATGGCTCTCAACAACAGCAATACGATAACACTAAGACTGAAACAATCACAAGTTTATTCAATACAAAGTACAATAATATAAAACATATAGACATGTTCAGAAAGTTGACAGCTTGATAAATGGACGGAATCTCATATGTATACGGAATCTCATATTTACACGTATGATATCGCATATGATATATACAAGATGACGTATGTAGAGTAGGTCGTGTTTATAAAGCTACGTTCAAATTACAGAGAATTTTAGAAATTGGATATAACAGATATGAATTTTAGAAATTGGATATAACAGATATGAATTTTAGAAATTGGATATAACAGATATGAATTTTAGAAATTGGATATAACAGATATGAATTTTAGAAATTGATATAATCAGATATGAATTTTAGAAATTGGATATACATGATATGAATTTTAGAAATTGGATATAACAGATATGAATTTTAGAAATTGGATATAACAGATATGAATTTTAGAAATTGGATATAACAGATATGAATTTTAGAAATTGGATATAACAGATATGAATTTTAGAAATTGGATATAACAGATATGAATTTTAGAAATTGGATATAACAGATATGAATTTTAGAAATTGGATATAACAGATATGAATGTTTCATTATAAAGGATTAGAGTGAAACATACAGTAGAATGTTTAATATTGGGAATGGAATAAGTTAGTTAATTATCCTGAAATTTCATCAAATCAGTGATTAACATCCTACTGTGACGAGCTCGGCAAGCCGACAGTGCGTAACATTGCTAAATTTTTTTTTTTCAAGCGGCGACTCATCTGGCTCTGGAACACAAATTAAAACTCCCACCCTACATTTAACGGCAAGAGTGGACAACCAATTCCATCATCTACTTGGGGAAAGGCAATAGACACAAAAATATCTCATATATTTATTAAAACTAGTAACAACAGAGATGCAGTGTCTAAGCAGAAACAAGAAGAGACCAGTTTAGAAATGAAGAGATCAGGAAAAAGTGGGTACAACATCAGTACTAGACTTCAAGAAACAACAAATTAAATGGTTTGACCACATAAGCAGATTACCAACTGACAGTGCACCTCAAAGAGCAATGCTACTCCAATATAGTGGATACAAAGCAAAAGGCCATCCACACAAAATGTGAACCTCAGAATTAACAGAGACAGTGAAAGACATTCTAGAAATCTCTTCTTATCCTGACGCTGTGAGGCAAAACTGGATTAGAGTCAAGAAATAAGTAAAAGACACTATGAAGCGCACACAAAAGCCCGTTCTAGAAGTCTCTTCTTATCTTGACGCTGTGAGGCAAAACTAAATTAAAGAAAGGAAGAAAGATATTTATACAGCGTCTCGATGAAACAAACGCGAATTCCTTTCTATCGTTCCCCACTGTTTGTACGTGACTGTTTGTTTGGAAATATGTTAATCCATGTTGCATAGTATTACTACAATACTGTAGATGTGTTATTATCAAGACGGTGTTATTATCATGTTGAATAATATGTATTTACTACCTCACAGAATCAACAACAACAAACTGTAAATGGTTTACAGTAGTCACACAGCATCATCTACGTATCACTGTGAACAACAACAGACGTGGTACATTTTTTGTCTACAATTTCAACTTTCATCATCATTAAATAGTTTGTCCTGAGCAGAACATTGCAACCCTAAGAGACCTTCGGAATTTCTCTCTCTCATAGGCCAGATGTCCGGCCTCTACAGTGCAGCTGGCATGTTCAAAAGTTTGTCCTGAGCAGAACATTGCAACCCTAAGAGACCTTCGGAATTTCTCTCTCTCATAGGCCAGATGTCCGGCCTCTACAGTGCAGCTGGCATGTTCAAAAGTTTGTCCTGAGCAGAACATTGCAACCCTAAGAGACCTTCGGAATTTCTCTCTCTCATAGGCCAGATGTCCGGCCTCTACAGTGCAGCTGGCATGTTCAAAAGTTTGTCCTGAGCAGAACTTTGCAACCCTAAGAGACCTTCGAATTTCTCTCTCATAGGCCAGATGTCCGGCCTCTACAGTGCAGCTGGCATGTTCAAAAGTTTGTCCTGAGCAGAACTTTGCAACCCTAAGAGACCTTCGGAATTTCTCTCTCTCATAGGCCAGATGTCCGGCCTCTACAGTGCAGCTGGCATGTTCAAAAGTTTGTCCTGAGCAGAACATTGCAACCCTAAGAGACCTTCGGAATTTCTCTCTCTCATAGGCCAGATGTCCGGCCTCTACAGTGCAGCTGGCATGTTCAAAAGTTTGTCCTGAGCAGAACATTGCAACCCTAAGAGACCTTCGGAATTTCTCTCTCTCATAGGCCAGATGTCCGGCCTCTACAGTGCAGCTGGCATGTTCAAAAGTTTGTCCTGAGCAGAACTTTGCAACCCTAAGAGACCTTCGGAATTTCTCTCTCTCATAGGCCAGATGTCCGGCCTCTACAGTGCAGCTGGCATGTTCAAAAGTTTGTCCTGAGCAGAACTTTGCCACCCTAAGAGACCTTCGGAATTTCTCTCTCTCATAGGCCAGATGTCCGGCCTCTGCAGTGCAGCTGGCATGTTCAAACCATCAGTTTGTCCTGAGCAGAACTTTGCCACCCTAAGAGACCTTCGGAATTTCTCTCTCTCATAGGCCAGATGTCCGGCCTCTGCAGTGCAGCTGGCATGTTCAAACCATCAGTTTGTCCTGAGCAGAACTTTGCCACCCTAAGAGACCTTCGGAATTTCTCTCTCTCATAGGCCAGATGTCCGGCCTCTGCAGTGCAGCTGGCATGTTCAAACCATCAGTTTGTCCTGAGCAGAACATTGCAACCCTAAGAGACCTTCGGAATTTCTCTCTCTCATAGGCCAGATGTCCGGCCTCTGCAGTGCAGCTGGCATGTTCAAACCATCAGTTTGTCCTGAGCAGAACATTGCAACCCTAAGAGACCTTCGAATTTTCTCTCTCATAGGCCAGATGTCCGGCCTCTGCAGTGCAGCTGGCATGTTCAAACCATCAGTTTGTCCTGAGCAGAACTTTGCAACCCTAAGAGACCTTCGGAATTTCTTCTCTATAGGCCAGATGTCCGGCCTCTGCAGTGCAGCTGGCATGTTCAAACCATCAGTTTGTCCTGAGCAGAACATTGCAACCCTAAGAGACCTTCGAATTCTTCTCTCATAGGCCAGATGTCCGGCCTCTGCAGTGCAGCTGGCATGTTCAAACCATCAGTTTGTCTTGAGCAGAATCATTCAACCTTAAGAGACCTTCGAATTTCTACTCTCTAGGCAGATGTCCGGCTCTGAGTGCACGTGCATGTTCAAACCATCAGTTTGTCCTGAGCAGAACATTGCAACCCAAGAGACCTCGGAATTTCTCTCATTTGCCAGATGTCCGGCCTCTGCAGTGCAGCTGGCATTCAAACCATCAGTTTGTCCGAGCTAACATTGCAACTAAGAGACCTCGAATTTCTCTCTCGAAGGCCAGATGTCCGGCCTCTGCAGTGCAGCTGGCATGTTCAAACCATCAGTTTGTCCTGAGCAGAACATTGCAGACACATAAGAGACCTTCGAATTTCTCTCATAGGCCAGATGTCGCGGCTCTGCAGTGCAGCTGGCATGTTCAAACCATCAGTTTGTCCTGAGCAGAACATTGCAACCCAAGAGACCTCAGAATTCTCTCTCTATAGGCCAGATGTCCGGCCTCTGCAGTGCAGCTGGCATGTTCAAAATTCAGTTTGTCTGAGAGAACATTGCAACCCTACGAGACCTTGAATTTCTCTCTCATAGGCCAGATGTCCGGCCTCTGCATGCAGCTGCATGTTCAAACCATCAGTTTGTCCTGAGAGAACATTGCAACTAAGAGACTCAGAATTTCTCTCTCATGGCCAGATGTCGGCCTCTGCAGTGCAGCTGGCATGTTCAAACCATCAGTTTGTCCTGAGCAGAACATTGCAACCTAAGAGACCTTGAATTTCTTTCTCAATGGCCAGATGTCCGCCTTGCAGTGACAGCTGGCATGTTAAACCATCAGTTTGTCCTGACAGAACATTGCAACCAAGAGACCTTCGAATTTCTCTCTCATAGGCCAGATGTCCGCCTCTGCAGTGCAAGCTGCATGTTCAACCATCAGTTTGTCCTGAGCGAACATTGCAACCATAAGAGACCTTCGAATTTCTCTCTCATAGGCCAGATGTCCGGCCTCTGCAGTGCAGCTGGCATGTTCAAACCATCAGTTTGTCCTGCAGAACATTCAACTCCTAAGAGACCTTCTGAATTTCTCTCTCAATGCCAGATGTCCGGCCTCTGCAGCCGCATCGTTCAAACCATAAGTTCATCCTGAATCCATCTTCTACCTGGTCTTCTCTTCTTCTCTTTGCTGTATGCCTCCTTCCATGATGGTCTTCTCCAGCCCTTCGTGTCTTTTTTATGTCCAAAATATCTCAATTTTCTCTTTCTTATTTGTAGCATCAGCCAGTTTTCTTTGATTTTGAGTTCTTTCTGGATAGATCTATTTGCTCTCTTATCTGTCCACGATATACAAAGGAGTAATCTGTAACACTTATACTCAAACGCACATATGTATTTTCCAATGCCTTGTTAAATGTCCATGCTTCACATTCATACGTTGCCACTGGGAATATGCATGCTCTTTGTTCTTTGTTATGCATGCTACCACTGAGAATATGCATGCGTATTCTGATCTTTGTTTTTCTATCAGTTCCGTTCCATAATGTTTTTAGTTGTTTAATTTTTTTTTTCAACTTTAGTCACCAGAAATTTCATAATAGTCACCTTTTCTATATTCTCTTAACAATGACCTAGTAGAAAATGTTCCATACAAATGTCCTAATATCGAATAACCCTCATACATATATCGTCCACCATACAGAAGATTATAAATGAGTTGTTCAAACTCTGAAGACACGCTTGATTTTCAACTGCTACCATGCACACCAAAACGTTGATTGAAGAATTTCATTCATTACTGCACTTTCTTAATGCACCATTTTTTGTTATATATTTCTTGAAGTTCAATTTCTCTCCTTACTACAGCACAATATCGTTCATATGTGTACTTGACACCCCTCTATGTGTTACAGTGAGTGGAGCACAGCTCACTATATTATGCTGAAGTTCATTTATACAAAAGGGGTGACAAGTTTAATAATATAGTATTGTTTACTTTGGTTACACCAATGGTCTTAAGCTTGAGTACAACCACACACCCCAGGCATGGTAGACTTGTTGAGTGCCACAAAAATATATCAATATGTGGTGTCTGGCCCAAGAAAGTTTGAAAAGCACTGTTTCGTAGAATGAAGCGAACATACATATAAAGAAAAAATAAAGCCGAAGGATTGACTTCAATGCACCTGGTTCTAGCCCATATTGTCGGGCCTTGTCGCATGCAGAAATGACACGTCACCTGCCAAGAGTATTGCAGAAAGCACGAACTCCGTAGTTCCGGCAACAATCATAGGAGTCTCTTGAAAAAAATGCACTGTGAATAGTAAGTGCGGTCGGATTCGAGCCCAGTACCTTCGAACGCACGGCAGGGGTTAACCACTTAGCCACAAAGACCCCCATACATCTATATACAACGATCGATTCATGTGGTGCTGTTGGAAGAGACGGAGACAGTGAACATGTAGTTTCAACTGTTACAAAGGTCGGTGATTTTATTCACTCAAGCAACGTCCAGAGTGAATTAGATCGGGCACTTAGTGCACTGTCGATGTAGACCATATCGAGTACTCAGTGCACATGTAATGTAACTGCGCCCAGTGCACTACCAATGTAAATTATATCGTGCACTTTTAATGTAGATTAGATCAGGTGCACGGTGCACTACCAATCAAGATAATATCAAGTAGCCGGTGCATATTTAATGTATCTGGGCCCAGTGCACTACCAATGTAGACTATATTGTGCACTTACAATGTCTATTAGATTTGGACCCAAGTGCACTACTAATGTAGTCTTTATCATGTACTCAGTGTATTTTTAATGTACTGATCCCCAGTGCACTGCCAATGTAAACTATATCGTGTACTTTCAATGTGATCAGGTGCACAGTGCACTTGAAATGTTGATTATATTGAGCACTTACAGCACTACATTGTGTTTGACTAGGTTCAACACTTCTGTTTTCATACTGTTACTGACTTTTTTCCATTCTACTTATGCAATTTTTTAGACTTTGTTTTTCATGTTTTAGACAAGGAAAAATTACATGCAAATGCAACACTGCATCGTTTTGACTTGATTGTATCTTCTGTAGTGTCTTGTCAAATTTCGATGAATGTTGATTGATTAAATTTGATTGATTGATTGATTGATAGGACCACTATCATTGCACTTGGGTTAGTAACCATGGTGCTCCAATTTCTTTCTTACACAGGAAGATTTCAGCTGCAGTGCACGAACTTTGTAGCACCGGCGTGGGAATTTGGTATTTGTAGGAATTTTATTTTTAATCTTTTTCGAATGAATTTTGCTAGGGCAGATTCTTTCCAGGCTGTTATTCTTGATTTTGAACTGACAGGATTTTTACTGCCTAAATTGAACACGGGCCCTTATGTTTTATCGTCCATCTCCGATAGGACTTGGAACTCGATCTTACTCACACTGAGATCAGGGATCTCGAAAAAATTTCCGATGGCTTCGAGTGGGAGCGAACCGGTTACCTTTGGCAGAGAGGTGAGCAACTAGCCTCTACACTACAGAGACATCTAGGAATGTTTAAACTTGTTATCCAGGGATTGTATGAATGATGATAAAATGAACTTGTATATGTCGGCATCCATGGCCTAGCGGTTGTGAGCGCGAGCACAATCCAAGAGTACCTGTTTAAAACTACGCGGCGGGTAATTTTGAAGCAGATTTGTTCCCGTGAATATTTATGGGGAAAATAGAGCTTACTGTTCAGAACTACTGAACGCATAAGTAAAAAAAAAAAGTAAAGGAACCCTTTCATACCCCGTGGTATATAGGTCAATACAGTGTTAGGCCTGTATTTTCATTGACCGTCGGCACACGATGGGTGATGTGGTCAGCATCACGATGGCCGTCTTTACCTTCCCAGAGAATGTCTGGTACCCAGTTGAGGCTGGGTCGACCTGAAGCCGTCGCGGTCGGGAAAAATTCCACGCGCATTGCGGAGCTGAACCCAGACCACCAGCCTTAAGAAGCGATTTCACTAACAACTACGCTACAGCGGCTCTCAAACGCATAAGTGGTGTCTAGAAAATCGATGATTCGTTTACTGTGACTGATGGTGAGGTCATGTAAAGGATATGCCACCATTTTTCATATACTAATTGTCTTTCGTTTTCTCTAATCCTGTTTTGCCTAACAGGATCAGGATAAGAAGAAATTTCTAGAATGGGCTTTTGTATGCCCTTCATAAACAGTGGTTTTTCACAGCCCATGTTATTTCTGTGATTCACCTTTTGCGTGACGACGTTTTGCTTCGTATCCATTGTCTCGGAGTAGTTTGTCTCTGTTAAGCGCACATATTCCGGTAATCTGCCAAGGAGACCGATTCATTTACTTTATAGATTCCCAAACTATTTCGGTCCATCGCCCCCTTTGCACAACATAAACTTTGTAACGCCCCCTCCACATTATAACAGTTTACCAACGCCCCCTCCCACATATATACATGCTCTATTTTCTCTTGACATAGAAAATTGATATATATATTTATGTTATACACGGTCAATGTTCAAATGATTATATACATGAAATAGAAAATTGAATCAAAAATGGATCGTGTAAGATGGGCATAAGATGAATTAAAATGAAGAATTCAAATTATTATTACATCGCAAAATCACGAAAATAATTTATTTTAAAATATTAATTATTAATTTCTTCTTTAAGGAGCCACCGACCTCTAATCGCATGAACGCCCCAACCCCAACCCCACCCCCAAATTCTTCTGAACGCACTAACACCCCCTAGAACGCTTCAGCGCCCACTGAGGGCGGTACCGCCCACTTTCGGGAAACGATGATTTACTTGAACACAGGAATAAGAACAGACACAGAGAGATCAAGACAAATATATGCACAGAAAGAACCACAGATGTAAAAAAAATAAGATACAGGCAGAGCTATGCATAGAGAAATGAACGAGTAGATAGACTTGCGGGCACGGCTGCAGTGGCAAGCAGAAGAGCAATGGACAAGGCTGATATCCTGAACATTATTAAGGAGACGGGCCGGAAAAGAAGGCTCCAGAAGGTGATTTGAAAGTCCATCTCCCGACTGTAGAAACTTGGAATCAAACATGGTTTGCTAGATTTGAGTACTATACGGGAAGCAGACGATGTTGCATTAATCAACGCGGATGACTGCAACCTTCACCGGGTGTGCTTAAGATGACATTGAATCACTTAGAAACTTATTCAATGAGCAGTGAGGATGATCTGAACAAATTCGATAACAAATGGAGATAGATGGTATTAATACTAACAAATAGAGAGAGATGGTATAAACAGTACTACTATCACTGAGTGAATATTGTTGGAGCCAACTTCAATTTGCGTCATGTATGTTTGTTGTATTGTTCAAGTCCGAAGAGGCCAAATCAAATAATACAGTAGTGCAAAGGGATACAACTCAATAATAACTAATCCACTTCATATAAGTTTCCTCCCTTGGGATCTCATGTCTACTATTCCGTGAAGAGAGACGGTGTACTTAAAATCCCGTTGTTGAGGCTTGGTTACATTTATTTTGGATTCTCCGAAAAGAGTTAATTCTTTTTTTCATGTTTGTTGGCCTACACGCTCTGATATAACCAATAAAATGTTCGCCTTAGGTTGAAAGTGGCGTACCTCGGCTTAAAGAGGCTTTAACCCCCCCATATAACAAACAAACAAGCAAGGGAATCGTAGAGTTTGCGGTGAGTCTATATTGTTGTAATTATTTGATGTTATCTATCATCTACCTTTTGGTATCCCCTGGACTTTCATGGCACTGTTAAAGTCTACTGTTAGTCTACTATTTGTTTGTTTGTTGTTGTTTTTTTCCCGATCCAGAAGCACTTGAGCTATTCAGCTCTTCGGATCGGTGCCATGGACATCGTAACCCTTTGGTTCGGTGCCACGAACACCGTAAATCTGGGGAAACTGTGGCTTTTTCTGCCATCCCGCGGAATTGAACCCGACACACAGAGATATAGTCACCGTTGCCAACGCGCTACAACACGCTGGGCAGACGGGCTCGTCTACTATTAAAGACGTAAAGTCGTAGTTGAGGACTTTATTCTCATGAAATGATCCAACAATTATATTTTGACTGTTCAGAGATTTTATGTCAGATGTGGTTCCTATACTGT
Organism: Arion vulgaris; assembly: GCA_020796225.1. Taxonomy (NCBI): domain Eukaryota; kingdom Metazoa; phylum Mollusca; class Gastropoda; order Stylommatophora; family Arionidae; genus Arion; species Arion vulgaris. Next base: position 34,725,472 of record CM036769.1, on the reverse strand, counting down.
TTATATTATCTTATCTTATCTTAACCACATTTGTCGTGAAGCGTCGTGGGAGAGTTAGTTTCCTATCTTGTGCCAGGTTCCTATACTGTTTACCAGCTTAATTTACATCACATGGTAACAACCGGCAAAATAAACAGAGACGAGAAGGAGGAGGAAAACAGAGAGAGAACATTCTGGACATCCTGGATACAATGGGTACAAAAGGCCGGCCACGCAAAAGATGGACCTCAGAGATAACAGAGGCGACGAAAGAGACTATCTACGAAGCGCATACTAGGGCCCGTTTTAGAAATCTCTTCCTGACCTGACGCTGTGAGGCATACAGGATTCGAGAAAGAAAGAAAGAAAGAAGAAAGACAAAATGTTTTATGGAGACTACAGCGAAGTGCTTAAGGCATTTGCCTGTCGTTCTGAAGATTGTGGGTTCGAATCCAGGCCAAGTCGCATGCAATTTTTTGAGATCTCTCAGATTGCTGCTACAGAGTTTGTGCTTTGTGCAACACTCTCAGCAGATGGCGTGCCATTTCTGCAGACAGAGACGGCACCATATGAGGAAACTTGGTGCATTTACGCCTCTATACAATTTTTTTTTTATGTGAACGTTCGAATAAGTACTGTACTGTTAAATATACAGGTTGTGGAGATCCACAATATCTAATGTACAACAGAAATATCAATACAAAGTCAAGAGGAGCTTGTAGTGATGTCGAAAATATATAGAAATCAAAAGAAATCAAGTAGAATACACAGCTAAGAACAGCAATGACAAGTCAAATCTTTATGTACAGCTCTAGCGAACGACAACACTAACTATAAAAAATATACAGGTTTTTCTAATGGGTACTTAAGCAGAATAAAAAGGGTGGAATCCTGTGGAGGTGGATGCAGACGTCAAAGCCTTTATTAATGAAAACTGTAGTGAGAACAAATAGCCCCACTGCCTTGAGGAGCCTAGGAAATGAGTACACTATAGGGTTAAAAAAAGGGTTTTAAAGCTGAAGGATTGACTTCATTGCACCGGTTTTTACCCCATATGGCTCTGTCCTCTCCGCAGAAATGGCACGCCACCTGCCGAGAGTATTACACAAAGCATGAACTCCGTAGCTCCAGCAACAATCCTAGGGTCTCTGGAAAAACTGCACTCGTGAACAGAACGGCGCAGTCCGGACTCGAACCCACGACCTTCGACTCACAAGGCAAAGGGCTTAACCACTTAGCCACAGAGACACTATAGGAGGTAGCTCAAACAGAAAATCTGGAGTAGATCTCTAAGGCTAGCAGACGTGATAAATCATGGTTTCGACAAGAGACTTGGTAATCTAGTAAGACTAATGATATGTACACAGAGAAGAGACTTGGTAATCTAGTAAGACTAATGATCTGTACACAGAGAAGAGACTTGGTAATCTAGTAAGACTAATGATCTGTACACAGAGAAGAGACTTGGTAATCTAGTAAGACTAATGATCTGTACACAGAGAAGAGACTTGGTAATCTAGTAAGACTAATGATCTGTACACAGAGAAAAGACTTGGTAATCTAGTAAGACTAATGATCTGTACACAGAGAAGAGACTTGGTAATCTAGTAAGACTAATGATCTGTACACAGAGAAGAGACTTGGTAATCTAGTAAGACTAATGATCTGTACACAGAGAAGAGACTTGGTAATCTAGTAAGACTAATGATCTGTACACAGAGAAGAGACTTGGTAATCTAGTAAGACTAATGATCTGTACACAGAGAAGAGACTTGGTAATCTATTAAGACTAATGATCTGTACACAGAGAAGAGACTTGGTAATCTAGTAAGACTAATGATCTGTACACAGAGAAGAGACTTGGTAATCTAGTAAGACTAATGATCTGTACACAGAGAAGAGACTTGGTAATCTAGTAAGACTAATGATCTGTACACAGAGAAGAGACTTGGTAATCTAGTAAAACTAATGATCTGTACACAGAGAAGAGACTTGTAATCTAGTAAGACTAATGATCTGTACACAGAGAAGAGACTTGGTAATCTAGTAAGACTAATGATCTGTACACAGAGAAGAGACTTGGTAATCTAGTAAGACTAATGATCTGTACACAGAGAAGAGACTTGGTAATCTAGTAAGACTAATGATCTGTACACAGAGAAGAGACTTGTAATCTAGGTAAGACTAATGATCTGTACACAGAGACGATTTGGAGGTGTCTCAGGGGCACAGAGGTTATGTGCTCATTTCATTCCAAAGGTACTGGTTCGCTATCTCATGGAGCCATCTGGATATTTTCAGAGATCCTGATTCAGTGCAGGTGAATTGAGTTCTAGCTCATCAGAGATGGACAATAAAATGTAGTCTGCTTAAGTTGAGCATGTAAAGGAACATTGCAGTTCTAAATTGAAGAGCAGGTGAATCCTGTCTGGCAAATACAGATTAATTAAATTACAAAACATTTTACCATCTTAAAAATTACATCAGGGACCCTCATTGGTGCTACGGAGTTCATGCACTGCCGCTGAGATCTTCCTGTGTAAGAAAGAGATCAGAGCACTCATGGTTACTCACCAAAGTGCAATGATGATGGTCATATCAATAATTTAATCAATCAAACACAAAGAAGACATCAAAAATCTCCAGGTGAATGAACTGTTTTTGAACCAAAGGTCTATATAGCGAAGGATGTACTTAATTGCGTTGAGTTTTACCCCATATGGCTCGGCCGCTCTTTGCATAAATGGCACATCACCTCCCAAGAGTACTGCACAAAGCACGACGAACTCTGTAGGTCTGGCAACAATCCTAGGGATCTCTGTAAAGATGTACTCCTACTGTTAATAACTAATAGGACAGATAGCTACATCAAATTCTATTAATAAAAGACAATCTCTCAGGCATGAAAACAGAGCAGTTAGTTGTGACAAATTATATCAAAATATATGCCCTCCATCTGGGACTTCATTTACTGGGGCCGTTGTTATATCCGACTCTCAGTCGATGCTTCACAAGATCCAGAAGGGCAGGATTCGGTATGAGCGGATGTCGTCTATAGAAGTTTCTAAACTCCAGAGGCTTACGTGGATATACTGTCCTGGGCATGCGGGTGTTTACGGTAATGAGAGAGCGGACAGACTGGCATCAACAGCATCGATTGTTGGGGAGTTGAAGATGGATATGGGGATGTTCTTCGGTCTCTTCACAACTGTCTGTTGGATGAGGAAAACTAAAATAGATGTTGAATCAATCAAGCGATTTAGGCAGTTTGGAGTTACCCGTTGTACAAGTAGAACTGGGTGCCTGAAGGGCAGAGTGAGGAGTGTGTTTAATCAGTGAGTCGCCCGCCTGCCCAACGTGTTTGTAGCGCGCTGGACTGCGGGTGACTAGCCCTCTGTGAGTGCGGGTTCAATTCCGCGAGCTGGCAGACAAGCCACAGGTTCCCTAAATTCACAGTGTTTGTGGCACCAAACCGAAGGATTACGATATCCATTGCACCGAGCCGAAGAGCTGAAAGCTCAAGTGCTTCTGGATCAAAAAAAAGAAAAATCAGCGAGCCACGAGAACCATCAGTATGCATACTCTTCGATATCTGTTGCGGGAGACTGAGCACCTATGGGTCTGCCCGTAGTGCAATGACATCAGTTTAGTAACCAATAACGATAAATTATATCAAAGACCTCATTTTCAAGTCACGCAAGTTGCTGGAAAACTATATATCAATTAGTAATTACACTAAATATTTCACTTTTTCTACAAGCAATATGAGCGACTGATTGATAGGACCATCTTCAGTGCACTTTGGTGAACAATTATGTCGACTCCGATCTCATTCTTACAAAATAAGACTATAGCTGGAGTGCACGAACTCTGTAGCACCCACGAGGGTCTCTAATGTAATTTTGAATATACTAAAATTTGTGTCCGAATTTTATTATATTTTTAACTAATTTTGCCCAGGAAGCACTTTTCCACCCACTCTTACCGATTTTCAATTTGGTTCTTTTAATTACTTAACTTGAATATGAGACCAATTTCATCATTCATCTCCAATAGGACTAGAAACTCAATCTCCATAACAATTAAATCAGGGATCTCTGGGAATAGTATCCTGATTACTCCACATGGAAAAAGAACCGAGTACTTTTGGAACGAGGGCAAGCACCATACCTGTATGCCACAGAGACTTTCCTAAGTGTGCATAAATTAAGTATAAGTAAATGAAAATGATATTCCCGAAACAAAACTTTATTAAAATAAAGATCAGTTATGAAATCGCCCGAGTGATTACCGAGGCCCAAATTTGGGATGTAAAGAATAGAGCCACTGTTACCTGCCACCATATCGTAAGACTAATGTAACTAATTGTACCTGGTATTTGCAATTTCAGCCCTCCCATGCTTAACCAGATTTCAAACACAACAATTATCAATAGCAAAGTGCAATTAAGAGTCAGTAACTAGAGAGTTCACTTGAAAGATCTAAAGGACCCAAAAGAAGGATTGACTTTATTGCACCGGGTTTCCTATATGTCTCCATCCCTGCCTGCAGAAATGGCATGTTATCTGCCGAGAGCATTGCACAAAGCATGAACTCCGCAGTTCCGACAAAAATCTCATGAAAAAATTGCACGTGTCTCTGTCCGGATTCGAACCCACAACCTTCAGTACACCAAGCAAACGACTTAACTACTTCGCCATTGAGACCCCCACTTGCAAGATATGAAAAAACATAAGAGGCATATATGCATGTTATAGATGGTCCAAGCTCAAAGAACAAGTGAAAAGTTGCAACTATACCCAATGAGAAAAATTGATTCTGATAGGAGGGAACATGGCAAACTTCCACAATATTCTTATTACTATCGCAGGGGAATGTACAGATTGGGGAAATGGGAGAGAATACCCTGAAATATGACAGCTGATGGCAGATCCTGCAGTTTATGATGATGCTGCTGGGTATACAGATGGGACTGTGCATCAAGATGGGAAATGAGACTAATCTTTTGAGCACCCGACAAGTAGAGGTTGTAGCTGAACAGAATGGGACATAAGGGCAACTACTTCCAGTATTAGAATCGAGGATGAGGAGTTACTGTTGCCCACCAATGACTCTCTGAGGCTCCATTTACTAAGGTTATTGTTGTGTCCGACTCTCAGCCTATGCTTCGGACAGACCAAAATAGCAGGCTTCTATTACAGTGGATATCTATCGAGGCTTCCAACCTCTGGGATCTTAAGTTGACATACAGTCCTAGAAATGCAGGTGTTTGTGGTAATGAGAGAACACAAGTGTGCATCAGAAGGACCTACATTCAGGGTGTTGGATAAGGGAGACATACTTCAGTTACTTGGCAACCGCCTGCTGGATGAAGACAGGGCAGCTGATGATGACATTCTAAAGACTATGGGATCACGCCTGAAGAACAGAATGCTTTGTGGGATACTAAGCACCTATGGGTGTCCTCTAAAATGATATATATCATTTCAGCAATGAATAATCCACTAAAATCATAAATGCTATATTTTTCATCTTATTTGTGCAATTCTGAAGATATAGTTTGTTTGCATATAATATTTATTATTATTTATTACATATAAATATTTATCCAACTCGATGGTCTCAGGACTCTGACTGATGATAATAATAAAAACTCACTGATACAATACATTTTATACATAATACACCATACTGATAACTGAAACTGTTAAATTCTTTAAATCTTTTTTATAGTCTATCCCATTATTTAAATCAATGAAACTTAATGATGAAGAAAGCATTGTCCGCTATTAATGATGACTTCTTTCTATAATATCTGGTCCGAAGGTAAGGTTAATCATTTTACGCAGTACGTACAGTAACTCTTATAAATCGCAAGTCAAACGTATAAGACAAGATAATAATCAGTTGTGAGTTGTGGCAGTAGTCGTAGTTAAGTAGGTGGTAGCTCTCCTCATTCTGATCTCATTTCTTCTTTTTAATTACCCAGTGTTTTGTTTGGTCATTATTTACCGGTGATAATCGTTTCCTTTACAATCAGTCTCTGTTCATTTCAAAATTATTATAGGAAAATTTGACTAAATGTGGAATAGATGTGTGTGTGAGTTGTTGATTTAATAAAAGATCCTACCTTTAAGAGCAAGAAGCTGCTCCCGGTCTCTGCTAGCCTCCATATTGTTTTGATGGCCGAATTTTTCACTCTCCGAAGATTAAGTTATTTATATTGTCAAACACTGCTTATCTGAATATACATTTTTCATATTAAAATATCTGTAACTACAATAAGCACAATAAACTTGTATAATTTTGTTTTTGTAAACTTAACACCATTTAAATAGCACTGTCGTAGATTAAAATATATAACAAACTGGCAAACGATATAGGTTAAGATTGGTCTTTTTCATCTTTTAGTTTAGTTTAGTCGTTGGATCACCATCACTGCACGTCGAACAAATTAGTCCATAAGTGCTCCGATCTCTCCCTCAGTATGTCCATCAGCGTGTGGCGACTAACGACACCGGTTCTTTGTTGGTTTACAATTCTTCTTTGTCTGCCAGCATAGCGTTCTTGTCGAGCTACACCACACTTAACTTTGAGTTCTTGCAGTCTGGTTAGTGTTGTGGATTCACCGCTATCACCTGAATCATGTACACGCCCTCTCTCCTTAAGAATTTATAATATCAGCCTGGTCATTGCTGTCCACTTTGACACAGCCATACTGCAAGCTATCACTGCTCATTCCTTACACTGCATGCTGACAAAAATAAAAACTGATCTTGTCAGCTTAGACCTCCCAGCGATTCTATCCAATGTCTCCTAGCCCATCCTGTTTCAATCTTCTTGAGCATACTCATTGAGTCACTGAGAAAACATGCATGGATAAGTTGGATTCTGCAAATCACGCTGGTAACCCAGATTTCATAGTGAGACTGCTTTAGTCGGCAAAACCACTGTCTTCCTTCCATCACTCGACCATCTTTACATCTTTACAGACGGTCAGTTGGAAGTTTACAATGACAACTGTGAGTTTGCGCTTGTCTCTTGCCTTCAATTCATCCTTACTGTCATAAATTTAAATATACAATAAACTGGCATACGACGATACGTTACATAATAGGTTACGATGAACGGTCTTCAAACACCTTTAATGTGAACTTCGCTCTGTTCAAAGATAGTAATCTTCACCCGAGTCACAAAGAGCTTTGTTCAAGTCAGAGTTTTTCCCCGAAATGGTGCATATTGCGGCTTCATAAGTTTTATCTGCTTCTCATATTTAAGATAGTTTTGCCACAGATTTTATGTAATTATATTTGTGCGCCGCGACACTCATTGATTGAGTGATTGATTGATTGATTGTTTGATTGATAGGACCATCATCATTGCACTTCAGTCAGTAACCATGTGTGCTCGATGTTAGGAATTTTTTTTTTTATTATTAATTTTTCCTAGGCAGCGGCTTTCCACCCTTCTCTTTTCTGATTTGAACCGTCAATTGTTCTTTTACGTGTTCAACTTGAAATGGAATATACGTTTTACTAATCTGCATAATTAGACATGTTTACCCGTGTTCTCTTTGTTTGAAAAACAGTAGCCTACCATGTATTTGAGCTAATACTTTCAGAAGTTGACTGCCCAGTTTGTGGTCCACAGTAAACTAAGCGCATGACCAGGGGTCGCTGAAGAAGTAAACGAAGAATCTCTCTTTTAAATCACATCATCATCAAATAGTTTGTCCTGAACAGAACTTTGCCACCCCAACAGTCCTCCGGAATTTCTTTCTCTCGTGTGTCAGATGTTCTGCCTCTGCAGCTGTCATGTTCAAACCATCAGTTACATCTTGAATCCATCTTCTCCGTGTTCTTCCTCTACTTCCCTTTGTAGGTATTGTTTCTTCCATGATGGTCTTCTCCAGCCCTTCGTGTCTTTTATATGTCCAAAATACCTCAATTTTCTCTTTCTTATTTGTAGCATCAGCCAGTTTTCTTTGATTTTGAGTTCTTTCTGGATAGATCTATTTGTTCTCTTCTCTGTCCATGATATACGAAGGATTCTTCTATAACTGATGCTTGTCCATCACGGGTGATGATGACCACACACAAATTTTCATCCAAGGAATGTAGTTGCGTTATGTTTGTCTGTGTGTGCGTAGATGATTAGTGAGCTCGATACGGGCTTGGAATGTTCTTATTCTGTAACACTTTTATTCAAAAGCACATATATGTTTTTCCACTGCCTTATTAAATGTCCATGTTTCACACCCATACATTGCCACTGGGAATATGCATGCTCTTTGTATTCTGATCTTTGTTTTCTTATCAGTTTCCATACTGTTTTTAGTTGTTTAATATTTTGTAAAGCCATGCTTGTTCTTCTTTTCTTCTTCTTTGCGTTCCCGAAACTCTGTTCTTCTTTTAATTTCCTTCATCCCATTTCCATCTGTTGTTAGCAGTGACCAACCATCACAACCATCGCAATATCACCAGTGATAAACAGTTAGCAACTACACAGCTGTCACAATGTGTAGAATTTAAGTCCCCACCACACAATTTTATCAGCTTTAGTTTCCTATTCTTTATTTGCTTATTAACTCTCTAACATGGAAAGAATTAATGAAGTATCCTCCATCTGTTAAAGTTGTTATAAATCCCGAATATTCATTATTTTATTTTTTATTTTTTTCGCCCGAGTGGTTACCCGGCCCAAATTTTGTGTGTAAAGAATAGAACCACTGTTACCTGCCATGCATGTCGTAAGAGGCGACTAAGGAGGTTTGGCTGAAATCAGATGCATGTGTCCTAAACGTGTAGAAGTATATGCGTTTAGGGCCTACCAAACCAATGTGTAACGTATACACGTTCTTGGCAAAGATCAAACATATCACAAAGAGTGATTAAAATTGATCGTAAAGAACGAACGCAAAGAAGAAGAAGAAGAAATTTGTGTTTACTAGGGAAAATATATCGCTCTATATTACTTTTTTAAAAACTTCTTCTTCAAACGTTCCATATCGACTACTCTTTGGGAATTGTTTGTTATCCGATCCTAAGAGCGTTTGTACATTGTACCAGCATTTATGTGCCCACAAGTAGGCTAACACTTAATATCAATTTTGAAGAAAGAAAATGTGATCGTTGATAGATAATTGAACACACTGTTTCTACTCTAAATTCAAATGCCTGCTAAACTCCTAGAAAGTTAAAATTTCGTGGTGGTCGGTCTCTCAAATCAGAGTTGGCTCATATGTGTTACTTATTTGAAAGGATAAGTTTAGATGTCAGCATTTTCTTTTGTGGGAAAACCGTATTCATGGGAGTGCTGAGAAAAAAAATGTGAAACATGTTATTCAAAAATTCCTTTGTTTCAAATTATGATTAGTCTTAAGCCCGGTGGAGTAAAACAGGGCGAAAGGACGTCGCCTTGGACAGCGCTGGAGTAGAGCCAGTGGACACAAACAGATTTGTGGGTTCATTCCCCGAACCCTACGTTCAACAAGGGAAGCAATTCAGGGCCGTGACGTGCTATGATACGGAGAGGCGGCTGCATCAGGGGACACCGTAAGGGGGCGTAAGCAGCAAAATCAAAATTACAAATGAAGATTATTTTAAGGAAAAAACATTTAAGAGGCGGCATTTCGAAGCCTTGCATCATACTGAGAAAATATACCGCACGGTCCTGAAGCAATTAATTGCATCATACTACCTGTATACAAATGTTAAGTGATATGCACACCAAAGGATAACCGAAGACGTGGAAGATCAAAAACTAGCCGAAGAAGAACAGTAGAACAAGAACTGAAAGAAATGAATAACAACTGAAACCCGATACAGAAGACCGCCAAAGACAGAAGTATTGGAGTTTGGTGGGTTTTTAGTTCCAAAGGCTTCACATGTTACATAGTTTGAATGTTGATTTAAAAAAATTCAAGTCTCATAAAAGTAATAACACACACACAGCCGTTCGGTAATATTTTCTCAGTATGATGCAAGTCTTCGAAATGCCACCCCTGAAATGTTTTTTTTTCTTTAAAATAACCTTCAATTGTGATTTTGCTGCTTATGCCCACCCTTACGGTTTCGCCTATGCGGCCACCTCTCTGTATCATAGCCCGGCACGGTCCTGCAAACACACATTACTAACAGTGATAATAAACACAGTCATAACAGAGATTTAAACAATACAAATTTATTACAATGACAATGCAAAAAAAACAGCAACAAATATAAGTTTGTAAGAAGCGTTGTTTTTTAAGAAAAAGGATTTAAAAGCTGAAAGATTGACTTCATTGCACCGGGTTTTACCCTATATGGCTCGGTCCATCTCCGCAGAAATGGCACGCCACCAGTCGAGAGTATTGCACAAAGCACGAACTCCGTAGCTCCGACAACAATCCTAGGATCTCTGGAAAAAACTGCACTCGTGAACAGAAGGCCCCGGCTCGGATTCGAACCCAAGATCTTCGACTCGCAAGGTAAAGGGCTTAACCACTCAGCCACAAGACCCCTAATTTTTAAATTTTTTTAAATACTCACGAGATACATTTTTTAAAACCTTGAATAATATATTATTCATTATCATTAGGCGCAGCATCCACATCGAAATTTGATTGATTGATTCATTGATTGATTGGACCATTATCCTTGCACTTCGGTGAGTAACCATGTGCTCCGATCTCTTTCGTACTCAGGAAGATCTCAGCGGTAGTGCACAAACTCCGTATCATCGGCGAGGATCCCCAGTGTAATCTAGAAGATGGTAAACATATTTGTTAATGGGCCTCCAGTACGCTGTGTCTCTTGCCTTGATGTTGCAATCTGTCAGACTGTAATTATTCCATTTATCTCTTGATGTTTCTCTCCCAAGTTTGTTTTAGTCTTCCTCTTGCTCATCGCCATTCAATTCTCCCCCACCCTCTAATAAGGTTTTTGATCAATGGGTCATGTCTCTTTATGTCTTCTATTCTTAGCTCTTTGAATAACACTCGCCCTAAAAATCGTGTGATATTGAGGTATCAATATCAAAATTGTTGTTATATATATATATATATATAAATTTTCCCGTAGCATTTTCATACCTCATGGTATGAAGTGTCTGTCCCTTCACATTTCCATGTCCTAGTTGCAGGAGGTAGGAGGGCTAATTCCATTCCTCACATGTGGACCGTCGTGCGTAGGATTGAACCCACAACCCTCCAGTGTCCGAGTCGCTAAACGAACGCTTACGCATCACGCTAATCCGTCCTAGACGTTGTAACATATGGAGTGATAATCGTGAGACAAGGGTTGTGATAGAACAGTTAGTAAGAGTTTCCCAGAGCACATGATGATGATAGAATATACAAGTCAACTGTTCATATTGTAATGTAAAATATTATATATAAGTTATCACATAATCTGTTTATGGCATAATAATTTAGGTTGAAAGATCGTGCCTCTGATTAAAGAGACTTTAATCCCGTATAAAACAAATAAATAAAAAGGGTAAAAACTCGTACTACCTTGTGACTCGTTCACAAAAAGACAGTTATTTCCCTTGGTTTGTAGAATGCGTCTCCTTATATTTTATGTCACAATTGAACATTTGGCGTATGCGATTTGGTTATTGAATGAATTACATAGCACTCAGGGCAGACTATTATATTGTGTGCTCAGTCATCTACAGCAGCACATGCTGTTAGTTCCTGTGACTCAATATTTAACTACGTTGTTGATATTGTCTATGAAGTGCTCAGCCCTACTTGGACAACATTGGATTATAAATCCCTTTAAGCTCAGTATAGATCATCATCAGCTACATCATCATCATCATCTACATCATCATGCTATACAGCATTAAGGATGTTATAGTGGATCTACACAAAAGTCTGTTGGTTTTCCGATAACCTACATTGGTGATATTGGTGTTGTAACATCCTACACTGGTGGTATTGGTGTTGTGATTGTTCTTTGTCTGAAAGGTTTGAACTCGATGTCGTCATAGTGAAAAGCTTGAGGGCCAACCCACTGTAACGCCTGTGGTTGTCGCAGAAGATCATGGGACGGCATCAACAGAACGGCCAGCCTCATTCCGTACTTCAGTTCCTCCGTGGTTACTGGTTCTGCTGTATCTGCATCAACAAGACATATAAGATCAGGCACGGAACCCACACAGCAATCGTTCTCTCCATTCTTGACTTGAATGATCACCAGATTCTCATTCTGAAATTCTATACGAAGAACATGTTCCTGCCAATCATCAATTCCCTCCATGATCACATGTCCTCTATTAAAACCACCACTCGTTTCCCGTTTCACGTCCCTGACCTTCCCAGTCAAGACGTGCCTGGCATCTTCCTGTAGTATTATGGCCTGTATCACAGATTCCTTTTGTATTCTTGCTCTCAGAATAGCATCCCCCAGCCTCCATGCCCTACTAACAGTGTACAGAGGAGTCGTGGTCAATACTTCTTCAATCTTAAGTGGTATTGCCAAACCAGCGGAGCATCCATTCTCTATGGAAACATCTCGAAGAAAATTCTCTAAATGCTTACCACTAGGGGCATTGATCAAAGCCGTTCTTGTAGAACAATTTCCGCTGCCAACAATTGCAACGGGGTAGGGTGCTTTACCATACATGTACGGAATAAACATCTGCACCTCAGGAAAAGCTCTACTCATTCCATCTCCATCTATTATTGGAAGATCTAGATTGGCTGCAATCAAGAACGGCTCTATCGCATTAGAGCCTCCAATTTCCGCCGACATTAAACCTATAATTTTTTGGACGCCCGACGCTTTTTCCTTGGGTTGGTAGTTCTTCACAAAAGAGCAACCAGCTTTATTTGTTTCAATGATAACACCATCCGTATTTTTGATGCTACCATTTGTGAATTCTCCAATTTCATACAAATTTCTCAAACACTCAAGCGCCGCAGTGGTCTCCTTAGAAGATATGCCTTGTTCATACATGATCAAAGGAGCACCAATAAAGGCCGATATAATCACTACACTGTTCTCAGGGTCAGAGTCTTTAAATAACCGTTCAGGAGTGACCACTCTCATTTTCTTCCCGTCTCGTAAAGCTTTCAGTGCTCGTATTAGTCCCATTTGAGGGGCTACCCCACCTCCTGTCCCATAGATGCCTGCACCAACTACAATACAGTGAATGTCCCACTCTGAGATTTCCCATTCACCTGTGATATTGTCTATCTTTGGTTCTTGTGGTAACGTTCTTGCGTCTTTCTCTGTGTCTACATCGCTCCCGTCGACAATTTTCTGTCCTGTCGAAGAGAAGGCTTGTTTCTTGATGGTTGTGGAGCTCTGCTGTTTCAGAAGATAGTCATAATCTGGCGAAGCTGACCAAGGTGTCAGTCCATCAATCTTTGATTCCCAACTTGTGAGATCCCCAACAACCTTGACTTTTATCTGCACAGCATTACCCGGCGTGTAAGCAATAACACTGTCTTGCTTCTCCAGAATCTCCAAACTGTTTTTATCTGCCCCTTGTTTTATCACAGCTATCTTGACTTTGCAGCAGACATCCTCTATCGCTTCATCTCTAGCCTTGATCAAAAAAGGTTTTCTTGTTTCATTGACAACGTCATCTTTCTTCTTACCATCTGGATCATCAGTTATAGATCTCACAGCATCCAGTGTCCTTCTCTCCATCTCAGCCACATCTATAATCTCCAGGAGGTTGACCACGGTGATGATACTGGATGACACTTTGCTTAAAGCAGCTCCAATTGCATTGGCTACTCCGAAATGTTGCGGCACAATCAATTGTGTGGTTCCTCTCAGTTTTCTTGTTTGATCAAGAATAACACTACCTCCACCAACTACAATAACTGGCAGCTCTTCTTGGCTGAGTTTAATTGTATCAATAAGTTCCTCCAGCATCACATGTATTTCATCAACTGCTTTTGCAACCAAATCTTTATCTAAATGCTTCACTCTTTCTGTGAATCCAAGCTGGCAAAATCCTGCAGCTACTGCTATGTCTGTTGTGGTCAGACTTCTTTGTTGAAGGTCACTTCCATCGCTGAAAATGTATGACTCTTTTATTAAATTTAATCCCGCACTCAAAGGTCCTACAGTCACTGTCTTCGACCCATCATCTGTTCCTGTACGTTGTTTGATATAAGACCCGCCTCCTAAACCTATGCTTACCACATCCGGCATTCGAAAATTAGTCCTTACTCCCCCAACTACAACGTGTTTGGATGCCTCTCGCGGGAATCTACTTTTTAGCACACCTACATCTGAGGTTGTTCCACCTATGTCAACTACTATAGCATCTTTGATATCAGAGAGAAAGGCGGCACCCCGCATACTGTTGGTTGGGCCTGAAGCAAAGGTCAGAACAGGTTGTTCCAAAACATCTTCGCTACTAATGACAGTTCCATCATTTTGGGTTAAGTAAAAAGGGCAAGTAATGCCAATCTCTTCGAGGGCAGACTTGAAACCAGTCACAGTCTTTCTACACAATGGTTTGAGACATTCGTTGAGAATTGTGGCATTCTCTCTCTCCAGAAGTCCGATATGACCTACTTCATATGACAAGGACACGGTGGCTTCAGGATATACTTCGTTGGTGATCTCTCTTGCGCGAATTTCTTGACTAGGCCTTGTTGGAGAGAACACTCCAACGTAGGCTATATTTCTAATGCCATCATGTTTAATCTTCAGTATGACCTCTCTTAACTGCTCTTCATCGAGTGGCTCAAATTCTTTCCCGTCGTATCGGTAACCGCCATGGACAAAATGCACGGAGCCACATATGATTTTAGCCAGATTTGTAGGAAAGTCGCAGAATGGGGGTAGCTCTTCTGATACTGGGCCACATATTCTCACAACAGCCACTCTGGCAAGTTCTTTGCCCTGGACGACGGCATTGACGAAATGGGTTGTACCTGTGAAATATAAATATGATGAATGTCATTGAACATTTAATGAACATGATGTCGTGCAATGAACAATATACATGTGCTTATTCCTCTTTTTCTTCTTCACATTTCAACTCCCAACGGAGCACATGTCCTCAACAAACATCTTCCAGCTCTTCCTGTCTCCTGCCATCTCTTCCAATTCTTTCCATGTTTTACCTGTCCCTTTAATATCAGCCTCCAGATTTCTTCTCCAGTTCTGCGGGTTCCAAAACAGCGCCTGTCTTGCAATACTTTCTGTTGGTCTTCTCAATATGTGTCTTATCCATCGTCAATGTCTCTTCCTTAGTTCTTTCTCCACTGGTATCAGCTTAGTTCTTTCTCTGAGTTCCTCGTTTGTAATCTTATCATACCATCTCAATCCTTCTATTCTATGTAAACATCCATTTATGAAGGTCTGTAGTTTTCTGGTGGTTTCTTTTGCTGTCTTTCATGTTTCCGAGCCATAGAACAGCAAAGACTTCATATTTGATTGAAAGATTCTCAGCTTTGTGTTTGTTTTGATCTCTTTTGACTTCCATATCTTACTCAATGCAATAAAATGTCCACTTGCTTTTTGTACTCTTATCTTGACATCTTACAGAACATTGCTCTCTTTGCAGCGCATCTGAAATTCACCCTGTCTCTAGCCAGTTCACTCACTTCGCCCATGGTAATATTCATTGTTTCTTTAATATCTTGTAGCCATCTTCTTGGTCTGTCTCTGCCTCGGCGTCCTGAGACCCTGCCCTCCAATATTTTTCTCTCCAGGCCATCGTGACGCTTTATGTGATCAAAGTATCTAATTTTTCTGTATAGTATGTTGTTTATCAGGCAATTGTCTATAACATTCAGTTCTTGCAGGACATCAGTGTTCTTCTTTTTTCTGTCCATGGTATTCGTAGGATCTTTCTGTAGCATTTCGTTTCGAAGGACTGGATTTTCGTTCTTGTTTTTTGTGTAATGGTTCATGATTCACAACCATAAGTAGCCAATGGGAAAATATATATTCTCAATATTTTTAATTTTAATATTTTGCTGGTGCTTTGGCACATGTTCTTCATTGTATTTAACTTCTTGATTGCTATTGCCAATCTTCTTGAGATCTCGTTGGAGCAGTCGCCGTTATTGTTAGCTATTGAGCCCAGGTATTCGTAGCTCTCTACACATTGGAGTTCTTCATTGTTTATTTGGATGTTAGGTGAGCATTTTGCTTTGTCAGTTGACATGATTTTTTTTTTTTTTGTGTATTCAAATATAGATGTTGGTCTTCACTATGTTTCTTGGTCGTCATGATTAGGTTTTTCAAACCATCTTTGCTGGTGGATAATAATACTGTATCGTCTGCGTATCTAAGCTATGGTAGAGATTTTCCGTCTATAGTGACAGGCTCTTTGTATACACACTTTAATAAAGAATATATATGTGATTAAACTTTTCTTTCTTTCTCGAATCCTGTTTGCCGCACAGCATCAGGTCAGGAAGAGATTTCTAAAATCTAGTATGCGCTTTGTAAATAGTCTCTTTCGTCGCCTCTGTTATCTCCGAGGTCCATCTTTTGCGTGGCCGGCCTTTTGCTTTGTACCCATTGTATCGGAGCAGTATTGCTCTTTGAGGTGCACTGTCTGATGGTAATCTGCTTACGTGGCCGAACCATTTAATTTGTTGTTTCTTGATGAAGTTCAGTACGCTACTCATGTATTGTCCACTTTTTTCCTGATGTGTTTTTGGATTAATGAATGTCCAAAATAGACATAATCTAGCAAAGATTCCAAAGTAATATAATGATAAATGAATAAATATGACCGCCCGAGTGGTTACCGGGGCGCAAATGTGGGGTGTAAAGAATAGAACCACTGTTACCTGCCACGCATGTCGTAAGAGGCGACTAAGGAGGTTTGGCTGAAATCGGATGCACATGTCCTAAACGTGTAGAAGTCGATGCCTTTAGGGGCCTACCAAACCAATGTGCAACGTATACACGTTCTTGGCTAAGATCAAACATATCACAAAGAGTGATTAAAATTGCTCGTAAAGAACGAACGCAAAGAAGAAGGAGAATAAATACGACTCTCACCAATATTAACTTGGATGGGAGCAACGACCTTGCCCTTGCTTTTTGCTTGAAGAAGACATCTCAGGACAGATTTTTTCACACCAGTAGTGACGTCACTTGTGGTCAGTTCTTTGACCTCCGCTAGAACCTGCAAGACTCCTGATTGTTTGTAAATGAGTACCGCATCTGTATTGGTTCCACCAATATCCACTCCGATGACAACTGGATTAACGCTGTCAGCCATGTTGTCCGATCTGTTGCTTAATTATCAATCAAAAATATTACAAAAATTACGGGTTAAATATGAAACGTTCATATAGGCAACACTGTGTCACTAATGATCTTGAAAACGTATGTAATATATATTTTTAACAGTTTGTGAATGAGGTCAAAGGCGCATATGAGAACGGTGCACCAGGATTAGTGAGCTGGCACTAATCAAGATCCTACCCCACCTCCGCGTGGTGACCCTGGAAACATGCATCGGTTTCTGTCTGGTCAAGAGGGTAGGGATCGAGGGAGAGCTACAGGTTGTGGTAGTAGTGCAAGCTATTAGTAGTAGGACAACTATTAGGTAACTTCATGACCTTAAATCAAGATAGCCAGAGTACAGTAAGAACAACAGAAGGAATGACCGACTGGTTCTCCATTACATCAGGTGTTAGACAAGGTTGTGTCCTCTCAGAGTACAGTAAGAACAACAGAAAGAATGACCGACTGGTTCTCCATTACATCAGGTGTTAGACAAGGTTGTGTCCTCTCACCACTACTCTTTATTGCATATATAGATAAAATAACTCAAGAGTCAAATTCAGATAATGATGAAATAAATGAACTGCTTTTTGCAGATGATCAGTGCCTGATACATCAAAATGAACAAGATCTACAACATCATATTGACACCTTGAACAAAAATTGTGTAAAACATGACATGAAAATCAACAACACTAAAACAGAAATAATGAATATGGGAAGAAAACATAATAATCTAGACATCCATGTCAGTGGCACCACAATAAACCAAGTGAAAGAATTCAAATACTTAGGAAGCATATTCACAGAAGACGGAAGACTAGATAGAGATATAGAGGCTAGAGTACAAAAAGCAAATGCAGTAACCTACCAGCTATCCCCATTGTTAAGGCACCCAAAAATTACACTGGCAGCTAAGCAACAGATGATCAACAGCATTTTCATACCTACTTTGTGTTACCAGAGCCAAACATGGACAATGAGCAAAGCGCAGTCACAATAAATAACTACATGTGAAATGCGTTGTCTGCGAAAAGTTACCAACAACACCAGAAAAGACAGAGTCACTAACATCAGCATAAGAAGGAAAGTTGGCACAGAACCTTGCTTGAAATTACATCGAGAAACAAAGAATGAAGTGGTTTGACCACTTAATAAGAATGCATCCAAACTCCACAGTATACAGCGTCTTCTACAACAGAACATCGGGAAAGAAGGCAAGAGGAAGACCACGAAAAGATGGTTAGATGGCATAGCAGAATCCTGTGAAAGAGCAAAAACAACAATCACCCAAGCCACCAGAACAGCGCAAGACAAAAACAGAAATTGAGGATTTAAATCTAAAAAATCAAAGAAATCAAACAAGAAACACCCCGTCTATGAAGAACTCATCAAGGAGAAACAAGAAACACCCCGTCTATGAAGAACTCATCAAGGAGAAACAAGAAACACCTCGTCTATGAAGAACTCATCAAGGAGAAAGGGTGTAGACTGTAGACTCGAGAGAGGCAGATCATGCTGAGCCCAGGAGGAAGAAACTCTTGGAAGAGTATGTGACCCTTCCGGGATTAAAATAGGAGAAGAATAAATTGCTCTGTCATCTCACTTTCAAACAGGTCTCGCAGTTATTACATCCATTGAGAAAAACTGAACAAAGTAATCTATCACTAATTAATACAGAGGTTGGGGCCATCTTGAATGACGTCAACGAAACAGACCTAGTTATTTACACCGATGGTTCAGTCATTCGCCACCAATGATGTGCGTGGGCTTTATCGGCATGTTCAGGTGGAAAAATAATAGGAGAGGTCAGTGAGGACTACGTGACAACAACATGTAGTTTGACAATGGAGGTGTGAGCGGTTACAGAGGCAGTGACGTAGTTAGCATCTCATAACTACTCTCGTGTTTTCATACTCAGTGACTTCATGAGTAAGATTCGCAAAGTCGAAACAAGAATGCTGAGATGAAACTGAGTGGAGGTACTGGTACATCATGGATCAGAGAAATTACATTCATTTTTGTTCCTGGGTACGCACGAGTCAGGGGCAACGAACGAGCTGATAGACTGGCTGGCATGGCTACGATAGCATAAGAAACTGGGGGTCTCTGTGGCTAAGTGGTTAAGCCCTTTGCCTTGTGAGTCGAAGGTCGTGGGTTCGAGTCCGGACCGCGCCGTTCTGTTTACGAGTGCAGTTTTCTTCCAGAGACCCCTAGGATTGTTGCTGGAGCTACGGAGTTCGGGCTTTGTGTAATACTCTCGGCAGGTGGCGTGCCATTTCTAATGAGAGGGACCGAGCCATATGGGGTAAAACCCGGTGCAATGAAGTCAATCCTTCGGCTTAAAAACCCTTTAAGCATAAGAAACTGCAATGGACCGAAATGACATTCTTAATGAATTGAGAGTGTCTTTCCGAACAGAGGAGTTTCAGAGTTGTGTATCCCAGTCGTTGGCCAGATTGAGAGAGATGGATGTCGATATTGGTACAGCCAGAAAAGACAGACAGACATTAAATATACAAAAAGATTGATTAATCAACATCAAACTGTCGTGTTGGGTCGCTGGCCGCTGCAGGATTTGTTGAGGTGGTAATCGGAGCAACTATGAACATGTCCGGAGTACCGTGATGATAGTCCTCTGATAACCGATGATGTGAAATAATTCCAGAGATAAGACATAAAGGGGAAATCGTATGATAGTTGAAATTGTTGAATTAATGGAAGAAATATAAAGTTGTAGAATTAATTAATTAGCATCAACAATACAATCAATCTTACACCTACAACACAATCATCTTTTACTCACAACACAATCATCTTTTACTTACAACATAATTAATCTTACACCCACAACATAATCATCTTTTACTCACAACACAATCATCTTTTACTTACAACACAATAATCTTTTACTTACAACATAATTAATCTTACACCCACAACACAATCATCTTTTACTCGCAACACAATCATCAATCATCTTTTACTCACAACATAATTAATCCTACACCTACAACACAATCATCTTTTACTCACAGCACAATCATCTTTTACCCACAACACAAACTATGACAGATCCAGCTACTCTTACCTCTGACAGTATCAATAAGTACACACTACGTAAGCTACGTAATCCACGAATCTAGTACACACCTTGCATCGCTTGAGTAGTCCACAGCCAACACTAAATTGGACCACATAACTGACCGGAGAATCTGATAATATTTTTATGGAGGCTTTGAGTAGTCCCTACAAGCCAGACGTGCTATGTAGTTCTCAAAGCCAATGACTATAAGTATGAAATAGTCCCACAAGCCAACGTTCTATAGTAAAGTGTCCTAACATGTACGTGCCTATGGACTGTCAGTCCATCTGACTAAATCCAAGCCCTGCAGCTGTAGATCAACCTGACTGCTATTTATCACGTTAGCAAGTCATAGTGCTATGTAGTCTCTGTTTGGCCGTATGGATTTTTTTCCGATCCAGGAGCACTTGAGCTTTCAGCTCTTCGGCTCAGTTGAACAGTCAGCTCTTCGGCTCGGTGTCATGGACATCGTAACCCTTCGGCTCGGTACCACGAACACCGTAAATCTGGGGAGCCTGTAGCTTTTCTGCCAGTCCGCGGAGTTGAACCCGCACTTAAGAGGACTAGTCACCCGTGGTCCAACGCGCTACGAACACGCTGGGCACGCGGGCACTCGGTGCCATAGACATCGTAACCCTTCGGTTCGGTGCCACGAACACCGTGAATCTGGGGAACCTGTGGCTTTTCTGCCAGCCTGCGGAATTGAACCCGCACTCACAGAGGGTTAATCACCCGCAGTCCAACGCGCTAAGAACACGCTGGGCAGGCCGAATGAATTAGAGCACGGCCTCCGTGCTGTAGAACCGGATTCAATCCACGGTACGGCCAAAACGGTTTTTATGTCGGGGCATAAAGAAAAACTCTAAACAGTTTCACAGCGGCTGTACTAGCCATGCAGCCATTCAATTTCACAGGCACATGTCCTCCCCTGTCCTACCCCGTCTAAAAAGCGGTTATTCACACAGTATAAGTAACGACAGTTTTAAAAAGTTGAAAGCATGTCATACATCGAGAAACAAAGAATGAAGTGGTTCGGTCACTTAGTAAGAATGCAACCAAATTCCATTGTAGACAGTCTTCTATAACAGAACATCAGGAAAGAAGGCAAAAGGAAGACCACGAAAAAGATGGACAGATGACATAGCAGAATCATGTCAAGAAAAGCAAAAATAACAATCACCCAAGCCACTAGAACAACGCAAGACAAAAACAGAAAATCACGATACTGGACAACAACCCGGTAACAGTGTGACGACAAAAGAAGAAGAAGAAGGAGCAAGCCCAACAAGAATGTGACATTATGTTGCTGTTCGTTACAAAATTATAATCTCGTAGCCTTTGCAGACCGGAAGATATGAAGAGTCTGCCATTTTGGATAATCTCTGCAGACCTGTTTTCACTTGCTCTTGTCAAAAATCACACATTTGCTTATAAAATGGCATCTAATGATTCAGATTACTGTCCTGATCAAGATTATAAGTGTTAGTTCTTTATGTGCTGCTTACTAGACCAGTTCTGCATCATTTTCTCTTATTTATTTATTAATTGGTGTCTTCAAAATATGGAAATATTTAGAAGTTACAAATTTCCTGATTACTGCCTTGTTTATTGTCCAAACAACTTCATGTTTGGATATATTGTGTAAATATGAAGGTACTAAAAGACTGGGCTAATAGTTTTCATGATATATGTCATACTTATCTTTTTCCTTCTTTGTGACTGTATAATTATTTGAAATTTGTAGAAAAATCTATTTTTAGCACCACCAAAATTAGGTCACTGATATCACATATTACATGACACTGATATTAAAACCACATATCTTGATATTACATTCAATTAGCTTTCTAACCATATATAACATGCCCATTTTCAATTCATGGAGTATTTGTGGCTTCTAGTAATAGTAAAATGCAGTGATTTCGTTTCTAACAACACAGTGAGAGATAGAACACACCAACAACCCGTATCAAATATTATAAGGAAACGAAGTTGGAAATATTTAGGTCATGTTCTTAGATCAGACGAAAAGAGACTAAATCAACAAGTCCTTATGTGGTCACCAGTTGGGAAAAGAAAACGTGGAAGACCAAAGACCACTCTTCGAAGAACAATCCTACAAGAAAGTAAACTATTGGGATGTAAAACCATACAAGATCTCCAACTGCTAACAATGAACCGCATCACATGGAGATCTAAAACCTCTGCCTTATGTGCCGCCTTTGGCACGAAAAGAACAAACTAAGTAATATAGCAGGTCTTCAAAAATAACCAAAAAAAACTTTAAAACCCATGAACGTTTAAGAGTTAAACATGGCTTCATGGCACGGAAGAATGTCAACATCTGAGATGATAGGAAATACAAGGAACAGAGATTTGTGGAGATCCATGATCGCCTATACCAGCCGGCACGACGCCTGGTGATAATAAGGACTATCTTGTTAAATGTTTGGGCTGAATATCATTCACAGCAAACACTTTAGAATGTGAAAGGTTTGGGCTGAATATCATTCACAACAAACACTTTAGAATGTGAAAGGTTTGGGCTGAATATCATTCACAACAAACACTTTAGAATGTGAAAGGTTTGGGCTGAATATCATTCACAACAAACACTTTAGAATGTGAAAGGTTTGGGCTGAATATCATTCACAACAAACACTTTAGAATGTGAAAGGTTTGGGCTGAATATCATTCACAACAAACACTTTAGAATGTGATCGATCAACAAGTATGATCTACATGTATGATCAATAAAATAATGACAGGTCATCTCATCTGTGTGTATATTTTGTGGAAATAATCGTCCAAGATTATGGAAATTTTTTTAGCGTTCCGAATGTCGTGGGTGCGAATTCCCCAATATACAACATGGTATGGAAAATGGTTGCTTTTCTTTCACTTTATATCGCATGTCCGTCAAACATAAGAACCACTATACTTGGTTGCATACGTGACACTTCATGTGAGGCAATGTGCTATGTCGTTGACTTGCCAACGGTGATCATGAGACACGCAGTCGCACAGGTAAAGACTTATCTGAGAGTTTCTGCGGACATAAATCATCCTCTGCACAAATCCATAAATGAAAACAAGGGCAGACGTTTGAAAAAAGGCAGATCCTGGATGGCCGAGGCAGAGGATGTTATTAAACAGGTCTGTACTCTAGAGGAGCTGAGACATAGGGAAAAATGGATGCCTATATCAGAGGATATGATTGATTACAGCAGGGTTGTCAGTACACTTGGACGCTGCTGTAGAAAATGGGACACGGGCGTCGTCAATGCGGAGATTCTTGCACTCATGGATCAGCACTCCCATCCAGGTGATATCATTATTTACGTGGATGGATCTGTACGACGCGGAACCAGATCATCGTGGGCTTATTTAGCACAACGAAACGGTAGCACACTTCATGAGAACTGCAACGCTTTCGAGACGACATCGAGCATGACTATGGAGATCAGCGCTGCCTCTTGGGCTCTGTCATGGGTGGCTGAACAACAGGCAACCCAACCCATACGATTATCCCATCGGACTCGATGAATATGCTTCAAATGATTGAATCTGGAATTCTGCGCGTGAAATGGGTGGACAGCATTCGGAGATCCCATCTCAAGAAAATGAATGGCTGTACACACCTGAACATGCTGGAGTGCTGGGTAACGAACGTGCTACTTTCTTGTAAACAATGTCCCGACTCAAGCGGGCAGAAGAATGGACAAAGCCGATATCATCAATGTGGTACGCTCTCATTTATGTGACATGTGCAAGTCTCAGACACTGGAACGAGTTCGAGAGTTAGGCGTTAAGTTTGGACATGTCAGACAGTGTCGTCTTCGTGGTAGAGAGAGAAGATATACTAATCAACTTCTCATGGGTACTGTGAGCAAATTGACTTTGGTATGGCTGCTGCAGCGGAGGACAGAGCACAAATGGGAATGTCCAATATGCCATGACGTCGACCGCATAGGATGAAACTTTACATTATACGTCCGTCAAAAATATATGAGAACCCTTTCCTAATCGTCTTACGCTGTGTACTTTTGTTGATTTCCAAAGCATTGCCCTTCTTTTTAAAAGTGACGTTAAACTCATGTTCACGTCAGTGATGAAATCGTTCCTACCTGAACAGGTATCTCATTTCTATCTAACCTGGGATAAGATATCTCACCTTTATCTAAATTGGGAACGAGCAAGAATCTTCAGGCAGGAATATCCTATCAAATCCCTTGTTCACAAAGCAAATATATAAATAGATATCGACATGTATATTTAGAACCATTAGGTAACGCGCTTACAAAGTAGCTCTTATTCTGTCCTCATTTGTCTTGCTATATGTAATCTGATAATAGAGCGGTGATCATGACGTGCTAATTGATCGACTAATATTATGTGAAGATACACACGCACAGATACACAGATATAGCTTTATTCTACAGGGTGTTCAACTTAAAAACAGTCTGTGAATGGAGCTAATCTGCATATATGTATGGAAATGAGAAGGTTCAGTTATGACGTAGTATAGGTCAAGGTTGTGTGATGGTGTGTAATTGTAGTGCGGGAAGGGGCGATGAACAAATGTGACGTGGGACAAGCAAGTCAGAACCGGTTTAAATAGTAAATATACGAGATGCAATGCGTACCTGGCAAATTTCTATTTATCACTGGTGCAGCTTTTAAGTTGAACACCCTGTATAAGGTGTACTCTTCTTCTTCTTCTTAGTGTTCTTGTGTTCATGCGCTATGAATTCAGGTGTAGTCGGGGCTCCTGGATGGCGCTTCTGACTGATTTTGCGTGAATGCATGCTTTCCTTTCTATCAGTGTCCCCCGCCATACAGGCGTGATTTCTCCGACTTCAGAGGTTCTCTCGCTCTCTCTCTCTCTCTCGCTCTCTCTCTCGCTCTCTCGCTCTCTCTCTCTCTCTCTCTCTCTCTCTCTCAGACGGTCTGGAAATCAACATAATATAGCACCAGAATCAAGCTTGATATATACCACAGCTGTGTGCTATCAACTTGACTATACAGATCAGAATATATACCACAGCTGTGTGCTATCAACTTTACTATACAGATCAGAATATATACCACAGCTGTGTGCTATCAACTTGACTATACATATCAGAATATATACCACAGCTGTGTGCTATCAATTTTACTATACAGGTCAGAAAATATACCACAGCTGTGTGCTATCAACTTTACTATACAGATCAGAATATATACCACAGCTGTGTGCTATCAACTTTACTATACAGATCAGAAAATATACCACAGCTGTGTGCTATCAACTTGACTATACAGATCAGAATATATACCACAGCTGTGTGCTATCAACTTGACTATACAGATCAGAATATATACCACAGCTGTGTGCTATCAACTTGACTATACAGATCAGAATATATACCACAGCTGTGTGCTATCAACTTGACTATACAGATCAGAATATATACCACAGCTGTGTGCTATCAACTTGACTATACATATCAGAATATATACCACAGCTGTGTGCTATCAATTTTACTATACAGGTCAGAAAATATACCACAGCTGTGTGCTATCAACTTGACTATACAGATCAGAATATATACCACAGCAGTGTGCTATCAACTTTACTATACAGATCAGAATATATACCACAGCTGTGTGCTATCAACTTGACTATACATATCAGAATATATACCACAGCTGTGTGCTATCAATTTTACTATACAGGTCAGAAAATATACCACAGCTGTGTGCTATCAACTTTACTATACAGATCAGAATATATACCACAGCTGTGTGCTATCAACTTTACTATACAGATCAGAAAATATACCACAGCTGTGTGCTATCAACTTTACTATACAGATCAGAATATATACCACAGCTGTGCGCTATCAACTTGACTATACAGATCAGAATATATACCACAGCAGTGTGCTATCAACTTGACTATACAGATCAGAATATATACCACAGCTGTGTGCTATCAACTTGACTATACAGATCAGAAAATATACCACAGCAGTGTGCTATCAACTTTACTATACAGATCAGAATATATACCACAGCAGTGTGCTATCAACTTGACTATACAGATCAGAATATATACCACAGCTGTGTGCTATCAACTTGATTATACAGATCAGAATATATACCACAGCTGTGTGCTATCAACTTGACTATACAGATCAGAATATATACCACAGCTGTGTGCTATCAACTTGACTATACATATCAGAATATATACCACAGCTGTGTGCTATCAACTTGACTATACAGATCAGAAAATATACCACAGCAGTGTGCTATCAACTTGACTATACAGATCAGAATGCTTGAGAATGACAGAACAAGATATGTTCAAACTTTCCACATTTCATACAACTTGTCTGCGAAAGATCTTACGCTTGTTCAAGCCAAATACTCTCTCTAACCAAGAACTGTTGCACAATGTCAACAAAAGAAATATGAGCAATATCATCCAAAAGATACGCTAGAGATGGATCTGACATGTGATACGCATGGATACTAACTCTGTCGTGAAAACTGACATGATATGGACACCAGAGAGTAAAAGAAAACCGAGAAGACCCAAAATGACCTGGAGGAGAAAAGTAGAACAAGAACTGAAAGGAATCAAAGCTGAAACACAATATAGAAGAAATGGTGTTACAGTTGTTGGTGCCCTACACGTCAAGGACAACATAGGCAAGAGAGAGAGAGAGAAAGAGAGAGAGAGAGAGAGAGAGAGAGAGGCTCAAAGCGCAATGCTACTCAGACAACTCAACATATTCATACATACGGAAATAAGACAAAAGGTTGTCCACACAAAAATTAGATCACAGGAAGAACAGAAACATTCAAAGATACGTAACGCACACAAGAACCCGTTGTATAACTCTCTTCTTTCACTGACACTTGCAAAACAGGATTAGAGACGAACAAAATGAGAAGAAAAAGAAGAAGATAGTATCAGATGGCAGATCAGAAATAAAAAAAAGAACATACCAGGCAATAACAGCACTACAGAAACTGAAGATCATTAATATGCAACACGCTCATTTATATTGAAGTCTTCACAAAATAGATAAAGACCTTGTTGGTCGAAACGTTGCTGTATTTTGTCATTGTTTTTGTAATTTGTAAAACTACAGTACTTTGTGATTACGTATATTGAAATCACAAATTGAATTCTTTATTGGTACACAGTCCGCGGGCTGGCAGAAAAGCCACAGGTTCCCCAGATTTACGGTGTTCGTAGCACCGAACCGAAGAGTTACGATGTCCCTGACACCGAGTCGAAGAGCTGAAAGCTCAAGTGCTTCTGGATCGGAAAAAAATAAAAAATAGGTACATAGAGCCAACACTGAACTATGGAAGTCTATCATGGACACTAATTAAACAGATAGCAAAATCGCTCATCATCATCAAATAGATTGTACTGAACAGAATGTTGCCACTCTAACAGTCCTTCGAAATTTATCTCTCACAAAAAATCATTTACATCCAGAATCCATCTTCTCCGTGGTCTTCCTCTTCTCCTCTTTGCCGAATGCCTTCTTCTATAATAGTCTTCTCAAGCCCTTTGCGTCTCTTTATATGTCCAAAATACTTCCAATTTTCTCATTCGTATTTGTAGCATCAGCCAGTTTACTCTGATTTTGAGTTTTCTTTCTGCATAGACCTATCTAAATTTTTTTTTTTTTTTTTTTCCGATCCAGAAGCACTTGAGCTTTTCAGCTCTTCGGCTCGGTGCCATGGACATCGCAACCCTTCAGTTCGGTGCCACGAACACCGTAAATCTGGGGAATCTGTGGCTTTTTCTGCCATCCCGCGGAATTGAACTCGCACACACAGAGGGATAGTCACCCGTAGTCCAACGCGCTACGAACACGCTGGGCAGACGGGCCTACCTATCTAATAAAACCACTACCAATCAAATATATTTTTTAAAGTACAATTTAACCGACCGTAACGACTCTCATGTCATAACCACTGGTTACCAGAAAGCACTGAGAAGTCAAGGATATCAACGTGATGTTGACCAATAAAACACATC
This sequence comes from Arion vulgaris, assembly GCA_020796225.1. Classification (NCBI taxonomy): domain Eukaryota; kingdom Metazoa; phylum Mollusca; class Gastropoda; order Stylommatophora; family Arionidae; genus Arion; species Arion vulgaris. The sequence continues at coordinate 34,697,151 of CM036769.1, read as the reverse complement.
TTGTGCCAATGCTAAATGAGAAATACTGGCCTAATATCGTATCTCCCCAATATACCCAGAGGCAGTGGCTGCTCGCCATTAAGGGCCAGTGGGGCCGGGCCCCACCAAAAATAATGTATAACGTGTATTTTTTTAACCTTTTCATACCTTGGGGTATATAGGGCAATACAGGGTTAGGCCTGTATTTTTCACTGACCGTCGGCACTCGATGGATGATGTGGTCAGCATCACGCCGGCCGTCTTTACTTTCCCAGAGCATGTCTGGTACCCAGTTGAGGCTGGGTCGACCTGAGAGCCGTCGCGGTCGGGAAAATTCCACGCCCACTGCGGGAGTTGAACCCGGATCACCAGCCTTGAGAAGCGAATTCACTAACAACTACGCTACCGCGGCTCTGTGTGTTTTTTTTAAATAAATTAAAATAGATCAACCCAAATCCATGATTTATCTGGAAAGAATGTCTGGCCCTACCAACAAAAATGATCACAAGCCGCCACTGCCCCGAGGTATGAACACGAGTTCACTTGATATATAAATACATGTGTTTGTGTGTGTGCGATTGTGTGTGTGTGTGTGTGAACATGTGTGAACATGTGTGTGTGTGAACATGTGTGTGTACGTGTGTGTGTGTGTGTGTGCGTGCGCGCGCGCGCATGAGTACATTTATGTATTGCCAATTCCTTTCCTCACGCATGGAACGTCGAATGTGGAAATGAATCCACAACTTCCTTGTGTCCGAGTCGGTACGTGAACGCTTATCCATCACGCTAATCCGTCTCAGTATATATACATATATAGTCATACATATGCCCGCGCACATCTACCTGGCGCATGTTAAGACATAATTAATTAACCGTCTTAAGTCTCCCAAAAATAAGTCGGCGTGAACTGACGTCCAGAGAGATAACAAGGTGTCGATAATGACGAACATGTTATGTCTGTAATAATGTAATAATGACGAACATGTTATGTCTGTAATGATGAGAAGAAACGTCAGACGAGGACGAAACAGTAATTGTGGTTTTACAAAAAGTGGATGCATGCCTTTTGTGTGTATGTTTTGTGTTTTTATTTTAATTAAAAGAGTTTTCTTGGATCACGATTTGCTTGTCCAAGCTGAGAATTTGTTTGTCCATTGTTTATTTACGTCTTCACAGAGAATATTCCCATGTCTGAATTTTTTTAAATTGGAGCTTGGGAAGAAATCAGGTCGCATGTCCAGCTCGTTATCACTTACTCTATCTCTCTCTATATATATGTCTGTCTATCTGTCTATCTCGTCTGCCGCGGTTTACCTCTGACATGCTAGCGGTACAATATAGATTATTTTTAAAAATTTTTTATGAAAACTGAATTTAATATAACTAGTACATCCTAGGTGGCGTCTGTAGCTTAGGGGATAGTGACTCGGTTTATTAACCCCGACGTTCTGAGTTCGAATCACACTGCGGACAGTTTGGTTGCAAATTGTTTCGCGTCGATTTTTACAAAGAAAGATGGCACCACCCGTTCAGAAAGCAATGTCAAACTACTGAACGTAACAATGCCTAGAAAAATCACAAACGACGTAAAAAAGTTGGGATTGATTTGCAAAGTCCTGTGAAGGATATGTAATTAACTTGATACATCCTATGGCGCACATTATGAACAGTATGAGATAATAGACGTCTATACCCTCAGAGCTGTAGTCACATGTCCTACTATTCGTGAATTGACTAACAATGACAATGCGGAAAAGAATACTCCAGTTATATATTACAATAATAATAAATAATAATAATTCCTCTCGTACCGTTATACGTTACATAGGGCCTGCAAGTAATTTCTCCATACCGCTCTATCCTGGGCAACTCGCTCAATCTCCTCCATGGAACTGAGACCGATATTTCTTGCCTCTCTCAGCAAAGTTCGCTTCAGGGTCTCCTTAGGTCGACCCTCTTTCTTGAACCCTTTGCATCCCACTTCAATGCCTGCTTTGATATTCGTTGATCATTTCTCCTCAAGGTGTGCCCAACATATCTCCATCTTCTCTTTCTTATAACAGTTGTCACTAGTAGTTGACCAGACATGTCTCTGATTTCATCACTTCTCCTGAATTCGTTCCATTTTATATTCATTATTTTTCGCAGACATCTATTTTCAAATGCATTCAACTTGCTTTCTATATCTTTAGTCATTTTCCAACTCTCGCTGGCATATGTTAGGATTGATACAACATTTGAATTGAAAATTAGTAATTTAGTTTAAATACTATATAACTTGCAGTTCCATATTTTATTTAGACTTTTAAAAGCTGAAGTTGCCTTGCCAATTCGTATCATAATTTCTTTTTAACATTTCCTGTGCAATCAAAATTGCTACCTAAATAGGTGAACTGCTCTGTTATTTTTATCATTTTAGATTCCAGTGTGATATCTGCATTACTTGCCATAGGTGTCTTCATTATATTTGTTAGTTATATATTAAACCAATACTTATTTATGGCTGTGAATCATGGACAATGAACAAACAATCAATAAGATTGCTGGAAGTGACGGAAATGTTTTGTTATAGAAGAATGCTGAAAATCCCATGGACAGCGAAGCAAACAAATGATGAGGTTTGAAAAGAAGTCTTCACGCAAAGAAGCTGTATCAAACAAATGATGAGGTTTGAAAAGAAGTCTGCACGCAAAGAAGCGGTATCAAAAGGAATAGTTATTGGTTATTTGTTATTGAACCGACGTCATTGTTATTGTAAAGGCAGAACTTTAGGTGCTCAATCTCCCCCATCTCCCACAACAGATGTCGAAGTGAATTCATACTGATGGTTACGATGTCTTGCTGGTTAACCACGCGATTCACTTTGTTTCAGTTTCAGTTTGGAATATCTTCATTGCACTTCGAACATGTCCATATGTGCACTGATCTCCTTCGCAATATCTCCAACAGTTTCAGTTTGGAATATCTTTATTACACTTCAGGCATGTCCATATGTGCACCGATCTACTTCGCAATATCTCCAACAGCATCCAGCATCTAACCATACAAGTTCGATGTTGATTGATTGAGCCTGCTCATGTACCTGTTGTGATGTTCTTTTCTGGCCCTCAATCTTCAATCCAAGCTCTTGCAATCTAGCAATTGACATGGATTGTTTTAAATGAAAATCCTCTTTACGGCCACACTCTACAAGACCGTTCAGAATGTCAGCTCTATTCATTGGCTGACACCCCCTCCTCCCCCGATATGGTGGCAGAACCACTCAAATGTAAGCTTTCTGCTATCGCATTGCCATCAACACATATGTACCCAGGAACAAAGATGAATGTATTTCTGCACATTGACAATTTCCACTCTGGACTTTAGAACCCATCTACTTAATATTTTGCTTGTTACTTCTTACCACTTTTGATATCAAATTCTACCAAATTCAAAATCACTTCCTTGTCTCCGTGGCCCGCACGGGAAGCAATAAATAGTAACACTGAGACCTACAAGGCATGTCGTAAGAGGCAACTGAGGTAAAAGCATAGGGAAGCTACCCTAGTAAATAAAAAGCATAGCAAAAATTGGATGTACTGGCCTACTAGTAGGCGCACAACTAACGCACATTCGATCTTAGATCACATACAAATCACACATAGTGGTTTAATTAACAAGTGGTTTAACATATGGATAGTTCAAAGAAGAAGAAGAAGAGTTCCTCGTCAACGACTGAGTGAATCATCAACACGGTAAGGCTACCATAAAAAGACCTTAATATGGTTCCCATATCCAGCTACAATATGTCATACCATATACAGACACGTTGACAACCAGCATATCAGCTTGTTCAGTATAAGGGCAGTAACTACAGACGTGAAGAGACTTTTATCGATATGGTAACCATGGTAATTATCGTGTCAAACTTTGATATGTTCCAAGTGGATGACCAATGAATGAGTCTAAGAGAAGTGTTTGTAGAGGTTTCCAAACTTGACTTGTTTGTCTCTACATTCATTGTGTTGTATGTTTGTACATTCATTGTGTTGTATGTTTGTACATTCATTGTGTTGTATGTTTGTGTGTACATTCATTGTGTTGTATGTTTGTACATTCATTGTGTTGTATGTTTGTACATTCATTGTGTTGTATGTTTGTACATTCATTGTGTTGTATGTTTGTGTGTACATTCATTGTGTTGTATGTTTGTACATTCATTGTGTTGTATGTTTGTACATTCATTGTGTTGTATGTTTGTACATTCATTGTGTTGTATGTTTGTACATTCATTGTGTTGTATGTTTGTACATTCATTGTGTTGTATGTTTGTGTGTACATTCATTGTGTTGTATGTTTGTACATTCATTGTGTTGTATGTTTGTGTGTACATTCATTGTGTTGTATGTTTGTACATTCATTGTGTTGTATGTTTGTGTGTACATTCATTGTGTTGTATGTTTGTGCGTACATTTATTGTGTTGTATATTTGTGTCTCTACATGCATTGTGTTGTATGTTTGTACATTCATTGTGTTGTATGTTTGTACATTCATTGTGTTGTATGTTTGTACATTCATTGTGTTGTATGTTTGTGTGTACATTCATTGTGTTGTATGTTTGTACATTCATTGTGTTGTATGTTTGTACATTCATTGTGTTGTATGTTTGTGTCTCTACATTCATTGTGTTGTATATTTGTGTCTCTACATTCATTGTGTTGTATGTTTGTACATTCATTGTTGTGTGTATGTTTGTACATTCATTGTGTTGTATGTTTGTACATTCATTGTGTTGTATGTTTGTATCATTGATTGTATTGTATTATTGATGTGTACATTCATTGTGTTGTATGTTTGTACATTCATGTGTTGTATGTTTGTACATTCATTGTTTGTATGTTTGTACATTCATTGTGTTGTATGTTTGTACATTCATTGTGTTGTATGTTTGTACATTCATTGTGTTGTATGTTTGTACATTCATTGTGTTGTATGTTTGTACATTCATTGTGTTGTATGTTTGTACATTCATTGTGTTGTATGTTTGTACATTCATTGTGTTGTATGTTTGTACATTCATTGTTGTAGTATGTTTGTGGTACATTCATTGTGTTGTATGTTTGTACATTCATTGTGTTGTATGTTTGTACATTCATTGTGTTGTATGTTTGTACATTCATTGTGTTGTATGTTTGTGTGTACATTCATTGTGTTGTATGTTTGTACATTCATTGTGTTGTATGTTTGTACATTCATTGTGTTGTATGTTTGTACATTCATTGTGTTGTATGTTTGTGTGTACATTCATTGTGTTGTATGTTTGTACATTCATTGTGTTGTATGTTTGTACATTCATTGTGTTGTATGTTTGTACATTCATTGTGTTGTATGTGTGTGTGTACATTCATTGTGTTGTATGTTTGTACATTCATTGTGTTGTATGTTTGTACATTTATTGTGTTGTATGTTTGTGTGTACATTCATTGTGTTGTATGTTTGTACATTCATTGTGTTGTATGTTTGTACATTCATTGTGTTGTATGTTTGTACATTCATTGTGTTGTATGTTTGTACATTCATTGTGTTGTATGTTTGTGTCTCTACATTCATTGTGTTGTATGTTTGTACATTCATTGTGTTGTATGTTTGTACATTCATTGTGTTGTATGTTTGTGCGTACATTTATTGTGTTGTATATTTGTGTCTCTACATGCATTGTGTTGTATGTTTGTGTGTACAGTCATTGTGTTGTATGTTTGTACACTATGTGTTGTATGTGTGTGCATCATTGTGTTGTATGTTCTCAGAGACATGGTAGAGAAATGTGATGTGTATGGAATGAATGACATCATTATTGTCGTGGAGTTAGATATTAATGATCGATTTGATCGATTGATTGATTGATTGATTGATCGATTGATTGATTGATTGATTGATAGGATTATCATCTTTGCACTTTGATGAGTAACCATCTTCCTCTTCGAACGATCCATATCGGCTACTTGTTAAGCTACTCTGTGTGATTTGTATGTGATCTGAGCCTAAGAGCGATTGCATGTTATGCCAATTATGCACCTACAAGTATGCCAGCACATCCGATTTCTGTGACGCTTTTTATTTACTAGGTAACTTCCTAGGCCCTTCTTTACTCGCCTCTTACGACATGCCATGAAGGTTGCAGTGTTGCTATTCTTTGCTCCAATTGTCAGCCCCGGCAACACATGGGCGAGTGAGTAACCATGTGTGCTCTGATCTCTATATTACACATGAAGATTTCAGCGGCAGTGCACGAACTCCGTAGCACCGGCGAGGGTCCCCTATGTAATTTTGAAGATGGTAAAAATATTTTGTAGGAATTTTATTTTTAATCTTTCTAATGAATGTTGCCCGGGCTGCGTCGATTCAGCCTGCTCTCCTCAATTTTGAACTGAAAATGGTTCTTTTAAGTGCTGAAATTGAACACGAAACCTACGTTTTATGGTCCGTCTCCGACAGGACTAGGAATTTGATCTCTCCTTCCCCTGAGATCAGGATCTCTGGAAAATTTCCAGATGACTCCATGAGGGAGCGAACCAAGTAACTGTGAAACGAGAGGCGAGCACGTAGCCTCTACGCCACAGAGAGCACTAAGAAGAGCTGCTAGCTAAGCAGAGAAGTCATTTGGATGGTGGGCGTGGCAAAAGAGATTAGAGAATTATCGACATCATTGTGTTATTTTATCGTTTATTATTAAGTATTTAAAATATGAAAAGATTAAGTCCATTCGGAAAGAAAGGACCCACAACTGGATCACTTCTGTCTTCTTCTTCGAACGATCCATGTCGACCACTTGTTAGCCAATCTTTGTGATTTGTATGTGATCCAAGCCTAAGAGCGATTTACGTTTTGAAAGTTATGCGCCTACAAGTAGGCCAGCGAATTCGATTTCTGCGACGCTTTTTATTTACTAGGGTTGCTTCCCTAGTCCCCTACCTCAGTCGCCTCTTACGACATGCCTTGTAGTTCGCAGTGGTACTATTATTTGCTCCCCCGTGGGCCAAGGCAAACACATGGGCGAACTGGATCACAATATAGAGGACGGTGAAGAATAATAATGAATAGTATGTATTTGTTGCTGCCCTCTTCTTCTTCTTCTTCTGCGTTCAACTTTTGCTATGCGACTACTCCGGTATGTGTCATAAACAGGGCGGTGCGCTTGAGGTCTTCACGGTTCCCCATAGTTTGTCTTGTAGTGTTGTTTCTGTTAGCCAGATCTCCAATCTCTCACTACTCAGACTAGGGCAGTCTTGCAGGATGTGCTCTGGGGACTGCTTTGGTGCTCCACAGGTGCAGGCCGCGAGTCCCTGATACCCATTCTGTGGAGGTGTGCTCTGAGACTGCAGTGTCCTGTTCTAAGTCTGAAGATTGTGGTCTGTGCTTTTCTGTTTAGTGTATTTATACTGTCGTGCTCTGGCCTGTATCCTCCATTTGTTTTTCTCCAGATCATTTTCCTGGATTGTTTCAGGAGAGTCTTTGCTTCTGTAAAACTTTGTGTTGGGTGGTGTTGTGTTAGGCTCCCCAGCCTTTGCGAGTTTGTCAGCCTTTTCGTTTCCTGGTATGCCACAGTGAGCTGGTATCCACTGTAAGACCAGTTCGGATTTTTTGACAACAAGCTGATATTTTGCCGTATGTCCTGAATGAGCTTGTCTTGTCTGGGACTTGAGATAGCCTGGAGAACGGATCTTGAATCGCTAAAGACTGCAATATTTTTGCTGACACTTGCTGGTCGTTGAGAATCTGTATGGCTGCAAGAAGGGCTGTTGCCTCTGCTCTAAAGTTGGTGCATGTTTCTCCTGCTGCCAGAGAGTGTGTTTCTGTGTTTCCTTGAGGGTGAGTGATGTAGATTCCGCTGCCTCCTTTTCTGGTAGCATCTGTAGCTGAGCCATCTGTGAACACATGTGTCCATGTGCTGGTGGGATATTGCTCTCGTAGCATTTGGAGTGAAATGGCTCTTTGCTCTGTCTCTGTTTGTATTTTTTTGAGATTATTCCTGAGACTTCTAGGTGTATTTGGGCCGTGTTTTGGTAGCATGTCCATGGCTCTGGTATTATAGGTTCCCACATTTCTGGGTCAGTTTCTAGGATGTCTGTATGTTGCATATGAAATTCTCTGGCCAGATGGTTGGGACTTTTCCTTGCAAGTCTGTTTTTGTTTTCTCTTGGAATTTTGTGTGTAGAGGATGTTCTTTTAGCCGTTTTAGTTTTTCAAACTGGGTGAGTGTTTTAAATTTTCTGCGGAGTTCTAGAGGCTCTATGTCTGCGGTTTTTTCCATTTCTACGATAGGACTGCTTTTCATTGCTCCCAGGGTTATTCTTAGGCCCATGTTTTGTACCTTGTCTAGTTTCTGTGTGTTTGTTTTGGCTGCTGTTGTCCAAGAGCTGGAGCCATATTCCATGATGGGTCTGACTGCTCCGTGTAGACCTGCTTTAATATTTTTGAATTTGCGCCCCAGGACGTGCCAGCTAGTTTCTTCATCACAGCAAGTCTTTGTATGGCTTTTCTTTGAATTTTGTCTATGTTTGGCTTCCAGGTAAGTCTGCTGTCTAGGGTGATTCCAAGGAAGGTGGGTGTATCTGTTTGGGGTATTGTTTGTTTTATAAATTGATGGATACTTTTCCTTGTGTGGGGAGAGGGAAAAACAGTTGCTGTGGTTTTTGTGTGGTTAATTTTGAGGCCCCAGCTTTTTGTCCAGTTCTCCACTTTTTCCACTGTTTTTTTAGTAAATATGATGTTTTTGAGTGTGTTCTGCAGCTGTCCAGATTGCGAAGTCGTCTGCATGTAGGCTGTTTGAGACCTTCTGGGGACAGCATTTGGTGATGTCATTTATGTATATTAGGAATAGCGTTGGTGCTATCACACTGCCCTGTGGAACTCCTTCCTTCATTTTTGCATCTTGCTGAGGTGGTTGTTGCTGCCCTAAACGCCAAGGGTATTCTAGATGAGAGAGAGAGAGATGTATGGATGGATGGATGGATGAATGGATAGATAGAGAGATGGATAGAGAGATGGATAGAGAGATGGATAGAGAGAGATGGATAGATAGAAAGATGGATAGATAGAGAGATGGATAGAGAGATGGGTAGAGAGAGAGAGATGGATAGATATAGAGAAGTATAGATAGAGAGATGGATAGATGGATAGAGAGAGAGAGATGGATAGAGAGAGAGATGGATGAGAGAGAGGAAAATGGGATAGATAGAGAGGGATAGATAGAAGATGGATAGATAGAGAGATTGATAGATATGAGATGGATAGATAGAGGATAGAGAGGGATAGATAGAGAGATGGATAGAGAGAGATGGATAGGAGAGAGAAAGAGATAGATAGAGAGATGGATAGAGAGATGAGAGAGAGATGATAGAGATTGATAGATAGAGAGATGGATAGAGATGGATAGATAGAGAGATGGATAGAGAGAGATGGATAGATAGAGAGATGGATAGAGAGATGGGGGATAGGAGATGGAGATGAGGAGGGGAAGATGATAGAGAAGATAGATAGAGATGGTAGATAGAGATGGATAGAGAGATGGATGAGAGAGAAAAAAGATAGATAGATAGATGGATAGAGATGGAGAGAGAGATGATAGTTAGTAGAGGATGGATAGAGAGATGGATAGATAGAGAGATGGATAGAGAGGGATTGATAGAGAGATGAATAGATAGAGAGATGGATAGAGAGAGATGGATAGAGAGAGAGAGAGAGGCGTAAAAACATTCCTACAAATTAGTCATCGATAAGATTTTATCAACATAAATCCTCAATTTATTAATACAACATCTGCAGGGTTATACTAAAACAAGTTTCTAGTTTCTGACAAAAATCTGTATGGTTTTTTTCCGCAAAGCTTGCATTTAATTTCATGATGTTCAGCATCGATTATTTATTGAGACTAATCTTGTATCAAACATAGTCGATTCCAAAACTCTATTATCAACTACTTGTACTAAAGATCCACTTATTGCTAGACGTCTTATTAATGTGAAATCGATTTTTTTTTATATTCGAGTTCTTAGTAGTTATCAAGCAACGTCACTGAACCATGGACTTGTTAAATTTAGAACTGTCGATACTGGTTGCGTCAATGATTACTGTATAATATTTTATATGAGTATCAGAGAATGAATAAGAAGGGGGGAGTATCGCATTTAGTTATTCTTCTGCGTACATTCTGCGACGTCATCTTGGATGCTTTCAAATTTAGAAGTGAGAAGACGAAGCCTATTTGGTTTTTTTTCGAAGAGCTTGCAACAGAGTAGTGTCAGTGACAGTAACAATATCATTGTTATGTCTGGTCCCATACACATGACACTATTGTAACATATATCTGGTCCCATAACATGACACTATTGTAACATATACTGTGCAACAAGTGTGTGTGTGTGTGGACCGTCTTAGATTTATCAGAAGTTTATATTTCCAGTTTATTTATCAGATGATAGTTAAAATGGCAGGGTACAGGTAGTTTGAGCAACAGATGATAGTTTGGCAGGTACAGGGTAGTTTGATCAACAGCTGATAGTTTGTTGAGCAGGTACGTTATAGTTTGTGCAACAGATGATAGTTTGAGCAACAGATGATAGTTTGTGCAACAGATGGTAGTTTGTGCAACAGATGATAGTTTGAGCAACAGATGATAGTTTAGGTACAGGTAGTTTGAGCAACAGATGATAGTTTGAGCAACAGATGATAGTTTGAGCAACAGATGATAGTCTGAGCAACAGATGATAGTTTAAGCAACATATGGTAGTTTGAGCAACAGATGATAGTTTGGGGTACAGTAGTTTGAGCAACAGATGATAGTTTGTTGAGCAGGACGGTAGTTTGTGCAATCAGATGATAGTTTGAGAACAATGATAGTTTGGCAACATGATGATAGTTTGAGCAACAGATGATAGTTTGTTGAGCAGGTACTGATAGTTGTGCAACAGATGATAGTTTGGCAGGTCAGGTTAGTTTGAACAGAGATGATAGTTTGAGCAACAGATGATAATTTGAGCAACAGATGATAGTTTGAGCAACAGATGATAGTTTGAGCAACGAGATAGTTAGGGGAAAAGAGATGATGTTAAAACACTGATGTAAAGAGAGAGAAGATAGATACTGAGAGAACACTGATGTAAAGAGAGAAGATAGATACTGGAGAACAACTGATGTAAGAGAGAGAAAGATAGATACTGGAGAACACTGATGTAAAGAGAGGAGAAGATAGATACTGGAAGAACACAGATGTAAAGAGAGAGAGATACTGAGAGAACACTGATGTAAGAGAGAGAAGAGAGATACTGAGAGAACACTGATGTAAAGAGAGAAAGAAGAGAGATACTGAGAGAACACTCGATGTAAAGAGAGAGAGAAGATAGATACTGTGAGGAACACTCGATGTAGAGAAGAGATACTGAGAGAACACTGATGAAGAGAAGAAGAGATACTGAGGAACACTCGATGTAAAGAGAGAGAGAAGAGAGATACTAGAGAGAACACTGATGTAGAGGAGGAGGAAAGAGATACAGCAAGGAAATATATTTAGAAAGTAGGATTGAAGAGAGAAGAAATTCAGACTAAGAAAGGAAATGGAATGCGAGGAAGGATAAAATAAGAGAGAGAGCGAGTGAGAGAGAGAGAGAGAGAGAGAAGAAGAAGAAGAAAATATTACGAGAAAACATATTGAGGAGGGAATCAAGAAAATACACTTTGGAAGAAAACATGGGAAGGAAGGAAGAAAATACATTTTGGAAGAAAACAGGAAGGAAGGAAGAAAATGAAAATAAAAATGACACACGACACATAGTTTCCTGAATATTAAATTAGAGAATGAAATTGCGACAAACCTTTATTCAACAACCGACACTAGTGTCCATTGTTTCTAAATCAAGCCTCTGTTGTTATTCCTCAAACATTCGTGAAGGTAACGCCCTTTTCACAGTAGCAGACCCAGAAACAGGACAGAAAAACCTTCTTAACGCTAGATGTAAATCTGTACTGGGGCCGAAGGGCAAGAGCTCAAGTCCCGCTGGATCATTGAAGAAGAAGAAGAAATCGGTAATGATATCAAAACGGAGAGATTGCTGTCGGTGTTCTTAAAGACGTTCGTCTGTAGGGCTGCTAGGCCACAGCCAATTCTAAATACGGCCAGCGGACTCAGGTAAAAATTCTACGAAATAAGACCAGAACTGTCGCGTGACTCGCATTCCAGTATTGTTGTATATAGACGAATTCATTTTAAAATCAAAACAACATATTAAATCAAAGTTATATTATGCAACAAGTTAAGTTTAACAATAAGGAATATCAATATTATCAAAATGTTAAGTTTAACAATAAGGAATATCAATATAATGAATATTTTCATCAATAAAAACCATTGAATTGAAAAATTGCATAAAGCTTGCAGTGCTCTATCAAGGTAAAAGAAAGGAACACTTTCATACCTCGTGGTTTAGGTCAATACAGTGTTAGGAATGTATTTTGTCATTGACCGTCGGTACGATGGATGATGTGTCAGGATCACGCCGGCCGCCTTTACTTTCCCTAGAACTCGTCTGGTACCAGTTGAGGCTGGGTCGACTGAGAGCCGACGCGGTCGGGAAAAATTACACGCGCATTGCGGGAGCTGAACCCAGACCACCAGCCTTGCGAAGCGAGTTCACTAACAACTACGCTACATCGGCTCTCGGTGCTCTATCAAACATCAAACATATACAAAATCCAGCTCACAACTCGAAACTAGGTCAGGTTCCCCTGTCAGTTACCTGGTGCAATTTAAAGTTGGCTGTGGGCTAGGCAATGGTGTAAGACAATCAAAGACACTGTAAGAAATATGGGTTTGTGGTTCTTCTTCTAACGCTCCATATCGACCACTTCTTAAACCACTCTTTGTGATCTGTATGTGATCTGAGCCAATGAGCGATTGTACGTTGTGCCAGATATGTGTCTACAAGTAGGCCAGCGAATTCGATTTCTGGGACGATTTTATTTACTAGGGTAGCGTCCCTAGGCTCCTACCTCAGTCGCCTCTTACGACATGCCTTGTAGGTCGCAGTGTTACTATTCTTTGCTCCCTTGAGCGTCCCGGCAACATACGGTTGAGGTTTGTGGTTCCGCCGGAGTAGTTACCGGGGCCCACATTTGGAGTGTAAAGAATAGAATCACTGTTACCTGCCACGCATGTCGTAAGAGGCGACTAAGGAGGTTTGGATGAAATCGGATGCATGTGTCCTAAAGGTATAGAAGTCTACGCGTTTAGGGGCCTACCAAACCAATGTGCAAGTATACACGTTCTTGGCAAAGATCAAACATATCACAAAGAGTGATTAAAATTGGTGTAAAGAACGAACGCAAAGAAGAAGAAGAAGGAGGTTTGTGGTTGAATCCAGTGATTGATAATTTGTTGTTTTTCTGAATCCCTAATACTTACTTGTACACCGTCTATTTATTCATCATATTCCGGTGCTTCCACTGGTGTTCTTAAAACTACCTATTCTCTTTTGACACCAAACCAGACACCTCAGCGTTCTATTCATAAGTCAAATACAGGGTGTTCAAGATAAAAGTAGCCCGATTGGCACATTTTGATTTGTCAACCGGGCTACTTTTATCTTGAACACCCTGTATAAGTTCTAACTTCTATTGAACAGAGAGGCGACGAAAGACACTATTTATTTTTTTTTTTTTTTCGATCCATAAGCACTTGAGCTGAAAGCTCTTCGGCTCGGTGTCATGGACATCGTAACTCTTCGGCTCGGTGTCATGGACATCGTAACCCTTCGGCTCGGTGCCACGAACATCGTAAATCTGGGGAACCTGTAGCTTTTCTGCCAGTCAGCGGAGTTGAACCCACACTTACAGAGGACTAGTCACCCGTAGTCTAACGCCCTACGAACACGCTGGGCACGCGGGCAGAGACACTATTTATGAAGAGCACATAATGGCTCGTTCTAGAAATCTCTTCGTATTCCGACGTTATGAGGTAAAACATGATTGGAGAACAGAAGAAAGAAAGTATTCAACAAAAACGATCAGAAAGCACATGCTGTTGTATCATTCAAGAAGAAGAGAAAGAAAATAATATATTTTCAGTATCATTTTTCATAGTCTTCTTAGACACCATCATCATGTGCCATCATCCCATCGAAACTTGTCCGCAATAGACTTCCAACAATATATGCCGCTTGTTGTTGTTGTTAAGGAACCTCATGAATTATGGATTATCTTCCTTTTTTCTATATTTGAAATGGAAGGCAAAGGATTCAAGAAAGAGAGGACACCCAAGGGAAATCCCGAGACGAACCTTGCTGAGAGAGGCAGGAAATATTGGACACAATTCCATGAAAGAGATTGAGCGAGTTGCACAGGTCAGAGTGGTATGGAGAAATTATTTGCAGACCATATGTAACGTATAGAGGTAAGAGATGAATATATATATCTTTTTACTCTTAGTAGTTGCAGGAATTCATTATTATTTTTCCATTTCTGTTATAAAAGGAGGAGGTAGGAGTACAAGCTAAAGATTGTTTGTAAATTATGTGAAAATCTACGTTTTCATGAGTTATCGGTGTGTGGAAAGAACGGTTATAGATTTATTGTCGGACTGTCTAAGTTATGTCTGCCTTACAAGACGTTTGTGGGCGTCTGTAGCGCGGTACTGAGATCGATCACAACACAAGTGTACCTGGTTCAAACACTACAGCGAGCAGTTTGGAAGTAAATTTGTGCCCGTGGATTTTTACGAACGGTAAAAATAGACCTCACCTTTCAAAAAGCAATGACAAACTACTAAACGTCTAAGTTATGCCTAGAAAATCAACGACTCGTTTACTGTGGTTGATAGCTACGTCCTGTAAACGATATGCCACGATTTTAATTTTCATAGGAATTGTGAATTCCTTTGCTTCTTCTATATAATTTAATAATGTATGAGGGGTACAACATGAAAATAAATATAATAAAGACAGAGACAATGGCAATAAGTAGACAACCAGAAAGCCTTACAATAAAACTCCAGAACGTAGACATAAAACAAACAATTGAGACCAAATACTTGGGAGCAATTTTCACAGCAGATGGAAGTATCGATAGCGAAATCAGCAATCGTTGCACAAAAGCTAACCAAGTACTGGGACAGTTAATTAACAACACTGTTGTCACACAAAGAGATACCGCTAACAACTAAAGCAAATCTCATAAGAACGATTTTCTGGCCAACACTATGTTACCAGTGTCAAACATGGCCAATAACAGCAGCTAATGAGCGGAAAATATAACGACAGAGATGAGGTGTCTTAGAAGAGCTGCAGGTGTGATAATAAGAGACAAAATTAGAAATGAAGAAATCAGAAGGAGACTGGATGTGAAACCAGTTATGCAATTCATAAAAGAACAACAGATTAAATGGTTTGGACACCTGACCAGAATGCCCTGGTATCGCCCACCACAGAGAGCCACACAGAAAAAATATAATGAGTACAAAGCAAGAGGAAGACCACGCAAAGATGGAGCGACGGCATCAAGAACAGCCTTACGAACATGAATATCAGCTTACAAAGTGCCTTAAAAAAGCACACACAAGATCACTACGTTTCACCCCAACACTTCCATAAAGAAGTAAATGGTGGAAAAAAAGAAGAAGAAGAATAATGTATATATAAAGAGCTTTTGGTCGAAACGTCGCGGTATATAGTTTTTCTACTTTGTAAAACTACAGTACTTTTTTTTAACATGTTTCACCATTGCTACATAGTTTTACTACAGTCTTCCTTATATCGATGACAAAGAGGAAATATTAGCTGAGACGTTTTTTTTGTTTTTGACAAAGGCTTGTGATGTGGTAACAGGCTTGTGATGTGGTAACAGATCAATATGTCAGAATCAATCAATTACAACGATGACGTCAATGACCCACGATTGCCTGGTCGCTGGACTAGTGGTTCGATAGGTTGAGAAGACTATACTGTTCTCGTGATAGACGAGTCCATGTCGAACTCAATGAAATAACGGTGCATGGAATCTGAGTGTTACTGGTTTGTTTCTTTGTTATGTAGAGGATACAAGCCTCTTTAAGCCTAGGCACGTCACTTTCAACCTAAGGACGAACATTGTTTTGGTTATATCAGAGCGTGTAGGTCAACAAACATGAAAAAAAAAATTAACTCATATCTGAGAATCCAAATTAAAAGTATATATATATATATATATATATATATATATATATTATATATATATATATATATCCGTTGAAAATAGATTTTGTGAAAAATAATGAATATAAAATGAAACGAATTCAGGAGAAGTGATGAAATCAGAAACATGTCTGGTCAACTACTAGTGACAACTGTTATAAGAAAGAGAAGTGATGAAATCAGAGACATGTCTGGTCAACTACTAGTGACAACTGTTATAAGAAGTGATGAAATCAGAGACATGTCTGGTCAACTACTAGTGACAACTGTTATAAGAAAGAGAAGATGGGGATATGTTGGACACACTTGAGGAGAAATGATCAACGAATATCAAAGCAGGCATTAAAGTGGGATGCAAAGGTTCAAGAAAGATAGGACGGCTAAGGAGACCTGAAACGAACTTTGCTGAGAGAGGCAAGAAATATCGGTCTCAGTTCCATGGAGGAGATTGAGCGAGTTGCCCCGGATAGAGCGTTATGGAGAAATTACTTGCAGGCCCTATGTAACGTATAACGGTACGAGAGGAATTATTATTATACAGGGTGTTCAACTTAAAAGCAGTCTGTGAACGGAGCTAATCTGGCATATATGTATGGAAATGAGAAGGTTCAGTTATGACGTAATATAGGTCAAGGTTGTGTGATGGTGTGTAATTGTTGTGCGGGAAGGAGCGATGAACAAATGTGACGTAGGACGAGCTAGTCAGAACCGGTTTAAATAGTAAATAGACGAGATGCAATGCGTACCTGGCAAATTTATATTTATCACTGGGGCTGCTTTTAAGTTGAACACCCTGTATCTATATAAACAGCACTCAATGTGTTGTTGACTTCAAACAGAGAAGAGGTCTATGCGTTTAGGGGCCTACCAAACCAATGTGCGACGTATACACGTTCTTGGCAAAGATCAGACATATCACAAAGAGTGATTAAAATTGGTCGTAAAGAACAAACGCAAAGAAGAAGAAGGAGAAACAGAGATGACTAAATACATATCTAAACATGAGTCAGCAATCTTGGCCTCTCATATGACCTATGAGATCTGACACCACAGTACAGTATAACTCAGTAGGTGTGGTATTATCTTCTTCTTCTTTACGTTCGTTCTTTAAACCAATTTGATCTTTGCCAAGAACGTGTATACGTTGCACATTGGTTTAGTAGGCCCTAAACGCATAGACTTCTACACATTTAGGACACGTGCATCCGATTGCAACCAAACCTCCTTAGTCACCTCTTACGACATGCGTGGCAGGTAACAGTGGTTCTATTCTTTACACCCCAAACGTGGGCCCCGGTAACTACTCGGGCGATGTGGTATTATAAAGTGCAGTGTTATGTTCCAAAAATCTGATCATTAAACCCATATGTACATAAGAGCGCCCTGTTGGACAGTATTTTGTTAGCATGTTTGTGATAGCTTTTAAAGCCGAAGGATTGACTTCATTGCACCGGTTTTTACCCCATTGGACTCGGTCCCTCTCCGCAAAAATGGCACGCCACTTGCCGAGAGCACTGCACAAAGCACGAACTCCGTAGCTCTGGCAACAATCCTAGTGGTCTCTGAAAAAATACCCGTGAACATAACGGCGCGATCTGGATTCGAACTCACGACCTACCACTCGCAAGGCAAGGGATTAACCATTTAGCCACGTGGTTGTGTTAGAGCTATCACGATAAATCTGTCATAAATGGTTGTGCAATAGAAAGTTGGCATAATCTATCTCTATATTATCTTCATGTCTTGTTTAATACATAATTCTTCCACAATAGATTTCCATTGTTGCAGTTCTGTTGCTTATCAACCAATTGTTTCCCGATATCAAACCACAACCATTCCAAACTCTCATTCCATAGTTCTTTTCTGCGTTTTCTTTGGACGCCCATGTCTTCCTTTCTTATATTTGTTCATCGGAGAACTGTCCTAGCCAACAGCCTTACTGGAATACAAAATACAGGTACGAGATACGACCCCATCTCGATCTCCATTATTTAATGAAAATCTCCAATCATGTCCAGTTTGTTCATTTGTTAAAAGTTCTTTATTTGCTTTCGTATCTGGACTAAAAATTGAAAATTTCTTTTAAAAAAATTTATTTTGGAATTTCTCTAACTTGTGTATGATGCTGTTGGTCATTTTCCAACATTCACTACTGTATTTGTTTTTTCCGATCCAGAAGCACTTGAGCTTTCAGCTCTTCGGTTCGGTGCCATGGACATCGTAACCTTTCGGTTCGGTGCCACGAACACCGTATATCTGGGGAACCTGTAGCTTTTCTGCCAGTCCGCGGAATTGAACCCGCACACACAGAGGGATATTCACCCGTAGTCCAACGCGCTACGAACACGCTGGGCAGACGGGCCTCACTACTGTATAATAACAGTCACTTGACACTGTTTCTATTTTTCTTCTTTTGTCGTCACACTGATACCGGGTTGTTGCTCCCGTATCCCTGTTTTCTGTTTTGTCTTGTGCTGTTCTAGTGGCTTGGGTGATAGTTATGTTTGCTTTTGGATTCTGCTATACCATCTAACCAGTGGCGGCTCGTCATTAAGGGCCAGTGGGGCCGGGTCCCACCAAAAATAATTTGTAACGTGTATTTATTATTTAATAAATTAAATTATAACCTAACCCAAAACCATGATTTTCCCGAAAATTTGTGTCTGGCCCCACCAACAAAAACGACCATGAGCCGCCACTGCATTTAACCATATTTTTTTCGTGGTTTTCCTCTCGCCTTCTTTCCTGATGTTTTTTTGCAGAATACTCTGTATACTGTATACTGTGGAGTTTGGTTACATTCTTATTTAGTGGCCGAACCACTTCATTCTTTGTTATGTTATGTTATGTTATGCGATCGACGTCATGGCACATTGGGCATTCCCATTCGTGCTCTGTCCTCCGTTGCAGCAGCCATCCCAAAGTCCATTTGCTCACGTACCCATGAGAAGTTGATTACTATATCTTCTCTCTCACCACGAAGACGACACTGTCTGGCATGTCCAAACTTAACACCTAATTCTCGAACTCGTTCCAGTGTCTGAGACCCGCCCATGTCACACAATTGAGAGCGTACCGCATTGATGATATCGGCTCTGTCCATGCTTCTGCCCACTTGAGTCGGGCACTGTTTGCAAGAGAGTCAGCACGCTCGTTACCCGCACTCCAGCATGTCCAGGCGTGTACAGCCAAGTCATTTTCTTGAGATGTGATCTCCGAATGCTGTTCACCCATTCCACCGCATACTTCATTCTTTGTTTCTCAATATAATTCAAACAAGGTTCTGTCTCAACTTTCTTTCTTATGCTGATGTTAGTGACTCTGTTTCTCAATGTAATTCAAGCAAGGTTCTGTCTCAACTTTCTTTCTTATGCTGATGTTGGTGACTTTGTTTCTCAATATAATTCAAGCAAGGTACTGTCTCAACTTTCTTTCTTATGCTGATGTTAGTGACTTTGTTTCTCAATATAATTCAAGCAAGGTTCTGTGCCAACTTTCTTTCTTATGCTGATGTTAGTGACTTTGTTTCTCAATGTAATTCAAGCAAGGTTCTGTCTCAACTTTCTTTCTTATGCTGATGTTAGTGACTTTGTTTCTCAATATAATTCAAGCAAGGTTCTGTCTCAACTTCCTTTCTAATGTTGATGTTAGTGACTCTGTCTTTTCTAGTGTTGTTGGTATCTTTTCTTAGTCCTACCAATTCAAGCGTTTTTCACATATTGCATATCTTGTCCCTCTACCTTGTTAAATGTCCATGCTTCACACCTATACATCTACTCAGCTAAATGTGACCTTGAAAATTAAGCAAGGTCATATACCTGGAACATAACCCTCATTGTCTTATCACCCCACCCTTCACCCACCCACTCACACCATATTTGTAAATGCAACAATCACGCTCTCCCCTTTTTAAAAGCGGAGAGAAATGTTGCATATTACGCCTGCATTCTGTGTCTATTTTCAGGTCTGTGATGACGCACGCAGATAGATGGGAGAGAATCGGAAAGTAAATACGTATACGTGTGTGCAGGGCAGGTACTATTTCTTTGGAAGTGTAACTTTTGTGTTGTTGTGCTTTTGTTTACCGTTGTGTTTTCTGCAACCTGGTGGTATCTGATGTGTTTACATGGGGTGAACTCGACAGAATTCGACATTTATGTGACAATGCAACGCTCAGAAAGGCTATCGACATTTACAGTACCGAGATATCTGGCCAAATTGAGGTTCTTTATAAATGTGTGAGATGATGATGGTAGGTAGATGAATATATGGATGGATGGATGGATGGATGAATGAATGGATGGATGGATGAATGGATGGGTGAATGGATTAATGGATGGATGGGTGAATGAATGGATGGATGGATGAATGGAAGGATGGATGGATGAATGGATGGATGGATGAATGGATGGGTGAATGGATTAATGGATGGATGGGTGAATGAATGGATGAATGGATGGATGAATGAATGGATGGATGGATAAATGGATGGATGAATGGATGGATGAATGGATGGATGGATGGATGAATGGATGGATGAATTGGTGAGTAGGTAGGTAGGTAGATAGACAGATAGATTGATAAGAACTCTGAAAACTTGAAAATTTTGCATCCGCTGCCAGGGGAAAAATTCATTTTTTAAAAATAATAAACTCCCTATAAATATTTTCACTATCTTCAAAATTACATCGGGGACTCTCACCTTGCTACGGAGCTCGTGCACTGTCGCTTAGATCTTCCTATGCAAGAAAGAAATTGGAGCACACATGATTATTCACCGAAGTGGAAATATGCTGGTCCTATTAATCTAAACAATGGATGGATGGGTGGTGGGGGTCACCAATAGCACTGTCACCCTACCAACATACATTACATACACATATGGCATATCTGTTAAAACATATTCTATTACACGTGTATATTTATGACACACTAAACCATCCGTTGTGTTGTGCGCAGTGTTTACGGTTTCTAGGGGCTTCAAAAGTTTTGTACTTTAAAATAAATGCATAAATTCCACTGTCATTGTGTTTATGTGTCGTCTTCTATGAATGCTAAATATCCACCACTTCTTATCCCCTCTGTGTGATTTGTATGTGATCTGAGCCAGAGAGCGATTATGCATTGTGCCAGATATGCGCCTTCAAGTAGGCCAGCACATCCAATTTCTGCGATGATTTTTATTTACTAGGTAGCTTTCTTTGGTCCTACATCAGTCGCCTCTTACGACATGCCGGTCGCAGTGGTACTATTCTTTGCTTCACTTGCGGGACCCGTCGCCATACGGGCGTATGTGTCGTCTAATTATATATATCTAGTATATTTGCCAATTTTCTTTGTCTCCTCTGTGAAAACATCTTTGTTTATTCGTTCTGGCATCAGGGAATAACGACATACACATCTATGAAAGATTATTCGTTTTAATCTGCCAACACGCAGAAGAGTCTTGTACCAAACTTATAACTACTGTATTTGCTAAGTGTACCGAATTTTAATACTAGGATTCAAAGAATATAAACGGCTATAACAAAGGAGGAGAAAGAAAAATGAAGAGACTGACGTCACTAGTTACCGCACGCGCTCATTCAGTAATCTAACTTCCTTTAACGGCAGCCTACCACCCCCGCTACTGGATTGGATCTATCCAATGACCTTTCGCTCGGTCACGACAGCGGACACCCTATAAAAACATGTCAGACGTAATCATTCGTTCAGAATCGTCACACCGATCCAGAAAACAGACACAGAATTTATAAAAGTGCTTGCAACTGTTAGTGAGAGATTATTGTTTATGAATTCTAACTGAAGATATGGAAAGAAAATGTCATATTTCAAACCGCAAACCTGTTTCAAAAGTGCGATCTAGTAGAAGGCGTGCAGGCTGTATACGTCTCTTTGTTTGCCCTACAACCGGTGGACGTTTGCAAATTTCTGTTTCTCCTCGCGAAACAGTTCTAGGACTTAAAGCAGCTTTGGCAAGAAAGTTGAGAGTTCTCCCTACTAAGATAACACTAATCTACAAAGACAAGTAAGTATTTAAACTACTTTTATAACTCTTAAATCGTGATAGTTAAAACTTTTCTTTGTTCTGTTCTAGTTTTAGCTTCTAGTCGGTGACCTTTGATCTCTGCTGGGGTCAGTTCCTGTTCAAGGACGATATCTGTAACTAACATTTGGAGTACTAATTTACTTTATTTTTGTAATAATTACGTTTATAATGTTTTACAAAGATTACCACCAGACACTGTGATAAGAGATTTCAACAAAATATTCATATTTCATTTTGGTTGAGTTAAGAAAGCTTTCACACTGTAAACACTGGTATAGTTGATCTACTTACAAAACTACCACGGCGTCCACGGTCCACGCACATAATCCTATGAATCATAATGTAAACATTAACATTTGAATAGTTGATCTATAATATTTTCAATTTCATACCGCAATGAATATTATGTATTACATGCTAAGGAAATTAAAGTCTCATTAACTTTCATTAGCCGAGACACGCCACTTTCGACCTACGAACAATGTTTTGTTTTGGTTATATCAGATCATTTAGGCCAACAAATGTAAAATAAAAAAAAAACTATAAAGAGAAATTCTAACCTGAACAATTTCGGACGACTGTACTAACAAGCGGCCGTTAAATTCCACAGGCACATCAACACACACCCCTCCCACCCTTTCCTTCCCGTCATACACCGCCCTGCAATGCTGTAGTGCAGGCAGTAACAAGTTTTTTTTTTAATTAAATTTTACGTCTTACTGTATCTGCTCTATAAATTATTAAACATTCCTTATTTATTTGAGATTCAAAGTATGTGTTGACATTGGTCTCGTTGGTTTTGTGTACTTTAAAGTGACATAAGAAATTACAGTAAAAATGAAAATAGAAAATTGATTATAGTAGACTACTACATTTTCACATACATCTTTGCAAGTTAGAAAACAGCTTGAAATTTTATTTGTACTATATCTTGTTTTTCATTGTGATATGGGGGACGGATTAGTGCATAGGTTCCCAAACTTTTTCGGGCCACCGCCCACTTTTTCGAGCCGCCACCCACTTTGCGAAACATAAATGTTGTAACGTCCCCTCTTTTCTGTGTTCAAGCAGTTTATTTTTGACGTAAATAGCAACTAATGATACATTACTGCTTATGCTGTTAAAATATTGAAAAAGTAGTGATCAATATGTGCTTCATCTTGAATAGTTATTCATTCGCAAAATCAAGAAAATAATGTATTTTAAAATATATATATTGTTAATTTCTTCTATATATGGCCTTTTTCGTCTTTACCAAGGAGTCGCGACCCTAGATCGCTCAAACGCCCCCTCCAAATGTTTCTGAACCCACTATCGCCCCCCAACCCCTCTAGAAGGTTTCAGTGCCCACTGGGAGGGGGGCATACCGCCCACTTTGGGAATCTATGGATTAGTGAAATGTGGTGTATGCATTCGTGACACAAGAGGCTTGTGCGTTCAGTTTCATACTTCATGTTCAGCATGTGAGAACAGGAATTGATCCTACCTCCTGCACACTAAGGATAGAAATGTGAAGTAACAGTCACTTCATACCCTATGGTCTAAAAAAAGGCTAAAGGAATTTGATATTTAGACTTCTGAGATCATGCATATTCCTTGTGGCAACATATGGTTGTAAATCATAAACCATAACACACAAAATAGAAGCTTTTGAAACAAGGTGTTACAGAAAAGTTCTTAGAACATCCTGTACAGGGAAGAGAAAAAACAAAGACATCATACAAGACCTGCATATCAAGGAGCATTGGCTCATAAATAACATCATGTCACTGGAAGATATATTTTGGCCACGTTAAACATCACAGTGGTTTAGCGTGTTCGTAGCGCGTTGGACTACAGGTGATTAGTCCTCTGTAAGTGCGGGTTCAACTCCACGGACTGGCAGAAAAGCTACAGGTTCCCCAGATTTATGGTGTTTGTGGCACCAAGCCGAAGGGTTACGATGTCCATGACACAGAGCCGAAGAGCTTTCAGCTCAAGTGCTTCTGGATCGGGAAAGAGAGATAATGGTAATGGAAGGCATGGTTCCTGGAGTACGAGGCAGGAGGTGACCAAGACAAAGGTGGCAGTAGGACATGAAAAACATTGAACATGACGCTGAAGAGGGAGGGAGAACTTGCCAGAGAGTTTTTCAGGCTGGCTGTGATGAAAGCAATATTCCGGAAGGGTCATTCTACTTGATGATGATGTGTGTATACGTCTCAGTTATGTTGTATACTTTTGTGTACTAAATGAAATGTTGCCATTTCTTTGTAAACCCTCGGAAATTTTGTCTGTGATGTTTGATGGGAAGTCCTAAATCCCTGGACAGTTGTGAACCAAATAATTTTTGTATCAGCTTTCCTCGGTTTCCTCACAGTTCTTCTTCTTTGCGTTCGTTCTTTACAACCAATTTTAATCACTCTTTGTGATATGTTTGATCTTTGCCAAGATCGTGTATACGTTGCACATTGGTTTGGTAGGCCCCTAAACGCATAGACTTCTACACGTTTAGGACACATACATCCGATTTCAGCCAAACCTCCTTAGTCGCTTCTTACGACATACGTGACAGGTAACAGTTGTTCTATTCTTTACACCCCAAATTTGGGCCCCTGTAACCACTCGGGCGGTTTGTTCACACTAAATTCATGTGGTAACTTTTCTGTTTGTTGACACTAAATTTACAATTTTCTTTGACCTGACTACCATGGGTATCCACAAAAGTTTGTCCAGGGAGAGGCAAAAATGAAACAAAAATGTGTTAACAGTTTAATACAGAAAAAGGAAGACCAGATTCCCACAAAACTGTTTTATCAATTTAGTGGCGCCCACCACCCTACAGCATTGACGTATGGGCGCCAGTGCTGACTATATCATTATTTGTGCATGTCCCTGAACTGTTCCAGTCAGTGCTTAACATAGAGGGGAGGAGGGAGCAAGAGGTCAAGAATACCTGGCTCCTCCTATGTGATGATCAAATATTTGGATTCTAGGGGTAGTCAAGGTCTGCCTTTGGCTATTTCATTGGTGAGGACTTTAGTCAGGATTTTCAAGGATTTGGTGCATGTTTGAGAGAAGCAATCAAACAGAAATAGAGAGAACATGAAATGTTTGAGGACAAGACGTTTGCCCAAACATTCTGTTCCAAAAGCGTCCACTCACTTAATAATAGCTGCCCAGGCAACTTTAACGGACCTAGAGATGCTGTCAGATTCCCTGGCATAAGGTTAGGGGTCAGCTATATATAGAATATTTAAATCCACACACTAAACTGGGACGTGGCCTACTGTTGACAGGGACGAATCAGACATATCAGACCTGGTCCTTGCTCTAAATCAGTGTTTCCCAACCTTTTTTTTGTGCTATACCGCACCTAAGCCTTTCTGCAATTCTTAAGCTCCCTATGTAACATATACACGATTTTTGGTTTTTTAAAATTTAATTGTTTACTTGAAGTAGCTTGAATTATAAGTTTTAGGGAGAAATCAATAGGAGAAATTGTTGGGAAACACAGTAAGTAAATTTTCAAAACGTATAATGGAGAACTGAAATTCAAGTATTTAAATACTTAGCAATCAATCCCTAGCAATCAAATTGCCCCCTTAGCAATCAAATTGCCCCCTTAGCAATCAAATTCCCTAACAATCAATGTCCCACTGTGGTGCGTGGGCCCCACGTTGAGAAACACTTCTCTAGATGCAGTTTCCTTTCTATTTGATAGTGTCCTTCTTGTTGGCCAGTAATTCTTACGGATTTAACCTCGCACCTCCAATTCTTTCTCACTTTACGATGTATTTCTTTCTTTTCCACACATTCGTTCTCACTCTACCACATATTCGTTCTCACCTCACCACCATACACCCCTCTCCCCTACATCCTCACTCTACACCTACATCCTCACTCCACCACCTACCATCTCACTCACCACACATCCTCACTCACCACCTACACATCCCTCTACCACTCCTCCACCCTACACCTACACATCCTCACTCTACCACCTACACATCCTCACTCTACCACCTACACATCCATCACCTACCACCTACACATCCTCACTCTACCACCTACACATCCTCACTCCACCACTCTACACCTCACTCTCCTCTACCACCTACACATCTCACTCTACCACCTACACATCCTCACTCACCACCTACACATCCTCACTCTACCACCTACACATCCACTCACCACCTACCATCTCACTACCACCTACACATCTCACTCACCACCTACACATCTCACTCACCACCTACACATCCTCACTCTACCACCTACACATCCTCACTCTACCACCTACACATCCTCACTCTACCACCTACACATCCTCACTCTACCACCTCACACTCACCACTACACTCCCACTCTACCACCTACACATCCACACTCCACCACCTACACATCCTCACTCTACCACCTACACCTCACTCTACCACACATCCTCACTCTACCACTACACATCCTCACTCCACCACCTACACATCCTCACTCCACCACCTACACATCCTCACTCAACCACCTACACATCCTCACTCCACCACCTACACATCCTCACTCCACCTACACATCCTCACTCACCACCTACACTCCTCACTCTACCACCTACACATCCTCACTCTACCACCTACACATTCTCAAGTCATGTGGGCGACACCCCAGACTGCAGAACACATACTTCAATACTGCCCTGAATATGATATACTGGGACAACTATTGAAATAACACTGAAAAGAATACTTCACGAACCGCTCAGTGAACTACTAAAGACAAGGAAGTTTGTTCAATAGACAACATTGAATATAGACAATATTTCAGCGAGCGAAAAGAAGGCAGTATCTCTCTACTCGCTTTCTTCCACCGTTCTTCTAGCCTCTCAAAGACAGTTTTTCTTCATTTCCATTTTATCTCGCCATTGCGTTCCAATGTGGTTCACAATTAACGCTTCCTTATTTATACATATTATTTGTTCCCTAGCCAGTGTATGCACAGGTCACTGACAACAAATGATAGAAGAAAACTAGTCACGACAGAGATGAAGTGTCTACACAGAATGCTGGGTGTAACAAAAAGAGACCGGTTGAGAAATGAAGACATCAGGAAAAAGTGGATACAACATCAGTACTAGACTTCATCAAGAAACAACAAATTAAATGGTTCGGCCACGTAAGCAGATTACCAACAGACAGTGCACCTCAAAGAGCAATGCTGCTCGGTACAATGGATACAAATCAAAAGGCCGGCCACGCAAAAGATGGGCCTCAGAAATAAAAGAGGCGACGAAAGACACTATCTACAAAGCGCACAAAAGGGTCCGTTTTAGAAATTTCTTCTTGACCGACGCTGTGAGGCAGGCAAACAGGATTCGAGAAAAGTTTGTCCCCATGTGTCCTTTCAGTCAACCCATATCTCCATGTTTTCCCGCTAACTAAACAGACTGCATTATTTTGTGTAGGCTGTAGATATCAGCATTTGACAAATGTTAAGAATAGCTTATGCAAGCTGTTCTGTTAATGGAATGTAGGGGACTGTGCTGTCATAAAACAAGCTTAGATATCATCTCTGTATAACATCGCATCATTGAGTTGTATACATTTCAATAGATTGTTGTAGAGCGCATTTCACACGTCAGTGCTGTTTACATCTGCGTGAACTAGAAAGAACATCGACTTTGCTGTCACAGTTGCGGTACGTTTAGGTTGAAAAGTTAGATATCTAAGACACATGAAAGAAAAATTACAACATGTGAAATGAGATGTCTACGAAAAGCTGTCAACGTTACAAGGAGAGATAGAGTGAGAAACGAGAATATCAGAAGCATCGTTGGTACTATACCATGCATACAGTACATCGAGAAACAAAGAATCAAGTGGTTCGGCTATCTAATGAGAATGGAACCACATTTACTACCATCACGTGCCTACAATAATCGACGCTCAGGGCGCAGAGCACGAGGCAGGCCAAGAACACGATGGTTAGATAACATTTCAGAGTCCCTGCAAAAGCATGGACTGACAACGTCAAGCGCAACACACCTGGCACAAGATAGAAAACTAACTCTCCTCACTCCGCTTCACTGCAAATGTGGTTAAGATAAGTTAGATATCTAATCACAGACCTTGGTCAGCCACAGAAACCTATTCCTCTTACTATTCTTGCAACCACGCACACAAAAAAATTCCACATGTTTGTAAACAAACAACCTGATCCAGGTCTGTTGTGATGACGTTCGTGTTCATCACGTGACTACAGACTGAAGTGTTTTAATTTATTTTATGTGGTTGTATCACGCGACATACCAGGAAGAGGACGTACTCTTAATAAAAACTTCACTGGAAGTCAAGTCAGACCTGATCTTCCCATACGCATTTACTTAACACGCGGTTGCTATCTAGTACGTGGTGGCAGAGTGTAGTTTTCTTTTCAGGACTGACCCAAATACCCACGCAAAGGGAGCTTGACGTCAGAGACCGGGTGTTTGTTTCGGTGGAAGGTGTCTTCTATTTCTCTGGTGGGCTTTCGATTTTAAGTACATTGTTTACATGCACAGAAGGGTGGAAGGTGCTATTAGGACAGAATAGTATAAAAATTGATTTCTTCTTAATGTGTATGTGTGCACATTATGAAGAGGCTGTGTGACTTTACGTTTAAATTTGATCTACCATCACATACGTTTGCAAGCAATAATATATGTGCTTGTGTATATATATATACACATTTTCTGCAGCCTTTTCAGAGTTTAGGTTATTGAGGTGCATGTCACTTCATATTTCTATGCATAGTGTGCAGGAGGTCGGAGGGCCAATTCCTTTCCTCGCGTGTGGAACGTCGACAGTGGGATTGCACCCGTGTGGTGCCGGGGTCTGCAAGGGAAGCAAAGAATAGTACCACTGCGACCTACAAGGCATGTCGTAAGAGGCGATTGATGTAGAAATAACATAGTATATACAAAATTATCACAGAAATCGGATATGCTGGCCTACTTGTAGGCGCATAACTCGCACAACGTGCAATCGTTCTTAAGCTCAGATCACATACAAATCACACAGAATGGTTTACAAGTGGTCGATGTGGAGCGTTCGAAGAAGGTGGGATTGAACCACAACCGTCTTGAAGTCCGAGTGATAAGCAAACGTTTAGAAATTCCGCTAATCCGTCTCCGTGCTTTAAATCATCAAATAGCTTGTTCTGAGCAGAACTTTGCCACCCCAACAGTCCTCTGGAACTTCTCTCTCTCATAGGCCAGATGTCCTGCCTCTGCAGCCGTCATGTTCAAACCATAATTTACATCCTGATTCCATCTTCTCCGTGGTCTTCCTCTTCTTATCTTTGCCGGTATGCTTCCTTCCATGATGGTCTTCTCCAGCCCTCATGTCTTTTTATACTGAATAATATACTATTTATGTGCTTTATAAATACTGAGTCAAAATGTGTTGAGAGCATAGTTGCGATAAAGGTGTGGGAATGGAACATACCATACAAGTGGACCGGAGGGGAGCAACATAGACTGGCATGGGAGGCATGACGAGGTCAAATAGCTTTGCTTACACTGCTGGCTCCCTTGTTTAGTATTTGTAGAGCTCTCGAAGCTGTAACATGTATTACCGAGTGAATGAATAATCATAGCAAGAACTCTTTGCTAAGTTCTCTGGGTTGGGAACATCAGTATAAAATCTCAAGTAGTAGCATGTCCCTTGCGGAACGTCGCATTCATCATAGCCTGCCGACAAAGCTCCCTGTCTCTTGCAAGTTCTCCGGCCTGCTCTAGAGACATGCTCAAGGTTTCTTTGTCCTGCTGCCATTTTCGTCTTGGTTGTCCCCTGCTTCGTATTCCAGGAAAAATGACTACCATTTACCTTTCTCTCCAGACCACTGTGGTGTTTAATGTGGCAAAAATATTTCATCTTCCGGGACATGATGTTAGTTATGAACCAACGCCCTTGTTATGCAGGTCTTGTAGGATGTCTTTGTTTTTCTCTTCTCTGTCCAGAATGTTCTCTGTCCAGAATGTTCTAAGAACTTTTCTATAGCACCTTGTTTCAGTAGTTTCAATTTAGTTTTTTAATGTCTGTGTTATGGCCCACGATTAGTATGAATCTACTGTTCTGATTATGACCTGGTTTAGTGTAAATGAACGAGCTGATATCGAGGGCATCTGTGTAAAGGGTATTGATTAATGGACATTGGAGATATGTTGCGATCAATAATTGAGTGTAATGTTGTGCCTAGTGTTGGTCAATCCTCCATTGGGGATGGAGTTGGGTTGATATTTTATCCCAACTCTTGTAACGTCGACTGTACGCTAAAGATGGAATGATTGATTCAGTCCTTACAGTCAAGCCATATGTCTTGAACAGGCTTCACCGAGGCAGTCATGTCGATCCTTGTTTCTTTAGCTAGACAAGTCTCTTACCAATATGCAGTACAAGGTCTGGGCCCCATTGTTTTCTAACCCCGGTGGTATCCGTCTTGATTCTGTTTGTCAATGTTCACCCGTACGAAGCCGGGCTAATTTGCTAGTAGTACATAAGGTGAAACAAGGTCTGGGTCCCATTGTTTTCTAACCCCGGTGGTATCCATCTTGATTCTGTTTATGTATTCACCTGAGGTGATTTTTTCGGTACACATACGCACTTCCAGGCTAATGCGCAAGGTACTGGAGAGTTCACGTATATAGCCTGGCTGCACGTTCTGGATGTTAAGTAACTCTTGACGTCATCACAGCAACGGTAAACTATACACCTGCCCACCAGGTACAGGTGTACATACATGCGCAAGGTTAAACAAATTCCGAGTTTGTATGATTAAATGTACCATTTATTTTTCAAGACGAAATGAATATGTATGATTTTATATATATATATATATATATATATATATATATATATATAATATGGAATACAACTAACTAACTATATATATATATTAGTTAGTTGTATTCCTTTGTACTTTAACGTTAGATAGGTAATGCAATTCCTTGTACTGTTAAACATAAGATAGGGAATGCAGGGCGTATTATTTGTAATCTTAATGCAGAACATAGATTCCCAAACTTTTTGGGCCCACCGCCCACTTTGCACGACATAAACTTTGTAACGCCCCCGCCCTCCCCATTATAACAGTTTGCCAACGCCCTCCCCCACATATATATCATCAGGTGCCGTGCCGACTGGCGTAGGCGATCATGGATCTCCACAAATCTCTGTCGTTGGTGTTTGCTGTCAACTCAGATTTTGACGGCTCTACTGTGCCATGAAGTCAGGCTATCTAAAATTGTCTCTCTTTGTCTTCCTCTGTCACGTCTACCCTCGATTTTACCGGTTGTCACAATGCGTTCTAAACCTCCCTTCTCATCACATGCCCGAAAAATGATGACTGCCTCTTTCTTATATTGATAAGCTTTCTCTGTGTCTTGATCTCATTCAACACCTCAACATTAGTCATTTTAGCAGTCCATGGGATTTCATCATTCTTCTATAAAACCGCATTTCTGTGGCCCTCAGATGTGTGTGTTCATTGTCCATGACTCTCATCCGTATGTCAGTATATATATATATATATATATATATGCATGGTCAATTCTCAAATGATTATATATATGAAATAGAAAATCAATGCAAAAATGGATCGTGTAAGATGGTCATAAGAAGATTTAAAATGCAGAATTCAAATTTTTAATTATTCAATCGCAAAATCACGAAAGCTCTCCCCCAATGCCAAATGCTTCTGAACCCACTATCGCCCGCTGGAAGGCTTCAGCGCCCACAGGGGGCGGTACCGCCCACTTTGGGAAACGCTGATGTAGAACATACCGAGTGCCTAGTTATATCAGTTTCAGTTTGGAAGCATCCAGCGACTGACCGTACTAGTTTGATGTTGATTGATGAGCCTACTCATATTTCTGTTGTGCTGTTCAATCCTGGCCTCTTCAATCCTGGCCTCTTCAATCCTGGCCTCTTCAATCCTGGCCTCTTCAATCCTGGCCTCTTCAATCCTGGCCTCTTCAATCCTGGCCTCTTCAATCCTGGCCTCTTCAATCCTGGCCTCTTCAATCCTGGCCTCTTCAATCCTGGCCTCTTCAATCCTGTCCTCTTCAATCCTGGCCTCTTCAATCTGGCTGCAACTGGCCTGTTCAATCCTGGCCTCTTCAATCATGGCCTGTCAATTGCTCAATCATGGCCTGTTCAATCATGGCCTCTTCAATCATGGCGTCATCTGCCTGTCAATCATGGCCTGTTCAATCATGGCCTGTTCAACAGTCGTATCATGTCCTCTTCAATCCAAGTTACTGCATTCTAGCGATGGACGTGGATTGGTTTAGATGAAAGTCGTTCTTGCGGCAACACACAAAATGAAATTTAAATGAAAATTGTGGCATATCCTTTACAGGACATCGTCATCAAGCACAGTAACAGAGACCTCGATTTTCTAGGTCCCCCTTATACGTTCAGTAGTTTGCCATTGCTTCTGAACGGACACCTAGAGGCGTTCCAAATGTCAGCTCTATCCATTGACTGACCTTCCTATATGGTGACAGAGCCAACCAGCCTGTCTGCTCTCTTATTGCCAACGACATTAATGTGCCCCGGAAGGAAGGAAGATGAATGTCATTCTGCGAATTGTTGACGCTTGTAGTGATTCAGCCCATTGTCTGCGCATACTCAATGAATCACTCAAGAGAGCGGGGGACTGCCTAGAGTAGTTGATAGTAGCTCGGCCTGCTAGATGTGAGACGCCTCATAGCTCGGGTTCGAACCTACTGTCCGGCATTTGTTCGAGTCCCCTGGTCTTACTCAGGACGATAACATGAGTACCTCTGAAGTCGGAGAAAATCTGCCTGTATGGCGAGGGAATACTAATTACGAGTACATTGAGCACACGGCTGCCAGTGTAAAGTAATTTACAATGTGCACGCTGCTGCCATTGTAAGAAATTGGAAAAACAGATTTTCACGCAAAAATCAGTTTCAGAGATGAAACTTCGTCTGAGTTGAAAGCGGACGAAAGAAAAGAAAAAAGAAAAAAAAAAAGCTTTCAGCGACCCACGAAAAACATTTTAGGCCCTTCTTTTCTTTTGCGTTCGTTCTTTACGACCAATTTTAATCACTCTTTGTGATGTGTTTGATCTTTGCCAAGAACGTGTATACATTGCACATTGGTTTGATAGGCCCTCAAACGTATAGATTTCTACATGTTTAGGACATGTGCATCCGATATTTCAGCCAAACCTCCTTAGTCGCCTCTAACGACATGCGTGGCAGGTAACAGTGGTTCTATTATGTACACCCCAAATGTGGGCCCCGGTAACCGCTCAGGTGATTTTTATGCCCCATTTTCAAGTTAAGCATGAAAATAACTTTTGCAGTTGAAACTCGATAAGTGTAGGTTGTAAAACCGCAACCTGGACAAAAACCATCAATACAACTTTAAGTAAAATACATTTCTACATATTTTCACCACCCTCAAAATTACATCGAAGACTCGCCGGTGCTAGGTAGTTAGTGATTGTACTGTCTTTTAGATTTTTTATGCCTATGTAAAAAAAAAAAACTTCGGTGGTTTGAACATTTAAGAATGAAATACAACCAACCACCAATAACAGCATACAATAAAAATAGATCAGGTGCTAGAGTCAATGGAAGACTTAGACAAGATGGATAGATAATATCAAGACCACACTCAATAAATACGGATATAACACAACAAGGGTAACTCAAGGGCAGAATCAAGACAAATGCCTTATTAGGACAAAACAGACATAACACAGAACAAGACAAAATGCCCTTATTAGGACAAACACAGATCAAGACACAATAACACACAGTCCACACCAGGACAAGTCCCAGACCACATGGTCACACCAAGAAAAAAGGCCAATACGCCCTGATATAACCAAAAAGGCATGTCTTAGGTTGAAAGGGCGTGCCTCGGCCACATAGAGGCTTAATCCACCACCAAACAAACAAACAAACAACCAAGGGTAACTCATCTGGTTCTGGAACGCAAATTAAAGCTCTTACCCCTACGCTTAACAGCAAAAGTGGACAACCAATTCCATCATCCACCCAAGGAAAGACAATAGACAAAAAACATCAGAGCACACATAGTTATTCTTCTTCTTCACCTTCAACTCCCAACGGAGCACAGGTCTTCAACAAACTTCTTCCAGCTCTTCCTCTCTCTTGCCATCCCTTCCAATTCTTTCCATGTTTTACCTATCCTTTTAATATCAGCCTCCAGCTCTCTTCTCCAGGTCTGTCTAGGTCTTCCCTACTCCTCTTTCCCTGCGGGTTCCAAAACAGTGCCTGTCTTGCAATACTTCCGATCGGTCTTCTCAATGTATGTCCTATCCATTGCCAGCTTCTCTTCCTGAGCTCTTTCTGAGTTCCTCGTTCGTAATCTTATATACCATCTCAGTCCTCTATTCTACATAAACATCCATTTATGAAGATCTGCAGTTTTCTGATTGTTTCCTTTATTCAATAGCTAGCTAAGCTGTTCACCAAAATGTAACGATGATGCAATCAATCAATCAATCAATCGCTCATTTTAGATTGTGAAGTTTGATTCTCTGATATAATATATTGTCTGTTTCAAGATTTCAAACTGTGTTTCTATTAAGAACCTTGTTTTAACCCATTCTCAACGCTATCAGGGACTCTCTCCATGACCTCCTAGCCTAACTCTTATGATTAAACACGCAGAAGT
Source organism: Arion vulgaris (assembly GCA_020796225.1). Classification (NCBI taxonomy): domain Eukaryota; kingdom Metazoa; phylum Mollusca; class Gastropoda; order Stylommatophora; family Arionidae; genus Arion; species Arion vulgaris. The sequence continues at coordinate 34,662,237 of CM036769.1, read as the reverse complement.
CTGTACAGAGGTCATAATGTACTTATGTTGTTTTTATAAGATGTGACCGCAAACTGTCAACGCCTAGACCAGTGACGTCCGTACCAGTGACGTAGAACGCATTTTTGATAAGATTACAGATCCTCAGATCGCTAGGCTACGAAACTGTGAATCGCCCTTTCCCCCCCACCACCTCTCGTAAGAATACTATATCTGATATCCATTTAATATATAAGCACAGCCTGCGTAGCTCCGTGTTGACTGCATTCACCAGTTAACGTTGGTTGAAATCTCCGTACAGTAGGATGGTCGCCTGAGCTATTATGTAAGTGCTTTTATGCGGAGTCAAAAGGCACAGAGTTCTAGCAGGGCGTTGAGTGCTTTTCTCTGATAGGACTGGAGTGCATTTCTCTAATAGGACGTGGGAGTGCATTTCTCTAATAGGACGTGGGAGTGCATTTCTCTAATAGGACTTGGGAGCGTATTGCTCTATTATGGGCCTCGGTGCATTGTTCCAATAGGGCTCCTGAGTGCATTGTTCCAATAGGGCTCCTGAGTGCATTGTTCAATAGGTCTAGTCATTGTTCAATAGGGCTCCTGAGTGCATTGTTCCAATAGGGCTCCTGAGTGCATTGTTCCAATAGGGCTCCTGAGTGCATTGTTCCAATAGGGCTCCTGAGTGCATTGTTCCAATAGGGCTCCTGAGTGCAGTGTTCCAATAGGGCTCCTGCGTGCATTGTTCCCTACGCTTAACGGCAAGAGTGGACAATCAATTCCATCATCCACCTGGGGTTTTAAAGGGTTTTTAAGCCGAAGGATTGACTTCATTGCACCGGGTTTTACCCACATAGCTCGGTCCCTTTCCGCAGAAATGGCACGCCACCGGTTGAGAGTATTACACAAAGCACAAACTCCATAGCTCCGGCAACAATCCTAGGGGTCTCTGGAAAATAACTACACTCGTGAACAAAACGATGCGGTCCAGATTCGAACCCACCATCTTCGACTCACAAGGCAAAGGGCTTAACCACTTAGCCTCAGAGACCCTCGGGGCACCTGGGGACCAGAGACACATTGGTAAATACATGAAACAATAGACAATGAAAGTGTCTTTAAGCTGACGAACACATATTTCAACATGAGAACAAGTCTGTTTTTTGGTTATATTAGGGCGTAACGACTAGCAAACATAACAAAATAAGGATTTAACATAAGATGCGATAAGAGATTGTTTTGTGTCCTGTGATGGAGATTAAAGCCTCTTTGAGCTGAACTACGCGTTTTCAACTTAAGGGCGAACCTTGTTTTGGTTATATGAATAGCGTGTATGTCAACCGGAAAAATAGAATTTTAAGTCTTTTCGGAGAAGATGATAGAGAGCAGGATTGTTGTGATTTATGCTTCAACCTTCGTGACCGCCCCTCCTCATATACTGCGACTCGCCAGCCTGCATACTTTGTTAACCGTATTGTACCGTCGTGAGAAAGTGAACACAAAGAGCGTCTCAAAATAGCTTTCTCTCTCTCTCTCGTGTCTCTTTATCCTGTTTCATTCATTACAATATGTGACGTCATACATTGCTACATACTGGGTTTTATCGTTTAACATCTCAATCAATCAAGTGTCATGCCTGTCGATGTCGGCGATAATGTCTCTCCACAACTCTCTCTCTCTCTCACTGGTGTAGTTTATCAGTTCGGATGCCCGTCTGCCCAGAGTGTTCGTAGCGCGTTGGACTGCGGGTGACTAGTCCTCTGTGTGTGCGGGTTCAATTCCGCGGACTGGCAGAAAAGCCACAGGTTCCCCAGATTCACGGCCACGAACCGAAGGGTTACGATGTCCATGGCACCGAGCCGAAGAGCTGAAAGCTCAAGTGCTTCTGGATCCGGGCGGGGGGGAAGAATCAGTTCGGATAACGATCGCTTCCCGAACCACGATGTCAGAGTATCCAACATCGTCTCCCTCTCTTTCACTATCTCTTCTTTCCTACATTGTGACCCGTTCTACTGTCGTTACTGCCTATAGTACCTCTTTTTTAGGGCAGTGTGGGACAAGAGCCTGATAAATGTAATGGCCGTGGTCGCATGGCTACTGCAGTCGTCGGGGAGCTGTTCAGGTTTGGATTTTTATTTGACCCGTTGTCACATAATACTCCAAACCTCCTATTCACAATATCAACATTGATTTTCTTATTCTGTTTATCAGGTTACTTGCCCGTCCGCCCAGCGTGTTCGTAGCGCGTTGGACTGCGGGTGACAAGTCCTCTGTGGGTTCAATTCCGCTGACTGGCAGAAAAGCCACAGGTTCCCCAGATTCACGGTGTTCGTGGCACCGAACCGAAGGGTTACGATGTCCATGGCACTGAGTCGAAGAGCTGAAAGCTCAAGTGCTCCTGGATCGGAAAAAAAAAATCAGGTTACTTGGGCCTCTTTAACAACCTCATTTGGTTTTTTTTTTATCTTCGTTGTTCATTGGATTGTCAGTACTTTTTATGATGAAATCTCATCTCTGTGGCTTCCATCGATCTTACTGATTAGCATTTCTATAGTGGTCTTACTTCTTTCTCTTACATTTTCAAACATCAACATGTGGCCACACCCAGTTGACCTAAAAATTAAACTTTGGGGATACCTGACAGACCTGAAGCTGACTGTCCAGTTTCTGGTCCACAGTAAATTAAACGCATAACCAGAGATCGCTGAAGAAGAAAAAGAAACAATATCGACTAGTATACTTCTAAACAGTGGCGGCTCGTGGTCATGTTTCTTGGTGGGGCCAGACACAAATTTTCCAAAAATCATGTTTTTTTAAAAAATTTACTATTATTTGTCTATTCCGGGAAGTTATTCCCTTTCGGTTTTGGTGGGCCGGGCCCACATGTAAGATGCGACTGATGTAGTGCCTATGGAAGCTACCCTAGTAAATAAAATGCTTCGCAGAAATCGGATGTTCTGGCCTACTTGTATGTGCATAACTGGCACACGTACAATTGCTCTTAGGCTCGGATCACATATAAATCACACAGAGTGGTCGATATGGAATGCTCGAAGAAGTTTAGGACTACTGTAAATGACAAGAAAATTATACTTAGAGTAGTAATCTGATAAAACATAGTTATTCGTCTCAGACCTGTACATGTGTCATTGAATAACCATGTTGTTTACCTTGCTTTTCCTCAGGGTGTTAACGGAGGGCTGCATTCAGGATTACCACATACCTGACGACAGTCACGTGACATTGTTACCAAATATGGAGTCTGGACTGAGCGTGAGTAATCAGCGTGTTAACATCAACTTACTTTACCTTGTCCACCTGCCTACCTGTCCACCTGCCTACCTGTCCGCCTACCTACCTGTCCGCCTACCTACCTGTCCGCCTACCTACCTGTCCGCTTACCTACCTGTCCGCTTACCTACCTGTCCGCTTACCTACCTGTCCGCCTACCTACCTGTCCGCCTACCTACCTGTCCGCCTACCTACCTGTCCGCCTACCTACAAACCCTCTTACCTACTTTTCACATTGTATTATCCAGTGAATATTATAGTAGAAGGAAGAAATTGTGTGCGTATTAAACCAGTGGATGAGGAGCGTTTTGTCTAATAGATTAGAGCGTGGGTCCCCATTCGGGAAACCCAGGTTCAATCTACGGTAAGGTCGAAGAGTTTTTTCTGTCTGGGGCATAAAGAAAAAATCGTGACTTGAGCAGTTTCGCAGTGACTGTACTAGCCATACGACCATTAAATTCATCAAGCTCATGCCCCCTCTCCTGTCATAAATCTCCCTAAAAATCAGTAACACATGCAGTCAAGACATTTTTTTTCCCTTCAAACCAGTGAATATTAAAGTAAACAGTGATACATTGTGCAAATAGTTGCATATCCTTTACAGGACTTTGCGAATCAACCCCAGCTTTTTAACGCTGTTTGTGATTTTTCTAGGCATTATTACGTTCAGTAGTTTGCCATTGCCTTCTGAACGGGTGGTGCCATTGTCCTTTGTAAAATCCCTCGAAACAATTTGCAACCAAATTGTCCGCAGCGTGATTCGAACTCACAACGTCGGGGTTAATAGACCGAGTCACTATCCCCTAAGCCACAGACGCCACCTACACATTGTCAAACCAGTCAAGTGTGCAGACATCCACTTTAAACTTCAACATGATGTGCTTGTTAAATCTTAACCCAAATATATGATCGTATTATATGAGCAACTCGTATGTGCTAGAAGAGACAACCCATATCGTTTATACATACAGTGTACATATATATTCCTCTCATATCGTTATACGTTACATTGGGTATGCAAGTAATTTCTCCATATCGCTCTGTCCCGTGCCTCCCGCTCAATCTCTTCCATGGAATTGAGTTTTATATTTCTTGCCTCTCTCAGCAAAGTTCGTCTCGTGGTGTCTTTACTTCACTGCCTTCTTTGGTATTCTTTAATTATTTCTTCTCAAGGTATGCCCAATGTAAGGTATGCCCAATATAAGGTATGCCCAATATAAGGTATGCCCAATATAAGGTATGCCCAATATAAGGTATGCCCAATATAAGGTATGCCCAATGTAAGGTATGCCCAATGTAAGGTATGCCCAATGTAAGGTATGCTTAATGTAAGGTATGCCCAATGTAAGGTATGCCCAATGTAAGGTATGCCCAATGTAAGGTATGCCCAATGTAAGGTATGCCCAATATAAGGTATGCCCAATATAAGGTATGCCCAATATAAGGTATGCCCAATATAAGGTATGCCCAATATAAGGTATGCCCAATATAAGGTATGCCCAATATAAGGTATGCCCAATATAAGGTATGCCCAATATAAGGTATGCACAATATAAGGTATGCACAATATAAGGTATGCACAATATAAGGTATGCCCAATGTAAGGTATGCCCAATGTAAGGTATGCCCAATGTAAGGTATGCCCAATGTAAGGTATGCCCAATGTAAGGTATGCCCAATGTAAGGTATGCCCAATATAAGGTATGCACAATATAAGGTATGCCCAATATATCTACATCTTCTCCTTCTTATAACAGTTGTTACTAGTCATTGACCAGACATTTCTTTTCAATGTATACCCAACATATCTCCATCTTCTTATAGCAGTTGTTACTAATGGTTGACCAGACATTTCTCTAATTTAATCACTTCTGAATTCGTTCCATTTTATGTTCATTATTTTTCTCAGACATCTATTTTCAAATGCATTCCATTTGTTTTCTATGTCTTTAGTCATTTTCCACCTCTCGCTGGCATATGTTAGTATTAAACATTTGAATTGAAAATTCTTAATTTAGTTTTAAAACTATTAACTTGCGGTTCCATATTTTATATATGGCCTTTTTCATCTTTACAGACGGTCAATTGGCAAGTGTTTTACTGTGACAACTTCTGAGTTTTCGCGTTTCTTTCTTGTCGTTCAACTCATACATAAGTCTCTACTCAAAAGACTCTGCGCCCTTTCGTAATTTGGCTTTCCACACAACTCTGTCATCAGCTAGTCCTTCCCATGTGCTGGGGCCTATAGAACAAGTTTTTCGTTGAGGCTTTGCAGACATCTTTATATAATCTCCATATTTTATTTATACTTTTAAAAGCTGATGTTGCTTTGACAATATTCGTAGCAAAATTTCGTATTTTAACATTTCCAGTGCAATCAAAATTGCTATCTTTAGTCATTTTTTCTAACCTTACTTGAACTTTACTCTTGTGAAATTTAATTTACCACTTTATAAACTAACTTTTTATGTTTGTTGTTGAAACTTGAACATTACTTTCAACTTTGAAATGCTTCTTAGCTGTTTGTTTTATTATTAATGACAGAGGGGATGTAATCTTAATTGCTTCTTTCCGCGGGGTTATGTCCCTACTAAGTTTTAAATAGGTTAGTGATGAGCAGGGAAGGTTACTCTTATGAAAGCGTGACTTCTATTCGTTAACGCAAGGGTTCCCAACCTGGTGTATCCGCAACCCCAAACATTGCAATATGACATTTCAAGATAATACAACTACTTCTTTTGTCGTCACACTGTTACCAGGTTGTTGCCCAGTGTGTCTTGGTTTTCTGTTTTTGTCTTGCGCTGTTCTAGTGGCTTGGGCGATAGTTATTTTTACTGTTTGACAGGATTCTGCTATGCCATCTATCCAGTTTTTTCGTGGTCCCACCTCTCACCTTCTTTCCTAATGTTCTGTTGAGGATGCGACAAAGAACGACACGTACTGTATACAAAATAGAATTTGGGAATACGAACACTAATCTCGTTATAATAGCGTCAGTACGGTTACCTTATGGGTCATTAGGTTATGCAGAAGATTATGGAAGTAAACCTTGATCACAAATCCGGAGGAATGGACCCTAAGACAGTTGATGGTTACGTGCAGTGGCGGCTCGTGATCATTTTTGTTGGTGGGGCCAGTCAGAAATTTTCGGGAAAATCATGGTTTCGGTTAGGTTATATTTAATGTATAAAATAATAAATACACGCCACACTTTATTTTTGGTGGGGACCGGTCCCACTGGCCCTTAATGACGAACCGCCACTGGTTACGTGTATATTCCATTCTCTGGCATCCCCTTAAAACCCTCCATGATTCAAAACGTACGGATTTTTGTCTTTTCTTTGGATTAAACAGTAAGGGTAGAGATGAGGTGTGTGTGTGCAAAATGAGCGTGTGTGCAAAATGAGCGTGTGTGCAAAATGAGCAAGTGACATTCCCCATACCAGCTGCCCAGGCTAGGCATAAATAAAGAGGACACTTAATCCTTGCTTGAATTGATCGTCTGTAACGACGATATAATAGTGATGTAAAAACTAAATATTTCATAGGGGCGTGGGATGGAAAAACTAAATATTTCATAGGGGCGTGGGATGGAAAAACAACATTTCATAGGGACGTGGGATGGAAAAACTAAACATTTCATAGGGACGTGGGATGTAAAAAAAAACTAAACATTTCATAGGGACGTGGGATGGAAAAACTAAACATTTCATAGGGACGTGGGATGTAAAAAAAAACTAAACATTTCATAGGGACGTGGGATGGAAAAACTAAACATTTCCCATAGGGACGTGGGATGTAAAAAACTAAACATTTCATAGGGGCGTGGATGTAAAAACTAAACATTTCATAGGGACGTGGGATGGAAAAACTAAACATTTCATAGGGACGTGGGATGGAAAAACTAAACATTTCATAGGGACGTGTGATGGAAAAACTAAACATTTCATAGGGGCGTGGGATGGAAAAACTAAACATTTCATAGGGACGTGGGATGGAAAAACTACATTTCATAGGGCGTGGGATAGAAAACTAAACATTTCATAGGGACGTGGGATGGAAAAACTAAACATTTCATAGGGACGTGGGATGGAAAAACTAAACATTTCATAGGGGCGTGGGATGGAAAAACTAAACATTTCATAGGGGCGTGGGATGGAAAAACTAAACATTTCATAGGGGCGTGGAACACAGAAAAGGTTGGTAAGCCTTGGATTAACGAGTTCACGTGTTGGACAACGAAACGAGTGTCCATATTTGGTATTGCATGCCGGGAAACTACTTAAAAAATAAATTATGCATTCCTGACGAAAAACTGTAACTTGATCACGTCCCACAGCACTGTTCTCAATGACCTATTTTACTGCCTGTGAGAAATACAAACATATTTGTGGTTTTAATATTCTTTATGCAGAGTTCAAGATAGATAAAGTCATTGTAGACGCGTAATTAGTGAACTGTGACCAGTCCTGTCGCTGTTCTTGTCATGTCTGCTATTGTGAGATCAGACGCGAGGGGTCACCAAGTTTAAAATCCGGATTCGCTCAAGTTCACACTAGAGGTTGAGTAATCTAAAAGGGTTGAAGGATTGACATCACTGCACCGGATTTTAAACCCAATATGGCTCGGTCTCTCTTCGAAGAAGTAGTGCCGGATTTTAAACCCCATATGGCTCGGTCTCTCTTCGAAGAAATAGTGCCGGATTTAAAACCCCATATGGCTCGGTCTCTCTTCGAAGAAATAGTGCGAGAAACCGGACGAGAATATTGCACAAAGCAGAACTCCATTGCTCCGGGATGTCGTGTCCCCATATACATGCACCTGAATTGTCAATCTTGAATTGGTGTATACATACATATGGCCGCGGAGTTGATTGTGTCCTGTTCTGGGGCGAAATGCCGCTGGCCAAGCAAACTTCATTTAAAAACAAGGCTACAACCAATTTTCCTACTTTACCGTTTTCGAAATTACATAACGGATCCTCGCCTGTGCTACGGAGTTCGTACACTGCCGTTTGAGATCTTCCTATGTGAAGAGATCAGAGCCATACACTTAAAGACATATGCTGTACATTTTAGTACATTTTCAAAACGAACAAAGACGGCATAGATCCAGCAAATAAATCACGAAATGTTACAACAAAATGTGAGTGTCATGTTTAGTGGGAGATTATTTTTTTTAGATTATTTTTTAAATTCCATCAGCAACCTGCTGCGTAATTCTGCATTCGACCATCAGATTTTAAAAAAAGTTTCCCACCCCTGTTGTATAGTATAGTGGAATATCTAGTCTCGTTCTCACTGTACAGTCCTCACTGTTTGCCAAGCCTTTATCATTTCTATCGCACAGTCTCGGGAATTCCATTCATACGTTTGACGCCACTATTTTTCCGTGTATATCGCTCCGCGGTGCAACTTACAAATGGCGGCTTTGTGAAGGTGTATACATCCGGGCTCTCGGTTAGACGCAGTTAAACAAATGGCGTATTTTCCTCCTATTTCAGGAGCGGACATTTTTGAGCGCACTGGGAGGGTTCAGTTCAGTTTCGCTGTCCTTAATCTACATAAATTTAACTGCTCTGGAAAACAAATGTGTGCGTGGGAGAGAAGACGGTTAAATTGGAGGTTAATGTCCTTGCACTCGGTTGTTTACTAGGATGCGAGTATTTGTTCCGACATTTTTGGCTGATCCTCGTCATACACACACACACACACACATACACCACTATTTCCTCTCTTGCTATCTGTTTCTTCCTCTCTGCTCGTTCAACACACTCTTCACATATACGTAGTCCTTTCACCTCTTTCTCTACCACTTCAAACTCATAAATCTTCATCTCTCTCTCTCTCTCTCTCTCTCTCTCTCTCCTTCACACTCACCACTCCAACTCTCTCTCTCTCTCTCTCTCTCTCTCTCTCTCTACTTCCTCTTCGATATCTTCACACTCTTTCATGTCTCTACTCTTTCATGTCTCTACTCTTTCATATCTTCACACTCTTTCATGTCTCTACTCTTTCATATCTTCACACTCTTTCATGTCTCTACTCTTTCATATCTTCACACTCTTTCATGTCTTTACTTCTTCACACTCCCAACCAAATATAGCCGGTTCTTTTCCCACTTGAAGTGATCGAGCTATTTCTCCAGTGAACCTGATCTCAGTGTAGATGGGATCCGAGTTCCTTGTCCTATCGGAGACGGACGATAAAACGTATGTCCAAGTTGAGCACGTTAAAAAACAACCATTGGCAGTTGAAAATCAATACCAATAGACTGGAAAGCCGCTGCAGCCCGCGTGCCCAGCGTGTTCGTAGCGCGTTGGACTACGGGTGACTAGTCCTCTGTAAGTGCGGGTTCAACTCCGTGGACTGGCAGAAAAGCTACAGGTTCCCCAGATTTACGGTGTTCGTGGCACCGAGCCGAAGGGTTACGATGTCCATGACACCGAGCCGAAGAACTTTCAGCTCAAGTGCTTCTGGGTCGGGGGAGAAAGCCGCTGCAAGTGAAAATTAATTAAAATAAATTTCCTAAAAATGTTTCATTTTCAAAATTACATGGGAGGCCCTCGCCGGGGCTACGTAGTTCACGCATTGCTGCTGAGATCGTCTTATGTAAGAACGAGATCGGAGCACATATAGTTATTACCACTGATGTCAAAGTAAAGCTCGTCTGAATGTCGAGGGACACTGGTAATAAGGAAAACAAGCCTTCACGCATAAATCAGTCAGAAGTTCCGTGTTAAATGCCATGACTACGCCCGAATACGGGGGAAAAACCTTTAGTTATTCATCGATGTGCAATAATGGTGGTCCAAGCAATTAATCAATATTGCTAGTTTTGATCGAATAGGAAGTTAAAACCAAATACCAAGTTGAAAACATATGGGCCGCCGGACCAAAAAGCGGAGATATTCGTTATCTTTCTTATTTTAACGTAACGCTGCTACCCGGTTGTAGCCCAGTGTTGTGATCTTCTGTGTCTGTCCTGTTCTTCTCGGGTGGCTTAAGTGATAAATGTCTGCATTTTACTTTGGTCTTCTTCTCGCCCCGAAAAAAGCGTCGGACCGAATGGGTTAAAGCGCGGGCTCCCATGCAGAAAATCCAGGTTCAATCCCCCAATAAGGCCAATGAGGTTTTTTTTTCTGTGGGAGCATAACGAACAAATCAATCTTCGTCGAACGCTCCATATCGACCACTTGTTAACCACTCTGTGTGATTTGTATATGATCTGAGCCTAAGAGCGATTGTACGTTGTGCCAGTTATGCGCCTACAAGTAGGCCAGCACATCCGATTTCTGCAATGCTTTTTATTTACTAGGGTAGCTTTCCTAGGTCCTACATCAGTCGCCTCTTACGACATGCCTTGTAGGTCGCAAATGTGTTATTATTCTTCACTTCCTTTTGCGGGCCCCGGCACCGCTCGGACGAAAATCATAATTTGGACAGTTTCTCGATGACTACACTAGCCACGTAGCCATTAAATTCTATAGGTCCATTTCCACACTATACTACACCGCCCTAAAAAGCGGTATTAAGGACAGTAACGACACATTTTTTCTTTATCGTGACAAAATGGTACAATCATACTTTTCTTCAGGGAAAAACCAACAGTTGGGCCATATTTTATTAACTCTATTTCATTGTGTGTAATTTAAAACTTCTTTTTCATTTAATCTTCCCATGCGTCCTGTAACAAGACCTCCCTTCTTTGTAAATAAGAAACACCACCTTGGTAAATATCTTTTGGTCATAACTTGGGAACCCCGCCCAAATAAATCTTAAGAATAATATATATCCTGAAGTGGTCCGTCCTCCTGGGAGACCGACATATCTCGATCAGGTATGAAGTCAACGCGCTGACACATGTACCAGTTTCCAACATGTGCGTGTAAGGAGACCAAAGTATTAGCTTGTGATTAGACCGCTGCTAATTTTAAGTCGCATATAAATCTACTGTCGCGGGAGCTACAGGGCGTAACTAGTCCTTCCCCTGCCATATGTCCAGATTAGTTCCAACATCGCTCACGTCAGTGGACGTCGCTATAATATCAAGAGCTGATTTTTTCGAGTTTTTTCTTACTAATTGTTGGGTTACATAATGCAGGTATGTACTATCGTTAATAATAATAGTTCATCTCGTACCGTTATACGTTACATAGGGCATGCAAGCAATTTATCCATACCGCTTTATCCTGGGCAACTCGCTCAATCTCTCCCATTGAACTGAGACCGATATTTCTTGCCTCTCTCAGCAAGGTTCGTTTCAGGGTCATCCTCTCTTTCCTGAACCTTCTGCATCATATTTTGATATTCTTTGATCATTTCTTCCTCAATGTATGTCCACATTTCTTCTCAAGGTATGTCCACATTTCTTCTCAAGGTATGTCCACATGTCTTCTCAATGTATGTCCACATTTCTTCTCAAGGTATGTCCACATGTCTTCTCAATGTATGTCCACATTTCTTCTCAATGTATGTCCACATTTCTTCTCAATGTATGTCCACATTTCTTCTCAATGTATGTCCACATTTCTTCTCAATGTATGTCCACATTTCTTCTCAAGGTATGTCCACATGTCTTCTCAATGTATGTCCACATTTCTTCTCAAGGTATGTCCACATGTCTTCTCAATGTATGTCCACATTTCTTCTCAATGTATGTCCACATGTCTTCTCAATGTATGTCCACATGTCTTCTCAATGTATGTCCACATTTCTTCTCAATGTATGTCCACATTTCTTCTCAATGTATGTCCACATTTCTTCTCAATGTATGTCCACATGTCTTCTCAATGTATGTCCACATGTCTTCTCAAGGTATGTCCACATTTCTTCTCAATGTATGTCCACATTTCTTCTCAATGTATGTCCACATTTCTTCTAATGTATGTCAACATATCTCCATCTTCTTCTTATAACAGTTGTTTCAAGTGGTTGACTAGACATGTACTATCGTTGGTTCTGTCATAAATAGTAATAATTTGTTCACAATGGGTTTTTTTGTGTGTCTTTATTTCATTCGCAATTTCGATCACATATTTTCAGTTTCGGTAATCCATTGATAATTTTACATTCATTCATTAATTCAGTAATTTTACATTCATTCATTAATTCAGTTTTTTTTTACATTCATTCATTAATTCAGTAATTTCTACATTCATTCATTAATTCAGTTATTGTTCTTTACTGACGTTCATTGTTCCATATATTGTCTATTTATTCGTATTGTTCTACATGTCATTTCATTGTATGTCATTCATGTTCTATGTCATTCTGTCTATGTCATTCTTTATATTCATCATTGTACTATGTCATTCATTGTCTTCATCATGATTGTCATTTATTCTCATTGTACTATGTCATTCATTGTCTAAATGTCATTCATTGTTCTACAATGTCATTCATTGTCTATGTCATTCATTGTATCTACATATTGTCATTTTTCCATTGTTCTACAATGTCATTCATTGTTCTACAATGTCATTCATTGTTCTACAATGTCATTCATTGTTCTGTCATTCATTGTTCATATTACATTCATTGTTCTACAATGTCATTCATTGTTCTACAATGTCATTCATTGTTCCATATATTGCATTATTTGTTCTGTCTATGTCATTCACTATGTCATTCATTGTATCTATTCATTCATTATTTCTATGTCATTCATTGTCTATGTCATTCATTGTACTATGTCTTCATTTATCTATGATCATTCATTGTCCATAATGTCTATTTATATCGCTATTGTTCTAATTGTCATTCATTGTTCTACAATGTCATTCATTGTTCTACAATGGCATTCATTGTTCTACAATGGCATTCATTGTTCTACAATGGCATTCATTGTTCTACAATGGCATTCATTGTTCTACAATGTCATTCATTGTTCTACAATGTCATTCATTGTTCTACAATGTCATTCATTGTTCTGTCATTCATTGTTCCATATATTACCTTATTTATCCTGCTATTGTTCTACAATGTCATTCATTGTTCTACAATGTCATTCATTGTTCCATATATTGCCCTATTGATTCTGTTATTGTTCTATGTCATTCACTATTCCCATATTGTATCCTATTCTTTCAGTTATTGTTCTATATTGACATTCATTGCTGTATGTATTGATTGTTCTATTCTTGTAGTTATTATTCATCAAAGCTGATCATCCTGCACTTTGCCAAATGTCCTTTTTTTATCAGCCTACGCCTTCTAACTTAGCTCTCTCACTTTCTCTCGCTCTTCTCTCTTGTTCCCCCCTCTCTCTCCTGCCTATTTTTTCTTCTGTTTTAGGCTGTTCATTGCTGTCTTGTTTGTATTTGTAAAACCCTTGTCCCCTCCATATTAGCCTACCTTATCGTGGTTGGAGGGTTTGTGTGCCTTTAGGATCCTTCAGGCTATGTCGGCGGGAGTCTAACTCCTGGCAGGTCTAACCAAGCCGAACAGACTGAAGGTGAAAGGCCAGACCACAAGGCGGGGAGCAGGATGGGGCCTCATAAGGTGACAGTGCAGAACCCACCGGCGAGTGGTAAATGCTCTGGCTGCAACCAACCCATCCCCAGCTATGGGACAAATAGCACTTGTCCTCTCTCTCTTGAGGAGGACATCCTTTTTCTTGTCTTGTCTTCTACTTCTATGACACTTTCCCTTAAGCATAAGGGATTAAACTAGTGTCCAGGGAGCACACCCTGCATAAAAGCCTGGGTTGGTGAGCCCGGCAACAGAAGGCTGAAGTCATCTAGAGTAGGACGACTCCAGACAAACCCGGGAAGACAGATCTCGTCAGCAGGGGACTGCAATTGTCTAGAGAACAACCTCAAAAAAAGATGTCCTCAGAAACGGAATGTGTCAGCCATTATTGGCGGGGAGGAATCGACACATACGAACAACTCAAATGGCCATGGCCAATCCCTTGTCCCAAGGACACATTATGGGGTCTCTGTAGTTAAACCGATTGCCTTGCGTGCCACGGGTAATGTATTCGAATCCGTACGCGAAGATCTCTAGTATTGTTACGTAGCTACGAAGCTCGTGTTTTATGTAGTACTCTTGTCAGGTTGCGTACCATTTCTGCGGAGAGGGACTGAGCCATATAGGGTATAAAACCTGGTGCAATGAAGTCAAAATTATGTTCAATAGTGGAGGTTTTTTTCATCTCTTTTTCCCGCTATGAATGCAGGCGTAGTTATGGCGCCTAATATGTCGCCTCTTTACTGATTTTTTCGTGCACGCTTGCATTTCTTATCACCAGTGTTTCTCGCCATTCAGGCGAGCATTACTTCGATTTCAGACGTACTTGTAATTTAGATCCCCAAGTAAAGGATCCGAGAATCTGTAGTCCAACCGGTACCGTGTGCACACCGATAATTTTTGGCCCATGCTAGCTTCGAGCAGCTGAATTTCCACGGCAAGTGATTTATAACCTGCTTCTGTGCTATGACCTGGGTGGCGTCTGTGTCTTAGGAGATAGTGACTCGGTCTATTAACCCCGACGTTCTGAGTTCGAATCACGCTGCGGACAGTTTGGATGCAAATTGTTTAGCGCGGATTTTTACAAAAGGACGATGGTACCACCCGTTCAGAAAGCAATGGCAAACGTATTGTCTAGAAAAAATCCACAAACAGCGTTAAAAGCTGGTGTTAATTCGCAAAGTCATGTAAATGATACGCAATTAACTTTTTATGTGCTTTGATTTATAACCTGCTTCTGTGATATGATATACAAACGTCTGTGCTATGATATACAAACGTCTGTGCATGATATACAACTTCTGTGCATGATATACAAACGTCTGTGCTATGATATACAAACTTATGTGCTATGATATACAAACTTCTGTGCTTTGATATACAAACTTTTGTGCTCTGATATACAAACTTCTCTGCTATGATTTCTAACAGTAAAGCATACATGTTGAATGAATATTAAATATACATGATCATTGTGCACTTTACCGTTCCTGTTCGTTACTAACCATGTTAAATAAAAGCAAATGTTGGTTTGAACAACCTACTCCATGCAATGTTTATATTTGCACATCCATATGTATTTGTTATTGTGTAACATTGCCGAAGTCGAAATGAATAAATTGGTCACATGAGACGCAACCTCACCCTTTTCATCTTTCCGATTTCACAATCACTGGCAGCCGAACCGTTACCTTCTCCCACTCCTCCTCGGTTAATGTTTTGTAACGATAGTTAAAACTGTAGTTGCAATATTATTCAGATATGTAGCAGTTTCGGGTATCAATAATTTCGGTCAAATAAAAACAAGTTGGGTGGAAGGGGTGCGATGAGTTCTTGAAGTGTTACGTTTTAAGTTAAGCTTATTTTCCCTCTTCTATTGGCACGGTGCCGTATTTTTCTTTCTTTCTGAATGAGCATCAAGAAAAATCAATATACGATCGATACAACTTACGCACGAGTTGGCCTGGTTTACTCGGTCTGTAGACTGTTCTCATTATGACAGTAGGGATAGCAGGTTGGCTGTGTGATTATGTGGGTTAGACGAGCTGCTGACGTCGTTTCTCTGTTTGATCAAGACTCTCTCTCGTTCTCTTTTCTTTCTCTCTCTCTCTCGTTCTCTCTTTTCTCTCTCTCGTTCTCTCTTTTCTCTCTCTCTCTCGTTCTCTCTCTCTCTCTCTCTCGTGACTATATTCCTCACGCTGTTTTTCATCTCACGAACTCTTTCTCTTTCACAAACTCTTTCTCTTTCATAAGTGCTCAGTGCTCATTTTTACCGTTCTTTTCGATCGCTCCATATCGACCACTTGTTAACCACTCTGTGTGATTTGTATGTGATCGGAGCCTAAGAACGATTGTGCACACAACCCATTTCGTTGTACGTAGGCCAGCACATCCGATTTCGACGACGCTTTTGATTTACTAAGGTAGCTTCCCTAGACCCTACATCAGTCGCTTCTTACGACATGCCTTGTAGATCACATTGGTATTATTCTTTGCTCCCCTCTCGAGCCCCGGCACCACACGGCCAATTTTTATCGTGATATCAAATTCAACTGAAGTCATGAGAGTCCACAGTGTTTGTACTAGAATATAACTTGTATCGTGTACTTGATAATTGACTTGGAAGTGAACATATCTATTTAATCTTTGTAAAACTACCGTATTGTTTTAATATTGTACTGTACCAGTAGCAAACAAAAGCAAACATTCATGAACTGATAACTGCACAGAATAGAGGGACTGAGATGGTATAATACGGTCACAAATGAGGAACTTATGGAGAGAACAAGACAGATCACCAAGTGAGCCAAGAGGCGAAAATTAGGGATATACGAAAGAGCTGAAAGGACCTGCAATAGATAGGAAGACTTAGCACGAGTTTGTTGAGGGCTTATGACCTTATCGGGGTTAAAAAGTCACAGAGAGAAAGGGAGCAAACAGTGGTAGTTTTAGTAGTGGGTCAGATCACGTTGTATGTTATGTTTGATCTTGCTGAATTGTAATTTACTTTTTCTTTGTATTTGAATGTGGACTCTCGAGCTTGAGTGAAACTTGTTTAAAACTGTTGCAACATGTGTTTCAAGGGAGAGAAGAGAAAAGAAGTGTTTCAAGTGGTCTAGAAATAGAACAAACAAATAACTTGAGTTAGTTATTTTTTGTAATCCACTTCCTGTTAAAGTTGTCACATAATACATTCATAAGTGATCTACATTGCTGTCAGTCTGTTGTCATTATACCCATGGTATCTCTACATTGTTGTCAGTCCACCCATGGTATCTCTACATTGCTGTCAGTCTGTTGTCAGTCTACCCATAGTATCTCTACATTGCTGTCAGTCTGTCGTCAGTCTACCCATGGTATCTCTACATTGCTGTCAGTCTGTCGTCAGTCTACCCATGGTATCTCTACATTGCTGTCAGTCTGTCGTCAGTCTACCCATGGTATCCCACGCCATTCTACGCCTTTATTCCTTATTTCACTGTCATTATCTAGTGATTCCCAGGTATGCCCCTCTTTTCCTCCTCTGTCCATCGGACAGCTGTTATTGCTGAAGTCATGGAAGGCATCCTGTACACATGTCCAACAACACAGATTTGATGTCTTAAGAGTTTCTGTTGGTTTGGAAATGAAGACATCAGGAAAAAAAATGGATACACCATTAGTACTGAACTTCATCAAGAAACAACAAATTAAATGGTTCGGCCACATAAACAGATTACCAACAGACAGTGCAACTCATAGAGCAATGCTGCTCCGATACAATTGATACAAAGCAACAGATCATCCACATAAAATATGGACCTCAGAAATAACAGAGACAGTAAAGAGCACTATTTATGAAGCACACACAAAAGCTCGCTCTTGATAATTCTTCTTATCCTGACAACATGGGACAAAGCAGGATTAGAGAAAATAGAAAAAAAGATTGTATATTTTATCACTGTTCATTGATAAATATAATTGTAGTGTTTCATCTTTGTATTTTTATTTGTTCTCTTCTCAGTTACACCACACAGATAAAAGTATAATGCAGGCATTGGAGAATTTGACAGAAACACAGGTAAAATATCAATTGAATGATAAGAGTAGATCAAGGTTGCGTGTGTTAATAGTAGTGGCGGTTCGTCATTAGGGGCCAGTTGGGCCGGGCTCCACCAAAAATAAAGTGTAACGTGTATTTATTATTTTATACATTAAAATAAATCCTAATCGAAACCATGATTTTTGTCCTAAAATATCTGTCTGGCCCCACCAACAAAAATGATCATGAGCCGCCACTGGTTAATAGTATGTTGATATGAGATGGTAAAGATGGAGTGTGTTGTAAGTTGATCAGTGATGGTAAAGATGGAGTGTGTTGTAAATCGATCAGTGATGATAAAAATGGAGTGTGTTGTAAATTGATCAGTGATGATAAAGATGGAGTGTGTTGTAAGTTGATCAGTGATGGTAAAGATGGAGTGTGTTGTAAATCTATCAGTGATGGTAAAGATGGGGTGAGTAAGTAAGGATGTTGATAAGCGATCCTAAAGACAAAGGAGTGTGTGGTATGTTAAGAGATTATAAACATGGTGTGGGTAAGTGAGGGTGTGGTAAAGACAAAAGAATGTGTGGTATATTGATAAACATATAAGTCTAGACTGTACCAATATGCTTAAAATCAGAATAATACCTCATCTGTTGTAACTGACAGTATTCTCAATGAAATTGTTTCCTCAGGTGAATGACTTCTTGTCAGGCAGAAGTCCTCTAATGTTAGCCATCCACATGGGAGAGAACATGGTATTTGTGCAACTACAACTGTCAATGCTGCAAGGTCAAGGTCAGCGGCCAACTCAACCCTGTCCAGGTGTCAGTACCGTGAGCCCTGCCACAGCTGCAGTGTTGTCCCAAAGTGGTCTGTCGGCCTCGACCATAGCAGAAGCAACTCGTTGCCTGTCACAGCGGCTACGGAGGTTGCATGATATGAATATCAGTTCACGATTAAGAGTGAGTACTTTCATCAATTTTCTCTTTTCTCTCTATCAATAGAAAGTGCTTCATATGTACACACATGTACACACATTGTTACCAACATGAGTTCAGTTCCTAACAGCTTCTGTCTCTCTATCAGTAGCGGGTGCTTCATATGTACACACATTGATGTTACCAATGAGTTCAGTTCCTTACAGCTTCTGTCTCTATCAGTAGAGTGCGTGTATGTATGTACACACATTGATGTTACCAACATGAGTTCAGTTCCTCACAGCTTCTGTCTCTATCAGTAGCGGGTGCTTCATATGTACACACATTGATGTTACCAATGAGTTCAGTTCCTTACAGCTTCTGTCTCTCTATCAGTAGAGGGTGCTTGTATGTATGTAAACACATTGATGTTACCAACATGAATTCAGTTCCTCACAGCTTCACTCTCTCTATCAGTAGCGGGTGCTTGTATGTATGTCAGTAGCGGGTGCTTGTATGTATGTATGTACACACATTGATGTTACCAACAATGAGTTTCTCACATCGATATTCCTCTCATCACAATTCTCATCTCTTCTAGATTTCCACCTCACAGCTTCAGTCTCTAGTCTCTCACTCTGGCTCCATTTTTTATGGTCACTGCTTTGTTTCTACTTCTTTGAACGCTTCATATCAACCACTTGTCAACCACTCTGTGTGATTTGTATGTGATCTGAGCCTAAGAGCGATTCAGTTGTGCCAGTTATGCTCCTGCAAGTAGGCCAGCACATCCAATTTATGTGATGCTTTTTATTTACTAGGTAGCTTCCTAGGTAGCTTTGACACCTGTGTGGTGCTGGGACCCAAAAGGGAAGCAAAGAATAGTACCACTGCGACCTACAGTGCATGTCATAAGAGACGAGTAATGTAGACAATAGGGATGCTACCCTAGTAAATAAAAAAGCAGCGCAGAAATAGGATGTGCTGGCCTCTTTGTAGGCGCATAACTGATACAACATGGAATCGCTGTTAGGCTCAGATCACATACAAATCACACAGAGTGGTTGACAGGGGTTGATATGGAACGTTCAAAGAAGAATTACTTTGATATTTATTATCCATTTTTAACTTTAGTATTTTTTATTTAAATGTTCTTTTTAATTGCCTTTTTCTTTGTTTCAAAATAGTAAATACATTAAAATTTATTTGTTGTTTTTGTATGTTTGTTTTTTTAGCATATATTTTATTGTTTATAATAGCATTATAAGCTTACATTTCTTTGTATAAGTTTTACATTTATTGTTTTTGTTTTACTTGCTCCAGTCTCCCACAAGTACATCTACCTCAGCACAGTTATGTAAGCCGCCTGTTGTTGCACACCCTCCCAATACTCCCGTAGTAGCAGCATCAACACCTGCTGTGGCTGCCTCATCTCAACCAATTTTCCAGCACATGCAAAGACTGCCCACTCTGCCAGAGAGCACTACATCCTCACCTCCTGCGAGTCCTGGAGCAGTAATCAACAGTATGAAACATCTGGGTCGGGGTGTGTACACTGGAACATTTCAAGGTAGGACAAAACGTATTATTTGCATCATACAGTTATCTTTTGTATGTTTATGTGTGCTAAATCTTGGACATAGAAGAGAACGAATAGATCTATCCAGAAAGAACTCAAAATCAAAAATTGAGATATTTTGGACATATAAAAAGACAAGAAGGGCTGGAGAAGACCATCATGGAAGGAGGCATATCGGCAAAGAGAAAGAGGAAGACCACGGAGAAGATCGATTCAGGATGTAACTGATGGTTTGAACATGATGGCTGCAGAGGCATGACATCTGGCCTATGAGAAAAGAAATTCGGAGGACTGTTAGGGTGGCAAAGTTCTGCTTAGGACAAGCTTTTTGATGATGATGACGGTTATCTTTTGGATGTTTATGTGTGCTATATTGTTATTTGCTCAGGCAAATGAGAAAAAATATCTGATATGGATTGAGGTGACACATTGAAGTCAACGAGCATCTGCTGGAGGAGGAAACTGCAATCGATGAATTATAGTGATGAAGATAAACAGTGGCGACTGTCATTAGAGGCCACTGGGGCCGGGCCCCACCAAAAATAATGTGTAGCGTGTATTTATTATTTTATAAATTAAAACATAACAACCCAAAGCCATGATTTTTCCGATAATTTTTGTCTGGCCCCACCAACAAAAATGATCACGAGCCGCCACTGAAGATGAAGTTTTCAATTGAACATGAAACAATAAGGGAGGAAAACAAGAAAGGATGTATTAGGAACATGTTTAACCAGTGAACGATGGGAACAATCAGTATGCATACTTCTCACCATCTGCTGAATAAAACTGAGCACCTATGCTTCTTCCCAAGATGCAATAATATCAGTTCTTGAACACTGATCTTGCTTGTGTGTTGCCGGTGCCCATAAGGTAAGCAAAGAATAGTAACACTGCAACCTACAAGGCATGTCATAAGAGGTGACTGAGGTAGAAGCCTAGAGAAGCTACCCTAGTAAATTAAAGAGCATCACAGAAATCGGATATGCTGGCCTACTTATATGCACATAATTGGCACAACGTACAATCTTTCTTTTCTCCGATCACATACAAATCACAAAGAGCGGTTTAACAAATGGTCTATATGAGAGTTCAAGTAGAAAAGAAGTAATGAGCACTCTGCATCATCATCAACTTGCTCAAGAACCAAATATTTTCACAAGTACACCATACTTATCTACCATAATTAACTAATTTTAGCAAAGTTAGTAACACTAACACTCTACGCTAGTGAGCCTGGGGTTTGAGACCTTTAGTAACACTCTACGCTAGTGAGCCTGGGGTTTGAGACGTTTAGTAACACTAACACTCTACGCTAGTGAGCCTGGGGTTTGAGACCTTTAGTAACACTAACACTCTACGCTAGTGAGCCTGGGGTTTGAGACCTTTAGTAACACTAACACCCTATGCTAGTGAGCCTGGGGTTTGAGACCGGCTTGGGCCAAAAATTCTGTGTACTTAGGGTAATCAGTTACACTACAGACATTAATCCTTTATTTGGGGACCTAAATTACAAGAACCTCTGGAGTCGAAGTAAGGCTCGCCTGAATGGCGAGTAACACTGGTGATAAGGAAAGCAAGCCTTCGTGCAAAAATCGTATACAGGTGCCATGACTATGCCTGAATTCATAGTATACGAAAATAAAAATAACAAAATATTAGACACTGTATTTCAAAAAATATGTTTTATTTTGCAGGAACTTTAGGACCTTCCTTCAGGATGGCAATGGTCAGCCAGAAGAAATGTAAACACTATTCTGCATCTCATGATCTTCTGGTAGCTGCTCCTCACAGTCCTGCCCCACTCAGGGCAAGCTTCTGTCACTATGCAGACTCCTGTCCGTGTCACACCTACCCAGCCCTTGACCCAGCCTTCAAGCTCTGTTGTCAAAATAGACTCAGGTTAGTATTAAAGTCTATCTTCAGTCTAGTCTATCTTCAGTCTAGTCTATCTTCAGTCTAGTCTATCTTCAGTCTAGTCTATCTTCAGTCTAGTCTATCTTCAGTCTAGTCTATCTTCAGTCTAGTCTATCTTCAGTCTAGTCTATCTTCAGTCTAGTCTATCTTCAGTCTAGTCTATCTTCAGTCTATATCTTCAGTCTAGTCTCTAGTCTATCTTCAGTCTAGTCTATCTTCAGTCTAGTCTATCTTCAGTCTAGTCTATCTTCAGTCTAGTCTCTATCTTCAGTCTAGTCTATCTTCAGTCTAGTCTATCTTCAGTCTAGTCTATCTTCAGTCTAGTCTATCTTCAGTCTAGTCTATCTTCAGTCTAGTCTATCTTCAGTCTAGTCTATCTTCAGTCTAGTCTATCTTCAGTCTAGTCTATCTTCAGTCTAGTCTATCTTCAGTCTAGTCTATCTTCAGTCTAGTCTATCTTCAGTCTAGTCTATCTTCAGTCTAGTCTACTTCGTCTAGTCTATCTTCAGTCTAGTCTATCTTCAGTCTAGTCTATCTTCAGTCTAGTCTAAATTCAGTCTAGTCTAAATTCAGTCTAGTCTAAATTCAGTCTAGTCTAAATTCAGTCTAGTCTAAATTCAGTCTAGTCTAAATTCAGTCTAGTCTAAATTCAGAGTATAACATTACCGTTAATTTTGTCATTTCAAATTAGAAGCACTTAATTTCATTACAAGGTAAGCCAGGGGTTTTCAAACTGTGCTTCTTTGTGTCACAGACAGAACTTTCTGCACTAATGACTAATTTCCGTGAAAGATCTAGGGTTCAAAACCAGCTTGGTTTTAAAAAAGGGAATAGATTTGTCCACATTGAGCTTTTGACTACAGAAGACCCTGATCCTTTACTTGGGTATCTAAATTACAAGTACTTCTGAAGTCGAGTAAGGCAAGGAACACTTGTAATGAGGAAAACAAGTCTCATCTGAATTCATAGCAGGCATTTAAAAAGAAGTGCTTCCAGGGGTGTAGAAGGAAATTTGATTTTATTTATAACTAAAAATATCAGATTTATTCAATAAAGATGTTTCTTTTAAATGTTACAGCCTCTGAGGTGAGCCCCAAGGACGATCCAGAGAATATCATGCTGAGAGACAAGATGCAGCGCATACAAATGATGTTGGCACAGCGGAAAGAGCAGCGACGAACACGCAGAGAAATAAATGCCCCCTACATGAGCCAAAGGTCACCGCAGAAGATAGCAGCAGCAAGCTTCCCATCATCTTTGTCAGCATCAGTATGCATGGCTGCTACAGCTGACATCGACCACTGGAAGTTCAGATGAGGCTAACCACACAGAAAGCAATAGTGATCAATCTAACACCTATTGTAAACCAAATATAGAACAAGACTCATTGGCTGTATGAAAGCTGCAGCGTGGCTATTGATCTCAAATTTTGCGTTCACCTTTAACCCCAATAAAGGTCAACCATTTGTCAGTGCCCAGTATGGAGGCAGACATTTTTTTTGCTGAAATAATTGCATTTTATTATTGTCAGCTGTTGTCACGCAGCATGACTTCTTGTGTACCCCAAGCTCCAGAGCTTTAAAAAGGGGCGTAACTTGAAGTTTATTTTCTACGTTGTTTGTGACCATGCCTCCTCGAAGCCTCTGATTGAATGTACCTTTTTATAAGATAATAAATGATGCCATTGGCTGTGGTAACTCCGTACTTTTTATTTATAATCTTTTTTATAGAATATATTATATAGATAGTTTTTATATGTTTTATGTACATTCTTTACCTTACACATTGTCACAAATTTATATAACTACTTTTTTATATACATTTCTAACAAATGTTATTATAGACGAAACAAATAATTTTGTAAAAAAAATTATATCACTAACCATTATATTATTTTTATTTAAAATTTTTTAATACATTTGCACAAAATCTAGCATAGTTGAACACAAAAAAAGCTATTTGATGTAAATATTTTTTAAAAAACAACTTCATAATAAAAAAATTCAGGAAAAGAAACAATTACAATATTTACTCTGTGATACTTCAAGGTGTTATTCTGTAACGTTTGTTCCAAGTTTTGAGTAACATCCATTTAAAACATTTTCCAATAGCGAAAATAAAATTTGTAACATCTAGTCCTTGTCAACGTTAACAATTTTTAAAAATACTAACTTCTCCCAATGGCAGCGACTGTCGTTTTGCACTCACTTGGCAACAAGTGTAAGTAGACTGAGCCTTACCAACTGACCGGAATGTTGGTAAGTGCTAAATGACGAGGCAACTAGGAGGCACTGGTCTAAACTGAAAAATACTGAGCCAAATTTGATGGCAGAAGATTTTTGATGTGTACATATATATTTTAACATGTGTAATTGAGTGATTGTTAATATGTCAGGAGACATCAAATTTTGGGTAAGCATGATAAATTGATTTTTATATTGCTTCTTGATTTTCTTTTGTAGTGGTAGTTTATGCATGATCTTATAAGAAACACACATTTAAAACTATCCTCCACCTACTAATACTACTTCTTCTATTACTACTCATCATCATCATCAGTGCCGTCTTCACATCAAGGTTGGCTGCAATGAATCTCCAGCATCCTCTGTCTTTCGCCTTGTGTTGCACTCTGCCAGACTGTAACCTGTTGATTTCTTAAAGTTTCCCTCCCACTTATCTCTCGATCTTCCTCTTGCTATTCCCCTCAGCTTTCCCTCTAGTAAATGTTTTATCATGGTGTCATGCCTTTTTATGTGCCCAAAATACTTTACTTGTCTGAATTTTATTTCTCTTAATAATTGTTTCTTCATGCCTAGTTTTCCTAAAACTTGTTTGTCTGTTTTTCTGTTCTATTACTACTACTAACACTATTACTCTACATACTCTCTGTGTTCCATATGACACATAAAACTTTCACTAGAGGTTTCCATTGTTACCATTCTACCGCATTTCTACAAATCATTTCCCCACATAAGACCACAATCTTTCAACTCTTTAACTCTTTTTCCAGTTCTTTTCCAAGTTTCCTTTGGAAACCCAGGTCTTTACCTCCAATGCTATGTCCATTGGAGAACTATCCTAGTCAATGTTCCTGCTGGCTTACAACATACATGACCAATCTACCTCTATCTTTTTTTTAAATGATGATGGTCTTCAATGATGCACAGTATGTTCGTTTTAAACACATTCTTCATTTGCTATTGTATTTGGCCTCCAAATTTGCAGGATTCATTTTAAACATTTTGGGGGGGAATATCTCCAGCTTGTATATGTTGTGGGTTATTTTCCAGCACGCACTACTGTATAATAACACTATTCTGGACACTGCTTTGTAATATCACTACTAATGTTGTTTTTTTCTGAGATCAACATGGGTCCGTTACTGTTGCTTTTCACCAAACTCTTCTCTGGACTGTCTTCTTCAGTTTAGCCAAGGCTCTGGTCTCCTCCACCAACCTCAGAAGTTGAAGTAAGGCTCATATAAATGGTTGGGGACACTGGGGATAAGGAAAGCAAGCCTTCACACAAATCAGTTCGAGGTACCATATCCGCCATGACTACACATGAATTTACAGCATGTGAACGAGAAAAAAAATATTGCTTAGTTCTTTTATCAAATTTTTGGTCCTACCCACTCCTCTCTTTCCATGTCCCAGTCAGATGCATGTCCTGTTTAATTGTTTGGTTGTAGCCTGAGGTTTTGTCCAGTCCATTCGTAGTTTCTCTCCTTAACCTCATACTGCATTGACTGCGGTGCTTCTCTCCTCTACAAATGTATATTTGGTATGACTTCTCTGGCTATTTAATATGGAGTGTGTTAAATATCCTGTGATTTATTATTCAACTTTAAGAAAGTTCTTCACAAGAAATGATGCCTTTATTACCTAGAATAGTATTCCTAGTGGATGACTAATGTTAAGGTGTTGAATGAGGTCAAGACAAAGGGAAAGCTTATCAATCAGGGGCAGCTCGTCATTAAGGGCTGTGGGGCCCGGCCCCACCAATAATCGAAAGGGGAATAACTTCCTAGAATAGACAAATAATAATAAATACTCCAAAAGCAATGATTTTTCCAAAAATTTGTGTCTGGCCCCACCAAGAAAAATGACCACAAGAAAAATGACCACGAGCCGCCACTGTTATCAATATAAGAAAGAGGCAGTCATCATTTTTCAGACATGTGATGAGGAAGGGAGGTTTAGAACACATTGTGACAACCAGTAAAATAGAGGGTAGATGAGACAGAGGAAGACAGAGAGAAAATTATGGATATCCTGACTTCAAACACCAAAGACAAGAGATTTGTGGAGATCCATGATTGCCTATGCCAGTCGGCACAGCACCTGATGATGATGATGATTCCTAGTGGCCCCAATAACCAAGGTTAAGCTATAATATATATATATCGTACTATATTTCGATTTTTAAAATAATTTAATATGGATGCTTGATATATGAGTGCTTTTCTTTATTTTAATAACAGGTTAAACAATTCACTGCACCGATCTTTTTGCTCGTTTTTTTTTTTTTTTTTGTTCATTCTTACAAATCAGGTTAACCACTCTTTGCACTGAGAACAGAAGTATGTTGTGCCACAGATCAATTTAAAGTATTTCTTTGCTTCATAACATAAAAGAGGTGGGTGGCTGAGTGGATAAAAGCACCATTCTATCAGTCATGGGGACACAGGTTTGAATCCCAGATAAAATGAGGTTTTTTCTGTCAAGGGTAAAGAATATTTTTTTAAAAACGCCACCTGCACACTGCGTGGCTGACAGCTTTGACGTGGCTGACAGCTTTGACGTAGCATCCTTTAAATTTCCAGCCTACAGAATACCCTCCAGCTACCCCCTCCAAATCAGGAATAAAATTGCAGACGAGGACAAACAATAAAAATCACCTGCACACTGTGTGGCTGGCAGCTATGATGTAGCAGCCTTTAAAATTTCCAGCCTACAGAATACCCTCCAGCTACATAATTCCAAATCGGGAATAAAATTGCAGACAAGGGTAAACACTAAAAATCACCTGCACACTGTGTGGCTGGCAGCTTTGACGTGGCTGACAGCTTTGACGTGGCTGACAGCAATGATGTTGATGTAGCAGCCTTTAAAATTTCCAGCCTACAGAATACCCTCCAGCTACCCCCTTCCAAATCGGGAATAAAATTGCAGACAAGAGTAAACACTAAAAATCACCTGCACACTGTGTGGCTGGCAGCTTTGACGTGGCTGACAGCAATGATGTAGCAGCCTTTAAAATTTCCAGCCTACAGAAAACTCTCCAGCTACCCCATCCAAATCGGGAATAAAATTGAAAATTATTTTGCATGTCTCCGTAGGAAATCAGAATCTTTTGCTATATACACATTTATATCTATTTTATGTAAATACTACTGGTTGTAAATTATCCAAGCCCAAAAAAATGTATTATCTGAATTCATTGATGTATTTTGTAGATCTAGTGAGTTTGTGTTTGTCAGATTGGATTTGATAAAATATGCATACATAATTTAATGTTTGCTAATATCAACCTGAAAATTTTATGTATATAAGCAATTAAATATACATAAAAAAATAATATTCTTTTATTTTCTATTGTTCACTGCATAACTTATGCATTTATTTGAGTTTTTTGTATTTTTATGGATAAATAATTTGAAATTATATTACATGCTGTGTAATACATCTCCATACATATAAGATAATTAGGGAGATAATACTCACCTGATAACAGATTTTCATGAAGAATTTAATCAAATTTAATTTTTGTAACTTTTAGCTCTGTCTGTCATTCACTTTGCAATCCAGACAAAATCTGTACATTTGTATCACTACTTCACATCTATTTGTTCTAAATCTGTACTCTCTTCACATTTATTGTTTGTTAGGGGAAGTTTTTTTACTTTTATTAGTCTAAGCCGGCATGAGTGATCGTCTGGCTGACACAGCAGTGATTGATGAAAGATAGGCAATGAAAAAGTCAGGCATTATTGCTATAAGAGAAACGGACCAAATGATGAATTTTTTTTTTTTACAGATATGTTTGAATCCGCATCCATGTACAGGGTGAAGGAGATGAGACTGAAACCAGGAACTGCCAGACCTGGACAGTTTGTACAAGACGTTTGATCACTGCAGTTCTCTATTGATTAATCAATCACTTAACGCTGATGAAATGTTGAGATCTGAGCACCAACGAACATGTACAGGGTGCAATAATGATGATCCTCAGTGGCAAGTGTGCCGATTCTAATACCAAATGCACAGAGGTTGAAAACATAAGGTCTGCCCAGTTGAAAATTGAAACTGAACTTCTGAAATTCTTGAACTCTCTCAAAACTATTGTATAAAATGTAGCGTAATCATTTTCATTTTTTTACGTCGCCGCTATGAATTCAGGAGTACTTAATATGGCACCTCTGACTGATTGTTGCGTGAAAACTTTCTTTCCTTATCATCATTGTCCCTTGTCATTCAGGCGAGACTTACTCCCGACTTGTGAGGTACTTGTAATTTAGATTCCCATGTAAAGGATCAGGAAACCTGTATTCCAACCGCGTATACAATGAAACATTTTTTAGACCCAAGTTAGCCGCATGCTTTGTAATTAGAACCTCGGAATTATCCCTGCATGTGCTTACTAGCTGAGCGAGTTGTCGACTTTGTTATCAACGAGCCGGTGTAGTCATGAAATAGTACCAGATTGCTTTACAAACTATATCTCACAATGATCTAAATTATTAATAGTAAATATAAGTTATAGAATATGATGTCATATTTAACATGTTTATTATTGTTATCATATAAACTATTTGCACACGCTATGTATAACACTGACTAAATGTTATCTATATCAACGTTAACGCATCTCTCTCTGTCTATCTCTAGCCTGTGATGCAGTAAGGGCAGATTAGGGCAGTAACAAATGCACTCCATTCTTTTCTATTCTTGGCCATCCTCTGTATTGTGTTCCATTTGTGACTCAGTCTTTCAGTTTCTGTTCTACTGTTCTCCAAGTCGTTTTGGTTCTTCAATGTTTTCGTTTACAATCTGGTGTCCATCTGAGTGTAGTTCTTGCAACAGAGTTAGTCTTCATGCTTATCACACGTCTGATCCATTTCCAGCATATCTTTTGGACAATGGTCCTCATATTCGCTTGCTGGCACTGTGTAAGCAGTTCTTGTTTAGAGATGGTTTTAGGCAGAGCATAACTTAAAGATCTTTCGCAGACAAGCACACAACACTGACTAATTATCTACTTGCTATAATACACAAGCGTCATTATGCTATTTAAATAGCTATTGTTTAAATAGACTTTAATAACTTCATGTTAAATAAAGACAATTTTCAAACTAAATATTTTCTGAAGCTGGGCGAGTCCTCTTAAATAAAAAGTACCTTGCCTGCTACATAGTGCGCCCTGGCCCGACTACACTTCTGTGTATCTACACTTCTGTCTATAAGTGATTCTATGTTAGAACTTACAATAAGATTCTTCTGCATTTGCCTGCTATGAATTCGGGTGTGGTCAGGGTACCTGGTATGGCGCTTCTGACTGATTTTGCGTGAAAGCCTAATTACCTCTTTAACGGTGTCGCTCGCTATACAGGCAGGCCTTCTCTGACTTTATAGGTAACAGTAAGCTTAAAGATCTAACTACACATTCTCTGAGCTGATTGATAGAACCATCATCATTGCACTTTGAGTAACCATGTGTGCTCTGATCTTTTTCTTACACAGGAAGATCTCAGCTGCAGTGCACCAACTCCGTAGCACCAGCGAAGGTCCACGTTATCTCTTGAGTGCAGACATAATGATTTTAATCAGTTTTCCCATCATGCATTTTTGTCAGACTGACAGTTTGTGAGAAAAATTGGTATCATTGACTGAATATTTCTTGATTGGTTGAATCAATTAAAGTTTCTGATACCCTTTTTTTGTTGCATTGATTACCTTTATTATTGCTATTGTCATCGTGTTTGTTTTTCTGTTGAAATATCAAGGACACCGACAAACCATAGAACTAGTATACAACTGAGCTCTTCATGAGTTTAAAGATCACACTAGCTCTTCATGAGTTTAAAGATCACACGAGCTCTTCATGAGTTTAAAGATCACACTAGCTCTTCATGAGTTTAAAGATCACACTAGCTCTTCATGAGTTTAAAGATCACACTAGCTCTTCATGAGTTTAAAGATCACACTAGCTCTTCATGAGTTTAAAGATCACACTAGCTCTTCATGAGTTTAAAGATCACACTAGCTCTTCATGAGTTTAAAGATCACACGAGCTCTTCATGAGTTTAAAGATCACACGAGCTCTTCATGAGTTTAAAGATCACACTAGCTCTTCATGAGTTTAAAGATCCCCACGAGCTCTTCATGAGTTTAAAGATCACCGAGCTCTTCATGAGTTTAAAGATCACACGAGCTCTTCATGAGTTTAAAGATCACACGAGCTCTTCATGAGTTTAAAGATCACACTAGCTCTTCATGAGTTTAAAGATCACACGAGCTCTTCATGAGTTTAAAGATCACACGAGCTCTTCATGAGTTTAAAGATCACACTAGCTCTTCATGAGTTTAAAGATCACACTAGCTCTTCATGAGTTTAAAGATCACACTAGCTCTTCATGAGTTTAAAGATCACACTAGCTCTTCATGAGTTTAAAGATCACACTAGCTCTTCATGAGTTTAAAGATCACACTAGCTCTTCATGAGTTTAAAGATCACACTAGCTCTTCATGAGTTTAAAGATCACACTAGCTCTTCATGAGTTTAAAGATCACACTAGCTCTTCATGAGTTTAAAGATCACACTAGCTCTTCATGAGTTTAAAGATCACACTAGCTCTTCATGAGTTTAAAGATCACACTAGCTCTTCATGAGTTTAAAGATCACACTAGCTCTTCATGAGTTTAAAGATCACACTAGCTCTTCATGAGTTTAAAGATCACACTAGCGTTGCAAAATGGAATTACTTCTTGCCTTGAAAGATCCTGGGTTTGCCTCATGCTAACCATTCAAGAAATTTGCAGTGAGCCCTGATCATAGGTAGGGGTGAACCAAGTGCCCAGTCATATCAGATGGTGGATAAACCCTAAGAGACACTCATGTTTGCACATTGCTCAAGTAGAACGAGCCTTGGCAGTTTGAAAATCGATAAAAGTAGGCTGCTGCTGTCTGTAAAAAAAACTGATATATATATATTTTAATTGCTACCAAAAAAAATCACCTGCATAAAAATTATATCGGTGATACTTGCTGTACTACAGAGTTCATACTCTGTATTTGAGATTCCCTATCTTCTCTCTCTCGCGATCACCGCTCAGACTGATGTACCAGATCTCCATATAAATTCTATTCATGTGGAAATCTGATTCATGCAGCCTTAGCATTGGTGTGTTTTACGTCACATCTTCAGCATCATTTGCAGCTCTGGTGCTTATCCTTCGGCGACGTGTCCGGTTTCAGCCAGCGTTTACTCGGTTCGCTCTCCGTTCTGTAGCCATCTAGTGTTTTCTTCGGTATGGGGTAGCCCCACACCCAACCTCATTAGTCGCCTCTTATGACATGCGTGGTAGGTAACAGTGGTTCTATTCTTTACCCCCAAATTTGGGCCCCGGTAACCACTCGGACGATTCCCTGTGTTCGAAGAGTTCATAGTGCAAATGATTATTTGCTTAAGTGCAATGATAATCGTAAAGTAAAAGTAAGAAAAGGAACCCTTTTTTCATACCTCGAGGCATATTTGGCCCGTATTTTTCATTGGACTAGGTTTGAGGTAGAAAGAAAAACCACAAGATAGAAATGAGCATACACAATTTTCTTTCTTTACCTTGTGTGCTTTTGCGAATGGCGAGGATTGATAACGATGAAACTATGAGTTTCCATGAGAAGAATTAAGTTCAACTGCTAGTGTGTGTGTATATATATATATATATTATGTGAATTATATATGGCCTTTTTCGTCTTTATTGGCATATGGAGATATATATATATATATATATATATATATATATATGCATTGGCATATGGATGTGTGCAAAGAAAAATATGCATAATACAAGACATTAAAGTTGATTCTTTAAAGCATGAACCTATGGACTGCAGTGCATAGAGCAGGAAGATCAAGAGTAGAATTAGGAGAAAGTTGGTGCAGAGAGGCTTTGAACTTAACACCTGACGATACACATCATGGTATAAGGTAGCAACAGTGTCTCTACAAGCGAATGCAACAACAACTGTGAAAAACTTGTTTATAGATTGGTTATGCTAATCATCTTCATGGATTGTAGATTTTACCTCTTTAGAGCACAGCTCTTTGCAGATGATGGAGAAATGTCTGGTCAACTACTAGTAACAAGTTCTAGAGTTAATCTATTCATCCATGTATTTGTAGTATTCCCTCTTTCACTTCAACTTGTTATATCTTTCACTTCAAGGAATCCTCGGTGTCGTGTCCCATTTTTTCCCATTTGTCACGATTTATTCTAACATTCCTTTTCTGATGTCATGTCAGAAAACAGAATATAACACATTGACAAGAGACAACACACTGACATCATACAACACACTGACATCATACAACACACTGACATCATACAACACACTGACAAGAGACAACACACTGACACAATACAACACACTGACAAGATACAACACACTGACACCATACAACGCACTGACACCATACAACGCACTGACACCATACAACGCACTGACATCATACAACAAACTGACAAGAGACAACACACTGACAAAAAAACATTTGACATTTTGATAAATGTTATGAAAACTTTTCAGAAAAGTGACACAACTTCTATAGCACAGTTAATGTGACAAGCAAATATGTTACTAATTCTTAATATGACAAGCAGATATATTATTGCCTGATAGTTAATATGACAAGCAGATATATTATTGCCTGATAGTTAATATGACAAGTAGATATAT
Source organism: Arion vulgaris (assembly GCA_020796225.1). NCBI lineage: Eukaryota > Metazoa > Mollusca > Gastropoda > Stylommatophora > Arionidae > Arion > Arion vulgaris. Next base: position 34,629,102 of record CM036769.1, on the reverse strand, counting down.
TATTGCCTGATAGTTAATGTGACAAGCAAGTATACTAAATATTACAAGCCACATGATAAGTATATTTCTACAAGCATTGAGCAAGTATGTATATATAACAAGTGTAATGTATTGTTCAGGTGGTGTCTGTGGCTTAGGGGATAGTGACTCGGTCTATTAACCCCGACGTTCTGAGTTCGAATCACGCTGCGGACAGTTTGGTTGCAAATTGTTGCGCATGGATTTTAACAAAAGGACAATGGCACCACTCGTTCAGAAAGCAATGACAAACTACTGAATGTAATAATCCCTAGAAAAATCACAAACAGCGTTAAAAACTGGGGTTGATTCGCAAAGTCCTGTAAAGGATATGCAATTAGCTTTTTTTATGTATTGTTCATTTGAAGATCATCTATATCGCACAAAGGAAATGTTTGTAATTGCTCCGATCTCTTCCCTAGCATGTATTGCAGTGTGTTCAGATTAACAGCTCCTGTTCTGTGTTGGTTGATGTACTGGGGTTCTTTCATGGTTTTGCAGAACCTATGTTACGCATAACTTGCAACCGAAATTGCGGAACCTATGTCATGCATAACTTGCAACCAAGATTGCGGAACCTATGTTATGCATAACTTGCAACTAAGATTGCAGAACCTATGTTATGCATAACTTGCAACCAAGATTGCGGAACCTACGCTATGCCTAACTTGTAACCAAGATTGCAGAACCTACGCTATGCATAACTTGCAACCAAGATTGCAGAACCTATGTTATGCATAACTTGCAACCAAGATTGCGGAACCTACGCTATGCATAACTTGCAACCAAGATTGCAGAACCTACGCTATGCATAACTTGCGACCAAGATTGCGGAACCTACGCTACGCATAACTTTCAACCAAGATTGCGGAACCTGCGCTATGCATAACTTGCAACCAAGATTGCAGAACCTATGTTATGCATAACTTGCAACCAAGATTGAGAATACCCTTTATCTTCATTAAAAATGTCAGTGCGTATGTTTTCTCTTAGAGCATTGATGATGTCGCTTTTGTTCACTGCTCACCAGTGCATCTGCTCTCTCACTACCCTTCCACCCAGAATGACCAGGGACAAAGATGAAGGTGGGTGACTGGATTGTTGGGTTTTGTATTAATTGCATCCACTGCCTTCGTGTATAACCGGTCTTGATCTTCTGTATCATGCTCATAGAGTCGCTGAGTGAAGGCATTCATGAGTGATTGTTTACATCTTTATCCACTCCAGGGATTTTGTCACTAGCATGATCTTCATAAGCATGCTGCTGGTAGTTATTGCATAAAGGGTTTTAAGCCGAAGGATTGACTACATTGCACCGGGTTTAACTCATACGGCTCGGTCCCTCTCCGCAGAACTGGCACGCCGCCTGCCGAGAGTATTGCACGAACTCTGTAGCTCCAGCAACAATCCTAGGGGTCTCTGGAAAAACTGCACTCATGAACAGAATGGCGCGGTCCGAACTCGAACCCACGACCTTCGACTCACAAGGCAAAGGGCTTAACCACTTATTGCATATGTGCCACTTGTGTCTTTGATAACTTTTCATTTAGTTCTAGCCGTAAAGGCCCATTCACTCTGACTGTGCGGAATCACAGAACCATCAGTGTAAAACAAAGCATCTTCCTCCGATATGTAGTCATTTATTAACGTTTGGAAATCTGCAGTGACCATTCTAGGCTGCGAATCTCAACTTAGTTTGTTTACCATGACGACTACCACAAATGATTATCTGTGTTAAGTGGGTGTAGGTACCCACTCTTCTCCATAGTCTATGTCCTTGGATGGCACACACCTGTTGTATGACCTCTTCTGCTTGGCACAGCCATGACTGACCACGTTTAAGTCTATTGCCTTAGCAGTTTTCTAGTTCATTGTGTAATGGATGTGTTAGGTCTTGGGCGATTTTAACGTAGGCAACTGTTCTACGCAGACCAATTTTACTGTTTATGTCTGGAATGTCCAGCAGATATCTCTACATGCTGTCTGGTGCTGCAAAGTATAATGTGCATTGCTTCATTCTGTATTTCTCTAGCCTGTTGATTTGTGTCTTGCTGGAAGTGAGTATTGCCAATGTGTGTTCCATGACAGAGAGGATCAACCCCTGATAGAGAATGACAAGTAGACATTGTCAGTAACATGTGACAGCCATGACCCGCGAGAGCTTAAACATGCTCAATAAGACTAGTGCACCTTGCCATCCGTTGTAAAATATGACTCAGGAGTGATGTGCACAAGATGACACAAAAAGTGCACACATCTTGTCATATAAACAAAGTCCTACAGAAACCAACCCTCTGTTTGCACGCAATTATGTTTTAGAGTAGACTCCACATAAAACATACATGTTTTAGAGAAAATTACCACAAACATGTTTTAGAGTAGATTACATGTACATAAGTCAGGTTTAACTGTGAGCTGGTGCAAATGTTGAAGGATAATGTTGATAATGTTGATAATATTGATAATATTGATAATATTGATAATATTGATGTTGATGAGAATATACAAAAGAAATAGCTGAGAAAAAGTTATCTAATATATATATATATATATAAAACAATATTATACAGAATTAACAATGCAACGGCCATATAGGAAAAATGTTTGCAAAAATATTGGAGTGAAGAGCAAGACATATATTAGAGCCCCAGTTAAGCAATAGTCAGTTTGGGTTTAGGAGGGTAAGAGCTGCACAGACGCAATATTTACACTAAGACAGATCTGCGAACAAACAATTGAATACAATCAAAGTAAACAGCTTATATTTATAGACCAAGAAAAAGCATTTGATAGAGTAAACAGGTGCAAACTATGGAAGATCCTTGAAGAATATGGCGTCCAGGGACAACTATTAGGTAATATTATGGCCTTATATCAAGATAGCCAGAGTACAGTAAGAACAACAGAAGGAATGACCAACTGGTTCTCCATTACATCAGATGTTAGACAAGGTTGTGTCCTCTCAGAGTACAGTAAGAACAACAGAAGGAATGACCGACTGGTTCTCCATTACATCAGGTGTTAGACAAGGTTGTGTCCTCTCACCACTACTCTTTATTGCATATATGGATAAAATAACTCAAGAGTCAAATTCAGATAATGATGAAATAAATGAACTGCTGGTTGCAGATGATCAATGCCTGATACATCAAAATGAACAAGATCTACAACATCATATTGACACCTTGAACAAAAATTGTGTAAAACATGACATGAAAATCAACAACACTAAAACAGAAATAATGAATATGGGAAGAAAACATAATAATCTAGACGTCAATGGCACTAAAATAAACCAAGTGAAAGAATTCAAATACTTAGGAAGCATATTCACAGAAGACAAAACTGGATAGAGAGATAGAGGCTAGAGTGCAAAAGCAAATGCTGTAACCTACCAGCTAGCCCCATTGTTAAGGCACCAAAATATTTCACAGGCAGCTAAGCAACAGATGATCAACAGCATTTTTATACCTACTTTGTGTTACCAGAGCCAAACATGGACATTGAGCAAAGCGCAGTCACAAAAATAACTACATGTGAAATGCGTTGCCTGCGAAAAGTTACCAACAACACAAGAAAAGACGGAATCACCAACATCTGCGTAAGAAAGAAAGTTGGCACAAAACCGTGCTTGAATTACATAGATAAACAAAGAATGAAGTGGTTTGGTCACTTAATAAGAATGCATCCAAACTCCACAGTATACAGAGTCTTCTACAACAGAACATCGGGAAAGAAGGTAAGAGGAAGACCACGGAAAAGATGGTTAGATGGCATAGCAGAATCCTGTGAAAGAGCAAAGATAACAATCACACAAGCCACCAGAACAGCGCAAGACAAAAACAGAAAACCACGACACTGGGTAACAACCCGGTAGCAGTGTGACGACAAAAGAAGAAGAAGGACAACAAAGCAACTCATTATGAAATATCTTGTCCTGAGCAGAACTTTACCAACTTAACAGTCCTTCGAAATTTCTCTCTCTCATAGGCAAGAGGTTCCGTCTCTGCAGTTGTCATGCTCAAAGCATCCTGAATCCATTTTCTCCGTGGTCTTTCTCCTTCCGCTCTTTGCTGGGATGCCTCCTTCCACAAAGTAATTAAATATGATAATTCTGTTGTGTTGTGATTCATGTCTTGAAGAGTTTCACATTTTCAAGTTTGATTCCTTCCAGTCTGGGAGAACAATACAAATAGTGATCAAAGACAGATGCTAGTTGGATAAGACATTTAGTTAGATATCAATACAGACTATCACAGGAACTGTCATGCAGTGGAGTCTGGAGGGAAGACAGATCGAAGACAATCTGACAGACAACAGTGAAGGCTGAGATGTACAGTGTTAGTCAGACACATTGTAACCTGCTGCCTTGCAGGTTGGCTGGGGATAGTCAAAGGCTGACGGAGAGCGAACCCAGTAAACGCTGGTTGAAATCGGACATGTCGCCGAAGGACAAGCACTAGAGCACCAAATGGTACTGAAGATTGTGACGTAAAACAAACGTTCTTGGCAAAGGTTGTTTATATATCACAATGAGAATGATAAAAATGGCAGAACAAGAATGATCGAGAGAAAGAGAGAAAGAGAGAGAGAGAGACACTGTAGAGAATGGTAGCAAAGTGTGGGTTAAACCTGGGGCACACTGTAAAGAATGGTAGCACAGTGTTTGTAAGACTTGACGCACCCTTAAAAGCATGGTTGCACAGTGTGGGTAAAGCTTGGGCATCCACAAAAGAATGGTAACACAGTATTATCGGCTTTCTTCTAAAGATGTCAAAACATTGTATTTTATGTCTCTCCTCAGATTTAATGACGTTGCAGTAAATTCAGTTTGTCCAATGTCTATACTTCTCATCTTGTTGTCTTTCCTAGTAATGTGATACTTTTCTTAAACAATTCATTTCACACAATGTTCATTTTCCAATAATATAACAATTGCAAAACATAAATGCACTAGATATAATTAATTAATTTTCTGATACACATAAATAATGTTTTAGTCATTAATGACATTTAGCAGGCACTGTATTATTTAACTGCTAATAGCACACAACAGCACTTCTCATGTTAAGCTGTTAATAGCCCATAGCAGCGCTGGTTTTGTTCTGTTGCTAATGGCACACAACATCACTACTCGCTCTGTTGCTAATGGCACACAACATCACTACTCGCTCTGTTGCTAATGGCACACAACATCACTACTCGCTCTGTTGCTAATGGTACATAACATCACTACTCGCTCTGTTGCTAATGGTACACAACTGGCATTTTAAAAATCTGATGCCCGTCTGCCCAGCGTGTTCGTAGCGCGTTGGACTACGGGTGACTATCCCTCTGTGTGTGCGGGTTCAATTCCGCGGGATAGCAGAAAAAGCCACAGATTCCCCTGATTTATGGTGTTCGTGGCACCGAACCAAAGGGTTACGATGTCCATGGCACCGAGCCGAAGAGCTGAAAAGCTCAAGTGCTTCTGGATCGGGAAAAAATAAAAAAATAAAATCTGATAATTATATATGGTAATACTTTATATGTTAAGATATTAATAAAACATAGCAACACATCTCTTGTTCATTTGTTAATTGCATACAAATAACACTTCTCATGTTGAGTTGCTAATGGTGCAAAGCCAACATTCTCTTATTTAACTGCTAATTGCATACACACTGCTTTTGTTAACCTGTTGATGGCACAGAAATAACATTTCTTTTGTTCTCTTGCTTATGGCACACAGCGGGCATTTAAAAAAATAACTGATAATGGCACTTCGCAACATTTCTTTTGTTCTATAATCAAAATTCATTGACCACAACAAATACCACATATCAACATTTACATCAACATTTACATCAACATTTACATCAACAAGAGAATCTCAATTTTCTCCTTATTGGTTACTGGTTACTAAACTGACGTCCGGACAGACCCATATGTGCTCAGTCTCCCCAACAGATATCGAAGAGTATGCATACTGATGGTTCCTGTGGCTCGCTGATTAAACACACTTCTCACTCTGCCTCTCAGGCATCCAGTTCGACTTGAACAACGGGTAACTCCAAACTGCCTAAATCGCTTGATCGATTCAACATCAATTTTAGTGTCCTCATCCAACAGACAGTCGCGAAGAGTTTCTCCTTAAACGTAGTTCAACACTGCATGTTATTCTTCTTCCTCTTCTTCTTCTTGTGTTCACTGCTATGAATTCAGATGTAGTCAGGGTGCCTGGTATGGCGCTTCTGATTCATTTTTGGGTGAAGGCCTGCTTTCCTTATTATCAGTATTAAAGAATTTAAATACTGCTGCATCAATGTCTAATGTCTATTGTTTGGAGGTCAGCTATCAAAGCATTCTGACAAACTGTATGGCGTGGCTGATAATCTGAGGCAGATGGTTGCCTTTATTAGAGAATCTGAAATCCCACTCTAGTGAGAATGCAGAAGAAGAAGAAGTATTCTGTTCAGTCTTTATTACTAAACAGTTCAAATTAATATCTTAATCAGATCAATTCTGAAATGTACAAAGCAACACTTAGATGTTCTATTCTGAAAGGCATAAGATAACAACTTATATCATCGTTTGGAATCTCCGAAAGAAGTCAATTCTTATTTTTCGTGATTGTTGGCCTACACGCTCTGATGTAAAGAAAACAAGGTTGTCCTTATGTTGACAAGGTGTTCATATTTTAGTTCATAGGTACGGTTCCAACTTCACTGCAACGGGTCACCCCATAATGCTCCGTTCCTGTGCCAATGAAAATCACACGAAATGCTAAGATCTGTGAAATGTTTCCTGTGTGAACTAATTCCAGAATGAAACAGTCGCGTACCGCCACGAAAAGCGTTGACAACTAATTACAACAAACGATGATATAATAGTTGACAAGGTTTATATCAGCTTAAAGAGGCTACATAACAAATAAACAAAAATACATTTTTTCAGACCTTTTAAATGACACAAATGTTTCCTTTGTCCAGTCACAATTGATACAAAGTGACTAACTTGTCCTTAAAAAATGGTACTTTTACATCTTTTTTTCCAACATTGTCACAAAGTGGTGTCCTTATACAATGACACAGCCCGCGTGCCCAGCGTGTTCGTAGCGCGTTGGACTACGGGTGACTAGTCCTCTGTAAGTGCGGGTTCAACTCCGCGGACTGACAGAAAAGCTACAGGTTCCTCAGATTTACGGTGTTCGTGGCACCGAGCTGAAGGGTTACACTGTCCATGACACCGAGCCGAAGAGCTTTCAGCTCAAGTGCTTCTGGATCGAAAAAAAATACAATGATACAAAGTGGTGTCCTTATACAATGGCACAAAGTGGTATCCTTATACAATGGCACAAAGTGGTATCCTTATACAATGGCACAAAGTGGTATCCTTATACAATGGCACAAAGTGAAATTCTAAATTAATTAGTTATCACATTTTGGTACTGAACAATTTGAGAACAAAACTGTCTTTAATGCATGCAATACCGCTTTTGGCGTCTATGGCTTAGGGGTTAGTGACTCGGTCTATTAATCCCGATGTTCTGAGTTCGAATCACGCTGCAGACAGTTTGGTTGCAAATTGTTTGCGTGGATTTTAACAAAGGACGATGGCACCACCCGTTCAGAAAGCAATGACAAACTACTGAACGTAATAATGCCTAGAAAAATCACAGAGTTAAAAAGCTGGGGTTGATTCGCAAAGTCCAGTAAAGGATATACAATTAACTTAACTTAACCCTTTGAACCCTGACCACCTGTACCTTAAAAATCTCTTCACCGAAGCTCCTAGGCAAAAACAATACACATCAGAGTTATATTAAAATACAATAATTTAGCATTCTTAAGTGCTCTATAATTTGTTATTGATTTACCCCATCAGCTCCGTTATTCCTGCTTATTTTATATTTGAAGAATACTAAACTTTAAAATTTATTTGATTTAATATGTGGACACGGCCACGAATACTCCCGTATATGAAGATATGAAGATTAAATACTTAACTAATTACCTTATCAGTACAATAAAATCACATAACAGCTTCCGCCATCTCGTAAAACGATGTAGAACACATGGGTTGTGTTTTATGTCTCATTTGTACACAATTTATTTTTAAATACCGAAAAATAGTCGAAAAATAGTGAAAAAATATGCTCAGACCAATATATATCGGGAGTTTGGGGTATGGAGAGCTTACATTAAATCCCAAAATATCGGGAGCCCGGGTTCTAAGGGTTAATACCACTTTTTAGAGCGGTGTAGGATGGGAGGACATGCGCCTGAGAAATTTAATGGTTGCATGGCTAGTGCAGTCACCATGAAACTGTTCAGGTTAGGATTTTTCTTTATGCCCCTAACAGAAAAAAATCTCCTTGGCCTTACTGGTGATTCATCCCAGGTCACCAGAATGGGATCCCGTACTCAAATCCATTCTGCCAGACACTCCTCCAATTCACATCTCACTTGGAGATCACATCTCAAGAAAATGACTTGGCTATACACACCTTGACATGCTGGAGTGCATGCTGATTTTCTTGCAAACAATGCCCCGACTCAAGCGGGCAGAAATATGGACAGAGCCGATGTCCTCAATGAGGTATGCTCTCATTTATGTGATATGGGCGAGTCTCAGACACTGAAACGAGTGCGAGAATTAGGAGTTAACTCTCTGTGGACCAAACACCACACTGCATAGCTTTTGGTTGCACGCCTTTTTACCAGGAGCCACACTAAAGGACTTTTTAATTCTAAATACAGATGGCTTGTAAAACATGGATTTTGTCCTGGCCCATTAAGAGTTAAGTTTGGACATGCCAGAAAGTGTCAACTTCGTGTTAGAGAGAGAAGATATAGTAATCAACTTCTCATGGGTACGGTGAGCAAATAGATTTTGGGATGGCTGCTGCAGTGGAGGACAGAGGACGAATGGGAATGCCCAATGTGCCATGATGTCGATCACATAACATAACTTAACTTAACTTCTTCAATAGGTGTAAATGTAATTGCCATTTTGTTATGAAAGAATGTTCTCTTCTAAAAAGGCCCAAACAAATGGTTGCTTTAACATTCAAGTAATATGTTTGTACGGTTTAGGACATTCAAGATCCCTGGATTTATCATATGGTTCAATATGCCAGACCGTATTCTGCGTAACAAATCTGAGAAATATCCTATAAATTGTGTGATGAGCTGTGATCTCCGCTGTCATTGCTAAGAAAAACGAAACAAAAAACATAACGCCACAGGTAAGTGTGATCACTTCCTCTGTACTCAGGTATGTCTTTGCTTGCGATATCTGACCATTGTCAGACAAGAAACACATAACGGTTGCTATGGCACAGATGACCATTACTATTAAGGAGATAAGAAAGATGCTGTGTAGACATTTATCCCGACTGGAAACATGGGGCAGAAGCCAATTGTGAAACTGGGGAAGAAAAAGCGATAAAAAGATGTATCATTAATCCCATAGTCACCACACTCCCGTCATTTTTTAAAGATACGAACCACGCTTTGTCTGTCTTTTCTTCCGTTGAGTTGCTACCCGAGAGAACCTACCGTCTCTTCCTCCTTGATGTGTGCTCATTGTACACTTCTATATCTCATCCTGACGGCCTTAAAGCTCTCCAGTTCTTTCTCAATAGGAGAACTAATCCACTTGTGTCAACTTCTGCTCTCCTTCGTCTTGCGGAGCTAGTTCTCACTCTTAACTCCTTTCAGTTTAATGACCAATTCTTTGAGCTGATCGGTGTGGTTGCCATGGGTACTAAAATGGGACCTAGTTATGCTTGTCTATTCATGGGTTATCTTGAACACCTAGTATGGACTACATATGATGGCCCCCTTCCGTCTGTCTATCACAGATACATTGATGACTGTATTGGCATTACTGATATGCCTGAAGCCGATTTGTCACCCTTCATTGATTTCATTAATGTTTTCAACCCTTCTATTCGTTTTACTTCTCACACCTCCACTACTTGTGTCAACTTTCTTGACATTACTATCTTCATACGCCTATCCACTATCACTACATCAGTATATTACAAGCCTACTGATGCACATAGTTTCTCCTTTATACTTCTTCCCATCCCCGGGCTTGTCGTGACTCTTTGCCATTCTCGCAGCTTCTTGCGCCTTCGTCGTCTTTGTAGCGAGGACGATGATTTTCTTGAGAGAGCTCGCGAGATGCTTGATTTCTTCGCAAGCGCCTATACCTGGAGAGGGTGCTTGTCTGGGCTATGCATCGAGTTCAGAAAATCACTCGCCAGCAGGCCCTCACCAGCCAGCATAGGACCACTAACTCTGACAGAGTAAAACTTATCTTAACTTTCCACCCCCATAGTTCACTGGTGAAAAATGTTTTATTCCGTCATTTATCTATCCTTAAAGTCAGATTCTGAGACCCGTTCTGTCTTCCCCAACTATCCTTAGGTGACTTACAGTCGGGACAGAAGTCTTAAGGATATGTTGGTACACAGTCGCCTTAAGTCCAATATCCAGACTCATTTTGACACTGTTCAGTGTGGCCGTCGGCAGTGCAGCACGTGTGCTTATGTGATACAGACGCGTACTGTATATTTTCTTTTAGCCACGTTTCTTATTGACGATGGTTTCACATGCGAGTCCCGTAATCTTATCTATGCCATTATCTGTAAGCGGTGTAACAAGACTTATATCGGCGAGACAGGCAAGAGGCTCAGTGACCGATTCGCCCAACACTTGCGCGACATACGCCAATTCTCTGTGACCCCTGTAGCCACCCATTTCAATTATACTGGCCATTTAGGAGCTCACGATGTCCAGGTCACAGCCATCCGATCATGTTCCTCGGATGATCGCAGTCGATTTGCTCTGGAGAATCGGTTGATTTCTTTGTATGGTACCTTGCGACCACGTGGGCTCAACGTATTACATTCCTATGCTTCTTAGTACTTTCTCTTCCCATGCCTTGTAATCTATATGGGTATATGTTGCATGTATTCAAGTTATATATTTACTAGATTTTCATTGTTTCTCTTTCGTTCTATTTCTAGTTTTATGTGTTTTTGTGTTACATTTATTTCGTTATTCGTTCTTATTCCCAGATTTTCATTAGAAACGTTTGTTTTTGGTCGTCCATTTGTTTTTGTAAATTTGTCACTCCTGTTGTTCGTTTGTTGATAAAGGCCTTGTTGGTCGAAACGTTGCTGTATTTTGTCATTGTTTTTGTAATTTATAAAACTACAGTACTTTGTGATTACGTGTTTTGCCAATCAGTAAGTTTTACTGCAGTCTCATCTATATTAAAAAGATTTACCAAATATAAATCAAATTTATTGCTCTGATGTCTAATCTTCTTCTTCAAACACTTCCTATCAACCACTTGTTAAACAATTATTTATTTTATGTATGTTATCGGAGCCTAAAAGCGATTGTACATTGTGTCAGTTATGCGCCTACAAGTAGGCCAGCACATTCAATATCTGCGATGCTTTTTATTTACTAGGGTAGCTTCCCTAGGTTCTACATCAGTGACTTCACATGACATGCCTTGTAGATCGCAGTGGTACTATTCTTTGCTTCCCGTGCAGGCTGCGCCATCACATGGGTGGAATGATGTTTAATCAGATATATATGTATACTTTATATAACTGTATTATATTGCAGTGTCATGGATTAGCAAAATGCATAAGCGCTCGCTTATCGATTCTGACACAAGAAGGTTGTAGGCTCATTCCCACACTCAGCATTCCACATATGAGAAAAGGAATTGGCTCTCCTACCTCCTGCATAACTCGCTTCTCAAGGCTGGTGGTCTGGGTTCAGTTCCCGCAATGCGCGTGGAATTTTCCCGACCGCGACGGCTCTCAGGTCGACCCAGCCTCAACTGGGTACCAGACATGCTCTGGGAAAGTAAAGGCGGCCAGCGTGATGCTGACCACATCACCCATCGTGTGCCAACGGTCAATGAAAATACAGGCCTAACACTGTATTGACCTATATACCACGAGGTATGAAAGGGCTCCTTTACTTTTTACCTCCTGCATACTAGAGTCTAGAAATGTGAAGTGACAGGCACTTCATACTCAAGGTCTGAAAAGGATACAGGAATTTTTTTTTATTTATTACTATATTGCTGCTTAAATATATATACTTTATGTTCATCAAATAGTTTGTCCTGAGCAGAACGTTGACACCCTAACAGTCCTTCAGAATTTATCTCTCTCATAGGTCAGATGCCCCATCTCTGTAGCCATCATGCTCAAACTATCAGTTCCATTCTGAATCCATCTTATTCTTGGTCTTCCTCTTCTTCTCTTTGCTGGGATGTCTCCTTCCATAATGGTCTTCTCCGCCTTTCATGTTTCTTTATATGTCCAAAATACTTTAATATTCTCTTTCTTATTTGTTGCATTTGCCAGTTGTCTTTGATTTTGAAATCTTTCTGGATAGATCTAACTGTTCTCTTTTCTGTCCATGATAATACAGAGGAGTCTTCTGTACCACTTATATTCAAAAGCACATGTTTTCCTTGCCCGTTTATTTATTGTCCATGATTCACTTCCATATGTCAGTATAGGCTTTATGTAACACTGAAGAATTATTTATCTTATCTCTATAGACAAGAATTTATTGCATAATATACTCTTCACTTTCTGAAATGTTGCTTTCTTCATTGCTTACTCTATTCTTCATTTCTGTGTTGATTGATTGATTCTGTGTTACATCTACCAACATCCACATTTAAAAAATTTATTTTGGTTGTATTTGAGATTTATCCCTGTAATTTATCTCTTTTACTATTTCTCTAAGTGGATACGCCTTTTGCCTTGTTCCCAAGGTTGGGTTCGAATCAGGTGCGCCGTTCTGTTCAGGTGTATTTTTTTTCAGATCTCTAACAATGTTCAAGAGATATAGAGTTTGTGCATTGTGTACTACTCTGCCAGGTGTGTTGCCATTTTCTAGGGAAGAACTGACCACATTTGTAAACTCAATGCTATGTAGTCAATCTTTCATCATTAGACTCTTTTAAACCCTATTTTTGCCTGTCTGCCCAGCGTGTTCGTAGCGCGTTGGACTAAGATGACTATCCTCTGGTGTGCGGTTCAATTCCGCGGGATGGCGAAAAAGCCACAGATTCCCAGATTTACGGTGTTCGTGACACCGAACCGAAGGTTACGATGTCCATGGCACCGAGCCGAAGAGCTGAAAGATCAGTGATTCTGGATCGGGAAAACACACTAAAAACCCAATTTTTGTCATGGGAAAAGTTTTGACACACATGTTTCACATAACTATCAACACAGACACACGCACAAACACAAACAAAAGCAAAATAATGGCAACAAGATAACAAACATTTTTTTTTTAAAAATGCTAGTACTCACTTTAAATCTCTTGTGGAGGACATACGAAGTACAAGCTCACACTTTGGTATTTTTGTGTCTTTCTAGTTGAGACTTCAATCCATTTCTTGGATACAGGAAAGATATATAAATATACTTCAACAGCAAGTAGTATAACATACAGGGAGATGTATAACATATAGGAGATGTATAACATACAGGAGATGTATAACATACAGGAGATGTATAACATACAGAGATGTATAACATACATGGAGATGATTAACATACAGGAGATGTATAACATACAAGGAGATTATAACATACAAGAGATGTATAACATACAGGAGATGTATAACATACAAGGAGTGTATAACATACAGGAGATGTATAACATACAGGAGATGTGTAACATATATGGAGATGTATAACATACAGAGAATGTATAACATACATGGAGATGTATAACATACAGGAGATGTATAACATACAAGGAGATGTATAACATACAGGAAGATGTATAACATACATGGAGATGTATAACATACAGGGAGATGTATAACATACACGGAGATGTATAACATACAAGGAGATGTATAACATACAGGGAGATGTATAACATACAAGGAGATGTATAACATACATGGAGATGTATAACATATATGGAGATGTATAACATACATGGAGATGTATAACATACAGGAAGATGTATAACATACATGGAGATGTATAACATACAGGAAGATGTATAACATACATGGAGATGTATAACATACAGGGAGATGTATAACATACAGGGAGATGTATAACATATATGGAGATGTATAACATACATGGAGATGTATAACATACAAGGAGATGTATAACATACATGGAGATGTATAACATACAAGGAGATGTATAACATACAGGAGAAGTATAACATACATGGAATGTATAACATCATGGAGATGTATACATACAGGAGCTGTATAACATACAGGAGATGTATAACATACAAGGAGATGTATAACATACAAGGAGATGTATAACATACAGGGAGATGTATAACATACAAGGAGATGTATAACATACATGGAGATGTATAACATACAGGAGCTGTATAACATACAGGGAGATGTATAACATACAAGGAGATGTATAACATACAGGAAGATGTATAACATACATGGAGATGTATAACATACAGGGAGATGTATAACATACAGGGAGATGTATAACATACATGGAGATGTATAACATACATGGAGATGTATAACATACAGGAAGATGTATAACATACATGGAGATGTATAACATACAGGGAGATGTATAACATACAGGGAGATGTATAACATATATGGAGATGTATAACATACATGGAGATGTATAACATACAAGGAGATGTATAACATACATGGAGATGTATAACATACAAGGAGATGTATAACATACATGGAGATGTATAACATACAGGGAGCTGTATAACATACAGGGAGATGTATAACATACAGGGAGATGTATAACATACAGGAGAAGTATAACATATAAGGAGAGGTATAACATACATGGAGATGTATAACATACAGGGAGCTGTATAACATACAGGGAGATGTATAACATACAAGGAGAGGTATAACATACATGGAGATGTGTAAGATGTAAGGAGATGTATAAGGTAATAGGTGTATACAACAGAAGTATAGTGTACAACATTAAAAGGTAATCAAAAGTTAATAAATTTATAACATTTTTTAATGCAATTATAATTTTAAGTGGAGCTAAGATCTTGCTCTAAATGTACTCAGTTCATTCTCCTGTGGAACAATCTGGATACTTTTTCCAAAGATCCCTGATCTCAATGTAGGTGAGATCAAGCTCCTAGTCTTACTAAAGACGGGTTATAAAACGTAGATCCAAGGTTCAAGCTGGGCAAGTAAAGGAACCCTTGGCAGGTGAAAATCAATGAGTTTTATGCAAAGCCACTGCTCTTGTAAAGTTCATTAAACGATTCAAATAAAATTCCTGCTGAAATTTGCATCATCTTCAAAATTAAATTGAGGAGCCTCCTAGGTACTACGTAGTTTGTGCTCTGCTGCTGATATCTTCCTGTGTAAATATAAGATCTGAGTAAACATATAATTACTTACTGAAATACAATTATGATGGTGCTAACAATCAATCAATCAATCAATCTATCTATCAATCAATCAATGGGAGATAATGAAAAGTTAACTAATGTCTTGTATTGTTTAATGTATTTGACTGATTGATTGATTGATTGATTGATTGATTGATTGATTGATTGATTCATTGATTGATTTATTGATTTATTGATTGATTGATATTACCATTATTATCGCACCTTGATGAGTAACCATGTGTGCTCCAATCTATTTCTTACACAGGAAGATCTCAGCTGCAGTGCACAAACTCTGTAGCACCAGCGAGGGTCCTCGATGTAATTTTGAAGATGGTGAAGAAGTTTTTGTAGAAATTTTATTTTTAATCTTTTCTGATGAATTTTGCCCGGGCAGCAGCTTTCCAGCCTGCTCTTCTCGATTTTGAAATGCCAATGGTTCTTTTACACGCTCAAATTGAACACGGGACTTTCGTTTTATCGTTCGTCTCCGATAGGACTAGTAACTAGATCTCACCTACACTGAGATCAGTGATATCTGAAAAAATATCTAGATGGCTCCACAAGGGAGCGAACCTAGTACCTTTGGCACGAGAGACAAGCATTTAACCTCTATGCCAATGCTATTACTATCCTTAATGGGAGATAATCACATCTTACCAACAAACAGCTGTAGTGTACATACTGAAGACTACCCGAGCACCTACACGGTGAGAGGAGAAGGCTATCCCCATCTCCTGGAAGCTGACAGATTCTGCAAATATTAAGGAGATCTGTGCCAGCATCAGAATCTGACGATTTAAATTTCTTGCTAGGTAGTGGTGTGAGACTTGCACTTGTGACACCACTTGCACTGCTACCAAAATTGACATTGCTGGAAATATAAATATCATTACAAGTTA
This sequence comes from Arion vulgaris, assembly GCA_020796225.1. Lineage (NCBI taxonomy): Eukaryota > Metazoa > Mollusca > Gastropoda > Stylommatophora > Arionidae > Arion > Arion vulgaris. Next base: position 34,612,751 of record CM036769.1, on the reverse strand, counting down.
ATGAATAAGGGAAATCTTTTGTTTATTCATTTTTTTGTTTTTCCGTTATCTTCTTCTTCTTTCTTCTTTTGTCGTCACACTGCTACCGGGTTGTTGCCCAGTGTCGTGGTTTTCTGTTTTTGTCTTGCGCTGTTCCGGTGGCTTGGCTGATTGTTATTTTTACTCTTTCACATGATTCTGCTATGCCATCTAACCATCTTTTTCGTGGTCTTCTCTTGCCTTCTTTCCCGATGTTCTGTTGTAGAATACTCTGTATACTGTGGAGTGTGGAGGCATTCTTATTAAGTGGTCAAACCACTTCATTCTTTGTTTATCAATGTAATGCAAACAAGGTTCTGTGACAACTTTCTTTCTTATGCTGATGTTGGTGTCCTTTCTGGTGTTGTTGGTAACTTCCGTTATAACAATTTATAAAAGATTCTTTATGACAGTTTGTATTTGTATGTGGTGTAGAGGTTAGGTGCTCGACTCTCATTCCAAATGTAACTTGGTTTGCTCCCTTGTGGAGCAATTGCGATATTTTTCCAGAGATCTCTGATCTTAGTGTATGTGAGATCGAGTTCCTAGTACCATCTACTATGTAACAAACTACCGTTTCAGGACAAATGCAGAAGAGAAGAACTAAGGAGTTTAAAACCCTTTAGCTGTTAAGGACGTATATATACGTTTTACCATTCACTTCTAAAGACGCATTAACACGTCTGTTATTATCTCTCCTCTGTGGGCTAAAGACGTGTTAACACGTTATACATTTATACCGTCACTGCTATAGGCGTACATTCACGTTTGTGACCTAGAAACAAAGAGTAGCTATTTTTAGCTCAGCCTTCAGAAAGTATGTAGCAGCAAAAGGGTTAAGAGCCCCAGGGGAAGCATCGAAGCCAATGAATATGGTCAATAAATAGACAGTAAACACATAATAAGGGTCTCTGGAAGAAAAATTAAATGTACCAAACACACGATTCAAATCACAAGCACTGTTCAATCGAATCTGACCGAATTGTCTGTATTCTCAAGTAGACGCTGCTTAAAAGACATGACCAAGTGAAGCTCTTGGCGAGCTAGCTGGATGTGCTCTGAAATAAAGCTCATCTGCAGGGCTAAGCAATGAATGCTGTAAGTAAAAAAAAGTTTGTGGTTCAAATACCGTATTTGGAGAAGATAGGGGCCGTGTTTGACACTGATAGTAGAGGGTTGGTACACATATATAAAGCTACAACTGAAGGATCATGCTTTGGCGCAGGTTGTCTATATGAAGATTAACTTCAGAGTTGGTTTAATGTTACATTTATAGTAAGTAGAAGAAGAGAATAGCAATGAGGTAATTTTCAGTGTGCACTAGTTTACAGTCTTCTATGATAAAAGCGACATCATCAACGCTCCAAGAGAAAGCTCTAAAGATTTCAACGAAGATAAAGGGTATTCTCTATCTCCGTTGCGTAAGTTATGCATACCGACATGTGCGGCAAGAAGAGAAAACCATTAGAGAAACCCCAGTAGTTACATCAACCAACACAGAACCGGAGTTGTTAGTCTAAACCAGTGGTTCTGAAAGGGTGTGCCCAGACGCACCAATGTGTCCGGTGATATTCCTAGGTGCGTTCTGGGAAATCCCAGATCAGGGGTCGGCATTCGCTGCCAGGTAAAAAAAATCGTCAAGGCACATCCGACCTATGCTTCTCATAGGCAGAAATTAAATGTTGAATAAAGGTGCATAACATTTTCTAATTATTTCTGTATTTCTTTGCTTTTTGCATCTTATTTATTAAGTTTTTTTTTTTTTTGTATATAGTGCGTCTACGATTTTTTTGTATGACTTCAAATGTGCCACGACTTCAAAAAGTTTTAGAACCGCCACGACTTCAAAAAGTTTTAGAACCACTGGTCTAAACACACTGAAATACATGCTTAGGAGGTGATCGAAGGAATGATGGACTACATGCTTAGGAGGTGATCGAAGGAATGATGGACTACATGCTTAGGAGGTGATCGAAGGAATGATGGACATGTCCAATGTGCGATTTTCGATGATCCTCAAATTAACAAGTACTAGCTTACTGTTACTTACTCTGATGCAAAAACGGGTGGGCTAATATTGTGAATGGTAATCCGGAAACTGTTGACGCTATTTCTGCTGCCTGGACAACTGTGGATATTACCACTGCTGTGGATATGGGTGTTGGGTAGACTCCCTAAGATGTTACCATGGTTGTTGCTGGGGTCAACTGTTGTAGAAAATCGTTCCAGCAGAGCTTGCATCTTCTCTTTCTCTGGATCCATTCGATCACAGTCGATCTCCCCATTATTATCCATGGCAGCCATTGAAAATGGTGGTCAAGAGCCGCTGAGAGAGACAAAAAAATAATGAAAACACTGTACATATAAGTAATTGAAAACAAAACACTGTACATATAAGTAATTGAGAACAAAACACTGTACATATAAGTAATTGAGAACAAAACACTGTACATAAAAGTAATGAGAACAAAACACTGTACATATAAGTAATTGAGAACAAAACACTGTACATATAAGTAATGAGAACAAAACACTGTACATATAAGTAATGAGAACAAAACACTGTACATATAAGTAATGAGAACAAAACACTGTACATATAAGTAATTGAGAACAAAACACTGTACATATAAGTAATGAGAACAAAACACTGTACATATAAGTAATGAGAACAAAACACTGCACATATAAGTAATGAGAACAAAACACTGTATATATAAGTAATTGAGAACAAAACACTGCACATATAAGTAATGAGAACAAAACGCTGTACATATAAGTAATTGAGAACAAAACACTGTACATATAAGTAATGAGAACAAAACACTGTACATATAAGTAATGAGAACAAAACACTGTACATATAATTAATTGAGAACAAAACACTGTACATATAATTAATTGAGAACAAAACACTGTACATATAATTAATTGAGAACAAAACACTGTATATATAAGTAATGAGAACAAAACACTGCACATATAAGTAATGAGAACAAAACACTGTATATATAAGTAATGAGAACAAAACACTGTATATATAAGTAATGAGAACAAAACACTGCACATATAAGTAATGAGAACAAAACACTGTATATATAAGTAATGAGAACAAAACACTGCACATATAAGTAATGAGAACAAAACACAAAAACAGTATCATTTGTGAACTAAAATTTATCTTTATATTCTACACGTTTAAGGGGTCAATGTCTTTTTTTAAAATTCCACTGGACGTGTACATAATCAACCTTCCTTGCCTAGAATATGGTAACGTCTAAGTCAACCACTAGTGACAACTGTTTTAGGAAAGAGAAGATGGAGACATGTTGTACACACCTTGAGGAGAAATGATCAACGAATATCAAAGCAAGCATTGAAGAGGGATGCAAAGGGTTTAAGAAAGAGAGGACGACCTAATGAGACCCTGAAACGAGCTTTGTTGAGAACGGCAAGAAATATCGGTCTCAGTTCCATGGAGGAGATTGAGCGAGTTGCCCAGGATAGAGCGTTATGGAGAAATTACTTGCAGGCCCTATGTAACGTATAACGGTACGAGATGAATTTTTATTATTATTAAGTCTGCACTATATAGTTCTCACTTCTTTTTCCGTGAGGGTGTGTTTCTAGCAATTTCTCTTTTCACAATTATAAAATTAGACTGACCTTTCGAGTCAGTTCAAGATTACATCACACGTTTACTGCATCTTGTACAAACAACCCATCAAAATACTTCGTGAACTAAAAGGAATTTATTACTTGCTCACTAACGGGACATGAGACGGCATCGTTGATAGTAAGAATCTTATGCCACACAGTTGTTTCTGCAGGCGGAAATTCTCTGAGATCAAAAAGAGTTAATTGGTTCGGCCACTTGCTAATAATTTAACCAGACTCCACTATATACATTCTTCTATAACAGAACACAGTGGCGGCTCGCCATTAAGGGCCAATGGGGCCGGGCCCCACCAAAAATAATGTATAACGTGTATTAATTATTTAATAAATTAAAATATAATCTAACCCAACATCATGGTTTTCCAGAAAAAGTGTGTCTGGCCCCACCAACAAAAATGATCACGAGCCGCCACTGACAGAGCATCAGGAAAGAATGCGACATAGATGGTTAGATGACATAGTAGAGTCCTGTTAAAAAGGATTAAATAACTATCCTCCAAATCACTAGAGCAGCGCATGACAAAAACATAAAATCACAACACTGGGCAACAACCCGGTAGTAGTGTGACAACAAAAGAAGAAAGAAAAAGACCTTGCATCTTTTGGGTCTCTCTCTCTCGCGATCACCACCCAGACCGATGCACCAGACCTCCCCATAAATTCTATTCATGTGGAAATCTGATCCATGCAGCCTTAGCATTGGTGTGTTTTACGTCACATCTTCAGCACCATTTGGAGCTCTGGTGCTTATCCTTCGGCGATGTGTCCGGTTTCAGCCAGCGTTTACTCGGTTCGCTCTCCGTTCTATAGCCATCTAGTGTTTTTACTGTGTGGGGTAGTAAGCCCCACACCCTACCTCCTTAGTCGTCCCTTACGACATGCGTGTCAGGTAACAGTGGTTCTATTCGTTACACCCCAATTTGGACCCGAACCACTCAGGCGATTTTTGGTCTGATTTCCAGAAACGTAATGCATCACAACAAGTTGAACAGACACGTTAACAATGTTTCAATAGTTAAGTGATCTATTTTACAAATATCTTATCAGCTAGTAATCGGTTTTACAAATAGAATTTCTCTGTTACGAATACTGTGAATGTGTTTCACTTTAGTGAGTTATTTTCTTCCCAAAATATTACATTATTTCTAGTTCGTAATCAAATATGTACGAACAAAGCTTCAGTATTGAAAACAGCTATTTTAAACACAAGGATAATTAGAAAACAGCTATTTTAAACACAAGGGGTACACTTTAGAAAAACAGCTATTTTAAACACAAGGAGTACACTTTAGAAAAACAGGTATTTTAAACACAAGGAGTACACTTTAGAAAAACAGCTATTTTAAACACAAGGAGTACACTTTAGAAAAACAGCTATTTTAAACACAAGGAGTACACTTTAGAAAAACAGCTATTTTAAACACAAGGTACTTTAGAAAAACAGCTATTTTAAACACAAGGAGTACACTTTAGAAAAACAGCTATTTTAAACACAAGGAGTACACTTTAGAAAAACAGGTATTTTAAACACAAGGAGTACACTTTAGAAAAACAGCTATTTAAACACAAGGGTACACTTTAGAAAAACAGCTATTTTAAACACAAGGAGTACACTTTAGAAAAACAGCTATTTTAAACACAAGGGGTACACTTTAGAAAAACAGCTATTTTAAACACAAGGGGTACACTTTAGAAAAACAGCTATTTTAAACACAAGGAGTACACTTTAGAAAAACAGCTATTTTAAACACAAGGAGTACACTTTAGAAAAACAGCTATTTTAAACACAAGGAGTACACTTTAGATAAACGGGTACTTTCTTTCTTTCTTTTTTCCAATCCTGTTTTGCCTCATGGCGTCAGTATAAGAAGAGATTTATAGAACAGGCTTTTGTGTGCGCTTCATAAACAGTGTCTTTCGTCGCCTCTGTTATCTCTGAGATCCACCTTTTGCGCTGAAGGCCTACGGCTTCAATGTTCTCATTCTTATTTGTTGCATTAACCAGTTTTCTTTGATTTTGAAATCTTTCTGGATAGATCTAACTGTTCTCTTTTCTGTCCATGATAATACAGAAGAGTCTTCTGTAACACTTGTATTCAAAAGCACATGTTTTCCTTGCCCGTTTATTTATTGTCCATGATTCACTTCCATATGTCAGTATAGGCTCTATGTAACACTGACGAATTATTTATCTTATCTCTATAGACAAGAATTTATTGCATAATATACTCTTCACTTTCTGAAATGTTGTTTCTTCCATTGCTTACTCTATTCTTCATTTCTGTGTTGATTGCTTGATTCTGTGTTACATCTACCAACATCCCCCATTTTAAAGTGGAAGTTATCACTGTATCTAAGTAACATTGCTCTTTAAGTGCACTGTCTGTTGGTAATCTTCTTATGTGGCCGAACCATTTCATTTTTTTTTTGCTTGATGAAGTTCAGTACTGATGTTGTACCCACTTTTTCCCCAGATGTCTTCATTTCTCAACCGGTCTCTTCTTGTTACCACCAGCATTCTGCGTAGACACTTCATCTCTGTTGTGAATAGTTTTCTTCTATCATTTGATGTCAGCGTCCAGGTTTGGCACTGATTGCATAATGTTGGGGCAAAGATTGTGTTGAGCAATGCACTTTTTGTGTTCATGGTGACAAGTTTGCATTTTAAAATTGGCGCCATTTGTCCTATTATTTGATTTGCGTTTTTTCATCTGTGTTGGATTTAATTAGCTATTCTTCCGTTTGCTGAAAAAATACTCTATGTAAAGTATTTGAGTTGTTTTAATGGGCGTTTGTCGATGGAGATATTGGTAGTAATTTCCTCTCTAACGAATGTCATTACTTCGGTTTTGTCGATGTTTATTATCATATAAAGGGGGGAGTACACAAGTGAATACGAGTTTGGAAACCACTGTTCTAGCGCAAACACTAACATTACTGTCTGTAGTACCACTTTTTAGGGCAGTGTAGGACTGATAGGACGAGAGCCTGAGAAATTTAATGGCTGCATGGCTAGTACAGTCGCCGCAAAGTTGTTCAGGTTAGGTTTTTCATTTATGCCCACAACAGAAAAATCCTTGGCCTTATTGTGAATTGAACACGGGTCTCTAGCACATGGCAGCCGCGCTCTAACACATTCGGCCAACAATAAACAAGTAATGAGCAAAGTCAACAAACATATACTAGAAAATGTCCACACGTTCTACGGCTCAAATCACACAAATCTCAGAGTTTATAAGCAGTTATTCTAGATTCTAGAGCAGACAGTAACAAACAATGAACAAGTAATTCACAAATTCAACAAACATATTACAAGAAAACGACGTTAGTCTTATTTCTTTCTCGAATCCTGTTTGCCTCACAACGTCAGGTCAAGAAGAGATTTCTAAAACGGGCCCTAGTATGCGCTTTGTAAATAGTCTCTTTCGTCGCCTCTGGTACCTCTGAGGTTCATCTTTTGCGTGGCCGCCTTTTGCTTTGTACCCATTGTATCGGAGCAGCATTGCTCTTTGAGGTGCACTGTCTGTGGGTAATCTGCTTACGTGGCCGAACTATTTAATTTGTTGTTTCTTGATGAAGTCTAGTACTGATGTTGTACCCACTTTTTTCTGATGTCCTCATTTCTCAACCGGTCTCTTCTTGTTACACCCAGCATTCTGCGTAGACACTTCATCTCTGTCGTGACTAGTTTTCTTCTATCGTTTGTTATCAGCGTCCAGGTCTGGCACTGGTAACATAATGTGGGGAGAAAGATTGTGTTCAACATTGCTCTTTTTGTGTTCATGGTGACGTTTTGCAACTTAAAATTGGCGCCATTTGCCCTATCATTTGATTTGCTTTGTTACATCGGTGTTGAATTTCATTAGTTATTCTTCCGTTTGCTGAAAAATGCTCCCAGGTATGTGAAATCTTTTACTTGATTTAGTAGGTGATTATCGATGGAGATATTGGTAGTGTTTTCCTCTCTAGTGAATGTCATTACTTCTGTTTTGTCGATGTTTATTCTCATGTTGTATTCGTTACATGCTAACTGGAGTCTGTTGATGTGTTGTTGTAGCTGTTCTTCTGTTGTTGATATGATTGCCTGATCGTCTGCAAAACGAAATTCATTTAAGAGCTCTCGAGTTGTTTCCTTCGCTGGTGTTAGCTATTTTACAAATGTGGTCAATATACGTGATAAACAACAGCAACGACGTTAGTGTATGTAATATTCCTTTTAGTTAGTCGGTGTAGGACAGAGGAAACATGAGTCTGTAGAGTTTAATGGTCACATGGCTAGTGCAGTCCTCTCAAAAATTGTCAGATTATGTTTTTTTTTCTTTATGCTCCCTACAGAAAAAAACTAATTGGCCTACCGGGATAAAATCCGGGTCTTCCGAATCGGAGCCTGCATCCTAGTCCATTACAAGAAAATTTACGCATGATTTTTGCCTCAAATTACGTAAATCGCCGAGTTTCTACGAGGTTATTCTAAAGCAAACCGTAACTGACAATAAATAAGTAATACGCAAAGTCAGCAAACATATACAAGAAAATATATCAACAACATGCTGCCTGTGTATTACCAGTCTACAAACAGCACAACACATGTGTCAATGCAAATGTAAATCGTGTCAGATAAAGAGACGTGTAAAAACTGATAAGTCGTTCCCTGTGTAGTTATTTAAGTTCAGAAGTTACAGATAAAACAAAGCAAAAAGGAATATCCTCGTAAAACTTACATTTATTGCTTGTAAAAATGTCAAATCTTGTTTTATTCTTCTCCGATTATTCCACATTTAATACTCAGATTTTAGATTCTCTGATATAGTCTGTTGCAGTGGCGGCTCGGGGCCAGCACAAATGTTCAGGAAAATCATGGTTTTGGATTTGGTTATATTTTAATTTACTAAATAATAAATGCACGTTACACATTATTTTTTATGGGTCCTGGTCCCACTGTCCCTTAATAACGAGCCGCCACTGGTCTGTTTCAGGATTTGCTCCAACATACAATTTCTCTTAGAAGATTATGGGTGTGATGTGGGTCATATTCTTGTTCTCAGGTCTGTCTGAAGTTGACAGTTTTGAGTGACAAGTTATGTCGTCAAACCTGTCACTTTACAGTGACAACAGCTAGATATGGACATCTTAACTGTACAAGTGGTGTCCTATTTTGTTGTGGCTTGTTCTGAAGCAAAATATGTGGTATGTTTTTTGAACAGTTGGTAATGTTTATTCTCTACTTTGTATTTTGAGTTCGTTTGTTCCACGTTGTTCTTTGATAGTAGCTTCACCTTCCTTGCATCTAATCAGGAAGTTTATATGTAGCCATTGCATTCCCTCTTTGGCCAGTCTTCCTTGCAGTTAACCAGGAAGTGTATATGTAGCCATTGCATTCCCTCTTTGAGTCTATCAGTATTTCCTTGTACCTAATGGGAGTGTGATTTTCGATAACTCAAATAATTCAGATTCTCCGTCCAGATCTGATGTACCTGATCTTCCATTTCATTCTGAAATCTGATCATGCAGCTTTAGCATGGATGGGTTTCGTCATCTTCCGCCTTTGAACCTTGGTGTTTTCCTTCGGCGATGTGTCCTTTCAGTCAGGTTTACTGGTTCGCTCTAGTTGCCTTTTCGCCACTCCTGAAGGCAGCAGATTGACTTCTACCCATTTGACACGTGCATCCGATTTCATCCAAACCTCCTTAGTCGCCTCTTACGACATGGTGGCAGATAATAGTAGTTCTAATCTTTGCACCCCAAATTTGGGCCCCGGTAACCACTCGGGCGATTCAGATGCAATCCTAGAGGGGTAAACTCAGCGCAACTCTAAACCTAGAGCGGAAAACGCTCTAAACTCTAGAGCGGGCAAATGCTCTAAGCTATAGATCAGGCAAATGCTATAAACTCTAGAGCGGGTAAACACTCTAAATCATAAAGCGTGCAAACACTCTAAACTCTAAAGCGGACAAACACTCTAAATCGTGCAATAAATGCACACTAAATCATAGAGCGGACGAACACTACTACTGACAAAACTCGATATACCTTCTCCCCCTCTCCCATAAACAAAATTAAGGTGTGTAATATTCTACAATGTAACACTATAAAACACAGATAATTTAGTTCTAAGTAAGTCTAACCATTCAGCCAAATAAGCAAATTGCACAAATTTGACGGTTTCAATACAACTTCTGCAGCAATGAAATAGCGCGATTTCGTTGGTATAACCTGTACTATATGTGTATGGAATCTGAGGCAGATTTCAATCAAATCCAATTCAATTAACTCTTGGTATACGTACACTAAAGTCACGATTTCACGCACACTATTTTAGAATAAAAGTGAGTGTCCAAACATAATCGATTATAACTTGCTTGTTGCCCATTTTGGGGTATCTGTGAGGTAGAGGTCAGAAGCTCGCCTCTCGCTTCCAAGGTACTCGTTTCGTTCCCACGTAAAGCGATTTGAATATTTTTCCAGAGATCCATGATCTCAATGTAGGTGAAATCTAATTCCTAGTCCTATCGGAGACGGACGATACAAAAATAGATACCGTGTTCGTAAACACGTAAAAACCATTCGAATGTGAAATTGAGAGCAAGCGCAACGCCGCTGCCTGTGTAAATTGGTAGAGCAAGCTGCAACCCCTGCCTGGTAAAATTGGTAAGAGCAAGCTGCAACGCCGCTGCCTGGGTAAAATTCATTACAAACATTAAAATAAAATTTTTAAAGAAATGTTCCGCATCTTCAATATATTACATCAGAAATACAAGCCGTTGCTACGTTACCCTGGAATATGTAACCAGATAAAATATCTATAAGCAACCAAAACCACAATCTCCAATTTTTGGCATATGTAAAAAAAAAAAAGAATAAGAACTCGTACTCAATCTGGCAATAAAAACAATAACAAAGAACAACATAGAGAAATGTTAGCCAGGTTTAACTGGATATTTTGCACGTCAGCTAATATTAGATTGACCTACAAACCGGCATCATGGTTGTCAGGCTAAATGTTTAATATCTAGCTATGTAATACTAGAAGACAGTCAGAGATAAAACCAAATAAATGGAAAAAACATTTATTCCCTCAAAAAGTAGAGAATAAGGAGTTTTAAGAACACCATTGGAAGCACGAGACCCATTTGAATCACCAGAACCAATGGAAGCACCAGACCAAATGGAAGCACGAGACCCAATGGAAGCACGAGACCCAATGGAAGCACGAGACCCAATGGAAGCACGAGACCCAATGGAAGCACCAGACCCAATGGAAGCACGAGACCCAATGGAAGCACAAGACCCAATGGAAGCACCAGACCCAATGGAAGCACTAGACCCAATGGAAGCACCAGACCCAACGGAAGCACTAGACCCAATGGAAGCACCAGACCCAATGGAAGCATGAGACCCAATGGAAGCACGAGACCCAATGGAAGCACCAGACCCAATGGAAGCATGAGACCCAATGGAAGCAGCAGACCCAATGGAAGCATGAGACACAATGGAAGCACCAGACCCAATGGAAGCATGAGACCCAATGGAAGCATGAGACCCAATGGAAGCACGAGACCCAATGGAAGCATGAGACAGAATGAAAGCATGAGACCCAATGGAAGCATGAGACCCAATGGAAGCACCAGACCCAATGGAAGCATGAGACCCAATGAAAGCATGAGACCCAATGGAAGCATGAGACCCAATGGAAGCATGAGACCCAATGGAAGCATGAGACACAATGGAAGCATGAGACCCAATGGAAGCACCAGACCCAATGGAAGCATGAGACCCAATGGAAGCATGAGACCCAATGGAAGCACGAGACCCAATGGAAGCATGAGACACAATGAAAGCATGAGACCCAATGGAAGCATGAGACCCAATGGAAGCACTAGACCCAATGGAAGCATGAGACCCAATGGAAGCATGAGACCCAATGGAAGCATGAGACCCAATGGAAGCATGAGACCCAATGGAAGTATGAGACACAATGGAAGTATGAGACACAATGGAAGCATGAGACCCAATGGAAGCATGAGACCCAATGGAAGCATGAGACCCAATGGAAGCATGAGACCCAATGGAAGTATGAGACACAATGGAAGAATGAGACACAATGGAAGCATGAGACCCAATGGAAGCATGAGACCCAATGGAAATATGGAGACACAATGAAAGCATGGAGACACAATGAAAGAAGCATGGAGACACAATGAAAGAAGCATGGAGACACAATGAAAGAAGCATGAAGACACAATGAATGTACCAGACACAATGAAAGTATGGAGACACAATGAATGTACAGACACAATGAAGTATGGAGACACAATGAATGTACCAGACACAATGAAAGTATGGAGACACAATGAATGTACTAGACACAATGAAAGAAGCCAGGAGACACAATGAAAGAAGCCAGAGACACAATGAGAAGCCAGGAGACACAATGAAAGAAGCCAGGGGACACAATGAAGAAGCCAGGAGACACAATGAAAGAAGCCAGGAGACACAATGAAAGAAGCCAGGAGACACAATGAAAGAAGCCAGGAGACACAATGAAGAAGCCAGAGACACAATGAAAGAAGCCAGAGACACAATGAAAGAAGCCAGAGACACAATGAAAGAAGCAGGAGACACAATGAAAAGCCAGAGACACAATGAAAGAGCCCGGAGACACAATGAAAGAAGCAGAGACACAATGAAAGAGCCAGGAGACACAATGAAAGAAGCCAGAGACACAATGGAAATATGATCAATAAATAGAGAGTGAACAAGTATAAGGAATCCGGAAAATAAATTACCAAATTCAGGATTCGATCCACAAACCCTTATTTTTTACAGCAGCCATCGTCTAGTCCTACCAGCCATCGTCTAATCCTACCAGCCATCGTCTAGTCCTACCAGCCATCGTCTAGTCCTACAGCACGTCAGCCCTACCAGCCATCGTCTAGCCCTACCAGCCATCGTCTAGCCCTACAGCCATCGTTAGCCCTACCAGCCATCATCTAGCCCTACCAGCCATCGTCTAGCCCTACCAGCCATCATCTAGCCCTACAGACGAGCTTACAGCAGCCATCGTCTAGCCCTACCAGCCATCGTCTAGCCCTACAGACGAGCTTACAGCAGCCATCGTCTAGCTCTACAAACGAGAGTTTTTAAGAACACAACCAGCAGATCTAAAAAGAGCTTCACTAAATCGTGCCTTTATAAACAGCTTGACTACAGAACACAGAATAATCAGGTCAGATTCGGTAGAACGGTCTCTGCTAAAACACATGCAATAAGCTTTTTCGTGCTTGTAAATACGAGACAGCAACGAAAAATAATTGTATTTATTATATATACTTAAACCACGTTATATACCGGATTCAGTTCACTACTATAATTCTCACTGTATCCATAGGATTGTTGCCGGAGCTACGGAGTTCGTGATTTGTGCAATATGATCTGCAGGTCGTGATATAGGAAAACCAGATACAATGTAAATATATTGTCTCTATAATCTATCGTAACCAGTATGCCGACAGTGACCTCAGATGACATGTTACCGGAGGGTCACGGCCCGACATACTGCATAAAATGTGTGTATCATATTATATTATTGGTTCTCTCGTGGAGCCATCTGGATATTTTCCCAGAGATCCTGATCTCAGTGTAGGTGAGATCAGTCCTAGTCCTATCGGAGACGGAGGATACAACTTAGGTCAGTGTTCAATTTGAGCACGTAAAAGAACCCTTGGCAGTTCAAATTCGAGAAGAGTAGGCTGGAAAGCATGCTGCCCGGCAAAACTCATTAGAAAAGGTTTAAAATAAAATTCCTACATCTTCACCAACTTCAAAATTAAGCGGCACCGTCGCCGGTGCTAGGAGTTCGTGCACCGCAGCTGAGATCTGCATGTAAGAAAGAGATCAAGCAACACATGTTACTCACCGAAGTGCAATGATGATGGTCATATTAATCAATTATATAATTGGATTCTCCGAAAGGAATTAATTCGTATTTTTCACGTTTGCTGGCCTACACGCTCTGATATAACCAATAAAGGTTTGCCCAGGTTGAATGGACGCCTGGCAAACCCCTCACATAACATACAACAAAGGCAATTTTGTCGATATTCACCAAAACAAAACAATTAATAGGAATCCTCCTTCTTAAACATTAATTCTAGTAATGTAGTTACTTAATGTAGAGCTTTCAGTTGCATCTGTGTCGCTAACTTAGCGATATCAACATTGATAAACCCAAAAGTAATGAATGCCATTCGCTAGAGAGGAAAACACTATCAATTTTTCCATCGACAAACATCAATTAAAACAAGTTACAGACTTCCCTAGGGAGAATTGTTTCAGCAAATGGAAGAGTACGCAACGAAATGCAACTTAAATGCAATAAAGCAAATCAAATCATAGAGACACCAGTGGAGAAAGAGCTAAGAAAGGGACGTTGGCGATAGATAGGACATACATTGAGAAGACCGACCGGGAGCATTGCAAGACAAGCACTGTTTTAGAACCCGCAGGGAAAGAGGAGTAGGGGAATGCCTAGACAAACTCGGAGAAGAGAGCTGGAAGCTGATATTAAAGGGATAGGTAAAACATGGAAAGAATGACAGGAGAGGGGAAGAGCCGTAAGAAGTTTTTTGAAGACCTGTGCTCCGTTGGGAGTTGAAAGGTGAAGAAGAAATCAAATCATATGGCAAATAGCATCAATTTTGAAATGCAAGTATGTCATCATGATCATCAAGGTGCGTATCCTTTATAGGACGTTGCTCTCTTTGCAGCACATCTGAAATTCACTCTGTCTCTTGCCAGTTCACCCACTTCGTCGGTGGTCATGTTCATGGTTTCTTTAATATCTTGTAGCCATCTTCTTCTTGGTCTGCCTCTGCGTCCTGAGACTCTGCCCTCTAGTATTGTTCTTTCCAGGCCATCGTGATGCTTGATGTGACCAAAGTATGTAATGTTTCTGTATAGTATGTTGTTTATCAGCCAATCCTCTTTAACATTTAGGTCTTTCAGGACATCAGTGTTCTTTCTCAGTATGTCACCATGAACACTAAAAGAATAATGAAAAATGTACAACACAATCTTTCTCCCGACATTATGCTATCAGTGCCAAACCTGGACGCTGACATCAAACGATAGAAGAAAACTAGTCACAACAGAAATGAAGTGTCTATTCAGGTGTTTGGAATATCAAGACGGTTTAGAAATAAGGACATTAAAAAGTGTGTACAACATCAATACTGAACTTCATCAAGAAACAACAAATTAAATGTTTCGACCACATAAGCAGATTACCAACAGATATTGTCCTAAAGGGCAATGTTATCGATACTGTGGATACAAAGCAAAGGTGGACTCTGAAATAACAGGCATTAAAAACTATTTATGAAGTGCACAAAAGCCCGTTATAGAAATCTCTCTTATCCTGTTCTGTGAGGCAAACCAAGATTAGAGAAAAGAAAGAAAGAGAAGACTAAAATACTAACTATTTAAACTTAGTCACAGTACTTACAAGACTGTGTTAAGAACTAGTTCAAAGAACTATTAAACTAGTGCGGAAAGTACTTTTTCATCGTATGATGTGTATTGTTATTTTGTATTTAAACTACAGTAGCCTATTTTTACGTGTTTGACCATGGTAATACTGTTACAGAAGGATGACGACTGGTTCTCCATTACATCAGGTGTTAGACAGGGTCTTCACCCCTTTTGCATATATGGATAAATCAAGGTCAAATCAGATAATGATGAAATAATGAACTACTTTGCAGATGATCATTGATACATCAAATGAAAAGATCTACAACATCATATTGACATTGAAAAAAAACAGACGAAATCAACAACCTAAAAGAAATAATGATATGAAGAAATAAAATCGATCATGTCAACTAAATAAACCATGAAAGATTCAATTACTAGAGCATATTCGAAGACGCTGATAGAGGAGGAAAGCAAATGCTGTAACTACCAGCCATTACCAAAATTACAGCAGCTGAAACAAGTCATAGCATTATCCCTTGTGTTCCAGAGAAACATGACATTGCAAGCAGTCACAAAATTAAGAATATCTGTTGCTGAGAAAAGTTAGAACAAACAAGAAGAAGACAAATCAACATGATAAAAAGAAGTTCAAAAACGTGTTAAGTAACTAGTTGGCAAAAGAACTAGTGATTAGTAACTAGTTGCGGAAAAGTAACGCGTACTTTTTCATCTGTATGATGTGATATGTTATTGTTTTTGTATTTTGTAAAACTACAGTAGGCCTACTTTTCTTTTACGTGTTTCGACTTTTTCATAGGTAATACTCGTTACTTGTGGATCTAGACAGGAATGGGTATTCGAGTAACGAATCACTACTATTTGCACATTACTAACGCCCATAAGTCACCGTATAACTGGCATCAGATGACAAGAAGTAACCACGCGCACAGACTTGTGGCAGTGTCATAACTACACATTAATTAAATTCAAAATGGATACGACACATCCTCATCATTATGAAACGACACAACAACATTCCCAACCATGCGTTGAACTGTAGCTCACATTGGAAGAGACGAGAGAGGAGATGGAACATGATGAGAGAATGAGTAGATGCCACCACAGAAAAAGAACTAAAAATATACGTTAAATAAATACACGCACAGATACGTGAAAAGTGATAACAACTACGTGATATTCCGATGGAAATAAGTAGAACAAAAACAAAGCGTCTACAAACGAAAAACATCCCGCACTTACAACACACGACACATTTAACACAGATAACATGAAAATTAAGGTCAAGGCCAGGTCATACAGCTTTCGATAACAAACCAACAATGAATGTTTGTTCTTTCGGAAATATTCAGACATTCCAGAAAAGCTAAGCCACTTTCGATTCGGTGTATTTGCATAACGTTATTGGTTATTGGTTATTGGTTACTAAACTGACGTCATTGCACTCCGGGCAAACCCATAGGTGCTCAGTCTCCCCAACAGATATCGAAGAGTATGCATACTGATGGTTCCTGTGGCTCGCTGATTAAACACACCTCTCACTCTGCCTCTCAGGCATCCAGTTCGACTTGAACAAAGGGTAATTCCAAACTGCTTAAATCGCTTGATCGATTCAACATCGATTTTAGTGTCCTCATCCAACAGAGAGTCTCGAAGAGACCGAAGAATATCCCCTTATCCATCTTCAACTCCCCAACAATCGATGCTGTTGATGCAAGCCTGTCCGCTCTCTCATTACCGTAAACACCCGCATGCCCAGGACAGTATATCCACGTAAGCCGCTGGAGGTTAGAAACTTCTATAGACGACATCCACTCATACCGAAACCTGCCCTTCTGGATCTTGTGAAGCATCGACTGAGAGTCAGATACAACAACTGCCCCAGTAAATGAAGTCCCAGAAATCCAATGGAGGGCAGCAGTAACGGCCTCAACCTCCATCCTCATACTAGAAGTAGTTGTCCTGCATAACGACTAATTATTACAGAACCCATGTTCAATTGTAAACAATGGAAACAAGATGACATTAATATTGCTTGGCACATTTCACATTACTTCGAGGAACTAAATATTGATATTGGTAGGACTGTAGTAAAACTGCACACCAACTTGAGAAATATCAAATCACGAAGGTATCATTATACGATATAACAGTCTAAATCGACGTTTCGACAATAAAGTTTTTATCATTTAAAGCATGTAAAATACACTTATGTAATTTTACAACTATTTTATAGGCACCATATCCGGTTTTCCTGGAGACGAAGTCTTCTTGAAGAACTGAAGAGTGCTCGACTATCCTGGGAGACCATAAAGAGAACAGCCAGAGACCGAGAAGAGTGGCGAATAACGGTTGAGGCCCTATGCTCCACGAGGAGAGGAGAGAAATAAGTCATATCTGGTTTTTTGTGTGTGTAACTGTAAATGTGTGGTCTCTCTCTTCTCTTTCTTTCTCTCTCTCGTTTTTACTACAATGCCATCGTTAATTTTTTTAATGCATCTTGTATCCTGATTGATTGATTGATTGAATAATTGATTGATGGCTATCATTATTACCGATATCGAAATTGATAACACGCTGCTCCAGTGAGTACTTGTTAGATAAATTACGTGGTTCGAGGCCAGCTTGGGCCAGTTAGTAATAGTGATGGAGGTAGTGGTAGTAGTAGTGACGGAGGTAGTGGTAGTAGTAGTAGTGATGGAGGTAGTGGTAGTAGTAGAAGTAGTAGTAATAGTGATGGAGGTAGTAGTAGTAGTAGTAGTAGTAGTAGTGATGGAGGTAGTAGTAGTAGTGATGGGGGAGGGGGTAATGGTAGTAGTAGTGATGGAGGTAGTAGTAGTAGTGATGGAGTTAGTGGTAGTAGTAGTAGTGATGGAGGTAGTGGTAGTAGTAGTAGTAGTATTAGTGATGGAGGTAGTAGTAGTAGTAGTAGAAGTAGTAGTTGTAGAAGTAGTAGTAGTGGTAGTAGTAGTAGTGATGGAGGTAGTGGTAGTAGTAGAAGTAGTGGTAGTATTGGTAGTGATGGAGGTAGTGGTAGTAGTAGTAGTGATGGAGGCAGTAGTAGTAGTAGTAGTAGTAGTAGTTGTAGTAGTATACAAAATATTGCGTTGAAATTTGACGTGAACAATCACTCGCAAAATTCTAGAGGTTGCACGGCATCTGTATCAATTCATTACCTGACTTTGGACAAATGGATAATTTTGAAGACATATGTAAAGAAGTGTGTGGCATTCATGCATAAATGTATTCTGCAGACAGAAAAGATAGATTGAGATAAACAATTAAGTATGCAATAGATATTACACCATACGCATGAGACGCAAATTATCATGTACCACGGTACAGAGTTTTTTTCCGATCCAGAAGCAATTGTGTTTTTTAGCTCTTCGGTTCGGTGTTATTGACATCGTAACCCTTCGGTTCGGTGCCACGAACATCGTAAATCTGGAGAACCTGTGGCTTTTTCTGCCAGCCCAGGGGAAATTTAACCCGCACTCACAGAGGACTTACCACCCGTCGTACAACGCGCTACGAACACGCTGGGCAGACGGGCTGGTACAGAGTATATTACTGTCTATAGTATCAAATTCATACCGAAGAAATGCTCTGATGAAGCATCTGGGTCTCATGGTGCCAGGTACAGTCTCATAACATGTTTGTAGGAAGAATGTTTTGTTAAATTGTGCAAGCATTCAATAAAAGTATCCATACTGGCATCTAAACCATACTACCCCACCGTGGCGGCTCGTCATTAAGGACCAGTGGGCCGGGCCCCCCAAAAAATAATGTGTAACGTGTATTTATTATTAATAAATTAAAATATAACCTAACCCAAAACCATGATTTTTCTGAAAATTTGTATCTGGCCCCACCGATCACGAGCCGCCACTGCTACCCCAAATGACTCGGTCCCACTCCGCAGAAATAGCACACGCCCTGCCGAGAGTATTGCACAAAGCACGAACTCATTAGCTCTTGCAACAATCCTAGAGATCTCTGGAGGAAAAAGCACTTGTAAACAGAATGACCTGTTCAACAGGAACAGAACAGGATATGTCCAGACTCTCCACCTTTCATACAACTTGTCTGCGAAAAATCTTACGCGTGTACTGGCCGACTACTATCTCGAACCAAGAATTGCTTGCACGATGCCAACAAGAGAATATGGGCACTATCATCCGAAGACGACGCTGGAGATGGATTGGACATGTGATGCGCATGGAGACTGACACGAAAACTGCACTGAGATGGACTCCAGAGGGTAGGCGAAAGCATGGAAGACCCAAGACGACCTGGAGGAGAACGATAGAGCAAGAGCTGAAGGAAATGAATCATAGCTGGAACACAATACAGAGGAAGGCCATGAACAGGGAAGAATGGTGTCGTTTGTTGTTGCCCTAAACGCCAAGGGCGTAACAGGCTAAAGAGAGAGAGGGAAACAGAATGGCGCAGTCCGGATTCGAAACCATGACTTCGGAGCACAAAGCAAAGGCGTAACCACTTAGCAACATAGACCCATATATATCTCATACATAGCTATATGAGACTTCTGCCTAAATCTGTGTAAGACCACACTCACACGAGTGGAAATAGAATCATTACCCTGCAAAACTATATCGGCAAACTGCTAGAGCAATGAATAGCTTGTAGGGTCTAAAATACATAGCCTGTAGGGTTTCACATATAGTAGAGACAGATGGTCATTTTGCTCTCCACTTTCGGCGACTGTCTGGGAAAAAACAGATGGCGCAATGCAGCGAAAGATCACATGATGCAATGCAGCTATATTTACATATGACGCATATGAGGGGTTTCAGATGGAGATGGAATAGCAACGGCTGCTATTGATCTGCATGACGCATATAACAATGTCTCTTACAACTTACTTATGGGTTGTTAATGGATATGCAGGTGGAGTCAGGCTGGGTCACATGGATTACTGCTGCTCTTATTGAACGCATATTATCAGTACAGAGCACGTTATCGTTAGGTGGGCCATATAAATAACAGACACAGTGAATGACACTATTTATAAAGCGCCTCAAAAAGCCCGTTCTAGAAATCTCTTATCTTCTTAAACTGACGATGTGAGGCAATACAGGATTAAAGAAAAAGAAAGAAGGAAGTTATCAATGTGTTCTGGTTCATGGGTATCTAGGCTACAACATGTCCTAACGAACCTTCCTCGAGGATCCCTAGTCTTGTTCAAAGTATACACTGTCGGGGCAGAGCCAACTATAAACTTATGGGCCTTCGGACTCGGGTAAGAATTATGGGAAATCAGACCACAACTACACCATGTGACCTCGCATTCCAGTATTGGTGTATATAGACGAATTCATTTTAAAATCAACACAAAATTCTAAATCAAAGTTATATTATACAACAAGTTAAGTTTAACAATAAGGAATATCAATATTATGAATATTTTCCACCAATAAATAACAATAGAATCACAGAATTTAGTAAAATTGCAAAAAAGCTTGTAGTGTTCTATCAAACATATATATTTTCCGGCCCCCTTTTCTGATCTAGGTCAGGGAATCCCCAGTCAATTGCCTGGCCTAGTTATCTAGAGTTGGCTGTGGTCGGGGGTCACCAGAGCACAGAGTGACTCGGCAAGACAATGACTAATGACGATGATATTCTTGTCTATCCAATGGTCAAGGAGAAAGATGTGATTTCATCTGTATCACAGTGTGAACTGGACAGTATTGGTGCAACGGACTCGAAGCAAATGTGCATCCAGCAAACGCTTCTCTAGCATGGTTCTCTCTTAACATTCACATAGTGAAATATACACCTACTAGTTGTCAGTTGTAACAAAGACATTGATAGAAGTGAATATACACTACTTCAGTTGTCACGTGTGTAACAAAGACATTGATAGAAGTGAAACATACAAATAAGAGAAGTCTGAACATATCAGACAGTGTCATCTTCGTGGTAGATACAATAATCAACTTTTCATTGACACGATGAACAGGTGTACGTTTAGATGTTCTACTTCGGCTGAGGACACAGTACGCATGGGAATGCCTAATGTGCCATGACCACGATTGCATAACATAACATTATAATTGCCTGTTGGAGCAAGAAATATAGGCTGACGATGACGATAACGCACTGACTGCCTAAAGTGTGTTCGGAATGAAAAAACTGCACGCCGAGTGGTTACCGGGGCCCAAATTTCGGATGTAAGAATAGAACCACTGTTACCTGCCACGCATGTCGTAAGAGGTGACTAAGGAGGTTTGAAGAAATCGGATGCACGTGTCCTAAACGTGTAGAAGTCTATGCGTTTAGGGGCCTACCAAACCAATGTGCAACGTATACACGTTCTTAGCAAAGATCAAACATATCACAAAGAGTGATTAAAATTGGTCGTAAAGAACGAACGCAAAGAAGAAGAAGAAAGAAACTGCTGCTTATATTAAAACTTAACGTAACTATATTACAGTCTAAACAGTAAGAAAACCATAAGTAAGGAACATAAACTGTATATATGCTAATTTTTTTTTTTTTTCGATCCAGAAGCACTTGAGCTTTCAGCTTTCGACTCGTGCCATGACATCGTAACTCTCGGTTCGGTGCCACGAACACCGTAAATCTGGAGAATCTGTGTTTTCTGCGTCCGGAATTGAACCCGCACACAAGAGGGATAGTCACCGTAGTCAACGCGCTACGAACACGCTGGGCAGACAGGCGTATATATATGCTAATTTAATGCTAATCGAATATTGTGAAACGAGTTCATTGATAGATTTATATGGTTCTGTTAGCGTTGCAGTAATATTTTCTCTGTATCAAGTAAGAAAGAGAGAGTATGAAGTTTTAAGAATCACAGGGTGAAGCACCAGGGCCAGTGAGTATGGTAAATAAATAGAAGGTAAACAAGTATTAAGGGCATCCGGAAAATTGTTTTACTAAACACATGTGACGAGCCACAAACCTTCATTACTTACAGAGATAGAGCTAACTGGTTTTATTTTGAAAAACCATCGTCTGCGGTGATAGGCAATGGATGACGTATGCAATGTTTTGACTAGTAAGTTTGTATCGCCGATACCGAAGTTAATAACACACTCCGCTAGTGAACACGTTCCGTGGAGATACCAGGGTTCGAGGCCAGCCTGGGTCAAAATTTCTCGGTGTACACATCATACGTGGTTTGGCTACATGAAACCCTGATCCTTTACTTGGGGAGCTAAATTACAAGTACTTCTGAAGTCAGATTGAGGTTCGCCTGAATTGCGATGGGACACTGGTGATAATGAAAGCAAGCTTTAACGCAAAAATCAGACAGAGGTGTAATATTAGGCTATGACCACTTCTGAATTCATTGAGGGCGAACGGAAAAAAAAGAAATAATCAGCGAACAAAAATAATTTAAAAAAAACTAGTAAGATTGTTGGTCCTGACTGCTAGTATAAAAAACATGATGGTTGCCACCATGCTCAATGATTCTTTCTGGAATATGATAAAAATAATGTAACGATTACATACAGGACAGTTATTGGTTACTGGTTACTAAACTGACGTCATTGCACTCCGGACAGAGCCATAGGTGCCTCATTCTCCCCCATCAGATATCGAAGAGTATGCATACTGATGTTCCCGCGGCTCGCTGATTAAACACACTCCTCAATCTGCCTCC
Organism: Arion vulgaris; assembly: GCA_020796225.1. NCBI lineage: Eukaryota > Metazoa > Mollusca > Gastropoda > Stylommatophora > Arionidae > Arion > Arion vulgaris. The sequence continues at coordinate 34,589,905 of CM036769.1, read as the reverse complement.
TCAAGCACCCAGTTCTACTTATACAATGGGTAACTCCAAACTGCTTAAATCACTGGATCGATTCAACTTCTATGTTAGTGTCCTCATCCAACAGGCAGTCGAAAAGAGACTGAAGAACATCCCTCTTATCCATGTTCAACTCCCCAATAATACAGGACAGATGGTAATCTATTCAATCCCAGGATGTTAACATCATCCTCCAAGGTGAAGAAATCAACCAACTCAAACCAGTTTGATTATGATTGTGCTCCCGCTATCACAACCATAACCCAATCAGTAATATTAAACGCCTGAGTTTTCCGCCAAACGGGCAATTTTGCAGCAATGTATCGATCGAAATCGGTAAAAATCGACTATGAGGTCAGCAACAGACTATCCAAAGCCAATGTTAAAGACTGCGCGTTATTTACTGTGTGGGAATTGCGCAACAAGATAGAACATGCAACACCAGCTTACTGAAACCTGATATTCGCCCGTGTGTTGCCTAGGCTAGCAGGCGGACGAGGTTAGCAGGCGGCCGAGGCTAGCAGGCGGCCGAGACTAGCAAGCGGAGAAAAGAATAGTAACACTGCGACCTACAAGCCATATCGTAAGAGGCGACTGAGCTAGGGACATATTTATTTATTTTTTTCCGATCCAGAAGCACTTGAGCTTTTCAGCTCTTCGGCTCGGTGCCATGGAGATCGTAACCCTTCGGTTCGGTGCCACGAACACCGTAAATCTGGGGAACCTGTGGCTTTTTCTGCCATCCTGCGGAATTGAACCCGCACACACAGAGGATAGTCACCCGTAGTCCAACGCGCTACGAACACGCTGGGCAGACGGGCGAGCTAGGGACATAGAGAAACTACTCTAGTAAATAAAAAAGCGTCCCAGAAATCGGATGGGCTGGCCTACTTGTAGGCGCATAACTGGCACAACGTGCGATCGCTCTTAGGCTCAGGTCACATACAAATCCCAAAGAGTGATTTAGCATGTGGTCAATATGGAGCGTTCGAAAAAGAAACCTGATCATGTATGCCTCCCATGTGTTGGGGGATTGCGTTTCAGGATTGAACTCTAGGGTCACCTCGGCACATCAGATAGATGCAACAACACACGTCTGAGGCTGTTGTCATCATAGATTGTTACATAGTTCTACTTGAGATAGACAACACTGCTCTATTCCTGTAGCGGTCACATTGACAAACACGCACATCTTAGCAGGAAACAGGTATACATCAAGGGCAAATGATTAAGTAAGAACAAAACAAATGTGGTCCGGAAAACGCGCTTAAACATCCGATTGTTTTGTTGTATTGTGGTCATTGTCATGGAGATGATATCAGACTAATAAGTAACATATACTGGGAACAGACAGCAATAATAAAATATGAAAATAGCTACTCTCCATACATAGACATAAAGAGAGGAGTGAGACAAGGATGCATACTGTCACCAAGCCTATTTAACATCTACACAGAGAAAATCTTCAGACAGCTAGAGGGAATGCCAGTACTCAAGATCAATGGGAAAATAATAAACAACTTAAGATATGCAGATGACACAGTATTGGTAGCAGAAAATGAACAAGATCTACAAGAACTAGTGGACCAATTGGACAGAACTGGCAAGGAATATGGATTAGACATTAACATACAGAAAACAAAAATTATGGTAATCAACAAGGAAATGGAAAAACCTAAAATGAATATAAAAATACATGTAGAATTGCTACATCAAGTAAAAAGCTTCTTATATCTTGGTCAGATGATAACAGATGATGGCAGATGTATAACTGAAATTAAAAAGAGAATAGGAATGGCCAAGGATAATTTCAATAGTATGAGAAAGTTATTGACATCCAAACAAATCACAAACAGGTTAAAAATGAGAATGATCAAATGCTATATATATCCTATATTAATGTATGGCTCGGAAACATGGACAATGAACAAGTAGTTAGAAGACAGAATTGATGCATTTGAGATGTGGATATATAGAAGAATAAGCAGAGTTTCATGGACAGAAAACAGACAAATAAACAAGTTTTAGGAAAACTAGGCATGAAGAAACAATTATTAAGAGAAATAAAATTCAGACAAGTAAAGTATTTTGGGCACATAAAAAGACATGACACCATGATAACATTTTTACTAGAGGGAAAGTTGAGGGGGAAGAGCAAGAGGAAGATCGAGAGATAAGTGGGAGGGAAACTTTAAGAAATCAACAGGTTACAGTCTGGCAGTGTGCAACACCAAGGCGAAAGACAGAGGATGCTGGAGATTCATTGCAGCCAACCTTCGATGTGGAGACGGCACCTGATGATGATGATTTCGGTCATTGCTGAAGAGAGTGTGTATCTAAAGTAAGGGAGAGGTTAAATATAAGGTCACTGTGTCTTCAGGAAGTCAGGCAATACAGACGTGCTGCAAGTAATATTGCACAGCTGTTAAATTATAACAAATCCGTGCGTCGTCTAGCGAGGATAATCTTCAAGAACCACTAATATAAAATATGCACACTTTATAACTGTGCAGATAACGAACACAATACACACCACACTGTTATCGACATGCGTGTCAAACACTGCGCGGTTGGGATAAATTTATCAAGCCATCTAATAATTTTGCGAAAGAGTAAAAGAACGAACACACACATGAACGTATTAATATTCCAGTACAGATACCGATATGTTACAGTACAGATACCGATATGTTACAAGTTCAGTGGCTGGTTAAGTGGGAGATGAGGCGGTTGTCTGTGGGTTTTGAGGTAACGTAAGGTAATGTACTTGCCTTCTTTCTCCAAAGGCACTCGGTTTGTTCCCGTGCGAAGCGATCCAAATATTTTTCTAGAGATCCCTGATCTCATTGTAGGGGAGATCCTAGGTAGGTCCTGTGCCTAAGTTGAGAACGTAAAAGAACCCTTGGCAGTTACTATTCAATGAGAGTAGAATGCAAAGGCGCTGTCCATGCACAATTCATTTTACAATTTATTTTTAATTTCTTATTAAAGCTCAAACGAAACAAATAAAAACAAAGTAATATAGTTTGACAAAATACAAAAAAGAAGGTACCGCACGTTTTGACCAAAAGGCCTTTGTCCAGCGTAATCAAAGTTCGACGCTGTGAGGCAAAACAGGAATGAAGAGAGGGGGAAAAAAAGAAAGACAGACAGAAGATCAAAGTTCACCATCTTCAAAATTATATCGGGGAAACTCGCCGGTGTTATGGAATCCGTGCACTGTCGTTGAGATCTTCATGTGTAAGAACGATATCGGAGCACACATACTTATTCACCAAAGTGCAATGATACTGGTGATATCAATCAGTAGTTAGAAGTTGCAGCAGTAACATATACATATATATATATATAAATAATAATATAATTCCTCTCGTACCGTTATACGTTACATAGGGCCTGCAAGTAATTTCTCCATACCGCTCTATCCTGGGCAACTCGCTCAATCTCCTCCATGGAACTGAGACCGATATTTCTGCCTCTCTCAGCAAAGTTCGTTTCAGGGTCTCCTTAGGTCAACCTCTCTTTTTTGAACCCTTTGCATCCCACTTCAATGCCTGCTTTGATATTCGTTGATCATTTCTCCTCAAAGTGTGCCCAACATATCTCCATCTTCTCTTTCTTATAACAGTTGTCACTAGTGGTTGACCAGACATTTCTCTGATTTCATCACTTCTCCTGAATTCATCATCACTTCTCCTGAATTCGTTCCATTTTATATTCATTATTTTTCGCAGACATCTATTTTCAAATGCATTCAACTTGCTTTCTATATCTTTAGTCATTTTCCAACTCTCGCTAGCATATGTTAGGATTGATACAACTTGCTTTCTATATCTTTAGTCATTTTCCAACTCTTTCTAACTACGAGGAAGTCATAGTAAGCACAATGGCTGTAGAAAAATAACTACACATGATAACAACTTGAAACCAGTTTATTTTTATACATACATTGTTCCTTTATTTCTCAACATAATTTCCACCCCCATTGATACACTTATCCCATCGTTTTATCAATCCTCCCAAACCGGCTGCATAGAACTGCGGGCTCTGTTTTCTAAACCACGTTTTCACTTCACATTCAACTTCGGCGTCATTCACGAAAAGTCTCCCGCCAAGGTGGGTTTTCAGTGGACCAAAAAGGTGGAAATCGTTAGGCTAAGTCGGGACTGTAAGGTTGATGTTCCAGAACTTTCCACCGTAGTTGGTTAATTTTCTCCTGAGTTAATCGAGCCATATGTGGTCTGGCATTGTCATGAAGAAGCAACACTCCTGTAGTCAGCAGTCCTGGGCATTTTTTCGAATTGCATCATGAAGCATCGATAGAACTTCACAGTATGATTCAGAATTCACATTGTCACCTTTCTTCTTGAAATTGGTTAAAAGCACTTCTTGACAATCCCAGAACACCGTCAACATAACCTTCCCTGCTGATGGCGTAACCTTGAATTTTTGACACAATTGAAGAAAGTGTGCTCAATGTGGGTACCAGACAATTGAAGGAGGAACACAAAATGAACCGATTTGACCTGTCCTTGCGTCATCTCTGTCGATACGAAGATGAAGGAGAAGACATGCTGAACAGGATTGTTACTGAGGATGAATCATGGGTGCATCACTATCAGCCCGAATCAAAGCGTGTTTCAATGCAGTGAAAACATCTTTCTTCGCCTTGTGTCAAAACATTCAAGGTTACGCCATCAGCAAGGAAAGTCATGCTGACGGTGTTCTGGGATTGTCAAGGAATGCTTTTAACCAATTTCAAGAAGAAATGTGACAATGTGAATTCTGAATCATACTGTGAAGTTCTATCGATGCTTCATGATGCAATTCGAAAAACGACCAGGACTGCTGACTACAAGGTGTTGCTTCTTCATGACAATGCCAGACCACATACGGCTCGATTAACTCAGGAGAAAATTAACCAACTACGGTGGAAAGTTCTGGAACATCAACCTTACAGTCCCGACTTAGCCCCTAACGATTTCCACCTTTGTGGTCCACTGAAAACCCACCTTGGCGGGAGACATTTCGCGAATGACGCCGAAGTTGAATGTGAAGTGAAAACGTGGTTTAGAAAACAGAGCCCGCAGTTCTATGCAGCCGGTTTGGGAGGATTGATAAAACGATGGGATAAGTGCATCAATGTTGGTGGAAATTATGTTGAGAAATAAAGGAACAATGTATGTATAAAAATAAACTGGTTTCAAGTTGTTATCATGTTTAGTTATTTTCTACAGCCATTTGTGGCTTACTTATTGACTTCCCTCGTATATATATATATATATATTGGCAGTTTCTATAACAAACATTGCAGAATAAATGAACAAGTAACGTATCATTGAGCATGTGATGTTTCAGATATGATTGATGGAGATTTCGATTTGGTCACGGTCTTCTTCTTCTCCGAACGCTCCATATCGACCATTTGTTAACCACTCTGTGTGGTTTCTATGTGATCTGAGTCTAAGAGCGATTGTACGTTGTGCCAGTTATGCGCCTACAAGTAGATCAGCACATCCAATTTCTGTGAGTTTTTTATTTACAAGGGTAGTTTCACTAGACCCCTACCTCAGTCGCCTCTTACGACATGCCTTTAGATCGCAGTGTTACTATTCTATGCTCCCCTTGCGAGCCCAGGCAACGCACGGGCGGGAAAAAAGTGTCGCATAAAATAGAAAGAATAACTACCATGAAAAGAAACCAACCAGTGGCGGCTCGTCTATAAGGGCTAGTGGGGCCGGACCCCACCAAAAATAATGTATATCGTGTATTTATTATTAATTAAAATATCGGTACTTGTCTACAATTTCACCACAGGAAAAGGGAAACCTCGCTGACCTAAGTTAAATGACGTCAGTCCGCCATCAGTGTTTGCGGACGTGGAGGAGAACCGGGTTCAAAGGTCACGGATGTGTTGTTTATTGTGTAATTTGTATGTAAATAAGCAGTGGTTTAATTGAATTGGGAGCCCTGAAAAGGACTGTATGTGGGAATGTGAGGTGGAAGGAGGCAGGATGGGACTAGGAGTGTTACTGTGGGGCCAGAAACTTATGGTATCAGCAATAATAGCTACGAAGGGGTCTAAATTTCTGGATTTAGTCCGGCGACGCCACATAAACTCACGCACTCAGGGAATGACGGGATTTTACGTCAATAACATAAATAATGGGGAACCTCTGCGCTATATTTAGAACAATGCTCGCAAACAGTCTATATTTAGAATGACCCAGTTTTTGCGGTGAAATTGTAGACAAGTACCAAAATATAGCAATCTAAAACCATGATTTATCCGGAAAAAATGTCTGGCCCCACCAACAAAAATTATCACGAGCCGCCACTGAAACCAACTGTATATCAGGAGAAGTAGAAGATACGACGACACGTAGAATGAAATTAAATGACTAACTGACGTCACCATAAGCTGATAGCGAATCAATCAACTGATCTCAATGAATAAAATAACATCGATAAGAGCAGTGTAACAAATCACTGTGATAACCATTTATTATTGAAGTTTATTGGTCTAGATACCATGAGTTTATCTTCGATTTATAATAATAAGTTCAACATTAGTTTTTTTGTAGGTCACGAACGTTTGTGTGACACAAATTTTGGTATGATAAGAATAATTGCCCTTGACAACATATTGTTGTGCTTTACATATAGCACATACAGTAAAACTTGACTTTGCTGTTGGTACAAGATTGATTGTCCGCTCTCTTGTTACCTCGAATACCCGTATGCCCAGGACAAATCTAAGTATATAATATAAAAACCTCGACAAACGACATAAACTCATATTGCATATTGCCGTTTTGAGCCTTCCAAAGCATCGACTGTGAGTCGGGCATAAAAGCGATCCCGGTAAATTAAGACACAAAGAACCATTCTAGGGCAGCAGTAACAGAATTGACCTCCATTCTTATATTGCACGTAGTTGTTCTGTATACTCTATTTCGCTCTACAACGATCATACCCGTGCTAGCTAGGAACTCCAGCCTGATTTTGACAAACTATGCACAGACCCATCCGCAAATACAACAACATCCTCATAATTTACCTCTGCGGCAGTCAATCTCAAATCATCAGTTACATCATAAATACATCTTCACCGTTGTCTTCCTCTTCGCCACTGCGCAGGGATATATCCTTTCATACGCCCGTCTGCCCAGCGTGTTCGTAGCGCGTTGGGCAACGGGTGACTATCCCTCTGTGTGTGCGGGTTCAATTCCGCGGGATGGCAGAGAAAGCCACAGATTCCCCAGATTTACGGTGTTCGTGGCACCGAACCGAGGGAAGTTGCCCGTCTGCCCAGCGTGTTCGTAGCGCGTTGGACTACGGGTGACTATGCCTCTGTGTGTGCGGGTTCAATTCCGCGGGATGGCAGAGAAAGCCACATATTCCACAGATTTACGGTGTTTGTGGCACCGAACCGAAGGGTTACGATGTCCATGGCACCGAGCCGAAGAGCTGAAAAGCTCAAGTGCTTCTGGATCGGAAAATTTTTTTTTAATCCTTTCATACTGTGCTTCTCCAATTCTTCCTGTTTCTTATATAGCTCTTCTTCTTCTTCTTTGCGTTCGTTCTTTACGACCAATTTTAATCACTCTTTGTGATATGTTTGATCTTTGCCAAGAACGTGTATACGTTGCACATTGGTTTAGCAGGCCCCTAAACGCATAGACTTCTACACGTTTAGGACATGTGCATCCGATTTCAGGCAAACCTACTTAGTCGCCTCTTACGACATGCGTGGCAGGTAACAGTGGTTCTATTCTTTACACCCCAAATTTAGGCCCCGGTAACCACTCGGGCGGCTTATATAGCTAATGTACTTCATTTTTTTTTCATTCTTATTTGTAGCAACAAGTTTTCTTTGATTTTGCGTTCTCTCTGGATAGATCTTTTTGTATTCTCTGTCTTTGGTATATAGAGGACTCTTCTGTAACACTTATATTCTTCTTCTTCTTCTAACTAAGGTTGCGAGTTTTAATTCTTGGGCAGCCAATGCCAGTTTGTAGAATCTGCATGTGTTCTGTAATTGTGGAAGACTAGTGTAAAGGGTATTATGAACAGATGAGTGTGGTGGGAGGAGTTCTTGTCTAGCTTTATGCAGTCCATGACATTCAAGCAAGATATGCTGTACTGTCTCATATGAGTGACTGCACTTTCTACAGTGTGGTAGGTGTGTGGGGTTTATTCTGTGTAGGTGGTGATTCAGTCCAACATGTCCTGTTCTTAACTGAAAGATAGTGCTTTGATCTTTTCTTTGTAGCAGATTTATATTTTCCTTGGGGTTTGGTCTATTCATCTCTGCATACATGTCCCTACCCATCGTCCCCATAGCCCATCGGTTCAGCCAATCTTCTCTGGAGTTGTTTTTCAGAATCTGTTTTATACTTTGTATGCTAACAGGTTTGTATATTTGTGGTTTTGATGATCCCTGTTTGGCCAGATGATCTGCCTTGTCATTTCCTGGGATATTTGTGTGCCCAGGAATCCACTGTAGAATGACATTAATATCAAAGGAGGAAATCAGATTGTGGGTGACTGATGCCAATGACTGGGTCTCGCTTGACTGATTCTGCTGTTTTTCTAAAGCTTGTAGTATGGACTGTGAGTCAGTCAATACTATCATGTCTTGGACAATATTCTCTCCAAGTTCAAACTGCTGGTGGACTAGTTCTACAGCGGTCTTTATGGCTATAATCTCTGCCTCATAGTTGGAACATATATTACCACAAGGAGCACAGTAACTATAGGTAGTTCCATCTGGATATTTCAGGTATATGCCGAAGCCAGCGTAAGTAGTGGCTTTGAAAGCTGAACCATCAGTGTAGGCATGGAAACACTTATATTCAAAAGCACATATATGTTTGTTCACTCACTGCCTTGTTAAATGGCCATGCTTCACACCAATATATTGCCAATTGAAATAGTGTGCACTGCCGCTGAGATATTCCTGTGTAAGAAAGAGATCGGGGTGCACGTGGTTACTCACCGAAGTGCAATGATGATGCTCCTATCAATCAATAAATATTAGGATTCTGATCTTTGTTTTTCTATCAATCCCATCCTGTTTTTAGTAGTTTAATTTTTGGTAAACAAAAAATGGTTTCACGATAACAATTTGAGCGACTGAAATATATTCAGTATGATAGCATGAGTATAGTCCTTTGCAGCATAAGAGATAATCCATTTGTGAAGATGATTTATGTTCTTTGGCATCATGCCACTTACGTTCTCGTCATACCATCACACAAACAAAAGGTTATATGCGATATTGATGTGCGAATAATAACTATTTGTTACTCGAATACCTATTATTTCCAATATAGGAGAAGACTGCAGAAAAACTATGTAGCAATGGAGAAACACGTAGAAACAAAGTATTCACAAAGTAAGTATGAAAAACGTCATAACAGAAAGTCAGTAAAACTTCCCACAAATGCAAATATACCTTGCCCACATTGTACACGAACATTTCAAGCCCGTATCGGGCTCACTAGTCATCTACGCACCACAGACAAACATAACGCAACTACATTCCCTTGGATGAAAATTTGTGTGGTCATCATCACCCGTGATGGACGAGCATCATGAAAATGCTGTTGATCATCTGTTGTTTAACTATTAGTGGAATGTTAGATTTACAAGATGTTACAAGATGATACAAGACAAAATGCAACAACAGATGTAAAACAGTTCTTAACTACGAAGGAGGCAACACATCAATTTAAAGATGCATTTAACTTCACAACCTTCATCAGCTATTGTCAAGAAGTCCATTCTACAAGCGACAAATAAACAAAGCAACTGTACCAAACATAAGATCTGGAAATTCTACATTAGAAATTACAAGTGCTACAATTTCGTCCTTTGATACTATTGCAGACTTGGTTGTATTGCTAGTGTTTGCTAATCATTAACTCTTAGTGGACCAGGGTGAAAGCCATGTTTTTACATGCCATTGTTTTTGGAATAAAAAAACGCAATTCTTTGTGGCTCCTGGTAAAAAGGCGTCCTGGTAAAATTAGCAGCAACATGGCTGCTAAAATTACTTGCAATTAATTATATGTCAGAGCTCAGTTTGGAATATTTTCATTGCACTTCGGGCATGTCCATAGGTGCTCCGATCTCCTTCGAAATATTTCTAACAGTATCCAACGACCGACCATACCAGTTTGATGTTGATTGATGAGCCTACTTATACGTCTGTTATGCTGTTCTTTTGCTGGCCCCTTCAGTCTAAACTCTTGCAATCAAGATGTTGACGTGGATTGGTTTATACGAAAGTCCTCTTAACTGCCACACTCTATGAGGACGTTCAGAATGTTAGTTCTAGCCATTGACTGATTACCCGCCCCCTCCCATCTCAACCGATATGGTAGAAGAGCCAGCCAGTCTACCTGCTCTCTCTCACTGCTATTGACACCCTAGATGCCAGGAATAAAGATGAATGTAATTCTGTTCTTCTTCTTCTTTGCGTTCGTTCTTTACGACCAATTTTAACCACTCTTTGTGATATATTTGATCTTTGCCAAGAACGTGTATACCTTGCACATTGGTTAGGTAGGCCAATAAACGCATAGACTTCTACACGTTTAAGACACGTGCATCCGATTTCAGCCAAACCTCCTTATCGCCTCTAACGACATGCGTGGCAGGTAACAGTGGTTCTATTCTTTACACCCCAAACTTGGGCTCCAGTAACCACTCGGGCGGGATGTGATTGTAATACTTGTAGGCGTATAACTTGCACAACGTACAATCGTTCTAAAGCTCAGATTACATACAAATCACAAATAGTGGTTAACAAGTGGTCGATATGAAGAGTTCAAAGAAAAAGAAGATGATTCAGATTGCACGCATTAATGTAGTTCTCTGACTCAAGCCTGAGTAGTGACTTAGTCATCGCCAGTATCTCCATTGTCATGCCACTTGGTGTTATATTAAATGCATCACTGGTTTCCTTGATCTTTCTGCATTATGAGATATGTCATGTCAAAAGTCCCTGATGGCAACACCCACCACCATAACTCATACTATTCTGTCTACTTTCACATCATATATTGCTTATCAGAGAGAATTAAACAATTTGCTGACTAAAATTATTGCAAAGGACCCGCATCTGAATATAAATTTTATTTCTCACTTTTATTTTGAGCTGTCCTTAATAATTTATATATTCCTATTTGTGACCTAGGTAAAAGCACTGCGTCATCAGTATATCTTCTTCTTCTTCTGCGTTCTCACTAAATTGGGATTTTGGATTCTCTTTTTTTTTTTTTTTTTTTTCTTTCGTCCGCTTTCAACTCAGACGAAGTTTCATCTCTGAAACTGATTTTTGCGTGAAAATCCGTTTTTCCAATTTCTTACAATGGCAGCAGCGTGCACATTGTAAATTACTTTACACTGGCAGCCGTGTGCTCAATGTACTCGTAATTAGTATTCCCTCGCCATACAGGCAGATTTTCTCCGACTTCAGAGGTACTCACGTTATCGTCCTGAGTAAGACCAGGGACTCGAACAAATGCCGGACAATAGGTTCGAACCCGAGCTATGAGGCGTCTCACAGCTAGCAGCAGGCCGAGCTACTATCAACTACTCTAGGCAGTCCCCTTGGATTCTCTAATAAAGGCCGTCATCTGCAATATTAGCACTGGCTCAACCAAGACACATACGAGTACGATCAGCCAGCGCCTCCCTGGATATGCAAGCTCCCAGAGCTCTCGGAAGAAATAAGTGGCATTGGCAAAAAAGGAAAACACTGACAGATCTGGAGAGAAGGCTCATCGCAGAAAAACACATAAACGAAAACTACCCATTGGACTCATGGACATATGCATACACGGATGTCTCGGCTACAGATTAGAATAAGTTCATGTGTTTTTCTTTTTCTTCTTCCTTTCTTTTCTCTAATCATGTTTTGCCTCACAGAGTCAGAATAAGAGATTTTGTTTTCTCATCAGAATTAAAAGAGATTTTAAAATTCATGTTTTCCGTCTTCCTTACATAACTTATTATATTTTTCTTGTATATGTTAAACAGATAAGTAGGCAGAATGAGGCGTTGTCTTACTTATATTTGTTAAGCAGATAAGTAGACAGAATGAGGCGTTGTCTCAGTTCAATATAATATATTACAAGTTATATAGTATTGAATATATTATTATTATTTGTATATTACTGAATAGACAGGTATGATCATATCAAAATAGGGGTGTTTTTGAAACGCTTAAATAAACGAATTTATTTTTGCCGTCGATCAAGAAATCCTGACAGTAACAGAGGAACAGCTACAGCAACACATTAACATACTCCAGTTAACATACAACAAATACAACATAAGAATAAATATAGACAAAACCGAAGTAATGACATTTGCTAGAGAGGAAAACACTACCAATATCTCCATCGATAATCGCTCATTAAGACAAGCAAAAGACTTTACATACCTGGGGAGCATTTTTTCTGCAAACGGAAGAATAACTAATGAAATCCAACACAGATGCAACAAAGCAAATCAAATGACAACCTGCTGCCTTGCAGGTCGGCTGGGGACAGCCAAAGGCTGACGGAGAGCGAACCCAGAAAACGCTGGCTGAAACCGGACACATCGCCGAAGGATAAGCACCAGAGCTCCAAATGGCGCTGAAGATGTGACGAAAACACACCCATACCCACGCCAATTTTAAAATTCAAACATGTCACCATGAACACAAAAAGAGCATTGTACGACGCTGTTTTCTCCGATATTATGCTATCAGTGCCAAATCTGGACGCTGACATCAAATTATGGAAGAAAACTAGTCACAACAGAGATGAAGTGTCTACGCAGAATGCTGGGAGTAACAAGAAGAGACCGGTTTAGAAATGAAGACATTAGGAAAAAGGTGGGTACAACATCAGTACTAAACTTCATCAAGAAACAACAAATTAAATGGTACGGCCACATAAGTAGATTACCAACAGACAGTACGCCTCAAAGTGCAAAGTTTCTCTGATACAATGGGTACAAAGCAAAAAGGCATCCACGCAAGAGGTTAACCTCAGAGATAACAGCATCGACGAAAGACATTTCTTATGAAGCGCCCACAAAAGCCCGTTCTAGAAATCTCTTCTTATCCTGACGTAAAGCAAAACAAAATTGGAGAAACGAAAATAAAGAAGGGGGGGAAAGTTATTTGTTGTGGTTTTATGCCAGAGAAGTAATACATCAACAAATATCACTTTAAATGATAGAGATACATCAACAATTATCACTTTAAATGGTAACTATCTATCACCAGTTCAAAAATGTTGCTATCTTGGGTCCATAGTGACTAACAGCCTTTCTCTTGACGAAGAAATCAACACGACGTGAATAGATAATTCGACACTACATTCAGTAAACTTTCAAAGAGAGCGTGGGGCAACACAAAATTAACATTGAAGACGGAGATTCAAATCTATCGAGCCTGAGTAATTAGCTCTTTACTATATGGCTCAGAAACATGGACAGCCTACTCAAGGCACGAGAGGAGACTCCGCAAGGTTTTGAATATCAGGTGGTGCTATTAGATAACCAACTCTACTGCAACGTGCAAGCCTGCCTTCCATCATGGACATGCTCAGTAGTAGAAAACTAAGATGGCTAGGGCATGTGGGAAGATTGAACAATAGCCGCATACCCCAACGAGTGTTGTTCTGTGAACTTTCAAAAGGAAAGAGACTTCAAGGTAAACCATTGCTCAGATATAAGAATGCCTGCAATGCCTCAATGAAGAACATTTCTATCGATTCCAAGAAATAGGAAAAACTAGCTGATGATCGAGTTATGTGGAAAGCAACATTACGCAAAGGTGCAGAATCTTTTGAAAAGATGATTGATGAGCTGAAAAGCTAGTGAAACGAGAGCAGGCACAGAAGTTGTTCCAGTAAAATACTTGCCAACTGACCGTCTGTAAAGACGAAAGAGATCATATTTTATTTATTCTTTTTCTTTTGGCAGCACACTGTTACCGGGTTGTTAACCCAGTGTCGTGGTTTTATGTATTTGTCTTGCGTTTCTTTGGTGACTTGTGTGATGGTTTTCTTAGTCCCTGGCAGAATTCAACTACGTTATCTATCCACCTTTTCCTCGGTCTTCCTCTCGCCTTCCTTCCTGATATTCTGTTGTGGAAAGCTTCATATGCAGTTTGGTCTGTTCGGATTCTTACTAAGTGGCCAAACCACTTCATTCTCTGTTTCGCTATATAATTCAAGCACGGTCTTGTTCCAACCCTTTTCTCTGATGCTGGTATTCATTACTCTGTCGATTCTTGTGTTGTTGCTGACTTTCTCTGATGCTGGTATTCGTTACTCTGTCGATTCTTGTGTTGTTGCTGACTTTCTCTGATGCTGGTATTCGTTACTCTGTCGATTCTTGTGTTGTTGGACTTTCTGATGCTGGTATTCGTTACCTGTCGATTCTTGTGTTGTTAGAGACTTTATTAACCTAATATAATTTAATATTACGTAATAGTTTTGATTTTAATTATTACTTTCTGATTTCGTCAATCTTGATTTAATGTTTCTTTAAGTATTTTAGAAATATCCTGCTGAATATTATCTTTATATTGGACTCGTTGTACTTACGAGGAAATGAATAAGTAAGTATGTACTAAGTAACGAGTATTTATTGCAATCTAAAGAAGAGGATAAATACTTAAAAGTAACTGAAAAGCACGTCACTAATATTGCGGTTACTGCGGTTCAGACACCCACTGCATAATAATCACTCTATAGCTGTATGCAAACTTAGTGCATCGTTTACTGGACTTATTTTTTGTAAGTGTATGGAGATATGCTTATCGTACTTACCGGGGGACGGCCCACGATTTCGTTGAATTAAAAGTTCCGTCAAGAAGAGAATCATAAACAACTAATATTATCTAATACGCAAGTTAACGAGAGCAACAACCAGCTGCTACCATTTCAAGCGAGCCTATGTAGCTACATGCAATAAGTCATGTGACTTTTTGTCTATGTTGCATGGTGAGCTTTAAGCGCGCATGCGCGGGTGAGAACATTCAAACGACCTTGCACTTGACCAACTCATTTCTTTTAACGTACTTGCTAATAATCAGATTTATTAAAACTGCAGAGAAATCCTTTCTAAGACTGCATTAAAAATAAAACTACATTTTGGTAGCACTGTGCAAGGCCGTGAACTAATCTAGTTGGAGGAAGGAGGGGGCAAGTGCCACCCCTGGAAAATTGGCTTTTGATAAAAGTTGTATGCGAATCTTTTCTTCTCCATTTCCGTTTAGTAAACCCCCAACGATAGAGATTTGTGGAGATCCATGAGATCGCCTACGCCAGCCGGCACGGCACTTCATGATGATGATGATGAAACTACCAACTAGCATTTTTTTACTTTTTCCTCCCTGGAAAAACTTCTGTGGACCTCCATGCTAGCAAACCCTTTGCAGAACATCGCTCTCATCCTAGTCTGACTGAAAGATTTTAGACCTCTACCCGGGGTCAAAGGCGCATGAGGTGGTGTGCCAGGATTAGTGAGCAGGCACTAATCAAGACTCTGTCCCCTACCTCCTCGTGGTGACCCTGGGAAAAAGACTTTGGTTCCGGTCTGGCTAATGGGGGCAGGGATCGGGAGAATTACTGGTAGTGGTAGTGGTGCAAGTACGAAAAAAAAATGCAGGTCCATACGAACAAAATGCACGAGTCTTCTGGCCGATGTCCAACAAAATATTGCCCAAGTTCCCGAACAAAAGAAACAGCAGCGAAACGTCTCTGACATAAGCCCCACTCCCCGGAGTAAGGGCCGAAAACAAATCGCCATCCCCGGAGCAGGAGACTCCATACACGAGCTCGACGTGTAAGTCAAAAGTCCCGCCACAAATTACCTGTTTCTCTGCCGATGGGGAGACTGGTAAACATGAAAGGATGAGAGGTCCATCCAGTGACGAAATGTGTGCCCACGTAGGGCGAAACTCGAAGTCCTGAGGAGGGGCCAAACATTGCCAGCTCGTGGGCAAGAATAAATATGTCAGATCCGTAACGAAAAAGTCTTCCTCGTGTCGGTACGAGGAAGATTGCAGTTGACTCAGCATCGGTGGCCTGGTGCAGATACTTGTACTGGGGATGGTTTGCCGAGCGCAAAACAACAAGTTGCGTTTTAGTGCATAACGAAACTACCCTCCTGGGAAAACCGTGCAAGGTACTGTTGCGATAACAATTAACATGTCCGGAAGAACTGAGGTGGATGATGCCTAACGGAACTGCCAGCCTTGGGGCAAACGGGCAAGGTACTATTGAAGTCGCAACTAACATCCCCGAAAGAACTGGGGCGGGTGATAGTGGCGAGCGCAAAATCCTCAGTTGTGTTGCTAGCGCCGATTGAAACGACCCTCTACATTGTTTTGTGCTTGGCCCCAGGCCGGTGTCTTCCGAGGCTAACTGCAAATTGTCACGTACCAACGCGCGTCTAGAAAAGGCTGAGAATGTTCCTACTCCGGATCAAACTCAAAAGTTAACGGTAAAGTAAGGTCGACAATGTAAAGATCTGACAGGCTGTCCGGGTCCGAACATTGGCGAAGGCCGATACTTTACACGGTGTTTTATACGAGTAAGACGCCGTCCGAGGACAAGCTTATAAGCCTCGAGAAATGTTTCTAATCCGGAACGACCTCATAGTCAGAAAGGGCATAATAGCGTAACTCACTGTCTTGGCGTAGATCACAAAGCCCAAATATACGGCTAAGAGCTGATCGAAAAGGCGTAGATCCGGGCCGACATAGTCGGCAGAAAGGATCGTACCCTAGGGAAAGTTCAACCTAGTAAATCAAAAGCTGGCTGAAACCGGACGGGCGGGCCTAGTCACCATGGGCGCACAATCGACCCGACGTAGATCACCCTGTTCTTGTCAGTGGGCCAATTATACATCACAATAAGAATGATAAAATTGGCCGTGAAGAATGATCGAGAGAAGAAGACCTCTACCCCGTTCAACCGTCTCCTCCACCGTCGAGGGCACATTATTTACAATGTATCGTGTTCTATTGTTCCCATCGTCTTATCACCAGCTTCCTCCTACATAGTTCATAAAGTTCAATCGGTTCCAACTTCACTGCAACGGGTCACCCCATAATTGCTCCGTTCCTGTGCCAATGAAAATCACACGAAATACTAACAACTGTGAAATGTTTCCTGTGTGAACTAATTCCAGAATGAAACAGCCGTGTACCGCCACAATAAGAAACCTGCACCGCATAAAATGCATATGGCCGTCACTAATGTAGCAACACAAAACTGTTCATCACTTGAATTGCAATTCTTGTCGAAGTGAACATCAATCATGACAAAATTCAGCTTTCTGCACTCGCAATATAACTGCATACGGCAGATTGAGCTTGTTCGTCATAACCGCTGTCCGCCATTTTCTGTATACACACAACAAACGTACGGTGGACACACAGCAAAAAGCATTCCATGTAACAATCATAGCTCACAGCGTTGCTCAAGCACTAACTCAGTAGCTCGGCAAACGAAACCGGAAAATACCCGACCAAACATGGCGAAAATGCGCTAGCATAGTCGTGTTCAGAATCAAACAGTTCTGATTCTGAATGGTCCTCCCGCATTCCTGGCCAGGTTTTTCCTCCTACAGATAGCGTGATTGGCAAAACACGTAATCACAAAGTACTGTAGTTTTACAAAACAATGACAAAATACAGCAACGTTTCGACCAACAAGGCCTTTACGTGTTTTGCCAATCAAATAGTTTTACTGCAGTCTCATCTGTTTTGTGAATATTTGAACATTTTTTCTGCAACTCTTCGTTGTGACGTATTAGGTAAGTTTAGTAGTTATATGTGTGGTGTATGTAACTTCCCAACACTATTAAACGTTTGTTTTTGGTCGTCCATTTGTTTTTTAAATTTGTCACTCCTGTTGTTCGTTTGCTTGATAAAGGCCTTGTTGGTCGAAACGTTGCTGTATTTTGTCATTGTTTTTGTAATTTGTAAAACGACAGTACTTTGTGATTACGTGTTTTGTCAATCAAATAGTTTTACTGCAGTCTCATCTGTTTTGTGAATATGTAGTGATGCTTGCAGTTCCATCAAGCTGTTATCGTCTTGATTTTTTAGAGCAATAATTACTGACAGGGCATCAGTAAGAAATACCAGGTTTTCATTTACTTGTTCCTCTGACAGTTCCTATGGCCTCTGCTCTGTAATTACGGGAGAGCCTTCCTGTCGCTACTTTTAGCTTCCTGTGTTTCTTTCGCTCATTTTGTTAGAAACATTTTTTATATACTTATAACTTTTTTGATAATTAGGATTTTCAAGTAAAAATGCACCATAAACTTGTTAATATTTATCTTCATTTTCTTGATGTTTCATTTGATATGGTTTATTACATTCTTTAAAGCTTGCCATAAGTCCATATTTTTCTGTTTCATCTTTCACATAGCAAGTTATCGATTTTGTTTGATTACACATAGAGCAAGTTTTCTACAGTTCCCCCGTTGTTCATTTTATATATTTTTTAATAAATGTATTTTTTTATATTAAGCGATTAAATTTTTGACGTACATTTTTTTAATGGTGAATAATAAGCCTTATCTTATCTTATCCACATTTGCCGTAAAGCGTCGTGGGGAGAGTTAGTTTCTATCTTGTGCCAGGTGGTTGCGCTTGACGTTGTCAGTCCATGCTTTCGCAGGGACTCTGAGATGTTATCTATCCATCGTGTTTTTGGCCTGCCTCTTGCTCTGCGCCCTGAGTGTCGATTATTATAGGCACGTGATGGTAGTAAATGTGGTTCCATTCTCATTAAATGAATAATAAGTAGTATGTACAAACAGAAGAACATTTTTTGAGATGGTAATATAGGAATATGAGCAACTAGTTTTTTTCACAAAAATTTATTTCTTTAAGTGGGTGAGGGAGTAGTAGTATATACAGGGTGTTCAACTTAAAAGCAGCATATGAATGGAGCTAATCTGGCATATATGTATGGAAATGAGAAGGTTCAGTTATGACGTAGAATAGGTCAAGGTTGTGTGATGGTGTGTAATTGTAGTGCGGGAAGTGGCGATGAACAAATGTGACGTAGGACGAGCTAGTCAGAACCGGTTTAAATAGTAAATAAAGACAACGCGATAGGTTATCTGGCAACTTTCGATTTGTCAATGGGGCTGCAATTATCTTGAACACCCTGTATAATTAGGGCATCAATTAACACGTAAAAATATAAATTATTTTAGAAGCGGAGATTCAAAATATATTTTTATGACTGGGTGCAAGATGTCATTGAAGATCTGGAAAATGTCTGCTGCTGATGCCGGTCATCTTGCACAGAATAGAGAGTTTGTCAGGACTGCTGTTATGGGAGCCAAGTTCCAGAAGCGGCAAGCTACTTGATGATGATGTACCAAATAACCATACTGTGACAGTCATCAAGATCGCACAACAGATGGCTTAAGGTTTAGTCTGGTATAGTATCTTCTTCTTTGTGATCGCTTTTTTGATGATTATACCGTTGTTAGACGCGTTCTTATGATGAAATCGACTGCTGTCTGGAGCTCATCTCTAGTGTCATGTAGTTTTGAATGTAGTGTTGTGAGGCCAGCATTCCTTTCTTGGGAGGACGTACAGGGGGCAGTCTTGCAGGACATGTTCTGTGGTTTGTTCAGCGGAACCACAGGGGCACAGTGGGGTTGGGGACAATCGCAGCCTGTGTAGGTGTTTGTTCAGTCTGTTATGACCTATCCTGAGTCGGAAGACGATAGTCTGTCCTTGTCTGTCAAGTGTGTGGTAGTCATCGTTGGATGGTTTAGGTTCTTTTCTAATGTCCATGATAGCTTTTTTTTCTTCAAAGTATGTGATTTCATTATCTATTTGTTTACATTCTGCTCCCTTTTTAGCAAGTTTGTCTGCATTCTCGTTACCTGGCACTCCGCAATGTGATGGTACCCACTGAAGTGTAACTCTTTTGTTGGTAGAGATCTTGCTGAGCTCTTTTCTCAGGGATGGATGGTTACTCTGGTATAGTATGTCCGCATTGCTCTTCCTGGTAGATGTTGATTGGTTAATGAAGAAGATAACCGATGGTGGAGATTATTTCGGGACTAACAAATAGATTTGAAGACAATGATTTTCACAGACGACATAGCACTGTTGACACACGGTAAAAGAGACACTCAGGAGAGTACAAATATAGTAAGTCAATTGAACAAATCAATAAAAGGTGCCTCAGAAGCTCCGAATTCGTTGGGATCAAAGAATACCAAATACTGAGATAACCCCACGCTCTGACATCAACAATATCAATGAGGAAATAAAAAATAGGAGAAAACGGAAGTGGTTGGGACATACATTAAGTAAGAATGCAGAAGACCAGATACCCACATGTGGCTTTGAAATGGAATTCAGGAGTCAAGAGAGGTAGGGGGCGACCTAGAGATGTCCTGTAGACAGAGAAAAAGGAGAGGCAGGAAAGACCTGAAATAAACTAAGCTGACTTGCTCAAGACAGATCTGGTTGAAGGGAATTTGTTGATGCCTTACGCTTCAAGGAGAGTTGAGAGAAGAAGAAGAAATGAGAATAAACACACACAAACAAATTGGAGACATAGAAAACAAGTACCATGATAGAAAGGTGCATAACAGGCTTTTAAGGAAGGTGCCTCAGACGAATTCTCTGTATTCAATGGGATCACAGAATACCAAAATCATCCACACAGGTATCAACAAGGAAATGCTTAAAGAAGATGGACATCGTTAAGATATACAGAGAATCAAAAAGACCAGACACCCACACATAACTGAAATGGAACCCGTGAGGAGGGGGCAAGAGAGGTAGAGAAGACCTAAAGATGATCTGTTGACAGAGAAAGAAAAGACGTTGGAATGACCTAAATTGGCTTGCTCAACGCAGAACTGCAAAGGGATACTAAGAGAAGCAGTTTCCATCTGATTTGTTACCATTTATATGTGTCCATGAACTTGGTAACAGAGAAATACTTAGAAATAAAGACAGCTGATGTGATGTTGACTCCATGACCCATTGATCAAAGAAAAGTACAGGTTTAATACAGTATTTCCCAATATATCACACAGTATGAAAACATAATTTTCTTGTGACAAAGAAATAATAAATGAACACATCATAATACCATATAAACCATTATATTTCTCCCTCATGGAATGATTAACGAATGTACTGCGATGCCATGTAAGCCCATACATTTAACACTCCCAGAATCACTGAAACATCCGTATAGATAATAAAGTCATGAGGGCAGGTGTAACTATCATTCAACCATCTGAAGTCACCTGGGCGGGTGTACATATCCCTGTATTGCACAAAGTACAAACTCTGTAGCTCCGGCAACAATCATAGGGGTCTCTGGGAAGAAATGTACTTCTGAACAGAACGTTGCAGTCTGGATTCGAACCCTTGACTTTTAGGCAAAGGCTTAACCAGAGACCCCCAAATTATATAGAATCTTGTGACCAGGAATAAGCAGTGAACCCTACCTTAGCCGCTGCATCAATGAGCAAGCTGGTCTGGTCACACAGCCATCTTGTGTCCTAGTGCTAGTTCATCCTTACAATTATGACCAGGATGGATAGAAAAGCCAGTCAACCCAAGCCTCTTTTATGCTATGTCTACATAGCACTGAGTTGAAGGAACTGAGCACAATAGTTGCTGGATCATTGAAGAAGTGTTATTTTTTTGGTCATTGTATGTTAATATTTGATGAACTTATCATGTGAGTTATTTTATTGCAATTTTGGCAATAAAACAGATTATTCTGTCCTTTTCAATGTGTACAAAGCAGAAACCATGGTGTGTGAATAATCAATGAACTTATTGATCCACAGCTGCATACTACACAAGTTACACACTCAACATACACACCAGCTACACATTAGACATACACAAGTTACACGCCAGACATACACAACACCTGCACGCTCGACATACGCAAAACACCTACACACTCAACATACACACCAGCTACACACTAGACACAAATTGCACGCCAGAAATACACGCCAGACTTACACAACAGCTACACACTATAGACACTAACAAGTTACACACTTAACATATGCAACACCTACACTCTCTACATACACAACAGCTACACACTAAACAAACACAACAGTTACACACTCGACAAACACAACAGCTACACGCTCGACAAACAACAGCTACACGCTCTACATACACAACGGCTACACGTCAGACATACACAACAGTTAAACACCCGACATACACAAACGTTA
Organism: Arion vulgaris; assembly: GCA_020796225.1. Classification (NCBI taxonomy): domain Eukaryota; kingdom Metazoa; phylum Mollusca; class Gastropoda; order Stylommatophora; family Arionidae; genus Arion; species Arion vulgaris. Next base: position 34,567,615 of record CM036769.1, on the reverse strand, counting down.
CACACTAAACAAGCAAAACACCTACAAACTCGACATACACAACATACTCGACATACACAACAGCTACTGTATCAAGTGTTACCAACAAACAAATGAAAGCCCACAAGAACATAACACATTTCAATTACTCACAACACATTCAGAATAATACAATCAACATCTAACATCTGCATTTCAAAAAACAGCAATAAAAGAATCCACAAGGTGATAACTTACCAAATATTGATATACAATCAAGATGCAGGTACCCATACATAAATAAATACACATAATCAAAGAATATAAAGTGAAATGTGTGAACAAATATACAATATGCAAGATATATAGACGAGAGTGTATTAATACAACCAACAAAATGATAAATAATGTCAACCCACGTTAGCTCATGGTCTCTGCAGGTATACCAGAGCTAAGATAAGGGGCAGAAGGTGGCGATGGATAGGATACACACTGAGGCGACCTGATAGCATCCCAAGATAGGCCCTCTTATGGAACCCCCAGGGTGATAAAAATAAGGGAAGAGTGGAGAGATTTGTAAAAGATGACCTTGGATAGGAGGGCTTGGAAAACCCTTGGTTGTGGATGCCTCCCTAGAGGTAAAGAAGAAGCCATTTGCTCATGTGTAAGTGCTTCACATCATCATTCAATAGCTTGTCCAGTGAATAACTTTGTCACTCTAATAGTCTTTCTGAATTTCTTTCTTTCATAGGCCAGACTGCTGAGGTAATGCTCAAATTAGTCACATTCTGAATCCATCTTCTCTTTGGTCTTTCTCTTCTCCTCTTTTTTGGGATGCTCCTTTCCATAATGGTCTTCTCCAACCCTTCATGTCTTTTTATTTGTCTAAAATAATTCCATTTTTTCATTATTATTTGTAACAGCCAGTTTTCTTTGATTCTGAGTTCCTTCTGGATATATCTATTAGAACTCCACACATACCATCATTACACACCTTATCTTTACCCGACTTGTCTCATCTCTAAAGAAAAATAATCTACATTTATTTACTGTTGATTCTCCAGGTTATGAGAAGTCTGGTCGAATGGATTATTGCACAGGATTTCTCCCTATGGCTTGATCACTCTCTGCAGATATGGCACACCGTTAGCAGAAGGTATTGCACAAAGCAACAACACAGTAGCTCCAGCAACAGTCTTAAGGGATCTCTAGAAAATAATGCACAAGACAAACATTATGATTATGGAAAAGACTCCCTCAAAGACCTAAGCAGAACAGACCAGGTCATTATATTTCGACTACGCACCGGACACTACAGACTCAACAAACACTTATATAGACTAGGAATAAGTCAAACAGCTCTCTGCCAGTCTCAGCAGGTGGAACAGACACCAGAGCATATCCTGCAAGACTGTCCTCTCCTGTGTGAGCTGAGAAGCAACATGTGGCCACACCCAGTCGACCTGAAAACTAAGCTTTGGGAAATCTGACAGACCTGAAGCTGACTGTCCAGTTTGTGGTCCACAGTAAATTAAGCGCATGACCAGAGATCGCTGAAGAAGAAGAAGAATTAAACGATGTCTGGATTTGAACCCACAACCTTCAGAATGCAAGTCAAACCGCTTAATCCCTATGCCACAGAAACCCCCAACACCTTGTAACAGGCGGTACCACTATAATTTGGCTACGTGAGTATGGATCTAAGTGGGATATTAAACTTGATCTGACAATACTATACTGAAAATGGATATATCGGATTCAAAGACTTGGGTATCTCAGTCTCATTGTAAACTACACCCTAATTAAGTAACATGTCCCTTGAGGAACTTCGCTTTCATCACAGTATGTCTGAAAAACTCTCTGTCTCTAGCAAGTTCTTCTGCCTCTTTTAATGTCATCTTTAAGGTTTCTTTGATGCCCTGCTGCCACCTTTGTCTTCCCCTGCCTCTACCCACCACAGGAACCATGCCTTCCATTACTTTTCTCTCCAAACCACCATGACGTTTAACATGATTGAAATACTTTTCTTTCCAGGACATGTTGTTCATGAGCCAATGTTCCACAATATGTAAGTCTTGTAGTATATCCTTGTTTTTTTTTCTTTTCTGACCAGGGCATTCTAAGAATTTTCGTTACACCTTATTTCGAACACTTTGATTTTGTTCCTTAATGCAAGTAAACTACATCACATTGTAGCCAATGCCATTTTCATGATGAATGAAAAATACACAGCAATACCAAACTCACATGGTGTTTCTGTTTTGCAGTGAAACCAGACCATTATGATGTATTTATATAGAATCCATAATTTCCCACTGACTCATGTCATTGATCAGTCCATGTATCACAGTGACACACATACCAGTTGGATAATCCTTCTCAAGGATGCAAAATCAGTGTTACAGCTTAGTGACTCTTCTTCTTCGAACGTTTCATATCGACCACTTATTAACCGCTCTTTGTGATTTGTATGTGATCTGAGCCTAAGAGCGATTGTGCGCTGTGCCAGGGCCTACAAGTAGGCCAGCACATTCAATTTCTGTGACGCTTTTTATTTACTAGGGTAGCTTCCTTAGGCTCCTACCTCAGTCGCATCTTACGACATGGCTTGTAGATCGCAGTGCTACTATTCTTTGCTCCCCTGTGAGCCCGGCAACACATGGGCAGCTTAGTGACTCTAAAATAGTCTCACGAATTATCTCAAACATTTTCTTTACTAGAGCTCAGCATCATCATTAAATAAACAGTATTGCATTGAATCCCAGCCCACTGTGACACCTCTGCTCTTAGCATGATGGCGAATCACTAAAGAGGTCAAAATTAACATATAATATAATTAATCAAAATATTTGTGATCGAGTGGATAGGAACATCAATCTCTCAGTTATGAGAATACAGGTTTGAACGCCAGGTAAAGTATGGAAATTTGTTTCTGTCAAGGGTACAAAATAGAAATCCTAACAATATATAGTGACAGTTTTAGCATACTGGCGTTTAAATTTTTGAACTTATAAAAAAAACCTCTAGCTACCCTGACAAACAAGCTATTCGTGACAGTTTGTTTTGTAAACAAAAACTGTGATTAAAGCAGAATTGAAGACACAGTGGAGACAAAAATCACTCAACTGCAGACCTCTCTGACGAAATGTCATGCAGAAAATAAACATATGATTATATACAGACTTAAACAGAAAAGACTGGGACATCATATGTACAGACAATTTACGGCTTGGTGAGACAGACTTTTACACTTGTGGACTAAGTCCAGAGACTGCACAACCCATTCTTCATGTATGTCAACTAAACAGGGAAGACAAAATAGATGGTAGTTCCTTCAAACATGAGGGATTCTACGGATGACCTGAAGCGAATCTATACAGTTCAATGAAGTCATTAGTACTATGATCTGATGGTTGACAGAAGAACAAAGTCCATGTTTTCTTGTAGTGTGTGTCAGTGCTACTGGTTAGTTATGTGCCAGTTAACAATGTGGTCACAACTATCAAATTTCATGAAGAGAGCAACAAATTGAACTGACCCAAACATACATGATTTACAAAGAATCAAACATATCACAGTTATTTGAAAATACTTTGAAGTTTGCAAGATTATTTTCCAGTTACAATGTCCAGATGTTCAAATAAACTGTATGCAGACAACATGTAAACAATTTGACTACACAACAGAGTCCACAAGTCTACTTGTCCCATTATACAGTTACTCTATAATCCCATCATACATTTGACTCTACTAATCCCATCATACATTTGACTCTACTAATCCCATCATACATTTGACTCTACTAATCCCATCATACATTTGACTACACAACAGAGTTCATAATTCTACATATGCACAAGTTGACCACTCGTTACATCATGCATTTGACTACACAACAGAGTTCATAATTCTACATATGCACAAGTTGACCACTCGTTACATCATGCATTTGACTACACAACAGAGTTCATAATTCTACATGTGCACAAGTTGACTACTCCAAAAACCATCCAAGCTGCCCCATATAGAACAAAAAAACCGTTGAAATGAACATCAATTAATTATTTACAAATATATAATTACATTTATAATGGACAACCCATCAACAATCATGAACCATAATCACCAATAATACAACTGTAACATAAAACAATAAAAAAATGTTATACCTGATAAATATAGCCATGATATATGACTTACTCATGAAAAATCAAGTCAAAGATTGCACTTTATGGGACACAGTAGGTAAGATTTCTTTTGATCGTACAATGTACTCAAATATTTCCCATTTTTAACACATTTCCGTAAATTGTAACTTTTTCTCCTTAAACATTTTTATAATTTACCTTTTTGCACTTTCCTCAAGAAATTATTACTTTTATTTTTCTACTACTCAAGAAAGCATTATTTTTATTTTTTTTCCCTTCTTGTAAAATCATTACTTTTATTGGGGTCATCAATAGCGAACTTGATAATACACTGAACTAGTGACCAAGTGTAGCGGAAATTCTGCGGTGGAGTCCCGTTGGGTAAAAACATTTTAGTGTGAACACTATGACTACAGGAAACCTAGCTCCTTTACTTGGGGATTTAAATTATAAGTAAGATCACACTGGAGGATTTAAACTTCAAGTACCTCTGAAATCGACACTGACCCGCCTGCATGACGAGGGACACTAGTAGGCTTTCATGCAAAAATCAGTGAGAAGCGCCATATCAAACGCCTGAATTTACAGAGGGCGAATGCAGAAGAAATGACAAGTACCTCTGAAGTCAGATTACAGCTCACCTGAATGACGAGGGACATTGGTGATAATAAGGAAAGCAAGCATTTATGCAATAATCAGTCAGAGATGTTATATTATACGCCATGACTACAACGCCTGAATTTACAGCATGTGAATAAACACCCAAAAACACTTGCATTTTCTCAGTTCTATGTATCTCCTAAAGATCATTACCCATCCTACATTCAGGTTATATTAATTATGATTAATAAAAAGGTCTTACTGAGAAAGATTGACTTCACTGCACCGGGTTTTCCCATGTGACTATGTCCCTTTTGAAGGAAATGGTTAGCCCCCTGTCGAAAGTGTTACACAAAGCATGCCCATAATGGACCCAAAAAAATTATGCACATGTGAACTGAACGATGTGATCTGGATTTAAACCCAAAACCTTCAGAATGCAAGGTAAACATCTTAACCATTTCACCACAGAAACCCTCAGTATTATTGTGTTTAAGCACACAAGTATTGAGAGAATGCTTCACTACTCAGTCGACAATCACACCAGACATATTTACTAATATCAATGTCAACACTGCATTATTGAGCTCAAACATATAGTAATAATAAAGAATATAACATACCCCAGTGCACAACAAATGTCATGTTATGTCATTTATCAAAAATTTCTCTTGAATTTGATATAAGAAAACTCACACAAGAATGCATAATAATTACAAACACAAGACGATGCCATTTTTGGGTCAGATACAGTTCAAACACTAAAAACTTAACCCCTAAAAATCCTATTTGCTTTAGATTCTGAAGGATTTAAACGTGAGAACAAGTGTGTGTTCCTGATCTTGTGTTTTTTTCTGCTGGTCAATATGTTGAGATGTTTTTTTATTTTGTTGATTAATGTGATCTTTGCTGTTATTTTTGTAGTGATTGATTGATAGAACCATCATCACTGCAATTCAGTGAGTAACCATGTGTGCTTTGATCTCTTTCTTACAAAGAAAGATCTCAGGTGCAGTGCACAAACTCTGTAGCGCCGGCGAGGGTCCCCGATGTAATTTTGAAAATGGTGAAGATATTTTGTGTAGGAATTGTATTTGTAATTTATTTCTAATGAATTTTGCCCGGGCGTGATTTTCCAGTATGCTCTTCTCGATTTTGAACTGCCAAGGGTTCTTTTACGTGCTCAAATTACAAACAGGACCTACGTTTTACCGCCTGTCTCTGATAGGACTAGGGACTCGATCTCACCTACACTGAGATCTCTAGAAAAATATCAGATGGCTCCACAAGGGAGCGAACCTGGTACCTTTGGTATGAGAGTCGATTTTGTAGTATGTAGATCTAGTTTGAAAATATACAGTCGATTCTATCTAGGAAATTGTTCTATTCAAGTTCGATACAGTCATGATGAGATAAAGGGGTTTGTCAGAAGAAGATACATGAACTAGCAAGGAACTAAGAATCTAGGTCACTAGAAAAATGATGCAGCATACAAGCTTAATAGAAAAGAATAAGACGAGATCTTCAAACTGTGCACAAGTCACAACAAACTGGGTGATCATCTGTTTAACAAGTTTAAGATATGAACTTTTGATAATTGTGACTGTGGCCTAGAGAAGATGACTAGGAAATCAATTACAAAAATCTTCATATGAGAAACAGAAATTATATGTGGCCTCACAGGTATCGCTGAGGAACTTATGGAGAGAATGGAACAGATACTAGTGAGCCAAGGGGTTAAGGGAAGATGTCGGATAGGACAGGCCTTGAGAAAGCCCAAGGAGAATATAACAAAATTGACCCTTTCCTGAAACCCACGTATAAAGGAATGAGAGGGAGGTCAAAGAGTGCATGAAGAAAGACTTAGAGGTAGAGATTAACGATATACAAAAGATACAGAAGATACTGCAAGAGATAGCTAAAGAGAGGAACACTTGGCATGAGTTTATTGCAGGCCTATGTCCCAGAGTTTAAAATGCACAAGAGAGAGAGAGAGATCACTGGTACCATTCTGGGACAACCTATATAGCAATGATAACAGCCTCAAGACAACCACTGCTTTCATGGAACATATTTGAGCTGATGGTGTACACAAAAGAATATACAGTTGTGTTTCGACTAAAAAGTCTTTATCAAGCAACGGATACACAAGAAGCGAAGAAAGAAGCGACAATCATACAATAAATCCCCAACTGCCCTAAAAATTAAAATATCTATTATATAATCAAAAGGCTGGTTTTGGGAAATGTAAATACACTACAAATGTAACTACCAAGTCTAAACTAAATGACAATACGACGAATAGTTGCAGCGCCCAAGTGGTTACAGAGACCCAAATTGGGGTGTAAAGAATAGAACCACTGTTACCTGCCACGCATGTCGTAAGAGACGACTAAGGAGCGTGGGTGTGGGACTAGTTACCCCACACCGTAAAAAAACACTAGATGGCTACAGAACGGAGAGTGAACCGAGTAAGCGCTGGCTGAAACCGGACACATCGCTGAAGGATAAACACCAGAGCTCCAAATGGTGCTGAAGATGTGATGTAAAACACACCAATGCTAAGGCTGCATGAATCAGATTTCCACATGAATAGAATTTATGGGAAATATGGTACATTGAGTCTGGGCGGTGATCAAGAGAGAGAGAATAGTTGCAACAAAATGGCAAATAGTATTATCGATATAAAGTTACAGATTTATTGTCTTGATGTATATGTTATGTCTGCCGTATAGGAAGCCTGAATTTCTACGCTTCTTGCGTACCCCTTGCTTGATAAAGGTCTTTTGGTTGCAATGTGGCTGTATATTGTTTTTATACTTTGAAAAATTACAGTACTATGTTTTTATGTGTTTCATCTTTGCTACATAGTTTTACTGCAGTCTTCCCGTATATCGTTAATCCCGCCGAGTGGTTACAGGGGCCCACATTTGGGGTGTAAAGAATAGAACCACTGTTACCTGCCACGCATGTCGTAGAGGCGACTAAGGAGGTTTGGCTGAAATCGGATGCATGTGTCCGCTAGGGAATGCTAACCGAAACAAATGCTTGCAGAAAACGGATGCACCAGGCCGTAGGCGCATAACATGGTGCAACGACCCTCACAATGAGGAATGGGATAATGGATTCTACAGTCGCCAATCTGCCTTGTAGATTTAGCCACGCAGTAAGAATGTCAGACCTACCATCACGAGGTCGGCCAAAACTTACTGCGGGAAGAGGTCGGCACAACGGGAAGCAGAAATCATAGGAATTATATCCTACAGAACTGCCCCTAGTATGCAGACTTGAGAAGAAAGAGGTGGCCCACTTACACTAGCGTCCAAGACAAACTGTATTGCATGGCTGATAATCTGAGGCAGACGGCTGCCTTTATTAGAGAATCGAAATCCCAATCTAGTGAGAATGCAGAAGAAGATATCGATAATCATTAACAAGACAATGCAATAAAACAAGCATTTACAGACACTGGAGATTCAAACCGAGCCAGTCACAGTCATAATACCCAACTAAATTAATGAAGAAATATTTAGGAATTCGACCAAATAAACATTCTCAAAATGTGCTACCAACTATTTTACATACCCCAAACTATGGAACACAGACTTTGATCAAGGAATGCTTATACACAAATTAATATTTGCAAACTTTCCTATTATCAAACATAGACCACCAACTAGGCCTTAATTTTGGTGTTTTCCCAATATTTTCATGTTTGTTTTATTACAGAATCTTAGAAAACATATTTCAACAAATTAATTCTAAGACTTTACTTTCGTCTGTTTATCCATTATGTCTTTTGCTTTTAGTCCAAGTTTTTCTAAATAAAAATAATGTAGTTTGCTACTGACGGTAGCTAGTAGTCCCCGTTCATTTCTGGCATCTAGTACCGGTGAGTAATCGATGTAGTCTCCATCCAAAGTAGTCATCTTGCCTCCGACCGCATTGAGAATTGCATTTCCTGCACATATGTCCCATTTCTTAATCATAGTGACGTGTGTGTAGGCATGTGCTGTGCCTTTAATTACTTCAAGTGTTTTGTAACCTGAAATATGGAAGAGATATACAAGATGTTGTATTCATTAACTACCTGCTTCAGACTGTTATATAACAGCAAATGATGTAGCAAATGATGGAGAAGAGGATGGAGCAAGTGATGGAGGAAATGATGGAGCAAATGGTGGCACAAATGATGGAGGGAATGATGGAACAAATGGTGGCACAAACGATGGTGTGAATGAAATATTGAAGAGACATACAACCTGTATTCTTTAACTACCTGCTTCAGATTGTTACATAACAGTGCAGCAAATGATTGAGAAGATGATGGAGAGACCTACAAATCTACATTTGGCATATATAGACTGAGACTACATCCAACATAGAGATGCTGACATACCTAACAAATGGCACAGAGGCTGACAAACCAAACTATATTACAGATAAACCTCAAGTTGTACCCAATGAACAAAATAATGGATAATGACGAAAATATCTCATCTTATTTTTATTAAATACTAATCCAGCCACTAGAAACCCCAAAAAAATCTAAATTACAATTTTATTTAAAAACAAAATAGCTGCTGAGTTTCAAGTTTGACAGCACAAAAGATGACAAAATAAAACAACCACAATGAACATCATGCCATCAAATAAAAATTACCTGCACCCCCAGCAGGAACAATCTCAACATTATCTCCAAGCGCACTTTTGGCAACCTCTGCCACAGACCCACTGTGACTGCGTGAGACAATAATTTTGTGCTTCTCAATACTACTTCCATCGACAGCCTCTGCTTGCTTCAGGTTCTTGGAATGACCATATCCATCCCACGCCCAAACTGAAAAATGTTTATTTGTTTATTAATAACAACATTGAAAGACTGATATTTCAAATCACAATCTCTATCATTTTAAATTATATTCTGAATATTTTTTTTCTCGTCTATCTGCTATGAATTCATGCATAGTCAGAGCACCTAAGACTGATTTTTTAGTGTAGGCTTTCTTTCCTTATCACCAGTGTCCCTCATCATTCAGGTGAGCTTTACTCTGACTCAAGGTACTTGTAATTTAGATCTTCAAGTAAAGGATCGTGGTTTTGTTCTACTGAAGGTTGGAATCCAGACTGTGTCATTCTGTTCACAATGTAATTTTTAACAGAGATCCTTAGGAATCTTTTGCTATGGTCTTTATGCAGTACCCTTGGCATGTGACATGCCATTTCTATGGTGAGCGACAGAGCCATATGGGGAAAACCCGGTAAAATGAAATCGTCCCAAAAATGTCAAGCTGAGGGGCTGAGCCATATGGGGTAAAAACCAGGTACGGCGAAGTCATTCTTTCAGCTTTAGACCCTTTATTCAAAACTACACAGCTTCAGAATTGAGTTCCAGACAACAGTTAACTTCCTAATAAGAACACATCTGACAGTATAATCATCCAAATAGCGACCGTAAAAGATTTTAAAAAGAGGCACAAATCTGTCTTGACTACCATACGGTTTTGCTGAAATCAGATTCTCGTGTCCTAAACGTGTAGAAGTCTATGCATTTAGGGGCCTACCAAACCAATGTGCAACGTATACATGTTCTGGGCAAAGATCAAACATAACACAAAGAGTGATGAAAATTAGTGTGAATAACGACGGAAAGAAGAAGAAGACTACCATACGGTCAATTCTATTATCTAATAAAATATTAGACTTATGACTTGACTCACCTGTTTCATCTATAAATGGTCGGTTGATAACACCAATCTTTGGTTCCCCATCAACAACAACACACACCATGGTTGTAACAAACTGTGTAAGACCCTCTGAGAACATATATTCAATAATTAACATTAGCTTTAAACAAAGAAGACAAAAATCCTCATATAAAAAAAAAGAAGAGAATAAGAAGTTTTAAGAACTCCAGGGAAAGCACCGGAGTAAAAGAATATGACCAATAAATAGACAGTGAACAAGTATTGGGGGCTTCCAGAAAAACAAATTTTTCAAACACTGGATTCAAACAACAAAACCGTATTTAAAACTATTGTATAGTCATACAATCGAGAATTTTAACAACACAGCCAGCTAGCTCTCCAAAAAAATAGTTTTACTAAGGAATATCTTTCATAAATGAGTCGTCTGTTGAACACAGAATTATCAGGTCAGATTCAATCAAACGGTGTTTGCACAAACACATGCCATAAGTTTTTTGTGCTTGGATATTTGAGATGAAACAACAGCATAATACACACAGGTATAGACATAAAATATACATGCACACATTATTTATAGTAGCTTAAACTTATTGTAAGCAGAGAATCACCCGAGTGGTTACTGGGACCCAAATTTGGGGTGTAAAGAATAGAACCACTGTTACCTGCCACGCATGTCGTAAGGCGACTAAGGAGGTTTGGCTGAAATCGGATGCACATGTCCTAAACGTGTAGAATATGCGTTTAGGGGCCTACCAAACCAATGTGCAACGTATACACGTTCTTGGCAAAGATCAAACATATCACAAAGAGTGATTAAAATTGGTTGTAAAGCAGACGCAAAGAAGAAGAAGTAGTAAGCAGAGAATAAGAGTTTTAAGAACCCAATATAAAAATAAGAACTTTCAAAGTAAATATTAAAGCAACCATAATGTATGGATATGAAACACAGAAAACAACAAAAATCAGAAAAATGTTGCAAATACTATGGGTGCTCACAGAAACAAGGATGAAAACAATGCAAAAGCCTCAAGAGATAAACACTAATAAAAAATCCAAGGTTTGAGAATAATATGTGGAATGTCAGAAGGATACACGCTGAGAGTCAACTACATATAAAAGAACCTCCACATCAAATGAAAAAATATTTAGAAGGTATAAAAACACAGAAAGCAGATAACACGAGATGCATAAAAACCTTGGAGAAAATTCATTTGCCTAAAATCTGGTATATTAGGTATAAAATGATATATAGCAAAATAGTATATTACTCATAAAAATATATTAATAATTACGAAAACTGCATCTGAATTTGTACATACACTTGAAAATGTGTATTTTCAAATTTCTAAATTTAATTCACCCACAAACCAGTTTTTCAATTCAGTAGCTAATCAGTTAAGAAACGAACACCAAAAAAACCAATTTGGTAGAACTCACCATCATGGCAAGAGACAGAAAGGGTTGGAGATCAAGTGAAGCTGACAATGATACATGTAACAATGATACTGTTACAGAGAATATTTTTGTCGTCAGCTGACAAGTTTTTAATCATCCTACTTCAAAACTTTCTACTCTGTAAATTATATTGATTTTTTAAAAAGTAAATATCATAAAATGACCTAGATTTCATTCATACGAAATCAAATATTCTCTCTCTCTCACATGCACACACCAACCCTCCTTACCTACACAAAATCCCATTTGGTTATCTGCTAATGTTGAAATATGAACACGCTACAAACTAAATAAGATCCCTACTTCAATGGAAATCAATTTTTGCACGCATTTAATATCAAACCACATATAGAAACGACACTGGGACATCAATAAAGAGAATAATATATTGCAACAATGTAGATAGTAATTAGTATGGAAACATGCTTTCTTACATTTTTAACATATATAACTAAATTGTGTGTGTCTGTAGCTTAAGCGGTAGTGAGCTTGATCACAACCCAAACGTACCGGGTTCAAACTATGCGGCAGTCAGTTTGGAAGCAAATTCGTTCCCATTGACTTTTTACGAACGGTAAAAAATAAACCTCACCATTCAGAAAAATGGCAAACTACTGAACATATAAGTGGTGCCTAGAAAAGACTCCTTTACTGTTGTTGGTGATGAAGTCCTGTAAAGGATATGCCCCAATTTTCATTTTTTCAATCAATCATCACAACAAGAAAACGCACAACAAAAATGACAAGAATTATTCACATGACAGAAAGTAACCTGTATACTCTTGTGTTGCATCCAATGGATCTATCCAAATCACTATTCTGCTAACAGGCATTGATTGATCACTCTTGATAGTTTCCTCAATTTCATCTAATTTAGTTTTCACAGACATGATCTGATTTAGGTCCACTGGTTTGTTATCATGTTCTTCTGACACAACCTGAAAAATACAACCATCAAAAGTCATATACTGTAATTTATCAGGGCAGATATCATAAATACCATCTGTTCAACATATGTAGAAACAGAATAAGAGATACCTCTGAAGTCGGAGAAAGCAATCGTATATGGTAGGGGAACGCAGTTAAAAAGGAAAGCAGGCCTTCGCTCAAAAATCAGTTTGAAACACCACGACTATGCCTGAATTCATAGTGGGCGAATGCAAGAAGAAGAATAATACACACTGAACTTCTTTCTTTCTTTTGTCGCCACACTGTTACCGGGTTGTTGCACAGTGTCACGGTCTTCTGTTTTTGTCTTGAGCTGCTCTAGTGGCGTGAGTGATAGTTATTTCTGCTACGTGATCAATCCATGTTTTGTGTGGTATTCCTCTCGCCCTCTTTCCTGATGTTCTGTTGTAGAAGACTGTATACAGTGGAGTTTGGTTGCATTCTTATTAAGTGGCAGAACCACTTTATTCTTTATTTCTCAATGTAAACTGAACTGTATTACTGAAATGGGGGTAAAGCACGGACAAACATGCCAGTGATGTGTGGAAACACAGGGATTGCCGCTACATTGGAGGATGGAGCATGTATACACTTGTCCAATGTGCGAGTATAACAATCCAAAAACTGTTCTGAAGAGGAAACCATCAGCAAGGACACATGCTAAGGTATGAGTGAGCACTACCAGATCAGAAAAGAGCATCATAATGATAAACGCTATCAATTTAATCTGAACAAACTAACAACATAACTAAAAAGCATGGTATTTTTTTTTTACCCTGCATTGCTTATGTAGGCACCACGCGGACGTGTAACACATATTCAAAAGCATGTAATTGTCATCTCATGTTTGTGTAAAGAATCTAGTTCAATTCTGAGCATTCTGTGGTGCTCTTTGAACAACTTCATAGTTAAGGCTGAGCACCTACGGATCTATCTGAAGCGATATGAGGATGGTTCAATAAACAATCAAAGAACCTCGAAGCACTCCATGCATAACCAAAGCTGCCGTTCTCTTCCTCCCTCCCAGATGTTGATAATGGGTATGCATGCTAACATACTCTTGCAGCTACCTGGTAAAACACACTTTCTATCCGGGCCATCACTCAGTCCTGCTCTGTTTAATTTCAAATTATTTAAATCACAGTATAAATTCACTATAAATTGCCCTATCTTTATCCAATAACAAGGTGGTTGCAAAACAACAGCTGTTGGGTATGATCTCAGTGTGTATATTATACATCCTGACTTAGTTACTCCCAGTACTGAGTAATCTCTTAATCTTATCCATTTCCAATAACCTTTTATAAAGATGCCACAGATGCACACAATCAATAAATTACAAATGAAATAGAATGATAAAATGCATTAAAAACTAAACATTAAAATTCATAAACTACCATTTGTAAAATAATAACTATTTATAATATATCAATCTACTAAACCAGCGGTTTCCAAACTTTTTGCATTACCGTGGACCCACTTTTAAATACATTTTGCTGCCGCTGACCCCAAATGTTTCTATATATGAAAATGGACAGGAATTAATTATCTGTGTGTTACAATAGTAAACAATGTCTGCAATTTAATATCAATATAGATGGAGACTCATATTTGGGCAACGTAGACAAAGAGGGTGGAACAGATAGAGATGTTAAAATAAGAATACAGAAGGCAAGAGAAGCTTTCATTGCACTGGGAAACATTTGGAAGTCCAAAGAAATCAAATCTAGAACAAAAACTCGGATATTTAACTCTAATGTTAAAGCAGTTCTACTATATGGGTCAGAAACATGGAGAACAACTAAAACAATAGCGCATAAATTGCAATCATTCATCAACTGGTGTCAGCGCAGAATAGAGGGAATAAGATGGTATGATAGGGTCACAAATGAGGAACTTATGGAGAGAACAAGACAGATTCCAGTGAGCGAACAGGTTAAAAAAAAAGACGCTGGTGCTGGATAGGACACACTTTGCGAAAACCGGAGGTGAATATAACAAGAAGGATCCTTGCCTGGAACCCGCAGGGACAGCGAAAGAAGGGGAGGCCAAGAAATACATGGAGACGAGATTTGGAGGCGGAGATCAACAATATAAAGAAGAGCTGGAGGAGCTGCAGGAGATAGGAAGACTTGGCATGAGTTGGTTGAGGGCCTATGCCCAACCCGAGGTAAAAAAGGGAAGAGAGAGAGATAGATGGAGACTGCAGTAAAACTATGTATTAATATTTTAATAAGCAGGAAGTGGTTTCCTTTTGCCTTGAACAAGGGCGTACCATCATTAGGATCATCAGTACATCAGCGTTTCAATTTCAGCCAGCGATCCATCCTAAAGTTCAGCCAAAATGTATTGTAGCAAAGTCCAACACATGCCAACATTACTTATCCTATCTTTCCCAAGATCGTTTCAGCCAATTAATTACTTCAATTTCATTCTTCTAGCGATGGAGTTATTATTACACCACAAGTCAAACTGGCTCCAATTTCTCAGACTGTGGGAAACTTCAAATGATCTCTCATTTTGTCCTGTCAGATATTTATAATCCAGTCTGGGTCCTTTGATTTCGCCGCGTAACTAGTTTACCACTGTTTTTATACATTTTTTTTTTTTAAAATTATGGTTGAAATGTCAAAGATCTAATATTTCTTCAAGCGCTTGAGGACCGCATGTGAGTACCTCGCGGACCCCAGTTTGACGTTTGGTAAATGCTGCACATAAAAACAAAGTTTAAATGGATTGATAAATAAATAAATTTTTTATTTTACAAATAGTTTATAAATTCTAAACACAGTGAACTGTAACTAGTGAAGTGTAACGCATTAATGTTTTATGTTTAGTTTTCAAAGAATATATACAAAATAAATAACACAACACTGAAACAAGTCCATCGATTCAAGTATCTAGGAACATTCTTAACACCAGATGGAAGATGTACAACAGAGATTAGGAGTAGAATAGCTCAACGAAAGCAGCTTTTATGAAAATGAAGAACACACTATGCGTGAACTCACTACCAATGACACTGCAAAAACGAGTACTCCAATGCTATATTGAACCAATTCTTATGTATGGCAGCGAATCATGGACACTGAACAAACAATCAATCATTGGAAGCCACAGAGATGTGGTTTTACAGAAGAATGTTGAGAATTCCATGGACAGCAAAGAAAACAACGTGGAGGTTTTAAATCAGGCCTGCACACAAGAAACCTTATCAAAAGAATAAGAATCCGACAATCAAGGTTCTTCGGGCATATAATGCGAAGAGAAGGTTTAGAACATTTGGTGACTACAGGTAAAATTCAGGGAAGGAGAGATCGTGGAAGACAGAGGGAGAAGATGTTGGATGGCCTGACATCATGGTTCGACAAAATATCGACGTCAGAACTGATTACATGCACCAAGCAAAGAGAGTTGTGGAGAGACATGATCGCCTACGCCGGCAGGCATGGCACTTGATTGATTGATATACATACATTGTTATTGTATCATTCTATTTCATTTGCAATTTATTAATTGCGTGGTTTAGTAAACCACTTTCCGCCTTTCACCTGACTGAGACTAATTTCTAAATACGAAATCAGTCACAGTACGGGTACCGGTGAGTACCGTGAGTACGTAAGCTAGGCTACACTGTAAGCTGTTATCACTGTACCTACACTAACTTCTAAGACTACACTAACAGAAACACACTCAGTGAAGTATGTGACTGTGACACTCATTCTAATGACATTGTTGACAGTATCATTCAGTATGAGTTGAGTATGACACTGCAGCACTAAACTCAGAATTACTTTTACTACGTCTACACACACTCACTGCTCTGCACCTGGAGAGTGACTTTCACAACAATGACAATCACAGCAATGCAATGAGAAGTGGTTTATCCAACATTGTTTGCAGTATTTTATAATAAAAGTTTACAAACCTTTATTCCGGGATACATCTTCGAAAATCCATAGAAAATAGCTCTATGAGATTCTAAATCTCCATTTGTAAGCATCTCCTTTGCACCCTCTTTTGTCAGTCCTTTCACAGCCTCATCCATTTTGTGTTGTTGGTGTACTTCCTTCGCTTTCAAACCTCCTCTCTGGGCCAATTCAATACTGACTGCTAAGAGTTCTTTCATACTAACTCTCTGCTCTCTTCTGAAAAAGTCTGGAACGCCAAATAAATACAGCAATGCCAACAAAAAGACCACAACAAAAATTAACATCCCGACTGGATTCAGCCTAACGTTTACCGGCGCCATACTGGACATAGCTGAAAACAATTTTATACTGTAATGGAGGTATACACGTATTACGTTTCGAATTCAAATATAATCAAATAAAAACATATCAATGCAAATATTATTATTATATTTTTAAATCATACTTTGGGTTATAAACAAAGTAAATTTGCATTCGTTTTTAAAATGTTTATTACATCGAAAATAGAGGTAAACAGCACTGACACACATTATAAGTTTAAGGCGGAGACCCACCAGAACAAGGGTTGTATTTTTTAAATTTACAGAAAAAAAAACTAACAAAGATATTGTCATACAATTTAGCCACCTGTTGCAAATGGCATTGTTTTCAATGATAAACAACATGTAGTGTATGCACTGTAGTTAGTTATTAAAAAAATAATTTTCTTGAAAATATATTGTAACCCCCTCCCCATTCTGCATCAGGGAGAGGATTTCTAAATATAAGAAGTAACCCATAGTCGCCCGAGTGGTTACCGGGGCCCAAATTTGGGGTGTAAAGAATAGAACCACTGTTACCTGCCATGCATGTCGTAAGAGGCGACTAAGGAGGTTTGGCTGAAATCGGATGCATGTGTCCTAAGCGTGTAGAAGTCTATGCGTTTAGGGGCCTACCAAACCAATGTGCAACGTATACATGTTCTTGGCAAAGATCAAACGTATCACAAAGAGTGATTAAAATTGGTCATAAAGAACGAACGCAAAGAAGAAGATCACCCATAGTTATAGCGTGAACCTCCAGTTTTTGTCTAAACTGTATATAAGCAGAGATATTGCTGTTCTAATTTGAATTTTATTTTAATTAGGAAGGGTTACATTACAAAATCCATATCTACAAAACCAATTGAGTTAGACATGTTTCAGGCTATAATCATGGGTGATATGTACATCATATGCAAGTTTGGCCTTCTTTGAATTTCTTATATTTGTGAAATCCTCTCCCCGATGCAGAGGGGGTTTTTTACAATATATTTTCAAGAAAATTAATTATTTTAAAATAACTAATTACAGTGCATACACTAAACGTTGTTTATCATCGAAAACAATGTCTTTTGCAACAGGTGGTCAAATTGTATGACAATATCTTTGTTAGTTTTTTTTCTGTGAATTTTAAAAATACAACCCTTGTTCTGGTGGAGTCTCCCCTTAAGTGAAATGTGCTTCTTCTTCTTCTTCCTCCAACGTTTTCAGACATCGATTTGTATACTTTTAAAGTAGTTAGTGGTCAACCGAGTCCATGTACATCTCCGTATAGCTTGTCTTGGACTGATATGGGATTTGCCATGTGTTTTCTCTGCTCCGTGTATGTTGGACATTCTTGCAGTATGTGTGTCTGTCATCCTGCTGGTGCCACATGTACATATGTCAGATGGGCCTATTTAAACTTGTTAAACAGATGGTACCTCAGTCTATTGTGCCCTGTTCGTAGACGAAAAATGACAACCTGTTCCTCTCTACTTAGTTGGTGGTATGCATCGTACTTTTCATGTCCTGTGTGATCTCTCAGCCATTTGTTCTTGTGGCCATTTTATCCGTACTTTTCCTCATATGTCATACTGGTGTATGTCTGTGGTATCCTACTTCCTGCTTTTGTCAATATGTCCGCAGTCTCATTGCCAGGTATTCCGCAGTGAGATGGTATCCACTGTATTACCACTCTGGAGAAGATGTTGCATACTTGGTGCAGTGATGCTTGCAGTTCCTTCAAGTTGTTGTCTTGATTTTTTAGAGCAGTAATTACTGACAGGGCGTCAGTAAGAAATACCAGGTTTTCATTTCGCCAACATGGCGGTTGTGAAAATTCCTAACGGAAAAACTGTGCGCGATTTCTTGTGATTGCGGTGTGATTGACGCGGTTCCTGGCCACTATAAGAGGATAGAATGTGTTAATTAGTGTCCGTGTTTGTGTATGTATGGTCAGAGCAAACGCCTGACCATACATTGTGGCTTTGAGCGTGCCGGCGCCGTATCGGAGAAAAGCGTGACCTGTTATCGATAGGTAGCGTACCGCGTGGTGATGGACTAAGAGCGAGTCCCAAACCCGCTGCCTTGTAGGTTAATAAATTAAGGCTAAAGGTGGGCAGCCTGACAGAAACGCGGCAGAAGACGGGTGCACAATGTGCAGCGCAATTCGTTTTACGACGACATCGACTAGTATACGAAAAAAGAATAGTGGTAAACTGGAGTTACGACAGACGGCAGAAGTGATCGCTCCGAGCCAGGGGACAGTTAGAAAGGACAAACACTAGTGAAGCAAATCATAGAACATTCAACATTATGCAGTGGAATGCAGGACTACTAAAGAAGAAGGTCCCGTTAACGAAACATCTACAACAGGAGCAGATAGACATAGTATGCATACAAGAGACGCACCTGAACTCTATCCAAAGATTTTCCATTAGAGGATATCAGACCTTCCGACTAGACAGAGAAGGACTCAAAGGTGGAGTCCTGATTCTCGCCCGAAACGAGATTACATGTCAAGAAATAGCAGTATGCGCTAGTAGACAGTCAGAAATTGTAGGGATAGACGCAACAACCCCAATTGGGAGCACTCGGATCTAACACCTACTGCCCTCCAAACAAAGACGTAGTGCTGGAGAACATGGACATAAAACACACCAACTGCATAATAGTTGGAGACTTTAATAGTCACTCCAAGCGGTGGGGCTACCAGGATACTAACAATAGAGGGGACGAGGTGGAGGACTAGGAGATAGACAGCAACCTACACTTAATCAACAATGCTGAGGATAAACCTAGCTACTACTCCAGAACCTGGAAAACCACCTCCAGACCTGGCCTTTAGTACAGGTGACATCCACCACAAAATTGATAGAATGGTGCTAGACCAACTCGCAGGAAGTGACCACAGACCAGTAAAGCTGGCCGTAAATGTTGCATACACCCCACAGCAACCAAAGCTACTGCCAAGATGGAGATACAAACGAGCAGACTGGGGCAAAATTTGCACTCCTGACAGACCTATACCCGAACCCTAAACCACGACCTTCTCTATAATGGCCTCAGCGCAGACGGCAATATTGCCATGTGACGTCACAGGCTGAGGCGGTGTATTCTCACAGACTTACTATTGTCTGTTACTATTGGGAAACGCCGATCTAGACAATATATTTTGCAGATGTTAGAAACTTGTTGTTGGATGCATGTGTGTATTACAGAAGACGTTTTATGATGAGTAGCTATAGTTGTTGCTCTCACATACTATTTTAGTTTAATTTTATACAGAATACTTAGAGTAATTTATATATGATTACTAGTGTACTTACATCAGCTTATGGTGGTCTCTCATCAGTTATCCATGAATAAGTAAGCCACATGTTTGCACAACACCACAGCTTGATTAGCACATAAACTAACATCACTTATCAGTAATCTATGAATAAGTCAGTCACAAGTTTGCACATCACCCCAGCTTGATTAGCACATAAACTAACATCACTTATCGGTAATCCATGAATAAGTCAGTCACAAGTTTGCACATCACCACAGCTTGATTAGCACATAAACTAAACAGTATTACACAAATATATTTATCTACAACTGAATTTTGCTACTTTCCTTTTTGTGAAGAAGCAGCTTGCTGAACATTGCATTGATCATTCCTTTTTTTCTATAATTGTTGAGGAAAATGTTGGAACCGCAGACAAAGTATTTCTTTTTTGAGCTCCACAGACACATGCAGTACTGTCTAATGAGAATTTTAAATAGCTGGCAGTTACAATTTGTATGACAATCTCCTTCTGGTTTGTTGTGGCCAAGAACTTATTTTCATATTCAGATGATATCAGCTTTTGAACAACTAGATATGATATGAAGCAAAGAACAGTGAGATCTCATTTTTGTTTCTATTGTTCTGTTCTCATTGTCATTCCTAGTCACACCCAATGGCACACAAGGCAGAGAAAATGTTCACTCAATTCAATCTTGTGCTTTGCTTTCTACCTCAAACCTAGTCATCTGACAGTCAAAGTCTTTGTGCTCTGCCTCAAAAGTTCTTGTCCATATGTCATTAATTAAGCCTCCCCTTTCCCGCAATCCCTGCGATGTCCACAGCTTTTCTATTCTGACCATAGGGACATGGCTAATCAATTACTATTGTCTCTCTTTAAATGCCTTCCAAACCAGATAATTCTTGAAATCTGTTAATGATAATCTTACCATTTTTCATAGTAAAAAAAAATACATTGCAGACGGTATAAATTGGCCAATTGCCGCATACCAAAACAAATGTTGTTCTGTGAGCTTTCGGAAGGGACGTGGCTTCAACGCAGACCACTACTCATATATAAGGATGTATGAGTTGATTCTTATTTTTCTTGTGTGTTGGCCTACACGCGCTAATATAACCAATAAAAGGTTCGACTTTGGTTGAAAGTGGCGTGCCTCGGCTTAAAGAGGCTTTAATCCCTACTTAAAGTCCCCCTGTGAGTGCGGTTCAATTCCGCGGGCTGGCAGAAAAGTCACAGGATCTCCAGATTTACGGTGTTCGTGGCACCGAACTGAAGGATTACGATGTTCATGCACCGAACCGAAGAGCTGAAAGCTCAAGTGCTTCTGGATGGGAAAAAAATCCCATACTTAACAAACAAAACAAAATAACAATCAATATGACCGAGTTATGTGGAAAACTACATTACGAAAAGATGCATAATATTTTGAAAAGAGGCTTACTGCTGAAAGAAAAGCGCAAACTAAGTTGTCACAGTAAATCACTTGCCAATTGACCGTCTGTAAAGACAAAAATTAATTGCAGCCAACCTTCGATGTGGAGACGGCACCTGATGATGATGATGAAAGACAAAAAAAGGCCATGTAAATTGACCGGTCAGATTACATTTCTTGTTTTCAAAATAAGAGGACATATTTTCGTACACAGTTAGCTAATACAAATTTATTGTATTAATCTTTGTATTCAAGTGTCATTAAATATATAGTTTTATTTAATAATTTATGAGTCGGAATTAAAGAGTTTACTAGTGTACTAGCCGCAAAAAAAAAAATTAATTTTACTGAACTATATTTACGCGTAATGTTTAGTTTGACATTGTTATGAACTGCTCGTTTGATCTCGACACATGCACCCTCTAATTTGAACTTTGATAACCGTAACATTTTTACATAAACTAAACATGTTGTTTGTCAACTGTAGTCGTGGCTGTAAATATTTGAAACAGTTAGTTTTATTGATGAAATGTATATCACTATCAAATAATATTATTAATATCTAGACACGAATACATCGCTATAGTTTAATAACTTGTCTAATTTTTCTATTCAGCTTCTTGGTCGCTGCATTTTCGACGCATGCTATGTCGTCTGCTACATCAGGTGAACGTATTGTATATTGGAATGACAGATGGGTTGCAGGCAGGACTGGTTTTCATCAAGCAGATGTTCACCCGTAAATATTTTAATGTTCATTTAGATGCTACATGTATGCCTCTTAAACTATTTTAAAATATTTACTTCCGACCTGTCTTCACTAATTCTTGTTATTTTTTTTTCTTTTCTCCAATCCTGTTAGGTGTTTCGCCTCACAGTGTCAGGATAAAGAATAGAGTTATGAACGAGCCCTTGCTTGTGTGCGCTTCATAAATAGTGTCGTCTCTGTTAACTCTGAGGTCCACCGTTTAGGTGCTGGCCTTTGCTTTGTATCCATTGTATTGGATCAACATTGTTCTTTGAAGTGCACTGTCTGTTGCCAGTGTTGGTAATCTACTTATGTGGCTGAACCATTTAATATTTAATGTGTTGTTTCTTGATGTTCAGTACTGATGGTGTACCCACTTTTTTTCCTGATGTCTTCATTTCTAAACAGGTCTCTTCTTGTTACCCCTAGCATTCTGCGCTTTTTACTTCTTAATTCTTGTTAATTTTGCAGAATAAGCCTTTTAATTATAATAATGAAGCCTTCACCACTTCTGCAGTCATGTCTTGCTAGAACTTCAATCCTGTCCTTATGTAGCCATGGGCGTGACAAAGACTAATCATCACTAATGATGATAAATATCCTCTTAGCTACAATATTGTATTCAATCCAGGCGTTGCTACATTCTGATATTGTGTCTAAATCATTGTCTTATCACTATGTAGTTATTGTTTGATGTTGCTACATTCTGATCTTGTGTCTAAATCATTGTCTTATCACTATGTAGTCATTGTTTGATGTTGTTAAAACATACGTTCTAACTGATTGTATCTGTGTTGGTCTTCATTCATTCAATCTCAATCCTCTTATACAATATTTACTTTTCTATTCTCTGTTAACATTTGAATCACTTGGCATTAATATGACTTTATCGCTACTGCTTTTTTTATATTGTGGCTAATTGTGCTAATTTTTTGTGCTTTTAATTTTTTCTAATTAAATCATAAGTTAATTATTATTGGACAGCTTTGAGAATAAATGTCTACGAAAATTATTAAAAGTAAAATGGAGTGATTTCGTTTCTAACAACACAGTGAGAGATAGAACACACCAACAACCCTTATCAAATATTATAAGGAAATGAAGGTGGAAATATTTAGGTCATGTTCTTAGATCAGACGAAAAGAGACTAAATCAACAAGTCCTTATGTGGTCACCAGTTGGGAAAAGAACACGTGGAAGACCAAAGACCACTCTTCGAAGAACCATCCAACAAGAAAGTAAACTATTGGGATGTAAAACCATACAAGATCTCCAACTGCTAGCAAAGAACCGTATCACATGGAGATCTAAAACCTCTGCCCTATGTGCCGCCTTTGGCTCGAAAGGAATAAACTAAACTAACTAACTAATTATTATTAGCATCGGCATTGTTAACCAGTTTCAAACAGGTGAGAGAAACCTTTGTGCAGTCCACAACATATACATGCAGGTCTGGAATCCATGTTCTTAAGCATAGTGCAACAGCCTTTCCATCGGAGAAGTAATGATCCAGTTCAAAATCAATGAATTAGCTCCACAGTTTAGTAAGAGATCATCATGGTCGAAAGATCAATTTTATTACAAGCTTCCAACTGGTTAATAACTATTGCTGGGACTAAGAATGAGATGATAGAAGTCAGCGAACCAGAGATATACAAGACCTTACGTCAGCAAACCAGAGATATCCAAGACCCTCCAATTGGTCGCCATGGTAACATGCTACATTTTAACAACTACCGCTGGGACTAAGATATAATGAATGAGATGACAGAAGTTAATGAACCAGAACTATTTAAGACTCTACTTCACTCTAAGTGGTGGCCTTGGTAGCAGACTACATTATAATAACCACCACATAATGACTGAGATGACAGTCAGCGAACCAGAACTATCCAGAACTCCAGAGAAGCCTTGCTGAAAATTGATGTGCAATGCGAAAGGTGCAAATTTGCATCCTTGTTGTATACTGAGACATGGCTGCTACCTTTTCAGGGAGCACAAAGAAATAACTACTGTGATGATAGTCTCTATTTTGGATTGTAAACCTTTATAAACATCATATTTAAATGTGCCAGCATTATGGGTATCAGAATGTTTTGCTTGAAGATTGCACATTACCTTTCTGACCACTCTCTTCTCCAGTAATTTACCATTTGATATTGTGTTAATTTACTGTAGGAAAGATTGAATACAGGTGGACAAGAGGTAGACAAAAATAAACGTTAGTTTCAATGTATACCACCAAGGTAAGAAGCAGTTATCTACTAGAACCAATCTTGAATGTAAAATTTGTGTCGCCCAGTAGAACAATGTGAGCACAGATGGCGAAGAGAAAAGGGGTGGGCCCAGTTGGTGGATGATGACACAAGCAGAAATGGGCGAAGGGGCACCCAAGGGAAACGAGAGGTAGACAAAAATAAACATTAGTTTCAATGTATACCACCAAGGCAAGAAGCAGTTATCTACTAGAACCAATCTTGAATGTAGAAATTTAAGTTTATTTTTTATGTAGGAATATGAATTTATTTGTTTCTATGTTGTTTTTGAAACAGTTGAGATACTCAACAATATGAAAGAATGGAAATCAGTCATGTTTAGCAGAGTTATTAGTGGACAGAGATGTTAAAGAGGAAGTTATATGTGTTCTTTAAACTCAGATAGAATGTCAGTCAGTCTAGCAGGAGCCATTTCATTGGGAAAGTCAAGTATAAAATATTTGAGAGAAAAAAATCTGTATTATTTTATTTTTGTACACAAACTTGTGGATAATTTCAAGTAACAAATTGGCAAACCTAGTTTCAGACTCTTCTTTCTTTCTTTTGTCCTTTGCTTTTTGCCGTTAGGTGTTACAGGTTTAACAGACGATCGGTTTCCGAGATAGTGCATGCTCAGTCCCTTGATATGCTGTGATATTGTGGAGTTTTAAGATGTCTGTAACTCCATCAATCCATCTTTTTCTTATTCTGCCCCTTCCTCTTGATGATTCTATTTTCATGATTGTACGCTCTTTCAACTGGTTTAGTCGGGTTCATCTTCACCAAATGACCAAACCATTCTATAACCTATGCATGTAGGTTAGATCCACATTGAGTGAAATCCACAAGAAAAAGGAAGAGTGAGAACATCAGAAAGCATCTGGCAAGAAATAGTAGAAGTCAGAGCTTCATTAAACGATAACCCAAAAAGAAAATTGGTTGAATGACATCTGCGACTCTACGTTTCAACAGTTACAAGTAGTATGCAGTGGAAATAATAAACTGCTTTAAAATAAAATAATTTATTTCATAATTTGAGTTAGAACAATAAAAATAACAGATAGATTGTTGATTTAATTCTGTTGTAAGTTAACCCTTTCATCCTTCTGAGCTGATGTACAGACTCACAGTATTTCTTCTAGTATGATATCCAAGCCAGCATACTGGTTAATTCATTATAGTCCAATTTAATGAGTCTGGAGGTAAAGAGAAATTACAGAGTGATACTATCAACTTGTTTGACTCAGTAATTATTTTTTAATAAATTTGATCTTCTTGCATAGTTTAATTATCTGTAGTGCTGTCATATCAAATGTTAAACCATAAGTGTATTAACTCTTTCCACGCTTTAAGCCGCACACTGCGCCATGGCAAAAGTCCATTGCACGCTATTATCCGCACACTGCGCCATAGAGTTGATTCCCTTATAAGTCTTTCTAGTTTTACTTCTACTGTTTTACTTCTACTACTTTTTAACCTTGTTATTCTATTAGGTTGTCCAGTTTTCTTCAAATTAGTATATAATAATATATATATGTTTATTTATTGACGAGTAGTTGGGATCGGGTTGTTTTGTTTTTTTTACCTCCCTTGAATTAACTGCTTAAAAATTGAGGAAATAAATCAGCATGGAAAGAGTTAAACTTGTTCAAATTTATGATCTTATCAATTTATTTATGATTTTTCACAGAATACTTAATAAACATTTGGACAAATTGATCCCAAAGGGTAAGGCCAACAAAATCTTCTTTCCACTTTGTGGTAAAGCTGTGGATATGAAGTGGTAAGTCTCTATTTTAGTTTTCTTTGTGTGTGTTATCAGTTCTAGATTACTGGTATCACTAAAATAATATCTTCTGAATAATGAATATTTTAATGAATACCTGAACACGATAAAAGATTAGAATTTGAAGAACATGCATATTTCCAGTGGCAACGTATGGGTGGGAAGCATGGGCATTTAACAAGGCAGTAGAAAAGCATATACATGCTTTAAATTATGTGTTACACACCTGTGTGTTGACATGGCTTGTAAGGAGAGCAAAGAATAGTAACAATACGACCTACAAGGCATGTCATGTCGTAAGAGGCGACTGAGGTAGGGACCTGGGGAAGCTACCTTAGTAAATAAAAAGCATCATAGAAATACTTTAGTTGCTTAACTGGCACAACGTACAATCACTCAGATCACATACAAATCACAAAAGAGTGATTTAACAAGTGATCGATATGAAGTGTTCGAAGAAGAATATGTGTTACAAAAGACTCCTCCATATACCATGAACAGAGAAAATATATCTATCCGGAAAGAACTCAAAATTAAAGAAAACTGGTTGATGCTACAAATACCAATGAGAAATTTGAAGTATTTTAGAAATATGTAATGGCACAAAAGGTTGGAGAAGGCCAGTAGGGAAGGAGGTATTCTGATGAAGAGGAAGACCGTAGAGAAGATGGATTTAGAATGTACCTAAGGAAGTGATATTATTATTTAAATTATTTAAAGACACTTTTAGTGAGTCGTTAAAATTTTGTTGTTCTACAACATTTTGATGTTCCTTGTTGACTTTGCTGTAGAGCTCTGCTTTGAGAAACGATCATTAGGTATATTATGAAGATGGCTTGCATATCTAACTTGAAATCTATGTTCTTTGTAGTTGTTCAATTGCATAATATGAAATGTGCATCTCAGGTTAGCTGACAAGGGCTTTACTGTGGTTGGTGTAGATGGAGTTTCATCAGCACTTCAAGACTTTTATAAAGAACAAGGACTGGAGAGTACAGTTGAAGATGTGACCAAAGCTGGAAAAAATATTAAAGTTTATAAAGTAAGTTGAATGTAATGTTTTTTTTTCAATCCAGAAGCACTTGAGTTTCAGCTCTCCGGCTCGGTGCCATGGACTTCGTAACCCTTCGGTTCGGTGCCATGAACACCGTAAATCTGGAGAACCTGTGACTTTTTCTGCCCGCCCACGGAATTGAACCCACACTCACAGAGGGCTTGTCACACTGTGGTCAAACACGCTACGAACACGCCGGGCAGGCAGTGTTGTTTAGATTACATCCTGTGTGTTGTATTAATAAGTATTCCTATATTTTATCAAGTATGTATTTATAAGGATTGTACACAAAAGAGCCAACAATATGAATTACATTAATTTGACTTGACAATTTTTTATTTTCACATTTCCTTGATGTTTACAAATTAACAGTATTCTTCTTGTGTAGTAGAGTTTGACTGATATGACCATCATCATTGCACTTTGGTGAGTAACTATGTGTGCTCTGACTTCTTTCTTACGCAGGAAGAACTCATCGGCAATGCAAAAACATCCATAGCATTGTGAGGGTCCACGATATAATTTAGATAGTGCAAATATTTTGTAGGAATATTGTTTTTAAATATTTTTAATGAATTTTTGCCTGGACAGCTGCTTTCCAGCCTGCTTTTCTCGGTTTTGAACTGCCAAGGGTTCTTTTATGTGCTCAACATGAACACAAGACCTACATTTTATCATCCATCTTCGATAGAACTAGGAACTCAAATCTCACCTACACTGAGATCAGGGATCTCTGGAAAATTATCACGATGACTCCATAAGGGAGGGAACCAAGTACATTTATAGCAAGAGGTGAGCCCCTGCACCTCTACACTACAGAATATAGAACAATGTTTTAAAATTTATTATTTCAGTCGTCATTTATTCAATTGTGCTTCTTACAGAAATTCCATCCCACGACATCTCTCTCAAGTACCTCTCAGTTATGTGCAAGGGGCCATGCATCTGATGCATCAATTTGCAATTCATCTATCAGATCTGCACCCATGTTCCCCTTGACCTTCCACTTTTCTCTTCTCAACATATACTTTTTCCTGATTGTCTTCTCAAGCCATCATGATATTTTATTTGATCAAAATACTTTACTTTTTAGAGCCCTATCTTTTTCAATACCACCTTATTTGTTTGTTTCTGTGTACATGATATTTGAATGATTCTTCTACAGCATTTATATTCAAATGTGCTTCTCAACAGATTTGTTGAGTGTCTCTGTCTAAACATACATAGGTTGCAATAGAAAAGATTGCTGCCCTTGAAACCGTAATGTCTAGTTTTGTCTGCCCTGTACCAGTTTCTTCATTTGCAATTTCTCAAGAGTGATAGATGTTTCTTTAAATCTCCTTCATTGTGTCTCCATTGTTAGTACTGACCCAAGATATTCATAGCCTTCTACCACTTCTAATATTTCCTCATTGATGTTATTCTGCAATTTTCCAGCAGCCCTTGTCTCTTGTCCATCAGCCCAATATCATGTAGACCAGTGCAATTGCAGTAAAACTGTTCCGGTTAGGTTTATTTCTTAATGCCCTTGACAGAAAAAGCTCAGAGGATTTAACTTAGGTCTCCTGGATGGGAGCATGCGTTCTAATCCATTCGTCCCAACACTCCTCTGATATGGGAGCTAAACGGGTGCTTCACCTTGCTCGAAGGTCTCTTGTAGATTAGCGGAGCTAAGGAGACATCATACTTATCTTTTGGTAGGGAATACCCATTAACAAGTCAGCTTTTAAGGACATACATCATTTCTATCGCAACATATGCCAGTGAGACCTCAATATTTATCAAATCATCTAGAAGTTTATCAATGTCTTTTAATACAAATTCTGTCAAGGAATCCATAAATTATTTTGTTTGAATCTGTGATATCAAATTCTTATCTACTAACACACACAGGGTCATGATGATCAAATCAAGCTCTACTGTTGTGATATCATGGACTTCACAAGGTCAGTGTAATTGCATATTTTTGTAAAATTACTATATTTATTCCGCTATAGTTTTTAAAATGTTATTGTTAAGGAAAGGTGTATGCGATAAATTCTTATCTAGATAGTAGTACTTTGCTATAAATGTAAAACATTACTCAGAGACCTAGTACCTGACCAGAAGTTTTCACATACAAACTGTTGACTAATTGATATTTCTATCACATACTTCATATCAGATAACTGGAGGTAGTAACAAATACAAAGTTGTGGAAGAGAAGATGACAGCAGATTAAAAGAAGAAAGTGTTCATATATTGGCCATGCCCACACAAAATAGTCTGACTTTGGGAGCATATACATTTGCTGCTGGAATCAACAGGGAAGACAGTAGGCAGACTTTAGAGCAATAGAAGAAAAGGCTTGAGAAACCAGAGCATCAAAACTGAAACTCAAGAGAACTACACAGAAGAGAAACTGATAAAGAGTGACAATTGTAATAAGTAGTACATCAATGTTGCTTGAAACATTTGCAGCCAACATTCTTTGGTTATGTTGTTATCGAACCCCCAGGAATTATGGGTTTTCACCCATTTTCCTATATTTGAGCAGGGAATAGTGCTAGCTTTCTTTCTTCTTCTTCTTCGTTCTCACTAGATTGGGATTTCGGATTCTTTAATAAAGGCAGCCGTCTGCCTCAGATTATCAGCCATGCCATACAGTTTGTCTTGGACGCTAGTGTAAGTGGGCCACCTCTTTTTCTCAAGTCTGCATACTGGGGGCAGTTCCGTAGGATATAATTCCTATGATTTCTGCTTCCCGTTTGTGCTGACCTCTTCCCGCAGTAAGTTCTGACATTCTTACTGCGTGGCTAAATCTCCGAGGCAGATTGGCAACCGTAGAATCCATTATCCCATTCCTCATTGTGAGGAGTCGTTGCACCATGTTATGCGCCTTACGGCCTGGTGCATCCGTTTTCTGCAATCATTTGTTTCGGGTTAGCATTCCCTAGCGGATACATGCATCCGATCTCATCCAGACCTCCTTAGTCTCCTCTTACGACATGCGTGGCAGGTAACAGTGGTTCTATTCTTTACACCCCACATTTGGGCCCCGGTAACCACTCGGGCGGCTTTCTTTCAAACCCAGAACAAATATGAGCATATAGTGTTATGCTCAGTGTTGCGGAAACTCATTCAATATTCTGTATTATCATATTCTTCTTCTACATTTGCCCGCTATGAATTCAGGTATAGTCAGGGCACCTAGTATGACGCTTCTGACTGATTAGTGCATGAAGGACTGCTTTCCTTATTATCAGTGTCTCCCGTCATACAGGTGTGCCTTCTTTGACTTCATAGATAGTGTATTATCATCTGAATATCAACCGGTTAATAACCATGTCATTAGAACTGTTCCGCCTGTGTAGTGCTGGGGCCATAAGAAGCAAAGAATAGTAACACTGCAACCTACAATGCATGTCATAAGAGGTGACTGATGTAGGCCTTAGGGATGCTACTCTAGTAAATAAAAAGCAGTGCAGAAATCGGATATGCTGGCCTATTTGTAGGCACATAACTGGCACAATGTACAATCACTCTTAGGTTCAGATCACATACAAATCACACAGAGTGTTTGAAAAGTGGTCGATATGGAGCATTCGAAGAAGAAGAAGAACTGTTCTAGAAAGATCTACATTGATAGAATTTTTCATCAATATATTTTATTGTATTTTCATTAGCGAGTTTGAAGGTACCATAGATGCAGTATGGGACAGAGGCTCACTTATAGCACTAAAAAGAGATGATGTTTCAAAGTAAGTAATTGCTGGGATTTATTTGGTCTGTTTATAATAAGTTGAACACAGGTTTATAAGCTCAGAATTAGAGCAACATGAATAGGAAGTTGTAAATCTAATTTTGTAATGGAGTTAGAAAAATATGTGAGGATGATTTTTTTTATACATATGGACAGACCGATACTACGAGAAATCCTGAAAAAGTCATTTTGTGTAGTTATCTTATAAAGATATAATTCAACATCAGATTTTTTAGATTTAACCTTTGATGTGATAAGATATTAGTCTGTTGTGTGGTACAAGAGCATAACAACAGATCTATAGTAGACTAAAACCTTCGCTATCCTGCACACAGTATGGAAATCTACTGCCATCTCCATGTAAATAAAGCCCATGATATTCAGCTCAAATGTGAAATCTGTGTTGTTGTATGGCTCAGATACATCTCAAGTCACCAAGTTACATACAAATAAGACTCAGACCTTTGTCAATAGATGTCTTCCGCGTATTCTCAGACTGAGATGGTATGACAGAGTTACAAACACAGACCTGTGGATAAGAACAGGACAAGAATCCATTATGACCCAGGTTAAGAGAAAAAAATTGTGGTGGGTTGAGCATACTCTACGGAACACACAGTCGAGTGTCACTAGACAAGCACTTGAATGAAACCAGCAAGAAAAACGGAAACGGTGACATCCTAAACAGACCTGGGGACAAAGTCTTGTTGAGGAACTAAAGGCTGCTCGGCTGACCTAGGAATACAGCAGAGAGACGAGAAAAGTGGAGAACAACTGTTGAGACCCTATGCTCTACGAGCAGTGGAGAGGAATAAGTAAGTAAGTAGGTATAGACCAGACATGGAAGAGATGTTTTTATGCCACTGTGTAGATGACAATATGAACATTCTCAGAGTAAATCCAGATTGATAGATTCACTGCAATTTATTTAGGAAAAAATACAGAATTATCATGAGAGTAGACTGGTATGTATTCACAATTTTTGAAGACTTGGTTCACTTCCCAGTTTATGCATGCTTCAGTCTATGCAGCTGAAATAGGGTACATGACTCGTTGAGATAGAGAAGAGAAAAGCTAGCAAAGAAGAGAACACCATATTTCCTTATCCAAATTGTAGATGAAATGAACATTCTCAGAATAACCAGACTATAGTTCACTCCAAATATGTTGAGGATACATACTGATTTCATGAGAGTTAACTCAGTATGCATTCAACATATTTTGAAGACTGTAATTACTTCCCAGTTTATGCATGCTTCAGTCTATGCAGCTGAAATAGGGTACATGACTCGTTGAGATAGAGAAGAGAAAAGCTAGCAAAGAAGAGAACACCATATTTCCTCCTATCCAAATTGATTATTGAACTGACATCACAGAACTACGGGCAGACCTATATGTGCTCAGTCTTCCCCAACAGATGTTGAAGGTTATACATACTGATGGTTCATGTAGCTCCTCGGTTAAACACACTCATCTCTCTGCATCTCAAGCATCTAGCTCTACATATACAACGTGTAATTCTTCTTTTCGACGTCCATATCGACCACTTGTTAACCACTCTGTGTGATTTGTATATGATCTGAGCCTAAGAGCGATTGTACATTGTGCCAGTTATGCACCTACATGTAGGCCAGCACATCCGATTTCTGGGATGCTTTTTATTTACTAGGGTAGCTTCCTAGGTCCTACATCAGTCGCCTTTACGACATGCCTTGTAGGTCGCAGTGGTGCTATTCTTTACTCCCTTGGGACCCGGTACCACACAGGCGCAACTTGTAATTCCAAACTCCTTGTATTGCTGGATTGATTCAACATCAATTTTATTGTCCTCATCCAACAGTAGGTTGCCAAGAGACAGAAGAACATCCCTCTTATCCATCCTAAACTACCCGACAATATCTAATTGATAAGATCTACACAAGAGCCAGAACAGAATGTCAACAATTTAAACAAAGTACACCATATGTTAAATAACCCATATCACACAAATAATGCACATGAGCATTCTGAAACCAAATATTAGAAAATAAAGAATATAGCCAACAGTGTCCTAAATAAGAGCTGTTCATAAGACCAGCAATATGAGTATGTACATCAAATTTCTATAAAACGGATGCTGCAAGAATTCATAAAGTGTCAACTTTTTACAAAGTCACCAACAATATTGTAACCGAATACTTCTTAGGTGACGAAAGGAGGGACAATGGGGGAAAATATATTATTATCAACTGAACATGTTGTATTTAACCCAGATATTAGATATTGAATAGGAGAAAGTAGATATATAGTGAAATACTTACTAGGAGATGTCTTGTAAACAAATCCCCCCAAAACTTTCTTTACTGCTTGTGTAATACCGCTTTATAGGGCGGTGTAGAACAGGGGGGACATGAGCCGTGGGAATTTACTGGCCGCATGGCTAGTGCAGTCTTCTTTCATCTTCTTTGCGTTCGTTCTTTACGACCAATTTTAATCACTCATTGTGATATGTTTGATCTTTGCCAAGAACATGTATACGTTGCACATTGGTTTGGTAGGCCCCTCAATGCATAGACTTCTACACGTTTAGCGTTTAGGACATGTGCATCCGATTTCAGCCAAACCTCCTTAGTCACCTCTTAGACATGCATGGCAGGTAACAGTGGTTATATTCTTTACACCCCAAATGTGGGCCCGG
Organism: Arion vulgaris; assembly: GCA_020796225.1. Lineage (NCBI taxonomy): Eukaryota > Metazoa > Mollusca > Gastropoda > Stylommatophora > Arionidae > Arion > Arion vulgaris. The sequence continues at coordinate 34,533,598 of CM036769.1, read as the reverse complement.
TAACCACTCGGGCGGCTAGTGCAGTCAGAGTGAAACTGTTTAGGTTAGGATTTTTTTCTTTATGTCCTGACAGAAAAAACTCCTTGATCGTACCAGGGATCGAACCCGGGTCTCCTGACTGGGAGCCTGCACTTTAATCCATTTGGCCAGACATTCGTCTGTGTGATGTGTATCAGATGAAAATTGAAATGTAGGTGAGCTCTGTCATGATTTTTTCAAACAGAATAAATGACGTAGCTGGGCTTGTGTTTATGAACAAATATATATTGCATGTTCGGCAGAAAGACTGGTCTTCTTCTTCTTTGCGTTCGTTCTTTACGACCAATTTTAACCACTCTTTGTGATATGTTTGATATTTGCTAAGACGTGTATCGTTGCACATTGGTTTGGTAGGCCCTAACGCATAGACTTCTACGTTTAGGACACATGCATCCGATTTCAGCCAAACCTCCTTAGTAGCCTCTTACAACATGCGTGGCAGGTAACAGTGGTTCTATTCTTTACACCCCAAATTTGGGCCCGGTAACCACTCGGGCGCGAGAAAGACTGGTGATTAGTATTATTTCTAATATCTGTTATTGTGTTGTCCATATTTCTTCCCAGATACGTACAAGTCATTAAGAACATACTAAGTCCTCAAGGTCGAATTCTGTTAGAGGTGGTGGAATATGATGTTTCCATAATGGCAGGTATGAGCTAGATAAGTCCACATTTACTTACCAACACTTCAATTTTTCACATTATTGCAATGATATCGTGGGGATCATGAAGCTATTTTCATTGTTTTCACATTAATGTAAAATTTGTACAACCATTTTGAAAGATTATGACTTAGAATAGTAGAAAAAATGGGGAAAAAAAAAATGTCAAAGCGTTCCCCTGGAAACAACACAAAGGGCACGCAAAAACAAAATTTCAAATCCTAAGGCTCTGAATCTAATGCATGTAAATGAATTCTGTTTTCACTCTAAGGTGCGCAATTGTAGTATCTAAAATATTACACATGATTTTTAGGATATATTAAATATTTAATTTTTATAAATTTTTGGGTAAAAATTCCCTCAAAATTCGGTTTTAAAAACTGTTTTTAGGGTGTGTTTACCCAAAATTCATAAAAATGTAATATTTAATATATCCTAAAAATCATGTGTAATTTTTTAGATATTACAATTGCTCACCTTAGAGTGAAACAGAATTCATTTATATTCATTACTTTCAGAGCCTTAGGGATTTAAAATTTGTGTTTGGCAGCCATTTTTATTGTTTCCATGGCAATGCGTTGACATATTTTTTACTTATTTTTTCTACTCTTAAGTCATATCTCAAAATTGTAATACAAATTCTACATTAATGTGAAAGCAACAAAAAAAGTTTCCAGACCAGAATCCCCCCTTAACAGTTCTTGTTTTTTATCTAGAAATCTGTTTACAAATTCGGAAAGTTATCAACTGACTGTGTTTTTGTTTTTAATGTTATTGACTGCAGTTGCTTCTCACTTTGTCACAAATATTATCTTCCTCTCTTACCACTATTGCTGTTATTTGATGAATAAAAGTGTAATAGTATTTATGAATATTTACAGACACCTGATTGATCATCAAATTATTAGTTGTCTATGATACACTCTCAAACTAAAGCAGAAAGATTGACTTCATTGCACCGGGTTTTACCCCATATTTACTTGTTCCCTTTCCTCAAAAGGGGACGCCACCTGCTGAGAGTATTGCACAAAGCACTAACTCTGTAGCTCTTGCAACAATCCTAGGGTCTGGAAAAAGGCAACTTTGAACAGAACAACGCAGTCTTTTTTTTTTTTTTTTTTTCGTCCGCTTTCAACTCAGACGAAGTTTCATCTCTGAAACTGATTTTGCGTGAAAATCTGTTTTCCAATTTCTTACAATGGCAGCAGCGTGCACATTGTAAATTACTTACACTGGCAGCCGTGTGCTCAATGTACTCGTAATTAGTATTCCCTCGCCATACAGGCAGATTTCTCCGACTTCAGAGGTACTCACGTTATCGTCCTGAGTAAGACCAGGGACTCGAACAAATGCCGGACAGTAGGTTCGAACCCGAGCTATGAGGCGTCTCACAGCTAGCAGGCCGAGCTACTATCAACTACTCTAGGCAGTCCCCTCAACACAGTCTAAATTCGAACCCACAACTTTGGACCGCAAGACAAGGATATAACCACTTAGTCACAGAGACCTCCTACTCTCAGACTATATATGCCAACACACAAAGAATTTAAAACTTTAAAAATTGGTTATTGGTTACTAAACTGACGTCATTGCACTCCGGGCAGACCCATAGGTGCTCAGTCTCCCCAACAGATATCGAAGAGTATGCATACTGATGATTCCTGTGGCTCGCTGATTAAACACACTTCTCACTCTGCCTCTCAGGCATCCAGTTCGACTTGAACAACGGGTAACTCCAAACTGCCTAAATCGCTTGATCGATTCAACATCGATTTTAGTGTCCTGATCCAACAGACAGTCGTGAAGAATATCCCCCTTATCCATCTTCAACTCCCCAACAATCGAAGCTGTTGATGCACGCCTGTCCGCTCTCTCATTACCGTAAACACCCACATGCTCAGGACAGTATATCCATGTAAGCCGCTGGAGGTTAGAAACTTCTATAGATGACATCCACTCATACGAAACCTGCCCTTCTGGATCTTGTGAAGCATCGACTGAGAATCAGATACAATAACTGCCCCAGTAAATAAAGTCCCAGAGATCCAATGGAGGGCAGCAGTAACCCTCAACCTCCATCCTCATACTAGAAGTAGTTGTCCTGTATGCCCCACTTCGCTCTGCAACAACCCTACCATGCACATTAGCCAAGAAACCCCAGCTGGACTTCTCACCATGTTTAACCGACCCATCGGTATATACAACAACATCATCATTCCTTGCATTATCTTCTATCAGCTGCTTAACTGCGAGATCAGCCTTCATGTTGCCCCAATCTCTACATTCTCTTCCAAGAGTAATGATAACGTTGAGATAGGTCATGCTACCATCTGTTGGGATCCATTCTTCCCCTTACTTTAAAAAAAAACTTGTAAACAATGTATGAAGACAACAAAACCCATGAAAATTTGCAAAAAACAATCAAAAATCAATATCAGAAGAGTCTTAATATGTATACAAATATTGTTTGTTCACGTTGCCTGCATTAAAAAATTAAGCACAAACCTATTAATTGACTGTCGGTAATAACCATATACTCAAAATTTGTTTTTATAACTACACATTTTTGGAAGCAATGAAAGTAACCAAATGTCAACTCATCAAAAAGACATTCTGTTCAACCTTCTGAGTAGAAGTAGTTGATCACAAATGAAGATGGAGTATCAAACATAACCAGACTGTTAGAATTCCAAATCAAATGTGGTGTAGCTAGGAAAAAAGCATATTAAGTCTATTTTTATGAAGCTTATAAGAAGAATAGTAAACCAACATATGACTGGTGTTGTTAGTTGCCTTAAGCTGAAAGACATACTAAGAAGGAGTCTATGGACTAATTGGTTCGATGTGCAGTGATGATGGCCAGCGATTAACCTAAACAAGATGAAGAAGAATCATTGTGGTTTGAAAGTTTTTTGAACATGTTTTTTTTAAAAGCAAGGTGTGAAAAAATTTATGAAATTTTCTTCCCTGACTAAAAATTAATTTGTCATTCATTTTAAACAAGTTCATTTTTAAAAATGTAATTGTAACCAGTCATAGTTTGTAGCAGTGGTGTATCAATTTACAAACATTCAGATTTGTATAGTATCAGTCTCTATCATCTTGAATAGTATTGAAGGATGAACTACACAGATTCACCAACACCAGCATAAGATAGAATGTTGAGACAGGACCTTGCTTGAATTACGTTGAGAAATAAAGAATGAAGTGGTTCAGCCACATAATAAGAATGCAACCAAACTCCACTGTATACAGTCTTCTGGAACAGAACATCAGGAAAAAGGTGAGAGGAGACCATGATGAAAAATGGTTAGATGTCATATCAGAATCCTGTTAAAAAGCAAAAATGACTCACCCAAGACAGAGAAGACAGAGACAGAAAACAACGACACTGGACAAGTACCTGGTAACAGTGTGATCACAAAATAAAGAAGGGTGAGTTGTTTTGTATAATTTTGTGAATCTCATTATTGTTACAGACTTGCTATTCAAGTTATTTTAAAGTATTATTTATTTCAGACTTGGAAGGACCATTCAAACCACCCCCACCCTTCCCAATGTACAAAGAAGAAATTCTCAAATTGTATGGTATGTTTACCTTCAGTTTTTCACCATTGCAGAAAACCTATCTTTACCATTAAGCATATACATGATTTTCTTGTACATGTCGAGCTAGTTTTTGCTCTCAGTATCTAACCTTTTTGATAACTGTAGTTTATTCACAGTCTTTTCAAAAAGTTTTATTTTAGATAACTTGGTCGCTGCCCATGTGTTGTCGGGCTTGAAAGGGAGCAAAGAAAAGTAACACTGCAACCTACAAGGCATGTTGTAAGAGGCGACTAAGGTAGGGGCCTAGGGAAGCTACCTAGTAAATAAAAAACATTGCAGAAATCACATGTACTGGCCTATTTGTAGGTGCATAACTGACGCAATATACATTGCTCTTAGGCTCATGTCACATACAAATCACAAAAATGGTTTAACAAGTGGTCAATATGGAGCCTTCGAAGAAGAAGAAGATAACTTGGTTGCCACTCTTAAGTATTGTCTTGAAACTCTTAAGTTATTTTTTGGTATTCACTTCAGATATGATACCCATCTAAAAATATTTTGGTGTATATTTTTTGAAGGTGATAATATTACTTTTCATAGTGTTTGTTTATCAAACTTGGAAGTTTGCCAGGGACTGGTACAGCTGAAATCAGGTTAACCTGGAATCTGCATTTCACAGCCACAGAACATGAACCAACAAGGAAGTTATTCATTTTGAAGAAGCTATTTAAGACACGCTGAGGTGCAAATAGTGGTATCCTCCAAAAAAATTAAAATTTATTTCTGTAGAATGAGACCTTTAGAATATTGCATAACGGCCTGGATAGTCTTTTCAAAAATGAATGCAAAAATGAAGCAGCATAAAAAATAAACACTGAACTCATATCAAAAGTAAAAATTGCTGGTCTGTTACTGATTACAAAATGAATGAAGACCTCTACGAACCAGGCAATGGAGAAACACACTAACACCTTTCTCTTAGACTGAAAAAGAAAATCGGGGCATATCCTTTACAGGACTTAGCCATCAACCACAGTAAACAAGTCATTGATTTTCTAGGCTCCATTTAAACGTTCAGTAGTTTGTCATTGCTTTCTGAGCAGCGGGCTCTATTTTTACCGTTCGTAAAATCCATGGACACGAATTTGCTTCCAAACTGCCCGCCTCTAAGTTTGAACCAGGTACGTTTGGGTTGAGATCATGCTCACTATCGCTTAAGCTTTAGTTTTTATTATACCGTAGTTGACAAATAATTGAAGTTCTTTTTGTCTGTCTCATTCAGAACCAGAATGCACTGTTGAATTTGTGGAGAAGAGACCAGATAAAACTGCAGGGAAAGACATCCATGCAGTCAACTATTTAATTGTCAAGAAATCTTAGTGTCACATGTTGAAATGCTTGCTTGGAAAGTTCTACGATAAAAGTAAATTGATTTGAAAGTAATTATTAATTAACTTCTACAATATGACAAGCTGCTTGCTAAACCATCCTATTGGATCAATTTTTCAACTAGCTAGTTCACAAAACATTAAATAATAATAATAATAATAATTCCTCTCATACCATTATACGTTACATAGGGCCTGCAAGTAATTTCTCCATACCGCTCTATCCTGGGCAATTCGCTCAATCTCCTCCATGGAACTGAGACCGATATTTCCTGCCTCTCTCAGCAAAGTTCGTTTCAGGGTCTCTTTAGGTCGACCTCTCTTTCTTGAACCCTTTGTATCCCACTTCAATGCCTGCTTTGATATTCGTTGATCATTTCTCCTCAAGGTGTGTCCAACATATCTCCATCTTCTCTTTCTTATAACAGTCGTCACTAGTGGTTGACCAGACATGTCTCTGATTTCATCACTTCTTCTGAATTCATTCCATTTTATATTCATTATTTTTGCAGACATCTATTTTCAAATGCATTCAACTTGCTTTCTATATCTTTAGTCATTTTCCAACTCTGCTGGCATATGTTAGGATTGATACATTTGAATTGAAAATTCGTAATTTAGTTTTAATACTATATAACTTGTAGTTCCATATTTTATTTAGACTTTTAAAAGCTGATGTTGCTTTGCCAATTCGTATTATAATTTCTTTTTAACATTTTCTGTGCAATCAAAATTGCTACCTAAATAGGTGAACTGCTCTGTTATTTTTATCATTTTAGATTCCAGTGTGATATCTGCATTACTTGCCTTAGGTGTCTTCATTATATTTGTTTTTCATAGCTTATCTGCAGTCAACTTTTGATGCTATAGATGACAAGTTGTCTGTTTTTCTTTGCATATCTTGGTTGTTTCTACTTAACAAGGCAATATCATCTGCAAATCCAAATCTTCTAGTTGACTATTTTCTACCCAATCGATGCCAGTTTCGCCCCTGCAACATTTCGCATCACCCAGTCAATGGCCACTCCAAACAATAGCGGCGATAGAATACAGCCATGCTTTACTCCGGTTTCAACCATAAACCAGTTGCTGTGTACACCATCAGTGCGAACTGCACACTGTGAACCATCAGAGAGGCTTTTAATAATGTTTATTATTTTGTCTGGTATTCCATAGCATCTCAGAATATTCCACAGAGAGATTCTGTGTAGACTATCAAAGGCTTTTTAAAATCAATGAAATTTAGTATGAGTGGTTGTTGCTTCTCAATATGTTCCTCCAAAATTAGTTGTAGGGTAATTATTTGGTCTAAGCAGCTTCTCCCAGGTCTAAAACCAGCTTGTTCTTCTCTCAGGGTTGTGTCCACTGCTCCTTTGATTGTATTAAGAATGATTTTGCAGAAAGTCTTGGTCATTACTGATAATAGGGTGATCCCTCTCCAGTTGTTGCAATCTTTGAGATTAATTGTTGATTGTAGTGTATTGAATAATTGTTGATTGTAGTGTATTGAATAATTGTTGATTGTAGTGTATTGAATAATTGTTGATTGTAGTGTATTGAATAATTGTTGATTGTAGTGTATTGAATAATCGTTGATTGTAGTGTATTGAATAATTATGAATTAAACAAGAGACCCTATAGAGTTCTACTGTGCATTAATTTATGATCATGTGTTAAATTATTGCTGGGTGTGTCAATGGAGTAAGTCTTATCTTCTTTTAAGGTAACTGCAATAGTAGGCTGACAACGTCATAAATTTAATAGCATTGTCATTTAATCATCGGTTTGATGCACACAATAAATGATAAGTGAGGATTAGAAATTTACCATAGCCTTTTCAGACCTTACGGCATGAAGGGCCTGTTATGTCACATTTCTAGACCTTAGTATGTAGGAGGTCATATTCCTTTCTTCACATGTGGAACGTCAAGTGTGGGATTTAACCCACAACACTTGTGTCCGAGTCAATAGGCATACACTATTAAATTTTGCCAATCTGTCCCATGATTGTAGACAAGTAGTCTGACTATGAAGGATATAAATAAAGACCATGGCATGTCCTTTACAGGACATCACCATAAACCACAGTAAATGAGTCGTCAATTTTGTAGGCACCACTTATACGTTCAGTAGTTTGCCATTGCTTTCTGAAGGATGAGGTCTATATTTACTGTTCGTAAATGGAACAAATTTGCTTCCAAACTGCCCGCAGCAGAGTTTGAACAAGGTACACTTGGGTCAGAATCAAGCTCACTACGCAAGCACCGACACCCACGTGGAGGATTACTTAACGATATATATATATATATATATATATATATATATATATATATATATATATATATATATATATATATATATATATATATATATATATATATATATATATATATATATATATATATAGACAGAAGACATGTTTAAGGACAATTTCAAGATGAAAATCTATGGGAGATGGTTGCCACCTTTCCTTCTTTACAGAAGATAGTGTGTAAATTGTGCTTTAAAGGGATAAAAACTACAGTACATGTCAATGATGCATGAGACTAGCAAAACCAGTCAGAAAAAGAAAACAGTATTTTACAATAATTGTTGCATGGGATTCCAGGGATATTGTAACCATCTCTTGCTCAGATGTGTCTGTTTGGGCATTCTGCTCTTAACCTCTCTGCAACAAGATTCTCAGAATTTCTCTCTTGACAACCCCTTCAGAAAACATAACCATGTCTGAAAATTAGGAAATGTTTCACTTATGATGCAGAAAACAGGATAATCAAGAGCAATTTCATGAATACATGGCTATAAACATGATACAGTCAGATCTATGGACATGGCATTTCTTCTATTAGCTACAGCTGGATAGGAGAGGACCTTCCTTTACCAGGGCGGCACCTAAACACAGAATCTAACTCTGCTTCCCCATAGCTACTAGAAAACCTCTAGACTGTCTTGCAGAGCCAGAAGACTTCAGAGGACACCTACTGACCAAGAAAAGATAGAAAGAGGAAATTCAACAGCGCATTGTCGGTCTTGAAAACTTTTGGACCATTTGAAGAATAATTGTACGAGTGCACCTCAGAGGTGACGGGAAAACCCCGTTCTAGAAATCTCTTCTTATCCTCACGCTGTGAGGTAAAACAGGATTAGAGAAAAGAAGAAGAAGAAAAATAATTGTACAGGTCCCTTATAATACAAGTCGAACTGATCTTCATTGTAACTCATTTTATTTTAGTCGATCAACAAATCATCATCTTGCTTGTCAGTGTCAGAATCTGGCTTCCATGACAGCTGCTCTAAATTGTCTCCCTGTCCTGTGTGAGTTGTTTGGTATCTGTTGCGGACATATTCAACTCGTCTATGACATCTTGCCCCTATATCCTACGTCTTTTTCTCCCCCATCTACCAGGTACCATACCCTCTAGAACGATGTTCTCCAGAGAATCGTGTTGCTTTGCATGTTCAAAATATTTTATTTTTCTCTTCTTTATCAACACATCAAATAGCTTGTACTGAGCAGAACTTTGCTACCCTAACAATTCTTTGAGATTTCTCTTTCTCATAGACCAGGTATCCCACCTCTGCAGCTGTCATGCTCAAACCGTCAGTTATATCTAGCATAAAGCTCACTTCTGTATTTTTAGACAAACCTCACTTTTCTCGCCTTGACCAAAGAAAAAAAAATAAAGACGTGATCCAGACTACTACAAACAATCACCACATACATAACAATAAAAGATATGAATCACACTAACCAAAATTTATTACTCATCATCAGGTGACGGGCTAGCATAGGCGATCATGGATCTCCACAAATCTCTATCGTTTTTGTTTGCTCTCAACTCAGATGTTGACGCTCTACAGTGCCACTAAGTCAGGCTATCCAAAATTTTCTCTGTCTTCATCTGTCTCGTCTACCCTCGGTTTTACCGGCAGTCACAATGTGTTCTAAACCTCCCCTCCTCATCACATGCCCGAAAAATGCGACTGCCTTTTCTTATATTGATGATAAGCTTTCTCTGTGTCTTGATCTCTTTTCACACCTCAACATTAGTCATTTTAGCAGTCCATGTGATTCTCATCATTCTTCTGTAAAACCACATTTCTGTGGCCCTCAGAGATTTTTCGATCTGTGTGTTCATTGTCCATGACTCGCATCCGTATGTCAGTATTGGTTCTATGTAGCACTGAATAACTCGCATTCTGATCGGGAGTGACAAGGACTTGTTGCAGATACTTGTTGCTTCTCATTTTCAGGAACGATGTTTCCGCTTGTCCCATTCTGCTCTTTATTTCTGATCGGCATCTGCCATCTGATGTTACCAGGACTCGAGGTATTTAAATTGCTGCACTTGTCTTAGATCAGTCTCATTTACTGTGATGGTGCATTTATTACTACTCTAACAATATGTATTACTACTTTTAATTAAAAAACAACATGAGGGAGAAAGCTTGATTTGCCATTCCTGACTTTACATAACCCTACCAATATGAAAATATTAAATATTTAGTAGTTACATTAGCAAAATTATCTCATTAAATGAATTTTAAAACACAAAAACATGTTTCAAGTGTCTTCAAACTAAACCTTTAACTTGCTATGTAACAGATCAAACAGGAATATTTGATTTGCACAAAACACGAACTCCGTAGCTCCGGCAACAATCCTAGGCTCTGGAAAAAACTGCACTCGTGAACAGAAGGCGCGGTCCAGATTCGAACCCACGACCTTCGACTCACAAGGCAAATGGCGTAACCACTTAGCCAGAGACCCTGGTCTCACAGACCGCAGTATTTTCCAATATAACGCAAAGCCAGTACAATGGCTAGCAGTATTTTATATAAATATTATGACTAATAAATATGAAGGCTGATTGAGTATACATTTCAGCAGTGGCGGCTCGTGATCATTTTTGTTGGTGGGGCCAGACAAAATTTGCAGAAATAATCATGATTTGGGTTAGGTTATATTTTAATTCATAAAGCAAATACACATTACACATTATTTTTGGTGGGGCCCGGCCCCACTTGCCCCTAATAACGAGTCGCCACTGCATTTCAGTATAAATACATCTTAAGGTAAGAAAACATTACGGAGTGAAATGATTAAACAATAAATAACTTGGCGATTCAATGTATGGAATTCATACAACAGATCAGTGGCGGCTCGTGATCATTTTTTGTTGGTGGGGCCAGAAGAAATTTTCAGAAATATCATGGTTTCAGTTAGGTTATATTTTAATGTATAAAATAATAAATACACATTACACCTTATTTTTGGTGAGGTAGGCCCCACTGGCCTTAATGACGAGCCGCCACTGCAACAGATAATACATTTTATATTTGAAATGAAGATGTCTTCTTCGAATGCTTCATATCGACCACTTGTTAACCACTCTGTGTAATTTGTATGTGATCTGAGCCAGTTATGCGTCTACAAGTAGGCCAGCACATCCGATTTCTGCAATGCTTTTTAATTTACTAGGGTAGCTTCTCCAGGTCCTACATCAGTCGCCTCTTACGACATGCTTTGTAGGTCGCTGTGGTACTATTCTTTCTTTTCGGGCCCCGGCATCACACCGGCTATTGGTTATTAAACTGACGTCATTGCACTCCGGGCAGACCCATGGGTGCTCAGTCTCCCCAACAGATATCGAAGAGTATGCATACTGATGGTTCCTGTGGCTCGCTGATTAAACACACCTCTCACTCTGCCTCTCATGCAGATTTGTACAACGGGTAACTCCAAGCTGCCTAAATCGCTTGATCGATTCAACATCGATTTTAGTGTCCTCATCCAACAGACAGTCGCGAAGAGACCGAAGAATATCCCCTTATCCATCTTCAACTCCCCAACAATCGGTGCTGTTGATGCAAGCATGTCGCTCTCTCATTACCGTAAACACCCGCATGACCAGGACAGTATATCCATGTAAGCCGCTGGAGGTTAGAAACTTCTATAGACGACATCCACTCATACGAAACCTGCCCTTCTGGATCTTGTGAAGCATCGACTGAGAGTCAGACACAACAACTGCCCCAGTAAATAAAGTCCCAGAGATCCAATGGAGGTAGCAGTAACGACCTCAACCTCCATCCTCATACTAAAGTAGTTGTCCTATATGCCCCACTTCGCTCTGCAACAACCCTACCATGCGCATTAGCCAAGAAACCCCAGCCGGACTTACACCGGCGAAATGAAGAAGTAAAAACGGATGATAACTATATTATTATTGCTGGGAACATATATCAAGGAACTCGAGAATTATGGGAATTAATAGCTAGTAACATTCCACAAAACTGGACAGGAACCCATGATGACCCAGGTTAAGAGGAGAAAATTGTGATGGGTCATGCATACCCTACAGAAGACACACTCGAGTGTCACTAGACAAGCACTTGGGTGGAACCCGAAAGGAAAACGAAAAAGAGGACGCCGTAAATAAACATGGATACAGTTTTCTTGAGGAACTGAAGAGTGTTCGACTATCCTGTGAGACCGTAAAGAAAACAGTCAAAGACCGAGAAAAGTGGTGAACAACTGTTGATACCCTATGCTCCACGAGGAGCGAAGAGGAAGAAGAAGAGAAGAACATTCCACACAAAAATTATTTAGCAGAAGATATGATAATTTGAGAGCCGCATAGCGTAGTTGTTAGTGAACTAGCTTCTCAAGGCTGGTGGTCCGGGTTTAATTTCCCCCAGTGGGCGTGGAATTTTTTCCGGACCGTCACGGCTCTCAAGTCGACCCAGCCTCAACTGGGTACCAGACATGCTCTGGGAAGGCAAAGGCGGCCAGCGTGATGCTGAGCACATCACCCATAGTGTGTCGACGGTCAATGAACGATACAGGCCTAACACTGTATTGCCATATATAACACGAGGTATGAAAGGGTTCCTTTACTTTACTTTTTTTTTAAATGATAATTTATTAAAACATTTTATATTTTACTGCTGCACTGTACTATCCAAGTTATAATTCGACGTCATGGCACATTGGGCATTCCCATTCGTGCTCTGTCCTCCGTTGCAGCAGCCATCCCAAAGTCCATTTGCTCACAGTACCCATGAGAGTTGATTACTATATCTTCTCTTTCTACCACGAAGACGACACTGTCTGGCATGTCCAAACTTAAAACCTAATTCTCAAACTCGTTCCAGTGTCTGAGACCCGCCCGTGTCACACAATTGAGAGCGTACCGCATTGATGATATCGGCTCTGTCCATACATTTTTATTATTAGTATTTTTAAGTATTAGAGAGATATGATTAGGCATATAATGAAACGAAAATCGTGGCATATCCTTTACACGACATAGCCGTCAACAACAGTAAACGAGTCGTCGATTTTTCTAGGCACTACTTATACGTTCAGTAGTTTACCATTGCTTTCTGAACGGTGAGGTCTATTTACCTTTCGTAAAAATCCTATGGAAGTAATTTTTTCCAAACTTGCCTACAGTGGAATTTGAACCCGGCACGTTTGGGTTGTGATTGAGCTCCCTACAGCTTAAGCTACATACGCTAACATATATACAGTCAAGGGCTACTCGTCATTAAGGGCCAGTGGGGCCCAGTCCCACCAAAAATCGAAAGGGGGAATAACCCAGGAATAGACAAATAATAGTAAATACTCTAAAAACCATAATTTTTCTGAAAATTTGTGTTTGGCCGCACCAAGAAAAATGACCACGAACCGCCACTGTATACAGTATATAACAGATAATAGTCTTTTACTGTATATATAGTATGTGGATCGACATAGCTGCCTTGAGTGAGACCAGACTCCCTGACGAGGGTCAGCTGTCAGAGGTGGGCGGAGGTTACACTTTCTTTTGGAGTGGGAGAGCCAATACAGAACGTCGGGAATCTGGTGTAGGGTTTGCTGTCAAATCTCATCTTGTGCGCGGCCTCACCAGACTCCCAAAGGTGTCAGTGACAGAGTGATGACTCTTCAGATCTCACTAGGAGAAAAAAAAGAGTGCCACTTTACTCAGCGTCTACGCCCGACAATGACAAATCCAAGCGAAATCAAGGATGGTTTCTACGAGGACCTTGACTCAGCCATCTCAGCGGTCCTAAGGTCTGAGAAGCTCATCATACTCGGGACTTCAATGCCAGAGTAGGGACAGACCATCGGGTCTGGGATGGAGTACTAGGAGTACACGGCGTGGGCAAGTGCAATAGTAATGGGCTTCTATTACTCAGACTATGTGCTGCCCACGACCTAACAATTACAAACTCCTTGTTTCGTTTACCAACCCGAAACAAAACGTCATGGATGCATCCCCGTTCCAAACAATGGCACCTCATTGACTACGTCATCGTAAGGAAAATGACAGACGTGACGTCAGAGTAACAAAGGCTATGTGCGGAGCAGAATGTTGGACCGATCATAGATTGATCGTGTCAAAGCTCAACCTCCGCATCAAGCCTAGAAAACGTCACCAGGGTCGCAAACCAACAAAAAGCTGGCAGTCTCCAAATTGAAAAGCTCCGCTGTCACCGAAAGCTTAATAAGAGACCTGGACGACAAATTGAAGGACCTCCAATTTGGCAAAACCAACGTGGACGATGACTGGACTGCCCTCAGAGACACCGTGTACCTATCTACCTCTGAGCTCATAGGACACTCTGTACGCAAGAGCCACGACTGGTTTGACGAAAATGACGAAGAAATCAAGTCTATCCTTCTCACGAAACATGAGACATACAGAGCCTATCAAAATGACCCATCATCATCATCCAAAAAACAGCTTTCCTAGATGCTCGTAGAAGGGCTCAAGAGAGAATCAGGAAATTACAAGACGCATGGCTAAGCAAAAAATCTGATGAAATCCAGATATATGCAGACAGACATGATTTCAAACGCTTCTACGATGCCTAAAAACTGTTTACGGACCTCAACAATCTCACCCCACTCCCATACTCGATGCAGATGGAGCAAGGCTACTAATTGACAAGCCTCAGATACTAAATCGCTGGGCAGAGCACTTCCGTTCTGTCCTCAACCATCCATCCACTATATGTTATGAAGCCATAGAGCGCATGCCCCAGGTCCCAATCAATGCCAAGCTTGATATTCCACCTACCTTAGCAGAGGTCAAGAAGGCAACAAGCCAGATGTCCAGCGGGAAGGCACCGGGTGCGGACTCAATACCAACCGAAGTCTACAAAGAAGGAGGGCCCATGTTGATGCTAAAATTGACAGAGTTATTTACATCCATTTGGTGCAACGAACGTGTGCCACATGAATTAAAGGATGCCACTATTGTCCACCTGTACAAGCGGAAAGGAAACCGCCAGGCCTGCGATAACCACAGGGGATCTCCCTCCTGTCAATCGCTGGCAAAATACTGGCCAGAGTCCTCCTCAATCGATTAATCGATCACCTGGAACAGGACTTACTCCCTGAGACCCAATGTGGCTTCAGAGCAGGTCGTGGAACAGCAGACATGATATTTGCTGCTCGCCAACTACAGGAGAAATGCCAAGAGTAGCACCGTAACCTCTATATGGTCTTTGTCGATCTGACAAAGGCTTTCGACACGGTTAACAGGGAGGGTCTATGGAAGATCATGGAAAAATTTGGATGCCCAAGGAAATTCATCAAGATCGTCCAACAGTTTCACGAGGGCATGATGGCACGTGTACTTGACGAAGGGAGCTGTCGGAAGCCTTCCATGTCACCAACGGCGTCAAACAGGGCTGCGTACTGGCCCCAACACTCTTCAGCATGATGTTTGCTGCCATGCTCACGGATGTCTTTTGGGAAGGCGACGAACATGGGGTAAGATTAGATACAGGACAGACGGTAACCTATTCAATCTTCGGAGGTTAAAATCCTCCACCAAGGTAAAAGAATCAACTATCTCAAACCTGTTGTTTGCTGATGACTGTGCCCTCGCTACCAACTCTGAGGAAGAAATGCAGACTTACATGGACAAGTTCTCAATGGCCTGTGATAGGTTTGGCCTCACCATTAACACCAAAAAACAGAGGTCATGTTCCAGCCTGCCCCTAGAGAACAGTACTACGATCCAGTCATCAACATTAAACACCAGCGTCTCCAGTCAACGGACAACTTTGCTTATCTTGGCAGCCTCCTATCCAGATCGGCAAACATAGATTCTGAGGTCCACAATAGGATATCCAAAGCCAGTGCTGCGTTCGGAAGGTTACGTGTCACTGTGTGGAACGGAAGGATAAGCATAGTCACAAAGCTGAAAGTTTACCAGGCCATAGTGCTAACAACGCTGCTGTACGCAAGCGAGACATGGACAGTGTATAGCAGACACGCAAGAAAATTAAACCATTTCCACACAAGCTGTCTACGCAGAATACTAAAAATAAACTGGCAGGACAAAATTCCAGACAGCGAAGTCCTCACAAGAGCAAAGATCCCAAGCGTCAACACCCTGTTGCAGAAGGCCCAACTGAGATGGGTCGGTCACGTTGCTCGAATGCCTGATAAACGCATCCCAAAACAGTTGATGTATGGCGAGCTTGAAGGGGGCAGACGTTTAGCTGGTGGACAGAAAAACGCTTTAAAGACACTCTTAAAGTGTCTCTGAAATGCTTCGATATAGACAATACGTGCTGGAATCCCTTGCGCAAGATCGCCAAATGTGGCGCTGTAACAACAAAAGAGGAACCCGAATAGCTGAGAATCATCTTATTGTTGAGTCACAGAGAAAACGAGCAGCGCGAAAAGACAGAGCACACAACACGCACATGTCTAACCTTGATCATGTATGCCCCACCTGTGGTCGGGATTCTGTTCTAGGATTGGACTCTACAGTCACCTCCGCACACACAGAGAGGTGCAACAGTACGTCTGAGATTGTTGTCATCATCGCTTGCGATGGACGGCTATATTATTAGTATGTGGATATATAGAAGAATAGGCAGAGTTTCATGGATAGAAAAACAGACAAATAAACAAGTTTTAGGAAAAGTAGGCATGAAGAAACAATTATTAAGAGAAATAAAATTCAGACAAATAAAGTACGCACTTAAAAATGTAACAGTATTACTGTTCCTGGGAGATAAGGGGGGGATAAATTCCTGATTATATTTTAGTTGTTTATTCCCTTGATTTATTCCCTTTGTTGATTGTTTTGTGGTGATGATAGTTCATGACAGGTTGTCACGGAGGTTACCTGAATTGTAAACGAAATCGGGGTTTTTGATATTTTGAGTGGGCAATCGGATTGTACATTGAGTCTGGGACGGTACAACGAGCAGTACTGTTGAGGTAGTCGATTTATGATTGAGGCTGGAACTGGACAGTAGGACGGGAATAGAAAATGGATAAGGGACAAGAAGGTCGTGATGGTTTTCTTTGATTAGACAACGTCGTTATCTACTGTATAGGCAACTGTGTGATGTTATTTTTCTACTGTTTTGGCATCTGTGTGATGTTATATATTCTACAAGACTGAAAATGTGGTGTGTCACTGTATTTTGGTTAGACAATGTCATTTCTACTGTTTTTGCATCTGTGTGATGTATTATATTCTACGAGACTGAAAATGTGGTGAGTCAGTGTCTTTTTGTTAGACAACGTCATTTATACTGTTTTGCCATCTGGCTGATGTTATATATTCTACAAGACTGAAACCGTCGTGAGTCACTGTCTTATGTCGACAGCGTGATTGTTGTACTGTTTAGGCCTGCACTGTGTGATCCTAAAGTTCTGCAAGACTGAAATTTGTTGTTGTGAGGCTCTTCGTACTACAAAGGATACGGACCAGGAGATTAATTTAAGGTAATATTATTAGCTGCTAAATTTGGCAATTTTCAATAAGTTGATTTATGTGAAACTTTATTTATTTATATTGTATTATTGTGCGTTAAGTTTATGAATAATGATTATGTGAAATTTCAGTAATCGTAGTCGTAAAGTAATCAGTTCTGCAGAGTTTTACAAACTACATCACAATAACATAAAATACTAGTAGCAAATACGTTAAGTATGACAACCTAGTATCATATTTCTTTAAAAAATTATTATTATTATCATTAATATCATTATCATATATAACTAGTTCATCATCATCAAATTTCTTGTCCTTAACAGAGCGTTGCCACCCCAACAGTCCTTTAAAATTTATCTCTCTTATAAACAAGATGTCCTACTCGTGCTCATTACATCATACAGCAGTCATGCTCAAATAATCAGATACATTCGTAATCCATCTTCTCCGTGGTATTTATTTTCTTCTCTTTGTCGGGATGCCTTCTTACATAATGGTCGTCTCCAACGCGTCATGTCTTTTTTATGTCTTCAAAATACTAATATTTTCTCCTTCTTATTTGTAGAATCAGTCAGTTTTCTTCGACTTTGAGCGCTTTCAGACAAAAATAAAACAAACAGGATAGCTCTGTTTGTTCTATTCTCTGTACATGATATACGGAAGACTCTTATTTAACACTGATATAGATTTTCCTTTGGCAACATATGACTGTAAGACATGGACCATTGCCAAACCGGCAGAGAAAACCATTAATGTCTTTGAATGCAAATGCTACAGAAAAGTATTTAGAATATCATGGACAGAGAAAATAACAAATGCTACAGAAAAGTATTTAGAATATCATGGACAGAGAAAATAACACATGCGCTTGTTCTGCAACAGCTTGATATTAGATAGAGTTGGCAATTTTTTTTTTTTCTTTAGAAGCATTGAGCTTTCAGCTCTTCGGCTCAGTGCCATGGACATCGTAACCTTTCCATTCGGTGCCACGAACACCGTAAATCTGAGGAATCTGTGGCTTTTTCTGTCATCCCACGGAATTGAACCCGCACACACAGAGGGATAGTCACCCGTAGTCAACGCGCTACGAACACGCTGGGCAGACGGGCAGAGTTGGCTATTAAAGATCATAAAAAGTTAATTGCATATCCTTTACAGGACTTTGCGAATCAACCCCAGCTTTGTAACGCTGTTTGTGATGATTTTTATAGGCATTATTACGTTCAGTAGTTTGCCATTGCTTTCTGAACAGGTGGTGCCATCGTCCTTTTGTTCAAATCCACGCGAAACAATTTGCAACCAAATTGTCCGCAGCGTGATCGAACTCAGAACGTCGACTATAATAGACAGAGCCACTAACCCCTAGGCCACAGACGCCACCTAAAGATCATAACATCAAAGAAAATTAAATATTTTTGACACATCAAACGACATGGAGGCCTATACAAGATAATTCTGGAGAGAATTGTGCCTGGAAGAAGAATGAGAGGAAGACCTAGAAGACGATAAGTGCAAGATGTCATTCAAGTAATCAGGTAGTAGCATGTCCCTTGCGAAACGTCGCTTCTATCACAGACCGCCTGAAAATCTCTCTGTCCCTAGCAAGTTCTCTCGCCTCCTCCAGCGTCATTAATGATAAATAAAACAAATTTAAAAAAAACAAAACTGAACGTTTAGTCATTCTGTGACGCAGGACACGTCCTGATTAAACACAAAAGTACAACAGCGTTGAACTCGAGCGTCCTAGCACGACTCTGCCTCTGATTGTGTGCTAAGCGAAGAGATCGTCACTACTCCTTTGTTATGGCCTTTAAAAACGTTTTCATTCGAGATTTAAAAGATGAAAATGTCATAAACTTTGCATTAAGGTGTTTGGAAATAAATATGCTTTGACGTTGAGAACTTTTTTGACAAAAATAATGGTCATAGTTGTTTATTAGCTACAAGAAGAAAATAAATTGATTATCGCGACATTTTGTGTTAATAATTACGCATTTATTATATTCGCCCTGTTAACTGCGCGTTTGATTTGATTCCGTAATCGTAAACAAACACTTGAACAAAAGTGGTTGTTATTGTAATTTTTAAAATTTCAAAATTTTCATGTTAGTGATGAAAATCAAAGTGTGTTTGACTGAATTTTGTGAGATTTAAATAATTTCAGTAGATCGTCATTGTTGAATAAACTGTGCGTGTACCATTCTTCTGTTCAGTTTCTTGATTGTAGCCAGGCTCTCAAAGATAAGAAAAGTATGTCGTCTCAATCACCGCAAACCAGACGTATGATATATTGGAAGAATAGATGGGCTGCAGGAAAGACGGAGTTTCACAAGACCAACGTTCATCAGTAAATATTTGTTTGTTTCAATTGGTCATACTATATTTTACATAGTTTGCTTTAACGAGTAAAATTTCCTTTCCATCTTCACTTCCATAGCTCTTGTTTCTTGCATGTGTAGAATATGATTTGTATTCTCCTTATGTGCATTTCAGTATTGATTGACTGTTAGCGTTTCTAAAGAAAGTAGTAATCTACAAGTGACTGTTAGCGTTTATAAAGAAAGTAGTAATCTACAAGTGACTGTTAGCGTTTCTAAAGAAAGTAGTAATCTATAAGTGACTGTTAGCGTTTCTAAAGAAAGTAGTAATCTACAAGTTACTGTTAGCGTTTCTAAAGAAAGTAGTAATCTACAAGTGACTGTTAGCGTTTATAAAGAAAGTAGTAATCTACCATTGACTGTTAGCGTTTCTAAAGAAAGTAGTAATCTACAAGTGACTGTTAGCGTTTATAAAGAAAGTAGTAATCTACAAGTGACTGTTAGCGTTTCTAAAGAAAGTAGTAATCTACAAGTGACTGTTAGCGTTTATAAAGAAAGCAGCAATCTACAAGTGACTGTTAGCGTTTCTAAAGAAAGTAGTAATCTACCATTGACTGTTAGCGTTTCTAAAGAAAGTAGTAATCTACCATTGACTGTTAGCGTTTCTAAAGAAAGTAGTAATCTACAAGTGCCTGTTAGCGTTTCTAAAGAAAGTAGTAATCTACAAGTGACTGTTAGTGTTTATAAAGAAAGTAGTAATCTACAAGTGACTGTTAGCGTTTCTAAAGAAAGTAGTAATCTACAAGTGACTGTTAGCGTTTATAAAGAAAGCAGCAATCTACAAGTGACTGTTAGCGTTTCTAAAGAAAGTAGTAATCTACCATTGACTGTAGCGTTTCTAAAAGTAGTAATCTACCATTGACTGTTAGCGTTTCTAAAGAAAGTAGTAATCTACAAGTGCCTGTTAGCGTTTATAAATAAAGTAGTAATCTACAAGTGACTGTTAGCGTTTATAAATAAAGTAGTAATCTACAAGTGACTATTAGCGTTTCTAAAGAAAGTAGTAATCTACAAGTGACTGTTAGCGTTTCTAAAGAAAGTAGTAATCTATAAGTGACTGTTAGCGTTTATAAAGAAAGTAGTAATCTACAAGTGACTGTTAGCGTTTCTAAAGAAAGTAGTAATCTACAAGTGACTGTTAGCGTTTATAAAGAAAGTAGTAATCTACAAGTGACTGTTAGCGTTTCTAAAGAAAGTAGTAATCTACAAGTGACTGTTAGCGTTTCTAAAGAAAGTAGTAATCTACAAGTGACTGTTAGCGTTTATAAAGAAAGCAGCAATCTACAAGTGACTGTTAGCGTTTCTAAAGAAAGTAGTAATCTACCATTGACTGTTAGCGTTTCTAAAGAAAGTAGTAATCTACCATTGACTGTTAGCGTTTCTAAAGAAAGTAGTAATCTACAAGTGACTGTTAGCGTTTCTAAAGAAAGTAGTAATCTACAAGTGACTGTTAGCGTTTCTAAAGAAAGTAGTAATCTACAAGTGACTGTTAGCGTTTCTAAAGAAAGTAGTAATCTATAAGTGACTGTTAGCGTTTCTAAAGAAAGTAGTAATCTACAAGTGACTGTTAGCGTTTCTAAAGAAAGTAGTAATCTACAAGTGCCTGTTAGCGTTTATAAAGAAAGTAGTAATCTACAAGTGACTGTTAGCGTTTATAAATAAAGTAGTAATCTACAAGTGACTGTTAGCGTTTCTAAAGAAAGTAGTAATCTACAAGTGACTGTTAGCGTTTCTAAAGAAAGTAGTAATCTATAAGTGACTGTTAGCGTTTATAAAGAAAGTAGTAATCTACAAGTGCCTGTTAGTGTTTATAAAGAAAGTAGTAATCTACCAGTGACTGTTAGCGTTTATAAATAAAGTAGTAATCTACAAGTGACTGTTAGCGTTTCTAAAGAAAGTAGTAATCTACAAGTGCCTGTTAGCGTTTCTAAAGAAAGTAGTAATCTACAAGTGACTGTTAGCGTTTATAAAGAAAGTAGTAATCTATAAGTAACTGTTAGCGTTTCTAAAGAAAGTAGTAATCTGCAAGTGACTGTTAGCGTTTCTAAAGAAAGTAGTAATCTACAAGTGACTGTTAGCGTTTCTAAAGAAAGTAGTAATCTACAAGTGACTGTTAGCGTTTCTAAAGAAAGTAGTAATCTACAAGTGACTGTTAGCGTTTCTAAAGAAAGTAGTAATCTATAAGTGACTGTTAGCGTTTCAAAAAAAGTAGTAATCTACAAGTGACTGTTAGCGTTTCTAAAGAAAGTAGTAATCTACAAGTGCCTGTTAGCGTTTATAAATAAAGTAGTAATCTACAAGTGACTGTTAGCGTTTATAAATAAAGTAGTAATCTACAAGTGACTGTTAGCGTTTCTAAAGAAAGTAGTAATCTACAAGTGACTGTTAGCGTTTCTAAAGAAAGTAGTAATCTATAAGTGACTGTTAGCGTTTATAAAGAAAGTAGTAATCTACAAGTGCCTGTTAGTGTTTATAAATAAAGTAGTAATCTACAAGTGACTGTTAGCGTTTCTAAATAAAGTAGTAATCTACAAGTGACTGTTAGCGTTTCTAAAGAAAGTAGTAATCTACAAGTGCCTGTTAGCGTTTCTAAAGAAAGTAGTAATCTACCATTGACTGTTAGCGTTTATAAAGAAAGTAGTAATCTATAAGTGACTGTTAGCGTTTCTAAAGAAAGTAGTAATCTGCAAGTGACTGTTAGCGTTTCTAAAGAAAGTAGTAATCTACAAGTGACTGTTAGCGTTTCTAAAGAAAGTAGTAATCTACAAGTGACTGTTAGCGTTTCTAAAGAAAGTAGTAATCTACAAGTGACTGTTAGCGTTTCTAAAGAAAGTAGTAATCTACAAGTGACTGTTAGCGTTTCTAAAGAAAGTAGTAATCTACAAGTGACTGTTAGCGTTTATAAACGTATCATTGTATTATTATTAGTAGTAGTATTGTGAGCGTCTGTAGCTCAAGCGGTAGTGAGCTCGATCACGAACCCAAGCGTACCTGGTTTAAATTCCTTTTCATGGGATTTTCACAAAAGATAAAAATAGACCTCACCGTTCAGAAAGCAATGGCAAACTACTGAACGTATAAGTGAGTGCCTAGAAAAATCAACGACTCGTTTCCTGTGGTTGATGGTTACGTCCTTTAGGATATGCCACAATTTTCAATTTCAGTATTGCAATTACCACATGACGCCCCTTGTCTCCACAGTTATCAGTCTGATGCGCCCCAATGAATAAAATCCTTGGACACCACCGCTCTATTGTCTGTAGAGATGTCATAAAAAAAGTAAACTAACCCTTGTCCTACCTTGAGGTATATTGGCTAATGCGGTGTTAGGTCCTTATTTTTCATTGACCGTCGGCACACGATGGGTGATATGGTCAACATCACGCCGGCCGCCTTTACTTTCCAGTGCTTTTCCTGCCCCAATTTAGGCTGGGTCGATCTGAGAGCTCTAACGGTGGAAAAATGTGTCCATGCCCTCTATAGAATTGAACTTAGATACCGTGCGCACAAAAAGCATGTTCACTAAAAACTACGCTACTGCGGATCTTGTAGTGATGTCATATCAAAGTTTAAACTATAAATGCATTAATTAACCGTGTTCAAGTTTATGGTCTTACCAATTTATTTATGTTTTTTCAATAGAATGCTTAATAAACATTTGGACAAATTGTTACCAGAGGGTAAGGCCAACAAAATCTTCTTTCCACTTTGTGGTAAAGCTGTGGATATGAAGTGGTAAGTCTCTATTTTAGTTTTCTTTGTGTGTGTTATCAGTTCTAGATTACTGGAACACGATTGATTGATAGGATCAGTGTCGGCTCGTCATTAAGGGCCAGTGAGGCCGAATCCCACCAAAAATAAGGTGTAACGTGTATTTATTATTTTATACATTAAAATATAAGCTAACCGAAACCATGATATTTCCGAAAATTTCTGTCTGGCCCCACCAACAAAAATTATCACGAGCCGCCACTGGATAAGATCACTATAATTGCACTTCGTTGACTAACCACGTGGACTACGATCTCTTCTACTTAATTACATAGGACTATCTCAGAGGCAGTGCACGAACTCTTCGGCTTTAAAACAATTTAAAGGATGAAAATAGAGGGAAATGAAGAATGAGCAACAATAAAAATATTTATAGTTTGTTTAAATCACCATTAATTGCCACCATCATGACGGTTAATATAATATGATGGGGCACATTGAAGTAATCTCAGAGAACAGAGATCCTAACATTTCATATACAAAAACAAATAAAAATGAAGGAAAGAGACCACGAGACAGAGGAAAGATGGGGAGATAACATTGAAGTAAAACCTAGAAATACTAGATGTCAACAATTGGGAAGAAAAGACTAAGAACATAAGTGCTTCGAGATGGATGATATCTGTAGCTAGTGGCGGCTGGTGGGCCAGTGGGGCCGGGCCCCACTAAAATAATGTGTAACGTGTATTTATTATTTTATAAGTTAAAATATCACAAACCAAAACCATGATTTTTCCGAAAAATTGTGTCTGGCCCCATCAACAAAAATTACCACGAGCCGCCACTGTCTGTAGCAATGAACACCAAAGAATCCGAGAGCTGAAAATGAAGAAGAATATATTCTGAGAATTTCTCTCAGACGGGTTGTGTAGAATACTGTAGTTGAGGTTTGGCCCTTTCTGTTGTTTTTCAGCATTCCGATCTATATAAAAGTCATGGAAGTGTGTAGATCTCTTGTTTATATTTATATATATATATATATATATATATATATATATATATATATATATATATATGCAGTGGCGGCTCGTCATTAAGGGCGAGTAGGCCGAGCCCCCAAAAATAATATCTAACGTGTATTTATTATTTAATAAATTAAAATATAACCTAACCCAACATCATGGTTTCCCCGAAAATGTATGTCTGGCCCCACCAACAAAAATGATCACGAGCCGCCCCTGTGTATATATATATATTGTCTTTTCGTCTATACAGACGGTCAGTTGACAAGTGTTTTACTGTGTCAACTTCTGAGTATGCGCTTGTCTCTCTTGCCTTCAACTCATCCATACTTCTCTTTTTAAAAGATTCTGCACCTTTGCATAATGTTAGGCCTACTTTCCACACAATTCTGTCATCAGCTAGTTTTGCCTGAGAACTATCTAGTGCAGACTGTTAGATCACTTTTAAACCGATTCAGGGTTTCCTATATAAACAAAGGGTTTTTAAGCCGAAGGATTGACTTCATTGCACCGGGTTTTACCCGATATGGCTCGGTCCTTCTCCGCAGAAATGGCACGCCACCTGCCGAGAGCATTGCACAAAGCACGAACACCGTAACTCCAGCACCAATCCTAGGGGTCTCTGGAAAAAATGCACTCGTGAACAGAACGGCGTGGTCCGGATTCGAACCCACGACCTTCGACTCACAAGGCAAAGGGCTTAACCACTTAGCCACAGAGACCGCCCTCCCCATATAAACAAAGGTCTATGATGATCCAAAATCCAGAATCATGAACACATATTTCAGGACTGTCCAGCGTGTACTGAACCAAGATATCGAATCTGGTCAGAGGGTGCAGAGCTTGGACAGAAACCTTAGAAGCCTGGAACGTACATTAGAATTCACCTGGTGACAGATAGGAAGATCCAACATAATCACAGACCAGAATACACAAGAAATAAGAGAAGATTCTAACAGTAAAATTTATATGACATTTGGGACATATATGATTAGAGTTGAGAGCAGTAATCCTCTTCTTCTTACATTCGCCCGTTATGAATTCTTCTTCTGCGTTCTCACTAGATTGGGATTTCGGATTCTCTAATAAAGGCAGCCGTTTGCCTCAGATTATCTGCCACGCCATACCGTTTGTCTTTTGCGTTCTCACTAGATTGGGATTTCGGATTCTCTAATAAAGGCAGCCGTTTGCCTCAGATTATCAGCCACGCCATACAGTTTGTCTTGGACGCTGGTGTAAGTGAGCCACCTCTCTTCTCACTGGGGACAGTTCTGTAGGATATAATTCCTATGATTTCTGCTTCCCGTTTGTGCCGATCTCTTCCCACAGTAAGTTTTGGCCACCCTCGTGATGGTAAGTCTGACATTCTTACTGCGTGGCTAAATCTCCGAGGCAGATTGGCGACCGTAGAATCCGTTATCCCATTCCTCATTGTGAGGGTCGTTGCATCATGTTATGCGCCTTACGGCCTGGTGCATCCGTTTTCAGCAAGCATTTGTTTCGGAATAACATTCCCTAGCGGACACGTGCATCCGATTTCAGCCAAACTTCCTTAGTCGCCTCTTACGACATGCGTGGCAGGTAACAGTGGTTCTATTTTTACACTTAAAATTTGGGCCCCGGTAACCACTCGGGCGGTTATGAATTCAGGCGTAGTCAGGGCGCTTAGTATGGCGCTTCTGACTGATTTTTGTATGAATACCACCTTTTCTTATTATCAGTGTCCCCTGTCATACAGGCGTGGTCTCTCCGACTTAAAGATGAGAGCAGTAGTATCCCCTGTCATACAGGCGTGGTCTCTCCGATTTAGAGATGAGAGCAGTAATGTGCCCTGTCATACAGGCGTGGTCTCTCCGACTTAAAGATGAGAGCAGTAATGTCCCCTGTCATACAGGCGTGGTCTCTCCGACTTAGAGATGAGAACAGTAATGTCGCCTGTCATACAGGCGTGGTCTCTCCGACTTAGAGATGAGAGCAGTAATGTCCCCTGTCATGCAGGCGTGGTCTCTCCGACTTAGAGATGAGAGCAGTAATGTTATTTACTGCAGTTTTTTCTACTGTTTGTTCCCTATTTCCCATGTCAGTTTTTTGTTGTTCCACAGTGTGGATGCCTAAAATAATCATATTGCGTCATTTGAAGAAACCCTGAGCAAAGATCTCACAGGAAGTGATGTTAGTATTTCAACTTTTTAAAGACACTTTTAGTGAGTCCTTCAAACTTCTTTTCTGTTCTAAACACGTAATCACAAAGTACTGTAGTTTTACAAATTACAAAAACAATGACAAAATACAGCAACGTTTCGACCAACAAGGCCTTTATCAAGCAAACGAACAACAGGAGTGACACATTTAAAAAACAAATGGACGACCAAAAACAAACGTTTCTAATGAAAATCTGGAAATGAAAACGAAAATCTGGGAATAAAAACGAATAACGAAATAAATGTAGCACAAAAACACACATAAAAACTAGAAATAGAACTAAACTAGAAATAGAAATAGAACATAGGCCCATTTCTGTTCTACAACATTTTGATGTTCCTTGTCGACTTTGCTAGAGAGCTCTGTTTTGAGAAACGATCATTAAGTATATTATGAAGATGACTTGCATATCTAACTTGAACCCTCTGCTCCTTATGGTAGTTCAACCTCATAATGTGTAATATAATCTTTATTTCTATCTCAGGTTAGCTGACAAGGGCTTTACTGTGGTTGGTGTAGATGGAGTTTCATCAGCACTTCAAGACTTTTATACAGAACAGGGACTGGAGAGTACAGTTGAAGATGTGACCAAAGCTGGAAAAAATATTAAAGTTTATAAAGTAAGTTGTATGTTGTTATGTTTGTTAGATTATGTCCTGTGTGTTGTATTTATAAATATTACTATATTTGATTCAGTATGTATATATGAAGAGAATTGGCTCATAAATAACATTATGTCCCGGAAAATGAAATATGTGGCGACGTTAAACGTCACAGTGATTTGGAAAGAACGGTAATGGAAGGCATGGTTCCTGGAGCATGAGGCAGGGGATGACCAAGACAAAGGTGGCAGCAGGACATCAAAGAAACATTGGACATGACACTGGAGGAGGTGGGTGAACTTGCTAGAGAGTTTTCAGGCCGGCTGTCCGGCTGTGATGAAAACGACGTTCCGCAAGCTACATGCTATTACTTGATACATGTAAAAGTATTATACACAGATGGGGGATCGTGAGAGAGAGAGAGAGAGAGAGAGAGAGAGAGAAAGAAAGAGGTACACAGATGAAGCAACTACAGGAATATCATCAATTTGACTTGACAATTTTTCTATTAACACATTTATTTGAAGTTTACAAGTTAACATTACTCTTCTTCAGTTCTTTCTTTCCCGAATCCTGTTTGCCTCACAGCGTCAGGTCAAGAAGAAATTTATAAAACGGGCCCTTGTATACGCTTCGTAGATAGTCTCTTTCGTCGCCTCTGTTATCTCTGAAATCCATCTTTTGCGTGGCCGACCTTTTGCTTTGTACCCATTGTATCGCAGCAGCATCGCTCTTTTAGATGAACTGTCTGTTGGTAATCTGCTTACGTGGCCGAACCATTTAATTTGTTGTTTCTTGATGAAGTCTAGTACTGATGTTGTACCCACTTTTTCCTGATGTCTTCATTTCTCAACCGATCTCTTCTTGTTACACCCAGCATTCTGCGTAGACACTTCATCTCTGTTGTGACTAGTTTTCTTCTATCATTTGTTGTCAGTGTCCAGGTTTGGCACTGGTAACATAATGTAGGGAGAAAGATTAGAGTAGAGGACTTAAAAACAATGCTTACACAAATGTTGTTTGAAATATGTGTTGTTATATTCTTATTTACTCACACATACAGAGTCCAGATGATGAAATCAAGCTCTACTGTTGTGATATCATGGACTTCACAAGGTCAGTGTAATCACATGTTGTTGTGTTTATAAAACTACTGTATGTATTCAGTGCAGAACCGCAGTAGTATAGTTGTTAGTGAACTCTCTTCTTAAGAGCGTGGTCCGGGTTCAATTTCACCCTGGGTATGGAATATTTTTTCGATCGTAACGGCTTTCAGGTTTACCCAGCCTCATTTGGGTATCATGTTGGCCGTCCTCTCATCCTGTTTCAGTTTATTCTATGTATCATTGCCTGTTGTGGCATACTGTTTGAAGGCAATCGTGTTATTGGAACGAACCTCAGGAGGAATTGTGTTGCTGCACTTGTACCCACTATTAACCTGATTGTATCATTGAGGAATTATGTTGCTGCACTTGTATCCACTATTAACTTGATTGTATCATTGAGGAATTGTGTTGCTGCACTTGTATCCATTATTAACCTGATTGTATCATTGAGGAATTGTGTTGCTGCACTTGTATCCACTATTAACTTGATTGTATCATTGAGGAATTGTGTTGCTGCACTTGTATCCACTATTAACCTGATTGTATCATTGAGGAATTGTGTTGCTGCACTTGTACCCACTATTAACCTGATTGTATCATTGAGGAATTGTGTTGCTGCACTTGTATCCACTATTAACCTGATTGTATCATTGAGGAATTATGTTGCTGCACTTGTATCCACTATTAACCTGATTGTATCATTGAGGAATTGTGTTGCTGCACTTGTATCCACTATTAACCTGATTGTATCATTGAGGAATTATGTTGCTGCACTTGTACCCACTATTAACCTGAGTGTATCATTGAGGAATTGTGTTGCTGCACTTGTATCCACTATTAACCTGATTGTATCATTGAGGAATTATGTTGCTGCACTTGTATCCACTATTAACTTGATTGTATCATTGAGGAATTATGTTGCTGCACTTGTATCCACTATTAACCTGATTGTACCATTGAGGAATTATGTTGCTGCACTTGTACCCACTATTAACCTGAGTGTATCATTGAGGAATTGTGTTGCTGCACTTGTATCCACTATTAACCTGATTGTATCATTGAGGAATTGTGTTGCGGCATTTGTATCCACTATTAACCTGAGTGTATCATTGAGGAATTGTGTTGCTGCACTTGTATCCACTATTAACCTGATTGTATCATTGAGGAATTATGTTGCTGCACTTGTACCCACTATTAACCTGATTGTATCATTGAGGAATTGTGTTGCTGCACTTGTATCCACTATTAACCTGATTGTATCATTGAGGAATTATGTTGCTGCACTTGTATCCACTATTAACCTGATTGTATCATTGAGGAATTATGTTGCTGCACTTGTACCCACTATTAACCTGATTGTATCATTGAGGAATTATGTTGCTGCACTTGTATCCACTATTAACCTGATTGTATCATTGAGGAATTATGTTGCTGCACTTGTATCCACTATTAACCTGATTGTATCATTGAGGAATTATGTTGCTGCACTTGTATCCACTATTAACCTGAGTGTATCATTGAGGAATTGTGTTGCTGCACTTGTATCCACTATTAACCTGATTGTATCATTGAGGAATTATGTTGCTGCACTTGTACCCACTATTAACCTGATTGTATCATTGAGGAATTGTGTTGCTGCACTTGTATCCACTATTAACTTGATTGTATCATTGAGGAATTGTGTTGCTGCACTTGTATCCACTATTAACCTGATTGTATCATTGAGGAATTATGTTGCTGCACTTGTATCCACTATTAACCTGATTGTATCATTGAGGAATTATGTTGCTGCACTTGTATCCACTATTAACCTGATTGTATCATTGAGGAATTATGTTGCTGCACTTGTATCCATTATTAACCTGATTGTATCATTGAGGAATTATGTTGCTGCACTTGTATCCATTATTAACCTGATTGTATCATTGAGGAATTATGTTGCTGCACTTGTATCCACTATTAACCTGATTGTATCATTGAGGAATTATGTTGCTGCACTTGTATCCACTATTAACCTGATTGTATCATTGAGGAATTATGTTGCTGCACTTGTATCCATTATTAACCTGATTGTATCATTGAGGAATTGTGTTGCTGCACTTGTATCCACTATTAACCTGATTGTATCATTGAGGAATTATGTTGCTGCACTTGTATCCACTATTAACCTGATTGTATCATTGAGGAATTATGTTGCTGCACTTGTATCCACTATTAACCTGATTGTATCATTGAGGAATTGTGTTGCTGCACTTGTATCCACTATTAACTTAATTGTACC
Organism: Arion vulgaris; assembly: GCA_020796225.1. Classification (NCBI taxonomy): domain Eukaryota; kingdom Metazoa; phylum Mollusca; class Gastropoda; order Stylommatophora; family Arionidae; genus Arion; species Arion vulgaris. The sequence continues at coordinate 34,502,899 of CM036769.1, read as the reverse complement.
ATTGAGGAATTATGTTGCTGCACTTGTATCCACTATTAACTTGATTGTATCATTGAGGAATTATGTTGCTGCACTTGTATCCACTATTAACTTGATTGTATCATTGAGGAATTATGTTGCTGCACTTGTATCCACTATTAACCTGATTGTATCATTGAGGAATTATGTTGCTGCACTTGTATCCACTATTAACCTGATTGTATCATTGAGGAATTATGTTGCTGCACTTGTATCCACTATTAACCTGATTGTATCATTGAGGAATTATGTTGCTGCACTTGTATCCATTATTAACCTGATTGTATCATTGAGGAATTGTGTTGCTGCACTTGTATCCACTATTAACCTGATTGTATCATTGAGGAATTATGTTGCTGCACTTGTATCCACTATTAACCTGATTGTATCATTGAGGAATTATGTTGCTGCACTTGTATCCACTATTAACCTGATTGTATCATTGAGGAATTGTGTTGCTGCACTTGTATCCACTATTAACTTAATTGTACCATTGAGGAATTATGTTGCTGCACTTGTATCCACTATTAACTTGATTGTATCATTGAGGAATTATGTTGCTGCACTTGTATCCACTATTAACTTGATTGTATCATTGAGGAATTATGTTGCTGCACTTGTATCCATTATTAACCTGATTGTATCATTGAGGAATTATGTTGCTGCACTTGTATCCACTATTAACCTGATTGTATCATTGAGGAATTATGTTGCTGCACTTGTATCCACTATTAACTTGAATGTATCATTTCTGATTTTCTTTCTTCTTGATACATTGAGTATTCTCTTCAAGAATCTCATTTCTGTAGTAATTTTTTTTGTTTTTTGTTTCTTTTAATGGCTCCTTCTTTCTCTCTCGTGTTCACCGCTTAGACTGGTGTACCAGATTTCCCCATAAATCTCATTTATGTGGAAATCTGATTCATGCAGCCTTAGCATTGATGTGGAGTCGTCACATTTTCAGCGCCATTTGGAGCTCTGATGCTTATCCTTCGGCGATGTGTCCTATTTTAGCCAGCGTTTACTGGATTCACTCTCCGCTGTACTTTGATTGTCCCCAATCGAACTACAAGGCAGTAGTAGTTCTCTGCGAGAGAAAACGGGATTATTGTTCTCTAAATGAAAATCCCCATCTTCGAGGTTCGCCACCGTTTTTCCCACCTCGCGTTTCTTTTGAGTGCACCTTCGTCCATTTCTGCTTGTGCCCTCATCCCCCGACTGGACCCGCCCATTTTCTCTTCATCACTTCTGCTCACATTGTTCGACTGTTTTAATGGCTAAAAAATAAAGAATAAAAATAAAAGGTTTGTTATAGGGTGTGATGTTGATTTATAGGGTAGGGTTTTAATTCTTGTAGGGGCCCGTCTGCCCAGCATGTTCGTAGCGCGTTGGACTACGGGTGACTATCCTTCTGTGTGCGGGTTCAATTCCGCGGGATGGCAGAAAAAGCCACAGATTCCCCAGATTTACGGTGTTCGTGGCACCGAACCGAAGGGTTACGATGTCCATGGCACCGAGCCGAAGAGCTGAAAAGCTCAAGTGCTTCTGGATCGGAAAAAAAAAATTCTTGTAGGGTGGTTTGTAGAATTGAAAGTAATTCGTAGTAACTTGTTAGTAACTTGTTCAACAGTATAAAAAAGTTACAAAACACCATCCTTATAGTTGCATACTTCTTTATTTTGATGTTATTTCATGAGTGTACCAAAAACACGTCCATTCGTGTCTAGTGTCTATGTTCGTCTTCCTTTCTGTTCACTAACGTTGCTACGCAGTCACTACACAAAGCTACGTCAGCTAGATTCCCTACGTCAATGTCTCGTTTTAGTGTTGCTATCTGCTAATAGTGAGCGCAGATTTGGTGTGCAAACACTACAGTCAACTAATTTAATATCTACAAACTACCTATCTAAAACTACCTGTCTGTCCATTAGCTACTACCTGGGTTGAGGGGCTGGCTGCATACCTTCTACCTGCATGCCTTCTACAGGTTTACAGCCAATATCGATATTTTAATTGTCTTTTGAATATGAATGTGAGTAACATCGTCTCCAGATCCAGTTAGATCAGCTTTAGAGAGAAATGCGGGTTTCTATCGCGTGGAGACAAGGTGCTCACCTCTTGCTCCAAAGGTACATGGTTCGTTCCCCGTGGGGAGCGATCGAGATATATTCCCAGTGTTACCTGATTTTCCGCTACCCGCCAGAATTCATTAGAACGATTACAATAAAAACTCACATCCATTTTCACTATTTTCAAAATTACATCAACTATCCTGACCTGTGCTACAGATTTCGTGCTCTGTCACTGTGTAAGAAAGTGATATTTAAGCACACATGGTTATTACAGAAAATGAATAATAAAGGTTCTGTCAATCAATCAATCACACACTCGTTTAGACAGATCTAAAAAGTGAATTGCATATCCTTTACAGGACTTTGAGAATCAACCCCAGCTTTTAACGCTGTTTGTGATTTTTCTAGTTAACATCTTTCACCTTCGATGTCTCCGCAAGATTATGAACATCAGGTGGTACGACAAGATAACCAACTCTGAAGTACTACAACGTGCAAATCTGCCTTCCATCATGGGCATGCTCAGCAGTGGACCACTAAGATGGTTGGGACATGTGAGAAGAATAGAAACTTATCGCATACCAAAACAGATGTTGTTCTGTGAACTTTCGGAGAGGAAGAGGCACCAGGGCAGACCACTGCTCAGATATAAAGATGTCTGCAAAACCTCAATGAAAAACTTTTCTATAGATCCCAGCACATGGGAGAGACTAGCTGATGACAGAGTTGTGTGGAAAGCCAAATTACGGAAGGGCGCAGAGTCTTTTGAGAAGAGAATTATGTACGAGCTGAACGATAAGAGAGAAAAGCGAAAACTCAGAAGTTGTCACAGTAAAACACTTGCCTATTGACCGTCTGTAAAGATGAAAAGGGCCATATATATTACGTTCAGTAGTTTGCCATTACATGACCATCGACGAAGTGGGTGAACTAGCAAGAGACAGAGTGAATTTCAGATGTGCTGCAAAGAGAGCAACGTCCTATAAAGGATACGCACCTTGATGATGAGTTTGCCATTGCTTTCTGAACGGGTGGTGTCATCGTCCTTTTGTAAAAATAATTTGCAACCAAAATGTCCGCAACGTGATTCGAACTCAGAACGTCGGGGTTAATAGGCCGAGTCACTATCCCATAAGCCACAGACACCACATTAGAGAGATCTACAGTAATTTATTTTCCAGTATTTGATTTATTGTATTCTTGATCAGGGAGTTTGAAGGTACCGTAGATGCAGTATGGGACAGAGGCTCTCTTGTAGCACTGAATAGAGAAGATGTTGCTGAGTAAGTACTTGTTGTGATTTTGTTTAACATTAATAAAATAAACATTTATGACGAGAGCAACAAACTAATGAGAAGTTGTAATTAGTTTTTTTTTCTCTAATGGAGTTTAATCTCTCTCTCTCTCTCTCTCTCTCTATCTCTCTCTCTCTCATCTCTATCTCTATCTCTATCTCTATCTTATCTCTCTTCTCTTTCTCTTCTCTTCTCTTTCTCTTTCTCTTTCTCTTCTCTTTCTCTTCTCTTCTCCTCTTTGCCCTTTTAAACCGAATTGGTGCATAGGCCTCAACTAACTCATGCCAAGTTTTCCTATCTCTTGCTATCTCCTCCAGCTCTTCTTTATATTGTTGATCTCTGCCTCCAAATCTCTTCTCCGTGTATTTCTAGACATCCCTTTCTTTCGCTCTACCTGTGGTTCCAGGAAGGACCCTTCTTGTTATATTTCTCTGGTTTTCTTAAAGTGTGTCCTATCCAGCGCCAGCGTCTTTTTAACCTCGGGTCACTGAAAAGGCAAAAAAAAAGCAAAAGGCCGTCCACACAAAATGGGAACGTCAGAGATAACAGGCGATGACAAACACTATTATGAAGCGCACACAAAAGCTCGTTCCGGTAATATCTTCTATCTTGACGCTGTGAGGCACAACGGGATCAGAGAAAGAAGAAGAATAGCTATCACCCAAGCCACTAGAAGAGCGTAAAACACAAACTGAAAACTGCGACACTGTGCAACAACTCGGTAACAGTATGACGACAAAAGAAGAAGAGATAGAAGCATGTGTGTATATTGTTTGTTACTTAACCCTTTAGCTGCTAAGGACGTATATATACGTTTCCCATTCACTTCTAAAGACGCATTAACACGTCTGTTATTATCTCACCTCTGTGAACTAAAGACGTGTTAACACGTTATACATTGCTACTGCCACTGCTATAGACGTACATTCACGTTTGTGACCTAGAGATAAAGAGTAGCTATTTTTAGCTCAGCCTTCAGAAAGTATGTAGCAGCGAAAGGGCTAAAGAGACTGAAGACGATGGCTTGATTTCATTACACTGGGTTTCACCTATATGTCTCAACATCTGTCGGCAAAAATAGTAGACCATCTGCTTGCGAGAGGTGAACAAAGCACCAACTCTGTAGCTACATCAATAGCCCTAGGGATCTCATGATAAATTGCACAAGAGACTATGTCCGAATTCGAACTCGCAACCTTCATAATGACAGGCAAACGCCTCAACCACTTAGTCATTGTTTCATATATACTTGACCAACAAAAGATCTACAGGTGTATTCTGTGCCTGATTCTGTATCCAGCAGAGTTGGAGCCGGCTAGCCTCTCTCAGGAAGAACGATAAATTATAATAGGTTGCCTGTTGATGACCCCTAGAGCACACAAGACAACCCCACCTTCCAGTGGCGTAGACCGGGAAACTTTGACCCCGAGATTCAAGGCTAACGGGGCTCTGGCTGCAATAGGGGGATGAACTCTCTTAGGTCTTTTTCCTGAACTTTGGGAGGGGAACCCGAATAAAAAAGCGTCGCAGAAATCGGATGTGCTGGTCTACTTGTAGGTGCATAACACGCACAACGTGCAATCGCTCTTAGGCTCATATCACATACAGATCACAAAGAGTGGTGTAACAAGTGGTCAATATGGAGCGTTCGAAGAATAAGAAGGTACTACCCATATTCTAGACTGCAGCTACTTGATACAGGACTTGAGCAGGTTGGAATCACTCTCTTCGACTCTGGTCTACGGGTCGCTGCTATTCTTCAAGGTAACGTCTTCAAATGTTATGATATTCGGTTGACGTCTTGGCATATTGGGCATTCCCATGCGTGCTCCGTCCTCCGCTTCCAGCAGCCATCCCAAAGCCCACGCGCTCCAAATACTTAGGAGCAATTTTCACAGCAGATGGAAGTATCGATAGTGAAATCAGCAATCGTTGCACAAAAGCTAACCAAGTACTGGGACAGTTAACACCACTGTTGTCACATAAAGAGATACCGCTAACAACTAAAACAAATCTCATAAGAACGATTTTCTGGTCAACACTATGTTACCAGTGTCAAACATGGCCAATAACAGCAGCTAATGAGCGGAAAATCATAACGACAGAGATGATGTGTCTTAGAAGAGCTGCAGGTGTGACAATAAGAGATAAAATTATAAATGAAGAAATCAGGAGACTGGATTTGAAACCAGTTATGCAATTCATAAAAGAACAACAGATTAAATGGTTTGGACACCTGACCAGAATGCCCTGGTATCGCCTACCACAGAGCCACGCAGAAAAAGTATAATGAGTACAAGGCAAGAGGAAGACCACGCAAAAGATGGAGCGACGGCATCAAGAACAGCCTTACGAACATGAATATCAGCTTACAAAGTGACTTTAAAAAAGCACACACAATATCAATACGTTTCACCCCCAACACTTCCATAAAGAAGTAAATGGTGGAAGAGAAGAAGAAGAAGTATATCGTCTTTATCACGAAGACGACACTGTCTGGCATGTCCAAACTTAACGCCTAATTCTCGCAATGAGTTAGGGTTAATTAGGGAAAAATAATTATCCGAGACTCGCCCATATCACATAAATGATCGCGTACCGCATTGATGACATCGGCTCTGTCCATACTTATGCCGACTTGAGTCGGGACATTGTTTGCAATAACGTCAAGTCAGTACGTTCGTTACTCTGCACTTCAGCATGTCCAGGTGTGTACAACCGAGTCAGTGTCTTGAGATGTGACCTCCGAATGATGTTCTCTCATTCCGCGTTCAGACTTCCAGATTCAATCATTTAAAGCATATTCATCGAGTCTGCAAGTTCTCATTCATGGATACCTAGATATTAGGCATTAAGTGTGGACATGCCAGACAGTGTCGTCTTCGTATTAGAGACGCCCGAGTGGTTACCGGGGACCAAATTTGGGATGCAAAGAATAGAACCACTGTTACCTGCCACGCATGTCGTAAGAGACGACTAAGGAGGTTTGGCTGAAATCGGATGCATGTGTCCGCTAGGGAATGCTAACCGAAACAAATGCTTGCAGAAAACGGATGCACCAGGCCGTAAGGCGCATAACATGGTGCAACGACCCTCACAATGAGGAATGGGATAACGGATTCTACGGTCGCCAATCTGCCTCTGAGATTTAGCCACGAGGTAAGAATGTCAGACCCACCATCACGAGGATGGCCAAAACTTACTGCAGGAAGAGGTCGACACAAATGGGGAAGCAGAAATCATAGGAATTATATCCTACAGAACTGCCCCAGTATGCAGACTTGAGAAGAAAGAGATGGCCCACTTACACTAGTGTCCAAGACAAAATGTATGGCGTGGCTGATAATCTGAGACAGATAGCTGCCTTTATTAGAGAATCTGAAATCCCAATCTAGTGAGAACGCAGAAGAAGGAAGAAGTATTAGAGAGAAAATATACTAATCAATTTCTCATGGGTACGGTGAGCAAATGGACTTTGGGATGGCTGCTGCAGCGGAGGACAGATCACGAATGGGAATGCCCAATGTGTCATGACGTCGATCGCATAATATAACATAGCATGGATACTTAGATGTTTACAAGTCTTATCTTTCCTTGTAACGTTGACAGCTTTTCGTAGACATCTCATTTCACATATTGTAATCTTTCTTTCTTGTGTCTTAGTCAGGGGCCATGTTTGGCACTGATAGCAGAGAGTTGGAATAAATATGCAGTTTATCAGTTGTCGTTTGACTGCCATGTTAATGCTTGGATGTTTTAATAGTGGTGACAGTTGGTATGTCACTGCGTTTGCCTTCTGGCATCTAGTCTCGATTTCTCTGTCCATCTTTCCATCCGCTGTAAATATACGCCCGAGATATTTGAATTCTGGAATTTACAAGTCAGTCATCCATATTCTGGCGATTAATGTCCCGTTAAAATGGCGCTCCCGGGAGACAAGTACTCAGTGGACTTTTTTTCTCATATAATCCGGTCTTGAAGAATATAACGTTCTTCAATTGCTCCCATTGTTTGTTGTTTGTCACGCACCATATTCACGAACGTCATTCAGAGATTCTTCTGTACATACTGGCTACGTAATTGTACGCTGTCAACACGCGTCGCATTCTTGTGAATTTATTTTAAGAAACTTGTATTTTGCACACTATAGTGCGCTTTATTTTGTCTGTATACTTCTTTCAATTCTCTCTGTCTCTGTCAGTGTAATCTGCCTTTGTCTATTCTATGACCATCGTTCCGATCACTCGGGCCGTGACGCAAAACATACCCACATTCAGTGGCGGCTCGTGATCATTTTTGTTGGTGGGGACAGACAGAAATTTTTGGAAAAATCATGGTTTCGGTTAGGATATATTTTAATGTATAAAATAATAAATACACGTTACACCTATTTTTGGTGGGGCCCGGCCCCACTGGCCCTTAATGACGAGCCGCCACTGCCCACATTTCAAAGGCTTTATTTCTATTTTTTAAATTCTTGTTCATTGTCCATGTTTTTGAACCTTACAAAAATACCAAGTAAATATAACACTTGATAATCCTCCTCTTTAACTTATTTGTGATCTAATTAGATGTTATAGTCCGTTCAACAACTCATGCCCACAGTCCAATGCAAATTGCAGCAAAACCATCAATTCTACAGTAGCGAAACTTTGCACCCAATCTTAGAATTATACAGTATATATATACGGAACTGCAGTAAAACTATTTGATTGGCAAAACACGTAATTACAAAATTTTGTCATTGTTTTTGTAATTTGTAAAACTACAGTACTTTGTAATTACGTGTTTTTCTTAGAATTATACCGACGCAAATATCTGATGGAAGAAATTGCTATAGGAAACGTTGATTTTGTAATGTAACGGTTTCCTTTGATGTTGGCGGCATATTTGACTAGTCTGAAATGAAATTTTAGTTTTTACAGTAAACGCACACATATGACATTTAATGTCAAGTCTCATGCAAAGGCGTATCATCTCAGCTTATACATGAGAGCCAATGTTGATATTTGCAATAGAGTCATGAAATAAACAAGAAATGTAGACATAGTTGTATTACTGTTTCTAAATAACTTACATTACAGTTAAAGTTAGCTGCCATGTCATAATGCCATCCCTCTTTCACGTCCAGTCTTGGGACTGGCAATGGCGGAACTACTTGGAGACGTTCTTTTCAAATCGCAACTTCTTCGCTACAATGTGTATGTGTGTGTTTAACATATGTGGTAGGGGTATAACTACAATAAAATAGCTCTTTTCTCTGGTTCTTGTATACAGTGGTACAGATGACCCATATTTGCCTCTTTGCGGAAATGCGCTTATAGTATTAATGATACTTTTTACATTGTAACTTCAAACTCGTTAGAAATGTTATATCAATGTCTGTTTTGAGAAGTCAACAATATGACCCAATAGTTTCACACTAATTTCGATATACGCTTCTAACTAAAAGTCCGTGTCGAACTTATGACGTTATTATGTTTACCACAGTCAACCGCGTTTTGAATCGGTGCTCGGGAAATGCAAGAATCGTTTTTTAATAACTCACAGATTTCGTCCTGAATGTTGCTTTTTTTATCATCAATGTATTGAATGGCTGTACACATTAGTTTTCTTCAACCATACCAATGGACGCGTTAAATATATAGCACAACGAAAGCAACTTCTAGATAGTATGATTGTTTGAAAGGTAAAAAATTGTTTGTAGCGTCGAGAAACTGTGAGTTCATGCAAGTTTTCAAGTTATTTAATCAAATGGTTACAAAGATACAAATTTTTATCTGTGGGCATGACAAGTTGAACGAACTATGTAACTTGCTCATATCATTGAATGTATATTTAACTATTTCTATTCTCTTCCTAATCTAATTTTCACATCTACCGTCATCTGTAATCATGTGTCCAAAATATAAGTGGTAATGAACTTGAGTGGGCTTGAGTGGGCTTGCTAACACAAGTCAGATAGTGGTAATGGACTTGAGTAGGCTTGCTAACACAAGTCAGACAGGGGTAATGGACTTAAGTGTGCTTGAGTGGGCTTGCTAACACAACTCAGACAGGGGTGATGGACTTGAGTGGGCTTGCAAACACAAGTCAGACAGTGGTGATGGACTTGAGTGTGCTTAAGTAGGCTTGCAAACACAAGTCAGTCAGGGGTAATGGACTTGAGTGTGTTTAGTGGATTTTGCAAACACAAGTCAGACAGGGGTAATGGAATAGATGGGCTTGAGTGGGCTTACAAAGACAAATATGACCGAAATAAAGGAATAGATGGGCTTGAGTGGACTTACAAAGACAAATATGACCGAAATAATCGAATAGATGGGCCACCCGAGTGGTTACCGGGGCCCAAATTGGGGTGTAAAGTATAGAACCACTGTTACCTGCCATGCATGTCGATAAGAGGTTGGGCGTGGGGCTAGCTACCCCACACCGTAAAAATACTAGATGGCTACAGAACGGAGAGCGAACTGAGTAAACGCTGGCTGAAACCGGACACATCGCCGAAGGATAAGCACCAGAGCTTCAAATGGTGCTGAAGATGTGATATAAAACACACCTATCGCCCGTCTGCCCAGCGTGTTCGTAGCGCGTTGGACTACGGGTGACTATCCATCTGTGTGTGCGGGTTCAATTCCGCGGGATGGCAGAAAAAGCCACAGATTCCCCAGATTTACGGTGTTTGTGGCACCGAACCGAAGGGTTACGATGTCCATGGCACCGAGCCGAAGAGCTGAAAAGCTAAAGTGCTTCTGGATCGGAACAAACAAACAAAAACAAAAAAAATACACACCTATGCTAAGGCTGCCATGAATCAGATTTCCACATGAATAGAATTTTTGGGGAAGTCTGGTACATCAGTCTGGGCGGTGATCGCGAGAGAAAAGGAATAGATGGACCAGTTAATTGCAGATATGGGTTGCAAATCAAATAGAAAGATTGATGGTTAGCATTATTTCTAACATGTGTTTTGTTATTGTGTTGTCCATATTTCTTCCCAGATACGTACAAGTCATTAAGAACATACTAAGTCCTCAAGGTCGAATTCTGTTAGAGGTGGTGGAATATGATGTTTCCATAATGGCAGGTATGAGCTAGATAAGTCCACATTTACTGACCAACACTTGTTTGATATTCTTAGAACTTTGAAGATTTAACCATTTTACGCATAATGTTCACTGTTGTGGGCAACGTCTGTGGTCAACGTCTGTGGTCTAGGGGATAGTGACTGTCTATTAACCCGGACGTTCTGAGTTCGAATCACGTTTGGTGATTATTGATTGCACGTGGAGTTTTACAAAAGTACCATGGTACCACCCGTTCAGAAAGCAATGGCAAACTACTGAACGTAAGAATGCTTAGAAAAAATCACAAACAGCGTTAAAAGCTGGGTGTTGATTTGCAAAGTCCTATAAAGGATATGCAATTAACTTTTTAGTGGGCATCTACCATTCGTTCATTTCATAACTACGCATGCCTGTTTCGTGACCTCTGACGCATACAGTGTACCTCTAAGGACTAGATGTGGACGATGCGTCGATCGCCGTATGTAACGGTAAATTAACTTGTACTTCTACTGTGTAGTCAAGGTGAAGGACAAAATACTATTCATCCAACAACTTCATGAAAGAAAGGGGTAGATAACTTAGAGAACAACTGCTTTTATTAACAATTATTTTTTAAAGTTGACGTCTGAGAGGAGACTAGAAGAAGAACCAACGGTTTTTTCCTCATGTTTTTATATCTCAAATTGCATTTTGTAGCGTTTCATCATTATCATCATTAATCCTCTCCGCTCCTCGTGGAGCATAGGGCCTCAACAGTTGTTCGCCACTCTTCTCGGTCTCTGGTTGTTCTTTTATAGTCTCCCAGGACAGTTGAGCACTCTTCAGCTCCTCAATAAGATCTCGTCTCCAAGTCTGCTTAGGGCGTCCTCTTTTTCGTTTTCCTGCGGGTTCCACTCGAGCACCTGTCTAGTGACACTCGACTGTGTCTTCCGCAAGGTATGGCCTATCCATCGCCATCTTCTCCTCTTGACCTGTGTCATCATAGGTTCCTGCCCTGTTCTTATCCACAGATCCGTGTTTGTAACTCTATCATACCATCTCAATCTGAGAATCCGCCGCAAACATCCGTTGACAAAGGTCTGGATCTTATTTGTATTTGCCTAGTGACTCGCCAAGTTTCCGAGCCATACAGCAACAACTACTTCACATTTGAGCTGAAAATCCTGAGCTTTGTTTTCGTGGAGATGGCAGCGGACTTCACACCATGTGCAGGATCCAAAGGCCATTTTGTAGCATTTGCCATTTGCTAAATATTTTTTGTTTTGGTTCAACAGTTCTTGTTAGAAAAAAGGAAAAAGAAAGATTACAACAACAGAAATGAAATGTCTGCGGAAAAAGTGGGAGTAACAAGAAGAGATATCAGACTGCATACTTAGAGAGCACATACTTCAAGAATGTCCCAAATATGATATACTGAGTCAAACTCACTGGCATAACGAAACAACATTCGACAGAAAACTACACGGACCTCTGTGTGAGCTACAAAGGACAGTGAAGTTTATATAATAGACAACGTTGAATATATAGACAATATTTGAAGCGAACGAAAGGAAGGATACAAGAGACAACATTGAATATATAGACAATATTTCAAGCGAATGAAAGGAAGGATACAAGAGACAACATTGAATATATAGACAATATTTCAAGCGAATGAAAGGAAGGATACAAGAGACAACGTTGAATATATAGACAATATTTCAAGCGAAGGAAAGGAAGGAAGGACAAGAAGAGATAAGATAAAAATGAGAGTATTCGTGACTTGGTAGCCCGTGTGTTTCTGGTGCTCGCAAGGGGAGCAAAGAATAGTAGCACTGCGACCTACAAAGCATGTCGTAAGAGGCGACTAATGTAGGGGCCTAGGAAGCTACTCTAGTAAATAAAACGCTTCGTAGAAATCGGATGTGCTGGCCTACTTGTAGGTGCATAACTGGCACAACGTACAATCGTTCTTAGGCTCAGATCACATAGAGTGGTTTAACAAGCGGTCGATATGGAGCGTTTGAAGAAGAAGAAGTGAATTAGTAAAAACAACATAAATGCTAAAGCATTTTAAGAAGCAACAAACCAAATGGTTCGGCCATCTTACAGTATCTCTCTCTCTCTCTCTTTGCCTTTTTACTCCGGGTTGGGGCATAGGCCCTCAACCAACTCATACCGTCTTCCTATCTCTAGCTATCTCCTGCAGCTCCCTCCAGCTCTTCTTTATATGACTTGTTCATGGTTGGTTGGATTTTGTGGCTAAAATTTTCTACTGGATAGGGTAGCCAGCCCTATGCCAAACCCCACCTTAGTCGCCTCTTACGACATGTCTTATAGGTCGCAGTGCCGCTACCCTTTGCTCCCCTCGCGAGCCCCGGCAACACACGAGCGGTGTTACAGAATGCCAGAGCATTACTAGTCATGTGCAGATGAGAACAATGAGTATTTTTAACAAGAACTCCAGAGGAAACAACGAATATGATCAACAAATAAACAATGTACAGATATTAAGAGCTTCCAATACAACAAATAGACAAAACACAGGATTCGAACCACTTACTCTCATTTCGTACGACACCATCGCTAGCCTAGCAATACGAGCGTTCATACGAACACAACCACAGAGGTATGAATGGTTCGATGGTTGTGTTCGTAAGGACGCTCGTATTGCTAGGCTAGGCGATGGGTGTCGTAAGAAATGAGGGTAAGTGGTTCGAATCCTGTGTTTGTCTATTTGTTTTTCGGAAGCTCTTAATACCTGTACATTGTTTGTTTGTTGAGCATAGTCATCAATGTTATCAATGGTATCAATGCTAAATATCACCCACACAGACGATGGTCTCAGAAATATCATAGGCAGTAGTAAACACCATAAACGAGGCGCACTTTGGAATTCGCCAGAACTCTTTGCATACTCTGAATACTGAACGGCACAACAGAAATAGAGAAGGAAAGAACAATGTGTATTGTATATTATCATTTTATATTGTCCTCATCCACTTCATCACATTTCTTCTACTGCTGTTTCCATTGACTGATGTGGAAATATGTCATGACATTCATGCGCAGTTAAATATGACGTATACACAAATAATCAGACCGACCCACTTCTAATGCACATACTTCACATATTATGTCAAGCATTTTCTTCCTGACGTCTTACAATTATTAAACCCTTGACATTGCTATTTTATTTACCTTCGATAACATATTGTATATTTGAACTTTACTTTTTCTATGCTAAATATTTTTTACTGAAGTAAACTTTAAATTTGAATATCAAGGTTATTGGCTAAGAAATCTGGCAAGGTTATAAGACATTTGAAAACACATTTAGGATGTGGCCGCTAAGATGACTTTCATTTTTTTTTTTTTTTTTTTGCATTTCCATTTCAAATTTTTCAATCCCTTTCTGTGATGTTGACAGTAACACTGTATCGTCCAGCATATCTTAGTTCATATATTTCTCTCCCTCTGATTATAAAAGGATTGTATTGTTCTTTTCAGATATCTTCTGTAACAATTATCATGATGTTTTAGTTTATATGTTCTTCTTCTTCTTCGAACGCTCCATATCGACCACTTGTTAACCACTCTTTGTGATTTGTATGTAATCCAAGCCTAAGAGCGATTGTATGTTGTGCCAGTTATGCGCCTACAAGTAGGTCAGCACATCCGATTTCTACAATGCTTTTTATTTAATAGGGTAGCTTCCCTAGACCCTTACCCCAGCCGCCTCTTACGACATGCCTTGTAGGTCACAGTGTTAATATTCGTTGCTCCCCTTGCGAGCCCTGCCAACACACGGGCGAGTATATATGTTAAATATAGACATGGCGACAGACTGCAACCTTGTCTGATTCCCTGCCTTAATTTTAAAAATACACAATTTAATTATCGATTGCACAATTATTTTATTTATAATAAACGCCACTATCACGTGCCATGCCGACTGACGTAGACAATCATGGATCTCCACAAACATATGTACTTGGTGCTGACTAGCAGTTCGGATGTTGACACTGTTCTGGACCATGAGGTCATAATATCCATAATTTTCTCTCTGTCTCTTCTCCCATTGATTTTACCAGTTGTCACAGTGTGTTCTAAACCTCCATTTCTCATCACATGCCAGAAAAATGATTATTATCTCTTATATTGATAAACGATTGAGTGGTTACCGGGGCCCAAATTTGGGGTGTAAAGAATAGAGCTACCGTTACCTGCCACGCAGGTCGTAAGAGGCGACTAAGGAGGTTAGGCTGAAATCAGATGCACGTGTCCGCTAGGGAATGCTAACCCGAAACAAATGCTTGCAAAAAACGGATGCACCAGGCCGTAAGGCGCATAACATGGTGCAACGACCCCTCACAATGAGGAATGGGATAACGGATTCTACGGAGGCCAATCTGCCTCGCAGATTTAGCCATGCAGTAAGAATGTCAGACCTACCATCACGAGGGTGGCCAAAACTTACTGCTGGAAGAGGTCGGCACAAACGGGGAAGCAGAAATCATAGGAATTATATCCTACAAAACTGCCCCAGTATGCAGACTTGAGAATAAAGAGGTGGCCCACTTACACTAGCGTCCAAGACAAATTGTATGGCGTGGCTGATAATCTGGAACAGACGGCTGCCTTTATTAGAGAATCCGAAATCCCAATCTAGTGAGAACGCAGAAGAAGAAGAAAGATATTGATAATAAGTTTGATATGTATCTCAACCTCTTTCAGCACATCAAAATTAGTCATTAGTCTTCACCAGAAAAACCTCATCTCTGTGGCCTCCAGAGATTTTGCTATCAATTTATTTTCTACGACTCACATCCATGTCAGTACTGGCTCTATGTAACACTGAGCCAATGTGGCTTAGTAAACCTCTCGACTATAGCAGCAACTCACAAACAAATTCAGTACTTAGGAGTTGGAACACATTTGTAACACCTGAAGCTGTTGTTGGAAAGTGTCTTTTATCTTTTTAGCCGCACACCCATAGAATAACGAATCTCGTTTCACTGAGAACTGCATGATCCCATGACGTTGTAACTGCAGCCTTGACCTGCTGACCTACCGCTAAATGTCAACAATTCAAATTGTGTTTTTTTTTTGGTGCTGTTACAAAATTAGAAATGAAGAAATCAGAAGTAGACTTGGTGTGAAGCCAGTCATGCGATTCATAAAAAAACCAACATAATAAATGGTTTGGACACTTGACAAGAATGCCCTGGTATCGACTACCAAAGAGAGCCACCCTGAAAAACTATAACGAATGCAGAGTAAGACCACGCAAAAGATGGACGTCGGCATCAAGTACAGTCTTAAGAAAATGAACAACAGCGAACAAACACACATTAATCACTACATCCCCCTCCCCCTCCCGTTTTATTTTTAAAAAGTAAATGGTAAAAGAGAAGAAGGATGTCATTTTAAAAAATGTATATTTTTTAAATTTCATGCTGTTCATACCTACGTTTATTCATAAAACTGTTCACATCTTCTAAATTTTATTTTGGAGTTGCGTATAACCGTGGCCACCGATAACATAAGACCGACGAGCTTCAGGTAAAATTTCTCGGAAAACAGACCACAACCGTCGCGGGACTTTACATTCCAGTATTGGTAGATGAAGACAAATTCATTTTAAAAACAACCCCCGACTTGCTAACTCAAAGTTATATTATGTTATCAATTAAGTTTAGCACTATGGAAGATCAATATTATTACTAACTCAAAGTTATATTATGTTACCAATTAAGTTTAGCACTATGGAAGATCAATATTATTACTAACTCAAAGTTATATTATGTTACAAATTAAGTTTAACACTAAAGAAGAATATCAGTATTATTATCATTTTTCATCAATAAATAATTATGGACTCGTAGAGTTGTGTAAAATTGTGGAAAACCGTACAGTGTTCTATGAAACAATTTTTTTGTTTCGATCCAGAAGACTTCGGCTCAGTGCCATGGACATCGTAACTTTACGGTTCGGTGCAAAGAACACCGTGAATCTGGGGAACCTGTGGCTTTGCTGCTAGCCCGCGGAATTGAACCGCACTCACAGGGGCTTGTCACCCGTCGTCAAGCCGCTACGAATACGTTGGCAGGCAGGAATGAAACACTTATAAAACTAGCCCCTATTAAAGGCTAATGTTGCCGTGTGCACGGTAGAACCTACTTTAGTCATTGAATAGTGGTTACAACTTATTCATAACATCAATTTATTTAAAATAATTGTACTAGGCAGGGGCGGCTCGTCATTAAGGGCCAGTGGGGCCCGCCCCACCAAAAACCGAAAGGGGAAATAACTTCCTCGAATAGACAAATAATAGTAAATACTCCAAAAACTATGATTTACCGAAAATTTGTGTCTGGCCCACCAAGAACAATGTCCACGAGCGCCATATATATATATATATATATATATATATATATATATATATATATATATATATATATATATATATATATATATATATATATATATATATGGCAATTATCCGGATTCTATATTTGAAAACATTTTTTAAAAGTCCGTAGCCTTGTCAAATGCAGGGTATGAAGTGCAAGTCAATTCACATTTCTAGCTGCAAGTGTGCAGGTGGTAAAAGAGCCAACTCATTCCTCGCGCGTGGAATGTCGAGTATGTGTGTTTGAACCTTCGACCCTTTTGTATCCGATACAATAAACGAACACACATGCATTACTCTACTCCTCCTACCGATTAGTGTAACAATGTAGATAACACTAGTCCTAAAAATAGATAGTATACGGTGACATTTTTTGTATTATATAATTCAGATGTTCCTGTAGCGATGCCGTAAAGCGTAAAATTATCATCACTTCAGATTTCTATAAGGCTAGTATTTATTATCTTTTAACAACCTTGTAGTTTTTGTACAATTATCTGTATTTAATTTTTGGTATAGACTTGCTATTCAAGTTATTTATAAGTGTTATTTATTTCAGACGTGGAGGAGCCAACAAAACCACCACCACCCTACCCGATGTATGAAGATGAAGTCAAAAAATTGTATGGTATGTTTATCTTCAATTTGTACACAACAGCATGAGGTCTATCTGTACCATTGAGTATATGCATGAAGATTTTCTTGTACATGTCTTGTTTGTTTGTGTTCTATATAAATCTAAACTTTCTCATAATGATTTTCAATGTCTACAAATTCCCAGTCAGCCTTCTTATTTAGATCTATGTTCTAGTTTATTTACTGTTTATTCTGTCTATGTTCTAGTTTATTTACTGTTTATTCTGTATGTGTGTCTTCTTGAGAAAGATCTATGTTTTAATTTATTTAGTGTTTATTCTGTCTATGTTCTAGTTTATTTAGTGTTTATTCTGTCTATATTCTAGTTTATTTACTGTTTATTCTGTCTATGCTGTCGTTTTGTTACTGTTTATTCTGTATATATTCTAGTTTATTTACTGTTTATTCTGTCTATGTTCTAGTTTACTTAGTGTTTATTCTATCTATGTTCTAGTTTACTTAGTGTTTATTCTATCTATGTTCTAGTTTACTTAGTGTTTATTCTATCTATGTTCTAGTTTATTTCGTATTTATTCTGTCTATGTTTTAGTTTATTTAGTGTTTATTCTATCTATGTTCTAGTTTATTTAGTATTTATTCTGTCTGTGTCTCGTTGATCAAGATCTATGATCGAAACGTGGGAATGTAGTTAGTTTTATATTTAATTAAATGTTTGCTTACTTATGTGATACTATACACATTGTCTTTGTCCTTACACGTCAATTTACTTAGTATCACCGCAGCCTACCCACGGTTGTCTCTAGGTCTGGTCTGATCACCAAAGATTTGTAGATTTTCGTACATCACCTCAATGTTTTCTTAAATGCTTTTATTTGTTGACAACCTGGTCATCACTTAATATACTCTTAAGTAACATTTGAAACACAATAACTTGTTATTTGGTAGGTGCTTTAGATATCATCATCATCATTAAATAGTTTGTCTTGAGCAGAACTTTGCCACCCCAACAGTCCTCCGGAATTTTCTCTCTCATAGGCCAGATGTCCTGCCTCTGCAGCCGTCATATTCAAACCATCAGTTACATCCTGACTCCATCTTCTCCGTGGTCTTCCTCTTCTTCTCTATGCCGGTATGCCTCCTTCCCTGATGGTCTTCTCCAGCCCTTCATGTCTTTTTATATGTCCAAAATATCTCAATTTTCTCTTTCTTATTTGTAGCATCAGCCAGTTTTCTTTGATTTTGAGTTCTTTCTGGATAGATCTATTTGTTCTCTTCTCTGTCCAAGATATGTGAAGGACTCTTCTGTATTACTTATATTCAAAAGCACATATATGATTTTCAACTGCTTTATTAAATGTCCATGCTTCACACCCATATGTTGCCACTGGGAATATGCATGCTCTTAGTATTCTGATCTTGTTTTCTTATCAGTTCCGTTCCATACTGTTTTGAGTTGTTTAATTTTTGTAAAGCCATGTTTGTTCTTCTTTTAGTTTCCTTCATCCCATTTCCATCTGTTGTTAGCAGTGAGCCAAGATATTCAAAACTGTTCACATTTCCATCTGTTGTTAGTAGTGAACCAAGATATTCAAAACTGTTCACATTTTCTACTTTCTCTTTGTTGATAAAAATATCATTTGTGATGTTCGTTTTATCTGTTCTCATTATTTTTGTTTTTACCACACATTGAGATATAGGTTTTGTTTTTCGCTTTTATCTTTCACTTCTCCTAATAATTTCTCAATCCCTTTTTGTGATGTTGACAGTAACACTGTTTCGTCAGCGTATCGTAGTTCATGTATTTCTCTTCCTCCTATTATAAAAGGATAGTATTTTCCTTTTCCGCTATCTTCTGTAACATTCCTCATGATGTTTTCTGCAAATATGTTAAACAGACAATGCGACATAATGCAGCCTTGTCTGACTCCCATCCCTATGTCAGACCAGTCTGATGTATCATCACATGTTATTACGGCCGCAATTTGATCACTATAAAGTTCTCTTATGATCTGTATCAAATGTAATGGGAATCCCATTTCTCCCATTATCTTCCACAATTCCTGAGGCTCTACACAATCAAATGCCCTTGACAGACCATGGTCATTAACATCAGACATCATAGATACCGTGACTTGAACTTTTAATTTCTAACAGTTGTTATGAGTTGGCTGATTCCCTGATATGGTGGCAGAGTCAGTCTGCCCCTCATTACCATCAACATCCATGTGCCGGATCTCCTGATATGGTGGCAGAGTCATCCAGCCTGTCTGCTCTCTTATTACCATCAACATCTATGGCCGGGATCTCCTGATATGGTGGCAGAGTCAGCCAGCCTGTCTGCTCTCTCATTACCATCAACATCCATGTCCCGGATCTCCTGATATGGTGGCAGAGTCAGCCAGCCTGTCTGCTCTCTCATTACCATCAACATCCATGTGCCCCGGCGAATGAATGTATTTCTTCAAATTGTTGCCTTTAGTTGTGATTCAGTCCATTGCCTGCGCACCGAAACAACCTCTACCTTTCTGATCATACTCAATGAACAGCGTACCATGTGCACATAATTTGTTATCGTTATATATAATGTAGGTGTTAAGTTTGGACATGCCAGACAGTGTCGTCTTCGTGGTAGAGAGAAGATATAGTAATCAACTTCTCATGGGTACTGTGAGCAAATGGACTTTGGGATGGCTGCTGCAACGGAGGACAGAGCACGAATGGGAATGCCCAATGTGCCATGACGTCGATCGCATAACATAACATAACATAATTTGTTATCCACGCTGGCCTCAAACCTCGGAATCTTCACGACACATGGTTACTAGCTCAGCGTGTTATCAACCTAGCTATACCACGATCCTATACATGACTTTTATTTTTTATCATGGATCAGTAAGTTGATTTTGTCATTCTATTTTTAAATCATTTCTTCAATGCATAACTTATTTTCTTATATTTGAGTTGACCAATACTTTGTTATGTTTGTTTTATGCAGAACCAGAATGCACTGTTCAATTTGTGGAAAGGAATCCATTTCAATTTGCTGGAAAAGGCATCCATGCAATCAATTATTTGATTATCAGGAAATTTTAATACACAATTTGTAACTGTCATTTATATAATCACTAGCTAATTAACCCGGCTCCGCACGGGTGAAAGTTGTTATTAATCCTTGATGAGGAATTAGTTAAGCATTTCCAAAAGATGTCATCTAATAGCATGAATTGTATTTTCTGATATTTTTAAGAAGTGGTTTGAATCGGCTATGTCATCGTTAAACGATTGTAACGGTTCGAGTGGTTCTGTAATGCTTCACGTCTAATCAAAGTAGCGTCTTCACATTCTTCCTAATTATTTTAAAATTTCTATAGTGTAGTTTGAAACAGAAAAGTGAAGCTGTAATGACAAGAAAATTATACATTCTGCGCAAATCAACGAAAACGGAAAAACGAAACGCATCTAATGGTGTATTTTTAAAAAATAAGATCGACATTAGAAAGATAAAAAAAAGATACGATGCAAAGGAACGACCTCGCCACAGGCACAACACGGCGGGAAATCAGTTAGAGAAGTAGAGCGTCACTAAATGTCACTGACTTCATGGCAAGTCGTTCGGACTACAGGTCTCCTAAAAAGATAGTTTGAAACTGAAAGATAAGCTTATAACGACATGAGAATTATACAGCTTGGGCAAATCAACGCAAACGCAGGCATCATGGCTAATGCCTGAATTCATAGCGGGCGATCGCAAAGTAGAAGTAAATGTCTAAGACGTGAGGGGACATAATCAATTTGACAAAGACCAATTTGTCATTTTAGTGATTATATCCTTTTGACCATTTGGCAAATGTGACCTTTCTTCATGTAGAGCACGCGGTAATACTGGATTAGGAATCGCAAATTGGATTTTATTTATTTTTAAAACTAATATTGATCTAATTTCGAAACTTTTTCTTTTACTGATCTAAACTTTTGATGATAAAATTTTGCAAAAAAAGGGTGAATATTGGGTGTAAACTGAGGCGATGTATAACCGGACACACATCGGACACTAAGATTTATATATAGAGATGAGTTGATATAAAAAGTATGATCTTTTCTCACGAAACAAAAGTTGTCAGTAGATGTAACTGTCACACTGATCGTATCAATATTTAACCAGATTTTAGAAAAATTAAACATAATGTTTTATTATATCATTTTGTTCGTTTGCTTCATCTAAATAAAAGATTGTCCAAGCAAAAGGTGGACTGAGTGACAACAGATGCGATGTAAACACTGTTTATGAAGCGTACATAAAAGCCCGAAATTCCTAAAGATTGTTGGAGTGGCAAATTTCTGCTCAGGACAAGATACTTGATGATGATGATGATGACACAAAATCCCGTTCTAGAAATCTCTTCTTATCCTGACGCTGTGAGGCAAATCTCTTCTTATCCTGACGCCTGACGCTGTGAGGCAAATCTCTTCTTATCCTGACGCTGTGAGGCAAATCTCTTCTTATCCTGACGCTGTGAGGCAAAACCAGATTAGAGAATAGCAGAAACTTCATCAGACAACCTTATGACAACCCGAGAGAGAGAGAGAGACAACCTTATGACAACCTGAGAGAGAGACAACCTTATGACAACCCGAGAGAGAGACAACCTTATGACAACCTGAGAGAGACAACCTTATGACAAAATAAATCCTGCCTGTTTGCAATAAAAGTAGAATTTGTTGAATCTAGATATGCTTATCGATACAAGATAAGACTGAGATAAACTATGTATCCACATCTAAGTATCCACGGCTATGTATCCACGACTATGTATCCACGTCAAGTATCACGTCTAAGTATCCACGGTTATGTATCCACGACTATGTATCCACGTCTAAGTAGCCACGGTTATGTAGGCATATCCACGACTATGTATCCACGTCTAAGTATCCACGGTTATGTAGGCATATCCACGACTATGTATCCACGGTTATGTATCCACGGTTATGTATCCACGACTATGTATCCACGGCTATGTATCCACGACTATGTATCCACGACTATGTATCCACGACTATGTATCCACGGCTATGTATCCACGACTATGTATCCACGACTATGTATCCACGACTATGTATCCACGACTATGTATCCACGACTATGTATCCACGGCTATGTATCCACGACTATGTATCCACGACTATGTATCCACGACTATGTATCCACGACTATGTATCCACGACTATGTATCCACGACTATGTATCCACGACTATGTATCCACGGCTATGTATCCACGGCTATGTATCCACGGCTATGTATCCACGACTATGTATCCACGACTATGTATCCACGACTATGTATCCACGGCTATGTATCCACGACTATGTATCCACGACTATGTATCCACGACTATGTATCCACGACTATGTATCCACGACTATGTATCCACGGCTATGTATCCACGACTATGTATCCACGACTATGTATCCACGACTATGTATCCACGACTATGTATCCACGACTATGTATCCACGACTATGTATCCACGACTATGTATCCACGACTATGTATCCACGACTATGTATCCACGACTATGTATCCACGACTATGTATCCACGACTATGTATCCACGACTATGTATCCACGACTATGTATCCACGACTATGTATCCACGACTATGTATCCACGACTATGTATCCACGACTATGTATCCACGACTATGTATCCAGACTATGTATCCACGACTATGTATCCACGACTATGTATCCACGACTATGTATCCACGACTATACATGTGAAAACGAAGTAACGTGGTTTTACAAAAATAAAATAGAGCGACATTTCGGCCGTTGTCCTTTATCAAGTAAGTGATGCAGAACAAATGGAATGGAGACTATAGTCCTGGACAACATACACAGTCTGACGATAGATTACTATAACTGTCCAACATACAGTCTGACGATAGATTACTATAACTGTCCAACATACATAGTCCGACAATAGATTTCTATAACTGTCCAACATACACAGTCTGACGATAGATTACTATAACTGTCCAACATACACAGTCTGACGATAGATTACTATAACTGTCCAACATACACAGTCCGACAATAGATTTCTATAACTGTCTAACATACACAGTCTGACGATAGATTTTTATAACTGTCCAACATACACAATCCGACAATAGATTTCTATAACTGCCCAACATACACAGTTCGACGATAGATTTCTACAACTGCCCAACATACACAGACTGACGATAGATTTCTATAACTGCCCAACATACACAGTTCGACGATAGATTTCTACAACTGCCCAACATACACAGACTGACGATAGATTTCTATAACTGCCCAACATACACAGTCCGACGATAGATTTCTATAACTGCCCAACATACACAGTCCGACGATAGATTTCTATAACTGCCCAACATACACAGTTCGACGATAGATTTCTACAACTGCCCAACATACACAGACTGACGATAGATTTCTATAACTGCCCAACATACACAGTTCGACGATAGATTTCTACAACTGCCCAACATACACAGACTGACGATAGATTTCTATAACTGCCCAACATACACAGTCCGACGATAGATTTATATAACTGCCCAACATACACAGTTCGACGATAGATTTTATAACTGCCACTGCCAAATATACACAGTCTGTCTATAAATCTATAACTGCCCAACATACAGTCTGACGATAGATTTATATAACTGCCAGTGTCAAAACTGCCTAACATACGCAGTCCGACGATAGATCTATAACTGCCCAACATACACAGTCTGACGGTAGATTTATATAACTGCCCAACATACACAGTTTGACGGTAGATTTATATAACTGCCCAACATACACAGTCTGACGGTAGATTTATATAACTGCCTCAACACAGTCTGACGGTAGATTTATATAACTCCAGTGCCAAAACTGCCCAACATACGTAGTCCGATGGTAGATTACTAACTTTTCCCTCACATTGGCATACCAGGAAACGAAAAGGCTGACAAACTCGCAAAGGCTGGGGAGCCTAACACAACACCACCCGACACAAAGTTTTACAGAAGCAAAGACTCTCCTGAAACAATCCAGGAAAATGATCTGAGAGAAAAACAAATGGAGGATACAACCCAGAGCACGACAGCATAAATACACTCAACAGAAAAGCACAGACCACAGTCTTCAGACTTAGAACGGACACTGCAGTCTCAGAGCACACCTTCACAGAATGGGTCTGAAGGACTCGGCAGCCTGCACCTGTGGAGCACCAAAGCAGTTCCCAGAGCACATCCAGCAAGACTGCCCTAGTCTGAGTAGGAGAGATTGGAGATCTGGCCAACAGAAACAACACTACAAGACAAACTATGGGGAACTGGTGAAGACATCAAGCGAACCGCCCTGTTTATGACACATACCGGAGTAGTCGCATAGCAAAAGTTGATCGAGAAGAAGACTAACTTTTCCCATGAAAAGTATATAAAAATGATATCGAATGCCACAAAAGTAACCACACTATTTGGTAGTATTTTTGTTTATGAACATTTAGTTGTCCAAACTGAAGGCAACTAAATCCAAAGCGAGAAGTTGATTAACTGACAAGCCTCTTAAATAGCACATTGTAAATTGCATTTAACCAAAGAGCACTAGATTTGAATAGGATTGTACGGAAGTTCAACACAATCTTCTCATAAAATATGTAAGCTGCTCATGTATTGTCAATTTATCTTTCTCTCTTCCTTTCGCCATCATTCCGTTCTCTCCACACATGTCTCTCTTTCCTCACTAATATCATTTCTATATTATATTATCTTGTGCATGTACATTAAGTAATTTTTAGAATGTTTAATAAATGCATGTATCCGGCCCTCTTCATCTTCACATGATTCAGGTCCGGCCCATGGCATACAAAAAGGTTGCCCACCTCAGCATTTATTAGAAATTAACGTTCTTCTCCTTCTTCTTTGCGTTCGTTCTTTAAGACCAATTTTAATCACTCTTGGTGATGTTTGATCTTTGCCAGAACGTGTATACATTGCACATTGGTTTGGTAGGCCCCTAAACGCATAGACTTGTACACGTTTAGGACATGTGCATCCGATTTCAGCCAAACCTCCTTAGTCGCCTCTTACGACACGCGTGGCAGGTAAGTGGTTCTATTCTTTATACCGCAAATTTAGGCCCCGGTAACCACTCAGGTGATTTGACGTCATACATCTGCTGGAGTTCTATAAAATTGGATCAGTATTTTGTTATTAAACCAACATCATTACACTCCAGGCAGACCCATAGGTGATCAGTCTCCCCCAACAGATGTTGAAGGTTATGCATAGTGATGGTTCCTTTGGTTAAACGCACTTCTCACTCTGTCCCTCAGATATCCAATTCTACTTGTACAACGGGTAACTCCAAACTACTTAGATCACTGGAATGATTCAACATCTATTTTAGTGTCTTTATCCAATAGGCAGTCATGAAGAGACCAAAGGACATCCCCCTTATCCATCTTCAACTCCCTGGCAATCAATGCTGTTGATGCAAGCCTGTCTGCTCTCTCACTGCCGCAAACACCTGCATGGTCAGGAGAGTGGATCTAACGTAAGCCTCTGGAGGTTAAAACTCAATAGATGACATACACTCATACCCCAACCTGTCATTTTGGATCTTTCGAAGCATGCGATTGAGAGACAGATACAACGACCCCAGTAAACAGAGTCCTAGAGAGAGAATGGAGGGCAGCAGTAGTGGCCTCAATCTCCATCCTCATACAGGAAGTAGTTGTCTTATATGCTTCACTCTGCAACAACCAACAACCCTACCAAGAAACCCCAATCTGACTTCTCACCGTGATGCACAGACCTATTGGTATAAACAACATCATCATCACTTGCATTATCGTCTACCAGCTGCTTAACTGTGAGATCAGTCTTCATGGTGCCCTTCTAAGAGTAATGATAATGCTGTGGTAGTTGGCAATGCTACCAACTATTCGGATCCATTCTCCCCCTTTTGTTAGGGTCCCAACTATAGTTGGTTCAGTAAATAGCAACTAATAAATATTGAAACACTGAGCAAAACTGGAATAAAAGTAAACACAAAAATAACACATTTAATGTACACATCATTTATTTCATTACAAACTTCATTAGACAAATATTGGAAGTTTTTCAAGATGTTTTCATTCATGTCAGATGAAAAGTGTACAAAGACAGATACAGTATTCGAACCTGCAGCTTCATGTTTATTTTGAGAGGGTTACCAACTGAACATTTCAGGAATAAGTCAGACTTGAATTTTTCAAGATGAGAATCATCTTGTCTGCTATTATTTCATAAGCAAGTTGCAAGTCTGCTTCTTAATCCATCATACCTTAGGCAGTGCTTAATATAATGCACTTATTAGAAGCATCAATATATCACTGGTACAATCTCTCTTATCATAAGCAGGTGGATGTTGAAGATTAGAACATTTCTATCTTTAGAGAGAATCCCATTTTGTTAAGATTTTCTTAGTGTTCAAATTATTCACAGAGATTCTGATGAATAAACTGTAGTTTCCCCCATTTTATGTTTGGTACAAAATACTACATTGTAAGCTTTATTGTGACTTAACACAAACTCTTCCGTACTTTCCTTCAACACATTATCTGATTTGTCATTTAACGAGGCACATGTAGAGAATATGCACAGATATATTAGCAAGGGAAGTAACAACTAGTTAAGGATGGCCAATTTTACTTTCTCATTTCCTATGATGCTGAGATTGTTCTGAGTCTCACTCTTGGCTGGAGGATTCAGTTTCATGCGTATACTCATACACTGATTATCCAGACAAAGAGTCTGAGTCTTGAGAGCAATATCTTCATTTAGGCATTTCAAACTCCTGCCCAGTCCATCTAAGGCATGCCTGACATAATGAAAATGATATAATATTATGTTACAACAAAACGTTAAATGTATCAAATTTTATAAGAAAGCGCCGCTGGAACTACATCGCCTCACACTTAGAATGGATGAGAGAAGACTCCTTACCAATCCCTCATATGGACACCAGAGGGAAAAAGAAAACGAGGAAGACCAGAGAGACTCTGCGTAGAACCATCACCAGAGAAGGCTCAACGATGGACCTAGTAAACATTAAAGACCTAAAACAGATAGCAACGAACCACGAGACATGGAGAACTATGACATCTGCCGCCACAGGCCCAAGAGGAAAGACTAACTAACTAATTATGTTAGAAATGTTATATATATACTTGGATTATCCAAAAGGAGCTAATACTGATTTTTTATGTTTTGGCCCTGCTTTAATTTCTTACATAACAAACAAACAACAATTAGAAATATTTTTCATGCATATAAACTAATGTCAACCAACTTGGCAGTAGTAGATAAACTAGAGTATGTCAACCAACTTGGCAGTAGTAGATAAACTAGAGTATGTCAACCAACTTGGCAGTAGTAGATAAACTAGAGTGTGTCAACCAACTTGGCAGTAGTAGATAAACTAGAGTATGTCAACCAACTTGGCAGTAGTAGATAAACTAGAGTATGTCAACCAACTTGGCAGTAGTAGATAAACTAGAGTATGTCAACCAACTTGGCAGTAGTAGATAAACTAGAGTATGTCAACCAACTTGGCAGTAGTAGATAAACTAGAGTATATCAACCAACTTGGCAGTAGTAGATAAAATAACTATTTTCTTTATTACCATGTAATGAAGAACATGCAAATAAAAACTTGTATATATGTTACAGGAAAGCTTTGATAGTGGTTATAGGATCACATTTTGTAGTGGAATTTTTCTAAATGTAAGTAACGACTCTCAGGTCAACCCAGGCTAGATTGGGTACCAGAGAAACACTGGGATGTAAATATACATTACCGTTTGTGTACGACTACTCAAAGGAAAATAAAGAATTCATTTTTATACAATGTGGAATTTTGGAGAACAATTATGTTAGATCCATTATTTTCTTTGATTAATGGCACATGATAGGTGATGTCTACAGCATGTCAGCTGTCTTTACTTTCCAATGTTGATCTGGTCAACAGCAAGTCAGCTGTCTTTACCTTTCAATGTCGATCTGGTACCCAAGTGAAGGCTGGGTTGACCTGTAAATAGGAAAAAAATCCCACTCCAACTCGGTATCAAACCAAGACCACCCAACCATGAAGTGTATTATAGACTGTTCTACTATCTGTCTATATCCTTTTATATCTATGTCCCATTTGATACATGAGGCTCTCACAAGAGATTTCAAATGTTGTCAATCTGCCACTTTTCTACCAATTGTTTACTATGTCAGGCCAGAAGCCTTCAACTCTTTCCTCCCAGTTCTTCTCCATGTTTTCTGATCAAATCAGTTATATTTCACGAAAATGTGTACACAGCAGGCACTCTGTGGAGTGTATTGTGGGTGAATTCTGTTCATGTGATTATTAAGTGATATGTACTGTGTTCGGGACAGAAAAATGGTGATCTGATAACTCCTTGTAAAGTGGTTTTTTGTTATTTACTGTTCTTCTTCTTCTTTGTGCTCGTTCTTTACGACCAATTGTAATCACTCTTTGCGATATGTTTGATCTTTGCCAAGAACGTGTATACGTTGCACATTGGTTTGTAGGCCCCTAAACGCATAGACTTCTACACGTTTAGGACATGTGCATCCGATTTCAGCAAAACCTCCTTGATCGCCTCTTACGACTTGCGTGGCAGGTAACAGTGGTTCTATTTTTACACCCCAAATTTGGACCCCAGTAACCACTCGGTTATTTACTGTTGCTAAGATGTTTAACATAGAACGATAGAAGAAAACTAGTCATGACAGAGATGAAGTATCTACACAGAATGTTAGGAGTATCAAGAAAAAACTGGTTTATAAATGAAAACATCAGGAAAAAAGTGGGTACAACATCAGTACTGAACTTTTGGCTGAAATCGGATGCACATGTCCTAAACGTGTAGAAGCCTATGCGTTTAGGAGCCTACCAAACCAATGTGCAACGTATGCACGTTCTTGGCAAAGATCAAACATATCACAAAGAGTGATTAAAATTGTCGAAAGAACGAAGGCAAAAAGAAGGAGTACTGAACTTCATCAAGAAACAACAAATTAAATCATTCGGCCATATAAGGATTAACAACAGATATTGACATAAAGAGAAATGCTACTCCAATACAATGGATACAAAGCAAAAGAATGTTCATGTGAAAGGTGGACCTGAGAAATAACAGATATAGTGAAAAACACTATTTTTAGTGCACAGAACAGCCAGTTCTAGAAATCCCTTCTTATCCTGGTGCTGTTAGGCAAAGCACAATTAGAGAAAAGAAAAAGTAGGATGTTTAACTTTAAAAAGTGTAAGTGTACAATAGAATAAAATAAATATAATTTCTGGACACACAAAAAACAAAAGTTACATACTGAGCTTGATGCAGCTTTTCTTCCAAAGCTTTTGTGGTAGCTCCAAGTTGATAAGCCTCATCTACCAAACCAAAATGAACTGCATCACAACACTTCTCCACATTCGCATGGTAAGATCGATTGATTAGTCTGGTCTCTGCCTTCATGGTGCATTTATTTTTGTACTTGATAGATTCCTCAATGCCTCGGATATCATTTTGTGCCTCTGCAATCTCCTCTTCAGTCTATAAAAATTAAATGTACCCTAAATTTTATACACATTTAAAATAACGAAGAAATAACATTTGTAAAGGGTCATACTGCAAGATTTCTATCTGCCAAATATGATGGTTAACTTTAAGGGGTATAGGCCCAGTCTTTTCACAGGTCTTGACATTTGAGAGTGTCTACAGTAAAATAGTGGAGAAATATAGCTTTGTTGTTTTGGTCTCTGGACGGAATTATTTTTTTTTAGTTCCAAATAAATAACAAATATGACATTATATATCAAATTGATGTATCTTCACAAAATATTTACTGTATTAGCAAATATAATGCAGTGTAAACTATGCAGGAAACATAAGCATTCATTTAAAAAAAAAAATTGAAATTGGGAGAACAAACATCCAACTTACTAAGGATCTTGGTAAACAATAGGTTGAATAACCAAGTCTTACTCTCTTTATATTGGTAATCCATTTATGAATACATAAACATTTAGAAAATTGTGAATGGGTGGAATGTTTATTAACTGTTCACAAACTAGCATCATGACCATTCACGAAAAATCTCTAGTTTTTTTGGTCACAGGGTATCCTAGAGTGAATGGTAAACCCTGTTTCACTTCTGTTTGTAGCATAAGCCACAATGATACGCATTCGTTATCATTTATACTTCACTTTTAAGAAATTTCAGTTAATATAAAAGTCTAAAAGGAATGGCAAATAATTGAAAAGCAATGAAATATTTCCAATCTTTATAACGCGATACTTCCTGCAATATGCAGGGCGGATTTTAAACATGGTGACTTGTAGGCTATCAGTTAAGACTAATCTAAACCCATGTGTTGCTGGGGCCCACAAGGAAAGCAAAGAATTGTAATACTGCAACCTACAAGGTCTCTCGTTAGAGGCAACTAAGGTAGGGTTCAACTCTGGGCTGGCTACCCCATTCAGTAGCAAACTTTAGCTACTAAATCCAACCATGAACAAGACAAACACAAGGACAATTAAAACTGTAGCTGCAAGAGATAGCTAATGATAGGAATACTTAGCATGAGTTGGTTGATGGCTGGTGTAACTTGGGTAAAAAATGACACAAGAGAGAAAAGTGAGAGATTAAGAATAATCTAGAATGGCCTCAATGTCATGCACATTTTGAGGACTGAAAATAGTAAAATGTTCTCATCATGCGCTTAATTTACTGTGGACCACAAACTGGGTGGTCAGCTTGAGGTCTGTCACAAAGCTTAGTTTTCAGGTCGACTGGGCTGTGATCACATGTTGCTTCTCAGCTCACCCAGGAGAGGACAGTCTTGTGGGATATGCTCCGGTGTCTGTTCCGCCTGCTGACACTTGCAGAGAGCTGTTTGACATATTCCTAGTCTATATAAGTATTTGTTGAGTCTGCAGTGCCCAGTCGAAATATAATGACCTGGTCTGTTCTGCTTAGGTCTTTGAGGAAGTCTTTTCCATATTCATATCCAGTGTTTGTCTTCCAGTCTACTCAGATTTTCTCTGTATGAGGGTTTTGACCTCCTCAAAATACATGGGTTGGTAAATTTGCTCTTTGGCACTGCCCTCCTTAGCTAAGACATCGGCACTCTCATTGCCTGCAATGCCACAGTGAGAATCGAATCCACTGCAAGTGAATTTCTGCCTTTTCTTAAAGCTGAGCAAGTTCTCTATTTACGTTTTGTACTGTGCTGTCAACGGATTTAGCCTACAGGACTTGCAGCTTATTCATGTGCTGTACTGCCATAAGAAGGGCTAAGAGTTCTACTTTGTAGTTGTGACGTATTAGGTAAGTGTTAGTAGTTATATGTGTGGTGTATGTAATTCCAGATTTTCCTTAGATACGTTTGTATTTGGTCGTCCATTTGTGTTTCATTTTAATTTGTCACTCCTGTTTGTTCGTTTGCTTGATAAAGGCCTTGTTGGTCGAAACGTTGCTGTATTTTGTCATTGTTTTTGTAATTTGTAAAACTACAGTACTTTGTAATTACGTGTTTTACTTTGTAGTTGGAACATATTCTTCCAGTAGGGGCCGCTAGAGACACAGTAGTATCATCTGGGTGCCTAATGTACACTGTGGTAATTTTGTTGTCTGTTTTTTAAAATAACTTACATTCTTTTTCAGCCACTCCAGTTGATCCACAGCGCGTTGAGACTCATGCATCCTCTTTCTGAAAGCATATTCTGTGGCTTGTTTCTGTGCCTCAAGCTCATTTGATGCATGCTGCAGCATATGATAGATCTGTTCCCTTAGCCTACACGCAGATTTCAATTCTGCATCTGCCCTGTCCCTGACATAGGAACTAAAGTCATCCCATTGTTGACATGTTGTACTTCTGTACAAAAGAAAATGATACCCAAAAAAAAACTTAACAAAATGTAATTACAAACTTTTTCATTTCAAATGTTTCAACAATTTTATTAGTTTGAATAGAAGCAACTGTCTTAATTACCTAAACTTTCTTCTTCTTCACCATTCAACACCCAACGGAGCACAGGTCTTCAACAAACTTCTTCCAGCTCTTCCTCTCTCTTGATATCCCTTCCGATTCTTTCCATGTTTTACCTATCCTTTTAATATCCGCCTCCAGCTCTCTTCTCCAGGTCTGTCTAGGCCTTCCTTGTGGGTTTCAAAGAGTGCCTGTCTTGCAATGCTTCCGGTCGGTCTTCTCAATGTATGCCACCTAAACTTTACTCTTCACTATATTTGATTGTTTGTGGTAGATTCTTTATTATGTTACCAGATAGTATACATGTTCATCTAATGTTATTCTACACATTTTTAGCTGCTGGACAAGTTGAGAAATGTGTAGGAAAATGTAGATATGCAATCATTCAATGTATAGACAAGATGTCAATGAAGTTTTCAAACAGGAAACGTAACATTTATGTGTTATGTAGTAAGTTATCATACACGAATGTTGATCATTCATTTTTTCAAAACACATGGCTTTTATAGATTTTAATGGGGGCAAGATGAATTTTTGCAAGCATTAAAAATTTCTTTAACAGAAACTACAACAATTTTACTAAACAAAAACTACTTCTCCCGCATAACTATTTATTATTAGATTGTCCATAATTTAGTTTGCCATCTTTTGATACCAACAGTATAAATTTAGCTCACACAGAACTGAAATTATAGACAAAATTATAACATCATTACTACTTTTACATTTTTTGCTACAAAAGTAGTGCCTTGGCAGAGCGGGACTACACTCTAAAATTTTGTTGAAGCTTTAAGAGTTAATGTAGCTCACCCCTTAGGCACACGTAGAGCATCAGGCTTGTAGGTAATATTTGGTGATCTATCAGACAAGTTGTACTGGTCAATGTCAATACTAATTGCATTGCTTTTGTCCATCAGATTTGCCTGAACTTGCTGTCTTGCCTCCTGAAGCAGGCAAAGCTGTTCAAATGAATCTGAGATTCTTTGCTGCAGACTTTTCTTGATTCCATCAATAACCTCAACCTCCTGG
This sequence comes from Arion vulgaris, assembly GCA_020796225.1. Classification (NCBI taxonomy): domain Eukaryota; kingdom Metazoa; phylum Mollusca; class Gastropoda; order Stylommatophora; family Arionidae; genus Arion; species Arion vulgaris. The sequence goes on along the minus strand of CM036769.1, from coordinate 34,469,339 downwards.
GATACAAAAAACAGTTGGTACACAAAGTTGTACTAAAAAGTAAACACCATCTCAACTTTTAATATATTTAAACAATAAACATGGTCTTACTGTATTAGTTCTACAAACATTCATCTGTTAGATTTCTACTTCTTCTTCTGCAATCTCACTAGATTGAGATTCCTGATAAAGACAGCCGTCTGCTTCATGTTATCAGCCACACCATACAATTTGTCTTTGATGCTGGTGTATATGGGACACCTCTTTTCTATCAGGTCTGTGTATTTGGGGCAGTCCTGTAATGGGACATGCTCTGTCGTCATACTGGACAGGCCACAGGTCGTTGGTACCTTAACATGAATTTAGTGAACATACGGTGTCTCATGTTGTTGTGGCCAGTCTGGAGGTGAAGTGTGACAGTCTGGTCCTTTCTGAATGGTTGATAATATCCATCATTGATGTATTTTGGTTATTTCTTCTCTCATGGAGCATCTGGCTAAATGGATTAGAGTGTTGGCTCCCTTTCAGGAGACTCTGGTTCAATCACCGGTAAGGCCAAGGATTTTTTTCTGTAGGGAATAAAGAAAAAATCCTAACCTGAACAGTTTTGCAGCGACTGCACTAACCTTGCGGCCATTAAAGTTCACAGGCTCATGTTCCCCCTATCCTAAAAAAAAGTTAATTGCATATCATTTACAGGATTTTGCGAATCAACCCCATCTATTTAACGCTGTTTGTGATTTTTTAGGCATTATTATGTTCAGTAGTTTGCCATTGCTTTCTGAACGGGTGGTGCCGTTTCCTTTTGTAAAAATCCACACTAAATAATTTGCAACCAAATTGTCCAGTTTGATTCGAATTCAGAATGTCGTGGTTAATAGGCCGAGTCACTATCCCCTAAGCCACAGACGCCACCCCTATCCTAAAACCGCCTAAAAGTGGTATTACAGACAGTAACAACAGTTTTTGTGTGTTTTTTCTTCTTATCTCCCTTTGCCTTATAATACCCTCTGGTGATGGTTTTTGCTTCTTCATAGCTGACCAGGTCTGATATTAGGCATCCCTGCTCGCTCTTTAGCCAGTTTGTTAGAATTGTTATTTCCCTTGGACTTGCAATATGAGGGTATATCCGTTAGATTTCGAAATGTATGCCAACCATCATGTACAATAAATGATATAGTCAACAACTTGCTTTTCAGTCCTAAGACTATTAATAATGCGAACAGACCACACTGCCTATGAAGCTTTCCAAAACAGAATATCAGGAAGGAAGGCGAGAGGAAGACCGAGGAAAGGGTGGATAGATAACGTAGTTGAATTCTGCCAGGGACTAAGAAAACCATCACACAAGTCACCACAGAAGCGCAAGACAAATACATAAAACCACGACACTGGGTTAACAACCCGGTAACAGTGTTGCTGACAAAAGAAGAAGACTTAATAGTTTTGAATTAAAGCTTGCGTTATTTTGTTTATTTTTCCTTTGCCAACTCTGAATTCCTGCATAGTTATGGTGTCTAATGTGGCACCTCTGATTTTTAAACAAAGATAGCGTTCTTTATCATCAGTGTCCCTCATCATTAAGGTGAGCCTTACTTCAACTTCTGAGGTACTTGTAAGTTAGATCCCCAAGTAAAGGATCAGGCAATCTGTAGTCCAACCGCATACCGTTTGCACACCAATATATTTTGGGGCCTAAGTTGGTATAGAACCCTGGAATTAGTACAGCTTGTGGTTACTAGCAAAGTGTGTTATCAACTTCGCTATTGCGCCCATGGATTTTGTTATTACAAGAACTAAACATTTATTATCTTGAACAGAATTGATGAAAGTTTGAACCAGTTTAGCATAGAAAGTGATGATGTATTTTTTGTGTGGGAGCGTCACAACCTATTTTTTTAAATAGCCGCGTGCCCAGCGTGTTCGTAGCGCATTGGACTACGGGTGACTAGTCCTCTGTAAGTGAGGGTTCAACTCTGCGGACTGGCAGAAAAGCTACAGGTTCCCCAGATTTACGGTGTTCGTGGCACCGAGCCGAAAGGTTACGATGTCCATGACACCGAGCGAAGAGCTTTCAGCTCAAGTGCTTCTGGATCGGAAAAAAATTAAATAAATAAACATCCTACAAAAATCTGAACACGGAGGAAGATTAGCTAACAAACAACATCATATCTCAGAAATGAAATATTTCAGTTACATTAAATGTGAGCTCAGTCCTACTGTGTGGATCAGAGACATGAAAATCAAGTACTAAGACAGACAGTCGCGCAAGAGGCTTTGAGGAAAGATGTCTCCAAAGAATTCTCTAAATTCTGTGGGATCAGAGAATGCCAAATATTGAGATTGCCCGGTGCACAGACCTCAACAATATCAGCTAGGAAATAAAAAAGAGATGAAACTGGTTGGGACATACATTTTGAATACAGACCAGGACCCCCCACCCCTCCCCATGTGACTTTGAAATGGAACCTTGGAGGCAAGAGGGGTATGGAAAGACCTGGAGACAAAACTGTAGACGGAGAAAAAGAAGAAGCGGGAAAGACCTGGAATGAACTAAGCTGGCTTGCTCAAGACAGATCTGGTTTGAGAAAATTTGTCAACGCCATATGCTTTAAAGGAGAGCTGAAAGAAAAAAAATTATCACAGTCTATTAGAAAGCAAAAATGGAGGGAATATTTCCTGGAAGACATGGCAGGGGATGATCAAGATTGCACTGGCTACTGGACATTAAAAAAACTTTGAACATGACAATGAACGAAGCAGGAGAATTAGCTGGATAATAACACTTTTTCAGGTAGACTGTTATGAGAAAAAGTTTCTGCAAATTGAATGTTATATAAAGACTGACCTTATGCAGCTGATTCTCTGGCTCATCTTCCACAACCTCAATGTTTCGACGTCCGTCGCGGAGTGTCAGACACTCAATTGCAATATCTGTTCGGAGATTCATGGCATCCAAGGCTTTTTCGCTGGTTTCTTTAGCCTCTGAAAGGTCAGCAATTTCCTGATCTAGTTGTGCTAAAGCTCTCTCCAGACTCTCCTTACATTTTCTCATATGATCTATGCGATCTGCTAATCGGACATCAGTGGAGTACTGGTCCCACTTGGTCTGACTGTCAGTCTCATTTCTGAGAAATCTGGAGCTCTCTCGCACCTAATATTTTTTTTTTATTCATCAATGAAAACAAAACGTTACAAATATGTCATTTCAGATTCAACAAAATAATGCAATAGAATTTCCAAAACTAAATTGAATTTTAAAATGCCATCATATTTACACAAAACGCCTTTGGCAGATTGGTTTGTTTGATGATTGATTGTATGGGTTATCTTCAATAGCTTTCCATCTCTCAGTGATGGCTGCAAGGCATTAGATTGGTTTGTTTCTTGATCCTGATCTAGTAAAGACAATGGACTTCCGTCTGGCAACAGGATTGAAGTCCTATCATGACTACAGACTAGAACACAAAAGGTTTGTTCCCAAGGTTCTCTTCCATGAGGTTAAAACTATTGACACTTGCTTGGTTGATGCACCCATCATTGGACATATGGACAGCTTCATTTGGAACACCAGTGTCACTTGTTGCACAACCCTGTCCTACTGGTAAATCACAACTATTTGATCTACAGCTTCTATTTGTTCCGTATTCAGTATCATTTGATACAAGCTCTAACAATCTAAGGATGACCACCGATTTCTTTGGATTTATTCAAGTATGTTTTATGTTTTAATTATGCACTAAAAACAATAAGTAACTCAATTAATCAATCAACTGCCAGCATAGGCAATCATGTCTCTCCACAACTTTCTCCTTTGTGTAGCTAATCAGTTCTGATATCGATCTTTTGTCGAACCATGATGTCAGACCATCCAACATCTTTACCCTGAATTTTACCAACGGTCACCAAATGTTCTAATCCTCCTCTTTGCATTACATACCGGAAGAACCTTGATTGTCTGAATCTTATTATTTTGATAATGTTTCTTTGTGTGCAGACCTGTTTTAAAATCTCATTTGTTTTCTACGCTGTACATAGAATTTTCAGCATTCTTCAGCAATCTCATCTCTGTGGCTTTCAGCAATCTTATTGATTGCTTGTTCATGATTTTCTGCCATACTACTACTATGAATATAAAATGGAACGAATTCAGGAGAAGTGATGAAATCAGAGACATGTCTGGTCAACCACTAGTGACAACTGTTATATAAGAAAGAGAAGACGGAGATATGTTGGACAAACCTTGAGGAAAAATGATCAACGAATATCAAAGCAGGCATTGAAGTGGGATGCAAAGGGTTCAACAAAGAGAGGTTGACCTAAGGAGACCCTGAAACGGACTGTGCTGAGAGAGAGAAGAAATATCGGTCTCAGTTTCATGGATGAGATTGAGCGAGTTGCCCAGGATAGAGCGGTATGGAGAAATTACTTGAGGGCCCTATGTAACGATAACTGTCGAGAGGAATTATTATTATTATTACTACTATTATAAATCAATTATTATCCTAAACAATGCAACTTATGACATAATTCATTGAAATATCACTAATACTAAATACTTAAAATGATCAATATATGCACTCACTTCGTTTGAAGTTGATAACTGATTCTCTGCATTTGTGCACTTTGCATAGGCATCAGTGAACCAATCAGAAGGTTGGTACCTCTTTATCTGTCTAACCACTGCTGCCATATTCTTTATGGGTAATCATTTTTGGGGGTTATGCATGTGTTATGTTTATATTCAGAAAAATAAAATTTAAAAACATACATAAAATATCAAATGTATCAATTTTTAATTTCGGCATGTTCAAGTGTAACAGATCATTCTAAAATGATAGACTAGGTACAAGTGCTCGCTTGAGCACTCTCACAAAAAACTGTAGAATTTGAAAGAAATCTACTCTGCCAAAATGATTAGTCAGAAGAAACACACTGCACGGAGCTGAAAATATAAACCTAACATGTAGAGTCTAAGGGCAAAGGATTGATTTTATTGCACCAGATTTCCCCATATGGCTCCGTTCTTGTCGGCAAAAATGACATTCCATCTGTCGAGAGTGTTGCACAAAGCACTAATTCCGTAGCTCCAGCAACAATCCTAGGAATATTGTGACCAAAATTGCATGTGACAGTCCGGCTCGAACCCACAACTTTCAGAACAGACAAATATATTAACCACTTTGCCATGGACTCGAGGCCTATAGAGTGAAAAATTATAATACCTATGGGATTAAAAACTCCAGCTAACCAGCACATGCATTATGTGAGGAATGAGCATCTTATATTTTTTTAAGCGGATGGAGTGTATCAACTACTGCTGTTTTGTTCCCAAGGGATCACCAAATATGTCTATCTCCCAAATAAAAAGAAACCGGAATCACACTTCCCATTGAAGGACATGAGCAACACAGGAACCTTGATAAAGACTCAACAACATATAATCTGATAATCACTGGCACGAAGAACAAGGAAAAGGACCCATGAGAGAGCATAAGTATGCACTCTTGCTCCTTTGTGCCAGTCATTGTAGTTTGCACTTTCAACTTCAGGTTAGTGGATCTTGTGGTAACTATTTCTTACTGGGTAGGTCTTCTGAGCTTTTTTTCAAATCACCAAGAACTGCTCGAAGCAAAGTGATGGTTGGTATACTGGCACAAGCTGGACAATCTTCACTTCCGAGGAGACTTTGATTCTCTTACAACCTTGAGCCATGCTGAAGATGAGTTAATTACCTCCCTGAAAAAATGTCTTCAGGCTTCCAGTAGGTTCCATCACATCGTAGATCATGTCTAGCTCTCCTTCATTAATAAAAGAAATCTGCTTTTGATGCACATCATGGTAAGGGGGATGGGAGACATAAGAGTATGTCCAGCATGTTTCTTGGCATTGACTTCTAGTGGTAGGTGAAAAAATAGGACCCACACTGAGTATCTATTGTCTATCCCCAGGTGGATGATGGAGATGGTTGTCTACTCCTGCTGTTAAGTGTAGGGGTGGGAGCTTTAATTGGCGTTCTGGGGTCAAATGAGTTGCCCTTGTATTACATCTGTCCTTATTTAGTGTAGTCTTGTTCTTTACGACCAATTTTAATCACTCTTTGTGATATGTTTGATCTTTGCCAAGAACGTGTATACGTTGTACATTGGTTTGGTAGGCCCCTAAACGCATAGACTTCTACACGTTTAGGACACATGCAACCGATTTCAGCCAAACCTCATTAGTCGCCTCTTACGACATGTGTGGCAGGTAACAGTGGTTCTATTCTTTATACCCCAAATTTGGGTCCCGATAACCACTCGGGCGTGTGTGGTCTTGATAATGTCTATATTTTTCTGTCTTCGTTGGCGTCTTCCTTGGCTCTAGTACCTGATTACTGAGTGTCATGCACCATTAACACAATAATTGCTCGAGTACTAGCTTTCTAAAAGGGGCAAGTAACTGTATTATTTTTAACACAATGTGAAAAGATATGTTTTACTGTCACAACAATGTGATCTTGTTAATGCAGACAAGTAAGCATTCTATATTTCCTGTTTGCGACGTCTACATTTTGAAGTGTGCTTAATATTTACAGTGAATCATCTTGGCTGACTACTGTGGAACAATGCGGCCTTTTATCACACACCCTACTCTACAAGTTGTCACTTCATTATACTGAGATGCACAAAATATTGCACCAGTTAATCTCTAAATTTTTTCTAATGCATTTTGTTTATGTGTATTTGGTGTCTAGTCTAACATCAATTGACACTTATAACTGTAGGTTAAAACAAAAGATGTCTGTTTACGTTAGTTCTTATCAACCAATTTAATCACTCTTTGTGATATGTTTTATTTGCGCCAAGAACATGTTGCGCCTCGGTTCATAGGCTCCTAAGCACGTAGGATAGATGCATCCGAATATTTTGGCCTCTAGAAATGTTTGGGTTTGTCTGAACTGACAGTCTTTACAATTTCTGTCTTTTTTTTGCATTGTATGTTCAACAAATATTTGGGTTTGTCTAAACTGACAGTTCTTTACAATTTCTGTCTTTTTTCTTTCGGTATGCTCAACACTCTTTATTGATCATTTCTTAGCCATTTATTTGGATCTTATGTATGATTTACGCCAAAGAGCATGTTCATGCTTTGTAACTTTTCTGTGAGGTTGCTCCAAATTAGGACTGTTCTTAACCAATTTTGAACACTTCTCGTTTTGTTACCCCAAGGCAATTTGAAGTATCACCTCTGTATTTTAAAAACTGAGACAACACATGTAAATCAAGAAGAGCAGATTCATTAAGCTAAAACGTAACTTTTGCGCTTGGCAAATATTGTACATTCCAGTTCTCCTAGGGATAGCAGTTTCCTTGGTCTGTCTTTCGTTCTTCTGTTTACCAAGTGGATTCCAGTTTAGTACATGCCTCACAATGTTACTGGATAGTTTCCTCATTGTGCATATTATCCATCTGCGTCTTCTCCTGCATATTTCTTCATCAATTGTTAGCTTGGTTCTATATCTTATCTTTTCGTTACTAATTACTTTTGACATGGGTAGCATCTTTCTCAGGCAACTATTAATAAGAATTTGTATTGTGTTGGCAATCTCAAGACCTTAGTATATGCACAAAAGTTAAATTGTTTAGGTCATGTGTGGTTTCTGTACTGACCTACGGTTGTGAAAGTTAGAAATCAACAAAGAACATTGATAAGAAACTAGACAGCTTTGAGAATAAATGTCTCCGAAAATTATTAAAAGTAAAATGGAGTGATTTCGTTTCTAACAACACAGTGAGAGATAGAACACACCAACAACCCCATATCAAATATTATAAGGAAACGAAGGTGGAAATATTTAGGTCATGTTCTTAGATCAGACGAAAAGAGACTAAATCGACAAGTCCTTATGTGGTCAACAGTTGGGAAAAGAAAACGTGGAAGACCAAAACCACTCTTCGAAGAACCATCCAACAAGAAAGTAAACTATTGGGATTTAAAACCATACAAGATCTCCAACTGCTAGCCACGAACCGCATCACATGGAGATCTAAAACCTCTGCCTTATGTGCCGCCTTTGGCATGAAAGGAACAAACTAACTAACTATTGTGTTGGCAATCTGCTTTGCAGTTCTCCATGTTTGTGATGCATTCTTGAGTACTTCCTTCACATTGAAGTTCAATGTTCCTATCTTGGTGTTAGTGCTAATGATGTTGGCTCTCCACATGTTACTCAGTTGTAGAAATGATATTTGCACTTTTCTGATTCTTCAACATCTGTCTCTGTATCCGCCACTGAAAATCCAAAATACTGACCAAGTAGATGAATGGCTCAACATCTTTGATTACTTTTCTATGCAACCTGATTGGTTCTCTATTCTCCATATTATTATTCTTCTTTGAAAGCTCCACAGTGACCACGTTTTGTGATGTGTATGTGAGCTGAGCCTGAGAGCGATTGTACGTTGTGCCACTTATGCGCCAAGTAGGCCAGCACATCCGATTTCTGCGATGCTTCTTATTTACTAGGATAGCTTACCTAGGCCCCTACTTCAGCTGCCTCTTACGACATGCTTTGTAGGTCGCAGTGTTACTATTCTTTGCTCCTTGCGAGTCTTGGCAACACACGGGTGCTATTCTCCATATTAATTCATAAGGTCTAGATTTTTTCCTCCACGCATTCAAAGTCTCACTCTCTCTGATATATTCACTAGATCTAAAGTTTTTGTGTGCATTTGCTGGTGCTTGTGTGCCAATAGCACCTGGTTGTCCGTAAAGTCAGGATCCTCCAGTTGTGCACATGGGGTGCCACTGGACTCAAGTACTTTTCCCTTCTATTGGTTGTTTTCCTCACCCTATCTATTATCAACAGAAATATCAGTGGTGGCAGCAGGCAGCCATGTCTTACTCCTGCTTATACCTCACAATTTCTGGTCAGTTTTCATCCATGAACCACTCTACATGTCATTCCGTAGTTTAAGTTCTTAATCAAGTTTACCGGCTTAATTCGTATCCCATAGTGTTTTAGCACTTTCCATATTGTTTCCATATCTACATTATCTACATTAGTTAATTCCTTTTGTAATCAATAAAATCTATGAATGGGTGAGTTCTTCTTCAGTGATCTCTGATCATGAGCTTAGTTTACTGTGGACCACAAATTTGGCAGTCAGCTTCAGGTTTCCTCAAAGCTTAGTTTTTAGGTCGACTGGATGTGGCCATGTTGCTTCTCAGCTCATCAAGGAGAGAACAGTCTTGCAGGGCATGCTCCGGTGTCTGTTCCACCACTGACAGAGATGTGTTTGACTTATTCCTAGTCTATGTTAGTGTCTGTTGAGTCTGCAGTGACATGATCTGTTCTGCTTTGGTCTTTGAGGGGGGTGAGTTCAATTCCATGGATTGTACAATTATAATGTAAAACATTCTTTTTTGATCTTTACAGGATGTGGTTTTTTTTCTCTGTCCGTTCCTCTCTAAGATTAACGCCTACTACATCTTGGATCATCTCTAGAATGATTCTGAAGAATATTTTACCTGTACTTATAGCAGCGTAATCCCTATAATTATAATTTTTAGTTGGTAAGGTCTCCTTTCTTGGGTATTTTATTAATGTACCCATATTTTATTCTGCTGGTACTACATCCTTTTCTCGGCCCTTCTCCATAAGTTGTTTGAGAATTCCCAATGATGTGTTATCTCCTTTGATTGCTTCTGGGGATATTATCTGTTCGTGCTGCTTTTCCCTTCTTCGTTTTGCTAATTGATTGTCTAATTTAATCTCTGGTAGGTTCACAAATTACTACAACAGTTACAGTCTACTGGAAGGAAGTTGTTGCGTTGTGTTCACGCAACTGATATGGTAATATATATATATGCATTGCAAGTGAATTATTTTTAGAAATAAATACTTCACATACACAAAATTTATTTTTTAAAGGCGGGAAAACTTTGAAACCATAAGCGGAAATATTTAGCAGCAATACTAGAGCGCTGCTTCTTATCTGTTAACAAAACATAAAGATAACAAAATTATTATTGCTAATATCCAACAGTAACTATGGTCACGAAGACGGCAAGTCCTTTGTTTCATATATTTATTAAATTGTAATAATGTAGCTTGTATTACCTTCCTGCCAATGAATCTCCAATTTCCAGAGCTAGCAACAGAGGCATAACTCAAAACCTGCGACCGCGGTTCTTTCTTGAACAGATAGCAACACGGCTAACATCTCATCACACTTTTGATTGGATAGATGAAGCAGATGAACCACTTATATGGCCGGTTACATACTGCAATTATTTCTGGTCGTTATGTACTAATTTCCGGTACTAATTGATATATAAGTGTTACAGAAGAGTCCTTCGTATATCTTGAACAGAGAAGAGAACAAATAGATTTATCCAGAAAGAACTCATAATCAAAGAAAACTGGCTGATGCTACAAATAAGAAAGAGAAAATTGAGATATTTTGGACATATAAAAAGACATGAAGGGCTGGAGAAAACCATCATGGAAAGAGGCATACCGGCAAAAGACAAGAAGAGGAAGACCACGGAGAAGATGGATTCAGGATGCAGCTGATGTTTGAACATGACGGCTGCAGAGGCAGGACATCTGGCCTATGAAGAGAGAAGTTCCGGAGGACTGTTGTGGTGGCAAAGTTCTGCTCAGGACAAGCTATTTGATATGATGAATTGATAAGTTTATGCTAACTGATCAACTTGATGATAATGGTACCATCGCATGGTGCCGTCTCCCGTTCAAGATTGGCTGCAATAGATTCTTTACTTGTTTTGATTGTGCACTGACAAGTTGTCAGTTTAACTCCAGATGTTTCCCTTCTAAGTATAACTATCTCATCCCCGTATGAGCTAGAGAGGTTTTACGAATTTTAGCAACTACTCATCAAATAGCTTGTCCTGAGCAGAACTTTGCCACCCTAACAGTCGTTCGTAATTTATCTCTCTCATATGCCAGATGTCCCGCTTCTGCAGACTTCATGCTCAAATCATCTGTCACATCCTGAATCAAAGTTCTTCGTGGTATTCCTCATCTCCTCTTTGCCATTGTGCTTTCTTCCATAATGGTCTTCTCCGACCCGTCATGTCTTTTTATATATATCAGCATACCTCAATTTTGTCATTCTTATTTGTAGTATCAGTCAGTTTTCTTTGATTTGAAGTTTATTTTTGATAACAGTAACTTACAATGTGCATGTAAAGAGACCAGGCAGTGCGCATTTTGTGAAAATAGATTTATCATCTGAAAAGGAATGACAGAACACGTTTTGACAACAGATTTATTGGTAAAGCAAAAGAGGGGAACACAGAAGAATCATCTGTTTTTCACTACTGTCACCATAGCAACGGCGTACTAGAATACGAGTTCGTTTCTACGGATTTCTTCTTTATTTGTCATGAAACTGTTGCTTATTACCTTGTGTCTTAGTTAACATCGAAGTTGCCCCCGTTCAGTCCATAAATAAGTTTTCAGCACGTCGTTTGGAAACCTAGTGTTACTCCCCTCTTCGATTAATGCTAGCATAGCAACGTTATACTATTTTCAGAGTCACCACCTGGAAGTTGAGTGTTGTCTTGTTCAGCTCTGATTCACATTCCGTAACTTATCTAATTGAACACACATGGACATGCTGGAGTGAGGGACAACGAACATGCAGCGCCGGATTAGCCTAGTAGCAGAAGTAGCAAATGCTTTAGGCCCCGCGCTTCGAGGGGGCCCCGCGCCTATGTGACAAAGCTAAGCTGTCACTAGTAATAAACATGGAACCAAGGTTGGGAGATGGGTAATAATATCCCCCTTTCATTCTTTTCTTATTTAGGTTAGGGCCAAGATCATGTTTACGCAATATCGGACTTAGCTAGGTATGGGCGGTCGCATTGAGCTCACTAACAACGTTACAGTTTTTTTCTTTTTTTGTGTAGGAGTGTCCCCTTTTTGCACACGCTTCTAATAAACGAAAACTTGAAAGCTTGAACAAAAGGACCATTCAATTTTACTCATAACCCAGTTTTTGTTTCTTCAGCAGTTTTTGAGCGCGAAACTTAGTTTAAAATAAATGCAAGTGGTCGGTTTACGAAAGAAGGTTTTGACGACTGGAAAAACGCAAATAATTTGTTGAAAAGACATGAAGAAAGCACCTCCCCTAGACAAACGATAATTTTGCTATTAGTTTGCAAAACGAAGGATGCGGGTGTCGATTCTTAACTTGTTAAGCCAAATTGAGACCGAACAAACATATTGGCGGACACTTTTAGAGCGAATTACTTCAGTTATCCAATTTTTAGCAGAACGAGGTTTTGCATTTCGGGGTAGTGATGAAACTATTGGTTCACCTAATAATAACCATTATTTAGGTTTGTTGGAATTAATAGCCAAATTTGACATTTTTATGGCTCAGCATATAAATACTTATGGAAATAAAGGAAAGGGACATACACCATACTTATCAAAAACAACATATGAGGAATTTGTCACTCTAATTGCATTAAGCTTACTGGATCATATAAGTTGCGAAATTAAGAAATGCAAGTACTATTCCTTATCACTGGACTCTACTCAGACATTTTACATGTGGACCAACTCACTCTAATAGTGCGCTATGTGTTACCATCTGGATCAGTGGAAAGGTAAGTTCTTGGATATGGAAAGTCATACTGCTGAACAACCAAAGTTTACTTGATTTTTAAAAGAAAATGGCATTGCTATCAAAGACTGTCGTGGTCAAAGCTATGACAATGCCAGCAACATGAGTGGGAAATGCCACGGCTTACAAGCACGCATTAAGGAGATAAATAAGTACGCAGAATACATTCCCTGCTTTGCACATTCACTCAATTTGGTTGCTAAGTGTACTGCAGAATGTTGTATAGAAGCATCTATTTTTCGATTTTGTTGAAAGCCTCTATACATTCTTTTCCGCTTCTACCTATCGATGCAGCATTCTTACAAAAGCACTGGAAGATACAGGCTCAAAACTCCCGACTTTGACGAGACTGTCGGACACCAGGTGGTCTGCCCGAGCTGATGCGACAAAGGCACTTTAATGTGGTTTTACCACTATCAAACACGTTTTGGATAACATCTCAAATTACATGATAAAAAGGTAGAGTGCCGTAATCAGGCATATTGGCTAGTTTTGGGAATGAGTAGGTTGGAAACAGGAATATTGACCATTTATGGAACAGAATACTAGAACGCTTGCAATCGTCTAGCGCTTCATTACAGTCACCTGATCAAGACCTTAACACGGGATATGCCCTTTATGAATCGTTACACGTGTACGTTCAAGAAATGCGGCCTACATTTTCAGATATTGAGGCCAAAGCCTAAAGCCTGACTGACAAGAATATCAGCAACAAACTTCAAAACGACGCAAGCGAAATACTAAGTACGACGATTTCAGTGGCTCTACTACGCTCGATGAAATTGTAGAAAGTCAAACACCCAAACAAAAATTTGAAAGTCAGGTGTTTTTATTGCTAAACACGTAAACACAAAGTACTAGTTTTACAAAATACATCAACAGTGACGATAAACAGCAACGTTTCGACCAAAAGGCCTTTATCAAGCAAACATTACAACAAGAATGACGAATTTCGAGGAACACTACAAATGGACGATTACATGTGGAAACATAAACCTATCTAATGAAAATCTGGGAATAAAAACGAACAACGAAATGAGTGCAACACAAAAACCGAAAGTGGAAAAGAAGAGAAACAATAAACAATATAGTGGATAAATGACACATATATGGAGCAAACACACATATAGATAACAAGGCACGAGATAAGACAGTACTAAGAAGCATAGGAATGTAATGCGTTGAGTCCAAGAGGTCGCAAAGTGCCATAGAATGAAATAAAACGGTTCTCCAGGGCGAATCGACTGCGATCATCGGAGGAACATGATCGGATGGCTGTGACCTGGACATCGTCAACTCCTGAATGGCCAGTATCGTTGAAATGAGTGGCCACAGGAGTCACAGAGCGTTGGCGAATATCGCGTAAGTGTTGGGCGAATCGGTCACTGAGTCTCTTACCGGTTTCGCCAATATAGGACTTGTTGCATCGTTTGCAGGTGATGGCATAGATGATATTGCGGAACTCACACGTGAAACTGTCTTGAATGGCATACGTAGCTTTTGGAAAAGAGACAGTGGGGTCTGTATTACATATGCACATGTATTACAGCGCCGACGTCCGCACTGGATGGTGCCAAAGTGACTCTGGATATTAAGCTTTTAATAAATTCGTATGCCACCCTCCCCCTTTCGCCCTCCCCACCTTTATTATTTTTTAAACTTCAGTAACGTGATTGTGCAGCAACATTCATTTTTATCAACAGATATCCAAAAGCCGATATATCGGTTTTGCAACATCATGAACATTAGGTAAACTCTGAACAAGTCCTTGCCCCCCTTAACGAAGAAAATACTCCCTGTGGGGCGTGGGCCCCACGTTGGGAAACAGGGTCTAAAGACAAAGGATTGACTTCATTGCACCGAGATTCCCCATATAGCTCCGCCCATGTTGGCAGAAAATGCCAAGTGTTGCACAAAGACAGAACTTCGTAACTTCAGCAGCAATCCTATGAATCAAATCTTCAAATATAACATGAAGTAACTATTATGAACACATAAAGTTGGCAAGTTGAGAACAGAAGAAGCAATAAAAAAACTGTCTTTACTACCTGTGTAATACTGCCATTTTTAGGAGGTGTGGGCGGGGATCGGGGAGAGGGGGGAAGGAGACATGAGCCTGAAGAATTTAATGGTCGCGTGACTAGCGCAGTCACCGCGAAAATGTTCAGGTTATGAATTTTTCCTTTATGACCCCGCCAGGAATAAAACATATTGACCTTACCGGGGATCAAACCCTGGTCTCCCAAATGACAGCTACGCTCTAATGCATTCAGCCAGATGCTCTTGTGAAGAAGCAATAAAGTGATATAAATAAAAGGCTACAACCTAATTTCACACAGTATTACTACCTAATGTTAGTACATAACATGTGGGGCACATGCAGAAAATGTTGCTACTGGAATTACAACCACGAACACTTACATAGACTAGGAATAAGTCAAGCAGCTGTCTCCCAGTGTCAACAGAGGGCACAGACACCGGAGCATGTCCTGCAAGACTGTCCTTTCATGTGTAAGCTGAGAAGCAGCATGTAGTCACACCAAGTCGACCTGAAAACTAAGCTTTGGGAAACCTGACTGACTTGAAGCTGACTGCCCAGTTTGTAGTCCACAGTAAACTAAGCGCATGACCAGAGGTTGCTGAAGAAGGAAACATGACAGACTTGAAGCTAACTGCCCAGTTTGTGGTCCACAGTAAACTAAGCTTATGACCAAAGATCACTGAAGAAGGAAACCTGACTGCCTGAAGCTGGCTGCCCAGTTTGTGGTCCACAGTAAACTAAGCGCATGACCAGAGATCGCTGAAGAAGAATGTATTACAACTATATGTGTCAGATGGTCTGTGAGAAAATGAGCTTGTGAAAGTTAACATGTAATATTATTAGCCTGCATATCATGCCCCCACTACAGACATACTGTTTATAAACAACAAGGATGAAAACAGTTAGTAAGCACAAATAACAACATATTACTGTATTGAAATCTGTGACACGTTTACCGATGTTGTGTTATTGAATGACCATGTTTCTATAATTAGGACATACAAATGGCTGTACTGTAAAAGGAACCTTTTTTATACCACGTGGTATATAGAAACAAACTATATGTAGTGTGCTGTGAAATTCGTCACTCCTGTTGTTTCGTTATTGATAAAGGCCTTTTGATCGAAACGTTGCTGTGTATTGTTATTGCTTTTGTAAAACTACATTACTTTGTTATTACGTGTTTCGCCATTGCTACATAGTTTTCCTGCAGTCTTCCCCTATATCGGTATATAGGGTAATACAGAGTTAGGTCCGTATTTTTTATTGACCAACGGCACACGATGGTTGAGGTGGTCAACATCCCGCTGGCCGCCTTTACTTCCTCGCAGGCTCTGCTGCAGCGAGCACCCACACGTCCAGGACAGCAGCTTATAGGTAAGCCCCTGGAGGTGGAAAGTCTCAATAGACGACATTCACTCCTAACGCAATCTGCCGTGTTCAACTTTTCGCAGCATGGACTGATAGTCTGACACTATAATGGTATCAGTAAAGCAGTTTCCAGAGAGACATTGGAGAGCAGCAACGAATACACTTTACATGTTAAACAGTAACTGTATGCCCCTTTCTGGAGAATTCTTATTTTTACGAAACTTAATGTTGAACAACTGTTCACTGCATCTATCATAGGACAAATGGCGACAATTGTGAAATACAAACATTTCATCATGAACACTAAAAGAGCATTGTTCAACACAATCTTTCTCCCAACATTATGCTATCAGTGCCAAACATGGACGCTAACATCAAATGATAAAAGAAAACTAGTCCTGACAGAGATGAGTGTCTACGTAGAATGCTGAGAGTATCAGGAAGAGACTGGGTTAGAAGTGAAGACATAAGAAAAAAGTGGGTACAACATCAGTACTGAACTTCATCAAGAAACAACAAATTAAATGGTAGGCCACATAAACAGATTACCAACAGAAAGAAAGCCTCAAAGAGCAATGTTACTCTGATATAGGGGGATCAAAGTAAACGGTCATCCACGCAAAAGGTGAACTCAGAGAGAACAGAGGCGGTGAAAAAAACACTATTTATGAAGCGCATATAAAAACCTGTTCTAGAAATCTCTTCTTATCTTGACGCTGTGAGGCAAAACTTGATTGGAAAAAAGAAAGTAGAAGCTTACTGCGAGGACTGTATTACATCTATTATAATGCACAGCGCAGCACAACACCACATTGTGAAATAAACATGCTTGAGGATCAAATACCAGCTCTTCCAACCAATATTTTAGTAGTGATTCTCACACACACAATCCATAACAAAACATGTTACATACAGTGGCGGCTCGTGATCATATTTGTTGGTGGGGCCAGACAAAAATTTTCAGAAAAATCATGGTTTTAGGTTGTATTTTAATTTATAAAATAATAAATACACGTTATACATTTTTGTGGGGCCCTCCTCCTCCCCTGGCCCTTAATGACGAGCCGCCACTGGTTACATATGACACGTAATATCAGACAAGATCTGACACAAAAAAACACACACACTTTACAAATGAATTATTAACAAGTTAAACATTTCAAATCACTAGCAAAACATATCAAGTGCGTTGATACTTTATAGTCAGACCAGATGCTGTCAAATAAATACTGAACATGAGAAGTTATCTATAAGGGATAGCTAGGCAGTCGTAATTATGACAATGTGTCAAGTCATTGCTCTGGTTAGATTGTCAAATAGAAGTTTGCTGACATATAGCTGTGTTTACCGGCTGACATATAGATGTGTTTACCGGCTGACATATAGATGTGTCTTAGTTAGTTTGTTCCTTTCGTGCCAAAGGCGGCACATAGGGCAGAGGTTTTAGATCTCCATGTGATGCGGTTCGTTGCTAGCAGTTGGAGATCTTGTATGGTTTTACATCCCAATAGTTTACTTTCTTGTTGGATAATTCTTCGAAGAGTGGTCTTTGGTCTTCCACGTTTTCTTTTCCCAACTGGTGACCACATAAGGACTTGTCGATTTAGTCTCTTTTCGTCTGATCTAAGAACATGACCTAAATATTTCTACCTTCGTTTCCTTATAATATTTGATACGGGTTGTTGGTGTGTTCTATCTCTCACTGTGTTGTAGCTGTGTCTACCGACTGACATATACTGTGTCTACCGGCTGATATATAGTTGTGTATACTGGCTGACATATAGCTGTGTCTACCGGTTGACAATTGCTGCACTAAGTGCTGACATATAGTTGTGTCTACCGGCTGACATATAGCTGTGTCTACCAGCTGACATATAGCTGTGTAATACTGGCTAACATATAGCTGTGTCTACCGGCTGACAATTGCTGCACTAAGTGCTGACATATAGCTGTGTCTACCGGCTGACATATAGCTGTGTCTACCGGCTGACATATAGCTGTGTCTACCGGCTGACATATAGCTGTGTATACTAGCTGACATATAGCTGTGTCTACCGGCTGACATATAGCTGTGTCTACCGGCTGACAATTGCTGCACTAAGTACTGACATATAGCTGTGTCTACCGGCTGACATATAGCTGTGTCTACCGGCTGACATATAGCTGTGTCTACCGGCTGACATATAGCTGTGTATACTAGCTGACATATAGCTGTGTCTACCGGCTGACATATAGCTGTGTCTACTAGCTGACATATAGCTGTGTTTATCGGCTGACAATTGCTGCACTAAGTGCTGACATATAGCTGTGTCTACCGGCTGACATATAGCTGTGTCTACCAGCTGACATATAGCTGTGTAATACTGGCTAACATATAGCTGTGTCTACCGGCTGACAATTGCTGCACTAAGTGCTGACATATAGCTGTGTCTACCGGCTGACATATAGCTGTGTCTACCGGCTGACATATAGCTGTGTCTACCGGCTGACATATAGCTGTGTATACTAGCTGACATATAGCTGTGCCTACCGCTGACATAAGCTGTGTCTACTAGCTGACATATAGCTGTGTTTACCGGTTGACAATTGCTGCACTAAGTGCTGACATAGCTGTGTCTACCGGCTGACATATATCTTGATTGCTCCACAAGGGAGCGAACCAAGTACACTTGGAACAAGAGGCAAGCACCTAACTTCTCTGCCACATATACTTCTAGCTGAAAAAAGAGAAGGCCACCTTAAAACCTGTTTGTGGGCAGTATTAGGACACGCAGTCTTCATAACTCCCTCCCAACCCCAACATATTAAAGATAATTATGTGACGTATAAATCTCTATTGGCTCTTTGTCTCAGGAGACAATAGGTCTTGCGTCGCGTAGTATGTTCTGTGCTGAATCACAACGTTTCTTGTGGCTGTAATTGCCTATTCTGGAATGGCACTCCTTGCCACAGTTGCTGCAAGTAAAACTGGAGAATGGAACTGATACATATGATGTTCTCTCTGCTTTTTTTTTTATTCCATATATGATGGTGGTTTACTTCTTTTCTTTTTTGAGCCGCCTCTCACTACCGCTCGCCTGCTCGCCTGTCTTTGGGCAGCCGCTCCCAGTATTCTTCGTACATGCAGCATGAAGTTAGGTCACGCTTGCAGGTGTCCAATGAAACGTAATAATGGGCAACAATGCTGTCTAGTACCAGTTGCCCATATAGAATGTTCTTTCAGATTCTATCATCGCTCATACGGCACACGTGTCCCAGCCATCTCAGACATCGTTAACTCAGCAACTAAACATGTATGAATCATACAGTTGATAAATATATTGAGATATCTAAACGGAATGAGGTTAACATTTACAGAGCCAACTATAAACTTATGGGCCTTAGGACTCAGGTAAGAATTATGGGAAATCAGACCCCAACTACACCATGTGACCTCGCATTCCAGTAATGATGTATACAGACGAATTCATTTTAAACTCAACACAAAATGCTAAATCGAAGTTATATTATGCAACAAGTTAAGTTTAACAATAAGGAATATCAATATTATGAATATTTGTCACCAATAAATAACCATAGACTCACAGAATTGAGTAAAATTGCAAAAAGCTTGCAGTGCTCTATCAAACATCTATATTTTCCGGCCCCTTTTCTGATCTAGGTCAGGGAACACCTAGTCAGTTGTCTGGCCTAGTTATCTAGAGTTGGCTGTGACAGAGCACACATTTCATGGAGGCAACCCCTCTGTATATTTGATCTTCTAAGCATGAGAAACAGATAACAAATATAAGAAGTATTGAAATGATCTTTATTCACTGTTGAAACTTGAGTTAGTGGTGTTCATAATGTGTATCTGTGGATTAGAAGTAGCGAGCTTGATCACAACCGAAGAGTACCTGGTTCAAGCTCTGCAGTGGGCAAGCAAATTTTTTCCAGTTGATTTTTAGATACAGTAAAAATAGACCTCACCGTTTTGGCTGAAATCGGATGCACATGTCCTTAAACGTGTAGAAGTCTATGCGTTTAGGAGCCTGCCAAACCAATGTGCAATGTATACACGTTCTTGGCAAAGATCAAACATATCACAGAGTCATTAAAATTGGTCGTAAAGAGGGACGTAAAGAAGAACTCACCGTTCAGAAAGCTATGGCAAACTATTGAAAGTATAAGTAATGCCTAGAAAATCAATGACTCGTTCACTGTGGTTCATGGCGATGTCCTGTAAAGGATATGCCACTATTTTCATTCAATGTCATGACAAGTGTACACCATATTTAAGATTCTCTTTGTCCCTATTTTCATTCAATGTCATGAGAAGTGTACACCATATTTAAGATTCTCTTTGTCACTATTTTCATTCAATGTCATGACAAGTGTACACCATATTTAAGATTCTCTTTGTCCCTATTTTCATTCAATGTCATGACAAGTGTACACCATATTTAAGATTCTCTTTGTCACTATTTTCATTCAATGTCATGAAAAGTGTACACCACATTTAAGATTCTCTTTGTGCCTATTTCATTCAATGTCATGACAATGTACACATATTTAAGATTCTCTTTGTCCCTATTTTCATTCAATGTCATGACAAGTGTACACCATATTTAAGATTCTCTTTGCCACTATTTTCATTCAATGTCATGACAAGTGTACACTATATTTAAGATTCTCTTTGCCACTATTTTCATTCAATGTCATGACAAGTGTACACCATATTTAAGATTCTCTTTGCCACTATTTTCATTCAATGTCATGACAAGTGTACACCATATTTAA
Source organism: Arion vulgaris (assembly GCA_020796225.1). Lineage (NCBI taxonomy): Eukaryota > Metazoa > Mollusca > Gastropoda > Stylommatophora > Arionidae > Arion > Arion vulgaris. The sequence goes on along the minus strand of CM036769.1, from coordinate 34,448,525 downwards.
GATTCTCTTTGCCACTATTTTCATTCAATGTCATGACAAGTGTACACTATATTTAAGATTCTCTTTGTGGAGATCCATCACAAAAATAAATCTACAATCAAAAATATATTCTGAGATTTATATTTTATTTTTAAAAGATGTGACTGGAACTGGTTAAACCAAGCAGCTCATAAACAAATAACCAGCTACTTGATAATAATCAACTATTTTATTTACATTAGTAACATATGGAATCATGGCTAACATATGAAAATATTATGTACATGTGATGATGTTTACTGGAAATAATGTCAGGTATATAGAAACAGAAGAAAGTAATGATAATGTAAGGTATATAGAAACAGAAGAAAGTAATGATAATGTCAGGTATATAGAAACTGAAGAAAGTAATGATAAAGTAAGGTATTCAGAAACAGAAGAAAGTAATACTAAAGTAAGGTATTCAGAAACAGAAGTAATACTAAAGTAAGGTATTCAGAAACAGAAGAAAGTAATGATAATGTCAGGTATATAGAAACTGAAGAAAGTAATGATAAAGTAAGGTATATAGAAACAGAAGAAAGTAATGATAATGTAAGGTATATAGAAACTGAAGAAAGTAATGATAATGTAAGGTATTCAGAAAAAGAAGAAAGTAATACTAAGTAGGTATTCAGAAACAGAAGAAAGTAATGATAATGTGGTATATAGAAACAGAAGAAAGTAATGATGAAGTAAGGTATTCAGAAACAGAAGAAAGTAATGATAATGTAAGGTATATAGAAACAGAAGAAAGTAATGATAAAGTAAGGTATATAGAAACAGAAGAAAGTAATGATAAAGTAAGGTATATAGAAACAGAAGAAAGTAATGATAAAGTAAGGTATATAGAAACAGAAGAAAGTAATGATAAAGTAAGGTATATAGAAACAGAAGAAAGTAATGATAAAGTAAGGTATTCAGAAACAGAAGAAAGTAATACTAAAGTAAGGTATTCAGAAACAGAAGAAAGTAATGATAATGTAAGGTATATAGAAACTGAAGAAAGTAATGATAATGTAAGGTATATAGAAACTGAAGAAAGTAATGATAATGTCAGGTATATAGAAACTGAAGAAAGTAATGATAATGTAAGGTATTCAGAAACAGAAGAAAGTAATGATAATGTCAGGTATATAGAAACAGAAGAAAGTAATGATAAAGTAAGGTATATAGAAACAGAAGAAAGTAATGATAAAGTAAGGTATATAGAAACAGAAGAAAGTAATGATAAAGTAAGGTATATAGAAACAGAAGAAAGTAATGATAAAGTAAGGTATATAGAAACAGAAGAAAGTAATGATAATGTAAGGTATTCAGAAACTGAAGAAAGTAATGATAATGTAAGGTATTCAGAAACAGAAGAAAGTAATACTAAAGTAAGGTATTCAGAAACAGAAAGTAATACTAAAGTAAGGTATTCAGAAACAGAAGAAAGTAATACTAAAGTAAGGTATTCAGAAACAGAAGAAAGTAATGATAATGTAAGGTATTCAGAAACAGAAGAAAGTAATGATAAAGTAAGGTATTCAGAAACAGAAGTAATACTAAAGTAAAGTATATAGAAACAGAAGAAAGTAATGATAAAGTAAGGTATATAGAAACAGAAGAAAGTAATGATAAAGTAAGGTATATAGAAACAGAAGAAAGTAATGATAATGTAAGGTATATAGAAACAGAAGAAAGTAATGATAAAGTAAGGTATATAGAAACAGAAGAAAGTAATGATAAAGTAAGGTATATAGAAACAGAAGAAAGTAATGATAATGTAAGGTATATAGAAACAGAAGAAAGTAATGATAATGTAAGGTATTCAGAAAAAGAAGAAAGTAATACTAAAGTAAGGTATTCAGAAACAGAAGAAAGTAATGATAATGTAAGGTATTCAGAAACAGAAGAAAGTAATGATAATGTAAGGTATATAGAAACAGAAGAAAGTAATGATAATGTAAGGTATATAGAAACAGAAGAAAGTAATGATAATGTAAGGTATTCAGAAACAGAAGAAAGTAATGACAAAGTAAGGTATTCAGAAACAGAAGAAAGTAATGATAATGTAAGGTATTCAGAAACAGAAGAAAGTAATGATAATGTAAGGTATATAGAAACAGAAGAAAGTAATGATAAAGTAAGGTATTCAGAAACAGAAGAAAGTAATGATAATGTAAGGTATATAGAAACAGAAGAAAGTAATGATAAAGTAAGGTATATAGAAACAGAAGAAAGTAATGATAAAGTAAGGTATATAGAAACAGAAGAAAGTAATGATAAAGTAAGGTATATAGAAACAGAAGAAAGTAATGATAATGTAAGTATTCAGAACTGAAGAAAGTAATGATAATGTAAGGTATTCAGAAACAGAAGAAAGTAATACTAAAGTAAGGTATTCAGAAACAGAAAGTAATACTAAAGTAAGGTATTCAGAAACAGAAGAAAGTAATACTAAAGTAAGGTATTCAGAAACAGAAGAAAGTAATGATAATGTAAGGTATTCAGAAACAGAAGAAAGTAATACTAAAGTAGGTATTCAGAACAGAAGAAAGTAATACTAAAGTAAGGTATTCAGAAACAGAAGAAAGTAATGATATTAAGGTATTCAGAAACAGAAGAAAGTAATGATAAAGTAAGGTATTCAGAAACAGAAGTAATACTAAAGTAAAGTATATAGAAACAGAAGAAAGTAATGATAAAGTAAAGTATATAGAAACAGAAGAAAGTAATGATAATGTAAGGTATATAGAAAGAGAAAAAAGTAATGATAATGTCAGGTATATAGAAACAGAACAAAATTATGATAAATTATGGTATACAAAAAAAAAAAAAGTAATGATAAAGTAAGAAATATGAAAATGGAAGAAAGTAATGATAATGTAAAGTATAAACTGAAGAAAGTAATGATAATGTAAGATATAGAGAAACAAGAAAGTAATGACAAACAGATTGGAGGTATTATTGACAAACATCTGAAACAAATCAAATATGTAAAATATTCTAGGATAAGTTAGTAGATCAAAGTTATTTGTAACACAAAAATGGCTCTGCCTATTTATTTAAATGGCATCAATAAAAAAAAAACCTTTTGTACCCAGCAATAATTTAGTTTAGTCGTCGGATCACCATCACTGCACGTCAAACAAATTAGTCCATAAGTCTCGATCTCTCCCTCAGTATGACCATCAGCGTGTGCAACTAACGACACCGGTTCTTTGTTGGTTTACAATTCTTCTTTGTCTGCCAGCATTGCGCTCTTGTCGAGCTACACCACACTTAACTTTGAGTTCTTGCAGTCTGGTTAGTGTTGTAGATTCACCGCTATTATGTGAATAATGTACATGTCCTCTCTCCCTTAGGGAATTTATAATATCTGCCTGGTCCATTGCTCGCCCGCTTTGTACAGCAGCCATACCTGCAAGCCTATCCGCACATTCATTCCCCTTACACCTGCATGCCCTGGCACAAAATAAAAGTGATCTTTGTCAGCTTAGACCTCCCCAGCAACTCCATCCAATGTCTCCTAGTCCATCCTGTTTCAATCTTCCTGAGCATACTCATTTAGTCACTGAGAAAACATGCATGGATAAAAGTCTGTGATTCCAGCCAAACCATCCGTTTAGTAACCGCATGATTTCCATAGTGAGACTGCTCGTAGTCATGGCAAAACCACCACTGTCTTCATTCACAACATCTCCGACCTGAGCAGTGAAAGGTCACGAGCTACGCACATGTCAAATCACTGAACCATCCATATAAATGATTACATCATGCTCAGATGCATTCTCAGAACTTGCAGCTAATATATTGCAACCCTTGTTTACTACTATATGGAATGCCCAAATAATACCTGATGCATGGAACAGAGGAGTCATCATCAAGATACCAAAAAAAAGGGCTCCCTTGCCGATTGTAATAATTGGCGTGGAATAACACTGCTTTCTGTCCCAAGTAAAATCTTAAGCAAAATCATCGTACAACGTATTACTGACGCTGTGGATAAGAAACTGAGAAAGGAACAAGCAGGATTTCGAAGAGGACGGAGCTGTATAGGCCAAATATTTGCTCTTAGAAATATCATAGAGCAGTGCACAGAATGGCAAAGCAAACTCTATATCAACTTTGTAGATTTTGAAAAGCTTTTGATAGCATACACCGCGAAAGTCTATGGCGTATCTTAAGATGGTATGGAATCCCACTGTGTTTTATAAATATTATAAAAAGCTGCTACAGCAAGTTTGCATGCAGTGTTGAAACTTCAGAACTAAAGTTTGAAGTAAAAACAGGCGTCCGACAAGGATGTGTTATGTCAGCCCTATTATTCAACACTGTCATAGATTGGGTGATGCGTAAAACAACGGAAGATAAGGCAAGAGGTATTAGATGGACGCTCACATCCACTCTGGAAGACCTAGATTTTGCAGATGACATCGCACTCCTATCTCATACACATAGAGATATCCAGGAAAAGACCTGCCGCCTTAACCAATATAGTGAGATGGTTGGGCTGAAAATAAATCAGAAGAAAACTGAAGTAATGATTCTGAACATAGCAACCCCAGCACCAGTCAAACTAGAAGGTAAAACCCTCCGAGATACAACCGCTTTCACATACCTTGGAAGTGTTATTAGCAATGAAGGAGGCGCTGGATCTGACATTAAAAACAGACTGAGTAAAGCACGAAGTGCATTCATGACCCTTCAGACCGCCTGAAAATCTGCCCAATACAGCATCAGAACCAAGACTAGTATCTATAACAGCTGTGTGCTGTCAACTTTGCTGTACGGATCGGAATGCTGGAGAATGACAGAACAGGATATGTCCAGACTCTCCGCCTTTCATACAACTTGTCTGCGAAAAATCTTACGCGTGTACTGGCCGACTACTATCTCGAATCAAGAATTGCTTGCACGATGCCAACAAGAGAATATGGGCACTATCATCCGAAGACGACGCTGGAGATGGATTGGACATGTGATGCGCATGGAGACTGGCTCCGACACGAAAACTGCACTGAGATGGACTCCAGAGGGTAGGCGAAAGCGTGGAAGACCCAAGATGACCTGGAGGAGAACGATAGAGCAAGAGCTGAAGGAAATGAATCATAGCTGGAACACAATACAGAGGAAGGCCATGAACAGGGAAGAATGGTGTACGTTTGTTGTTGCCCTAAACGCCAAGGGCGTAACAGGCTAAAGAGAGGAGATGCATTCTCAGAAATTAATGCCTGAACTTCTGCCTCCACGACAAGTGGGTTGTGTTGTCTGCATTCTTATCAAGTTTGATGCATACCGAAAATGATGTATTCATTCCTGTTGGCACTGGTATCCATTCTTCACCGGGATCAATGTCTTCAAGTGTACACACCTGTTCAACAATCCTCGGCCTGACCCATCCAAGATTTTCCTCTTTTTAACCTATTAAGCAATAATTTAATAAAGCAAAAGTAAATCAAGAACAGCTTTCATATACAAAGTGAAATATTGGAGACGACAATGTCTGTTGAAGCCATATTCTTTATTTTGAGAAACGGCACACAATGGGTGATGTGGTCACCATCACTCCGACTGAATTCACTTTCTTGTGTTTCTCTGGTAATCAATTATGGCTGTGAAAAGCTGTGAGTTGTTAACAGTTGAACACAAAAAATAAGATTTCAACAGGGGATTGATTCGAGACCATTCATCTAAGAAGCAAGTGCACTCACAACTGTGCTATCGTTGCCCTCAGTAATTTATTAGTGAGAATTATAAAAACCTGAGAAAAGATTCAAACCCTAGCTGCTTAGTGATGTTCTCTCTCCCGGTTCATACATGCTCTAAGTTTCAGGACCATTACAAAATCTGCAGTGGACTCTGGAGGGAATGTAAAAAGGCAGACTAAATGCAGAGAACAGTGTAAGCAGAGATTGAGAGCGCCCAGTGAAGGATGGACATGGACCGAGCACAGTGGATAGGCTTTGTTGCTGTACTACAAGGGCATTGATTGTTTTGTTTGTCAGCGTCTAATGAAAAGAAGAAGAATATGCTCAGAGTGGTTATACAACATATGACTGGCCTTGTTTGAGTGACATTGCAAACTAAATATCAGCAGAATTATCACAGAAACAGCATGGCTTTGTGGAAAGAAAAGGGACTAACAATGCAATATATATATATACTACAAGCTATAAAAAAAATGATTCATACAGATGCATAAAATTATCTTAGTCTCAAACTAACTCTACACTGACAAGAGTTTTACATACTTCTTTACACTTTCATCTAATGTTGTTTTACCTCACAGCGTCAGGATAAGAAGAGATTTCTAGAACAAGCTTTTGTGTACGCTTCATAGTGTTTTCCGTTGCCTCTGTTATCTCTAAGGTCTCCTTTTACCTGGCCGGCCTTTTAATTTGTATCCATTGTATCAAAGCAACATTGCTCTTTGAGTTGCACTGTCTGTTGGTAATCTGCTTATGTGAACAAACCATTTAATTTGTTGTTTCTTGATGAGGTTCAGTACTGATGTTGTACCCACTTTTCCCTGATGTCCTCATTTCTAAACCAATCTCTTTTTGATACTCTCAGCATTCTGCTTAAACACGTCATTTATATCGTGACTAGTTATCTCTTAATGTTTGATGTCAACGTCCAGGCTTGGCATAAAGAAATGACATAACTAAGTGAACTAAAGTGGAAATAGATAATGATTAAACCAAACTGACAATCAGTTATTACATAATCATGACACACAATGTCTGGCAGTTGGTTATGAACATAACATTTAGTTTAAGTCATTTGCATAAATTTTACAGGTCTTTAAACATTAATGGAAATATTAAGAAAAAAATAAGGAGTTTTAAGAAACTTAAGGGAAAGCACCGGAGCCAATGAATATGATCATTAAATAGGTAGTGAACAAGTGTTACGTGTTTCAGAAAAAAATATTACCAAACACAAGATTCGAACCACAAACCCTTATCCAGTAGAGCTAGCTGGTTGTGTTCTTAAAAACACTAGTCTGTAGGGCTATGCAATGGGTGCTGTAAGAAATAACTGTTTGTGGTTTGTGTTTAGAAATTTGTTTTTTCCGGAACCTGAGGCAGGAAGAAGCAAACAAATCTCAATACTATACTTGCGGACAAAATGAAATGACAAGTATCCAGTGACAACTAAATGATAAAACATTGGGAAAGCAACAAACAAATATGAATATACGATTGCATCGAAGCAATAACTAAATTCAATGGTAAACACTCACAGATAATTTTATTTATAAGATACAAAAAATAATCAGCAATAAAAATTCAATTTGAAAATCCCTGAAACAAGCATTTATGGCAGGTATATCTACAGCTGTTCACATGTAAATTGCTACACAATTAACTTAAGATATAAAATGTACAGAAACAGATCAGTAGAACACAAATAGAACGTGTATCAGCAAACAAAATTTCAGTAAAGCAACATAAATTTTCAAATGGTGAGAACAATGCATTTTATTTGGCTAGAAATATAACAGGAGCCAGTGACTTGTCCATAAACAGAACAAAATAAAAATTAACACAGACTTAAAATAAACGTGGGTCGCAGATAGTGAAGTTGATGTTTCATATGTGTCATATATTGATCTAACTTCTGGTTGTGGTAGCTTTCTTTACTTTTGATGAAATATGTGACTACCACTGTCAGGATTTTATTTGTCTTTATTATATGGAGAGTCACAGTAGCATAGTTGTTAGTGAACTTGCTTCTTAGGCTGGTGGTCTGGGTTCAATTCCACAGTGGGCGTGGAATTTTGTCCAACTGTAACGGCTCTCAGGTCAACCCAGCCTCAATTGGGTACAAGGAAAAGCACTGGGAAGTAAAGGTGGGCAGGAGTGATGTTGACCACATCACCCATTGTGTGCCGATGGTCAACGAAAAATACGGGCCTGACACCGTATTACCCTAAATAATAATAATAATTCCTCTCATACCGTTATATGTTACATAGGGCCTGCAAGTAATTTCTCCATACGCTCTATCCTGGGCAACTCGCTCAATCTCCTCCATGGAACTGAGACCGATATTTCCTGCCTCTCTCAGCAAAGTTCGTTTCAGGGTCTCTTTAGGTCAACCTCTCTTTCTTGAACCCTTTGCATCCCACTTCAATGCCTGCTTTGATATTCGTTGATCATTTCTCCTCAAGGTGTGCCCAATATATCTCCATCTTCTCTTTCTTATAACAGTTGTCACTAGTGATTGACCAGACATGTCTCTGATTTCATCATTTCTTCTGAATTCGTTCCATTTTATATTCATTATTTTTCACAGACATCTATTTTCAAATGCATTCAACTTGCTTTCTTATATAATCTGTTAGTCATTTTCCAACCCCGCTGGCATATGTTAGGATTGATACAACATTTGAATCATCTATATCCTAGTGGTATAAAAAGGGTTCCATTGCATTTCAAAACAATTTTTATTATATGAGGTAATTTACCACAGTACGCATACCTCTGACGTATAGCATAATTAAATTTGAATTACGCTTCACACTATGATGGAGAACTTGAGGTAGTAATAATGTGGAAACCATCTGTTGCATGAAAACACTAAAATTGATATTGAATATATCCAGCGATTTCAGGAGTTAAGAATTACACTGTACAAGCAGAAATGGATGCTTAAGGAGAAGAATGAGGAGTTTGTTAAACTACGGGAACCATCAGTATGCATACCCTTCGGCATCTGCTGGAGAAGACTGAGCCCCTATGAGTCTGTCAGGAGTGCTATGACGTCAACCCAGTAATCAATAGCTAATACTAATGTTTTAGATGCTGCACGAGCTGCCGGGGCTCACAAGGGGAGCAAAGAATAGTAACACTATGACCTATACGGCTTGTCGTAAGAGGTGACAGAGGTAGGGGCCTGGGGAAGCTACGCTAGTAAAAAAAAAAGTGTAGCAGAAATTGGATGTTCTGGCCTACTTGTAGAACAACTGGCAAAACATACAATCGCTCTCAGGCTTGGATCACATCACACATCCACACTATTGTCTATTCTCTTTTCCCAAGTGGATGATGGAATTGGTTGTCCACTATTGCCATTAAGCGTTAGGGGTGGGAGTTTTAATTTACGTTCCGGAGCCAGATGAGTCAGCATTGTGCTATATCTGTGTTTATTTAGTGTGGCCTTGATATTGTCTATTCATAATATTCTGTCTTCCCTTGGCTCTATTACCTGATCTCTTTTTATTGTATGCTGTTATTGGTGGTTGATTGTATTCCATTCTCCTTAAATGCCCAAACCACTGCATTGGTTGTCTTTCACTGCATTCAGTGCATGAAGTCATGCCCACTCTGCTTCTGATGTCCTTGTTTCATAGTCTATCTTTCCTGGTGACACCCACCGCCTTTCACTACAAGTCTAACAAAAAATTTAAAATGACATAATGACATGGCATATAGCAAGAATTATATTCTAAGTTCATTACAGTATCAACATTTTTGTTTCATGATAAGTTAAGTTAGTTGCATATCCTTTACAGGACTTTGCGAATCAACCCCAGCTTTGTAACGCTGTTTGTGATTTTTCAAGGCATTATTACGTTTAGTAGTTTGCCATTAGCCGGAGGGAGCTGCAGGAGATAGCTAGAGATAGGAAGACTTGGCATGAGTTGGTTGAGGGCCTATGCCCCAATCCGGGGTAAAAGGCAAAGAGAGAGAGAGTTTGCCATTGCTTTCTGAACGGGTGGTGCCAGCGTCCTTTGTTAAAATCTACGTGAAACAATTTGCAACAAACTGTCCGCAGCGTGATTCGAACTCAGAACGTCGAGGTTAATAGACCGAGTCACTAACCCCTAGGCCACAGACGCCACCATTTCATGATACAGGAGTTTAATTAGTTTTTCTTATTATTATTTTCCTCCAATGTACCTCTGAGAGGTGTTGGGATGAGATGTAAAGACTTCTGTGCGCTTTGTAAGTATTTATTTCTCTAAAGTTGCTCTTGGTGCCATCATTTGATTGAAAGATTCTCAGTTGTGTGTTTGTTTTGATCTCCTTTGACTTCCATATCTGACTCAATGCAGTGATTACTATATGGTTATTATTAATAAGTTCATTTGATGATCATCTTCATCGGACATGTCCATAACTGCTCTGACCTCCTCCTAAGTATGTATTTCAGTGTGTTTAGACTAACAACTCCCGTTCTGTGTTGGTTGATGTATCTACTGGGGTTTCTCTCATGGTTTTCCGTCTTGCCACACCTATCAGGATATATAACTTGTACAACCGAGATAGAGAATACCCTTTATATTATTCCTTGAAATCTTCAGAGCGTATGTTTTCTCTTAGAGCATTGATAATCTCGCTTTTCTTCTTTTGTTGTCACACTGCTACCGGGTTGTTGCCCAGTGTCATGGTTTTCTGTTTTGTCTTGCGCTGTTCTGATGGCTTGTGTGATTGTTATTTTTGCTCTTTCACAGGATTCTGCTATGCCATCTTTCCTGATGTTCCGTTGTAGAAGGCTCTGTATACTGTGGAGTTTGGATGCATTCTTATTAAGTGGCCAAACCACTTCAATCTCGCTTTTGTCCATAGATAATAAGTATATTATCATTAATAAGTAAAACATATATATATGGCCATTTTCACGTTACTGACGGTATATAAATAGGTGAATTTGCCTCCTACCTTCTGTAAACGAGCGCCTAGAAATTTTAAGAGATAGGCACTTATACCCTAAGGTCCGGAAAGGCTAAGGGAAATTTGTATAAGTTCACACACACATATATATATATATATATAAGTAATAAAAATATGTTACTATGTTAATTTGGTACAACCAAAGAGGTACAATCTTTAGTGTCAATATTCATTGTAAATTTAATTACAGCCCAACATAAGAACACAACTGCATCTTCCATAATCCTCTCACAGCAAAGTCAACTAACAGTGCATATTATAAGTAGTTGACACAAAATATATCATGGTGGACTAAAAATGTGAATCAAATTAAATGTTTACATTTCATATAAATTCAACAAAACAATATTACACTGGCACTTTTTCATCTTTGCAGATGATAGTGTGTAAACTGTGCTCCAAAAAAAAGTAAAAACTACAGTTCATGATATTGACACATGTGACTAGCAAAACAAATCTGCAACAGGAAACATATTTCACAATTGCTGCATGGGATTCCAGGGACACTGTTGCCAACTCGTGCCCTGATTGTGTCTTTTCATCCATTCAGCTCTTCTTCTTCATCCTTAAGTCCGCTCCACAACCAAGGTTTTCAAGTCCTCCTTTTCCAGATACCCTCTATTTTTCTTGGATTTAATTTCAAACGCTCACCTCCATGTGTTCCTTGGTTTTTCCTTACCTCTATTACTCCTCATTCAGCTCTAAGCTTACAGTAAATTTCTCCTAATTCCATTCTTCATCTTTTCCCTTCATGCACACAATCCATAACCTTCTGGTTCCAGGAATCAACTTCAACATCGGTATCATGAATGCCCCTTTTGCATATATCCTTATAGCGAAGTAGATAGTGGCTCGGATCTTTTGTCTGCGATTTACCACAGAGGAGGCCTTTTGGCATTCTATGAAACAGTCTCATCTCAGTCTACGAAGATTGAACATGGAAAATATTCTTGAAATATTTGATCTTTTCAGCATCTTATTATTGGTGATCTTATCTGGCCACATAATTCTAAAAACTCTTCAAAGAAACTGCACGTGGATGCTTTTTAAGCACCTCTCCTGGTGTGAGAAGGTGTGCCTATTTCACTACAATAAAAAAAGTAAGTGTACTGATGGCATATTCCTGGTAAGCAAGGATTTTTATTTTAGTGGTCAACAATGTTCTTCCGAACTCAACAATACAATATACATTAACAAATAATAAAAAACAGTAAATTCACTTAAATTTATCAACATACAAACGCCATTTTTAGCTTTGAAATGCTAGCTCCAAGTAGTTATAGCCATATGTTTACATGAGGTCCGTGCATCTAATGCCTTTCTCAACAGTTCTTCTTGGATGTCTTGCTGGACATGATGCACAATGAACACATACAAATAGTTGCAGACACTAAGGCCACTTGAACTAAGCACAAATCTGTTACTACTGACAGGTCTGACGTCTAGCTGGGACATAACAATACCGATATAAGCATCCTCATTAGCAATAGGATAGATGTACATGCTCTCTGATACCAACTGCTTTACTACATCAGCAGACAGAATATAGCCGATGCCACTAGCATAGTGTGGGTAATATTCCTTCGAGTATTCTTCATATCTAACCGACCATCTCTTTTCATCTCCCCTGATAACCTTCAACTTGGACTTATCCGCTATCACATTGCCTGCATAAAGACCATGTTTTTGTCGCTATAACGAAGGAGAAACTCTGCAGAAGTCCTGCATTCACAAAACAATCATCGTCTGTTTTAACTACATATGAACTTGGACAGTAGTTTGTACTCCAGTTGAAGCCATAGATGACTTTGAGAGTTAGATTTCTGTAAGAATCTATATAGCTGCCTAGTAAGATGTCATTGTATAATGCCTTTTCTGTTGTTATATTCAAATTTACTTCATCGATGTTTGATAAACCAACCAGAAATATACACTTCCACGCTTGCTCTGATGCAGAAAAGTGTCTAGGGTTGCACCAAGTGTTGCGAATGACCATTCTACGATCACTATGTTCAGGTGACGATGTGACTAGCATTGTGATGAAAGTTTGCAACTTGCATCGAGGAAGACTTTCTTTCTCATAGTAGTACAGACTAGAATTCCATACTGTCAATCTGGGTGATGATACTTTTTCAGCTGAGACATTTTCTATGTTGAAGTTTACAGTGCCATAATTATTTTTATTGTTGATCCGACCTAGCAGCCTGATCTTCCTATATGGCAAATCAAGTGGGGGAGGGCGCATCTGATTGTCAACGCAGATCAGCAAGACTGTGTATATAAAAAAAAATAGAGACACCAGAACAAGACATGTCCAGATGCTTACTCTAAGAATGACTTTTGTTGATCGTCTGGATGGTCGTAACTGTGGCATTGTATTAACCACACTCAAACTGACAAAAATCTGAGAGGATGATGCACTGGACCATGGTCCCAGATATCTTAATATCGGTTTCAGAATGACCTTCATTGTTGCAGTAGAAGAATATCTAGTTTGTATCGAGTTCTGAGGATAAAATTTGAACAATCAGTTACTAATATGCCAATTACGAACATAAATACATACTTCAAACAAACTAGACATTTTTTTCGTTTGCGGTTTTGAATTCAGGTGTAATCATGCCGCCTAAAATATCACCTCGGACTAATTTTAGCATGAAGGCTTGTTTTCCTTATCCCCAGTGTTCCTCGTCCCCTTACCATTACGGTGAGCATTACTCCGACTTAAGAGGTACTTGTTATTTAGATCGCCACCGATATGTAAACTTAACATTAAATTCTGATTAAAAATGAAATAAATGTTATTGAATGTTTACTCTAGAGGCAAAACCAAAATTTGGTGAACTTAAAATTCATTAGACAGTGGAAATATCAAATTTTGACCGACAGTTGTCAAGTGTTTCAAACTTAAAATAGCTCATATTCTCTCTTTCTTTTCTCTAATCCTGTTTTGCCTCACAGCGTCAGGATAAGAAGAGATTTATCAAACATACTTTTGTGTGCACTTCATAGCGTGTTTTTCACTGTCTGTTATTTCTGTAATTCACCTTTTGTGTGGATTGTCTTTTGCTTTGTATCCACTGTATCGTAGTAGCATTGTTCTTTGAGGTGCACTGTCTGTTGGTAATTTGCTTATTAACCGAACCAATTAATTTTTAGCTTCTTGGTGAAGTGCAGTACTGATGTCTTACCCACTTTTTTTCTTATATCTTCATTTCTAAGCCAGTCCCATATTCTATAATTCTCTAGCCGTACAAATCACTCTCATTGTATCTAACTCCAGAGTGGTTACCAGGGCCCAACTTTGGGGTGTAAAGAATAGAACCACTGTTTCCTGCCACGCATGTCGTAAGAGGCGACTAAGGAGGTTTGGCTGAAATCGGATGCACATGTCCTAAACATGTAGAAGTCTACGCTTTAGGGCCTACCAAACCAATGTATACACGTTCTTGGCAAAGATCAAACATATCCCAAAGAGTGATTAAAATTAGTCGGAAAGAACGAACGCAAAGAAGAAGATTGTATCTACTTTTCTGTCTCCTCTAATACCAATTTAACAATGACCATAACACAAGTTCTCTTCTGACACAAGATAAAATAACAAAAATATATGATAATTAACAACCATCACAACATTATTAAATGACTGATTAACATTGGCGATATAAACCTTCTATTACCAGGCTACTTGAGTTATGTTTCCCATTTAGTATTATTAACATAATAACATATGACATGTTGTTAAACTAGACTGATTATTTTTATATGCAGAAGTTAGAAGAAAAAAAAAGTTTTAAGAACCACAGGGGAAGCGCACTGGAGCCAGAAGGATTGCACAACAAAGCACAAACTGAAAACTCTGTGGCTTCAGCAACAATCATAGGAATCTCTGGGAAATGCACTAGTAAACGAGAACCGAACGAGGTCCAGATTAGAAAAAAATATATAATGAGTATGACCTTCACTGGCTTCAAAATGCAATGCAAAAAGGTTTGGCCACCTAAATCAGTAAATGATAAGAGTGTGAATATCGTATATGTAATTTACTTCAATGCATACAACAGTTGATAATAGTAAATCTGTACTGAACTATATGAACGGTAAATTTAATGATGTATGACATTCATGACATTGTATGATGATGAAGTTTGATCAGTTCCACTTCCAGTACAGCTGCTTGCTTACCGTCGTCCCATTTTATTTTATATTTATGAATAATCATATGCTGATCCACTCCAGTCCAGAGTCTTCAGCAAATAAAGTCAAAGTGAAGACATTCACTAAAAACACATCTCGTATCATATTTATTTGAGGCTTCTCCTACTAACTGTGATTGTACTGATTTGATAATATTTAACGCTGTATATCATTGAGAATAGCGAATACAGAACGTGTGACACTCGGGACTGTCTTCGTGTCGTGAGATCAGGGTTCCGAGCACAACTGACAACCACAACAGTTTACACATTATCATCAAATGTTCAATTCAGAAAACTTAGAGTGGTGTCTTTAATTTCGAAAAATGTCCTTTATATAATAGATCCTGGAGAATGTGCAACGGTATGATAACAAAATACTATCACAATAACTACGAAGCACAGCCATAACATATATCATATCAACGTGTATGTATCCACCATTTGTATAGCTCGCTACTGAGGCTACTCGTATACGACACACAATTTGAAAGTCGATACCAAAATATGTTACGAAATCTTTATACTCGAATACCTCAACAGACGACAAACGTCAACCATTACTACCATATTGTTTCAGGAGTCTTTGCTTCTGTAAAGTTTTGTGTTGGGTGAGGTTGTGTTAGGCTCCCTCCAGCCCGTGCGAGTTTGTCAGCCTTTTCATTTCCTGGTATGCCACAGTATACTGGTATCCACTGTAAGACTAGTTCTGAATTTTTTGACAGCAAGCTGATTTTTGCCATATATCCTGAAAAAGCTTATCTTGTTTGGGACATGAGATGGCCTGGAGAACGGATCATGAGTCGCTAAGACTGCAATATTGTTTCCTGACACCTGCTGGTCGTTGAGAATCTGTATGGCTGCAAGGAGGGCTGTTGCCTCTGCTCTAAAGTTGGTGCATGTTTCTCCTGCTGCCAGAGAGTGTATCTCTGTGTTTCATTGGGAGTCTGTGATGTAGATTCCACTGCCTCCCTTCCTGATAGCATCTGTAGCTGAGCGATCTGTGAACACGCCTGTCCATGTGCTGGTGGAATATTGCTCTTGTAGTATTAGGAGTGACCTGGCTCTTTGCTCTGTATTTTTGCGAGATTACTCCTGGGACGTATATGTGTATTTGGGCCATGTGATCTGGCCAACAGAAACAACCCTACAAAATAAACTATGAGGGATCGATGAAAACCTTATGCGCACCACCCTGTTTATGACACATACCGAAGTAAGTCGCATAGCAGAAGTTGATCGCAGGAGGGGGAGGCTACTATGTTTAATTTATATTACTAACTCTTGGTTTCCAGCGAAATATACAGTTGCAATTGTCGCTCTTCACACACTTCATTTTGTGAGTCGCCTTCTTAAGCTTTACTCATTATGTTCTAATCAGTGGCGGCTCGTGTTAATTTTTGCTAATGGGGGCCAGATACATTTTTTGTTGAAAATCATGGTATTTGGTTAGGTTATATTTGTATTTATACAATTATAAATACACGTTACACATTATTTCTGGTGAGGCCCGGCCCCACTAGCCCTTAATGACGAGCCGCCACTGGTTCTAATCTCTTTAACCTCTTCGACTGTTATTTGTCGTGCATACTATGACTTATCTTCTCTGTGGTTTCAGTTAAAAGCGTATCTCTGGTTAATTTGTGCAATGATTTCCAGCGATGGTTCAGTCAATTTTCACTTATTCTCCTTCCACTTTGGTTGGTTTGTTTTGTTTTGTTTCCCAACTCTTTATGTGTTATCACTTCTGACCACCTGATGCGAGGGCATGCTGGCGAACATCTGCAGCTTAAAATGTATCATTTTTGGTGAAAACGGCATGTATCAAGAGCCATATAGCAGGACATGTGTTGCTTTTTTGTCAACGTCTAAACTTGTTTTCTACAGAGAAAGATGGGAAGCTTTATACTACTGGGTGAATAAAGTTGAAAGCAATCTTGACGTAACAAATCTTTTTCTTCGTTTGCTCTTCCTCAACCCATAATTGAACCACTCTTAGTGGTCGGTATTTGATGTGTGCTTTGTAGCGTCAGTTTGTTGTGCTAGTTAAGTATATACAGACTCGCATGCTAGCACATTCGGTTTCTGCATGCTTTTGTTCGGTTCGTCTCGATAAGTCGCGAACAAAACAAAAACATAGAATGAAAAAAACGGACATAGGGGAGTCCATCTTCCTTCTCGAGCCAGAACTTTGTTAGCTGTGGACATCTCTGTCAACGTTTTCCGGTCTGCATCACTGGGGGAGAGATTTGACTTATGTGTTCTACGGGAAATCAGCAAGCCACTCATTTTCATTTTTCGTCATTTCTAAGAGAGACTAGCCGACCCCAACTCTACTGGATGCAAAGACAGACGCAGAACACACATTATAGAACTAACTAGTCTAAGCATTGGCATTTTGGAGGACTCCTCATTATATGTTTTTATCCTTTCCCATTCATTATTTTTCCCGATTCAGAAGCTATTGAGCTTTCAGCTCTTCAGCTCGGTGCCATAACACTGTAACCCTTCGGTTCGGTGCCACGAACACCGTAAATAAGACACCACGAAGATAAAATAGCCCACAGAAGAAAATTATTTACTCTGAGGAACAAAACTTTTGAATGATATTTACAACAGCGGGTATTAACTACTCGCACTAACACATATAGTTAGTTAGTTAGTTGTTCCTTTCAGTCCAAAGGCAGCACATAGGGCAGAGGTTTTAGTCTCCATTGTCAGGTTCGTTGCTAGCAGTTGGAGATCTTGTAGTTTTATTCCAATAGTTTATTTCTTGCTTGGATGGTTCTTCGAAAGTGGTCTTTGGTCTTCCACGTTTTCTTTTCCCAACTGATGACCACATAAGGACTTGTCGATTTAGTCTCTTTTCGTCTGATCTAACAACATGACCTAAATATTTTCACCTTCGTTTCCTTAGAATATTTGATACGGGTTGTTGGTGTGTTCTATCTCTCACTGTGTTGTTAGAAACGAAATCACTCCATTTGACTTTTAATAATTTTCGGAGACATCTAACACATATACATATATATATATAAAGTTTGACCCAAAAAGTAAGGAGTCACTGATTGCAAAGACCATCACACAGTTAGCATTATGCTTAATATGACATAGGGTCTCTAAGGCGTAGATGTTAGGTGCTCGCCTCTCGTTCCAAAGGTACTCGTTTCGCTCCCTCGTGGAGTCTTCGGAATATTTTTCCAGAATCCCTGATTTCAATGTAGGTGGGATCGAGTTTTTAGTGCTATATGAGAGGACGATAAAACGTAGATCCGATGTGCTGGCTGAAATCGGGTGGGTGGGCCTAGTCACCATGGGGCGCATAATCGCACAACGTAAAAAGCCGTTATTGTCAAAGATCAATTATATATCACACAAAGAATGATATAATTGGCCGTAAAGAACGAACGAGAGAAGAAGAAGAAGATCCGGTATCCAAGTTTAAAGAGTATAAAATAACCATTCGCAGTTCCAAATCGAGAAGAGCGGGCTGGAAAGCAACTGCCCGGGCAAAATTCTAAACATAAAATACCTACAAAATAATTTCACGATCTTCTAAATTACACAGGGGACGCTCTATTCTGGTACGGAGTTCGTGCACTGCCGCTGAAATCTTCATGTGTAATAAAGAGATTGAAGCACACATGGTTATTCACAGAAGTGCAATGATGATGGTCAAATTAATAAATCAATATGACAAACTAATGCTAAAGCTATGAACTATCAAGAGAAATGTAGGATGCAAACGTATACTATAAACCCATTTGTTCTCTCTGTACAGTGAATGAAAATGAAAATCTTGGCATATCCTAAAGGATGTAGCCATCAACCACAGTAAACGAGTCGTTGATTTTTATAGGCACCACTTATACGTTCAGTTGTCATTGCTTTCTGAACGGTGAGGCCTATTTTTATCTTTTGTAAAAATCCAACGGAAACGAATTTGCTTCCAAATTTGCCTACCGTGGAGTTTGAACCAGGTACGCTTGGGTTCGTGATCGAACTCACTACCGCTTGAGCTACAGACGCTCACAGTTAATACATTTGTTTAAATATAGAAAATGTGACAGGAATAGCTGTGGAGAAGAGGAAGGCACATAAACAAGTTGAGGTATAAAAAGGGTTTTAAAGCCGACGGATTGACTACATTGCACCGGGTTTTACTCTATCTGGCTCGGTCCCTCTCCGCAGAAATGGCACACCACCTGCCGAGAGCATTGCACAAAGCACGAACTCCGTAGCTCCAGCAACAATCCTAGGGTCTCTGGAAAAAATTGCACTCGTGAGCAGAGTGCGGGTCCGGATTCGAACCCACGACCTTCGACTCAAAAGGCAAAGGGCTTAACCACTTAGCCACAGATTAATAATAATTTATTTATAACAAAATGGTGCAAGCAATCTTCTTCTTCTTCTTCTTTGCGTTCGTACTTTACGACCAATTTTAATCACTCTTTGTGATATGTTTGATCTTTGCCAAGAACGTGTATATGTTGCACATTGACTTGGTAGGCCCCTAAACGCATAAACTTCTACACGTTTAGGACACGTGCATCCGATTTCAGCCAAAACTCCTTAATCGCCTCTTACGACATGCGGGGCAGGAAACAGTGGCTCTATTCTTTATACCCCAAATTTGAACCCCGGTAACCACTCGGGCGGGTGCAACAATGTCTCAGCTTATATAGCAGAAAAATGAAACCATGGTCGTATCTAAGACATTTAGCACTGAAAGGTACGTCATAGTGAAGTGAACACTATTAATACTAGTAAAGCTATTAAAATGTATAGGTGCAATGATAACATGAAGAACAGAATATAATGCACGGATAAGAACAAGAATATATAAGATAAAATGAATATTACAGAAAATAAAGAGCATACTTTGCAATAAATGCTTATCTATTGAAAGGGAAAAGTTCTTCAATTTTACATAATCAAATACTGACACCTGAAAGTTAATCTTGGACAATAAACAAACATACACGATTAAATATGGAGGGCACTGAAGCGTAGAGTTGCAGAAGAATATTACGGAGGATTAATGCAGATGTTTCGAGAGAGGTCAAGGATAAACAGCAACCTTTTGACGAACATAAGAAGGAATTATTCATCATTTTTAGTCATGTAATACGAAGAAATTGAGGAAAGGAAGGAGAGATCGTGGAAGACAGAGGAGAAGATGTTGGATGGCCTGACATCATGTTTCGATACAAGATCGACGTCAGAACTGATTACATGCACCAAGCAGAGAGAGAGAGAGAGAGAGAGAGAGAGAGAGAGTTGTGGAGAGACATGACCGCCTACGCCGGCAGGCATGACACTTGATTGATTGAATACGAAGACCAAACTGAAACAAATCAAACTGATACTAGACGTCGTGCTTGCACTCCTTGCACTCCTCTCTACTATCAGTGAAGTCAAGAGGGGTTAGTTGACGCTTGGGAAACTCAGCCACTCCATAAAAATTGCCCAAACATTCGTCACGGAGAGAGAGAACAAAACAAACTACGTGATGCAACACCTATTTATTGTCTCCTGAGACAAAGAGGTTAATGATGAATGAATGATAAGACCTTGGCTAGAAAACATTTTGACAACGCAACACATTTACAGGATGAAAGATAGAGAACAACATAGAGGAGGGGGAATGGAGAGAGAAGATACTGAACAGCTCAACCCCATGGTATGGAAGTGTGAAAATGGCAATCGACTCTGCTGAGAATAAAAGTTTGTGGATATCATTAATCGTCAACTCCAGGAAGCATGGCAACTGACGATAATAAGCATACAGCAGTATTTAATGTAATTCCTTATTTTTTAAACATATCCGAGAAAGTTATATAGAAGTGCAATAATAAATCAAACTGTTTACCTTTTGATAAGGAATTATAAAACAAGTTTGGGACAAAACTCAGTTCCTAATAGCGCAAAGATCGAGTAAAGCATTTCTTCCAGTAATTGAGTATGCAGATACCGTTTTTGTAAAACTCGATATTTCTAAGGCCGTGACACCAAGGACGACATTTCGAATCAGAGTAGTTATACATGTGGTGTGGTCGTGACCTCAAGAATGTCATCACGTGGATTGTAAAATAAAAATAAAAAATCGTAGCTTATCTATTGAGAAGTATAACTACAACAATTTGAGACAAAAATTAAATAATATTAACAATAACTGGGAAGAGACATATTAATGATTGTATTTGTATTTTTGTTGTGCGAAAAATCTGGTTTGTAGGTCATATTCGCACGGGACAAGAAAGACGATGCAAAACGAGCGAACTTTCCACTTAAGAAAGTGAACTTTACCACACAATATTCTCGTCACGAAACAAAATCTACATTACAAATACATGCAAATACTATTCAGTCATCAATACTGTAATCATGTAATACAAATACCAAATTGTACATATAAGATAAGCTAACTAAACTTCAGCTGTTCGACTTCAGCTGTCCACAAGATCTCACATTTTACTTTTCTGCAAGACATGATTTCAAGTTTTGTGAAACATTCTGAAGTAATTTATTACCAAGGAACTTCAAGTTTGAATATGCATTGTATAACATATTATTTCATTGATATATTTTTCTCTAACAAAACATGACAATGAAGCAATCACCGTTTTGGGTATTTTAATCGGAAAAGGGCTTCGAACACATTGTGATAAAGGGAAATGTGCAACCTGGCATAGAAGAACGTCAACATATCACTAATAGGGAAGATGCAGTAAAACTTGGTAAATAGTGAAAAACCCTACAAACAAAGTACATAGTTTCAAAACATAAACAGTGACGATAAAAGCACGTTTCGACAAACATATTGTGTTACATTTATTTCGTTATTCTTTTATTCAGACAACGGGTATTTGTCGTCCATTTGTGTTTCATTTTAATTTGTCACTCCTGTTGTTCGTTTGCTTGATAAAGGCCTTGTTGGTCGAAACGTTGCTGTTTATCGCCACTGTTTATGTATTTTGTAAAACTATAGTACTTTGTTTGTACGTGTTTTAACATATCACAACGCTGGGACATAGTTAAGATCATGACAGATAGCTCAAACGGTAGTGAGCTCGATCACAAACCCAAGCATACCTGGTTCAAACTACATCCTCTTTCTCGAAACCTGTTTGCCTCACAGCGTCAGGTCAGGAAGAGATTTCTAAAACGGCCCTAGTATGCGCTTTGCAAATAGTCTCTTTCGTCGCCTCTGTTATCTCTGAGGTTCATCTTTTCGTAGCCGCTAACAACTGACGGAAAACCCTAACCTAGATCGGATCGGGACTGGGAAAATTTTAGATGTTTGATAGAACACTGTACAGTTTTTGCAATTTTACTCAATTCTGTGAGTCTATGGTTATTTATTGGTGAAAAATATTCATAATATTGATAATCCTTATTATTAAACTTAACTTGTTGCATAATATAACTTCGATTTAACATTTTTTGTTGATTTTAAAATGAATTCGTCTATATACACGAATACTGGAATGCGAGGTCACGTGGTGTAGTTGGGGTCTGATTTCCCATAATTCTTTCATGAGTTCGCAGGCCCATACGTATATAGTTGGCTCTGTTCAAACCCCACGGTAGGCAAGTTTGGAAGCAAATTCGCTTCCGTGGGATTTTTTCAAAGGTAGAAATAGACCTGACAGTTCAGAAAGCAGTGGCAAACTACTCTACGTATAAGTGGTGCCTAACAAAATAAACGACTAGTTCACTGTGGTTGATGGCTACGTCATGTGAAGGATATGCCACGATTTTCATTTCATTTATATACGGCACTTGATGATGATGAAGAGCAACGTTGCTCCGATACAGTGGATACAAGCAAAAGGCCTGCCACGCAAAAGGTGGACCTCAGAGATAACAGAGGCGACGAAAGACACTATTTGCCGCCCGAGTGGTTACCGGGGCCCAAATTTGGGGTGTAAAATAGAACTCTGTTACCTGCCACGCATGTCGTAAGAGGCGAATAAGGAGGTTTGGCTGAAATCGGATGCATGTGTCCTAAACGTGTAGAAGTCTTATGCGTTTAGGGGCCTACCAAACCAATATGCAACGTATACACGTTCTTGGCAAAGATCAAACATATCACAAAGAGTGATTAAAATTGATCGTAAAGAACGGACACAAAGAAGAAGAAGAAGACACTATTTGTAATGCGCACGCAAGGGATCTTTCTAGAAATCTCTTCTTATCCTGACGCTGTGAGACAAAACAGGATTGTAGAAAAGAAAGAAAGATTCTAATATTTGTTCTAGATTTGCTTTCTTTAGACTTCCACACATTTCTTAATGCGATGAACGTTCCTCTGTACTGAAACTTACCCAGCAAAAACACAGGGCTTCTTCTTCTTCTTCTTCTTGCGTTCACCCGCTATGACTTCAGACGTAGTCAGGGCGGCTGGTATGGCGATTCTGACTGATTTTTGCGTGAAGACGTGTTTTCCTTTTTATCAGTGACCCCCCTTCATCCCGCCATACATGCGTATCTTCTCCGACTTCAGAGGTCCTTGTAGTTTCATCCTCTAGTATATGTAAAACAAAGGGCTAGAGACTATATGTGAAGGAATGCGCTCCTACCCAGCGTGTTCGTAGCGCGTTGGACTACGGGTGACAAAACCTCTGTGAGTGCGGGTTCAATTCCGCGGACTGGCAGAAAAGCCACAGGTTTCCCAGATTTACGGTGTTCGTGGCACCTAATCGAAGGGTTACGATGTCCATGGCACCGAGCCGAGAGCTGAAAGCTCAAGTGCTTCTGGATCGGAACAAACAAAAAATGTGAAGAAATGCAACAAAGAACAATTAGTGTTTTATCAGTTATCAAAATGTGATTTGTTTCTCTTATCTCCCCTGGATGTGGTTGATATACCGTCACTTCTACATGTAACAGTGTGTGTGCTATAGCTTGTTTGTTTGTTTGTTTGTTTGTTTGTTATGTAGGGGATTAAAGCTGGGTCTCCTTCATGGGAGCCGCGCTCTAATCCAATTCGATCAGAGACTCCACTTCTGCGAAAACTAATGATCATAAAATGGGACGAATTCAGATGAGGTGATTAAATCAGAGAAATGTTTGGTTAACCACTAGTAACAACGGTTATAATAGAAGATGGAGATATGTTAGGCATACTCTGAGAAGAAATGTCTGGTCAACCACTAGTAACAACGGTTATAATAAAGAGAAGATGGAGATCTGTTAGACATACTCTGAGAAGAAATGTCTGGTCAACCACTAGTAACAACGGTTATAATAAAGAGGGACTCGATTTCCGGTCGCCAACATGTCGGGTGTGAAAATTCCTAACGGATAAACTGTGCGCGATTTCTTGTGATTGCGGTGTGATTTACGCGGTTTCTGGCTACTATAAGCGGATAAAACGTGTTGATTAGTGTCCGTGTTTGTGTATGTATGGTCAGAGCAAACGCCTGACCGTACATTGTGGCCCTGAGCGTGCCGGCGCCGTATCGGAGAATAGCGTAACCTATTATCGATAGGTAGCGCACCGCGTGGCGATGGGCTAAGTGCGAGTCCAACCTGCTGCCTTGTAGGTTAATAAATTAAGGCTAAAGGTGGGCAGCCTGACAAACGCCGCAGAAGACGGGTGCACAATGTGCAGCGCAATTCGTTTTACGACGACATCGACTAGTATACAAAAAAGAGTAGTGGTCAACCGGAGTCTCGACAGACGGCAGGAATGATCGATCCACGCCGCCGAGCCAGAGGACAGTTAGCAGGGACAAACACTAGTGAAGCAAATCATAGAACATTCAACATTATGCAGTGGAATGCAGAGGGAGTACTAAAGAAGAAGGTCCCATTAACAAAATATCTACAACAGGAGCAGATAGACATAGCATGCATACAAGAGACGCACCTAAACTCTAGCCACAGATTTTCCATTAGAGGATATCAGACCTTCCGATTAGACAGGGAAGGACGCAAAGGTGGAGTCCTGATCCTCGCCCGAAATGAGATTGCATGTCAAGAAATAACAGTATGTGCTAGTAGACAGTCAGAAATTGTAGGGATAGACGCAACAACCCCAATTGGGAGCACCCGGATCTATAACATCTACTGCCCTCCAAACAAAGACTTAGTACTGGAGAACATGAACATAATACCAATAAACTGCATAGTAGTAGGAGACTTTAATAGTCACTCCAAGCGGTGGGGCTACCAGGATACAAATAACAGAGGTGATGAGGTGGAGGACTGGGAGATAGATAGCAACCTACACTTAATCAACAATGCTGAGGATAAACCTAGTTACTACTCCAGAACCTGGAAAACCACCTCCACACCAGACCTGGCCTTAACACAGGTGACATCCACCACAAAATTGACAGAATGGTGCTGGACCAACTCGCAGGAAGTGATCAAGACCGGTAAAGCTGGCCGTAAATGTTGCATACTCCCACAGCAACCAAAGCTGCTACCAAGATGGAACTACAAACGAGCAGACTGGGGAAAATTTGCACTCCTGACAGACCTATACTGTGAACCCCTAAACATACGCAAGAGTATGCTAAAAGCTGGGGTTGCAGACTTCAACAAAGCCCTCCAAAAAGCAGCCACCGAGTCCATCCTCGAGGTGCAGACAAACTACAGCCCATTCTGGACGGACGAATTAGAACAACTAGAAGTAGAACTAACGAAAGCAAGAAACATTGCAGAAATAGAAAGAACAACAGAAGCAAACATTAAACTTAAAGCCACCTCGGCAAGATACAAACGAATACTAAACGAAAATGCTAGAAACAGCTGGATAGAAAAACACAAAGCCTTAACCTAGACAGAGATGGAAATAAGTTGTGGAAACTAGCCAGGGCACTAAACCAAGAAAATAAATACAAGCACACAATCACCATCAAACAGAATGATGAACAGCTAAGCGGAAACAAGCTGCCAATATCCTTAGTGAGCACTTTACACAAGTAAATCATATAGATGTTCCTGAAGAAAGGGAGGAAACCATAAAAGAAGAACTAATGGCTCACGACCTCATTCAAGGTCCCCAGGAGGAGCACATGACAACTAAATTCACAATACATAAATTTAAAAAAAAGCATTACGCTCTCTAAAGAAAAGAAAATCACCAGGCAATGATGGGATAACTAATGAAATGATAATAGAAATGGGACGACAAGCGAAAAAGAAGCTACTAGAAATATTTAACTGTAGCTGGAAAAGTGGCGTTATACCCAAAGAATGGAAGGAAGCTATATTGATACCGATAAAAAGACGGGGAAGGATCCCACAGACCCTAGCAGTTATAGACCAATTAGCCTACTGAGCTGCGTAGGAAAATTGCTAGAGCGCATGATCAACACCAGACTAATGTGGCATTTGGAAGAAAAGGGCTTGCTACTCCCCCCAACAAGCAGGCTTTCGAAAACACAGATCTACAGAAGATCAAGTGACATACATCGCCCAGGAGATAGAGGATGTTTTTCAAGAGGGAAAACAAACGCTAGCAGTATGGGTAGATCTGGAGAAGGCTTTTGATAAAGTGTGGAAGGCTGGCCTAAAAGTGAAGTTGCGCAGAAACCTAGTAGCAGGACGAATGTACAAATGGATATCACAGTATCTAGAAAAAGAACTGCTAAAGTGCAAGTGCAAGAGTTCACCAGCAGGAAAACAACACTAGAACAAGGAGTTCCTCAGGGTGAAGTACTGTCGCCAACACTGTTCCTCATATACATCAATGACATAACCGAGAACATACCCAGAAGGATCCACCACGCCCTGTATGCGGATGACCTGGCCCTGTGGACATCAGAGGAGCGCATTACCGCTGCAACAAGCAGAATACAACAGGCCCTCAAATCCCTAGACCAATGGTCCAATACATGGCTGATCAAAGCCAATGAAAAGAAAACGACATATACGATTTTCTCCTTATCAACAAAGCCCCAAAGTCCAAAGCTCCTACTAAATAACCATATATTGCTCCCAGAGAAAAACCCCACATACCTTGGAATCACCTTCGACCAGCGCATGACATGGCATGCTCAGATTGAAAAAACAAAACCCGAGCAAAATCCAGGATGGCAATCATGAAAAACTAGCTGGCACAACCTGGGGGCAGATAACAATGTTTTAAAGAAGCTTTATATGGGATATGTTCGCCCGACACTGGACTATGGAATCTCTGCATGGGCAACTGTAGCCCAATCCAACTTAAATAAAATCAACCGTGTTCAGAACCAAGCTATGAGAATTATTACAGGGGAATGAGATCTACTCCAATACAGGAAATGGAGAGACCACCGGCCTACAACCAATGGAGGATATAAGAGACAGCAGAGCACAAAAACAAGCAGAAAAGTTCAAGAGACTAGAAGATCACCCAATGTACCACAGAATGAATGGGCTAGGAAGGGGCAGACTAAAACGAACCAACTTTGCAGCGACAACCAAGATGATGATGAGCAAACAACCATCATGTGCTGAAGTTACCCCAAACCACTAAAATACACCAACACAAGACAGATATGGAAAGATACAAAATTCCCAGAGCTGAATGAGAACATCACAGGGATAGTAGGAAAAACCAACAAACAAGTGAAGAAAGAAAACTCCTGGCCACCGAGTACCTAAAGGAACACTTTCCTAACAGCAGGTGGACCCATGTATACACAGATGGGTCTGCAGCAAATGCAACTGAAAATGGAGGAGGAGGAGCCCTCATAGTGCTCAGTGACATGAAACTCAGGAAGCTAAAATTAGCGACAGGAAGGTTCTCCAGCAATTACAGAGCAGAGGCAGAGGCCCTAAAAGCGGCAGCAGAAGCCATAGTGTCAGAGGAACATGTAAATGAAAACCTGGTATTTCTTACTGATGCCCTGTCAGTAATTACTGCTCTAAAAATGAAGACGATAACAACTTGAAGGAACTACAAGCATCACTACACCAAGTATGCAACATCTTCTCTAGAGTGGTAATACAGTGGATACCATCTCACTGCGGAATACCTGGAAATGAGACTGCAGACATATTGGCAAAAGCAGGAAGCAGGCTACCACAGACAGACACCAGTATGACATATGAGGAAGCAAAAGTACGGATAAAAATGGCCTACAAGAACAAATGGCTGAGAGATCACCCAGGGCATGAAAAGGACGATGCTTACCACCAACTAAGTAGAGAGGAACAGGTTGTCATTTTTCGTCTAGGAACAGGGCACAATAGACTGAGGTACCATCTGTTTAACAAGTATAAAATAGGCCCATCTGACATATGTACATGTGGCACCAGCAAGATGACAGAGACACACATACTGCAAGAATGTCCAACGTACATGGAACAGAGAAAACACATGGCCAATCCCCATATCAGTCCAAGACAAGCTACATGGAGATGTACATGGACTCGGTGACCACTAACTATTTTAAAAGTATACAAATCGATGTCTGAAAACGTTGAAAGAAGAAGAAGAAGAAGAAGATAATAAAGAGAAGATGGAGATATGTTAGACATACTCTGAGGAGAAATGTCTGGTCAATCACTAGTAACAACAGTTATAATAGAGAGAAGATGGAGATCTGTTAGACATACTCTGAGAAGAAATGTCTGGTCAACCACTAGTAACAACGGTTATAATAGAAGATGGAGATATGTTGGGCATACTCTGAGAAGAAATGTCTGATCAACCACTAGTAATAACAGTTATAATAGAGAGAAGATAGAGATCTGTTAGACATACTCTGAGAAGAAATGTCTGGTCAACCACTAGTAACAACGGTTATAATAGAAGATGGAGATATGTTGGGCATACTCTGAGAAGAAATGTCTGATCAACCACTAGTAACAACAGTTATAATAGAGAGAAGATGGAGATCTGTTAGACATACTCTGAGAAGAAATGTATGGTCAACCACTAGTAACAACGGTTATAATAAAGAGAAGATCAGTTTCAGTTTCAGTTTGGAATATCTTCATTGAACTCCGGACATGTCCATAGGTGCTCCGATGTCCTTCGCAATATCTCCATCAGCGTCCAGCGACTGACCGTACCAGTTCTATTTTGATTGATGAGCCTACTTGTATACCTGTTGTACCGTTCTTTTCTTGCCACACCAATCTTCAAACCCAGTTCTCGCAATCTAGTAGTTGACGTGGATTGATTTAGATGAAGGTCTTCTCTGCGGCCACGCTCTATGAGGGCGTTCACGATGTCAGCTCTGTCCATTGACTGGTCGTCTGATATAGCGGCAGAGCCAGCCAGCCTGTCTGCTCTCTCATTGCCAACGACACCCATGTGCCCCGGAACAAAGACAAGTGTAATTCTGCAAATTGCTGACGCCTGCAGTGATTCAGTCCATTGCCTGCGCACCGAACCGGCCTCTACCTTTCGGATCATACTCAATGAGTCACTCAAAATGCACGCACGAGAAGATCGAGATCTGTTAGGCATACTTTGAGAAGAAATGTCTGGTCAACCACTAGTAACAACGGTTATAATAAAGAGAAGATGGAGATCTGTTAGGCATACTCTGAGAAGAAATGATCAAAGAACCACAAACCAGGAATCGAAGTGGGAGGAAAAGGGTAAAAAAAAAAAAGAATTCCATAGAAACCCTTAAACCAACTTTACTGAGAAAGACGAGACATATCTGACTCAATTCCACAGAAGAGATTGCGCGAGTTGCCCAGCAGAGCTGTGTGGAGAAATGCTTGAAGGCTCTATGTAACGTTCAGCGGTACGAGAGCAGTATAGCTATATATAAAATTCCAAAATAAAATCAAGAAATATATATATGTGTGTGTGTATATATATATATATATATATATATATAGAGAGAGAGAGAGAGAGATGATAGGTAGATAGGTAGGTAGGCAGGCAGGCAGGTAGGCAGGTAGGTGGTAGGTAGGTAAGATGGTAGGTAGGTTGGTAGGTAGGTAGGTAGGTAGGATAACACAGAAACGTGCAAGCAAAGACAGTGACATAAAAAGTCAGTCTGACAAAGAGACGGACTTTCACACTTGCACACACTTACATTGGGTGCTCAGTCTCCTCCAGCAGATGTCGAAGGTCTGCATACTGATGGCTCATGTGGCTCGCTGGTTAAACACACCCCTATATCTGTCCCTCAAGTTTCCAGCTCTATTTATAAAACGTGTAATGCCGAACTCCTTAAATCGCTAGATTGATTCAACATCAATTTTAGTGTCCTCATCCAACAGTACGTCACCAAGATCATCCCTTTTTTCCATCCTAAACTCCCCA
This sequence comes from Arion vulgaris, assembly GCA_020796225.1. Lineage (NCBI taxonomy): Eukaryota > Metazoa > Mollusca > Gastropoda > Stylommatophora > Arionidae > Arion > Arion vulgaris. The sequence continues at coordinate 34,418,409 of CM036769.1, read as the reverse complement.
ACAATCGATGCTTTAGATGCTAGTCTGTCCGCTCTCACGTCGTAGCTAACACTCGCATGACTAGGACAGTAGACCCATGTGAGTCTCTAGAGGTTAGAAACCTCTAAACGCAATTACAGGAGTGAGCTAAACGAGATATATATATATATATATATATATATATATATATATATATATATATATATATATATATATATATATGATAAAGAGCATATTTATTCCATCTCTCTGCTATCAGTGCAAAAATGGCCCTGACTAAGGCACAAGAAAGAAAGATTACAACATGTGAAATGAGATGTCTACGAAAAGCTGTCAACGTTACAAGGAGAGATAGAGTGAGAAACGAGAATATCAGAAGCATCGTTGGTACTATACCATGCATACAATACATCGAGAAGTAAAGAATCAAGTGGTTCGGCCATCTAATGAGAATGGAACCACATTTACTACCATCACGTGCCTACAATAATCGACACTCAGGGCGCAGAGCACGAGGCAGGCCAAGAACACGATGGATAGATAACATCTCAGAGTCTCTGCGAAAGCATGGACTGACATCGTCAAGCGCAACACACCTGGCACAAGATAGAAAACTAAATCTCCCCACGACGCTTCACGGCAAATGTGGTTAAGATAAGATAAGATTAGATATATATGTATACAGTGGCGGCTCGTGTTCACTTTTGTTGGTGGGGCCAGACACAAATTTACGGAATAATCATGGTTTTGGATTATGTTATATTTTAATTTATTAAATAATAAATACACGTTACACATTATTTTTGGTGGGGTCCGGCCCCACTGGCCCATAAGACGAGTCGCCTCTGTATATATATATATATATATATATATATATATATATATATATATATATATCTAATACTAAATATGTCAGCAGGCGTGATACTATTTAAGCTATTTCTTGACCCTTAAATATGATTTCGTAATGCATCTTACAATTAATGGATAACAACGATGCATATTTTCCATTGTGATATAGATCTGGATTAAAGCTAACCAGAACGCCGTGCACTAAATCTCACCACGTAAAGCCTTGGATGAATGAAGGAGTGAGCAGACATTTCAGATTTCTCAATTCTGCCGGCTCATTGAATCTTGCAGCTTATTATAGACGCCAAAAAACAAGGAAGGACAGAAATTCATTATGTTAGAGGTTTTCCTTGTTGAGTAGGCCGTAGAACACTAACATTGGTTAAACTGTATTTTATAGATGAACCAGTGGCGGCTCGTGATCACTTTTGTTGGTGGGGCCAGACAGAAATTTTCGGAAAAATCATGGTTTCAGCTAGGTTATATTTTAATGTATAAAATAATAAATACACCGTTACACCTTATTTTTGGTAAGGCCCAGCCCCACTGGCCTTTAATGACGAGCCGCCCCTGAGATGAACTATGTCAGTACCTATTTATTCAAAAGACACGAAGGGCTGGAGAAGACCATCATAGAAGGAAGCACACCGACAAAAATGAGAAAGAGGAAGTCACGGAGAAGATGGATTCAGGATGTAACTGATAATTTGAACATGACGGCTACAGAGGCGGGACACCTGGCAATTGCGAGAGAAATATTCCGAAGTACTGTTGAAGTGGCAAAGTTCAGCTCATGATAAGCTATTTGATTATTTGATGATGATAAATTATTATTCAATGATTGATTGATTCAAGGATTGATTGATTCAATGATTGATTGATTCAATGATTGATTGATTCAATGATTGATTGATTCAATGATTGATTGATTCAATGATTGATTGATTCAAGGATTGATTGATTCAATGATTGATTGATTCAATGATTGATTGATTCAATGATTGATTGATTCAAGGATTGATTGATTCAATGATTGATTGATTCAATGATTGATTGATTCAAGGATTGATTGATTCAATGATTGATTGATTCAATGATTGATTGATTCAATGATTGATTGATTCAATGATTGATTGATTCAATGATTGATTGATTCAATGATTGATATGACCATGTGTGATCTCACACTCACAATAAGATTTCAGCGGCATTGCACGAGCCCCGTAGCACTGGCGAGTGTCCATGATATCGTTTTGAAAATTGTAAACATTTTGTTTACATTTTATTTGTTGGGTTGTTGTTGTTGTTTTTTTGGGGAAGAGATATTTTCCGGGAAGGGGGTATAATTTTTTTGAGAGACTTTGCAGTATACTCTTATTAATTTGTAAATGTCAATGGTTCTTTTCTGCTCAACTTGAACACCAGACCTACGTTATATCGTTTGTCTCCAATAGGACTAGGAACTCGATCTCACCTACACTACGATCAGGGATCTGTAGAAAAATATCCCAATCGCTGAGGAGGAAACGAACCCAGTACCTTTGTAGCGAGGCTGTTTCGGGACCGCAAGGAGAGCAAAGAATAGCAATACTGCGACCTACAAGGCATGTCGTAAGAGGCTACTGAGGTAGGGGCCTAAGGAAGCTACCTTAGTAAATAAATAGCGTCGTAGAAATAGGATGTGCTGGCCTACTTGCAGGCGCATAACTGGCACAACGTACAATCGCTCTTAGGCTCAGATCATACAAATCACAAAGAGTGGTTTAACATGTGATCGATTTTGAGTGTTAGAAGAAAAAGGATAAGAAACTATCCAAATAGTTTTTCATAGTTTCTCAGAAACAGCAAGTGAAGAGTTGCTTCAAAAACCTATCTTGTCTATATCGTTTGTGTGCATAGATCTTTTTTGTCCTGAGAAAACCCGAAGATTCTAGCTAAATCTAAACCGGTTGCAGTAGTAGGTGGTTTCCTGAACTCTTTCCACGCTTTAAGTCCGTTGCACGCTTTAAGCCGCACACTGCGCCATAGAGTTGCTTCCTTTATAAGAAGTCTTTCTAGTTTTACTTATACTATTTTACTTATACTACTTTTCAACCTTGTTATTCTATTGGGTTGCCCAGTTTACTTCAATTTAGTATATAATAATATATATATGTTTATTTATTGACGAGTAGTTTGGATCGTAATTTTTTTTTAAATATTTTTTTTTTACTTCCTTGAATTAACTGCTTAAAAATTGAGAAAATAAATGGGCGGGAAAGAGTTAAATAAAGATCAACGCTGGAGAAAGTCCAAATGATCGTATGTTGAATCGCTTTTAACAGCTCTCTGCCAGCGTCAGCAGGCGAATAGACACCAGAGCATATCCTGCAAGACTGTCCTCTCTGTGTGAGCTGAGAAGCAACATGTGGCCACACCCAGTCGACCTGAAAAATAAGCTTTGGGAAAACCTGACAGACCTGAAGCTGACTGCCCAGCTTGTGGTCCACAGTAAATTAAGCGCATGACCAGAGATCGCTGAAGAAGACGAATCGCTTCTTTTATTTTTAGTCTGCAAACGGATGTAGGTCACTTCTTCTTCTCCGTCTTGTGGTCACACTGCTACCGGGTTGTTGCCCAGTGTCGTGGTTTTCTGTTTTTGTCTTGCGCTGTTCTGGTGGCTTGTGTGATTGTTATCTTTGCTCTTTCACATGATTCTGCTACGCCATCTAAACATCTTTTCCGTGGTCTTCCTCTTCTTTCCTGATGTTCTGTTGTAGAAGACTCTGTATACTGTGGAGTTTGGATGCATTCTTATTAAGTGGCCAAACCACTTCATTCTTTGTTTATCTATGTAATTCAAGCACGGTTTTGTGCCAACTTTCTTTCTTATGCTGATGTTGGTGATTCTGTCTTTTCTTGTGTTATTGGTAACTTTTCGCAGGCAACGCATTTCACATGTAGTTATTTTTGTGACTGCGCTTTGCTCAATGTCCATGTTTGGCTCTGGTAACACAAAGTAGGTATAAAAATGCTGTTGATCATCTGTTGCTTAGCTGCCTGTGAAATTTTTGGGTGCCTTAACAATGAGGCTAGCTGGTAGGTTACAGCATTTGCTTTTGTACTCTAGCCTCTATCTCTCTATCTAGTCTTCCGTCTTCTGTGAATATGCTTCCTAAGTATTTGAATTCTTTCACTTGGTTTATTTTAGATCATTGACATGGATGTCTAGATTATTATGTTTTCTTCCCATATTCATTATTTCTGTTTTAGTGTTGTTGATTTTCATGTCATGTTTTACAAAATTTTTGTTCAAGGTGTCAATATGATGTTGTAGAACACTGAACCACGTAAATAACTACTGTAACGACATGATACCTTATGTAGTATTACTAGTTCCCGTTTTTTGAATCGATCTTCTTCTTCTTTTGTTGTCACACTACTACCGGGTTATTGCTCAGTGTCGTGGTTTTCTGTTTTTGTCTTTAGCTATTCTGGTGTCTTGGTTGATAATTATTTTTGCTCTTTGACAGGATTCTGCTATGCCATCTATCCAACTTTTTCAGGGTCTTCATATATCTTTCTTTCCTGATGTTCTGTTGTAGAAGACTCTGTATACTGAGGAGTTTGGATGCATTCTTATTACGTGGCCGAAATACTTCATTCTTTCATTTTCAATGTAATTCAAGCTAGGTTCTGTGCCAACTTTCTTTCTTATGCTGATGTTTATGGCTGTCTTTTCTGCTGTTGTTTGTAACTTGTAATAAACACGGATACAACACAACAAGGGCGACTCATCTAGCACTAGAATGCAAATTAAAGCTCCCATCCCTACGCTTAACGACGAGTGGACGCCAATTACATCTTCCACCTGGGAATAGACAATAGTTTGTAACTTTTCGTAGGCATCGCATTTCACATGCAGTTATTTGTTCGCAAATGTGCCTTGCCCACTTACCATTTTTGGTCTCTGGTAATACAGAATAGGTATGAAAATGCTGTTGAACATCTGTTGTTTAGAGGTCAGTGAGATTTTGGGTGCCTCAACAATGGGGCTAGCTGGTAGGTTACATCATTTGCTTTTGCACTCTAGCCTCTATCTCTCTGTCTAGTCTTCCGTGTTCTGTAATATGCTCCTAAGTATTTGAATTCTTGCACTTGGTTGATTGTATAAATAAAAATACTCACAAAATAGATGAGACTGCAGTAAAACTATTTGATTGGCAAAACACGTAATCACAAAGTACTGTAGTTTTACAAATTACAAAAACAATGACAAAATACAGCAACGTTTCGACCAACAAGGCCTTTATCAAGCAAACGAACAACAGGAGTGACAAATTTAAAAACAAATGGACGACCAAAACAAACGTTTCTAATGAAAATCTGGAAATAAAAACGAATAACGAAATAAATGTAACACAAAAAACACACATAAAAACTAGAAATAGAACGGAAGAGAAACAATGAAAAATCTAGTAAAATATATAACTTGAATACATGCAACATGAATCTTTATCTTGAACACCTAGTATGGACTACATATGATTGCCCCCTTCCGTCTGTCTATCACATATACATTGATGACTGTATTGGCATTACTGATATGCCTGAAGCCGATTTATCACGCTTCATTAATTTCATTAATGTTTTCAACCCTTCTATTCGTTTTACTTCTCACATCTCCACTACTTGTGTCAACTTTCTTGACATTACTATCTCCATACGCCTATCCACTATCACTACATCAGTATATTACAAGCCTACTGATGCACATAGTTTCTCCTTTATACTTCTTCCATCCCCGGGCTTGTCGTGACTCTTTGCCATTCTCGCAGCTCTTGCGCCTTCGTCGCCTTTGTAACGAGGACGATGATTTTCTTGAAGAGCTCGCGAGATGCTCGATTTCTTTCGCAGGCGCCTATACCCGGAGAGGGTGCTTGTCTGGGCTATGCATCGAGTTCAGAAAATCACTCGCCAGCAGGCCCTCACCAGCCAGCATAGGACCACTAACTCTGACAGAGTTAAACTTATTTTACTTTCCCCATATGGTTCACTGGTGAAAAGCTTTATTCCGTCATTTGCTCTACATCTCCTAAGCTCGATCCGAGCCGTTCTTCTTCCCAACTATCCTTTGGTCTTCAGACGCAAACTAAGTCCATGTTTCTCGCTCCTTAAGTCCAATATCCAGACTCAGTTTGGCCTGTTAGTGTGTGCCGTCGGCGTTCGTAAACGTGTGCTTGTATCAGACGCAGTCTGTATGTTTACTTGTTCAGTTCTCTGTGACGATGTTTCTCATGCAGTCCCTGTACCTTATCATACCATCTTATGTGCGGTGTCAGGCTTATTCGGCGAGACAGGCAAAGGCTCATGACCATTGCCAACTTGCAATTTATGCCATATCTGTGACTCTTAGCCACATTTGTTCTGGCCATTTTAGCTCGATGTCCCAGTCACAGTCAGATCGTGTTCTCAGACATATAGCATTCGAATTTGTTGTAGAATGGTTGATTTCTTTATGGTACCTTGCCACACGCTGAGTGCATCAAAGCTTTACCTTCTATGCTTCTTAGTACTTTTCTTCCATCCTTGTCTTATGTTATGTTGCTGTTCCAAGTATATTTTATAGATTTCATTGTTCTCTTAAGTTCTATTTCTAGGTTTTATGATCGAGTTTTGTGTTACATTTATTTCGTTAATTCTTTATTCATTTTTCATTTTTTTAGATTTTCAGTTGAAACGTTTGTTGGTGTCAATGTGTTTAGCTTATCCTGCATCTGATTTCGTGTATGTGACAGAAGGGCTATATGATCAGCGAAGTCCAGATCATCTAGTTGCTCTGTCAGAGTCCATTGGATTCCATTTCTGGTGTTAGTTACGGTGGTCTTCATAATCCAGTCTATTGTCATAAGAAAACAAAGGTGATGAAGACATCCCTGACGCACTCCCGTTTCTATTCCGAAAGATCTGTTAGTTTACTTCAGAAGAACTCACATTTCATATCTGTATATGTTGCTTATTAGGGTTTAAAAATTTTCTGTGGGATTCCATAATGCCTCATTAATTTCCAAAGGGTTTCCCTATCAATACTGTCAAAAGCCTTCTCATAATCAACCCAAACCATATAAAATGGGGGTTTCCATTCAATACTTTGCTCTATTATTATACGTAATGTGGCTATCTGGTCAGCACAGGATCTATTTGGTCGGAAGCCTGCCTGTTCATCTCTTAGCTTATATCGATGGACTCTCAGTCTCTCCAGGATGACTCTGCTTTGATTTCCCCGGGACTGACAACAGCATTATTCCCCATAGTTTTCACACTTCTGAAGGTCCCCTTTCTTTTGGGAGTTCACCAGGTATCCTTCTCTCCAGTTTGCTGGTATTTCTTCGGTCTCCCAGATTCTGCTAAATAATTTATACATTATTTCTGTGGATGTGTTTATGTTGGCTTTAACCGCCTCGCTGGAATACCATCTGGACCGGCCGCTTTTCCATCTTTTTAAAAATTTAATGGCTTTACTAATCTCCTCCTTTGGGTGGTTTCTCCAGTTTATGTCCAAGTCAATTTCTGCCGGTTGGGTATCTGGGGGTTTGTAGGTGCTGGTCTGTTCAGGAGTTCCTTGAAGTATTCCATCCATCTTTCCATTTGGTCTCTAACATTAGTGATAGTTTCACCACTACTATTTTTGATCAACCCATTTGATGGTCTGTATTTTCCTGCTAGCTTTCTAGTGATATTGTAAAGATCCCTAAGGTTTCCTTTTCCTGCAGCTACCTCTGCTTCTCTTGCTAGATCTTCTACGTATTGTCTTTTATCTAACTTTATTTGTTTCTTCACTTCTTGCTAGCTTCTGTGTACTTTTCCTGGGCTATGGCTTTTGGGAGTTCTAGTTTTGCTATTATTTAAATCTGCTTTCCTCTTTTTTCCTTTTTTCATTTCCTTGAGAGTTTTGAGTTATCCATGCCTTATGATTCCGCCTCCTTCTTTCCTAATACCTCTGTGCATTTTCATTCCAAATATTTTTGGCTTGCTGCCAGCATTCTTCCGCACTCACCTCATCTTCTAATTGCCGCAACACCTCATCTTATTAGGGGACTGTGACCGTGAACTGTTCCTTTGTTTCTTGACTTCTGAGGTATCCTACATTATATTGGTGTCTATGTTCATGGGGTGTTTTGTATGCTAAGCTTCAGTTTAATTTTACTTATCAGCAAGTGGTGATCCAACTACATCTGCCCCCTTAGGGCCCCTTTCATCTTGTAGAGATGACCTGAATTTCTTGTTTATGCATATGTGTCAATTTGGGTTTTCTGTTCTGTGATCTGGTGATACCCAGGTTGCTTTATGTATTCTTTTGGGGAAAGACACTTCCACCTATGACGTATTGATTCGCTGCACAGAAATTAGTGAATAGTTTTCCATTTTCGTTCATTATTCCTAGTCCGTGTTTCCCCCTGATCTCCTCGTAGCCTATGTTGTCCGAACCTATTTTGGCATTGAGGTCACCCATCAGAATTTTGATGTTCCCATTTCTCTGATTACCTATAGTATTTTGAAGTTTATGTAAAATTCCTCTTTTACTTTTTCCTCTTTATCATTGGTAGGTGCATAACACTGGGTCACATTCAAGAATACTGTCTTTTTGGTGGTTCTGAATGTTGCTGTGATTATCCTAGGGCTCACTGCTTCCCATTTTATTAGTGCCTTCTCCGCTTCTTTAGATAGCATTAAGCCACTCCTTCACATGGAGGGCATTTTTCCATATGGCCTGGGGAAAGCATTGTTTCTCCTGTGTTTAGACGTTGTTTGCCTGCACCATTCCACCTAGTTTCACATAATCCCAAGATGCCAATCCCGTGAAATTTCATCTCATTTACAACCTATTTGATACATACTTCTAACATTCCAGGTGCCAATTCTGAAGCTTTTCCTAGGTGAAAGGAAGATAATCTTGGTGTGACTCTGGTTTCTCATCGCTTCATACCTCTTCTAGAAGAGCTTCCTTTCCTCTTGGTTGGAACAGTTTTTATTTTATTTTTATGTGACTTGTTCATGGTTGGTTGGATTTTGTGGCTAAAATTTTCTACTGGATAGGGGAGCCAGCCCTACGCCAAACCCCACCTTTGTCGCCTCTTACGACATGCCTTGTAGGTCGCAGTGCTGCTACTCTTTGCTCCCTTGCGAGCCCGGCAGCACACAAGCGACTAACTCTGACAGAGTTAAACTTATTTTAACTTTCCACCCATATAGTTCACTGGTGAAAAATGTTTTATTCCGTCATTTGTCTATCCTTAAGTCAGATCCTGAGACCCGTTCTGTCTTCCCCAACTATCCTTTGGTGGCTTACAGACGGGACAGAAGACTTAAGGATATGTTGGTACACAGTCGCCTTAAGTCCAATATCCAGACTCATTTTGGCACTGTTCAGTGTGGCGTCGGCGTTGTAAACGTGTGCTTATGTGATACAGACGCGTACTGTATGTTTTCCTTTAGCCACGTTTCTATTTGACGATGGTTTCACATGCGAGTAACGTAATCTTATCTATGCCATTATATGTAAGCGGTGTAACAAGGCTTATATCGGCGAGACAGGCAAGAGGCTCAGTGACCGATTCGCTTAACACTTGCGCGACATACGCCAATGCTCTGTGACCTCTGTAGCCACCCATTTCAATGATACTGGCCATGTAGGAGCTCACGATGTCCAGGTCACAGCCATCCGATCGTGTTCTCGAATGATAGCAGTCGATTTGCTCTGGAGAATCGGTTGATTTCTTTGTATGGTACCTTTCGACCACGTGGGCTCAACGTATTACATTCCTATGCTTCTAAGTACTTTCTCTTCCCATGCCTTGTAATCTTGCATGTATTCAAGTTATATATTTACTAGATTTTCATTGTTTCTCTTCCGTTCTATTTCTAGGTTTTATGTGTGTTTTTTTGTGTTACATTTATTTCGTTATTCGTTTTATTCCCAGTTTTTCATTTTATTTCAGATTTTCATTAGAAACGTTTGTTTTTGGTCGTCCATTTGTTTTGTTTTTAAATTTGTCACTCCTGTTGTTCGTTTGCTTGATAAAGGCCTTGTTGGTTGAAATGTTGCTGTATTTTGTCATTGTTTTTGTAATTTGTAAAACTACAGTACTTTGTGATTACGTGTTTTGATTGTAGTATAGCAACTTTGTCGTAGATTGCGCATGATGTGTAATAAAGTACACTGATTTGCACGGTTGTTACGTGATACTGTGCGATTTACATATTGAATGTCATGTGTTGTTTTTTTTATAACTGATTAAAAAATAGCACACTTAAATTTTAAAACGTATTTGTATAGTAAATCTGAATGAGAAAGTAATGAAAAATAGTATATTTACATAGTAATCATAAAATGCGTGAATTCACTACCAATGACACTGCGAAAACGAATACTCCAGTGCTATATTGATCCTTCATGAATTGCAACTTCAGGCGATTAAAGTCCAGTCTGAAAAACCGTTTGTGCTGGTCAACGTGTATGCCTGTAATGCGAAAGTGGACACACAGGAATGGCAGTGTTTGAGTGATATTATAAGTCATGAGAGCAATAATGTCATTTTCTGTGGTGATTTCAACGCAAAGGGTAGATCAGGGGGCAACATTTCCTCGAATACACAGGGAGAAGATCTCGAACTAGCACTTGAGACCACGGAATTGTTGTGCATCAATACCAGCGGTGTCACTAGAATTGCGAGTCGCCCAGGAGATGAGGATAGTGTTATTGATTTGGCACTTGTATCCCCTACACTCACTGCTGTGTGCAGATGGGGGATTTTAGGGTACCATGGCAGTGACCACCGTCCGTGCATCATACTGGTGAACAAAGGTAGATCAAAACAACACAGGCCAGTAACGCACTCTTTCCAGTACGACACCATAGGGCAAGACGTTGTCAGTAGAATAAGGTGTGTCAAACGAGGCAAGCACACCAACAGTAGTAAACGTTGGGAACAGCCACCATGGTGGGATGACGAGGTGGAGAAGGCGTGGATAGACAAGCGGTGTGTGTTAGAGGTGGCAAACTGCCAGGAAAATGGAACTACCCATCCTGCTGACATCTTGCAGTTGAAACAAGAAATGAATAATAAAACAGGGTGTTTCAAAGCTCTTGCAAGGATGGTAAAAGTGAGAAGTGGGCTGAGTTCTGTCAACGTGTGGGCAATGACAAATCGTTGAATCTGTTCTGGCGATTGCACAGAAGTATGAATGGTACAGTAAAGAATCGGTGTGTTATTGACTTCCAGAGCTTGGATCTTACATGGCAGAGGACAGATGAAAACAAGGGTAGGGCTCTGTTTGCGCACTATTTAGAGCAGAGTGACCAGAAAGACATTGTAGGGCGAATCACTGCAAGACAATCCATTGCAGCTAAATGTAAGAACCAGGAATTAGATGTAGATGATTTGGTGACGGTGGAGGAAATCAAGAATGCTGTACGGAGAGCAAAAACAGTGCACCTGGTCCAGATGGCATACGATATGGTGACATTGACGGGTTGTCTGATGGGGAGTGGGAAGAACTGGCTGGCATCTACAATAAAAGCATTACGACTGCAATAATCAATGAAGAATGGTTGCACAGCTACCTGGTACCTCTGCCGAAGCCTGGCAAAGACCACACAAAAATTCAGGGCTATCGGGTAATCACCATGCAGAATACAATAGGCAAGTTGCTGAAGAAAATAATTGCCAGGAAAATATCCTGCCAACTAGAGAGGTTACGTCTCCTTCCACCCACCCTTGGAGGGTACCGTCCATATAGAGACATGGCGTAACGCAGCGGTGTTCGCCTACGATGTCTATGAGGGTTTTCACTCGGGCATTGAGACATGTGCTGCTGCAATTGACCTTGAAGATGCCTATAATAGAGTGCCCTTGTATTTTTTAATGGTGCAGCTGACTGAACTCAATATCAGCCCATTCCTCATCAATTGGATCTTTGCGGCCCTCTTCCAGCGAAGATAGTGTTTAAATGTGGCAGTTGGACGTCATCACCAACAACAATCCACCTTGGCTTACCACAAGGGTCACCATTATCTCCGGTGTTGTTCAATGCCTATACTGTGAGCATCACAAAGAGCAGATCACGGGTAGAGGAAGGACAATGTCATATGCAGATGATGTGTTGGTGTATCGTCAGGGCAAGGATAGAGAACAGCTTGTGGAGGAACTTCAGTCAGAACTCGACCGCATAGGTAGATGGTGCGTTGAAGCAGGAGCATTGGTCAACCCCACAAAAGCAGCGGTGACATGGTTCTCTTTAACAACCACATCGTCAACACTCCAACACCATCTGTGGTTTTGTGTTCAGAGGTGGTGGAGCGATCTCAGTCTATGAAATACCTGGGGTTGCGTTTTGATCGTAGTCTAGCTTTTACGGAACACATAGCTCATGTGATAATGAAGGCGAGGAAAGTTTTGCTGGCGATGAGGGTAATGGCTGCGGCGGATTGTGAACAGCGCCATCTTTGTCTTTTATACCAGGGTCTGGTCCTTTCTGTGCTTGAGTATGCGCTGGCGATCCTGATTCTCAGTCATAGTCAGATAGAACGACTGGAAAGAATACAGAACGAGGCGATGCGCATTATACTTGGTTGCACTAAAGACATAGAATACTGATGAGCCGTGCACGAGCATACCTTCGAGTCAATGCTGACACACAACATCCTCTGCACTTGGAAATAAAGAGACAAAAGGAAATAGGTTAAAAAGAGGAAAATCTTGGATGGGTCAGGCCGAGGACTGTATTGAACAGGTGTGTACACTTGAAGACATTGATCCCGGTGAAGAATGGATACCAGTGCCAAGAGCAATCGCTACATCCTTTTCTGTATGCATCGAACTTGATAAAGAATGCAGGCAACACATCCCACTTGTTGTGGAGGCAGAGGTTCAGGCATTAATTTCTGAGAACGCATCTGAGCATGATGTAATCATTTATACGGATGGTTCGGTGATTCGACATGTGCGGAGCTCGTGGGCTTTCACTGCTCAGGTCGGAGGTGATGTTGTGAAGGAAAACAGTGGTGGTTTTGCCGTGACTACAAGCAGTCTCACTATGGAAATCCTGGCGGTTACCAAAGAGATGATTTGGCTAGAATCACATACTTTTATCCATGCATGTTTTCTCAGTGACTCAATGAGTATGCTCAGGAAGATAGAAACTGGATGGGCTAGGAGACATTGTATAGAATCGCTGGGGAGGTCTAAGCTGACAAAGATCAGTTTTATTTTGTGCCAGGGCATGCAGGTGTAAGGGGAATGAACGTGCGGATAGGCTTGCAGGTATGGCTGCTGTCCAAAGCGGACGAGCAATGGACCAGGCTGATATTATAAATTCCTTAAGAGAGAGAGGGCGTGTGCATGATTCACGTAATAGCGGTGAATCCACAACACTAACCAGACTGCAAGAACTCAAAGTTAAGTGTGGTGTAGCTCGACAAGAACGCTATGCTGGCAGACAAAGAAGAATTGTAAACCAACAAAGAACCGGTGTCGTTAGTCGCCACAGCTGATGGACATACTGAGGAGAAGATCGGAGCACTTATGGACTAATTTGTTCGACGTGCAGTGATGGTGATCCGACGACTAAACTAAACTAAGCTATATTGATCCAATACTTCTATATGACAGCGAATCATGGACAATGAATAAACATACGATCATTGGAAGCCACAGAGATGTGGTTTTACAGAAGAATGCTGAAAATTCCATGGGTAGCGAAGAAAACAAATGAGGAGGTTTTAAATCAGTCCTGCACACAAAGAAACCTTATCAAAAGAATAAGAATCAGACAATCAAGGTTCTTCGGGCATCTAATGCGAATAGAAGGTTTAGAACATTTGGTACAACAGGTAAAATTCAGGGAAGGAGACATCGTGAAGACAGAGGGAGAAGATGTTGGATGGCTGATATCATGGTTCGACACGAGATCGACGTCAGAACTGATTAAGTGCACCAAACAGAGAGAATTGTGAAGAGACATGATCGAATACGCCTGCAGGCATGGCACTTGAGATGAGAATCATAAAATTAAGTACAAAACAGCTGTAGACTCATAATAGTTTTATTAAAAGACAAGAAAATGACAACAGCGGAATCAACAGAACGTAGGCGCAGTCAAATACGAGCCAAGAGATGGGTTACTCCATATCATCATTATCAAGTAGCTTGTCCTTTCTGGAACTTGGTTCTAATGACAGCAGTCCTGAAAAACTATTCTGTGCAAGATGTCCAGCGTCAGTAGCAGTCATTCTCATTTCGTCAATGATATCTTGCATACATTGTCGTACTGCATACATTGTTATACTGCATACATTGTTATACTGCATACATTGTTGTACTGAAATTTACATTGCTTGTACTGCAACATTGTTATACTGCATACATTGTTGTACTGCATACATTGTTATACTGCATACATTGTTGTACTGCAACATTGTCTACATTGTACTGCATACATTGTTATACTGCATACATTGTTGTACTGCATACATTGTTATACTGCATACATTGTTGTACTGCAACATTGTCTACTGCATACATTGTTATACTGCATACATTGTTGTACTGCATACATTGCTATACTGCATACATTGTTGTACTGCATACATTGTTATACTGCATACATTGTTATACTGCATACATTGTTATACTGCATACATTGTTATACTGCAATTGTCATCATCATTGTTATACTGCATACATTGTTACTGCATACATTGCTATACTGCATACATTGTTATACTGCATACATTGTTGTACTGCATACATTGTTATACTGCATACATTGTTGTACTGCATACCCGTCGTACGTGGATTAATACTTCTCGATAAATGAACATTTTTTATGAACATTGCAAGCCAAATCGTATACAGCTGCTGACAGAGTTTACATAAAATTCCAATGAATGCACATTGAGAAACGCAGTCGAGAACAAACATCAACTTTATTGGAAATCACTTGCAGTCTTCATCTTCTGCTTCTTCTTTGCCGTTCGTTCTTTACGACCAATTTTAATCACTCTTTGTGATATGTTTGATCTTTGTCAACGTTGCACATTGGTTTGGTAGGCCCCTAAACGCATAGACTTCTACACGTTTAGGAAACGTGCATCCGATTTAAGCCAAACCTTCATAGTCCCCTCTTGCGACATTCGGGGCAGGTAACAGTGGTTCTATTTTTACACCCCAAATTTGGGCCCTGGTAACCACTCGGGCGGCAGTCTTCATCATAGTCGCGCAGTTAACTGCAGCAAAAACAATTTACTAAGCAGAGCTGGATGATTGTTCAACAGTTTTCTAGCTGTAAACAAGCCACACCCAGCCCCCATGCCAATGATAGACGAGCAATAAATCTACTATATACCTTCCTTGTCGTCGTTTTACGTAATTGTACACAAGCTTCCAACATCTGACTCTTAAAGACATCAGTATTTCCTGACTCTTAAAAACATCAGTATTCACTGACTCTTAGAGACATCAGTATTCACTGACTCATAAAGACATCAGTATTCCCTGACTCTTAGAGACATCAATATTCACTGACTCTTAGAGACATCAGTATTCACTGACTCATAGAAACATCAGTATTCACTGACTCATAAAGACATCAGTATTCACTAACTCATAAAGACATCAGTATTCACTAACTCTCAAAGACATCAGTATTCACTGACTCTCAAAGACATCAGTATTCACTGACTCTCAAAGACATCAGTATTCACTGACTCTCAAAGACATCAGTATTCACTGACTCTCAAAGACATCAGTATTCACTGACTCTCAAAGACATCAGTTATTCACTGACTCTCAAAGACATCAGTATTCACTGACTCTCAAAGACATCAGTATTCACTGACTCACAAAGCCATCAGTATTCACTGACTTTCAAAGCACAGAGACTTAAAACAGTATTCACTGACTTTCAAAGACATCAGTATTCACTGACTCTCAAAGACATCAGTATTCACTGACTCTCAAAGACATCAGTATTCACTGACTCACAAAGACATCAGTATTCACGTACTCTCAAAGACATCAGTATTCACTGACTCTCAAAGACATCAGTATTCACTGACTCTCAGATATCAGTATTCACTGACTCTCAAAGACATCAGTATTCACTGACTCTCAAAGACATCAGTATTCACTGACTCTCAAAGACATCAGTATTCACTGACTCTCAAAGACATCAGTATTCACTGACTCTCAAAGACATCAGTTATTCACTGACTCTCAAAGACATCAGTATTCACTGACTCACAAAGACATCAGTATTCACAATAATACATTCACAAAAGATTTCCACTGCTACCAATCTTCCTACTTTCTACCAAATTCTTTCTCACGTCAAGTCACACGATTTTCAATGATATTTCAATTATATTTCAATGATATTTCAATTATATTTCAATTATATTTCAATTATATTTCAATTATAAATATATTTTATTATGTTTATTTTTATTTTATTAGCCGTTAGAAACTTGTTGTTTGATTCTACATATTGTAGTTGTATGCTGTGCGAGACGTGAACTTCTTCACCTTTCTTGTCTCCTTTGCTTGATAGTGTCCTTTTGGTCGAAACGTTGATGTGTATTGTTATTGTTTTTGTATTGTGTAAAACTACAGTAATTTGTTTTTACGTGTTTCGTCATATGTTTCCTTTGAGCTTTCATGTCTTCTTTCCTCATCTGCTATTCATCGAAGAACTTCTAGTCAGTTCCCCTTATTACACACGGTATTCATGGACAATCTACCGCTGTCTTTATTCCTTTTCTAAATAGTGGACTTCAGTGATACACAATTATAGCACGTTTTAAAGAAGCTTGTCTACTATCTTATTTGGCCAGAAAATGTGCAGAAATCTGAGTAGATATTTATTTTCACGACCACTATAAAATATCTCTCAGATTTGATAAGATTTTCATCATATTTAAGCTTTGGATTCTCCGAAAGGAGTTAATTCTTATTTTTCATGTTTGTTGGCCTACACGCTCTGATATAACCAATAAAAGGTTCGACTTAGGTTGAAAGGGCGTGCCTCGGCTTAAAGAGGCTTTAATCCCTTAATAAACAAACAAACATAAGGTTTTCATTTGATGCAACCCTGTAACGAGTTTACACTTCTAACAAGAGAGTCGAAACTGATACTTGTCAAGTATGTTCTCTGTGTGGTCTCATTCAGTATATCCTTATCTCTTTATTTTGGTTTGATTGATTGATTGATTGATTGCTATGACAATCATCATTTGATTTCGGTGAGTAACTCATGTGTGGTCCGATCTCTTTCTTACACCGGAAGATCTCAGCTGCTGTGCACGAACCCAGTAGCACCGTCGAGGGTTCCTTATGTAAATTAGAATATAGCGAAAATATTTTGTAGGAAACAAATGTTTAAAATCTTTCTAATGAATTTAGCACGAGCAGCGATTTTCCAGCCTGCTATTCTCGATATTTTGAACTGCCACGGGTTCTTTTACGTAAATGAAAGTTATATTATGCAACAAGTTAAGTTTAACAATAAGGAATATCAATATTATGAATATTTTTCACCAATAAATAACCATAGACTCACAGAATTGAGTAAAATTTCAAAATGCAGTGTTCTATCAAACATATATACATTCCAGCCTCCCAACTGAAAATAGGTCAGGGGTTTCTTCGTGAGTCCGCAGGCCTATAAATTTATAGTTGGCTGTGATTGAAGTCAGTCCTACGCCTACAGAGTTCGTGCACTGCCGCTGACATATTCCTGTGTAAGAAAGAGATCGGAGCACACATGGTTAAACACCGAAGTGCAAGGATGATGGTGCTATCAATCACTCATCAATCAACCTTTATACCTTATTACTTTCATTTTCCAGCATTTTTCTGTCCGATCATCAGCTCAGTTGCAATAACGTACGTCAGAAATATAAAACTAAATATAGTACGTTGTCAAGAAAAGAAGGTATCGATCCAGTATCAAATTTTGTTATCAGACGCAAATCCAGAGGTTGTTAGAACATTGTATCGATATTCTGTTTCTTGAATGATGACGTTTCGAATAAATCGTTCGGTAATATTCAGTCATGTAAGTGCTGTAAGCATAAATCTCGATGTAATAATACATCATTAGTTTCATGAATACACGTCAAATACAGAAACGTTAAAATCAAATCGACTTTACTTTAAGAATTAAGTATGACTTCTCGATCTTTTCTGCATGGGATCGATACCGAATATAGAAACTTTCAAAATGTTTGTCTCAGCTGTCAAATAGTTGACGTTCTATTCTTAAAACTTAAACTTGTCCGCCTGCCCCGCGTGTTTGTAGCGCGTTGGGAGACGGGTGACAAGCCCCTGTGAGTGTGGTTCAATTCCGCGGGCTGGCAGAAAAGCCACAGGTTCTCCAGATTTACGATTTTCGTGGCACTGAACCGAAGGGTTCGATGTTCATGGTCCCCAGCCGAAGAGCTGAAAACGCAAATGCTTCTGGATCGGAACACCCCCAACAAAAAACAAAAACTGACACTTCTTCCTGTGTCAGGCCATGTCAATGGTTATGCTGTATCTTCAAAAAAGGGTTTAAAAGTGGTGAACGTCTACAGCCTGGATGTGATAATATTTATCACATACTACATTTCAGATTCATCGAGCATAACATATTTTACATTTGTGTTGACCACTCAACCACTTACTTCACAGACAGAAAGTTATCAAATTCCATTCTGGGAGGAGAGATTTAATAAAACAAATCTGATTTTGTTAATCTTAACATTGACTTTTTGGTGTGTTCCTTCATTTTTTGGTAATATTACAGAGCAAAATATTAAAAACTGTAACTTAACTCTTTTGCTCCTCGAAGCTAATACACTGGTACACAGTGTTTTTTAAGATGACGCAAAGATAGTACACAAGTTAATTTAGTTTCAGTATGGAATATCTCCATTGCACTCCGGCCATGTCCATAGGTGCTCCGATCTCCTTCGCAATATCTCCAACAGCGTCCAGCGACTGATCGTACCAGTTCGATTTTGATTGATGAGCCTACTCACGTACCTGTTATGCTGGTCTTTTCTTGCTACTTCAATCTTCAAACCCAGCTCATGCAATCTAGTAGTTGACGTGGATTGGTTTAAATGAAAATCTTCTTTGCGACCACACTCTATGAGGGCGTTCAAAATATCAGCTCTATCCATTGGCTGGCCCTCTGATATGGTGGCAGAGTCAGCCAGCCTGTCTGCTCTCATTGCCAACGACACCCATGTGCCCGGAACGAAGATAAGTGTGATTCTGCAAATTGTTGACGCTTGTAGTGATTCAGGCCATTGTCTGCGCACCGAACCAGCCTCCACCTTGCGGATTATACTCAATGAGTCACTCAATGAAGCTAATTTAGTATACATTACAAAGTAAATGTGTCCGGAGGTAAAGAAAATAACGGATTGAAAGGGTTAACTAACTTACCTAACTTATTTGTCTTTGCGACTTGTGGAGTATAGGACCTCAACAGTTATTATTTTCACCATCTTCTAAGTTACATCGGTGACCCTCGTCTGTTGATACGGAGTCCGTGAGCTGTGGCTGAGATCTGCCTATGTAAGAAAGAGATCGGAACACACATGGTTACTCAGAGAAGTGCAATGATGATGGTTCTATCAATCAATCAATCAATCAATCACTCAATCAATCACTCACTCAATCAATCAATCAATCAATCAAGATAATAAACTTTCGAAACTTCTGTACGCCTGCTTTTACTCTTTTTCTTCTTCTTTCCGAACCTTTGGTGTCTCAATTAATCAAGTGCCTTGCCGGTCGACGTAGGCGATCATGTCTCTCCACAGAACCTACTGCCTTGCAGGTCGGATGGGGATAGTCAAAGACTGACGGAGAGCGAACCCAGTAAACGCTGGCTAAAACCGGACACATCGCCGAAGGATAAGCACCAGAGCTACAAATGGCGGTGAAGATGTGACGAAACTCACCCATGTTAAGGCTGCATGAATCAGATTTCCACATTAATGAGATTTATGGGGAAATCTGGTACATCAGTCTAAGCGTGATCGCGAGAGAGAGAAAGATGTCTCTCTACAACTCTCTCTGCACCATTGTGCATGTAATCAGTTCTGACGCCGATCTTTTGTCGAACCATGATGTTAGGCCATCCAACATCTTCTTTATCTGTCTTCCACGATCTCCACTTCCCTGAATTGTACATGTAGTCACCAAATGTTCTAAACCTGCCGTTCGCATTATAGTTTTGATGTCTAATAATGCCAATATGAGCATCGTACATTCATTTCTGTTCTTAACTTATTAAAAATTTATTTCAAAATAATTATTATTAATTTATTATTAATTAGTGACAACTGTTACAAGAAAGAGAAGATGGAGATATGTTGGGCACACCATGAGGAGAAATGATCAACGAATATCAAAGCAGGCATTGAAGTGGGATGCAAAGGGTTCAAGAAAGAGAGGTCGACCTAAGGAGACCCTGAAACGAGCTTTGCCTAGCGAGGCAGGAAATATCGGTCTCAGTTCCGTGGATGAGATTGAGCGAGTTGCCCAGGATAGAGCGGTATGGAGAAATTACTTGCAGGCCCTATGTAACGTATAACGGTACGAGAGGAATTATTATTATTATTATTAATTTCTTCTTTAAAGAGTCACCGACCCCTAATCGCCTGAACACCCCCAAATTCTTCTGAATCCACTATCGTCCCCCTAGAACGCTTCAGCGCCCACTGGGGGCGGTTCCACCCACTTTTGGAAACGCTGTTCTAACTTAACCCTTTCCATTCTTTAAGCCATTATAAAGGCTTGCGGTACTTTTTTAACATGACGTAAAGCCGTTTTACTAGCTAATTTAGTAAACATTGCTATTTAAGTGTGCCCGGAGGGAAATAAAATTACGCAGTGATAGGATTATGTTGTGAATGTATTAGAACTGATTACTTCTTCTTCTTTGCGTTCGTTCTTTACGACCAATTTTAATCACTCTTTGTGATATGTTTGATCTTTGCCAAGAACGTGTATACGTTGCACATTGGTTTGGTAGGCCCCTAAACGCATAGACTTCTACACGCTTAGGACGAACTGATTACTGATAAAGTATCCGTTGCTAGGACTTGAATTAAATTATTCCTCTCCGCTCCTCGGGGAGCATAGGGCCTCAACAGTTGTTCGCCACTCTTCTCGGTCTCTGGTTGTTTTCTTTATGATCTCCCAGGATAGTCGGAGCACTCTTTAGTTCCTCAAGAAGACTTCGCTTCTAGGTCTGTTTAGTGCGACCTCTTTGTCGTTTTTCGTTGCGGGTTCCACTCAAGTTCTTGCTGGTGACACTCGACTATGTTTTCCGTAGGGTATGCCCGACCCATCGTCATTTTCTCCTCTTGACCTGGGTCATCATAGGTTTCTGTCCGGTTTTTATCCACAGGTCTGTGTTTGTAACTCTATCATACCATCTCAGTCTTAGAATCCGTCGAAGACATTAGTTGACAAAGGTCTGAATCTTATTTATATTTAACTTGATGACTCGCCACGTTTCTGAGTCATACAGCAACATAGCTTTCACATTTGAACTAAATATCTTGAGGTTTGTTTTCGTGGAGATGGCAGTGGACTTCCATACTGTATGCAGGATCTTCTTCTTCTTCTTCGATCGTTCTAGGCCTGTTTTAATCATTCTCATTGTGATATATAAACAGCCACACATCAGAACGTGATGTACGTGCACCAGCCTTCAGCACCTATTGGAGCCCAGTTGCTTATCCTTCGGTGGGGTGTTCGTTTTCAGCCAGCTTTTGATTTACTAGGGTGAGCTTTCCCTAGGGTTCGATCAGCTTTGCCGTATTTTTGGGCTTTGTGATCTACGCCGGGACAGTGAGTTACGCTGTTTATGCCCGTTCTGACTGAGAAATATTTCTCGGGGCTTGTAAGCTTATCCTCGGACGGCGTCTTACTCGTATAAGACACCGTGTAAAGTATCGGCCTTCGCCAATGTTCAGACCCGAACTTCCTGTTTGATCCGTACATTGTCGGCCTTGCGTTACCGTACATTTTTGAGTTTGATCCGGGAAGGAACATTCTCAGCCTCTTCTAGACGCGTATTGGTACGTGGCAATTTGCAACTAACCTCGAAAGCACTGGCATGGGGCCGAGTACAAACAATGTAGAGGGTCGTTTCAGTCGGCACTATCAGCGTAACTGAGGATTTTGCGCTCGCCGCCATCACCCGCCCCAGTTATTCCGGGGATGTTAGTTACGACTGCAATCGAACCTTGCCCGGTTGCCCCAAGGCTGGCAGTTCCGTTAGGCATCACCAACCTCAGTTCTTCCGGGGATGTTAATTTTAATCGCACAGTACCTTGCACGGTTTTCCCAGGGCGGGTAGTTTCGTTATGCACTAAACGCAACTTGTTCTTTTGCGCTCGGCAAACCTTGCCCAGTACATGTATCTGCACCGGGCTACCAATGCGGGGTCAGCTGCAATCTTCTCTCGCACCAACACGAGGGTAGACTTTTATTCGTTACGGTCCTGTCTTATTTATTCTTGCCGACGGGCTGGCAATGTTGCCCCCTCCTCAGGGCTTCGAGCTTCTCCTACGTGGGCATAAGTTTGGTCACTGGATGCACCTCTCATCCATGTCTGAGACGTTTCGTTGCTGTTTCTTTGCGTTTAGGGACTTGGGCAATATCTTGTTGGACATCGGTCAGGAGATTTGTGCATTTTGTTTGTATGTATCTTTATCGTGTTTCCGTACTTGCACTGCTACCACTACCAGTAGTTTTCTCTCCCCGATCCCTGCCCCTCTTAGCCAGACCGGAACCATAGTCTGTTTCCAGGGTCACCGCGTGGAGGTTGGGGCAGGGTCTTGGTTAGCGCGCCCCCTCGCTAACCCTGGCTCATGTTACCACCATGACCTCATGAGCCTTTGACCCCGTATGCAGGATCGTTGCTCATCATCATTAAATAGCTTGTCCTGAGCAGAACTTTGCCACCCCAACAGTCCTCCAGAATTTTCTCTCTCATAGGCCAGATGTCCTGCCTCTGCAGCCGTCTTGCTCAAACCATCAGATACATTCTGAATCCATCTTCCCCGTGGTCTTTCTCTTCTTCTCTTTGCCTGTATGCCTCCTTCCATGATGGTCTTCTCCAGCCCTTCATGTCTTTTATATGTCCAAAATATCTCAATTTTCTCTTTCTTTGCTAGGATCGTTGCTATGAGCTTTATATTGAAAAACTACAAGTCGTTTCGTTAACAATATTTGTATAACTTATAAGAAACTGATAATAATAATAATAATTCCTCTCGTACCGTTATACGTTACATAGGGCCTGCAAGTAATTTCTCCATACCGCTCTATCCTGGACAATTCGCTCAATAACCTCCATGGAACTGAGACCTATATTTCCTGCCTCTCTCAGCAAAGTTCGTTTCAGGGTCTCCTTACTAGGTCGACCTCTTTCTATTTCTTGAACCTTTGCATCCCACTTCAATGTCTGCTTTGATATTCTTTGATCATTTCTCCTCAATGTGTGTCCAACATATCTCCATCTTCTCTTTCTTATAACAGTTGTCACTAGTGGTTGACCAGACATATCTCTGATTTCATCACTTTTCCTGAATTCGTTCCATTTTATAAGAAACTTATACTTGTTACAATATTCCAGAACAATCATCTTCTTTCTTCTTCTTCTTCTTTCTTTTTCTTGTTTCGCGTCAAGATAAGAAGAGATTTATGGAACGAGGTTTTGTGTGCGCTTTGTAACTAGTGTTTTTTTCCTGCCTCTGTTATTTCTGAGGTCTACCTTTTGCGCGGACGGCCTTTTGTTTTGTATCCACTGTATCGGAGTAGAATTGCTCTTTGAGGCACACTGTCTGTTGGTAATCTGCTTACGTGACCGAACGAGTTAATTTGTTGTTTCTTGATGAAGTTTGGTACTGATGTTGTACAAACTTTATGCGAGCGTCTGTAGCTCAATCGGTAGTGAGTTCGATCACAAACCTAAGCGTACCTGGTTCAAACCCCACGGTGGGCAAGTTTGGAAACAAATTCGTTTCGTGGGATTTTTACAAAAAAGTTAAAAATAGACCTCACCGTTCAGAAAGCAATGTCAAACTACTGAATGTATAAGTGGTGCCTAGAAAATCAACGACTTGTTTACTGTGGTTGATGGCTACGTCCTTTAGGATATGCCACGGTTTTCATTTCATACACTTTATTCCTCAATTTCCAAACCGGTTTCTTCTTGATAATTCCAGCATTGTGCATAAATGCTGCAACTCTGTCGTGACTAGTTTTCTTCTATCGGATGATGTCAGCGTCCAGGTTTAGCACCGATAGCATAATGTGGGGAGAAAGAATGTGTTTGAGCGATTCTCTGTTAGTGTTCACGGTGACATGTTTGCATTTCAAAATTGGTACCATTTGTCCTAACCATAAGTTCAGTACTGATGTTGTACCCACTTTTGCCCCTAATGTCTTCATTTCTAAACAGGTCTCTTCTTGATACCCCCTTCCCCAGCATTCTGCGTAGACACTTCATCTCTGTCTTGAGGGTGAGGTTAAATAACAGTTACTTAAAAACAGAATAAACTTACGATATATGAAACTGTGGCTTCATTGTATATTTGAGCGCATGCGTAAACAGAATGGCGGGCTAGCAAATATGCGTCTGACAGCGTAAGACAGGTGTGGGATAACTAATCTACACTGTCGCAAAAATGACAGATTTCAGCGTCTTCATCTACACACAGCAATAACTGCTTTTACTATTTAATTTGAGACGACAGGGACTTGGCCTGTGGATATACACAACTTAGCATGTGACTTGATTTGTCAAACTGAAGACAAGCTCAGTAAATAACTATATATATAAAATTCATTTCGGGAGGGCTGTCAACTCTGTAGCAAGTTTTCTTAACAACATTTTAAATTTTGGTCTAGTCTTATAAATAATTTGCTGGTGAATAAAGTAAATATAGTTAAGACAATGATTTTAATATTTTAAGTAACTTTTTTTAAATTGACGTTGATATTTGTGACACAGATTTGATGAAACTTCTGTATTTGTGACACAGATTTGATAAAACTTCTATATTTGTGACACAGATTTGATAAAACTTCTATATTTGTGACACAGATTTGATAAAACTTCTATATTTGTGACACAGATTTGATAAAACTTCTATATTTGTGACACAGATTTGATAAAACTTCTATATTTGTGACACAGATTTGATAAAACTTCTATATTTGTGACGCAGATTTTATAAAATTTCTATATTTGTGACACAGATTTGATAAAACTTCTATATTTGTGACACAAATTTTATAAAATTTCTATATTTGTGACACAGATTTGATAAAACTTCTATATTTGTGACGCAGATTTTATAAAATTTCTATATTTGTGACACAGATTTGATAAAACTTCTATATTTGTGACACAAATTTTATAAAATTTCTATATTTGTGACACAGATTTGATAAAACTTCTATATTTGTGACACAGATTTGATAAAATTTCTGTATTTGTGACACAGATTTGATAAAACTTCTATATTTGTGACCCAGATTTGATGACACTTCTGTATTTGTGACACAGATTTGATGAAACTTCTGAACGAAGATATACAAATCGATTTGTAGTTAAGGGAATCCGAACTACATCATAGTACTCGCATATTTTGCTGCTTGTATCGTTATGGAAGTGATGCCTATAACATCAAGAACTTGTCTTTCTTGGGCTGTGGTTATGTGGGCAGTAACCATATATGTTTCTGGTACGCGGCTACTAGAGCGACAAACTATTTACGGGACAGTCCGAGGAATGGTGGACACCTTACATGGCGGACATAAAGTGGAGAAATATTTGGGTGTTCCTTACGCTCAACCGCCAGTTGGAGATCTCAGATTTGAGGTAAGTTTGTCATGTCGAAATATTGTTTCACGAATATTGTTGATATTATCTCAGTCATATTTTACTGTATGATTAACCCCTTCAATCTTCAAAGCTAATATACCGGCAGAGGTATTTTTCAGGATGTCACAAAGCCGATATACTGGTTTGAGGTATTTTTTAAGATCTCACAAAGCCGATATACTTGCTAATTCAGTATACATTTCAATACTCGTGCGTCTAGGAATAACAAACATTACCGGGGAGGGGGAAGGATGATTAAATAAAATCACATATGTATGTATAATGTATGTCTGTATGTATATATGTATGTATGTACGTATGTATACGTGTATGCACATAGAATACTAAGAGCATGTATATTTCCAGTCAGGCCCGTTCGGTATATTTTCTCATTATGATGCAAGTCTTAGAAATACCGCCCTAAAATGGTTTTCCTTAAAATTACCTTCAATTGTAATTGTGATTTGGCTGCTTATGCTTATGCCGTCCCTCTTACGAGTGCCGCCGATGTGGCGCCTCTCTGCATCATAGCACCGTACGGCCCTGTTTCCAGTGTATGGATGTGAAGCTTGAACATTTAACAACGCAGTGCAAAAACATATATGTGCTTGTAAATATAAGTATTACAGAAGAGCTTTCTGTATAGCATGGACATAGATTACTTTCTTCTTATCTTCTTTTTGGGTGGGACACAAACCGACGAAACATTGTGACCTCTTGTTGAACAACACGAGATCTCTCTATCTTGCTCAGATCATCTTCATCCCTCACAGTGCATTCCATGTCTAACCCTGCATCTCTATCTCCACTGTACTGGGCCACGTTGTCTCTCTCTCTCTCTGGTTTGTCTATATTTCGTCTTCCTTATATAGTCCACATAGTCAGTTCTTGTTACGTACCATGTATCGCTTCTGAGTACATGTCTCACATAGCTTCTGCTTCTATGCTTCATACAGTCTATGCGTCATACAGTCTATGTTTCATACAGTCTATGTTTCATACAGTCTATGTTTCATAGACAGAAGTATGTGTAGTTATCGTCTTTTTTGCGTTCGGTATTTACGAACAATTTTAATCACTCTTTGTGATATGTTTGATCTTTGTCAAGAACGTGTATACGTTGCACATTGGTTTGGTAGGCCTAAACGCATAGACTTCTACATGTTTAGGATACTTGCATCCAATTTCATCTATTTGTTATCACATTTAGTTTAACATAAGGTTACAGTTTATATACGTATTGTCTTTGGTTTAACATTAGTCTACAGTTTACTGACGTGAGAACCGTTTGGTTAAATACAATTACTGCGAAATTTGAACGTGAGACCAAGCGCCTATGAAAAAAGTGCTATAATCACTACGATATCACAGCTCTTTTTGCTACAAGACATCCTTAATAAAACTTTTTTGAAAAGAACAAAATAAAAAGAAATATGTATCGTGAGTTGAACTTTTTTGTTTATTCTTTGTATTTTGTCCTTCTCTGCTTTTTTTTTTGCCGTTAGGCGTAGCAGGTTTAACTGATGATCTGTTTCCGAGATAATACACACTCGGCTGCTTGATATGATGTGGTATTGTAGAATTTTAAGATTTATGTAACTCCATTAATCCATCTTTTTCTTGGTCTACTCCTTTCTCTTGATGATTTCATTTTCAGGTTGTACGCTCTTGCAACTGGTGTATTCGGTTCATTCTCACCAAGTGGCCAAACCATTTGAGTCTCTGTTTTCAATGAACCTAATAGCAGGTGTTCCGACTGTTCTTCTAATTTCCTCATTTCTTATATAGTCTTTTCTTGTTTTATTTAGCGCTTTCCACGTGCATCTCATTTCACAGGTGATAATTTTCCTTTCTTTTTCCTTTGCCCATATTTGGCCGTGGCAGCACATATGTATTTTAAATTTTAGTAAAGTTTTGGCCTCTGCAGCGACAACAGCTCTGGCAACAAAATCATACCAGTTTTCATAAACAGTTTGCGTTCATACGTCTGTACACAATTTTGACTACAGTAAGACGTATTTCTATTATCACATGACATGTTATATGACTAGCTATTATTTATCTGGACATGTTAGGGTGTATCAAAATTTAATGTTTGCAATGAAATTCAATGTAGCAAAACGAACAGTGGCGGCTCGTATATAAAATTAGTGAGGGGTGCTTCTTCAGATTTTTTGTAGCCACACTTACACAACAGTGTCGGGACTTCGCAATTGATAGTGTCAAAGCTTTATCTACCCTAGCTTACAGCTTGTTATTGATATATTGATTGATAGAACCATCATCATTGCACCTCGGTGAGTGACCGTGTGTGCTTCGATCTCTTTCTTACACATGAAGATCTCAGCTGCAGTGCACGAACTCCGTAGCACCGGCGAGGTCCCCATGTAATTTTGAAGATGGTGAAGATATTTTATAGGAATTTTAGTTTTAATCTTTTTTCTAATGAAGTTTTCCCTGGTATTGGCTTTCTAGTCTGCTCTTCTTGATTTTGACCTGCCAATAGTTCTTTTAGTTAAGTTAATTTCATATCCTTTACAGGATTTTGCGAATCAACCCTAGCTTTTTAACGCTGTTTGTGATTTTTCTAGGCATTATTACGTTCAGTAGTTTGCCATTGCTTTCTGAACGGGTGGTGTCATCGTCCTTTCGTAAAACAATTCCACGCGAAACAATTTTCAACCAAACTATCCGCAGCGTGATTCGAACTCAGAACGTCAGGGTTAATAGACTGAGTCCCCTAAGCCACAGACGTTTTACGTGCTCAAATTGAACAAGGGACCTACGTTTTATTATCCGTCTCCGATATGACTAGAAACTCGATCTCACCTACACTGATATCAGGAATCTCTCGAAAGTGCAGCTTGTTATCTCAGTCAGACATGTGTACCCGCACACAACAACCAAATAAAGCGTCGCTAGAACTGTGCGCTTCACAGTTCCATACAATTATTTTTGTAGTGTTTTCATGAACAATGAGATGGCTACTGACATTAAGCTTGATGATTATAGAATGCACAATTAACCCCTTCGCCTTTCTGAACCAATATACTGGCTTGCGATGTTTATTCAAGTTGACGCAAAGACAGTATGCTATTTAATTCAGTATACATCGCAATAATGTGCGTCCAGCGTAAATAAAAATGTATGATTGAAAGGGTTGACTACTCATTATATGGAAGGAACTCTATCGATAATATCGAGTGAAAATATTGGATGTTGCTGTTTCGCAGTACTCTAAATGAGACGCCACTGAAAACAAAGTAGCAAATGTGAACCCGTTTTCACAAAGTCAAAAAATATTTTGTCATAGGCGTGTACTCGAGCTGGTATCCAACCATATCTCAACAATTCTAATATAGTTCTCTTTTAGGCCACATGATTTTTCTTTCGGTAGAGAGTAGGGAGATAATAAACGATCATTAAACTAAGCACGTTACTAGACGAGCTTTGGATTCTTTGCAAGGAGTTCAGTCTTATTTTTTTATGTTTGTTGGCATATACGCTCTGATAAAACTAAACAAAGACTAATCCTTACGTTGAAAGAAGTGTGTCTAGTCTTTAATCCCCTATGTAATAAACAAGAGATAATTAAACTGTATTACTACATAGCTACAGTACGGACAAGCTGTATTCAAATAATATTCCTGGGAAAACGGGTTTAAAACAATAATTATGTCCTTTGTGTTCTGTTATACACAGTGCGCATGGGCGTTCACATATATTTCTCCAGAATGGAACAAAATTAATTTGAAAAAAAGTTACTTGTTAGTTTACAACGCGAAAATAGAGAAGATAGGATTGGTATAAAACTGTGTTATCAAAAAGTCATTTTCCAGAGGAGTGGCACCCATTCCTTTCCTTAACGTATGGACGCCCATGACGGTGTGAGATGAGAAAGAATTCCCATTTACGTTTCATCCTTCCGAATCACTTTATTACGCTAATATTCTCCACTCCAACACACGGGAATATCTCTGGATAAATTACACAATGTCAATAATTACGTGACCACCTGCCAGCAGCCATGTTTCATTATTTTTGATTGTAACATAAGAATACTTGTTTTTGTTACAACGGCTTGACCTTGTCGTAACATTCCAGAACACAACACATTAATCAGGGCGGTTACTTCTAATCTAATTTCATGTTTCAGACATTGCATGCATAAGTCGCGTTATGTTTCATACAGTCCATGTGTCATACAGTCTATGTTTCATACAGTCTATGTTTCATACAGTCCATGTGTCATACAGTCTATGTGTCATACAGTCCATGTGTCATACAGTCTATGTGTCATACAGTCCATGTGTCATACAGTCTATATTTTATACAATACCATAAGAAATGAGAAGCTTTTGAAACGAACAGACTATGTATCCTTGGAGACCATCATTAAGAGACGAGATGGAGTGGTTTGGACATGTAGTTGTATGCCAGTGGGGAATTGGCTAGACAGCTCTCAGATGGACAACGGATGGGAAGAGAAGGCCTGGATGTCCAAAGGAAACATGGAGAAGAACTGGGGAGAGAGAGTTGAAGGAGTGTGGCCTGACGTGGGAGACGGTTGGTAGATAGGCAGCAGAACGGCAACAGTGAAAGCCGTATGTGTTAATCGGGACACGAAAAGGATATAGACAAATGTTTCATATGGTCTATGTTTCCTACAGTCTATGTTTCCTACAGTCTATGTTTCATGCAGTCTATGCGTCATACAGTCTATGTTTCCTACAGTCTATGTTTCCTACAGTCTATGTTTCATACAGTCTATGTTTCATGCAGTCTATGCGTCATACAGTCTATGTTTCCTACAGTCTATGTTTCCTACAGTCTATGTTTCCTACAGTCTATGTTTCCTACAGTCTATGTTTCCTACAGTCTATGTTTCCTACAGTCTATGTTTCATACAGTCTATGTTTCCTACAGTCTATGTTTCCTACAGTCTATGTTTCCTACAGTCTATGTTTCCTACAGTCTATGTTTCCTACAGTCTATGTTTCATGCAGTCTATGCGTCATACAGTCTATGTTTCATACAGTCTATGCGTCATACAGTCTATGTTTCATACAGCCTATGTTTCATACAGTCTATGTTTCCTACAGTCTATGTTTCCTACAGTCTATGTTTCCTACAGTCTATGTTTCCTACAGTCTATGTTTCCTACAGTCTATGTTTCCTACAGTCTATGTTTCCTACAGTCTATGTTTCCTAGAGTCTATGTTTCATACAGTCTATGCGTCATACAGTCTATGTTTCATACAGTCTATGTTTCATACAGTCTATGCGTCATACAGTCTATGTTTCATACAGTCTATGTTTCATACAGCCTATGTTTCATACAGTCTATGTTTCATACAGTCTATGTTTCATACAGTCTATGTTTCATACAGTCTATGTTTCATACAGTCTATGTTTCATGCAGTCTATGCGTCATACAGTCTATGCGTCATACAGTCTATGTTTCATACATCCTATGTTTCATACAGTCTATGTTTCATAGTCTATGTTTCATACAGTCTATGTTTCATACAGTCTATGTTTCATACAGTCTATGTTTCATACAATCTATGTTTCATACAATCTATGTTTCATACAATCTATGTTTCATAGTCTATGTTTCATACAATCTATGTTTCATACAGTCTATGTTTCATACAGCCTATGTTTCATACAGTCTATGTTTCATAGTCTATGTTTCATACAGTCTATGTTTCATACAATCTATGTTTCATACAATCTATGTTTCATACAGTCTATGTTTCATACAGTCTATGTTTCCTACAGTCTATGTTTCATGCAGTCTATGCGTCATACAGTCTATGTTTCATACAGTCTATGCGTCATACAGTCTATGCGTCATACAGTCTATGCGTCATACAGTCTATGTTTCATACAGCCTATGTTTCATACAGTCTATGTTTCCTACAGTCTATGTTTCCTACAGTCTATGTTTCCTACAGTCTATGTTTCCTACAGTCTATGTTTCCTACAGTCTATGTTTCCTACAGTCTATGTTTCCTACAGTCTATGTTTCATACAGTCTATGCGTCATACAGTCTATGTTTCATCAGTCTATGGTTCATACAGTCTATGCGTCATACAGTCTATGTGTCATACAGTCTATGTTTCATACAGCCTATGTTTCATACAGTCTATGTTTCATACAGTCTATGTTTCATACAGTCTATGTTTCATGCAGTCTATGCGTCATGCAGTCTATGCGTCATACAGTCTATGCGTCATACAGTCTATGTTTCATACATCCTATGTTTCATACAGTCTATGTTTCATAGTCTATGTTTCATACAGTCTATGTTTCATACAGTCTATGTTTCATACAATCTATGTTTCATACAATCTATGTTTCATACAATCTATGTTTCATACAGTCTATGTTTCATACAATCTATGTTTCATACAATCTATGTTTCATACAATCTATGTTTCATACAATCTATGTTTCATACAGTCTATGTTTCATACAGTCTATGTGTCATACAGTCCATGTGTCATACAGTCTATATTTTATACAATACCATAAGAAATGAGAAGCTTTTGAAACGAACAGACTATGTATCCTTGGAGACCATCATTAAGAGACGAGGATGGAGGTGGTTTGGACATGTATGTTGTATGCCAGTGGGGACATTGGCTAGGACAGCTCTCAGATGGACAACGGATGGGAAGAGAAGGCCTGGATGTCCAAAGGAAACATGGAGAAGAACTGGGGAGAGAGAGTTGAAGGAGTGCGGCCTGACGTGGGAGACGGTTGGTAGATAGGCAGCAGAACGGCAACAGTGAAAGCCGTATGTGTTAATCGGGACACGAAAAGGATATAGACAAATGTTTCATATGGTCTATGTTTCCTACAGTCTATGTTTCCTACAGTCTATGTTTCATGCAGTCTATGCGTCATACAGTCTATGTTTCCTACAGTCTATGTTTCCTACAGTCTATGTTTCCTACAGTCTATGTTTCATGCAGTCTATGCGTCATACAGTCTATGTTTCCTACAGTCTATGTTTCCTACAGTCTATGTTTCCTACAGTCTATGTTTCCTACAGTCTATGTTTCCTACAGTCTATGTTTCCTACAGTCTATGTTTCATACAGTCTATGTTTCCTACAGTCTATGTTTCATACAGTCTATGTTTCCTACAGTCTATGTTTCCTACAGTCTATGTTTCCTACAGTCTATGTTTCATGCAGTCTATGCGTCATACAGTCTATGTTTCATACAGTCTATGTTTCATACAGTCTATGTTTCATAGTCTATGTTTCATACAGTCTATGTTTCATACAATCTATGTTTCATACAATCTATGTTTCATACAGTCTATGTTTCATACAGTCTATGTTCATAAGTCTATGTTTCATACAGTCTATGTTTCATACAGTCTATGTTTCATACAGCCTATGTTTCATACAGTTTATGTTTCATAGTCTATGTTTCATACAGTCTATGTTTCATACAATCTATGTTTCATACAATCTATGTTTTATACAGTCTATGTTTCATACAGTCTATGTTTCATACAGTCTATGTTTCATACAGTCTATGTTTCATACAGTCTATGTTTCATACAGTCTATGTTTCATAGACAGAAGTATGTGTAGTTATCGTCTTTTTTGCGTTCGTTCTTTACGACCAATTTTAATCACTCTTTGTAATATGTTTAATCTTTGCAAGAACGTGTATACGTTGCACATTGGTTTGGTAGGCCCTAAACGCATAGACTTCTACAGTTTAGAAACTTGCATCCGATTTCAGCCAAACCCCCTTAGTCCCTCTTACGACATGCGGGGCAGGTAACAGTAGTTCTATTCTTTACACCCCAAATTTGGGCCCCGGTAACCACTCGGGCGGTATTTGTAATTAATTTGACTAGCAATCTAGAATCTCAGAATCACCAGGCATTCTATGAGCTACAGCGACCAGGTTGTAAGGATGCGCACCTGACTCGATTAGTTTGGGAAAGATATTAATACACTCCCTTCCTCCAACCTGCGGAAGTAACGAAACACGTGATCTGTCGACGGTATGTTCGCCAACAATCTGCTTAATTGCAGTGAATGCATCTTGAATACAATAGCTTCGTTTATAGTCCTTCAACTGTTAACACCTAACTTCATTAGAAAAATACTTTTCTTAATTCTTGTCAAAATATCTTACCATCTTCTAGATTACATCTGGCTTTCTTGCCGGTGCTTTCAGGATTCGATGCATCTAACCTCTGGATCTTCTTTTTCAGAATTGTTTAAAAGAATTGCAGCACGCTGGTTGACTTACCAGACCGTGAAATGGATGGATTTGGCCCTTATTAATCAATCAATCAATCACACATAACTTCAAAATCAAATTTTCCTTTGTCGATGTCAGAATTTGCAAATTTATTGAATCGTGAAACGTTAAAAAAAAAACTCGCAATCGAACCGTTGCCCAGAGGTTATAACAATATCGACCCCACGGATGTAAAATCGAATTGTATACATGTTTGAACACAGTTGCACCACAAGAGGACAACCATTGATCTCGTTAAGAAAGTGCCATCAAGTTAATCAAGACATGTTATGTTCCTGACAGGTTCTAACAACTTTGTTAAAAGAGCTTGTGCTTTTTACGATCTATTGACCGTACTTAATATATTCGTCACAATTTGACTTTGCCAGCAATAATCTACGTACATATTTGGAGTGATTGCATGAAAGCATTATTCTCATGTGTCATGCTGGCTGGCGTGGTCGATCATGAATCTCCACAAATGTCTGTTACGAAATACTGAATGCCGATTAACACGTTGATATTTTTCGATGTTTTGAAGCTCACGTTCTTTCTCTTTGTCATGCATTGTCTCTTTCTCTCTCTGTGTCTCTTTGTCAATCTTTGTCTCTTGATTATGTCCCTCTCTCTCTCTCTCTCTCTGCCAATCTTTGTCTCTTGATTATGTCCCTCTCTCTCTCTGCCAATCTTTGTCTCTTGATTTGTCCTCTCTCTCTCTCTCTGCCAATCTTTGTCTCTTAATTATGTCCCTCTCTCTCTCTCTGCCAATCTTTGTCTCTTGATTATGTCCCTCTCTCTCTCTGCCAATCTTTGTCTCTTGATTATGTCCCTCTCTCTCTCTCTGCCAATCTTTGTCTCTTGAGTATGTCCCTCTCTCTCTCTATTGTCCTTTGTCTCTTGCTGATTGTTCTGTTCCTCTTGTGGAGCATGGAACATCAAAAGTTGTCCACCACTTTCCCTGGTCTCTGGTCGTTTTCTTGATGACTTACCCAGATAATCCGGCACCCTCCAGTTCATCAAGAAGACTCCATCGCCAGGTCTGTTTTGGGACGTCACCTTTTCCGTTTCCCTTGCGGATTCACTCAAGTGTCTGTCTAGTGTCCCACTACTGAGTCTTCAGCAGGACATATTCGACCCACCATCATTATCTTCTTCAAACCTGGGTCATCATGGGTTCTTGTTCTGTCTTTATCCACAGATCTGTGTTTGCAGACAGCTAGAAAAACAGACGAACACACAGACTGACAGACAGATAGATAAACGGACGAACCATCTTCTTCTTCGGACGCTCCATATCGATCACTTGTCAACTACTCTGTGTGTGATTTGGATGTGATCTGAGCCTAAGAGCGATTGTACGCTGTGCCAGTTATGCGCCTGCACAAGTAGGCCAGCACATCCTACTTCTGCGCTGCTTTTTATTTACTAGGGTAGCATCCCAAGGGTCTATATCAGTCACCTCTTACGACATGCATTGTAGGTTGCAGTGGTACTATTCTTGCTTCCTTGTGGGCCCCGGCACCCACAGGCGGGCGAACCATCAACATTCTCCC
This sequence comes from Arion vulgaris, assembly GCA_020796225.1. Taxonomy (NCBI): domain Eukaryota; kingdom Metazoa; phylum Mollusca; class Gastropoda; order Stylommatophora; family Arionidae; genus Arion; species Arion vulgaris. Next base: position 34,382,806 of record CM036769.1, on the reverse strand, counting down.
CATTTTCAAAGGAACCAGCAACAGAGAAATTATTTATCTCTCTTTGTGACTTTTTAGCCGATTGGGGCAAAGGCCCTCAATAAACTCATGCCAAGTCTACTTAACTTTAGCTGTCTCTTGCAGCTCCTTCCATCTTCTCCCTATATCTTTAAACTCTGCCTCCAAATCCAAATCTTTTCTCTGTGTGTTTCTAGGCTTTCCTCTCTTTCGGTTTCTCTGCGGGTTCCAGAAAAGGGCCCTTCTTGTTATATTCCCGTCGGGTATTTTTCAAGTTGTGTCCTTATCCAGTGCAATCATCTTTTCTTTACCTCTTGTTCACTGGGATCATCATCATCATCATCAGGTGCTGTCTCCACATCGAAGGTTGGCTGCAATGAATCTCAGCATCCTCTGTCTTTTGCCTTGGTGTTGCACACTGCTAGACTGTAACCTGTCCATTTCTTAAAGTTTCCCTCCCACTTATCTCTCGGTCTTCTCTTGCTCTTCCCCTCAACTTTCCCTCTAGTAAATGTTATCATGGTGTCATGTCTTTTTATGTGCCCAAAATACGTTACTTGTCTGAATTTTATTTCTCTTAATAATTGTTTCTTCATGCCTAGTTTTCCTAAAACTTGTTTATTTCTCTGTTTTTCTGTCCATGAAACTCTGCCTATTCTTCTATATATCCACATCTCAAATGCATCAATTCTGTCTTCTAACTGCTTGTTCATTGTCCATGTCCATGGGATCTATATAGTTCTCTCCATAAGCTTCTCATTTGTGACACTATCATCCATCTCATTCTCATCTGCTAGTTTGTTTTCAATTTATTCGCATGTATAGTTGTTCTCATCTGTCTAAAGTTTCCATCCGATTTCACAATCAATGTTATGTGTGTTTCACTGTCAATAGTTATTTCAGTCGTTTCAGCGTCAAATCAGTGTAGGTTATTTGTGTGTGTTCAGTGTCAATGGTTTTTGTGTGTGTTCAGCTTCAATGGTTATGTTTGTCACTGTCAATGATTGTGTGTCACTCAAGGGTTTTGTGTCCCTCAATGTTAGGTTTAGCTCAATGTTATGGTTTTCAGCTGTCAATGTTATTGTGTCAGTGCAGGTTAGTGTGTGTTCAGCTGTCAATGGTTTTGTGTGTGTTAGCAAACATGGACCTATGTTTATCGTCCGTACCGATGAGGTCTCTGTGGCAAAGTGGTTATTTGCCTTGAGTCGAAGGTCGGGTTAACCGACGCGCGTTTGTTAAAGTGCAGTTTTCAGAGACCCTAGGATTGTTGCTGGAGCTACGAAGTTCGTGCTTTGTGCAATACTCTCCGCAGGTGGCGTGCCATTTATGCGGAGAGGGACCGAGCCATATGGGATAAAACCCGGTGCAATGAAGTCAATCCTTTGACTTTAAACCTTTAAAGCCCGCGTGCCTAGCGTGCTCGTAGCGCGTTGGACTACGGGTTACTAGTCCTCTGTAAGTGCGGGTTCAACTCCGCGGATTGGCAGAAAAGCTACAGGTTCCCCAGATTTACGGTGTTCGTGGCACCGAGCCGAAGGGTTACGATGTCCATGACACTGAGCCGAAGAGCTTTCAGCTCAAGTGCTTCTGGATCGAAAAAATTTTTATTTTTTTGAATCTCACCTACATTGAGATCAGTGATAGTACGAATGCCTCACACTTGAACCGAACCTAGTACTTTTAGATCGAGCCACGAGCATCGTACCGTCACGCCACTCAACCTCCCCCTGTCATTTACCGTCGTGCATAGTAGTAGGTTGTTGGGCGGATTAGTGTAATGCGTCAGCGTTCGTCTATCGACTTGAACACAAGAGTGTTGTACAGGACCGTGCGATATATTTTCTCAGCATGATGCTAGTTTTCGAAATGACGCCACTTAAATGCTTTTACTTTAAAATAACCTTCGATTGTTATTTTTTTTTTAAACTGCACAAAATGTACAAATATTAAATCGTATAGATCAATATCGGAATAACATAGACCAATATAGAAAAGCGTTGTAAAGTTTTTAATTATTGAATTGTTCAAATTGTATTTTGATTTCGATGCTTATGCCGTCCCCTTACGGTGTTGCCTGATGCGGCTGCCTCTCTGTATCATAGCACAGCACTGCCCTGTGGTTGTAAGTGAAATATCATACTCGACGTTCCACGCGTGAGGAAAGGAATTGACCCTTCTACTTCCTGCATACTAGGGCATAGAAATGTGAAGTGATTTCATACCCTCAGAAAAAGCTGCTGGGAAAATGTATTTATATAGTAGGAGGTATGGTATTGTGTGCTTGAAGAGAGCGTTTAGTTAAACTATTTGCCTCTCAACCTTCACGACTGTGGCTCAAACCCCAGTTAGGTCACTATTTATGTTCTCTTGAGGTTATATTTAATAATATTTCAAATAGTCGAATGATTGACTTCTCTGCACACGGGTTTCCCCGTATGACTCAGTCTCGCGTCAGAAAAATAGCACGCCACCTGCCGAGAGCATTGTATAAAGCATGAACTGTGTAGCCCAGCAACAACACTAGTGAATATTTGGAGAAAACAATTTTTTATTCACCTGTGAATCGAACAACGCTGTCTGGATTCGAACCCACGACCTTCCGAACGCAAAACAAACTGCATTAGTTGGCTATAGTAACCCCAACAACTACAACTGAGCCTACTAAATGCGTGATGACAGTAAGTGCAATAAGCTTATATTTCACCTTTGAAATTAAAGAAAAGGGACACCTGTATGACCCGGGGGCACTGATAAAAAGAAAAGCGAGCCTTCACGAAAAAATCAGAAGCGCAATACCAGCGCCGTGACTACACCTGAATTCATAATGGGCGAACAGAAGAAGGAGAACAAGCATATATTTCTATAATCCTTAAGATGATCATCAAACAAGAATACAATAGACTACAGCAAAAATATAGTTTGATGATGTTCGCATTTGTTCTGTCTCTGTCTACATCAATAATTTGCTCCACTGCAGAACATTGTTCCAACAAAATACGCAGTGGATATAGTTGTATTCACCCTGTCCATTTCTTTGTTCACAAGCAGCATTTGAAAGCTCTTAGTAAATTGGCTAACCACAACAGTGGTTAACATACTGTCTGGAACGGGGTTCTAATCATGTAATAGTGGACACTGATGCATGTGCACTATCATGGTGTGCAAGATAATATTCAACGAAGTGGTTAACATACTGTCTGGAACGGGGTTCCTAATCATGAATAGTGGACACTGATGCTATGCACTATCATGGTGTGCAAGATAATATTCCACGAAGTGGTTAAGTCAAAGTCTTGTCTACTGAAGGTTGGGTTTAAATCTGGACCGATACACATATGCAATTATTCATGAGATCCCTAGTATTGTTGTCGGAGCTTACGGAGCTGTGCTTATAGCATGCCATCTCTGCGAAAAAGACGTAGCCATTTGTGGAAACACGGTGCAATGAAGGCAACCTTTGTCTTTGAACTTTTGTAAGATGATTATTTCAACGGGGTCTAAGTAAGAAAATACTACGTATGCCTAAGTAACGGTAGTCAGTCGATCACAAACCAAGCGTACCTGGATCAAACTCATGGAGGGAACTTGAAGCAAATTAGTTCCTGGTTTTACGAACGATAAAATATACCTCACCGTTCAGAAAGCAATGACAAACTACTGAACGTAAGTGAGTACATAGAAATCGACGACTCGTTTACTGTGGTTGATGTCTAAGTCATGTAAAGGATATGCTACAAATTTTATGTATGTCTAGCAGAAATTCGATATGTTCAAATTTCTTTTTATAATAGGAGAATGCAAAATTTAGTGCAAAATTTCAATGGGTACGACACATTCATAAATTTGAGAACCCTGATCTGAAGTATGTTTGTCTGAGTATTGATTTAAATGACCTTGATTATCCAACTCCTCAAGACGTGTTTGAGTTATTAAACTAAGTGCTAGTTGATCGTATGATACATAGGGTCACGTACGATCAAACATCAGGCAATCAAATGGACTTTCCTGAACAGCAATCCGGATATGATTCCAGCGGACGGCCCTAGAAGGCAGAGTAAAAAAAAAACACGACTGGACAAAACACAACAAATAAATTGTTTCTTATTAAAATAACTGTCATTTGAACCAGAATATTTGAGGAAATAACAGACTTGGTTTAAAACATATATTTTTATAACTGATTGAAAATCACAAGGCGGACATACAACATAAGTTTGCAATAATACAAGAACGTTAACCGCTTTATGATTCGTTATTTGTGCAGTTTCTCTCTCCCCTTAGCTAATTAATATATATATATATATATATATATATATATATGCGTGCGTCGTAAATATGCATATTCGCTTTATCTACCGAAATAATTGTGATTTCATCCTGGTCATTTGATTTCGTTTTTCTTATGATGTATCTTCTATCTTTTTTGATCGTGATTGAATAAAAATTTGAAACTAATGGATGGTATTAAAATTAGAGACAACCTTAGACTATGTAGAGAATCTTGGAACAAATAGAACATTTTAGAATAAGCAGAAAGCCTTACTTTATTTTATTTTTAAAACTAGATCTACGGGTACAGCGCAACGAGTGGACAAGCACGAGTGAGATCCGAGCGTCTCATGCTTTCAAAGAGAGCTGGTCGGAGCTTGTTTTTGTATATAAGAATGTGTCTACTGGCTATATGAAGGCTCCTGTCTTCTGACCGCGATTAAGAGTTGGGTACTACACTCTGATCTTGGTGATTTGAGAAAGGACATTATTTTAAAAAATTAGGACAATTAGTCAAACTTTATACGGAATGAGGAAATTAGAAGAACAGTTGGAACAACACCTGCTATTAGATTTATTGAAAACAGAGACTCAAATGGTTTGGTCACTTGGTCAGAATGAACCAGAATACACCAGTTGCAAGAGCGTACAACTTGAAAATGGAATCATCAAGAGGAAGGGGCAGACCAAGAAAAGATGAGTTGATGGAGTTACAGACATCTTAAAACTCTACAATACTACAGCATATCAAACGACCGAGCGTGCATTATCTCGGAAACCGATCATCAGTTAAACCTGCTACGCCTAGCGGCAAAAACAGAAAAGGACACAGCATATCAAGCGACCGAGCGTGCATTATCTCGGAAACCGATCATCAGTTAAACCTGCTAGCCTAGCGGCAAAAAAGCAGAGAAGGACATAAGAAAGAAGAAAGAAGAGTCAAACTTTGGCCTTGCTCAACAAAATCTGGATAGACAAAAGATTAAATCTTGAAGTAAAACTTAAAATATATAGAAACAGTGTCCTGCGAGTGTAATTAAACAATAGTGAATGTTGGAAAATGACTCTCATCATCATACACAAGTTGCAGACATTTCAAAATAAATGCTTAAGAAGAATCTTGCAAATGTTAAAATTCGAACACGATAGCAAATGAAGAGCTATTAGAACGGAAAAAAAACTGTGTACCATTGGAGACCACCATTGAGACGAAGATGGTGGGGGATTAGACATATTTGTCGTATGTCATTACGGGCATTGGATACAGCAGCTCGGTGACAGTGGTGGAAGAAGGATGGTAGAAAATGGAGATTGGGTGTCAAGGAAACAGAGTATAGGAGAAAGGAACATGAAGAATAACCGTGGACAGGAGTATGGCTTGACAAGGGAAACATGGAGAATAACCGTGGACAGGAGTATGGCTTGACAAGGGAAACATGGAGAATAACCGTGGACAGGAGTATGGCTTGACAAGGGAAACATGAAGAATAACCGTGGACAGGAGTATGGCTTGACAAGGGAAACATGGAGAATAACCGTGGACAGGAGTATGGCTTGACAAGGGAAACATGGAGAATAACCGTGGACAGGAGTATGGCTTGACAAGGGAAACATGGAGAATAACCGTGGACAGGAGTATGGCTTGACAAGGGAAATATTTAGTAGAAAATCGACAGAACAGCAACAGTGGAAATCTTTTGTGAAGTCTTATGTCAAACCGAACACGAAGATGATTTAGATAGATAGACAGACAGACAAACCGACAGACGGACAGAAAGATCTATGTCAGACAGATATAAACTCTACCTACGCATTTAAAGAATTCGTATTGTGTTGCTTTCTTGTCAGGCTCCATTGGCACCAGAAGCATGGCAAGGTGTGAGGAACGCTTATGAGTTATCTCCTGCTTGTTCACAGACTCGATCTGGAGTTGATTACATTCAATTCCACGTGTCAGATTTCAACAGAACCAGCGAGGATTGTCTTTACCTTAACATTTTTGTTCCCAAGGTAAGAAATGTGAGATGTCTGTACGCAAGGTAAGAAATATGAGATGTCTGTGCACAAGATAAGAAATATGAGATGTCTGTACACAAGGCAAGGCATTCTTCTTCTTCTTCCACCATTTACTTCTTTATAGAAGTGTTGGGGGTGAAGGGGACGTAGTAATCTTGTGTGTGCTTGTTTTAAGGCACTTTGTAAGCTGATATTCACTTTCGTAAGGCTGTTCTTGATGCCGTCTTCCACTTGCTTTGTACTTACTCATTATACTTTTCTGTGTGGCTCTCTGTGGTAGGCGATACCAGGACATTCTTGTCATGTGTCCAAACCATTTAATCTGTTGTTCTTTTATGAACTGCATGACTGGTTTCACATCCAGTCTTCTGATTTCTTTATTTCTAATGTTGTCTCTTATTGTCACACCTGCAGCTCTTCTAAGACACCTCATCTCTGTCGTTATGATTTTCAGCTCATTAGCTACTGTTATTGGCCATGTTTGACATTGGTAACATAGTGTTGTCCAGAAAATCATTCTTATGAGATTTGAGATGTCTGTACACAAGGTAAGGCATATGAGATGTATGTACGCGCACGCATATATGTACGTATGTACGTATGTATGTATGCATGTGGTGTCGCGTGTGTGTGTGTATGTAGTGTATGTGTGTATATGTATGTATGTATATACGTCGTGTGTATGTATGTTTATGTGTGTATTATGTGTGTATGTGCCATGGATGTAGTACAGTGGTGGTTTCATTAGGCCAGTGGGCTGGACTCAAATAAGGTATAAAGTGTATATTATTTTATACATTAAAATATATCCTAACTGAAACCATGATTGTCTCGAAACTTCTGTCTGGCCCCACCAACAAAAATGACAGAGTCACTGAATGTATTATATAATGTTATACTTACATATGTGCACACTGAACACCAGACAACACTACACATCTCACACAAATGCACAACACATCTCACACAATACAAACTTTACAATACATAATCACATCATCCACAACATACTACACACACACACAACATATCTCACACAATACACAACAATCTCACACACATACAATCTCAATCTCACACAATACACAACACATCTCACACAATACATCTCAATCTCACACATACACACATCTACACAATACATCTACTCACACAATCCACAAAACTCTCATATCTCACACAATACACAACATATCTCACACAATACATCTCATATCTCACACAATACATCACATATCTCACACAATACACAACATATCTCACACAATACATCTCATATCTCACACAATACACAACATATCTCACACAATACATCACATATCTCACACAATACACAACATATCTCACACAATACACAACATATCTCACACAATACATCTCATATCTCACACAATACACAACATATCTCACACAATACACAACATATCTCACACAATACATCCTATCTCACTACACAATCTAATACACAACATATCTCACACAATACACAACATATCTCACACAATACATCTCATATCTCACACAATACACAACATATCTCACACAATACATCACATATCTCACACAATACACAACATATCTCACACAATACACAACATATCTCACACAAACATCTCACATCTCACACATACAAAATATTCAACAATACATCTCATCTCACACAATACATCTCATATCTCACACAATACACACATATTCACAATACATATATCTCACACAATACACAATATATCTCACACAATACACTATATCCATACAATACATCTATATCTCAACAATACATCTCATATCTCACACAATACATCTCATATCTCACACAATACATCTCATATCTCACACAATCATCCTATTACACAATACATCTCATATCTCACACAATACAACATATCACACATACATCATATCTCACACAATACAAGGTAAGATGGTAGTAAACTATGTATATAGCAATGGCGAAACACGAAAAAACAGTTATTGTAGTTTTGCCAAAGTACACAAACAGTACATACACACCGACATTTCGAGAAAAGATTTCAAGGTTTACACAGACTATTCGTACTCTGTGTCAATCTACAAACAGGTTAATATATTAGTACAGAGATGTTATTTGCACGTCTGTATTAATCAACTAGTGTATGCCTGCCGGCATAGGCGATCATGTCTCTCCGCAACTCTAACTCTCTCTCCTTCGTGCAGGTAATCAGCTCTGACGTCGATCTTTTGTCGAACCAAGATGTCAGATCATCCAACATCTTCTTCCTCTGTCGTCCACGATCTCTCCTTCCCTGAATTTTACATGTTGTCACTAAATGTTCTAAACCTTCTCTTCGCATTATATGCCCGAAAACCTTGATTGTCTGATTCTTGTTCTTTGATAAGGTTTCTTTGTGTGCAGGCCTGATTAAAAACCTCATCATTTGTTTTCTTGGCTGTCCATGGAATTTTCAGCATTCTTCTGTAAAATGCATCTCTGTGTTTCCAGTGGTCTTATTGATTGTTTGTTTATTGTCCATGATTTGCTGCCACACATAAGTATTGGGTGAATATAGCACTGAAGCTCTCGTTTTCGCAATGTCATTGGTAGTGAATTCACGCATGGTGTGTTCTTCATTTTCATAAAAGCTGCTTTCGCTTGAGCTATTCTACTCCTAATCTCTGTTGTACATCTTCCATCTGATGTTAGGAATGTTCCCAGATACTTGAATCGATGTACTTCAGTGTTGTGTCATTTATTTTAATATTACATTTTGGTGTTTCCTGTTTCTTGGAGACAACCATAACCTCTGTTTTCTTTATATTCATGCATAATCCTTTCTTTTCACACTCTCTCACTAATATGTCTATCAAGTCTTGTAGATCTTGTTCATTTGTAGCTATGCGAATTGTGTCATCAGCGTATCTTAAATTGTTCATGTTTTTGTTTTCGCAAACTGTTATTCCTGCCTTTTCTTCTATATGACGCATGATGTTTTAATTGTTTAGGTTGAACAGGTCTGATAAGAGTACGCATCCTTGTCTTACTCCTAATTGTATCTCCTGATAGATTCCAATCTGATTCTATAGTCTTAAGACTGCACTTTGCTGCTAGTAAATATTCTAATATATTTTCCATCATTATTTATACTTTCTAACATTCGAATTATTTCTCCATGTTTTACTTTATCGAAAGCTTTTGAATAGTCTATTAAACATAGGTATAAGTCCAACTTCATTTCTATTGATCTTACCATTATTGTTCTTATTGTATACATTATGTCTGTATAGTAAAACTTTAAATTGTATATTTTTAAAACTCTCATAAGATGATTACGAAGTCAATCATGTCTCTATTTGTTTGTTGTCATTTAACTTTTTTGTGGATTGATTGATTGATTGATTGATTGATTGGACCATCATCATTGCACTTCGGTCAGTAATGATGTGTGCTTCGATTTCTTTCTTAGACAGAAAGAGCTCCGTGGCAGTACACGAGCTCCGTAGCACCGACGCTGGTCTCCAATGTAATTTAGAAGATGATAACAATATTTTGTAGGAATATTATTTTTTCTAATGACTTTTACCAGACAGCGACTTTCCAGCCTGCTCTTCTTGATTTTGAACTGCCAAGGGTTCTTTACGTGCTCAACTTTGAAAACGGAAACTACATGTTATCGTCCGTCTCCGATAGGACTGGGAACTCGATCTCAACTACATTGAGATCAGGTATCACTGGAAGAATGCCCCGATCTCTCCAAGCGGGAAACAAACTGATTACCTTTGGGGCGAGATATAAACACCTTTGCCTCCACACCACATAAACCTCCAAGTTAAACATCCCCTTTGCTGATGACAATGACATTTGAAGTATCTTATTTAATTCTTTTTTATTGTTTTGAATATTTCTGAATTGTACTTTGCGTTATAGACTCATGGACCTCAACGGACTCAACGCGCTACATTCCTATGCTGCTAAGGACATATATATATATATGTTTTCCAATTCACTTCTAAAGACGCATTAACACGTCTGTTATTATCTCTCCTCTGTGGGATAAAGACGTGTTAAGACGGTATACATTGCTACTGACACTGCTATAGGCGTTAATTCACTTTTGTGACCAAGTAACAAAGAGTAGCTATTTTTAGCTCAGCCTTCGGAAAGTATGTAGCAGCGAAAGGGTTAATACTGTCTGTTCTTTTGCTCCATATTCTACACGTGTGTATGTGAAATGTATATGTTATGTTATGCGATCGACGTCATGGCACATTGGGCATTCCCATTCATGCTCTGTCCTCCGCTACACTCCCATGGTTAAATACACATACATATATATGACCTTTTTCTTCTTTACAGACGGTCAATTGGCAAGTGTTTTACTGTGACAACTCTGAGTTTTCGCTTTTCTCTCTTGTCGTTCAGCTCATACATAAGTCTCTTCTCATAAGACTGAGCCCTTTCGCAATTTGGCTTCACACACAACTCTGTCATCAGCTAGTTTTTCCCATGTGCTGGGACCTATAGAAAAGTTTTTCATTGAGGCTTTGCATACATCTTTATATCTGAGCAGTGGTCTGCCTTGGTGCCTCTTCCTCTCCAAAAGTTCACAGAACAACATTTCTGAGATATAAATATATATTTGTATATTCGTTTTTAGTCACAGATTTTCATTTTAGGTCCGTTATGAACTTATTGTTTGACTCTACACGTTGCGTGTTGTGCGAGAAGTGAAATTCTTCACTTCTCTTGTATCCTTTGTTTGATAAAGACCTTTTGGTCGAAAAGTTGATGTGTATTGTTATTGATTTTGTAAACCTACAGTACTTTGTTTTCACCTTTTTTCACCATTACTTAGCGTTACTATTGTCTTTCCTGAACGAAACTGTTGGATCCTCGATTTTTTCCCAGTTTTTACGAGTTACTTTACGATAATGTGGCAATATGCAGAAACCTACAGATCTGAGGTGGTCAGACCGGATCAGATCAGATCTGGAGAAAACCTGTGGGATGTTGCTGTGCTATTTAATAAATGGGTGTTTTAGGACAAAGACAAGTTAGTTTTATAATTTTATTATTCTTTTTACGATAATGTCAAGATTCTAGACATTACTGATTTCTTTGTAAACATCAGAAAAATGAAAGTTTGATAACGAGAGACAGCAACTTCTATCATTTATCGCCCTTGTCTTCTCTCTTTGAAACTTTAAACTCCATTAACGGACTGAACATTTGACGCCATATTTGTTTCTATGGTAACTATGTGTATACACACAAAGAAACCATACTACTAGTAATCTCCCTTGTTATGAACTTGTGTGCACAAGGAGTTTTTTGCAAGAACCCCAGAGGAAGCAACGGAAGCAACGAATATGATCAACAAATAAACAGTGTACAGGTATTAAGAGCTTCCAAAAAAATAAATAGACAAACACAGGACTTGAACCACTTACCCTCATTTCTTACGATACCCTCGCCTAGCCTAGCAATACGAGCGTCCTTACGAACACAACCTTTGGAATGGCTCGCTCGTCCTAGCCAAGGTCATTATATATTCGATGAATGGTTCTCACACCAAGAACACATAATCAACTGACCTTGTCCAGATTATAGAATCGTCCAAGCCCACGTTATGCTGCTCTCATTCTCACTTATTTTCGCTAAGGATGATTTCTGTTACCTAAATGTTAAAAATAGTCCATGACCTATTAGGTAAAATTCTACATTCCTATGATTCTTAGTACTTTCTCTTCTCATGCTCTATATTTTATATGTGTATATGCTAAATGTATATGAGTCCTATATTTACTTGATTTTTGTATTGTTTTTCTTATTTTTCCACTTATAGTTTTTCTGTATTTATTTCGTTATTCGTTTTTAGTCACATATTTTCATTCGTTTTTAACCGTTGTTATATCTTTGTTAAAGTCTATATGTAGTGTTCTGAATTATTCGTCAGGTTTCTTGTATCGTTTGCTTGATAAAGGCCTTTTTGGTCGAAACGTTGCAATGTATTGTCATTGTATTTGTATTTTGTAAAACTACAGTATTTTGTTTTACGTGCTTCGCCATTCTACTTAGTTTTACTGCAGTCTCCATCTATACTGATATTAGTGTAAAATCAGGCAAGTTTGAGGTTACGCCACTAGGTTATTATACGTTGTAAAACAAACTATAACAATACTTCGTGATATATGGAATTTACACCTTAACAGCAGCGACACAAGTCAGCAAAATTAAGTCAGGTCAGCAAACCTCTGAGATAAAACACGTGATGTACGTGCCATGTTTGTCAACTACTACATAATTTTAACACGATAACTAGTCTCAAAGAGTTCAGCAAAGCTACGTGGCGTATCTTTGTTTGTAATATATGTATCTAATGGTTGAGATACGTTAACTAGGGGGTCTATGTGGCTAAGTTGTTAAGCCCTTTGCCTTGTGAGTCGAAGGTCGTGCTTTCGAGTCTGGACCGCACCGTTCTGTTTACGAGTGCAGTTTTTCCAGAGACCCCTAGGATTGTTGCTGGAGCTACGGTGTTCGTGCTTTGTGCAATACTCTCGGCAGGTGGCGTGCCCTTTCTACGGAGAGGTACCGATTCGTATGGGGTAAAAACCATTTAAACCCTTTTTAGATCAGGACAGCACCAGAAGGTACTTTTATTCATGGGCGTCCACAGTAGCTTTTCCAGGAGGGGCAAATGAAAACAAGCTCGTTGTTAGTTTCATCATTATCAAGTAACTTGTCCCTTCCGGAACTTGTCTCCGATGAAAAACTCTCTGTTTTGTGCAAGTTGACCCGCGTCAGCAGCAGTCATTCTCAGATCGTCAATGACATCTTGCTCCATTCATCTTCTAGGTCTTCCTCTCATTCTTCTTCCAAGCACCATTCCTCCAAAATTATTTCTCTAGCACTCATGTCGTTTGATGTGTCCGAAATATTTAATTATTGTTGTCTGAAATATTTAATTATTGTTGTCTGAAATATTTAATTATTGTTGTCTGAAATATTTAATTATTGTTGTCTGAAATATTTAATTATTGTTGTCTGAAATAAATAGTTGTTAGTTTATACTGCAGAAATGGAGTAAACTATTTGCATAACCTGAGTGGTTACTGAAGCAAATTTGGGGTCTAAGAATAGAACTACTGTTACTGCACGCATTGTAATTATTGTAGAGGCGCCTAAGGAGGTTTGGGTGAAATCGGATGCACGTGTCCGCTAGGGATTGCTAACCAGAAACAAATGCTTGCAGTAAACGGATGCACCAGGCCGTAAGGCGCATAACATGGTGCAACGACCCTCACAATGAGGAATAGGATAATGTATTCTACGGTCGCCAATCTGCCTCGGAGATTTAGCCACGCAGTAAGAATGTCAGACCTACCATCACGAGGGTGGACAAAACTTACTGCGGGAAGAGGTCGGCACAAACGGGAAGCAGAAATCATAGAAATTATATCCTACAGAACTGCCCCCAGTATGTAGACTTGAGAAAAAAAGGTGGCCCACTTACACTAGCGTCCAAGACAAACTGTACGGCGGGGCTGATAATCTGAGGTAGACGGATGCCTTTATTAGAGAATCCGAATTCCCAATCTAGTGAGAACACAGGAGAAGAAGAAGAAGGAGGAGAAGAAGAAGAAGAAGAAGAAAATTCGCATGAAACTGTTTTTTATCAAAATCCATTTTGAGCGGTGTGACACCCCCCTTCCCCTTCCCCTCCCCCCTTTCATATCTTGTCTTAACGTATGGACGCCTATGCTTGTGGTCGTGGTAGGCTAGTACATAATATCAACGTAGTCGAGGGGATTTATAATTGCTAAGACTTAAGTTTGAAATGTCAACGACTAGTGTTAATGTTATATATATATATATATAACGTATCCACTGTTGTGTTAATGCAGTGGGAAAAAAACTTGTAGGTGCGTTTGAACATAAGTGTTATAGACGAGTCCACCGTATATCATGGACAGGGAAGAGGAGAATATATATATCATCATCAAATAGCTTGTCCTGAGCAGAACTTTGCCACCCCAACAGTCCTCCGAACTTCTCTCTCTCATAGTCCAGATGTCCTGCCTCTGCAGCCGTCATTTTCAAACCATCAGTTACATCCTGAACCCATCTTCTCCGTGGTCTTCCTCTTTTCTCTTTTCGGTATGTCTCCTTCCATGATAGTCTTCTCCAGCCCTTCATGTCTTTTATATGTCCAAAATATCTAAATTTTCTTTCGTATTTGTAGCATACATATATATACAGAAAGAACTCAAAATCAAACTGGCTGATACTACAAATAAGAATGAGAAAATTGAAGTATTTTGGACATATAAAGAGACACGAAATATTGGAGAAGACCATTATGAAAGGGGGTATCCTGGAAAACAGGAGACGAGGAGAATATGGATTCAGGATGTAACTGATAATTTGAAATTGACTGCTGCAGAGGCGGAACATCTGGCCTATAACAGAGATAAATTCTGAAGGACTGTTTAGTTTAGTTTAGTCTTTGATCACCATCACTGCACGTCGACAAATTAGTCCATAGTGTCCGATTCTCCTCAGTATGTCCATCAGTTTGGCGACTAACGACACCGGTCTGTTGGTTTACAATTCTTCTTGTCTGCCACAAGCGTTCTGTCGAGCTACACCACACTGACTTTGAGCTCTGCAGTCTGTTAGTGTTTTATGCTACCCATTCTAATCAGAACGCCCTCCTCCTTAAGGAATTTATAAAATCACCCTGGCCATTGCTCTTCCGCTTTGGACAGCAGCCATACCTGCAAGCCTATCCGCACGTTCATTCCCCTTACACCTGCATGCCCTGGTACAAAAATAAACTGATCTTTGTCAGCTTAGACCTCCCCAGCGATTCTATCCAATGTCTCCTAGCCCATCCTGTTTCAATCTTCCTGAGCATACTCATTGAGTCACTGAGAAAACATGCATGGATAAAAGTCTGAAGGACTGTTAAGGTGGTAAAGTTCTGCTCAAGACAAGCTATTTGATGATGCTTTTTATCTTGATATAGACTGTTCACATCATCATAGATACACGACATACCAATGTAGTGTTCCCTTCGCTTCAGTTTCAGTTTGGAATATCTTCATTGCACTCCGGTCATGTCCATAGGTGCTCCGATCTCCTTTGCAATATCTCCAACAGCGTCCAGTGACTGACCGTACCAGTTCGATTTTGATTGATGAGCATACTCATATACCTGTTATGCTGTTCTTTTCTTGCTACTCCAATCTTCAAACCCAACTCCTGCAATCTAGTAATTTTCGTGGATTGATTTAAATGAAAATCTTCTTTGCGGCCACACTCTATGAGGGCGCTCAAAATATCAGCTCTATCCATTGACTGGCCGTCTGATTTGGTGGCAGAGCCAGCCAGCCTGTTCCCTTAGCTGTAAACATTTGGCAGTAATGATAAATAAGACGTGGCTATATTCTTGAGTAGAGAGAATTGCCTGTAGCTTTTAATGTTCTGTGTCGCCCGCGTGCCCAGCGTGTTCGTAGCGCGTTGGACTACGGGTGACTAGTCCTCTGTAGTGCGGGCTGGCAAAAACCTCCGCGGACTGGCAGAAAAGCTACAGGTTCCCAGATTTACGGTGTTCGTGGCACCGAGCCGAAGGTTACGATGTCCATGGCACCGTGCCGAGAGCTTTCAGCTCAAGTGCTTCTGGATCGAAAAAAAAAATGTTCTGTTTGGTTTTTTTCTTGACACGATTCAGAAAAGAAGTCGTGTTTGAAAATTGCGCACTTAAAACATAGTTTCACCAGTTCAAAAATCGATAATAGTACGCTGAGAAAACGCTGTCTGGGCAAGAATGTTTAATATGTTAATTTAAAATTAAATTATACCAAATTACCTTTATCAAAATTACAGCAGTGACCCTCGCCAGTGCTATGAACTTAGTGCACTACCGCTGAGATCTTCCTGTGTAGAAAAGTAATAAAAGTAAGTGTGATTGTTCACTGAAGAACAATGATGATAATTCTAACAAACAATCTTCTTCTTTGAACGCTCCATTTCGGCCACTCTTTGTGATTTGTATGTGATCTAGAGTCTTTTCTTCTTCTTCATGCGTTCTCAGCAGATTGGATTTGGACTTTTAATAAGGCAGCCGTTTGTCCAGATTCAGCACGCCACACATTGTCTTGACACTTGTAGAGTAGCCACTCCCCTTCTCTTGCTCAAGTCTGCATACTCGTGTACATTGTCAAGAATAATACATTCTAGATTTCTGCTCCCGTTTGAAGCCGACCTCTTTCCTGTAGAGCCTTTGCAACCAGTAATGGTGGAGTCGATTCTTACCATGGTCTAAATTTCCGAGGCAGATTGGCACCCAACATCGTCGTATCCTTCCTGCATTGTGAGGGTCATTCACCATGTTAATCCTGAATCCTCTGGTTCTCTCTTTCTGCAAGCATTTGTTCATGGGCTTAGTCATTCTCTAGTTCTATCGGGTTGGCGATTAAAGTTAGCCAGTTAAAGCGCCTTCAAATAGGACAGGCCAATCATCCGATTTCTGCGTACCTTTGTCTTACTAGGAATGTGCTACTTCAGGTCCGCCTCAGTCACCTCTTGCATGCCTCTTAGTTCGTAGTGTCACTATTCTTTGCTCCCTTGCGGATCCGGTCCACCACTGCTGTAAAATCAATCGATTAATCAAAAATATTCAATGAATCGATGAAGGTCACAGTGGCCTAGAGGTTATGTGCTCACCTCTCATTACAAAGGTACTCAGTTCGTTCTCCCTGTGAAGCCTTCGGGATATCCATGATAATAGTGTAGATGAGATCGAGTTCCTAGTCCTATCGGATCATCATCAAATAGCTTGTCCTGAGCAGAACTTTGCCACCCCAACAGTCGTCCGGAATTTCTCTCTCTCATAGGCCAGATGTCCTGCCCTGCAGCCGTCATGTTCAAACCATCAGTTACATCCTGAATCCATCTTCCTCCGTGGTCTTCCTCTTCTTCTCTTTGCCGGTATGCCTCCGTCCATGATGGTCTTCTCAGCCCTTCATGTCTTTTTATATGTCCTATCGGATACGGACGATAAAACGTAAGTCCCGTGTTTAAGTTGAGAACCAGAAGAACCCTTGGTAGTTCAAAATCAGGAAAGCTGACTTTAAAATCACTGCCTGGCACAATTCTTCTCTTCATCCTTCGTCCCTAGGAGCATAGGTCTGTAACCAAGGCCTTCCAAGACCGCCTATGCAATGCCATCTTTTCCATATCTCACCACTCTCACTCCATTTTCTTGCATTGCGTCTCCAACTCCCGTCTCCAGGTGTTTCTGTCACTTTCCTTACCTCTTCTTCTTCTTTGCGTACGTTCTTTACAACCAATCTTAATCACTCTGTGTGATATGTTTGATCTTTGCCAAGAACGAGTATACGTTGCACATTGGTTTGGTAGGCCCCTAAACGCACAGACTTGTACACGTTTAGGACATGTGCATCTGATTTCAGTCAAACCTCCTTAGTCGCCTCTTACGATATGCATGGCAGGTAACAGTGGTTCTATTCTTTACACTCCCAAATTTGGGCCCCGTAGCCACTCGGGCGCCTTACCTTTATTGCCCTGGGGTTCCATCGGAGAGCCTGTCTAGTGATGCTGTTAGGGGGTTTCCTCAGTGTGTATCCTATCCATCGCCACCTTCTACTCCTTATATTTTGTTCCATCTTCCAGTGTCCTGCTTTATCCCACAGTTCCCTGTTTGTGGTCCAGTCATACCATCGCAGATTGTCCAACACAGGTATATATTAATGAATGTCTGCAACTTTTTGGTGTTCCTCTTAGTTGTTCTCCATGTCTCCGCTATTAAGAAGATTAAAAAGTAAATATTCTTGCAAACCTTTTTCACCATCTTCTAGACTATATAGGACATCATCACCGGTGCTACGAAGTTCGTGCACTGCCGCTGAGATCTTCCAGTAAGAAAGAGACCCGATCACAAATTGTTACTCACCGAAGTGCAATAATGATGGTTCAATCAATCAATCTCATAATGTCAATATTTTATTATCTTAATTTTCGATACCCAAGTTACAAACTCTGACCTGTTGGCTTACTATTCAACAGAACCGACACAACCATCATCATGTTACTGATGATAATCCACACAAGGGTCACGCTGTGATTGTCTTCGTTCACGGCGGAAGTTATCTGTACGGAATGGGCGCCATGATGGACGGAAGTTATCTGGCTACACACGACGTCATTGTCATCACCTTCAACTACAGATTAGGGGTGTTAGGTAAGTGCACAAACTTTCTTCCAACAGTATGCTATCAGTGCTAACCTGGACGCTGACATCAAATGATAGAAGTGCCCGAATGGTTACCGATGCCCAAATTTGGGGTGTAAAGAATAGACCACTGTTACCTGCCACGCATGTCGTAAGAGTCGACTAAGGAGGTTTGAGTGAAATCGAATGCACGTATCCTAAATGTGTTGAAGTCAACCTACTGCCTTGCAGGACGGCTGGGGACAGCCAAAGGCTAACGGAGAGCGAACCCAGTAAACGCTGGCTGAATCCGGACACATCGTCGAAGGATAAGCAGCAGAGCTCCAAATGGCGCCGAAGATGTGACGAAAACAACCCATGCTAAGGTTGCATGAATCAGATTTCCACATGAATGAATTTATGGAGAGATCTGGTACATCGGTCTTTAGGTGATCGCGAGAGAGAGAAATGATAGAAGAAAATTAGTCACGACACAATCTTTCTCTCAACATTGTGCTATCATACCAAACCTGGACGCTGAAATCAAATGATAGACGCTCGGTCCCTTTCCGCAGAAATAGCACGCCACCTGCCGAGAGTATTGCATAAAGCACGAACTCCGTAGCTTCAGCAACAATTCTAGGGGTCTCTGGGAGGGAAAAAAACCTGCAAGACAAAGGGCTTAACCACTCAGCCACAGAGAGCCCTAGAGCAATGTTACTCCGATACAATCGATACAAAACATCCTAAATTGAGCAGTTTCGTGGCGACTACACGAGCAATGCCGCCATTAAATTACACAGACTTATGTCCTTCCTGTCCTACACCGCCCCAAAAAAGCGGTATTACAAGCAGTAACGACAGTTATAGTGTCATTGAATACAGTCACTAGCATAGTCGACGGCAGTGTTGATTTTCCTTTATTATTTTCCACTTTCTATTTACGTTCACTTACTATATAGTATCCCCATCCTTTCCACATTCATGTGCGTTGTATTAGCTTTCCACATTCATGTGCGTTGTATTAGCTTTCCACTTCAATGTGCGTTGTATTAGACTTTCCACTGGGGGACTGCCTAGAGTAGTTGATAGTAGCTCGGCCTGCTAGCTGTGAGACGCCTCATAGCTCGGGTTCGAACCTACTGTCCGGCATTTGTTCGAGTCCCTGGTCTTACTCAGGACGATAACGTGAGTACCTCTGAAGTCGGAGAAAATCTGCCTGTATAGCGAGGATACTATTACGAGTACATTGAGCACACGGCTGCCAGTGTAAAGTAATTTACAATGTGACGCTGCTCCATTTAAGAAATTGAAACAGATTTTCACGCAAATCAGTTTCAGATGAAACTTCGTCTGATTAAGGACGAAAAAAAAAAAAAATGATTTATTCATGGCTTGTATTCGACTTTCCACTAATGTGTGTTGTATTCGACTTTCCACTTCAATGTGTGTTGTATTAGACTTTCCACTTCAATGTGTTGTATTAGCTCCTAATGTGTGTTGTATTCGACTTTTCACTTTAATGTGGTTGTATTAGACTTTCCACTAATGTGTTGTATCGACTTTCACTTTAATGTGGTTGTATTAGACTTTCCACTTCAATGTGTGTTGTATTCGACTTTTCACTTTAATGTGCGTTGTATTAGACCATTACTTCGTCTGTGAGCTTCCATAGCTCTTTCTCCAGTTATGTCGAGATCTTTCTAACTCCTATCTCTAGTTTTGCCTACTGTTGTGTGTGCTTTCTAACTCCTATCTCCAGTTTTGTCAACTTGTTTGTGCTGTCAGCGAGTCTTTATCTCTATCAATATACACTTTCGTCTCAATTCATTTTGACTTGTATGTTAACTAAACTAGATTTCTATGTACTGTAGTCGTTACAGTGTATCTTTCTCAGAAACATGTCAATTGTTTATCAATTGCGTGAGAAAACATGCGTAAAACTGATTTTTAAACCTCGCTTCCTCTGTGTTCATTTCTCACTTGTTATGTCCAAGAGATCTTCTTCTTCTTCTTGTGTCGTCACACTGCTACCGGGTTGTTGCCCAGTGTCGTGGTTTTCTGTTTTGTTTTGCGCTGTTCTGGTGGCTTGGGTGATTGTTATTTTTGCTCTTTCACAGGATTCTGCTACGCCATCTAACCATCTTTTTCGTGGTCTTCCTCTTGCCTTCTTTCCTGATGTTATGTTGTAGAAGACTCTGTATACTGTGGAGTTTGGATGCATTCTTATTAAGTGGTCAAACCATTTCATTCTTTGTTTCTCAATGTAATTCAAGCAAGGTTCTGTGTCAACTTTATTTGTTATGCTGATGTTGGTGACTCTGTCTTTTCTGGTGCTGTTGGTAACTTTTCACCGGCAATGCATTTCACATGTAGTTATTTTTTGTGACTGCGCTTTGCTCATTGTCCATGTTTGGCTCTGGTAACACAAAGTAGGTATAAAAATGCTGTTGATCATCTGTTGCTTAGCTGCCTGTGCAATTTTTGGATGTCCAAGAGATTTCCTTCGTTTATTCTAATTGCTTTGTCTCTTCAAGACCACAATCACAATCAGAAGTTGAAAAAAATGAAGAGATATACGTTTATTACAATATAGGAAGTAGAAATCTTGTTTATTCATCCCGCAGGGTATGCTGGGAATGTTTGAACATCCGTCAAAGCCTTTTCTCCTGTTTCTAAACTTATTGATTTCAAAGTTACATGTAGTTGTAAATCACGTGAGGAGAATTGTACTCTAATGTTTCAAAACCATTTCTATTTAACAATGAAACAAATAAAAACAAATTATGGACTAAATACATGAGAATCATCATCATCAAGGTGCGTATCCTTTGAGAATCAAAGAAATAAAATAAGTGTTTTTATTTTAGCAACCTAACTTTTTCTTCCAACGCTTCATATCGATCACTTATTAACCACTCTTTTGATTTGTATGTGATCCGAGCTTAAGAGCGATTCTACGTTGCGTCAGTTATGCGCCTACAAGAAGGTCAGCACATCTGATTTCTGTGACGCTTTTTAATTACTAGGCTAGCTTCCCATGGCCCCTACCTCAGTCGTCTCTTACGACATGCGTTGTAGGTCACAGTGCTACTATTCTTTGCTTCCCTTGCGAGCCCTGGCAACACAGGGGCGGCTAACCTAACGATATTTATCAAGAAGAAGAGATAGTTCAACTTTTGGAGAAATCAATCTTGAACGAAATAAAAAAAAGTATAGAAGACGATCACTGGAAGCCACAAAGATGTATGGCAAATAGAAGAATAGTAAGAATAAAGAAAGTTAAATCAAAGTAAGCAATAAAGAGATATTGTGTGAGACCTACAGGCACAGGTTCAAATCACACAAATAATTGAAAAGAAGCTACAAATTTTACAAATAAGGAGAAAAATAGTCATAGTTTTCAAAAATCATTAAAAGTTAGTCATAGTTTTCACAAATCAGGACAAATTAGTAAGTTTTCACACACCATGAACAATTAGTGAGTTTTTACAAATCATGAAAAATTAGTCATAGTTTTCACAAATCATGAAAAATTAGTAAGTTTTCACAAATCGTGAAAAATTAGTGAGTTTTTACAAACCATGAACAATTAGTGAGTTTTCACAAACCATGAACAATTAGTAAGTTTTCAGAAATCATGAAAAATTAGTGAATTTTCACAAATCAGGAAAAATTAATCATAGTTTTCACAAATCATGAAAAATTAATCATAGTTTTCACAAATCAGAAAAAAATTAGTCAAAGCTTTCACAAATCAGGAAAAATAAATAAATGTTTACAACAAGCAGTTAGCGGTATTCATAATTTTTTTCCTAGTCAAAAACACCTCGTAACTATCATTAGAACATCATCAATCAACCAAGTGCCATGCCTGCCAGTGTACGCGATCATGTCTCTCCGCAACTCTCTCTCTCTATTTGGTGCATGCAATCAGTTCTGACGTCGATCTTGTGTCGAACCACGATGTCAGGCCATCCAACATCTTCTCCCACTGTCTTCCACGATCTCTCCTTCCCTGAATTTTACCTGTTGTTACTAAATGTTCTAAACCTTCTCTTCGCATTATATTCCCGAAGAACCTTGATTGTCTGATTCTTATTCTTTTGATAAGGTTTCTTGTGTGCAGGTCTGATTTAAAACCTCCTCATTTGTTTTCTTCGCTGTCCATGCATCATTATTAGTGCTATTATTATTGTTATTGTTTATATTATTGTTATTTTTGTTATCATTATTATTATTATTGTTATCATTATCCTGATTATTGTTATCATTATCATTATTATATTATTATCATTATAATTATTATTATTGTTATCATTATCATTATTATTATTATTGTTATCATCTTATTATTATTGTTATCATTCTCATTATTGTTATCATCATCATTATTATTATTATTATCATTATTATTATTGTTATCATTATCATTATTATTATTATTGTTATCATTATTATTATTATCTGTTATCATTACAACTTATTGTTATCATTATCATTATTATTATCTATTATCTGATTAATCTATTATTATTATCTGTTATCATTATCATTATTATTATTTATATTATTGTTATCATTATTATTATTATTGTTATCATTATTATTATTATCATATTAATATTATCATTATCATTATTGTTATCATTATCATTATTATTATTATCATATTATTATTGTTAATCGTTTATTCTTAAATTGTTATCATTTATGATTATTATATATTATTATTATTTTAATAATTATTTGTAAATGTAAATAGGAACAATCAATGAAATTGATAAGATAAGAGAACAACAGAGAAAGTGTGATGTATGACAATGGTTTTCAAACTTTTTGAACCCAGGAACTTCCTAGTTCTATCGGAGAGGAACGATAAAAATTACGTGTTAAAGTTGAGCACGCAAAAGAACCATTGGCAGTTCAAAATCGAGAAGAGCAGGCTGAAAAGCCGCTGCCTGTGCAAAACTCAGTAGAAAGATTAAAACCGAAAATTCCTACAACATATTTTTACCATCTTCCAAAACTACATCAAGGACCCTTGCCGGTGCTACTGAGTTTGTGCACTATCATCGAGATCTTATTATATAAGAACGAGATCAAAGCGCATATGGTTACTCTCCAAAGCGCAATGATGATGGTCCTACCAATCAGTCAATCAATATATATATTAGAAACAGAGGTTAAATTTCTAAAAAATAGATACACAGAAATCGAAAGAAAATAGAATACGATCATCTTAACATCATGGCATAACAAAGACAACAGATCATCTTAACATCATGGCATAACAAAGACAACAGATCATCTTAACATCATGGCATAACAAAGACAACAGATCAACTTAACATCATGGCATAGCAAAGTCAACAGATCAACTTAACATCATGGCATAACAAAGACAACAGATCATCTTAACACCATGGCATAACAAAGACAACAGATCAACTTAACATCATGGCATAACAAAGACAACAGATCAACTTAACACCATGGCATAACAAAGTCAACAGATCAACTTAACACCATGGCATAACAAAGACAACAGATCAACTTAACATCATGGCATAACAAAGACAACAGATCAACTTAACACCATGGCATAACAAAGACAACAGATCAACTTAACATCATGGCATAACAAAGACAACAGATCAACTTAACACCATGGCATAACAAAGTCAACAGATCAACTTAACATCATGGCATAACAAAGTCAACAGATCATCTTAACATCATGGCATAACAAAGTCAACAGATCAACTTAACACATGGCATACAAAGCAACAGATCACTTAACATCAGCATAACAAAGCAACAGATCAACTTAACACTCATGGCATAACAAAGACAACAGATCAACTTAACACATGGCATAACAAAGACAACAGATCAACTTAACATCATGGCATAACAAAGTCAACAGATCAACTTAACAGCATGGCATAACAAAGACAACAGATCAACTTAACATATGGCAAACAAGACAACAGATCAACTTAACACCATGGCATAACAAAGTCAACAGATCAACTTAACATCATGGCATAACAAAGTCAACAGATCAACTTAACATCATGGCATAACAAAGACAACAGATCAACTTAACACCATGGCATACCAAGACAACAGAAACTTAACACATGGCATAACAAAGCAACAGATCAACTTACACATGGCATAACAAAGACAACAGATCAATTAACACCATGGCATAACAAAGTCAACAGATCAACTTAACATCATGGCATAACAAAGACAACAGATCAACTTAACACCATGGCATAACACAGACAACAGATCAACTTAACACCATGGCATAACAAAGACACAGATCAACTAACACCATGGCATAACAAAGTCAACAGATCAACTAACATCGGCATAACAAAGACGCAGATCAACTTAACATCATGGCATTCACAGAAGGAAGACATCAGAAAACGATCAGCAACACTGGCATAAAGTCAACAGGAAAACAATGTTAACAATAGCAAGACAATGAAGTCTATAATCGCTTAACCCGCACTGTGTTGTCGGGGTTTCGCAATGGGAGCAAAAATTGTACCACTGCGACCTACAAGGCATGTCGTACGAGGCGTCTGAGGTATGGGCATAGGGAAGCTGCCCTAGTAAATAAAAAGCGTAGTAGAAGTCGGATCTGCTGGCCTACTTGTAGGCGAATAACTGGCACAACGAACAATCGCTCTTAGGTGGCTCAGATCACATACAAATCACAATGAGTGGTAAACAAGTGGTCGATATGAAGCGGTTCAAAGTTGAGAATAAAAAGGATCGCTTAACCCAGCCAGAATGACATACAAGTTATGTGAAAGAGAGATAAACTCAAAGAAATGCCACACATGCCTTCTAGAAACTTCAGATGCCTACAAAGATATCATAATGCTTCAAAATAAGCTGCTTTCTTCTGCGTGCCGTCTCCCGCCGAAGGAAATGTAAACTCGTTGCTTATATCGTAAATTCAATGTAATTGTTTCTCTTCTGTTTGCTAAGGTCGCTTTATCTATCTATCTATCTATCTATCTATCTATCTATCTATCTATCTATCTATCTATCTATCTATCTATCATATCTATCTATCTATCTATCTATCTATCTATCTATCTATCTATCTATCTATCTATCTATCTATCTATCTATCTATCTATCTCATCTATCTATCTATCTATCTGTCTGTCTGTCTGTCTGTCTGTCTGTCTGTCTGTCTGTCTGTCTGTCTGTCTGTCTGTCTGTCTGTCTGTCTGTCTGTCTGTCTGTCTGTCTGTCTGTCTGTCTGTCTGTCTGTCTGTCTGTCTGTCTGTCTGTCTGTCTGTCTGTCTGTCTGTCTGTCTGTCTGTCTGTCTGTCTGTCTGTCTGTCTGTCTGTCTGTCTGTCTGTCTGTCTGTCTGTCTGTCTGTCTGTCTGCTGCCTGCCTGCCTGTCTGCTGCGCGTCGCTGCCGCCTGCCTGCCTGCCTGCCTGCTGCGCTCTGCGTCGCCGTCTGTCTGTCTGTCTGTCTGTCTGTCTGCTCGTCCGTCCGTCCGTCTGGGCCGTCTGTGTCATCTCCGTCTTCTCATATACTATATATATATATAAATCATATAATATAGAGAGAGAGAGGAGAGAGAGATAGAAAGTAAAGAGGAAAGAAGAGAAAGAGAGAGAAAGAGAGAAAGAAAGATAAAGAGAAAGAAAGAAAGAAGGAATGTTTTTCCTCCGAAGGAATTCTCCGATTCTATCCGAAGAAACAGCACAATGATTATTAATAGCCTTAAGCAACGTTCGAAGTTGTAACAGTTTAATAACATGGTTCTCAAACTGCTCAGCAAAGTTGATAACTCTGCGAGGCATCTTCAGGGGCACCACAAACAAACTGGGAGATAAGTAAAGTAAAGTACTTCTTGTAATCTTGACGACAAGTTAGTATGTTTAATCATAACACGTAATCACAAAGTACTGTAGTTTTACAAATAAAAAAAACAATGACAAAATACAGCAACGTTTCGACCAACAAGGCCTTTATCAAGCAAACGTACAACAGGAGTGACGAATTACAACCAAAAAAAAATATATCGACGACTACATACGGAGACATTCAAACGTTTCTAATGTATGTAGTCGTCCATTTTTTAAAATTGATCACTCCTGTTGTTCGTTTCTGATAAAGCCTTGTTGGTCGAAACGTTGCTGAATAATGTCATTGTTTATGTAATCTGTAAAACTACACTACTTT
This sequence comes from Arion vulgaris, assembly GCA_020796225.1. Lineage (NCBI taxonomy): Eukaryota > Metazoa > Mollusca > Gastropoda > Stylommatophora > Arionidae > Arion > Arion vulgaris. Next base: position 34,356,078 of record CM036769.1, on the reverse strand, counting down.
GTGATTACGTGTTTCGCCAATCAAATAGTTTTACTGCAGTCTCATCTATATTGTGATTATTACGTTTAATGATAAAATCATGGAGTCGTTAGGTATTGCGATAAAGTTGCGTGAATATCCTTGACTTAAACATATAAACAGCGGCTCTCTTTTGCATATTTTGTTTTTCTTCTACGTCGAACGCTCCATATCGACCACATGTCAACCACTCTGTGTGATTTGTATGTTATCTGAGCCTAAGAGCGACTTATGTTGTGCCAGTTAAGCGCCTACACGTAGGCCAGCACATCCGATTTCTGCGCTGTTTTTTATTTACTAGGTAGCATCCCTAGGCCTACATTAGTCACCTCTTGCGAAATGCATTGTAGGTCGCAGTGGTACTATTCTTTGCTTCCCTTTCGGGCCCGGCACCATACGTGCGATATATTTTGTTTGATAAAGACCTTTTGATCGAAACGTCACTGTATCTTGTATTTTGTATTTTGTAAAACTGCATTTCTTTATTGTTACGTTGTTTCGACTGTGCTACGTAGTTTCACTGAAGTCTTCTCTTATATAGAGAAACTCGGATACATCAATTCTGGAGTTTGTATTCAAAATTTCACATTTCATGACGTCACTAAAATTAATAAAAATGAATTCTTGCATTATCATTGTTATTATTAGTTTTTATTATTATATTATTATTATATTATTATTATTATTGATATAATTATTTTTTTATTATTGTTATTATTATTTTATTTTATTATTATTATTGTTTTTTTATTATTACTATTATTATTATTTTTGTATTATTATTATATTATTATTATTATATATTATTGTTTTATTATTATTATTATTTTATTATTATTATTATTTTATCTTTATATTATTATTATTATTATTATAGTTTTATTATTATTATTATTATATTATTATTATTATTATTTTATTATTATTATTATTATTATTATTATTATTATTATTATTTTATTATTATTATTGTTGTGTTATTATTATTACTGTTATTATTATTATATTATTTTATTATTATTGTTATTATTATTATTTTATTATTGTTATTATTATTATTATTATTTTCATTATTGTGTTTTATTGTTATTGTTATTATTATTATTATTATATTGGTGTATTATTATTAATTTTTTATTATTATTTTATTATTATATTATTACGGTATTTTTATTTTTATCGTTATTGTTATTATTATTACTGTATTATTATTTACTACGGTTTTAGTTATTAGTATATCATTATTTGTATTATGGTTGTTATTGTTATTATTATTATTTGTATTATTATTATTATTATTATTGGTGTTATTATTATTGTTATTATTATTATTAGTTTTATATTATTATGTTTATTGTTATTATTATTATTATCGGTATTGTTATTATTTTTAATCGTTAATCTGTACTTGTTAAACTTCCAATATTAAGGATTCCTGGAAGCAAGTGACGAGGTATTACCTGGAAACTACGGTTTGCTGGACCAGGTAGCCGCTTTAAGATGGGTGCAGCACAATATCCATTTCTTTGGAGGCGATCCGTCCAGAGTGACTATCGATGGACACAGCGCAGGTGGATGTAGTGTAGGCCTGCTAATGATGATGCCACTAGCTAAAGGTATGTGTAAATTATAGTGCATCATAGCTAGTATCTATTTATCTTATCTTGTTTGCAGGGGCGGCTCGTCATTAAGGACCAGTGGAGCCAGGCCCCACCAAAAACCGAAAGGGGGAATAACTTCCCGGAATAGACATATAATAGTAAATACTCAAAAAGCCATGATTTTTCCGAACATTTGTGTCTGACACCACCAAGAAAAATGACCACGAGCCGCCACTGCTCTTTTGTCATTTTTGCCCACGCATGCCACCCATGCCAACTAAAAAAGGCTGACTAGCTCAGACAGAAGAGTCATCTGTATATCATGGACAGAGAAGAGAACAAATAGATCTATCCAAAAGAACTCAAAATCAAAGAAAACTATGTAATGCTCAACTAAGAAAAAAAATTGAGATATTTTGTACATATAAAAAGACACGAAGGGCTGGAAAAGACCATCATGGAAGGAGCATACCGGCAAAGAGAGAAGAGGAAGACCACGAGAAGATGGATTCAGGATATAACTGATGGTTTGAACATGACGGCTACAGAGGCGGGACATCTGGCCTATGAGAGAGAGAAGTTCCGGATGACTGTTGGGGTGGCAAAGTTCTGCTCAGGACAAGCTATTTAATGATGATGATAAGCTTAGTCAGAGAATCGGAAATTCCTTTTTAATGTGGGCTGACGTTTATGCATGTTTGAAAGAATACTGCAAGCTTTACTGCAATTTTACTCAATTCTATGAGTCCATGGTTATTTAGTGATGAAAAGTGTTAATAATACAGATACTCCTTAATGTTAAATTTAGCCCGTCTGCCCAGCGTGTTCGTAGCGCGTTGGACTACGGGTGACTATCCCTCTGTGTGTGCGTGTTCAATTCCGCGGGATGGCAGAAAAAGCTACAGATTCCCAAGATTTACGGTGTTCGTGGCACCGAACCAAAGGGTTACGATGCCCATGTCACCGAGCTGAAGAGCTGAAAAGCTCAAGTACTCTGATCGGAAAAAAAAGAAAATGTTAAATTTAACGTGTAACATAATATAACCTTCTTTATCAAACAAGACTAGAATAATACAAATAATAACAAACCCAGAGGGTCTGTAAAAAAAAAAAAAAAGTAAAGAAACCTTTCATACCTCGTGGTATATAGGTCAATACAGTGTTAGGCCTGTATTTTTCATTGACCGTCGGCACACGATGGGTGATGTGGTCAGCATCACGCCGGCCGCCTTTACTTTCCCAGAGCATGTCTAGTACCCAGTTGAGGCTGGGTCGACCTGAGAGCGTCGTGGTCGGGAAAATTCCACGCACATTGCGGGAGCTGAACCCAGACCACCAGCCTTGAGAAGCGAGTTCCAGAGGGTCTGTAGCATTATTCAAATCGTGCGGATACTAGGAGGAACTGCTCTGTCGTGGACTATGGTATCTGGGACTCTTATCTTGCTCTCCATCTGATGTTTATTACATCGTATTTGGTCTCTGTGGCGTAGAGGCTAGAAGATCACCTCTAGTTCCAAAGGTACTTGATTTGCTCCTCGTGAAGCCATCGTGATATTTTTCCAGGGATATCTGATCTAAGTGTCGGTGAGATCGTATTCCTATTCGTATCGGTGACGGAAGATGAAACGTAGGTACCTTGTTCAAGTTGAGAGGTAAAGAACCCTTAGCAGTTCAAAATCGAATAGAACAAGCTGGAAAGCCGCTGCTCGGGCACAGTTTATTAGAAAGTTTGAAGAAAAAAAATTCATTGTAAATATTTGCATTATCTTCTAAACTTACATTGATGATCTTCGCCGGTGCTACGGAGTACGTGCACTTCCGCTGAGATCTTCCTGTGTAAGAAACATGGTTACTCACTGAAGAACAATAATAATGGTCCTATCAATTAATCAATCAATCTTATACAGACTTTTTTTTTTTTTCTGATCCAGAAGCACTTGAGCTTTTCAGCTCTTCGGCTCGGTGCTATGGACATCGTAACCCTTCGGTTCGGTGCCACGAACACGGTAAATCTGGGGAATCTGTGGCTTTTTCTGCCATCCCGCGGAATTGAACCAGCACACACAGAGGAATAGTCACCCATAGTCCAACGCGCTACGAACACGCTGGGCAGACGGGCATACAGACTATAAAGAAGTGGAAATGTATTGTGGCCTGCCCTTAAAAAACAGTCCATGATTCACATGAATATAGCAGTACTAGAAACACAACAACTCTGTACATCTTCAGTTTTGTCTGTAAACTAAAACCAGGTGGTCTCTGTGCAAGTGGTTATGTCTAGAGTCGTTGGTTCTGGAGGTCGTTGGTCTGAGGTCGTTGTTCTGAGGTCGTTGGTTCTGGAGGTCGTTGGTTCTGGAGGTCGATGGTTCTGGAGGTCGTTGGTTCTGGAGGTCGTTGGTTCTGGAGGTCGTTGGTTCTGGAGGTGTGTTGTCCCACGTTCTTGATAGGACCATCATCATTGCACTTCGGTGAGTAACATGTGTGCTCCAATCACTTTCTTACACATGAAGATCTCAGCTGCAGTGCACGAACTCCGTAGTACCGGCGAAGGTCCCTGATGTAATTTTAAAGATGGTTAAAATAGTTTTGTAAGAATTTTATTTTTAATCATTTTTAATGAATTTTGCCCGGGCAGCGGCTTTCCAACCTGCTCTTCTCGATTTTGAACTGCTAATGGTTCTTTTACGTACTCAAAGTGAACACAGGACCTACATTTTATCGTCCGCCTCCGATAGGACTAGTAACTCTATCTCACATAAACTGAGATCAGGGTTCTCTGGGAAAATATTCAGATGGCTCCACGAGAGAGTGAACCTGGTACCTTTGGCAGGAGAGGCTAGCACCTAACCTCTGCTCCAACCTCTGCTCCAACCTCTGCTCCAACCTCTGCTCCCCAAGATCCATAATGTTGTTGTTAATAGTTTCCTTTTTAAATAGTTTCCCGAATGTAGTAGATGTTACATTATTTATAGTTGACAGATAACTTAACGCCGATTTTAACATGTCATTTTTCGCAGGACTATTTAGTAGGGTGATACAACAAAGTGGTTCACCGTTTGCAGACTGGGCGGTGAGGCGTCAACCAAACAATCAAAATTTCTACTTCAAACTCTTCACCGGAGCAACAGGCTGCAACGGTAACGTCACGAAAGAGATCAAGGCGTGTCTGAAAAATGTGTCCGCAGAGAAGATGCAGTCTGTCATTGATGATATCATTATGGTAAGCAGATTCCTACTTTTATTTTAAACAGCTGAAAATCTTAACGACGAAGATGGGGTGTCTTAGAAGAGATGTGGGGTCAAAGGTGCATTGGGATAACGCCGCGCCAGGATTAGAGGAGCTGGCACTAATCTAGACCCTGCCTTCACCTCCTCGTGATGACTCTGGAAACAGACAGTGGTTCCAATCTGGCTAAGAGGACAGAGGTCGAGGGAGAGTTACTGGTAGTGGTTAGCAGTGCAAGAACGGAAAAGAAATGTAGGTAAAAAAATTACGAACAAAATGAACACATCTCCTGGTCGATGTCCGTAGAAACAAAGCCCAAGTTTTACAAAAACGAAAGAAAACAGCAGAGTACGAGACGTCAGCGAACGAATGCTAACTCCCCCGGAGTAAATGATCGCACCAAAATTAAAGGCTTGTTAAATTCAAACTCACGTGCTTGTATACCTTGTAACTAGCATTTGACATCTTTAAGATAGCATTTATCACTTTCAAAATAGATTTTACCACCTTAGGTGTAATATTTATCACTCTAAAACAGATTTTACAACCATAGAAATATTTATCATAGCATTTATCAGCTCAAAGGTAGAATTTACCACCTTAGATGTAATATTTATCAGTTCAAAGATAGAATTTACCACCTTAGATGTAATATTTATCAGTTTAAAGATAGAATTTACCACCTTAGATGTAACATTTATCAGTTTAAAGATAGAATTTACCACCTTACATGTAACATTTATCAGCTCAAAGATAGAATTTACCACCTTACATGTAATATTTATCAGCTCAAAGATAGAATTTACCACCTTAGATGTAATATTTATCAGTTTAAAGATAGAATTTACCACCTTAGATGTAATATTTATCAGTTTAAAGATAGAATTTACCACCTTACATGTAACATTTATCAGCTCAAAGATAGAATTTACCACCTTAGATGTAACATTTATCAGTTTAAAGATAGAATTTACCACCTTAGATGTAACATTTATCAGTTTAAAGGTAGAATTTACCACCTTAGATGTAACATTTATCAGTTTAAAGATAGAATTTACCACCTTAGATGTAATATTTATCAGTTTAAAGGTAGAATTTACCACCTTAGATGTAATATTTATCAGTTTAAAGATATAATTTACCACCTTAGATGTAATATTTATCAGTTTAAAGATAGAATTTACCACCTTAGATGTAATATTTATCAGTTTAAAGGTAGAATTTACCACCTTACATGTAACATTTATCAGCTCAAAGGTAGAATTTACCACCTTAGATGTAACATTTATCAGCTCAAAGGTAGAATTTACCACCTTAGATGTAACATTTATCAGCTCAAAGATAGAATTTACCACCTTAGATGTAACATTTATCAGTTTAAAGGTACAATTAATAACTTAGATGTAATATTTATCAGCTCAAAGGTACAATTTACCACCTTAGATGTAACATTTATCAGCTCAAAGGTACAATTTACACCTTAGATGTGTTGAAGGGGCCCTTTGTTAGTGATATTCGGGTGAAGGGTTTTATTCCATCTTCTTTACCCCCTTCAAGATATTTTTGATGATGTTACTTTTGATTGATGACAGTATTCAGACTGAGGTGTTACATGATGATTACACAACTCAGTGGACACAGCAACGACACTGAACTCCATTTAATATTGTCATATACATGTTTATTTATGCTTTGACAGAGACTTCTCAAATACGTCTGTCCATGTCAAGTGTAGATCTAGGAATCTTGTTTACTAACGTTTCTAACTAACTGTTACTACACAACTACGTAGTTTTTATTACGTCAAAATGTCTCGTTGTTATGTGTTGCGCCTCTGCTTAGAGAGTGCAACACATAGTCTCAACTATTAAATATCTAATTACATATTACACTAACTATTTGGCTAACTGTCCATTCCTCCGCTGCCACCTGGGGGCTATGATAGACTATGACACCCCCTGAGACCTCGCCGTCGCCACGACGGCGAAATCCCAAAAACATCGCACAGGTAGAGTCCATCAGGGTTATTAGAGTTGTAGGAGCTACTTAGGAACCAGTCCCACACGTTGTGAAACGACTCACAACAACTAACGACAACAGCCAACCATGGTCGGAAACAAGGAATTCTGACGGAATTCAGGGGGGCCCAGGTTGAATGAGCTACTTGGTAACGAGTCACCACACGTCGTTGAACGTGACTCATCAACTGGCCATAGGTGACCATGGTTAACAGCAACAGTAAACCCTCTGTGCTCTATGCTGAAACAATATCAATAGAAAATCAATCAGCATTTTTGCGTATCATAAATGGAATATAAGCCGTGTAACTCCGACGGTGACCCAACAGCATAACACTTGGCCAATGTGAGGTGGCTGTACTGGGACATCCAATCCTCACATGAGGTAGTATTGGTTTGATGGCAGCTTGCATCAGTATGTCACTATCACTATGTCTTTCTTGCATGTCAGAGTCTTGTCACACTATTCAATTCTGGTCCATGAATAGCTGAAAAAGGGCCGATGTTGTTTCACTCTGACACCATTTGTAAAAGGAGGGGTCTCAGTTTCTGGTCCCTTTGCTTTATAAAAGGTGGGGTTCCATTTCAGGTCCGTATTATGTATTTCCTAGTAACATGATGCTATCATTTATTATTATTCCTCCTATTCCCCATCAGGGGTGATTATAGTAGTTGTTGTTCAACGTAGGACGAGACGACATGTATTAATATAATGAACAAAGATTCATTTCTATATCTTCATATATTTAATGATGTTTCTACCTTGCAGCCTAAAACACATCTCGTCGGTATTAATTCTGCAAGTCAAGTTCCTATTCTATGTTTTCTAGCAACCGTTACTAAGTCGTCACTATTTTACTACACAAAAGCGTCATGTCTCGTAGTTATGTGTTGCACTTCTACATAGAGAGTACAACACATAGTCCCAACTATTAAATAATCTAATTATACTACTCTAACTATCTGGCTAACTGTCCATTCCTCCGCTGCCATCTGGGAACTATGACAGATGTAATATTTATCAGCTCAAATGTACAATTTACCACCTTAGATGTAACATTTATCAGCTCAAATGTACAATTTACCACCTTATATGTAATATTTATCAGCTCAAATGTACAATTTACCACCTTAGATGTAACATTTATCAGCTCAAAGGTAGAATTTACCACCTTAGATGTAACATTTATCAGCTCAAAGGTAGAATTTACCACCTTAGATGTAACATTTATCAGCTCAAATGTACAATTTACCACCTTAGATGTAACATTTATCAGCTCAAATGTACAATTTACCACCTTAGATGTAATATTTATCAGCTCAAATGTACAATTTACCACCTTAGATGTAACATTTATCAGCTCAAATGTACAATTTACCACCTTAGATGTAACATTTATCAGTTTAAAGGTACAATTTACCACCTTAGATGTAACATTTATCAGCTCAAAGGTAGAATTTACCACCTTAGATGTAACATTTATCAGCTCAAATGTACAATTTACCACCTTAGATGTAACATTTATCAGCTCAAATGTACAATTTACCACCTTAGATGTAATATTTATCAGCTCAAATGTACAATTTACCACCTTAGATGTAACATTTATCAGCTCAAATGTACAATTTACCACCTTAGATGTAACATTTATCAGTTTAAAGGTACAATTTACCACCTTAGATGTAACATTTATCAGCTCAAAGATAGAATTTACCACCTTAGATGTAACATTTATCAGCTCAAAGATAGAATTTACCACCTTAGATGTAACATTTATCAGCTCAAAGATAGAATTTACCACCTTAGATGTAACATTTATCAGCTCAAAGATAGAATTTACCACCTTAGATGTAACATTTATCAGCTCAAAGGTAGAATGTACCACCTTAGATGTAACATTTATCAGCTCAAATGTACAATTTACCACCTTAGATGTAATATTTATCAGCTCAAATGTACAATTTACCACCTTAGATGTAACATTTATCAGCTCAAATGTACAATTTACCACCTTAGATGTAACATTTATCAGCTCAAATGTACAATTTACCACCTTAGATGTAATATTTATCAGCTCAAAGATAGAATTTACCACCTTAGATGTAACATTTATCAGCTCAAATGTACAATTTACCACCTTAGATGTAACATTTATCAGCTCAAAGGTAGAATTTACCACCTTAGATGTAACATTTATCAGCTCAAAGGTAGAATTTACCACCTTAGATGTAACATTTATCAGCTCAAAGATAGAATTTACCACCTTAGATGTAACATTTATCAGCTCAAAGATAGAATTTACCACCTTAGATGTAACATTTATCAGCTCAAATGTACAATTTACCAGCTTAGATGTAACATTTATCAGCTCAAATGTACAATTTACCACCTTAGATGTAACATTTATCAGCTCAAATGTACAATTTACCACCTTAGATGTAACATTTATCAGTTTAAAGGTACAATTTACCACCTTAGATGTAACATTTATCAGCTCAAATGTACAATTTACCACCCTAAATATAGACCAAGAAGAAGATGGCTACAAGATATTAAAAAAACCATGAACATCGACGAAATGGGTGAACTGGCTGGAGGCTGTGTTAATTTCAGAGGCGCTGCAATGAGAGCAACGTCCTATAAATTATACGCACCTTGATGGTGATGAGATGTAACATTCATCATCTTAACTGAAGCATTAACCACCTCACGTTGACGGTAGCATTTGTTATCTTTGATGCATTATTTATCACCATAGAGGTAATATTTATCATTCTAAAGATTGCATTTATGACATTAGGTAGAATTTATCAGATCAGTGGTAACACGTAAATCTGCAGGTGGTATTGTCATATAATAAGTCTCTGTGTTTCACAGCATCCGGTATCCATGGTTCCACCATTCAGACCCGTTGTTGACGGCCACATATTGCCAGATACACCAGAGAAACTTGCAGCCAACGGTGAAATTAATGGTCGTGAAATGCTTACTGGCACAACTACTGACGAGGGTTTAGAAGCAGGTATGTTGTGTAACCGTGTAAATGTATAACACAGCGTGTTGCACATTTGATTTTTGTAGTGGAAAAACATATATGTGCTTTTGAATATAAGTGTCACAGAAGAGTCCTTCGTATATCTTGGACAGAGAAGAGAACAAATAGATCTATCCAGAAAGAACTCAAAATCAAAGAAAACTGGCTGATGCTACAAATAAGAAAGAAAATTAAGATATTTTGGACATATAAAAGGACATGAAGGGCTGAGAAGACCATCATGGAAGGAGGCATACCAGCAAAGAGAAGAAGAGTAAGACTACGGAGAAGATTGATTCAGGATGTAACTGATGGTTTGAACATAGCGGCTACAGAGGCAGGACATCTGGCCTATGAGAGAGAGAAATTCCGGACGACTGTTGGGGTGACAAAGTTCTGCTCAGGACAAGCTATTTGATGATGAGTGTGTTGTGTACATTAACTGTGTTAATGTTTTGTGTAATTGTATTATTTTGTGCTGTTTATATTTTTTGTTCTGTGATCAGGTTCTACAACTCAGAAGTTCAAAAAGAAAGATAAGTTTTCTATGAAGGAAAATGGAAATCGTGGCATATCCTAAAGGATGTAACCATCAACCACAGTAAACAAGTCGTTGATTTTCTAATCACCACTTATACGTTCAGTAGCTTACCATTGCTTTCTGAACGGTGAGGTCTATTTTTACCATTTGTAAAAATCCCACGGAAACGAATTTGCTACCAAACTTGCCCCCCGTGGGGTTTGAACCAGGTACGCTTGGGTTCGTGATCGAGCTCACTGCCGAGTGAACTACAGACTCTCATTCTCTATGAATACAATGCTTATTAATTACAATTATAAGACCTGGATTTCGTGGATAATCTTACCTTGCTCTCACACAGACTACAAGACATGCAGGAAAAAGTGGATGCCTGGGGAAATCCATCTTCCGTGGTCTTCCTCTTTCCTCTTTGCCGGTATGCCTCCTTCCATGATGGTCTTCTCCAGCCCTTCGTGTCTTTTTATATGTCCAAAATACCTAGTTGTAGTCAATATGACAATAATAGTTGTAATGATAAGGATAGGGAGAAACGATAACGACGATGGCGTGGAGGTTGTGACGGCTATGCTAGTGTTAATAGGGACGATGATAATATTTGCCTCACCGTTCAGAAAGCAATGGCAAACTACTGAACGTATAAGTGGTGCCTAGAAAATCAACGACTAGTTTACTGTGGTTGATGGCTACGTCCTTTAGGATACGTCACGATTTTCGATTTCGATAATATTGGTGAAGATGATGTAGATAGCAATGATGTTGGTGACGATGATGTTAGTCGAGATGTTGGTGAAGATGATGTAGATAGCAATGATGTTGGTGACGATGATGTTAGTCGAGATGTTGGTGACGATGATGTAGATAGCAATGATGTTGGTGACGATGATATTATTAGAGATGTTGGTGAGATAATATTAGTGGAGATGTTGGTAACGATAATATTAGTGGAGATGTTGGTGACGATAATATTAGTGGAGATGTTGGTAACGATAATATTAGTGGAGATGTTGGTAACGATAATATTAGTGGAGATGTTGGTGACGATAATATTAGTGGAGATGTTGGTAACGATAATATTAGTGGAGATGTTGGTGACGATAATATTAGGTGAAATCCTGGTGACGATGATTTTAGTAGCGATGTTGATGAGGTTAACGATAACTGTGTAGATCGAATGTTTAAATTGTAATTAGTGACAGTAGTTGTTATGATAACCATAGTTATTGTTGCTGTAATGATGTTACTTGTACGCTCCTCAGCTTTTATATTGTTTAACACAATCGGCAAAGATTATCATGGGCTGCAGCGTTTACTAGCTGTTATGAGCAGTTTCAGTGTTGATCTACCTGATATTAAAAGTCTCATGGGTAAGACAAAGTTGTATCTATCTATCTATCTATCTATTCTATCTATCTATCTATCTATCTATCTATCTATCTATCTATCTATCTATCTATCTATCTATCTATCTATCTATCTATCTATCTATCTATCTATCTATCTATCTATCTATCTTTATCTATCTATCTATCTATCTATCTATCTATCTATCTATCTATCTATCTATCTATCTATCTATCTATATATGTATGTCTGTCTGTCTGTCTGTTTGTCTGTATGTATGTCTGCCTGCCTGCGTGCCTGGCTGTCTGTTTGTAAGTCTGTCTGTTTGTAGTTCTGTCAGTCTGTATGTCTGCCTGTCCGTCTGTCTATCAATTAACAGTAATTCTTTCTATCTTTCTCTTTCTATCTCTCTCAGTTTTTATTGTTGTTAATTGTCAATTTGTTTCTGTCTTCCTGCCTTTATGTATGTATGTGTGTGTGTGTGTGCATTCTGCTAGTGATGTGAGTGTGTACGTGTGAGAAAGTACCATAAGTACATGTATATGTGTATGTACATGTATGTATGTCTGTGTGTGGATGGGTAGGTTGGTGGGGGAATCTGTTTAGAATGGGTCATCTGAAACTATGTCAGTCCCGATGCCGTCACTAGATCTGTCCCAGGCTGACGCAGGATTGCGTGCATATATCTGTTCTGACATAATTCAGCACTTCCGTCGGACAGGAAGGTCAACCATGGATGAACGACTGGCAGACACTTCTCACAGCTATAACTCAACACAGAGAGTGAGAGAGAGAGAGAGGGGAGAGAAATGGAAAGAGAGAGAGGAGAGCGAGAGAAAGAGAGAGAGAATGATAGAGGGGGATAGGAGGCATAGAGAAATAGAAAGAAAGAGAGAGAGGAGAGAGAGATAAAAAGAAATGAAGAGCGAGAGAAAGAGGGAGAGAGGCAAACCTCCACGAGATTTTTGTCGGGTTAACTCCACAAGGACATTTTTTAAAATCCTGACCTAGGGAGTCTATCTCCCTAGGCGAGCCATTGCTCCTGTTAGCCTTTGACCTCACGGTCAAAGTTTCCGGTCTACATCCCTGGAAGGTGGGTTTTACTTGTGTGTCATCAGCAGGCTACTAATTTCACTTTTCGCCCCTCCTAAGAGAGACTAGCCGATCCCAACCCTGCCAGTGCAGGGCTAGGCTCAGATCACACCTTGAAGACCAGGATGTAACTGATGATTTGAGAATGACGGCTTCAGAATGGACACTTATCCTACGAAAGGTATTTCGAAAGACTGTTAGGGTGGCATAGTTCTGCTCAGGATAAACTATTTGTTGATGACAATCTACATACATATTGTTTTTTAAACGCCTCTGTTTCAAACAAGTTTATACGAAACAGGAGAACAATTTGAGAAACCGAACAGCCGTAGTGAGCGTGTATTCGATCTGCAGAAAACTGGAAATCCCATATCATATATTTTATTATATCATGATAGAAGGACAGGATCAGGTTATAGGATATTGATTTCGATATTATATATAATCGATACTGTCGATAAGTACACTTGCCAATACAGAGCAGCAGGCAACGGTTCAACCTCTCTCCGCATGTCCATCCATCTTCTTGTTCTAGAACTTGTACAACATAGGACAGGATGAACGTCATCACACCGGAAGCCAGCGCGATCATCAAAGAGTGTACACGTCATTATCAAAACGATAATAGAGCGGTGAAGGTCAAAAGTTCATTCGTATTTGATGATGTTTATTTATCAATTTTTTCTGATTGAATAAATTCAACATGTAGACATGTCTGTCATTACATGTGATTATTACTACTGGTAGACGCCCGAGTGGTTACCCGGGGCCCAAATTTGGGGTGTAAAGAATAGAACCACTGTTACCTGCCACGCATGTCGTAAGAGGCGACTAAGGAGGTTTGGCTGAAATCGGATGCACATGTCCTAAACGTGTAGAAGCTATGCGTTTAGGGGCCTACCAAACCAATGTGCAACGTATACACGTTCTTGGCAAAGATCAAATCATATCACAAAGAGTGATTAAAATTGGTCAAAGAACGAACGCAAAGAAGAAGAAGAAGAAGACTACTGGTAGTAGGGCGGTTACTACTGATGGTAGGGTGGTTACTACTGGTGGTAGGGTGGTTACTACTGGTGGTAGGGCGGTTACTACTGGTGGTAGGGCGGTTACTACTGATGGTAGGGTGGTTACTACTGGTGGTAGGGTGGTTACTACTGGTGGTAGGGCGGTTACTACTGATGGTAGGGTGGTTACTACTGGTGGTAGGGTGGTTACTACTGGTGGTAGGGTGGTTACTACTGGTGATAAGGTGGTTACTACTGGTAATAGGGTTGGTTACTACTGGTGGTAGGGTGGTTACTACTGGTGATAGGGTGGTTATACCGGTGGTAGAGTGGTTACTACTGGTGGTAGGGCGGTTTCTACTGGTGGTAGGGCGGTTACTACTGGTGGTAGGGTTGGTTACTACTGGTGGTAGGGCGGTTACTACTGGTGGTAGGGCGGTTACTACTGGTGGTAGTGTGGTTACTACAGGTGGTTTGGTTGTTACTACTGATCGTAGGGTGGTTACTATTGGTAGTAGGGTGGTTACTACTGGTAGTAGAGTGGTTACTGCTGGTAGTATGGTTGTTACTACTGGTAACAGGACTGTGGTGGCAGGGCGGTTACTACTGGTAACAGGACTGTGGTGGCAGGGCGGTTACTACTGGTAACAGGACTGTGGTGGCAGGGCGGTTACTACTGGTAACAGGACTGTGGTGGCAGGGCGGTTACTACTGGTAAACAGGACTGTGGTGGCAGGGCTATTACTACTGGTAACAGGACTGTGGTGGCAGGGCGGTTACTACTGGTAACAGGACTGTGCTGGCAGGGCGGTTACTACTGGTAAACAGGACTGTGGTGGCAGGGCGGTTACTACTGGTAGTAGAGTGGTTACTACTGGTAACAGGACTGTGGTGGCAGGGCGGTTACTACTGGTAACATGACTGTGGTGGCAGGGCGGTTACTACTGGTAATAGAACTGTGGTGGCAGGGCGGTTACTACTGGTAACAGGACTGTGGTGGCAGGGCGGTTACTACTGGTAACAGGACTGTGGTGGCAGGGCGGTTACTACTGGTAACAGGACTGTGGTGGCAGGGCGGTTACTACTGGTAACAGGACTGTGGTGGCAGGGCGGTTACTACTGGTAACAGGACTGTGGTGGCAGGGCGGTTACTACTGGTAACAGGACTGTAGTGGCAGGGCGGTTACTACTATAATGGCACAACTACAATGAACATCAACAAAAACCAACGTTTTGAGAGAAAGGTCTTTATTTGAGTTATCAATGAAAACACTAAATGAAACCGCTCTGTAGGAATTTGGCCAAAAAAGAAGTGATACAGCACGGTGTCCCGATAGTATGTTGTAACATGGCCTAAGCGAGCATTGGTCAGTAAGTGATCATGGACACACGCGAGCATTGGTCAGTAAGTGACCATGGACACACAACGGAACATCGACACAACCAGAGGTCACTCGTGTCCGAGGGTCAGTAAGAATTGTGGGTAGTGGTAATCCTCTGGTCCATCTCAGTCTGCTGTTTGCTTCAACATATCTTTATACAAGTGGTGCCCGCGTGCCCAGCGTGTTCGTAGCGCGTTGGACTGCGGGTGACTAGCCCTCTGTGAGTGCAGGTTCCGCCCGAGTGGTTACCGGGGTCCAAATTTGGGGTGTAAAGAATAGAACCACTGTTACCTGCCACGCATGTCGTAAGAGGCGACTAAGGAGGTTTGGCTGAAATCGGATGCACATGTCCTAAACGTGTAGAAGTCTACGCATTTAGGGGCCTACATGGGGGCTGCCTAGAGTAGTTGATAGTAGCTCTGCCTGCTAGCTGTGAGACCCCTCATAGCTCGGGTTCGAACCTACTGTCCGGCATTTGTTCGAGTCCCCTGGTCTTACTCAGGACGATAACGTGAGTACCTCTGAAGTCGGAGAAAATCTGCCTGTATGGCGAGGGAATACTAATTACGAGTACATTGAGCACACGGCTGCCAGTGTAAAGTAATTTACAATGTGCACGCTGCTGCCATTGTAAGAAATTGGAAAACAGATTTTCACGCAAAAATCAGTTTCAGAGATGGAACTTCGTCTGAGTTGAAAGCGGACGAAAAAAACCCAATGTGCAACGTATACACGTTCTTGGCAAAGATCATATCACAAAGAGTGATTAAAATTGGTCGTAAAGAACGAACGCAAAGACAAAGAAGAAGAAGAAGTGCAGGTTCAATTCCGCGGGCTAGCAGAAAAACCACAGGTTCCCCAGATTCACGGTGTTCGTTGCACCGAACCGAAGGGTTACGATGTCCATGGCACTGGGCCGAAGAGCTGAAAGCTTAAGTGCTTCTGGGTCGGAAAAAATACGTCTCTCTCTCTCTCTCTTCTTGTTTGTTACTCTCTTGGCGCTTAGGGCAGGAACAAATGCACGCTATTCTATTCTGTTCTTGGCCGTCCTCTGTATTGTGTTCCAGCTGTGATTCGTTTCTTTCAACTCCTGTTCTATTGTTCTTATCCACGTGGTTTTGGGGCTTCCATTTTTCTATTTACTTATGGTGTCCATTTCATTTCAGTTTTTGTGACTTTTTTAGTCTCCATGCAAAACACATGTTCGGGTCATCGCCAGCGTTTCTTTTATATAAAAGTGGTCGCTAAACAATTGAAGTCTGTTTCACATCTCGGAAGGAAATGTCCCCCAGAGACACTATATGTTTCTCGAAGCCAGTCTGTCTCACATCTCTGTATGAAATGTCCCCAGAGACACTATATGTTTCTCGAAGCCAGTCTGTCTCACATATCTGTATGAAATGTCCCCCAGAGACACTATATGTTTCTCGAAGCCAGTCTGTCTCACATCTCTGTATGAAATGTCCCCAGAGACACTATATGTTTCTCGAAGCCAGTCTGTCTCACATCTCTGTATGAAATGTCCCCAGAGACACTATATGTTTCTGAAGCCAGTCTGTCTCACATCTCTGTATGAAATGTCCCCAGAGACACTATATGTTTCTCGAAGCCAGTCTGTCTCACATCTCTGTATGAAATGTCCCCCAGAGGCACTATATGTTTCTCGAAGCCAGTCTGTCTCACATCTCTGTATGAAATGTCCCCAGAGACACTATATGTTTCTCGAAGCCAGTCTGTCTCACATCTCTGTATGAAATGTCCCCAGAAACACTATATGTTTCTCGAAGCCAGTCTGTCTCACATCTCTGTATGAAATGTCCCACAGAGACACTATATGTTTCTCGAAGCCAGTCTGTCTCACATCTCTGTATGAAATGTCCCTCAGAGACACTATATGTTTCTCGAAGCCAGTCTGTCTCACATCTCTGTATGAAATGTCCCCAGAGACACTATATGTTTCTCGAAGCCAGTCTGTCTCCCATCTCTGTATGAAATGTCCCCCAGAGACACTATATGTTTCTCGAAGCCAGTCTGTCTCACATCTCTGTATGAAATGTCCCCAGAAACACTATATGTTTCTCGAAGCCACAATGTCAGCAGTTTCTATGCCGTTTTCATATGAGAATCTAGCACAGTATCTTATGTTATACGATCGACCTAATGACATACTGGGCATTACCATGCTTGAACCATCCTTCGCTACAGCAGTCACTCCAAAATCCACCTGCTCGCCATACCAATGAGAAGTTTATTATTATATCTTCTCTCTCTTTAAAACGAAGATGGCACTGTCCGGCATGCAAAGACTTAGTCAAAATTCTCGCAATCATTCGTGTCTGAGACTTACACCAATCACATAACCGAGTGCGTATTGCATTAATGACGTCTGCTCTGTCATAGCTCTGCCAGTTTGAGTAAAAGGTAAAAAAAAGTAAAGGAACCCTTTCATACCTCGTGGTATATAGGGCAATACAGTGTTAGGTCTGTATTTTTCATTGACCGTCGGCATACGAAGGGTGATGTGGTCAGCATCACGCCGACCGCCATTACTTTCCCAGAGCATGTCTGGTACCCAGTTGAGGCTGGGTCGACCTGAGAGCCGTCGCGGTCGGAAAAATTTCACGGCACTGCGGAGTTGAACCCAGACCACCAGCCTTGAGAAGCGAGTTCACTAACAACTACGCTACCGCGGCTCTCACCAGTTTGAGTAGGGGCATTATTTGCAGGTCCGTCACAAAGTAGAACTAGGAACTCGATTTTCAAAATTTCTTTGGGGAAAAAATCACACACAATTGCTCCAGAAGGAAGCGAACTGAGTACATTTGAAACGAGAGCGAGCACCCAATCTTCACATAGACCCATAGAGACCAAGCCGGTAGATCCTAGTTAAGTCATGTTCACAGAAAGCCCGAATTTCTGGTGGTCACCTTCTCTCTCTCTCTTTGCCTTTTTACCCTGGGTTGGGGCATAGGCCCTCAACCAACTCATGCCAAGTCTTCCTATCTCTAGCTATCTCCTGCAGCCCTCCAGCTCTTTTTATATTGTTGATCTCCGCCTCCAAATCTCGTCTCCATGTATTTCTCGGCCTCCCTTCTTTCGCTGTCCCTGCGGGTTCCAGGCAAGGACCCTTCTTGTTATATTCCCTCCGGTTTTCGCAAAGTGTGTCCTATCCAGCGCCAGCGTCTTTTTTAACCTGTTCGTTCACTGGAATCTGTCTTGTTCTCTCCATAAGTTCCTCATTTGTGACCCTATCATACCATCTTAGGTGGTCACAAAAATGGCCGTTGTTGAGAGTTTCATCACACATAGTTTGTTTAGTAAAAGGAAATGAAAACATAGTAAGAAAACTTTATCTCGAACAAGGGAATGTCATTCTTTGATTTATGTGGATGAATGTAGACAAGCTGTAAATAATATAAAGACTAAATCTCCAAGATAATCATCTTCCTAGTAATGTTGCCAATTGAGTCAATTAAATATATTTGAATATATATATATATATATATATATATATATATATATATATATATATATATATATATATCGTGTACACTCCAGACATTACTAATAATCCAAGGCTCGGCATTCATACAACAAATTGTGTTTTTAACATGCATATTACGCTCATATTGAACAATCTTAATTTTGTTTATTTTTTTCCTTTTCTATTAAATAAATTTGAGTTCAATTTGCTTCATATTGAACTATTGATAGTCTTACTTCCTTTCTGTTAATTCAAGTGTTTCTATGCTTGTTGTCTTGCACGGGAAATGACAATGTCTATTAGCTTTGTTTTTATGATAAGTATTCTGGTGAGGAGTCGAATTTGTTAAAATTATTATTAACGATAGAATCCAGTCCACAATTTTTTCAACGTAAAATGTCGCTAAGTCAGCAGACAACAAGTTATCTTGATAAAGTATTAAAGAGACTTAGCCTTTGATTTCGCTCATACAGCTACAGTGTAGAAGTTATTTGGCCAATAAAGGATATTTATGGATTAGATGTTATTTTCTATTTTGATGTTGTCAGCAGACATGAGACTATGGGATGTATATAGTAGACGAGCCTAGAAACAAAAATATTGTCTGGTTTGAGAAAAGTCAAAGAGACTCGCTGTTGTTTTGGAATCTAATGACTAGAAGATGGATTTTCATGAGGTGAAATAATCTAATAGGAAAGTGAAAAATCAATTAGTGTTTTGTGAGAAAGATGACATAAGGAATGCTAATTCCCACTTATTCAAACAATCCCACAGACAAAATATCTTTGCAGCTTTCAATTTCCTGTTTACAATTTAAACAACGATGTTTAGGTTGTTAGACTCGGTGAATTATGTAGTTATAAATCATGTTAAGTTCTTTGTTGCCAGTTAGAACAGTATCAGGATATGTGAGAATGTCAGCCATAGAATATTATATATTTGTTGTCAGACTTTTAAAAACATAACAGATTGTGGGACTTTTTCTGAACACGTCTGCCAACATTACTGCACAGTATTTCTCTGCTGTGAGCGTCTGTAGCTCAAGCGGTAATGAGCTTGATCACGAACCCAAGCGTACCAGGTTCAAATCTCACGGTTGGCAAGTTTGGAAGCAAATTCGTTTCCGTGGGATTTTTACAAAAATGTAAAACTAGACCTCACCGTTCAGAAAGCAATGGTAAATTACTGAACGCATAAGTGGTGCCTATAAAATCAACGACTCGTTTACTGTGGTTGATGGCTACGTAATTTAGGATATGCCACGATTTTCATTCATTTCTCTGCTACCAAATTGAGGCTAGGTCGACCTGAAAGCTGATACGGTCGGAATAAACCTCACTACAACCGTGGAACGAACACTCCTATGTGGAAGTGAACTAACCACCATACTATAGCTGATCTTGGTAGGCTCATACTTTATTAAAGAGATATGTCCGGATAACAAGGTGCAGTACTAGTAGATAAACCCAACCCAACGAGGAGATGTATAGGAGCATGATGGGGACAGACGATGGGTTGGTGGACAGAAAAACCGCATTTTTTCCGATCCAGAAGCACTTGAGCTTTTCAGCTCTTCGGCTCGGTGCCATAGACATCGTAACCCTTCGGTTCGGTGCCACGAACACGTAAATCTGGGAAACCTGTGGCTTTTCTTCCAACCCAACGGAATTGAGCCCGCACTCACAGAGGGCTAGTCACCCGTAGTCCAGCATTCTACGAACACGCTGAGCAGGCGGTAAAAAACACCCCAAAACCGCATTAAAGACACTCTTTTAGACTCTAAAACGCTTCGATATAGACAAGACGTGCTGAGAATCACTTTGCGTAATATCGCCAACTGTGAGGCTGCATCGCCAACTGTGAGGCTGCAACAACACAAAAGGAATTCGCAAAGCTGAAAATAGTTTTCCCCTTTGAGGCGTAGAGAAATCGATCTAAGCGAAAAGACAGAACACACAACACTCACATGTCCAACCTCGATCATAAATCTGTAGTAGGGATTGTGTTCCAGGATTGAACCCTATAACAGTCATCTCCACACATATCAGAAAAGGTGCAACAACACACTTCTGAGACTGTTGTCATCATCGCTTGCGATGGGCTGCAATTGAAAATCGTGACATATCCTTTACCGGACTTCGCCATCAACATGAGTAAACGAGTCGCCCATTTTTTAGGCACCACTTATACGTTCAGTAGTTTCCCATTGCTCTCTGAACGGTGAGGTCTATTTTTACCGTTCGTAAAAATCTACTTGAATAAATGTTCTTCTAATCTGTCCGCCACGGTACTTGAACCAGGTACACTTGGGTTGTGATCGAGCTCATTACCGCTTGAGCTTGGAATGACTACTATAGACTAAATTTTGTCCTAGAACTACAATGAAGTCAAACAGTGATATTTAAACAGTACAAATTTAAACAATGAACTGGTAAAAGTCTCATGACGAAGGATTGGCTTCACTGCATCGGGTTTGATCCCATTTGACTCGGTCTCTCTCTGCAGAACTGCAAGCCATCCACCAAGAGTACTGCACAAAGCACGCCGTCAACAATCCTGGGAGTCTCTGAAAAAATGCACTCGTGAACAGAACGGCGCGGTCCGGATTCGAACCTTCGACTTTCAGAAAGTAAGGCGAATGCTTAACAATTTAGCCACAGAGACCCCAACACAGCAAACAATGAACTGTAGGTCCTACACAATTTAAATAGAAATGATAACAATTCTGATGTTTCACTATTTATTGTGATACTGAATCAATAATAGAAGAATATG
Organism: Arion vulgaris; assembly: GCA_020796225.1. Taxonomy (NCBI): domain Eukaryota; kingdom Metazoa; phylum Mollusca; class Gastropoda; order Stylommatophora; family Arionidae; genus Arion; species Arion vulgaris. The sequence continues at coordinate 34,334,558 of CM036769.1, read as the reverse complement.
ACACCAATTCAGTAAATGGGAAAAACGCATGAAAATGATCGGGTCAGTCATTGACGTCGTCTATCGCCGATGGATGGTACGACGCATGAAAATGATCGAGTCAGTCATTGACGTCGTCTATCGCCGATGGATGATTCGATATATGAAAATGATTGGGTCAGTCATTGACGTCGTCTATCGCCGATGAATGATTCGATATATGAAAATGATTGGGTCAGTCATTGACATCGTCTATCGCCGATGGATGGTTCGAAACAGGGGCGTCCATACGCTAAAGGAAGCACCCCCGCCCTCCCCAATTCCCTGAAAATGACTTTCTGATAAAACAGTTTTATCTGAATCCGGTCTTCTCAATTTCCGATAAGTAAACTGCCAACTGTTGGACGGATTAGCGTAATGCATAAGTAAACTGCCAACTGTTGGACGGATTAGCGTAATGCATAAGTAAACTGCCAACTGTTGGACGGATTAGCGTAATGCATAAGTAAACTGCCAACTGTTGGACGGATTAGCGTAATGCATAAGTAAACTGTCAACTGTTGGACGGATTAGTGTAATGCATAAGTAAACTGCCAACTGTTGGACGGATTAGCGTAATGCATAAGCGCTCGTCTAGCGACTCGACACAAGAGGTTGTGAGTTCAATCTGACACTCGACGTTCCATACGAGAGAAAGGAATTGGCCTCCTACCTCCTGCACACAAGGTCATAAAATGAGAAGTGAAGTGGTTTCATACCCTAAGGTCTGAAAATGCTACGGGAAATAGAAAATTAAAAAAAAACTACCAACTAAAAAATTGTTTAATATTAATTTTGCCTCCCCTTGGAAAAAACTCAGGGACTTCAAGGTTCGATAGACAGCTATAGTCTGTCCATTAATTCGTGAGCACGTTTGAAATTTATTTTCTCGAAAACTACTTGTTGGATCTCAGTGATTTTTTGCAAGCAGCCTTAGAATATCCATGACGGAAATATTTTTTTTCCAAGAAAATTTGATGTAGTTTGAAATATTTCTTCTTCAGGTTATATTAAAGTCAACCTCACCGGATTGTACACAATAGTAACAGATTTACGGTACACAGACGCGTTGTTCTAAAATACATTATGGTAACATTGAAATATCGTGAGTTTCACGAATTCCCGTGCACCTAACCCAGTCGACTTTGAAAGCGGAAAGCATATGACGTTATAATTGGGATACCGTTGTATAGTTATAGGCGTATCGCTATTTGTATGAAGCTGTTGTATCATATTTGTTGGCTTATCAAAACTGACATTGATATCACATTCATAATGAGTCTGAAGTGCACATTTATAACAATGCAGAAGGTTACAGTTTTACTATACCAACACTTCCGTAGGGAATCTAAGAGAGGTCATCTATATTGCGATATTCATAACCCTGAGAAACGAGCGCAACTGGCGCTTGGTCTGAATAGAGAATCCTTTTCCGATGGATTAAACAGGACACAAAGTGCACTAATGTCAAGCAAGGAAGGAAAAGAACAATTGACGACTTTGACATAGATGTCATAAGACGGGAGCTCTTGAAAATGTTTGCGACAAATCAACTTGTTACTCTCAGGAAACTGAAATTAAAACTGCAATCAGATTGCAGCATAGACATTTCTAAAAGTACTCTATGAAAATTGTAAGAGCCGCCGGCTTCACCTTCAGAAAACTATAGGCGGCAGGAATATTATTTGTGAAAAGCCACATTTAATTGCTGCCGAAGTAAATACCTGAGGCAGATCCGTGAGCGGCGGAGGCAATGCTATGATATTGTATATTTGGACGAATCCTGGGTCAATGCTCACCACACCAATGCTAAAGAATGGCAATCAGTAGACGGTGAACAGAAAAGAAAAATACCAAGCAGCAAAGGCCAGCGTATTATACTAACACATGCAGGAAGTAGTGAAGAAGGTCTTGTCCATGACGCTGGACTTATTTTCCAATCAAAAGTACCGACGGTAGGGACTACCACACAGAAATGAATGGACATATTTTCAGGCACTGGATGGAGAAAGATCTACTTCCAATTCTAAACAGACCATCATGTTTGGTAATGGATAATGCATCCTATCACAACGCAGTATCAGCGGAAGACAAAGTACTAACTGCATCAAATACAAAAGATCAAATTAGGACTTGGCTTGCTAAGGAAAATGTCAGCTTCGATGATACATATTTGAAACCCGAGTTGTTGCACCTGGTGAGGATGACAAATAAGACAAAGGTGTTTCATATTGACAAAATCATTGCGGAATACAGCCACACTTCTTTGCGACTACCTCCATATCATGCTCAATCCGATAGAGCTTGTCTGGGCTAAAGTAAAGGGCAAGTTGCCGAACAGAACAGGACGTTTAAAATGTGTGATGTTGAAGTTCTGACACGTGAGTCCTTCTCAATGATAGACATGCAGTTCTGGAAGAAGTGTGTTGAACATGTGCTCCGAGAGGAAGACGAGTACTGGCACCGAGATGGATTACAATTTGTCCAGCCAGTAACAATTATCAACCTCATGGAATCGTCAGATTCGGGATGATACAAATCATATTTTGATTACAGACTGAGAAATAGCAACGTATACATTTCCATATCCAAATGCGTCTACCATCATACAATTTGTGGTGAAGTTAAGACACCCTGGGGTCTAATGGTGACCGAAGGGGAGGACTAACTGTTGCATATTGTATCCAAGTTCACAATTGCACATAAAGGGCAACACACTTAATTACTTGACCTATCAAGTTAATATGGAGATACACCTATGAATAGAATTGACATGGACAAATTCTAGGGATACTGTAAAATCTAAAATTTGAGCCCCGTATTTGCAATTGTCATAAAAGATCAAAGGAATTTGCCGATGTGCAAAATCCGTAGCATCTACGGACTACTGGTTATCTTTATTTTAGCGTCATGGATATTCTAAGGCTGCATGCAAAAATCACTGAGATCCAACAGGTAGTTTTCGAGAAAATCAATTTCAAACGTGCTCACGAATTAATGGACAGACTATAGACGTAGTTTCGGTTGACGTTTCCACTATTCCTACTCATCTCATTTCTGCTAGTCCCAGGATATCCACTTGATCTATCAAGTTCGTGTGTTAACTCTGCTACTTTACCGCATGCATGCAGCGTGCAATGAGATGTAGTTTTGGAAGATTTAATACTACACTCCTCACAAATGTCAATCACCAAGCATAAAAATATTTTAAATATTTTAAAAATGTGTTTGTGATTGGAAAATATTATTATTAGCACAAGCAAAATTGACAACAAAACTGACTTGAGAAGATATCATAAACGCATTGCGTGTTAGGAAGATCGATGATAAAAAAACAGATTCATATCAAAGATAGACGCTTTCTAGTTTTGAGATATTCATTTAGAGTCTAATCTCACATGCAAGAAAGAAATTATTTTATAGCCGCTATACATGTGTATGATTGAAGTGATTTTATCGTTTATCCTGCTCACACAAATATGTTGTTTATATATGATCAGTGGCGGCTCGTGATCGTTTTTGTTAGTGGGGCCAGACACATTTTCGTGAAAATCATGACTTTAAGGTTAGGTTATATTTTAATTTATTAAATAAATAACGTTACAGATTATTTTTGGTAGGGCCCGGCCCTCTGGCCCTAATGACGAGCTGCCACTGTATATGATACATCCGATTTCAGCATAGCTTTTTTGGGAGGATACCGGATCAGCTTCTCATTCGATCTCCACAAACTTGACAGTCTTCTTGGTAGTTGTCTGTTTCCGGGGCCGCCACGGGTAAGCGGAGTAGAGTCTTGGCCAGCTTGGTTCTTACGCTGACCCAGACACTAGAGTCGCTTTCTGGTACAAGCCCATGCAGCTTGTATGTAGTCGCCCGAAGGAGGACGGAGCATCTGGCCCCTTTTGCTAGATTCATGACCTGGCATTCATCGCGCTTAAAAAATTCACCATGCAAATAACTAAAACAAAATAATAATAATAATAATTCCTCTCGTACCGTTATACGTTACATAGGGCCTGCCCAAAGCAGTCCCCAGAGCACATCATGCAAGACTGCCCTAGTCTGAGTAGTGAGAGATTGGAGATCTGGCCAACAGAAACAACACTACAAGACAAACTATGGGGAACCGGTGAAGACCTCAAGCGCACCGCCCTGTTTATGACACATACCGGAGTAGTCGCATAGCAAAAGTTGAACGCAGAAGAAGAAGACATAGGGCCTGCAAGTAATTTCTCCCCATACCGCTCTATCCTTGGCAGCTCGCTTAATCTCATCCATGAAACTGAGACCGATATTTCTTGCCTCTCTCAGCAAAGTTTGTTCAGGGTCTCCTTAGGTCGACCTCTCTTTCTTGAACCCTTTGCATCCCACTTCAATGTCCCTTTAATTTGATATTGTTGCTCAATTCTCTCAAAGTGTATCCAACATATCTCCATCTTCTTTCTTATAACAGTTTCACTATGGTTGACAGAACATGTCTCTGATTTCATCTTCTCCTGAATTCGTTCCATAGTTTGGAACCGGCATTGTGATTAACTAAAACATGCCACTAACTAAAACATGCCAATAACTAAAACATACCAATAACTAAAACATCCCTACTGTTATGTCGTGTGCATGGTTGTGTAGCTTCTTCTTCTTCTTCTTCTTTTGTCGCTACACTGCTACCGGGATTTTGCCCGGTGTTGTGGTTTATGTTTTTCTGTCTTGCGCTGCTCTAGTGGCTTGAGTGATAGTTATTTTTATCGAAAGGATTCTGCTATGCCATCTAACCATTTTTTTCGGGTCTTTCTCTGCCTTCTTCCTGATGTTCTGTTGTAGCAGACTGTACAGTGAAGTTTGATGCATTCTTATAAGTGCGGAACCACTTCATTCTTTGTTTATCAATTTAATTCAAGCAAGGTTCTGTCCCAACTTTCTTTCTTATGCTGAAATAGGTGACTGTCTTTCTGTTGTTGTTGACAACTTGTCGTAGGCATCGCATTTCATATGTAGTTATTTTTACAATTGTGCTGTTAACGTCACAGGGGTTTGGAGAGAACGGTAATGGAAGGCATGGTTCCTGGAATACTATGAAGGGGAAGACCAAGACGAATGTGGCAGCAGGACATCAAAGAATTCTGAAAATGCGCTGGAGGAGGTGGTGGCACTTACAAGAGACATATATTTTTCAGGCGGGCTGTGGTGAAAGCGATGTACAGCTAGGTTCATGTTACCACTTGAAGAGTGCTGTTTATCTCTAAATAATGTCATGTTATACTGTTGTTCTCTTCCTTAGAGAATATTCTGGAACAGTATTATAGATGGCCTTACGACTTGGGCGATGACGAAATCAAAGAAGGATTTACTGAGGTAAGTATGAAGACAACACAAAAACAGAAATTTAGAAAGTTAACAGTATTGATTGATTGATTTATTGACTGATTGATTGATAGGACTATCATCATTCACGTCTGGTTGAGTAACCATGTATGCTCGGTCTCTTCTACAAGAAGATCTCAGCGACAGTGCACGAACTCCTAACACCGGCGAGGGTCCCACGTAATTTATAACATGAGTGAAAATATTTATTGTAAAAAATTTGATATCATTTTGTTCCTGAGCATCTGCTTTCCACCCTCCTCTTCTCCATTTAACTGCAAATGTTTCGTTTACTACTAATTTGAACAAGACCCCTACGATTTATTGTCCGTGTCCGATAGGACTAGAACTCGATCTCACCTACACTAAGATAATAGATCCACTAGGGAGCAGACCGAGTACCTTTGGAACCAGAGACGAGCACCTAGCCTCCATGCCCACAAAAGACACCCAACATGAAATCATGAGACTACAACTCTACGAACATGCTAAATAACAAATTACTGTACAAGTAAATCAAAGAAAACTGACTGATACATAAATGAGAACGATATAATTCAAGTATTTTGACATAAAAAGACACGAAGGTTTGAGAGTACCATTTGAAGGTGCATCCCGGCAAAGAAGAGAAGATAAAGACCACGAGAAACTGATGTCACTGACAAGTTGAACATGATGGCTGCAGAGGCAGACATCTTGGTCTATGATACAGAGAGAAATTCCGAAGGACTGTCAGTATGGCAAAGTTCTGCTCAGGACAAGCTATTTGATGATGATTGTACAATTAGTTTGATGTGAAGATCAAAAAGAACATGTTACTTAACCTACCATACACTTAATGAACAACAATAAAAATATGTTACTTAACCTACTGTGACGCTTACGTAACCTACAGACACTTACTTAACCTACCAGACACTTACTTAACCTACCAGACACTTACTTAACCTACCAGACACTTACTTAACCTACCAGACGCTTACTGAAGAACAATAAAAACATGTTACTTAACCTACCAGACGCTTACTGAAGAACAATAAAAACATGTTACTTAACCTACAGACGCTACTGAAGAACAATAAAAATGTTACTTAACTACCAGACGCTTACTGAAGAAAAATAAAATATGTTACTTAACCTACCAGACGCTTATTGAAGAACAATAAGAACATATTACTTAACCTACCTGACCTTATGAAGAACAATAAAAACATGTTACTTAACCTACCGACGCTTACTGAAGAACAATAAGAACATATTACTTAACCTACCAGACACTTACTGAAGAACAATAAAAACATGTTAGCTAACCTACCAGACACTTACTTAACCTACAGACGCTTACTTAACCTACCAGACTTACTAACCTACAGACACTTACTTAACCACCTGACCTTAACCCACCAGACACACTTAACCTACCAACCAGACGTTACTTAACCTACCATACTAGACGCTTACTTAACCTACCAGACACTTACTTAACCTACCAGACACTGAACTAACCTACCTGACACTTACTTAACCTACCTGACACTTACTTAACCTACCAACCAGACGCTTTAACCTACCAGACACTTACTTAACCTACCAGACACTTACTTAACCTACCAGACACTTAATTAACCTACCAGACACTTACTTAACCTACCAGACGCTTAATGAAAACAATAAAACATGTTACTTAACCTACCAGACGCTTATAAGAACAATAAAAACATGTTACTAACCTTTCCAGACGCTTACTGAAGAACAATAAAAATATGTTACTTAATACCAGACCTTTGAAGAACAATAGAACATATTACTAACCTACCTGACGCTTACTGAAGAACAATAAAACATGTTACTTAACCACCTGAGCTTACATGAAGAACAATAAGAACATATTACTTAACCTACCAGACACTTACTTAACCTACCAGACGCTTACTTAACCTACCAGACGCTTATTTAACCTACCAGACACTTACTTAACCTACCTGACACTTACTAACCTACCAGCAACTTCTTAACCTACCATACCAGACCTTACTTAACCATCATACCAGACGCTTACTTTTACCTACCAGACACTTACTTTAAACTACAGACACTTATAACCTACCTGACATAGTTTTAACCTACCTGACCTTACTTAACCTACCATCAGACCTTATAACCTACCAGACACTTACTTAACCTAGACCTTACAACCTACCAGACACTTACTTAACCTACAGACACTTATTAACCTACCAAGACCTCTTAACCTACCTGACACTTACTAACCTACCATACCAGACGCTATAACCTACCAGACACTTCTAACCTACCAGACATCAATTAACCTACAGACACTTGTTAACCTACCTGACACTTACAAACCCACCACCTTTTAACCACCCGACCTTATAACCTCCAGACCTTCTTAACCTACCTACACTTCTTAACCTACAGACATCTACTTAACCTACAGACACTACTTAACCTACCATTTCCAGACCTACTTAACTTACCAGACTTACTTAACCTAAGACACTTACTTAACCTACCCGACCTTGACTTAACCTACCGGACACTTATCTTAACCTACAGACCTTTTAACCTACCTGACACTTACTTAACTACCATACCAGACCTACTTAACTCTGCTGATACTATACTTAACCTACCAGACACTTACTTAACCTACCAGACACTTACTTAACCTACCTGACACTTACTAACTACCACACATTAACCTACCAGACCTTACTTAACCTACCAGACGCTTCAACCTACCTGACACTTACTTAACCTACCAGACACTTACTTAACCTACCAGACACTTACTTAACCTACCAGACACTTACTTAACCTACAGAGACATTACTTAACCTACCAGACACTTACTAACCTACCGCATTTATTTTAACTCCAGACTTACTGGGAAAAACAATAAAAACATGTTACTTAACCAATGACGCTTATAGGGACAATAAAAACATGTTACTTAACCTACTAGACGCTTACTGAAGAACAATAAAAATATGTTACTTAACCTACCAGACGCTTACTGAAGAACAATAGAAAATATTACTTAACCTACCTACGTACTGAAGAAAATTAAAAACATGTTACCCTTTACCCACCTGACGCTTACTGAAGAACACCATAGAACATATTACTTAACCTACCAGACACTTAACCTACAGACGCTACTTAACCTACCAGACCTACTTAACTCTACCAGACACTTAGCTTAACTACCTGACCTTACTTAACCTACCAGACACTTTTAACCTCCCATACCAGAGCTTACTTAACCTACCATCCAGACGCTTCCTAACCTACCAGACCCTCACTAACCTGCCCGACACTGTTACTTAACCTACCTGACACTACTTAACCTACTGCAACTTAAACCTACCATACAGAGTAACTTAACCACCAGACCTCTACTTAACCTACCAGACACTTACTTAACCTACAGACACTACTTAACCTACGACCTTTCTAACCTACGGCTACTTAACCTACCTGACACCTCTACTAACCTACCATACGCAGCGCTTACTAACCTACCAGACCTGCTAACCTACCGACACTACTTAACTCTACCAGACTTACTAACCTCCCGACTTACTTACCTACTAGACACTTGCTTAACCACTGCAGACGCTACTAACCTACCAGACGCTTCTTAACCTACCTGACACTCATTTCTACAGACACTTCTTAACCTCAGACCTACTTAACCTACAGACACTTACTTAACCTACCAGACACTTACTTAACCTACCAGACACTTACTGAAGAACAATAAGAACATGTTACTTAACCTACCAGACGCTTACTGATCTTCTTTATTTATGTTGCCAGATTGTTGGAGACTATTTCATCGCAGCACCAACACACATGTCTGCAGAGCTACTAGCTTCTAGAAATGTTACTGTATTTTTGTACAACTTTGACTATTTCTCAGTCTTCGATCCATGGGAGGGTAAGTTCAAATAATTACACTTCTTCTTGATTCTCCTTAGAACCACTCATTGTGATTTGTATGTGATCTGAGCCTAAGAGTGATTGTTATTCAGGTTATGGGCCTACGAGGTGAGCGTAGCGTATTCGTTTCTGCAACGCTTTATTTACTATGTACTTCCCTAGGTCCCTACCTCTAGTCCTTTACGATAGGCCTTGCAGGACGCGTGTTACTACTGCTCACCCTTGTAGCTCCTGGCACACACGGCGTGAGTAATTAACAAACTCGCTACTACTATACTACTACTCATACTACTTATACTCTACTACTGCTACTGCTACTTACTACTACTACTGCTTATACTACTACTACTACTCTCTATACTCTGCTACTACTACTCATGCTACTACTCTACTCTACTACTACTCTACTACTGCCTACTACTATACTCTACACTCTACCTACTGCTGCTGCTACTACACTCTCTGCTGCTGCTACTACTACACTGCTGCTGCTACTACTACTACTAACGCTACTGTACTCTACTGCTGCTACTACTACTGCTGCTGCTGCTATACGCGCTGCTGCTGCTGCATGCTGCTGCTCTCTGCCTGCTCACTACTACTGCTTGCTATCTCACTGCTAGCTACTGCTGCTGCTGCTCACTCAGCTGCTGCTGCTGCTAGCATGCTACTACTACTAGCTCTGACTAGGTAACTGCTACTGCTCTGCTGTACTGCACTGCCACACTCTTCATACTCTACTCTGCTGCTGCTACTCTCACTACTACTGCTGCTCTGCTCTCTACTCTCTACTACTACTACTATAACTACTACTCTATAACTCTCTACTACTAATCTACTACTAATACTCCTACTAATGCTGCTGCTTCTCACCTGTATCCTGCCCTGCTACTTCTGCCGCTGCCACTAATACTAATGATAATAATAATAATAGCCATCCCTCGCAAGCGATGATAACAACAGTCTCAACTGTGTGCTGTTACACCTCATTGGTGTGTGTGGATGTGACTATAGAGTCCAATTCTTGAACATAATCCCTTACCACAGGTAGGGCATACATGATCAGGGTTGGACACAGAGGTGGCACATGAGTGGGTTCTGTGGATCTGAAATAAAAATCGTGTCATATCCTTTACAGGGACGTCACCATCAACCACAGTGAACGAGTCGTCGATTTCCTAGGCACCACTTATACGTTCAGTAGTTTGCCATTACTTTCTGAACGGTGAGGTATATTTTTACCGTTCTTAAAATTTCACGAGAACAAATTTGCTTCCAAACTGCCCACCGCGAAGTTTGAACCATTTTATCACTTTTGTGATCGTGTCTATATCTTAGAGCTACAGAACGTGTCATCTGTGCATCTACGTTCAGTAGTCTTTAAACGTAGTACTTTACCGTTAGACATGCATGTTTCAGCCACCGCGAAGTTTGAACCAGGTACACTTGAGTTGTGATCAAGCTCACTACCACTAAGCTACAGACGTTCACTCTGTGTATCTACCATCTTTAAATTGTACTTTGCTGAACATGCTGGTTGTGTCTAATCAGTGGCGGGTCGTCATTAGGGCATGTGGCCCTACAATTAAGTGAACGTGTTTATTATTTTATAGATTAAAATATAACCTTACCCAGAACCATGATTTTTCCAAAAATGTTTGTCTGGCCCCACCAACAGAAATTATCACGAGCCGCTACTGTGCCTAAATGATAAGTACATTAACATTAAGAATCCATTTTTATACTGTATGATATGTTAGAGAATAGTTTACGGTCCGAATTTGTTGTTTTACCAACGGTACACGGTGGGGAATATGGTCGAGATCACACTTGTTGCCTTTATTTCATCATCATCATCAAGTAGCTTGTCCCTTCCGGAACCTGACTCCCATGACAGCAGCCCTAAAATATTTTCTTTTCTGTGCAAGTGACCAGCGTTAGTAGCAGCTATTCTCAGATCGTCAATGATATTTTGCGTCCATTGTCTTCTCGGTCTTTCTCTCAGTCTTCTTCCAGGCACCATTCCCTCCAAAATCCAACTGAAGCTGGGTCGACCTGAAAGCTGTTATCGTCAGAAAAACACCAACTCCAACTGAGAAATAAGATCATGGGATGGAGCTTCTATATAGTTTCAAATAGTAGCGTGTCCCTTGAGAAACGTCACTTTCATCACAACCCGCATGAAATATTCTCTGTCTCTAGCAAGTTCTCCGGTCTCCTCCAGCGTCATGTTCAAGTTTTCTTCGATGTTCTGCTATCACCTTCGCCTTGATCATCCCCTGTCTCGTACTTCAGGAACCATGCTTTCCATTACCGTTCTCTCCAAACCACTGGGACGTTTAACGTGGACACAAAGTATTTCATCTTCCGGAACATGATGTTATTTATGAGTTAATGCTCCTCGATATGCAGGTCTTGAAGGATGTCTTTGTTTCTTCTATTACCTGTCCATGATGTTCTAAGAACTTTTCAGTAACACATTGTTTCGAAAGTTTCAGTTTTGTTTTTTAATTTTGTGTTATGGTTCACGAATCGCATCCATATATTGTCACAGGGAATATGCATGTTCTCAGAAGTCTTACTTGTGTTTCTTTGCTGTTGTCGTGCCATAGTTTCTTTATACTTGCTACATACACTCTTGAGTGTCACGGCTAGTCAATCTCTCTCTCGCGATCACCGCCCAGAATGATGTACCAGATCTCCCCATAAATTCTATTCATGTGAAAATCTGATTCCTGCAGCCTTAGCATTGGTGTGTTTTACGTCAAATCTTCAGCACCATTTGGAGCCCTGGTACTTATCCTTCGGCGATGTGTCCAGTTTCAGCCAGCGTTTACTCGGTTCGCTCTCCATTCTGTAGCCATCTAGTGTTTTCTACGGTGTGGGGTAGCTAACCCCACCCCAACCTCCTTAGTCGCCTCTTACGACATGCGTGCAGGTAACAGTGGTTCTATTCTTTACACCCCAATTTAGGCCCTGGTAACCACTCGGGCGTCAAAGTCAATCTTCTAACTTATTTCGTGCAATCTACAAAGTAAATACACGAATCACTATACTATCGTGGCTATTAGAAATGAAATATTAAATAGAAAATTTAACAATTCGGCAGTTACTGTATTTATTAATTTTTTTTGCTAATAAAGGTTTACTATTTTCAGGAGCTAAACATGGAGCGGAATTGTTCTATTTATCCGGTTATCCTCTATCCGGACACCATAATTTCAGATATGACCAAACGGATAAGTCCATGTCGACAAGACTTATGCAGATGTGGGCGAATTTTGCACAGAATGGGTCAGTGTTTCTAAAACAGTTTACTCTGGTGCACAAATCAATATCATTTCTCACAAATATGTACTCGAGTTTCTCGTTTCATTATAGATTGCCAACTTTGTTACAACAGTTTTTAGTTATATTATAAATTGCCAACTTTGTTACAACAGTTTTTAGTTATATTATAAATTGCCAACTTTGTTACAACAGTTTTTAGTTATATTATAAATTGCCAACTTTGTTACAACAGTTTTTAGTTACATTATAAATTGCCAACTTTGTTGCAACAGTTTTTAGTTACATTATAAATTGCCAACTTTGTTACAACACTTTTTGTTACATTATAAATTGCCAACTTTGTTACAACAGTTTTTAGTTACATTATAAATTGCCCAACTTTGTTACAACAGTTTTTAGTTATATTATAAATTGCCAACTTTGTTACAACAGTTTTTAGTTATATTATAAATTGCCAACTTTGTTACAACAGTTTTTAGTTACATTATAAATTGCCAACTTTGTTGCAACAGTTTTTAGTTACATTATAAATTGCCAACTTTGTTGCAACAGTTTTTAGTTACATTATAAATTGCCAACTTTGTTACAACACTTTTGTTACATTATAATTGCCAACTTTGTTGCAACAGTATTTAGTTACATTATAAATTGCCCAACTTTGTTACAACAGTTTTTAGTTACATTATAAATTGCCAACTTTGTTGCAACAGTTTTTAGTTACATTATAAATTGCCAACTTTGTTACAACACTTTTTGTTACATTATAAATTGCCAACTTTGTTGCAACAGTATTTAGTTACATTATAAATTGCCCAACTTTGTTACAACAGTTTTTAGTTACATTATAAATTGCCAACTTTGTTACAACAGTTTTTGTTACATTATAAATTGCCAACTTTGTTACAACAGTTTTTAGTTACATTATAAATTGCCAACTTTGTTACAACAGTTTTCAATTATATTATAAATTGTCAACTTTGTTACAACAGTTTTAAGTTACATTATAAATTGCCAACTTTGTTGCAACAGTTTTTAGTTACATTATAAATTGCCAACTTTGTTGCAACAGTTTTTAGTTACATTATAAATTGCCAACTTTGTTGCAACAGTTTTTAGTTACATTATAAATTGCCAACTTTGTTACAACAGTTACTATTTGTCTTTCAGACTGCCAACCCTGTTACCACATCAAGACTTTCACATGTCACCATATACAGCCTCACAACGCACCTACACGCAGATAACTTCACGAGATGCACACGTCTCCATGTCTACACAGACAGCCTACAAGCAAGACAAGATGGCATTCTGGAACCAACACGTACCTAAACTGTACATCGCCCAGTTACGCACAGACATTCATCTAATCAACGACACACTAAATTATGACACAAACCAATTATTGACAAAGGACATATTTACTAAAGGTACGAATGAAGAGTCTATGAAAAAGTCACCTATATACACCGGTACTCATACGTCAGGGAACTGGGTTCTGATAGCCGCTTGCATAGGTTTGTGCTCACTGACTGTTCTACTGTCTGTCTGTTATTGCCGGGTGAAAAGGCAGGTAAAAACTTTGATACGGCAGACAAGTATCAACAGCGGGGAGCCAATCTTGTAGTCTGCACACGCTAAATTATCGGTTTTTTTTATGACAACACTAACTACACATCAGCAACACACCAAAAGTAAGAGACAAAGAGTTGGTGGCGGCGAAAATTTGTTGTGTATATACTGTATATATAATATATATTTATAACGCGTAAACTAATTTTTTTTTAAAGCATTTATACGTGTTTTCATTGTTGGAATAGTCACAGGCAATTCTAAATTGAGTTTAAGAGTTGGCTGTGGAACAGTCATCCGTCTTTAACGAGGGGAGACAACAGTGAAAATTATGACACGAAATAACATTGCTATACCGGTTACTAATTCTAACCTAGATATTCTGCCACTGGGATCAGTGGCCTCCTCCTGGGCAAATACGACATTGTAATTATTATGTTTACCTGTAAAATGGCAATTTATATAATATATGCGTATGATATTGTGATTGTATCTCATATACTTAAGAAACATATTCACAGAAGACTAGACAGAGAGATAAAGGCTAGAGTGCAAAAAGCAAATGATGTAACCTACCACCTAGCCTCAGTGTTAAGGCACCCACTGACAGCTAAACAACAGATGATCAACAGCATTTTCATACCTACTTTGTGTTACCAGAGCCAAACATGGACAATAAGCAAAGAGCAGTCCAAAAATAACTTCATGGGAAATGCGGTGCCTGAAAAGTTACCAACAACACCAGAAAAGACAACATCAGCATAAGAAAGAAAGTTGGCACAGAACCTTGCTTGAATTACATTGATAAACAAAGAATGAAGTGGTTTGGCCACTTAATAAGAATGCATCCAAACTCCACCAGTATACAGTCTTTTACGATAGAATATCAGGATAGAAGAAGACCACAAAAATATGGCTAGAAGGCATAGCAGAATCCTGTGAAAGAGCAAAAATAACAATCACCCAAGCCACCAGTGCAAGACAAAAACAGAATACCACGACACTGTGCAACAACCCGGTAACAGTGTGACCACAAAAGAAGAAGATTGTATATCAAAGACTACTACTACAAGATTTTCTTGTTCCCAGTAAAACATAGGAACATAACTGTCACTCTTCAACAAACTCTATCCTGGCCATCTTCTTCAGCGTTGCTCATTCTAGACCTTTTAGCCAAGATCACAAAGTGTACTGCCTACTTGATATGGCCAAAGGGTGTGAACCTTAATAGAGCCAATAGGCAACTAAACACATAAAAATTCGAGCAGCTCTCATTCGACAGAATGACCACGCTCATCGGATAAAGTGCCATTTTAAAAAACACTCTACTCATTATGCTCTGATTGTTCCAATCTCCTACAGTTCTGTGCCACATATTGTTTAGAATCCCTTTCCTTCCGGACTACGCTCGCTAAGCGTTTCAATCCAGTGTATATCTATTTATATTGTTTCATCGATATAAGGGAAGACTACAGTAAAACTATGTAGCAATGTCGAAACACATAATAACAAAGTACTGTAGTTTTACAAAATACAAAAACAAGACACAGCAATGTTTTGACCAAAAGGCCTTTATCAAACAGAGAATATGTTCCAATTACAAAGCAGAACTCTTAGCCCTTCTGATGGCAGCACAGCACATGAATAAGCTGCAAGCACCTGCAGGAAAGATGGTATTTCTTACAGACTCACTGTCAGCTATACAAGCCCTGGAGGCTAAATCCGCTGACAGCACAGTACAAAACCTAAAAGAGAACTTGCTCAGCTTTCAGAAAAGGCAGAAATTCATTTGCAGTGGATTCCATCTCACTGTGGCATTGCAGGCAATGAGAGTGCCGATGTCTTAGCTAAGGAGGGTAGTGCCAAAGAGCAAATTTACCAACCCTTGTCTTTTCAAGAGGTCAAAACCCTCATTCAGAGAAAATCTGCAGTAGACTGGAAGACAAACACTGGATATGATTATTGAAAAGACTCCCTTAAAGACCTAAGCAGACCAGATCAGGATATTTTGACTACGCACCGAACACTGCAGACTCAACAAACACTTATATAGACTAGGAATAACTCTTCTGTGTGAGCTGAAAAGCAATATGTGGCCACACCCAGTCGACCTGAAAACTAAGCTTTGGGAAACCTGACAGACCTGAAGCTGACTGCCCAGTTTGTGGTCCACAGTAAATTAAGCCATGACCAGAGATCGCTGAAGAAGAAACAGAGGATACAACAGGAATGACGAATTTCACTTCTTTGACAGCACACTACATATAGACTACAACAGACTATGATTTTAGGACTGTTATGATTTATCTGTCATAGTCTATATGTAGTGTGCTGTCAAAGAAGTGAAATTCGTCACTCCTGTTGTATCCTCTGCTTGATAAAGGCCTTTTGGTCAAAACATTGCTGTGTCTTGTTATTGTATTTTGTAAAACTACAGTACTTTGTTTTATTGTTTCAGGAGAGTGTGTATATCCCATCACCCTTTTCTTTCTGTAGCTTCCAGTTCTACAGGGTGTTCAAGATTAAAGCAGCCCATTGACAAATCGAAAGTTGCCAGATAATCTATCACGTTATGTTTATGTACTATTTAAACGGATTCTGACTAGCTCGTTTTACGTCACATTTGTTCATCGCCTTCCCGCTACAATTACATACCGTCACATAACCTTGACCTATACTACGTCATAACCGAACCTTCTCATTTTCATACATATATGCCAGATTGACTCCATTCACAGGCTGCTATTATCTTGAACACCCTGTATTAGTTTCTGTTCTGTTCTCTTCCACAGTTCTAGAGTAAAGTTAGTACAGTCTATAGCAGTGGGAACATAACATTGCAGTTATTATTACATCAAAAATGAACAATTAATGACCTGTTGTATTACTGGCGTTTGCTAATATGACTAGTATCTTGTTAGCATTGATTTGTGTGTCATGTGTCCAGTAAAGGAGAAGCCCCTTTTCAAACCTTGAGGTATATTGGGTATCGTGTTTGGCCCATATTTTTCTCTGGGAGTCCTTCTTCAGCTATCTCTGGTCATGCGCTTAATTTACTGTTCACCACAAACTGGGCGGTCAGCTTCAGGTTTCCCAAAGCTTAGTTTTCAGGTCGGGTGGGTGTGGCCACATGTTGCTTCTCAACGACTGTTCAATGTTGATTAATCAATTTTTTTTGGCATATGTGGTATCGTTCTCTTTAGGCTGTACCAATATCAACATCAATCTCTCTCAATCTGGTCAGCAAATGAATATTGACAAACCTGAAACTCCTCTATTCGGAAAGACTCAATATGTTAAGAATGTCATTTCGGTTCATTGCAGCTCCCTCTGATATAGTAATGTCAGTAAATCTATTACCTTGTTCATTATCCCTGATTCCTGCGTGCCCAGGGATGGAAATTATGATTTCTCTAACCCCTGTCTATACCAGTACCTCAACCCAGTTTCATATCACTATTCCTATTTCTATTGTACGATTTATACTCATGGAGTCACTGAGAATGAAAACATGAGTGTTGTTATGAGATGCCAACTACGTCTGAATAAGTAAATACAAATGTAGTTGATTAGTCTTGATTACTTTGCAAGCAAGTACCCTGTAGTCCGAGAGGCTACAATACAAGTAGTTGACTAAATTGGGAAGAGCTGAACTTATGACTTATCTTCATAGTTCATAAGTACGGTTCCAACTTCACTGCTACGGGTCACCCCATTATTGCTTATTGCTCTGTTCCTGTGCCAATGAATATCACACGAAATGCTAACAACTGTGAAACGTTTCCTGTGTGAACTAATTCCAGAATGAAACAGCCAGTAGCAACAAAAGAAACATGCTCCGCATAAAATGCATATGGCCGTTGCTAATGTAGCAACACAAAACTGTTCATCACTTGAATTGCAATTCTTGTCGAAGGGGACATCAATCACGACAAAATCCAGCTTTCTGCACTCGCAATATAACTGCATACGGCAGTTTGAACTTGTTAATCATAACGCTGTCCGCCATTTTCTGAATACACACAACAAACGCACGGTTGACACAGCAAAAGCATTCCATGTAACAGTCATAGCTCACAGCGTTGCTCAAGCACTAACTCAGTAGCTCGGCACACAATGTCTTATCTTTTTCTTCTTCGACGCTCCATATCAACCACTGTGTAATTTGTATGTGGTTTGAGCCTAAGAGTGATTGTACGTTGTGCCAGTTATGCGCCTACAAGTAGGTCAGCACATCCAATTTCTGCAATGCTTTTTAATTTACTAGGTAGTTTCCTAGGTCCTACATCAGTTGCCTTGTAGATTGCAGTGATACTATTCTTTGCTTCCCTTGCGGGCCCCGGCACCACACGGGCAGCTGCATGCACAAAACCTTCATGTCCAATTTTTATGATATATTTAATTGGAGACAGTAGTACTATTATTGGACAATGAACAGCCATCGATAAGATCATTAGAAGCCATAGAGATGTGGTTTTACAGAATTGAAAATTCCATGGACAGCAAAGAATACAAATGATGAGCTTTTAAAACAGGCCTACAAAGAAACCTTATCAAAATAATCAGAATCAAACAATCAAAGTTCTTCGGGTATATAATGCGAAGAGAAGGTTTAGAACATTTGGTGACAACAGGTAAAATTCAGGAAGGAGAGATCGTGGAAGACAGAGGGAGAAAATGGTGGATGTCTGACATCCTGATCGACAAAATATCGACGTCTGAACTGTTTATAACTACACCAAGGAGAGAGAGTTGTGGAGAGACATGGTAGCCTACGCCGGCAGGCATGGTACTTGATTGAGTATTATTATTATTATGTGATCTACAATGTTTAACTTTGAGATCTATGAGAACAAAATGTCCCCAGAATTGTGAAAATGGTGTGTGACTGAAAGAGAAAGTTTCATAGTTAAAGTTTCATAACTACCATATATATTTTCACAAATGTTTGACTCAAGAGTTGAGAAATTATTCTTCATCATCTCTCACAAAATATTTCACTATTTCAACAAAGATTAATAGCATGTTTCATCGTAATTGAGACAAATGTTATCTCATGTTTTATATTTATTCAGATCAGATTTTTTATAAAGATGTGTCATATTTATTCACACAGATTTTTAAGATTTCATATTTTGATAAATGACAAGGGAAAAGAAAAAATATTAAAATATTGCTTTTCTACTGTTTTTCTAGTAATTATATATTTGTATCATTCTGTGTCTTCTGCGCATGGTATAGATGTCTGATGCCTTCTTCAAATGCTCCATATCGACCACATGTAAACCACTCTCTGTGATTTGTATGTAATCTGGGCCTAAGAGCGATTGTACGTTGTGCCAGTTATGCTTCGACAAGTAAGCCAGCATATCCAATTTCTGCGACCCTTTTTATTTACTAGGGTAGCTTCCCTAGGCCCCTACCACAGTTGTTTCTTAAAAATGTCTTGTAGATTGCAGTGTTACTATTCTTTGCTCGCCTTGCAAGCCCCGGCAACACACAGGTGCTTGTGTGTATGAATATAGAACCACTGTTACCTGCCACGCATGTCGTAAGAGGTGACTAAGTAGATTTGGCTGAAATCAGATGCACATATTCTTTTTTTTTTTTTTTCTTTCGCCGCTTTCAACTCAAACGAAGTTTCATCTCTGAAACTGATTTTTGCGTGAAAATCTGTTTTCAATTTCTTACAATGGCAGCAGCGTGCACATTGTAAATTACTTACACTGGCAGCCGTGTGCTCAATGTACTCGTAATTAGTATTCCCTCGCCATACAGGCAGATTTTCTCCGACTTCAGAGGTACTCACGTTATCGTCCTGAGTAAGACCAGGGACTCGAACAAATGCCGGACAGTAGGTTCGAACCCGAGCTATGAGGCGTCTCACAGCTAGCAGGCCGAGCTACTATCAACTACTCTTGGCAGTCCCCTGCACATATTCTAAACGTGTAGAAGTCTTTACGTTTAGGGGCTACCAAACCAATGTGCAACGTATACACGTTCTTGGCAAAGATCAAACATACCACAAAGAGTGATTAAAATTGATCGTAAAGAACAAACACAAAGAGGAAGAAGTGTGTAAGAATTGTAAATACACAAAAGATGGAGTTAGTAAGCAGAATTGTATTTCCTAAGCAGAACATAAAACTTGATAAATGAAACACACAACTCATCAAGATATCAAATGATAAACTTAATCAACAGATAATACATCAACAATTTACAATGATAATTACTTGCAGCTTATAGGATGTGAGAGGGATGCAGCAACGTGACATCAGTTGTTTCTTCCCTCCTTTTCAACTTTCGTTTGAAATATTTAAACTAATGTCTATGTCTACAATGTTGTCTTGTATAAATTTCACTATCTTTTATCTTTCACACAGAGATCTGTGTAGTTTATTTTACAGTGTAGTTTTACTGGGCCAGGTGGTTTGATTCAGTATATCATTTCCATGGCAGTTTTGAAGCATATGTTCTGGAGGTGTGAGGTGCCTGTCCCCACATACACATGGCTGCATGTGGCTACTGAGTTATATTCTGTTCTGAGGCGCAGAATCATATGTGCCAATCTGTTCATAGTTTGGGAGTCTTCTTTTTGGCAATCAACTTCTGCTATGCGACTACTCCGGTATGTGTCATACAGGGCGGTGCGCTTAAGGTATTCACCATTTCCCCCCATAGTTTGTTTTGAAGGGTTGTTCCTGTTTGCCAGAACTCTATTCTCATGCTCTCAGCTGCAGTCTGCAAGATGTGCTGTGTCAGGCAGGTCGACTTCCTGAAAACTTCTTATGGAGGCGTGGGCAGTAATGTAATATCGGTATTGGTTGTCTGTTTCTTCTGATGATATGTAACTGTTACATCCAGTCCTGGCATGAGTGATAATTCCCTCATGTAAACAACCGATCAGATCAGCACCAACAAGAGAACAAATATGCTGCTTAACTTGTACACAGATTTGTACCTATAAATCAACAAATCTCACAGCTTGCCCTTGTTCTTCTTTTTCTTCTTTGCGTTCGTTCTTTACGACCAATTTTAATCACTCTCTGTGATATGTTTGATCTTTGCCAAGAACGTGTATACGTTGCGCTTTGGTTTGGTAGACCCCTAAACGCATAGACTTCACGTTTAGGTCATGTGCATCTGATTTCAGTCAAACCTCCTTAGTCGCCTCTTACGACATGCGTGGCACTAACAGTGGTTCTATTCTTTACACCCCAAATTTGGGCCACAGTAACCACTCGGGCAGCTGACCCTTGTGTTTCTGGAGCCCACAAGGAGAGCAAAGAATAGTAACACTATAACCTACAAGGCATGTCATAAGAGGCAACTGAAATAGGGGCTTAGGGAGGCTACCGTAGTAAATTAAAAAAGCATAGTAGAAATTGAACGTGCTGGCCTAGTTGTAGGCGCATAACTGACACAACGTACAATCGCTCTTATGTTCAGATCACATACAACTCACACAGATTGGTTTAACTAGTGGTCAATATTGAGCGTTTGAAGAAGAAGACATCTCGCAACTACAATTCAACACATCTCACAGCTTTAGTTAACTGTTTAGCTGCTAATCATGCTCCACAATCATTACTACATGATTGGAAGCAGACTGTTCCTTTTTTCCACAGATTTAGATACAGTAAATTCAAAATAAACATCTATTTTCATACCATATGGTATAGTACTGTACTCTTCTAGTACTGTACTTTCCTCTTTGTACACTACATAGGACCTGCAAGAAATGTCTTCAGACTGCTCTATCCTGGACAACTCGCTCAATCTCCTCTATGGAATTGAGTCAGATATTTCTCGCCTCTTGCAGTAAATTTCTTTTGAACTTCCAATTCAAAAATGTTGCAACTAAGCAAACACACTATAGAGTATTGTATACTAATATGACCCAGAAAGCTTATATCTCACATACAAAACGTTTCACATAAATTTCAATTTAATGTTCAAAACACAAGTATTCCAGCTGCGATAATCACACAGCAGATACAGGTTGGACATTCTTCTCTTCACTTTCAGAATACCCTTCCATAATAATCAAATGTATTTGTGTGGGCGTCTGTGGCTTAGTGGTAGTGAGCTCGATCACAACCCAAGAGTGCCTGGTCCAAACTCTGTGGCGGGCAGTTTGGAAGCAAATTTGTACCCGTGGATTTTTACGAGCGGTAAAAGTAGACCTCACCGTTCAGAAAGCAATGGCAAACTACTGAAAGTATAGGAGGTGCCTAGAAAATCAACAACTTGTGGTTGATTTCGACTTCTTTAAAAAATGATATACCACTGTTTTCATTACAAAATATCCTTTTCAAATTTGAAATCACTGAAACTGTTGCTTGCTGACTTACTGTCAAACTTCATGAGAAGTTCAATGTATTTTCAAGAGTAACTTCATGAGTATTTGTTCTTGTACAACAAGACTGGCAGTGACAGTCATATTTGTTCAGGTTGTCAACAAGATTACTAAAATATTGTTCGACTGCTGCCTAGCGTGTTCGTAGGTGTTGGACGACAGGTGACAAGTCCTCTGTGCGTGCGGGTTCAATTCCACGGACTGGTAGAAAAGCCACATGTTCTCCAGATTTACAGTGTTCGTGGCACCAACCGAAGAGATTACGATGTCCACGGCACCGAGCTGAAAGCTCAAGTGCTTCTGGATCGGGAAAAATTTTTTTAAATAAATAAAAGCATATTGTTCTCTATGTCTCTGTGCACTGACATCAGATCTTCTGTTGAGGATTCCAAGAAGGTTGACTAGCACATATTCTAACAGGGTCTACTGTTTCAATTTAGAATATCTTCATTGCACCCCAGACACGTGCCTAGGTGGTGCTCCAATCTCCTTTGCAATATCTCCAACAGAATACAGCGACTGACTGTACCAGTTCGATGTTGATTGATGAATCTACTCATATACCTGTTGTGCTGCTCTTTTCTGGCCATTCCAATCTTCAATCCAAGTTCTTGCTATCTAGCTGTTGATGTGGATTGGTTTAAATGAAAGTTTTCTTTGCGGCCACATTCTATGAGGGCGTTCAAAATGTCAGCTCTATTAATTGGCTGACCACTCTATAACAACCAGCATATCTCCTCTCTCAATGTCAAACCGTGTGTCTGGAACAAAGATGTTGACATTTGTAGTCATTCTTATTCTTCTGCTCATGATAAAGCAGACAGCGACTGACACATAGTGCGACATCTTGCAGAGAAACAACAAAATCTCTCCACCCGCAGGGTGCTGCAAATCTGAACCATATTTTCATCTCCTCCTACATTGTTCTCCGAGAAACCTTTGATCTATCTTCTTTCCCTTATCTTCAGAGTTCACCCTTACAGTTCTTGTGGTGCCTTCTGAATCTCTTCTAAATATGCATCCAAAGAATATCCAAAAGAAAAAAAAGCATTATCTGACATCTCACAGAAAAAACATTTTGTTTCACATGTTCAAATATGAGTCTGTCTTGTCACACAAGTTGATGTATCTGCATTGGGCAGCAATAGAAGACAATGAAACAGAACTTTGCGACAGTGGCCATTTCTATAGCAACTATCCACATCTGAAAGTTTAATAATGAAAATAACCGAATTCACTGAATACTGGGCAGACCTATAGGTGCTAAGTCTCTTCATACACCTATATTGTAATCATAAACTATATGATAATATAAATAAAACATAATTATGCTACGTTTTACGGAGAATTCTTTAACATGTTGTACAATCAAAATATAGTCAAAAACATTATAGCAGAAGTGCTTGAAAAATTCACATTAGACATATTTAAGGAACAATGAAAACAAGCTCACACTGACAGGAAGATAATTGTGATACTCCAGCCT
This sequence comes from Arion vulgaris, assembly GCA_020796225.1. Lineage (NCBI taxonomy): Eukaryota > Metazoa > Mollusca > Gastropoda > Stylommatophora > Arionidae > Arion > Arion vulgaris. Next base: position 34,310,505 of record CM036769.1, on the reverse strand, counting down.
GCTTGCTTGATGTACTATTATATTAGCAAAGAAAATGCCAGCAATGGTCTTTGATATCAGCGCCTGATAATTGAAAGGGAAAAAAATCAATCAAACATGGGTAAATGTCTACTGAATCGTGCTTACTGCTGCAGTCATACATTTATGTTCTTTCACTCACGTTCACACATTATGTTTCCCTCACGTTCACACATTTATGTTCTCTCGCTCACAATTTATGTTCTCTCGCTCACGTTCACACATATATGTTCTCTCGCTCACATTTGTTTCACACATTTATGTTCTCCCTCCACGTTCACACATTTATGTTCTCTCGCTCACACATTTATGTTCTCTACCACACATTTAAGTAATCTGTTTGAAAGAGTCAATAATCTCCATTCCCATGACCTGGTATTGTATTTCTTAACACTTGTCTTTCATTGTAGCCACCTTATTATATTTTAACTCATTTATCCTCTCTCTTGTCTATATCAATCAATGAAATGTATTACGGCAACAAGCCAGTGAACACAGACCCAGTAGCAGAAACATTAACATTTTGTATTCGTGATCATTTTTTTTTTTTTAATTATCTAGAAGCACTTGAGATTTCAGCTCTTCGGCTCTATGCCATGGATATCGCAACCCTTCGGTGCCACAGACACCGTAAATCTGGAGAACCTGTGGCTTTTCTGCCAGCCGAGGATTTGAACTGCACTCACAGGGGGCTTGTCATCCGTCGCTCAACGTGCTACGAACACACTGGGCAGGAGGGCAATGTGTTCATTTGTTAAACTGTACTACAATCTATTTTTATATTTTGTTTCATTACTCCTGAGTAGAATAATGCAAATATATTTTCTGGAATCCACAAGGTAAGCAAAAGAGAGGAGACTTAACAATGCATGAAGAAAGATTTGAGACAAGAGATTAACAATATACGGAAGACATGGAAGAAGCTGCAAGAGATAACTAAAGATAGGAAGACTTGGCATAAATTAGTTAAAGGCATGTGTCCCACCCAATCTGGGTTTTTAAAAAGGGTACATGTTTGTGAGAGAGAGAGAGAGAGAGAATATAGGAATACTGTGACATTCAACTTCAAATCAATATACTATTACTTTTTATAATCTCTACTTGGATGATTATACCATTATATATGGCCTTTTTCATCTTTACAGACGGTCAATTGGCAAGTGTTTTACTGTGACAACTTCTGAGTTTTCGCTTGTCTCTCTTGTCGTTCAGCTCGTACATTTATAAGCTCGTTCAGCTTATACCATTAGGCGATGAAATTATGATGTGGTCAACTGTTGTCTAATATCCTATCTGATGCCATGTCATTTTGAATGTAGGAACTTAACTATCAAGGCTCGGTATACTGAAGATCAACAGTATACGTTTTTCAGAGGTATAATCATCATATCTAAGTGTACATTATGTAATAATATGGTTTCTAGTCTGCTTTCTGGCCTAGTATCGCCGACTTCAGCCCCCAATATACTACTACTAAAACTTCTTGTTCTCAGAGGAACCTAGTGTGATAAATATAACTCTCCACCATACTCTATTCTTGTCCTTTATTTTCTCAGTTGTGCACGTTAGGTTTGGATCACTCAAACCTTCTGCACAGTTTTTCATCAGGTACTTTTTTTTTTTTACCTCTTCACTTCTCTCTCTTCTCATGGGGGTTCCAGAGTATATCTGGTTATATGGTTTGGTTGTTTCTTAACTCTTAGTGGGCCAGGGAAAAAGCCATATTTTTTTTTAAAAACCATTAATTATTAGCATAAAAACGTCCTTTAGTGTGGCTCCTGGTAAAAAGGCATTCAACCCAAAGCCACTTAGTGTGGCATTTGGTCACAGGAGTTAAGTGTGTGTTCAATTCATCATCACTTTCTTTAACTTTCAGATGTATTAGTTTCAGTCATGTTCTATTTGACACTTCTGTGATTGTTCTTACTACTTCTGGCAATCTGATATGGTGTCAACTTGAGACATCAGTTGGTGAATGTCTAGTGTCTGACATGTAATACTCTTACTACTTCTGGCAATCTGATATGGTGTCAACTGTGAAGACATCTGTTGGTGAATGTCTACAGTGTCTACATGTAATACTCTTACTACTTCTGGCAATCTGATATGGTGTCAACTGTGAAGACATCAGTTGGTGAATGTCTAGTGTCTACATGTAATACTATCACTACTTCTGGCAATCTGATATGGTGTCAACTGTGAAGACATCTGTTGATGACTGTCTACAGTGTCTACATGTAATACTCTTACTACTTCTGGCAATCTGATATGGTGTCAACTGTGAAGACATCTGTCGATGAATGTCTACATGTAATACTCTTACTACTTCTGGCAATCTGATATGGTGCAAACTGTGAAGACATCTGTTGTGAATGTCTACAGTGTCTACATGTAATACTCTTACTACTTCTGGCAATCTGATATGGTGTCAACTGTGAAGACATCTGTTGGTGAATGTCTACAGTGTCTACATGTAATACTCTTACTACTTCTGGCAATCTGATATGTTGCCAACTGTGAAGACATCAGTTGGTGAATGTCTACATGTAATACTCTTGATCACATTCCATGTCTCAGAGATACTTAATATAACCATCTATGAAATTAACATAATAATTAATGGCCAAATGAATTAGACTCATTTAGTCCAATTTCAAACCTCGACCGTTTGGAGCCAGAGTGTGGGCTTGAGGTGTCAGATCTTGACCCTGATTCAGAGGAACTTGAGCGTCCTCTCTTAGATCCCCCATTACGAGACCTGATGAAATAAATCAGATTTTGAAAATATGTATGGGTTCTTTAGACAGAAGACCATTTGCTGGATTCAAACTGAAAAAAGTCTATTAGATATCATGTATAGGCATAAAGCAATATGTTTGACAATTTAGACCAGCGTTTCTTAATGTGAAGCATACATCCTACAGGGGTGAAATTTGAATAATTTGAGGATCAATTAGAGAATAACAGTATCGACAATATCATACAAACATAACAATTTTAGGAGATAAATTAATTGATATTGTAATCCTAACATTCTACTTTCCGAGTAAGAAAAACTGGCAAAATTAGTATAATAAATACAGTAAACCCTGATTACACGAACTCGAAGGAACGAAAAATCACGAGTTGTGTTAAAAATTCGTGTAATCGGGGACTCAAATTTTGCAATGCAGCACAGTATTAACCATATACAATACAGATGCCATCATAGAAACACTACTACAGTAATTAATTTTTAAAAGAAGTACTCACGTATTATTTTCTGCAGAAAAATTCCTGTATATTGCGTCATGAGCAGGCGAAAGTGCATAGTAACTTCACGGCCAACTGTGTGTATAGCTTCCGTAAACCTAGCGGTCATTTCAGCTGTTGTAGCAAACCGTTCTAAAGTGTCCAAGGCCGTTAACACTTCTGACGGTGGCGGTATACTATTGTCTTAATCACTTTCTTCTGATGATATTTCTTGCACCTCACACACAACTGATTGTACATGTACATCAGATTCCTCTGGAGAAAACACGGCATCATCGTCATCTGCACTAATGAATTCCTCAAAACTAACTCCAGGGTTTGCAACGTCTTGAAGAATATCCCATTCGTCATGAGAGGTGGTGTCGATGTCACCATCTAACTCTTCGATAGGATTAGTGTTGCTATGTCTCTAGGCTCTGCTAAAGCAGTTCTGCAAGTGTTTTGATGGCACAGATTCCCAGGAGACAGCGATAGCTTTTATTGCATCGAGCACACTCCAACTTGGGGTTATGTGTTGTTTTCAAGCAGCGCGAATTGCAGCTCTCACAAGTGCTGAAAAGCTCTCTTCATAAGAGCAATAATGCCTTGATCTAAAGGCTGAAGCGACTTGTTGCATTTGGGGAAAAATTGAACCTTTACGTTTGTTAAGTTCAGATCATGTATTTTATGGGCCGTACACCTGTCCATTGTCAGAAGAACATGCCTATTCTGAGCCACCATTCGACTGTTGAAATGAAGAAGCCACTTACGAAATGATGTGCTGTCGATCCAAGTTTTCTTATGGTGAGAGTAGATGTAAGGTAGAGTATCCATGTTCATGTTTTTAAAACAACGTGGTTTCTTGGACTTGCCTATCACCCATGGGAGGTGTTTATCACTGCCGTCTGCATTACATACAAGGACAACAGTTAGCCGTTGTTTACTGCGCGCTCCACCATGGCACTTGTCACCTTTTATTCCGAGGGTATGACTTGGAAAAAGATTGTAAAAAGTCCAGTTTCGTCCATATTGTACACGTCTACAGAGCATACTTTTCTCTCACTCCGTAAAATCCATGCAACCAGTTGTTTGCCTCTTCTTCATCAACTTTATTTGCTTCACCACAAATCACTACTGATGAAATTGAGTGTCTCTTTTTGGGAACCGTACAGCCAACCACGGAACAGCTGAAATCTTGAATATCCAAATTTTTGGCAATCTCATTTGCTTTTGACTGAATTATAGGTCCACTTAAAGGTACATTGGAAGTGCGCATATGGTTGAACCATTCTAGAGTAGCGTTTCGATATCTTCGTACTTAGCACTACGAAGTCGCTTAGATTTGTTACTGGAACCTAATGCAACAGCATTAAGAATTTTTTCCCGGTCTTTAAGTACTGTGGATAAGGTAGACTTGGCAATTCCATACTGTTCAGCAATTGTCTTTTCTTCAATGCCACGGTCTCTCTGTTTAGAATTCTTAGTTTTGTTTCAGATCTATACCTGTCTGCTTCCTCTTAGACATGACTCTTCAACTGACTATCTAACTTTCCGTCCTATCTGAACATTTTCCACCAGATTTTTTTCAACTGGAATTTCACTTTCATTTCCTTTCTGCTCCTCCCTTCTCTTCTACCCCCTCCCTTTCCTGCCCAAAACCATACTTTACTTCTAATTGGGTGTTCTGGCTATAAAATTTCTCGTACCTGTAATAAAAATACAGTACCCAGAGCTTTCTGATGTACATCGAATCCTGAAGCAGCAATTTACTTCCGACAGATCTGCTTCGCACCTTCCGGGACGCATTAATCTTTTCCCGCTGTCCGAAAATGCTTTATGTACATATTAATGTCTCACCTATCTACTGCGTCTATCTCAAACTCAAGGGCATCCCACAGGTAAATGAAACTGTTAGTGTTACCTTTCCGATCACTAACAATGAAAGGCTTTAAGGTGACAACAAACATTGTGAAGCTTTGGAAGTTCGGGTTAAATGAGATAAAATTGGCGGAGGGACTAAAATACAGTTAGTGATTCAGTGGTACACAGAAATTGTGTTATTTACTGATAAGAAATAGACATTTATGCGGGACCACATTTTTTTTCTTGTTAACCGGGTGTTCGTGTTAAGCGAGTTCGTGTTACGAGGTTTACTGTAATATATAATTCAGTCATTAAAAGTGTTAAAGTAAAAAGATTGTTGAGGGTTACCGATAGCCAAGTTGATAACAAACTGTGATAGTGACAACATGTCATGGATTTTCTGTGGTTAGAGGTCAGCTTGAATAGAAAATTTCAGATGTGTGGTTGGACTCCAGGAAACCCTGATCCTTTACTTGGGGATCTAATTTATAAGTCTCTTAAATTACAAGGCTATGTTGAATGGTGAGGGACACTAGTGATAAGAAAGCAAGTCCTCAAGCAAAAATCAGTCAAAGACACCAAATCTTATTAGGCGCCACCACAATGCTTGAACTCATAGCTGACATAAAATTTATTTTAATTGAATTTTAATTTATTGGACACCCAAAAAAAATGTTTAAACTATTGTCTTTTTTTGTGTGTAAAGTACCTTCTTCTTCTTTGCGTTCGTTCTTTACGACCAATTTTAATCACTCCTTGTGATATGTTTGATCTTTGCCAAGAACGTGTATATGTTGCACATTGGTTTGGTAGGCCCCTAAACGCATAGACTTCTACACGTTTAGGACACATGCATCCGATTTCAGCCAAACCTCCTTAGTGCCTCTTACGACATGCATGGCAGGTAACAGTGGTTCTATTCTTTACACCCCAAATTTGGGCCACGTAACCACTCGGGCGCTTGTGAAGTACCTATTTATATTATATGTTTACTGAACTTGGCTGGATATTATGCTGGCGTGAAGGAGATTCAATTATTTGAGGTGTAACATGATTCAAAAAGGTTAGGAAACACGTCCTTAGACTGAAAAACCCCGTGCAAGATTTGAACTAGAAGATAACTGTATAAGATATAATGCATTGTATCTTTACACAGGTATTAAACAGCAATGTTTAACACTTGATTTTTCTACTAATATCAACAATTACAAGATATTGCAACTGCTCAACAACTGAATGATCGCATAGTAGTGGGGAAGGGTAGTCTCTGTGGTAAAGTGGTTAAACAGTTTGCCTTGCGTTCTGAAGGTTTTAATAGACCCAGTCGTTCAGTTCACCTTAGATGGTTGCTGGAGATATGGAACTTGCGCTTTAGGCAATACTTTTGGCAGGTTTCTGGTAATTTCTGTGAAGAATGACCAAACCATATGGGGAAACCCAATGCAATGAAGTCAATCGTTCACCTTTAGAAATGATGAAGTAGGTACACTTCTTCAACTGTGCTGAAAATGGTGTTTGTTACATTACATCGTAGTTTACAACACACACATACAATCGAACACACCAGTTCATAGAACACAGGAAGAAGAAAAAATCAACAGAACAAAACCAAAAAAAAAACTAAATATCAGTACTATAGCTACATTGAGAGCCGCTGTAGCGTAGTTAGTGAACTCGCTTCGCAAGGCTGGTGGTCTGGGTTCAGCTCCGCAATGCGCGTGGAATTTTTCCCGACCACAACGGCTCTCAGGTCAACCCAGCCTCAACTGAGTACCAGACATACTCTGGGAAAGTAAAGGCGGCCGGCGTGATGCTGACCACATCACTCATTGTGTGCCGACAGTCAATGAAAAATACAGGCCTAACACTGTATTGACCTATATACCATGAGGTATGAAAGGGTTCCTTTACTTTTTCTTTATAGCTACATTGATAACAATCAGAATATGTATAGGATTTATTAGAAGGAAAAATAATTGTTTCATTTGTGCTTATCTTTGTCATTCCTACTTTTTCAGATTCTGGCAGGAAGTTGCAGCTATGAACAATGATAAATACAAAATAAGAAACTCAAGAAATAATTAATTTTGAGTGAGAGTTACTACATGATATTAGGTCAAGGGCAAGAGCTTAAACATTACTGAATAATTGAAGATGCAGAGCGATAGAGCTACAGAAGTTGATAATTAAAAGGGAGTAAAGTAAAGGAACCATTTTTCATACCCAGAGGTATATTGGGTAATATGGTGTTAGGTCTGTATTTTCATTGACGTCGGCACACAATGAGTGATGTGGTTAACATCACACCTTTACTTCTCACTGCTTTTCCTGATACCAAATTGAGGATGGGTCAACCTGAGAGCCGTTAAGTTCAGAAAAATATTCCATGCTATTATTCCGCAGGAATACCTCTGAACTCGGAGTTAAGTCTCGCCTGAATGGCGAGGGACACTAGGAAAGCAAGATTTTACACAAAAATCGGCTATTGGCGATATCAATCTATCTAGCAACTTTGTAGTGAGGAGTTGTAAGCTTAAACTCCTAATGTTGCATCTGGTGTGTTGCTGAAGTTATTGTTATCCCATAAAGCTGTAGTATATGCTTGATGTTGTCTGTCCATCTGCCTCATAGCAATCTTCACAGTCTTAGTTCAGATCTTATATTACTGTGTGTGTGTGTGCGCAAAATGATAACTGAATTAGAACACTTCATTCTCTTAAGATGGTCGAAACATGTTATTTTCTGTCTCTCAGCATACTTTATTGCAGATGTAGTTGCTATAATACAGGACAAATGGGGCCACAGACTCAACAAATTTACTGTGCCAAAAACCACGCTAGGGTCAGTGAGCAAGCACTGATCCACATTATTAAATATTCTTAGCAATGTCTATAATTCAACGTTGTTGATAAACTTCTGACATACTTTAGATTTAAAATACCCAACACTTTGATTATCACATTAACAAATATTTGGTATTACCATTTGTATTATTCTTCTTCTTCGATTGCTCCATATGGACTACTTGTTAACCACTCTGTGTGATTTGTATATGATCTGAGCATAAGAGCGATTGAAAAGTGTGCCAGTTGTGCGCCTACAACTAGTCCAGCACATCTTATTTCTGCAATGTTTTTTATTTACTAGGGTAGCTTCCCTAGGTTCTACATGAGTCGCCTTACACATGCCTTGTAGGTCGGAGTGATACCATTTTTGCTTCCTCGGGCCCGCACCACAAGGGAGGAATATATTCTGCTTCCTTGAAATGACTTTTTGAGATTCAGTTATTCCAAACAGTCATTATGTCTCAGCCCATGCTTCATAATGTCCACAAAAGATACCTATGGCATGAATGGATGCCTTCCACATAAACATAAGAATACAAAGATCTACTATCCTGGAAACATAGGATAGTAATGAAAGGTTCATTAGATATAGACAAGGAAACATACTTCTGTTACCTGTTCCATATTTGATGAGGACACAGTCATAGATGAAGAAAATATCATAAGACTGCAGCATGTAGGAAAATACCAAAGACGGTGCAAAGCCTGTGTTGAGATAGATTCTGACTAGATTCAAGTGCTTTTTGTATCTAAGCATCAGCAGGTAGAAACCATGAACTAGTCATATGGCCTGTATGGAGCCAGTAACTTGATCATGCAAAGATACAACAGGCCAATCTCATGCTTGCCTTTAAAAGTCTGAACTAAGTTTAAGGAAAACCAGACATATATGAAGCTAACTGCCCAGTTTGTGGTCCAAAGTAAACTAAGCGCATGACCGGAGATCGCAGAAGAAGACCTCTATACTCCAGAGTCTTCTTCTTCTTCGAACGCTCTATATCGGCCACTTGTTAACCACTCTGTGTGATCTGTATGTGATCTGAGCCTAAAGCGATTGTCGTTGTGCGCGCTACAAGTAGGCCAGCACATCCGATTTCTGCTATGCTTTTATTTACTAGGTAGCTTCCCGGTCCTACATCAATCGCCTCTTACAACATGCCTTGTAGGTCACAGTTGTACTATTCTTTGCTTCCCTTGTGGGCCCCTGCACCACACAGGCGTACTCCAGAGTAAAACAAGAACAGCTAAGACAAGATGGAAGAGTAACCTAATAAAACAGATGAGAAATGTCAACAACCAGAAAGTCATAGGAACCATCTGTTTTCATACCCTTCACCATGTGCTGAAAGAGCGAGCGCCTACGTATCTGTCAAGCATATTATAAAGTCAATTCTGTTAACCTCAACTCCTGTGAAACAAGGAGAATGTCAATATAAAAAAATACATCACACATGAACGACTTTGCTGTGTTAGATAAAGATATTTGGGAGATGGAGAAAATAGGTAGCAAATCATAGGAAAGATATTTAAAACACCAAAATGATATTGACCTTGTGAGGGTTACCTAGAGTTGTTACCATATACCCGGGTTTTACCTGGACCTGGACTGTCTTTTCTGCCATCAGAGCAGAGCCGCTTTCTACTTCCTGACCTTGACCTCCGATGTCCTCCTGAATGGGATCCCTTACTGCCCGATCCTGATCCTTTGCTCCTTGATCTCGATCTTGAAGGTGACCTAGAGACCTTTGACTTGGACTTTGAACTTGATTGAGAACTTGATCCAGAGCTGGAGGAGCTAGAACTTGAAGATGATGACTCTGCAGATGACTTTTTATGATTAGAAGAAGAGCTGGAGTCATTCTTTTCACCTTCGTCCTCACCATCGCTGTCCAGCTGATATTTGGAAACATCACCATCATCTTCCTCCTGGAAACACAAGACAACAACATTTGAAACATTATCTGAGAACCTGATGTTAATTGACAAAATATATAAAAATTCTGCAAAAGTGAGAAGTTTGTTTCACAACAGCTTGAATGCAAACAATCATATACTTCTCATCTCACCCGAGTGGTTACAGGGGCCCAAATTTGGGGTGTAAAGAATAGAACCACTGTTACCCGTCATGCATGTCGTAAGAGGCGACTAAGGTGGTTTGGATAAAATCGGATGCATGTGTATACTAGGGAATGCTAACCCAAAACAAATGTTTGCAGAAAACGGATGCACCAGGTCGTAAGGCGCATAACATGGTGCAACGACCCTCACAATGAGGAATGGGATGACACGATTCTACGGTCGCCAATCTGCCTCAGAGATTTAGCCACTCTGTAAGAATGTCAGACCTACCATCACGGGGTGGCCAAAACTTACTGCGGGAAGAGGTCGGCACAAGCGGGAAAGCAGAAATCATAGGAATTGTATCTTACAGAACTGCCCCAGTATGCAGACTTGAGAAGAAAGAGGTGGCCCACTTACACTAGCGTCCAAGACAAACTGTATGGCGTGGCTGATAATCTGAGGCAGACGGCTGCCTTTATTAGGAATCCGAAATCCCAATCTAGTGAGAGACGAGAAGAAAATATACTTCTCAAGCATCTGTTAGTCACTAGGTTCAAGAAGGTGACATCTATGCAGTTTTAGACCACAATTTACAATTCATGGTCATATTGAGAGCTCTGAATTATGTGATAAACTGAAGTGCTTGATAACATTAGCTGCTTACTCTTCATTTCACTTTGTATTATAACAGTGTCGCCAGTGTGTTGCCGCGACTCGAAATTGGAGCAAAGAATAGTAACACTGCAACCTACAAGGCATGGCATAAGAGGCGACTGAAGTAGGGGCCTAGGGAAGCTACACTAGTAAATAAAAGTGGTGCAGAAATCGGATGTACTGGCCTACTTGTAGGCGCATAACTGGCACAATGTACAATCGCTTCTTAGGTTCAGATCACAAAGAGTGGTTTAACAAGTGATCAATATGGGGCATCCGAAGAAGAATAACAACGTAAGATCATAGCGCAACCCATTCTGTCATTTAAAAAAATATCTTAATATAGCATCTAAAGATAAAGAAATGACTTAACTGCATCGAGTTTCCCTATATGGCTCGGTCACGGCACAGCAGACGACAGATCGAACACGGCAGAAGATATTGGTTGCATCAATATACAACTATTCTCACAACCACATTTTATGAGAAACTTCAGAACTTACATCATCTGAGTCCAGCTTGTATTTGGAAATATCCTCATCATCATCATCGTCGTCATTCTCCTCATCCTCTTCCTTCTCTACATGTACATCTTGTACCTGCTCATGTTGCTTGCCTACATTGTTTGTTTCGGTGCTGTTTCTGTACTTTTTCTTCTTTCTTCCAAACTGAAAAAATAAACATGTAAATAGTATGCGTTTATTTGTCCTTTTCTTGGTTTTTTAAATAATATTAGTTCATGTTAATAATAATAGCAATTCATTAGCTTCAAGAGTTGTGTTGTGTTTATTTCAGCCGGATTACCAAAGTCATATTCGCTCTCTCTCTCGCGTTCGTTCTTTTTCGGCCATGTTTATCATTCTAATTATCAGATATACACAGCCTTTGTCAAGAACGCAATGTTACGCCACAACGTTCAGTACCATTTGGAGCTCTAGTGCTTATCCTTCAGTGAAGTGTTCGATTTCAACCAGCATTTACTGGGTTCGCTCTCCGTTAGCCTTTTTCTGTCCCCAGCCAACCTACAAGGCAGCAGGTTGCTATTTTCTTTTAGGGTAGCCACCCTAAGACAACCTGCCCTCCCGGGTTGATGAACGTCATCTGCTCAGCAAAGTCATATTCAAACTCCTAAATGACAGAGTAGGGAGTCTCAGGTTGAAAGGGAAATCCTAGGACTACCATGTTTGTTATTGTTTCTTCTTCTCTCAACTTCCCTTGAAGCATAAGGCATCAACCAATTTGCTCCAACCACATCTATCTTGAGCAAGCCAGCTTAGTTCATTCCAGGTCTTTCCTGCCTCTTCTCTTTCTCCAGTTCGTCTCCATGTCTCTTTAGGTCATCACCTATCTCTCTAGCCTCCCAGATTGCATTTCAAAGCCATATGCGGGTATCTCGACTTTTACATTCTTTACGTATGTCCCAACCACTTCCATCTCCTCTTTTTTATTTCCTCATTGATATTGTTGATGTCTGCGCGCCGGTATCTCAGTATTGATGATCTCAGTATTTGGTATTCTCTGATCCCACCGAATTCAGATAATTCTTCTGAGACATCTTCCCTCAAAGCCTCTTATGCAGCTGGCTTTGTTGGTACTTGTTTTCCATGTTTCTGATCCATACAGTAGAACTTGGTGCACATCTGTATCATGCAAGTTGATGAGCTCCATACGTTGTCTAAGGACTTGAACGTTGCAGCTGCCATTCCAATTCTTGTGTATAGTTCTTGATTAGGTAGCTTTAATTAACATGAGCCAGGCCAAGTCAGACGGCAGTGGATTGTGTAGGGCTCATATAAGCAATGAGAAGAGTTCACAATAAACCTAACCTTGGTGTCCTTCTAACTGAGCTGCTTTCAGCAGATGACAACGAAATTGTTGTCATGAAAGAAGAACAGTTACAGCAGTACAACCATAAACTAAATAGCATGTAAAGATCACAACATGAAAATTAACGTTGAATAGACCAAGGTTAAGACACTAACAAGAGAAGAAAGGGAAACAAATAGCTTTATTGCAAACCAACAACTGAGACAAGTGAAAAACTTCATGTTGATTATAAAAAAAGCATTTGAAAAAAATACAATCTAGAAGCTGTTGAGGAATTATGCAGTTCCTCTCCAGTTCATTAATCTAATAGAGAAGCAGCAGAAGCTTGAGTACCATATGTGGTTTGATGAATTAGACTATCAACTTTCATGCTTTACCTCATCATATTCATCATCATCAGAGTCCTCTCTCCTGTTATACTCCACAACTTCATCCCTCTCCATGTAACCACCACCAAATCCTGTACGTTGTTCAACCCGACCATACTTTGGAGCATTGCACATATTGCAAGTCATTCGTCGTGCCCAGTTAACATTGCCACAGCTGTTGTATCAGGAATAGAATAAACTACAATCATCTGCTTTCACATTCTGACCAAATTAATTATAGACTAAATGCACATTTTATTTACACTAAACTTATTCTTCCTCGAACGCTCCGTATCGACCACCTGTTAAACTCCTCTTCGTGATTTGTATGTGATCTGAGCCTAAGAGCGATTGTACCAGTTATGCACCTACAAGTAGGCCAGTACATCCAATTTCTGCTAAATTTGTTATTTACTATAGGGTAGCTTTCCTATGCTCCTACCTCAGTCACCTATTACGACATGCCTTGTAAGTAGCAGTGTTACTATTCTTTGCTCCCTGTGAACCCCAGCAACACGCAGGCGGCACTAAGCCTTACAGCGTGATAGTCATAAAGAAATCATCTTTTTTCTTCTAATCCTGTTTTCTGCCTCACAGCACCAGGATAAGACATGTATTGACTTATTTTTGGGCAATATCCAGCTAGTGTCACATTACTAATAACTAAACTGACAGAAGATAACATTCACAAAGGCATTATGATGGAACAAGGCATTACGATGTTTGTCTCTTAAGTATTCTTCTTCTTCTTCTGCATTCTCACTAGATTGGGATTTCAGATTCTCTAATAAAGGCAGCCGTCTGTCTCAGATTATCAGTCACGCCATACAGTTTGTCTTCTGTGTTCTCACTAGATTGGGATTTGGGATTCTCTAATGAAGGTCTGCCTCAGATTATCAGCCACACCATACAGTTTGTCTTGGACACTAATGTAAGTGGGCCACCTCTTTCTTCTCAAGTCTGCATACTGGGGCAGTTCTGTAGGATATAATTCCTATGATTTCTGCTTCCCGTTTGTGCCGACCTCTTCCTGCAGTAAGTTTTGGTCACCCTCGTGATGGTGGGTCTGACATTCTTACAGCGTGGCTAAATTTCAGAGGCAGATTGGCGACCATAGAATCCGTTATCCCATTCCGCATTGTGAGGGTCGTTGCACCATGTTATGCGCCTTATGGCCTGGTGCATCCGTTTCTGCAAGCATTTGTTTCGGGTTAGCATTCCTAGCGGACACATGCATCCGATTTCAACCAAACCTCCTTAGTCGCCTCTTACGACATGCGTGGCAGGTAACAGTGGTTCTATTCTTTACGTCCCAAATTTGGGCCCGTAACCACTGGGCGTCTTAAGTATTCATAACTTTATCAACTGCAACAAGGCATTAAAATGTTTGTCTCTGTGTATTCATAAATGTATCAAACTGGAACAGTGCATTATGGTGGGTCTCTTCAAGAGTTCTTCATAAGCTACTTTTCCAGCTGTAGCTTACATTCAAGTGAATTTATGCTATACTGTTTTGTTTTTAATGAAAACATGCATTTCTATCACATTTGTCTGTCCGAGTTTTTAGTTGTCCATATCATGACATCAAGGATGCAGTTTGGTATCTCTCTTGGCCTGATCGCTACTCTTCAACCAGGAGGAACCTGCACGTAAACTAACTACTAATAGCATAGCTCTGTGAGTTATAGAGGAGGTGTCTCTGTAACATGGAAGTAAAATACTCGCCTCTCGCTCCAAAGGTTCAGTCCCTACGTATAGCAAACAGGAAAATTTTCTGTAAAAGTTCAATTCCTCATCACAGTGTATCTGAGATCCAGTTCCTGGTCCTTTCAACGATGGATCAGGTTAAGTGGGAAAAGACCCCTTGGTAGTTGAAAAATCGATGAGAGTAGGCTGCAGAGCTGCTGCCTGGGCAAAACTAATTTTTAAATATTAAATTACATCAGGATCCCTTGTCGGTGCTACAGAGTTTGTGCACTGCTGCTGAGATCTCCCAGTGTAAGAAAGAGATCAGAGTCTACACTGAGGTTAGAGAGGTTCCACTTCCCCAATAAAGTGAAGATACAGCAACTGCCCTTCTACATTGTCTAGAATGTACAAGTTTCATACTAGTTCAGTTTTACTAGTTTTAATCGCCCGTGGGGTACCGGGGTCCGCAATGGAAGCAAAGAATAGTACCACTGCAACCTACAATGCATGTTGTAAGAGGCGACTGATGTAGGTCCTAGGGATGCTATCCTAGTAAATAAAAAGCAGTGCAGAAATCGGATGTGCATGGCCTATGTGTAGGCGCATAACTGGCACAACGTAAATCACTCTTAGGCTCAGATCACATACAAATCACACAGAATGATTGACAAGTGGTTGATATGGAGCGTTCAAAGAAGAAGACTAGTTTTAATCTGTTCACATGCTGCCTTCTCTTCATTTTCCCTTTCCACCCACGCCCCTAAGATATACAAACATATTTAGAAGAAGAAATGGTGTCTCTGACTTCTACTTTCTTCAATATATTTAGCACAAACAATAACTCAATTTATAAAAAACTCGACACACAAACTTCATTTACTTTTCTTCTGCACTCTTATAACCATGCCAACTTCTATGACATGCTAGTGCAGTCATTTAAGTACAAAATATGGCATGCTGCAGTTTACAGCTGTGCTATTCTTACTAGGCACCCAGCACATCTGATTTATGCTAGTAATCTATTCTGGATTGCTGTTCCTAATGAACTGTTTTATGATTACCGTAATAATATGGGACAATAGGATGTGGGAAGAGAATAAATAAAGAAACTATCAACACATCGCTGTGTTCTCATTTCTGAGAGAGAGATGGCAGATTATGTTAAGGAGGTGGAATTAAGGCTGATTGCTCGAAGCTGTCAACCCGCATGTGCAGGTCATCAATTTTATTTTATTTTCAAAAGAAACATTTTTTAACATTAACCTCCATCAGGAAACACCACCCTGTTTTAACCATTTAGCTCCCTCCCAATAAATATGAACAACCTGCAGGCAAAAATGATAAACGAAAAGACAAAATGCAGGAAATGAGTAGTTGAAACCTTTGCACTGCCAATCTTCTGCACTGAAGAGTCCCTTGCTTTTTTCAGCAAGCTGCTTGCCAATTTCTGTGCCCCCTTTTTTGAAAACTGTTCCTTCTTTACGACCTGGGGAAAGTGACTGCGGCTGTATTATAACAGGTAACAAATGAAGGCAACATTTTTACAGCAGGGGTGCATCAATTAATGAATGAAAACAAACTAAATATGCGATCCTGGTTAAACTAGTAGTCTGTAGTCACTTAACATAGCTATATTGTACAATAGGATATAGCAATACCACAAAGTATACTTTCTTTAAGATATGAAGTATTAGAGACCTGACAGCACTGGACCCTAGCATTTGGAAGTCTTCTTCTTCATGTGATCAGCTTCACTCGCTCAGAAATCTAAACAGATAGACCAGCGTTTCCCAAAGTGGGTGGTACCGCCAGAAGGAATTGAGAGGAGGAGGGGAGAGAGTATTTCTTGATTTTTCTTTTGAATAATTAAAAATGTTAATTCTGCATTTTAATTCATCTTATGCCCATCTTAATATATATATATATTTTAATATGTCGGAGGGGCGACATTGGCAAACTTATAATAGGTAAGAGGGGAGGAGGAGGGCGTTACAAAGTTATTCGTGAAAAGTGGGCGGTGGACTGAAAAGTTTGGGAATCTATGAGATAGATGATCTGCAGTAATAGCCTGAGAGTGGTCATTTGGTCATTAAGTGTATGATGTGTACATATTCTATTTCCAGTAGATATCCACTCCTTTTTTATGTTGTATAGATTTCAACAAGGCATATGTCAACAATGTTTGATTTGCTTATTGTTTCATCCGCCCCTTTTGTTCGCTGACACACTACCCATATCGGAATGTCATTTATATATGTCACTATATTTTGTAGTTTAAGCAGGCGGTATGCACTACACGGTGACCTTGTGCTGATTGCACAATTTAGATCTTATGGTTCTGCAAACATGACAATTTTCTAGACTGAAATACTCAAGTGATGATCTCTAATCTGTCAAAAATACCACAGGATTTGAGCCAAAGTGTTGTTCTCTACTTTGGTTGCCAGTATTTCTGCATTTTCCATCTAAAATTACATTGATAGATCAAATTAAATACATACATAGACCTTTTTACTTTTTAAAAAAAAATAAATACACAAATATAAATTAAAATAAACACTCAAGCTTACTTTTTCCACACTTGTTACATTCTGGTCTCCTGGCAAAGTTGACATTTCCACATCTGAAGATAGAATCAATAACGGAGACTTAAGAACTACAACTTATATTTTACAGAACCAACAATAATGGCCATCAACAACAAGCTATTCTCAAATGTTTCAGCAGAATTGAGAAATTAAATAATCCCGGTCAGAGCATCACTCTGACCCAAAATAATTGTTGTCCACAATGGCACAGAAATATAATTAAGTGTTGCAATGGCTGAGAAAAGTATTGATTAAGTCTCGCTGCAACAAATGCTGCCTTGTTTTCTTTGCTCTACTGGACTACCTATATTCTCTACTTTTTGCCCATTCATCAAATTCAAATCAACTAGTACCAAATGTGCTCTATCTCACTATCCTCTTCTCAGGACATAGTCAATGAAGTGATGCTCCTCTTATTTTCTAAATTTCAGATTCAATGACCTATCCAAAGTAAACCTCATCTCGGTAGGAAGCTTCACAGCCCTGCACATCCTACCAAGAGTTCTGGAGTCTCCTGGCTTTGAAAAAAAGCTATAGAGCCACCTCCCCTGCACTATGTAGGAAAATAGCGGAAGCGCATACTTACCTGTGGTTCATAACAAACAAAACCTCTCCATAGTTCAAAATGTCTATTAAGTCCTATTCTTAATGTTTCTCTGTAAAACCACAGTTGTGTACAATGTACAGCCACAAGAGATCATCACCTACATTACTATTTAAACTTCATGTTATGCAGGAGTTAACTGCTGAAGTGAATAAAAAGGGATATCCCGATATCTTGTACTTATACAGTAGTATATATAAACATGTAGTGTTAATGAAGAATATTAAAAGCCTGAATAGGATTTCACAAGCCAATGACAAAATCTTGCGAAGAAACAACTTTTGGAGAGGTCATGTCTTGTCCGGCCACTACTAATGTGGTGAAGCTATAACTATAATAACAGAAATTGACAAGTAATAGAAAATTGATAAGTCACGATTTGAAGATATGCTCACTCCAAGATCAGACAGACATGTACAATGTACCTTATTGAAAGTTATTGTACTCGGTACAGTGACTCGTGAGTATTGATGATACTCTATCTAACTCTGTACTGATAGTCTGTACAAATCATGAGAATAATTATATAAGTTTAGTGTATAGGACTAAATCTACGCAATATAAGTATTAATTAAAGTATTATTAATTATATGCATAAATCAATTATATTATTTTCTCTTAATAACTTAAACTTAAAGTTAATGTGAATACAATTTTTAACTATTTATTTATTATCATTCAATGATGGCCATTCATTCATTCAGGTCATGATCACAATCACTGTAGTGTATACTAGTGTATGAGTGTATCAGTCATCATAACCAATCATTAAATTATTTGTTATGATTGAATTGATATATTATTATTAATTAATTATTATTTATCATATGCGCTGCGTGGCATCGGCATTATATATATTCGTATATATCTTACTCAAAGTATTCTTAGTCTTACTGATAAATGGTATTACTCTTAGTCTTACTGCTAACGTAAATGAATAAATAATAAATGTTAAAATAAGACAAGTTACTTGAACTTGAAAACTACTAACAAATTTAATCAATTTTGCAAACTCAGTGCACATCGGTCTAACTCAGAATCGTCATGGCGAGTTACGTCGCTTTAAACCATGTTCTATAAAAATAGTAATAATTGCAATATATTGTCCATAAGTCATAAACAAATATTAACTTGGTATCTGGGCAAATCCAATCCCCTTCGTTTGGCTTAAACCGTTCTTTAGAAGTCATGTTCACAAAACATAAAATAGTCCCTCCGTCCTCAGAATGACGCGGACTTGACTATTTGACGAGATTCCTTTCCTTTGCGTTCCCGTATTTGACGAGATTGTTCCCCCTTACAATTAAAGAAAGGCCAGGCATTTCACCATTTTGATGCCAAATATAAAATTGCACGTTGTACAGTCAGAACTAGATGTCTGAGGACTAAAGGATGCCACTATTGTCCACCTGTACAAGCGCAAAGGAAACCACCAGACCTGCGATAACCACAGTGGATCCCCTCCTGTCAATTGCTGGCAAGATACTGGCTAGAGTCCTCCTCTATCGCTTAACTAATCACCTGGAACAGGACTTACTCCCTAAGACCCAATGTGGCTTCAGAGCCGGTAGCGGAATAGCAGATATTTGCAGCTGTCAACTACAGGAGAAATGAAGGGACCGTAACTCTACATGGTCTTTGTCGATCTAACGAGGGCTTTCGACACGGTCAACAGAGAGGGTCTACGGAAGATTATGGTAAAATGTGAATGCCCAGTGAAATTCTTTAAGATCGTCCAACAGTTTCACGAGGGCAGGATGGCACGTGTTCTTGATGAAGGGGAGCTGTCGGAAGCCTTTCATGTCACCGACGGCGTCAACCAGGGCTGTGCACTGGCCCCAACACTCTTCAGCATGATGTTTGCTGCCATGCTCATGGATGTCTTTTGGGAAGGCGACGAACATGGGGTAAAGATTAGATACAGGACAGACGGTAATCCATTCAATCTTCGGAGGTTAAAATCTTCCACCAATGTAAAAGAATCAACTATCTCAAACCTGTTGTTTGCTGATGACTGCGCCCTCGCTACCAACTCTGAGGAAGAAATGCAGACTTACGTGGACAAGTTCTCAATGGCCTGTGATAAGTTTGGCCCCACCATTAACACCGAAAAAGCAGAGGTCATGTTCCAGCCGCCCCTAGAGAGCAGTATTACGATCCAGTCATCAACATTAAACACCAGCGTCTCCTGCCAACGGACAACTTTGCTTATCTTGGCAGCCTCCTATCCAGATCGGCAAACATAGATTCTGAGATCAACAATGGGATATCCAAAGCCAGTGCTGAGTTCGGAAGGTTACGTGTCACTGTGTGGGAGCGGAAGGGATAAGCGTAGCCACAAATCTGAAAGTTTACCAGGCCATAGTGCTAACGACGCTGCTCTACGTAAGCGAGACATGGACAGTGCATAGCAGACACGCAAGAAAATTAAACCACTTCCACACAAGCTGTCTACGCAGAATACTAAAAATAAACTGTCAGGACAAAATTCCAGACAGCGAAGTCCTCACAAGAGCAAAGATCCCAAGCGTCAACACCCTGTTGCAGAAGGCCCACGTGAGATGGGTCGGTCACGTTGCTCGAATTCCTGATAAACGCATCCCAAAACAGTTGATGTATGGCGAACTTGAAGGGGCAGACGTTCAGCTGGTGGACAGAAAAAAACGCTTTAAATACACTCTTAAAGTGTCTCTGAAATGCTTCGATATAGACACCACGTGCTAGGAATCCCTTGCGCAAGATCGCCAAATGGGGCGCTGTAACAATAAAAGCGGAACCAGCATAGCTGAGAATCATCGCGTTTTTGAGGCACAGAGAAAACGAGGTGCGCGAAAAAACAGAGTACACAAGACACACATGTCTAATCTTGATCATGTATGCCCCACTTGTGGTAGGGGATTCTGTTCTAGGATTGGACTCTACAGTCACCTCCGCACACGCCAGAGAGGTGCAGCAGCACACTCTGAGATTGTTGTCATGATCGCTTGCGATGTACGGCTATTAGATGTCTGAGGGACAGAATGAGGAGTGTGTGTGTTTAACCAGCGAGTAATCGGAATCATCAGTATACATACCTTTCGACATCTGCCGGGAAGACTGAGGCACTTATGGGTCTGTCCGGAGAACTATGGTGACAATAAGCAATAACGATGCCAAGAACGTTGTCATCATCATCAGTCGTCGTCGTAGCCAAATGTCGCGCTTATATGCCATAAGGTAGACAAAACATTCGGATCTTCATAAACAGTCTGGGTTCCTAGACAGAACTTTGCCAGCTAATAATCCATTGTAATTTCTCACTCTCTCTCTCTGCCTCTCTCTCTCTCTCTCTACATCGCCATGTTCAAATAATCACATCATGAATCCATTCTCTCCGTGGTCTTCCTCTTCTCCTCTTTGCCTGTATGCATTCTTCCATAATGGTCTTCAACCCTTCGTGTCTTTTTATATGTCCAAAAATAATTCAATTTTTTTAATTCTTGTATGCATCAACATATGTGAGTCACGGCACCTTTACCCTTTGACCTCGCTATCAAAGTTCGTTGATAAACGCACTATGTCGCTACGAATCAGATGTTGACCGATGTTGTGAAGTTCTCTGATACAAAAACAAGAGACAAAAAAGCTGATTTACTTTCTTTCTTTCTTTCTCGAATCCTGTTTGCCTCACAGCGTCAGGTCAGGAAGAGATTTCTAAAACAGGCCCTAGTATGCGCTTTGTAAATAGTCTCTTTCGTCGCCTCTGTTATCTCAGAGGTCCATCTTTTGCGTGACCGGCCTTTTACTGTCAGACCTAATTGAGGTGGAAGATGGACACTTGTCTGGACTTGTTTATATCTAAGAAACTGTTGAACACGACAGCAGTTCTATTTAGTAAAATGGTGTGCTACAAACAATTGTGTCATGTGACGGGGACTTGCAAGTAGGTTCAATGTACTGCTGAAAAGATTAAGCATGTCTTAGTTCTCGGCTATGTTTGTCACCCCTTTACACTTTGTGCACTTACTATCATCAACCGCCTACTATCTTGGGTCGAAATTTTTATAAAGAATATTTCCTTTTTTCGCCAGTAGTAAAACACATTTAAAGTTCTAGTTAATACAAGAGGTATACTGTACCAAACAAGATATAGTGTAGGTACAGACACCGTGTTGAAGCTGTGCTAATGTGGGGGTTAATCTAGATACGTAGCTTATTGTTAAAGTGTAGAATTTCCCAGAGTTAATAAATAATATCTTCTTCTTCGAACGCTCCATATCGACCACTTGTTAAACCACTCTTTGTGATTTGTATGTGATCCGAGCCTAAGAAGGATTGTACACTGTGCCAGCTATGCGCCTACAAGTATGTCAACACATGCAATTTCTGCGACACTTTTTATTTTCTAGGATAGTTTCCTAGCCCTATCCAAGCGCCTCTTCGACATGACTTGTTGGTGGCAGTGTTACTATTCTTTACTCCCATTGTAGGCCCAGGCATAATAATTAAATCAGATTGACGTAAATTTCAAAAATATAAAAAAATTAAAAACCAGCAATAATACAAATTAGAATCACGCTGTTTAACTGTCTAACATTGGAATGAGCGATTGTGTAGTCTTCTTCTGCTTTGCGTTCGTTCTTTACAACCAATTTTAATCACTCTTGTGAAATGTTTGATATTTGCAAGAACGTTATAGTGCAATTGTTTGTAGGCCTAAACGCATAGACTTACTTGTTTAGAACACGTCGATCGATTTCAGCCAAACCTCCTTAGTGCGCTTACGACATGTGGAGGTAACAGTGTTCTATTTCTTTATACCCACAATTTAGGCTCGCAACCACTCTAAATCGCCGGTTTGCAGTATTACGCAGTCTCCAGTTACAGTTGTTCTTCTCATTGTGTAGTAAACATATATCGGTGTATTTGAGGCATCAATTGAGTATTTTAAGAGGAAAATGCTTTTTAAAAACTTGAGGACAATAGTGTATTTTGTACAATGAAAAGTAAATCAAATGGTAGTTCATTGAGGACGAAGCACTATGGACTTATCTAATGTCTAGATATCGATTGGGAGAACTACTCGTGCTTATGCAGCAAAATGTTATGATAGTGAATTAAACTTGGGGTCAAAGGCGCAAATGGACAACGCCGCGCCAGGATTAGTGAGCTTGGCACTAATCAAGATCGAAGTGGTTATTCACAGTCGACTATGTATAACGTTCAGAGTTCTTCAGTCGACTGGAATCGCCTCCCAATCAATTCTCCACCTCACGTGGTGACCTGGAAACAGACAATGGTTCCTGTCTGGTTAAGCGGATAGGATCGAGGAGATCTACTCTAGTATAAGTAGTGATGCTGACGTCGTCACGTTTGATGAGATTCGCTAGCAGCACAGACGAGCGGATTATCAGAGTGATTATTAATGCACATCTCTCCCGGCCGATGGGAAAAGCCGAACGGATAAACATAAAGGGATAAGGGAAGCTTCCAGAGAGAGACGGGCTCGCTGCGCGAACTTGACCCGGAGGGCCAGTCAGATGCAGTGGGCCCATGGCGAAACTCGAGCCCGAAGTGGGGGCCCAAATTGAGTTGCGATCGGTGCATCTAGAAGAGATGTGGCCCGGTGGAGGCCGAATGAGTTGCAGGGCCATAGGCGAAACTCGAGCCCTGAGGTGGGGACTCGAGTTGAGCTCTGTGTCCGGACAGTCTAAAGGCATGGTGAGTGTGTGCACGATGAGAACTAATAGACACGGTGGGCAGGCACCGGGGCAGAGCGAACACGCATGCGAACGATGCACGGATGGGCCCACCGGTGGGGCAGACATGCACAGTGCTGATGGTGGAGCGACGAAGGGGCGTGGCAAGCGTATGGTGAGCGGACCACCCAATGTGCAGAAAACTGAAAGCCCAGCAGAGCTGGAATCCAGTACACGTTTCCGCTCGCAATGAACTACTACTGCCTTGTAGTTAGATTGGGGACAATCAAAGGCTGCGGAGCAAACCGTACAAAACTTGGACTGTAGACAAACCAAGTAGTCCAAAAAGACAGGTAACCTGGGTAGATGACGCTCAACAACCCGGGAGGGAAGGTTGTCTAAGGGTTGCTTCCTGAAAGAAAAAAGCAACCTGCTGCCTTGCAGGTAGGCTGGGACAGCCAAAGGCTGACTGAGAGCGAACCCAGTAAACGCTGGCTGAAACCGGACACGTCGCCGAAGAATAAGCACTAGAGCTCCAAATAGCGCTGAATGATGTGACGTAAAAAAAAAACGTTCTTGGCAAAGGCTGTTTATATATCACAATAAGAATGATCAAAATGGCCAAAAGAACGATCGCGCGAGAGAGAAAATTAAACTTAACATTAAAACTGCAATATGCTAATTGAATTACTTAACATCGAAATCGGCAACTGTACAATAAGCTACTCACATAAGGTGGGAGGGGAGGTAACCATGTGACTAATATCTGGCAAAGACATTAGTAGCGGTTGCGCGGAGATTGCTTAGTGAATGTTGCACACAATTAATTACCCTGGCTCTGTTTGCAGACATATATTTAAATTGTTCTTTTATTTCTCTTTTCATTCACGCACTAAAAGACAATTGTTTTAAAATGTTATGTTGTACCATACTAAAAAAACGGTATCACAATAGCAAACAGTTTGTACTGTATACTGACTTTTCCTGGGAGTTCCGTAATATTGCATATGTGATAATAGACGAAACTGGCAGAAAGCTTGGTGATCAGTTCTGCAAACATGTGCGCGTTACACATCAGCTCAGTCTGATCAATGTAGCCACCCGATTTAATAGCACTGACCATATTAATCAATCAAGTGCCATCCCTGCTGGCGTAGGCGATCATGCCTCTCCACAACTCTCTCTGCTTTGTGCATGTAATAAGTTCTGATGTAGAACTTGTGTCGAACCATGATATCAGACCATCCAACATCTTCTCCCTCTGTATTTCACGATATCTCCTTCCATGAATTTTACCCGTTGCCACTAAATGTTCTAAACCTTCTCTCACCCACTTCGTCGATGGTCATATTTATGGTTTCTTTGATACTTTGTATCCATCTTCTTCTTGGTCTGCCTCTGCGTCCTGGACCCTGCCCTCTAATATTGTTCTCTCCAAGCCATCGTGACGCTTAATGTGACCAAAGTATCTAATTTTTCTGTAAAGTATGTTGTTTATCAGCCAATTCTCTTTAACATTTAGTTCTTTCAGGACATCAGTGTCCTTTCTTTTTCTGTCCATGGTATTCATAGGATCTTTCTGTAGCACTTAGTTTCAAAGGACTGGATTTTCGTTCTTGTTTTTTGTGTAATGGTCCATGATTCATAACCATAAGTAGCCACTGGAAAAATGCATGTTCTCAATATTTTCCAAGTCTTACCCCCTTTTGAATCTCGAACCATTTAGCTATTTCACCTCCTATTTTAATGGTTGCCTGTTGTTCGTGGTATAGAGATTCTATGAGTTGTATTATGTGTGTTGGAAAATGCGTGTCTTTCATGATGTTCCACATTTTCTGGTGTTGTATATGGTCGAAAGCCTTGCTATAGTCTATGAAACATGCATGCAGGTCTGTGTTGTATTCTCTGCATTTCTCGATAATGAGTCTCATGCTACAAATATGATCTCTAGTGCCTCTACCTCTTCTGAAACCTGCTTGTTTTCGTGTATTTCGTCTTCTAATTTTTGTTCCATCCTCTTTATGGTGATTCTTAATAGGATTTTGCTGGCATGACTTATAACGGCAATAGTTCTGTAGTTGGTGCATAGTTTCAGGTTTCCTTTCTTTAGAATAGGTATAAATACTGATCTTTTCCATTCCTTTGGCCAGTATGAGCTATTCCATATCTTTGTGCACAATTTATGATATACCCGAACATATACCTGAATTTATGGACTCCCCGCCTGCTTAAATCAATTCCGCTGGTATATCGTCGCACCCTGGTGACCTCCCTCTCTTCAGACTTTTGATGGCCAGGAGCACTTCATCCAACATGGGCTCTGGTTCTGTCTCTTCGCTCTCTGTTATTATCTTATATGGATTTTTAGAAGTGGCTTCATACATGTTTCTGCAGTACTCACGCCATCTTTCTAGTACATCTTTCGTTTCTGTTAATGTTTTGCCATTGTTATCGTTTATGACTTGTATTGATGGGCTGAAGTCACGTGTCATTATATTAATTCCGTTATTCATTTCTCTCTCTCTTTCCCTTGTTCCCAATTTTATCGCATGGGGTGACTATGTGTTGTTTCTTGTCTTTTCGGATTTCTTTCTTGACCAGTTTTTATATTCAGTGCTGTTTCGTTTTAACCCCGTTTGTTTTAGTTTTCTTCTTTCTTCAATTAGCTTCAGTGTTTTTTCAGTTATGTAGGCCTGTGTCTTGTGTACAATTTTCTGGGTATGATGTTTTGTGAGGTGGAGATTAATATATCTCTTGTCTGTGTTGCCAGTTCGTCAGGTGTCATGTCTTGAGCAGCCATAAGTATGTCAAATTTGTTTTGTATTTCTATGTTTTATTCTAGTGGAATGGTATTTGTTTCAAAACGTATAGAGCTAGCTACTTGCTTTGTTTTCTTCAGTCTTAATTTATAATCTGCCACCAGCAGTTCATGGTCGGAGTCACAGTCTGCTCCGGGTAGTGTATTTACTGATAGGATACCTATTATTCATCTTCTTTGGACCAAGATGTAATCTTTTTGGTTTCTGGTGTTGCCATCTGGTGAGGTCCAGGTGTATAGTCTTCTTGGATGTTGCCTGCTTAGGGTGTTCGTAATAGAGAGATTATTTTCTAGGCATAATTCAATTAGTTTTGAGCCTCTTTCGTTTCGTCTACAGTTGATCAACTGTCTCATTTCTTGATATTTCATAGTGATTGATAATGCGGTTGTTTATGTTATATCCTCTAACTATTATCTCCGAAATATCCTGTATGTTTTGTAAAGGAAGATGTAGTAACCGTGAGCATATACATTTTATTTAGACTTTGTGTTTAATGTGTCTCAAGTTTCCTATTTGATTTCCAATTCAAATAGTTCCTGTTTTCAACTAATGTAATGTTTACAAAATTGTTACATGATCTTATTCGTCACAGCGCAGACTAAAGTCGTGTCGTTCTAATGTACTATTGAAGGCTGTGTTGTACAAGTGACTCCTCGTTCACCTGCTATGAACTCGGGCGTAGTCTGGTATGGCTTGTCACAATATTTTTTTGCGTGAAGTTATACTTTCCTTTTTATCAATGTCCCACGCCATGCAGGCGTGCCTTTTCCGACTACAGAGATAGTTACAAGCACGGCCTTCTCTTAATTACGATGGCCGCGGTACAAGTGACAGTATACAACTATTTACTTTCGCAGCAGCATAAGTGCTTATTACCATGGGCCATACATTCTGGTACAGACAATCAGGGATATTCACAAGCGTTTGTTTTGAATACTGACTGTCAGTTCTGATTTTGACATTTTTTAGTGCCACGAAGCCAGACAGAAATAATGTCAATAATTTGTCTTTCTTCGTAGTCTTCTATCCCTTCTCTATTGATTTGAATACGTTCGTATTCTAATCCATCTTTTCTTGTGATGTGTCCAAGAGAATGTAATCTCACTTATTTGCGTAATAATGTTCACATTCCAATAGTAAGAGCCCCCAAACCCTACCCACATGCGGATGCTCATACCTATATATAGAAAACACATTTATACAACTCGTCCAAAGCAAATACAAAATAATACACGATATATTTTAAGTTTTACAGTAAATGAAAATGCACTGATAGAATGTTTTAAAAATTTCGTCGAACATTAACGAAAAAAAGAAGAAATACCAATTATACAGAACGTGGCCTCTGATAACATTACCGAGGGCTACGATACAAAGTAGCACTAAAAAGTTGTACGGATAATGATTCTTATAGTGTAAAGTTAACCAAACACCGTATCCTGTGTTTGGTGTGTGTTGTACTGGATACGCATACTCTTCAATGTAGTACTCAGTTCTGTTTTCGAAGTCAGTCCGCTATCTTCAAAATTTTAGAATTGGTCACGTTTGCTGTCTCTCGTGTGTGCTCTCACTAGGAAGATTTAAAGCGCATTCATTCAGGATTCAAATAGTTTACAGCTTGTGAAGAAGATGGATAATTTACGAATTGATCCTGTTGTTGAAGACCCTTTGCGGCGACGCCACAGACCGTTTGACAGTACAGAGGGCAATGGGGAACATCCTCCAGACCAACTGCCGGCCAGCTTAACTACAAGACGAGACCGTGCAACATTTCCACGTACAAGATCAAAAGCTGCCACGGCTTATGTTGTGATCGGTGTTTTTTATTTGCTGATGGGAATTTTTGTCCATTATCGAATGAATTCATACCCTGAACCAAAGGACAGCGATAATTCATTGCCACATGAATTCCGAGAAGAGAACGCTCGACTTTTTTTAGAAACAATTACGAACTTTGGTCCCCGAGTGTCTGGCAGTGAAGCACATTTGGAAGCAGAGAGATATATTGTGGAGGTTATACAAGAAATTAACGCGAACAAAATATCAAGTAATGATATTGAAATCTCGCTGCAGACCGTGAGTGGAGTTCTCAATGTAGATTTTGTCAATTCCGGTCTTGGAGAATTTACAAGTGTTTATCAGAATTTGAAAAATATACTGGTAAAGGTATCGCCTCCACATAATGCAAGCAGTAGTGTGCTCATCAACTGCCATTATGACTCTGTGACAGACAGTCCAGGTAAAAAATACCTACACTCACATTATAAATATTTTAAAATGTATCAATCAGTGAAAACAATTGTTTTATGTGGTACCAGACAGAAGTAAAGAATATAATTGCCAAAACTATTAAATATCACGTTTTATATGTATCAGTAATCAAGTTTGATGTATCTATATATAGACATGTGTATATAAGTATAGGAAGTCTCAGAGATAGACTGCTGCTTTGAACTTCAGTCATCAATGGGGCTGAAAAGTCCAGTGGCACATCTCTATCCCTATGGTCTCTCTGGGCTGAAAGAGACCCACTACTACATCTTACATGATACAGTAGTGCTTGGGCTCTTTCTCTTAGGCCCAATGCTATGTAGCAGTATCTGCACATATTTGTAAGTTGTTTCTTGGTTCCAATGCCAATAGTTCTATATAATGAATCCTTGGAGGAAGACAATTCATCCTGACATCATCCAGCGCTTGACACCTGAAGAGTTTGTGGGGCTTTCATGATAATATGTATCAAGCTAGCACTATGGAGTGTTGTGGGTAAATTCTGTTCATGTGATTATTGAGTGGTATGTGCTGGCTTGAAAAATGGTGCTCTGATCTCTCCTTGTAAGGTGGTTGATGTTGTAATTGAGGTTTAGGTTGGCCATGGTGCCATGTGTATGTAGAGCTCTCTTCCAGTGTCTCCCATGTTCCGTCTCCCATGTTTCATCTGTCTCCCATGTTTCATCTGTTCAGCCAAATTTCTTTATTTGTTATTTTAGGATTTGCTTTGTTGTACGGAGAGTTGTTGGTGTGAGTGGTTGTCCTTGTGTTGACTCTTAGCCAACTTGTCTGCTTTATCATTTCTGAGTGTCAAGGGATCCATTGCATAGTTATTTTGATGTCATAGGATGTAACAAGCTGGTCACTATATAGAGCTAGTTGGGAAAGTTCAGATTTACAATGTCCACTATCTTCTAAAGCTTAAAGGGTAACCATTGATTCTGTAAAGATAATTACGTCTTGTGCCTTTGATTGAAAGTAATTAAAAAATGGTCTTCATATGGCCTTCTTTTACCTCCCTTGAAGCATAAGACATCAACAAACTTCATATCATACAAAGTTTGCTTTTATGGCATAAATTTCATCTTCATTGTTGAGCATACCTCTCGCACACACCAAACAGCTTATAAGATGACCTGTCTGAGTACTGTATGTAGACTTGTCATCATCATCATCAGGTGCCGTCTCCACATCGAAGGATGGCTGCAATGAATCTCCAGCATCCTCTGTCTTTCGCCTTGGTGTTGCACACTGCCAGACTGTAACCTGTCCATTTCTTAAAGTTTCCTCCCACTTATCTCTCGGTCTTCCTCTTGCTCTTCCCTCAACTGTCCCCTCTAGTAAATGTTTTATCATGGTGTCATGTCTTTTATGGGCCCAAAATACTTTACTTGTCTGAATTTTATTTCTCTTAATAATTGTTTCTTCATGCCTAGTTTTCCTAAAACTTGTTTATTTGTCTGTTTTTCTGTCCATGAAACTCTGCCTATTCTTCTATATATCCACATCTCAAATACATCAATTCTGTCTTCTAACTGTAGACTTGTAACCTGCTTTAATGGAGGCTTTAAATTCAGATCCGTCAGTATAGACGTGAATCCCATTTTTAAGTCTAGGCATCAATAACTTTGAGATCCTCTCATAAGGCTAACTGGATTGTAGTATTTGGTTGTTTCATCCATTAATTTTGTTTTAATTTCTGGTGTCTTCAGGAGTGTATGGGGCGGAATGTTTATTATTACTCTCTGTAGTTGTTGTCTTGCTTCTGGAAGGTGGTAACTATCTTTGATTTAATTGACATGGTGAAGGAGTGACTTTTGTTTAATTTTGTGCTTCATTTGATAATTTTCAACAAGAAATCTGTTGGGATGTGTTCTCACTTCATTCTTTCACTCCTTTCTTAAACTTCAACGGCAACTTTATCCATCCACAACCCAAGAGGCTCCACATTTGAATGTATTTCACATGCAGCAGTAAATGTTGACGCGTTGCCCACTAATTAGACATAAGGTATTGTTCTGTACTCATGTCTAGGAATTCAAGGTTTGCTTTTGGACAAGTTTTTAAAATGTACTTGTTCTCTATATATAGCGGATGTAACAAAGATATACGCCTCTCAGAATATTTTTTCTGATCCCCATGTTGTGCCAGCAAGCTTCTTCAATAGCTGTAATCTTTTCAATGCTTTGTTCTTTACATTATTATAGCTCTTGAGGTTGAGCTGGCGATCAAGTATTATTCCAAGATATGTGGGGTGTCATTCTCTTAGTAGTTGATGTTTGTCTGAACTCGAGGGCATATTTTATTTGCAGACTGTTGTTAATAGTATAGATAATGTTCACAGTTTTGGTGCCGTTTATTTTCTAATTTCCATGTAAATGACAGTAGTCATGGAATCTTCTTATTTGTCCTTTGTTTTTTTGGGGGATCAAGAAGCACTTGAGCTTTCAGCTCGGTGCCATGGACATCGTAACCCTTTGGTTCAGTGCCACGAACACCATAAATCTGGAGAACCTGTGGCTTTTCTGTCAGCCCGCGAAATTGAATCGCACTCACAGAGGTCTTGTCAACTTTCGTCCAACGCGATACGAACACGCTGGGCAGGTGGGCATTAATTGTCCATTAAGTCTATATGTTTCAATTTCTACATTCTCATGTTTCTTCCTAATAGCCAGGTTGTCTGCATATAGAGCATTTCAGCTTTAATCTAATTTGCAAGGTTGTTGATGTAGATGAGAAAGAGGGTGCAACTTAAAGAAGAGCCCTTGCCCGCGTGCCCAGCGTGTTCGTAGCGCGTTGGACTACGGGTGACTAGTCATCTGTAAGTGCGGGTTCAACTCCGCAGACTGGCAGAAAAGCTACAGGTTCCCCAGATTTACGGTGTTCGTGGCACCGAGCCGAAGGGTTACGATGTTCATGACACTCAACGAAGAGCTTTCAGCTCAAGTGCTTCTGGATCGGAAAAAAAAAAGAAAAAGAAGAGCCCTGTCGTAAACCTTCTTCTAAAACCTCTTTAGAATAGATTGCATAATTGATTTTTGTCTTGATTTTTTTGGTCTCTAGGAAGTACTTTATATCCAGTTGTACAATTTTCCATGTATTCCCATGTCAATCATCTTCACACCGTTCGTTAGCCAGCTGCAAGTCAAAGTAGATGGCTATTGTGTGCCTCTGAGAAGATTCCTCTGACCCAGACAGTCTTTAGTTTGGGTACTGTCATACTGTAAGTTTCAACTATGTCAGCCCCACCCTGTATGAAATTCACTACATTTTGGAAACTAACCCGAACCCATACAAACAACGTATGTGCACATGTTGCAGCTTTATTACTATCTTAATATATGGCTATGATGTTGAACGCCTCGTAGTTTGATATACCTCAAACTTATTGATTTTAGTCTGCTTGTTTATTTATTTATGGTCATATTATGTTTAATCTATTCAGTATATCTGTGCAAAGGTCTTCACAAAGGCATATTTATACCATGCGTAGAAGTTTAATAATATTTGCTGGCTCTATGAGGGCGGGCTGAAAAGTGTTGCCTTCATTTCATATTTTTGGTAACATCTGACATATTTAGATAAATCGGATTCTCTAGACGCATGAAATCTTCCATCCTTGACCTTGCACACAAAGACGCTAACATTTTCCCGCCCATGCACATCATAATGGAGAAGTCTTTAGACATGCGAATCAAACCGTGCTGTTATTTAAACAACGCTGCCTCATTGCCAGGTGTACCGTTGGAATAGTATCCACTCTAAACAAAATTGTGGTAACTTTCCAGGAAAATGAAACCATCATCACGGCCATTAGAAAAGACCAACAAAGAGATAATTATCACTAGATAGAGCATGACGGGAATAAGATGGTATGATAAGGTCACAAATGAGGAACTTATGGAGAGAACAAGACAGATTCTAGTGAACGAACAGGTTAAAAAAGACGCTGGCGCTGGATAGGACACACTTTGCGAAAACCGAGGGGAATATAACAAGAAGGGTCCTTGCCTGGAACCCACAGGGACAGCGAAAGAAGGAGAGGCCGAGAAATACATGGAGACGAGATTTGGAGGCGGAGATCAACAATATAAAGAAGAGCTGGAGGGAGCTGCAGGAGATAGCTAGAAAGACTTGGCATGAGTTGGTTGAGGGCCTATGCCCCAACCCGGGTAAAAAGGCAAAGAGAGAGAGAGATAGAGCATGACAGGTAATTTTGTTTCTGCTCAGAACTAGACACAATAGAGCACATTTTACATTCTTCTGGACTTTATTCCATATATCATTTAGAATTTGGCATAAGATTCTTGATATTTCTGATTCTTCCTCCATCAACATTTCTGTGCAAACTCAAGTGCTTTATCTGCACTTTCCTGTCTTCTTGTACCTATACTTCTGAGATTGGTTGGATGCTTATGTTTAGTTTCTCCTCAGCCTCTACTATATTAATAAGTGCAGTTAGTTTAGCAACTTGAAAATGTTCTTCCCACTGTTTGATTTTCTCTCTCCGGATATCATTTGTCAATTACCTCCTTTTAATGGTAGGTCTTGATTTGATACCATATTTCCTCAACTATTTGCTTATGATATATAGAGCTGCAATATGATGTTTGCTGGCTGTCTTTTCTGCCAGGTTGCAAGTTTTTCAACATACATCCATTTGTCGACTTTCACATACAACAATTTATAGACTTTTGCTCATATTTTAACTTCTTTGTCTTTTTGAGCATATTCTGCTACAATAAAAGAAATGATAAATGAAAACACAAGTACAGTAACAGATAAGAATATATGTATCAATGAAAAGGTCTTCATCAAGTGTCTTTGTGAGTCTCTTGCTTTATGCCTTCTTTGCCTTTTGGTACAATCTTCACCTCTGTTACTGTACTTTACTAACACTGCTTGATTTTATTTTTGGTTATGTCATGGCTTGAAGTGTGATATGCAAAGCTGACACAGAATAATCCTTCTATAGGTGCGGGTGATGATGCAGCAAGTTGTGCTGTTATGCTGGAAATTATGCGTGCATTGTCACAAAGCTCTGTGGAACTAATGCACAACATCATCTTTCTTTTCAATAGCGCAGAGGAGAACATGTTGCAGGTTGTTGTATGCTTTTATTCTTTTGAGTAGAGTGTGGGAGAATTATAAAAGTTCAATTTACATTGTCACCTTATCGGTTAACCATGTGTATAGTTCTTTTATTGAAAGCAAACAGTAATTAATTTGTGTATGTGTTCTTTCATGATAATAATAATTTTAGAATGATTTTGACACTGGAAAAATTGCAAGAATTAGTAGTTAAGTCTGGACATGTCCAGGCAGTGTCGTCTATGTGGTAGAGAGAGAATTTAACAGATTAATCTCTCAAAACTACCTGGTACATGTGCTCAGTATGAGAACAACTGATGTAGAACTCCCTGCAGAAACATAACACTTTACGCTACAAGTAATTTAGAAACTAAATTGACATAAGTAAATGCAATGTCACTGTTCGTAATTAC
This sequence comes from Arion vulgaris, assembly GCA_020796225.1. Taxonomy (NCBI): domain Eukaryota; kingdom Metazoa; phylum Mollusca; class Gastropoda; order Stylommatophora; family Arionidae; genus Arion; species Arion vulgaris. The sequence goes on along the minus strand of CM036769.1, from coordinate 34,276,484 downwards.
ATATATATATCTTTATATTCTGGAGAGCCGCAGTAGCGTAGTTGTTAGTGAACTCGCTTCTTAGGCTAGTGGTCTGAATTCAATTCCACAGTGGGCATGGATTTTTTTCAGACTGTAACGGCTCTCAGGTCGACCCAGCCTTAATTGGGTACCAGGAAAAGCACTGGGAAGTAAAGGTGGCCATCGTGATGTTGACCACTTCACCCATCGTGTGCCGGCAGTCAATGAAAAATATGGACCTAACACAGCATTACCCAATATACCTCGTGGTATGAAAAAGGGTTCCTTTTTTATATTCTGGTTACCAGTTTCGAAGAAGCCAACAAAATCATAACTTTTCGATACATCAATATTCACATTTCATAAATATACACAATTCACAAGAAAAGAAGAAAATTACAGTATTACCATAATTAAGTAAAAAACAGTAGAACAGGGTGTCATCCTCCTCTCAATGGTCTGACCCTCTTTGCCTCATCGTATCCAAATTATTGATCTGTGTCGTATGTGTTATTTTAGAAGTGTGCTTGCTTTCTCAACATAAAAACAGACCCTGACATGAGCAATAGGAGAGTACTGATGGATGTTGCGAACTGACCAATACTGATACCTGACTCAAAAGATCATAGTGTACTTGTGAAACTTAAGCGGACTGACCAATACTAATCCCTGATATCGCTCATGTGTTGCTGGGGCCCGCAAGGAGAGCAAAGAATAGTAACACTGCGACCTACAAGACACACGTTGTAAGAGCTGACTGAGGTAGAGGTCTAGGGAAGCTACCCTAGTAAATAAAAAGCGTAGCAGAAATCGGATGTGCTGGCCTACTTGTAGGCACATAACTGGCACAATCTACAATCGCTCTTAGGCTCAGATCACATACAAATCACAAGAGGGTTTAATAAGTGGTTGATGTGGAGCGTTAAAATAAGAAAATCCCTGACATGAGTAATCAAGAGAGTATTGGTGAGATCTTCTTCTTTGCGTTCGTTCTTTACGACCAATTGTAATCACTCTTTGTGAAATATTTGATATTTGCCAAGAAAGTGTATATGTTGCACATTGGTTTGGTAGGCCCCTAAACGCATAGACTTCTACATGTTTAGGACACATGCATCCGATTTCAGCCAAACCTCCTTAGTCGCCTTACGACATGCATGAGAGGTAACAGTGGTACTTTGCACATTGGTGAGATATAAACAGACTAACCACCACAGGCACCTGACCAAACCGTCCGCTGTGCTAGTTGCAATTCATGAACACAGTTATAATATATATAGATCACGATATGGCCACCTTTAATTAGCCTAATATATATACACATAGATCAAGATCACCGTACTCTTGTTGCTGAGAATTATGATTCAGCCATATCTATATTTCCTCATAGTACCATCTGTTACTGAATTTATGAGGCTTCCTTTCTAATTTGTTCCACTTATATCTCTCCAGGTTCTATGTTAGACTGGCTGCATACTTTCCCCCTCCTCTCTTCTTGAAATTGCTACATGTACTCGCCCGAGTGGTTACCGGGGCCCTAATCTGGGGTGTAAAGAATAGAATCACTGTTACCTGCCACGCATTTCGTAAGAGGCGACTAAGGAGGTTTGGCTGAAATCGGATGCATGTGTCCTAAACGTGTAGAAGTCTATGTGTTTAGGGCCTACCAAACCAATGTGCAACATATACACGTTCTGGCAAAGATCAAACATATCACAAAGAGTGATTAAAATTGGTCATAAAGAATGAACGCGAAGAAGGAGAGCTACATGTATTGTATATTCTTGGACCTCAAGATTTCATCAATCCAAATGAGTTCCTCTTATACTCTGTTTTCCTCTCCATTTAATTAGTTCCTCTCTTGCTCTGTAACTGTATTTCCGATTATGCTGCGTCTCTCTCCCTCTCTCTGAGAATATCACATCTGAACTTACCTTCCCTATCTTTCTGTGTCTCCTATCCTCTCTGTCTGTGTGTCCTCTGTGTGTGTCATCTATATCTCTCCAACTATTTGTCCAAAAGTTAGAATAGTAGCTTACGATCACACGAGGGCCAAGTTTCTCGGGAGTCTTTAGTACGCTATCTTCAGCTCACACTGGTCAGTCATTTAGTGACGGTTAGTTCTCCAGTGATTCTAAAACGGTCACTTCTTTGACCCCAGTGACAGCCTACCCTGTCACAAGAAGATATAATATTTTATTGGTACAGTGGGCAACTGGACTTTATGACGGTTGCTGCGATGGAGGACGAAATATTTGTGGGAATGCTCAATGTGCAGTGACTTCAGTCGAATAACATAACATACTAATCAATTCTGGTAACCAATGACTAATTTATGCGCAGGCAGACATGAAACTAACTTCTTATACCAACTGTTTTTTTCTAGACAAGCCATGGTTTCATCACGGAACACCCTTGGGCTCCAAGCGTCAAAGCTTTTGTAAATCTAGACTCTGCTGGTGCAGGAGGCTGGGAGATGGTCTTTCAAACAGGTTCATCCTTAATAAGAACAATAAATGTTTTGCTTTTGAGCAATCCTGTCTCAGTTCACAGAAAACTGTTGATTATAAGTTATATGTGTGTGGAAAAATTATAACAGAAAAATTTGACAATTTATCGTTATCATAAATGTTCACAGTATTATCTATGCTTATCTATTGATTAATTTGTTTAGTGTAACGATTATCTGTTGATTTACTATTCAATAATTATCTGTTGATGTATTTTTTATTATACAATAATTGTTAGTGGATTAATTAATTATTTTACTGTGCTTAGTTAATAATTATCTATTGTTGTTATGTTATGTTATGCGATCGTCGTCATGGCACATTGGCATTCCATTCGTGCTCTGTCCTCCGTCATTTTAGTATGCAATAATTATAAATATGTTTATTTATACTTTAGTTGGCAATGGTTATCCGTTGTTTCATTTATGATTAGGAGCTCTCAGTGGTGTAGAGGTTAGGTGCTTGTCTCTCTGCCAAAGGTACCAGGTTCGTTCCCTCGCAGAACCATTGGGATATTTTTCATCCCAACTACATTTCAGTGTAGGTGAGATCTTCTTCTTCTTCTTCTTCTTCTTTGCGTCGTAGTTCTTTCTGTACGACCAACTTTAATCACTCTTTGTGATATGTTTGATCTTTGCCAAGAACGTGTATACGTTGCACATTGGTTTGGTGGGCCCCTAAGCGCATAGACTTCTACACGTTTAGGACACATGCATCCGATTTCAGCCAACCTCTTTAGTCGCCTCTTACGACATGCATGGCAGATAACAGTGGTTCTATTCTTTACACCCCAAATTTGGCCCCGGTAACCACTCGGGCGAAGTAGGTGAATCAAGTTCTAGTCCTGTCCGGTGTTTAATTTGAGCATGTAAAGAACCTTTGGCAGTTCAAAATTGAGAAGAGCAAGCTGGAAAGCTGCTGCCCGGGTTCGTTCGTTCGCTCTTTCGTTAGTTCTTCTGACCAATTTTAATCACTCTTTGTGATATGTTTGATATTGCCAAGAACGTGTATACGTTGCACATTGGTTTGGTAGGCCCTAAATGCATAGACTTCTACACGTTTAGGACATGTGCATCAGATTTCAGCCAAACCTCCTTAGTCACCTCTTACGTCATGCGTGGCAGGTAACATTGGTTCTATTCTTTACACCCCAAATTTGGGCCCGGTAACCACTCGGGCGATATTCATACTCTAATTATGGCAGCAGAACATTAACCCTTTCGCAGTTACATACTTTCTGAAGGCTGAGCTAAAAATAGCTACTCTTTGTTTCTAGGTCACAAACGTGAATGTAAGCCTATAGCAGTGACAGTAGCAATGTATAACGCGTTAGCACGTCTTTAGCCCACAGAGGAGAGATAATAACAGACGTGTTAATGTGTCTTTAGAAATGAATGGGAAAAAACCCTATATATACGTCCTTAGCAGCTAAAGGGTTAACGAAACCATGAATGATGGAGAAAGAACTTATTAAAGATTAAAAGTTTTTTCAGCCAGATTGGTGAGAGTAGCGCTCTGCAAAGGACATGTTGCATGAAGATGTAGAGATACTGGATTATGACATGTATTATTTTCAATTTGCAGGCCCTGGGCATCCATGGTTAATCAAAGCTTACATTGAAGCTGCACCTTATCCCCATGCATCTGTGATAGGCCAGGAGGTATTTCAAACAGGTCTTATTCCAGCGGACACTGATTTTAGAATTTTTAGAGACTATGGAAATATTCCAGGTACTTGCTCTTCTTGTTGTTTTTATGTTCATAGGTTTCTCTTGTCTTTTCTTTTTGGAAAAATAAAATGCAAAGAAATATTTAACTGTTCTTTTTGTTGAGATAGTGCCGTCAAGCATTTTTGATTTGTTATAAGTTATAAGCTGTGTAGATGTTTGATCGATTGCAAGCTCTCTCTAAATTACATTTTGTTGCTTGTAATTATCAGTATCCTCTCTTGGCAACCTACTGTTGGGTGAGGACACTTAAATTGATGTTGAGTCAATCCAGCGATTTAAGGAGTTTGGAATTACACTTCTTATCATGACTCTGTGAAGCAAAACAGGATTAGAGAAAAAAAGAAGACATTATACTTTTATAGGTAGAGCTGAATGGTTGAGGGGCAGAGAGAGGAGTGTGTTTAACCAGCATGACATAGGAACTATCAGTATGACATGGATTGGTTTAAATCTTCGTCTTTGAACGCTCCATATCGACCACCTGTCAACCACTCTGTGTGATTTTTATGTGATCTGAGCCTAAGAGTGATTGTACGTTGCTTGCCTACAAGTGGGCCAGAACATCAGATTTCTGCGCTGCTTTTTATTTACTAGGGTAGCATCCCTAGTGCCTACATTAATCACCTCTTACGACATAAGAGTCGCAGTGGTACTATTTTTGCTTCCTTGCGGCCCCGGCACCACACAGGCGAAATTGGTTTAAATGGAAATCCTCTTTGCGGCCACACTGTATGAGGGCGTTCAGAATGTCAGCTCTATCCATTGGCTGATCCTCCGATATGGTGGCAGAACCAGCCTGTCTGTCTGATTGTCATCGACACCCTTGTATCCCAGAATGAAGATGAATGTAATTCTGTGAATTGTTGGCGCTTGTAGCGATTGCTTATGTCAGAAATATGTGGTTATAAATATTTGTCTTCAGTATTTCTGTGTGAGTTGGAAAATGACTAAAGATATAGAAAGCAAGTTGAATGCATTTGGAAATAGATGTCTGCGAAAAATTATGAAAATAAAATGGAATGAATTCAGGAGAATCAGAGAAATGTGTGGTCAACCACTAGTAACAACTGTTATAAGAAGGAGTAGATGGAGATATGTTGGGCATACCTTGAGAAGAAATGATTTAAGAGTACCAAAGCAGGCATTGAAGTGGGATGCAAAGGGTTCAAGAAAGAGGATGCCCTAGGGAGACCCTGAAACGAACTTTGCTGAGAGAGGCAAAGAAATATCAATTCCATGGAAGAGATTGAGCGAGTTGCCCAGGATAAAGCAGTATGGAGAAATTGCTTGTAGGCCCTATGTAACATAACAAGAGGAATTATTTTATTATTTCTGTGTAATCTTATATATTCCTGTTTTGGCTCTGTTCTGGATCAGGAATTGATGTAGCTCATGTCAAGAATGGCTATGTGTACCACACTAGGAACGACCAACCTCATTTCATACCAGCAGGCTGTTTGCAGAGAGGAGGTACATTATAGACTGCAGTTTGAACATTTAAATAGAATGTTAGTTTTCATACTTTTTATTTTAAATTATGTTATGGTATTCTCTCTCGCGATCCCATGTTATGGTATTCATATCACATTGGCACATTGGGTATTCTCATGTATGCTCCGTCTTCCTCGGCAGCAGCCATCCAAAAGTCCACTTGCTCACTGCACCCATGTGTAATTGATTAGTATATCATCTATCTCTACCACGAAGATGACAGTGTTCAAGCCTAACTCCTAATTCTACTAATTGGTGCTGTATTTTTAATTGTGCTTGTGTGATGTTTCCTTTTCTATTTTGTTAATACATTAACTACTGCATTAGAAAGCGCTGTGGAAAAATATTTTCATCAGGATTTACTCCACTAACCATTAGCTCTCCCAAGCCCCCCTCCACAAGGCAGCCGGTTTAACAGTTGCAGATGGTACCGTCTACTATCATACAGTAGCCGATGAAACATCTGATCTGACCTCTATATAGTACTTGGCTGATAGTGACTGTTTGCAACCATAAATCTGGATCAATTTACAGTAACAGAACATGTAAGACAGCTTTAAAATTAAGTAGACAGAGTGGGGGACTGCCTAGAGTAGTTGTAGCTCGGCCTGCTAGCTGTGAGACGCCTCATAGCTCGGGTTCGAACCTACTGTCCGGCATTTGTTCGAGTCCCTGGTCTTACTCAGGACGATAACGTGAGTACCTCTGAAGTCGGAGAAAATCTGCCTGTATGGCAGGAATACTAATTACGAGTACATTGAGCACACGCTGCCAGTGTAAAGTAATTTACAATGTGCACGCTCCTGCCATTGTAAGAAATTGGAAAAACTTATTTTCACGCAAAAATCAGTTTCAGAGATGAAACTTCGTCGGAGTTGAAAGCGGACGAAAGAAAAAAAAAGAAAGGAAAAAAAGTAGACAGAATAAAAGAAAGATTAGAGCACCTTTGTAGCAGATGTTGTGTTGATGAAGGTAAAGAAATGTTAAAGTTAAACCTGCTACGCCTAATGTCAAAATAGCAGAGAAGTACAAAAGAAAGAAAAAGAAAGAAAGAAAGTTGTGTTGATACCTGGTAAATATAGTGCCTTGTGTTCCATCAGGTGAGAATATCATGGCCACTTTGATCCTGTTAGCTAGCAGCTCCAAGCTGACGAATCCTGGTGAAGATAAGCACGGATCCATGGTATTCTTTGACTACCTGGGCTTTTTCATGGTGGCCTATCCAAAACGTATGGCCATCCTTTTAAACTGGACAACCTCTCTCTATGTTTATATGGCATTTGTGAAGAGAGTGTTGAAAGAGGGAGTGACCGGTAAGTTTTATGTGACAAGACTTTGACAAGGTATTGTAAACACTAAAGAAACTGTGATTAGAAATGTATGTTGTAATGAGCTTTGGAATAGTAGGATTAATTGGAGATAGACGCCCATAATGAGCAGTAGATTTGTTTCACACTATTGATAGATATGTTATGTCTGGCATATAGGAAGTCTGAATTTTTCTCTTCTTTGTATTCGTTACTTGATAAAGGCATTTTGGTTGAACCAATGCTGTATCTTGTTATTGTAAAGAAGTAAAAAAAAGTAAAGAAACCTTTTTTGTACCTTACGGTGTTGGGCCGTATTTTCATTGTCCATCAGCACATTATGGGTAATGGGTCAACATCACATCTGCTTCTTCACTTTCCAGTGCTTTTCCTGGTACCCAATTAAGGCTGGGTCGACCTCAGAGCCTTTACGATCTGAAAAATGTTCCACGCCCACTGTGGAATTGAACCCAGACCACTAGCCTAAGAAGTGAGTTCACTAATAACTACGCTACTGCAGCTCTCTATCTTGTTATTGTGCTTTGTAAAACTATATTACTTTGTTCTTACGTTGATTTGTTTCACAGGAAATTAGTGCAGAAAGGTTTATCCAGGAGCATTAGTGACTCTATGAGCATGATTCGTAAAGTCGAATCAGGTATGGTGAGACGCAACTGGGTGGAGGTACTGGTACAGACAATGATCAGAGAAATCACCTTTATTTTTGTCCCTGGGCACGCAGGAGTTAGGGGTAATGAATGAGCTGATAGATTGGCTGGCTTAGCTACAATATCAGAGGAGCTGCAATGGATCGAGTGACATTCTTCACGCATTGAGAGAGTCTTTCCGAACAGAGGAGTTTCAGGGCTGTGAATCCCACTCGCTGACCAGATTGAAAGAGATGGGTGTCAATATTGGTGCAGCCCGAAAAGAACACATACTAAATATGCAAAGAGATTGATTAATCAACATCGAACTGGCGTGTTAGGTCGCTGGACACTGCTGGATTCGCGGAGATCGGAGCACCTATGGACATGTCCGAGTGCTATGATGATAGTCCTCATATAACTGATAAGTACACAATTTTACGTATCTAAACAGTAATAGTTAGCAAAGATGGAGAACACACCAAATTTTCAATGCTAGGAGTTGTAAAGTCAGGTTTGCTTTCAGCTTTCTTCATTCAGTATGGAACTTCACAACTTTCTTTCTGGGACATACATTTAGACAGTTATGCAAAATTACAAGATCCGTCCTATTTGATGGCATGTGACCAAGAACGTCATATCCAAACTGTAGACATTCACCAACAAATGTCTTAGTTACATACTCCTTATCTGATGTCCAGAAGTGATAACAAATACAGATTTGTGGAAGAAAACAGGACAGAAACCAATACAACTGAGAGTTAAAGAAAGTGAGGATGGACTGGATACACCCTCAGAAAACAACATAACCATACCTGCAATTTAAGCCTAAACTCACGGAGGAAGAAAAAAGTAGAAGGTAAGGGGTGACCACACACTTGCAGCAAAAGTAAACGGGGAGTTGGGTCAAAGAGTATCAAACTCCAGAAGTAGAACAGAGCTGAAGAAGGCAACACTCAGAATAAAGATTTTGGTGAAGAACAACAGTTGCAGTCCTGTCCCATGCTTCATTGGGAACAAGAATATATGTAGTAGTAGTACAGAACATCACATTGATGTTATTGTTTTGTTATGTCTAAATGTGTGTTGCGTTATATGATATAAAGATCATATTTAACCATCCTGGATTAAAATATTAAAATCAATGAAAAATCATTCTTTATGATGTTCCTTAGGTGCAGGAAGTGTACTTCGACCAATGGCAATGGTTATATTAGCAGTGTTTCTGACCTGGTTGATTACACTCCTTGTTCCCATAGCAATGGCTTTGTTTCTGACAACCATTGGCTATAGCCTTAGCTACTACACCCATAATCTCAATGTTATCTGGTTGTTCATTCTACCATCAGTAACTGGGGCTATTATACTTCATCTTTGCTTGAAGAAAACTGTTTTTAAGGTAAGATTGTGAAGTCATACAAGTAATTAATCTTTGAGCCTGGAAGAAGCATTGTTTGAGAACTAATTTTGTCAGAAATAAAATGAAGAAATATTACTTTTTGGGTTTCAGCGATCTCTGGTCATGTGCTTAGTTTACTGTGGACCACAAACTGGACAGTCAGCTTCAGGTCTGTCAGGTTTCCCAAAGCTTAGTTTTTAGGTCGACTGGATGTGACCACATATTGCTTCTCAGCTCCCCCAGGAGAGGACAGTCTTGCAGACCATGCTCTGGTGCCTGTTTCACCTGCTGACACTGGCAGAGAGCTGTTTGACTTATTCCTAGTCTATGTAAGTTTCTGTTGAGTCTACAGTGTCCAGTACGTAGGCAAAACATAACGACCTGGTCAGTTCTGCTTAGGTCTTTGAGGAAATCTTTACATTCAGTTTGGGTTTGAGAGCTGTGATAGGTAGTGGTTTGTGCACTTGCTTCCTAGGGGCATGGTCTCAGGATTAAACTGCACAGGGAGAGCAGCATTTTCTCAGGCTGACCCAGTCTCAATTGGATACTTGAGAAACACATATGTCACCATGAACACTAAAAGAGCATTGTACAATATGATCTTTCTCCCAATGTTATCCTATCAGTACCAAAAAAAAAAACCTGGTCGTTGACACCAAATTACAGAAGAAAACTGGTCATGTTGTGAGGCAACCCAGGATTAAAGAAAGAAGAAGAAGCACTAGTCATGTTGTGAGGTGGACCTCTGAAATAACAGAGGTGATGGGAAAACACTTTTTATGAAGTGCACACAAAAGCCAGTTCTAGAAATCTCTTCTTATCCTGATGCTGCGAGGCAAAACAAGATTGGAGAAAGTGAAATGAAACAACCAACAAATTCCAGTGTGACTAAGCTGTCTACTTTTCATGATTCTAGTTTGAAAGTTTCTTCTGTAACACACACACACACACACAAGGGCAACAACATTTATATTATAAGATGCCCAGCGTGTTAATAGAGCGATGGGTGACAAGCCCCCTGTGAGTGCGCTTCAATTCCGCGGGCTGGCAGAAAAGCCACAGGTTCTCCAGATTTACGGTGTTTGTGGCACTGAACCAAAGGGTTACGATGTCCATGACACCTCGCCATAGGGCTGAAAGGCTCAAGTGCTTCTGGATCGAAAAAAAAAAAAAAAAAAGGATTATTCTATAAAGACATTTTGGTCCAAATTTTGATATGACCTGTTTGTGTAGTTGATCAAAAATTTTGCCTGGGCAGCAGTTTTGCAGCTCAATCTTTTCAATTTTCAACTAAAGGTTTCTTTCATATGCTCAGCTTGAACATGGGACCAGCATTTTATCATTGATCTCTGTTAGAATGAGACATTCTAATCAACCCTGAGATCACTAGAAAATACCCCGATCACTTCACATGGGACAAGAACCGAACCCTATCCAATGGTGGTTGAATAGTGCGTTCTAATTTCCAACAGAAAGTGAATTACATTGTTAATGTCTATTGTGATCGTTTGTGATCAGGTCAAAGGTTATACCAACCTAACTTACAATTATTTGAATGTATTAGTTTGTTTTGGCAAACCTAAGCTTATTAATTTTTAGTTATTCCATATCAGGTTGAGATTTGTTTATTGATTTCCTCTCATGTGTATCTGTGGCTTAGCAGTAGTGAGCTGATCACAACCTAAGAGAACCTGGTTCAAACTCCACGGATGGCAGTTTGGAAGCAAATCCCCATGGATTTTAACGAATGGTAAAAATAGACCTCACCATTCAGAAAGCAATGACAAACTACTAAATGTAAAAGTGGTGTCTCTCTCGTGTGATCATTCTTTTTGGCCATTTTTATCATTCTTATTGTGATATATAAACAGCCTTTGTCAGGAACGTAATTTTATGTCACATCGTTCAGCGCCATTTGGAGCTCTAGTGCTTTATCCTTCGGTGATGTGTCCGGTTTCAGCTAGTGTTTACTGGGTTTGCTCTTTGTCAACCTTTGGCAGTCCCCAGCTTACCTGCAAGGCAGCAGGATGTAATTTTTTTTTAGGTTAGCAACCCTAAGACAACCTGCCTTCCCAGGTTGTTGAGCATCATCTGTCCAGGTTACCTGTCTTTTTTTTTTGACTACTTGGTTTGCCTACCGTCCAGTTTTGTGCAACGGTTTGCTCCGCTAGCCTTTGATTGTCCCCAATCTAACTACAAGGCAGTAGTAGTTTCATGCAAGCGGAAACGTGCACTGGATTCAAGCCTCTGCTAGGCTTTCCAGTTTTTCTGCACATTTGGGTTGTCCACTCACCCCTGCTCTTGCCACGCCTCTTCATCGCTCACCATCAGCGCAGTGCACGTCTGCCCCATTGTTGGGCCCACCTGTGTGTGCATCATTCGAATGCATGTTCGTTCTGCCCCGGTGCCTGCCCACCGTGCCTATTTGTTCTCACTATGCGCACATTCATCATGCCTTTAGACTGTCCGAACATGGAGCTCAACTCGGGCCCCCACCTCCAGGCTCTGAGTTTCGCCCTATGTGGGCCCATGTGCAACTCAACTCTGGCCTGGAGGTGGGGACCCGAGTTACACCCCACGCAGACCCACGTCTCTTCACTGGGATGCACCCTCATCTTTTTTGTTTATCCGTTCAGCTTTTCCCAATCGGCAGGGAGAGATGTGCATTTATAGTCACTCTGGGATTCCGCTCGTCTGTGTTGCTAGTGGATCTCATCCAACGTGACTACGTCTGCATCACTACTTATACCAGAGTAGCTCTCCTTCGATCCCTACCCGCTAGCCAGACAGGAACCGTTGTCTGTTACCAGGGTCACCACATGGAGGTGGGGTAGGATCTTGATTAGTGTCAGCTCACTAATCCTGGTATAGCGTTGTCCTTATACGCCTTTGACCCCACTTTGGGGTCTAGAAAATCAATAACTCATTTACTGTGGTTGATTGTGAGGTCCTATAAAGAATGTGCCATGATTTTCATTTTTTTTCATCCTTTGAAATTAAAAAAATTTTTTTGCGTTCGTTTTTCTCAACCAGTTTAATTGCTCTTTGTGACGTGTTTGATATATTAAATATTGCGTCTCAGTTCCAAGGCACCTACACATGTAAGGCAGGCACATCTGAAATTTTTGGCCTATCGTATATGTAAGGTAGTATATATAAATATATATATATATAAATATATATAAATATATATATATATATATATATATAGAAAATCGTGGCATATTCTTTACAGGATGTAGCCATCAACCACAGTAAACAGGTTGTTTATTTTCTAGGCACCACTTATACATTCAGTAGTTTGCCATTGTTTTCTAAACAGTGAGGTCTATTTTTACCTTTTGTAAAAATCCCACAGAAATGAATTTGAACCAGGTACGCTTGGGTTTGTGATCAAGTTCACTACCGCTTGAGCTGCAGATGCTCATATAGATATATTTATATATATAAATTATAAATATATATATCAATGTGTGTATACAAGATAGAGAGAGAGAGAGAGATGTCAATAGCAACATTTGCACCATGTCATTAAAAAAAACCACTATATTGCAGAACATAGAACCAGCAGTTATAGTGGTGATGCTGCAAGAGTCCAATCTGATGCTGTGGTCAGTGGTCCTGATAGTCATGACAACCTGTGACATCATGTCTGCCTTCATGCCACTGTTGTTCATTTTGTGGCCAGCATTCTTTTACACTGCACTAGAAGTTTGTGGGCTCAAACCTACTAGTGAGTCTTGAGTTTTTGTTATGAAATATATTGTACGCTACAGTGAGAGCCGCGGTAGCGTAGTTGTTAGTGAACTCGCTTCTCAAGGCTGGTGGTCTGGGTTCAACTCCGCAGTGCGTGTGGAATTTTTCCAGACCGCGACGGCTCTCAGGTCGACCCAGCCTCAACTGGGTACCAGACATGCTCTGGGAAAGTAAAGGCGGCCGGCGTGATGCTGACCACATCACCCATCGTGTGCCGACGGTCAATGAAAATACAGGCCTAACACTGTATTGACCTATATACCACGAGGTATGAAAGGCTTCCTTTACTTTACAGTAAAACTTAGTATCACCAACAAGCCATGAGAACCATTAGCATGCACCATTTTCTGAATGAGACTGTGCACCTATATATGTGCTAGAAGTATCTTGGTGTCATGTAAATCAATATAAAATTATATTTAAAAAAAAACTGTAGCTACTGCCTGTACTTTCTCCATGCTCTGACTATTTTTAGCCAGTTTGTCACATGACTCAAGATTAATAGTGCGGTGGTCTTTACATTCAGCAGCTCTCAATTTCTATGGTAAAGCAATGACGATGAAGATGAAGATCAGCTACAACATCACATGAATTCATTGCTAATAGCATGTAGAAAGTACAACATGAAAATCAACAAACAAAAGACAGAGACCATGAAAATCAGCAGAACACCAAGCCAAGCAAACGTACAAATAGATAACACCAGAGTAAAGCAAGTTTCCGAATTCAAATATTTAGGCAGTATTTTTACAGAGGACGGAAAACTAGATAGAGAAATAGAGACAAGGGGTCAAAAAGCAAATGCAGTGACCTACCAGCTGGCACCATTACTACAACACCCAAAGATCAAGAGGAAGTGAAAAGACAGATGATAAAAGTATTTTCCTACCAACACTTTGTTACCAGTGCCAAACTTGGTCTCTTACAACAACACATCACAGAAAGCTCACCACGTGTGAAATGAAATGTTTGAGGAAGGCAGTGGGAGTCACCAGAAAAGACAGACTACGAAATGAGGACATCAGAAGCAGAGTGGGAATAACTTCATGCACCGAATATATCGAAAGACAACAAATGTAGTGGTTTTGACATTTAATGAGAATGAAATACAACCAACCACCAATAACAGCATACAATAAAAAAAGATCGGGTACTAGAGCTAAGGGAAGACCAAGAAAAGATGGATAGACAATATCAAGACCACACTACATAAACACGGATACAACACAACAAGGGCAAACTCATCTAGCCCTAGAACGCAAATTAAAGCTCCCATCCCTACGCTTAACGGCAAGAGTGGACAGCCAACTACATCTTCCACCTGGGAATAGACAATAGACAAAGCAATGAATATAGATTTCAGTAGGTTGTGTATCCTTTGTTATAAATGTAATTTCTATTCATGTTGGAAATTATAATTTGTTCTCTTCATATCTGTCTTATTTCTTTCTAGTCTCAATGGAACATGGGGCTGCAACTTATCACCAACATTAGTTATTCAATTCAGTTTTCTAATAGAACATAGATCTCTCTCACGATCACCGCCCAGACTGATGTACCAGACTTCCCCATAAATTCTATTCATGTGGAAATCTGATTCATGCAGCCTTAGCATTGGTGTGTTTTACGTCACATCTTCAGCACCATTTTGAGCTCTGGTGCTTATCCTTCGACGATGTGTCCGGTTTCAGCCAGCGTTACTTGGTTCGCTCTCCGTTCTGTAGCCTTCTAGTATTTTTTATGGTGTGGGGTAGCTAGCCCCACGACCAACCTCCTTAGTCGCCTCTTACGATATGTGTGGTAGGTAACAGTGGTTCTATTCTTTACACCCCAATTTGGGCCCGGTAATCACTCAGGCGGAACATAGATCTGAATTTGTTCTTAACACTACGTCTGTTATTTTATTGCAGTTTCTGGAAGAGTAAAACCTCCTAAAACCTGGGGATTATTGTAATACAGGACATACATTTGTACAGATGAATTATATATAACAAATTTGTTCACACAAAACTCACTTGATAGTCCTTCATCAACCAAGTTATACTGTAGCTTGGTAACATTTCTGATTGTTTACAGGTACTTATTATATAGTTTTTTCTTTGTTTAAGTAATAGAAGCTTTTTTCTTTTCATAAAGGAACTTTTTTATACGGAAACTCATTATACTATTAGACAATATATGTTTTTTAGTTTGAAAATATGAACATTTATGACATTTTTTCTTCATTCTTTCTCAGATCTGTTGTTTAATTTGCTGGCCTCATTTATCCCGAGCCTGTACCTGGTGTACATCACCTATACATTGCTGCTGTTTATTATCCCTATCATGGGCAGGGTCGGACTGGAAGTTTTACCTGATGTTATTATAGCAACCATATGTGGCTTAGCTGTTATGGTCTGCTTGCCGTATCAGGTACGTATATATAAATACCAGTTAATACCTGTAAAATTATTGAGAATGGTCGCAGTGTGAAACGTGCAATTTGTGAAGCGCAGGCTCCCCTTCGGGAGACCCGGGTTCGATCCCCGGGAAGATCAAGGATTTTTTTCTGTCGGGGTTTAAAGACAAAATCCTAACCTGAACAGTTTTGTGGCGACTGCACTAGCCATGCGGCCATTAAATTCCACACTCATTTTTCTCCATTGTCCAACACCGCACTAAAACGTGATAACACAGGCAGTAAAGACAGTTTTAAATTTTTTGTTTTTTACAAATACTCATTTGTTTTACTTTCTTCTTTGTTCACTCTTTGATGTCACCTTGAATGTGCATAAATAAATTATTAGCCCACCTCAGGTTGTAGAGATCTCCACAGAGATTTGTTTTGTTTGTTGTTAAGTTATACTGAACCTAGAAACTATAAAGCAAATCCTTCAAGCGTGTCATCTCTAACAGGATAATTAGGGAGAAAACATAGCATGCTCATACGTTGCTACTTAACATCATGACATGGAAACCATGAAGATGGGCAAAACATTCTGAAGGAAATAAAAAAGCTGTTTTTAAACTGTATGTGAACCATTTGCTTAAATTGTGTTGTCATCCTTCTTTTGCTGAAAATGTATTGTGTATGACATGTTCTATAAATATTCTTTGGTTCATGTTTTGTGAACCAAAAGTAAACTAAGCGCATGACCAGAGATTGCTGAAGAAGAAGAACAAGGTTCATGTTTTGTTTCTTTTCTGTTTTCACCCTTTGATGGAATGTGTTAATTGTCCATACTGGAATGTCAAGGAAAAGACTATTAACAACACATCAATATGAAATGCTCATCATACGGAAGTTAAGCAAGTTAAAGGAAAAATAATAAAGCAGTTCTATCACTTGCAATGGAACCAGATCTTCTACCGTCACTTTGTCTATAACAATCGACGTGACCTCTGGGCACTAGGAGGACAGAAAACCCGATGGATAGATAACGTCACAGAGATCTTACGACAACATGGAATAACAGCTACAGATGCAACACATCTGATCCCAGATATAAAACTACGACTCCCCCACTATGCTCCATGACACATGCGGACATGATCAAATAAGATAGGTCTGATAATTGATGATTAGTATTTGTCACGGTCCCAACAACTGAGAAAAACTAGCCTATGATCAAGTTATGCGGAGAACAATATGACGCAAAGTTATAGAATCTTTTGAAAAGAGACTTAATGATGAGCTGAAAGTCAAGAGAGACGAGTGCTAACTCAATAGTTGTCACAGTAAAACACTTGCAAATTGAATGTCTGTAAAGACGAAAAAGGTCATATACATATACAGTATTTTCACATATTTAGTGTTTGATCTGTGGCCTTTCAGTCCACATTATTCCTTTAACCCTTTCGCTGCTACATACTTTCCGAAGATGGAGCTAAAAATAGCTACTCTTTGTTTCTGGTTCACAAACGTGAATGCACGCATATAGCAGTGACAATAGAAATGTATAACATGTAACACGTCTTTAGCCCACAGAGGAGAGATAATAATAGACGTGTTAATGAGTCTTTAGAAGTGAATGGGAAAAACATCTATACACGTCCTTAGCAGCTAAAGGG
Source organism: Arion vulgaris (assembly GCA_020796225.1). Lineage (NCBI taxonomy): Eukaryota > Metazoa > Mollusca > Gastropoda > Stylommatophora > Arionidae > Arion > Arion vulgaris. The sequence continues at coordinate 34,259,594 of CM036769.1, read as the reverse complement.
TTAAGATATAATTGTAGCTTCGTCATGCTGATTAACATGCAAATATCCACAGATTGGATTTGTCTACACTCACAGCAGAGTTGGTCGTGTTATTACCACCAAGTTTGCTGTCATATTACTGGGACTGTCTGCTGTCATCTTCACACCTGCTGGCTTCCCATACTCTTACAACCCACAGGATGCATCTTCACAGAGGGCTCTATTGGTGGTATGTATCAACTACATGCACTAACGATATTTACCAAAGCTTCCATTGGGGATATGTATAAATTAAATCGAGTATATATATTTACTGCAAGACCTGTTCATTGTATGTATGGACTACAAACCGTATTGGTAGTATGAATCTAATTTTTGACTGTAGGTACTTTTGATGTTTTACGTAAATGTAGGAGGTAAAGGAACACTTTTTATACCACATGGTGCCCGTCTGCCCAGCGTGTTCGTAGCACGTTGGACTTCGGGTGACTAGTCCTCTGTAAGTGCGGGTTCAACTCCGCGGACTGGCAGAAAAGCTACAGGCTCCCCAGATTTACGGTGTTCGTGGCACCGAGCCGAAGGGTTACGATGTCCATGACACCGAGCCGAAGAGCTTTCAGCTCAAGTGCTTCTGGATCGGAAAAAATAATACCACATGGTATATAAGGTAATACAGTGTTACACTCATGTTTTTCATTGACCGTCGGCACACAATGAGTGATATAGTGAACATCATGCCGACCTTTACTTCCCAGAGCTTTTCCTGGTACTCAATTAAGGCTGGGTCGACCTGAGAGCCGTTACGGTTAGAAACACTTCCTCGCTCACTGTGGAATTGAACCACTAGCCTCCCAAATTATGGGTAATGTGGTCAACATCACATCTGCTTTCTTACTTTCAGTGCTTTTCCTGGTACCCAATTAAGGCTGGGTACCCAGAGCCTTTCGATCTGAAAATGTTCCACGCCCACTGTAATTGAACCCAGACCACTAGCCTAAGCGAGTTCACTAACAACTAGGCTACTGCGGCTCTCATGTATATGTGCGCCGAAGAATTAATATAAAATAGCCATTTTGGGAACAGATCTATTAGGACATTTTTTGTTGTTTGTATACTTGTGCTTAATTTTGAATGCAAATAATTTCTTGTCAATAACAAATGCTAAACTAAAAGTGAGCAACTGTGACATCTTTTAAAAAAAAAAAAATTAAACTGCTGCATCTTTAAACATATATTTAATGGTGAATCAGTAATGGTACTTTTGTAAGGGTAATATTTATACTTTTATAAATGACATATAATTCTGTGGCCATCATTTATAATGCTGTGGGGATCATTTTTGTACCTTTTAGAAGTGAATAATTGTACATATGTAAATGTGATATATGCTTTTTTTATGTAAATATGATATTTGCTAGGTGATATTTTGTTAAGGGGACATTTGAATTTTTGTAAAGGTGATATTTGTTTCTTTAAGATAATATTGGTATCTGTTTAAAGGGTTTTAAAGCCGAAGGATTGACTTCATTGCACCGGGTTTTACCCCATATGGCTCAGTCCTCTCCACAGGAATACCTGCAGAAAGTATTGCACATAGCACGAACTCCATAGCTTCGGCAGCAATCCTAGGGGTCTGGGAAAAACTGCACCCGTGAACAGAAAGGTGTCCAGATTCAAACCCACGACCTTTGACTCGCAAGGCAAAGGGCTTAACCACTCAGCCACAGAGACCCTAATTTTTTCATATTGTGCATATGAAAAGATGATATATGTAAAGGTGATATTGTACAATTATGGGGGATAAAGTTTTCTTTCTGGGTGAAATTTTTACATGTTTCTAACCGCTTTTTTTATTCAGCACTTTGATCGCAGGTTTCACTCACACAGTGGACAGGTGGTCCTGACAGATGCCCATATATGGTATAAACCGTTAGACTATCATGGTGGGAGAATGTTGGAACTGTATGCACCAGAAGTGATAGAAAAGGCAAGGAAAGCAACATGTGATGGTGTCTACTGCGGCAGACCATATTTATATCCAATTTTGTCACAGGTGGATGCCAGGTAGTCCAACCATTTCTAATTAAATAGTTTTTTGCCAGTTTGTCATCACTCTTTAACGGTTGCCAGTTTTGTTTAGTTTTAGTTTAGTCGTCGGATCATCATCACTGCACATTGAACCAATTAGTCCATAAGTGCTCCGATCTCCTCCCCAGTATGTCTCTCAGCGTGTTGTAACTCACGACACTGGTTCTTTTGTTGGTTTACTATTCTTCTTTGGCTACCAGTATAGTGCTCTTGTCTTCTTCTTTTTCGAATGGTTCACCACTAAAAGTTACATCTATGATCCTTGGTGGTGCTACAGAGCTTGTGCATTGTTGCAGAGCTCTTACTATATAATAGAGAGATCGGAACACACATTGTTGGTTTGGCATAGTTCATTGATGATGGTCCTATCAATCCAAATAAAGGGCTGATGAACAAGATGATAAATTGGCTGGCATGGTTACGATATCAGAGGGAGCTGCAATGGACCGAAATGACATTCTAAACACATTGTGTCTTTCCGAACAGAGGAGTTACAGGGTTGTGAATCCCAGTCGCTGACCAGATTGAGAGAAATGGGTGTCGATATTGGTACAGCCCGAAAGAACAAGATACCAAATATACAAAAAGATTGATTAATCAAAATATAACTTGCATGTTGGGCCGCTGGACAATGCTGGATTTGTTGAGGTGGAGATCGAAACATCTATGGACATGTCTGGAGTGCTATGATGATAGTCCTCATATAACTGATAACTGAATCGAAATAAAAACAAATTTCATGTCATATTTAAACAAATCTTGTTTGTTGCTTCTCCTGCTTTGAAGAGTAGTGAAAAGTACATACTGACATAAATAAACTTGACTATGTGTTAGCAAAAGTTAGAGCATGTTGTCAGTTGTTAGAGAGTTCTCATTGTTGTTTGCGTAAACACAGAAAAACCTACGACTTCCCAGCATCCCACTTGAATCTACCACGAGTGAGGGTGGAACAACTGAATCGTACATTACTTAGCAACTCAGAAGTTAGAATGGCATTTAATATTTCAGGTGAGTTTTTTGTAAACATCTTTCTCAAATAATCATCAGAAATAGTGTTTTTTGTAAGCTATGGATTTTTCACAGTGTGCGAGCTCTGTGGCCTTTCCTATGACCTATCAGATTTAACTCTTTCCACTCGGAGTTATTTTCTCAATTTTTAAGCAGTTAATTCAAGGAGGTAAAAAAACCGAAAAACAAATCGATCCCAACTACTCGTCAATAAATAAACATATATATATTATTATTTTTGAGAGCCGAAGGAAACTGGACAATCCAATAGAATAACAAGGTTGAAAAGTAGTATAAGTAAAACTAGAAAGACTTCTTATAAGGAAGCAACTCTATGGCGCAGTGTGCGGCTAATAGCGTGCAACGGACTTCCCGCGGCGCAGTGTGTGTCTTAAAGCGTGTAAAGTTAGTTAAACACCATGCTACAGTAACACTCCAGATTTAGTACTATGTTTGTTTGCATTTGTTCTATCAAGCCAAGTTAACTCACATTTACTCATCTGTGTGGTTTTTGCACATAAAACATAGTACTTTGCACTGCCATTAGACCCCAACAGCATGTAGGACAGGCACATCCAAATTTCAGCCCAAGTATGCATATTATCCAACAGGATACAAATTTGTACAGATAGGTAACTGTCAGATTTTACAGAGAAACCACACTACAAAGTACCACATCTGTAGTTATACTGCTGCATGATATCAAATCTGATTCGTCACAGGGAGCCTGTCAGAGTTGACTCATGCCAATTTGATACTATAAAATGTGGCTTTCAGTTATATGAGGACTATCTTTATAGCACTCCGGACATGTCCATAGGTGCTCCGATCTCCGCCTAAGCAAATCGAGCAGCATCCAGCGACCCAACACGCCAGTTCGATGTTGATTAATCAATCTCTTTGCATATTTAGTATGTCGTTCTTTTCAGGCTGCACCAATATTGACACCCATCTCTTTCAATCTGGTCAGCGAGTGGATTCACAGCCCTGAAACTCCTCTGTTTGGAAAGACTCTCAATGCGTGAAGAATGTCACTTCGATCCATGGCAGCTCCTTCTGATATTGTAGCCAAGCCAGCCAATCTATCAGCTCTGCTCATTACCCCTAACTCCTGCGTGCCCAGGACAAAAATGAAGGTGATTTCTCTGATCATTGTCTGTACCAGTACCTCCACCCAGTTGTGTCTCACCATTCCTGATTCGACTTTACGAATCATGCTCATGGAGTCACTGAGTATGAAAACACGAGTAATTGTGAGATGCCAACCATTTCACATAGTGTGGCTTTATGTTTCATTAGCTGCATACCACAACAAGTATTGTTCTGTGAACTTTCAGAAGGGAAGAGGCACCAAGGCAGACCACTACTCAGACATAATGATGTCTGCAAGGATTCAATGAAGAACTTTTCTATCGGTCAAACAAATGAAAAAAACTAGCTGATGACCGAGTTATGTGGAAAATAAAACAATGCAAAGGTGCAGAATCTTTTGAAAGAAGACTTAGAGATGAGTTGAAAGGCAAGAGAGACAAATGCAAACTCAGAAGTTGTCACAGTAAAACACTTGCCAATTGACCGTTTGAAAAGACGAAAAAAGGCCACATATGTTCATTAAAATCTCATCGATAACCTAGCTATACAAATTTGTGTCATATTGAACAAAATGTCACCAAGATGTCTGGGGTTAGGTTAAGACTAACAACCCATTTTTATACAGATTACTTTGTTCCGTAAACTACAATGAAAAACTGATATATTCAGCTCAAAATTTTTCCAGGTCACACTGTGTGCTCATGATTTCATGACCTTCATAATGTGCCTAAAAATTGATTGCTTTGACAGGGTAATCATATTCTAGTCCCTTCACAGCAAGCATGTGCCAGGTAGTGAGTGTTGAATTGTAGAGGGATCATAGTTCTATCGTCTATTTTATTATGGTTACTCTAAAACACCTAAAGTTCAGTTAACTTTTGTTTCTGGTCCATATCTTACAAAATATAGTCTATGGAGACTAAGAAGTATAATAGAAATCTAACAGATCAGTGCATTTATATAACTATTTTACATATATAAAAAGGGGTTTAAAAGCCGAAGGATTGACTTAATTGCACCGGGTTTTGTCCCATCTGGCTCGGTCCCTCTCTGCAGAAATGGCACGCCACCTGCCGAGAGTATTGCCCAAAGCACAAACTCCGTAGCTCCAGAAACAATCCTAGGGGTCTCTGGAAAAAATGCACTCGTGAACAGAACTGCACGGTCCGGATTCGAACCCACGACCTTCGATTCACAAGGCAAAGGACTTAGCCACAGAGACCCCCGTTTTACATATATGCAGTAATCAGGATGTGAACAAAGAAAGTATTTAGTCTACTTGTATGTAACAGGATGGATAGATTAGCCTATAATTTATTTGTCAATGTCTGTTATACTCTTGGTAGGACCAAGCCATGTGACTATTTTCATGTCTGGACTTCCCCTGGTACATCTAAAAGCGTGGACCTGTGGACATAACTCACCAGTAGAGATTTTTACAGTTCCCTACATTCATTCTCCAACGTACTTTGTTTACTATTCTCATGCTTCACCACAGAATGCAACATGGGAGTTTTCCATGGATATTGAGGTGAGAATATCATGTGAAGTGTCAGAAATAGCATTCATTTTTATAGCAAATAGCATAACAAATAATTTGTAGTTAATGTCACAATCTACAAGTTGTTTGTCCATCATGAGTAATGAGGACTACTCTGTTGGTCCAGTAGATGAGGACTGCTTGGATCGAGAGCCGCTGTAACATAGTTGTTAGGGAACTTACATCTCAGACTTGTAGTCCGGGTTCAATTTCACAGTGGGAGTGGAATGTTTTTCTCGCAGTAATGGCTCTCAGGTCGACCCAGTCTCTAATCGGTTCAAGGAAAGGCACTGGGAAGTAAAGGCAGCCGGCATTGTGTTGACCACCTATTGAATGCAGACAGTCAATGGAAAATACAGGCCTTACATTGTATTTCCCAATATACCTCAAGGTAAGAAAATTGTTTTCGTTACTAACTCACTTAGTTCAGTCATAGTTTGCAGATAGCGAAGTTGATAACACTCTCTGTTGAACATGTGCTATGGAAACTCTAAGGCAAGCTTGACCAAAAATTCTTGGTGTGCAGTAGTATGACTGATATTACCTTCAAAATTAAAGAAGTTAAGTCTTTAATTACAAAGGAAAGTTCATGCCATCTCAGGTATGACAAGTTTAATAAACGCTTTTCAAAAGAAATTAAAACTTTACAGTGGACATTTAAGGGGGGACTCTGGTCTGGAAACTATTTTCTTTGCTTTGGTATTAATGTAGAATTTGTATAACAATTTTGAAAGATTATGACTTAGAATAGTAGAAACAAATTAGAAAAAAAAAAAAAGTCAACGCGTTGCCATGGAAACAATACAAAATGGCACTAAGCACAAATTTCAAATCCTAAGGCTCTGAAGTTAATGAATATAAATGAATTCTGTTTCACTCTAAGGTGCAAATTGTAATATCTACAAAATTACTGATCCTTTTAGGATATATTAAATATTACATTTTTATGAATTTTTGTGTAAACACACCCTCCAAAAACAGCTTTTTGACCACATTTTGAGGAATTTTTTCCAAAAATTTATAAAAATTAAATATTTAATATATCCTAAAATCATGTGTAATATTTTAGATATTACAATTGCACCTTAGAGTGAAAACAGAATTCATTTACATTCATTAGATTCAGAGCCTTAGGATTTGAAATTTTGTTTTTGGAGGCCATTTTGTATTGTTTCCATGGCAACACTTTGACATTTTTTTTACTAATTTTTTTTTACTATTCTAAGTCATACTCTTTCAAAATGCTTATACAAATTTTATATTAATATGAAAACAATGAAAATAGATTCTTGATTTTCAAGACCGAATCCCCTTAAACCGGAAGTCACTTTCTCCATTTGTTTTCGATTTCGATTTTTCCAGACATCTTGAACTCCTTACTGTCAATTTTTTGTAACAGATTTAGTCAGTTTTCAACTATTGAACCAATTATAATGTTTATCAATAATCCATTCACATTTGGTGATGCTACTGAACTTAGAAGTAGGGTCTGTTAAGTTTTCGAAAAATGTAATATTGTAGAAGTAGAATTAGAATTTTGAATCTGCAAGATGACATAACTTTGAAATTCTCCCATGGCAAAAAAATATGATTTTATGAACTTTGGTGGACAAGAATAAATATCCAATGATTAGTAGTGTTGCTCTGAAAATATATTCACACTTTGGTTCAACATATCTATGTCAAGTCTCGTTTTTATCTATGAACATTATCTAAGATAAAAAAAAACCGATCCTGCCTGACAGATTCCGACCTAGATGTAGTCTGTTCCATTACACACCAGAATATCTTCAGCTTGTCGCGAATATGCAGTGTCATTTTTCACAATAACTATGTTACATGTGAAACATGGAGATGAACTAAAACAATAGCGTATAAATTGCAAACATCCATCAACTGGTGTCTGCACAAATAGAGGGAATAAGATGGTATGATAGGGTCACAAATGAGGAACTTATGGAGAGAACAAGACAGATTCCAGTGATCGAACAGGTTAAAAAAAGACGCTAGCGCTGGATAGGATACACTTTGCGAAAACTGGAGAGAAATATAACAAGAAGTGTCCTTGCCTGAAGAACGCCAAAAACATGGAGGCTAGCAAGAGATAGCTAGAGATAGGAAGAGTTGACATGAGTTGGTTGAGAGCCTATGCCCCAATCTGGGGTAAAAAGGCAAAGAGAGAGAGAGAGATCGTTACATGTAAGTCCAATATTTTTCAGGATTATAAGTTAAGATTAAGTTTTCATGTTATTAATTAATTTTAATATTACTATTAATATCACTTTATTATCATTGTTCATATTGTTATTTCAATCGCTGTGCAGAACCCGCACCTTCACAGTCATCAGTCAGATACGCCCCAGTATACATAAATGTTGGACAACTTTGGACTAGGCATGTGATAAGAATGAATGTGCCCGAGTGGTTACCGGGCCCAAATTTGGGGTGTAAAGAATAGAACCACTGTTACCTGCCACGCATGTCGTAAGAGACGACTAAGGAGGTTTGACTGAAATCGGATGCATGTCCTAAACGTGTAGAAGTCTATGCGTTTAGGGCCTACTAAACCAATGTGCAACGTATACACATTCTTGGCAAAGATCAAACATATCACAAAGAGTGATTAAAATTGCCCGTAAAGAACGAACGCAAAGAAGAAGAAGAAGATAAGAATGAACATTGACATATATGTCATGACAGCCATCACTTGGACACCAGAACAAAAAAGAAGGAAGATCAAGAACTTAGAGGTGCATGATGGAAGATTGAATGGGCAGAGTATCCTATTAATAGGACACAATATAACCAGACAATCACTAGTTTGGAACCCACATGGACATAAAAGAGTGAGGAGGTTGATGAACACAAGCCTAATGAGTGGAACTCGAGAAATCAGCCCAGATTATACATTATTGAAGAGTCACAGTTTTATCCTTTAGTTTCACAAGAAACAGACTGCCACAATCATATCCTCTCTCTCTTCCTCTATCCTGTGACACCACTGGCTCTTAGATCAGCAACAAATGCACACCATTCTTTTCTAATCTTGGCCGTCCTCTGTATTGTGTTCCAGCTGTGATTAAATTTCTCAGTTCTTGTTCTACTGTTCTCCTCCAGGTAGTTTTGGGTCTTCCACATTTTCATTTATCCTATGGTGTTCATCTCAATGCAGTTTTCGTGACAGAATTAGTCTCCATGCATATCACATGTTCGATCCATCTCTATTGTCTCTTTTGTATGATAGTGCTCATATTCTCTTGTTCACACTGTGCAAGCAGTTCTTGCTTAGGGATAGTATTTAACCAGAACCCCTAAGTGGTTACCGGGCCCAAATTTGGGGTGTAAAGAATAGAACCACTGTTACCTGCCACGCATGTCGTAAGAGCTGACTAAGGAGGTTTGGCTGAAATCGGATGCACATGTCCTAAACATGTACAAGTCTATGCGTTTAGGGGCCTACCAAACCCATGTGCAACGTATACATGTTCTTGGCAAAGATCAAACATATCACAAAGAGTGATCAAAATTGGTCGTAAAGAACGAACGCAAAGAAGAAGAAGAAGTAACCAGAACATACGCAAGATCTTTCACAGACAAGTTATATGAAAGGTGGAGGGTTTGGACATATCTTGTTCTGTCATTCTCCAACTCCTCCTTCGTGGCTAAAAACACTTCCAAGATATAGTCATGTCTAGGGTGATAATTCCCAGACTGAATACAACAGATCTAGGAAAATCCTAAATGAATAGCTGTGACACTAGTCCATATGATCATCCATTCTGTTCTGTCTATGCAGGTAGAGAGAAAGAAGAACATCAACAGTTCTCTGATTAGAATGGGCTTTGCTGGACATTACCTGTTTGGACCAAGCCAGGTAAGAGTTTGAGTCTGTAAATATATATATATAAAATATGAACCAAATACAGTAGAACCCACTTATCTCGACCTCGGTTAACTCGCCAACCCTTTTAAGTCGACGCTTTTGAAGTGGAACCGCCAAATTCTCTCTTTGTCTTAGCATTTTCTCATCGGATATCTCGATTCTTTATGTCGCCGAACCCTAATATCTCGAGCACAAAAGAGGGCCAAATTTGCCACTTAACGTTGGTTATCTCGATCCCCATGACCATGGGTGTTAACTTATGCTACAGTAATATATACAGTCCAATATTGGCAGGTGTTGACTCATGTAAGTTTCTTTCGTGGGAATGGAGATCCCATTTTGCAAGAACACAGTATTTTGATTTTTTAATTTACTGTACTTGGTTCACTGCGCATGTGCTGAGTTCACATGAGTTCCTTGTCTGAAGGATAATATGCTGTAGCTATTCTGTTTATTTTTCCATTCTAAAAATGTCTGTAGGTGTTAAGAGAAAACTGGAGAATCAGTTAATAAAAAAAAGTATGAAATCATACTGCAGCTAGAAAAAGGAACAAAACTGGCAGACCTCAGTCGTCAGCATGGCATTCCAGCAAACACCATTTCGGGATGAAAAAAAGAAGGCAGACGTGATAAAGCAAATGTACGAGAAGTCTGTCTTTGATCTAGCAAGAAAAAAACTTAGAGTGGCTGAGCACAAAGATGTAGACGATGCAGTGTTTAAATGGTTCACAAATACGCGAGCAACAAACCTTCCCGCCAATGGTCCCTTGCTGATGGAGAAGGTGGACATCCTTGCTGCAAGTTAGGACACCCTGACTTTAAAGCAAGTCAGGGGTGGCTGGATCGTTTCAAAAAAGAGGCACAACATTGTCTTCAAAGCAATTTGTGGAGAGAGCGCTGAGGTTCAACAGGAACAAGTGGATTCATGGCTGAAGACTCAAATGCGCACAATTTTGGATACCTATGAGACTCGGAACATTTTTAATGCTGATGAAACTGGGGTGTTTTGGAAATGCCTTCCAGACAAGACTATGGCATTTCGTGGGGAGGCTTGTCACGGCGGAAAAAAGTCGAAGGACCGACTTACAGTGCTAGTTGCTGCTAACATGGATGGAAGCCCCGCTCTTATAGAAGTCCAAGATCCAGATGCTTTGGACCAAGTTCTCCAATGTGATTACGATGGCCGCTCAACACCTGATCACAGGAGATCTATTCAGTCATGGGTAAGGACAGAAGTTCCTGCGAAAAGAAGGTGGCACTGACGTGACCGTAGAGCTCTTCCGGATGTTCCTGATCTCAGCCTCAAATCTTACCTCCCATACACAACAAGTAGCTCCACCAATGGACCAGGGATAATCCAATGCTTAGGTTACCAGGAAAATGTTGATGCCCAATCATCTCCATGGGGAAGGCATACACCTTCCTCTAGATGCAATGATTCCTGAGATCAGCCAGGAATGCGGAAGAAGGAAACATTTCTAAACTGCTGGATGCACTGAGTCATTCAGGATATCTTCCATGATGTTCTCCAGGCACAGTTCCTCACTGTAGAAGAACTCCGAAGTGGAGAAATCAACCAGATCTATCTTGAAGAGGAGGCACAGGAGTTACCATCACTGTCCAGAATTCGGATACATAGAAATTGCAAAGACGTTGTTACTGATGCTTGATCACCATGGCATTGTATCAAGTGTAGTCAGCACTAGCAACTGCTGAATGACAAAGAAGATGAAGAAGATGATCAAGATTTGAACCATTTAGCTGGTGAGGTGGTAGAAATGCTAAGAAATTTGACCAGATGGTTCTTTTGTAGGAGATGAAACTGTTTAGAGCATTAATATTGAACATTTGTTTTCCACAGACTGTCTAGGCAAAAGCAACAAAGCATTTTAGACTTGTAATGAAACCATAGTAACCACTGAATGATACTTTCAGAACTGTGCAGTTGTATAAATAAAGGTTTGTATCGAGAATCGATGGTTTTTATTTTATTGAAATTTCGCTGTTAGTGGGACATATGCTTTGTTAAGCAAACATGCATTACATTTTTATAGCATGCGAAGCTATCAAACAAAAACAGTGCATGACATTCTCATTTATTAAGTCCATCATGTAATAAAAATTTCAGTACAGTTAATATTTGGCCATATTGGTTCTCGCTTATCTCGAACACAAGGATCTGACGCTGAAGACTCCCTAGCGCGACTAACCGGGTTCTCTTACATTGAAAAAGCCTTGACTGAGACTGTCTGCTATCTCACCTGAAATCTGAAGGAACACAGAACTCATGATCTCGGTCAACCTTAGCCTCAGTTATCCTATAATCGAGAGGTATATCCAGTGATACCTCACTGCAATTCAAGGAATGAAGATGCTGACATCAAAGAGGGAGCAGAATGCCCAAGAAAAACCTGTTAGCTATGAAGAAGCAAAACCATCGCCAAAGGGACTACAGGGCAAGTGGACTAAGAACACCCAAAACTACAAGAATGATGGATATTAACTGTCCAGAAGGACCAGGAAGCTATATTTCCGCCTTTCGGACGGGTCAGCAACAGATGGACACCACCTGTACCCAATCTCAGATAGGGACCTACCTATGCCTGTGGCTTATGCAAGTTGACAACAGAATCCCCATAGTCAGACCTGGAAAGGGGGGCCCCACCAGCGCCAAGACTAACTGTATGGCATGGTGATGATCTGAGGCCAGATTTGCTGCCTTTCTAGAGAATCCGAATCCCCTGAGAATGCAGAAAGAAGAATTATATATTCTTGACACAGTGTAGGTAAATCAGTAGGCAGCACTTTCATGTGGATAAGTGGTTGAGAGACACCAATGCAGTTCAAGGACTGAAAAGATGGACAGAAGAGTTGAGATGTAGTGGACAAGAAGAGCTGTGATGAAGTTAATAGAAATGAGATGGAAATAAGAGGGGAAATCGGAAGAGGTGAGATGAGCTGAAAGAGGTAAATCAGAAGAGGTGAGTTGAGGTGAAAGACGTGAATCAGGAAGAGGGAGGAAGTTGGACGGAATCACGAAGAGGTGAGTTGAGAGTTGAAAGACGGAAATCAGGAAGAAGTGAATGACATTGAGAGGTGAATCATGAAAACAAGAGGAAAAGAGGTTGAGTACAAGGTAAAATCAAGAAGGAGAGATAAAATATATGGAGAATTTAAACAGAGATAAACATCGACAAACCGAAGTACTACATTCGCCAGAGGAAAACGCTACCATTCTCCATCGACAAGCATTAAAACAATAGATTCACATACCGGGAGCATTTTTCACAAATGGAAGAATAACTAATGAAATTAACACAGATGCAGCAATCAATGATAGACAATGGGCTAATTTTAATGCAAAAGCCACCATGAACACAAAGGCAATGTTCAATCAATCTTCAATATGTTCCAGTGCCAAACCTGACACTGGCACAAATGATAGAGAACTAGTCACAACAGAGATGAAGTTCTACAGAATTTTGGGGTAATAAGAAGAGACTTGGGAATGAAGACATCAGGAAAAAATGTCAACTGTACTAGACTTATCAAGAAAATAAATTAAATGTTCCACATAAGCAATTCAACAGACAGTGACCTCTAAAGAGCAATCTGCTCTGATACAATTGAACAAAGCAAAGACTGCACGAGATGGACTCAGAGATGACAAAGACACTATTATGAGTCTCACAAGCTCGCTTTAGAAATTCTTCTTGACCTGCGCTTGAGGCAAACAGGATTGGAGAAAAGAAAGAAAGAGGTGAGATGACTATTATAAGGAAAGTCTGAACATGATCAACAATTTATAAACACAGGTACAAAGAAAATCAGAATTTTTGTACAGATTATTGTATAAAAATATATGAACTAATACTAGATGCTTTGATTCAGTACTTGTCTCCTGTTCATTCAATATCCTTCATTTTGTAAATATATACTATTATTTTAGTTGTTCTTGTTTTGCAAACTCCACGAATTATGTTTCACCATTTTTCCTATATTTGAGTGGAGAGACCTGCTTTGAGACCAGAGACTCCATCAACTCTAGGCAGTAGTGCTAATTTGAGTGTGTGAAACCTCCTCAGGTATTATTAACACTGGTGTCCCAAATTTAGCATGAGATGTCTAAAATCACTTCTTAGTACACTGGACAATCTGTTTGTGATTATAATCCAAAGAGCCACTCCACAATTGTATCTAGAACAACCACTGACATCCTGTGACCTATGTGTAATTTTTCAGAGGGTTGAGCTACACCTGCATGGACAGATGATGTTTTCACTTCGAATGATCAATATTCAGTTGTTTGTAGAATTATTCATATAATATATTTGTTCTTGTTGATTTGTATTTGCAGGTAACAAAGACATGATAGCTTTGAACAAGAATTACTTTCGGATGCTATTTGCGTGGTCAGCAACATATGATGAATTTGTTTTAGTATTCCTGTATTTGATTTGGCTAGACTCATTATTTTTAATTCCATTGTCTTATGTTTGTTATCATCTGCAAGATTCACCAAACATCAAATTTATGATGTTGGAGCACCATTGTTTTGAACCTTTATATTAATGAACTATATTAGCGTATAATTCTTTACACCATCTTAAAATATTTCGAGCCAGTATATACCTAGAAGGACAAGGTTAAGTTGAATACTCATTTACTGGTTGTTGAAAAAGCATGCTACTTGATCCATAATGCAAAATTAAGATGTTTTATATTGATACGGTGTCTCTCTGCTTTGTTAATAACTAATACCAATTCAAAATTTGCCACTCTTCTACTATGGGATTTATCTCAGAAAACACATGCTAGAGAAGTAGCACTTTGTTTCATCAAGATTGTGTAAGAAATAGTATGCTATGCTTACACAATTATTTTACTCTTATTGGGATAATAATCATTGTACATGGTTTGAGCCAATCCTGTTGAACTAAGGAGACAAGAGTCCGAATTTGAGACTGAGTTCGAACTTTCGATTGAGCGTACCTCTAAACATTCGCTGGAAAGACTAAATTTGGAGACTTCATACAGGAATGAGACTAGGTGAACAAGAAATTGAATTTAAACTAGGCATCTGGGAGAGAGAGTTGGTACTGAAGAATCGAAATATGGAGAGATATTAACTAGATCATAGATAAATTTAGTTTCCTATGACATGAAGACATTTTTTGGAGAAACATTGTTAATGCAACATAAGATCAAAGACAATGGAAATTTTTAGGACAACTTGAAAACTTTTCACATTGTGAAATATTGATGAAAAGAAACAGAATAGAAACATTTGGCATGGCAAACAAGATGGATAAGAAAATGCTTATCTGAAGAAAATATCATTATTGATGGATGAGAAAAAAGTGCTATCTGAAGAAAATGTCATTGATGGATAAGAAAGAATGTGCTTATCTGAAGAAAATATCATTATTGATGGATAAGAAAAAAGTGCTTATCTGAAGAAAATGTCATTATTGATGGATAAGAAAGAACATGCTTATCTGAAGAAAATATCATTATTGATGGATAAGAAAAAGTGCTTGATCTGAAGAAAATGTCCATTATTGATGGATAAGAAAGAATGTGCTTATCTGAAGAAAATGTCATTATTGATGGATAAGAAAAAAAGTGCTTATCTAAATGTCATTATTGATGGATAAGAAAAAAGTGCTTATCTGAAAAAAATGTCATTGCTACTAAGTGATATTGAGTCAGAAGCTGTGAAAATGAGCCGAGAAACAAAAGTTCTAGTGAATAGTTAATAACAGTGAATGTGTTCAAACATACATTCTCCATAATCATTTATCTGTCCTGCGTGGGTTGCAGACACCATTTTAAATGTAAATTAGTCGATGCCGTTCTGTATTGTTATTCAACTCATAACCTATGTATTAATTAGTTAGTTTGTTCCTTTTGTGCCAAAGGCGGCACATAGAGCAGAAGTTTTAGAACTCCATGTGATGCAGTTCGTTGCTAGCAGTTGAAGATCTCATATGGTTTTACCTATGTATAATGCATACGTAAAGATATATATGATGTATTTATATCACATAATGCACTATGACAATTCTATATTGAAATACTCATCAGTGTACATTGATTTTGGTGTAAATATGTTTTTTTGTATGTTTCATTCAATAATACTATGCCAAAGTCAAAGCCCATGCTAGTATTATCCTTCCTGACTGAGAAATGATTTGTGCATCTACTGACAGCTGTGATAGCACACACAAGCAAAGTATTTTAAATGAGCTTAACTATAACTGCCTCTCTACTATTCAGTATTCATAAAACTTGCCAAAAATAACATGTAGCCTATGTCTTCAACTTGCCAGAAAGAACATATAACTGTCTTCAACTTGCCAGAAAGAACATATAACTGTCTTCAACTTGCCATAAAGAACATATAACTGTCTTCAACTTGAAAGAAATTTCTTCAATTCAAAGAACATAAAACTGTCTTCAACTTGCTAGAAAGAACATATAACTGTCTTCAACTTGACAGAAAGAACATAAAACTGTCTTCAACTTGCCAGAAAGAACATAAACTTGTTTAACTTAGAAAACATATAAGTCTTCAACTAAGAAAGAACATATAACTCTTCAACTTGACAGAAAGGACATATAACTGTCTTCAACTTGACAGAAAGAACATATAACTGTCTTCAACTTGCCAGAAAGAACATATAACTGTGTTTAACTGCCAGAATATAACTGTCTTAACTTGACAGAACATAAACTGTTTCAACTTGACAGAAAGGACATATAACCTATGTCTGCCAGAATAAACATATAACTTATATTTTTAACGTGTCAGAAAGGACATATAAACCCATGTTCCAGAATAAACTATAACTATATTTTCAACTTGCCAGAAAGGACATATAACCTATATTTTCAACTTGCCAGAAAGGACATATAACCTATATTTTCAACTTGCCAGAAAGGACATATAACCTATATTTTCAACTTGCCAGAAAGGACATATAACCTATATTTTCAACTTGCCAGAAAGGACATATAACATTTATTTTCAACTTGCCAGAAAGGACATATAATCTATATTTTCAACTTGCCAGAAAGGACATATAACCTTTATTTTCAACTTGTCAAGGACTATAGCCTGTCTTCAACTTGACAGAATGAACATATAACCTATGTCAGTTTGAAATACTAATAGACGGCATCAATTTGAAATACTAATACTGACGGCTGAAGACAGTTTGAAATACTAATACTGACGGCTGAAGACAGTTTGAAATACTAATACTGACGGCTGAAGACAGTTTGAAATACTAATACTGACGGCTGAAGACAGTTTGAAATACTAATACTGACGGCTGAAGACAGTTTGAAATACTAATATTGACGGCTAGACAATTTGAAATACTAATACTGACGGCTGAAGACAGTTTGAAATACTAATACTGACGGCTGAAGACAGTTTGAAATACTATACGGCTGAAGACAGTTTGAAATACTAATACGGCTGAAGACAGTTTGAAATACTAATATGACGGCTGAAGACAGTTTGAAATACTAATACTGATGGCTGAAGACAGTTTGAAATACTAATATTGACGGCTGAAGACAGTTTGAAATACTAATATTGACGGCTGAAGACAGTTTGAAATACTAATATTGATGGCTGAAGACAGTTTGAAATATTAATACTGACGGCTGAAGACAGTTTGAAATACTAATACTGACGGCTGAAGACAGTTTGAAATACTAATACTGACGGCTGAAGACAGTTTGAAATACTAATACTGACGGCTGAAGACAGTTTGAAATACTAATACTGACGGCTGAAGACAGTTTGAAATACTAATATTGACGGCTGAAGACAGTTTGAATACTATAAATGAGACATTTGAAATACATATTGACAAACTTTAAATATTATAGCTGAAAGATTGCTTAAATATTTCATATAGAAAAACTTTAAATATTGATAGCTGAGAACAATTTCAAATATTTCATATAAGTAAACTTTAAATATTGATAGCTGAGAACAATTTCAAATATTTCATATAATCAAAACTTTAAATATTGATAGCTGAAAACAATTTCAAATATTTCATATAAACAAAACTTTAAATATTGATAGCTGAAAACAATTTCAAATATTTCATATAATCAAAATTTTTTTGTTTTTTTTGATCCAGAAGCACTTGAGCTTTCAGCTCTTCGGCTCTGTGCCATGGACATCGTAACCCTTCAGTTCGGTGCCACGAACACCGTAAATCTGGAGAACATTTGGCTTTTCTGCCAGCCCGCGGAATTGAACCCGCACTCATAAAGGGCTTATCACCCGTCGTCCAACGCTCTACGAACACGCTGGGCAGGTGGGCATAATCAAACTATAAATACTGTATATTTTAACCAGTAAGCAATAAATACTGTATTTGGACAATTGAATTGGACGGTGTTCAATACTTTATTTTGACAAATATTCGATACTTCATATCAGTATTTATGTAATAACTGAAAGACAATACGAACATTCCATTTTTGCCATGAGTTGAAGTTTATTAATATTGTTTATAGAACGCTTGTGATTAAATTTGCCATTCTTGCTTCTGTGAAAAACCTCTTGCCATCTGTTGAAAATCTTGCCGTCTGTTACCTTGGGTTATTGGTGTGTTTTCACTATCAATAATTTTTTTTCTAAACTCAGTTTTTGTTCCATCATAATTGATTTTATTTGTCTCCTACATTTAGGATTATTTTGTTAGAGATGTTATTATATATTGCCATTAGTGTTACATCATCATCAAATAGCTTGTCCTGAGCAGAACTTTGTCACCCCAACAGTCCTCTGGAATTTCTCTCTCTCATAGGCCAGATGTCCTGCCTCTGCAGCCGTCTTGTTCAGACCATCAGTTACATCCTGAATCCATCTTCTCCGTGGTCTTCCTCTCTTCTCTTTGCTGGTATGCCTCCTTCCATGATGGTCTTCTCCAGCCCTTCGTGTCTTTTTATATGTTCAAAATACCTCAATTTTCTCTTTCTTATTTGTAGCATCAGCCAGTTTTCTTTGATTTTGAGTTCTTTCTGGATAGATCTATTTGTTCTCTTCTCTTTCCATGATATACGAAGGACTCTTCTGTGACACTTATATTCAAAAGCACATATATGTTTTTCCACTGCCTTATTAAATGTCCATGCTTCACACCCATACGTTAACACTGGGAATATGCATGCTCTTAGTGTTCTGCAACTTAGTGAACTTAGTGATCTTTGTTTTCCTATCAGTTCCGTTCCATACTGATTTTAGTTGTTTAATTTTTTGTAAAGCCATGTTTGTTCTTTTAATTTCCTTCATACCTATTGTCCCTAGTGTTACATATTTATTGAAAATTTAATATTTATTGATAATTTAATATTTATTGATAATTAGTGTTACAATTTTAGAATACTGTATAGTCAAGTGGTTAGAGCACTGGTCTACTTCTGACTTTCCCTTTGTAAATGGTCTATCAGTAAGTATAGACCAGTGATTCTTAAACTGTATCTAATGATTCCCTTCTCTAGTTAATTGCATATCCTTTACAGGACTTTGCTAATCAACCCCAGCTTTTAACACTGTTTGTGATTTTTCTAGGCATTATTACGTCAGTAGTTTGCCATTGCTTTCTGAACGTGTGGTGCCATCGTCCTTTTGTAAAAATCCACACTAAAAATTTGCAACCAAACTGTCCCAGCGTGATTCGAACTGAGAACGTTGGGGTTAATAGTCAAGATTTATATATTTATTCTCCCCATAACCCCGAATTAAATTAGATCTTTTACTCCCCTTTGTGACATAACATCCTAAAGTACTCATTTATACCTCTTTTCCTGTCATCTTCAAGGTTTCATTTAATTTGTTGCTTTCTTTATTTCCCTGCAGGTTATATAATCAATTTTAAACACGATTTTCTTAGTGTGTGTCATTGTTTTCCATGTCTGTTTCTTCTTCAAACGCTCCATGTTGATCACTTGTTAACCACTCTTTGTGATTGTGTGTGATCTGAGTGTAAGAGCGATTGTACATTGTGCCAGTTATGCACCTACAAGTAGGTCAGTACATCCGATTTCTGCATGCTTTTATTTACCAGGGTAGCTTTCCTAGGCCCCTACTCAGTCGCCTCTTGCACAGTGTTACTACTCTTTGTTCCCTTCGAGCCCTAGCAACACATGGGCGCCCCATATCTGTTTGATTGTTTCTATCTGTTTTTGATGATAGCTATCTACTTGCACAGTTTTATATTTCTGATATTGTGGAATCAAATTAAATCTTAGTGGACCAAGCGCCACGCTAAGTGGCGTTTGAAGTGGACGCATTTTTACATTCCGCCACGCTAAGTGGCGTTTAGTTATCAAAATGTGTAAAGCGCTTGTAAAACGTGACTTTGCCCTGGTCCACTAAGAGTTAAATCATTTCCATTTTTCAGCCAGATTGGACACTTTCTTAAACTTTAAGATCTGTTCTCATTTCAATATCATTCTCGACCAACCATATCTTTGATTTACATACACATACAGCTCCTCAAATATTTTCAGGGTACTCATTTATTTTCTGTATTTTTTTTTCACAGAATTTATTTCTCATGCTTTTTTGAACAAATTAGTATTTCTATTTTTTAAGTTTAAAAAAGTTTTTCTAAAATGTGTTAATGTGTTCTATATTTAAATGTTAATTTGGAGTGTTGTTTTTATGTTTTAAACTGTTATATTTCAAGTGTTACATAATATGTTTCTGCCTGCCTGCTTCAGTGCTAAATTAAAATTATAATTGTCTGCATTTTTTTGCGTACACTCCACGGTAAATTAAACTAAAAGCTGCACCTATTTTTTCGATATGTTTACTGTAGTGTTTGAGCTGCTAGGATAGCATATTTGAGGGGAATTATGAAAATTAAAACTTACATTTTTTAAAGATTCTTCTCTTGAATCAACTATGCAAAATAATTTTAAATAATTATGATCAAAACAGGAGTCAAACTTTTTTAAATTGTGCAGTCTCATAAATTAAAATTGCATGAGTTCTTTTGGTTTTCCATAGTGCTGTAGGTTTTCTTTAGTGGGGTTGGGGGAGGAGTGAAGAGGGTCTCTTTAATTTCAGTGGGTTCTATTTAATTATGTGGGTTCCCTATATTTCTCTCTGTCCTCGGGGTTATTTTTAATTCGTTGGGTTCACTTAATTCAGTGGGTTCTTATTTGGGTGTCCTGTGTTCTTCGCAGCCTTTGCGATCCTGCACATGGTGTGGAAGTCCGCTGCCATCTCCACGAAAACAAAGCTCAGGATTTTCAGCTCAAATGTGAAGTCGGTGTTGCTGTATAGCTTGGAAACTTGGTGAGTCACTAGGGCAAATACAAATAAGATCCAGACCTTTGTCAACGGATGTTTGCAGCGGATTCTCAGATTGCGATGGTATGATAGAGTTACAAACACGGATCTGTGGATAAGAACAGGGCAGGAACCTATGATGACACAGGTCAAGAGGAGAAGATGGCGATGGATAGGCCATACCTTGCGGAAGACACAGTCGAGTGTCACTAGACAGGTGCTCGAGTGGAACCCGCAGGGAAAACGAAAAGAGGACGCCCTAAGCAGACTTGGAGACGAGGTCTTATTGAGGATTTGAAGAGTGCTCAATTGACCTGGGAGACCATAAAAAGAACAGCCAGAGACCGAGAACAGTGGCGAACAACTGTTGAGGCCCTATGCTCCACGAGGAGCGGAGAGGATTAATGATGTGTTCTTCGCGGTACAAATTTTCTATACACATAACTTTTTACGGGTGTTGTAGCCTTAGGGCTCACACCTAGTTATTTAATGTTTCAAATTGTTATTTCTATGTTTTACAGGGTTATATATTGAAATGTTATTTATTTGTTTGTTGTTTGTTTGTTTGTTCGCTCTTTATGACCAATTTGATCATTCTTATTGTGATGCATAATTGATCTTTGCCATGAACAACTATACGTTGTACCCTGGTTCTTAGGCCCCTACATGTGTAGGTAGGACAGGGCATTCAAATTTTGGCCTAGTTTATTTGTTTAAAAGTTATTTCTATATGTACATTTTATTTTTCATGTTATTTCAATATATTTCTATATATTGTATTTCTACGTTCTTGATTTTTAAAAACTATAATTATTTTTCTGACATGTCACAGTTTGGTCCCATTTTTATACAGTAAAATCACTGCAGATTTCTTTGTTATGCTGCTCGTTTTGTCTTCTATAATTTTTGCTATTTTACTAAGCCAAATTATGTGCACAAATTGTACAGTTTTTAGTTTAGAATTCAATGCATATGGCAATCCTTGTCTAAAATATTCAATTGTGATGTATGTGAATTAACACAAGCGTACAGAAAATTAAAGAATGTACATATGAACATATTTCCTCAACTAGGCTGTACATGCATGAAGGTAAATGAGAATTAGAATCATTCTTAGTGAATTCCTAGGGAATCCAGATATAGTTATTGGTTACTGAACTGATGTCACAGCACTGGACAGACCCATAAGTGCTCAGTCTCTCCCAACAGTTATCAAAGGGTATGCATACTGATGGTTCCTGTGGTCTGCTGGTTAAACATACTTCTCTCTCTGCCCCTCAAGCATCCAGCTTTACTTGTACAATATGTAATTCCAAACCCCTTAAATCATTGAATTGATTCAACGTCAATGTTAGTGTCCTCATCCAACAGTAGGTCATCAAGAGACTGAAGAACATCCCCATTATCCATCTTGAACTCCCCAGCAATTGATGCTTTCGATGCAAGCCTGTCCACTCTCTTGTTGCCGCATACACCCACATACACAGGATCTACCTGAGTCTCTGTAGGTAATCTACATATAATCGCCAAACAAATGACGGAGACGTGTGCAAAGCACTTGAGAAACACACACAATACACCAAATAATGGTACAAGTCAGAAATAGGTATATCGGAATTAAACACAGGTCCATCTGAATGGTGACTACACTTCATTCAGAGGACAAATGTGTTCAGTAGCTGGGCAGTCTGAAAACCTCAAATTGCTACCATTAGTTCTTCTTCTTTGCGTTTGTTCTTTACGACCAATTTTAATTACTCTTTGTGATATATTTGATCTTTGCCAAGAACGTGTATACATTGCACATTGGATTGGTAGGATTCTGCATAGACTTCTACACGTTTAGGACACATGCATCCAATTTCAGCCAAGCTACCATTAGTTAACCCTTTGAACCCTGACCACCTGTAACTTAAAAATCCCTTCCCCTGAGCTCCTGTAAAACACGATAATTTAGCACACTTAAGTGCACTATACTTTGTTATTAAATTACCCCATCATCTCCGTTATTCTTGCTTATTATCTATTTGCAGAATACTAACGTAAAAATTTAATTGATTTAATATGTGGGTACGGCCGTGAATACTCCGGTATATGTAGATTTTTCTCCAGATTGAAGTTGTAGCTTGAATATCAATTAAAATAATTCCTAGTCGTCTAAATGATCATCTATCTCACTTTCTTTATCCTTATCAAAATAATCACATTCTAAACCTAATTCATCTTCAGATTCACTTAAAACAAGTTCAGCAGCTTTCTCTGTTGTTATACTTTTAGAATGAAAATTAGAACATCTTTTCAACATGAAAATACTTAATAATTACCTTATCAGTACCAAAAAAATCACACAACAACGTCCGTCATCTAGCAAAACCATGTAGAACACATGGGTTGTGTTTGATGTCTCATTTGTACACAATTTATTTTCAAATACCGACAAATTATGAAAAAATATTCTCAGACCGATATATCGGGAGCTTGGGGTATGCAACGCTTACATTTAATCCTGAAATATCGGAAGCCCAGGTTCTAAGGATTAAGTCTTCAGATCTTTTACTTTACTGCTGCTTTTTTTTTTTTTTTTTTTTAACTAAGGAATGTAGACAGTGACTAGAGGGAAGATCACATAACTCTTATCAACTGCTTTACTTCTGATTTGGTTCCAACTTAGTCCCCTTGTCCTTCATTTATTCACTGTGACACTTTCCTTTTTCCTAAGACTGAACTCAATAAAGACCTTGCGGTCAAAACCTTGATTTCTGTCTTCTTCCGAACTGTGTAAAACTGTCTGTAATATTTTTGCATGTTTTGTTTGTGGCTTTAAAGCAATGTACACCATAGATGACATTACAGAAGTAAATCAAATTTAAAAAATAAAGTACTTAAGAAAAATGTTTTAAAACTCCATGGGTAAAAGTAGAGAACAAATATAGATATTCTCATCATCAAGGTGAGTATCCTTTATAGGACGTTGCTCTCTTTGCAGCACATCTGAAATTCACTCTTGTCTCTTGTCAGTTCACCCACTTCGTCGATGGTCATGTTCATGGTTTCTTTAATATCTTGTAGCCATCTTCTTCTTGGTCTGCCTCTGCGTCCTGGGACCCTGCCCTCTAGTATTATAGATATTCTACAAGATCTGAATATTGAGGGACATTTGTTCATAAATTATATTATATCTCGGAAACGGAAATATTTGACCACATAAAAAAGTAGTCTAAGCCTTCATTCCACCAGGTTTTACCCCATATGGCTTGGTCCTTCGCAGAAATGGTACACCACCGTCTGGGAGTATTGCACAAAGTATGAACATAGCTTCAACAACTATCCTATTTAAAATATTCACCCTTGAACAGAACACTGTTCGGATTCGAACACATGACCTTAAGGACACAAAGCAAAGGCTTAGCCACAGAGACCCCCACTTTTACTTTACATTAAACATCACAGTGACTTAGATAGAGAAAAAATAGAGGGTATTATTTCTGGAAGATGAGACGAATGACCAAGATAATGGTGGCAAAAGAGCATTAAGCAAACCTTGAACACAATGAGTTTAGAGAACTGGCTAGAGAAGTCTTTCATGGGGGCTGTGATGAAAGTGACATTCTGGGAAGGACATGATGGTTCCAAAAAAAAACTAGGTAGGGTGAACATTGATGAAATAAGGAGTTTCTTTGCGCAGAGAATTATATCAATACAAATTGTCGTTATATTAATATACATGATAGATTATGTCAACTTAAGCCCATAGTATCTAAGTCTCTTATTGGTTGCCGCAGTCAATCACAGGCCTCTACAAGCTCCTATTCTTAGTTCTGTCTTTCAATTCTGACATCAATTTTCTATGTCGTGAAGTTGAGCTGCCTAGTATCTTCTCTTTCTGTTATCCCATTTCTCTTTTTTCCATTGATTTCTCCAGTTGTCACAATGTAATATGTCCATTTATTTGAAATAAAACTTAAAAAGCTTCTCAAAGATTTTAGTAGACATTTCTGATTTTTTTTAAAATGGTGTTACTGCCTGTAATACCGCTTTTAGTGTGGTGTAGGATAGTGGAGACATGAGCCTGTGAAATTTAATGGCTGCTTGGCTAGTGCAGTCTCCACAAAGCTGTTCAGGTTAGGATTTTTTCTTTATGCCCACGACAAAAAATACTCCTTGGCCTTACTGGGGATGAAACCTGGGTCTCCCGAATGGGAGCCAGCGTTTTAACCCATTCGGTCAGATATTTATGTGTAATTTTCATAAATGTTTGAACAAATACATTTTATTTGTGATGTTACACCTGGCACTCTGTGGATATATTTTATAATACTGTAATCTGAACTCAATATGACTGATTGATTCAATATTTTGGTAAATAGTTTGTCTTCGAAAATGGACCAAAAATTATTCATTTTTGTAAGGTTGTTTACTAAAATTATTCATTTAGTGAGATTGAATTGGTACCCACATTAGCAGGTATTGTTACTGACAAATAAGGAGTTGTAAAATGTATGTAAAATACATGACATAACGATGTTGATGGATAGTGATGGATGTGCTGACAGACGGTGCCAGATAGTGATAAACAGTGACAGTTAGTGAGAGACAATGCCAGTTAGGAGGAGCGCAGTGCCAGATAGGAGAGACAATGCCAGATAGACAGTGCCAGGCAGTGAGTGACAATGTTAGATAGAGACAATGACAGACAGTAACGATGGTTGGTGTTGTTGACTGATAATGACAAGTATTGCTGACACTAAAACTCTCTAATATGAATATGATTCTCAAGCTGGAATTTAAAATGCCCAAACTAATCTTTAGTCAGCCGGATAAGTCTTAAAATTGCTATAGCAACAAATAACTAGGTATTAAAACTCACCCAAAATTATTTATTTTACGTTGTTTGGTATAAACCTTGTGATTTCATATTTTTATTGCTTGGATTTGTAATTTTTATTAATATTTATTCCAGTTTTTCATTGTCATAGATGACAAAATTTGTTTTTGATTGCCAGTTTGCAGTTTTGATTTTAAGTCTTATAACTTTCAATAAAATATTTGAAAATCTCACTTTGACCAGTTTCTTGTTTTCAATGTCCTGGTCATGCAGGTGTTTACGGAAATGAGAGAGCGGACAGGCTTGCATCAACAGCATCGATTGTTGGGGAGTTGAAGATGGATAAGGGGATATTCTTCGGTCTCTTCGCGACTATGTTGGATGAGGACACTAAAATCGATGTTGAATCGATCAAGCGATTTAAGCAGTTTGGAGTTACCCGTTGTTCAAGTCGAACTGGATGCCTGAGAGGCAGAGTGAGAGGTGTGTTTAATCAGCGAGCCACAGGAACCATCAGTATGCATACTCTTCGATATCTGTTGGGGAGACTGAGCACCTATGGGTCTGCCCGCAGTGCAATGACATCAGTTTAGTAGCCAATAACCAATAACTTGTTTTCAATGACTGAATCTGTATTCTGAGCGGATGAAACTTGTCTTTTCTAATGTTGATTTATAAATCAATATACTTAACTTGAAATATGCTTATGACACTGTCTTGATAGCGGAAAAAAAAACCAGATCTTCATGATTGGTTACTGAATTTACATCACAGCACTCCAGGCAGACCCATAGGTGCTCAGTTTCACCCCAACAGATGTCGAAGGGTATGCATACTGATGGTTCCTCTGGCTTGCTGGTTAAACACACTTCTTTCTCTGCCCCTCCCCCTTCCTACCCCAAACATCTAGCTAATTTCAATAGCCGATCTGTCGTCCTTCAAAATCATCTTTGTCCAGCCAGCCTCTTACATCCATTTCTCTCTTCTACCTCTTCTTCTATATGCATATGTAGAACTCTGATAACTTCAGATAGTAAAGTAAATGAAGAATAAAGAGTAGAATAGACCAGGCAAAAACAGCATTCCAAAATATTAGTTACATATTATGCAACAAGTTGTCTATCGAAGTAAGACAGAGATTTCTTTTCTGCTACATACATGGAAGTGCAAGATAAAACTAAAAAGTAAATCTATATCTCAGTGTGACAAAAACAAGGACAACTGATAAAATAAACATGACAAACGATATTTTTATAAATGAATAGAAAATGTAAATAGTTTTGGAGATATCAGCTCACTGCTTACAAGAGATGAAAATGGTATGAAGACATTTAAAAACAGAACAAACATGGCCCTACAAAAAATGAAATGACTAAAAACAATATAGAACAGAACTGGAAGGGAAAAAAATATCAGAATACTAAGAGCATGCACATTTCAAGTGACAATGTATGGGTTTCAGTTTGGAATATCTTCATTGCACTCCGGACATGTCCATAGGTGCTTCGATCTCCTTCGTAATATCTCCAACAACGTCCAGCGACTGACCTTACTAGTTCGATTTTGATTGATGAGCCTACTCACGTACCTGTTATGCTGTTCTTTTCTTGCTACTCCAATCTTCAAACCCAGCTCCTGCAATCTAGTAGTTGACGTGGATTGGTTTAAATGAAAATCTTCTTTGCGACCACACTCTATGAGGGCGCTCAAAATATCAAAATATCTATCCATTGGCTGGTCCTCTGATATGGTGGCAGAGCCAGCCAGCCTGTCTGCTCTCTTATTGCCAATGACACCCATGTGCCCTGGAACAAAGATAAGTGTGATTCTGCAAATTGTTGACGCTTGATTCAGTCCATTGCCTGCGCATGGTATGAAGCATGGGTGTGAAGTATGAACATTTAACAAGGCAGTGGAAAAGCATATATGTGCTTTTTCCAGAAGCTAACTCTATATTATGATCTCTTCATACAAGATATCCTTATGGATTCTACCATCCTCCATCTGACACAAGTGACCTAAGAATCTTAGGCTGCATTGTCAAAGAAAAGTGACCTGGCTGGAAATCCAGCATACTAGATATGACGGAAACTCCAGAACCATTTAATTGAGAAAACCGAATCAAAGACTGTAGTTTTACAAATTACAAAACAATGACAAAAAATTTGTAAACTACAGTACTTTGTAATTACGTGTTTTGCCAATCAAATAGTTTTACTGCAGTTCCATATATAAGAACCATTTAACACTGTTAGTTGTAGCAAAGCTTTGAAATGACATCTACAACAGCAGAATAAAGCTTGATATTTGTTAGAATCTATTCTTAACTTTGTCAAATACATCAGTGGCTGTTTAATGTAACTCTTTCCCCAATGATTGCGTTATAGTAACAGCAGAAACGGAGTTATGGTCACTAAAACAAAAGAGATCCACACATGCACCATCAATGTAAATGAGCGGTTGTTGAGACACATAAGAAATTTGAATACCTTGCAACTTTTATAAAATCAGACGAAAGATGTAGATAAGAAATAAAGAACATAATCATCATCAGGTGCGGCCGCTGGACGTAGGCGATCATGGATCTACACAAATCTCTATCTTTGGTGTTTGCTATCAACTCAGATGTTGACACTCTATCGTGTCACGAAGTCAGGCCATCCAAAATTTTCTCACTCTGTCTTTATCTGTGGAAAAGAACATAATAGGCCAGGCAAAAACATAATTAAAAATAAGAACAGCATTATATGCAACAAATGGTTAAATCGGAATGCTAGTTCTTCAACACTACAGTGAGTCAGTACTGACATATGGATGCAAGTCATGGGGAGGGGATAAACAGACAGTACAATCTATATAGAAATAAAACAAACAATTGAGGCCAAATACTTCGGATCAATTTTCACAGCAGATGGAAGTATTAATGGCGAAATCAGCAATCGTTGCACAAAAACTAATCAGGTACTGGGACAGTTAACACCACTGTTGAGTGGCCATCGCTATTGAAAACGCTACGTTAGTTTAAGTAGGTCATGACTGTTGTCACATAAAAAGATATCGCTAAAAACTAAAGCAAATCTCATAAGTACGATTTTCTGGCCAACACTATGTTACCAGTGTCAAACATGGCCAATAACAGCAGCTAATGTGCGAAAAATCATAACGACAGAGATGAGGTGTTTTAGAAGAGCTGCAGATGTGACAATAAGAGACAAAATTAGAAATGAAGAAATCGGAAGACTGGATGTGAAACCAGTCATCATAAAAGAACAACAGATTAAATAGTTTGGACACTTGGCAAGAATGCCCTGGTAATCGCCTACCACAGAGAGCCACACAGAAAAAGTATAACGAGTACAAAGCAAGAGGAAGACCACGCAAAAGATGGAGCGACGGCATCAAGAACAGCTTTACAAAAATGAATATCAGCTTAGAAAGTGCCTTAAAAAAGCACACACACGATCACTACGCTCCCCCTTCCTTCTATAAATAAGTAAATAGTGGAAGAGAAGAAGACAGTCTATATAGAGTTCATATAGATGTGGTTTTACAGGAGAATATCGAGTACTGAATATACTGCTAAAATTACTAAGGGTTGAAAGAGGCCGAGACAGAAAACTTATTATCAAAGAAAGAGGTGATCATCATCATTCGTCGGGCATGGAATTAGAAGGGAATGGATGGGGGATTGGACACATAAAGAAAACATATTAAATCATTGAGAGACGAGACAGAGATACACAATTCTGAACCGCCTAGTTTCATGGCACCGAAGAGTACTACCACCAGAATTGATAGACTGTACTTGGAACGTACGTTTGTGCAGATACATGATCGCCGACCCCAGACTGCGTGACACAGGATGATGATAACTAGATAGTCGCCGGAAGTTGCAGATGAGCGAACCAATAATAAAATTGCAAGAACCGAAGTCTGACTACTCACTCCGATTTGATTGTTTGGTTTTATTGCAAATTTTTAGTTACTTATTAATGTTTATGTTGTGCTATCCGAAAATTCGATTATTAAATTTTACGTTGATATTAAATAAGACATATAATGGCAAGTCCGAGAACTAGAAGTGTACTGAAAGATCTTAAATTGATTGATGGCAACAATGTAAGTCAATTTCTTAAATGTTTCGTCTGCTAGTGAACTTCTCCACAAGGAGTTGACTTATTTTTTTTCTGTTTGTTGTCATACATGATACATTAACACGCATTGATATAACCAAAGAAAAGGATCGCCCTTAGGTCGAAAGTTGCGTGCATCGGCGTAAAGAGACTACATAACAAATAAACAACGGCAAGTAAACAAAAAAATATTAATATCATATTATAAAATAATAATAAGGATGATGTTTACTGTCTAAAGTATTTTGTCAGAGTTCGTGCATCTGTCAAGTTTGTGTTCTTGGTAGTTGGCGATATTATAATCGGATATTTGAGATCGCATTGTTCTTCTTCTTCTTTTGTCGTCACACTGCTACCGGGCTGTTGCCCAGTGTCGTGGTTTTCTGTTTTGTCTTGCGCTGTTCTGGTGGCTTGTGTGATTGTTATCTTTGCTCTTTCACAGGATTCTGCTACGCCATCTAACCATCTTTTCCGTGGTCTTCCTCTTGCCTTCTTTCCCGATGTTCTGTTGTAGAAGACTCTGTATACTGTGGAGTTTGGATGCATTCTTATTAAGTGGCCAAACCACTTCATTCTTTGTTTATCTATGTAATTCAAGCACGGTTTTTGGCATCTGTTAATTGAGTAAAAAATGCTTTGCTATAAAATAAATTAATGAAACCTGAAGTTAGGATAGTTCGAAAGTTCATCTTGTAACCACATATCAGTGAGACAATCAATCTAATCTGGTTAAGTTGAAAAGTTTCAGTGCAGATTAGCAGGCCTTCTATTCTATGTCAAGTTATAAATCTAATTGAAATTATTAATGTTGTCTTCCTTCTTTTTTCGTTTTTGATCAGAGATCAGCAAAGCCATGTACTTTTTTGTGTGTGGAGAAGTTGCTGGTCTTAAAAATGCTTCTTTTCACAATCATTAACAATGCATACCAAAGAGAATTAAGTGTTGTTCCATTTCAGTGTTTGGCAATTCTTTTTTCATGGAGCCCCATGCCCATATATATGTCTACTTATTTACCATGTTCATTGGGCACTGTGCTTCTTCATGGATTCTTGTAACTTTATTCACTTGGTATAAAGTGATTTTTTGTGTGTGTAAAATCTAAACAATAACACATCTGTACAAATTTATGTCCAATATTGTGTACAATATTGGATAATATTAATGAACCCTCTGTGGTTGGAAAGAAGTCAGAGGGATACTGACTGTACCTGAGGATAGAGAAGTATTTTGTCGTTAAGCCATTTGTCATGAGCTCTGAAGGTCATGGGTTAGAATCTGGACCACACCATTCTGTCCATGTGTACATTTTTTCCAGAGATTCCTAGGATTGTTGCAAGAGTTCATGGTTTTTGCAATATTCTCAGCAGGTGGTGTGTAATTTCTGTGAAGCGTAGCTATATGGGAAATCCATTGTCTTTAGAGCCCTTTGAAAAAAAGAAAATCGTTGCATATCCTTTACAGGTTGTCGCCATCAACCACAGTAAACAAGTTTTCTAGACACCACTTATATGTTCAGTAGTTTGCTATTGCTTTCTGAAGGGTGAGATCTATTATTACCATTCGTTAAGAAATATGGGAACGAATTTGCTTCAAAACTACCCACTGCGGAGTTTGAACCAGGTAAGCTTGGTTTGTGATTTAGCTCACTACCATTTAAGCTACAGATGCTCACTTAGACTCCTTTAGAGAACCATAGTATGCAGTTTTCTGATGACTGACACCCATTGTAAAGGTATAGTGATTTAGGACATGATGATCCACTTGCTTGAAACATCTTGACACATGCCCAGAATATCTTAAAACTCAGTATGACTAGCAAGCAATCTGGTGGTGAGAATGTGCACGAGAGTCTGTTAGCTGTGCACTTTTACTGGTTTTCCCACTTGTAGCATTGTCTTCTATTTAGTCAATTATCTTCATTCAATCTTTCTAGTACTATTTTCCACTCATGTTTCTTCATATCTTTGTTTGAAAATAGTTTGCTTTCCTATTTTATGGCTAATTTGTCCAGGGCTTGCTTATTGTTTGATTTTTACTATGAAATACATCCAACTTTTCCCCACATCTCAAAGGTGTAAATCTTATTTTTTTTTCAGAATTGCTTTGAGTGCGGAACACATAATCCTCAGTGGGTCAGTGTCACATATGGTATATGGATATGCCTAGAATGTTCAGGGAAACACCGAGGTCTGGGTGTCCATCTCAGGTAGGATTTTCATGAGCTTACATAATAATGGTATTTTCTTTCTTGAGACCCAGGTATGATGAAAATCAAATTCATGTTTCTTAACAACATGCTCTGTGGATGACGTAGTGGTTAGTACACCAGACTCTCATGAGTTAGGGTACAGGTTCCAGTAAAATCAGGAGAGGACAGGGGGTGTAATAAAAATCCAACTTACACACTGTGTGGTCCTTCCTTTCCTTTCTTCCTTTTCTGCGCTTTAAATATTGCTTAAATATTCAATGTTGTTTCTTATATAAACGCCATGAATGTCTTTTTAGCTTAACAGAGGTCTGTGCAGTTTTCTTCCCAGTGTTGTTTTACTAGTCCAGTGAGTTTGCCTCATTATATCATATTCAAGCAGTCTTGAAGTATGTGCTCTGTGGTCCCTATCTATATGTACACATGGCTGAATTGCCAATCTTGAATTGTGTATACATGTGGCTGCAGAGTCGATTGTGTACTGTTCTGAGGTACAGAATGACATCTTGTTCTAATCTGTTCATATTTTGGTAGTCATCCTGTGTCAGTATTGGTAGCATTCTGATTGATTGAATAATTCTAATTTTGTGATAGGTAACTGGTACAACCAGTTGCTCTCCTGCAGCACCTTCCTTGGCCAGTTTATCTGCTGTCTCATTTCTTGGTATTTTTCAGCGAGACGGTATCCACTGCAAGACGACCTTGTGCTGGTTGCACATTTGAGTTTGTAGAGCTGGCAATTTTGTGGACTGAAATGGCATGGAGTGCTGATTTTTGCATCTGTCAAAAGTACAACAGGTCGGGATCAAGATTAGTATTCAACAGTTTCTCAACTGCAACTTTGATTGAATAGATTTCTGCATCACAGTTTTGACAGAATTTCCCCATTGATACTTTGATTGTTTCTCTAACGTTGTTTAGGTGTTCTATGCTCCTCCATTCTTTGCTGATATTTCTGCTGACCCTTTCGTGTGTACCCAAACTCAGAAATCTTGTGTGTATCCTTTATTTAGAAAACTGAGTGACTGTAATACATTGTGTGCTATTCTGTTTAAACTTGTGGAATATTCCTTTCACCCAAATCTTGTGGTTCAGTCTTCTCTCTCCAAATAGGTTTTTTCAGGGACAGACTTTAGGGGATGCCAACTTTTGATATTTATGCTGACATTTCAAGGAAATTCATGATTTATGTCTTCAATGATGATCAGTAATCAATTGAATGATTAGCCAAACAGATTCAGACTTTTCCGCTATCAGCAAATAATTTTTGACCTACTAAGAATGGCTACAACATATCTAAAAATAGCTCACCCTTTCTAAAAATAGCTACACCCTTTGTTTGAGGTGAATTAAAATGATAGTACCCATTTTTCTTTTGCTTTTTTTTTAGAAGAAAAAGTGCTTAACAGATGTTTAGTATTTGTACTTGATATGGTTTAGTTTTGTCATCGGATCATCATCACTGCTCATCGAACCAATTAGACCATAAATGCTCTGATCTCCCCCTCAGTATGTCTCTCAGCATGTGGCGACTAACAACCCCAGTTCTTTGTTGGTTCACTATTCATCTTTGTCTACCAGCATAGTGTTTTTGTCTAGCTACACCACACTTGACTTGGAATTCTTGCAGTTTGGTTAGTGTTGTAGATTCACCACTATTACTTGAATCATGTACACGTCCTCTCTCCCTTATGGAATTTATATCAGCCTGGTCCATTGCTCGCCCACTTTGTACAGCAGACATACCGGGAAACCAATCTGTGCGTTCATTCCCCCTTACACCTTCATGCCCTGGCACAAAATAAAACTGATATGGTTATCGTTTTGGAGAAGTATGGACCATGAAACCACATTCAGTACTACTATGTATCTTCTCCCACAGTTTTGTACGTTCAATTTCAATGGATAAATGGAAAGATATAGAGCTGGAGAAGATGAAGGCAGGTGGCAACACAATGTGTAAGGAGTTCTTCCAATCTCAATCTGATTTCTCAGAGGGAATGAGTCTTCATGAGAAATATAACACAAAGACTGCTGCTCTACTCAGAGACAAGGTAATTTGTTATATTTGTTGAGGTATTAACAAAGGTGGCTGGTCTACTGAGGAACACGGTAGTTTGTTGTATTTGTAGATGATTATTAAGGTTTGCTACTCTACTGAGGACATGGTAATTTATTATATTTGGTGAAGAGATAGTTATTAAAGGTTTGCTGCTCTACTGTGGTGGCTGTCTCTGGAAACAAGGTAGTTTGTTGTATTGTGAAGTTAATTGCATATCCTTACAGGACTTCGAATCAACCGCTTTTAAGCTGTTTGTGATTTTCTAGACATTATTACGTTCAGTAGTTTGCCATTGCTTTTTGTATTTGGTAAAGAGATGATTATTAAGGTTTGCTGCTCTACTGTGGGTGGCTAGTCTGCTGAGAAACAAGGTAGTTTGTTGTATTTGGTGAAGAATGCATATCCTGACTTAACAACGGCTTTGCTGCTGTGATTTCAGACATTATTAATTCAGTAGTTGCCATTGCTTTTAATTTGGGAGATGATTAATAGGTTTTCTGATAACTTGGCTGTCTGTGAGGACAAGGTAAGTTTGTATTATATTTGATAAGAAGTTCTATTAAAGTTCTCTTCAGTTTAATTAAAATTTGCTATTAAATACTCTAAAATATTGGGAACTGTGAAACTGTACATAGATAACTTTCTAATCAATAGTTATGTTGACTATATAGATAACTTTCTAACTAAAGTTAATGTTGACTATACATAGATAACTTTCTAATCAATAGTTAATGCTGACTATACATAGATAACTTTCTAATCAATAGTTAATGTTGACTGTACATAGATACTTTCTGATCAATAGTTTATGTTGACTGTATATAGATAACTTTCTAATGACTAGTTAATGTTGACTGTATATAGATAACTTTCTAATGACTAGTTAATGTTGACTGTATATAGATAACTTTCTAATGACTAGTTAATGTTGACTGTATATAGATAACTTTCTAATGAATAGTTAATGTTGACTGTATATAGATAACTTTCTAATGACTAGTTAATGTTGACTGTATATAGATAACTTTCTAATGAATAGTTAATGTTGACTGTATATAGATAACTTTCTAATGACTAGTTAATGTTGACTGTATATAGATAACTTTCTAATCAATAGTTAATGTTGACTGTACATAGATAACTTTCTAATGAATAGTTAAAGTTAACTGTACATAGATAACTTTCTAGTCAATAGTTAATTGTACATATATAACTCTGTTCAGTAGTGAATTCAATCAGATTAGTGAATTGCAGAGAAGGGGAGGCCGAGAAATACACGGACATGGAATTTGGAGGCAGAGATCAACAATATAAAGAAGAGCTGAAGGAGAGCTGCAGGAGATAGCTAGAGATAGGAAGACTTGGCATAAGTTGGTTGAGGGTCTATGCCCCAATCCAGGTTAAAAAAGCGGAGAGAGTGAGAGGGAAATAAGCTAACAGTACATCTCAGTAGTTTATATGCTTCTTAATAGGAAGCATAAACCACCATATTTGTTCATAGCCAAATCTGTTCTTGTTCCATCACATCATTTTACTTAGCCAATCTGGTCTCACCAACCCAACATTTAAAGAATATTTTCTTATATAAAATTCATGTAGTTGTGAATGCTACATGCCTACAGATTGCAACCGTTGCAGAAGGCAAACCTTGGACTCTTGAAGCAGCATGTGTTAGACTTGACATAGCTTTCCAGTCACTTCATCTGACATCATCAGCGTCTACCTCTAATTTGTCATCAAATTCTATAGCTGGAGACAATGGTAGTTTTCTCTACAGTAGCAGTACTGGAGATTTGGGAGGAACTAACAACAGTGGCTATCAAGATTATGAGTCTTTGCCAAGGTTTGTTTTTGCCATCAATCTGCTGTTTTATAGTTTTTGTTCTTACCATCAAGCTGCTGTTTTATAGTTTGTGTTCTTACCATCAATCTGCTGTATTATAGTTTGTGTTCTTACCATCAAATTGCTGTTTTATAGCTTTTGTTCTTGCCATCAAACTGCTGTATTATAGTTTTTGTTATTGCCATCAAACTGCTGTTTTATAGTTTGTGTTCTTGCCATCAAATTGCTGTTTTATAGCTTTTGTTCTTGCCATCAAACTTCTGTTTTATAATTTTTGTTCTTGCCATCAAACTGCTGTTTTATAGCTTTTGTTCTTGCCATCAAACTTCTGTTTTATAGTTTATGTTCTTAACTCTTTCCATACCATGAATATTTCAGAGTTCTGGCCACATTTGTTTTATGACATTAGCATTTTATCACAAACAAGATTTGTCTTCACATTGTTTGCAGTAGATATCCCACTATACCATGCAGCATACAGTACATCGAGAAGCAAAGAATCGAGTGGTTCGGCCATCTAATGAGAATGGAACCACATTTACTACCATCACGTGCCTACAATAATCGACACTCAGGGCACAGAGCACAAGGCAGGCCAAGAACATAGATAACATCTCAGAGTCCCTGCAAAAGCATGGACTGACAACGTCAAGCGCAACACACCTGGCACAAGATAGAAAACTAACTCTCACCACGACGCTTCACTGCAAATGTGGTTAAGATAAGATAAGATCCATTTACCCTACATATATCATAGACAAAAAGAGTGCAAATAGATCTATCCAGAAAGAACTTAAAATCAAAGGAAACTGACTGATGCTACAAATAAGAATGAGAAAATTGAAATATTTTGGACATATAAAGAGACATGAAGGGTTGGACAAGACCATTATAGCTACTCCTGTTAAATACAGGAAAACTGTAAACCAGAAACTGGACTGCTAGAAAGAAAAAACTGAAAATCTTAAATTGAACAGAGAAGGAAACAAAACTATGGAAGCTAGCCAGAACATTAAATAAGGAAGGATCACACAATAAACAATCACAATTAAATAAGTAGACAATGTGTTCTCAGGGAGTAAATGCTACAGACATGTTAATTTGGACATTACACAAGCACAAACTGTTTGGACACTTCACAAGCACAAACTGCAACTTAAAGATTGTACAAGAGCAATACAGGTTTTTGATTGATTGATAGGGCCATCATCATTGCACTTCGGTGAGTGATCATGTATGTTCCAATCTCTTTCTTACACAGGAAGATCTCAGTGACAGTGCACAAACTCTGTAGCACTAGCGTGGGCCATTTTGTCGGAGTTAAAAAAATCTTTTTTTGCAGGGCAGTGACTTTTCAGCCTGCTCTTCTAAATTTTTGGAACTGCCGAGAGTTCTTTTACATGCTGAACTTGAACGCAGGACCTATGTTTTATCATCTTTCTTTGATAGGACTAGGAACTCAACCTCACCTACACTGAGATCAAAGATCTCTGGAAAAATATCCCGATAGCTCCACGAGGAAGTGCACAAAATTCAATCTGGATGCTTGAAGGGCAGAGAGAGGAGTGTGTTTAACCAGGAGTCATAGGAACCATCAGTATGCATACCCTTCGATATCTGTTTAGGGAGACTGAGCACTTATGGGTCTTCCTGGATTGTTGTGACATCAGTTGAGTAACCAATAACCAAAAATGTTTGTCCTGTTGGATAAAATGTATGTTCTTTAGTCGAAATTTGGATGTGCCTGCCCTATATTTCGTATTGGCCTAACTGAGGCACAACATACTCATACTTGACTGTACACACCTGGACATGCTGGAGTGCAGGGTAATGAGCGTGCTGATTTTCTTGCAAACAATGCCCAGACTCAAGCGGGCAGAAGTATGAACAGAGCCGATATCATCAATGCGGTCAGCTCTCAATTATGTGAAATGGGCAAGTCTCAGACACTGGAACAAGTTTGAGAATTAGGCGTTAAGTTTGGACATGCCAGACAGTGTCGTCTTCGTGGTAGAGAGAAGATATAGTAATCAACTTCTCATGGGTATGGTGAGCAAATGGACTTTGGGATGGCTGCTGCAGAGGAGGACAGAGCATGAATGGGAATGCCTAATGTGCCATGACGTCGATCGCATAACATAACAACATACTCACCTTCTCTGCACAAACCACACACATCACACAGAGTGGTTAACTTGGTTGATATGAACCATGGCCCCTGGCAACATAAGGCCAACTAGCACAGATCAGAATAACATAATCTGCAATTTTACACAATTCTACGAGTTCATTGTTATTTATTGATGAACAATTTTAATAATACTGATATTCCTTAGTGTTCAACTTAATTCATAACATAACCTTGATTTAGCATGTAGTGTTGTTTTTAAAATGAATTTCTCTTTATTTAACAATACTGGAATGTAAGGTCACGCGACGGTTGTGGACTGATTTCCTAGAATATTTACTGGAGCTCACCGACCTTATGTTATTTGAGGCCATGATATGAACAAATGAACACAAGCAAACCAAAATATGTTAACCAGGTCACACTATGCATGATATATTTTTGTTTTAATTAGACATGATAATAGGCACATGAAGAGAGCTGGAGGCTGATATTAAAAGGATAGGTAAAACATGGAAAGAATTGGAAGGAATGGCAGAGAGAGGAAAAGCTAAAAGAAGTTTGTTGAAGACATGTACTCTGTTGGGAGTTGAAGGAGAAGAAAAGGAGAATAGTCACATACAAATTATGTCTATTCTAAATATTTTTGAATTTTCTTCCAGACATTTGGCATCATGTCAAGAAAAAAATACATAGGATTTGAAACACACCATTAGTGGATGACAAGAAAGATGATCTCCTGGACAGTACATGGTCAACACTTTCATCTGTAAGTAGATCACACTACTACCAAACCTTCTTGTTTGCAGTGGAACATAGATTTCCATGTTGTGATTCTTGTTTTAGTTTTATCAATAGAAAATTATCAGTGATCTAGCTTCCATTAGCTGGCTTTCATCGGACCACGTAACATATCTCAACAATATGAGGTCTTCTAGATTCTGACTAGTTGTGGTTTTTAGTTTCAGTCAGCCTGTTGCAGTATTTCTTTTCTTAGGTTTAGGTTGTTAATATAAACATTTTCTACAGCTTTTTCAGACATCAGGGTATGAAGTCACTTCATATTTTTAGGGCCTAGTGTGCAGGTGGTAGGATGACCAATTCCTTTCCTTACATTGGAACGCTGAGTGTGGGATTGAACCCACAACAATCTCATGTTCGAGTCGATAGATGAACACTTATGTATTACTCTAATCTGTCCCATAGGTTGTTAGCCCTAATCTAATATCATAAACCGGGGGTTTGACTTTTACCCTGACCTGTTAAGCATGGTTGATTGAACCTAGCAGGAGCACAAGACTGGTCAACATAACTCTTGAGATTATTAGAGCATGTAACCCATCCAACCACATCAAAGGTGGAGCACATGGGACGGACTAACAAGACATAAAGCTTGTCTGGAACTCACATAAGATGAGTGGGGATTGGTAGGGATGAACAGTTGAAGATGAGCTCAGAAAGGTCAAAGCCTCATGGGCAGAGCTGAAGAAGACTATCCAATACAATTTGGTGGAGAGCGACAGATGCAGTCTGATGTTCCACTTGGTACAAGAATGTTTAGTTGAGTTATCTTTGTTGACAGATGAGAAACATATATAACTAACAAGCCTTAATTCTACGCCTTAGAAGAGCACAATCAACTCCGCAGCCACATGTATACAAAGTTCAAGATTGACAATTCAGCTATGTGTACATGTGGACAGGCACATCAGACTGCAGAACACATACTTCAAGACTGCCCGAATATAATATACTGAGGTAAACTCACTGGCCAAAATGAAACAACACTCAACATAAAATACATGGACCTTGGTGTGAGCTACAAAAGACAGTGAAGTTTATATAAGAGACAACGTTGAATATATAGACAATATTTCAAGCAAACGAAATAAAGGAGGAGGAAGGAAGAAACTAGCAAGCCATGGGAACCATCAGCATGTATACCATTCACCATTTGCTCCAGAGGTTGAGCATCTATTTGTTAAACCTGAAACACCATGAAGTTATTCCTGTTAACCAATCACTGTGATGTCTATAATATTATTCATACCTATGATATTTTGTTTTCTATGCAAATGCTAGTTATTTTAAAAATTTATTTTTTAAACTAGTATTGTATAGTTACATGAAATTTGTTGTACATTTTCAGGGGTGGTCAACATTATCTGTTGGTGCAACAAAGTTTGCATCTTCTGCATCCGAGATGGTGAGTGTAAACTTTACTTTTTTGTTGTTGTCAGTATTGTTGTTAGTGTTTTGGATGTCATCAGTGGGCTTAAATTTTGTTGTTAGCAAGCTTTATATTGTTAGAGAGTTTGGTGTTGTGCTTTTCAGTATGCTTGGTGTTTGCCAGTTAACTGAATGTTGTTATCAGAGCACTGTATGATGTCCTCAAATATACTAGATGTTGTCTTCTGAGAGTGTTAAGTTATTATCATCAAAGGACTAGATTTTCTTATCAATGGACTAAGATTTTTGTTCTACTCATTCTAAATTTTGGCACTTTCAGCAGAACAGCACATAATACATTGACTACATAAACGGCTATGCACTCCACACATAGGTGCACAGATTGAAAAGAAGGAGTTTTATTTACTAGACACTTCAAAGACAATTTATATCCCCTTAAAGTCTGTGACAGAAAAACAATTCTGGAGAAGAGACTGGACCATGAGTATAAGTTCGGACAATGGTGAAATTAGTACTCAACAGGATGGACAGAAAAGTGTGCAACATAGAACAACCACTCTCAGTTTCCTGAATGAAGAATACCCACAAGATCTTGAATCTAGATATACATGGAGGAACAGAAGTGTACATAGAATACCTAAATAATGTTAGTTATGCAATCAGAGTATAAATGGGAACACTAGCATCAGACTTTCTTAGTCTGGTTTAGACTGGGCAGCTATGATGTGACCATTGACATAGGGTGATGTGAGTTTACGTATACGGGAACTCGTTGTGCAATCTCTTTGCTTTGTTTACCAGTCATTTGTAATGCATTTGTACCTGTCATTTGTCTCTGGACAAAAGTGACAATGACACGCCAGAAGATGCATCTGGACACCTCCACATATTGCGAACAGATCATATAACATTTGTGATTGTGCACGCACTACTCCTTTACTACATGATAGTCTTCCTTTGATCACCACCAACTTTGCCAAACTGCTGAGCCCCCAGTCCATTTCCAGGGCCACCACAGGGAGGTGGGGTAGGGTAATGATCATTGCCAACTCACTTACCATGGTGCATAATTGTCACTTTGTTTGATTGCTCCTGAGGCCCCAAAATTGGTGATGAGATTAAGGGTATCCATCAGATGTTAACCTGTTTTTAACGGGGGCTAAAATATTAGAAATTGAAAATGAATCCACAAATTAATCATTCAGACATTACTGAT
The DNA here is from genome assembly GCA_020796225.1 of Arion vulgaris. Taxonomy (NCBI): domain Eukaryota; kingdom Metazoa; phylum Mollusca; class Gastropoda; order Stylommatophora; family Arionidae; genus Arion; species Arion vulgaris. The sequence continues at coordinate 34,218,069 of CM036769.1, read as the reverse complement.
TTATATTAACTCCTAGTGGACCAGAGCTCATTTTCACAAGCCATTTTTTAATCATAAATTTTTATAGAGACAGCTACTATTAGTTTTTTCATAAAACTGTTTCATTTTTTAATTTATGGAACAGGTACAAGAAATCAAAATGTTTAGAATTGAATACTCTGTTTATTTACATTAGTGAAATATTTCTGTCTACAAAAAAGGAAATTGAAAATGATTTTTTTTGTAAGTAGAAAAAAAAAAGGTGAGAATAAAATTTTCACATACTACTCAATTTGAACATATCCTTTACATTCAGAAAGCCATAAAATATGTTTCTGTCCGTACTACATCCATATTTACGCAATCCTGGAAAGTTTTATCCTTTTTATGAATAATTAACACTTTTTTGTGTGGTGTTTACGTCAGAAGTTGAAGCCCTTATTTCAGGTCAAAATTATATGTAAACAAAAATCAGCTGTTGAATATTTATGTAGATTTTGTCACAGTTTACTAAACTAAAAATTGTAATTGCCATGTTTACATGTGAAGCTGGAACTGACCTTAAGTTAAACTTAAACATGGCCTCCTATAACATACAGCCAGCGGCTCAGGTAAAAATTCTAGGAAATAAGACCCCAAACGTGCATGACCTCACATTCCAGTATTGTTGTTTAAGCGAATTAATTTTTAAAACAACACAACATACTAAATCAGGTTATATTATGTAACAAGTTAAGTTTAACAATAAGGAATATCAGTATTATTAATCTTCTTCTTCTTTGCGTCTTTACGATCAATTTTAATCACTCTTTGTGATATGTTTGATCTTTACCAGAGATATCGTTACATTGGTTTGTAGGCCCCTAAACGCATAGACTTCTACACGTTTTAGGACATGTGCATCCGATTTCAGCCAAACCTCTTAGTCGCCTCTTACGACATGCGTGCAGGTAACAGTGGTTCTATTCTTTACACCACAAATTTGGGCCCCTGTAACCACTTGGCGAGTATTTTAATATTTTTCATCAATAAATAACCATGGACTTATAGAATTAAGTAAGGTTACCAAAAAGCTTACAGTGTTCTATCAACTTTTATACAAAAACCAGGCCCCTCCCCATTAAACAGGAATTCTGGTTTTCCCAAAGAGCTAGTCGACCTTATGTTGCTGTGGGTCATGACTTAAAACACTTGAACTGGAATATAAATTTACAGCTATTTAACCCTGAGACTACCCTATCACCACTTGATGTGGCGACCGGTACCTTGATGTTTAACACAGTCACCACAAGTGTAGCACTTGGACGACAAGGTTTAATCAACTATTTGGTAAATGATAGGGTTCACTGTTCTTCATAATCAGATTGTTCCAGTTGTGACAAAACAAAGGTGGCATGAAGGCGAAGGATTGACTTGATTGCACTAGGTTTCCCAATATGGCCTGGTCACTCTCTGCAGAAATGGCAAGCCACCAGTCAAAATATTGCATGAAGCACAAACTCCTTAGCTCCTGCAATTTGATAACTGGAAACTGAATTTGAAATGTCCACATAACTCTTAGAATGGAGAAACAGAAAACACCTAGTCACGACAGAGATGAAGTGTTCTACGCAGAATGCTGGGAGTATCAAGAAGAGACCAGCTTAGAAATGAGGACAAGAAAAAAGTTGGTACAACAGCAGTACAAAATTTTATCAAGAAACAATAAAATTGTTCGACAACGTAAGCAGATTACCAGCAGACTCAAAGAGCAATGCTACTAAGATACAGTGGATACAAGGCAAAAAGTGAACCACAGAAATAACAGAGGCAGTGAAAGATTCCATGTATGAAGCACACACAAAAGCTTGTTCTTTCTTCTTCTTCGAATGCTCCATATTGACCACTGGTTAACCACTCTGTGTGATTTATATGTGATTTGAACATAAGAGCGATTTTATGCTGTGCCAGTTATGTGCCTACAAGTAGACCAGCACATCCGATTTCTGCGATACTTTTTATTTACTAGGGTAGCTTCCTAGGTCCTACATCAGTCACCTCTTACGACATGCCTTGTAGGTCAAATTGGTACTATTCTTTGCTTCCTTTGCAGGCCCCGGCACCACACAAGTGAAAAGCTTGTTCCAGAAATAACTTCTTATCCTGATGCCGTGAGACAAAACAGAATTAGAAGGAGAAATTTTGCAATACCTTGGATTCTTTGCAGTGAATTTTTTTGTTTAAATGTTTGTTGGCCTACACGCATGGTGATAACCAAGAAAAGCTCTTCTTTAGGTAGAATGAAGAGTGCCTTGGCTTAGAGAGGCTTTCATTTCCTATATAACAATAAAAACAGAAGAAGAATGGGGGGAAAACTGGTGCGTTTGTCTATGATACTGATTAGTTCTTCTCTATGATACTGACATACGTTTCTCTATGATACTGACATATGATTGTCTATGATACTGACGTAGTTTTCTATGATACTGACATGATTGTCTTGATACTGCGTATGTTTGTCTGATACTGACATATGTTTGTCTATGATACTGATGTATGTTTGTCTATAATATTCTCATTTGTTATGATACTGACATATGTTTGTCTATGATATTGCGTACATTTGTCATGATACTGACATCGTTTGTCTATGATACTGACATACGTTGTCTATGATACTGACATATGTTTGTCTATGATGCTGCGTCACTTTGATACTGACGCGTTGTCTATGATACTGATGTACCTTTTTTTGATACTGCGTCGTTGTTATGATACTGACATATGATTGTCTATGATACTGACGTATGTTTGTCTATGAAATTGACATTGATGTCGTATGACATATGATTGTCTATGATACTGACATATGATTGTCTATGATATTGACATATGATTGTCTATGATACTGACATATGATTGTCTATGATACTGATGTATGTTTGTCTATGATATTGACATAGGATTGTCTAATGATACTGACATATGATTGTCTATGATACTGACATATGATTGTCTATGATACTGACGCACGTTTGTATGTGATGCTGACGAACGTGTGTCTATCATACTGAAATATTCTTATCGGTTCAAGTACACCATTCAGAGTGCTTCTCTTTCAGTGCACCGACAACATTAATGATTCAAATAGGTCACAGATATGAGCAACTCAGCCGTCATGAATGATTAACATATTCAAATGTTGTTGCTAGCACACTAGACCAATAACTGATGCTTACAAAACTCTGTTTATGTGTTGTCGAGTTGTTTTTTATATCATCTTATGAGCATTGACATTTCATGATTATGCTATGTACGTCCGCATGCGTGTGTTATGTGATGTGGGCGCTAGAGGTCGCTGTTGCGGTCTAGCTGAGGTCACCGATCGATCAATAAGGTTATGACTCATCGGGACGTTGTTTGTCGGTGACAAGAAAACGAGTGGAACGTGCCGAGCGCGCGAATTGTTGTGTTCACGCCAACGCGTATCTATCTATCTATCTATCTATCTATCTATCTATCTATCTATCTATCTATCTATCTATCTATCTATCTATTATACCTTCTGCTGTCATCCGTCTTCGTCTATATATGTATCTAGCTGTCTGCCGGTCAGTACGTCCATCCGTCCGTCCGTTCAACCAAGCATCCATTCGTCTGCCTATTCTGCCAGTCTATTCTGTCCGTCCATCTATCTAACCAATCGATTTATATACATCTATCTATCGATATGCTGCCGCTCCAGATTCCCGTCCCGTTGTCATTTTGTTTATGTTATCCACGTCTGCCTATCAATTAATCATTCTGTTTATTATATTAATTCATTGATAACCATCAACGTGTTATTCTACTCCAGTCTTTCTTTGTCCCAGAGCCCGTTATAAAGGGCCATTGATATTTATATATCCATCTATAGTTGCTTCTACGGCAGTGATCTAAGTTTGCTGCTATGTTCCTGGTGTAAAAACATCATCACTGCCAGGATTGTACTAGAACAGAAAGTTAGATAAACTGCCTGCAATACTCGCTGTCTTCTTCTTTATAATAAAAACACGTCGGAAAGCAAGTATGCTTGCCTTCACAGTTCTCCTGTCAACTCTCTTTCCTTTCTCTGTCAAACTCTTCTCTTCCTCTTCTCTGTAACTCTCTCTCTTCTCTGTTCAACTCTCTCTCTCTCTGTCAACTCTCTCTCTCTGTTCAACTCTCTCTCTCTTGTCCAAATTCTCTCTCTCTGTGTTCAACTCTCTTCTGTCCAATTCTTCTCTCTCTCTGTGCCAACTCTCTCTCTGTGTCCAACTCTCTCTCTCTCTCTCTCTCTGTGACCAACTCTCTCTCTGTCCAACTTCTCTCTCTCTGTCACTCTCTCTCTCTCGTCAACTCTCTCTCTTGTCCAACTCTTTCTCTTCTCTCTCTCTCTGTCCAACTCTCTCTCTCTCTCTCTGTCAACTCTCTCTCTTGTCCAACTCTTCTCTCTCGTCAACTCTCTCTCTGTGTCCAACTCTCTCTCTCCTGTGACCAACTCTCTCTCTCTCTCTGTGACCAACTCTCTCTCTCTCTCTGTGACCAACTCTCTCTCTCTCTCTCTGTCCAACTCTCTCTCTCTCTCTCTGTGACAATCTCTCTCTCTTGTCCAACTTTCTCTCTCTCTCTGTTCAACTTCTCTCTGTGTCCAACTATTTCTCTCTCTCTCTGTCCAACTATTTCTCTCTCTCTGTGTCCAACTATTTCTCTCTCTCTCTGTCCAACTATTTCTCTCTCTCTCTGTCCAACTATTTCTCTCTCTCTGTCCAACTCGCTCTGCCCAACTCTGTCTCACTCTCATCATATCCATGTAATTAATACGTAATTAATACTATTATACCTTGTACCGTATGTTATTATGCTAATTGGAACGGAATAATAACGTGTTCATTAGCTCATTTAGTTTTACCTACACTGAGACTTGACAGTTCAAAATCGAGAAGAGCAGGCTGGAAAATCTCTGCCTGTGCAAAATTCATTAGAAAGATTAAATAAAATTCCTACAAAATATTTTCACCAACTTCTAAATTACACAGGGGACCCTCGCCGGTGCTACGGTGCTCGTGCACTACCGCTGAGATCTTCCTGTGTAAGAAAGATATCGTAGCACACATGGTTACTCACCGAAGTGCAATGATGATGGTCGTATAAATCAAACAATCAATCATTTTTTCATCAGTACATTGTAAGAACGTGTCATTCATCCATCTATCCTATGGTATCATGCACTAGTTTATGTAAAGTGTATCTCAGTTTCGTGTTGTCCCTGCTCGATCTGCATCATACAGAATCCCAAGACACGCAGCCGTGTTCTAGTACGAAAATATGTACGAGCACACACACACTGCGCGCCACTTTGATCTTAACTGAAACCTTAATTTGGTACATTTAAATTCAAATGTGAATCATGTGATATGGCACATTTTTATTGTATCATTTGGCGCGGAATTCTTCAAGACATTGACGAGCACACCAAACACTCACATGCGAGGGGGAACTCGTTTGGGAAGGAGAGTGTGTTTGAGAGGGGGATGCAGGGGATTAGGCCATAGACACCCCTCCCCCTCCCTCTTCTTCCCCCAACTCACGTGGTCGACACAGTTTAGAATTTAACCTCGACTGTGTGGCGTTTCTTTCTGAAAGTCGTTTTTAAATGTGGCTGTGACGGCAATTTGTATCAGTCTTCTATCGCGAGTAGCAGCTGCTGTTGTGAATGCCTGGACTAGTGTGCGCTGTCTAACAGTGTGGTTGATGCGAGTGTGGGCTGATTGCTACTTGCTTCACTAGAGCCAGTTGTGTCAATTGTGTTGGGAGAAATTTTCCCCGGTTTCCTTCAACTTTCCTGGATTACATTATCAAGTGAGTACGTCTGTTTCTGTTTATATAAAGAGATGTCTCCCTCTTGCGCTCACTGATCTTATCATTGCTATCTTAGATCTTATCATTGCTATCTTAGATCTTATCATTGCTATCTTATATCTTATCATTGTTATCTTAATATCTTATCATTGTTATCTTATTTATGTCTTATATCTTATCATTGCTATCTTATTTATGTCTTAGATCTTATCATTGCTATCTTAGATCTTATCATTGCTATCTTAGATCTTATCATTGCTATCTTAGATCTTATCATTGCTATCTATTTATGTTTATATCTTATCATTGCTATCTTATTTATGTCTTATATCTTATCATTGCTATCTTATTTATGTCTTATATCTTATCATTGCTATCTTATTTAATTGTTATCTTATCATTGCTATCTTATAACTTATCATTGCTATCTTATCATTGCTATCTTAATCTTATCATTGCTATCTTATATCTTATCATTGCTATCTTATCTATTATCTATTTGCTATCTTATATCTTATAATTGTTATCTTATATCTTATCATTGTTATATATTTATCATGTATCTTAATATCTTATCATTGTATCTTATCTTATCATTGTATCTTATATCTTATCATTGCTATCTATATCTTATCATTGATCTATCATTATATCTTATCATTGTATCTTATATCATTTATCTTATCTTATCATGCTATCTTATATCTTATCATTGCTATCTTATATCTTATCATTGCTATCGTATATGTATCTTATCATTGTATCTTATATCTTATCATTTATCTTTATCATATTGTTATTTATATCTTATCATTATCGTATTTATCTTATCGTCTGCTATATCTTATCATTGCTATCTTAATATCTTATCATTGCTATCTATATCTTATCATCTGATATCTTATATCTTATCATTGCATACTTATATTTTATCATTGCTATCTTATATCACATCATTCTATCTTATATCTTATCTTCTACTCAATTATCTTATCATGTATCTTTATCTTATCATGCATATCTTACATATCACTGCTATTCTTATCTTATCATGTATCTTATCTTATCACTGCTATCTTTATCTTAATCAATGTGTCTTATTCTATCATTGCTATTTTATCTTAATCAATGTATCTTATCTTATCACTGCTATTTATCTTATCAATGATTCTTATCTTATCACCTATTTTATCTTATCACTGTCTTATCTATCACTGCTATTTATCTTAATCAATGTGTATCTTATCACTGCTATTATCTTAATCAATGCTATCTTATCTTATCGACTCTATTTTATCTTAATCAATGCAGTCTTATCTTATCACTGCTATTTTATCTTAATCAATGTGTCTTATCTTATCACTGCTATTTTATCTTAATCAATGATATCTTATCTTATCACTGCTATTTTATCTTAATCAATGATGTCTTATCTTATCACTGCTATTTTATCTTAATCAATGGTGTCTTATCTTATCACTGCTATTTTATCTTAATCAATGATGTCTTATCTTATCACTGCTATTTTATCTTAATCAATGCTGTCTTATCTTATCACTGCTATTTTATCTTAATCAATGATGTCTTATCTTATCACTGCTATCTTATCTTAATCAATGTATCTTATCTTATCACTGCTATTTTATCTTAATCAATGCTGTCTTATCTTATCACTGCTATTTTATCTTAATCAATGATGTCTTATCTTATCACTGCTATTTTATCTTAATCAATGATGTCTTATCTTATCACTGCTATTTTATCTTAATCAATGATGTCTTATCTTATCACTGCTATTTTATCTTAATCAATGATGTCTTATCTTATCACTGCTATTTTATCTTAATCAATGATGTCTTATCTTATCACTGCTATCTAAGCGTATCAGTGTCATCTATCACCATTATCTTATTTTATCTTATTTTAACTGTCACCACTATTAAAACATCCAAACATTAACATGGCAGTCAAACGACAACTGATAAACTGCATATTTATTCCAACTCTCTGCTAACAGTGCCAAACATGGCCCTGACTAAGACACAAGAAAGAAAGATTACAACATGTGAAATGAGATGTCTACGAAAAGCTGTCAACGTTACAAGGCGAGATAGAGTGAGAAACAAGAATATCAGAAGCATCGTTGGTACTATACCATGCATACAGTACATCGAGAAGCAAAGAATCAAGTCGTTCGTCCATCTAATGAGAATGGAACCACATTTACTATCATCACGTGCCTTTAATAATCGACACTCAGGGCGCAGAGCACGAGGCAGGCCAAGAACACGATGGATAGACAACATCTCAGAGTCCCTGCGAAAGCATGGACTGACAACGTCAAGCGCAACACACCTGGCACAAGATAGGAAACTAACTCTCCCACGACGCTACGCAATGTGGTTAAGATAAGATAAGATCTTATTTTATCATCGTTATCTTTCTCGTTTGCTCTACATCAACCACTAGATAAACCACTCAATGTGGTTTGGGCATTATATTGTGAATTCGTTGTGCCAATTAGATGCTACAGACCCGTAGACCAACACATTCGGTTTATGCATGCTTTTTAGTCGGGTTCGCCTCTCTAAGTCGCAAGCAAAATGTTTTGGCATATGGAGTCAATTTCCATATGCGAGCCAGAGCCTTGTTAGCTTTGGACCAGACGATTGATGAGCAGTAGATGCCTAATCCGTTCACTCCCCCTTAGAGCGATCGGGATATTTTCCCAGAGATTTCTGATCGAGTTCCTAGTCCTAGCGGAGACGGACGATGAAACGTAGGTCCCGTGTTCAATTTGAGCACTAAAAAAAACTTGGCAGTTCAAAATCGAGAAGAGCAGGCTGAAAAGCCGCTGTCCGCGCAAAATTCATTAGAAAAGATTTAAAATAAAATCCTTCATAAATATCTCCATCTTCAAAATTACACCAGGAACCTCACCGGTGCTACGGAGTTCGTGCACTGCAGCTGAGATCTTCCTATGTAAGATCACAGAAGTGCAATGATGATGTTCAAATCAATCATTCAAAAACTACAAGGAATCACATGGGAAGCTTAGCTGAAACATATTCAGTAAAGTCTACTACAAGCGAGGAATGTGACTAGACCTTGAATATAGGTCGGTTGCGTCGTGTCAAACATCAAACGTTACCACATTACAAGAACTGTATACGATGCAAAACCTGGCGCTTAAAGCTATCACGTGAGCATTGCAATCTTCTTTCTTCTATCTAATCCTGTTTTCACTGGCAGCGCCATGATAAGAAAGATTTCTAGAATGGAATTTTGTGTGCGCTACATAAATACTTTTTTTTTTAACCTTCACATTTTTCGTTTAAAGCCGAAGGATTGACTTCATTGCATCGGGTTTTACCCCATATGGCTCGGTCCTCTCCGCAGAAATGGCACGCCACCTGCCGAGAGTATTGCACACAGCACGAACTCCGTAGCTCCAGCAACAATCCTGGGGATCTCTGGAAAAAACTGCACTCATGAAAAGAACGGTTCAGGTTCGAACCCACGACCTTCGACCTGCAAGGCAAAGGGCTTAACCACTTAGCCACAGAGACCCCCTGTCACCTTTTGCGTCGACGGCCTTTTGCTTTGTACCCACTGTATGGAAGTAGCATTGTTTTTGTAGGCAATCTGTTGGTAATCTGCTTATGTGGCGGAACCATTTAATTTGTTGTTTCTTGATGAAGTTCAGTACTGATGCTGTACCCACTTTTTTTTTTTTTTCAACAGATGTCTTGATTTGTTTGTTTTAAAGGGTTTTAAAGCCGAAGGATTGACTTCATTGCACCGGTGTTTACCCCATATGGCTCGGTCCCTCTCCGCAGAAATGACACGCCACCTGCCGAGAGTATTGCACAAAGCACGAACTCCGTAGCTCCAGCAACAATCCTAGGGTCTCTGGAAAAAACTGCACTCGTGAACAGAACGGCGCGGTCTGGACTCGAACCCACGACCTTCGATTCACAAGGCAAAGGGCTTAGCCACAGAGCTTGTTATGTAGGGGATTAAAGTCTCTTTCAGACGAGTCACGCTCCTTTCAACCAAAGGCGAACATTTTATTGGTTATATCAGAGCGTGTAGGACAACAGACATGAAAAATAAGAATTAACTTCTATGGGAGAATCCAAAGTCAGGCTCGATGTCTTCATTTCTAAACCGGTCTCTGCTTTACGATGTCTTTTCTTTCTTAATTTTTTTTTTTTCGATCCAGAAGCACTTGAGCTTTCAGCTTTCGGCTCGGTGCCATGGACATCGTAACCCTTCGGTTCGGTGCCATGAACGCCGTAAATCTGGAGAACCTATGGCTTTGCTGCGGAGTTGAACCGCACTCGCTGGGAGCTTGTCGTCCAAGGCGCTCGAACACGCTGGTCAGGCGGGCGTCTCTTCTTTACACTCACAGCATTCTGCGGAAACACTTGATCTCTTTCGTGAGCAATGAAATATATTTTCTTCAGTCTGGGGTAGCTGTCCACATGTAAACATGGCTGAATTTCCAATCTTGAATTGTGTATACATTTGGCTGCAGAGACACAAATATACTAACACAGACGCCCGAGTGGTTACCGGGGCCAAAATTTGGGGTGTAAAGAATAGAACCACTGTTACCTGCCACGAATGTCGTAAGAGGCGTCTATGGAAGTTTGGCTGAAAACGGATGCACATGTCCTAAGCGTATAGAAGTCTATGCGTTTAGGGGCCCTACCAAACCAATGTGCAACGTATACATGTTCTTGGCAAAGATCAAACATATCACAAAGAGTGATTAAAATTGGTCGTAAAGAACGAACGCAAAGAAGAAAAGGAGACTAACAGAGGCAGAAAAGTTCTTATGTATACCGATTCATGTAATGAGGGAGAGATTACAAAATCTAACAATGGTCCGACTAAAGGGGGGAAAGCAGCTTTATTCACAAGGCTAAACAACTTTATAGATAAAGCTCAGACCTATCTAAAGTTGACAGCATTTCTAAAGTTAGTTCTTCACCGAACACTCCATATCGATCACTTGTTAACCACTCTGTGTGATTTGTATGTGATCTGAGCCCGCGATTGTACGTTGTGTTTTTGTATGTTTTTTCCCCGATCCAGAAGCACTTGAGCTTTTCGGCTCGGTGCCATGGACATCGTAACCCTTCGGTTCGGTGCCACGAACACCGTAAATCTGGGGAATCTGTGGCTTTTTCTGCCATCCCGCGAAATTGAACCCGCACACACAGAGGAATAGTCACCCGTAGTCCAAAGCGCTACGAACACGCTGGGCAGACGGGCATACGTTGTGTCAGTTATGCGCCTACGAGTAGGCCAGCACATCCGATTTCTGCGATGCTTTTTATTTACTAGGATAGCTTCCTAGGTCCTACATCAGTCGCCTCTTACGACATGCCTTGTAGGTCGCAGTGGTACTATTCTTTTCTTCCTTGCGGGCCCTGGTACCACACGGGCGAAAGTTAGTTCAATAACAAACAAACAGTGTACAGAGCTTCCGAAAAAACAAATATACAAACACAGGATTAGAACCACTTACCCTCATTTCTGACGACTTAGAATAGCTCGCTGGTTGTGTTCGTAAGGACATTCGTATTGCTAGGATAGGCGATGGATGTCGTAAGGACATTCGTATTGCTAGGATAGGCGATGGATGTCGTAAGGACATTCGTATTGCTAGGCTAGGCGATGGATGTCGTAAGGACATTCGTATTGCTAGGATAGGCGATGGATGTCGTAAGGACATTCGTATTGCTAGGATAGGCGATGGATGTCAGAATCTTTCAGGCTAGGCGATGGATGTCAAGAATGAGGGTAAGTGGTTCGAATCCTGTGTTTGTCTATTTGTTTTTCGGAAGCTCTTAATACCTGTACACTGTTTATTTGTTGATCATTTTCGTTGCTTCCTCTGGGGTTCTTGCAAAAAACTCCGTGTTCTCATCTTTCAATAACAAACCAATTGGAGAGAGGTCATTGCTTTCTTGAAGTGTATACAAATAGACACAAATACAAAGAATATTCAAGGATTAATGCAGTTTCGTTTTGAATTTCAGCAATATCAACTTTGAAAAGTCTATATAAATATAATGTTATATAGTTTTTAAAAATAGATTGCGAATTTTGAATTCCAAAGTTGTATCAATCCTAACATATGCCAGCGCGAGTTGGAAAATGACTAGATAATAGAAAGTAAATTAAATACATTTGTAAATAGATTGCAAACAATAATGAACAATAATGGGGCAAATTCAGGAGAAGTGATGAAATCAAGAGAAATGTCTGACTCAACCACACTAGTAGCAACTGTCATAAGAAAGAGAAGATGGAGATATGTTAAACACACTCTGAGAAGAAATGATCAGTCACAAAACAGACATTGAAGTGGGAGGTAAGAGTTAAAAAAATAAAGAACGCTCAAGGGAAACCGTGAAACATACTTTAATGATAGAGGTAAGAAATATAGGACTCAATTCCATAGAGAAGATTGATAAAATTACCCAGGATAGACTGATTTGGAGAAATTGCTTTCTCGCCGTATGTAGCGCACAACAGTACACGAGACATAGTAATAACCATACAAAAGAAATGATTAAAGAATATCAGACTTTGAAATGGGATACAAAGGGTTCAAGAAAGAGAGGACTACCTAGGGAGACTCTGAAACGAACTTTGCTGAGAGAGGCAAGAAATATCGGTCTCGGTTACATGGAGGAGATTGAGTGAGTTGCCCAGGACAGAACGGTATAGAGAAATTGCTTGCAGGCCCTATGTAACGTGTAAAGGTACGTGATGAGTTATTATTATTATTATTCACAAGATACACAATGTATCGTGTTGTGCACATATTATGTCATCCTATGACTCATAGTGACAGGAATTTTTCTATTCAATTTCTACAGTATTTGTTATCGATTTTTATACGTGAATTATTCGTCTTAATTTGACGTTTGACCATACTTCGTATCATCATCATCATGTGCCGTGACTGCTCGCGTATGGATCTTCACAACTTTCTGTCCTCAGCGTGTTCTATCAGAGCCAACTATAAACTACTGGGCCTTCGGGCTCAGGTAAGAATTGTGGGAAATCAGACCCCAAATACACCACGTGACCTCGCATTCCAGGATATAGACGAATTAATTTTTAAATCAACACAAAATGCTAACTCGAAGCTATATTATGCAACAAGTTAAGTTTAACAATAAGGAATATCAATATTATAAATATTTTTCATCAATAAATAACCATAGACTCACCGAATTGAGTAAAATTGCAAAAATGCGTGCAGTATTCTATCAAACATCTGTAATTTCCAGATCCCTTTTCTTATATAGATCAGGGAATACCCGGCCAGTTGTCTGGCCTGTGCTAGAGCCTGGCTGTGGTTCTATCAACTCATTTGGTGACGCACTTCAATGTCATACTGTCGTCGGGGTCATCTTCTGTCTATTAGCTGCCAGCCTTTCCTTCCAAAGTTACTGGTTCGCTCCTTGTGAAGCTATCGGGTATTTTCCCAGAGATCTCTGATCTCAGTGTAGATGAGATCCAGTTCCTAGTCCTATCGGTGACGGATAAGGGGGATATTCTTCGGTCTCTTTGCGACTCTCTGTTGGATGAGGACACTAAAATCGATGTTGAATCGATCAAGCGATTTAAGCAGTTTGGAGTTACCCGTTGTTCAGTCGAACTGGATGCCTGAGAGGCAGAGTGAGAGGTGTGTTTAATCAGCGAGCCACAGGAACCATCAGTATGCATACTCTTCGATATCTGTTGGGGAGACTGAGCACCTATGGGTCTGCCCGGAGTGCAATGACGTCAGTTTAGTAACCAATAACCAATCGGTGACGGACGATAAAACGGAGGCCCCGTGTTCAAGTTGAGCATGTAAAAGAACCCTTGGTAGTTCAAAATCGAGAAGAACAGACTGGTAAGCCGCTTTTCTTCTTTCTTTCTCGAATCCTGTATGCCTCACAGCGACAGGTCAGGAAGAGATTTCTAAAACGGGCCCTAGTATGCGCTTCGTAGATAGTCTCTTTCGTCGCCTCTGTTATCTCTGAGGTCCATCTTTTGCGTGGCCGGCCTTTTGCTTTGTACCCATTGTATCGGAGCAGCATTGCTCTTTGGGGTGCACTGTCTGAGAATGGACTGTTAGTGACCGAACCATTTATTTTTTTTCTTAATAAAGCGACGTAAGCCGCTGCTCGGACAAAATTAATTAGAAAGATTTTTTTAAATGAAATTCATACACAATATTTTCATCATCTTCTAAATTACATCAGTATCCCTCGCCGGTTCTACGGAGTTCGTGCACTGTCGCTGAGATCTTCCTATTTAAGAAAAAAATCGTAGCACTCATAGTTACTCACCGAAGTGCAATGATGATGATCCTATCAATCAATCAGTTCTATCTTGTATTGTCCAAGGTGCACTCTTATGTTTCTGTATTTGATATATGTAACATACATTGTGTAGTGTATTTCTGTGTTCTTGTTTTATGTGTGGTTTTTGTTGTTGAATTGTTTCACAGGTGGCGTCTGTGGCTTATGGGATAGTGATTCGATCTATTAACCCCGACGTTCTGAGTTCGAATCACGCTGCGGACAGATTTGGCTGCAAATTGTTTCGCGTGGTTTTTTAAAAAAGAACGATAGCACCACCGGTTCAGAAAGCAATGGCAAACTACTGAACGTAATAATGCCTAGAAAAATCACAACAGCGTTACAAAGCTGGGGTTAATTCGTAAAGTCCTGTAAAGGATATGCAATTAGCTTAACATACATCGTGTAGTGTTTTTGTGTGTTCTTGTTTTGTTTGTGGTTTATGTTGTTGAATTGTTTCACATCACTTATTATATGTTTGCGATGTACGGAAATCTACAGATGTCAGATTAGATCTGGAGAAAACCGTGGGGAGACTGCGGTAATACTGGGTAAACCGGCGATTTCGAGTGGTTACCGGGGCCCAAATTTGGGGTGTAAAGAATAGAACCACTGTTACCTTCCACGCATGTCGTAAGAGGCGACTAAGGAGGTTTGGGTAAAATCGGATGCACGTGTCCGCTAGGGAATGCTAACCCAAAACAAATGCTTGCAGAAAACGGATGCACCAGGCCGTAAGGCGCATAACATGATGCAACGTCCCCTCACAAAGAGGATTGGGATAACGGATTCTATGGTCGCCAGTCTGCCTCGGAGATTTAGCCACGCAGTAAGAATTTAAGACCTACCATCACGAGGGTGGCCAAAACTTACTGCGGGAAGAGGTCGGCACAAACGGAGAAGCAGAAATCATAGGAATTATATCCTACAGAACTGTCCCCAGTATGCAGACTTGAGAAGAAAGAGGTGGCCCACTTACACTAGCGTCCAAGACAAACTGTATGGCGTGGCTGATAATCTGAGGCAAACGGCTGCCTTTATTAGAGAATCCGAAATCCCAATCTAGTGAGAACGCAGAAGACAAACTGTATGGCGTGGCTGATAATCTGAGGCAGACGCTGCCTTTATTAGAGAATCCGAAATCCCAATCTAGTGAGAACGCAGAAGACAAACTGTATGGCGTGGCTGATAATCTGAGGCAGACCGCTGCCTTTATTAGAGAATCCGAAATCCCAATCTAGTGAGAACGCAGAAGACAAACTGTATGGCGTGCTGATAATCTGAGGCAGACGCTGCCTTTATTAGAGAATCCGAAATCCCAATCTAGTGAGAACGCAGAAGACAAACTGTATGGCGTGGCTGATAATTGAGCAGACCGTGCCTTTATTAGAAATTGAAATCCAATCAGTGAGAACGCAGAAGAAAACTGTATGGCGTGCTGATAATCTGAGCAGACGGCTGCCTTTATTAGAGAATCCGAAATCCCAATCTAGTGAGAACGCAGAAGAAGAAGAAAAATCTGAACTGACGTTAGCTAAAGAAATATTTGACAGCGATTGTCTTTTATACAAGTTTGTTGCATAATCAACAAAATATGAAAGGACGGGTTATTTATATAATTTTTCTATTTTTTTTCTTTATGCTTTCTTTCCTCTTGATGTCTCATTCCTTTATCGCTTGTTCACAAACATCAATCCAGTTTGTTCGTGAAAGAGTTGGGTTCCTAATGTGTGCAGTTGACGAGTTGAACACACACGAGCTGACATAATCTACAATGGTTCATTTCATTTCGACAGTTGAGGTGGATGTGATGGTTGTGATAGAGCCAGACATGGACTCGTTACGTCTTGAACAACAAAGATCTATTCTAAACGAACAGAAAGTATTGGTGGTAGACCAATTAGTAGATATTACTTTTGTGGGTGTTTGATTCAAATTAGGCATAGTTTTAACATCTATACATAGCATGATATATTGTAAATAATTGGTTTTCTTGTGTATGAGTTCTTATTTCTGCTTCTTCGAACGCTCTATATCGAGCACTTGTTAAACCACTCTTTGTGATGTGTATGTGATCTGAGTCTAAGAGCGATTGTACGTTGTGTCATTATGCGCATAGAAGTAGGTTAGCACTTCCGATATTTGCGACGCTTTTTATTTATTGGTAGCTTTCCTAGTCGCCTCTTACAACATGCCTTGTAGGTCGTCGCAGTGTTACTATTCTGTGGACCCCGGCAACACACGGGCAGGTGTAGGATTTGAAAGTTTATAGCGTAGTTACAGCTTTTTGAAACACATACATCTTTCTCTCTCTCTTTCTCTCTCTCCCTCCTTCCCTCCTATCTCCCTCCCTTCGCCTCCCTCCCTCTCTATCTCTCTCTCCTCTCATGCCTTGTTAATCACATTTGTGGCATAGGCCCTCAACCAACTCATGCCAAGTCTTCATATCTTTAGCTATCTCCTTCAGCTCCCTTCAGCTCTTCTGTATATTGTTAATCTCTGCCTCCAAATCTCTTCTATGTATTTATAGGCCTTTCTCTCTTTCGCTTTCCCTGTTGGTTCCATGAAGTTGCCCTTCTTGTTCATAGGAAGGGTCCCCTCGGATTATCTCAAGGTGTGTCCTATCCAGCGTCTTTTTTCACCTCTTGGTTCACTGAAATCGGTCTTGTTCTCTCTGTAAACTCCTCATTTGTGACCATATCATAACACCTCAGTCACTCTATTCTGCGCAGACGTCGGACACCAGTTGATGAATGTAGTTTTACATTTTTTCTAAGTTTGAAACTCGTACATAGTTGATTGCATAGTTTTACATGTCGTATAGAAGAACTAACTGGATCCGTGTGATTGAAGGCAGATCACAGACATCCATAGCACAAGAATACTAATGATGTTAATGGTACGAGAATGAAGCGTGAGATGTGGATGGCCCATGCTGAGAGAACAATTGACAAGATGAGCATGAGTGCGACTCTACCGAAAGGAAAAGAATGGATCCTGATAGCTGGTAGTATGCCAACATCCGCAACGTTACCAGTACATTTGGAAAGGAATGTAGAGATTGTGACAAGATTACGACTGAGCTCGCAATTAAGCAGCTGATAACAGATAATGCAGGTGGGGATGATGTTGTTTATACCGATATGTCTGTGCATCGTGGTGAGAAGCAAAACGGTAGTTTCCTTACTAACGCGTATGTTAGAGTCGTTGCTGATCGGATCATACAGGACTAGTACTTCCAGTATGAGAATAGAGGTTGATAACGTTACTTCTGCTGTCTAAGACTCCGTTTACTGGGGTCGTTGTTGTATTTGATTCTCAGTTGATACTTCAGAGTTCAGAAGGCTCTAAATGACAGGGTACGTTATGTCGTTTATTGAAGTTTCCATCCTCCAGAGCATTACGTGAATCTACTGTCATTGGCATGTGGATTTTCGTTGCAATGAGTGAGCGGTCATACTTACATCAACGGCATTTATCGCCGGGGAGTTGAGGATGGATAATGGGGATGTTCTTTGGTCTCTTGGCGACTTACCGTTGGATGAGGGTACTAAACTTCATGTTGAATTATGAAACTGAATGAGTTTGGAATTACATGTTGTATAAGTAGAACTGGATGCTTGAGGGTTAGTTAGTTAGTTAGTTTGTTCCTTTCGTGCCAAAGGCGGCACATAGGGCAGAGGTTTTAGATCTCCATGTGATACGGTTCTTTGCTAGCAGTTGCAGATCTTGTATGGTTTTACATCCCAATAGTTTACTTTCTTGTTGGATGGTTCTTCGAAGAGTGGTCTTTGGTCTTCCACGTTTTCTTTTCCCAACTGGTGACCACATAAGGACTTGTCGATTTAGTCTCTTTTCGTCTGATCTAAGCACATGACCTAAATATTTCCACCGTCGTTTCCTTATAATATTTGATATGGGTTGTTGGTGTGTTCTATCTCTCACTGTGTTGTTAGAAACGAAATCACTCCATTTGACTTTTAATAATTTTCGTAGACATTTATTCTCAAAGCTGTCCAGTTTCTTATCAATTTTCTTTGTTGATTTCAACTTTCACAACCGTAGGTCAGTACAGGAATCACACATGACCTAAATAATTTAACTTTTGTGCATATACTAAAGTCTTGAGATTGCCAGATATTCGTTAATTTAGTGAAGGCACTAGCTGCTATAGCAATACGAGAGTTTATTTCTTTCATCGTGTCTCCGTTGTTTGACACTTTACTACCCAAATATGTAAAATGTTCAACTTTCTCCAGTGTTTGGCCATTTATTACGATGTTGTCTATCGAGTTTGTGAGGTCCATAATTTTGGTCTTGGCAGAACTGATTGGAGACCAACCTGTTCTGCAAGTGTGCAAAGATTGCTCGTTAGTTTGTGGGTTGCTTGTGTAGTTGAATTCAATATGGCCACGTCATCATGCTTGAGGGGCAGATGGAGAAGTATGTTTAACCACTGAGGCACCGAAACCATCAGCATGATGCCATTCGACATCTGCTGGGAGTGGGGACTTGGTACCTATGGGTCTGTCTAGAGTTCTATGACATCTGTAAAGTAATCATTAACTATTATCTTCAAACCTCAAACGACTTGAAATTGCATTGTCACTCGTACCTGACACATGTTTGCTGACGTGTAATGTCGAAACACGTAATAACAAAGTACTGTAGTTTTTCAAAATACCAAAACAAGGACAATACACAGCAACGTCCATCTATATTCTGACGTGCAATCAGATACATGGCCACACTCTGTCAAGACCATCATTACGTCTTTGCCACACGAATCCGTCTCGTCTTTGATACGTGATCTCTCATTGGTCTAATTGATGAGAGTCCAATCTAGATCTGTGTGGAAATAGATTATTAATAGCTACTAATCTGATGTGTGTCAACGTAGAAAATATGAATGGTTTTATTTGCCACCATAGAGTAGTCGACATAGTTTAGTGGCAACTTGCTGGATTTGTGTACATACTTAACAAGAATACTATACTTCTTCTTGTGTTCGCCTTCTATGAATTGAAGCATAGTCAGGGCACCTGGTATAGCGCTTCTGATTAATTTTTGTGTGAAGGCCTGCATTCCTTATTATAGGTGTACATACAGGCTTCAGAGATAGCCACAACACTATAGAGATCGTCACAACTTACGTGATAATGGCATGGTGTTTCAAATTTCTGCCACACTTTCAATGTTTTAAGTTAAAACCTCTTTCTACAATAAACAATGAAACAGTTTCCTACAAAGAACACGTGAAGCCTCTTATTACAATTAACAAGAGAAGCCCATTCTTATAATTAACAAGAGAAGCCCATTCCTACAATTAACAAGTGGGGAAACTGACCACCAAGCAAAGCTCTGACAATGTGTAGTTGTTCGCAACATAACAAAAGATATTCCAGCACCGATATTGACCTCTCTCTAGGGAACAGTCAAGAACTGGCCTGAATTGAAGGACAGAGTGTTGCACAAAAGGGGTGGGGTGAGAATAAATATCGATTGTTCACTCAAATTCTCAGCGTTAAATGTAAACTCGAAGACGGAGTTTGAATAGATGATACAAGGAAGTAATATATGACATTTTTGTCTTTACAGAGGGCCAATTGACAAGTGTTTTACTGTGGCAACTTCTGAGTTTGCGCTAGTCTCTCTTGCCTTTCAGCTTCTTCTTCTTCTTTGCGTTCGTTCTTTACGACCGATTTTAATCACTCTTTGTGATATGTTTGATCTTTGCCAAGAACGTGTATACGTTGCACATTGGTTTGGTAGGCCCTAAGCGCATAGACTTCTACACATTTAGGACACCCGATATGAGGCATCCGATTTCAGCCAAACCTCCTTAGTCGCCTCTTACGACATGCGTAGCAGGTAACAGTGGTTTTATTCTTTACACCCCAATTTGGGCCCGGTAACCACTCGGGCGTCCTTTCAGCTCATTCCTAAGTCTCTTCTCAAAAGACTCTTTGCGTAATGTTGTTTTCCATCTAACTCGGCCATCAGCTAGTTTTCCATTTCATGGAACCGATAGAAAAGTTTTTTTATTGAGGCCTTGCAGGTATCCTTATATATAAGTAGTGGTCTGCCTTTTAGCCTCTTACCCTCCCTCCGAAAGTTCACAGAACAACATTTGTCTTAGTATGCGGATATTGTCCATTCTTCTCACATGCCCTAACAACCTTAGTCGTCCACTGCTGAGCATGCCTACGATGGAAGGCAAGTTTGCACGTTGCAATACTTCAGAGTTGGTTATCTTGTTGCACGACCTGATATTATAATCTTGCAGAGACATCGAAGGTGAAAGATACCTTTCATGCAATGAGTAGACTGCCAATGTTTCTGAGCCATATAGTAAGGAACTAATTAAACAGACTCGATATATTTGAATCTCTGACTGCAATGTTAATTTGGATTGTTCACTTTGATACTTTTCCTGAATGTAGTAGCCACACTACCTATTCGAGCGTTGATTTCTTCGTCATGAGAAAGGCTGGCAGTGACTATGGACCCAAGCTAGCCAAAATTTTGAACTGGTGTTAGATGGTTACCATTTAAATTGATATTTGTGATGTGTTACTTCCCTGACATAAAACCATTGTCTTGGTTACACTTATAGTCAGAGAAAACAGGTCGCATGCTCTGGCTAAATAATTGATTATGTATTGCAGGGTAGCCTAAAGGTGTGCGACTAGGCAGTGAAAAAATGTTCACTATCTTATCTTAATCACATTTACCGTGAAGCGTCGTGGGGAGATTTAGTTTTCTATCTTGTGCCAGGTGTGTTGCGCTTGACGTTGTCAGTCCATGCTTTCGCAGGGACTCTGAGATGTTATCTATCCATCGTGTTCTTGGCCTGCCTCGTGCTCTGCGCCCTGTGTGTCGATTATTGTAGGCATGTGATGGTAGTAAATGTGGTTCCATTCTCATTAGATGGCCGAACCACTTGATTCTTTGCTTCTCGATGTACTGTATGCATAGTATAGTACTAAGTACCAACGCTGCTTCTGATATTCTCGTTTCTCACTCTATCTCTCCTTGTAACGTTGACAGCTTTTCGTAGACATCTCATTTAACATGTAATTTTTTTTCTTGTATCTTAGTCTTGTGTTTTAGTCATACAGTTCATTAAGAAAGTTTTTTTTTGTTTTTGTCTTGGCTCTTGAGCGAACCAAGATGAAGAGTGAGCCATCAGATATAGTGCTGGTGAAAATATCGTCATCAGAATCCATGAGAGCATGGTGTTAAAGGACTGCGAAGAAGATGCCAAAGAGAGTGAATGACAAGGCGGACACAGCCCTGGTTGACTCCACTCTTAACCCCGAAGCTATCAGATGTACTGCCATCAAACTGTATACTGGCTTTCATACCCTCATGTAAGGAGACGATCATGTAGGAAAGTAATAATGGACGATGAAACACACACTAATTTATTATCTCGAGATCTATAGACTGTTCTAAAAGTCAGTTTGAGCAATGGTTATAGTTGTAGTTATTCGTCGTTATGTTGCTACCTGATTGTAACCCATTGACCTGGTCTTCTTTCATCGTTATGTTGCTACCTGATTGTAACCCATTGATCTGGTCTTCTTTCATCGTTATGTTGCTACCTGATTGTAACCCATTGATCTGGTCTTCTTTCATCGTTATGTTGCTACCTGATTGTAACCCATTGACCTGGTCTTCTTTCATCGTTATGTTGCTACCTGATTGTAACCCATTGATCTGGTCTTCTTTCATCGTTATGTTGCTACCTGATTGAACCATGATCTGGTCTTCTCATCGTTATGTTGCTACCTGATTGTAACCCATTGACCTGGTCTTCTTTCATCGTTATGTTGCTACCTGATTGTAACCCATTGACCTGGTCTTCTTTCATCGTTATGTTGCTACCTGATTGTAACCCATTGACCTGGTCTTCTTTCATCGTTATGTTGCTACCTGATTGTAACCCATTGACCTGGTCTTCTTTCATCGTTATGTTGCTACCTGATTGTAACCCATTGACCTGGTCTTCTTTCATCGTTATGTTGCTACCTGATTGTAACCCATTGACCTGGTCTTCTTTCATCGTTATGTTGCTACCTGATTGAGCCATTGACCTGGTCTTCTTTCATCGTTATGTTGCTACCTGATTGTAACCCATTGACGTGGTCTTCTTTCATCGTTATGTTGCTACCTGATTGCAGCCCATTGACGTGTTCTTCTTTCATCGTTATGTTGCTACCTGATTGTAACCCATTGATCTGGTCTTCTTTCATCGTTATGTTGCTACCTGATTGTAACCCATTGACCTGGTCTTCTGCATTTTCTTGCTCTTTCCACGTGTCTTGTCTTCTGCAATACGGGTCACAAAAGTAGAACAAAGTTAAATAAATATATTTTTATAGAAAAAAAACTAAGTTGGGAAATTAGTAGACGCCGTTAGGTGGTGAAAGTGCTAACGTAGTCAAGCGGCTAGAGCGCTAGCGTAGTCTATATGCGAAGGATTGACTTAATTATACCGGGTTTCCCCATATGGCTCCGTCCATGTCGGCATAAATGATATGCCATCCGCCGAGAGTGTGGCAAGCGTAGATTATATCACTTGTATTGTCAAGTGGTTAGAGCGCTATCATAGTCATGTTCTTAGAGCACTAACGTAAAGTGGTTACAGTAACAAATAAACAATGTACAAGTATTAAGAGCTTCCGAAAAACAAATAGACAAACACAGGATTCGAACCACTTACCCTCATTTCTTACGACACCCATCGCCTAGCCTAGCAATACCAGCGTTCATACGAACACAACCAATGGCTCGCTGATTGTGTTCGTAAGAACGCTCGTATTGCTAGGATAAGCGATGGGTGTCATAGGAAATGATGGTAAGTGGTTCGAATCCTGTGTTTGTCTATTTGTTTTTTCGGAAGCTCTTAATACTTGTACACTGTTTATTTGTTGATCATATTATTTGCTTCCTCTGCTTCCTCTAGGGTTCTTACAAAAAAACTTCTTGTTCTCATCTTACAGTACCAAATAGGCAACTTCGAAAATGCTCAGTCACCCCAACAGATTATTTGGTTCCTGACTGACTGAGCTAGAGAACGGAAAAGTTAGCGAGGACGTGAACTGCCCTTTTTGTTTCCAGATGTTGAGGTCTAGTCATGTGAAGTCGCTAATATTGCGCAGTCATATTGACGCCATTAACATTGAATTCAGACAAATGTCAATTTGTCATAAATACCCAAAATTTTACAAACTAATTTACCCTATCACTCCCACCCCATGAGAGCCGCAGTACCGTAGTTGTTGGTGAGCTCGCTTCTTATACGCACGGTTCGGGTTCAATTCCACAGTGGACGTGGAATAATGTTCCGACCGTAACTGCTCTCAGGTAGACACAGCCTTAATTACTAAGAAAAGCACTGGGAAGTAAAGGTAACTGTCGTGAAGTTGACCACTTTATCCATTGTGTGCTGACGATCAGTGACAAATATGAACCTAACACCGTATTTGCCCGTCTGCCCAGCGTGTTCGTAGGGCGTTGGACTACGGGTGACTATCCCTCTGTATGTGCGGGTTCAATTCCGCGGGATGGCAGAAAAAGCCACAGATTCCGCAGATTTACGGTGTTCGTAGCACCGAACCGAAGGGTTACGATGTCCATGGAACCGAGCTGAAAAGCTCAAGTGCTTCTGGATCGAAACCCCCACCGTATTTCCCCAATATACCTCGAGGGTTCCTTTACTTTACTTCTTTTGTATCGTTAACCTTATCCCCCTTCCTTATACGATTGTTCTATTGTTTATTAATTTATCCCAAAACCTGCATTCCTTGTTTGTTGTATTCTGTTTTTGTGCCATTCGTTTTCCCATGTTTGTTTACCTTTTCTCTCGTGTATAATTATTGTGTGTATTCACTTCCTCTCGTGTGCTGACACAGACTCGTATGTTAGTTAACCGTCACGTTCAGTGCTCACCCCGTGTTTGATCAATGTGACTATAGAGAGGGCCCTAATATGGTTATATCCCAGCTTATAGACAGCTTGTGCAACAAGCCTGGACATAATTACCTGACATCTGATAATTACAGGACATGTTTATGGTTCAGTGTTACAGCAGGGTGTAAGCACATATTGTCAGATCCATACAAGCTTTTTTATATATTTATTGTAGACTACTACGGGAACCTTCAGCATGCATGCTCTTCGTAACATGTTGAAAGAGATTGAGAACCCACGAGTATATCCGTAGTGCATTGAAGCTGGTTAGTATATCCGTTGTGCAGTGAAGCCAGTTAGTATATCCGTAGTGCCATGAAGTCAGTTAGTATATCCGTAGTGCCGTGAAGCCAGTTAGTATATCCGTAGTGCCATGAAGTCAGTTAGTATATCCGTAGTGCCATGAAGTCAGTTAGTATGTCCGTAGTGCCATGAAGTCAGTCAGTATATCCGTAGTGCCATGAAGTCAGTTAGTATGTACGTAGTGCCGTGAAGTCAGTTAGTATACGTAGTGCCTGAAGTCAGTTAGTATATCCGCAGTGCCATGAAGTCAGTTAGTATATCCGCAGTGCCATGAAGTCAGTTAGTATATCCGTAGTGCCATGAAGTCAGTTAGTATATCCGTAGTGCCATGAAGTCAGTATATCCGTAGTGCCATGAAGCCAGTTAGTATATCCGTAGTGCCGTGAAGCCAGTTAGTATGTCCGCAGTGCCATGAAGTCAGTTAGTATATCCGTAGTGCCGTGAAGCCAGTTAGTATGTCCGTAGTGCCGTGAAGCCAGTTAGTATATCCGTAGTGCCATGAAGCCAGTTAGTATATCCGTAGTGCCATGAAGTCATTTAGTATGTCGTAGTGCCATGAAGCCAGTTAGTATGTCCGTAGTGCCGTGAAGCCAGTTAGTATATCCGTAGTGCCATGAAGCCAGTTAGTATATCCGTAGTGCCATGAAGTCATTTAGTATGTCGTAGTGCCATGAAGCCAATTAGTATGTCCGTAGTGCCATGAAGTCAGTTAGTATATCCGTAGTGCCATGAAGTCAGTTAGTATATCCGCAGTGCCGTGAAGCCAATTAGTATGTCCGTAGTGCCATGAAGTCAGTTAGTATGTCCGTAGTGCCATGAAGCCAGTTTGTATATCCGTAGTGCCGTGAAGCCAGTTAGTATGTCCTTAATATCATGACGCCAGCTACTCTGTCCTTAGTATCATGAAGCCAGTTAGTCTTCCTTAGTATCATGAAGCCAGTTAGTCTTACTTAGTATCATGAAGCCAGTTAGTCTTCCTTAGTATCATGAAGCCAGTTAGTCTTCCTTAGTATCATGAAGCCAGTTAGTCTTCCTTAGTATCATGAAGCCAGTTAGTCTTACTTAGTATCATGCAGCCAGTTAGTCTGTCCTTAGTAGCATGAAGCCAGTTAGTCTTCCTTAGTAGCATGAAGCCAGTTAGTCTTCCTTAGTATCATGAAGCCAGTTAGTCTTACTTAGTATCATGCAGGCAGTTAGTCTGTCCTTAGTAGCATGAAGCCAGTTAGTCTTCCTTAGTAGCATGAAGCCAGTTAGTCTTCCTTAGTATCATGAAGCCAGTTAGTCTTACTTAGTATCATGCAGCCAGTTAGTCTGTCCTTAGTAGCATGAAGCCAGTTAGTCTTCCTTAGTAGCATGAAGCCAGTTAGTCTTCCTTAGTAGCATGAAGCCAGTTAGTCTGTCCTTAGTAGCATGAAGCCAGTTAGTCTTCCTTAGTAGCATGAAGCCAGTTAGTCTTCCTTAGTAGCATGAAGCCAGTTAGTCTTACTTAGTATCATGAAGCCAGTTAGTCTTCCTTAGTATCATGAAGCCAGTTAGTCTTCCTTAGTATCATGAAGCCAGTTAGTCTTCCTTAGTATCATGCAGCCAGTTAGTCTTCCTTAGTATCATGAAGCCAGTTAGTCTTCCTTAGTATCATGAAGCCAGTTAGTCTGTCCTTAGTATCATGCAGCCAGTTAGTCTATCCTTAGTATCATGAAGCCAGTTAGTCTTCCTTAGTATCATGAAGCCAGTTAGTCTGTCCTTAGTAGCATGAAGCCAGTTAGTCTTCCTTAGTAGCATGAAGCCAGTTAGTCTTCCTTAGTATCATGAAGCCAGTTAGTCTTCCTTAGTATCATGAAGCCAGTTAGTCTTCCTTAGTATCATGAAGCCAGTTAGTCTTACTTAGTATCATGCAGCCAGTTAGTCTTCCTTAGTATCATGAAGCCAGTTAGTCTTCCTTAGTATCATGAAGCCAGTTAGTCTTCCTTAGTATCATGAAGCCAGTTAGTCTTCCTTAGTAGCATGAAGCCAGTTAGTCTTCCTTAGTATCATGAAGCCAGTTAGTCTTTCTTAGTATCATGAAGCCAGTTAGTCTTCCTTAGTATCATGAAGCCAGTTAGTCTTCCTTAGTATCATGCAGCCAGTTAGTCTATCCTTAGTATCATGAAGCCAGTTAGTCTGTCCTTAGTATCATGAAGCCAGTTAGTCTATCCTTAGTATCATGAAGCCAGTTAGTCTTCCTTAGTATCATGAAGCCAGTTAATCTGTCCTTAGTATCATGAATCCAGTTAGTCTTCCTTAGTATCATGAAGCCAGTTAGTCTGTCCTTAGTATCATGAAGCCAGTTAGTCTTCCTTAGTATCATGCAGCCAGTTAGTCTTCCTTAGTATCATGCAGCCAGTTAGTCTTCCTTAGTATCATGCAGCCAGTTATTCTTCCTTAGTATCATGCAGCCAGTTAGTCTTCCTTAGTAGCATGAAGCCAGTTAGTCTTCCTTAGTAGCATGAAGCCAGTTAGTCTTACTTAGTATCATGAAGCCAGTTAGTCTTCCTTAGTATCATGAAGCCAGTTAGTCTTCCTTAGTATCATGAAGCCAGTTAGTCTTCCTTAGTATCATGCAGCCAGTTAGTCTTCCTTAGTATCATGAAGCCAGTTAGTCTTCCTTAGTATCATGAAGCCAGTTAGTCTGTCCTTAGTATCATGCAGCCAGTTAGTCTATCCTTAGTATCATGAAGCCAGTTAGTCTTCCTTAGTATCATGAAGCCAGTTAGTCTGTCCTTAGTAGCATGAAGCCAGTTAGTCTTCCTTAGTAGCATGAAGCCAGTTAGTCTTCCTTAGTATCATGAAGCCAGTTAGTCTTCCTTAGTATCATGAAGCCAGTTAGTCTTCCTTAGTATCATGAAGCCAGTTAGTCTTACTTAGTATCATGCAGCCAGTTAGTCTTCCTTAGTATCATGAAGCCAGTTAGTCTTCCTTAGTATCATGAAGCCAGTTAGTCTTCCTTAGTAGCATGAAGCCAGTTAGTCTTCCTTAGTAGCATGAAGCCAGTTAGTCTTCCTTAGTATCATGAAGCCAGTTAGTCTGTTCTTAGTATCATGAAGCCAGTTAGTCTTCCTTAGTATCATGAAGCCAGTTAGTCTTCCTTAGTATCATGAAGCCAGTTAGTCTATCCTTAGTATCATGAAGCCAGTTAGTCTGTCCTTAGTATCATGAAGCCAGTTAGTCTATCCTTAGTATCATGAAGCCAGTTAGTCTTCCCTTTGTATCATGAAGCCAGTTAATCTTCCTTAGTATCATGAATCCAGTTAGTCTTCCTTAGTATCATGAAGCCAGTTAGTCTGTCCTTAGTATCATGAAGCCAGTTAGTCTTCCTTAGTATCATGCAGCCAGTTAGTCTTCCTTAGTATCATGAAGCCAGTTAGTCTTCCTTAGTATCATGAAGCCAGTTAGTCTTCCTTAGTATCATGCAGCCAGTTAGTCTTCCTTAGTATCATGCAGCCAGTTAGTCTTCCTTAGTATCATGCAGCCAGTTATTCTTCCTTAGTATCATGCAGCCAGTTAGTCTTCCTTAGTATCATGGAGCCAGTTAGTCTTCCTTAGTATCATGCAGCCAGTTAGTCTTCCTTAGTATCATGCAGCCAGTTAGTCTTCCTTAGTATCATGCAGCCAGTTAGTCTTACTTAGTATCATGAAGCCAGTTAGTCTTCCTTAGTATCATGGAGCCAGTTATTCTTCCTTAGTATCATGCAGCCAGTTAGTCTGTCCTTAGTATCATGCAGCCAGTTAGTCTTCCTTAGTATCATGGAGCCAGTTATTCTTCCTTAGTATCATGCAGCCAGTTAGTCTTCCTTAGTATCATGCAGCCAGTTAGTCTTCCTTAGTATCATGCAGCCAGTTAGTCTTACTTAGTATCATGAAGCCAGTTAGTCTTACTTAGTATCATGCAGCCACTTCTTTAATCAATAAACAGTAACAGAATGATACGGGAATGACCGATAAGTCAGAACGCATTGAGTCTAGAAGCGTGAAACCTGGACCTATGAGGGCATTTTCATCGATTGTCCTGTCATCATTTGACGAACGGCCATTATCGTGAAGCTATTTTATCGCTTTCAAGTTCAGTAGCTCTGTTTTGTTAGTTCGGTTTTATTTGTGTTCTTTGTGATGATTGCTAGTTAACAATATTTGATAGATGCCATTCTGCTGGAAACCAGATTTACAACATGGCGATTTTCTTCAACACGAAATGTGGGAATGATACTTTCCATCTGAAGCTATAGAGCCGATGTCTCGTTGTCTGTGCTAGACTGTTTACAGATACGAGATTAGTATTGTCTGTGTGCAGACGTGTGTTATAGATACGAGATTAGTATGTTGTCTGTTGCTAGACCTGTTATAGATACGAGATTAGTATGTTGTCTGTTGCAGACTGTGTTATAGATACGAGATTAGTATGTTGTCTGTGCTAGACATGTGTTATAGATACGATATTAGTATGTTGTCTGTGTGCTAAACGTGTGTTACAGATACGCGATTAGTATGTTGTTCTTGTGCTAGATGTGTGTTACAGATACGAATTATATGTTGTCTAGTGTGCGACGTTTTACAGATACGAGATTAGTATGTTGTCTTGTGCTGACGTGTTTACATATACGAGATTAGTATGTTGTCATGTCTGTTAGACGTGTGTTACATATACGAGATTAGTATGTTGTCTGTGTGGGCTAGACGTGTGTTACATATACGAGATTAGTATGTTGTCTGTGTGCTAGACGTATCTTACAGATGCGAGATTAGTATGTTGTCTGTGTGCTAGACGTGTGTTACATATACGAGATTAGTATGCTGTCTGTGTGCTAGACGTGTGTTACATATACGAGATTAGTATGTTGTCTGTGTGCTAGACGTATCTTACAGATGCGAGATTAGTATGTTGTCTGTGTGCTAGACGTGTGTTACATATACGAGATTAGTATGTTGTCTGTGTGGGCTAGACGTGTGTTACAGATACGAGATTAGTATGTTGTCTGTGTGCTAGATGTGTTTACAGATCGAGATTAGTATGTTGTCTGTGTGCTAGATGTATCTTACAGATGCGAGATTAGTATGTTGTCTGTGTGCTAGACGTGTGTTACATATACGAGATTAGTATGTTGTCTGTGTGGGCTAGACGTGTGTTACATATACGAGATTAGTATGTTGTCTGTGTGCTAGACGTGTGTTACATATACGAGATTAGTATGTTGTCTGTGTGGGCTAGATGTGTGTTACATATACGAGATTAGTATGTTGTCTGTGTGCTAGATGTATCTTACAGATGCGAGATTAGTATGTTGTCTGTGTGCTAGATGTGTGTTACATATACGAGATTAGTATGTTGTCTGTGTGCTAGACGTATCTTACAGATGCGAGATTAGTATGTTGTCTGTGTGCTAGACTGTATTTACATATACGAGATTAGTATGTTTGTCTGTGTGCTAGAGTGTGTTACATATACGAGATTAGTATGTTGTTTGTGTGCTAGACGTATCTTACAGATGCGAGATTAGTATGTTGTCTGTGTGCTAGACGTGTGTTACATATACGAGATTAGTATGTTGTCTGTGTGGGCTAGACGTGTGTTACATATACGAGATTAGTATGTTGTCTGTGTGGGCTAGACGTGTGTTACATATACGAGATTAGTATGTTGTCTGTGTGGGCTAGACGTGTGTTACAGATACGAGATTAGTATGTTGTCTGTGTGGGCTAGACGTGTGTTACAGATACGAGATTAGTATGTTGTCTGTGTGCTAGACGTGTGTTACATATACGAGATTAGTATGTTGTCTGTGTGGGCTAGACGTGTGTTACAGATACGAGATTAGTATGTTGTCTGTGTGGGCTAGACGTGTGTTGCATACACAGGTCTAATCTGCTATCTTCTTCTTCTTTACGACCAATTTTAATTACTCTTTGTGATATGTTTGATCTTTGCCAAGAACATGTATATGTTGCACATTGGTTTGGTAGGCCCCTAAACGCATAGACTTCTACACGTTTAGGACATGTGCATCCGATTTCAGCCAAAACTCCTTAGTCGCCTCTTACGACATGCGTGGCAGGTAACAGTGGTTCTTACATTCTTACATCTGCTATCTTACATTCCTTATCATCTAAATGATGAGAACCGGTGGCGGCTCGTCATTAAGGACTAGTGGGGCCGGGTCCCACCAAAAATAATGTGTAACGTGTATTTATTATTGTATAAATTAAAATATAACCTAACCCATTACCATGATTTTCCCCAAAAAATGTGTCTGGTCCCACCAACAAAAATTAGCACGAGTCGCCACTGGTGAGAACGTAACACTAGCTAGATCATCTACATGTCATAACATGACCACATTAAACAACTTGCATTGACTGGTTGGTATCTGTAAACAGATGAGTAATTGACAGCTGTGAAAGTTACGTTGTCTTAACCACGTAGAAGCACTCCTTATAATATAAGTGTGTGAGCGCTTGCGAGTGTTTGTGTTCAATAGTCCAGTTTGTCCGCGGTATTGATTTCCAGGCTAGCCCGTCCCGACGTTAGCTGTAATCATTGCAAAATATATTCGGGTCTCTTGCTTGGTTTCCGGTGTCTGGCAGACGTGGACGATATCAAGTGTAATCAGAATATTTGAGAGGGGTGTGGTTAACGACTAGACTAACATATCTTTGTCTGGCAGACGGTAGAACTGATGACATGCTCTTCTCTAGCTACTTGTTGAGGCTCTGAAAGGGAGAAAGTCACTATATGATTTCTTCCTCGAACGCTCCATATCGACCACTTGTTAACCACTCTGCTTGATTTGTACGTGATTCAAGCCTAAGAACGATTGATTGCACGTTGTGCCAGTTATGCTCCTAAAAGTAGACCACCACATCCGATTTCTGCGATGCTTTTTATTTAATAGAGTAGCTTCCCTAGATCCTACATCAGTCGCCTCTTACGACATGCCTTGTAGGTCACAGTAGTACTATCTTTGCTCCTTGCAGTGCCGGCAACACATGGGCAAGTACTGTATTTAACAGACGTAGGTGGTAGTGGAAGCTTTGAACAAACTGATATCTAAAAGAAAAATCTAGATAATAGAGAAGGCCTGATGAACTAAAACTCTAAAGAGCCTCGTTGCACAATGATTAGACGCGTGCTCCTATGTTCGCAATCCCCAGCTGAAGAAGACGATTTAGTCTCAGTTGGATACCAGAGAAACACTTGAAAGTAAAGACGGTCTACCTGATGTTGATGATGTTGAATACATCCCCCGTCGAGTATTGTTGGTCAAAGAAAAATACAGGTCGTCTTCTTTACCTCGAATCCTGTTTTACCTCACTTCGTCAGGATATGAAGAGATTTCTAGAACGGGTTTTATGTACTTCATAAACAGTGTTTTTCAATGACTCTGTTATCTCTAAGGTCCACCTTTTGTGTGGACGGTATTTTGCTTTGTATTCACTGTATCGGAATAGTATTGCTCATTGAGGCGTACTGTCTGTTGGCGGTCATCTGTTTATGTGGCTGAACCATTTAATTTGTTGTTTCTTGGGGAAGTTCAGTACTGATGTTGTACCCACTTTTTTACCAGATGTCCTCATTTCTAAACCCGTTTCTTCTTGATACTCTCGGCATTATGTGTAGACATTTCATCTCTGTTGTGACTAGTTGTCTTCTATTGTTTGATGTCAGCATCCAGGTTTGGCACTGATAGCAGAATATTGGGAGAAAGATTGTGTTGAACACTGCTCTTTTAGTGTTCATGTTGACATGTTTGCATTTCAAAATTGGTGCCATTTGTTCTATGATTTGATTTGCTTTATTGCATCTTTGTTGGATTTCATTAGTAATTTTTCCATTTGTTGCAAAAAAGCTCCTATGTATCTAAAGTCTTTGACTTGTTTTAATGGGCATTTGTCGATGGAGATATTTGTAACCTTTCCCTCTCTAGCGAATCTCATTACTTCGGTTTTGTCGATGTTTATTCTCTTATTGAATTAATTGCATGTTAACTATAGTCTGTTAATGTGTTGTTATAGCTGTTCCTCTGTTGTTGATATTATTGCCTGATCGTCAGCAAAAAAATTAATGCGTTTAACAGTTCCCCAAGGTTGTTCCCTTTACTGGTGTTAGTTATTTTACAGATTTGATCGATATATTTGATGAACAGCAACATTTGTCAATCGAGGGTATTTTCTTCTTTTCTTAGATTGTTCTAGTATAACCAACCAGGTATAGTTCTATTTGTTGTTGGTTACTGAATTTACGTCTTAGCTTTACAGGAAGACCCATAGGCGCTTCTCCCGGTAGATGTTGAAGAGTATTCATGGTGATGGTTCTCATGTCTTGTTGACTAAGTACACTTCTCATTCTGCTCCTCGAGCTTCCAGACTTGTGTTTTTTTCCTTTGTGGAGTTTAAGTACATTATGCAGAACCTTGCTTGAATTCTCTTCATCTTCTCTTCCAGCATTTACTTCTTTATAGAAGTGTTGGGAGTGAAACGTAGTGATCTGGTGTGTGCTTGTTCTTCTCTTCCAACATTTACTTCTTTATAGAAGTGTTGGGGTGAAACGTAATGATCTTGTGTGTGCTTGTTCTTTCTTCCAGCATTGACTTCTTTATAGAAGTGTTGGGGTGAAACGTAATGATCTTGTGTGTGCTTGTTCTTCTCTTCCACCATTTACTTTTTATAGAAGTGTTGGGGTGAAACGTAATGATCTTGTGTGTGCTTGTTCTTCTCTTCCACCATTTACTTCTTATAGAAGTGTTGGAGGTGAAACGTAATGATCTTGTGTGTGCTTGTTCTTCTCTTCCACCATTTACTTCTTTATAGAAGTGTTGGGGTGAAACGTAATGATCTTGTGTGTGCTTGTTTCTCTTCCACCATTTACTTTATAGAAGTGTTGGGTGAAACATAGTGATCTTGTGTGTGCTTTTTAAGGCACTTTGTAAGCTGATATTCATGTTCGTAAGGCTGTTCTTGATGCGTCGCCCTTCTTTTCATGGTCTTCCTCTTGCCTTGTACTCATTATACTTTTTCTGTGTGGCTCTCTGTAGGCAATTGCTTGAATTACATTGAAAAAACAAAGAATGAAGTGCTTCGGCCACTTAATAAGAATGCAACCAAACTCCAATGTATACAGTCTTCTACAACAAAACACTAGGAAAGAATACGAGAGTAAGACAACGAATAAAACATGGTTGGATGACATGAAAAGCAAAAATAATTATCACCAAGCCACTAGAGCAGAACAAGACAAAAACAGAATACCACGACACTGGGCAACAACCTGGTAACAGTGTGACGACAAAATAAGATGATGACATTATGCTGTGATTTACATCGATGTTTTCGTATATATGCCTTTTCCAGCATATCAACTTCAGCTAATGATGGACTCTCCTGTATAAGTTGTCTTTATTTGCTACCAACATTTCTGTGCTACTTGAGTTTGTGTCAATTGTTTCATCAATTGGATTGTCTGTCAAGACTAGTGTATGCTTCTGCTACACTTATATTTGTCAGGGGTCACATTCTTTGATTTTACCAGGTAGCTTCCTGAGCCTGTCCTTGCTGAGAGTTTGGGATGAATGTGTCCCCACACAAGTGCACACCTTTACTTTTATGTTTTGATATTGCGCACTTAACACACAATTTAGAATGTCAACCTTGACAAATGAGATCAATGTGTAAAGTCCAGACCAGCTGACATTAATGTTAAGTAGGTCAGCTATTTTATTGTTTTAACTTAGCTCTTTCACCTTGTAGCAGAAGACTGGATGTGAAACCAGTCATGCAATTCATAAAAGAACAACAGATTAAATGGTTTGGACACCTGACAAGAATGCCCTGGTATCGCCTACCACAGAGAGCCACACAGAAAAGTATAATGAGTACAAAGCAAGAGGAAGACCATGCAAAGGATGGAGCGACGGCATCAAGAACAGCCTTACGAACATGAATATCAGCTTACAAAGTGCCTTAAAACAAGCACACCAAGATCACTACGTTTCACCCCAACACTTTATAAAGAAGTAAATGGTGAAGAAGAAAAAGAAGAAGCCTTCAGCAGTCTTCTAATTTGTTTTGTCAACAAAACAAAAACAAAATTTGTTGCTGCTGTTTGGCTAACTTGTAATAATTTACTATTGTTGCTTCTACTCATTTAGTTATATTGTTACCATACTTCTTCTAATGACAATTCCCCAGTGGTTACTGGGCCCAAATTTGGTGTAAAGAATAGAACCACTGTTACCTGCCACGCATGTCGTAAGAGGCGACTAGGAGGTTTGGCTGAAATCGGATGCATGTGTCCTAAATGTGTAGAAGTCTTGCGTTTAGGGACCTACCAAACCAATGTGCAACGTATACGTTCTTGGCAAAGATCAAACATATCACAAGAGTGATTAAAATTGGTCGTAAAGAACGAACGCAAAGAAGAAGAAGATAATGACAATTCTTAGTGACTTCAATATTTGATCTTATCTTATCTTAACCACATTTCGTGAAGGTCGTGGGGAGATTTAGTTTCTTTCTTGTGCCAGGTGTGTTGTGCTTGACATTGTCAGTCCATGCTTTCGCAGGACTCTGAGATGTTATCTATCCATCGTGTTCTTGGCCTGCCTCGTGCTCTGCGCCCTGAGTGTCGATTATTGTAGGCACGTGATGGTAGTAAATGTGGTTCATTCTCATTAGATGACCGAACCACTTGATTCTTTGCTTTCTGTGTACTAACTGTATGCATGGTATAGTACCAACGATGCTTCTGATATTCTCGTTTCTCACTCTATCTCTCCTTGTAACGTTGACAGCTTTTCGTAGACATCTCATTTCACATGTTGTAATCTTTCTTTCTTGTGTCTTAGTCAGGGCCATGTTTGGCAATATTTGATAGAGCAGTATATTGCACACATTTTAGATTGAAGTTGAGAACAAGAAAATGCATATTGTATACCTCTTTCTTGAGCTGAACTTATGAGACTCCATCTATATTCAGTTGTTGTGCTTGTTTGGTTATATTAGTGATTTGTCCTTTGAGTATGTTCTATACATCTCTTCTTTGTGAGTCTCTGTAGAATAGAGGTTAGGTGCTCGCCTCTCGTTCCAAAGGTACTTGGTTCAATCCCCAGTGAAGCCATCAGGATATTTTTCCATAGATACCTGATCTCATTGTAGGTGAGATCAAGTTCCTAATCCTATTGTAAACATAAAACATAGGTCCCATAGTATAGTGGAGCATGTAAAGAAACACTTAACAGTTGAAAACCAATAACCAAAGAGAAAATTTACCAACCATTGTCTTTTCAAGAGGTTAAAACCCTCATACAGAGAAAATCTGCAGTAGACTGGAAGACAAACACTGGATATGATTATGGAAAAGACTCGCTCAAAGACCTAAGCAGAACAGACCAGGTCATTATATTTCAACTACGCACAGGACACTGCAGACTAATAAGTGTTTGTTAACACTTATATAGACTAGGAATAAGTCAAACAGCTCTATGCCAGTGTCAGCAGCGGAACAGACACCAGGGCATATCCTGCAAGACTGTTCTCTCCTGTGTGAGCTGAGAAGCAACATGTGGCACACCCAGTCGACCTGAAAACTAAGCTTTGGGGAAACCTGACAGACTTGAAGCTGACTGCCCAGTTTGTGGTCCACAGTAAATTAAGCGCATGACCAGAAGATCGCTGAAGAAGGAAAACCAATAAGAGTATGCTGGAAAGCCACTGCTTTAACAAAATTCATTTTTTAAAATTGAAATAAAATTCCTACAAAAATTCTGATTCTCTTCTTCTTCTTCTTTGCTTCGTTCTTTACGACCAATTTTAATCACTCTTTGTGATATGTTTGATCTTTGCCAAGAACGTGTATACGTTGCACATTGTTTTGTTAGGCCCCTAAACACAGACTTCTAAACGTTTAGGACATGTGCATCCGATTTCAGCCAAATCTCCTTAGTCACATCTTACGACATGCGTGGTAGGTAACATTGGTTCTATTCTTTACACCCCAAATTTGGGCCCCGGTAACCACTCGGGCGTCTGATTCTCTTCAAAATTACCTTGTTGATGCTCACTGTTGCTATAGAGTTTGTGTAGAGACCACTAAGATCTTCCTGTGTAAGAAAGAGATCAGATAACTCATGGTTATTCGCTGAAGTGTAATGATGATGGTTCTATCAGTCAGTTAATCAATATCTACACAATGATCACATATTACACCCCATAATATTAAGCACTGCGGTAGACAGGATGAGGAGACACTTAAACACAACCTTATCATTTGCTATAGAATGGAAACCTATGCAAGCAACTGCTACCACCAAACCCTTCATTTCAAACACTCTGTATGGAAACAAGAGAATACCTGAATCAGACATGTAAATATCACTAGCTCACACAATGGGAGCTCTGTGAAAAGGGGGTATCTGTGGCTAATTGTATTGCGTTACGGAGGTCATGGGTTCAAACCGACCGCATCGTCTGTTCACGAGTGCATTTTGAGTGAATATCCCTTAGAATTACTGCCGAAGCTACGGAGTTTGTGCTTTGTGCAATACTCTTGACAGGTAGCATGCCATTTCTAGGGAGAAGGAACAAGTCATATAGGGTAGAACCCAGTGGAATGTAGTCAGTCCTTCAGCCGTAGACACAAAGGGAACCAAAAATAGTGAAAACTTGGAAATGAATGTCAGTCATAGTTAAGGACTAAATGAATTCTTCTATCTGTCTCTTTAAAAATTATTAAATATATTTACTGATCATGAGCTATTTATCCAAGTTTAATACTCTAAACTATCCCTGAGGGCTACATACAGGCTACTGATTGTGAACCCTTGTTTGATCTATAATTCAATCTATAAAGTTCTCAATGATACAGTTGAGTGCATATTTTCAGGTAAATGCTTGCTCACACACCTGGATATACCTTCAGTAACCTGTCAATGACTTTTACCTATGTTTCAAAACAGGTTAGAGAGCACAATTTATTAAATGAAGCTGGAACATCAATGAGTGGATTTGCATCAAAGGTAAACATTTAGCTCTGTTGATAAACTCAACAATCATTTCTAACAATTGTTAATGTTTATATGAACAGGGGAGTTTGCTGTTAACATATAATGCTAGTTGTTTACAGCTCAACAGTCCCATTGTGAACACAGTAAACATTGTAAACAATCAACAGTCCCATTGTGAACATTATTTACAACTCAACAGTTAAGTCCTGTACAACTGTTAATAACTGAACAGTTAGACATATTAACATGCCAACTATACACAATTTTAGTATTACAATAAAACCTCCTATCTGATCTGTTAGAAATAAATATTTTTGTTTTCTAATTGAGTGTTGTACAAAAATGTGAAAATTTATATTAGTCAAGAACTACTCAAATTGATCGCACAAATCAAAGAAATTTCTATTGTACAGATTTGTCTCAAATCTGCTGTTGTTTATCTTTTTTTTAAAACATATATATTACATGATTTTGAGAAATGATTACTTATTTGTAAGCAATTCTTGAATGTACATCTATATCAATTATGTTGAGATATAATTTCAAAAAAAGTTTGATTGATTGATTAAATGACAGAACCATCATCATTGCACTTCGGGGAGTTGGTACATGTGTGCTCCGATCTCTTTCTTACACAGGAAGATCTCAGCTGCAGTGCATGATCTCCGTAGCATCGCAAGGGTCCTGGTGTAATTTTGAAGATGGTGAAGATATTTTTGTAGGAATTTTATCTTTTCTAATGATATTGCCATTTTCAACAAAAGTACACCAACGTAGGCAATCTGCTTCATATACCATAGTAACGGCACAAAATTAAACTGAGTGAAAATCGTTGTGTTCTCCTATATGTACTTGGGTTCGATGAGGACTGATGACGATTAAGTAATCCATAGATGTGTGTAACAGTTACAAAGATGACATTTATATGACATCATTTACGTATAGTTACAATATGACATTTTTATCACAACATAAGACTCAAGGACATATAAAACATGCAACAAAGAACACTTTGGTAACTTTTTCTGTTTTAACAGAGCAATATGTGGCAGAATATTTATTTTTAATTGAAATGAAAAGTTTTTTTAGCTAGGAACTGAATTTTAAAAAGTAACATCATTAACTTGTTACATCTGAAATATTCTGAATAAGTAATGTTCTAGTGTTATAAGTAATGGTCATTACTGTCATTACTGCCTGTAGTACCGCTTGTTAGGGTGGTGTATAACAGGTGGGAAGAGAGCGTATAGAATTTAATGGCTAGTGCAGTCGGAGCGTAACTGTTACGGTAAGGATATTTCTTTTATGCCCACGACAGAAAATAATCCTTGGCATTACTGAGCATTAAATGTGGTCTCAGGCAAGGGAGCCACACTCTTATCCATTGGGCCATAAGTAAAAAAAAAAAGGAACCCTTCCATACCTCGTGGTATATAGGTCAATACAGTGTTAGGCCTGTATTTTCATTGACCGTCGGCACACAATGGGTGATGTGGTCAGCATCACGCCGACCACCTTTACTTTCTCAGAGGATATCTGGTACCCAGTTGAGGCTGGGTCGACCTGAGAGCCGTCGTGGTCGGGAAAATTCCACGCGCATTGCGGGAGCTGAACCCAGACCACCAGCCTTGCGGCGAGTTCATTGGGCCATACTCTCCTCCAAATGTCCTGGTAATGTAAGTAATGCCCTGATGTTAT
Organism: Arion vulgaris; assembly: GCA_020796225.1. Classification (NCBI taxonomy): domain Eukaryota; kingdom Metazoa; phylum Mollusca; class Gastropoda; order Stylommatophora; family Arionidae; genus Arion; species Arion vulgaris. The sequence continues at coordinate 34,178,849 of CM036769.1, read as the reverse complement.
AAGTAATGTTTTGGTGATATAAAGGGATGTGCTGTTGAAAAAAAAATGTCCCGGTAATGTAACCATGTCCTCATTATCTGACTACTGTACGGGTAATTTAAATGTCCTGACAATTATTCAGTGATTTTCTGGTAATTACGAGTGATGTAACTGGTCATGTAACTAATGGCATGACCTTTGTAAGTAGTGTCCATCAGAGCTGAGATATACATATAGTGACCATCTAATGGAAGGTCACATAGAAAGTTATGATATAGCTATGGGTATATTGAGTGCAGTTTGTATTACATATTACCTATAATGTAGTTTATATTACCTATTACATGCGCGCAGCTAAAGAGCGGACATGCTTGCATTGAAAGCATAGATTGTTACGGGAGTTTAGGATGGATATAGGGATGTTCTTCGGTCTCTTGACGACCTACTGTTGGATGAGGACACTAAAATTTATGTTAAATCAATCCAGCGATTTAAGGAGTTTGAAATTACACGTTGTTCAAGTAGAGCTGGATGCTTTAAGTGCAAAAAGGGGAGTGTGTTTTACCAATGAGCCACGGGAACCATCAGTATGCATACCCTTCGACATCTCTTGGGGGAGACTGAGCACCTATGGGTTTGCCCAGAGTGCTATTAAGTCAGCTAAGTAACCAAAAATATTGAGTGTAGTTTGAATTACATATTACATTGAGTGTTGTTCATATTGCAAATTGCATATAATGTAGTTTGTAGTACATATTATATTGAGTGTTGTTTGTATTACATATTGCATATAATGTAGTTTGAATTACATTGAGTGTTTGTATTACATATTTCATATAATGTAGTTTTTATTACAGTGAGTGTTGTTTGTATTACATATTACATTGAGTGCAGTTGTTACATATTACATTGAGTGTGCTTTATATTAAATTAGCATTCATAAAGAAGATATGGACAATGTTACCAATGTTGAATACCTTGACTCTATAACTAACAACAACAAAGATTATACAAAAGAAATCAGGAGACTGAACATGACAGCTAAGAAGGTAGTTAGTAAGAAGAAACTATGGCATAACACTTGCAAAGAAACAAAATTAACACTTCTGAGGACATGCATTTTCCCATAGCAACATATGGATGTGAATCATAGATTATCACACAAATATTCTTCTTCTCTTCCACCATTTATTTCTTTATAGAAGTGTTGGGAGTGAAACGTAGTGATCTTGTGTGTGCTTGTTTTAAGGTACTTTGTAAGCTGATATTCATGTTCGTAAGGCTGTTCTTGATGCAGTCACTCCATCTTTTGCATGGTCTTCCTCTTGTTTTGTGCTCATTATACTTTTTCTGTGCGGCTCTCTGTGGTAGGCGATACCAGGGCATTCTTGTCAGGTGTCCAAACCATTTAATCTGTTGTTCTTTTATGAATTGCATAACTGGTTTCACATCCAGTCTCCTTCTGATTTCTTCATTTCTAATTTTGTCACACAAATATTAAAGAACACAAATCACATATTTTGAAACAAAGTGCTACAGAAAAACATACAGAACACACCCTGGACAGAGAAGAGATAAAGTTTTGATATCCTTCAACATGACCTGGCCACTGTGAAACATTGGGTCATAAATAATATTATGTCTTTGAAAGTGAAATATTCTGGTCACACCTAGAAGATGACGTAGGGGCTGAAAGAGATGATGGTGGCAACAGGACATTAAATAAACCTTGAACATTACGATAGAGGAGACAGCATAATTTTCTAGAGTTCGACGCTTGTTAGACAGGCTGTTATAAGAACAACATTCTGCAAAGGACATGGTACATGATAAAGTTTGTAGTGCATGTTACATTGAATGTAGTTTGTATTATATTGAGTGTAGTTTTTATTACACATTGCTTATAATGTAGTTTGTATTACATATTATGTGGAAAACAACATTTTGCAAAGGTGCAGAATCTTTTGAAAAGAGACTTAGGGATGAACTGAAAGGCAAGAGAGGCAAGCACAAACGCAGAAGTTTTCACAGTAAAGCACTTGCCAATTGACTGTCTGTAAAGATGAAAAAGGCCATATAACATATATAATTACATATTGCATTGAGTGTAGTTTGTATTACATTAAGAGGTCTAGTATGACAAAAATTAGTTTTATTTTTGTGCCAGGACATGTAAGTGTAAAGGGGAATAAACATGCTGATAGGCTTACAAGTATGATTGCTGTAGAAAACGGGTGAGCAATGGACCAGGCTGATATTCTGATTTCCCTAAGGAGAGAAGACATGTAAACGATTCAAGGAATGGTGGTGAATCTGCAACCCTAATCAGACTGCAAGAATACTAAATTATATGTGGGGTAGCTAGACAAGAGCATGACACTGGACGCCAAAGAAGAATAGTAAACCAACATAGAATTAGTGTAATTAGTAGCCACATGCTGAAAGACCAACTGAAAAAAGAGATTGAGCACTTATGGACTAATTGCTGCGATGTACAATGATGATGATCTGACAACTAAACTAAAACATTATGTGTAGTTCATATTGTCTATTACATTTTAAGTGTAGTTTGTATTATATAGTACATATAGTTATTTATTAATTAGCTCTTTACTATATTGCTCAGAAACATGGACAGCCTACTCAAGGCATGAGAGGAAACTTATCATCTTTCACCTCCGATGTCTCAGAAAGATTACAAACATCAGGTGGTATGACAAGATAACTAACTCTGAAGTACTGCAATGTGCAAACTTGCCTTCCATCACGGGCATGCTCAGCAGTAGAGACTAAAAGGGATAGGTCATGTGAGAAGAATGGACAATAGCTGCATACTACAACAAGTATTGTTCTGTGAACTTTTGGAGAGGAAGAGGCACCAAGCCAGACCACTGCTCAGATATAAGGATGTGTGCAAGGCCTCAATGAAGAACTTATCTATTGGTCCCAATAAATGGGGAAAACTAGCTGATGACCAAGTTATGTGGAGAATATTACACAAAAGGTGCAGAATCTTTAGAAAAAAGACTAAGGGATAAACTGAAAGGCAAGAGAGACAAGAACAAACTCAGAAGTTGTCACAGTAAAACACTTGCCAATTGACCGTCTGTAAAGATGGAAAAAGTCCATATAGTATTTTCTTAAATATTACAAATACATTGGTGTGCAGTTTCTATTACTTGTTGCTTATAGTGAAGTTTGTATTGCATTAAGTGTAATCTGTATTACATATTACATTGAGTAGCCATAACTAACAACTTGTTGATTGCATTGTTTCAGTTGTCTGCTGTTGGTAACAAAGGCTGGAAAGACTTACAGTCTCTCTGGGGTGAGCCTAAAACTACCTTAACCTCAGCAGACACCAGCCCTGGGGAAAAGTCATCCCTCCTTGGGAGGTCATCCTACGGCAGTGGAGAGTAAGTTGTTAAGTAAATATGACGAAACACGTAATAAAAAAAAGTAATCACAATATATATGCGACTCATAGAATATTCATATTTTTATTCATAGAATACGTTATGAATAAAAAAGTACTGTAGTTTTACAATATACAAAAAACAATGACAATACACAGTGACATATTTTCATTCATGTTCAATCGCTGTAATATCTTTGTCAAAGACTCCTCTTCTTCTTCTTTGCGTTCTTTACTACCAATTTTAATCACTCTTTGTGATATGTTTGATCTTTGCCAAGAACGTGTATACGTTGCACATTGGTTTGGTAGACCCCTAAACGCATAGACTTCAACACGTTTAGGACATGTGCATCCAATTTCAGCCAAACCTCAGTCGCCTCTTACGACATGCGTGGCAGGTAACAGTGGTTCTATTCTTTACACCCCAAATTTGGGTCCCTGTAACCACTCAATCGATCCATTGCAATGACGAGATAGGTTTGGTTGTTTTCTAGGAGAAGTATGTGATTTTCTGTATTGCTATCTGTGTTTTGTTAGATAGACTGAAGATTGTAGACATGGTTTTCATCTTGTTCATATCCAATAACCTTTTCTTTGTTTGGGTTTTCACATTTTGTGTGTCTTGTGTTCTGGAGTATGCAATCAATATTCAACTCTTCCTTTGCTCCAAGTGCCAGGTCATCTGGAATACATCGCTGAGTGTACTCTGGGAGAACCCTTCCCCTGTAATATGATTTATGAAAGTTAGATAATAATGAGTTTTAATAACCCAGGAAAGCACCGGAATCAATGAATGTGATCAATAAATAGAGAGTGAACAAATTACCAAATACAGGATTCGAACCACAAACCCTTATTTCTTACGGCACCCATTGCCTAGTCATACACACAAGCATTTTTAAGAACACAACCAGCTAGCTCTTCTTATGAAAATGATGAAGAACGTAGAAGACAGTACTCCTTTCCTTGTAGGACACTATGTTCTTTTATTGTCTTTCTGTTATCTTGTACTTTGACTCTTGCTGATCTGTTTTCCATTAACAAAAATATCAGTTATACAGGTTTCATCTGATGTGAAATTTAATATTTATACAAAATTTCTAGATTCCATTGAATTCCCTCTCTATGTCCACCCACACTGCCAATGTATGCTTTTTTTTTTCTTGAAAAGCATCTTAGATTTCCTAGGAAAAGTAATATGATCTTTTGTTGATTGTGTTATTGGAAGCCAATATGTTGTGTTATTATCAGTTATATTTCTTCAGGTTTCACAGGATTTGTCTGTAGACCAGTTTTCCCATTAATCAGAGACCCATGCAGTTGAGCAAGCTGACTGGTCTGTAGCTACTTGGATCAAGTCTATCTTTTTCTTGCTTTAGACCAGTTTTCCCATTAATCAGAGACCCATGCAGCTGAGCTAGCTGACTGGGTAGCTACTTGGGTCAAGTCTATCTTTTCTTGCTTTAAACCAGTTTTCTCATTAATCAGAGACCCATGCAGCTGAGCTAGCTGACTGGGTAGCTACTTGGGTCAAGTCTATCTTTTTCTTGCTTTAGACCAGTTTTCCCATTAATCAGAGACCATGCAGCTGAGCAGGCTGACTTTGAATTTGCAACCAAACTGTCCGCAGCTTGATTTGAACTCAGAATGTCGGGATTAATAGACTGAGCCACTATCCCCTAGGCCACAGACGCCACCTAATAATTGTCTACTGTAGTCAAAGCTGAGGAAAGGAATATGACACACACCCACTACCTTCAAAGAAACATTGTTTGTTGCAACTGACAATCCTGAAACAGACTGCAGATTATTTACTTGGAATTCCATTCTAAACATGAGTGATGATCACAGAAAAAGAATACTACCACTTTAATGGTGTTACACAATCCTTCTCTGCTGTTTTCTGTGTATCTTTCTTGTCCAACATGTTCTACTCTGTATATGGTATCTTTCTTGTTGTACATGTTTTTCCGGTATCAGTATATCTTCATCATAATCTACCTTATAGCCCTTTGTTTGATCAAGATGATGCTCTGCAGGAAAACAAGTGATATGGAAAAACAAGCAGAAGTTGTGAATCTTTCATGTGGATAGTTTTCTTCAGTGATTGGTGTCATATATTGTTTGCCCATAAAAGCTGACAGATTGTGCCTATAAGTGTTTCGGCTCATCCCAAATTTCCACATAAGACATGCCTAGAAAACTCACCTTGATACAAACTAAATTCAGCATCACCATCATGTGTCTTAAAAAAAATAATTTAACTTTAAGAAGAGCTTCTTCTATTTTTTTCGATCCAGAAGCACTTGAGTTTTCAGCTTGATGCCATGGACATCGTAACTCTTCGGTTCGGTGCCACGAATACTGTATATCTGGAGAACCTGTGGCTTTTCTGCCAGCCCGCGAATTGAACCACACTCACAGGGAGCTTGTCACCTGTTGTCCAACATGCTACGAACACGCGGGCAGGCGGGCCTTCTTCTTTAAATACTCCATATCGACCACTTGTTAACCACTTTTTGTATATGATCTGAGCCTAAGAGTGATTGTACTTACGCCAGCTATGCGCCTAAAAGTAGGCCAGCACATCCGATTTCTGTGATCCTTTTTATTTACTAGGTAGCTTCCTAGGCCCCTACCTCCTTCGCCTCTTAGCGCTTGTAGGTTGCAGTGTTGCTATTCTTTGCTCCCTTGTGAGCCTCGCAACACATGGGTATAAGAAAGAACAGCTTCACACAAACCTAAGTAGGAAAAACTCATATAAGTTCATAAAGACAGCTTTCCATGAAGAATCCACATGATGGCAGACAACTGCTGCCTTGCAGGAAGTTTAACTCTTTCCATGCTTTTCGCCGCACACTGCTCCACAGTGGAAGTCCGTTGAACTCCATTAGCCATACACTGCGCCATAGAGTTACTTCCCTTATAAGAAGTCTTTCTAGTTTTACTTATACTACTTTTCAACCTTGTTATTCTATTAGGTTGTCCAGTTTTCTTCAATTTAGTATATAATAATATATATTATGTTTATTTATTGACGAGTAGTTGAGATTTTTTTAAAACCTCCTTGAATTAACTGTTTAAAAATTGAGGAAATAACTCAGCGTGGAAAGAGTTAAGAAAGATCGAGGACTAGAATGGGACCCAAAAGAAAAAACCTGTTCAAGACCTGTATACTGGACCACAACATACAAAACATTGGGGTATCTAAGCTGAAGGGGTTAAAACATTTGCGTGTCATTCTGAAGGTTCGAATCCAGACCGACTCACATGTGCAATTCTTTCATGAGACCCGTAGGATTGTTGCTTTAACTACAGAGTTCATGCTTTGTGCAACGCTTTCAGCAAGTGACATGCGATTTCTGACAAAGACGGAGACATATGGGGTAAAACCCGTGCAATGAAGTCGGTCCTTCGCTTTAGACTCCTTTTATACAAAACATTAGTGCAGTACAAACTTTTTTGTAACAAGGGAATATTTTTCACAATATTTATTTCATTTTCTTCTATTTAGCTCTTTTAGTTAGTTTCTTTGGTCCTGTTTTCAGCTTTTTCTGATCTAACCTTCTTTATTCTGTATGTATCTCAAATGTTCTTCTTCATTAGCCATCTTCATTGACTTGTTCCTCATGTTCTAGTATAGACAACTCATTATGTCAGATGTTGTAGAATATAAAGGGTTTTAAAGCCAAAGGATTGACTTCATTGCACCGGATTTTACTCATATGGCTCGGTCCCTCTCCGCAGAAATGGCACGCCACCTGCCGAAAGTATTGCATAAAACACAAACTCCATAGCTCCAGCAACAATCCTAGGGATCTCTGGAAAAACTGCACTCGTGAACGGTGCGGTCCAGATTCGAACCCACGACCTTCGACTCACAAGGCAAAGGGCTTAGCCACAGAGACCCCTTATGTGTTTTAGAATATGTTCCTATATTTGCTCATGCATCATTGTTTTGCCTAAATAATTTAGATTATTTTTATCCACAGTGAGTCATCCAAAAGTCATCTACTGGGAGATGAAAATGAATCTTGGGGAGAATGGGGTCAGGAGACTGACTGGTCATCTGCTAAAAGCAAGACAAACAAATCTGATTGGTCAGCAGGCAATGAAGATGACCTTGAAGCTTGGCTTAATGATGACTCATCAGCTCTCTCAACGCCGGGAAAGTCTAAACTTAAAAAGAAAATCAGTGACAGTTGGGACAGCAGAAAAACAAGCGATTCTTCAAAGACTTCTTCATCAATGAAATCTTCCTCCACATCCTCATCCAAGTCGAAGAAAAAATCTCAAAAGTCTTTAATTGGTGCATCTTCATCAGAAGGATGGGATGATGCTGACTGGAACACTGGTTACACAGCAACATCAGCAAAGCAGAAAGAACCACTTGTTGGTAACCTTCTGGACTTGGATGATGGTAATGGTCTGACTAAATCAACTACAGGAGATGGCTGGGACAATGAAGTGTGGACAGCTGATAGCGATGATCATAATGATAAATGGCAAACTTCCAGTGTAGGTGTGGACAATAAAGCAAGATAAGAGTCATAGCTTCAATGTTTTATCTGACAGTATTGTTATCTTGTTGTCTTGTTATTTCTGGAGATTATCTAAATTTGATACCACCTTTTTTTTTTTATGTCCATGTTTTTTTAATTTAAAATGCCTCTAGTACCACCAACTCAATAGTTTTCTCGCTTTCAGGTAGCCGGCACCAAACCAACAAGGTGATGCTGCAGTTATAGTTTTCTATCCGTTTGTTTCATGATGAGACACATTGCATAAACCTCAATATCATGATTCTTTTCAGTGTGTTGAAAAATATGGGTGACATTGTGTGAATCTAATTTTACTATTGTAATTGCTCATATGTTTTTCATGTTTACAAAGATTAGTCTACGTATATGGCCTTCTTCGTCTTTACAGACTGTCAATTGGTACGTATTTTACTGGGACTACTTCTGAGTCTGCGCTTGTCTATCTTGTCTTTCAGCTCATCTCTAAGTCTTTTTTCAAAAGAATATGCATTTTTGTGTAATGTTGTTCTCCACATAACTAGGTCACCAGCTAGTTTTTCATTTTTATCATGACTGATAGAAAAGTTCTTCATTGAGGTCTTGCAGATATTCTTATATCTGATGCACGTTTGGTGCCGGGCCCGCAAGGGAAGCAAAGAATAGTACCACTGCAACCTACAATGCATGTCATAATAGGTGACTGATGTAGCCTCTAGGGATGCTACCCTAGTAAATAAAAAGCAGCGCAGAAATCGGATGTACTGACCTATTTGTAGGCACATAACAGACACAACGTACAATTGCTCTTAGGCTCAGATAACATACAAATCACACAGAGTGGTTGATATGGAGCGTTCAAGAAGAAATCTAAGCAATGGTCTGCCTTGGAGCCTCTTTCCCTCTGAAAGTTCACAGAACAGCACCTGTTGCGGTATGCGACTATTGTCCTTTCTTTTCACGTCCAGTCCATGCCATCTTAGCCTTCTACTACTGCGCATTCCCATGATGGAAGGCAAGTTTGCAGGTCGCAGTACTTCAGAGTTGGTTACCTTGTCATACCACCTGATGCTATGTCATGAGTGGTGAAGGTGTATCACACATTTGTCTATGTTACACTGGTTCTCTATCACATTGATTATCTATCACTGTACATTTGGGATCATTATTTCCTTCACTTTACTAATGAATGTATTCACTAGACTTGAATTTTCTTCTTCTTGCGTTCGCCCACTATAAATTCAAAGGTAGTCAGGGTGCCTAGCATGACACTTCTGATTGATTTTTGCATGAAGGCCTGTTTTTCTTTTTATCAGTGTCCCTGCCATACAGGCATGCCTTTTCCGACTTCAGAGGTGCTTGAATCTGATACTAATAAATTTATTCACTAAACTTGAAATGCTTGGATCTTCTTTGAATGCTCCATATCGACCACTTGTCAACCACTCTGTGTAATCTGTATGTGATCTGAGCCTAAGAGCGATTGTATGTTATGCCAGTTATGCTTACAAGTAGGCCAGCACATCTGATTTCTGCGCTGCTTTTCATTTACTAGGGTTATAATAATAGCCGTCCATCGCAGCGATGATGACAACAATCTCAGACGTGTACTGTTGCACCTCTCTGGTGTGTGCGGAGGTGACTGTAGAGTCCAATCCTAGAACAGAATCCCGACCACAGGTGGGGCATACATGATCAAGGTTAGACATGTGCGTGTTGTGTGCTCTGTCTTTCGCGCTGCTCGTTTCTCTGTGACTCAACAATACGATGATTCTCAGCTATTCGGGTTCCTCTTTGTTGTTACAGCGCCACATTTGGCGATCTTGCGCAAAGGATTCCCAGCACGTATTGTCTATATCGAGCATTTCAGAGACACTTTAAGAGTGTCTTTAAAGCGTTTTTCTGTCCACCAGCTAAACGTCTGCCCCTTCAAGCTCGCCATACATCAACTGTTTTGGGATGCGTTTATCAGGCATTCGAGCAACGTGACCGACCCATCTCAGTTGGGCCTTCTGCAACAGGGTGTTGACGCTTGGGATCTTTGCTCTTGTGAGGACTTCGCTGTCTGGAATTTTGTCCTGCCAGTTTATTTTTAGTATTCTGCGAGACAGCTTGAGTGGAAATGGTTTAATTTTCTTGCGTGTCTGCTATACACTGTCCATGTCTCGCTTGCGTACAGCAGCGTTGTTAGCACTATGGCCTGGTAAACTTTCAGCTTTGTGACTATGCTTATCCCTTCCGTTCCCACACAGTGACACGTAACCTTCCGAACGCAGCACTGGCTTTGGATATCCTATTGTGGACCTCAGAATCTATGTTTGCCGATCTGGATAGGAGGCTGCCAAGATAAGCAAAGTTGTCCGTTGACTGGAGACGCTGGTGTTTAATGTTGATGACTGGATCGTAATACTGTTCTCTAGGGCGGGCTGGAACATGACCTCTGTTTTTGGTGTTAATGGTGAGGCCAAACCTATCACAGGCCATTGAGAACTTGTCCATGTAAGTCTGCATTTCTTCCTCAGAGTTGGTAGCGAGGGCACAGTCATCAGCAAACAACAGGTTTGAGATAGTTGATTCTTTTACCTTGGTGGAGGATTTTAACCTCAGAAGATTGAATAGGTTACCGTCTGTCCTGTATCTAATCTTTACCCCATGTTCGTCGCCTTCCCAAAAGACATCCGTGAGCATGGCAGCAAACATCATGCTGAAGAGTGTTGGGGCCAGTACACAGCCCTGTTTGACGCCTTTGGTGACATGGAAGGCTTCCGACAGCTCCCCTTCGTCAAGTACACGTGCCATCATGCCCTCGTGAAACTGTTGGACGATCTTGATGAATTTCCTTGGGCATCCAAATTTTTCCATGATCTTCCATAGACCCTCCCTGTTAACTGTAGAAAGCCTTTGTCAGATCGACAAAGACCATATAGAGGTTACGGTGCTGCTCTTGGCATTTCTCCTGTAGTTGGCGAGCAGCAAATATCATGTCTGCTGTTCCACGACCTGCTCTGAAGCCACATTCGGTCTCAGGGAGTAAGTCCTGTTCCAGGTGATCGATTCCTAGCATCCCAGGGTAGCATCCCTAGGGCCTACATCAGTCGCCTATTACGACATGCATTGTAGATTGCAGTGGTACTATTCTTTGCTTCACTTGCAGGCCCCGCACCACAGGCATATTTGAATCTGATACTAATGTATGTATTCACCAGACTTGAAATACTTGGATCTGATACTAATGAATTTTTTTACTGGACTTTGAAATACTTGGATCTGATACTAATGAATTTTTTTACTGGACTTTGAAATACTTGGATCTGATACTAATGAATTTTTTTACTGGACTTTGAAATACTTGGATCTGATACTAATGAATTTATTCACTAGACTTGAAATACTTGGATCTGATACTAATGAATTTATTCACTAGACTTGATTTATTGATATCATCATTGCACTTTGGTGAGTAACCATGTGTGCTAATGATCTCTTTCATACACAGGAATATCTCAGGGGCAGTGCACGAACTCTGTAGCACCGGCAAGGTCCCCGATGTAATTTAGAAGATGGTTAAAATTGTTTGTAGGAATTTTATTATTTATAATGAACTTTGCCTTTGTTACTGAGCTGTTATTTCTCCATGATATTTTGTAGTTAATGAATTACTGTTTCTTGTAGACATTTTGTTTCTTTTCACCTGCTATAAATGAAGGTGTAGTCATGACGCTTAATATGTTATGTTATGTTATGGACATCATTGCACATTGGGCATTCCCATTCGTGCTCTGTCCTCCGCCGCAGCAGCCATCCCAAACTCCATTTGCCCACCGTACCCATGAGAAGTTGATTACTATATCTTCTCTCTCTACCACGAAGACGACACTATCTGGCATGTCCAAACTTAACGCCTAATTATCGAACTCGTTCCAGTGTCTGAGACTTACCCAAGTCACATAATTGAGAGCGACGCATTGATGATATCTGCTCTGTCCATACTTCTGTTAATATAGTGAGTATGACTGATTTTTGCTGGAAGGTGTGCATTTCTCCAGAGCCTCTCGCCATTCAGGCGAACCTTACTCAAACTTCAGAAGTACTTGTAATTTAGATCCTCAAGTAAATGATCAGAGAACCTGCTTTGTTTTTTAATGAAAAGAAGTTGGTATGGACACATCAAGGCAATTGACAAAATATAATGAACAAACGGAGTGAGTAACTTCACCTCATGGCATGGAAGACAGTCAACAACAAACTAGTTAACATTACTAGGAACATGAAGTTGTAGTTCAATATACCTATCACCTAATGGTACATGAATGGTAGATCATTTCTCTCTCTCTCTCTCTCTCTCGCAATCGTTGTTAAGGCCGTTTTTATCATTCTATTGTGATATATAAACAGCCTAACACCAAGAACGGGTGTACTTTCACAACCTTCAGTACCATTTGGAGCTCTGGTGCTTATCCTTCTGTGGCGTGTTCGGTTTCAACCAACGTTTACTGGGTTCGCTCTCCGTTAGCCTTTTGCTGTCCCCAGCCGAAACCCACAAGGCAGCGGGCTGCTATTTTCTTTCAGGCAGCCCATAGACAACCTGCCCTCCCGGTCTGATGAGCGTCATCTGCCCAGTTAGATCATTTAGACTTTTTTTTGGAATAGTTGTAAATGCTTTTCTACCCCATGGTATATAGGGCGATACGGTGTTAGGCCCATATTTTTCATTGACCATCGGCACATGATGGGTTATGTGATCAACATAACTCCGGCCCCCTTTACTTCCCAGTGCTTTTCGTGGTACCCAATGGAGGCTGAGTCAACCGGAGAGTCATTACAACCGGAAATAAATTTCACACCCACTGTGGAGTTGAACCCAGATCTAGCCTAAGAAGCAAGTTCACTAACTATGCTGCTGCAGTTCATTTTGAGTTTCATCGTCACATATTTTGTTTACTGCTGTATTGTATATAATACTCAGAGATTATTATTATTCCCATTGTGTATCAATCAAAACTGTTGTATAACATGCTCTTTGTGTCAAGTCGTGACCCTTTACAACAAATATTTTTGTGTGTCTAGATTTTGAAAGTTGTTCAATAATTATCTGTGTCATCCTCATCATGCCAGGATTAATATCAGAGTACATGCTTTTACACATTATCTGGCTTAGAATGTAATGAATGTGGCTTGGGATAACAATATAGATATTTATCTAGAAAATAAGATAGGATTCATCTAAATCTTTATTTATGTCTGCAGTAAGATAGGATTTATCTAAATCTTTGTTTATGTCTGCAGTAAGATAGAATTTATCTAAATCTTTGTTTATGTCTGCAGTGAAAATAGTTATTCTCATAAGTCTCTTGTTTATGTCTGCAGTGTGATAGTGGTTTAATCTAATTTATGCTCATAGAATTATGAAGAGATTTCAAGAACCGGTCAACAGGGCCAAAGGGAGGGAACCAAAAAATAATGTTAAGATTTGCACCATAATTATCTGTGGAATCAACCAAAACACAAAAGCCTGTACTAGAAATCTCTTATTATCATGACGCTATGAAGCAAAACAGCATTAGAGAGGGAAAAAAAGAACATTAGTCATTTTAGCAGTCCATGGAATTCTCAACATCTTCTATATAACCACATCTCTGTGGCTTCTAGAGATTTGTCTGTTTATATATTTTCCATGATTTGTATCCATATGGTGATACTGGCTCTATGTAGCATTGAAGCACTTTCACACTTCAATAGGCAATGTTGCATATAATGCCCTTCATTTTCTGGAATGCTATTTTTCCTAGATTGTTCTATTTAAAGTGTCTAAAGCTGAAGGATTGCCTTCCTTGCACCGTTTTATTCCATATAGCTTGGTTCCTCTCCACAGAACGCCATAGCTCCTGCAACTATCCTAGGGGTCTTTGAAACAAATGCATTTGTAAATATAACTGCGCTGTCCAGATTCGAACCCACGACTTTTGGAACATAAGACAAAGACGTAACCACTTAGTCATAGAAACAACGCGCCCCCCCATGTTATGTTATTTATCTCTAAGTTGCACCTACCGCCTGATGTTACCACAATTGCAAGGTATTTGCATTGATGGACTTGTCTTGCCAACGTCCAATTTATTTTGATGGTGAATTTTGAAGGAATCTGCTTGCTAAGGATATCAATTTAAAATCCAAGATATCATGGCTAAGTAAACCCTTTATATCAATGCTTAATGTTTCAGTTTGGAACATCTTCATTGCACTCCTGACATGTCCATGTGTGCTCCGATCTCCTTCGCAATATCTCCAATAGCGTCCAGCGACAAACCATACTAGTTCGATGTTGATTGATGAGCCTACTCATATACCTATTGTGCTGTTCTTTTCTGACCACTCCAATCTTCAATTCAAACTCTTCAATAAAACAGTTGACATGGATTGGTTTAAATGAAAATTCTCTTTGCAGCCACATTTTATGAGGGTGTTTATAATGTCAGCTCTATCCATTGGCTGACCCCCTGATATGGTCGCGGAGCCAGCCAGCCAGCCAGCTTGCCTGTTCTCTCATTGCCATCAACACTCATGTGCCCTAGAACAAAGATGAATGTAATTCTGCAAATTGTTGACTCTTGTAGTTATTCAGTTCACTCAATGTATCATTCTCAGTGTATCATTCTCAAATCTTAGATAACATTGATTAGTATCTCATCTCAAGTGCCATGCCTGCCGGCGTAGGCGATCATGTCTCTTCACAACTCTCTCTGCTTGGTGCACGTAATTAGTTCTGACGTTGATCTAGTGTCGAACCATGATGTCAGGTCATCCAGCATCTTCTCCTCTGTGTCTCCACAATCTCCTTCCCTGAATGAGAGATTAGTATATTGATTAGTATATCATTTTCAAATCTCAGATATCATATCTTAGTATATCATTCTCAAATCCCACATAGCATAGCTTCATGTACCATTCTAGAAATCCCAGATATACAAATATATATTGTTCTTTAATCTGAAACATAGACTTAGTGACATTGTGTATTATCATATATTCAAAGCTTTACTCTCACATATGACAATAAGCTCAAACTGCCGTATGCAGTTATATTGCGAGTGCAGAAAGCTGTTGCAATTCAAGTGATGAACAGTTTTGTGTTGCTACATTAGCAACGGCCATATGCATTTTATGCGGAGCAGGTTTCTTTTGTGGCGTTAGCGACTGTTTCATTCTGGAATTAGTTCACACAGGAAACGTTTCACAGTTGTTAGCATTTCGTGTGATATTCATTGGCACAGGAACGGAGCAATTATGGGGTGACCTGTTGCAGTGAAGTTGGAACCGTACTTTAACTATGAACTATGACATTTTATGACTCATTACTTTGTGTCTTCCAACAATCTCTTGCTACTGCTCATTGCTAAATATGATCAATCTAATTATAAGGTAATATAACATACCACAAACCTGATAGTATGGTTATATATATGAGATACTACTAAACTTTAATGACCCTATCATTATGTGTGCAATACTCACTATACATAACTGACTATATGGTTATGTATGAAATAACCGTGGTGAAACACTATCATTATGTGCGCAATACTCACTATACATAACTGACTATATGGTTATGTATGAAATAACTGTGGTGAAACACTTAAAAACAAAGTACTGTAGTTTTACAAAATACAAAAATGATACACAGCAACGTTTCAACCAAAAGGCCTTTTTCAAGCAAAGGATACAACAGAAGTGAATTTCTTCACTGCTTACATGGCACAGAACATATAGAATCAGACAATAAATTCCTTCTTCTTCTTCTCTTCCACCATTTACTTCTTTATTGAAGTGTTGGGGGTGAAACGTAGTGATCTTGTGTGTGCTTTTTTAAGGCACTTTGTAAGCTGAGATTCATGTTCGTAAGGCTGTTCTTGATGCCGTTGCTCCATCTTTTGCATGGTCTTCCTCTTGCTTTGTGCTCATTATACTTTTTCTGTGTGTCTCTCTGTGGTAGGCGATACCAGGGCATTCTGGTCAGGTGTCCAAACCATTTAATCTGTTGTTCTTTTATGAATTGATTCCTAACGGCCCTAAAATAAAGGCCTTTTGATAAAGGTCATTTGGTCAAAATGTTGCTGTGTATCGTTGTGTTTTTGTATTTTGTAAAACTACATTACTTTATTTTTATGTGTTTTGCCATTGCTACATAGCTTTACTGCAGTCTTCCTTATATCAATAATATAAAATAACCAGTAAAACTAACTGAACTATATGGTTTTGTATGCAATTATCACTAAAACTAGCTGAACTATATGATTATGTATGAAATAACCAGTAAAACTAACTGAACTATATGGTTTTGTATGCAATTATCACTAAAACTAGCTGAACTATATGATTATGTATGAAATAACCAGTAAAACTAACAATCACCCAAGCCACCAGAACAACGCAAGACAAAAACAGAAAACCACACCACTGGGCAACAACCCGGTAGCAGTGTGACGACAAAAGAATAACCAGTAAAACTAACTGAACTAATATGGTTATGTATGAAATAATCACTTAAACTAACTGACTGCCGTATGACAGTGTATGGGATCCATAAACTCTGGTTAAATAGTTGTATGAGAGTTGTCAATGAGTGTCTGTCTGTCAATGTTTATGTTAAGAGTGATCAACTGCTGTCACATATGTTCAAGTGAAGCATTTAATATTCTGAAAGTAAGGTTAACAGGTTTTTATGTCAGTCATGTAGTAACATAACTGGAAAACTGGTTGAAATACATGTCACTAGACACATGGCATCTCTATAAGTGCTCAGTATCTATCAAGCTTGCTGACGTGTCAGAACACACCATAGTATGTCTTAGTTTTATATATCTGTGTCTTGTCACTTTAGACATGCTGTATACTTGATAAAACACAAGAAGAACTTGTATAGCTGAGAATTGTCGTACTGTTCATGTACAGAGAAAACGAGCTACACAAAAAGACAAAACACACAACACCCACATGTCTAACCTTAAACATGTATGCCCTACCTGTGGTTGATTGAACTGTACAGTCACCTTCGCACACACCAGAGAGGTGCAACAACACACATCTGAGGCTGTTGTCATCATCGCTTATGATGGACAGCTATTATGTTGCTACAATATCAATCCTATCAAGATAATATCCCAACTTGTAAATAAAATATGTTCATTGATTCATCTCTTTGGCATGTACTCTTATGATTCTCTGTTCATTGATTCATATCTCTGGCATGAACTCTATGATTCTCATGTTTTTAACAGATCTGGTGATAGTATATATAACCTTACATGTCTAATCTATTGACTGGACATTTGATGTCAGCTTGCCAATTGTTGTAGTTTTGGTTTGTTGCCAATATATGTTCTTTATTCACAACTATAATTGTAAAACTGTCTCACTTTTGTATTGGTGGTATATTGGGAAGTATCTTCTACTTCTTCTTTGAACGCTCCATATCGACCACTTGTCAACCACTCTGTGTGATTTGTATGTGATCTGAGCCTAAGAGTGATTGTACGTTGTGCCAGTTATGCACCTACAAGTAGACCAGCACATCCAATTTTTGCGCTGCTTTTTATTTAGTTGGGTAGGAGCCCTAGGGCTTACATCAGTTACAACATGCATTGTAGGTTTCAGTGTTACTATTCTTTGCTTCCTTGGGCACTGGCACCACACGGCGGGAAATATCTACAATAGATGAAGTGTCTATGAATAATGATGGGATTATCAAGAAGACCAGTTTCGAAATGAAGACATCTGGAAAAAAAGTGGGTACAACATCAGTACTAAATTCATCAAGAAACAACAAATTAAATGGTTCGGCCACATAAGTAGATTACCAACAGACAGTGTGCCTCAAAGAGCAATGCTACTCCGATACAATGGATATAAAAGATTGTCCACACAAAAGGTGCGCATGAGAAATAACAGAGGCAGTGAAAAACACTTAATGAAGCGCACACAAAAGTCCGTTCTAGAAATCTCTTCTTATCCTGACACTGTGAGGCAAAAATGGATCAGAGGAAAAGAAGTGGTTCACCTTGCTGACTGGGAGAAATTCTTGCTAAATACTTGACTTTGTTAAGGGCAGTTTCCTGTTGTGATAGATCTGTACTTGGGTTTTTTAGCTATATCAAGAGACTGAATGAATGATTCTGTCTCTCTGACTGATGTTTTACCTGACTAATGTTTTATCTGACTGATTAAAAAGGGTTTTAAAGCCGAAGGATTGACTTCATTGCACTGGGTTTTACCCATATGGCTTGGCCCCTCTCCGCAGAAATGGTACGCCACCTGCCGAGAGTATTGCATAAAGCACGAACTCTGTAGTTCCAGCAGCAATCCTAGGGCGTCTCTGGAAAAAACTGCACTCGTAAACAGAATGGTGCAGTCCGGATTCGAACCCATGACCTTCAACTCACAAGGCAAAGGGCTTAACCACTTAGCCACAGAGACACCTGATGGATGATAATAATAGCCGTCCATTGCAAGTGATGATAACAGCCTCATACATGTGTTGCTGCACATCTTTGGTGTGTGCAGAGTTGACTGTAAAGTCCAATCCCGGAACACAGTTTCCTACCACAGGTAGGGCATGTATGATCAGGGTTGGACATGTGGGTGTTGTGTGCTCTGTCTTTTCGCACAGTGTGTTCTGTCTTTGAACCTCCAGGCTCTCTCTTACTAGCCTGGAACACTCCTGTGGCTTAAGGCAGCAACAAATGCACACCATTCTTCACTATTCTTAGCCATCTTCTGTGTTGTGTTCCAGCTGTGATTATTTTCTTAATTTCATTAAGTTCATGTTCTACTGTTCTCCAAGTCGTTTTGGGTCTTCCACATTTTCGTTTATACTCTAGTGTTCATCTCAGTGCAGTTTTTGTGACAGAATTAGTCTCCATGCATATCACATGTTCGATTCATCTCCATCATCTCTTTTGGATGATGGTGCTCATAATCTCTTGTTGACATTTTGTAAGCAGTTTTTGCTTAGGGATAGTATTTAGTTAGAAAATGTGCAAGACCTTTCGCAGTTAGTCTCCATGCGTATCACATGTCCAATCCATCTTCAGGCGCCTCTTTTGAATGATTGTGCTTATTTTCTCTTGTGACACTGTGCAAGCAGTTCTTGGCGAGAGAGTAGTTTTCCAGAACATGCGAAAGATCTTGACTAATGCCAGTTATTTCACATAACATAAAACATAGCAGTCCAGGGGTGTCAAAACTATGAAGATGGTTACATATAAATATAATTTATTGTGAACTTGTATGTCCATGAATATGCTCACATTACAAGCATTCAACATAACATCATCATGTGCCATACCAGCTGGCATAGGCGATCATGGATCTCCACAAATGTCTGTCCTTGGTGTTTGCTATGATCGCAGATGTTGACGTTCTTTCGTGCCATGAAGTCAAGCTATTCACAATTTTCTCTGTCTCATCTCCCCTCGATTTTACTAGTTGTCACAATGTGTTCTAAGCCTCCCCTTCTTATTACATGTCCGTACACAACATAACATACAAGAGATTTTTGTTGCAAAACGTTTGGAAAGTGCAGCTGCATGTATCACATTAAAACTTGCATTTATTTTACCTGTGTAAGCAGGTATGTTGTGTGTGTTCCTTAACTACCAGTATCCACTCAAAGTTTCATAGAATGTAATACATTTATTTCCTTATAACAATACAGTCATTTATCTTCAAAATAAGATATGATTTATTCAAATCTATTGAAAATATAGTCAACTACATTTTAATTTTAACATACACTTGCAACAACAAAAAAGTGAAAGAAAGGTATTACTTTGTCTGAAGTGTATTTTTCAATTATGTAGTTAATGTGTTACAGATAATTTTTCAAACCATTGTGCAATAAATGGTGTTATTTGAAGATGTAAACATTATTTCTCTATTATTTCACTTGTGTCTTTATATATGTATACTCATCTTCAGCTGTATAGTCATTGTTTTTGTAATTTGTAAAACTACAGTACTTTGTTATTACGTGTTTTGCATATACATCAAAGAATATTATATATATATATATATATATATATATATATATATATATTTTGTCTTTACAGACGGTCAATTGGCAAGTGTTTTACTGTGACAACTTCTGAGTTTTCGCTTTTCTCTCTTGTCGTTCAGCTCGTATATGTCTCTTCTCAAAAGACTCTTCACCCTTTCGTAATTTGGCTTTCCACACAACTCTGTCATCAGCTAGTCCCTCCCATGTGCTGGGACCTATAGAAAAGTTTTTCATTGAGGCTTTGCAGACATCTTTATATCTGAGCAGTGGTCTGCCCTGGTGCCTCTTCCCTCTGAAAGTTCACAGAACAACATTTGTTTTGGTATGCGGCAAGTTTCCATTCTTCTCACATGTCCCAACCATCTTAGTCGTCTACTGCTGATCATGCCCATGATGGAAGGCAGTTTGCACGTTGCAGTACTTCAGAGTTGGTTATCTTGTCGTACCACCTGATGTTCATAATCTTGCGGAGACATCGAAGGTGAAAGATGTTAAGTCTCCTCTCGTGTCTTGAGTAGGCTGTCCCTGTTTCTGAGCCATATAGTAAAGAACTAATTACACAGGCTCGATATATTTGGATCTTCGTCTGCAATGTCAGTTTTTATATATATATATCAAAGAATATTCTCAGGTGGTTCTCCAGCAGTTATTCACACTTATGGATTCTGCATTGTTTTGTTCTACATTTGATCCATTTATTAAGCAAGTAACTTTAAACGTAACTGCATGTCAGCTGCAAACATCACATACCAAGGGGATACAAATCACTGTTCAATTTCAAACTGATCATCAGTGCTGGAAATCTTCCTTTCCCTAATCCTGTTTTGCCTCGTAGGTCCAGATAAGAAGAGATTTCTAGAACAGACTTTTGTGTGAGCTTTATAAATAATGTTTTTTCACTGCCTGTTATTTATGAGGTCCACCTTTCTGTGGACAGCCTTTTGCTTTGTTTTGTAGTAGGGTGATGATTTAAGATTATGATTCACATGATGGTTTGGCTTTCAATCCATGGTTAATCCTTGTATACAAGATGGTAAAAATTGTATGAACTCAATCTTGAGAGTGTATAACATGTTTATTGGAGTTAACATTACATACTTATTGATGTTATTCTCATGTAGGCAAACACGTCCACTCACTTCCAGTGTTTATGTTCGTCTTCCTATGTTGTCACTACGTCGCTAAGCAGTACTAACAAATCTACGCCAACTAGTTTCACTACGTCAAAGTCTCGTTCTAGTGTTTGCTAGCTGCTCGTAGTGGGCAGCTTTGGTGTGCAAACACTATGGTCTCTACCTACTCATTTCTACAAACTTATCTATCTAAACTACCTGTCTAGTCTGCTAGCTACTACCTGGGGTTGGGAATGGTTGTATCAGAGTAACATAGCTCTTTAAGGTGCACTGTCTGTTGGTAATCTGCTTACGTGACCAAGCCATTTAATTTGTTGTTTCTTGATGAAGTTCAGCACCAATGTTGTACCCACTTTTTTCCTGATCTATTTATTTCTCAACCAGTCTCTTCTGGTACATCATTCTCAACACATCCAATGAATGGTTTACTCCTACCTACAAGTTAAAGCAAACAACTTGAATAATGTGTGTTTCAACAGAGTTTATTGCATTCTAATCTGTAGAAAGAAATGGCAGATCACATTGCAAATGCTGCAAAAGACTATAAAGTTGCCATCATCGTTTGAAGAATCACAGAGAAACATATCAGAATGATTACAAGATGAAATGTTGATGTTAACTCTTTCCACGCTTTAAGCCGCACACTGCGCCACGGCGGAAGTCTGTTGCATGCCATAAGCCGCACACTGCGCCATAGAGTTGTTTCCCCTTATAAGAAGTTTTTCTTGTATTACTTCTACTGTTTTACTTATACTACTTTTCAATCTTGTTATTCTATTGGGTTGTCCAGTTTTCTTCAATTTAGTATATAATAATAAATATATGTTTATTTATTGACGAGTAGTTGGGATCGTTAAAAATTGAGGAAATAACTGTGCTTGGAAAGAGTTAAAGGACAAAAAACAAGATTATGTCAAAATTCTTTTCAATAAATCATTCTTCTACAGTCTTTATCTAGCGCAGGACACTTGTTTTATTAATTTGTTTAAAAGTAAAGTTTGAGATATGCAGTGTAATACTGCAACTAATCTCTTCATGTACTATATCATGTAGAACGTCGCTCTGATCATAGCCAGATAAAAGACACAATCTCTAATCAATTCTTTGACGTCCTCCATCGTCATGTTCTAAATGTTCTGTTGCCACTGTCATCTTTGTAATCCTCTGCTTCTTCTTCCATGAATCATGCCATCCTTTACAGATCTCTCTCTAAACCACTGTGATGTTTCCTGTAACCTAAATATCTCAGTTTCCAAGACATGATATTGCTAATGTGTCAGTGTTCCTATAGCGCATTCCAAAATTCATGTACATCTTTACAGACCAATATAAAATCATCATGTGCCGCCTGCCCAGCGTGTTCGTAGCGCATTGGCCGATGGATGACAAGTTCCCCTGTGAGCACAGTTCGATTCCGCTGGCTGGCAGAAAAGCCACAGGTTTTCCAGATTTACGGTGTTCAAGGCACTGAACCGAAGGGTTGCGATGTCCATGGTACCGAGCCGAAAACTCAAGTGCTTCTGGATCTTAAAAAATATATATATATCTTCTTCTTCTTTGCATTCGGTTTCGTATGCTTGTCTAAATCATGAGATGGGTTGCCTCTATGAAGCTGCATAAAATCATCCACTTGACAGAAATAAATTATTGATTTTTACATTTTTATATAGGTAACAGTGGCGATTTTCTTAAAGTA
Source organism: Arion vulgaris (assembly GCA_020796225.1). Classification (NCBI taxonomy): domain Eukaryota; kingdom Metazoa; phylum Mollusca; class Gastropoda; order Stylommatophora; family Arionidae; genus Arion; species Arion vulgaris. The sequence goes on along the minus strand of CM036769.1, from coordinate 34,156,051 downwards.
TTTTCTAACCTACACATACCTTTAAGGCTGTAAGATTTTCATTATATATAATTACTAAAATAACAGTGATGTTGATTTGGTATACATTTAGAAGTTTAACGGATCGAGAGTCAAGGATTTCTATAATTTCGCAATAGCTGCTCCACATACAATCCAGCACAAGTGAAAATCGAGAATCCTGTGGAATTAGTCAGTTCACAATGTATCCGAACGACTGTCATTGGTGTATGCACACAACATTTATTTTCATTGATAGAAGTGGAAGGTATCATTTGTTCACTATGTCTCATTGCTTTTTATAATATGTAATAGGGATACGCCTTTGCAAACATTCACAACCATTTTGTGTATTACTGTAAATTCTAAACGTTGATTATCATTTTGTTGTGCTTATGCAAAATTATATATAAAAAAAATTTTTTTATCAACTAAGCTACCTACCAATTAGTTAAACATGAATCGTGAGGTATATAAGACTGTCTGCAAAAAATTACTGTTATCCATCCGGTAGATTTTGTACAAATTAGACGTTAGTGTGTTCATGAATTTTAGAACGAACTATAGTAGCATGTTGTAGTATATTGTAGCATGTCTATAGCTTTCTTCTACTTTGTCTAGGACATTCTAAGAATTTTCCTGTATTTGTTTCTTCTTTGCGATCTCTGGTCATGTGTTTAATCCACTGTGGACCACAGACAGCTGTCAGGTTTCCCCAAAGCTTAATTTTTAAGGTTGACTGATTCCTGTGGCTCGCTGGTTCTCTTCTCTGCCCCTCAAGCACCCAACTCTACTTGTACAACGTGTAATTTCAAACTCCTTAAATCACTGGATTGATTCAACGTAAATTTTAGTGTCCTCGTCCAACAGTAGGTTGGCAAGAGGCAGAGATTCCCTTATCTATCCTAAACTCCCTAACAATTGGTGCTTTGATCAATCCTGTTTGATCTCTCGTGCCGCGAATACTCGTATGCACTGGACAGTAGATCCATGCAAGTCTCTGGAAGTTGGAAAGCTCTATAGACAACATCCACTCATATCACAAACTGTCATTTGGGATTTTCCAAGCATCAACATAAAATCAGAAACAAGTCCCAGTAAACGCTAACCCAGAGAGCCAATGGAGGGCAGCAGTAATGGCCTCAACCTCCATCCTCATACTGGAAGTAGTTGTACTGTATGCTTCACTTCACAACAATCCTACAATGTGTCCTATCCAAGAAACTCCAGCCTGACTTCACACCATGATGCACAGACGCATCAGTATAAACAACATCATCACTTGCATTATCTTCTATCAGCTGTTTAATTAAAAAAGGGAATCTTTATGTGTATAACAACGGCCACACATGACAAGACATGAAATTCATGGACTTTACCATCAACCACAGTAAACGAGTCGTCGCTTTTCTAGGCACCACTCATACGTTCAGTAGTTTGCCATTGCTTTCTGAAAGGTGAGGTCTATTTTTACCATTCTCTCTCTTTCTTTCTCTTGCGCAATCTCCCCATAAATTCTATTAAATTGATTCATGCAACCTTAGTATTGGTGTGGTTTACGTCACATCTTCAGCACCATTTGGAACTCTGGTGCTTATCCTTCGGCGATGTGTCCGGTTTCAGCCAGCGTTTACTCGGTTCGCTCTCCGTTCTGTAGCCATCTAGTGTTTTTTTTTACGGTGTGAGGTAGCTAGCCCCACGCCCAATCTCCTTAGTCGCCTCTTACGACATACGTGGAAGGTAACATTGGTTCTATTCTTTACACTCCAAATTTTTGCCCTGGTAACCACTCTGGTATTGTTACCATTCAGAAAAATCCACTGGAACAAATTTGCTTCCAAATTGTCAGTCGAGTAGTTTAAACCAGGTACTCTTGCGTTGTAAACAATATCGCTACTGCTTAAGCTACAGATACCCACGACAAGACATATAGTGCATTTAATATGATGTGAAGAAATAGTCAACAAGGACAAAAGTATGTGTATTCTAATGAATCAATTAGAATAAAATAGATAACACAAGATAGGATGTTTGGATGGACATTTTATTTTTTATTATTAGGCAAAAAAATTATAATTAAAAATATCATCACATGGTGGCAGGAAAAAAAGTGCAAGAAATAAAACATTTGCAAAAGGTCACAGAGAAAAAATCAGACATTTCTCTGACATTATCAACAAGAGCTCAAGCATAATATATCAACAACATCATTGAAATGTAAAGTTAATTGTTTTATTAGTCATATATTCAACAGTTCTTATTTATTAAAGTTGTAACTGTGTATAATGAGGAGCATCTGGCCGAATGGATTAGAGCGCGGCTCCATGTGGGAGATCCGTGTTCAATCCACGGTACAGCCAAGAAGTTTTCTGTTGTGGGCATAAATGAAAAATTCAAACCTGAACAGCTTCTGCACTAGCCATTAAATTCCTCAGGCTGTCCTCCCATACCACCCTAAAAAGCGATACTACAGGCAGTAACCAGAGAGCCTCTGTAGCGTAGTTGTTAGTGAACTCGCTTCATGAGGCTGGTGGTCTGGGTTCAACTCCCGCAATGCGCGTGGAATTTTTCCAGACCACGATGGTTCTCAGGTCGACCCAGTCTCAACTGGGTACCAGATATGCTCTGGGAAAGTAAAGGCGGCCGGCGTGATGCTGACCACATCACCCATCGTGTGCAGACGGTCAATGAACGATACAGGCCTAACACTGTATTGACCCATATACCACGAGGTATGAAAGGGTTCCTTTTACAGGCAGTAACGACAGTTTGTGGGTATTACTGCTTCCCAAATTACACTGTCAGATATGATATTGTGCATGTCAGTATGTACAGTCAACATGACACTACGTATGTATGTCACAAGTTTAACTGGCAGATATTGATTAATTTTTCTTCTTCGAGCGCTCCATATCGACCACCTGTCAACCACTGTGTGATTTGTATGTGATCCGAGCCTAGGAGCGATTGTATGTTGTGCCAGTTATGCGCCTACAAGTAGGCCAGCACATCCGATTTCTACGCTGCTTTTATTTACTGGGTAGCATCCCTACATTAGTCACCTCTACGACATGCATTGTAGGTCGCAGTGGTACTATTCATAGCTTTCCTTGCAGGCCCCGCACACACAGGCGAGTGATTACTTGATTCACACATGATTGACAGCACTAATCAACATAGAAATCTAACTACCAATTTATCACATCAATTCACATATACTCAAACCCAGCATTTACTATACAGATAGTAGTAGTAGTAAGTTGTTATTGTAGTAAGACAATGTCACAATTTGTAAAGTACTTGTATACTGCCATTAAAATGACCTTACACTTTTCATCACAATATAATGACCTACGAATAGTTTTGTAGTAGTAGGTACCGACTTGTATATGGGGAATAAGGTACTGGAGTTTGTTTCAAAATTCGTGAACATCTTTACCGACCGATATAAAATCATCCACTCTACAGAAATTGTTTTTTTTTTACATTTTTCTATAGATAACAGTGGCAACCTTCGTAAAATATTTTTTGCTCACCCAAACCCTTAGTGCTGTAAAATTTTACTTATTTGTTATTATTAAAATAACAGCGATGTTTATTTGATATACATGTAGAAGTTTAACAGTACGAGAGTCTAGTATTCCTATAATTACGCATTTGCGTGCTCCACATGCAATTTAGAGCAAGTGAAAATTGGAAATCCCATGGAATTAATCATTTCACACTGTATCCAAACGAATATCATTGGCGTATGCACACACCACTTATTTTCATTGATAGAAGTAGAAGGTATCATTTGTTCACTCTTGTCACATCGCTTGTCGTAATATGAATACGCCTTTGTGAACATTTGCTGCCGTTTTGTGTATTACCATAAATTCTATAACAAAAAATGCACTGTGCATCAACCAAGCTACCTGCCAATTAGTTAAACATGAATTCGTAAGGTAGTGAAGTATATAAGACTGCTGCAAAAAAATTACTGTTATCCATCTGGTAGATTTCATTCAAATGAAATGTTAGTGTATTCACGAATTTTGGAACGAACTATAGTAGGGACTGACTTGTATATGGGGAATAAGGTAACTAGCTAGTTCTGGATACAATTCATGATTAAATTGTTGTATGTTATATTATTAAAACCACAAACTAAATTGTAAACTAGTAATTGCACATAGAAAAAATAACTTCAACAAAATAAAACAGATCACAAGACAGAACCTATGTCATCAAACAAGGGATACCCTATTTAATCAAAAACATAACTAGAACTTGTATGAAATGAAAATCGTGGCATATCCGCTGCCATCAACCACAGTAAACGAGCTGTTGATTTTCTAGGCACCACTTATACGTTCAGTAGTTTGCCATTGCTTACTGAGCAGTACAGTATATTTTTACAGTTCGTAAAAATCCATGGGAACAAATTTGTTTCCAAACTGCCCACCAGAGTTTGAACCAGGTACTCTTGGGTTGTGATCAACTCACTACAGCTAAGCCACAGACGTCCACAAAGGTCATATGCCATGCTCAATAAGACATACTAAAGGTTCTATATAACAAAATAAATCACACATAATAAAATAGAACTAAAAGTTCTATATGACAGGAGAAATGACATAATAGGACAAGACACTAAAAGCAGAAGAACAGTGAACTTGCTTCCTAAACAAAGTGATCTCGGTTTGATAGTGTAATTTTTCTGACCACCAATGGCTTTAATGTCGACTTAGTTTTAACTGTGTACCAGAGAAACACTGGAAAGTAAAGATGGCTGGTCCGGTGTTGACCACATCACCATCATGTGCTGGTAACAGAAATACGTCTCTATTTACCATATAAAGTTTAATAGTCACCCCAGTTTTTTTAAAACTGTTTGTGATTTTTCTAGGCATTATTATGTTCAGTAGTTTGCCATTGCTTTCTGAACGAGTGGTTCCATCGCCCTTTTGTAAAAATCCACACGAAACAATTTGCAATCAAACTGTCCACAGCGTGATTTGAACTCAGAACGTTGGGGTTAATAGACTGAGTCATTATCCCCTAAACCACAGACCATATGTCTTTTTTTTTAAAAAGAACCTCTTAAAGTAGTTATGATTTTTAAATGCTTTATAATGGCATGTCAGCTGTACTGCCATTCACAAACTAACTTCATTTCTTAAACAATATCTGCACATAAAAACATTCATACACTTTATGTTTTCAGTGCAAACTGTAGCATGCTAGTTTATACATCACTTCGCAACAAAACAGAAATTTAGCAAGATACAGCAGACATCACCATAGAATATACTGACATTTTTACAATGGACAATCTTGGAAGCATCATTAATACTATATTTACAATTCAAATAAATCTGTACAGATTATTTAAATGTGTTATAATCATCAATTTCTTCAAACTATGCAACACAAGGAAGAAACAATACTAGTCCCATAACAACAAAAATACACACTGCAAAATTCATCAGCTGAATTGAACTTTCTAATGATAAAAAAAAATATGCATCTTTAATGAAACCACATAGATAGCACATACAAATATTTTGTTGTGTATAACTATTTTATTACAATTCCAGCATATTTGTAATGAGTTTGTTGACAGCATATAAGTGTCTTGAGAGCTGCAGTAATGTAGTTGTTAGTATTAAGGGGTCCGGGTTCAATTAAGCCAGTGCTATCCAATGTTCTTATATACTGGGGCACATCTGACCAATGACTGTGGAGGCACGGACGCCAGGGAGCATTTGCAGTAACAATACTACTAATAAAGTAATATTAATAGTAACATTAATAAAAATAATAACTGATTTAAACTTAATCCTGACAAGTTTAATTTTTTTATTATTATTATGCTTATGAAAAAACTGAATCAGAAAATACTGTTATTCAGAAACACCATCTCTGTGACTAAGTCCTTTGCCGTGTGAATCAAGGTCGTGGGTTCACATCCGGACAGCGCCGTTCTGTTCACGAGTGCAGTGTCTTCCAGAGAGCCCTAGGATTGTTGCTGGAGCTACGGAGTTCGTGCTTTGTGCAATACCCTCGGCAGGTGGCGTGCCATTTCGGCGGAGAGGTACCGAGCCATATGGGGTAAAACCCGGTGTAATGAAGTCAATCCTTCGACTTTAAAACCCTTTAAACCATTTTTTCTTGAAATTGTGATTAACGTTAAAGCCGGAGGAATAAAATAGGGTGCCAGTGATTTATCACATGAACGTCATGTCTGCGGGCACCACATTGGACAGCACCGGCCTAAGCCATACAAACACATTCGTCGTGTCTCTGCTTTGACATGTATAACTGATGAATTAAATCATTGCTAAACTTAACAGCAACTATGTATATTATTGTATAAATGGTTAAATGCAGCCTTCTTCTTCTTTGCGTTCGTTCTTTACGACCAATTTAATCACTCTCTGTGATATGTTTGATCTTTGCCAAGAATGTGTATACGTTGCACATTGGTTTGGTAGACCCCTAAACACATAGACTTCTACACGTTTAAGACACATGCATCCGATTTCATCCAAACCTCCTTATTCGCCTCTTATGACATGAGTGGCAGGTAACAATGGTTCTATTATTTACACCCCAAATTTGGGCCCCGGTAACCACTGGGCAAAATGCAGCCTGATCTCAGTATTCCATGGCACAAGGTTTGACCTGCTGGGGTCAACAAGTATTATGAAAAAAGCCAATATCAAACACATATTATTAACAATATTCACTTATTGCAATGATAATAACAACACAAAGTACTAGCAGAGAGAAGTTTTACAATAGATGTCTGAACAGAAAGACTAACAACACAATATATACTGTAATTGAGATCACGTGTCATCTCCTATTGAAATGGATCTTCAACATTTCATGTCTCTTGCTTATAGTGGTGCATTCTGCTAAACTGTTCTTTGTCCATCTCTTAACATTTCCCTCCCAATTATATCACAGGCTGCCTCTTGTCAGCTTTCAACCTTTCCCTCCAAAGTGTCATGTCTCTTTTTGTGTCCAAAATATGTTACCTGTCCCTACTTAATTCTTTCAATAATTATATTTTTTATTACAGAACTGAAACAAATTATGAGATGGTAATTCTGGGTGCAAATATATTTGAGCTGTAACCCAGATTAATGTGAGGCTTCATGAAAATGTTGCAAAGACGACCAAAAAAAATTAAAACTTTCATGATGAGCTATGACATGATAACTTGAATTTTAAGTCCATGTTCGGGGAAACTGCAGGAACTTGGGAGTCAAACTTGGTATTGCTAGATTTTAATACAAGGATTAGATGATGTTTCATTAACCAACACAGAACATGAACTGTCAGTTGTTGTGTGCTGGTGGATATATTAAAGATGAGATCGAAGCACTTATGGATTTGTTCCTTGTGCAAGGAGGATGATCTGATGACTAACTAACTGAACAGCAGATCTAATAACAGTTGATGATCAACAAGTTAGGCAGTCAACAAGCTAGTGTACAACCTTTTTTTAGTCATATTGTTAATAAAGTTATGACAGTTTACATTTTTTATAGAAGTTGTTTATGTACATCAAACAGTTAAAAAACTATATTTCATTTCAACCATTTACAACATTGTTTGATGAAGGATGTTGTAGTGACAACATATTCTTAACTAACACATGTATAAGCTTCAGTAGTCCTTCCTTTCTTTCATTCATTCATATATATTGTCTATATCAGTAATGTACTAATAAGAAAAACCCCACAAAGATCAGAATAAGACCATGCATATTCCCAGTAGTAACATTTTGTGAAACATGGACACCAACAAGGCAGTGGAGAAGCATAATGTGCGTTTGGAATATTTATTTTTTCTGATCCAGAAGCACTTGAGCTTTCAGCTCTTCGGCTCGGGCCATGGACATCGAAACCCTTCGGTGCCATGAACACCGCAAATCTGGAGAACCTGTGGCTTTTCTGCCAGCCCGTGGAATTGAACCACACACACAGGGGGCTTGTCACCCGTCATCCAACGCGCTACGAACACGCTGGGCACATTTTTAATGTAAGTGTTACATAAGAGTCATCCATATAACATGGACAGAGAAGGAACTCAAAATCAGGCAGAGGAGAAAATGAAGACTACAGAGAAATGGATTCAGGAAGTGACATGATTTGTGCATGGCAGTAGCAAAGGCTACTATAAGACCTATATCTGGCCTATAAGAGAGAGAAATTTTGAAAGACTGTTAGAGTGACAAAGTTCTGCTCAGGACAAGCTATTGGATGATGATGATCTGCAATGTAGTCTTTTGTATAAATTTCACTGCCTTCTTTAGTTTCCATAGAGGTCCATTAGTTTTCTTTCCTGTGTTGTTTTACTGTGTGGATAAATTTGCCTCCTTATATAAAATACTGGTATTGAGAGTTCACTTCTATAATAATACTATTTGATAACAACATCTTCTTCTTCTTCTTTGCATTCGTTCTTTACGACCAATTTTAATCACTCTTTGTGATATGTTTGATCATTACCAAGAACGTGTATATTGCACATTGGTTTGGTAGGCCCCTAAACGCATAGACTTCTATACGTTTAGGACATGTGCATCCGATTTCAGCCAAACCTCCTTAGTCGCCTCTTACGACATGCGTGGCAGGTAACAGTGGTTCTATTCTTTACACCCCAAATTTGGGCCCCGGTAACCACTGGGCGGATAACAACATCTAAATGTTAAAAGCTGAAAATATTTTTGCTTTATTGGGAACAAATTGAGGAGCTGGTGACTAAAAATGGATGACATCTGCCTCAAATTTTGAATACACAAGTTCATATCTTGTTAAATAAAGATCAGAGTATTATCCTTTTTGGAGGTAAAATAATACACCCAACCTGCACATTGAAAGTATCTGCAGGCAGCTGTATTGATTAGTCTAGATGTTCCCCTAGTGGTTCCTAACTGGGAATGTTGATGATGGCATTCTATTAGTCTTGGAAACAATGGATGTAGCACCAATGGTGGATTTTATTTTCTGTAAATGGAAATGCTCTATAACAACAGTCTATATCTTGAGTTAAAACTTTAATGCCACCATGGATCGCCCCAAGCCCGCACTAAGAAGAGAATGGATTCTTACTGAAGGAAGGTGCTTTGTGCATCTAAGGAGGTAGTGGGTAAAATTGCAAACCAGTTGGATGGTCTGCATGGTGTAAACCCTTCAGCATGCGCAAAAGATCTCACACAGATAAAAATATTCTTACAATAAATAATAGCTTGAAAAGTGGACACGTTTTCTAGGGATGATCTTTAAATCTTAGTGAAAAAGAGAAGCAGCTAATACAGGATTGTGTGGCATTCTCTATGAGTGATCTCTTTAAAAAAGAGCATAAAGGCGAAGGATTGACTTCACTGCACTCAGTTTCCCCCATATGGCTCCGTCCATTGGCAGAAGTAGCATGCCATCTGCCAAGAGTGTTGTACAATGGTCAAACTCTGTAGCTCCAGCAATAATCCTAGGGGTTTCATAAAAAATTGCACATGTGACTCAGTCCAGATTTGAATACACAACCTTCACAATGATCAGCTACGTCTTCACCATAGAGATCCCCGATGATCTCTACATCCCAGGATAGAAGAGAAGCAGCTTATAGGATTGTGTGGCTTTCTCTATGGGTGATCTCTACATCCCAGGATAGGAAAACAGCTGATAGGATTGTGTGGCTTTCTCTATGGTGATCTCTACATCCCAGGATAGAAGAGAAGCAGCTGATAGGATTGTGTGGCTTTCTCTATGGATGATCTCTACATCCCAGGATAGAAGAGAAGCAGCTGATAGGATTGTGTGGCTTTCTCTATGGGTGATCTCTACATCCCAGGATAGAAGAGAAGCAGCTGATAGGATTGTGTGGCTTTCTCTATGGGTGATCTCTACATCCCAAGATAGAAGAGAAGCAGCTGATAGGATTGTGTGGCTTTCTCTATGGATGATCTCTACATCCCAGGATAAAAAAGAGGCAGCTGATAGGATTGTGTGGCTTTCTCTATGGGTGATCTCTACATCCCAGGATAGAAGAGAAGCAGCTGATAGGATTGTGTGGCTTTCTCTATGGGTGATCTCTACATCCCAGGATAGAAGAGAAGCAGCTGATAGGATTGTGTGGCTTTCTCTATGGGTGATCTCTACATCCCAAGATAGAAGAGAAGCAGCTGATAATTATGTGGCTTTTCTATGGATGATTCTCTACATCCCCGGAAAAAACGAGGCAGCTGATAGGATTGTGTGGGTTATCATGGGTGATCTAACATCCCAAGATAGAAGACAAGCAGCTGATAGGATTGTGGACTCTCTCTATGGGGATTCAATCCCAGATAGAAGAGAAGCAGCTATAATTGTATGGTCTTTTCATGGGTGATCTCTACATCCAGATAAAAGAAGCAAGCTATAGATTTATGGCTTTTCATAGGTGATTCTACATCCCAGATGAAGAGAAGCAGCTGATGAGGATGTATGGCTCTGTGGATATCTCTACATCCCAAGATAGAAGAGGGCAGCTGATAGGATTGTGTGCTTTCTGGATGGTTCATCTTCATAATCCCAGGAAAGAGAAGCAGCTGAAAAGAGTTGTGTTAAATTTCCTATGGGTGATCTCTATCCCAGATAGATGAGTGTCCAGCTTATAGAATTGTGTGGCTTTTCTTGTTTGTGATCTCTAATCCAGGATAGAAGAGAAGCAGCTGATAGATTTTATGGCTTTCTTAATGGTGTCTCTACACCCAGGATAGAAGAGAAGCAGCTTGATAGATTTGTGTAGACTTTCCAATGTGGTGATCCTACATCCCAGATAAAGAGAAGCAGCTGATAGGATTGTTGTGGCTTTTCTATGGGTGATCTCTATCCAGGAAGAAGTGAAGCAGCTGTCAGGATTGTGTGGCTTTCTCTATGGAGATCTTGACATCCCAGATGAAAAGAAGCAGCTGATAGATTGTGTGTGTTTCCATGGGTGATTCTACATCCCAGGATAGAAGAGAAGCAGCTGATAGATTTGTGGGCTTTCTATGGGTGATCTACATCCGAGGATAGAAGAGAAGCAGCTGATAGATTGTGTGGCTTCATGGGTGATCCCTACATCCTGTGGATGGAAGAGATGTCAGCGATAGGATTCTGTGGGTTTCTCTATGGGTGATCTCAGATCCCAGGATAGAGAGAAGGCAGCTGATAGGATTGTGTGGCTTCTCTATGGGTGATCTCTACATCCCAGTGATAGAAGAGAAGCAGCTGATAGGATTTGTGGCTTTCTCTATGGGTGATCTCTACATCCCAGGATAGAAGAGAAGCAGCTGATAGGATTGTGTGGCTTTCTCTATGGGTGATCTCTACATCCCAGGATAGAAGAGAAGCAGCTGATAGGATTGTGTGGCTTCTCTATGGGTGATCTCTACATCCCAAGATAGAAGAGAAGCAGCTGATAGGATTGTGTGGCTTTCTCTATGGATGATCTCTACATCCCAGGATAAAAAAGAGGCAGCTGATAGGATTGTGTGGCTTTCTCTATGGGTGATCTCTACATCCCAGGATAGAAGAGAAGCAGCTGATAGGATTGTGTGGCTTTCTCTATGGGTGATCTCTACATCCCAAGATAGAAGAGAAGCAGCTGATAGGATTGTGTGGCTTTCTCTATGGATGATCTCTACATCCCAGGATAAAAAAAGAGGCAGCTGATAGGATTGTGTGGCTTTCTCTATGGATGATCTCTACATCCCATGGAAGAAGTGGAGGGACTAAGAAGACAAAGGTCTTACTGTCTTAGCAGTTAAATTAATTTGGTTTTTAAAAATGAATGTTGGCTTACATCAGGCACAACAATCCGACAATTAATGTACAAATTAGCATGATGATAATATAGTTCAATAAAGAAACATGAAAAATATTACCAGAAGACAAGTAAATACATTTCCAACACCAACATAGTATGTGGGGGTTCCATCATGACAAAAACATATAATAGATATATCTTTATACACCATCCTCAACATATAAAAAAAAAACACAGCAAAGTATAATTTTAATTGCTCATGATTCATAGAGTATGCTCATCAAAATGTATGTAATGCACACAGCAAGTTCATTATGAGGACAGTACTGGCTGCTGTAACTACTTGCAACAAAAATAATTGCTATGACTTTCAACGGTTACATCTGGATAAGTTCATCTTCATAATTTCAAACAAAAGGGCAAACAAAGAATCACCAGAATAGAAACGTTCACAGATGTTAAAATTGTACACAATTTCTTGTCCAAATTTTTAATTTATTTTGTTCCTTTGTTTATAAATGTGTGTGGGTTTGTGCTTGTTTTTTTATCTGAGCTCAATATAATTATTAAAGTTTGTTAACAGTCTTGACACAGATCAAGTTCTGCCCTCCCCCTCCCAAATATACAGCTTCTTAATATCTTTCTGTCTCCCCCTACCACCCGCCTAGTTGTTCATGCACAAACTGGCCATTACATTCTTACAATAATATTTTTCAAACTTCCACAATGCTGGTGTCACAATCACAGGCCCCGTCTGTTTCATCTTGATCACGCAGATGGCTCCGAGGACTACCCTGAGACTGCAGTTGTTGGAGACTGGCTCGTACATTTTCTAAGCGGGTGGCATCTTCCATGGATGTGCTCAACTGTTCAGGAGTGTCATACCCTCTACTGGAACCATTGGAATCCCCTTGAGGGCTTACAGAAATAGAGGTGCTGTCCACAAGTCGCAAGCGTTCCAGGTGAACAGAAAGATCACGCTCTGTTGTTGCAGAATTTGGAGGACTTTCTGATGGAGTCATTGGAGTCTGAGGAGTGTTATGAGGTGTGGGAGGGGAAAGAGACTGGTGATCACCTGACCGATCAGCTTGTTGGATTGGAATAGATTGTCGAACAGTAGCATGTCCTGTGCTGTTCTCATGACCTTCAGCTCCAGGGCGGTCAGAGTCCAGCAGAACGGTTTCAGATGAAATTTTTAAGCCTGCCACACCTTTCCGACCAGTAAGATTAAGAAGATCGCGCTTAACTCTGCGCTTCTTTGTACGATCATTCCTACGTGACTGTACCATGTTTGTGAGGTCAATGATGTAGACATAGCCTGCAATCAAGAGCTCACAGGAAGAATGTCCTGCTTTATGGTAAGCTTCCAGTTCTCTGGACGTCCGGTCATCATACTGCCACCACCCATTAACACCTTCATAAAACCAGCTGTATCCATCATCAAAAGTTACTGGTTGCTCGAGGTCATCACGTCGTACAAGATTTGGTCTACAAAAGAAGTCTGGTGGAATCTGCTGCCTGCATAAGGCACAGCGCTTACTTCTGCTTGCTACACCTTTCACACACAAGAAACAAAATATGTGACGACAAGGCAGCTGTACAGGATAAATGCATGTTTGAAGGCACACAGGACACTCTAATATATTGTCTTCAGCATCTGAAAAGATAAGGAACATAAAATATTAAATGACTACTGGGGTTGTCGATAGCATGCTAGTGACCACTTGTGGAAATTCCAGGGTTCATGGCCAGCTGGATGCAGATTTCCAGTGTGCACACAGTGAGCAGTTGGACTACAAGAACCCTGGTCCTTTACTTTCTGAATTCAGGAGTAAGGATGAATAGCGAGACACTGGTGATAAGGAAAACAAGACTTCAATTAAAACATTTGTCAGAGGTGCCATGACTATGCCTGAATTCATAGCAAGTGAATGGGAAATAAATTACTACTGATTGGTATTTGTGTTGGATGCCAATAGACAAACGCCATGTAGAGTAGCGCTCGGTTCTCTAAGAGTTAAACATTTGTAGTAAATGTATATTCCAGTCCACCTTTATTAAACAGTGTCAATTACAGAACTACGCGGATTGTGAACAGCGCCATCTTTGTCTTTTATACCAGGGTCTGGTCCTTTCTGTGCTTGAGTATGCGCTGGCGATCCTGACTCTCAGTCATAGTCAGATAGAACGACTGGAAAGAATACAGAACGAGGCGATGCGCATATACTTGGTTGCACTAAAGACACGTCGTGCAGGGCGATGCGCTATCTCCTTGACTATCCTACTATGGAGTATGGAATACTGATGAGCCGTGCACAAGTATACCTTCGAGTCAATGCTGACACACAACATCCTCTGCACTTGGAAATAAAGAAACAAAAAGGAAATAGGTTAAAAGAGGAAAATCTTGGATGGGTCAGGCCGAGGACTGTATTGAACAGGTGTGTACACTTGAAGACATTGATCCCGGTGAAGAATGGATACCAGTGCCAAGAGCAATCGCTACATCCTTTTCTGTATGCATCGAACTTGATAAAGAATGCAGGCAACGCAACCCACTTGTTGTGGAGGCAGAGGTTCAGGCATTAATTTCTGAGAACGCATCTGAGCATGATGTAATCATTTATACGGATGGTTCGGTGATTCGACATGTGCGGAGCTCGTGGGCTTTCACTGCTCAGGTCGGAGGTGATGTTGTGAAGGAAGACAGTGGTGGTTTTGCCGTGACTACAAGCAGTCTCACTATGGAAATCATGGTGGTTACCAAAGCGATGATTTGGCTAGAATCACAGACTTTTATCCATGCATGTTTTCTCAGTGACTCAATGAGTATGCTCAGGAAGATTGAAACAGGATGGGCTAGGAGACATTGGATAGAATCGCTGGGGAGGTCTAAGCTGACAAAGATCAGTTTTATTTTTGTGCCAGGGCATGCAGGTGTAAGGGGAATGAACGTGCGGATAGGCTTGCAGGTATGGCTGCTGTCCAAAGCGGACGAGCAATGGACCAGGCTGATATTATAAATTCCTTAAGGGAGAGAGGGCGTGTACATGATTCAGGTGATAGCGGTGAATCCACAACACTAACCAGACTGCAAGAACTCAAAGTTAAGTGTGGTGTAGCTCGACAAGAACGCTATGCTGGCAGACAAAGAAGAATTGTAAACCAACAAAGAACCGGTGTCGTTAGTCGCCACACGTTGATGGACATACTGAGGGAGAGATCGGAGCACTTATGGACTAATTTGTTCGACGTGCAGTGATGGTGATCCGACGACTAAACTAAACTAATTACAGAACACAGAAAATTAGGTCAGATTTGATTGAGCAGTGCTTGCACAAACACAAACTCTCAGCTTTTTGTGTTTGTATATATGAGACGAAACAACAGTATACATACACACAAGTGTCCACATATAATATGCATGCACACATTATTCTCTTGTGACAAGTTGTTTAGAGGTCTCAACAACCTGAGGTGGACCAATACTTTCTTCGAGCATATTAAAGTTGATGTCAACAAAGAAACATTGTTCGAATGTGATTGTTTTATAATTTTTTAAAACCAAAATTGATATAATTTGTTTATTATTATTATGCTGTATTCTTTCACCTATTGATACAGTCATGAATCAAAAGTTTTGTTACCTCTGAAGTCGGAGAGGGCCCGCCTATATGGCGAGGAAATCAATAAAAAGGTAAGCAGGTTTTCACGCAAAAATCAGTGAGATGCGCCACACCAGATGCAATGGCTATGTCTGAATTCATAGCAGGTAAACGCAGTAAAAGAAAAGTTTTGTTGTTTCCATTTCACTTACATTTTTACAAGAATAATTTCATTGCATGATTTCCCGATTCGCAGCAAGTATAGCTTTGAAGTACTGTAGAGTAAGAGACCCAACTAACTAACTCAGTAAGGGATAGCGAGACAGAAAAAAGGAGAGAATGGGAGGGTTGATAGTTCCTGATTCCACCAGTTGGAAATACTAATAGTTAATAATAATAGTAAGACTATACAGTAAGACCATCTATGATGTCAATTAAATGCATTTTGCAATTGTAAGCATGTTAAAATGAAATGTTCCATCATGATCATATTCCATATATGATGTTATGAAGTAGTATAGAACATAGAAATAGAACTATTAATACTATTATACTAGATCACCTGCTAATATCAAACTAACCACCATCATCCATGGGTGATGATGACTAATCCATCCATGTCATTAAATAATAT
The DNA here is from genome assembly GCA_020796225.1 of Arion vulgaris. Classification (NCBI taxonomy): domain Eukaryota; kingdom Metazoa; phylum Mollusca; class Gastropoda; order Stylommatophora; family Arionidae; genus Arion; species Arion vulgaris. Next base: position 34,140,028 of record CM036769.1, on the reverse strand, counting down.
TATTGTCGTTTGATTTAATTTTAACTGATTATAAATTTAAAATTATAAATAAAAATATATTTTATATGATTAATATAATTATAATAAAAATGTTATTTCAATTTGACCATAACATAATAAAATTTGTCTTTTGATTTTAAAATAAAACTTTTTGTTAGTCTGGGGCTTTCATTTTTTTTTTTTTTTTTAAGTTTCAGTTTCAGTTTGGAATATCTTCATTGCACTCCGAATGTCCTTTTTTTTAAAAATGTTATGTAAACTAAGTAATAATTTATGAATTTGCTCTTATTCAAAAGTTTAGCAGTAACTTACTCGGTTTCACTTAAAACTGAATCATCACAATCACTGAATGAAGTGAATAGTCTAAAACTGAATCGGAATCCGGGTAATGTAATCACTGAGGGATATCAGAAATGTAACTTACCGTGGCCATTGGCACTAGCTGGCTTATTCTGTCCCTTTTCTGCAGACTTTGACTTGTCATCTTTGTCCCGTTTCTCAATGGATTCTAATTCACAACGATCTGCATCTTCTAGGCGCAAGTCAGCATCCATGTTCATCAAGTCGTTTGACAATTTGTTTACAATAATTCCCGTCAAGCAGCCATATTTCTTTTTCTATATTAGTTCCCTGAATGAGCTAATAGACCTTGACACAACCAACCAAAAAAAAAAAATACTACATGTGTTATTGTTAGTTATTCTACACTTTCTCTTCTTGATCAGTGTTGTATTTTAATAATAAATATTTTATTTTATTTTAAAGTGCACATATAAAGTATAATTTTATTATGTATAATGCCAAATTACATAAAAATAGTTATGCCAAATGTGGCAAGTTGGGGATTAGTCGAACCTTTGCCAACCAAATGCGATTTTTATCTGGTTCATCCGCCTAGCACAAAAAGATGGTGGAGTGATTATGGAATATGCTGTTATTTTCCTTTTATTATTTTTTTTTTTTACAAAACAAAGAAAAAGTTGAACATAAAATGAAGGAGATACATTTTATATATCTGGGAAATATAATAACGGATAATGGAAGTAAAGAAGAGAATACGAACGATCAAAATATATATTTAACAACACAAGAAAGACAATATAATAAATTAATAATAGAGGTCTGCCAATCGCAAGCGATGACGACAACAGCCTCAGACTTGTGATGTTACACATCTCTGGTGCGTGCGGATGTGACTGTAAGTCTAACTCTGGAATATAATCCCCTACCACAGGTGGGGCGTAGATCAAGGCAAGACATATGGCTGTTGTGCCTTTTTGCACTGCTCGTTTTTTATGCGCCAAAACAGTACGACAACTCAGCTATACGAGTTGTCCTTGTGTTGTTAATGAATTTGACAGGACGTCCAAATTTGCCCATGATATTCCACAGACCCTCTCTGTTGACCATGTTGAAAGCCTTTGTCAAATCGACAGAGATAATGTAAAGATTGCATTGCTGCACTTGACATTTCACCTGTAGTTAACGAGCTGCAAATATCATATCTGCTGTTCTGCGGTCAGCTCTGCAGCAACATTGGGTCTCAGGGAGCAAATTTTGATCGATTTAAGGATTGAAGCGGACTCTGACCAGTATCTTGTCAGCAACTGACAAGAGGGAGATACCCTAGTAATTATTGCGATTGCCTTTATAGAGGTTCGTGTAAATCAGCGTTTCCCAAAGTGGGTGAACTGCCCCCCACCACCACAGTGAGCTCTGAAGCGTTATAGGAGGGGGTGCGATAGTGGGTTCAATAGAATTTAGGAGTGTTCAGGCGATTATGAGTCGGTGGCTCCTTAAAGAAGAAATTAATAATATATATTTTAAAATAAATTATTTTGGTGATCGAATAATCATTTTAATTCTGCATTTTAATTCATCTTATGCCGTCTTACACGATCCATTTTTACATTAATTGTCTATTTCATGCATATAATCATTCAAAAATTGACCATGTATAACATAAACATATATATCAATTTGCTATGTCAAAGATAAAATAGAGCATGTATGTATGTGGGAGGGAGAGGGTTGGAAAACTGTTATAATGTGGAGGATGGCGTTACAAAGTTTATGTTGTGCAAAGTGGGCGGCGGGCCAAAAATGTTTGGGAATCTATGGTGTAAACAGTGGCGGCTCGTCATTAAGGGCCAGTGGGCCGGACCCCACCAAAAATAATGTGTAACGTGTGTTTATTATTTTATAAATTAAAATATAGCTACAAAAAAACATGATTTATCCGGAAAAATGTGTCTGGCCCCATCAACAAAAATGATCACGAGCCGCCACTAGGTGTAAATTAACAAGTTAAGATGTGCTGGCATCGAACACACATGTGATCATTGAATATGGACAGGGGGAGTTCAATTACTCTCTGCTGAAGAAAGACACTGAAAAGATGAATCATTAAGGATGAGAATGGAATCGATCGTGGGATGATCTGGAAGTGATTTTAGAGAGAACGTTTCAGACATGTGTTACAAACTAGCGACATAAACAAGCAGAGTGCATACCATTCACCGTCTGCTGAATAATACTGAGAACATATAAGCCTACCCGGAATGCAATGACATCAGTTCCCGAGCACTGAAACTCAATATTATGTAATACAAATACATGTTACACATGTGTCTGTACTCATTCCATGTGACTACCATGGGCGTACACAGATTTTTCCGTGGAGGGAAGGTTAGTTAGCTAGTTTGTTCCTATCGGGCCAAAGGCGGCACATAAGGCAGAGGTTTTAGATCTCCATGTGATGCGGTTCGTTGTTAGCATTTGTAGATCTCGTATGGTTTTACATCCCAATAGTTTACTTTCTTGTAGGATTGTTCTTCGAAGAGTGATCTTAGGAGGGAGGGTGGGGGTGAGGAAAGTTGAATTTATGAAATTTAAGTTGGAAGCTTTTGTTTAATTTCCTATAGCCATTTCAAAACTTAGGGTATGAAGTCACTTCACACATTTTTAGATTCTAGTATGCAGGAAGCAGGAGATCCAATTCTTGTTCTCGCGCGTGGGACATCAAGGTTGTAGCACATCGTGTTATTTTTGTTGTTTACTACACAGCAATGAAGGAGACCAGATTCGAATAGAACTTTTATTTAAAAAGTCATTTTCCAGGATGGAGAGTTGGAGGGTAGCGCTTGCTCCGCCCCTGACTTAACGTATGGGCGCCCATTGTGTCTACAACAGTTCCCTTGGTCTACATCACGCTTTGTCGTTTAAAAGCCAATGATTGGTATCATTGCTCCAGGTTTTACTATATGGCTCAGCCCAAACACAGCACAAACTCCGTCGCTCCGGCAAAAATCATATGGATCTCTGGAACCAATGACACGGCTCGGATTCGAACCCACGACCTTTGATTTGACCTGAAACTAGGAGAATTTGTCTGTAACTTGATCTACGATTGAGAGTCTATGACTATCTGAGACTGCGAGTCAGTTTGTGACTTGATCTGAGACTGAGAAAGTGTATTTGACGTGACTTGATCTGAGACTGAGAAAGTGTATTTGACGTGACTTGATCTGAGATTGAGAAAGTGTATGTGACCGGACTTGATCTTAGACTGAGAAAGTGTATGTGACGTAACTTGATCTGAGACTGAAAAAGTGTATGTGACGGGACTTGATCTGAGACTGAGAAAGTGTATGTGACGGGACTTGATCTGAGACTGAGAAAGTGTATGTGACGTGACTTGATCTTAGACTGAGAAAGTGTATGTGACGGGACTTGATCTGAGACTGAGAAAGTGTATGTGACGTGACTTGATCTTAGACTGAGAACGTGTATGTGACGGGACTTGATCTTAGACTGAGAAAGTGTATGTGATGTGACTTGATCTGAGACTGAAAAAGTATATGTGACGGGACTTGATCTTAGACTGAGAAAGTGTATTGACGTGACTTGAGACCAAGAGAAACGGTTTATGACTTAACCTAAAGCCGATTGTCTGTGACTTAATCTGAGGCTGAGCGACAACTTGTGTCGATCCGATATTTAGAGACTAACGTCTCGCAAAATCGCATGAGCTCTCAAACAATCACTGAAATTTGACAAAATTTCTGACACTTAACACAATTCATGATGGCTGCGGGGGGTCACCGATAGCAACGTTGACAACACCCTTAGCTAGTGAGAACCTGCCGTTGAAATTCTGAGATTTGTGGCTAGTTAAAACCAAAAATTAATTTATGTACACACGGTGATGGTTGAACTATAGGAAATTCAGATCCTTTACTTGGGGTTCTAAATTACAAGTATCTCTGAAGTTGGAGTAAGACTTACCTGAATAGTGTGATACACTGGTGATAAGGATTGATTGATTGATTGATTGATTGATTGATTGATTGATATGACCATCATCATTGCACTTCGGTGACAAACAATGTGTGCTCCGATTTCTTTCTTACACAGGAAGATCTCAGCTACAGTGCACGAACTCCGTAGCACCGGTGAATGTCCCCGATGTAACTTTGGTGAAGATTTTTTGCAGGGATTTTATTTTTAATATTTTTCTAATGAAATCATAATGAACTCATTGGTGATAAAGAAAGAAAGCCATCAAGCAAAAATCAGAAAAATATACAATATTAGGCGCCATGATTACGTCTGAATTCCTAGCGGGAGAATTTTTAAAAATGGATGGCTAACACACGCCTCACATCTCACACAGTCTTTGGCGTCTCACATAATTCGCTGATAACTCATATAGTACTTCATGTTTCACGCAATCCCTGACGATGTATATATTCGTAGTGACTCACAGAATCCCTCTCATCTTACTCAGTCCCTGGCGTCTCACACAATTTGTTGAGATCTTACGCAATCCGCTCACTTTTCACACATTGAGTGACATCTCACGAAATCCACTGGCTTTTCACATATTCAGTTACATCTCACGCAATCCACTGGCTTTTCACATATTTAGTGACATCTCACGCAATCCCTGACGTATTACTCAATCCACTGACGTCCAACACAATCTTCTGACACCTTACACAAACCCATCTCTATTCCCTGACACCTCACACAACCCCGTGCCCTATCTCACCACTCACTGATATTTCATGTAATCAACTGACGCCTCTCTCAATCCCTTCCATCTAACACAATTCGCTGTCATCAAACACAATTCCCTGACGCCTTACACAATCCCCTGATGTATCATACCAACCGCTGACAGCTCATAATCCCCTCGTGTTTCACAAATCCCCAATTTCTTTATTTGCACCATCTGGTACTGTTTCCCTCATTTCTTATTCACTTATTCCTAATAGCCACCACTCACTCTCTCCATCTTCTGTTAATCAATTTCTTTATATTTGTCGGTTCGTCTTACTTTCTCTCCATCTCTCTCTTCTTCTTTCTGTTTCAAATATCCTGTTCAATCATTCCCCACTCATTCACGAGTCTAACTTTCTGTACAAGCCTCTCCTCAAAATTCGATTTTCATTCTCCTTATTATCTATCCCTTCATTTTACGTCCAGTTCACGAGCGACTACTTTCTCATAGCTCCCATTTTAATCAGAATTCGAAAACTGGCGACTTAATTGACAGACGACAAAATGTCCAATATCGCCAACTCTACTGGTCCTGGTTGGAGTTCTGCAGATGTGTTAACCATGGATCCATTGAAATCTTGTGGAAGCGATCGACACCAGGTTTGGAAGAGGTACGTAAATGACAAGGGAGAGCCAACCAATCAGAGTGCCAGCAGCTGTTGAAGTTTCTCAAGATGGCGATGCTTTCTTATTATTTCCACACAAGGTTTCCACTTGTGCAGCACCGCTACAAAGCCTTGTCTGGATGTCGTGAAGTGAGAGCCACAGAGAATACAGAAGAAGAAATGAGGTTCCAGCGAGTTCTATGTTCTCCTGAAAACTCGACTGGAACCCAGATCTGACGGTGCTTAAGAAGTTGACTTTTCTGCCAGATATTCTGACTTACAAGGTATGTTTGTAAAATATATTAGTTTTAATGTTTTTATTATTGAAATAATTTATTATTTTTGATCTTTTATTAGTTTTGTGTATCACTTTTGTGTAGGAAAATAGAATTCGACCCAAAGTTCAATGTTAGTAACTATGGTAACTGATAAACAAATCTGTATCAACATAGAGGAAACAGTTGCTAACTCAGTCATGTTTAAAAAGCAGTGGCGGCTCGTGATAATTTTTGTTGGTGGGGCCAGACAAATTTTTCCGGATAAATCATGGTTTCGGTTAGGATATATTTTAATGTATAAAATAATAAATACACGTTACACCTTATTTTTGGTGGGGCCCGGCCTCACTGGCCCTTAATGACGAGCCGCCACTGTTTAAAAATAAAGAAACCCTTTTTCATACCTTGAGGTATATTTAGTAATACGGTGTTAAATCCGAATTTTTCATTGACCATCGGCAGACGATGTGGTAACATAAGGCCAGCCGCCTTTATTACCTGAGAATCGTTTCGGTCAGAATTAAATTCATTGTGTAATTGAACCCAGACCACTAGAGTAGGAAGCACGTTCACTAACAACTACGCTACTGCAGCTTTCATATTAATTCAATCCATACGATTAATCACTATAGTGACATACATATGTGCGCCAATAACACCACCAACCTATATAATGACATACATATGTGCGCCAATAACACAACCAACCTATATAATGACACATAGGTGCGCCAATAACACCACCAACTAATACAATGACTTCACATAGAACATTTTCTTTTTTTATACTATGTAATTTGAGCATGCCTTATTTTGTTCATGTCGTGGTTGAACCTGCAGTGTCCTGTTCTTAAACTGAAGACGATTGTTGTGTTGGTCTAAATATGAATAACTGTTTCTTTAACAAATTTTGGAGAAGACAAAAAAAAAAGATGTTCAATTAACGCCTGTATTGCACACGCATGTAGGGATATGCATATTAAGATCCAGTGGCGGCTCCAAGGGCCATTGGAGTCAGGGCCCACCAAAAATCATGTATAACTAATATGTAAATAATAATACATAACCTAACCCAAGACCATGATTTTTCCGAAAATTTTGGTCCGGCCCCACCAGCAAAAATGATTACGAGCCGCCACTGTTAAGATCTAATAAAGGGATTCAGCAAGGTATGATGCAGAGGAGAGACATAATCAGTCGATTTAAAATTCAGTCCTTAGTTTGTATACTCAGGTGAAGTAGAAAGCGAACCTATGCTTAGTTACTGGTTACTGAACTCACGTCACAGTACTTGTGTCAAACCCATAGGCACTCAATATCCCCAGACAATGTCGAAGGGAACGCAGAATAATGGTTCCCGTATCTCGATGATTAAACACACTCCTCATTCTTCTCAAACCTTCAGTTTTGCTTGTACAGTGTGCAATTCTAAACTAATTAAACAGCTGAATAGATTCAATATCGACTCACAAATCAAATACAAAAGAGGAACAGTCCTAACCACGTTAATATGACAAAAATAAAAATGGTCGAACCACTTCAGAAAAACGCTCAAGAGGATACTGTTGAAGAATTCAGAATCCGAAATTGAGCTTGACATAAATATAGACGCTCTTTATGATGCGATGTCGTTGACTTTTCAGAAAAAGTTTGCATAAATTAATAATTTCAATAGATATTAAACCTATTATACTACTTCAATTATGAGCAATTTATGCATTTTCTTTTTAAACAGGGACATTTTTGTTTCCTGAGAAAATTGTTCGGGACATTGGGACAAACCATACAAAAACCTGTAAAATTCCGGTAATACCGGGACGTCTGATCACGCTGAAAATAAGGAACATTATATGCAATTTCCCGTTAGTGTGAGATCCATTCACTAGCTTAGTCATATTTTTACTGATAAGACTTTTTTCTTTCGTTCACTTGAAGTATTGTTTATATATTCACTGTTATCTCTTGTATCCTTCCTCTCGTTTATTTTGTATTTTACGTTTAAATTCAACGTTATCTCTTGTATCCTTCCTTCCTTTCGTTCACTTGAAATATTGTTTATATATTCAATGTTATCTCTTGTATACTTCCTTCATTCCTTTCGTTCACTTGAAATATTGTTTATATATTCAATGTTATCTCTTGTATACTTCCTTCATTCCTTTCGTTCCCTTGAAATATTGTTTATATATTCAATGTTATCTCTTGTATACTTCCTTCATTCCTTTCGTTCACTTGAAATATTGTTTATATATTCAATGTTATCTCTTGTATACTTCCTTCATTCCTTTCGTTCCCTTGAAATATTGTTTATATATTCAATGTTGTCTCTTGTATCCTTCCTTCCTTTCGTTCACTTGAAATATTGTCTATATATTCAATGTTATCTCTTGTATCCTTCCTTCCTTTCGTTCACTTGAAATATTGTCTATATATTCAATGTTATCTCTTGTATCCTTCCTTCCTTTCGTTCACTTGAAATATTGTCTATATATTCAATGTTATCTCTTGTATCCTTCCTCTGGTTCCCTGAAACTATTACGTTTAAATTCAACGTTTTCTCTTTTATCTTTCCTTCCTTTCGTTCCCTTGAAATATTGTTTAAATATTCAATGTTGTCTCTTGTATCCGTCCTTCATCTCGTTCACTTGAAATATTACGTTTAAATTCAATCTTATCTCTTGTATCCGCCCGAGTGGTTACCGGGGCCCAACCCAAATTTGGGGTGTAAAGAATAGAATCACTGTTACCTGCCACGCATGTCTTAAGAGGCGAGTATGGAGGTTTCGCTGAAATCGGATGCACATGTCCTAAACGTGTAGAAATATATGCGTTTAGGGACCTACCAAATCAATGTGCAACATATACAAGTTCTTGGCAAAGATCAAACATATCACAAAGAGTAATTAAAATTGGTCGTAAAGAACGAACGCGAAGAAGAGGAAAGAAGATCTCTTGTATCTTTCCTTCCTTCCGTTCACCTAAAATAGTGTTTACTTATTCAATATTATCTTTTGTGTCTTTCCTTCCTCTCGTTCGCTTGAAATATTTCTATATTTTCAATGTTTTTTCTTATATAAACGTCACTGTCTTTTGATGTACATACAGATATCCATGTAGTTTTCTTTCCAGTGTTATATCCTTAGTCCATTGAGTTTGTCTCGGTTTCATGTTTGGAGTCGTTTTGAAGTGTTTTCTTTGCCACCTGTATTGCCTGTCCAAATTACTGAATTGCCAATCTTGGATTTTGTATACACGTGACTGCTCAATCGAATGCGTCCTGATCTGAGATACAGACTGACAACTTGTTTTAATCCTTGTTTAGTATTGGTGACTTTTTCATTGATTAGATCAATCGTTTCTATTGATGGTATGTAACTGGTACATTTGGTAAGGACACACTATTCACTCAACCTATTCTTTCTCTTTATCGAGAACTAAAGATCACCGTCGTGATGTTGACTACATCACCCATCGTGTGCCATTTGTCAAAGAAAAATATTCATCTAACACCGTATTCCCCAACATACCACAGAGTATAAACAGTATTCCCAACATACCACAGAGTATAAACAGTATTCCCCAACATACCACATAGTACAAACAATATTCCCCAACATACCACATAGTACAAACAATATTCACCAACATACCACATAGTACAAACAATATTCCCCAACATACCACATAGTACAAACAATATTCCCCAACATACCACATAGTACAAACAATATTCCCCAACATACCACATAGTACAAACAATATTCCCCAACATACCACATACTGCAAACAATATTCCCCAACATACCACATAGTACAAACAATATTCCCCAACATACCACATAGTACAAACAATATTCCCCAACATACCACATAGTACAAACAATATTCCCCAACATACCACATAGTACAAACAATATTCCCCAACATACCACATAGTACAAACAATATTCCCCAACATACCACATAGTACAAACAATATTCCCCAACATACCACATACTGCAAACAATATTTCCCAACATACCACATAGTACAAACAATATTTGTACAGTATCGTTTCTCTGTTATCTCGTTCTTCCTTCACTCTGTTCTCCCTCTGCATTTTCTTTCTCTCATATATCAGTACTCAAATGTACTACTCACTTCAGAAACGGTATTGATCTATTCGTCGTATACAAAACTTTTCTATTGACAATTTCGGGTTTTTCCCTCAAACATTTCCTTTACTGTACATTTTTAAGCTCGTGTTTTACGTCAGAAATGAATTTTCACAGTGTGTTGCGCAAAACAAAATTCACATTGCGTTACGTCAGAAATCTTCACAGTGTGTAAACAATTTCACATTTTGTTACGTCAGAAAGAACGTCATACCGTGTTACGTTGTACAGAACGATCCATTGTGTTATGTCAAAAATGAAGTTTTACTGTATGTGACGTCAGAAAGAAAGTTCCACTGTATGTGACGTCAGAAAGAAAGTTCCACTGTATGTGACGTCAGAAAGAAAGTTCCACTGTATGTGACGTCAGAAAGAAAGTTCCACTGTATATGACGTCAGAAAGAATGTCCCACTGTATATGACGTCAGAAAGAAAGTCCCACTGTATAGGACGTCAGAAAGAAAGTCCCACTGTATGTGATGTCAGAAAGAAAGTCCCCCTGTATGTGACGTCAGAAATAAGAAAGAAAGTCCCACTGTATGTGATGTCATAAAGAAAGTACCCCTGTATGTGACGTCAGAAAGAAAGTCTTACTGTATGTGCCGTCAGAAAGAACATCTCAATATTCTGCTGCTGCCTGCGTATTAAATATGTTATATCTTATGTCCAACAATCAAACACGTACACACACACACGCATACATACTTACCTACATAAATATATCGCACATACAGGCACGTATACATATACACACACCACACACACACACCACATACAGAATCAGTGCCATACATATAAAGATGTTATTACATTTATCTCGTGCCTTAATACGTTAACTAGGGCCTAAAAGCAATTTCTCCATACATCTATAAAGTGTCCAAAGCCAAAGGATTTACTTCATTGCACCGGGTTTTACGCCATATGACTCGGTCCCTCTCCGCAGAAATGTCAAGCCACCTGCTGAGAGTTTTGCACAGAGCACAAACTCAGTAGCTCCGGCAATAATCCTAGGGATCTTGGAAAAAATACACATGGAAAAGAAAACGAGGTCTGGATTCAAACCTACAACCGTAGGAACGCAAGATAACGGCGAAACCATTTAACCACAGATACCCCCCTCCTCCTTCCTTCATACTTCTCTATTCTGAGCAACTCGTTCAATGTCTTCTATTGAATCGAGTTCGATATTTCTCACCTCTCTCAGTAAAATTTGTTTCAGGGTTTTCATATGACGTCATTTATTTCTGGAACCATTCGCCTCCCATTTCAATGTCTGCTTTGCGATTCTTTGATCATTTCTTTTCAGAATATGGCCAACATGTCTCCATTTTCTATTTTTTTTTTTTTAACAAACGTTGTTACTAGTGGTTGACCAAACATTTCTCTGATTTCATCATCTCGTCCGTATTTATCCCATTTTTTTTGGTTGCAGTTATCTATTTTCAAATGCATTCAACATACTTTCTATATCTTTAGTCAGTTTCCAACTCTCCCTGGCATATGTTAGATTGAGACAACATTATATCTGAAAATTCATAATTTAGTTTTAAAACTATATAACTTGGAGTTCCCTATTTAAAAACTATATAACTTGGAGTTCCCTATTAAAAAAAAACTTTTAATAGCTGATGTTGCCTTGACAATTCGTTGCATAATTGTTATTATGGTATCTTTCCTGCATTAAAAATTGCTAACCAAATAGGTGAACTGCTCTGTTATTTTTATCGTTTTGGATTACAGCGTAATATTTGCCTTACTTGTCATATCTGTCTTCTAATAGCTTATCTGCAGTTCAACTTTTAATACTGTAAATAATAAGTTGTTTGCTTCTCGTTGCATAACTTGGTTGTTTTTACTTACGCATTATCATCTGCAAAATCCAACTCTTCCAGCTGTCTGCTTTCCCACAATCAATGAGACTTTCGACCCTGCAACATTTTTTATTCACCAGTCAATGAGTAATTTCAAACAGATAAAATATAACCTTGTTTTACCTCGGTTTTAATCATAAATCAGTCACTTTGGCCATGGTCAGTGAGGTTCGGACTGTACACTGTAAACCATCACACAATGTTTTGATAACTTTTATTATTATGGCTATTCCCATAGCATCCAAGAATATTTCACATGGAGATTTTGTGTAGACTAAGCTTAAGTATCTGGGGGTCTCTGTGGCTGAGGGGTTAAGCCCTTTGTCTTGTGAGTCGAAGGTCGTGGGTTCGAGTCCGGACCGCGGCCTTCTGTTCACGAGTGCAGTTTTTCCCCAGAGACCCTAGGATTGTTGCCGGAGCTACGGAGTTTGTGCTTTGTGCAATACTATCGGCAGGTGGCGTGCCATTTCTCGGAGAGGACCGAGCATATGGGTAAAACCCGGTGCAATGAAGTAATCCTTCGGCTTTTAAACCCTTTATATACTTAAATATAGGAAACACTGCCCATATAAACGAGTACCTTTTTTACGTGTTTACCATTTTCCAAGTTACTGCAGTCTCCACCACTTTTCGATAATCGTCCCATTTTGCTGCAACTATTCGCGTCACGAGTACCGCATTCTTTTGTATTGTTTGCTTGATAAAGGCCTTTGGTCGAAACGTTGCTGTTTATCGTCACTGTTTATGTATTTTGTAAAACTGTAGTACTTTGTTTTTACGTGTTTACTATTTTCCAAGTTTTACTGCAGTCTCCACCCTTTTCCCATATTAACACAGACAGTGCACACACATATACACTACACACATTCTCACAAATAGTGTACACACACACCTACACGCTACACACATTCTTACAGACAGTGCATACACACACACACATACTACACAAATCCATACAGAGAGGGCACACACACACACCCATACACATATTAACACAGACAGTACAGATATAAATACCCACATATATACTACACACATTCACACAGACAGTGCAACAAAACACACACACAGACAGTCCCACACGCATTTAGAAAGAGAGAACAGTTTTTAAAAATCGCACGGCAGACCGACCTACAAGTACCCTTACTAAATTTCAAGACTTGGGAACTTTTTTTTATTTCTAAGAGTACAGAGGCAATATTGAAACATCAGACTTCACTCAAAATCAAACATTTCCGACTTCATTTCTATAGCACGGACAGTTGGGGAGATATGTCTGTAGCAATTAAATAGTTACCAAAAGAAGACTCATTAACTCCTGCAATACGATAACCTACTTGACAACTCGTTCTGACAGTACTCATTTTCGACAGGACCCTCACGAACTTAAACATTAATTAGATATACAATTATTCACAAAAACCAGTTTGATGTTATATGTTTATAATTATATGCAGAAAGCAATAGCTGAATTAATAAAACAGAATTTTCTTCAATTTTGCACTTTCTGATATTTGAAATAGTGATCTGGTGCTTCAACATTCGAATGTCATAATGAATGTTGTTATACGGGGTGTTTGTAAAGTCTCACAACACTTCATATGGAGAACAAATGTGACGAACAAATGTACATGACGTCATAAAAACAAGTGTTCCATAGTCAATTGTGGTGCAATATGCAGTGAATGACTGTTGTCTGCTGGGGTAACTCTTTTCACTTATACCATAATGGTGTTTTCATCTGAAGAAAGAATATTTGACAATATGAAGAAACGTATATATACATATCTTGAAGGCCTTGGTGAATATTTCCAACATCTGCTATAATGAATATTTCATTTGTTCTTTCTAGTTTACCAAGAACAACAGTAGACCATAGCAGTAACTATTGTGAATAATTTCATTACTTTGTTTAAGCACATGTTTTGATGACGTCATGTACTTAATTTTTCAAGCTGACCTACATATGAAGTGTTGTAAGACTTTACACGTAGCAACAAAGTACTGTAGTTTTACAAAATACAAAAACAATGACAATACACAGCAATGTTTCACCAACAAGGCCTTTATCAAGCTAACGATACCACAAAAGTGACGAATGTCACAGCACACTACATATAGACTTTGACAAAGATATTACAACGTGTGTTGTGACATTTGTCACTTTTGTTGTATCGTTAGCTTGATAAAGACCTTGTTGGTCGAAACGTTGCTGTGTATTGTCATTGTTTTTGTATTTTGTAAGACTACAGTACTTTGTTGTTACGTGTTTCGCCATTCTACATAGTTTTACAGCAGTCTCCATCTATACTGATATTGCAAGACTTTACACACACACCGGTTCAAGTTGGCGAACGTCAAAGTGTTGTTTTTGTGCGGTGCTAATATTTCGTCTAAGAGGGATGGTTAATTTCATATGCAGATAGCTATGCAAAGTGAATAGGAAGTCCATTCATTGAGGATCTTCGCCGGTGCTACGGAGTTTCGTGCATCTGTGCTGGAATTTTCCTCAGTGTGTGTTATTTGCGTGTGGTGACGGTTTGTTTTGGTTTTCGATCAGTTCAAGATGGCGGACGTCGATTACAATAACGTTACGATCAAACGTAGAAACAAAAGAGGACGAAGGCCAAGGCAGGGTCGGCGAGCAGGCGCACGAAGAACACGGCTTAAATACGTCCGCTTCGGACTCAATAATATACGCATTGTCTACTGGAACTGTGCAAGTGCGCATCAACGCGGACTAATTCTTGAAACCCTTGTGTACAGAGCAAACATCGTAGCTCTTCAAGAAACGCGACTGGGCGATGGTGGTGTGCTACGCATGACTGGTTTCAAATGTTACTACAACAGAAGACATATGGGTCTAGCAATTCTAGTCCGTAATAGCATTGATGTGTCGGAAGTAGACATGTCTCGATGGGATGATGACGAATTGCAACTTCAGGCGATTAAAGTCCAGTCTGAAAACCGTTTGTGCTGGTCAACGTGTATGCCTGTAATGCGAAAGTGGACACACAGAAATGGCAGTGATTGAGTGATATTATAAGTCATGAGAGCAATAATGTCATTTTCTGTGGTGATTTCAACGCAAAGGGTAGATCATGGGGCAACATTTCCTCGAATACACAGGAGAAGATCTCGAACTAGCACTTGAGACCACGGAATTGTTGTGCATCAATACCAGCGGTGTCACTAGAATTGCGAGTCGCCCAGGAGATGAGGATAGTGTTATTGATTTGGCACTTGTATCCTCTACACTCACTGCTGTGTGCAGATGGGGGATTTTAGGGTACCATGGCAGTGACCACCGTCCGTACATCATACTGGTGAACAAAGGTAGATCAAAACAACACAGGCCAGTAACGCACCCTTTCCAGTACGACACCACAGGACAAGACGTTGTCAGTAGAATCAGGTGTGTCAAACGAGGCAAGCACACCAACAGTAAGTAAACGTTGGGAACAGCCACCATGGTGGGATGACGAGGTGGAGAAGGCGTGGATAGACAAGCGGTGTGCTGTTAGGAGGTGGCAAACTGCCAGGAAAATGGAACTACCCATCCTGCTGACATCTTGCAGTTGAAACAAGAAATGAATAATAAAACAGGGTGTTTCAAAGCTCTTGCAAGGATGGTAAAAGTGAGAAGTGGGCTGAGTTCTGTCAACGGGTGAGCAATGACAAATCGTTGAATCTGTTCTGGCGATTGCACAGAAGTATGAATGGTACAGTAAAGAATCGGTGTGTTATTGACTTCCAGAGCTTGGATCTTACATGGCAGAGGACAGATGAAAACAAGGGTAGGGCTCTGTTTGCGCACTATTTAGAGCAGAATGACCAGAAAGACATTGTAGGGCGAAACACTGCAAGACAATCCATTGCAGTTAAATGTAAGAACCAGGAATTAGATGTAGATGATTTGGTGACGGTGGAGGAAATCAAGGATGCTGTACGGAGAGCAAAAACAGTGCACCTGGTCCAGATGGCATACGATATGGTGACATTGACGGGTTGTCTGATGGGGAGTGGAAAGAACTGGCTGGCATCTACAACAAAAGCATTACGACTGCAGTAATCAATGAAGAATGGTTGCACAACTACCTGGTACCTCTGCCGAAGCCTGGCAAAGACCACACAAAAATTCAGGGCTATCGGGTAATCACCATGCAGAATACAATAGGCAAGTTGCTGAAGAAAATAATTGCCAGGAAAATATCCTGCCAACTAGAGAGGTTACGTCTCCTTCCACCCACCCTTGGAGGGTACCGTCCATATAGAGAGACATGGCGTAACGCAGCGGTGTTCGCCTACGATGTCTATGAGGGTTTTCACTCGGGCATTGAAACATGTGCTGCTGCTATTGACCTTGAAGATGCCTATAATAGAGTGCCGTTGCATTTTTAATGGTGCAGCTGACTGAACTCAATATCAGCCCATTCCTCCTCAATTGGATCTTTGCGGCCCTCTTCCAGTGAAAGATAGTGTTTAAATGTGGCAGTTGGGCGTCATCACCAACAACAATCCACCCTGGCTTACCACAGGGTCACCATTATCTCCGGTGTTGTTCAATGCCTATACTGTGAGCATCACAAAAGAGCAGATCACGGTTAGAGGAAGGACAATGTCATATGCAGATGATGTGTTGGTGTATCGTCAGGGCAAGGATAGAGAACAGCTTGTGGATGAACTTCAGTCAGAACTCGACCGCATAGGTAGATGGTGCGTTGAAGCAGGAGCATTGGTCAACCCCACAAAAGCAGCGGTGACATGGTTCTCTTTAAACAACCACACCGTCAACACTCCAACACCATCTGTGGTTTTGTGTTCAGAGGTGGTGGAGCGATCTCAGTCTATGAAATACCTGGGGTTGCGTTTTGATCGTAGTCTAGCTTTTACGCCAATGCTCTGTGACCCTGTAGCCACCCATTTCAATGATACTGGCCATTTAGGTGCTCACGATGTCCAGGTCACAGCCATCCGATCATGTTCCTCGGATGATCGCAGTCGATTTGCTCTGGAGAATCGGTTGATTTCTTTGTATGGTACCTTGCGACCACGCGGGCTCAACGTATTACATTCTTATGCTTCTTAGTACTTTCTCTTCCCATGCTTTGTAATCTATATGGGTATATGTTGCATGTATTCATGTTATATTCCATTCTTATGCTTCTTAGTACTTTCTCTTCCCATGCTTTGTAATCTATATGGGTATATGTTGCATGTATTCAAGTTATATATTTACTAGATGTTTCATTGTTTCTTTTCCTTTCTATTTCTAGTTTTTATGTGTGTTTTTGTGTTACATTTATTTCGTTATTCGTTTTTATTCCAGATTTTCCTTAGATACGTTTGTATTTGGTCGTCCATTTGTGTTTCATTTTAATTTGTCACTCCTGTTTGTTCGTTTGCTTGATAAAGGCCTTGTTGGTCGAAACGTTGCTGTATTTTGTCATTGTTTTTGTAATTTGTAAAACTACAGTACTTTGTAATTACGTGTCTAGCTTTTACGGAACACATAGCTCATGTGATAATGAAGGCGAGGAAAGGTTTGCTGGAGATGAGGGTAATGGCTGCGGTGGATTGTGAACAGCGCCATCTTTGTCTTTATACCAGGGTCTGGTCCTTTCTGTGCTTGAGTATGCGCTGGCGATCCTGACTCTCAGTCATAGTCAGATAGAACGACTGGAAAGAATACAGAATGAGGCGATGCGCATTATACTTGGTTGCACTAAAGACATAGAATACTGATGAGCCGTGCACGAGCATACCTTCGAGTCAATGCTGACACACAACATCCTCTGCACTTGGAAATAAAGAGACAAAAAGGAAATAGGTTAAAAGAGGAAAATCTTGGATAGGTCAGGCCGAGGACTGTATCGAACAGGTGTGTACACTTGAAGACATTGATCCCGGTGAAGAATGGATACCAGTGCCAAGAGGAATCGCTACATCCTTTTCTGTATGCATCGAACTTGATAAAGAATGCAGGCAACACAACCCACTTGTTGTGGAGGCAGAGGTTCAGGCATTAATTTCTGAGAACGCATCTGAGCATGATGTAATCATTTATACGGATGGTTCGGTGATTCGACATGTGCGGAGCTCGTGGGCTTTCACTGCTCAGGTCGGAGGTGATGTTGTAAAGGAAGACAGTGGTGGTTTTTCCGTGACTACAAGCAGTCTCACTATGGAAATCATGGCGGTTACCAAAGCGATGATTTGGCTAGAATCACAGACTTTATCCATGCATGTTTTCTCAGTGACTCAATGAGTATGCTCAGGAAGATTGAAACAGGATGGGCTAGGAGACATTGGATAGAATCGCTGGGGAGGTCTAAGCTGACAAAGATCAGTTTTATTTTTGTGCCAGGGCATGCAGGTGTAAGGGGAATGAACGTGCGGATAGGCTTGCAGGTATGGCTGCTGTCCAAAGCGGACGAGCAATGGACCAGGCTGATATTATAAATTCCTTAAGGAGAGAGGGCGTGTACATGATTCACGTAATAGCGGTGAATCCACAACACTAACCAGACTGCAAGAACTCAAAGTTAAGTGTGGTGTAGCTCGACAAGAACGCTATGCTGGCAGACAAAGAAGAATTGTAAACCAACAAAGAACCGGTGTCGTTAGTCGCCACACGCTGATGGACATACTGAGGAGAGATCGGAGCACTTATGGACTAATTTGTTCGACGTGCAGTGATGGTGATCCGACGACTAAACTAAACTAAACACACACCCCGTAGCATCATTCCCTTAACGGTATCCGTAAAAACACCCCCGTGAGATCGAGGATAACGGCTTTCAGGTCGACCCAGCCTCAATTGGGTATCAGGATAGGTACAGGGAAGTAAATGCAGCCGGCGTGATGTTGACCACATCACATCGTGTGTCGACGGTCAATAAAAAATGCGGACCTAACACCGTTTTATCCTAATACCCTCGGTATAAAAAGGCTTCCTTTACTTGTCATTCTTTTATCTTAACCAGTACAACCAGATGATTCGGATACAAATCAATCAGAAAATCAATCCGATAAAAAAATTTAGAATAAAACAGAAATAATGACTTTGAACACGGATACCTCGGCATTAAACTAAGAAATAAAATCCTTTCAAATACAACTGCTTTCACATATCTTGGATGAAGTATCCACAACTGTTTTCACATATCTTGGATGAAGTAACCACACGTGCTTTCCATATCTTGGATGAGTATCCACACGTGCTTTCCCATATCTTGGATGAGTATCCACACGTGCTTTCCCATATCTTGGGTGAGGTATCCACACGTGCTTTCCCATATCTTGGATGAGGTATCCACACGTGCTTTCCCATATCTTGGATGAAGTATCCACAACTGTTTTCACATATCTTGATGAAGTATCACAACTGTTTTCACATATCTTGGATGAAGTATCCACAACTGCTTTCACATATCTTGGATGAAGTATCCACAACTGTTTTCACATATCTTGGATGAAGTAACCACAACTGCTTTCACATATCTTGATGAAGTATCACAACTGTTTTCACATATCTTGGATGAAGTATACAACTGTTTCACATATCTTGATGAAGTATCACAACTGCTTTCACATATCTTGGATGAGGTATCCACAACTGCTTTCACATATCTTGGATGAAGTAACCACAAATGTTTTCACATATCTTGGATGAGATAACCACACTTGCTTTCACATATCTTGGATGAGTTATCCACCACGAATAAGGAAGTGAATCTGACATGAAAAGCAGATTGAGTAAGGCACGAAATGCACTCCTGTCCCGTCAGACGGACTAGAAATCAACCCAGTACAGCTACAGAACCACGATTAATATATACCGCAGATGTGTTCTATCAACTTTACTGTATGGATCAGATTATTGGAGAATAACAGAACAGGAAATGTTCAAATTCTCCACCTTCTACTCAACTCGTCTGCGAAAGATCTTCCTCGTGTTCTAGTCAAATACTACCTCTAAATAATTACTGCTTACACAGTGTCAGCAAAATAGATGATGGAGATGGATTAGATATGGCCTCACCATTAACACCAAAAACAGAGGTCATGTTCCAGCCCGCCCCTATAGAACAGTATTACGATCCCGTCATCAACATTAAACACCAGCGTCTCCAGTCAACGGACAACTTTGCTTATCTTGGCAGCCTCCTATCCAGATCGGCAAACATAGATTCTGAGGTCCACAATAGGATATCCAAAGCCAGTGCTGCGTTCGGAAGGTTACGTGTCACTGTGTGGGAACGGAAGGGGATAAGCATAGTCACAAAGCTGAAAGTTTACCAGGCCATAGTGCTAACCACGCTGCTGTATGCAAGCGAGACATGGACAGTGTATAGCAGACACGGAAGAAAATTAAACCATTTCCACACAAGCTGTCTACGCAGAATACTAAAAATAAACTGGCAGGACAAAATTCCAGACAGCGAAGTCCTCACAAGAGCAAAGATCCCAAGCGTCAACACCCTGTTGCAGAAGGCCCAACTGAGATGGGTCGGTCACGTTGCTCGAATGCCTGATAAACGCATCCCAAAACAGTTGATGTATGGCGAGCTTGAAGGGGGCAGACGTTCAGCTGGTGGACAGAAAACGCTTTAAAGACACTCTTAAAGTGTCTCTGAAATGCTTCGATATAGACAATACGTGCTGGGAATCCTTGCGCAAGATCGCCAAATGTGGCGCTGTAACAACAAAAGAGGAACCCGAATAGCTGAGAATCATCGTATTGTTGAGTCACAGAGAAAACGAGCAGCGCGAAAAGACAGAGCACACAACACGCACATGTCTAACCTTGATCATGTATGCCCCACCTGTGGTCGGGGATTCTGTTCTAGGATTGGACTCTACAGTCACCTCCGCACACACCAGAGAGGTGCAACAGTACACGTCTGAGATTGTTGTCATCATCGCTTGCGATGGACGGCTATTATTATTATACGCATGGAGACTAACTTTGCCACGAAAACAGTACTGAAAAGAACACCAGAGGGTAAACGAAAACGTGGAATATCTAAAACCACAAGGAGGAGGACAGTAGTACAGGATCTAAAAAAATGAATCACAACCGGAAATCAATACATTGGTTATTGGTTAGTGCATCGACGTCATCGCACTCTGGACATACCCAAATGTCCTCAGTCTTCCCCAACAGATGTCGAAGGTTATGCACACTGATGGTTCCTGTGGCGCGCCGATTAAACACACTTCTTACTCTGCCCCTCAGGCATCCAGTCTTACTTCATAGATAATTGGAGGCAAGTCGATCAGTCTTTCTTTTAAAATATCTCTGTCCAGCCACAGCCAACTATAGATAACTTTATGATAAGTTTATAGTTGGTTCTGGTCCAGCCCGCTTCTCACTTCCATTTCTCGTCTCTCCTCTACCTTCTTTTCTGTACACATCTTGCTTGATCAGCAGGAGGATCAGTCAACAGTGCACGAACTCCGTAGCAACGACTGGATCTCATTGGAGATATTACAAATTAAACGTAAACATGGAAACAAAGAGAATTATGGAACGCAATACAGTGAACGGCAAAAACAAAGAATAATTTGTGCATTTGTTGCTGTCCTAAGCGTCAACGGGGTCACATGTTAGATATATATATATATATATAAATAAATATATATATATATATATTATACACCCGCGTGCCCAGCGTGTTCGTAGCGCGTTGGACTACGGGTGACTAGTCCTCTGTAAGTGCGGGTTCAACTCCGCGGACTGGCAGAAAAGCTACAGGTTCCCAGATTTACGGTGTTCGTGGCACCGAGCCGAAGGGTTACGATGTCCATGATACCGAGCCGAAGAGCTTTCAGCTCAAGTGCTTCTGAGTCGGAAAAAAAAATATATATATATATATATATATATATATATATATATATATATATATATATATATATATATATACAGGGTGTTCATGATAATTGCAGCCCCATTGACAAATCGAAAGTTGCCAGATAACCTAACGCGTTGTGTTTATTTACGATTTAAACCGGTTCTGACTAGCTCGTCCTACGTCACATTTGTTCATCGCCCCTTTCCGCACTACAATTACACACCGTCACACAACCTTGACCTATACTACGTCATAACTGAACCTTCTCATTTCCATACATATATGCCATACTAGCTCCATTCATAGGCGGCTTTTAAGTTGAACACCCTGTATATACCAATCAAGTAGCCACGAAAGAGCCAATCAATGATTTAAGTATACGATGTCTCCATTCTTCTTCCTCCAACGTTTTCAGGCATCGATTTGTATTCTTTTAAAATAGTTAGTAGTCAACCGGAGTCCATGTATATCTCCATATAGTTTGTCTTGGACTGATATGGTGGTTGGCAATGTGGATGTCTCCATTAATTAAATAGTTACAAAATTGCAAGAAAGTATGTTGTAGATAGTGCCGAGTTTGAGCTGCGTATGAAGAAATCAGTCTCAGTGTTCTCTGCTAGCGTACGAGACATGGTTGTTCCCGATTAGAGCAGAGTGTTGATGACAATACAGCACGATAACGGATATTCAAGCAATAACTGCAGCCTTGAAGTGCCTTTATTGATTAGCTTTAACCAGAGCAATTACGTAATCTATACTTCGTATCAGGGGCGGCTCGTCATTAAGGGTCAGCGGGGCCAGGTCCCATCAAAATAATGTGTAACGTGCATTTATTACTTAATAAATTAAAATATAACCTAATCTAGAACCATGATTTTCCCGAAAATGTGTGTCTGGCCCCACCAACAAAAAGGATCACGAGCCGCCACTGCTTCTCATTGTTCAATGTGATTGACTATTTTAGTGACCTGAAGTAGCAATAGTCATACGTGGATTTACTGTTCTGGACATGTCCCAGACTCGAGTAACCCCAATAATTTCAGTAACTCTCAGACTCCATTAACTTAAAGCCGTTCTCAGCTCAAGAGGAAATTCCCGGAAACTGCCCTTCTCATGTCCCGTGACACTTGCAATTGTTAGATTAAGTTAAATTCATTTTTCCAAGAACTTTAACTTGCAAAGTAAGGTATTATGTTCCTTATTAAATTTAACATTCAAGAATATCAGTAATATTAACACTTTTCATTAATAAATAACCATGGACTCAAATGAAATATTAACACTTTTCATTAATAAATAACCATGGACTCAAATGAAATATTAACACTTTTCATTAATAAATAACCATGGACTCAGATGAAATATTAACACTTTTCATTAATAAAAAAACATGGACTCATAAAATCATGTAAACTTGAAGAAATAAATTGTCAAATATCATATCTGTCCGTCACCCCGGCAACTTAAAGCCGAATAGCTCAGACGGTAATCGAAAATTCTTGTTTAATGGGGCTGGTTTTTGCATATGTTTGATAGAACACTAAGTTTATTTTGTAATTTTACTAAATGATATGTGTTCCCTGTTATATATTGATGAAAAGTGTTAGTAATACTGACATTTCTTATTGTTAAACTGAATTTGTTACATAATATAACCTTGATTTAACATGTTGTATTGTTTTTAATATCAATTCGTCTATATACAATAATACTGGAATGTGAGGTCACGTGACAGTTGTGGCCTGATTTCTTAGAATTTTTTACCTGAGCCCGCCGGCCGTATGTTATGGGAGGTCACGGATAGAGCATTGAAAACTATATTAGAAAATTCTATATTTGTAGAATATGTTTCCTTACTTATAGCATATGTTTTTATATTCATAGGATGTGTTTATATGTTTATATGATGTGTTTATATATTTATAGATGTGTTTATATATTTATGAACAATGAACAAACAATCAATACGATCATTGGAAGCCACAGAGATGTGGTTTTACAGAAGAATATTGAAAATTCCATGGACAGCAAAGAAAACAAATGTGGAGGTTTTAAATCAGGCCTGCACACAAAGAAACCTTATCAAAAGAATAAGAATCCAACAATCAAGGTTCTTCGGGCATATAATGCGAAGAGAAGGTTTAGAACATTTGGTAACTACAGGTAAAATTCAGGAAGGAGAGATCGTGGAAGACAGAGGGAGAAGATGTTGGATGGCCTGACATCATGGTTCGACAAAATATCGACGTCAGAACTGATTATATGCACCAAGCAAAGAGAGTTGTGGAGAGACATGATCGCCTACGCCGGCAGGCATGGCACTTGATTGATTATATATTTATAGATGTGTTTATATATTTATAAATGTGTGTATATATTTATAGATGTGTGTATATATTTATACGATGTGGGTATATATTTATACGATGTGTTTATATTTTTATAAATGTGTTTATATATGTATATATGTGTTTATATATTTATAGATGTGTGTATATATTTATAGGATGTGTGTATATATTTATACGATGAGTTTATATATTTATAGGATGTGTTTATATATTTATATGATGTGTTTATATATTTATACGATGTGTTTATATATTTATAGGATGTGGGTATATATTTATAGGATGTGTGTATATATCTTTACGATGTGTTTATATATTTATAGGATGTGTTTATATATTTACTACCTATAGTGTCCAATTCCCGTGTTGATTACTCCCTAGTCTACCCATATGAAAATTAGTACCAGGTTTACACACAGCCAACAATATGCTAGTGTCTGGCTGTGGTTTACATGAGTTGGAAAAACAGAGTCGCCTTGCAAGTACAATGCCGCCTGACACTTTTATCAGGTGTAAAGGTTCTTCGGACATATAATGCGAAGAGAATGTTTAGAACATTTGGTAACTACAGGTAAAATTCAGGGAAGGAGAGATCGAGGAAGACAGAGGAGAAGATGCTGGATGGCCTGACATCATGATTTGACACAAGATCAACGTCAGAACTGATTACATGCACCAAGCAGAGAGAGTTGGGGAGAGACATGATCGCTTACGCCGGCAGGCATGGCACTTGATTGATTGAAAAGAACTGAGAACTTTTGGGTGTGCACTGAGGATTGTAATAAATTCTAGCCTGCTGTCCTGTTTTCTAAGGAGCATAGAGATAATTAATTTCCATTGTGATTTTATTTTTTTAACATGAATCTTTTTTTGTACGATTTGTAAGAACACTTCATAAATCCAATATGAGCTGGAGGGAAAGGTTGGCGTTTTATACTCTAAATGCCAAACTGGCATGGCGTATGAGGTCATCAAAACACAATGAGGAAAGACATGAATTTGCCAAGTATCCTTCCGAGGTAAGTCTAGTATAAATTTAACTCATTACTTACTCAATTGTTGTTATACGGTATGGTACAAGAGGTCTTTACAATGATTCTACGTGCTATCGTTAAAAAAAACTAACGTTACTGCCTGTAGTACCGTTTTTTTAGGCCTGTGTAGGAAAGGGGGACTGGAACCCGAGGAACGTAATGGTCACATGGCAAGTGCAGTCGCATCAAAACTGTTCAGGTTATAGTTTTTCTTTATGCCCCGACAAAAAAAAATCATTGGCCTTAGCATAGATTGAGTAATCGATTCGGTCAGACGCTCCTTAAGTCCATACTACCCTGTGTTTTGCGGTCCTCATTGCACTACTAAAAGTTAATTGCATATCCTTTACAGGATTTTGCGAATCAACCCCAGCTTTTTTACGCTGTTTGTGATTTTTCTAGGCATTATTACGTTCAGTAGTTTGCCATTGCTTTATGAACGGGTGGTGCCATCGTCCTTTTGTAAAATTCACGCGAAACAATTTGCAACCAAACTGTCCGCAGCGTGATTCGAACTCAGAACGTCGGGGTTAATAGACCGAGACACTATCCCCTAGGCCACAGACGAACAAAATGCAATAAGAACAATTCTTAGAACGCCCTGGACAGAAACCAGACAAAATATGACATTCTTCAGGACGTGACCATCGAGGAACATTGGCTCATAAACGTGGCCATCTTCCAGAAACTGAACTATTTTGCTCACATTAAACGTCACAGTAGTATGCAGAGAAAAGTAGTGGTTCTTGGAAGACGATGCAGAAGGTTACCAAGACGACGGTGACAACAGGACATTAAATAAACATTGATCTTGACGTTGGAGGAGGGGAAGAATTTGCTAGAGGAGTATTTTTTTCGAATCGAATGACAGAGTCCGGATTCAAACCACGACATTCAGAACGCAAGGCAAATGGCTTGACCCCTTCGTCATAGAAACGTACCGTTGTAGACCACATGTGATAAGAATAGCGATAACTCAGTGATTAGTGATTAGAATAAACTTTCAATCAAACTAATAAGAATTCAACAAATAAAACCAATTAAAAGTGATACATAGTAAGTGAAGAACATAACTACATGTAGACGTGTATTATCATCATCAAGGGGCGTATCCTTTATGGGACGTTGCTCTCTTTGCAGCACATCTGAAATTCACTCTGTCTCTTGCCAGTTCATCCACTTCGTCGATGGTCATATTCATGGTTTCTTTAATATCTTGTAGCATCTTCTTCTTGGTCTGCCTCTGCGTCATGGGACCCTGCCCTCTAGTATTGTTCTTTTCAGGCCATCGTGATGCTTGATGTGACCAAAGTATGTAATTTTTCTTTATAGTATGCTATGTATTGTCTGTGGCCTAGGGGTTAGTGACTCGGTCTATTAACCTCGACGTTCTGAGTTCGAATCACGCTGCGGACAGTTTGCTTGCAAATTGTTTCCGTTGATTTTAACAAAGGACGATGGCGCCACCCGTTCAGAAAGCAATGGCAAACTACTGAACGTATAAGTGGTGCCTAGAAAATCAAAGACTCGTTTACTGTAGTTGATGGCCACGTCCTTCAGGATATGCCACGATTTTCATTCATTTATTAGCCAATTCTCTTTAACATTTAGTTCTTTCAGGACATAAGTGTTCTTTCTTTTTCTGTCCATGGTATTCGCAGGATCTTTCTGTAGCATTTAGTTTCGAAGGACTGACTTTTCGTTCTTGCTTTTTGTGTCTTCTTCTTCTTCTTTGCGTTCGTTCTTTACGACCAATTTTAATCACTCTTTGTGGTATGTTTGATCTTTGCCAAGAACGTGTATACGTTGCACATTGGTTTGTAGGCCCCTAAACGCGTAAGACTTCTACACGTTTAGGACACATGCATCCGATTTCATCCAAACCTCCTTAGTCGCCTCTTACGACATGCGTGGCTGGTAACAGTGGTTTTATTCTTTACACCCCAAACTTGGGCCCCGGTAACCACTCGGTCGGCTTTTTGTGTGATAGTCCATGACTCACAACCATAAGACGTGTGTTATACTTATTATTAATAGCTGTCGTATTACTTCTATGCTCCAGTATGAAGACATGTCTAATCAAAACGTGGATTATGTTGTTGTACGGACATTGTATAGTTCAACTATGTCTATGTTTGTGTCATGAGATTTTGGAAATAAATATTGTTTTCTAGATAAAGTAATTTATCATCACTGTTTGTTTGTTGCAGGATCAGGACTTCGAGTCACACCAAATGAAAAATGGAACATTTTCACATTTCTCCCCAACTTCAGAGAATGCAGCAGACGACAAGTGCAACAAGAGTCCAGGCGAGAACGGCTGGAGTCGGTTTCAGGATGATGCCATTATTGAAGAAGCGGAACTTGGTGGCGACCCACGTGACAAAATCACAGAGTGGCAGGCAGGATGGAATGTAACAAATGCTATTCAGGTCAGACATCTTCTTAATGCTTGTTATCTGAGCATGTCTACTTGTTTTTAATATTTGATCCAAGTTTGTCTTCTTTTTTGTGAAGAGTTGATCCGAATATACACTCTGCAATTCCAGTAGAGACTAAAAGTCTCTACTGGAATTCTCTATGATCTTCTTATTATAAATGCAATCTTCATACCAACACTGTGCTACCAGTGCCAAACATGGGCACTGACAATAGAACAAGAAAGGAAAATTACCACATGCAAAATGAGATGCTTGAGGAAAGATGTAAATAAAACAAGAAGTGACCATATAAGAAATGAGGAAATTAGAAAAACAGTCAGAACAACACCTGCTATTAGATTTATTGAAAAATAAAAACTCAAATGGTTTGGCCACTTGATGAGAATGAACCCGAATACACCAGTTGCAAGAGCGTACAACCTGAAAATGGAATCATCTATAGAAAAGGGCAGACCAAGAAACAGATGAATTGATAGAGTTACAGACATCTTAAAACGCCACTATACCACAGCATATCAAGCGACCGAGCGTGCACTATCTCGGAAACCGATCATTAGTGAAACCTGCTACTCCTAACGGCAAAAACGCAGAGAATGACAAAAGAAAGAAGACTGGAATAAGAATAGAATAAGGAGTTTTCAGAGCCCCAAAAGAAGCATAGGAGCCAACGAATAGCATCAATAAATAAACAGTAAACAAGTCTTCTTCTTCTTTGCGTTCGTTCGTCTTTACGACCAATTTTAATCACTCTTTGTGATATGTTTGATTTTGCCAAGAACGTGTATACGTTGCATTGGTTGGTAATCTAACGCATAAATCAACGTTTAGGACAGTGCAATCCGATTTCAGCCAACATCCTTAGTCGCCTCTTACGACATGCATGGCAGGTAACAGTGGTTCTATTTTTACATCCCAAATTTGGGCCCCGTAACCACGGGCGAGTAAACAAGTATTAGGAGCTCCGGAAAAATAAATGACAAACACAGGATTCTAATCACACCTAGTTCTGACGACAACCATTGCCTAGGCTTACAGGACGAGCGTTTTAAGAACACAGCCGCCCGTCTGACCAGCTGTTCGTAGGCGTTGGACTACGAGGTGACAAGCTCTTGTGAGTGCGGGTTCAATTCCGGCTGGAAAGAAAGCCACTGTTACCAGATTCAGGTGTTCGTGGAACGAACCGAAGTTACGATGTCCATGGACCGAGCGAAGGCTGAAGCCAGTGCTTCTGGATCGTTAAAAAGAACACGCCAGTAGTCTCTGGAGTTAGATAAACCACTGAGTGATTTTTGTGTGAAGACTTGTTTTTTATCACCAGTGCCGAAATTCAGAGGAACTACTTACTCAGATTGTAATAGATCCCCAAAGGATCTACGTGTAAAATGTTGATAGGATGTGAACATCGATGGAAGAACATGATAAACGCACTCATGAACAGATGGAAAACTGCATCTGATAGGCAAACACGTATACTGATTATAGATGTCTCGTGAAACTGAGTATATTATAGAGCATGTGTACTAATGTGACTTCTCTGAGCATGTGACATGGATAGATCTGCTTGTTGTGTATGTTGACTGGAATGATTTCTTCTCTGTGCTATGTGATCTTGGAGATATCTCTCTCTTGTAGCTATGTTGATCTTGAGATGATTCTTCTTGGCTATGTTGATCTTGAGATATTCTCTTGTGCTATGTTGATCTTGAGATAGTTCTCTTGTGCTATGTTGATCTTGAGATGGGCCGATGGTGAGTTGATTAAGCAGTTGAGTTACCTGATGGAAGATCTGATTGATAAAGAGTGGGATACACGATGGAAGAACTGATTGATAGAAGTGGGAACACGATGGAAGAACTGATTGATAGAGTAGTGGGAACACGATGGAAGAACTGATTGATAGAGCAGTGGGAACACGATGGAAGAACTGATTGATAGAGCAGTGGGAACACGATGGAAGAACTGATTGATAGAGCAGTGGGAACACGATGGAAGAACTGATTGATAGAGCAGTGGGAACACGATGGAAGAACTGATTGATAGAGCAGTGGGAACACGATGGAAGAACTGATTGATAGAGCAGTGGGAACACGATGGAAGAACTGATTGATAGAGCAGTGAGAACACGATGGTAGAACTGATTGATAGAGCAGTGGGAACACGATGGAAGAACTGATTGATAGAGCAGTGGGAACACGATGGTAGAACTGATTGATAGAGCAGTGGGAACACGATGAAGAACTGATTGATAGAGCAGTGGGAACACGATGGAAGAACTGATTGATAGAGTAGTGGGAACACGGTGGAAGAACTGATTGATAGAGCAGTGGGAACACGATGGAAGAACTGATTGATAGAGCAGTGGGAACACGATGGAAGAACTGATTGATAGAGCAGTGGGAACACGATGGAAGAACTGATTGATAGAGAAGTGGGAACACGGTGGAAGAACTGATTGATAGAGCAGTGGGAACACGATGGAAGAACTGATTGATAGAGCAGTGGGAACACGATGGAAGAACTGATTGATAGAGCAGTGGGAACACGATGGAAGAACTGATTGATAGAGCAGTGGAACACGATGGAAGAACTGATTGATAGAGAGTGGGAACACGATGGTAGAACTGATTGATAGAGCAGTGGAACACGATAAGAACTGATTGATAGAGAGTGGGAACACGTGGAAGAACTGATTGATAGAGCAGTGGGAACACGATGGAAGAACTGATTGATAGAGTAGTGGGAACACGATGGAAGAACTGATTGATAGAGTAGTGGGAACACGATGGAAGAACTGATTGATAGAGTAGTGGGAACACGGTGGAAGAACTGATTGATAGAGCAGTGGGAACACGGTGGAAGAACTGATTGATAGAGCAGTGGGAACACGATGGAAGAACTGATTGATAGAGCAGTGGGAACACGATGGTAGAACTGATTGATAGAGCAGTGGGAACACGATGGAAGAACTGATTGATAGAGAGTGGAACACGACGGAAGAACTGATTGATAGAGCAGTGGGAACACAGTGGTAGAACTGATTGATAGAGTAGTGGGAACACGATGGAAGAACTGATTGATAGAGCAGTGGGAACACGATGGTAGAACTGATTGATAGAGCAGTGGGAACACGATGGTAGAACTGATTGATAGAGCAGTGGGAACACGATGGAAGAACTGATTGATAGAGCAGTGGGAACACGATGGAAGAACTGATTGATAGAGCAGTGGGAACACGATGGAAGAACTGATTGATAGAGTAGTGGGAACACGGTGGAAGAACTGATTGATAGAGCAGTGGGAACACGATGGAAGAACTGATTGATAGAGTAGTGGGAACACGGTGGAAGAACTGATTGATAGAGTAGTGGGAACACGGTGGAAGAACTGATTGATAGAGCAGTGGGAACACGATGGAAGAACTGATTGATAAGAGTGGGAACACGATGGAAGAACTGATTGATAGAGAGTGGAACACGATGGTAGAACTGATTGATAGAGCAGTGGGAACACGGTGGAAGAACTGATTGATAGAGCAGTGGGAACACGATGGTAGAACTGATTGATAGAGTAGTGGAAACTTATTGGAAAAGTTTGCATATTTCTTTCATTTACTAACCGTAAAGTTGCTACTTTTTAATTAACAAAAAAATGTTAAATAGTCAAATTCTTCAAAACAATTGTTGTTCTGGAATGTTCTATCTAGTTAGTCATTGTCCAGGATTCGCGTTTTGAAAATAGTACTGGTCTAAGAGGTCTAAAGACAAAGGATTAAAGACAAATTTCATTGCACCGGGTTTTACCGTATTATGGCTCGATTCTTCTCTGTAGAAATATTAAACAAAAACCCAGGAGAGGGGTTCTAATTATGCACGGACAACCCCCATCTCGTGCTTTCATTGTGTTAAGCCTTCACATGTGTGGCCACAATTTATGCTCCCAGGCCAGTGTGAATGTCAAGCGGGATCTAACTTAACGATGTGATGGAAATCGGACAAAAATTTATGCAGAGGGGCCGAGGGTATAAATAAAGCAATTGGGAGTGGGGTACATTGATACAGAGCGGTTAAGTTACGATAAACATTTGCTTCACACTTGATCATAAAACTTTTTTTTTTTTACCTAAGTTTCTTATTTTTTTTTAAATCGTGTACTTAGTTATCGATTTCTACCGTCACCGTCATTTTAAAAAAAAACTAAATCCCTTGTGCTGGGTTGTCTTGCTTACAGCTGGTGGCATCGATTCGCTGCCCTATTTGGGAATTAGCGACTAAGCATCGAATGAAAATCGAAGACTAATCATACATTCTGTTGATCATGTTCCCACATTTGAAACCCGATTCAGTCAGGTTCTTTGGGCCCTCCTGAGGTTTGAGATCTTCTCGATGACAACCGTGCATCCTTTTTAATCGATGCTGTCAAGATGTGGCCACTCAGGTACTAAATCGCTGTTTGAGAGGTTGAGAAACGAGAATGAGGTGTAGGTCGTGGCAATGAGTGGGACAGAGTGTTCAAATGATGCTTGACAGCACGCGGGCTGAAACGATTGATTCAACAAGAGGGATGGGGGTCAGAGATTGTCCAGGGATTATGGACGGGTTATTATGTCCTACTTTTGTTCATGACGACACCCGCTCTTCCTCTTCTTCGAACGTTCCATATCGACCACTTGTTAACCGCTCTATGTTTTTTCACTGTACTTTGTTCAGGAAAATAGTATACATGCAGGGGCGGCTCATCATTAAGGGGCAGTGGGGCTGCCCCAGCAAAAATTGAAAGAGAGAATAACTTCCCGGAATAGACAAATAATAATAAATACTCCAAAAACCAGGATGTTTCCGAAAATTTGTGTTTGGCCTCACCAAGAAAAATTACCACGAGCCGCCACTGTATACACGTGTCTCAAATATTGAACGGGTATCCGCCCGTGTAGTGCCGGGGCCCGCAAGGGAAGCAAAGAATGGTACCACTGCGGCCTACAAGGCATATCGTAAGAGGCGACTGAGGTAGGGCCTAGGGAAGCTACCTAGTAGATAAAAACGTTGCAGAAATCGGAGGTGCTGGTATACTTGAAGACGCATAACTGGCACAACGTACAATCGCTCTTAGGCTCAGATCACATACAAATAACACAGAGTGGTTAACAAGTGGTCAATGTGGTCCGAAGAAGTAGAGCGGTGTCGTCATGTTCGATTCCTGGTCGTTCTATTCTGTCTATGCTATAAAATGTCCTTGCAGTATTGTCTATTTTCTAATACACCCAGCGCCGGATTAGCCTAGTAGCAGAAGTAGTAAATGCTACGGGCCCCGCGCTTCTGGGAACACCGCGCCTTTGTGACAGAGCTAAGCTGTCACTAGTCATAAACAATGAACCAAGGTTGAGAGGTAGGTAATAATATCCCTCCACCCCCACCCCCCACCCCCAACCCCTCTACTCATGTCTTTCTTATTTAGGTTAGGACCATAGACAAGCGATAATTTCGCTGTTAGTTTGCAAAAAGAAGGATGTGCGTGTCGATTCTCAACTTGTAAAGCAAATTGAGACTGAACAAAAATATTGGTGGACACTTTCAGAGCGAATTATTTCAGTTATCCAATTTTTAGCAGAACGAGGTCTTGCATTTCGGGATAGTGATGAAACTATTGGTTCAACTCATAATGGAAATTATTTAGGTTTGTTGGAATTAATAGCCACATTTGACATTTTTCTGGCTCAACATATAAATACTTATGCAAATAAAGGAAAGGGACATACATCATACTTATCAAAAACAACATGTGAGTAATTTATCCATCTGTCATTAAGCTTACTGAATTTTTTTAATTAAGAAATGCAAGTACTATTCAGTTTCACTGGACTCTACTCCAGACATTTCGTATGTAGACCAACTAACTCTAATAGTGCACTATGTCTTACCATCTGGACCAGTGGAAAGGTTTGTGAAGTTCTTGGATATGGAAGGTAATACTGCTGAACAACTCGCCCAAAATTTACTTGATTTTTTAAAGAAAAATTGCATTTATATCAAAGACTGTCGTGGTCAAAAGCTATGACAATGCCAGCAACATGAATGGGAAATACTACGTCTTACAAGCACGCATTAAGGAGATAAAATAAGTACTCAGAATACATTCCCTGCTTTGTAAATTCCGTGAATAAGTGTGCTGCAGAATGTTGTACAGAAGCATTGATTTTTTTCGATTTTGTTGAAAGTCTCTATACATTCTTTTCCGCTTCTACCTATCGATGGGGCATTCTTACAAAAGCACCGGAAGATACAGGTTCAAAACTCCCGACTTTAAAGAGACTGTCGGACACCAGGTGGTCTGCCCGAGCTGATGCGACAAAAGCACTTTTATGTGGTTTTACCACTATCAAACAAGTTTTGGATGACATCTCAAATAACATGGATCAAAAGGTAGAGTGTCGTAATAAGGCGTATGGACTAGTTTTGGAGATGAGTAAGTTGGAGACGGGAATAATGACAATTTTATGGAACGGAATGCTAGAACGCTTGCAAGCGTCTAGTGCTTCATTGCTGATCAAGACCTTAACATAGGATATGCCCTTTATGAATCGCTACACGGGTACGTCCCAAGCAATTCGGCCGACATTTTCAGATATTGAAGCCCAAGTCAAAATCCTGACTGTGAAGAATATCAGCAACAAGCTTCAAGGCGAGGCAAGCGAAATACCAAGTACGACGATTTCAGCGGCTCTACTACGCTCGATGAAGTTATAGAAAATCAAACACATAAACAAAAATTTGAAAGTCAGGTGTTTATTGTCATAATTGATAATGTACTGTCTGCCTTAGCTAAACGCATGGAAGCGTATCAAAGAATGATTGGTGTATTTGGAACACTTCGGCAGTTAAATCACTTACAGCAGAAGAGATATTGAAAAGAGCATCTTTTGATTATTAACTGCAGAGGAGAATGTTCTTTTCCGACATTAAAGCGTATAAAAAATGAGTTAGGAACATGATGGGACAGATCGTTTAAATAACCTCACCTTAATGAACATTGAATGTAATTTACTTAGAGATATTGATTTGTCTAGTGTTATAACAGATGAGGAGATCTATAGAAGTAAATGGACAAAAGATCACCCTCAGTACACAGACAGTGACGGATACTATGGTCTCTCTCGCAGTGAACAAGTTGCCATACTCCGCCTCCGTACCGGACACAACAAGCTCCGAGCCCACATGTTCCATAAACATAAATTGGCATAACTAGCCTGTGCCCCTGCAGAAAAGGCAGATATGACGGCAGAACACGTCCTGCAAGACTGTCAACGGTTAGCAGGTATTAGGAAAGAATCATGGCCTCAACACACAGAGCTTCGCGAAAAGCTGTACGGAGGAACGGAGTCCTTAAAACCACAGTAAAATTCATGATTAAAATTGGTTCATCAGTCTAGGCCGGGAACGAAGAGGAGGAGGAGATGATGACATTAATGCCAGGATTAGGAAAGCACGACAAGCCATTGCTATCCTGCACACCGTGTGGAAATCTACTGCCATCTCCACTAAAACAAAGCTCTGGATATTTAGCTCAAATGTGAAATTTTTGTTGCTACATTGCTCGGAAATATGGCGAGTCACTAAGTCAAATACAAATAAGATTCAAAAGTTCGTCAACGGATGTCTTCAGCGGATTCTCAGACTGAGATG
Source organism: Arion vulgaris (assembly GCA_020796225.1). Taxonomy (NCBI): domain Eukaryota; kingdom Metazoa; phylum Mollusca; class Gastropoda; order Stylommatophora; family Arionidae; genus Arion; species Arion vulgaris. The sequence continues at coordinate 34,104,696 of CM036769.1, read as the reverse complement.
GTATGATAGAGTTGGATTCTGAGACTGAGATGGTATGATAGAGTTGGATTCTCAGACTGAGATGGTATGATAGAGTTGGATTCTGAGACTGAGATGGTATGATAGAGTTGGATTCTCAGACTGAGATGGTATGATAGAGTTGGATTCTCAGACTGAGATGGTATGATAGAGTTGGATTCTCAGACTGAGATGGCATGATAGAGTTGCAAACACAGACTTGTGGATAAGAACAGGACAAGAACCCATGTTGACCCAGGTTAAAATAATAAAATGTCGATAGGTCGGACATACCCACGGAGAAACAGTCGATTGTCACTAGACAAGCACTTGAGTGGAATCCGCAAGGAAAACGGAAAAGATGACGTCCTAAACAGACCTGGAGACGAAGTCTTCTTGACGAACTGAAGAGTGCTCCACTATCCTTGGAGACCACAACAAAAAGAAACAGAGAGAGACCAGGAAGAGTGGCCAACTACTACTGAGGTCATATGCTTCACAATGAGCAGAGAGGGACAGAGAGGAACAGAGAGGGACAGAGAGTAGCAGATAGGAGTAAGTAAGTAGCAACAATACAAACAATCGCACGAAACAACCAGAACCAACCTAGAATAATATGTACGTCAACTAGCTAACTACCAGTGACAACTGTTATAAGAAAGAGAAGATGGAGATATGTTGGGCACACCTTGAGGAGAAATGATCAACGAATATCAAAGCAGGCATTGAAGTAGGATACAAAGGGTTCAAGAAAGAGAGGTCGACCTAAGGAGACCCTGAAACGAACTTTGCTGAGAGAGGCAGGAAATATCGGTCTCAGTTCCATGGAAGAGATTGAGCGAGTTGCCCAAGATAGAGCGGTATGGAGAAATTACTTGCAGGCCCTATGTAACGTATAACGGTACGAGATGAATTATTATTAACTAGCTAACTAAGTAACTAACTAAGTAACTAACTAAGTAACTAACTAAGTAACTAACTAAGTAAATATTTCATTCTTCTTCTTCTTTTGTCGTCACACTGCTCAGTGTCGTGGTTTTCTGTTTTTGTCTTGAGCTGTTCCGGTGGCTTAGGTGATTGTTATTTTTGCTCTTTGACAGGATTCTGCTATGACATTTAACCACCTTTTTCGTGGTCTTCCTCTCGCCTTCTTTCGTGATGTTCTGTTGTAGAAGACTATGTATACTGTAGAGCTTGTGTGCATTCTTATTAAGTGGCCAAACCACTTCATTCTTTGTTTCTCAATGTAATTCAAGCAAGGTTCTGTTCCAACTTATTTTCTTATGCTGATGTTGGTGACTGTCTTTTCTGGTGTTGTTGGTAACTTTTCGCAGGCAGCGCATTTCACATGTAGTTATTTTGTATGACTGCGCTGTGCTCATTGTCCATGTTTGGCTCTGGTAACACAAAGTAGGTATGAAAATGCTGTTGATCATGTGCTGCTTAGCTATTACATTATATTATATATTAAATATTACATTATATTATATATTAAATATTACATTATATTATATATTAAATATTACATTATATTATATATTAAATATTACATTATATTATATATTAAATATTACATTAACAATAGAAAGAATAAAACATTACGCACACAAAGCTTTCTCCGACATCCGTTATGATTCACAAAATGATGGCAGAGCGCTTCGTAAATTTGGGACTTCAAACTATTTTGAGCGCCATACTTGGTATGGCTTTTCAACCCACATTTCCCGTCATGGAGGCGGGGTATGGTCTGCTCGATCAACATGATTGTCAATCGTGACATGGTAGATTCAAAACTACAATGATTGCACAAGAGTGTAATCGAGAACTCTAAACCCAGCTTCCAATAATGGAATTTGAGGGATTGAAGCGAAATGCTCGAGAAATGGATGCTTTACGTACATCAAACTTTAAATTCGACAACAGCGACGGTCCATCCAGCTCTCACCGGAGTCCTGGGTTGGGTCTGTAATGCGTGAGGACAGTCTTCAGTGCTTCTGGCAATGGAGTCTGTTCTTATGTTGACCCTTCTCGTAGTATTTCTTTGTTTCTTCAGATTTTGTCGTTTTTTTCTAAGGTTTTTTTGCTTGATTTTATAGGTTCTTTGTTGTCTTTTTTTCTACAATAATTTAAAAAAAGACATACAAAGAACGTGTATAAAAGCAAGTCAAAAAAAACTAAATATTTCACTTTTTGAAAGTTTGGTTTCAACTAAATAATAATCATACTTTTCCTCCTGAATGTTAGCAAGACGCAAACTAAATAATAATCATACTTTTCCTCCTGACTGTTAGCAAGACGCAAATTTAACAACTGGAGATCATACAAAATCAAGCTATTCGTTTCATCCTGGCTTGCACTAAGAATTCATCCTGGCTTCCACTAGGAATTCATCCTGCATAGCGATGAGATTTCTCCTCGATTTTCCAACCATGGAGTAAAGAATCAAGATAACTAGAGCACCTACTTATCTAAAAAAAAAAGTGCTAAAAGGGATCATCCACTGCACGAGGTGCTCAGCATCAGAAACCGAAATCGATTTCACCGGGGCGCCCATATGGTGCCTGAACCCACAAGTAAAACAAAGAATAGTACCACTGCGACCTACAAACAAATTTCGTAAGAGGAGATTGATGTAGAACCAAGGGAAACTACCCTAGTAAATAAATAGCATTGCAGAAATTTGACGTGCTGGCCTACTTGCAGGTGCATAACTGCCACAACGAACATTTGCTCTTAGGCTCTGATCACATACAAATCACACAGAGTGGCTAACAATTGGTCGTTATTGAGCGTTGGAAGAAGAAGAAAACTAAAGCAGGGCAAGTCGTTTGTTGTCGTGATGCAGACAATGTTCAACAGGCATGCGGGTGCACAACTATTGACCCTGTATAGGCATGGATACCGGTGTCTTCAATATTCAGGAAAACCGTTTCAACCAACAGTCTTCTTTTTCTTCTCCTTTGTGTTCGTTCTTTACGACCAATTTTAATCACTCTTTGTGATATGTTTGATCTTTGCCAAGAACGTGTATACGTTGCACATTGGTTTGTAGGCCCCTAAACGCATAGACTTCTACACGTTTAGGACATGTGCATCCGATTTCAGCCAAACCTCCTTAGTCGCCTCTTACGACATGAGTGGCAGGTAACAGTGGTTCTATTCTTTACACCTCAAAGTTGGGCCCCGGTAACCACTCGGGTGGAACCAACAGTAATCATCTCAGTGGTTTAGAGACTGCAAAAACAAAGACATAGTTCCTTAAAGGCAAAGCGCCTGTGTGGTGCCGGGTCCCACAAGGAAAGCAAAGAACAGCCCCACTGCGACCTACAAGGCATGTCGTAAAATGCGACTGATGTAAGACCTAGGAAAGCTACCCTAGTAAATAAAATGCGTCGCAGAAATCGGATGTGCTGGCCTAACTGGCACAACGTACAATCGCTCTTAAGCTCAGATCACATACAAATCTCACACAGAGTGATTAACAAGTAGTCGTTGTGGAGCGTTCGAAGCAGAAGAAGAAGGCAAAGTAGTGGACGACCTGGCCAAAGGAATATAAAGGATGTCTTGAACAATCGATAGGCCAGAGATAGCCCCCGCCCCAAAAAAAGATTGAGAATATAATGAAATAGGCATGCCGCTTGAATGTATCTTTATATATATATGTGTGTGTGTGTGTGTGTGTATGACAACCGTTTAGATTTGATTTTATATTAGTATGTATAACTTATAGTTTTAACTAGATCCTTACCAACTGCTGCAGGCTTCGCAAAGGATGTCTATTAAAATAGTCCTATTGCCGCACAATGTGACAAGCAATGTATCATACAGTATAAAATTATTGTTATATTTGCATGAACCAATTCTGCTCCAATTTCCGGTTTTCATCTACAGCAAAGATATCAAGTTCTTCATCTTGGTTCGATTTAGAACTTGGTAAAATTTGTTGATTGCATGAAATTTATATATTTCTCAAGTCGAAGAATGTGACCACAAATTACTTCGGTCACATTGTCTATGTTATTTAAGCAATCAGATGAAAATCGTGGCATATCCTTTACATGACGTCTCCACCAACAACAGTCAATAATTCGTTGATTTTCTAGGCACAACTTATACGCTCAGTAGTTTGCCATTGCTTTCTGAACGGTGAGGTCCATTTTTGCCGTTTGTAAAATTCCACAGGAACGAATTTGCTTCCAAACTGCCGGTCACTGAGTTTGAACCAGGTACGCATGGGTCGTGATCGAGTTCACTACCACTTAAGCTACATACGCCCACATGTCAGTAGTGAATGTGATCAAGTTCTATATTTCACTCATGCAGTAGCGAAAACAAAGTTTAGAAATACTGTGAAGAGCGATAATCAGAGAAGACACTGAACACCCTAACATCAAAGCTTGGAATAGTCAACATTGGGGCAGAAAAATATAGACATGGATGATAGCTAAAACCAACAGTCACGGTACTAGATTACGGTGACAGTTTTAAAGTTGATGTCTGCTAATCATCATCATCATCAGAAGCCTTGTCAGCTGGTGTAGGCGATCATGGATCTAAAGAAATCTTGTCTTCAGTGTTTGTTATTATCTCAGATGCTGACACTCTTCCGTGCCATAAAGTCAGGCTATCCAAAATTTTCTCTCTCTGTCTTCCTCTGTCGTGTCTCTTCTCGATTTTACTGGTTGTTATAGTGTGGTCTAAACCTCCATTTCTCATCACATACACCCTGGTCGTCTTCTTCTTCTTCACCTTTCGCCCCTAGGGAAGCATAGGTCCACAACCAAGGCCTTCCAAGCCCGCCTATCCAAGGCCATCCTTTCCAGATCTCGCCACTCTCTCCCCGTCCTCTTGCATTCCATCTCTAACTCCCGTCTCCAGGTGTTTCTGGGTCTTCCTTACTTCTATTGCCCTGGGGTTCCATCGGAGAGCCTGTCTCACGATGCTGTCAGGGGTTTTATCAGTGTGTGTCCATCCATCTTCACCTTCTGCTCATTATCTCTTGTTCCACCTGCCGTTGTCCTGCCCTATCCCACAGTTCTCTGTTTGTGGTCCTGTCGTACCATCTCAGATGGAGTATCCTGCGCAGGCATCTATTACCCTGGTCGTCTAGTCTATGTTATAACATTCCACGAGAGTGTTATCTATTTTATACTGTTCTCTGGTCGTGATGTCTATGTTATAGTTATCGATGACGTTAATGATGATAATAACGATGATTGATGGCGATGATGATGATATGATTTATAACTATACTGACGAAGGTAATCATGAAAATGGTAATGATGGATGTGGTGGTAATGATGATGGTGGTGATGCTAGTGATTCGAATGATGGTGGTGATGATGAGAATGAAGGGATGATGACGATGATGGTGGGGATGGTGATCTTTGCGTTCGTTCTTTACGATCAATTTTAATCACTCTTTGTGATATGTTTGATCTTTGCCAAGAACATGTATACGTTGCACATTGGTTTGGTAGGCTCCTAAACTCATAGACTTCTACACGTTAAGGACACATGCATCAGATTTCAGCCAAACCTCCTTAGTCGCCTCTTACGACATTCGTGGCAGGTAACAGTGGTTCTATTCTTTACACCCCAAAGTTGGGCCCCGGTAACCACTCGGGCGGGGATGTTGATGATGATGCTAATACGACGATGATAATAACAGTGATTCTGATGATGATGAGGAAGACGATGATTGTATCGATGATGATGATGATGAGGAAGACGATGATTGTATCGATGATGATGATGATGAGGAAGACGATGATTGTATCGATGATGATGATGAGGAAGACGATGATTGTGTCGATGATGATGATGAGGAAGACGATGATTGTATCGATAATGATGATGAGGAAGACGATGATTGTATCGATGATGATGATGAGGAAGACGATGATTGTATCGATGATGATAATGAGGAAGACGATGATTGTATCGATGATGATGATGATGATGAAGAAGACGATGATTGTATCGATGTATGATGAGATGATATGAAGACGATGATGATGGAAGACGATGATTGTATCGATGATGATGATGATGAGACGATGATTGTACCAATGATGATGATGAAGACGATGATTGTATCGATGATGATGATGAAGACGATGATTGTATCGATGATGATGATGAAGACGATGATTGTATCGATGATGATGATGAGGAAGACGATGATTGTATCAATGATGATGATGAAGACGATGATTGTATCGATGATGATGATGAAGACGATGATTGTATCGATGATGATGATGAAGACGATGATTGTGTCGATGATTCTGATGATGAGGAAGACGATGATTGTATTGATGATAATGATAATGAGGAAGAGGATGATTGTGTCGATAATGATGAAGACGATGATGAAGACGTAGAAAAATCACTATTGACTCCCATACAAGAGTAATAAATGCTGCTAACATCTATGGACGAGAATATGGTTCTTCTTTTCAGGGTATGTTCATCGTATGCTTTCCCTACACTGTGCTGCAAGGTGGTTACTGGGCGGTGGTTGCAATGGTGGTGGTCGCTTACATCTGTTGTCATACCGGAAACATTCTTGTAGACTGTCTCTACGACCTTGACTCTATGGGTCACAAAGTTCGTGTCAGGTCAAGCTATGTAGAGATTGCGGCGGCTGTGTGGGGTGCTCGTTACGGTGCAAGGATAGTACATTGTGCTCAGGTAAGGACCGTGTCACTGTGCTCATGTAAGAATGTATCCCTTTGATCCATTTGAACGTATCCATCCATGATTTTATAGTACACTATGCTCAGGTAAGGATCGTATTCATGTGATGGAAGCATCCATGATTTTATAGTACACTATGCTCAGGTAAGGATCGTATCCATGTGATGGAAGCATCCATGATTTTATAGTACACTATGCTCAGGTAAGGATCGTATCCATGTGATGGAAGCATCCATGATTTTATAGTACACTATACTCAGGTAAGGATTGTATCCATGTGATGGAAGCATCCATGATTTTATAGTACACTATACTCAGGTAAGGATCGATCGGGGATGCATGTGATGGAAGCATCCATGATTTTATAGTACACTATACTCAGATTTTATAGTACACTATGCTCAACACCTTTACATACCTTGGCTCTGTCATCAGCAGCAACCTCTCCTCGATGATGAAATTAGTAGTCGCATTGGGAAGGCCTCCACTGCTATGTTTAAATTAGCAAAGCGTGTATGGGAAAACAGGGCACTCACAAGAAACACCAAGACACAAGTATATAAAGCTTGTGTTCTCAGCACTCTGCTGTATGGTAGTGAGACATGGACCACATATGCTAGACAAGAACATCGCCCCAACACCTTCCACATGCGCTGTCTCAGGCGAATATACAACATCCGATGGCAAGATCACATCTCCAATATAGAAGTCCTGAACAGTGCTGGCATCTTAGTTCTTACAATAATATCAGTGACATCTTCACATCTTAGTTCTTACAATAACATCAGTGACATCTTCACATCTTAGTCCTTACAATAACATCAGGGACACTCACCTTCACTTCTTACAATGGGGAGTAAACCCGACAAAAATTCTTGAAGGAGGTCTGGGCCCCAGACTTGGGATATGAGTGGATTTACCCTGATATCCAAGAACCAGACTCCCAGCTACGGGCAAAAAGACACACTGTCTTGTGAGAGCCTCGGGTTAGGCAAAGACTATGATAACAAAACCTAAACAGAAAATATGAAGTGGGGGCCCTTAAGGTGGGCAGGCATCAAGTGATGTCCTACAGACAGCTCCTACAACCAAACTGATACCAGACGTTGTGCTTGCACTGTACTCTATTATCGAAATCAAGAGAGGATAGTTGACGCTTAGGCAACTCAGCTACTCCATAGCAATTGACGTAAAACGTATTGTCTCCTGAGACAAAGAAGCCAATGATGAGTTCTTACAATAACATCCGGGACACTCATCATTTCGTTCACTGCGATGAGGTCTTATCTTCTTGTTTACATCTACATCATTCATCCTTTGTCTTACACTGACATCATCACCTTTCTTTATTTTACATTCACATTTTTTTATGTTCATATTTATTATATTTATTTCTTCTTCTATTCACATTCTTCTTATTTCTATTCATCTTCATCTCTTTCATCTACGTTATCTATTTTGTCAACTATCATCGTGATGTTTGATGCTCATCATTCTATTTTTACATCATTTTCAGCTGATTGAACTCTTGATGACCTGTATTCTCTACGTTCTCTTATGTGGCGACCTCGTTCAAGGAAGTTTCCCCAACACGCCACTGTCACTAACCTCATGGATACTCGTATGCACCACGCCCTTGCTAGCATGCGCTTTCCTGACATCCCTGCGCCGTGTGAGCACTCTAAGTATGTGGTGCACCATCTCGCACATGCTCATCAACGCCATTATTCTTATCTACTGCTTCACTAAGGTAAGTGTGTGCAGATCCGGGCATTTCCGTTTCTTATTAAAATGGGTGTCTCCTGATCCTACTTCTACAAAACATGCGCACCTTTTCTACAGGGTGTAGAAGATAAAAGCATCGCCATTGACAAATTAACAGTGGTCAGGTACGCATTGCGTTCTGTCAATTTACTATTTAAACCGGTTCTGACTAGCTTGTCCTTCATCACCATTGTTCATCGACGCTTTCCACATCATAATTACACACCCCAAAAAGACTTGCTCACTTGACCTATACTACGTCATAATTGAACCATCTCACTTTCAACTGGGTGTTTACGGTAATGAGAGAGCGGTCAGGCTTGCATCAACAGCATCGATTGTTGGGGAGTTGAAGATGGATAAGGAGATGTTCTTCGGTCTCTTCGCGACTGTCTGTTGGATGAGGACACTTAAATCGATGTTGAATCGATCAGCGATTTAAGCAGTTTGGAGTTACCCGTTGTTCAAGTCGAACTGGATGCCTGAGAGGCAGAGTGAGAGGTGTGTTTAACCAGCGAGCCACAGGAACCATCAGTATGCATACTCTTCGATATCTGCTGGGAAGACTAAGCACCTATGGGTCTGCCCGGAGTGCAAGGACGTCAGTTTAGTAACCAATAACCAATGGCAGATTGGGTCTCTTGGCCAGGCTACTTTTATCTTGAATACCCTGTAGTAAATATCCAGTTTCTCTGTCTCTCCCTCACATTTTCTAGTAAACACACATTTTCTTCCTCACATTTTCTAGTAAACACACATTTTCTGTCTCCCTCACATTTTCTAGTAAATACACATTTTCTCTCTCCTCACATTTTATTCTCTCCTCACATTTGCTAGTAAATACACATTTTCTCTCTACCTCACATTTTCTAGTAAACACACATTTTCTCATCCGTCATCTACACACTCACAGACTGACTCGACCCAAATGCAAAAGATTTTCTTCATTGAACCGGGTTTCTCCATAATGTTCCTTTCATGTTGGCAGAGATGGCACGCCATATGTCGAGAGTGTTGCGAAAATCACGAACTACGTAGCTCCAGCAACAATCCTATGAAAAAAGCATGAAATAAAAGCATGTGTGTCTCGGGCGATTCGAGCCTACAACCTTTAGAAAGACAGATAAACGTGTTAACCACTTCGCCGTAGAGACTTCCAACATCTGTCTGATCTATTTCATTAACCCTTTCACTGTAGTGGACAACTACTATTCATTCGTTTCATAGCTACACATGCGTGTTTCGTGACCTCTGATGTATGCAGTCTTCTGATAAGGACTCGCTGTGTACGGTGTGATCAGTGGCGGCTCGTAACCATATTTGTTAGGGGGTCAGACAAAATTTTAGAAAAAATCAAAGTTTTGGGTTAGATTATATTTTAGTATTTACTATTATTTGTCTATTCCGAGAACTAATTTGGGAGGAAAGACGCTGAATTTCAGACTTTGTGGTATTTCAGCGTTATATATTCAATTTTCAAAGCTAATCAGCATCACTTTAAAAGTAATCTTCTTCTCCTTCTTTGCGTTCGTTCTTTACGACCAATTTTAATCACTCTTTGTGATATGTTTGATCTCTGCCAAGAACGTGCATACATTGGTTTGGTAGGCCCCTAAACGCATAGACCTCTATAGTTTGGGACACATGCATCCAATTTCAGCCAATTTAAAAGTAATAATTATGAATAAATAATTTATAAAATAATAAATACACGTTACACATTATTTTGGTGGGCCCCACTGGCCCTCTATGACGAGACGCCACTGGGTATGACTATTCCCAGAGTGGTAAATCAACTTGTACTTCTACTGTGTAGTCAAGACGGCCGATGAGATGATATTCACTCCAAAAATTCATGAACAGAGCAGCTTTTCATCAATCGTAACGAACCAACAAAAACAGCTAACATTAATGTTATGTATAGATTATTGGTTACTAGCCATTGAAACCAGCGGCACTCAGAAGAGATCCATATCTGGTCAGTTTTTCTGAGCAGGCATCGATGGATATGGCTGCTGATTGTTCCTGTAGCTTCTACGCAAATCTCACGATGATGTCGAATAACCATACTTATCTAAATATAAAGAGTGAGAGAAGAAATAATAAATAAATTGGAAGAAAGGAGTTTATTTCCAGCTATGTCCATTTATTTGTTTCGTTTCGTTTTCTCTAATTCTGTTTTGCCTCACATCGTCAGAATAAGAAGAGATTTCTACAACGGGCTTTTGTGTGCTTTCATAAATAGTGCTTATCACTGCCTCTGTTATTTCTTATATCCACCTTGTGCGCCCGTCTGTCCAGCGTGTTCGTAGCACGTTGGACTACGGGTGACTATCCCTCTGTGTGTGCGGGTTCAATTCCGCGGGATGGCAGAAAAGCCACAGATTCCCCAGATTTACAGTGTTCGTGGCACTGAACCGAAGGGTTACGATGTCCCTGGCACGAGCCGAAGCTGAAAAGCTCAAGTGCTTCTGGATCGGAAAAAAAAATCCACCGTGTGCGTGGACGCATTGTGCTATATATCGACTGCATCGGAGTAGCATTGCACTTTGAGACTCACTGTGTGTTGGTAATCTGCTTATGTGGCCGAGCTGTTTAATTTGTTTCGTGGTGAAGTTCAGTCTTGATTTTTTTCCACCTGGTGTATTCATTTATTTTAACAATGTACTAACACCGACTATATTATTGGAATTGAATCGATATTAATGACTCAGCAGGGCGCACTCGTATGTCTTCGAACCACTCTAGTGTACAATGTGAACGACAGAGTAATTGCACAGTAGCTCCGGTTACAAATTCTCAATTTAGTCTCACTTTTAACAGGAAGATTAGAAAATTGACTGTACCTTTAACTTGGGCACCGCTCACTGATATTCAATGCCAGCTGAGACTGTAATTAAATACACTGACTAATGTTTGTAATATTATTGTAGAAAGTGGTTGTTTGTAATATAACTACATAAAAGTGGTTTTCATACTGTTTGTGATATTACTATATAAAAGTGGTTTTTATACTGTTTGTGATATTACTATATAAAAGTGGTTTTCATACTGTTTGTGATATTACTATATAAAAGTGGTTTTCATACTGTTTGTGATATTACTGTATAAAAGTGGTTTTCATACTGTTTGTGATATTACTTTTATGAAAGTGGTTTTCATACTGTTTGTGATATTACTATATAAAAGTGGTTTTCATACTGTTTGTGATATTACTATATAAAAGTGGTTTTCATACTGTTTGTGATATTACTATATAAAAGTGGTTTTTATACTGTTTGTGATATTACTATATAAAAGTGGTTTTCATACTGTTTGTGATATTACTGTGTATAAATGGTTTTCATACTGTTTGTGATATTACTGTATGAAAGTGGTTTTCATACTGTTTGTGATATTACTGTGTATAAATGGTTTTCATACTGTTTGTGATATTACTGTGTATAAATGGTTTCTACTGTTTGTGATATTACTGTATGAAAGTGGTTTTCATACTGTTTGTGATATTACTGTATAAAAGTGGTTTTCATACTGTTTGTGATATTACTTATAAAGTGGTTTTCATACTGTTTGTGATATTACTGTATAAAAGTGGTTTTCATACTGTTTGTGATATTACTTATAAAGGTGTTTTATACTGTTTGTATATTTATACTGTATAAAAGTGGTTTTCATAGTTTGTGATACTTATAAAAATGGTTTTCATACTGTTTGTGATATTACTGTAATATCCCAGATAAGAATCATGATTACATCCAAACGGATGTACATTATGCGAGTGTCTAACTGTCCGTTATTGTCATCTAACGCCCGTCTGTCCAGCGTAATCGTAGCGCGATGTACGACGGGTGACAAGCCACCTGTGAGTGCGATTCAATTCCGCGAACTAGCATAAAAGCCACATGTTCCTAGATTTACGGTGTTCGTGGCACCGAACCGAAGGGTTACGATTTTCATGGCACCTAGCCGAAGAGCTGAAAGCTCAAGTGCTTCTGGATCGAAAAAAATTGTTATCTAACACAGCTAACATCAAACTGTATGTATACAATTTGTGTTTTAATTTGTTGTATATTCTTCTTTAGGCGGAGCGGTGGTATTGGAAGGATGTCCAAGTGCGCATAGACATATGGACATTCCCCATCTCCGTGGGTATCATTGTGTTTTCCTACACTTCTCAGATCTTCTTGCCTTCACTGGAGGGAAAGCTCAGAGACCGTTCCAAGTTCCGCTGCATGATGGCGTGGACACACGTGATAGCTGCTATATTTAAAGCTCTGTTTAGGTTCGTTTTCGGTGTTTTAATCCATATTGTTTATATAATTTTCTTCTTGCCAAGGTGAGAATAAACAGGGTCCAGTGCCTGGCAATTAACAAAATGTTCAAGTGTTAACTACTAATATAAGGGCATCATTACTAAAGGGAGGCCGAGAAATACATGGAGACGAGATTTGGAGGCCGAGAAATACATGGAGAGATTTGAGGCCGAAATACATGGACAGATTTGAGGCAAGAATACATGGAGACGAGATTTGGGAGGCCGAAGAGAAATACATAGAGACGAGATTTGGAGGCCGAGAAATACATGGAGACGAGATTTGGAGGCCGAGAAATACATGGAGACGAGATTTGGAGGCCGAGAAATACATGGAAACGAGATTTGGAGGCCGAGAAATACATGGAAACGAGATTTGGAGGCCGAGAAATGACATAGGAACGAGATTTGGAGGCCGAGAAATACATGGAGACGAGATTTGGAGGCCGAGAAATACATGGAGACGAGATTTGGAGGCCAGAAGGAAAGATTGACCAGACATGGAGACGAGATTTGGAGCCAGAAAATACATGGAGACGAGATTTGGAGGCCGAGAAATACATGGAAACGAGATTTGGAGGCCGAGAAATACATGGAGCCGAGAAATACATGGAAACGAGATTTGGAGGCAGAGAACAACAATATGAAGATGAACTGGAGAGAGCTGCAGGAGATAGCAAGAGATAGGAAGACTTGGCATGAGTTGGTTGAGGACCTATGCCCCAATCTGGGTTAAAAAGGCAGAGAGAGAGAGAGAGAGAGATTACGACACTGTTTTTTTGTTCGGCCGTTATGAATTCAAGCGAGTCATGGCGCTTCTGCGTGATTTTGCCTGAAAGTTTGCTTTCCTATCACCGGTGTCCCTCGCTATTCAGACGAGCCTTACACCGACTTCAAATGTACTTGTAATTTAGATCTCCAAGTAAAGGATACTGCTATAAACATATATAACTGTCATGGAATCTGAACATCAAATACTTTCTTTCAAAATTTGTATCTTTTTTTTTTCCTCAGCTATACTTACAGTATACCCACAGTGTGGTAAGAACAACGGACGGAATGACAGACTCATTCGAAAGAAAATCAGGTTTAAGACAGGGTTGTATGCTCTCACCTCTTCTCTTCAACATATATATCGACACGCCCGAGTGGCTACCGGGGCCCAAATTTGGGGTGTAAAGAATAGAACCAGTGTTACCTGCCACGTATGTCGTAAGAGGCGAGTAAGGAGGTTTGGATAACATCGGATGCATGTGTCCGCTAGGGAATGCTAACCCGAAACAAATGCTTGCAGAAAACGGATGCACCAGTCACATAACATGGTGCAACGACCCCTCACAATGAGAAATGGGATAACGGAATCTATGATCGCCAATCTGCCTCTGAGATTTAGCCACGCGGTAAGAATGTCAGACCTACCATCACGGGGTGGCCAAAACTTACTGCGGGAAGAGGTCGGCACAAACAGGAAACATAAATCATAGGAATTATATCCTACAGGACTGCCCCCAGTATGCAGACTTGAGAAGAGGTGGCCCACTTACACTAGCGTCCAAGACAAACTGTATGGCGTGACTGATAATCTGAGGCAGACGGCTGCCTTTATTAGAGAATCCGAAATCACAATCTAGTGAGAACGCAGAAGAAGAAGAATGTATCAATAGAATAGTGAAAGAGGCACAGTGCGGAAAAGACTTTATTGAAATAGACAATGATCACTACGACCAATTCAACAATCAAATCAACGAACTACTTTTTGCAGACGACCAAAGTCTAATCTATGAAGATGAAGATCAGCTACAACATCACATGAATTCATTGTTAATAGCATTCAGGAAGTACAACATGAAAATCAACACACAAAATACCGAGACCATGAAATCAGCAGAACACCAAACCAAGCAAAAATACAAATAGACAACACTAGAGTAAAAAAAAGTTTCTGAATTCAAATATTTAGACATCATTTTCACAAAGGACGGAGAACTCGATAGAGAAATAGAGACAAGATGCCAAAAGCAAATGCAGTGTATTCGAAAGGCGAAACACATAAAAACGAATTAAGTTTAGTTTTTACAGTTGTTTTTAGAAGTAAGTACAAAAGCAAGATACAGCAACGTTTTAACCAAAATGTCTTTATCAAGCAAAGAATACACAACAAACTGAATAGAGACTGTAGTCATCAGACATCTACAGAAACAGACAATAAAACACAAATTGTCCTAAAATAAAAAATATTTGACTAAAAACGAAATGAATGTAAAAAAAACTGTAAATCTAAAATCGTAAAATATATAACAATAATAATCAGATATTTACGTAATATACTATATATACATTGTGCAGTTATGTAGAACGTGCTTTTGTCGATATAATGGAACGATATTTTAGATCTTTATATGGTATCGTTCGACCTCTTGGGCTCAACGCACTACATTTCTAAGCGTTTTGATACTGTCTCTTCGCATGCTCTATTAAATATATGTATGTATTAGAGCGTCTGTAGCTCAAGCGGTAGTGAGCTCGATCACAAACCCAAGCGTACCTGGTTCAAACCCCACGGCGATTTTTACAAAAGGTAAAAATAGACATTACTGTTCAGAAAACTACTGAACGTATAAGTAGTGCCTAGAAAAAAACGTTTGCTGTGGTTGATGGCTACGTCCTGTAAAGGATATGCCATGAGTTTCATTCATTTCATATATTAGTGTCAGAACTGCCTAATGCTTAAAGATAGTATAGAAAGGAATGTTAGTCACACACAAATATAATATGATCAACAATATGGAAATAAAGAAGCTCCAAAAAGAGAGCCGCTGTAGCGTAGTTGTTAGTGAACTCGCTTCTCAAGGCTGGTGGTCTGGGTTCAGCTCCCGCAATGCGCGTGAAATTTTTCCCGACGGTCGACCCAGCCTCAACTGGGTCGACCCAGCCTCAACTGAGCAAGAGAGCCAGCCACGACATGCTCTGGGAAAGTAAAGGCGGCCGGCGTGATGCTGACCACGGTCAATGAAAAATACAGGCCTAACACTGTATTGAGCCATGCACCACGAGGTATGAAAGGGTTCCTTAACTTAACCTTAAACAGCATATTCGAATCAGGATGAAAGCGCACCAAACTGTGTAATCATCGTAAACGATCAGTTTCATGAAGAAGAAGACGAGGTGTAGTTAGGTGCCTACTACTAGGTTTTAGTATACTAACATCATGCATGTTTATCTCCACAGCTACTGTGGATTTTTAACATGGGGTTTGATACCATGGAAGTAGTGACCAACAATCTGCCTTCCACGAGTCTGAAACACGTTGTCAACTTTATCCTGGTGTGCAAGGCCATGCTGTCATATCCTTTACCCTTTTTCGCATCTGTAGAACTTCTCCAGACAGCCTTCTTCCAGGGAAAACCCACAACTTGTTTCCCAAACTGCATGGACGAGACCCGTCATCTCAAGTGGTGGGGGCTAAGTATGAGACTGTGTCTCGTTCTCTTCACGTGCGCTATGGCAATTATTGTTCCACACTTCGCCCTGCTCATGGGACTAATCGGCAGCTTTACAGGGACTATGCTGTCATTTGTTTGGCCGTGTTACTTCCATCTACGCTTACGCTGGCACTTTATGTCGCGTGCTACACGTGTCCTTGACATTACTATCATTATAATCGGTTTCATGTGCGTAGGGATTGGAATATATTATTCTGGGCACGCGTTGTCTAGAGCTTTTCGAGGCCTCCCACCAGAATCATCTCACACACTCAAACTACCGATTCGTAACTAGAACTCTCTTGTGTCCCAATTCTTGTTGCTATTTGTTGTTGTCATCAGCTGACATCGTTTCTTGTAAAATCTCGAATAGTCACGTGATTTATTAGTAACATAGATATGTTCCTTAGAATAGACTTGTAGATGATATTATCTGTTGTTAGTTGAAATAATACCGTTCATGGAATAGTTAAGTTGGTGTAATAATTAAACTCATGGAATAATGAAGTTAGTGGAACAATTAAGTTCATTGAATAATTAAGTAGGTGCAAATATGAAATCGATAAAATAATAAATTTGGTTGAATAAAAAGTGTTAATGTCAATTTGTCAACACCTTTCCATTCCTTGGTTCTACCATCAGCAGCAGCCTCTCCCTCGATGATGACGATATTAGCAGCCGTATTGTGAAGGTATCCTCAGCCATGTTCAAATTAGAATCTGGCCAACAGGAACAACCATTCAGAAGAAACTATGGGTGCAGTGGCGGCTCGTGATAATTTTTGTTGGTGGGGCCAGACATTTCGTTCCGGATAAATCATGGTTTTAGATTGCTATGTTTTAATTTAATAAATAATAAATACGCAATATACATTATTTTTGGTGGGGCTCGGCCCCACTAGCCCTTAAAGACGAGCCGTCACTATATGGGGGATAGGTGAAGACATCGAGCTCACCGCTCTGTTTATGACATACCGGAGTAGTCGCGTAGCAGAAGTTAATAACAGAAGAAGAAGATGCTCAAATTAGTAAAGAATATACGGGGAAATATGGCACTCACACGAAGCACAAAGACAGAAGTATATAAGACATGTGTTCTCATCACCCTACAATATAGTAGTGAGACATGGACCATGTAAGCACGATCGACTCTATAATTGCCTCAGCGCAGGCGGCCATATTGCCATATGACGTCATAGGCTGACGCGGTGTATTCTCACAGACTAACTGTTGTCTGTTACTAATGGTAAATAAATAGAGAATGTCGTGATGTAAGTCAGACAAGAACATCGCCTCGTGACCTTCCACATGCACTATCTCAGGCTAACATACAACATCCGATGGCAAGACCCAGTGGCGGTCGTGATCACTTTTATTGGTGGGGCCAGACAGAAATTTTCTGAAAAAATAATGGTTTCGGTTAGGATATATCTTAATATATAAAATAATAAATACACATTACACCTTTTTTTTTTTTTTCGTCCGCTTTCAACTCAGACGAAGTTCCATCTCTGAAACTGATTTTTGCGTGAAAATCTGTTTTCCAATTTCTTACAATGGCAGCACCGTGCACATTGTAAATTACTTTACACTGGTAGCCGTGTGCTCAATGTACTCGTAATTAGTATTCCCTCGCCATACAGGCAGATTTTCTCCGACTTCAGAGGTACTCACGTTATCGTCCTGAGTAAGACCAGGGGACTCGAACAAATGCCGGACAGTAGGTTCGAACCCGAGCTATGAGGCGTCTCACAGCTAGCAGGCCGAGCTACTATCAACTACTCTAGGCAGTCCCCCACATTACACCTTATTTGTGGTGGGTTCGGCCCCATTGTCCCTTAATGATGAGCCGCCACTGGCAAGACCCCATCTAAAATATTGAAGTCATGGACAGTGCTGACATAAGTTGTACATGTTTTGTGTCATTTTGCTGTGTCCTGTTCTTATGCAAAGTATGACAGTCTGGTCTCTTCTGAACATTTAGTAATGTTCATCCACTGCTTTGTGCTTGATGTAGTGAATTTTTCACTGTGCATTGTATTGTTCTTGAATTGTAGCTGCCTCGTAGCTGACAATGTAGTCTTCTTGTGTCAGTGTTTCTCCTTCTTTGGTCACACTATCAGCTACTTTGTGCCCCGTAATGTTACAGTGTAGGATGGTATCCAGTGAACGATTTTTAAAAAAGTTCATTGCATATCCTTTAACAGGACTTTACGAATCAACCCCAATTTTTTTAACACTGTTTGTGATTTTTCTAAGCATTATTACGTTCAGTAGTTTCCCATTCGTCTGTGGCTTAGGAGTTAGTGACTCGGTCTATTAACCCCGACGTTCTGAGTAAGAATCCGCTGCGGACAGTTTGGTGGCAAATTGTTTCGTGTGGATTTTTACAAAAGGACGATGGCACCACCTGTTCAGAAAGCAATGGTTAAGTACTGAACGTAATAATGCCTAGAAAAATCACAAACAACGTTAAAAGCTGGGGTTGATTCGCAAAGTCCTGTAAAAGATATGCAATTAACTTTAACTTTAGTTTCCCATTGCTTTCTGAACAGGTGGTGCCATCGTCCTTTTTTAAAAATCCACGAGAAACAATTTGCAACCAAACTGTCCGCAGCGTGATTCGAACTCAGAACATCGGGTTTAATAGACCGAGTCACTATTCCTAAGCCACATCTCGAAATTACTCCGCATTCTCCCTAGAGTTTCCCTCAGATCTCCCCCAACTATGCATGTTAGTGTTAACCTTACATTTTATGTATAGCAATATTTGTTGATTTAATTTTTATGTATTTATACTTGTTCTAGTTTTACAATCCATAAAATAATGAAGAGAGAAATGTAGTTTTAGTTATTAGACTTTTATTCTGCAAACATTTTGTCGTAGTTTTATTCAAACATTAAAACTACAAATAAAATATTTGATTATCTGCTATTTGTTTCTTTCTTTGTTGTATTTGTTCAGTTCAAATGTTTACTCTCTCTTTGTGTAAAGTTATGTATTGCATCACAACGTCAGGAAAAGTAGAGTTGTTTTTTTTTAGAACAGGTTATTGCCCGAGTGGTTAACGGGGCCCAAATTGGAGTGTAAAGAATAGAATCACTGTTACCTGCCACGCATGTCATAAGAGTCGACTAAGGAGGTTGGGTGTCGGGCTACCTACCCCATACCGTAAAAAAACAGTAGATGTCTACAGAACGGAGAGCGAACCGAGTAAACGCTGGCTGAAACCGGAAACATCGCCGAAGGATAAGCACCAGAGCTCCAAATGGTACTAAAGTGTGACGTAAAACACACCAATGCTAAGGTTGCATGAATCAGATTTCCACATGAATAGAATTCATGGGGAGATCTGGTACATCGGTCTGGGCGGTGATCGTGAAAGAGAGAAAGAGAACAGGTTATTGTATGCTTATCCTACAGGGTGTCTTTCGCGGCCTATGTTATTTCTGGGATTACCTTCTGTATTGTCGATTTTTCTCTTGTATCCATTGTTTCAGAGTAGAATTGCCTTTTGATGCGTATTGTCTGTTGTAATCTGTTTATGTTGCCGAAACATTTAATTTATTGTTTATTTGATGAAGTTCAGTACTGATGTATGTACCTACTCTTTTCCGGAATTCTTCATTCCTAAATCCGTCTTTTGTGGATACCCTCCTCTATCCAGCAGTTCCAAAACGTTACATTACCGCGAACCCATTTTAAATACATTTTGCTGCCGCAGACCCCCAAAAGCTTCTGTATGGAAAAATGGACAGGAAAGAATTATCTTTATGTTACAATAGTAAACAATGTTCTCAATCTGCGGGAAACTTCAAACGATCTTTTATTTTGTCCTGTCAGACATTTAGACTCCGGTCTTGTCCGGGTCCTTTGATTTCGTAGCGGAACTAGTTTACCACTGTTTTTATACGTTTTAAAAATTTATTTTTCTGTTTGAAATGTCAAAGATCATAATATTTCTTCAAGCGCTTGAGGACCCCTGTGAGTACCTCGTGTACCCCAGGCGGAACCCAGTTTGGGAAATGCTGAGATAGACCAATAGAAAACACTCAAAATTTGTAGTTGATCAATATTTATTATTTCAGAATTTTTGACTACTTTTAAATAACAATAATAATAATTCCTCTCGTACCGTTATACGTTACATAGGGCCTGCAAGTAATTTCTCCATACCGCTCTATCCTGGGCAACTCGCTCAATCTCCTCCATGGAACTGAGACCGATATTTCTTGCCTCTCTCAGCAAAGTTTGCTTCAGTGTCTCCTTAGGTCGACCTCTCTTTCTTGAACCCTTTGCATCCCACTTCAATGCCTGCTTTGATATTCGTTGATCATTTCTCCTCAAGGTGTGCCCAACATATCTCCATCTTCTATTTCTTATAACAGTTGTCACTAGTGGTTGACCAGACATGTCTCTGATTTCATCCCTTCTCCTGAATTCGTTCCATTTTATATTCATTATTTTTCGCAGACATCTATTTTCAAATGCATTCAACTTGCTTTCTATATCTTTAGTCATTTTCCAACTCTCGCTGGCATATGTTAGGATTGACACAACATTTGAATTGAAAATTTGTAATTTAGTTTTAATACTATATAATTTGCAGTTCCATATTTTATTTAGACTTTTAAAAGCTACTTTCAAATGTCGGTACGTAAATAAAGGGTTGATAAAGTCAGGCCCTTCTTAAAGAGAAGACAATACCAACACCAATATACAGAGCATATGTCAATCAAGTACTTCTTAAAGAGAAGACAATACCAACACCAATACAGAGCATATGTCAATCAAGTACTTCGTACTTGTACAAGAAGGTCCTGTATAAAGCAATCATGACTATGAAATGATGACTAGTAGATGTAAGATAACTGGTCACTGTCTACTACATGACTTAACTTGGCTTATTCCTCTCGGCTCCTCGTAGAGCATAGGGCATCAACAGTTGTTGGCCACTTTTCCCGGTCTCTAGTTGTTTTCTCCAAGGTCTCCCAGGATAGTCCAGCACCCAAGATAGTCCGTTTTTCAAAAGTACTCCGTATCCAGGTCTGTTTAGGACGTCCCATTTTCTGTTTTCCTTGCGGGTTTCACTCAAGTGTCTACTACATAGCCAAACTATATGATATTTCGTTTGTGATTCTACAGGAACCATCATTATAAGCATGCCCTTCTGTTATAAAAATAATAATAATAATATAAATAACAGTAATCATAATAACAGCAATAGTAATACTAATAATGCAATGATCCATTATGGTCATAGGGGTACTACGATGAAAACGTCAACATGTAAGTTTCTTCAAAGATCATTTTTCTTCTGCAATGCGAACGAAAGTTCAAACGTCCTTTCCTAGCCTTCTCTTCTTCTTCTTACGCTCCATATCGACCACTTGTTAAACCACTCTTTGTGATTTGTATGTGATCTGAGACTAAGAGCGATTGTATGTTGTGTCAGTTATGCATCTACAAGTAGGCCACAACATCCAATTTCTGCGACGCTTTTTACTTGCTATTGTAGCTTCGCTACACCCTTACTTTATTCGCCTCTTATGCCTTGTATGTCGAAGTTTTACTATTCTGTGCTCCTCTTGTGAGCACAGGCAATACAGAGATGCCTTTACTGACCAGTAATCGATGTTATCATTCAATGCTGGTCTTAGTCTTCTTCTTCTTCTTCTTCTTCTAAAACCTTGTACTGTTCCCAGAATAACTGTTTTTGAGAGGCAGCCATGTCTGTTCACATGAGCGACTCATGCAAGCTGTGGGATTATTATGTTTGTAAAATCTTACAGTTACCCGTCTAAAAATCTTACAGTTACCCGTCTAAAAATCTTACAGTTACCCGTCTAAAAATCTTACAGTTACCCGTCTAAAAATATTACAGTTACCCGTCTAAAAATCTTACAGTTACCCGTCTAAAAATCTTACAGTTACCCGTCTAAAAATATTACAGTTACCCGTCTAAAAATATTACAGTTACCCGTCTAAAAATCTTACAGTTACCCGTCTAAAAATCTTACAGTTACCCGTCTAAAAATATTACAGTTACCCGTCTAAAAATCTTACAGTTACCTGTCTGTACAAATTTGTGTCATATTAGATAATATGCATACTTTGGTCTAAATTCAGATGTGCCTGTCCTGCATGTCGTAGGGATCTAACGGCGGCGTAACACACTCACATTCTCGACGCAAACCACAGATCACAAAGAGCGGTTAACTTGGTCGATAAGAACGAACGAAAACAACAGTAGGCCATTGTTTTGCACTTCAAATTCTCTGACAAATTTGTGTCTTAGTGTTAACCACTCGATCTTCACCACATTTCAAGAGTTCATCTGAAATATTATCCCCACACGGAGATTTTCCTACCTGCAAGAAACGAATTGTTCCTCTAAGGAGCGATGAACAGGTGGTAAGGACATGTTCAAAATGTATATATATATATATATATATATATATATATATATATGACTGTGACACTGACCATTCACTGATATGTAGCAAAGTTAGGCTGAAAATAAAAACACTCCACCATTCGAAGAGAAAAGGGTGTCCACACATTAACACCGAAAATACCACCAAACCAGAAATGGTACAATCGTTCTGCAATACATTAGGAAGCATTCTCCAAAGCACACCAAAAGGAAATGCGGAAACAAAGTGGTCCTACATCCGGGATGCCATATATAATTCGGCCAAAACCACCTTTGGCACCCGAGATAGGCAAAACCCTGATTGGTTTGCTGCAAACGTATTAGAGTTGGAGCCTGTCATAGCAGAAAAAAGAACTGCCCTTCTGAACCATAAAAACAATCCAAGCGCCAAGTCATTCATTGCTCTTAGATCTGCAAGAAGTGTCGCACAAAAAACAGCCAGGCGATGCGCAAACGACTACTGGCAGGAGTTATGTAGAAATATGGGCATTCCCATTCGTGCTCTGTCCTCCGTTGCAGCAGCTATCCCAAAGTCCATTTGCTCACAGTACCCATGAGAAGTTGATTACTATATCTTCTCTCTCTACCACGAAGACGACACTGTCTGGCATGTCCAAACTTAACGCCTAATTCTCGAACTCGTTCCAGTGTCTGAGACCCGCCCATGTCACACAATTGAGAGCGTACCGCATTGATGATATCGGCTCTGTCCATGCTTCTGCCCACTTGAGTCGGGGCACTGTTTGCAAGAGAGTCAGCACGCTCGTTACCCCGCACTCTAACATGTCCAGGCGTGTACAGCCAAGTCATTTTCTTGAGATGTGATCTCCGAATGATGTCCACCCATTCCACACGCATACTTCCAGATTCAATCAGTTGAAGCATATTCATCGAGTCTGATATGATGATCGTATGGGTAACCTGTTGCTCAACCACCCATGACAGAGCCCTGGAGGCAGCGGTGATCTCCATAGTCATGATCAATGTCGTTGTCTCAAAAGCCCCGCAGTCCTCATGAAGTGTGCGACCGTTTCGTTGTGCTGAGTAAGCCCAAGATGATCTGGTGCCACGCTTGACAGAGCCATCGGTGTAGATAATGATATCACCTGGGTGGGAGTGCTGATCCACGAGTGCAAGAATTTCCGCATTGACGACGCCCGGGGCCCATTCTCTACAGCGGCGTCCAAGTGTGCTGATAACCCTGGCGTAAGCAGTCATATCCTCTGATATAGGCATCCATTCGTCACCGTGCCTCAGCTCATCTAGAGTACAGACCTGTTTAATAACATCCTCTGCCTCGGCCATCCAGGATCGACCTCTCTTCAATCGCCTTCCTTGTTCTCATTTATGGATTTGTGCAGAGGATTATTTGTGTCCGCAGAAACTCTCAGATACGCTTTTACCTGTGCGACTTTGTGTCTCGTGGCTATCGTTGGCAATCCAAGGACATAGCGCATTGCCTCACAAGAAGTGTCACGTGTGCAATCGAGTATAAGCCTCATCGCTTCATTTTGGATCCTTTCTAACTTATCCACGTTATAACTAGGGTAAGTGGTTCGAGTACCGTGTTTGTCTATTTGTTTTTTCGGAAGCTCTTAATACCTGTTCCTTGTTTATTTCTTGATCATATTCGTTACTTCCGTTGCTTCCTCTGGGGTTCTTGAAAGAGGCTCCGTGTGCTCGTCTAACTTATCCAGCGATGTTCTGCTTACTGTTAGAAGACCAAGGCCATAGTCCACCACGCTCAGCACTAGTCCCTGATAAAGAAAGAGTAGCAGGCGTTGCTCAATATCCGCCCCCGCCATAACTTTGAGAGCGGTTAGCCCATTACGTTCTCAACGTGGCTTATGACAGGCTTCTGTCAACTGTTATTCTAAGATACTTTAGTGTTTCGCTTCTGTCAATGTCTTTGTTACACATGCTGACAACCGGGGTAGGTGTCTTTACTATGTGAGTGTTAAGAGAGAACCATGTCAGAGAGGCCTTTGCTGGGTTCACATTCGCTTCGAATTCGTTGCACCAGTCACCAATTCTATTCAGCTCACACTGTAATGCAGATGCGATCTCGTTTCTGTCCTTGCCCATGCGATACACCAGAATATCATCGGCGTACGACATTGTTCTGCCAACTCCGACCCTTTGTGTGCTGGTTACCCCGACGATATTGAAAAGGACTGGCGAGAGTGGTGATCCCTGGGAAAGGCTCATTAGGACCTGTTGTGGTTGTGATGCCCATGAACCGCAACGCATTGATAACGTGCGCTCAAAAGGTGCAGCAGCAATCCACTTGACCAAGCGTGTATCCACCTGCATATCCATCAATAACTGCATAAGTAAGGTGTAAGAGACATTGTTATATGCGTCCTGCAAATCAATGGCGGCTGCTGCCGTTTCCATCCTCATCTGAAACCCCTCATACGCATCATATGCAAAGACCGCTGCATTGCACCAGGTGTCCTTTCTTGGGCGATAGCCGCCGAGAGTGGAGGGAAAAGACCATTTGTCTCCATTATATTTGAAACTCTACGGGCTATGAATTTTTCAAGCAGTTTGCCGACAGTGTTTTGCAAGGTAATAATTATATATCCATTTGTGCCTGTGAGATCTTTTCCAGGCTTAGGCAAGGGTCTCAGATAGCTGTGCAGCCAATCATCAGGAATAGTGCCAGTATGGATACTTTTATTGAAAAGCTTGCATAATTCAGCAAGATCTTTGTCCTCCAGACATTTTATGTGACTGTACCGAACACCATCAGGACCAGGCGCTGTATCCGAGCATGTCTTTAGTATTGATTTGATATTATCGACAGAAATGTATTCTCTATTGTCGTCCATGACAGTCTGCATCTCATGCGAATAGTATACGATCTGCTGCCTCCTTTTACGTTCCTCTCTGTCTTTCTTTTCTGTCTGGAGAATAAAGTTATGCAAGAATGCCTCACCTCTCTCCTCATCTGTCCTCAAAATTACTCCACTGTCCAGATTCAGATTAGGCATTGAAAAGGTATCTCACCACCATTCATGCTGCGGTGCAATCTCCAGAATTTTGCGAGTGATTGCTCGTTTCCAATTTCAACGCAGAATTTCTCCCATATAGTGTGCTTGGCTTCTCTTGCAATCTGCTTGAAATGTATAGCCAGACTGTTCTTTCTTTCTGTCAGGGCTCTTCCACGTTCCTCGGAGAGATTTTGTGATTTTCTGGCTTTTTCCCACGCTTTGGTAGCCATCCTTTTTTCCGCCCATGCCTGCACAACTTCAGGTGTCCACCATGGTGGTTGCTGGAAAGAAGTTCGTGTTTTAATTGGTGAACAATGTACCTTTAGCCGCAGCTGACTGATGACATTAGGTTGGTGTCTGTCATAGTGGAACAATGTACCTTTAGCCGCAGCTGACCGATGACATTAGGTTGGTGTCTGTCATAGTGGAAAGCCGAAGCACGATTTTGAGTTCTCATCTTAGCTGATTTTTTAACCAGTATTGCACAAGGTAGATGATCACTGCCATGGTGTCCGAGAATATCCCAGCGGCACAAAGCATTCAACTCTGGGGACACCAGAGCGAGATCAAGTAAACTATCTCTGTCTCCCTGTCTGTCAGGTATACGTGTGGGCCTGCCATCAATCAGACAGACTAAGTCCGTCTCAGTTAATACCTCTTCCAGTGCCTCACCCTGCTCATTAACAATACTATTGCCCCACAGCTTTCCCCTGGCGTTGAAATCACCGCACATAATGACACTTGATGGAGCCTGAAGACAGATTGCTTGTAATATCTTCCACCTGTCTTTGTCCATTTTGTGATTGCAGGCATAAATATTAATAAGTGTGAACTTTTTTGGTGCGGTAATTGTTACTGCCTGGGCCTGCACGTCGTCAGAGTTCCATGCAGACGTGTCCATCTCCGAGGCCTGGAGATCTTTCCTAACCAGGACTGTTTGACCCAAATGAGTGTCATTGCGGAAAGCGTTGAAACCTGCAAATGTCAATCTATCCGCCTGGTGTAGACGAGTCTCTTGGAGCGCAATTATGTCTGCTTCATAAATAAGTTTCTCCAAGACTTGACCTCGTTGACGGACACTCCTGCAATTCCAGTAAAGGATACGGATGTGTTTTAACCCAAGTCTCTCGGTTTTTGGCCTACTTTTCCTGACACCAGAACGTCTCTTCCTCTTTCGTCTTCCAAGTTGTCCTCTTTTCCTGTTTTTCTTTGGTAGTTCTGCTGCATCGGTTCTCAGCACAGATGCACGTACTCCGTAGCTCCGGCGAGGATCGATTAGTTTTGTTTGGTTACTCATGATTAGTTGATAATATGGTGTGTCAGTTTATGTGTGTGTCTACGTGTTAATTGTTTCCCTTGTACGAGACAAATTGTTTCCCTAGTACGAGACATTATATATATATATCAAGAAATGTGTGGACATTCACGAAACTAAACTGAATTACTTGACTGAGTGCCGTGATTAAATTTAACTTTTATGTTCTATGATCTGCCCTTTTTTTTTTTTTTTACACAAAGACAACGCGATAGTCTGATTTTCCAAGACAAAACAAACGGCGCAGAAAGGAAATACCCTGGTTAGAACCCCTGCTCGTTGTGACGTATCCAGGTGAAAAATAACGACCAGCGGTAAGCCAGTGCGTTCTACCTAAATTACTGTTTACCGTTTACAGTACAAGAGGGAACATTTGCTTTCTAAACAAGGATTAACGACATTCATACATTACATATTAGATCCAGGTAATATTCTCATGTTACTGTTAGTAAATTTGTACTTGGAAAGGCAACCATAGTTTCAGAAATAAGATAAACTTTGATCAAATTTACAAACCAGAACATGAATAATGATGAATAAGAACGGTTTTTGATGTGCCCTATTTATTTTCACGGGGATCAAGTGAAGAATGCGATTGTTATGTTTCTTTTCATATTATAATGGCATTTTAACATATATCAACGACGTAATAATCCTATGTTTATATTTGTGTTTTTACATATAGATAAATATATTGTTATATACATTAATGCATATGGTTATATATTGTATTGATTGGTGACAAGAATTGGGTAAATAATTAGTATTATTCTATGATACGAGTATCAGTATGAACTTCAATTTGCTAAACGGAAGTGTTTCTAGAAAATAGGAAGGATTTACCTGAATCTAGGTAAGAATGTGCAACTTGGACTTGAAGCTACCGACTATCAAGCTCATATCAGTGTTTGTTCCAGTTTTCATTCCAGGATGTTGGTCACTGAATTCAGGTAGTTGCTGCCACTTAGAAATATTACTTGTTTGATTGTGCAGGCCAACGTCATACCATGTGCAGCAGGGTAAACACTACAATCACCGGCGTGTATACTGTATAGTATATGGATGACTTTCCCTTCTAGTGGCAGTCTGTTTTCAAGGCCACCACAAGAGGTAGTGTAGAGTCTTGGTATGTGCCAGCTCACTGACTGATGTTGCCCTGTCTCCTTATTTTCATATAGCCCCCATTACTCATGTTCTCAAAAATGTTATTGCAATATATTACACGGCAAAGGCGACTATGAATAGAGGACTAACTATGATTTCTCTTTTATACATTATGATTGTTATTTTTCATTCATTCAGAAGTCAAGAGGCAATGATTGACAACACGCTTGTCTGGTCTTTCTTCTTCTTCTTCTTCTGCGATCGTCTGGGCCTGTTTTAATCATTCTTATTGTGATATATAAACCGCCAGCAAAACGTAATGTACGTGCACCAGCCTTCAGCACCTATTGGAGCCCAGTTGCTTATCCTTCGGTGGGGTGTTCGCTTTCAGCCAGCTTTTGATTTACTAGGGTGAGCTTTCCCTAGGTACGATCAGCTTTGCCGTATTTTTGGGCTTTGTGATCTACGCCGGGACAGTGAGTTACGCTGTTTATGCCTGTTCTGACTGAGAAATATTTCTCGGGGCTTGTAAGCTTATCCTCGGACGGCGCCTTACTCGTATAAGACACCGTGTAAAGTATCGTCCTTCGCCAATGTTCAGACCCGAACTTCCTGTTTGATCCGCAAATGTCGGCCTTGCTTTACCGCTCATTTTTGAGTTTGATCCGGGGAGGAACATTCTCAGCCTTTTCTAGACGCTGTATCGACGTGGCAATTTGCAATTGACCTCGAAAGCACTGGCATGGGGCCGAGTACAAACAATGTAGAGGGTCGTTTCAGTCGGCGCTATCAGCGTAACTGGGGTTTTGCGCCGCCGCATCACCCGCCCGGTTATTCCGGGATGTTAGTTACGACTGGAATCAAACCTGCCCGTTGCCCCAAGGCTGGCAGTTCCGTTAGGCATCACCAACCTCAGTTCTTCCGGGAATGTTAATTTTTATCGCACAGTACCTTGCACGGTTTTTCCAGGGCGGGTAGTTTCGTTATGCACTAAAACGCAACTTGTTCTTTTGCGCTTGGCAAACCTCGCCCAGTACATGTATCTGCACCAGGCTACCAGTGCAGGTGAGCTGCAATCTTCTCTCGCACCAACACGAGGGTAGACTTTTATTCGTTACGGTCCTGTCTTATTTATTCTTGCCGACGGGCTGGCAATGTTTGCCCTCTCCTCAGGGCTTTGCCCCCTCCTCAGGGCTTCAATCTTCGCCCTACGTGGGCATACGCTTGGTCACTGGATGCACCTCTCATCCATGTCTGAGACGTTTCGTGCTGTTTCTTTGCGTTCAGGGACTTGGGCAATATAGTGTTGACATCGGTCAGAGATTTGTGCATTTTATTTTTATGTATCTTTATCGTATTTCCCGACTTGCACTGCTACCACTACCATTAGTTTTCTCTCCCGATCCCTGCCCCTCTTAGCCAGACCGGAACCAGAGTCTGTTTCAGGGTCACCACGTGGAGGTTAGGGGCAGGGTCTTGTAGCGCGCCTCGCTAGCCCTGGCTCATGTTACCACTATAACCTCATGAGCCTTTCTGACCCCGCTGGTCTTTCATTTCTCTTCACTCTAACATGTTCTAACAGAACCCATACCATTTTTTAGGTATGATTTCTAAATATTTTCTTCTCTTGCACCTTCTTAATCCTGGCTGGGGGCCACTGGGGCATTCATAGGCCCTCAACCAACTCATGCCATCCACGTCTTCCTATCTTAGTAGTAAGTCATGTCTACCAATTTAGTGTGATGCTTGTCTGCATCAATCCTCCTAAACGTGTTCTTTGAATTTCCTACTATTTGTTTTCGCTTGCTATGAATTTGGACATAATCAGGCCGCCTACTATGGCACCTCTTAATGATTTTTGCATGAAGGCTAGCTTTCTTTATAACAAATGTCCCTCACCATTCTTGCCATGCAGGCAATCATTACTCCAACCTCTGAGGAACTTGTAGTTTAGATCCCCAAGAAAAGATAAGGAAACCTGTAGTCCATCCACATAAACTGTGCACAATGATAATTTCTGGATCTAATCCTGGAACTAGCACGGCACATGATTACTAATAAAGTGTGTTATCGACTTCACTATCGGCACCCCAAATCTCTTACTATTATTGCATGCATCACTTTTTTCTATCAGTCAGCCATACCAGAGACGGTAGCTATATCCATTGCCAAGCTTGAAATGGTTGCATTGTATGCACTGCTTTCCTCCTACACTGTTTTCCTCCTAGACTGTTATACCATTCACCTGTACTATATATAGATCAAGGGACTTGGGACAATGCTGGCACATTTGTTTATGTTTGCGAGGGCTCCCAAGTTTTGCTTTGATGATTGACTTCAAGGAGGTGTATAACAAAGGTAGTCTTTTCAATCATGATACTGCCTTGGCTAAAATGTGTGGGTCAGTCCTCGGCTGGTGAAGGGATAGCTGCTTCATTTATGAAAATTACCATCGTACTACAATTAGGAGCATGGATGTCAGACGGTGTACGTATATGCCATAGATTCCCATAGGGTTTTTCTCTATCATCTTTTTCAACATTTACACTGCAAATGTAGCCAAAATTTAGCCAGCTTGCTTAGACTGGACATTTTACTTTCGCAGAATTATAATATATCGGACCAGATCAGATAGACAAGAAGTTATTGAAGATATTCAAGCGACATTGCATTTGATCTCACTTTGGTGTAGAGTCTTGCTGTGATACTCTGCGAACGATATCTTTTCAAGGAGTTTTCTAATAGTATTCTGCATGGTGATTGTTCTATATCCATTAATTTGTGGTATTTTTGACAGATGCAGAATCAGCACTCCAAAAACTTCAGTCCAGAAAATTGTCAGATTTGCAAGCCCTACTATCTGAACTGTGTAATAAGTGCAAGGTCATCATCTCACTGTGGAATATCAAAAGAAAAAAATAACAATCTTATTGGCTAAGAAAAGTGCTACAAGAGAGCAACAAGTAGTACCAGTTACTTCTCACCAAAAGAAAAGAATGGTTAAATCAACCAGAAAGCCAACAATACTAAAACAGGTGATTACCAAAGTGTGAGAAAATTAAAACAAATTATCAGTCTGGGCCTCAGAACAGAACACAATCAACTACACAGCCTCGTGTATACAAAATTCAAGATTGACAATTCATCAAGTGGGTCAGGCACCCCAGACAGCAGAGCACATACTTCAAGACTGCCCCAAATATGATATACTTAGGCAAACTCATCGGTCTGGTGAAACAACACTGGGAAGAAAATGCACTGACCTCTGTGTGAGCTACAAAAGACAGTGGAGTTTATACAATTGATAGCATTGAATACATAAACAATATTTCAAGAAAACAAAAGATCACTTCTGGCATGGCTTATACAGTAGAGACATCAGTTGGTGAACTTTTGCAGCTTGAATATGATATTCTTGGTAATATACCATGTCTCAGAACCATAGAACTGGATAGTTTTTACATCCGTGCTAAAGTAAAAAAAAATTATTTCACTGAGAAAAGCTAACATTTCATACGTGACAAAATTTGTTGAAAGCAAACCTGATTTTGCTAATCTCAGCATTGTCATCTTGGTGCGTTCTTCCATATTTGTTAATATCACTGTCAATATATGTAGAGTTGTTCTTCCTCAATTATTTGATCCATAATATATCTATTACAAATAATTTTGTTAGCTTCAGTTATACTGGAGCGCACGGGCCCTCATCTTCTTCGCTCGTCTTTACAACCAATTTTAATCACTCTTTGTGATATGTTTGATCTTTGCCAAGAACGTGTATACGTTGCACATTGGTTTGGTAGGCCCCTAAATGCATAGACTTCTACACGCTTAGGACACATGCATCCGATTTCAGCCAAATCTCCTTAGTCGCCTCTTACGACATGCGTGGCAGGTAACAGTGGTGCTATTCTTTACACCCCAAATTTGGGCCCGGTAACCACTGGCGGGCCCTCATCAAATAACCTTTGATCGTAGTCTATCTTTCAAACACCATATTGAACAGACGATACAACGGTGCAAGCGTGGTCTTGCGGCTCTCAAAGTTATGGTGGCCGCACACCTTGAGCAGAGACTACTTGCCATTTTGTTCGATCGACTGGTAATGTCAGTGGTAGATTACGGACTCGAATTCTTACGATATCAAGATCACAATGTGAACGACTCAAACAGGTTCAGAATGAAGGTATTCGTATAGTTCTGGGCTGCACTAGAGATACCCCCATTGTGAAGATGAGATATATGCTTGGCCTTCTGTCACTACGCTCCCGTCATGCAATCGCCCAAACCAAGGCATATATGCGGGTTACTGGGGATAAGAGACATCCACTTCACAAGAACACTAATGATGTTAAGGGCATGAGAATCAAGCGTGGCATGTCGTGGATGGCCTAGGCTGAGAGAACAATTGGCCAGGTGACTACGGTTGCGACTCTACCAAAAGGGGAAGAATGGATCCCAACAGATGGTAGCATGATGAACTATCTCAACGTTATCATTACTCTTGGAAGAGAATGTAGAGATTGGGGCAACATGAAGGCTGATCTCGCAGTTAAGCAGCTGATAGAAGATAATGCAAGGGATGATGATGTTGTTGTATATACTGATGGGTCGGTTCAACGTGGTGAGAAATCCGGCTGGGGTTTCTTGGCTAATGCGCATGGTAGGGTTGTTGCAGAGCGAAGTGGGGCATACAGGACAACTACTTCTAGTATGAGGATGGAGGTTGAGGCGTTACTGCTGCCCTCCATTGGATTTCTGGGACTTCATTTACTGGGGCAGTTGTTGTCTCTGACTCTCAGTCGATGCTTCACAAGATCAAGAAGGGCAGGTTTCGGTGAGTGGATGTCGTCTATAGAAGTTTCTAACCTCCAGCGGCTTACGTGGATATACTGTCCTGGGCATGCGGGTGTTTACGGTAATGAGAGAGCGGACAGGCTTGCATCAACAGCATCGATTGTTGGGAAGTTGAAGATGGATAAGGGGATATTCTTCGGTTTCTTCGAGACTCTCTGTTGGATGAGGACACTAAAATCGATGTTGAATCGATCAAGCGATTTAAGCAGTTTGGAGTTACCCGTTGTTCAAGTCGAACTGGATGCCTGAGAGGCAGAGTGAGAGGTGTGTTTAATCAGCGAGCCACAGGAACCATCAGTATGCATACTCTTCGATATCTGTTGGGGAGACTGAGCACCTATGGGTCTGCCCGGAGTGCAATGATGTCAGTTTAGTAACCAATAACCAATAACCTCATCAAATAGTATGCTCTTATTTTCTGTCGCTTGTTAGTGTTTTCAAGTCTTTCCAGCCACCATAATATCTGTTTCCAGCTCTTACCTCTAAATTGTTTTGGTTTTCCATTGTTTCTTTTTGCCTGGGGATTCCAAAACAAGATCCCAACTTGCTATACTGTATACTTGCTGATCTTTTTACTATAAGTTCTATCCAATGCCATTGACTTTTCTTGATCTTTTGCTGCACTGGTGTTTGGTTCCTTTTATCAGTTCCACATTAGTAACCTTATCATATCATTTCCGCTCTTCTATTATGCAACAGTACTAATTTTGTAAGCCTGTGTTATTTTTGTAGTTCTTGTTAATCAACCATAATGAGGTCATTTTATTTTGTTATTTAATTTTTTTTGTCTCCATTTATTTGTAGCCCTGTTTTAGTTGCTTTTACTGTTAGTCTGTCTGCCTTTCTCTACATGACTTGCTTCTGTGCTAGAAGACAAAAATTGTCGGAACAAATGTTTTCTCTTTTTCTGCCCAGTTTTTTATGCATTACACATTCTATCATTGTCAGTCCTTGATGCGCACAAAATGCACATAATGTGGAGACAAATTTCCTCTAAATTCGATCTTGTGCCTTTTTTCTACCTCAAACCTAGTCCTTTGCATATCTTTGAGCCCATCTTCAAAAGCTTTCTTCCATATGCCCCTAGGTGTCCCTTTTTTCTCTGCCTCTGCAGTGTCCATTGAATATCTTGGCCACCTTTCTTTTTTCATTCTGATACATGTCCAATCCATCACCATCATCTCCCTTGTATCCCTGTATTTATGCCTTTCAGACCAGTTAGTCTATAATTGTGAAGAAAATCGATGGGAACAGTAGGCATCCGTACCTGTCTCCTGTTTTAATTTAGAAGACTGATAATTTACCTTCATGTATTACTTTACAGGTGGCTTCTTCATAAAATGGATATATAATTGTTATCAATTTCTCTTTCTATCTAGAACATCAAGGTTAATATAGATAAAATATAAGCAATTATAAAAATGTCCACAAAGAGACATCAAAGGTGGAAGGGGCCAAACTAAAAAGCAATGCATTGTCAGAATTAAACAAAAAGACAAGAAGATTACAGGAAATAATGCACAAAAGAAGAGACAGAGTGGAGTAGTGAATATAAAACCTTTGTTGATTGGTTGCCATGTGTAATCTAATATTTAATATATTTTCTAATCACAATAGAGTGTTTGTGAGGAACTTGTCATTTAAGTAGAGGTGCCATTAGCTGCATCATGACTAAAAATGGTGGCACTACCAAACCAGACTCAAGTCCAGTCGTACGCCCACAGGTTCAAGCAGAAAATAAAAACAGAGTTCAGCATCCTTTGAAATGTAAAGTATTGCTGCTCAGTGGAGAAGAGTTAGAAGTTTCTGTTGGTGTAAGTAAAAGATGTGTGTTTAATGATGGTTTATATCATTTCGTTTTTTCTAATTGGTTTACTAAACTTGTTGGTGTTGAAACATTTACAAACTTGCAATTTCATTAAAATACATTCAACAAATATGAGGCAGATATTAATATCTAAACAGATATGTAATAAATATCTTTTGATGGACAGGCTATTGACCTCAAAGACAGACTACGCTATCTTAGAATAGCCTTTGGTAGCTGTTTATCTTAAAATCATCATGATAAGCATATAATATTGCATGTGCGGTCTTACAGCTATGAGAATTGCATACTTTCAATGATAATTGTCACTGCATTGCAAATACACTCAAGTCATTACAACAGTAGATGCATGTGCATGCGATCTATTTACAACAGTTTTTTTAACTATAAAATAGTAATTATTTGGTTTACACTAGATCATGGGTTTCCAAAGTGTGGTACCGCCCAGTGGGCGCTGAAGCCTTCCATGGGGGTGATAGTGGGTTCAGAAACATTGGGAGGGGTGCGTTTTTTCATGATTTTGCGATTTAGTAATCATTACAAATTTTAATTCATCTTATGCCCATCTTACACGATCCATTTTTCATCAATTTTCTATTTCATGTATATAATCATTTGAAAATTGACAATGTATACAGTAATATATATATCAATTTTCTATGTCAAAATGAAAATAGAGCATGTATATATATTGGGGGAACGTTGGCAAACTATTATAACGGGAGAAGGTCGTTTCAAAGTTTATATCGTGCAAAGTGGGCGGTGGGCTTAAAAAGTTTGGGAATCTATGCACTAGGTAATCAAACTATGCTGTATTTACTAAACATTTGTAATAATGCATGTTAGCTTTAAATAATAATTTTCAAGTGTTAACTAAGAAAATGTGTGGGTTCTTACGGGAATATTTCAAATAAATTAAGTTTGATTAATGCTTCAAATATACATTTTTAAACATAGCTATACTAGCTCTCTGTTGTCTATCAGGAAATGAGAGCGCTGGCTAAGGTGTTTCTACCAGAAATTGCCCGAGTGGTTACCAGGGCCCAAATTTGGGGTATAAAGAATAGAACCACTGTTACCTACCATGCACGTCATACGAGGCAAATAAGGAGGTTTGGCGGAAATCGGATGCACATGTCCTAAATGTGTAGAAGTCTATGCATTTAGGGGCCTACCAAATCAATGTGCAACATATACACGTTCTTGGCAAAGATCAAGCGTATCACAAAGAGTGATTAAAATTGGTCGTAAAGAACGAACGCAAAGAAGAAGAAGACTACCAGAAATGAAGGCACATTTCAAATACAAATAGTTGTGAAGATAACAAACCCTCAGCAAACACCCACAAGGTCCCATCAACAGACTAAACAGAAAACAGCACACAACAGTCTTTTGCCTCAGAACAGGACACTGCAAGCTCAACCATCACTTGCACAGAATAAAGCCTGCTCAGACTGCACAGTGTGCATGTCAGACTGAAACACCGACTCCAGAGCAAATCCTGCAGTCATGAACAAAACTTACAGAGCAAGCTGTGGGGAACTCACCAGGAACTCCCAACTGATGTGCAGCTTCATAGAGGCAACCCATCTCATGGCTTAGATGAGCATACGAAACCGATTGCAAAGAAGAAACATAGCCAAGACACATGGTGTTGGAAATGCAATAGCCATTTGGGATCACCAAGACAAAACAAAATATTTTAAGATATTATGAACACACCAAAACCCAGAAATAATATCTGAATACACAGAATTAAAATCACAGTTGAAATTTGAAGAGCTTGTCTACTTAGGTAGACCTTGCTCATCTTCAAGGTGTGTATCCTTTATAGGACGTTGCTCTCTTTGCAGTGCATTTGAAGTTAACTCTGTCGCTAGCCAGTTTACCCACTTCGTCGATGGTCATATTCAAGGTTTCTTTAATATCTTGTAGCCATCTTCTTCTTGGTCTGCGTCCTGGGACCCTGTCCTCTAATATTGTTCTCTCCAGACCATCATGACGCTTGATGTGACCAAAGTATCTAATTTTTCTGTATAGCATATTGTTTATCAGTCAATTGTCTTTAACATTCAGTTCTTTCAGGACATCAATGTTCTTCTTTTTTTCTGTCCTTGATATTCGTAGGATCTTTCTGTTTCGTTTCGAATGACTAGATTTTCGTTCTTGTTGTTTCTGTAATGGTCCATGATTCACAATCATAAGTAGCCACTAGAAAAATGCATGTTCTCAGTATTTTTAATATTTTGCTGGTGCTTTGCCACATGTTCTTCATAGTGTTTAACTTCGTGATTGCTATAGCCAATATTCTTAAGATCTCTTTGGAGCAGTCGCTGTTATTGTTGACTATTGAGCCCAGGTATTCGTAGCTTTCTTAACGTTGGAGTTCTTCATTAATTATGTGGATGTTAGGTGAGCCTTTTGCTTTGTCTATTGACATTATTTTTGTTTTTTTGTGTATTCAAAAATAGATGTTGTCTTCGCTATGTTTCTTGGTCGTCATGATTAGGTTTCCAAACCCTCTTTGCTACTGTGATCAAATTAAATAGGATTAATTATTAACCAATAAATAAGCTATAACAAAATAAAAATCTTTTGTTAAAATTCTGTCCTAGGACTGGCAAATATTCTAGTTAAAAAAATGTTGTGTTTCTGTTGATGATTTATATTATAATAATTATATATATATATATATATATAATATAAATATATATATAAATATAAATGTGTGTTTACAGAAACAATCAGTTGGCCAGGTGTTGTATGAGAATGTTTGTGATTATTTGGATTTGCTAGAGAGAGACTACTTTGGCTTGCAATATACAGAGGGTCCAGAGTCGGAACATGTCAAGGTAACACTGTCTGTCTATATTCTCTTTATGTTTCATTTGATACATACAGCTTCTACAAGAGATTTCCACTGTTGCTGATCTGCTGCTTTTTTACCAATCATTTCCAATGTCATGTCACAATCTTTCAACTCTTTTTCCACAGTTCTTTCCTTTGGATGTCCATGTGTCATCATCCTCTGTCCATTGGAGAGCTATTCTAACCAATGCCTCTACTTTTATACGGCTACATGCCCAATCCATCTTCATTTTTTTAAATAATGGTACTAACAATGTACAATTTATTAATGTTAAACGCTCTTCATTTGTTATTGTCTATGGCGAGACAATTTTCAGGGTTCTTGTTCCTCTTGTCTATTAGTTCACTGTTTCAATTTGATTATCTTATAGTTTGTGTTCTCTCTTGCATGGTCTTCTAGTTTTGAATAATTGTTTCTAGCTCCAAGATTTTTCTTGTAATCTGGATGTATGACAGTCTTTATGTAAAGCCATACCTGTGATGTTTTCATATTGTTACTATACTTTTACATAAAGTTTTTAGTTAAAGATAGTCTCAAGTCTCAACATAGAAATGCCCTTCCAGGAACATGTGAGAAAAGCATAGACATACATGGAAACGAGATTTGAAGGCAGAGATTAAACTATATATGGAAGAGTTGGAGGGAAATGTAAGAGATAGCTAAAGATAGGAGACTTGGCATGAGTTGGTTGTGGGTTAGGGGGTCTCTGTGGCTGAGTGGTTAAGCCCTTTGCCTTGTGGGTCGAAGGTCGTGGATTCGAATCCGGACCGCGCCGTTCTGTTCACGAGTGCAGTTTTTCCAGAGACCCTAGGATTGTTGCTGGAGCTACGGAGTTCGTGCTTTGTGCAATACTCTCGGCAGGTGGCTTGCCATTTCTGCGGAGAGGGACCGAGCCATATGGGGTAAAACCCGTGCAATGAAGTCAATCCTTCGGCTTTTGGTTGTGGACCTGTGCCCTAACTTGGGTCTAAAAAATCACAAGAGAGATTAGTTGAGTATCTAAGGGCAACAGAAAAAGGAATACTAAAAGAAACTTCACAGAATAATCCCCAGAGATGGCATAACTTTGGGTTTGAACAACATGTAACAACTATAGAGTGGCATCATACCATACAAACTGGAGAAGACTAGTTTCTGTCATATTCACTTTTTTTGGTACTGACAGAACATAGACAGAATCTCATATAGTACCTACATTATGTGAAGTTTTTGAAACTTCATAGCACTAAGCTTCAGAATGTAGAGGTGTGGGGGTCAATTCTCTTCATATTTAGCTTTTCCCTTCTTTAACATAGTGAGCTTAATGCTCAGTTCTAGCTGGGTCAACTGGAACATAAATAATCCTAGAAACAACCCTCGTTTCTTTAAATTGTCAAGCAAACACATTAACCACTTGTTTTCACCAGCACACTTCATGGAAACTAGTTTCATATTAACAGCATCACGCAGGCAAAGTGGTGACTTACCCCAACCACATACCATAGGTGCCAGTGGGATGATTTCTAGAAATTAACTGTCATCTGTGATACAAGCCAGTTTTGTACTGGACAAATAAGTAGTCAATGATCAAGCAAAGATGTTTTCCAGCAGGACAGTGTAAGGCAACATACGGCACTGGTGCTGACCCAATGAAATACACCATAAGTTTAATGACAGAAACATCCAGCAAACAAGACTCACTGTGAAGTTTAGTCATGAGAAAGAAAACTGCTGTTAATAAACTAATATGCAGCCTTGCAACCACCATTGGCAGATACAAACAAAACTATGGGAGGTACCAATATAGAACCCCAACCCAACTGCAGAAGATGAAGATAAGAGAAATCAAGTTTTTACAAGGTTACCACCTAAATCTGGAGATTTGACCTCATTCTGACAAGTCTCATGATCTATCAAGACCAGTTACCTGAGCACTAAAGAATGAAGAACATCATTACAGTTCGACCTTGATCCTTTTTTGTTGTAGCCAAGAAGCATGGGAACATAATGTAGCTGTAACACCCTATTTTTATAGGAGGCCTCCACCCAGAAGTTTCCTGCTTTCTTACTTTGGAGATCTCTATAACAGCTTGTTTACCTGATGCAGCTGCTATCTCAAATACATTGCTTTTCAGATTTATTTTAAAGTATATGTAGTAGGGTGCACTGGTCCTGACCCTTGCTGTCAAATATCAGTCCTTGAAATTTACTTCCGGGAAGTCTACAAATTCTTATATATCATATCTAAGATCGCACAAAATTTACTCAAATACTAACACTCGAAGTAGTTATAAATATTGCTTAATTAACACTTATTGTTATTATAATTATTAATATATGCCACCATAATCTCAAACAAAACTGGTTAAATAGTTTGAACAGATACCAACAGAAAGTTATGATGCATTTTTAACAGAAGTGTCATGATCAATTTTTAAAGTTTGGGAAGATAGCTACAAATTGTGGGAGTGTTACCCTTTCAATCTAAGTTGTTATAGCATAATAGTTAGTGCCCTTGATTTGTAGGTGCATGTTCCCAGGATCAAATTTCACAGTGGGAGGAGAACTTTTCTGACCGTAGTGGCTCTCAGGTGACCCAACTTTAATTTTTACACAGGAGAAACAATGAAAAGTAAAGACAGTCGGTGTGATATTCACCTCATCAACTATCATGTGCTGTTTGTCAAAGAAAAAATATGGACTTAACACTGTATTCGCTTATATAAAAACTGACATGAAATCAGACTCTTTACTTTACCCCCTTCTTCTTCTTCTTCTTGCGTCTCGTTCTTCGACCAATTTTAATCACTTTATGTGATGTGTTTGATCTTTGCCAAGAACGTGTATACGTTGCACATTGGTTTGGTAGGCCTCTAAACGAATAGACTTCTACACGTTTAGGACACATTCATCCGATTTCAGCCAAACCTCCTTAGTCGCCTCTTACGACATGCATAACAGGTAACAGTGGTTCTATTCTTTACACCCCAAATTTGGGCCCGGTAACCACTCAGGCGACTTTACCCCTAAATGATGTAGATTAGCTTGGCACGACTCACAACGTGGAGTGCA
Source organism: Arion vulgaris (assembly GCA_020796225.1). Lineage (NCBI taxonomy): Eukaryota > Metazoa > Mollusca > Gastropoda > Stylommatophora > Arionidae > Arion > Arion vulgaris. The sequence goes on along the minus strand of CM036769.1, from coordinate 34,063,983 downwards.
GATTTGAACTTTTCCAAATCCTGTGTATGTCAGGTGGATTCTTTACCAAATCTGGGGTATGTCTCGTTGATTATGTCAAACTGGAAAGTTAAAAAAATACACATGTAGTACTTAATATTTTTCTTTTCTTTATTTCTATTTTGCTCACCCACTATGAATTCTGGCATAGTCATGGCGCCTAATATGTCAGATTTGACTGATTTTTATGTAAAGGCTTGCATTTCTTATCACTGGGAACTCACACCATTCAGGCGAGTCTTACTTCGATTTCAGAGATATTTGTAATTTAGATCCTCAAGTAAAGGATTAGGGTTTCATATAGATCAACCATGCGCACCAAGAATGTTTCACCAAGCCTGACTTGAAGCCCAGAATTTCCACTGCACATGGTCACTAGCACAGTTATTAACTTTACCATCGACTACCCCAGTAGTTAATATATAGATGGCCATGTTACTTATGTTGTGTTTGCTTTTTAAGTGCAGTTTGTAACATTGTTTGTAACATTTTTTTTAGTACTGGCTTGATCTAAACAAGAAAGTCACCAAGCAGAAAAAGAGTGAGTACAAGTGTTTATATGTTGTTGGTTATGTGAAGTTTGTGTTTAATTGTTTTGTTTCATTCGTTTATTTTATATGATATAGTGGTGATTTTCTGAAATGTTTAAAAAAAATTGTAGTTAGGGTTATGACAGCTTATGTTTAGATTCTTCTTGTTAACTGATTCTCACATTTTTTTCTTCCAGTCAGTTATTGGTTATTGGTATTCCAGTCATTAATAATGAGAACTATTATTCAGCCATTACTACTACCCTCCATTAGCTCTCTCGGACTCTGTTTACTGAGGCTGTTGTTGTTTCTGACTCAGTCTATGCTTTGGAAGATCCTAAATGACAGGTTACAGTATGAGAGGATGTGGTCTATAGAGGTTTTCAACTTCCACAGACTCAACTGTACCTACTGCCCTGGTCATGTGGGTGTTCACGGCAACGAGAGAGCAGACAGGCTAGCATTGATTGTTGGGGAATTTAAGATGAATATAAGGGGGATGTTCTTTGGTTTCTTTGCAACCTACTGTTGGATGAGGGCACTAAAATTGATGTTGAATCACTCCAGCGATTTAAGGAGTTTGGAAGTACAAATAGAACTGGATGCTTGAGGCCAGAAAGAGGAGTGTATTTAACCAACAAGCTGCCCTGTGGTGCCGGGCCTGCAAGGAAAGCAAAGAATAGTACTACTGTGACCTACAAGGCATGTCGTAAGAGGTGACTGATGTAGGACCTAGAGAAGCTACTCTAGTAAATAAAAATCATCGCAGAAATCTGGTGTGCTGGCCTACTTGTAGGAGCATAACTAGCACAGCATACAATCGCTCTTATGCTCAGACCACATTCAAATCCCACAGAGTGGTTAACAAGTGGTCGATATGAAGCATTCAAGAAGAGAAAGAACCAGAGAGCCATATGAACCATCAGTATGCATACCCTGGGATATCTGTTGGGGGACTGAACCCTTATGCATCTGCCAGAGTGCTGTTACGTCAATTCAGTAACCAATAATTATTATTCAGCTTGTCATGTGATACCTTTTTTTCTTTCTTGTAGGCGGTAAGATGTACTTTGAGTTTGCTCTCAAGTTTTACCCACCTGATCCAACACAGCTCGCAGAAAGCGTAACCAGGTATGATGGCTTATTGAGAAATTTTAGTGCATTCTTTAAAAAGATTAAATTGGCTAACAAACCTGACTTATTCTCTGTCATATGGGTGTTCTTCAAGTTTTAAGTTTTTTGTCTATAGAAATAAAAATAAGTGCAAACTGATACTCCCTCTGGTATTAAAAACATCAGCAGTAGAACATTTAGTCAACCCATGGCTGCTTAGTTATTTATCAACAGTTAGTAAAGTGCCAATATACTGATGGTTCTTATTGCTTCTATCAGTCATCTCATGTGATTATCTCATGGACCTGTGTATAATCTTATTTGAACGCTGCATATCGACCATTTGTTAACCCTACTCAGATTTGTATGTGATCTGAGCCTAAGAGCGATTGAACATTGTGCCAGTTATGCGCCTACAAGTAGCCCAGCACATCCGATTTCTGCTATGCTTTTATTTATTAGGGTAGTTTACCTAGGCCCTACATCAGTCACCTTTTACAACATGCCTTGTAGGTCGCAGTGGTACTATTCTTTGCTTCACTTACGAGCCCCGACACCACACGGGCGATTGTATAATCTTAACTTCAGTCATGAATGAGTTCTGTATGTACACCTTATTCAAACTTAATGCTCCAAATAAACCCTTTTTTTCTTCTTGGCAGATACCTTGTTTGCTTGCAAATCAGACGGGACATCATTAGTGGAAAGTAAGTATCTTCCAATTTATTTATCTTCCTTTTCTTTTGTGATCAGTTTGTCGTGGTCTGAAGTTCAAACAGAGAGATTCCTATGAAATCGGAGTAAGACATGTCTGAATGGCGAAGGACACTGGGGATAAGGAAAGCAAGCCTTCATGCAAAAATCAGTCAGAAGCACCAAATTAAGCGCGTTGATTTTGCCTGAATTCATAGCGAGTGAGCAGGATTAAGAAGAAAAAACAAAGACATAAGTTGTGTCTGAATGGCGAAGGACACTGGGGATAAGGAAAACAAGCTTTCATGCAAAAATCAGTCAGAAGCACCATATTATAGTCTGTCCATTAATTCGTGAGCACGTTTGAAATTGATTTTCTCGAAAACTACCTGTTGGATCTCAGTGTTTTTTTGCATGCAGCCTTAGAATATCCATGACGCTAAAATAAAGCTAACCAGTAGTTCATAGATGCTACGGATTTTGCACATCGTCGAATTCCTTTGATCTTTTATGACAATTGCAAATACGGGGCTCAAATTTTAGATTTTACAGTAATCCCTAGAATTTGTCCATGTCAATTCTATTCATAGGTGTATCTCCATATTAACTTGATAGGTCAAGTAATTAATTGTGTTGCCCTTTATGTGCAATCGTGAACTTGGATACAATATGCAACAGTTAGTCCTCCCTTCGGTCACCATTAGACCCCAGGGTGTCTTAACTTCAACACAAATTGTATGATGGTAGACGCATTTGGATATGGAAATGTATACGTTGCTATTTCTCAGTCTGTAATCAAAATATGATTTGTATCATCCCGAATCTGATGATTCCATGAGGTTGATAATTGTTACTGGCTGGACAAATTGTAATCCATCTCGGTGCCAGTACTCGCTCTTCCTCTCGGATCACATGTTCAACACACTTCTTCCAGAACTGCATGTCTATCATTGAGAGGGACTCATTGGTGTCAGAACTTCAACATCACATATTTTAAACGTCCTGTTCTGTTCGGCAACTTGCCCTTTTACTTTAACCCAGACAAGCTCTATCGGATTGAGGTGAGCATGATATGGAGGTAGTCACAAAGACGTGTGGCCGTATTCCGCATGATTTTGTCAATATGAAACACCTTTGTCTTATTTGTCATCCTCACCAGGTGCAACAACTCGGGTTTCAAATATGTATCATCGAGCTGACATTTTCCTTAGCAAGTCAAGTCCTAATTTGATCTTTTGTATTTGATGCAGTTGGTACTTTGTCTTCCGCTGATACTGCGTTGTGATAGGATGCATTATCCATTACCAAGCATGATGGTCTGTTTAGAATTGGAAGTAGATCTTTCTCCATCCAGTGCCTGAAAATATGTCCATTCATTTCTGTGTGGTAGTCCCTACCTCGGTACTTTTGATTGGAAAATAAGTCCAGCGTCATGGACAAGACCTTCTTCACTGCTTCCTGCATGTGTTAGTATAATACGCTGGCCTTTGCTGCTTGGTATTTTTCTTTCTGTTCACCGTCTACTGATTGCCATTCTTTAGCATTGGTGTGGTGAGCATTGACCAAGGATTCGTCCAAATATACAATATCATAGCCTTGCCTCCGCCGCTCACGGATCTGCCTCAGGTATTTACTTCGCGCAGCAATTAAATGTGGTTTTTCACAAATAATATTCCTGCCGCCTATAGTTTTTCTGAAGGTGAAGCATGGCTCTTACAATTTTCCATAGAGTACTTTTAGAAATGTCTATGCTGCAATCTGATTGCAGTTTTAATTTCAGTTTCCTGAGAGTAACAAGTTGATTTGTCGCAAACATTTTCAAGAGCTCCGCCTTATGACATCTATGTCAAAGTCGCAATTGTTCTTTTCCTTCCTTGCTTGACATTAGTGCACTTTGTGTCCTGTTTAATCCATCGGAAAAGGATTCTCTATTCAGACCAAGCGCCAGTTGCGTTCGTTTCTCAGGGTTATGAATATCGCAATATAGATGACCTCTCTTAGATTCCCTACGATCAACAAATAAACAGATACAGGTATTAAGAGCTTCCGGAAAAACAAATAGACAAACACGGGACTCGAACCACTTACCCTAGTCCTTACGACACCAATCGCCTAGCCTAGCAATACGAGCGTCCTTACGACACAACCAATGAGCCATTCTAAAAAATGACTCACGGGGAGTGTCTTTCTCAGACGCTTGTTATTACCAGACACAGAAACAATCAGGTAGGGTTCGTTAATAGTATTTGCACAGGCACATGCTATAAGCTTGTTGTGCCTGTATATATTAGAGACGAGACAATATCATACATACACACATGTATACACATATAACAAACATGTATACATCATTCAAAGTAGCTTCAAATTAATTCTAAGATGAGCACAAGGAGTTTTCTTACAAGAACCCCAGAGGAAACAACGGAAGTAACGAATATGATCAACAAATAAACAGATACAGGTATTAAGAGCTTCAGAAAAACAAATAGACAAACACGGGACTCGAACCACTTACCCTACCTGATTGTTTCTGTGTCTGGTAATAACAAGCGTCTGAGAAAGACACTCCCCGTGAGTCATTTTTTTAGAATGGCTCATTGGTTGTGTACGTAGGACGCCGTATTGCTGGGCTAGGCGATTGGTGTCGTAAGGACTAGGGTAAGTGGTTCGAGTCCCGTGTTTGTCTATTTGTTTTTCGGAAGCTCTTAATACCTGTATCTGTTTATTTGTTGATCATATTCTTTACTTCCGTTGCTTCCTCTGGGGTTCTTGTAAGAAAACTCCTTGTGCTCATCTTAGATTCCCTACGGAAGTGTTGGTATAGTAAAACTGTAACCTTCTGCATTGTTATAAATGTGCACTTCAGACTCATTATGAATGTGATATCAATGTCAGTTTTGATAAGCCAACAAATATGATACAATAGCTTCATACAAATAGTGAGATACACCTATAACTATACAACGGTATCCCAATTATAACGTCATATGCTTTCCGCTCAAAGTCGATGGTTAGGTGCACGGAATTCCCGTGAAATTGTTGTTTACTCAAGATATTTCAATGTTACCATAATGTATTTTTAGAACAACGCGTCTGTGTACTGTAGATCTGTTACTATTGTGTACAATCCGGTGAGGTTGATTTTAATATAACCTGAAGAAGAAATATTTCAAACTGCATCAAATTTTCTTGGAAAAAAAATATTCTCTAGCGTCATGGATATTCTAAGGCTGCTTGCAAAAATCACTGAGATCCAACAGGTAGTTTTCGAGAAAATCAATTTCAAACGTGCTCACGAATTAATGGACAGACTATAAGTGCATTGATTTGACCTGAATTCATAGCGAGTGAGCAGGATTAAGAAGAAAAAACAAAGATATAAGTTGTGGCTGACATGTTCTGTCTTTGGTGGGTAAAGTTATGGAGTATTCATGTCCATATTCGTACACACTCTAAGCCCGCAAGATCTGGACATATCACACACCACTGAACCCAGTATATACCGCATTATTCGGGGACCATTTCTGCCAGGGTTTCTGTTGGAAATTAATTTATACATAAATTTTCATATTTAGTTTAATCAAAGGTTCACAGCACAAAAAATATCTGTAGGGTTCTGTGAGAGATATTTCTTCTTTCATCTAGTTATTTTTACATAAAAGAGTTTCATTCTGCAGCTGTGACAATTAAGTTATGTTTTGGTTGTCTTCTTCACCGTTATGAACCTTCAGTTATTGCTTACTTTTCTACTCGCCATTATCATGTTCTACAAACCTCATCATTTTTTTTTTTTTTTTTTTGCTTCTCTGTGTATCATTTTGCCACGCTCATCTTTTTTCTTGTAACCGTGGCATTCAACTTATTTCTGTTTGTGTAGATTCTCCAAGCTGCTAGCGTAATTTCTTTCATTGTATTATAAATATACACTTTGTATTATGTACTTTGCTATAATCAGTCGCCATGTGGTGCCGGGGCCCGCAAGAGAAATAAAGAATAGTACCCCTGCCACCTGCAATGCATGTCGTAAGAGGCTACTGATGTAGGTCCTAGGGATGCTACCCTAGTAAATAAAAAACAGCGCAGAAATCGGATGTGCTGGCCTACTTGTGGACACATAACTGGCACAACGTACAATTGCTCTTAGGCTCAGATCACATCCAAATCACACAGAGGGGTTGACAAGTGGTCGATGTGGAGCATTCGAAGAAGAAGCTATGATCAGTTAAGTACATGTAAATGCAGCATTACCTCTGTAGTCGGAGAAGGTACACCTGTATAGACATGTATGTCCGAGGACGCGGTTAATAAAGAAAGCAAACATTCAAGCAAAAATCAGGCAGAAGTGCCTTACCAGGCCCGAATTCATAGCGACGAATGGAGAAGAATATGGCATTATTATTTTTTTAATGTCATAGTGTTCTTGTGAGTTTACCATGTAGGGCAATAAACGTAATGTTATCTACTGGATGATAGCTCTATAACTGATGCATTTTTTAATTTAAATAATATTTGTACAACCTATTCCCATTTGAAGTGGGAAAATTATTGGATATATCAAGATGTACAAAGAGTTTCTAGGTTTCTGTGGCAAAGCCATTGCCTTGTGTTCCAAAGGCTGCCGGTTTGAACCCGATCAGCGATGTTCTGTTCACAGTTGCATTTTTTCCAGAGACCCCTAGGATTGTATGCCCCCTTCATGCTTTGTACAATACTCTGGCCGATGACATGTCATTTCTGTGGAGAGGGGCCGAGCCATATGGTGTAAAACCTGATGCAATGAAGTCAATCCTTCAGCTTTAGACCCTTTAGGTACATAAATCCAACATTTAAATGATCATTTACTTTTATTATTTCAAAATGTCTGTGTGGTTACCGGGGCCCAAATTTGGGATGTAAAGAATATAACCACTGTTACTTGCCATGCATGTTGTAAGAGGCGACTAAGGAGGTTTGGCTGAAATCGGATGCACATGTCCTAAACGTGCAGAAGTCTATGCGTTTAGGGGCCTACCAAATCAATGTGAAATGATACGCGTTCTTGGCAAAGATCAAACATATCACAAAGAGTGATTAAAATTGGTCGTAAAGAGCGAACGCAAAGAAGAAGAAGCAGATTATTTCAAAAAGATCAAAATTGCAGAAAAATGATTACTTTTGTAAGAAATAACATGACATAAAGTTTGTTTATACAGCAATATTGCTCACTTTTTCTTATTTTATTTGCTATCTTATGTTCAGTTTTTGTTTTAATGGGTAAACAATTAACTTTTCACAATATCTAGTAAACATTTACACATTTTTGTGTAGACTACCCTGTTCACAGGCTACACAAGTCATGCTGGGTTCATATGCAGTTCAAGCAGATATTGGAGACTATGATCCCATTGATCATGGAACTGACCTGGACTATATTAGGGACATGCCATTTGCTCCTGAACAGACTGATGATATGCTTTTTAAGATAGCAGCCCTTCACAAGCAGCATAAGTAAGAGAAATATTACTTTGTATAATGTTGTCCATCACTGCTTGAGTTTGTCCTGTTGGCAACTGATTGTTATTTGTTTGAGAAATTGTAATTCATAGCCGTTATTCAGCTATTTATGAATGCTAGACTATGGAAGCAACTAATTTTGGAAAAATCAAAACAAAACCTTACAAAAATGTGTCTCTTGGACATGCTAAAACATAAAATAAAAGATTTTTTAAAGTTCTGCGTAAAAAACCACTGGACATGTGTGCTAAAAGATTCTATCTATCTATTCTTTAATCCTATTTTGTCTTTTGACGTCTGGTCTAAAAAAGAGACACCTGCAGCGAGCCTCCTTATGCGTTTTGTACATGGTGGAGTTTAGTGCCTCGATATTCCATCAATCCATCGTTTACATGGTCATCCTCTGGGTCTGTTGCCATTGTATCTGAGTGCTAGTGCTCTATGTGGAAGACTGTCTTGTGGTAACCTTGATACATGTCTACAAAGTTATTAATAAATAATGAGCAGAGACAAGAGACATGAAATTAGGTCATTTTATAAAGCACAAAAACAAGACAGTGATGTTGCAACCTAAAGGCCTTTATCAAACAAAAGTTATGAGAACGACATAGGATGCTAGAGGATGGTCTTGTATGAAAAACATCATGAGACTGTGAAAGCAATGGATTTATAACTTAAGCCACTTGTGTGGTGTCGGGGCCTGCAAGGGAAGCAAAGAATAGTACCACTGCAACCTACAATGCATGTCGTAAGAGGCAACTGATGTAGGCCCTAGGATGCTACCCTAGTAAATAAAAAGCAGTGCAGAAATCGAATGTGCTGTCCTACTTGTAGGTGCATAACTGGCATGATGTACAATCACTCTTAAGCTCAGATCACATACAAATCACACAGAGTGGTTGACAAGTGGTCAATATGGAGTGTTCAAGAAGAGGAAGAAATAACTTATGTAATTTTAAAAGTTGAAAAACACATTTTCATACCATGGGGTATATAGGGGAATACTGTGTTAGGTTCACATTGTTCTTTGATCAACGGCACACTATGTGTGATGTGATCAACATCACGCCAACCGCCTTTATTTCCCAGTATTTCTCTGGTATGTAATTGAGACTGGGTCAACCTGGGAGGTTACACACAAAAAAATCCCTTCCCGTTGTAAAATTTGATCCTGGGTCCATCACAAGAATACAAAGTAAGCACACTAACCACTACGCTAAAAGGCTTTCAGATCAAGGAAATATTGATGGAAAACATAAAACTACCTTATTTCATGTCTCCATATTTTGTCTTTGGTACATAGTTTTACTGCAGTTTTATTTTGTATCAATAATAAATAATTTAGAAATGTATCATATACTTGCTCAATGCAACAAAATGTGATTGACCTATATAAATTCTTTCTGTACACAGTTATTTCTTCAGTTGTACACGGTTAATTCAAGGGAGGCCAAAAATGTATTAAATTATTTTTAAATCGTAACTTATCGTTAATAAATAAACAAATATATATCTTATTATATACTAATTTGAAGAAAACTTGACAACCTATTAGAATAACAAGGTTTAAATGTAGTAGAAGTAAAACTAGAAAGACTTGTATAAGGGGAAACAACTTGAATGGCGAGTGTACTGCAATGGTGTTCAACGGAATACGCTGTGGCACAGTGTGGAAAGAGTTCATTAACTGATTCAGTCCCGTGGAACACTGTAGTGCACATATTTCTTATCTGCGTGTCCCAAGCGTCTTTTAAAAGACGGCTACTATTGCGTTGAGTTTTTATTAATTTTCACTCCGATTGTAGTTTTATATCAACCGGAAACTAAGTAGAAAGGAAGTACTAACGATAACCAAATCACAACATCGTGGTTTTGACTAGAATCAGAAGTGAAACCAAGTTTAATTTTCGTTTTCAAGTTACCCTGTGATTAAAAATAATGTCTAACAATTCAGAGTCTAGAAATGGTTTGTTATCAGCTCGTTCTGCACGTTTTACAGCTGCAGAAGGGCGAGATTGGTTGCATGAAGATGTAGATACTGATAGTGAAGATAGTGAAGCTTCTGATTCTGATGACACAGAAGTTTGTGATTTAAATACGTCGATTATTAATAATTTAAATAATACTAGTAGTGTTTCCCAACCAGTTGCGAGAGGGGCGTTGCCCCAGTCAGGTTCCAGATGGTCGTGTGTAATTTGCGAACAGTTAGTAAACCATATATTCCGTCAATATTTTCTTAATTTTTGTGTATTCATAAATGGATTACTTATATAAAGAGAGCAGTTACACTGACTTATTCACCATATTGTTCCTCAAGGCCCTTGGTAAGTTGGATTTTGTTCTCACAATTTCAATTAATTTTTTTATTACATGCTAATATTTGTCATGCACAGTCAACACAACATTATATTTTCGCATACAATAAATATTTTATGAAAGTACAATCATTTATCTTTAATTTGATATATAATAAGTTCAACTTTAAATCATATTTAGAAACAATATTTTAATTTAACTAAAGTATGTGTGCAATATTTTGAAGCTAAAAATAATTCCGTCCAGAGGTGAAAAAACCTGGTACTGAATCAGTTAAGGAAAATATATTACAAAGCACTGATGTCGAAACAATAATAATCAGTAATTTTGTATCCCAGTTTATTTGCTTTTATTTGTTCTCAGCTTGTCAACTCATGAGTCTTTAATTATGTTTCAAATTGTCCACAGAGGTCAAACCCCAGAGCAAGCAGAGTTGCACTATCTTGAATACAGCAAGAAGATATCACTTTATGGCATTGATCTTCACAGGGCAAAAGTAAGGACTCCTTTTGGTATTTTAGTCCAGAGTTACATTAGATGAATGTTGCTATTATTTTCATATAAAGTTACATTAGATGTACTATATTATTTAAGTCTAAAGTTCATCATCATCAAGTAGCTTGTCCCTTCCGGACTTGGTTGCCATGACAGCAGTCCTGAAAACTCTCCGTTCTATGCAAGTTGACTGGCGCCAGCAGTCATTCTCAGATCGTCAATAACATCTTGCACCCATCGTCTTCTAGGTCTTCCTCTCATTCTTCTTCTAGGCACTCGTGTCATTTGGTGTGTCTGAAATATTTAATTTTCCTTGATGTTATGCTCTTGAATAGCCAACTCTCTTCAATATCAAGCTGTTGTAGAACAGAAGCATTTGTTTTTTCCTCTGTCCATGATATTCTACTCTTCTGTAGCATTTGCATTTAAAGGCATTAATGATCTTCTCCGCTGCTTTGTCAATGGTCCATGTCTCGCAACCACATGTTGCCAAGGAAAAAACGCAGGCACTTAAACTCTTAATTTGTGTTCAAAGTTAAGGTTACGTTGGATTAAAATCATTTTAGTTTAAAGTTATAATATATGAACTGTGCTATTTTTGTCATAAAATACATTAAATAAACTATAATATTAGTCTAAAAAATAATTAAAGCAGTGAATATTCTGATTTGTTCATTATTGCTGATAGATTTCAGAGGATTTTTGTTTGTAGCATTGAAGATAAATTTGTGTTATTTTTTTTTAGGATTCAGACTATGTGGAAATTATGCTTGGTGTTGGTGCTACTGGAATATCTGTGTACAGAGACAACTTAAGAATCAACAGATTTGTGTGGCCAAAGATTCTGAAAATATCATACAGGAGGAATAAGTTTTTACTAAGGATTCGGCCTGCAGAGGTAAGTTAATGAACAGAGGAAATTAGGTACATGAAAATACATGGATTGTAAGCTCTTCTGAATATAAAAACTGCATGTGTGGTGCCACGGCCTGCAAGGGAAGCAAAGAATAGTACCACTGCAACATACAATGCATGTCGTTAGAGGCGACTAATGTAGGCACTAGGGATGCTACCCTAGTAAACAAAAAGCAGTGCAGAAATCAGATGTGCTGGCCTACTTGTAGGCGCATAACTAGCACAACGAACAATCGCTCTTAGACTCGGATCACATACAAATCACAGGTGGTCAATATGGAGCATTTGAAGAAGAAGAATATAAAGATAGTCAATAGCAAGATTTCTTGAATGTTATAATATTTACGATGTCGCTGATAGCAAAATTCATAACACTCTGTGCTAGTGACAACATGCCATGGAAATTTTGGGGTTCGGTGCCAGCTTGGCCAAAAATTCTTGATGGGAACTTGGTTGGACTACATGAGATCTAAACTATAAGTACCTCTGAAGTCGGAGTAAGACTTGCCTGAATAGCGAGAGACAATGATGATAAGAAAAGCAAATCTTCATGTAAAAATTGGTCATGGGGTGCCACATTAGGTACCATGACTGCGCCTGAATTCATAGCTGATGAAAAAATTACATAAACTACGCAGGCCAAAACATAAAGAGAGGTAGTTTTACAAAGTACACCAGCACACTAAATTATTTTTATTCAAAGGCCTTTATCAAGAAAAGCATACTAAATTTAGTGTTTTATTGCGCTTGAAAAAACCACATTGCTTCGTATTTTGATCTGTTGCATCATTTTGTATATGGGACAGCAAAAAAGTATGAAGCCTAGAAATACACGGTGAAGAGATTTGGAGGCAGAGATTAACAATATATGAAAGGAGCTGAAAGAGGAGATAACTAAAGATAGGAATACTTGGCATGAGTTGGTTGAGGGCATGTGCCCCAATCAGTTAAAAGGCATGAGAGAGAAAGGGGTTTTGTTTATGTTTTTTTTTACTGCCTAACATATTGAATTACAGACAGCATTCTTATTTTGTATTGCTTTCTATGTTCTAATAGTTCATAGCTTGCAACCAGTTTCTTTCATATCAGTTTGCTATCCCATTTGCACATCATTTGCTGCCATTGATTCGAAGAAGAAGCTGTGGTAAGTAAAATGGATTTTACTTTAATAACTTATAATCTTTATATCCATCACGGCAGTTTGAAAAATTTGAGAGCTGGATCGCTTTTCGACTTCCAACTAACAAAATGGCAAAGCGCCTGTGGAAGATTTCTGTAGAGCATCATTCATTTCTAAGGTATGTTCACCTGTTTCTTGTAGACATCTAACCTGTGTTAAGCTGAATTTTTAAAAAAATAAATAAAGAACTTGTTTTCATACCATGAGTTATATTATGGAATACAGTGTTAGGTCTGTATTTTTCTTTGACCAACGCTACGTGATGGTCGATGTGGTTACGATCGTGCCTGCAGATTTTCTCCCAGTTTTCTCTGGTACCCAATTCAGTGGACCTCAGAGATATCCTGTCAGAAAAAACTTTCACTGTAGAATTTGATCCTGAGAGCATGCGCCTTTGATGCAAGTACATTAACCTCTACACTAACAGGGTTCACAACCTGTTAATGATGACGTAATACTGACAAAATGCTCATTACTTTTGCTTCTAAGAATCTAATTAAATAGCAAATTTAAAAATTCAGTTTTGCTGCAGGTGTGTCTTGTCAGCAAAAAAAACAGAACACCTCTCCATTTTATGGGACTTGAAAAATGTCATGAAAATAAATGCACATCAATTAAAATCAACAATTTAGCGTTCATCTGTTTAAAAACTAGAACTCTGTACCCCAAGTACTTTCTATTTAATTAAATGCAGACGAGTGGGTGAGGCACTTATGGTCTACAAAATTTAGTTTTAATAAAATATCACTGTCCTGTCTGTATGTATATTGTTGCATTTTTTTAAGCACATGTACTGCTATCATATCTGCCAGTTCACAATGATATCGACTAGAGATACCGATCTTGAATTTGGTGACTAAGTAATTTCTCAATTTGTTGTGCCCTATTCTGAGACATAGTATGACTACCTGGTTTCTTCTAGACAGTTGTTAATATCCATCCTCAACATGCTACCTTGCAGGTTTGGTTGGGGACAGCAAAAGGCTAACGGAGAGCGAACCCAGTAAACGCTGGTTGAAACTGTACACACCACCGAAGGATAAGCACCAGAGCTCCAATTGGTACTGAAGGTTGTGAACGTATACCGTTTGGGATTAAGCTGTTTATATATCACATTAGAATGATAAAAACAGCCTTAATAATGATCACGAGAGAGAGAGAGATATCCATCCTCTACTTTGTGCTTGAAGCAGTTCATTCTCCACTGCATAGTATTGTCCTCTGATAATAGCTTTAGAGAACTCTACCAGGAATTCATTTTCCCACTCTTCATAAATAAAATAAGATACATTGTATTGTTATGCCTCTTATGGCCAATGCATATAACATATTAAAAGTTAAGTGTAACAATGAAGTATGTCACTAACAAAATTTTCAAATGATGACCTTCTCTTCATCTTCAGCAACGTTTTTGTTTTCTATATATTTCATGATAAGACTAAGAGCGGCTGATGATGCCAAGAAAAGAACAGGATTCCCTAGATTCGGTTCTAAATACCGTATCAGGGCGTACGTTGTACCAAACACGCCTAAATGCATCAATGGCAGATCGTCCATCAAAGCAATTTGAGAGGACTCACAGTCGACAGTCACTGGATTCAGTTTTGAATACTAGATCTAGAAGTCAGGATAATTGTGAGTATCTTAAAACCACAGTCAAATGCGTTATATGTTTGAAATTTAAAATATGTGCTGACTTTTGAAAGCAATTTTTTTTTACTGTCATAGACTTAGCTATGTAAGTATTTTTTGATTATTTGGAATCATTGTAAAAGGAATCATAGTTTCAAAAGTGAAAATAGTAGATTTAAAAAAAAAATTTGGTCAACATCACTTTGATGTGGTCAACATCACACCCGTCACTTTTACTTCCCAGTGCTTTACTGTTAGGGTTGTTGCAGAGCAAAGTAGAGCATACAGGACAAATACTTTATGTATGACGATGGAGGTTTTTCTGGTACCCAATTGAGGCTGAGTTAAGAGAGCTATTATAGTAGGAAAAATAGTTCATGTTTAAAAAAAATTAGAGAACAGTTTTATAGCAAGAAGATAACATAGATTTAAATTAGCACAATCATTTCACCTGTGTGTTGCCGAGGCTTGCAAGGGGAGCAAAGAATAGTAACACTGTGACCCACGGTATGTCGTTAGAAGCGACTGAGGTAGGGGCCTAGGGAAGCTACCCTTGTAAATAAAAACAGTCATAGAAATTGAATGTGCTGACCAACTTTTAGGCACATAACTGGCACAATGTGCAATCGTCTTTAGGCTCAGAGAATGGTACAAAAAAATAAATCACAAAGAGTGGTTTAACATAGTGGTCGATATGGTGATTCACATCTATAAATCAATAATTTTACAAAGCAGCAAAAATTTCATCCTTACTTCCATTATCAGTGTCTTTTTAGTATGTTTCTATTTCATCTTCTTTTGCAGATACCTACCAATATTAATATGAAATTAAAATGGTGGCAGGACATTGCCATTTACAACAGTAAATGAGTCATTGATTTTCTAGGTACCACTTATAAGTTCTGAAGTTTGCCATTTCTTTCTGAATATTAATATACGGTACAGCAAATACAAATCTTCAATTAAAGTTAGCGATTAACTAAATTTGCAATTAATTATTTTCTGACAGTGAACCAACCCCAGCAATATAGCTATGGACAGCGGATGATGGACATTCGTAATCTTTCCCTGGGCATGAAAAGTCAAGAGACAAACAGAGACACAGTTGCTCCAATTGAGAATGACAGGACACCTCTACAGTCACCACTGCCACAGCAAGATTCACCAAAATTCATATTTCATGAAGTTAGCAGGAATAATGGTATTTAATTCTGTAACTCTTTGTTGAATGTTTTACAAAATTTGAAGAAATTCGAACTTTAAAAAAAGCATTATTAAACCATAACAAAACATGAACCTTAGTGAAATTAGAGTATACTGCAAGACTCTTTATCAACAATTGCCGGCGGCATATTCTGAGACTGAAACGGTATGAGTTTCAAACACAGACCTGTAGATAAGAACAGGACAGGAACCCATGATGACCAAGGTCAAGACAGAGTCAAGTGTACTATACAAGCACATGAGTAGAACTCGCAAGCGAAATGGAAAAGGGGGTATCCTAAACAGACCTGGAGATGGAGTCTTCTTGGGGAACTGAAGGATGCTGGACTATCTTGGGAAGCCATTAAAAAACAACCAGAAATCGGGAAAAGTTGGGGTCTTATGCTCCACAAGAGCGGAGAAGTCACTACAGGACTAATGTTTTGACAAATATTTACTAATGAAAGCGTTTTATCAACACAAGAACGCCCACCTGCCCAGCGTGTTCGTAGTGCGTTGGATGGCGGGTGACAAGCCCTCTGTGAGTGCGGTTTCAATTCCGTGGGCTGGCAGAAAAGCCACAGGTTCTCCAGATTGATGGTGTTCATGGCACCAAACCGAAGGGTTGCGATGTCCATGACACCGAGGCGAAGAGCTGAAAGCTCAAGTGCTTCTGGATCGGAAAAAAATCAACATATGAAGAACCAGTCAACAGTGGAGAAAGAAAGGTAATCATGATTATCCAGATGCTAAATTGTATAATTAACTGTAGCAGCTACTTCAGATGTGCTCAATAACTGAATCAAATTATTAAGTTCATTTCAATACTGGGTCACGTTATCATCTAGAATTATTGTATGTGCTTTTAGAAATATCTTTTTGCTTCAAATTTTCCTGTTTGTAGTACAAATATTGATGTTGTTTTTCCGTTTGATGGATAGACAGCACTTCCACCTGTATTTGTTGTGTATGGGTAATATTCTAAACATTTCCCTGGCATCTGGATTTTTCGTAATCCTTTTCTAGTGTCAAAGTATATTGTTTTAATTATATATTCTCTTATCATGTTCAAGTGTCAAAACGTATTGTTTTGTTTTTTCGTATCCTTTCTTGGTGTCAGAATGCATTGTTTAGTCTTACAAATGTTGATAATATACTTGACTCAGTTAAAATTTGTAATTAAATTTGCTCTCAATTTATATCTTCTTCTTCTGCGAATGATCCATATCAACCACTCTTTGTGGTTTGTATGTGATCTGAGCTTAAGAGGGATTGTGTGTTGTGCCAAGTTATGTGCCTATGGTGACTAGGCCAGCATATCTGATTTCTTGCCAGCATTTTGTTTAATTGAGTTGCATTCCCTACACTGTGGGACAGATGGGTTTGCCACTTGGACGTCAACTTACTAGAGTAGGATGATCGGCATCCGAAAGTATCGCCTTCGCCAATGTTTGGGTTTGTACCGGTCAACATTCTGCATTATCAGCATTACTTTTCTATCCACACTGAGTTTATTCCTGAGTAGGAGTGTTCTCAGCCATTTCGGGTCGCATGTCAGCAATTCTCTCTCTCGTGATCACTCGACTGATGTACCAGATTTCCCATAAATTCTGCAAATTTTTGTCTTATTCGGTGGAAATCTGATTCATGCAGTCTTAGCATGGGTGTGTGTTTCATCACATTTTCATTGCCATTTGGAGCTTTGGTGCTTATCCTTTGGCGATGTGTCCGGTTTTAGCCAGCGTTTACTGGGTTCGCTGTCCATCAGCCTTTGGCTGTTCCCAGCCGACCTGCAAGGTAGCAGGTTGCTTTTTCTTTTAGGGTAGCTACCCTTAGACAACCTTCCTCCCGGGTTGTTGAGCGTCATCTGCCCAGGTTACCAGTCTTTTTTGGACTACTTGGTTTGCCTGCTGTCTAGTTTTGTGTACGGTTTGCTCCGCTAATCTTTGATTTTCCCCAATCGAACTACAAGGCAGTAGTGGTGTGGCAATTTGCAATGTTTACTCTGCATTTTCCTTGGCCCCGGGAAACACTGGACTGAGGCTGCACACATTTTTAGAGGGTTGTTTCATTCTGCGCTAGCAACGCAACAGAAATTTTGCGATCACCTACATTGCCCAACCCCAATTCTTCCGGGGATGCTAGTTGTTAATGCAAAAGTACTTTGCCCGATTGTCCCAGGGAGGGCAGTTTTGTTAGGCACTAAAACACAACTTTAGGGTTAGCGCTCTGCCAACCTTACCCAATAAACGTACCTGCGCTTGGCCTTTGATACAGAGTTTACTGCAATCTTCCCTTGTGTCATCACGACACGTTGCATCTTTTCGACGATTCTTGCCTAGAGTGGCAAATTGGAGTGCTACCTCATTAACAGTTCATTTTTATTATTCATCTTTTCCCTTCGACCGGGAGAGGCGTGCATAAATAGTCAGTAATGGATTCTTTTCGTCTGTGTTGCGGACAGATCTCATCAAATGTGTCTTCGTCACTACTTATACCAGAACAGCCCTCGATCCCTACCCACTTAGCCTGACAGGGATCACCAGCATGAAGGTGGGGTGGGGTCTTGCTTAGTGCCAGCTCACTAAACCTGGCTGGGCGTCCCTATGAATGCGCCTTTCACCCCCCACCCTTAGTTTATACTAAACAGAGTATAGTTTGTTTAATTCTATAATCAACTTTGTGAGATTATTTCTGATGAGTTTTTGTACCATTTCCCATTATTGAAGAATAGTTAAATAATCAAGTATGAGATCTAACTCTCTAAACATTGAATTATGTATATGTACTTACAGGAAGTGAGACAGATGAACAACTTGATGAAATGCTTCCTGAGGTCCCAAATGACTTACAGAGAGACAGCATCAGAACAGTGTCAAACCGTCAAAGTTTTGGTGTTGCCACTCCTCTTGCTGCTTTGAGCTTGTCTACAGAGAGAAAGAATGCTCAAAGTGAGTCAGACAACAGTTCTAAACACAGCATGGAGTCTCTAGATCTGATGGAGTGGGAAGAGAGACATCAATCTAAAAATATAGTTCTTCGAGATGTGGCACCTAAACGTAACAAAGGAAAACCACCCCCAGTCGCAAAGGTAATGGTATTTTCAGATCATTTTATATATCATTATAAAGACACATTATATAAGTCAATCACCATTAAAAAAATTTGTGAATGGTGTAAAATATATAGTGAAAGAACAATAATAATGGCTTGGATATGTGTCAATAATTATTGTAGAGGAGATAATATTGACAGTTCGCCCGTGTGGTGCCGGGACCCGCAAGGGAAACACAGAATAGTACCACTGCAACTTACAATGCATGTCATAAGAGGAGACTGATGTAGGCCTAGGGATGCTAGTAAATAAAAAGCAGCACAGAAATTGGATGTGCTGACCTTCTTGTAGACTCATAACTGGCACAACGTACAATCGTTCTTAGGCTCAGATCACATACAAATCACATAGAGTAGTTGACAAGTGATCAATATGGAGCATTCGAAGAAAAAGATATTGACAGTTGGGAATACATACATGAAAATGTCCTGTGCTATTTGCATACCATATGGCATGAAATGCCTGTCATGTCCTATTTCTAGACCCATGTGTGCATGATATTGGTGTGCCAGTTCCTTTTCTTACTTTTGGAACATGGTTGCATGACTTGAACCCACAACCATTTTAGCTTAATTCGAAAAGTGAATGTTCTATCGTGCTCTAATCTGTCCACATATACATGCTTTATAGTGATTACTGTGATACTGAAGAGACCTCACAGCACTCTGAGCAGGCCTATAGTTACTTAATCTCCCCAAATGGAAGTTGAAGGAAAATGTATTGATGGTTCCTGTGACCTACTGGTTAACTAAACCCTTTATTTTGGTCCCCAGTCCTACTTATGTAAGAGCAGATTCTAAATTCCTTTAACCACTTTATAGATACTTCATCAATTGCCATGCCCCCATCCAACGGGTGGCTGCTAGGCAACTGTATTATGTCCTACATATCCATCATCTTGGGGACATAAAAAGACATGACACCATGATAAAACATTTACTAGAGTGGGAAGAGGCAGACCGAGAGATAAGTGGGAGGCAAACTTTAAAAGATGGACAGATTACAGTCTGGCATTGTGCAACACCAAAGCGAAAGACAGAGGATGCTGGAGATTCATTGCAGCCAACCTTCAATGTGGAGACGGCACCTGATGATGATGATCCATCATCTAGATTATATGTGCTTTTGTTGTCAGTCTGATTGCAATCTTAGTACATTAAACACGGTTTATGTTGTAGGCACATCAACTGCTGTACTGCTACCGCTCGCAGGAATGTTATAGAAGTCTACTGAAGATGGTTGTGCATGGCACTAGCAACTTCATTGTGTGCAGTAACTATAGAAACCACAAATGCAATTATAATAAGCTTTTAAAAGCACAGGTTTTCCTGCAAAAAGTCTGTTGGTCCTATTTTAAAACATAACTTATAATTGTTTATTAAGTGCACAAGATTGTTTGCAGCCTTTGTTGATTTGATAGTTGGTCATTTTTTCGGAACAAATTTTAACAGATACTAGCATTTTTATAACACAGATTGTGATTCAATTATTATTGTTCTTTTTGTTTAATGATCTACTATATATATATATATCATGATTCATTAGGACACACAGTCTAAATTGTGTGCCAGATAAAACTCATTGATGGTAAGCTGAATGTTATAATTGTGTTAAATATAGTTTAAATTTTAATATAAGGTTTATTTCTTTTTTGACAGTAGTCACTTAGTGTATACTTTTTAAAATAATTGTTTTGTCTTTTATGATCACTTCGATACAGAAACCAGTAAAGACTTCCAAGGTTGAAAAATCCCACAATACTGAGAAACCTCCAAAAGCTCCAAAGCCCTCAAAGAAACAAAAAGAGGCCACAAGGGAGGTTTTCATGTAAATTTTGTGTATCTGCTGAGTTTGCTGTTATGTATAAGAGTTTATCTGTTGGGAAGAATGTCAAGGTAATGTCAGGGATTCTCATAGTTAGTAGGTAGTAGAGGCTTTTAATCAATACCCAGTTTTAAGATGGTTCACTTTCTTATTGTCTGATTTAAAATTATTACAGCAATATTTACTTTCTTTTTCCCTCTTTCCCTGCTCAATATTGTTTTTTTAATGAAGGAATACTCTCAAACATTCCTCATCATTATACAATTCCACATTCTTCTATGTTAAGTAAATATATTTCTTTTCACTATTTCTATATTTGATAGTCAATAATATTGTAAGCTGGTACGTGTATGTAGTGAATGCTAGTTTGAAAACATAGTCACTTGTAACAAAACAATGCTCATTATATTCATACATTGTAATATAATATTGCTTCTGGGTAGCCTTAAATATAATATACATACATTAATCATTTACAATCTTATTTTTTTATATTTGTGAAACAATTTATTATCGTACTGCATGCTATAAACTTGTTTGTAATTAAATTTTATTCTGCAAAAGTCTTGTAAAATCAGTTGATATTTTAGTATTTTTTTATTTTGTAACCAGCTTTTGTCAATCTGTAAATCATATTATCACAATATTCTCCTATGGTTGTCTTGTTATTAATCTATTAACATTTGGCTCTCACAATTTCGCATCATGTAAAACTTTATCTTCAGTTGGTTCTATACTAAAAATTAGTAGAAGTGAGTGAGAGACTGACCTAATTTTTTATACTATACACGTAGGGCTCACCTTGCTTATGCTTTTGCCACCATTTATCTACTGCTCATGCTGAGTTTGGCTTTATGCATGTAACCAAAAGTCCACTGTGAAGGGTCGTTATTGTGTCTAAACTGTAGTTTCTGGTCATCAAATGGGAATGCAGCATACACTGGTTCAATTTCCATGATTGTGTTCATGGTGGCAGAGCACCAGATTTTTAAATATAGGTTTGCTGCGCCTCGAGATAAATTGTATTTATTCACAGATGCTTTAGATAAATTTTATTTATTAACAGGGGCTTCTCTAGATAAATTGCATTTATTCACAGATGCTTCTCTAGATAAGTTGTATTTATTAACAGGGGCTTCTCTAGATAAGTTGTATTTATTCACTGGGCTGCTCTAGATAAAGAAATTGTATTTAGTCTCATTGCTTTAGAGAAATTGTATCTATTGATATTTATTTAGTATCGGGGCTTACAGGACCATCTCAAGAAGGATTTAAATCTTAACCACATGTGTCTTTGAGTGTGAGAGGTTATGCTAGAGGAGTTGATTGATGCCACTGTAGTCTATCTTTTAAAAATTGAGAAAATTTGATGTTAAAACAACTCAGTTGTCCCTATCTTATATGGAAGAGTTTAATCCCTTTATGATATACAGTTAAAGTAAAGAATGTTTACATACCATATGGTGTATTAAGGAATACAGTGTTAGGTTAGGCCTGTATTTTTAGTTGACCAGCAGCAAATGATGTGTAAGGCAGTCAATATCACCCCAGCCATCTTTGCTTCCCAGTGTTCCTATGGTACCCAATTGAAATCTGAGAGCTATTAAAGTCAGAAAAAATCCTATTATGTCCAGGGAGTTTGATCTTGAGACCACCCTTCTATGAAGCAAGTGCCACTATCTGATATGATAGAGCTTAAAACAACACTGTATTCTCGGTAGTTTTCGCTGTAATTTCGCATTTTGTTGAGAATAAATAAAGGATGTTTCTGCTCTTCCTTGATATCTGCTAAATTTACTGGAAAACTAGTTACTAGTTATGAAGTCACTGCCTACTTGACAAAAACAGACTGGAGTCTGCCTATGTCCCTTTTTGAACTTGAGCCAGTATTTTATGATTTTATGCTGTTTGTGTATTATATTATAAATATGTTATTTTAGAAAATCAACAGTTATCCAAATAACAATTACATATAATCTATATTGCAAGGTGACAACTCCCCCAATCAGATCAGGGTGAGACTGGGTTGTCTTTTGTTGAGTTTCCTGTTCCTGCTAGCAGAGGATTGGATTATGAGAGACACAGCAGCTAATGAGTGAAATTAAAATCAGTGAGCTATTTAAACAGCTGAAAGACCATAACTTTGCAGATAATATAGTTTTGGTATCTCTATCTCTTTCCTCTTTAGCCTGTTACGCCCTTGGCGTTTAGGGCAGCAACAAACGTACACCATTCTTCCTGTTCATGGCCTTCCTCTGTATTGTGTTCCAGCTATGATTCATTTCCTTCAGCTCTTGCTCTATCGTTCTCCTCCAGGTCGTCTTGGTCTTCCACGCTGCCTACCCTCTGGAGTCCATCTCAGTGCAGTTTTCGTGTCGGAGCCAGTCTCCATGCGCATCACATGTCCAATCCATCTCCAGCGCTGTCTTCGGATGATAGTGCCCATATTCTCTTGTTGGCATCGTAAGCAATTCTTGATTCGAGATAGTAGTCGGCCAGTACATGCGTAAGATTTTTCGCAGACAAGTTGTATGAAAGGCGGAGAGTCTGGACATATCCTGTTCTGTCATTCTCCAGCATTCCGATCCGTACAGCAATGTTGACAGCACACAGCTGTTTTAGATACTAGTCTTGGTTGGTATCTCTATAGTCAAATTCAAATACAAAAGAAAACAACAAAATTGTTATGATCAAGTGGATTTGAAGATCAATGAAGGAAAGACTAAAATCCTGACATTAAATGGGATCAGAGGTGTGAACCACATCAAGCAGAGGGACAGCACCGGAGAAAGTTGGCACTTGCACATATCTTGGGAGAGTTGAAACAAAAATAGAGACCACAAATTAGAGAGCACTCACAAAATATAGAGCAAAGGTGAAGATGTAAAAAAAAAACTAGGATACAAATAAACAAGAGAGGTAATTAGCACGTCAAAAACCATATGACCCTCAACAAGGACAACAGTGAATACTAAGTTAAAGATCTGTAATGAAAATTTGGGCGTCTGTGACTTAGTGGTAGTGAGTTCGATCACAACCCAAGAGTGCCTGGTTCAAACTCTGCGGCGGACAGTTTTTGAAGCAAATTTGTGACTGGATTTTTGCGAATGGTAAAATAGTCATCATTCAGAAAGCAATGACAAACTACTGAACGTATAAGTGGGCCTAGAAAATCAACGACTCGTTTACTATGGTTGATGGCTATATTCTGTAACGGATAGGCCATGATTTTCATTTTTCAATTAAAATGTGAACTACGTCCTTCTGTATGGGTCAGAGACATGGCGAGTGACTAATCAAAATTTAAAGAAACTGCAGGTTTTCATAAATAGATGATTGCGTAGAATACATGGTATGCAGTCATACAACAAAGTTACTAACACAGTCTTGTGCAAGAGAACAAGACAGACACTGACAGAAAAGGATATTCGATAAAGGAGATGGATCATACGCTATGAAATCTCTTAAGCAATGCTACCAAACAATCACTGTCATGGTACCGCCAAGGAATGAGTGAAGTGGGTAGTCCAAAGAACATCAAGAGAAAGGGCTGAAGAGAATCACACAGGATATATGACTTCTTAGAGATTTTTTTGTGGATGGTTATACACACCCTTTCAGGGATAAAGGTAGAATTATAATACTTCTTCTTCAAATGCTCCATATCGACCACTTGTTAACCACTCTTTGTGATTTGTATGTGATCCGAGCCTAAGAGCGATTTACGTTGTGCCAGTTATACGCCTACAAGTAAGCCAGCACATCCGATTTCTGCAAAGCTTTTTATTTACTAGGTAGCTTTCCTAGGTCCTACATCAGTCGCCTCTTACGACATGCCTTGTAGGTTGCAGTGGTACTATTCTTTGCTTCCTTGTGGGCACCGGTACCACATGGGCGAAATTATAATACAATGTATTTCATAAAACATTTCTGTTGCTATTTTTTAATGTATTAAATAGAACTTGCGGCTTTGTCAATAATTATATGCAAATTGTTTTTATTGATTATGGAAGACCGTCACAATTTGTTCAATTAATTCGACACACTGCACTATATATCACTTATTAGTTTTTGCTAACTTCAGTCATGGGAATTGTCACTGATGACCGAGTTAGGAAGAAAAGATTGTAATGGCAGCTGATACATTTTAAAACATTGGAGATATTTAAGAATAAAGTATTTAATAATTTAAGTAAAGTAAATTGTTCGTGCTATCAGCTCTTGTTCTCAATCATTGTATCATTTTTTAAACCATATTTGCTGAGCATAATTTCATTATTTATTCCAGCTGGAAAAAAGTAAAAGTTTTTTTATTTTCTTCATATTTTTTCAGAACATTGTATAATTTTTTTTATGACTTCACAAGTTTATCTTTTGCACTTTTGGTGCAGAGGGTATCATTCCAAAATATTAAAAATTGATATTAAAAATTGAGTTTGTTTCTAAATATGATTTATGTCATTTGTTTATTTGAATTAACTCATTTTGTGTTCCATTCTAAATGAAGACTGTTTGCTCAAAATGTTGGCTGTTAATGGAAAACTGTTTAGACTGCACTTGTGGCACCACCATAGGTGCTCAGCCTCTTCTTTCAGCTTTGCTGAAATTTTCATGACTTGCACAATGTGATGATTCTGAAATTTTCCCATTCTTCAAGTTGGACACTTATTTTTAGCTATGGGGATCTGACCCCTATATATTTTATGACTGAATCCGTTGCTAATCTCTGTGATGCATTGAGACTCTGTTATACTTTTTTACAATTTCTTCACATCAATTTTTATTTGTCGGTCTAATAATTTTACTGCAGTCTCATTCTATGTTTGATATTTGACATAAAAAACGGCTACAAAGTACTCGTACAACAGGGTCATTTTTTTTTTAAGTGCTTGCCTTGATGAATTTTGTTCAATCTGTTTTTGACCTGGAGATAATCTTGAGTATATTTTATTTTAAATACTGCTCTTTACATACAAAGACATAAGAATAAATCATGCTGTAATGTAGGTTGTTTACTAAGTGCTGCAACAAAGAAGAGTCTTTGGTGTATAGGTTTACTACTATCCATCCTCGCTGCCGCTCTTGGTTTTTTTGTCAAAGTGTTGGCTTTATTGTTCTTTTGGTACGTTTTTAAGATCCATTTTTTTTTAAAATCAGCTGATATGTGTTAACTCTTAGAATACGAAACGCCACCTGACAGACCATAAAGTTAGTTCCCATTTTACTACAAGCCACTTCATGATATATGGTTCTAACCAGTTGTTAATATATCGTAGAGGACTTTAATGCTTTAAGTGTAATTTTGAAATTCAAATACAGTAAGTGGGTGTTTGTAATAGATCTTTCAATTGCTGAATTTGGTGTATGCAGTTTGTCTCTGCTGTTGAATGTAAGAAAGTTATAACAAATTTTGTAAGGACATCTTCGCCTTAACATTTGTTCCTCAAAACAGTGCTTAAATAGGCGGTTTTGGTATGAAGTATTGTAAGAGTTAAACAGCTAACTATGTGTGACTAAGTTTCTGTCACACCTGACATTGGGCATGTTCTTCTTCGAACACTCCATATCGACCACTTGTCAATCACTCTGTGTGATTTGTATGTGATCTGAGCCTAAAAGGGATTGTACGTTGTGCCAGTTATGTGCCCACAAGTAGGCCAGCACATCCGATTTCTGCGCTGCTTTTATTTACTAAGGTAGCATCCCTAGGGCCTACATCAGTCACCTCTTACGACATGTCTTGTAGGTTGCAGTGGTACTATTCTTTGCTTCCCGGCATCACACAGGTGATTGGGCATGTGATACGCATGGAGACTAACCCTTTCACGAAAATTGCACTGAAATGGACACCAGATAGAAACAAAAATGCTTAAGACCCAGAATAACCTGGAGAACAATAGAACAAGAACTGTAATAAATGATTCACAGCTGGAACATAATACAGGAGGATGGTAAAGAAGAGAGAAAGATGGCATGCATTTATTGCTGGGCTAAGGTCTACTATCACAGACTAGAAAGAGATGTTTGATCTTCTAGATAATTATTTTAGTATTTATTTATTTTTTTGCAAACTCGTAGTTTTCTATATTTTTGCATGCATGTCAGCTACATAATTTTGACAATTTATTTTATTTATATGTTGTCCACAATCCTTTCCAGCAGTGATCAATATTTTTTAGGTTAAAGTTATGTTCTAATTGGTTGTTGCTTTCTATCTTTGCTGATGATAGTATGTACTTTGTGATCAGAAGAGATAAAACTACAATCATGACAATAACGCATGTAACTAGAAAAACCAAACTGTGCCTAAGAAACGTCTTTCATAGTAGTTGTATGGGATTCCAGAAAGATTGTTGCCACCTAGTGGCTGGATGTGTTTCTTCAGGTGTTCAGTTCTTCCTATCTGAAATAAGTTCTTCTATTTCCTAATTTCAATTTTCTCCTCCATGAACTGCAAATCATAGCCTCCTGTTCACATGACTCAGCATCAATTAACATTTTATCATTCATATATATTCTTACATACACCTTTATGCTAAAGTAGATTGTGACACCAAGATCTCCTACTCATTTGCAATTTCTCATTGAGGAAGTATTTTGGCATTCAATCATCCTTCTTCCTCCGAATGTGCCTCAACCCTCTTAGTCTACAAAGACAGCATGGAAAATATTGTTGAATACATGTTCCTTCCAACAGCTGATGAAAAGCTAGGAACCATATTATTTTCTTTAGTTTTTATGAAGTTCATTATTTCACTTTTCATATATTCAACCCTTAGTTTCTATATAAAAAGAACAGCGTTTCAGGTGAACAATTTAAATATTATCAAACTCTTTTTAGCTTCCTTGTTTGTTCTTGTCGGAGACGAGCAATAAAACCTAGGTCCTGTGCTCAGGGTAAAAGAACCTTTATCAGTTGAAAATGAATAAGACAAAATCCTTGACGTTATTTTTAATGAACCTTGCATTTTTGAATAATTTTGTTGTCATAGTATTGTGTTTCTTACATCTCAATAACCTGTATCTTGTCTTATATATGCATTACACATTTTATGATGCATGCTGAGCAATAAAAACAAACCTTTATATTGCCAAATAAGTCTTTCATTTTATGTAAGCAATAACCGTTTAGAAAGCAATGGCAAACTACTGAATGTATAGGTGGTGCCTAGAAAATCAACGACTCGTTTACTGTGGTTTATGGCTACGTCCTTTAGGATATGCCACGATTTTCATTTTCAAGCAATAAACAAAGTTTACCAAGGAACTAAAATGGAAATAGAAAACTAGGTTTTGGGCATCTGATTTGTCATGAAGATTCACAAGCAAAATTAGGACAAGGTAATTTGAGCGAGAGAATTAATGTGTAAAAACTGAAAACAATGAAGTAGAAACATAGAACTGAGAACGAGTGATAAAAATGTCGACAAAATAGAGAGTAAAAACTGAGGGCACAGAAGTGAAGAGTTAAAACTGTAGATATGGTAATTAGAGAGTTCTTCAATGATCCAGCTGCACTTGGACTCTTCCCCTTCAGCCCAATGTTATGTAGTGGTATCTGCATGTGTTTGTAAGTTGTTCTTTTGTTCCATATAATGTATTCCATTTATTTGGCCTTGGAGGAAGAAGAAGGATCTTCCTGACATCTAGTGCTTAACACCTGAAGAGGTGGTTGTAAACAGTTTCAGGATGATGTGCACACAGCTGACACTCTGAAGTTTGTTATGGTTGGATTCTGTTCATGTGATTATTAAGTGATATATGTTGAGTTCAGAGTCTAAAAATGATGCTCAGATCTCTCCTTATAAGGTGGTTGATGTCATTGTGGGGTTTGGGTTGGCCATGTGTCTGTAAACCATTCACTTACACCTTACATTCACACAAGATCAACATTTTATTCATCCATCTCCAATAGGACCCAACACTTGACCTCAGCACCAAATATTTAATCTACTCTTTTAGTGCTGGTTTCTATAGAAGTTTGTTTTACTTGTTATTATTTGCTAGTCAAATTTGCAACCCTCTTTACTACCCATTTTACAACATGTTTGGTAGGGTGTGTTGGGTATATTCTATCTTCTTGAAAGAGAACAAAATGAGACCCTCTTCTTCTTCTTTGTGTTCGTTCTTTACGACCAATTTTAATCACTCTGTGATATATTTGATCTTTGCCAAGAACGTGTATACATTGCACATTGGTTTGGTAGGCCTCTAAATGCATAGATTTCAACACGTTTAGGACATGTGCATCCGATTTCAGCCAAACCTTCTTAGTCGCCTTTTACGACATGCATGGCAGGTAACAGTGGTTCTATTCTTTACGCCTGCAATTTGGGCCCCGGTAACCACTCGGGTGAATGAGACCCAAATATCCACAAGTAGGCTTATATTTGCTTGCTCACCTTTGACTGAAAACAAGAACTTAACCTGCAGGCTCTTATGAACATTTTTATGTCAATTTGCACCGGTAAAGTCATTGATAACGGATGCAGATATGTGGAACAGAATTATCATTCTTTCATACATTTAAATACAGAAACAGCAGCCATGGCAGTCACCATCTTTATTGAGCATAATATTACTTGTCCATCTTCATATAGACCACAATCAAGTTTTGCTAACAAAATATTTGACAATAATGTGTACTAAGAATTGTAGAATTGAATTCAGTACTTTCATTCTCTCCATGTTTTCTATCACTCTTTCCTTCTTTTTCTGTCATTCCATCCATGTTTTTATGTCCATTTCACCAACTTTTTCTGTCATACAAGCATATTTATTTATGTTCTTTATCAACGTAATTGGCAGTAATAAATCGTTCTTTGTAATCATCTTGCTTTCATATGTGTCTATCTCTCAGTGACATCACATGCAAACAACACTTCACTGCATCATTAAGTCATTAGACGATTCTACAAGAATATTGTTATTACATGTATAATGGAACATGTGGAGACAAGGAATGGTGATTCATACATCAATTTTTTAGACGTGAGGAAGGGATAAAGTATTTGTGGCACCTGTTTTTGGTGATTGAAAGCCCTGCTGTTACAGTACTTAAACGAACACAATAAAATACAAACTGGCTGTTTGTGTTAGGAAGCCAGTTATCACAACTTGAAAACAAGAAAAATAAATGGAATATGAACTTGAAACCAACTTCAATCAGATTCAATAAATAACTGGCAACAACATCGGATGATGATATTGTCAGTTGTAGTATGTCTAACGTGGTGTTGCTTTGCACATTCAAGTGTTGCAACATTTTGTGGTGCAGTCAAGCGCACGTATAAACAACAGTGCCGTATTGCACCTTTTCTAATCAAATGATTTCACTATCTCTATCCTCTGAGGGGTTAGCTTTAGTAACAATTGTTGCAGCAATGTCCCTAGACTTGTCAGTCATGTAACCGTTTAGCAAATCGTACAAATTGGTCAACTGGTTGGAATGTTTTCTATCGCACACCGCAGTTCATCTTTCAGATCTGAAACAAGAGATGAATACAGTAGAGACATAGGTTGAGCTTGTCCATTAATGACATCGAATTTTCTCTCCCTGTATATGTTTTCATGCAGAATTGGTGACATCGAATATGGTGCTGTACACATTGCAGGGGTGAACCAGGAACTAGACATATTATTGTAGCCTGGCGATGCACATCTTTCCTCAGAAGATAAGGAAGAGCATGTTCCAGAGCAAGTGTCAGACGATGTGCCTGGAGAAAATGAAACAAATGGTGATTTCATACTCACAAAGAAGTCCACTGTGTCTTTAATAGAAAGGTCAGTGATATCTTCACCAAATCCAGAAAACGGAGGAGAGTCCGTGGATATATCACTGTCCAAATATGAAGTGTCCATTTTATTCATCTCGTGAACCAGTGAGAGCGGTGTGCTGGTTAAAGGTTGACTGTTGATACTAGGAGGGTCGCTGTAGTCGTATAATGACGGGCTAGAGCAGTGAAATCTCTCCGGCGAACAATAAACATTATTCGACGATTGTGCGTATCCATAAGTAGGAACGTTGTATGGGGCGTACCTTCCCGACGATGACAAACTGATCAAGCGCCGCTGACTGGTATCTCTGCGACGCTGCAAGCATAAAGGGAGGAAGCATCTCTTGGGCATGGGATGTGGAAAACCCCAGTTCTTCCATCTTGGATACGAGGTTTGCACGTTGTCTGCAGCTATCGCACGCACAGCCTTGATTGCCTAGCATAAGCATCTGAGATGCACCTCTAGACAAAGAGGCTTTGTTCTCAAGTAGGCCAGAAGGCGCCCTCAAACCAACAGTGGCAAGAATAGGTGGTGATGACATATTGGTCATATGTCGGTGTTGTACTGACTGTTGACGATGCCGTGCCCGCGGGGTTGTTGGATAGTCTTCATTAGTTAGGTAATTGTACTTTTTCGTGCCACAAGACAGGTTACTGTTCATGCTTTGTCGTGTGCCCCCGCTGCTGCTTTGATACCCAGACAGTCCACTTTTATAACCGTTGACGTCTGTTGCCGATGGACTATGGCCATTCAGTGAAAGAGAACTGACATTGTTCCTGTGAAAATTGCTTGTACTTATGATATTGTTATTGTCTTTACTGTTATAGAAGGTAACCCTTTTCAGTACTGAAACACTGTTTGGGCTGCCTAGTAACACAGAGCCAAGATTCTTGTTTTCCTTACCTTTTGACAAAGGACCCTTCGTGGACGATTTTTGTTTTCGTGTGATGCTGGTCTCGGGAATTCGAAAGCCGTCGTATTTTGTATAAATGTCATTGCACAAACAAGGATCTTTAATACAGATGGTACATCTGACCACAGAACAGTTGCTGCCTGTGCATCCATCACCAGATCTGTTCACATTCGGTTGGGTGTACATGGGCTCACTATCTTTAACACTACAACATGATGAGTTAGAGACGACATTCGATCTAGACAAAGACGGCTTACCGAACATCCCAACACCCCACTGTTGTCGCATTTCTTCAGGCAGGAGAGCACTAGGACTCAGATTATATCCAAATCCTTTGCATTTACAATCTGATGGCTTTTTACGTGAGTTTTTCTTCACATTATAGTCAGCAATAGGGTTTTCATCAGGAAAAACCGAAGGAAGAAACGGATCCCCTCGCTTCATTGGACCTTCAGATTCCGCTCTCAGACCTCCATTAGAGCTGTGAGCTCCCGTGACTTTCTTGCTTTTCAACTTTGATTTATGTGGTGGTCCCTGTAGTGTCTCTTTACCGTCAAGGCTGTATTGCCAGCAAGAGGAATTGGCGTTAGTTACTGGCGATACCACTATGTCAAGAATATCATTTGGACGAACTACTGGTGGCTTCAATTGTGGGTCATCATCGTCAGCGTAAAACATAGTCCTTACCGCCTTCGACATCTGAAACAATACACATTTGATTTGGTTCCATTAAATATCAGCTGTGTATGTGATCATTTATTTCATTAACTAAATTTAATATTCTGTTGAGAGAACTACTTAACAAAATAAAACAAATACAAGTCCAATATTTTGGACACATAAAAAGACAAAACACTCGTCTAAAGATCATACTGAAAGAAATGATTAAAGAAGGCAAGTGCAAACCATCGCTATGAATAGCGATATACTATTCTGTGATAAGAAAACAGCAGATTATGGATGTACAAGCAAAGTTAGGGACAGAAAGTTTTGGGAGACTCATTGAAGCAAATCTTCGTTGCAGAGGCGACATTATCTGAATATTTCTTAATTACACATGGAATATCTTACTTTCTCTCTCGCTTATATACTCTTTACCAATCAACATTTCAATACGGACTTGTTCTGGCTTTACCAATCAACATTTCAATACGGACTTGTTCTGACTTTTAGCACTTCTCTTCTTCAAAGAACAAAAAACTAAAGAAACAGTTTTCATACCATGTGGTGTATTGGGAAATAAGAGTTATTCCCGTATTTTTATTTGACCAATACCACACGATGGGTAGTGTGGTTACTTCCCACTGTTTCTCAGGGACCCAACTGAATGAAAGCTTTAATGTTTAGCTGACAATCACGATCTCAAAAACTTTACAAAGCCTTCGAAAAATTAAACGGTCCAACATCATCTGAATCAAAACCCATCTGAATCAAAACCAGTCCTAATCGATGAATAACCATCAATCCACTTGTTTTTTTATTTACGTTTGCCTCTACTATACTTTGTTTTATATGGGGATTAAAACCTATTTAAACCAAAGCGCGTGTTTTCAACCTTAAAATGATTCTTCTTTTGGTTCTATCTTGACGTCTTGAACATGCAAACATTAAAAATAATAATTACATCCATGCGAAGAACTCAGGTTTCTATTGTTTCCACTATGTCAACAATCAGCACCGTTTTATCGAAACCAACATTTCTACATAGATATATCAAATCTTCAACTTCTAATAAAGTTTATGCCATCAGTGCACGCGAAAATATAAACGTTAAACCAAACACAAGTGAAATTAATTTGCAGAAGAAACTACCAGAAGAAGAAAATAAAGAGGTATACTGAACGGAATAAGGTAATCGAATTATATCAATGTAGGCTATGAACAAATCTTATAACAACAATTTGTTTGACCAACACTATGTTACCAGTGCCAAACATGACCAATAACAGCAGCCAGTGAGCGGAAATCATAATGACGGAGATGAGGTGCCTTATGAGAGCTGTAGGACTGGTAAGAGACAAAATCAGAAATGAAGAAATCAGAAGAAGAATGGATGTGAAACCAATTATACAATTCATAAAAGAACAACAGATTAAATGGTTTGGACACCTGACAAGAATGCCCTGGTATCGACTACCACAGAAGACCACATTGAAAAAAGTATAACGAGTACTGAGCAAGAAAAAAACCACGCAAAAGAAGAAGCGACGACATCAAGAATAGCCTTAAGAAAATGAATAACAGCTTAAAAAGTTTCTTAGAACAAGCATACACAAGATCCCAACCCCCCCCAACACTTCTAAAAAGATGTAAATTATGGAAGAGAAGAATAAGGTCATGAACAAACAAATCTTCTTCTTCTTCAGCGATCTCTGGTCATGCGCTTAATTTACTGTGGACCACAACTGGGCAGTCAGCTTCAGGTCTGTCAGGTTTCCCCAAAGCTTAGTTTTCAGGTCGACTGGGTGTGGCCACATGTTGCTTCTCAGCTCACACAGGAGAGGACAGTCTTGCAGGATATGCTCTGGTTTCTGTTCTGCCTGCTGACACTGGCAGAGAACTGTTTGACTTATTCCTAGTCTATATAAGTGTTTGTTGAGTCTGCAGTGTCCGGTGCGTAGTCGAAATATAATGACCTGGTCTGTTCTGCTTAGGTCTTTGAGGGAGTCTTTCCATAATCATATCCAGTGTTTGTCTGTATGAGGGTTTTAACCTCTTTAAAAGACAAGGGTTGGTAAATTTGCTCTTTGGCACTGCCTTCCTTAGCTAAGACATCGGCTCTCTCATTGCCTGCAATGCCACAGTGAGATGGAATCCACTGCAAGTGAATTTCTGCTTTTCTGAAAGCTGAGCAAGTTCTCTTTTAGGTTTTGTACTGTGCTGTCAGCGGATTTAGCCTTCAGGGCTTGTATAGCTGACAGTGAGTCTGTAAGAAATACCATCTTGCCTGTAGTTGCTTGCAGCTTATTCATGTGCTGTGCTGCCATCAGGGGGGCTAAGAGTTCTGCTTTGTAGTTGGAACATATTCTTCCAGTAGGGGCCATCAAAAACAGGGAAATCATAACGCAATGATATTGATGAAGTTGTCACAAATACTAAATGCAGATAAGAAATCAAGTTACAAAATATGAGATACAATTCAACAGTAATTAATCATAGCGAACACAAATACAAACGGAAGTCAACTGAATTTGCTGTACATATACTTCGAAAGCAAGTTATCGGAAAACTAACGATAACGCGAAAGTTGGACACTGATTAAAGGAGCGACCGGTGGTGAATAGCGGAGTAATGTCCATAAATTGAATGCCCGTTGCGACCTAGGCCAGTTTCATACTGAACCACAAAGCAGTCAAGAATAAAACTGCGATGCTTTCCCAGAAGGACGGCGTGAGGTAGCAGGTGGCGCTGGTGTTTGTAATGACATGTCTCAGATATCTAATGGTTGAAACATCAAGAGTCTGTATAATCTCTAGCCACGGGAAGGAAAATCGATGAACAATCAAACCTGCAGTCTTGCAGACTCCATCGAGTGAGAAAATGTCATGGTAGAAAACCAATATTGAGAGGGAAAACCAGATCAATGGAAAATGGAGTGTGCCACTACAACACAAAAACGTGTGATATACGCGCACATTGCAATTATATTGACAGGCGAAGGTCAAATATATCCTAGTGATGTTGCTTCTATCAGCACCAACAGATGAAGAGAAAAGATAAAACCTTCTTGAAACCGCCACCTAAACTCGGAGAAGACTGTGGACGGTCCTGGCGAGAAGTGTGATTGTCCAGCAATGACATGAACGCAGAAGAATATAAAGAATAAGAAGAGAATTCTCTATTTCTTTCAGTTCTTGCTCTACTGTTCTTCTCCGTATCGTTTTGTGTCTTCCGTGTTTTCGTTGACCATCTGATGTCCATCTAAGTGCAGTTTTCATGACAGAGTTAATCGCCATGCGTATCACATGTATGTCCGATTCATTTCCATGGTCTTTTTGGGGATAATGGTGCTCATATTCTCTTGTTGACACCGTACAAGCAGTTCTTGGTTAGAGATAGGATTTGGTCAGAACACGCATAATGACCAATACCCTGAACGCAGAAGAATAATAAGTGGAGATTTAATAAGGACAAAAGAAGTCTAAGCAAACAGAAATGACATTTTTAGATAACACCTCGCCCGAGTGGTTACCGGGACCAAATTTGAGGTGTAAAGAATAGAACCACTGTTACCTGCCACGCATGTCGTAGGAGGCGACTAAGGAGGTTTGGTTGAAATCGGATGCACATGTCCTCTAGGGAATGCTAACCCGAAACAAATGCTTGCAGAAAACGGATGCACCAGGCCATAAGGCGCATAACATGGTGCAACGACCCAACACAATGAGGAATGGGATAACGGATTCTACGGTCGCCAATCTGCCTCGGAGATTTAGCCACTCAGTAAGAGTGTCAGAGCTACCATCACGAGGGTGGCAAAACTTATTGTGGGAAGAGGTCGGCACAAACGAGGAAGCAGAAATCATAGGAATTATATCCTACAGAACTGCCCCCAGTATGCAGACTTGAGAAGAAAGAGGTGGCCCACTTACACTTGCGTCCAAGACAAGATGTATGGAGTGGCGGATAATCTGAGGCAGACGGCTGCCTTTATTTGAGAACCCGAAATCCCAATCTAGTGAGAACACAGAAGAAGATGACACCTTAGATTGCTGAGATATCCAACAACATCGGAAGTAATGAAATCTCAAGATAGATTGGGTGTGAGAAGAATTGGTATCCGGATGCAACTGACATGAAAGATAATGGTGTGGTATGATAATTCGATCATAAATGTAAGAACTTGACTTGACGTCTGATAAGATACTGTGGTTTCACACTATGACTATGAATGACTATTTTCCATGTTGTTGTTTTTTATATTTTCTTACCATAGTTTAGTCTCTTCTGTTAATTGCTGTTCTTCATTCTGTATATCAATTTACTGAGAGTTTCATGTGCTGTAATGACTTTTTGTAATCGCCACAATCCCCCTTTTTTAAATTGTATCGTAGTTTGGTAATCAAGCTATTTTTGGATTGGTGTGTGTTGTTAGTGTATAGTAATGTGGAATATTTAGTGCTAAAACATGTCTCTCAATAAGCGAGTTCAGCGAGCGTGTCTGAGTTTGACCTCGGTCGTTCACATAACCGTCAGTTCCTGAAACCGTTCACTTCAACAGTTTCAAAATTGTCTCATTTTGTCTAGTCGTATAATACATCGTGTCACATGCAACCTAGACATTACCTTGCTAAACCAGCCATTATTTTCATAGACTGGTAAAACGATGCGTTCTGTACTGAAGAACCAGAACACACTCGTTAGAGCTGTCCTCTTATTGAAAGAACCTGCATCTGCAGCTTTCAATACTGAGACGCACTGGTGCAAGAAATGCACACCTAGATAGCCATGCAATTTAAAAATCAGTGCGAGTTATTGGCCGCTTTTGTTGGCGGTATTTTCTTGCAGTATGAGTTCATTTTTTTCCGATCGGCATTATCGCGCATCGCATACATGCTCCGTTCTTCAAGGTATCAGCCATTGTGATGTTCTTGTTCTCACTGTATCCAACTGATGTTGGTTTGCATGCTGTCTGTCTATACCTCGTAGAGAACTGGTGTCGTTAGTCGCCACACGCTGATGGACATACTGAGGGAGAGATCGGAGCACTTATGGACTAATTTGTTCGACGTGCAGTTATGGTGATCCGACGACTAAACTAAACCTCGTAGAGAGCACATTTGATGAAAGAGCTGATAGATACTTCGTCTAGGAAAGGTGGTTAAATGGAAAAAATGTTGCACCATGTTCCTATCGTAAGACCAGAACCACCATGCACACTCAGAATATCTCTCAATGTATGAAGTAAAGGAAAACAGAGGACATACTTGATACAATCCACTGGTTACACAAGCATAAACAAATAATCACATTTTCACTTCGAACTGGCAGCTAAAGATTACTTTATCAGATATTAGGGCTCAAAATATCACACAATGGAACCTCTACCGAATTAGACTATAGATCCATAGTCCTGTATGTTCGAATTTTCCAGAGTTCCATAGTAGAATTCAGTAGAAACTATGTGGGGCAGCAGTCTGCACTTGAAGAAGACTTTGACATTGTCCTTGCAAGAAATTCGAAGATTAGTCCTCTGCTTCGCCTGAGTGGTCACCGGGGCACAAATTTGGGGTGTAAAGAACAGAACCACTGTTACCTGCCACGCATGTCGTAAGAGGCGACTAAGGAGGTTTGGCTGAAATCTAATGCACATGTCCTAAACATGTAGAAGGCTATGCGTTTAGGGGCCTACAAACCAATGTGCAACGTATACATGTTCTTGGCAAAAATCAAACATATCACAAAGAGTGATTAAAATTGGTGGTAAAGAACGAACGCAAAGAAGAAGAAGTCCTCTGCTTCGAACGCTCCACTTGTTAACCACTATTTGTGATTTGTATGTGATCCGAGCCTAAAAGCCATTGTACGTTGCGCCAGTTATGTCTCTACAAAGTGTTCATGTCTGACGGTTCCTATTTTAATCCAATCTCCTTTACTCTGGATAAGGATGCTGATATATACATTTTCTCAATCATATATACGACCTGCTTCTCTTATGACATTGATAATGTCTGTACTATCCATTGACTGTCCTTTCTCGACAACCGCTTTATAAGTCAGGGGACGCTCACGCTCACTGCCTTGTACTTAAAGTGTCTCTGAAATGCTTCAATATAAACACCGCGTGCTGGGAATTCATGGCGCAAGATCGTCAAATGTGGCGCTGTAACAACACAAGAGGAACCCGCATAGTTGAGAATGGTCGTGTCGTTGAGGCACAGAGAAAACGAACCTGCGCGAAAAGACAGAACACGTGTCTAACCTTGATCATGTATGCCCCAACTGTGGTAGGGGATTGTGTTCTAGGATTGAACTCTACAGTCACCTCCGCACGCACCAGAGAGGACAGTAGCACTCGTCTAAGACTGTTGTCAACATCGCTTGCGATGGACGGCTATTATTACTCCCGCATGCTCTGGCAAGGTAGTAAGCTAAATACACGTTTGTGAGTATTCATTTGTACTCCACCACTTCAGATCCATGGTTACCGTTTTGATCTCCATTGTATGACTGCTCGCAGTGACAGTAAAGGCACTCATATCCTCATTAACAGTTTTGCATCTCCAACTCAAATTAAATGTGAACAGAATGTGACCCCCATCCAGTACCTTTGAAGAGAAACTGTATGGTGAAAGCTGAAATCCTGAAAACATACTTTTTCAGATAATCCGGAAAGTATAAAATGAATGATGATCACAGAAGAAAACAAAATTTCCAAATCCATGACTCACGTGTGCAAGTCAGTGCTGGATTTAAGGGAACAGTACACAGTCATCTTTGCATTTTTGTCCAACTTTTGTTTTGCTTAGAAATCCAAGACCACTGACCTGAAATTGTCTACCGGCTGCTTCTACTTGACTGTTAATTATGCTTTTTGATCAGTTATATGAGGACTATCATCATAACACTCCGGACATGTCCATAGGTGCTCCGATCTCCGCCTCAGCATCGTCCAGCGACCCAACACGCCAGTTCGATGTTGATTAATCAATCTCTTTGCATATTTAGTATGTCGTTCTTTTCGGGCTGCACCAATATTGACACCCATCTCTTTCAATCTGGTCAACCAGTGGGATTCACAGCCCAAAAACTCCTCTGTTCGGAAAGACTCTCTCAATGCGTGAAGAATGTCATTTTGATCCATGGCAGCACCCTCTGATATTGTAGTCAAGCCAACCAATCTATCAGCTCGTTCATTACCCCTAACTCCTGTGTGCCCAGCTTTTCGATCATTTCTGTCCAGTACATAGAACCAATACTGATATACGGATGTGAGTCATGGACAATTAACACACAGATCGAAAAATCTCCAAGGGCCACAGAAGTGTGGTTTTACAGAAGAATAATGAGAATCCAATAGACTGCTAAAATAACTAATGTTAAGGTGTTGAATGAGATCAAGACACAGAGAAAGCTTATCATCAATATAAGAAAGAGGCAGTCATCATTTTTCGGGCATGTGATGAGGAAACGAGATTTAGAACACATTGTAACAACCGGTAAAATCGAGGGTAGACGAGACAGAGGAAGACACAGAGAGAAAATTTTGGATAGCCTGACTTCATGACACGGTAGAGCGTCAACATCTGAGTTGATAGCAAACACCAGAGATTTGTAGAGATCCATGATAGCCTACGTCAGCTGGCACGGCACCTGATGATGATGATATGACAGTTTCAAAATATTTAAATAATAGAGATTATATTGTCGTAGCTATATACTTGAGATTGACTTCTGTACAGTTTGGAATACTGCATTATTCGAGATGGAAATATGATCTCTGTTGCTGCAGCTGATCATGTTCTGACAAATGCGACCAATCGAGGGTAGACGAGACAGAGGAAGACAGAGAGAAAATTTTGATAGCCTGACTTCATGGCACGGTAGAGCGTCAACATCTGGAGTTGATAGCAAACACCAGAATTTGTAGAGATCCATGATAGCCTACGTCAGCTGGCACGGCACCTGATGATATGACAGTTTCAAAATATTTAAATAATAGAGATTATATTGTCGTAGCTATATACTTGAGATTGACTTCTGTACAGTTTGGAATACTGCATTATTCGAGATGGAAATATGATCTCTGTTGTTGCAGCTGATCATGTTCTGACAAATGCGACCAATTAGTTTTTAGTTTTTTCCGATCCAGAAACACTTGAGCTTTTTAGTCTTCTGCTCGGTGCCATGGACATCGTAACCCTTCGGTTTGGTGCCACGAACACCGTGAATCTGGAGAACCTATGGTTTTTCTGCCAACCCGCGGAATTGAACCCGCACTCACAGAGGGCTAGTCACCCGTAGTCCATGCACTACGAACACGGCTGGGCAGGCGTGTATTAGTTATTTAAAGAGGATCTAGTTCGTTTCTTTTTTGTAAATAAAAGTTATAGATAAAATAATGACCATAATAGTGTATTGTCTACACTTGAGCGGGATGATTATAATCTTTTGTCAGGTATGATCCGGTAGGTGTCAGGTTTTCTAATATCTTAAATAGTAAGTTAGCGTGTCATCTGGATGTTTTGTGAGAATTAGTTTATTGTCCAAGATTCAACTTCCTCGTCTTTCTTATTCTCCTTCAGCTACTCATCTCATCTCGTTCTTCATGTACCCCCGCGTCGTCGAGGTGAAGTATAGGGTGCGGGAGAGGGTCCTCTTAAGCGCTTCGTATATACACAGGTGTTTATGGATTGCTGTTTCATCAGTCTAGCGCTCGCATGACCACCTTCTCCCCATGTTTCCGTTTTCTCTGCGTTTCATTGACTGTTGTTGACTTGTGGTATACTATTTGAAGACACTTGTGTTATGTTGACCGAACCATTTGACCTGTTACTTCTGTATGCATTCATTTGCTGATTCTACGAACACTTTGAACTGGCCGTAAACCTTCTTACTTTATCTCTTCTATATACATTGGGTATTTTCCTCAAGAACCTTACTTCTATCGTATGGTTGCCATTTTTCTTTTGTCGTCATCGTCCATGTCTGGCATTAGAAGTACAATATTGACTCCATCTACCGATATCTAAAAATAAATCTAAAAACTACATAGTGGCACTCCTTGCTATGTACCTCATCTTAACGTTAGTAACATGTTGGTAAATTTGACGCATACCCCTCCACCTCATTTATGGTATTAAAAACTGTCTTTGCTCAAGACTAAACGTTTGTGGCGATCAATGCGGCATGCGCCTAGCCTACATGCTATATAGTGGGACTGTCTGAAACCTTTGTGTACCGGAAACAGTTGCAAATTTGCGACAAGTCTACTTCTCCAGCCAGGACCAGAACGAGGCTCATCGCCATAAGTTTGACGTAATTTTAACGTTACTCGTAAATAAATAAATAAAATATAGTAATTTATTTGGTTTGAAGAATAACCATTTGTCTGGAACAGTGTGGAGGTAAGAATAAAGGTGTGTTAACCTATATTTAATGTTTTAATTCACATCAATCACTGGGGCCAATGGGATTCTGATTCACAAGCCAAGTCACTTTGACTATCTATCACTTTGCAAGTGCAACTGCCAGTCGCATCAGCATCATCGACCAAGTAATTGTTTTAGTAATACTAATACTATTAGTATTATAGTACTATACTATAACTATTACTTAAGAAGTAGTCTGAAGTTGATCAGTGTTGCTGATGCTAATACTGGGACTTGATGATATCACATTTTAATTATGATTAATTTTATTATATGAGTTCAGTAACAGTAGTGTAGACTACTGAGTAGTTCAAGTTCAGTATTATGTATACACGAACCGAGAGCTGCTCATCTCTCAGCTACTTCATAATAATATCACCAGATCAATCAATCAATCAAAATCATTGATTATGATTGATGATCATAATAATCATATGATGATAATCAATTTATTTAATGTTGATTTAACAATCATTTTAAGTTGTGATAAATTAACCACAATTAATTCAATTATCAACAATAGTCAATAGAATACTCAATACTTTACTCTGCACTGAGAATAGAATAACATAATGATAACCTGATTCACCACACCAAAATAAGGCTAAGGCATAACTCATAGCAATTCTTAAAGTTAATTTAGACAATCTTAATCAAAATTAGTTGTTCTAAAAAGTAATTAGTATGTAGAAATTAAGCTGTTGCATTTTTTAAAATGCTTTATCCAAATTTTATGAATAAGTAATTTTGTAGATAAATGGATGTTACCGGATGTACTTTTGTCATTAGCTAACAGAATTTGAAGGAATAAAATAAGAACCTGTATTATAGCTGTAGTATTGATCTTATTGCATTAATGTAGATTTAGAGATCATTTGACAATGAAATAATGGGCAGTCCCGTCACAGGCAAATTTTTGCACTTTGCAGTTATTATAAATAGATCTGAATTTGTTTCAAACTTAAGTGTTTTCAGTCTATTCGTTTACTTTACTTAGTAGCCCATCTTCTACCATGAAAATATTTTTCACTGTAACATGTAGGGACATCATATTGCAGCATAAGAGTAACCAATCATTAAAAATAGAAACTGGTTTCTCAAGAATGCCCCATATCAGCCACTCTCTTTTAGGACTGTTATATATATATATATATATATATGATATGAGACTATTGAGACAGACAATAGAGGGTATTCCTAGAGAAATATGATATCGTTTCCCAAACTGAAAGACTTAGAATGATATTAATCTCTTATTGCTGGCCCACTCCTGCAAACATATTCAAGAAAAAACGTGCAGACTTCACGAATTGTCAACAAGTTAGTTTCTACATAAACCTCAAAAGTTCATTAATTGTTATGCTAAATTAGAAAAAAAAACAGTACCCTGGTTCTATCATAATAGAAAAATCAAGAGTTTAGTTTAGTTTAGTCGTCGGATCACCATCACTGCACATCGAACAAATTAGTCCATAAGTGCTCCGATCTCTCCCTCAGTATGTCCATCAGCGTTTGGCGACTAACGACACCGGTTCTTTGTTGGTTTACAATTCTTCTTTGTCTGCCAGCATAGCGTTCTTGTCGAGCTACACCACACTTAACTTTGAGTTCTTGCAGTCTGGTTAGTGTTGTGGATTCACCGCTATTACGTGAATCATGTACACGCCTCTCTCCCTTAAGGAATTTATAATATCAGCCTGGTCCATTGCTCGTCCGCTTTGGACAGCAGCCATACCTGCAAGCCTATCCGCACGTTCATTCCCCTTACACCTGCATGCCCTGGCACAAAAATAAAACTGATCTTTGTCAGCTTAGACCTCCCCAGCGATTCTAAAAATCAAGAGTTAGCAAATGCATTCACATATCTAGGTCATAATGTCAGTTGAGTAAGCCGACAAGGATATCAACAAAAGAATGGACAATACCAGAATCACCTTTTCCAATCCAAACAATATTTGTAGATCTTCTCATTGCACCATAGAAACCACAGGATATATGAGAGCTGCATACCCTCAGAGATTTTGTATGGATCTGAATGCTAGAGAACAACAGAAAATGAAGCACCTAGACTCATCATTTGATGGAACCTGCTTGAAGAAAATTCTCTGAATATTTTGACCCAATGATATCAGCAACCAAGAACTGTTCAACATGTGCAATCAGTAGGAAATGCACACATTGATAGTAGGCAGATACTGAAGTTAGATAGGATACACACTCAGGGGTAATTTAGAAAGCATCCCACAGAGGACTCTGTAGAAAAGGATAGAGTCAGATCAAAGAAAACCTGGCTGAGATGCACTGCGTGTCAGACTTGGGGCACTTGCACTGTGCATCTCACAACTACTCTCGTGTTTTCATACTCAGTGACTCCATGAGCATGATTCATAAAGTCGAATCAGGTATGGTGAGTCGCAACTGGGTGGAGGTACTGGTACAGACAATGATCAGAGAAATCACCTTCATTTTTGTCCCTGGGCACGCAGGAGTTAGGGGTAATGACGAGCTGATAGCTTGGCTACAATATCAGAGGAGCTGCCATGGATCGAAATTACATTCTTCACGCATTGAGTCTTTCCGAACAGAGAAGTTTCAGGGCTGTGAATCCCACTCGCTGACCAGATTGAAAGAGATGGTTGTCAATATTGGTGCAGCCCGAAAAGAACGACATACTAAATATGCAAAGAGATTGATTAATCAACATCGAACTGGCGTGTTGGGTCGCTGGATTTGCTGAACAGAGATCGGAGCACCTATGGACATGTCTGGAGTGCTATGATGATAGTCCTCATATAACTGATAACCTTGCAAAGGATGGCCACACCACAAGAAAGGTGGATAGGTTTTGTTGTTTCCCTACCAGATGCCACTGACTGTTTGCATTGATTACTGGTAAAGTGTACTAATTGGCATGTGTACATAGACATGGTCATTGGACGAAAGGTTGAAACTTATTTTTGTGCCAGGTTGCCAATAATGAAGTTGATAATACGCTGTGATAGTGACACCATGTCATGGTTTGTGATCAATTTGGGTCCGAACTTTTCAGTGTGTACATGGTTAGGCTATAGGAAACCCTAATCTTTTACTTGGGGATCTAAATTACAAGTGTCTCTGCAGTCAGAATAAGGCTTGTCTGAATGGTGAGGGACTCTGGTGATAAGAAAAGCAAACTTTTGTGCAAAAAATCAGTCAGGTGCACCATGACTACGCCTGAATTCATACTGGGTGAATGCATCACAATTTTTAGTATTCATCAGTTTATGTCATTTCTCTTGTCACTTCCATACTTTTCCATTGTAAAATTTCAGTGTTTGTTGACATTGAAGTGCCAAGGTAATCAGCACACTTTATTGAAAGTGAAATTAGTGCAGGTAAACATTTTGGATGGGCTTTGCTGTCTGTGTGTTTTTTTGCTTATATTTTCTTTTTAGGAATGTGTTTGTAAAAGTGTTTATGTAAATTTGATACTTTTGCACACAAAAATTAGAAGTCAAATAATTATATAATTTTAAGACCACAGTTTAGAGTAAACATTGTCATGTTTCATTTGTCTAAAACAGAGGTCCCTAAAATTTTGCTAGCTAAGACGCATAAATGAGACCCTTGATCATAAATTAACCCATATGAAAAATTAATTATAGA
This sequence comes from Arion vulgaris, assembly GCA_020796225.1. Classification (NCBI taxonomy): domain Eukaryota; kingdom Metazoa; phylum Mollusca; class Gastropoda; order Stylommatophora; family Arionidae; genus Arion; species Arion vulgaris. The sequence continues at coordinate 34,019,030 of CM036769.1, read as the reverse complement.
ACGATAATAAATGAATGTTACCGTTGTTGAGCTTAATTCATGAAATAATTGTTTATTGAAAATTCACCTCCTCCACCTCCCAAACTGTAATATCAACCCTGAGATATTTATTTAGACTGCTTTGGGGACCCCTGGTTTAGCTCATTTGTCCTCTATAAAGGTCAGGGACAGTGTCACAGCACTTTTAAGAGATGTGTAATGATGGAAGTTGCACTTACGGGTTGAAAGTATCCTACAAACCAGAAACACTTTTCTTGCTTGTTATATTTTGGCATTGTCTATCTTTTATTTCTAGCACTAAATGTTGTGACTCAGTCCTTGACTTTTAAAAACACAGCACTCATAAACAGTTCAGTGTAGTAATATTGTTTTTGTGTTTTTATTGGTGTTTCTCATTACTTGTTTTGTTGCTGTTTTGTATACTTTTTTTTGCCACAAGGTAGGTACAAGTGAATCGGAACATTAATTTTTATTGTGAAAAAAGTTGTAAGACATTAAAATAATACACTTTTAAATATAGGGGTCTCTGTGACTAAATGGTTAACTTAATGCCCTTGCATTTGGAAGGTTGTAGGTTTGAATCTGGACCGCACTAGTCTGTTCATTAGTGCCTTTTTTCAAAGATCCTAGGATTGTTTACAGAGTCCGTGCTTTACGCAATACTCTCGGCAGATGTCATGCCATTTCTGCAGAGCCAAGCCATATGGGATAAAACCCGGTGTAATGAAGTCAATCCTTCAGCTTTAGACCAAATTTTTGAGACTTTTGCAAATACACTATTAAAGTATGAACATAGTCAAGTAGTTATAGCCATGTTTTGGAATTGATACATGGTTCGCTTCCCTAATGCCATCTTAATTATATATAATCCTTTCAGCTGTCCCTGAAGTACAAGTAAATGTTATTCATACTTACTTTTTATTCTTGTTCTGTTCATGCCCGGTGGCACATGAGACTTCAGTTAGAGCTTTCCTTGCTCTCTTGCAAGGATGTTGTTCTTTGTCATCCTTTCTGTTTTCTCTGGTGTGTCCATGTGAGTGCTATTTTTTCTGGTATATTTGGATTAATTCATATTCCATTGTCATTATAATCAGTCATCATCATGCCTAATGGCACATAACAAAAATTTCCACTCAATTCAATTTTGTGCCTTTCTATCTATCTCAAACCTAGTCCCATGCATGTTATTGAGCTCTGCTTCAAAGGTTCTGGGTATGAAGTGCCTGTCATTTTTCATTTCTAGATACCAGTATGCAGAAGGTAGGAGGGTCATTCCTTTCTTCACTTGTGGAATTTTGGGTATGAGAAATTAACCCACAACCTTTTTTTAGTCTGATTTTAAAAAGTGAGCAATCTACACGCTGCGCTAATCCGCCCCACCTATTCTTTTTGCTTTTACTATTAAAGAATAATTTATTCTGCTTCTTCTGCGTTCTCACTAGATTGGGATTTCGGATTCTCTAATAAAGGCAGCCGTTTGCCTCAGATTATCAGCCACACCATACAGTTTGTCTTGGACGCTGGTGTAAGTGGTCCACATCTTTCTTCTCAAGTCTGCATACTGGGGGTAGTTCTGTAGGATATAATTTCTATGATTTCTGCTTCCCCATTTGTGATGACCTCTTCCCGCCGTAAGTTTTAGCCACCCTCGTTATGGTAGGTCTGACATTCTTACTGCATGGCTAGATCTCCGAGGCAGATTGGCAACCGTAGAATCCGTTATCCCATTCCTAATTGTGAGGGGTCGTTGCACCATGTTATGCGCCTTACAGCCTGGTGCATCCGTTTTCTGCAAGCATTTGTTTCGGGTTAGCATTCCCTAGCGGACATGTGCATCCGATTTCAGTCAAACCTCCTTAGTCGCTTCTTACGACATGAGTGGCAGGTAACAGTGGTTCTATTCTTTACACCCAAATTTGATCCCCGGTTACCACTCAGGCGATAAGTTATTCAACAAAGTAAGTTCTCTGTTTCGCTTGTACACTATGCCTGAGTTGTTTTTTTTTTTCAATTCATGTTTGATGTTGTATGCTTTTCTTTATCATTTGACCCTGTTCTGTGCATGTTTTTCACCAGCTGTTGTGAATTGTCTTAATTTGCAATGATTCTGCATGTAGTTTGATGTTGTATCACACTTAATGTTACACTTGTTTATCTATGCAGCATGCCATCTTCAACTAGCGCACGTGAGGTTGAAGCCGTTCGAAGGGTCAAAATGGAGCTTCACAGTCTTCAGACTCATGCAGCTCTGAGAAGGCACAAAACCTCAGACACCATTAAAGATCTTATTTCTTTTGTCAATAGCAAAATGAAAAGTGATTTACTGATTTATCCAGACAAAATCAATCCTTTTAAGCCAAAGAAAGAGTGCACAGTTTTGTAATGCAGTTGAAATTGTTCTGGCTGTTCTTCTTGTTTGCATGTTTTCTAATAATTCTTTCCTCATCATTAAACTTGGCAGTATGAAAGATACTAATTCTAAAAATTATGGCCTCATCCAAGTAGCAGTGTTTTCTCCAAGTGACAACTCTTATCTTACTCAAGAGTTACAAATATCTTGCTCTGTGGAGTTGAAATAGTTTGTCAATTTAATTTTACATCTGTGTTTCCCATTGTTTTTTTTTTCATCCATATTCTCAGTCTGTATCATTCCTTTCCCTTGATGACCTCTCTATCTTAGTCCTCACGTCTGTCAAATTGATATCTATTGTCTATTATCTCCTTCATTGATTTATCTTCATCTTCTATATTTAGTGAAATTATTATTGCATCTAAAATTGTGATTTCAGAAGTCTTCTTCTTACTAGGGCTGCGAGTTTTCACTCTTGAACAGCCAATACCAAATTATACAATCTGCATTTGTTCATTAATTCCGGAAGATTAGTATAAAGGGTATTACGAACAGATGGGTTTGTTGGGAGAAGTTCTTGTCTAGGGTTATGTAGTTCAGGGCATTCAAGCAAGACATGCTGTATTTTCAGAAGTCTAAAAATCATAACTGCTTAGAAATTTTATAAGTCTGTATTTTTGTATCTTCTATATTCCTGAGCAGTACTTTTATCATTCATATTTAGAGTAGAATATAGAAGGGATGGCCATTTATTTATCACAATTAGCAAATGTCTTTGCTACTTTCTGCAACATCTTAGTTTGTTCCTTTCGTGCCAAAGGCGGCACATAGGGCAGAGGTTTTAGATCTCCATGTGATACGGTTCTTTGCTAGCAGTTGCAGATCTTGCATGGTTTTACATCCCAATAGTTTACTTTCTTGTTGGATGGTTCTTCAAGAGTGGTCTTTGGTCTTCCACGTTTTCTTTTCCCAACTGGTGACCACATAAGGACTTGTCGATTTAGTCTCTTTTCGTCTGATCTAAGAACATGACCTAAATATTTCCCACCGTCGTTTCCTTATAATAATTGATATGGGTTGTTGGTGTGTTCTATCTCTCACTGTGTTGTTAGAAACGAAATCACTCCATTTGACTTTTAATAATTTTCTAGACATTTATTCTCAAAGCTGTCCAGTTTCTTATCAATTTTCTTTGTTGATTTCCAACTTTCACAACCGTAGGTCAGTACAGGAATCCCACATGACCTAAATAATTTAACTTTTGTGCATATACTAAAGTCTTGAGATTGCCAGATATTCGTTAATTTAGTGAAGGCACTAGCTGCTATAGCAATACGAGAGTTTATCTGCAACATCTGCTTATCAATTAAACAATTTTATGCTGCGTCTGATTCAAGTCCAGTTGAATGAATGCATCTATTGTTTTTATTTTCAAAAACTTTCATATATCTCTTTAAGACTCATTTTTTTTTTGTGATCAGTTTATTCTGCACCATATGCACATGCATAATTTCATGAGAACTAAAACTCTGATTTTGTTTCATACACATGCATGATGACTTTATGAAGACAACTATATTTCTGTTGCATGTGCACATTCATGAAGACTAGAACTACAGTTCTGTTGCACAAATTTAATAACTGGTTGCAGTGTCATACGTTTTTGTTGTAACGCATTTTTAAGTTTCCTAATTATTTCTAGTCTGTCACCAAACTTCAATGTGTTCTTTTTTCTTCTCAAACTACTGTGTTTGTCTTATCTACTTTGGAAGCAATAATCAAGGGTTTGTAAATATGGAATTATAAACACATGCACTCCCTCACACAAAGGTACTGATTTTCTATAAGTTTTCTTTGAAATGATTTTGATGCACTGTTGGTTTGAATTTGTGACTTGATTACTGAACTGCTGTCACAGCACTCCAGGCAGACCCATAGGTGCTCAGTCTCCCACAACAGATGTCGAAAGGCATGCATACTGATAGTTCCTGCGTCTTGATGGTAACACACTTCTCTCTCTGCCCCTCAATCATCCAGATCTACATTTACAATGAGGGATTCCTAAATCGCTAGATTGATTTATCTTCAATTTTAGTGTTCTCATCCAACAGTAGGTTGCCAAGAGACTGAAGAACATCTCCCTTATCCATCCTAAACTTCCCAACAATCGATGTGAGCATGTCCACTCTCTCTAAAAATAAACATTAACGTGCATATCATGTTTACAAAATGAAATCAAACAATATAACCAAGTTTATTAGTAGATTTTAGCCATATTTTTTAAGATAAAGTCAAGTTGACAATACATTTAACCAAGATATAAATCAGTGAGCATATTCCATATTAGTAGTCACATGAAGGAAAATTTGAAAGAAAACAAGTCCTAACTATTCTGCTTGCTGTGGAATCATTTTGACACACCTCAAATGAACAAACTTGCAGTAAAGAGGGCAAAAAATGTAAAGCATCAGATCAGCAAATACCTAATAGAGTCAAAGTCTTCCAGTCACGAAGAATCCCTTCTGTATTGGGATAAAATGATGACTGACACTACTGCTATCTTCAACCTCAGAGTCCACATTAACTTACCCAAAATGTGTACATACGTTGCTAGCTTCAGGAAAAACTGATTTGTGCAGAAGTCTCAAATGTCACACAAGTTGCAAACTGAAACTGAAGTACAATGCTATCTCTTATATTTTCATTCTAAATAAGCTGAGTCTTCAAATGTATTGCATAATTTGAGTAATGTCTAGTTGTTGCTTAATTCCCAAAGACTGCATGCAATATAAATTAATCCCCAGTAAAGTGCTGTTGCCCTTTCATTTTCTCCACAGTATCAGATTTAGATGTAAAATGTTTAATGAGTAATGTGTTTGTAGGGGTTTAAATCCACCTTATGCAGAGACATGCTCTTTCAACCTAAGATCAGAATCTTATATCATGCAGTGTTTGAGCAATGTGTACTTTTTAATGTTTTATTTTTGTACATTATATTTGTACAAGGTATTTTTTTTATTAATTTCTTTAGTTGCATAATAAACAGTTTTTCTGTGCTAAAGATTGTAAATTTTTGTTCTCTCTTAGTCTGGGTTTGATCCCTCTCAGGTCCTGCTGAGAAAATTTCTCATAAAATGTAAACTACATTATACTGTAGCGATTTGTGAAGTTTTTTAAAATAATTTTATGCCGTCTCCACACTAAATGTTTTGTTCTTGCTCACACATACTTCTAGACTTATTACACCTGTATTTTTTTAGGTTCTTATACTGGTAAAATTTTGACATGTTTTTGTTAGGATCCTACTGACATATACTGGTAAACTGTTGGTGTCTGTTTTGTTTATGTGTGTCTGTTTTGTTTATGTTCCAACTCCTACATGATAGTATAATAGTTTAGGGTCTCTGTGGTGAAGTGAAGTAGTTTGCCTTGCTTTCTAATTGTTGGGGGTTCAAATTCAGGTTGAATTTGGTGTATGAGTGCATTTTTTCATGGAGATCCCATAGGATTGTTGACAGAGCTATGGAGTTTGTGTTTTGTGCAGTGCTCTTGGCAGGTGGCATGCTATTTTTGCGTAGAGGGACTAAAATTTATGGAGAGACCCAGTGCAACGTGGTGAATCCTTTAGACTCCTTTTTATAATAGACTTTTGACAACTTTTTGTTATGTTCTTGCTGATACATACTGGTAGATTTCTAACAACATACGAATAGCAAAGTAATGATTGACATGTCGTTTTTTTTTTTGTTCTGTTTGTTTATTTGTTGTGCTGACACATTGTAGAATATATTGGTACATATTTACTGTTGCTTGCCTGTTACTATTGCTACTTTATTAAGGCTCACGCTTGCTATGTTTGTTTGTTGTTTATAATCAAGGATTTCTGTGCCTGTTGTAAGATTAGTATTACATTAAGACGTCAGTTTAGTTAAGAAGTGGAAAGTTGTATTTCTTCATGCTGGTTATTCTTTAGATAGCTAAATGTTGAAGCTAGAAGGATTGATGAAAAGATTGAACTCAACACCAGGTTGTGGGCATATATTTAAAAACAAGTATGAACCAGTAAAGATTCTTAGGGTGGCGTCCGTGGCTTAGGGGTTAGTGACTTGGTCTATAAACCCCGACGTTCTGAGTTTGAATCACGCTGCGGACAGTTTGGTTGCAAATTGTTTGCGTGGATTTTAACAAAAAGACGATGGCACCACCCGTTCAGAGAGCAATGGCAAACTACTGGACGTAATAATGCCTAGAAAAATCACAAACAGCGTTAAAAGCAGGGGTTGATTCGCAAAGTCCTGTAAAGGATATTCACTTAACTTTTAAAGATTCTTAGGGCCCTACATAAACTAATTATTAACGAATAATTTAACAATAATATTTTTTATTTAAAATTTTTTATAATATTTTCAGCAGGGACTATTTTCGCCCCATTCTTTGAAAATAATACTGTCAAGAGTGAATATTTAAAATGCTGCCTTCAATTTTTTAGTCAACCCAGCGACTGGGTAACAAGAACTTATTCATCCATGTTTGCCGCCGAAAATAAGTGCAACAATCAGGGAAATACAATATTGATGCAATTCAGTTATTAATTGTGTCTAAATAATCAAGTTACATAAAATGTTCTTGAAGATGATATATTTTGTCATGAATATTAATGATGACTCAGAATTCAATGATTAAACAAGTACACAGAAACTTGTATGTCACAGTTCTGCTGTGGTCATTCATTTAAAGATTGTACTTCACTGTGTTGTTGGTCGTTTGTGGTCATTTGTCTTTGTGACCACTGAAACAGTTTGTAATGATGATATGCTTATTTTGAACATCAGATGTAGTTTCATTACATTCAAAAACAATTAAACAGAAATCCTTGACATTTGGACTTGCCTGTTATTTTTGTCCTGTATTGAAACTTAAAATATGTTCATATTGAATATGAATATAAAATATGTATTCTCTATATACTACATAATACAGAAACCTAATGTTGTCATTATTGCTGCAGAGCACAAAATTAATCAGTTTCATTATTCTAGTACAACAGCTCTGAACCATTGTGTTACAACACTTGTGTCATCACATACTCAGATGTGTGTTTCTGTAATTTCGTACAGATACCCCACATTAAATGAAGGATTCAGTTTTAATACATAGATGTGTCATGTTACATATATAGAAAAGAGTTCCTACTACTGCCTTGTAGTTCAATTGGGGACAATCAAAGGCTAGCGAAGCAAACCGTACACAAAACTGGACGGCAGGCAAAACAAGTAGTCCAAAAAAGACTGGTAACCTTTGCAGATGACACTCAACAACCCGGAAGGGAAGGTTGTCTAAGGGTAGCTACCCTAAAAGAAAATAACAACCTGCTGCTTTGCAGGTCGGCTGGAGACAGCCAAAGGCTGGCGGAGAGCGAACTCGGTAAACGCTGGCTAAAACCGGACACATGGCCAAAGGGTAACCACCAGAGCTCCAAATGGCGCTAAAGATGTGACGAAACCCACCCATGCAAAGGCTGCATGAATCAGATTTCCACATGAATAAAACAACAAAAAATTTATGGGGAAATCTGGTACATCAGTTGGGTGATCGCGAGAGAGAGAAAACAGTTCAGTGGGGAGGTCAGCAGCTAAAAATGTCACATATTTGGAATTCATCAGCAGGTATCCTCTTCACACCAAGAGAGGAATAGGTCCACAACCAAGGTCTCCCAAGCCCTCCTATCCAAGGCCATCTTTTTCAGATCTCTCCAGTCTTCCCATTTTCTTGCATTGTCTCCAAATCACACTTCCATGTGCTCCTGTGTCTTCCCTTATCTCTATTGCCCTGGGGTTCCATCAGAGAGCATGTCTTGTGGTGATGCTGTTATAGTTCGTTCAAAAATTTGTGATCACACTAAAGTTTAATTTGTACGAAATCTACCTGATGCATACCAGTGATTTTTTGCAAGCAGTCTTATATATCTCACGACCTTACGAATGCATGTTTAACTAATTGGTAGGTAGCGTGGTTGAAGCAAAAAACGTTTTTTGTATATAATTTTGCATAAGCACAACAAAATGATCATCAAAGTTTAGAACTTACAGTAATACACAAAATGGTGGTAAATGATTGCAAAGGCGAATTCCTATTACATATTATAAAAAGAAAGGTCACATAGTGAACAAATGATACCTTCCACTTCTATAAATGAAAGTAAATGTTTAGTAAATGGCGTACATATGCCAATGACAGGCGGTAGGAAACATTCTGAACTGATTAATTCCACGGGATTCCCGATTTTTGTCTTGCACTGAATTGCATGTGGAACACGGAAATGCTTAGTTATAGACAAACTTGACAATCGTACTGTAAAATTTCAACAAGTATACCATATCAACATCGCTGCAATTTTAGTAATAACATATAAAAAAAATCTTACAGAACTAAAGGTGTGAGTGGGCAAAAAATACTTTTGGAAGGTTGTCACTGCTACCTATGTAAAAATCAAGAATTTATGTCAAGTGGATGATTTTATATCGGTCGGTAAAGATGATCACGAATTTTGGAACGAACTATAGTAGGTCTTCTCAGTGCATGTCCTATCCATGGCCACCTTCTTCCCCTTATTTCTTTATATTCCCTTATTATAGAGTTGTCCCACTCTGGCCCACAGTTCCCTGTTTGTGGTCCTGTCATACCATCGCAGATAAAGTATCCTGTGCAGGCATCTATTGATGATAGCCTGCAACTTTTGGTGATCCCTTAGTTGTTCTCCATGTCTCCGTTTCATACGGAATGACGGCCTTGATATTTGAGTTAAATATCATTATCTTAGCAGGTATCACATTTGTATAAATTATCAGCCATGTGTGTCATGTTACATATGTAGAAAACAGTTCAGTGTGGAAGTTAGCCGCTAGAATTTCACATGTGGAATTAATCAGCGGGTATCACATTTGTATAAATCATCAACCATGTGTGTAATGGCAGATAACAGGTATAGAGAACAGTACAAATATATTCAGTTAGATCAGAAAAATTGTACTGGACAATTTCTTGCCAACTTGTTTCACGTTATGTGGACTCAAATCAACCTAGAACTACGTAACTTGTTCGTACAAGTACTGCTTTTCTTTTGTATATACCTGTTTCTTTAATCAAATGATTGCAAGTATCTAGGATTATTTGAGGTAAGATCATAGATGAACTGTATACACTTAGTTATTAAATATATCAAGCATTATACTGTAGTACACATCCTAACTAATGTATGGCTAAAGCTGAGCAAGGATAGGAGCGGGGCTAATAGAAGCTGAATAAATTAACATAATCGGATGTTAAATTATGGCTTGCTAAAGAAAATGTACAGCTCAATTTACTTATCAGGTTTCCCCCGTATGACTTTTATGCATAAGAATTATACTGTCGCCCGCCCACATTCGCTTCAAGTTACACAAGGCATATCTAATTCAGTGGAAGTTCATTGTGTTTAGTTTTTCAGTTAAGAGTTGGTTTACTCAAAGGATTGACTTCATTGCACCAGATTTCCCCATTTGTCTCAGTACCTCTCTGCTAACATGGCTTGCCAAGAGTTTGGCACAAAGCATGAACTCCATAGAGTGACAATTGTATTCTTGTACATGAACCGCATAGTCTAGTTGTCACAGAGACCCCTTAGGTACAGTCTTATTCAACTTGTGATCTAAATTGAAGCAGGCAAATGCAACAAATCTCCTGATTAGTAATAGAAGACCCAAGAAGCCAAAAGAGCAGTGGACTTAATAGTGCATACCTGATACCATTTCATCTTTCCAGGAAATATAGGGATACCATATGAGATGGCCAAACTACCCTTAGATTAAAGAGACCATCTATGTCAACAAATTTCTGCTGTATACAGAATATAACATGGCTAGCAAAATGCTTAGTGTTCACTTGTCGAATCGGACCGAAGAGGATTGTGGGTTCATTCCTACACTTGGTATCTCCCATACACAAGGAAGGGAATTGGCCATCCTACATACTTAGGCCGAGTAATGTGAAGGGACAGGCAATTCATACACTAAAGGCTGTTGGACATTTTTGTTGTACAGGACACAACAGAGACATTACAGATGTAAGATTGACACAACAAATCTGTGTACGTTTGATACCAATAATATGTAAAACTGCTGTACCATCTCTGACAGCTGTTGCAGGTCTGTCCATCAGTTATCAGAGGACTATCATCATAGCACTCTGCGCATATCCATATGTGATTCGATCTCTGCCTCAACAAATCGTCCAGCGGCCCAACTTGCCAGTTCGATGTTGATTAACTAGTCTCTTTGCATATTTAGTATGCCATTCTTTACAGGCTGCACCAATATTGACACACATCTCTCTCAATCTGGCCAGCGAGTGGGACTCGCAACCCTGAAACTCTTCTGTTCTAAAAGACTCGGTGAGTTAAGAATGTCATTTCGGTCCATTACAGCTCCCTCTGATACCATAGCCATGCCTACCAATCTGTCAGCTCGTTCATTACCCCTGACTCCTGCATTCCCAGGAACAAAAATTGTGATTTCTTTGATCTATGTCTGTACCAATACCTCCACCCAGTTTCGTCTCACTATTCCTGTTTCGACGTTACGAATCATACTCATGGATTAAATGCCACAAGCACGTTTCCTGTCCTACACCACCCAAGAAAGATGTATTGCAGGCAATAACAGTTTTGTTTATGTCCATCATACCATAGGAAACAGAGAAGCACATTACCACACTCTGTTTTCCTTCATGAAACACATTCTAACATGTAACTTAGTGCCGACAGTGACTGTTATTGATGTCAGTCATTAACTCTTTCCACGTCCATTTATTTCCTCAATTTTTAAGCAGTTAATTCAAGGAAGTAAAAAAATATATATATTTTTAATTACGATCCCAACTACTCATCAATAAATAAACATATATATATTATTATATACTAAATTGAAGAAAACTGGACAACCCAATAGAATAACAAGGTTAAAAAGTAGTAGAAGTAAAATAATAGAAGTAAAACTAGAAAGACTTCTTACAAGGAAAGCAACTCTATGGCGCAGTGTGCGGCTTAAAGCGTGCAACGGACTTCCGCTGTGGCGCAGTGTGCGGCTTAAAGCGTGGAAAGAGTTAATGTGAACATATGACAGCCAACGCATGCAAAGAATCTTGGGATTTGATATACAGGCTAGCAATTACAAATTTGAAATATTAAAGGAGTCAAAATGTGTAGTTCAGTTTAAAATATCTCACTGCACTTTAGACATGACCATATGTGCTCTGATCTCCTTTGCAATATCTCCAACAGCGTTCATTGACTGACCGTAACAGTTCAATATTGATTGAGTATACTCATATATGGTGGCGTCTGTGGCTTAGGGAATAGTGACTCGGTCTATTAACTCCGACGTTCTGAGTTCGAATCACACTCTGGACTGTTTGGTTGCAAATTGTTTCACATGGATTTTACAAAAAGGGCAATGGTATCACCCGCTCAGTAAGCAATGGCAAACTACTGAATGTAATAATGTCTAGAGAGTTAAAAAGCTGGTGTTGTTTTGCAAAGTCCTGTAAAGGATATGCCATTAACTTTTATACTCATATACCTGTTGTGTTGTTCTTTTCTGGCCACTCCAATCTTCAATCATAGCTCTTGCAATCTAGCAGTTGACATAATAATAATAATTCCTCTCTCAGTATAGCTTACATAGGGCCTGCAAGTAATTTATCCATACCGCTCTATCCTGGGCAACTCGCTCAATCTCCTCCATGGAACTGAGACCGATATTTCCTGCCTCTCTCAGCAAAGTTCGTTTCAGGGTCTCCTTAGGTCGACCTCTCTTTCTTGAACTCTTTGCATCCCACTTCAATGCCTGCTTTAATATTCTTTGATCATTTCTCCTCAAGGTGTGCCCAACATATCTCCATCTTCTCTTTCTTATAACAGTTGTCACTAGTGGTTGACCAGACATGTCTCTGATTTCATCACTATGGCGTCCTTTCTTACAAGCTTCTGTAGCTATTTAGTTGACATTTGTTGTTTTAAATAAAAATGTGCAGTTGCTTTTTGACGGATTCTCAGAAAAGACTCAATTATTTGTATGACCAGAATGCCCTAATATAACTAAAAAAAAGGGGGGGACTTGTTGAAAGGGTGTGCTTTGATTTATAGAGGCTTTAATCCTGTAAAACAATCAAAACATTGTGTTAAAATGTATATATATATGTGACCTGGTTGATAATACTAATCATGATTTCATTCTTCAGTTCCACAGTTGAGTCTTGGTGATCTGTACAAGTTATAAAGGTAAGTAACTGATTTGCAGAATCTTTTTTTCTTGCTCTTGCAACTCATCTAACTTCAAGGAAATGTAAGACCAAGTGGTTGACATATTAGGTTCATGATTTTCAACTATAACATGTCCACTAGTTGTTTTTAAATCTCTATTTTTGCCCAGCGTGTTCGTAGCGCGTTGGACTACGGGTGACTATCCCTCTGTGTTGGGGTTCAATTCCAGCGGGATAGCAGAAAAGCCACAGATTCCCCAGATTTACGTGTTCCGGCACGGAACCGAAAGGTTATGATGTCCATGGCACCGAAGAGCTGAAAAGCTCAAGTGCTTCTGGATCGGAAAAAAAAACTCTATTTTCTATGTGGAGCGTCTGGCAGAATGTGTTAGGATGTGGGCTCCCAGGTTCAATCTCCAGGACAGCCAAGAAGGTTTTTTTATGTCCGGGGGTAAAGAAAAATCAGAACCTGAACAGTTTTGCAGCTGCTGGACTAGCCACAGGCACATGTCTCCCTGTCCTACACCGCCCTAGAGAGATGTATTGCAGACAGTAACTACATTTTTTAATATTTGTTCTATATTTTGAATTGGTAAACTAAGGTATTTATAAATTTAGTAAACTGCTTAATATATATATATATATATATATATTAAACTATATATATATTATATATATATAAGCTGATGTTGCTCTGACAATTCGTAGCATCATTTCTTTCTTTTTAACATTTCCATGCAATCAAAATTGCTACTCAAATTACTCTGTTATTTTTATTCCAGGGTGATATCTGCATTACTTGCCATAGGTTTCATCATTATATTAGTTTTTCATAGCTTATCTGTAGTTCAACTTTTGATGCTATAGATGACAAGTTCTCTGTTTTTCTTTGCATATCTTGGTTGTTTTTGCTTAACAAGGCAATCCTCCAGTTGTGTATTTTCTACTCTTGATGTCAGTTTGCCCGAAACATTTTCTCATCACATAGTCAATGGCCACTCCAAATAATAGCAGGGATCTTCTTCTTCAAGCGCTCCATATCAATTACCTGTCAACCACACTGATTTGTATGGGATCTGAGCCTAAGAGCGATTGTACGCTGTGCCAGTTATGCGTCTACAAGTAGGCCAGCACATCCGGTTTCTGCGCTACTTTTTTACTAGGTAGCATCCCTAGTGCCTACATTAGTCACCTCTTACGTCATGCATTGTAGATTGCAGTGGTACTGTTCTTTGCTTCCTTTGGGCCCGGCACCACATCGAGAATAGCAGGATAAAATACAGCCTTGCTTTACTCCGGTTTCAACCATAAACCAGTTGCTGTGTTTACTCATCAGTTTGCATCAGTGCGGACTTCACACTGTGAATCTTCATATCGGCTTTTCATAATGTTTATTATTTTTGCTGGAATACTATAGCATATCAGAATATTCCACAGGAAGATTCTGTGTAGACTATTAAAGGCCTTTTTAAAATCAATTAAATGTAATATTTGGTCTAAGCAGCTTCTCCCAGGTCGTGTAATTATTTGGTCTAAGCAGCTTCTCCCAGGTCTAAAACCAGCTTGTTCTTCCTCAGGTTGTATCCACTACTCCTATGATTCTATTGAAAATGATTTTGCAAAAAATCTTGTTCATTACTGATAATAGGGTGATCCCTCTCCAGTTGTTGCAATCTTAAGCTACCTTTTTGGGGATATTACGATTATTTCCATTCCCTTAACGAATTTTCCTAGTAAGAAAAGTTAGCACATATTTCTGAACAAGTTGTATGTTTATAACACAATATTGTGTTCAATTTTGATTTAGCATATTTTTTTGTTTGCACTCACATTACAGCATCATCAACATGAACAAGTTTCAAGAAGGTCTGCAACAACAGCTGCCTGATTGAGCAACTGCGCTGTGAGGCACAGATCACCAGATTCCGGGTGTCTCAGTGCATTGATGATCTACAAAAATATTGTGATGCTCACATTGAGGAGGACTTTCTTATCAGAGGATTCAGCAAACCTAGCGAGAACCCATTCAAAGAAAAGGGAAGCTGTGCAATATTTTAAACTCTTACAGCCAGTCAGTATGTTCCATTCTTGAATGATGGTATCAATATATCTGCTTATTTTTTTTTTTAAGAACCTTATGAATATCCCTGTTGTTTAATACAAAAATAAGATACAACATGCTTTTTTTTTTTGCATGAAAGTTATTTATTGTTTTAGAAAACAAAATATGTCAGTGATTATTGTGTCCTTTACTACCTACCTGAAAATTTAACATGCGAAATGTTATGGACAGGTTAAGACATGACATTGATAAAAGTTTAATGTGTTTGTAAATTGAATGGCAGATGTGCATTTATTGTGCCATGTATTTAATATATGTTTGTGCTGTTCCTTAAGAAACCTTCATATACAGTATAATAGTGATACTCTATTGCATTCTTATCAGTATTACAAATTCTTTACTATCCTCTAGAATGATTATATTGTATCAACATTGGGGCTTTGTAAGAACAGATATCACAGTCTTCGACATAGCAAATCTCCTTTATATCTACACCATCGTGATGCTGTCATGTATACTAGACCACCGGCTGCCAAAAAAAATTTATATTTGGTGAATTTCAGAAAGGTAAATGCTGTCCAACAGTGGCCAAAAGAAGCATTTCAAAGATATGCTCAAGACCTCACTAAAACCTTTTGATTTTAATAGACACATAGGAAGCAAATGGAACCGGGTTTGAGAGGCATATTTGACTCAATCTTCAAAAACGCCAGCAGACCACCAAGTTTTGACTGAGAACCGGTCACTGCATGGGCATCTATAAGGGTTTTGTATACAAACGAATGTCCATGTGGAACTGGAATCCAGACCTAGAACACAAACTTCAGGACTGTCCAGCTTACAATGCGCCAAGACGACAGGTATGGTCAGGTGGGTGTAGATCTGTAACTGAAGCTATGACGCAGACGCTGCTATCTGGAAAATACAATGGACTTAGGGCCCTGGCAACAGGCTTGAAGTTCTAGTATGACCACAGAATAAGATATCGGAAGTTGCTGCACAAAACCAGATGATGTGGTATACATTGCTTCGTCAAGGTGCAGCGGTTTGTGAGACATCCAGAACAGCAGCAGCAGAACTGAGGAGCAGCCAGAAAAATAATACATCCAATAATTGCAGACATTCCATGTCCAAGATCATTCCAGGCCTTCATTAGTCATCTACACACCCATAGACTGGCTCTATCCAAGTAATCTTTTTATATATTGATGAACAGAGTGGTCTTCATCACTCGTGATGACGAACAACAATTATATTGAACCCATTTTGTTATATGAAATCGTGAACAATAAATCAGTGCTACAAGATCATCACTGCAGGCCAATTCATTATTTGAAGCATATAATGTAAAGAAGAAGGGTTGGGACACTAGATAGAAATAAGAAGTTGTGGATGTTTGGGATTGCATGACAGGCAACATTGTACACAACAGAGAATGGTTATATAATATCAGTCAACAGGGATGTAGGTATTTTATTTGTTTTCTTTCTGTATATCAATGCATACAAGCTTGAAGTCTTGTTTTTATTTGGAAGAACATGTTTACTCATTTGTTTTTGTGTTCTCAGTCCAGTAAGTCATGATTGATTATTTTCCCACTGTATGTCTGATGATAAAATAGCAAACAAATAAATGTTTCACAAATTCCTTGCTTAATATCTTTGTTTATTTTTGTCATTGTCTTTAATATTTCTTTGTGGTAGAGAAATGTACCCGCAGGGAAAGAGGATAAGGGGAAAGGGCCTAGACAGAGCTGGAGGCTGATATTAAAAGGATAGGTATAACATGGAAAGAGTTGGAAGGGATGGCAAGAGAGAGAAAGAGCTGGAAGACGTTTGTTGAAGACCTGTGCTGCGCTGGGAGTTGAAAGGTAAAGAAGTAGAGAAATATGAGTTTACTGAAAAGAAACTGGAAGACATTGGCAAATATGATCTTGATGGTGCATAACTGTTACTGATTGGTACCGCCTGTGTGTTGCCAGGGCTGCGGGGGCAAAGAATAGTAACACTGCGACCTACAAGGCATGTCGTAAGAGGCGACTAAGGTGGGAACCTAGGGAGGCTACACTAGTAAATAAAAAGTCGCAGAAAAAGGATGTGCCTGCCTACTTGTAGGCACATAACTGGTACAATCGCTCTTGGGCTCAGATCACATACAAGTCACAAGGGGTGATTAACAGATGTGTCTACGCAGAATGCTGGGAGTAACAAGAAGAGACCGGTTTAGAAAGGAAGACAGCAAAAAAGTGGGTACAACATCAGTGCTGAACTCGTCAAGAAATAAAAAAAATTTAATGGTTCGGCCACATAAGCAGATTACAGACAGTACACCTCAAAGAGCAATATTACTCCGATACAGTGGATTCAAAGCAACAGAGACGACGAAAGACACTGTTTATGAAGCGCACACAAAAGCCCGCTCTCTTCTTATCCCGATTTGCTTAGGTTTTCAGCGCAGGTCTAGCAGAAATGAAATATACGTAGCTAGCTGAATACAACTACCAACAAAAAGTATCAAGTCCCTTCCCACACTATCAATGTCTTCTAGACGCGCATCATGGTTCCCCATAAACTGACTCGACCCAAGTAATAATTCCTATTAAAAGGATAGAGTGGTCTTCACCACGACCTACTATATTTATAGAGTAGGTCGTGTCTTCACTCACCAATAGAGAAGTTGATAACTCTGCGCTAGTAATCATGTGCTGTGGAAATTCCGGGGGTCCATGCCAGCTTGGCTAAAAATTCTCTGAGTGCACACGGTTTGACTACATTGTACCCTGATGCTTTACTTGGGGGATCTAAATTACATATACCTCTGAAGTCGAAGTAAAGCTAGCCTAAATGGCGAGGGACACTTGTGACAAGGAAAGCAAAAATTCACACAAAAATCGGTCAGAGGCGCCATGACTACGCCTAACTGAATCCATGGCTGACGAACGAAAAAAATCACTCGCAATGCCAATGAACCAGGGCGCAATTGTAAACGTGCTGGGTGCAAACCACACAAATCACAATGAGTGGTTAATTTGGTTGATAAGAAGGTCACTGGTGATGGATCAGTAATAACATTGTTCTGCTCTTTATTTATAAGATTCCTCCTGTGACACCCAGTTATAGGTTTAATGTAGATATGTGCATTGATTTTACCGAGGAGGAGGTAGCATCCGATAAGGAAACTAGTCAGTCTACATTGAGCAAAACAATGCATGCTAGTCGGTAGGCCTATAGCTCAGTAACATGGGGTTGTTTCCATGCACCATTGGATCGTCTTCATTTCCCGTCAAGTTTATTTCCTTAAAATCGTCGCCGAAGCAACTCTGTAACTGCTCTGATGAATTTTCATCCGTTCATATAAACCAAGTTTACCAATATTTGGGATATGTACGATTTGCGCCGAGAATGTGAGCACGTTGCGGATGTATGACAGGCATATCCAAGTATCGGCCAAAAGTGATGCTAGGGTTGCCGGACCTAAAAGTGCCATACATCTTCCGATCATTCTGGCACTGAACGTTGTTTTGTTTTGCTTTTTTTAAATATCTATTCACCTTTTATAACCGGAGGAAGAGAAATACCTGAACTACGATACCCTGATGATACAGTGTTACTGTCAACATCACAAAAAGGGATTGCGACATTATTAGGACAAGTGAAAGATAAAAGCGAAAAACAAAATCTGTATCTCAATGTAGCAAAAACAAAAATAATGACAACAGATAAAACGAACATGACAAAAGATATTTTTATCAACGGAGAGAAAGTAGAAAATGTAACATTTTTGAATATCTTTGTTCACTACTAACAACAGATGGAAATGGGATGAAGGAAATTAAAAGAAGAATAAACATGGCTTTACAAAAAATTAAACACCTAAAAACGGTATGGAACGGAACTGATAAGAAAACAAAGATCAGAATACTAAGAGCATGTATATTCCCAGTGGCAACGTATGGTGTGAAGCATGGACATTTAAAAAAGCAGTGGAAAAACATATATGTGCTTTTGAATATAAGTGTCCGTCCGAGTGGTTACCGGGGCCCAATTGTGGGGTGTAAAGAATAGAACCACTGTTACCTGCCATGCAGCGCCGGATTAGCCTAGTAGCAGAAGTAGCAAATGCTACGGGCCCGCGCTTCTAGGGGGCCCCGCGCCTATGTGACAGATGAAAATGGAAAAATAACCAGATGTTATATCAAAAACACGCAAGCTGTCTGGATTTTTAAATGTCGTGTGGGATGGTGCTGAATCCAACGAAATCGAAGCAGAAAATACAGAAGACGTGTCCTACTGTGTAGTAGATGAAAGCAGTGCTATAGAAGCAGCATCATTACCAATACTACCATTAAGATTAGCAACTCTTCACGATTTAGCCACATTTTTCACAAGACAAACTGAAATCGAATGTACAACAAGTCCTCCCAATTTAGCAATATCATCTTCAAGCCAAATAGAGGCAGAAAGCACAGCACATGCTTCTAATGTAGCAACATCATCTACAAGCCAAAAACACAACGAAAGTAAAATGTACTCCAACGATATTGGTGAATGGCCAAACAATTTCAAACAATCAACGATTTTGTCGAAAGTCGTTTTTCCCATACACACATACACCAACAAACAAAACTCACGTGAG
Organism: Arion vulgaris; assembly: GCA_020796225.1. Taxonomy (NCBI): domain Eukaryota; kingdom Metazoa; phylum Mollusca; class Gastropoda; order Stylommatophora; family Arionidae; genus Arion; species Arion vulgaris. The sequence goes on along the minus strand of CM036769.1, from coordinate 33,999,687 downwards.
AGATTGGTTGTGTTATACAGAAACTAAAGGACAACTGTTCTGTTTTGTTTGCAAAGTTATTGATTTAGGCTGTACTATAGAGTGACTGGTGTATTTGGAATACTCTGGCAGTTAAAATCTATTACAGAGGAAGAGATCTTGAAAAGAACTCCAAGTATTGTCAGCTCTTACCAAGAGGATTTGGAACAAAGTCTAGGCGACGAACTTATGGAGTTCACTGAACTTCTTAAAATTAATGTCGCTGCTGCTATTAACAACGAAAAACATGAGGCTCTTGAACTGCAATTTTATAAACTTATAATGGAAAATTTATTAGAGTCGTGTTTCCCAAATGTAGAAATAGTCTTACGAATTTACTAGTTTTTAATGATTACTAACTGCAGCGGAGAACGTTCTTTTTCAACATTAAAGCGTATAAAAAGTGAGTTCAGGAACATGATGGGACAAGATCGTCTAAATAACCTCACCTTAATGAATATTGAAAGTAATTTACTTAGAGAAATTGATTTGTCTAGTGCTATCTCTAAATTTGCTCACATTAAATCGAGACAAGTTTATTTGTAAAAGTTGTGTTTTATTTTATTATCATACAAAACCTAGGGCCCCGCGCTAAAATTTGCTACGGGCCCCACGCTAACCTAATCCGGCACTGCTGCCATGCATGTTGTAAGGGGCGACTAAGGAGGTTTGGATGAAATCGGATACACGTGTCCTAAACATGTAGAAGCCTATACGTTTATGGGCCTACCAAACCAATGTACAACGTATACACGTTCTTGGCAAAGATCAAACATCACAAAAGTGATTAAAATTGGTCATAAAGAACGAACCAAAGAAGAAGAAGAAGAATATAAGTGTTATAGAAGAGTCCTCCGTATATCTTGGACAGAGAAGAGAAGAAATAGATCTAACCAAAAATAACTTAGAATCAAAGAAAACTGGCTAATGCTACAAATACGAAAGAGAAAATTGAGATATTTTGGACATATAAAAAGACATGAAGGGCTGAGAAGACCATCATGGAAGGAGGCATACCGGCAAAGAGAAGAAGAGGAAGACCAGAGAGAAGATGGATTCAGGATGTAACTTATGGTCTGAAGATGACGGCTGCAGAGGCAGGACATCTGGCCTATGAGAGAGAAGTTCGGAAGGACTGTTGGGGTGGCAAAGTTCTGCTCAGGACAAGCTATTTGATGATGATTCTCAGCTACTGAAGCTTGTATATGAACTGATCTGAAGAGTAGGTGCATGCTGTGCCAATTTTTCTGACGTGGCGAAGTCTTCCGGATAAGGGACGTACTCAATCATTTCGGATATGTATGACTTTTGTCGACCAAGGAATTATTAGGTCTCAATCTATTTTTACTTTCGAGGAAGCTGATACGTTGAACATAGGACATATATGTTACGTTTATATCCACCGTATTGACAGGCCTGGGCCCAGTCATTAGGATGTATTGTCAGCTCTGCTTTGCTTTCCAGGTAGCGGCACGATCAAAGGTTATCCAAAGATAACACAGCCTTCTGAGTGATTCATTGAGTATTGTTCGAAAGGTGGAGGCTGGATCGGTGCGCAGGCAATGGACTGAATAACCACAAGCGTCAACAATTTGCAGAATTATACATATCTTCGTTCCGTGGCACATGGGTTTCGCTGGCAATGAGAGAGCAGACAGGTTGGCTGGCTCTGCCACCATATCAGGGGGTCAGCCAATGGATAGTGATGATCTTCTTCTTTGCTTTCGTTCTTTACGACCAATTTTAATCACTCTTTGTGACATGTTTGATCTTTGTCAAGAACGTGTATACGTTGCACATTGGTTTGGTAGGCCCTAAATGCATAGACTTCTACACGTTTAGGACACATGCATCCGATTTCAGCCAATGGATAGTGATGATATTTTGAATGCCCTTATAGAGTGTGGCCGCAAAGAAGATTTTCATTTAAACCAATCTACGTCAACTACTAGATTGCATGAGCTGGGATTGAAGATTGGAGTAGCAAGATAAGAATAGCACAATAGGTATATGAGTAGGCTCATCAATCAAAATCGAACTTGTACAGTCAGTCGCTGGACGCTGTTGGAGATATTGCGAAGGAGATCGGAGCACCTATGAACATGTCCGGGGTGCAATGAAGATATTCCAAACTTAAACACAGCTTGCCAAGACGTTCGATAGCCTGTTCATCAAAGATGACTCCTGGAAGGTTGGCATTGACTATGGAGTTATATTCAAAGAACACCACAACATCCATGCCTTCGACATCTACTGGAAGAGTGCACTTATGGGTTTGCCGAGTATTAGTGTGTTATAATGGGATTCAATAACTAAATAATTTTTTAGGGAGTGAAGTGAAAACAGCATTTTATACCTACTTTGTGTTACCAGAGCCAAACATGGACATTGAGCAAAGCGCAGTCACACAAAAATAAATACATGTGAAATGCGTTGCCTGCGAAAAGTTACCAACAACACAAGAAAAGACAGAATCATCAACATCAGCATAAGAAAGAAAGTTGGCACAAAACCGTGCTTGAATTACATATATAAACAAAGAATGAAGTGGTTTGGCCACATAATAAGAATGCATCCAAACTCCACAGTATACAGAGTCTTCTACAACAGAACATCGGGAAAGAAGGCAAGAGGAAGACCACGGAAAAGATGGTTAGATGGCGTAGCAGAATCCTGTGAAAGAGCAAAGATAATCACACAATCACCAGATCGGATAAGCGCAAGACAAAAACAGAAAACCACGACACTGGGCAACAACCCGGTAGCAGTGTGACGACAAAAGAAGAAGAAATGAAAACACAAGGCGCACACTGCCCGATGACAAAATGGACAAGCAGCATTTATTCACCAGTCTCAATTATTTTCATATCAAGCCCCTAACACGTTATAACTAAATGAACACAAAACTATGCACATCGTCTTCATCATTGCATATTTATTTCTGCTGTTGTAACGTACCTGGCAATTTTAACTTACCCAAAACAAGTTTTCAAGATGGCCGAATGTAGAGATCAAATACTCATTGATTTCCAGGTAATTTTATTGTCTTTGTCATCAAGTTATTAAATATAGAAAGCTAGTACACTCTGTAATTTAGCTGTCTTTGGTTAAACAAGTTAAGATTATCTTATTAATCAGTTATTTGTGCTAACCAATATTAGAATTACAACATAACAATATCAGATCAGCTGTTAATTTTTGTTGACAGTTCTTTAGTTTTGTTGTTGTTGATTTATCTGTCGCCAGTCGGTGAGTGAGATTCTGTGTTGCTAATTATACTTCCTACTCAATCTAAGTGATCTAGTTTTATTAATTTACCCAAATAAATGCACTGCAAGGGATGTACTCAGTACTGTGTTTCCAGCTTTATGCTTGAAAGCTACAAGAACATGTTAAGTTATATCCCCATCCCATTCTCAAGTCATATCACAATTCATTATTCATAATCCGTCAACACTTGAACTTGAGTTAAAAGTTATAACTACATAGACTACTGTGTTACACCACTTACACAATATTTAGCGATATACACTGACGATCTAATAGCCGTCCATCGCAAGCGATGATGACAACAATCTCAGACGTGTGCTGTTGCACCTCTCTGGTGTGTGCGGAGGTGACTGTAGAGTCCAATCCTAGAACAGAATCCCGACCACAGGTGGGGCATACATGATCAAGGTTAGACATGTGCGTGTTGTGTCTCTGTCTTTTGCGCTGCTCGCTTTTCTCTGTGACTCAACAATACGATGATTCTCAGCTATTCGGGTTCCTCTTTTGTTGTTACAGCGCCACATTTGCGATCTTGCTGAAGGATTCCAGCACGATTGTCTATATCGAAGCATTTCAGAGACACTTTATAAGAGTGTCTTTAAAGCGTTTTTTCTGTCCACCAGCTAAACGTCTGCCCCTTCAAGCTTGCCATACATCAACTGTTTTGGGATGCGTTTATCAGACATTCGAGCAACGTGACCGACCCATCTCAGTTGGGCCTTCTGCAACAGGGTGTTGACGCTGGGATCTTTGCTCTTGTGAGGACTTCACTGTCTGGAATTTTGACACTGGCGATACAACTAACACTAATACACAAAAACTTAATTAGGTATTATTGCATTGTAAACATTTACATTGTATAATACCATTAATACTATTACTACTATTAGTAATTTATTGTATATAACTGCATTGTAAGTTACCTAGATAACAAATTACATTCATAAACTTTAGTCTCTATGCAGATGAGTCCAGAAAGTATTTCCTAAACTTGACACCATCTTGTCTTAGGTCATTAAATGGCAAACAACAGGTACCTGGAGAATGTTCCTTCTTCAGATGAATTGATTATTTATCAAGAAACTGTAGAAGGAGAATATGTGCAGATAGAAAAATAAATGGATTGACAACATAGCTGAAAAGAGTGGCACGCATCAGTGAAAATAATATTCAAATAATATTCATAACAGACAGGGAAAGAGCAGAGATAGAGATCTTCCTTATCAGCGTCTCCTACAATGTCAATGTTAAGAGGTGAAGGAGAAGATGAAGAAGCAATAACAAATATAATATTTTAACCTAAAGTTTGAGCTTTGTTTGTATAGGAAACTGATTTGTGATCGGTTTTATATACTCAGTCTAAACTAGGAGATGGGTTGCCTCTATGAAGATGAACGTCAGTTGGAGTTTCTTGTGGGTTCCCCGTAGAAAATGGATTAAATAAAAATAATCTGTACGCTTTGTTCATGAGGTGATGTTTCCATGCTTGGTATGTTGGACAGGACTGCAGGGTATGTTCTGGGGTGCGTTTCAGTCTGACATGCACACTGCGCAGTCTGAGCTGGTTTTACTCTGTGCATGTGTTGGTTGAGCATGCAGTGTCCTGTTCTGAAACGAAAGATTGTTGTGTGCTGTTTTCTGTTGAGTCTGCTGATGGGATTTGTGTGGCGTTTGCTGTGGGTTTGTTGCCTCTACTACTGTTTGTATTTTTGTTTGATACATGTCTTGATCAATGGTAGTGACACATTGGGTTTTGGCTTTTATCAACTTTGTTGTTTTCTCCTTTGCCAGTTTGACTCTCCCCCACTTCCTGATATGCCACAGTGAGCCAGGATTCACTGGAGAATAATTTAGTTGTTTTCTGTAAGCTGTTTAGCTGAAATGTCAGCTCCTCCCATATTATCTTGTGGTTTCATTTGTGTGTCTTGTAGGACTAACATGCTGCAGCACAGGATGATAAGTTTGTTATTTTGTATGTTTCTTTCCTCCAGTATTTTCATGGCGTGGACAATTACCTGTTGCTGAGTTCTGAAATTTGTTGAGAGTTTTCCACTGGCACTTGAACTTTGTTTGGGGTGCCATCTTGGAGTATAAGGATGGCACCGTCCGCTTCTTTCCTCGCTGTTGTGTCAGATGATCTATCAGTGTATATAGGTGTCTTCACGGGTCTAGGATTTGAGGTATCAATGTGTTCAAGTGTCTTTGCTCTCAGGATGAGATCTGTTTCTTCAGTCTTTTTGTCTATATCTGGAATTGTTGTTGGTACTGTAATTAGGCTGTAGATATGTGTTGTTTATGGTAGTTTCATTTCCCAGGTTGCTGCTGGGTCTTTTGAGAGGATGTTTCTGTATTTTTACAGTGATATTTACAAGTGGTGGGCATGGTATCCTTTTATGCTGGGTTTTTTTTATGGTACCATTTTGTGCATGGAATTATTTTTTGTGCGCTTGAATTTTTCTGCTTAAGGTAGCCTTTTCTTTTCCCTGTGTTGTCATAGGATCTTGAGGCCAGCAGTTACCTTCATTTCTTTGATTGGTGTACTACTCAGACCTCCGGTTATGATCCTGCTTACTCCTGTGTTGTGCGCACATCTGTGTATATTTGGGTTGTGGTTTTTGCATCTGCATCCCACCAATTGGTTCGTGCTAGATTTTTCATGTCATAGTCTGAGTGTGGCTTTCCTTTAGATTTCTTGTAGAGCAAACACATCGTGAGTCTTTCTTTCTTTTGTCTTTCTTTATCTAATCCTGTTTTTCCTCACAGCGTCGAGCATAAGAAGAGCTTTCCAGAACAGGCTCTCTCGTGTGCGCTTCATACATGGTGTCTTTCACCGCCTCTGTTATTTCTGTGCTCCACCTTTTGTGTGAACTATATTTTGGTTAATGTTCTTCTTCTTTGCGTTCATTCTTTACGATCAATTTTAATCACTCTTTGTGATATGTTTGATCTTTGCCAAGAACGTGTATACGTTGCGCATTGGTTTGGTAGGCCCCTAAACACATAGACTTCTACACGTTTATGACACATGCATCCAATTTCAGCCAAACCTCCTTAGTCACCTCTTACGACATGTGTGGCAGGTAACAGTGGTTCTATTCTTTACATCCCAAATTTGGGCCCGTAACCACTGGCGGTTAATGTTGATATCATAGTTTTCTTCTCTAGATAAACCTCCCTAAAAATGTACATAAACAGGACTAGACACATAAAGTTGTTCAGTGATATGATGGCTTCCACATGGAAGCATAACATTTGTGATAGGATAATGCCATTTTTGTCTTTTTATATTTAATCAAATATAAAATGTGAACTTTATAATATATATAATATAGAATATATAATGTGTCATAATTTTACACAGGCAGTAACTGGCATCGATGACTTTGATCTATGCACCTCTATACTCACACAGCATGACTGGAACCTTGAGGTGCCTATTTTTGTTGTAATTACATTGTTTGTGTTTGTTCAGTCTTACAATGCTCGCAGATTTTCTTCCAGCATTTTGTCTAGACTAATCTATCTTATCTACACTATGCACAGAGTTATTCAAAGTCAGTGGTTCTCATAATGTTTGTGTAGTGGAACCTTTTAAATACATATAAATATACGTTGGGCATCAGCCACCCATTGATTATATCAGCAGATTTCTTAATTTTTGTGCCATTATGTAGATTTTTATCGACAAATGTGTATCTTATTCATCAAGTATCATCATCATCATGGGCCGTCTCCACATCGAAGGTTGGCTGCAATGAATCTCCAGCATCCTCTGTCTTTCGCCTTGGTGTTGCACACTGCCAGACTGTAACCTGTCCATTTCTTAAAGTTTCCTCCCACTTATCTCTCGGTCTTCCTCTTGCTCTTCACCCTACAACTTTCCCCTCTAGTAAAAATGTTATCATGGTGTCATGTCTTTTTATGTGCCCAAAATACTTTATTTGTCTGAAATTTATTTCTCTTAATAATTGTTTCTTCCTGCCTAGTTTTCCTAAAACTTGTTTATTTGTCTGTTTTTCTGTCCATGAAACTCTTCCTATTCTTCTATATATCCACATCTCAAATGCATCAATTCTGTCTTCTAACTGCTTGTTCATTGTCCATGTTTCTGAGCCATACATTAATATAGGATATATATAGCATTTGATCATTCTCATTTTTAGCCTGTTTGTAATTTGTTTGGATGTCAGTAACTTCCTCATACTATTACCCTTGGCCATTCCTATTATCTTTTAAATTTCTGTTATACATCTGCCATCTTCTGTTATCATCTGACCAAGATATAAGTAATTTTTTACTTGTAGTAATTCTCCATGTATTTTTATATTCATTTTAGGTTTCTCCATTTCCTTGTTGATTTCCATAGTATTTGTTTTCTGTATGTTAATGTCTAATCCAATATTCCTTGCTAGTTTTGTCCAATTGGTTCACTAGTTCTTGTAATTCTTGTTCACTTTCTGCTACCAATACCGTGTCATCTTCTTCTTCTTTCTCGAATTCTGTATGCCTCACAGCGTCAGGTCAGGAAGAGATTTCTAAAACGGGCCCTAGTATGCGCTTCGTATATGGTCTCTTTTGTCGCCTCTGTTATCTCTGAGGTCCATCTTTTGCGTGGCCGGCCTTTTGCTTTGTACCCATTGTATCGGAGCAGCATTGCTCTTTGGGGTGCACTGTCTGATGGTAATCTGCTTACGTGGCCGAACCATTTAATTTGTTGTTTCTTGATGAAGTCTAGTACTGATGTTGTACCCACTTTTTTCCTGATGTCTTCATTTCTCAACCGGTCTCTTCTTGTTACACCCAGCATTCTGTGTAGACACTTCATCTCTGCATTGATTTCTACACCTGAGTATGCGTATGTGTAATCTAGATGTAACTTCTTGCAGCCTTGTCCTTTGGTGCGTGTGTCTGCTAGTCCTAATATTGCTATTTTATGTTTTTTCATTTGTTCTACGATGTCTTGAAATTTTCCTCGTGCTCCACAGATATTACTTACTTACTTACTTAATCCCGTCATGCCTAGTGACACATGGGGCTTCAGAAAGGACTTTCCATGCTCTCCTGTCCTGTGCAACCTTCAGCGCAGAGCCCCACGTCAGAGATGCGGTGTCCAGTTCCTCTTCCATCATGCGCCCCATGTTGTCCGTGGTCTGCCTTTCTTTCTCTTTCCCTCTGGTGTCCAAGTGAGGGCTATCCTTGCAGGCATTTCTTGTCTCATTCTCATAACATGTCCGAGCCATTTCCATCTTCTCTTTTTGAGTATGTCATTCATTGCCTCTTGTCTTGTGTCTTGGAGTAGTTGGTTATTGGATATTTTTACTGGCCAAAAGATTCCCAAGATTCTGCGAAGACAAGAGTGGTGGAAAACTGACAGCCTGCTAGTATCTCCTTTGGTCATCCTCCAACACTCCGATCCGTAGAGCAAAACTGGCAAAACAATGCTTTTATAGAGTTTAAGCTTTGTGGTCCTATTGTAGATTTTGGACTTCCATACTGGTTTCATTCTGGCAAAGCGGTTCTGGCCTTACTCAGACGTGATTTTATATCTTCCTCTGTGCCACCATTTAGTGTCAGTACGCTACCAAGATATGTAAACTGCTCAACCCTTTCCAGTGTTTCATCTTCTAACATTACTGGTTGTCCACAGATATTAATAGTGCATATCTTGATGTTATTTCTTGGTTTCCCCCTGTGTCCATGCTTACCGTTTTCGAAATCTCTTCATAATTCTACGAGCACAAATTAGATTATACCACTGTCGGCTTGCTAGGCCTGTCCCAGTGGCTTCAGAATTCCCAGATGGGTCACATGGTGCACTTGACTATCACATCCAGGCTAGAATACACAAATTCCATCCAAAGAAAACTGAAAATCGACTTAGGTTAGAGGCCGGCAGAAATTCACAACCAGCTTGCCGCGCCATCTTGACCGGAAGTCACCAGCATGTCTTAAGTTATTAATTATTTGCCTATTGATCTTGAGTCCTGGCATTTCCTCTAGTTGTTTGAAGATTTTCTCTGTGTAGATGTTAAATCGGCTTGGTGACAGAATGCATCCTTGCCTCACTCCTCTCTTTATGTCTATGTATGGAGAGTAGCTATTTTCATATTTTATTATTGCTGTCTGTTCCCAGTATATGTTGCTTATAGTCTGATATCATCCCCATCTAGGCCTATTTCTTGTAGACATATGGTTAGCTTTTCATGTTGGATTCTGTCAAAAGCTTTGCTATAGTCAATGAAACACAAGTAGATACTTTTTTTGCACTTCTGTATACTTGTCAGTTAGTAGTCTTATCCTAAGTGTTGCCTCTCTTGTTCCTATGTTCTTTCTAAAGCCAAACTCGCCCGAGTGGTTACCGGGACCCAAATTTGGGTGTAAAGAATAGAACCAATGTTACCTGCCACGCATGTCATAAGAGGCGACTAAGGAGGTTTGGATGAAATCGGATGCATGTGTCCTAAACATGTAGAAGTCTATGCATTTAGGGGCCTACCAAACTAATGTGCAACGTATACACGTTCTTGGCAGAGATCAAACATATCACAAAGTGTGATTAAAATTGGTCGTAAGGAACGAACACAAAGAAGAAGAAGAAGAATAAAGCCAAACTGTTCTTCTCCTACATCTATGTCTATCTTGTTTTTAATTCTTTCATGTATAATCTATAGCAAGGAAATAATTGTTTTTTACAATACTGAACTAAAATGTTAACATTTTGTTCTTTGATGTCTCAGTTTTTTGCAGTGTCTGTAAGTAATGTCTTGCTTCCCTTGGCATGCATGTAACAATAAGAACAGTTTGAAAACCACTGCACTAAGTTAGCATACAATAATTATTATTTCTTATCATCACACAAACTTCCAAACTTTAAGTGCTCACACTTTAAAAAAAGACTTTAGTTGAGAATGTGCAAGTTTATTGTTACAATCACTTTCAGAGGGCTGTTAACAGCATCATGGGTTTTGGACCCACAGATGGTGGTGGTTTCCTTACTGATGAGGTTGGACCATCTGCTGAGCATCTAAATGATCTCTCCCAACACACTTCTATTGGGTTTGGATCTGAAATGTTCCTGGATGGGATGGGAGTGCATGTGCGAAAACCAGATCATGGAGCATCAGAGATGACATCTGGTGTTTCCTACAGCTCTTCACCTTTAAACTTCACTAGTCGAATGATACACTTAAATGTGGAATACAGAGATAAGAACATCCCTGTGGTGCTGCCTGATACGGAAACTATTGGTGCGTAAAAGATTAATTTATTGTGTTTTTTAAGTTCCATAGGGGGTCTCTGTGGCTAAGTGGTTAAGCAATTTGCCTTGTGAGTTGAAGGTCGTGGGTTCGAGTCCGGACGGCGTCATTCTGTTCACGAGTGCAGTTTTTCCAGAGACCTCTAGGATTGTCTGGAGCTAACGGAGTTCGGCTGATGCTACTCACAGTGGCCGCCATTTTGCGGAGAGGACTCAACGAATGCAGTGCATAGTCAATCCACTTTAAAACCTATAAACCACTTAAGTTCCATAGATATTATACCTAATAGTTTATTGGTCGGAAATTAAATTTGACCAATACCAGTGTATTGCAAAGTTTGTTAATTTTACAAGTTTCATTTGCTATTGTATTTGCAAATTTTCTCGCCAAATACAATAGTAAATGAAGAGCTTTAAAACGGACAAATGGGCATAATTTTAGAACATAATTAAAAGACGGAGGTGAATTGGGCATGTATGTCATATACCAAAAGAGGCATTGCCTAGGACAGCTCTCCAATGGACAGCAGATGGGAAAGAAAGCCTGGATAGCCAAGGTCTTCCAAGTCCTCCTCTCCTATCCAAGGCTATCTTTTCCAGATCTCTCCACTCTCTCCCCATTTTCTTGCATTCTGTCTCCAACTTCCGTCTCCAGGTGTTTCTGGGTCTTCCCCTACCTCTATTACCCTGAGTTCCATTGTAGGGTCTGTCTCATAATGCTGTGCTCATAGTGACTGTTGATAGTTAATGCCAATATGTGTAATGATAAAATATAGATTGTGTTGTACTGGTAGATATTGTATTATTATTACATTCGCCCGAGTGGTTACCGGGCCCAAATTTGGGGTGTAAAGAATATAACCACTGTTACCTGCCATGCATGTCGTAAGAGGCGACTAAGGAGGTTTGGCTGAAATCGGATGCATGTGTCCTAAGCATGTAAAGTATATGCGTTTAGGGGCCTACCAAACCAATGTGCAACGTATACACGTTCTTGGCAAAGATCAAACATATCACAAAGAGTGATTAAAATTGATCGTAAAGAACAACGCAAAAGAAGAAGATTATTACATTATTATTTACATATTTCATATTGAGTTTGTTTCCTGGAGAAATCTAAATAAATATGTCTGAAATTTGACTACAGTTAGTTAGCTGTCCATTTGGTTTTGTAGGTCGCATAAAAGAAATACTAGAAACTGAGCTTGGTATCCCCGAGACAAACAGCAACTGAAAGGTTTGGTCAAGCGCAAAGTGGATGACATGGTATGTTTACACAATTGTGATTGTGGTTGTTTATGTATTGGGGGTGTAGATGTACCTAAGAAGATGGCTACCAGATATTAAAGAAACCATGAATATGACCATCGATGAAGTGGGTGAACTGGCTAGAGACAGAGTGAATTTTAGATGCGCTGCAAAGAGACCAACGTCCTATAAAGGATAGGCACTTTGATGAGACATATCTATTTTTAGTCTTTCAGTTAAAAACTACCAACTTTCTTCCTTGATGAGATTCTTCTGGATCTTTAAGTTCTCTTATTCCTTTTCCATTCTCAGTGGAACAGAAGGACTTGAACTTATCACTAACATTTATATCTTCTTTTTTGAACGCTCCATATAGACCACTTGTTAACCACTTTTGTGATATGTATGTGATCCAAGCCTAAGAGCGATTGCACACTTGGCAGTTATGCGCCTACAAGTAGGCCAGCACATCCGATTTCTGCAATGCTTTTTATTTACTAAGGTAGCTTCCCTAGGCCCCTACCTCAGTCGCCTCTTACGACATGGCTTGTAGGTCACAGTGTTACTATTCTTTGCTCCCTTGTGAGCCCTGGCAACACACAGACGCTAACATTTATATTAGTTTTTCAATTCAGTGTTCCTAATGGAACATAGTGCTGACATAACACTATGTCTGTTTATCATTGCAGGTTCTGTAAGAGAACTTTTGTATTATATTTTCTGTGCCCAAAATATGACTTTTTTATATTGTACTTTCAGACAGTTTTGCAAGATCTGCACTTACCAAGGGAAAAATCACTATACTTGCTAACTCCTGAAATCACAAGTCCTACTATTAATAAAACAGTGACACAAGAGGGAGAAGGGTAAGGATAAAAATAATAATTTTGATTAAACTGTGGGTTAATGTATGGAGTAGGAAGGTCAAATTTAGTCACCTAGTCTTATAGAGTGGGGAATATTAGTGTAATACATAAGAGTTCGCCTATTGACTCTGACACATGAGGGTTGTAGATTCAATCCCACACTTGACGTTTCACACGCAAGGGAAGGAAATGGCCTAGAAATATTGACGGGCACTTCATACCCTAAGGTCTTACTACTGCCTTGTAGTTAGACTGGGGACAATCAAAGGCTAGTGGAGCAAACCGTACACAAAACTGGACGGTAGGCAAACCAAGTAGTCAAAAAAGAGAAGTAACCTGGGCAGATGACGCTAAACAATCCGGGAGGAAGGTTGTTTAAGGGTCGCTACCCTAAAAGAAAATAGCAACCTGCTGCCTTGCAGGTAGGCTGGGACAGCCAAAGGCTGACGGAGAGCAAACCCAGTAAACGCTGGCTGAAACCGGACACGTCGCTGAAGGATAAGCACCAGAGCTCCAAATGGCGCTGAATGATGTGACGTAAAATACATTCTGGCAAAGGCTGTTTATAAATCACAATAGGAATGATAAAATGCCAAAAGAATGATCGAGAGATATCTTAAGGTCTGAAAAGGCTCAGAAATTTTAATTTATTCATTTATAGTATTTTAAAAATGAAGTTACTGCCTGTAATACCGCATTTTTAGGTGTGGGACAGGGGGACAAGGGACAAGGGAAATTTAATGGTCGCATGGCTAGTGCAGTCGCAGCGAAACTGTTCAGGTTAGGATTTTTCTTTATGCCTCCCGACAGAAAAACTCCTTGGACACACTGGGATTGAACCCGACTCCTGAATGGGCCAGATTCTCCCCTTTATAATCTTAAAGAACCCAAAGTAGCATTTAGGGGCAGCACCAGCTTTGACCATGTTTTCCAAAATGAATTGGGAGAGAAAACTAGAATATGAAGATAAAACTGTTTCGTTATCATAAATTGTCTTCCAATAATGTTCATTTACAGTGCAGACATGCCTTTAAAAAAGACTATAACGTTTGTCCTGATAACGGTATCTTCTTTCTGTCTGTTTCAGAACTTCACATGGACTGGAAGATGATAGAGAATATACACTTAAAATTACTTTTCTGGATGGCTCAAAGTACAAACATTTCAATCATAAATTTTCCAGCAACAGAACTGTCAGAGATGTGAGTCTGACTGTTTGTTTACATCAACATTTTGATCAGATTTATTACAAACTTGAATACAATATAATGGTTTGAAGACTGCTTGTAAGTTGAATATTAACCAATTAATCGCTCATTACTTATGTTTCACCACCTAGGATACCTACACATGGTTTGTTTGTTGGCCTAACTATTTCGTTAATGGCATGAGTCAGGTTTGACGGTCCTTATGACCTATCAGATCTGATACCATGCTATAGTATAACTCCAGATGTAGTATTTTAAAGTTGGGTTTTGTCTGTGTGTAAAATCTTACATTTACTTGCCTGTATAAATGTGCACCCTGTTGGATAACATGCTAACACTTCGACTGAAATTTGGTTGTGCCTGTCATAGTGGACACAGCAGACATTATCGACTTAAGCCACACAAATCACACAGAATGGTTCTTCTCGTTTTATTCAAACCAATGTTAATCACTCTTTGTGATATGTTTGATCTTTGCCAAGAACGTGTATACGTTGCACATTGGTTTGTAGGCCCATAAACGCATAGACTTCTACACGTTTAGGACATGTGCATCCGATTTCAGCCAAACCACTTTAGTCGCCTCTTACGATATGCGTGGCAGGTAACAGTTGGTTCTATTCTTTACACCCCAAATTTGGGTCCCGGTAACCACTGGGGCGACACAGAGTGGTTAACTTGTTTGATAAGAATGAACGCAAACAAGCAAATTGCGATAAGATAGCCATGCTTTGCTGAAATTCAATAAGATAGCCATAGTTTGTTTGTTTGTTGGTCTAGTTATTGCATTCATTTGTAACTTATTCAATAATACTATTATACTTTTATTTGTGCAGGTCAAACAAACAGTTTTCACGCTAACAGATGTACCTGTGCGACATCAGGAATGGAGTGGCTGGTCAAGACCAGTTGCTGATGAAGTAAATTTTCTCAGAAATTTTATCTGTGACAGATTTTATCACAACATGTTGTATTCATTTTAAAAAAACTGATGTTACTACATATAATATCGCTTTTTAGGGCAGTGTAGGATGATGTGAGATATGTGCATGAGAAATTTAATAGCTAGTGCAGGTCAGTGCAAAACTATTCACGGTATAATTTTTTTTCTGATGCCTCAGACAGAAAAAACTTCTTGGCCTTACCGAAGATTGAACTCGGTCTCCACATGAGAGCCTGCACTCTAATCCATTCTGCCAGACTCTCCACATGGTATTCATTATTTAGTGAATAAGTTAAAAGTAAAGAAATTGTTTGAAAACTATCTGATATATTGAAGAACACAGTGTTAGGTCCCTTTTCTATATTTTACCAGCGGTACATAACATGTGATGTCAGCATCATGCCAGTCGCCTTTACTGCCTCGAGCTGTTCTGTTACTCGCCATGTGAGGCCTGGTCGACATGAGAGCCATTTTAACTTTTAAAAACCCATGCTGATTGATTGAATTGAGACCACCAGTCTAGAATTCTGGTGCACCAACCACTGAGTTGCCGCTCCTATCTTGCTCAGTGAGGGAACAACAAAAATATATTTTGAGAATGTCGGTAAAGTTTAACAAGTGAACGCAACAGAAACAATGTTTCTATATACAGGTCTTGATTAAAATATAGAGAAACAATCACAGTATGTTGATATTGTGTTTGTTGATAATTTTATCTTGATATAGACTTGATCACACTTTGACTATTTGTTTATGTTGTATTGTAAAACTTTTGTCATTTGTATTTGTTTTCTTCTACATTCATCTTGAAAAGCCTGTTTGGTAAATTCTGTTACAGTTTCCAGAAATACTGCGATATCTAAGCCTTTCTGCCTGAAGCCTTCACTCTTAGATCCCTATTCACTTAACCAGATTGCAGTGGTGCATCCTGTTTCAGAGGCTGCCACATAGACGTTGAGTTGGGACTTGGTCAGCTCTGGTTCTGTGACATTGACCATTGTCATTTCATTCCTTGTGTATTCTTAAGCCACATACTTCTTTTTATTGTTCATTCATCTAATTGTACTAATTAAATCATGATTTGAACAAAACAAAACTAATGTGTGTTCACATGTTACTTAATTGTAGTTGTTTTCTTGTTTTTCCAGGATAAACTCATTACATGTGGCCTGAACTACCCAGTTCATGATCTGGAAGTGACGAAATCAGATTCTGCTACCATTCCTAAAGTACATGATCCAGAGGTAGTTTTCTAACCATTACTTACTATAAGGGTCTTCATTATATTAGTCTTTTCATAGTTTATCTTGAGAGCCGCTGTAGCGTAGTTGTTAGTGAACTCGCTCGCAAGGCTGGTGGTCTGGGTTCAGCTCCCGCAATGCGCGTGGAATTTTTCCTGATCGCGACGGCTCTCAGGTCGACCCAGTCTCAACTGAGTACCAGACATGCTCTGGGAAAGTAAAGGCGGCCGGCGTGATGCTGACCATATCACCCATCGTGTGCCGACGGTCAATGAAAATACAGGCCTAACACTGTATTGACCTATATACCACGAGGTATGAAAGGGTTCCTTTACTTTTTAAAAATAGTTTATCTTACCTGTGTGGTGCCGGGCCCAAGGAAGCATAGAATAGTACCACATGTGACCTGCAAGGTATGTCGTAAAAGGTGACTGATGTAGGATCTAGGAAGCTACCTATTAAATAAAAAGCATCGCAGAAATCTGATATGCTTGTAGGCGCATAACTGGCACAACGTACAATCGCTCTTAGGTTCAGATCACATAGAAATCACATACAGTGGTTAACAAGTGGTTGATGTGGAGCGTAAGAAAAAGAATGGTTTATCTACAGTCCAAATTTTGAAGCTGTTGGTGATAAGCTGTCTGATTTTCTTTACATATTTTGGTTGTTTTTTTACTTAACACAGCAATATCATCTGCAAAATCTTTCATTTATCAAATTTCTACCCCTTTTGATGCCAGTTTCACCCCTGCAACATTTTCTTATCACCCAGTCAATGGCCACTTCAAACAATAGCGGAGATAAAATATAACCTAGCTTCGGTTTCAGCTATAAACCAATCGCTTTGACCGCCATCAGTGCGGACTGCACACTGTGAACCATCATTTAAGCTTTTGATAGTGTTTATTATTTTAGCTAGTAATAATTCTTTCTCTCGATTTCACCTCCCAGATCGATGTACCAGATCTCCCATAAATTTTATTCATGTGGAAATCTGATTTATGCAGCCTAAGCATTGGTGTGTTTTACGTCACATCTTCAGCACCATTTAGAGCTCTGGTGCTTATCCTTTGGCGATGTGTCCGGTTTCAACCAGCGTTTACTCGATTTGCTCTCCGTTCTTTAGCTATATAGTGTTTTTACGGTGTGGGTAGCTAGCCCTACGTCCAACCGCCTTAGTCGCTCTTATGATGTGGGTGGCAGGTAACAGTGGTTCTATTCTTTACACCCTAATTTGGGCTTCGGTAACCACTCGGGCGAGTAATAATTCATAGCATTTCAGAATATTTCACAATTTTCAAGCCATTTTGAAATTAATGAAATTTAGAATAAGTGGTTGTTACTTCTCAATATTTTCCTCCAATATTAATCTTATGGTTAGTATTTAATCTAAGCAGCTTCTCCCAGGTCTAAAACCATCTTGTTCTGCTCTCGGGGTTCTATCCATTGCACCTTTGATTCTATTGAGAAAAACTTTTTGGTCATTTCTGAAAATGAGGGAAAGACTGTCTATAATTTCTAGTTGGGTAAATCTGAGTTCTGTTGCAGTCTGAAAAAATCTCACTCCAACTGGAGGTTTCGAACCTGGGATTGCATGTCTATGACACACATGTCGTATGCAGCACTTGCACTAACAATTGCTATCATCACTCTCATTTCATTTGTCAAGATTGTTTAAAAATGTTGATTGACTCAAAATTGTGATTTATTAGTGTGCTATAACAGTTACTTTTCCCCCTTCTGTCCCGGAGTGTAGAGGTTCAAAATAGATGTTATTGTGCTAAACTTATTGTTGAAATAAACATGTTGGTTATAGTGGCCATCATCTTTGGTTTTTTTAGGAAATGGAAGTGGACAGTGATGATGAGAAGAGACGGGTTTGGGAGAATTACTCTCTTGAGGATGATATGTTCTCACAAGAGCCAAACACATCTCTGTGTCTGGAACCACTTAGTAATTATCACATTTTAAAATTTCAAATATAAAATATGTCATAAAACTTTTCAAGATTGCGTACCAACGTTTTTTTTTATGGAGATTCCGTCCGTGTGGTGCTGGGTCTTGCAAAGGAAGCAAGGAATAGTACCACTACGACCTACAAGGCATGTCGTAAGAGGCGACTGATGTAGGACCTAGGAAGCTACCTAGTAAATAAAAGCGTCGCAAAATCGGATGTAATGGCCTACTTGTGAGACGTATAACTGGGACACGATCAATCGCTCAGAAGGCTCAGAACACATACAAATCACACAGAGTGGTTAACAAGTGGCCGTTGTGGAGCATTCGAAGAAGAAGATTGGAGATTAATTGTAATATTTTTTTTAAACATTCTTTGATTTCTTTCAGGGGTATATTTGCCAGGCTGTTTTCTTCTTGTTGTTGATAACTTGATGTGTTATTTAAACCACTAGCC
Organism: Arion vulgaris; assembly: GCA_020796225.1. Classification (NCBI taxonomy): domain Eukaryota; kingdom Metazoa; phylum Mollusca; class Gastropoda; order Stylommatophora; family Arionidae; genus Arion; species Arion vulgaris. Next base: position 33,981,222 of record CM036769.1, on the reverse strand, counting down.
AGATCTTCATCTTTTCCTGAACCCTTCCTTTTAGTATGTCATTTAGTAAAATATTGTGGGGTGTTGGGTGAGAAGGTAGGGGTAGTACCTCACGGAAAATGACAGCCGTATCCTGGGTATGTCCATGGATAGTCATGATCCTATTTGGTCCCCACTTCTCACCTAGCTCATGTTTGGCTCCACGTGCCACACCCGGGCAACAGTCTCGGCTGACTGGCTAAACAACATGATTGGGCGGGAGTAATCCTGCTTAACCCTCCCACTTCCCTCCTTTCTTTCCCCTACCCACGCCCCTTTTTCCCCCCCAATACTCTTAACCACAGTGAGAGCTCTAATGGCCTCTCATATGACCATTCAGATCTGGCACAGCACTACAGCATAACTGAGTTGATGTGGTAAACATTTGTATAATATTTGACAATGTACATGCACCCTCTGTGGTTGGAAAGAAGTCAGAAGGGTACTAACTAGATCTGAGGATAGAGAACCAATGTGTGCTGCTTTCTGACGGCTGACAACCATCGTACAGGCGCAGTGACTCAGGACGTGATGATCCTCTTGCCTTGAACATTGGACACAAGCCTAGAGTATAACTGAGCTCAGTGACCAGCAGGCAATCGGGGTGGGGGAATGAGAACAGCGAACCCTACCGTGGCTGCAGTATCATTAAGCGACACAGAAAGCCCCTCATCCTCTAGTGCTATGGCAGTATTATTCTGGCTCCTGTCCGGTGGGTGGGAATACAGACTCCAACTTTCAATGTTTGTACAACTAATAGAAATTGCAGATCGGACGTCGACTCGAATATCAAGGTCCGCGCCAGACAGAGGGTAACCGGGCTGTTCTGTGCGAAAAATTGACTACTGGAAAAACAAAACAAACAAATGCAAACATAGAAATACAAAAAACCCTTGGAGGAAGAAGGACCTACAGATCCCAGATGACCAAAAAAAAACATTCACTTAATATCCTAAAATAAACATCTGGGGCCTAAGAAAAAAAAAGATTGAACTCTCAAATTATTACATGACCACAAGGTACATGGGGCCCTTTCAAAAACCCTACACAAAGACAGTGACCTGCACTTGACTGGATACACTAGTTATCCCTGTAGGTGTACTGACTGCCAAGGCATAGTCACATACATCGTAACATTCAGGAGATGATCAATTAAACAGCCTCATCCTAGATGCACAATTACTATCTGGCACTCTGGAGGAAAATATACCATATACAACATCTAAAACCCCCCCAGAAAACACTCAAACTCCCAGAACTGCACAACACACAGTATCCAAAACTATTTTGGGTGACTTAAATGGACCCCTCCACGTTGGGGCTACCAGACAACAACAGGACAGGAAAATTAATAGAAGAGCTATGTGATACAACAAATCTATCAGTATTACAGAATGCAGAATCTCCACCAACTCTGCTGCACAGAGCTCACCTCTCCCTTACTCGACCTGACCTGACCATCTGCTCATCCGACTTGACAGAATCCTGCCATTCTCAAATACTTGATGATATCGAAAGTGATCACAAACCACTCCTTACTACTATAACAACTGTAAGCAGAGCCTGTCGAAGAAAAAACACGGGGGAACTTCAAAAAAGCTAACGGGAGATTTTTTCAAGAAACAACTGACTCTCTGCTTGCACAAGTTGATGCCAGCAGTGTTGAGACTTTCAACGAAGAAGTACAAAGCAATTCAAAGCCTCATCATTATGTACCCCAAGGGCACCCGGAAATCACACAAACCATTTTGGAACCAAGACATACAAGACACCATCTATGAAAGAAGCACATTAAAGAAAACACTAGAGTCCACACCATCACTGGACATAAAAGTGCAGTACAATAAAGCTTGTGCAAAAGTAAAACTTAAGTTAGGAAGGCTAAAAAGAAAATGGATAGACACATGCTCAAAACTAGACTTCAGACGTAATGGAAATAAAGCCTGGGCGTTGGTCAACAATCTGTCTGGGGATAGTAGGAAGACAAATCCAAAACCAGTGATAGATGGAAGGAAAACAATCATTGAAGCCAAAAAAAAAGCAGAGCACTTCAACCGTTACTTTGCACCCAGTGAACAGAGCAGGGGAACTCACAGAGATAGACAGAAAGCGTCTGAACCACTTGAAGCAAGAAAAAAGCTCAAACAGTAAATGCTTCCATTTTTGAGAAAGAAATTAGTAGACAGGAATTAGAACAGGCATTAAAGAAATTGAAACTTAGAAAGTCTCCTGGACCAGATAAGATCCACAACAAGATGCTTCTAAACTTGGGTCCAATAGGAAGGTAGCAGTTCTCATCTAATTAATATGACATGGAGAAATGGAATGCTCCCAAAAGCCTGGAGGAGTGCCCATATTATCCCTATCCTGAAAAAACACCAAACCCCCAGGTGAACCCAGAAGCTACCGACCAATCTCCCTAACATCATGTCTAGGAAATTAGTTGAAAAAATTGTAAATTGTCGTCTCTACTGGTTTCTTGGGAAAATACCAACAACTCTATGCACGAACAGGCGGGATTTAGATCTGGCAACTGCAAGAGGACCAACCTTAGGCTTACTTTAAAGAATACCACGACAGCTTCCAGAACAACAAACACACAGTAGCATCTTCCCTTTTACCTGCAGCAGGCTTACGATCGAGTATGGAGAAAAGGCCCCCTTATGAAGATGATGGACATTGGAATACATGGGGAAAATTTTACAACTGGATTAAGTACTTCTAATTTGACCGATCGAATCCAGAAAAATCAATGATGCAATTTCATCTAAGGAGGTCTTAAAAAGGGTTTTCCACAGGGCTCATCCCTAAGTTGACCTCTTCCTCATATACATCAATGACCTTGCAAGTCCCGATTAGGTTTAAAAAGCGCTATCGAGATGACCTGGCTATTTGGCAAAGTCATGAGGATGTAGAAAGTGGAGCACGTAAACTTACGGAACCCAAGAAAACTCCATGACTACTGCCAGGCGTGGAAACTAAAGATAAACTGTGCCAAAACAGTGTATACCATCTTCACTATTAGCCACAAAGTTGCCAAACAGAATATCACATTAAATTAGAAATCACCAACTGTAAGAGAACAACACCCACATATCTTGGGGTAACACTTGACCGAGCTTAACCTGAAGAAGCATGTTGTGAATGTAAAGAACAAAGCATTAAGAAGATTACAGCTATTGAAGAAGCTTTGCTGGCACAACATGGGGATCAGACAAAAATACTCAGAGGTTATATCTTGGGTTTCATCCATCTGCAAAGAGACAACAGTGCTCTTCTAACAACTTGCTCCAAGACAAACCTTGATTCCCTGGACAAAGTACAGAACAATGCCTTTTCGTCTAATCACGAGCAATGAGGTCAAAGCCAACCGCCGATGTGAAATACACACAAATGTGGAACCTCTTGGTTGCGGGACAAGCTGCTGTTGAAGCTTATGAAAGGAGCAAGAATGAATCAAGATCACCCCAATAAACTACTTGTTGAGAAGTGGAAACAGAGAAACAGAATTAAACAAAAGTCAATCCTCCACCACGTCAGTGAAATCAAAGACAGATACCACCTTCCAGAAACAAGACAAGCTGCAGAGAATAACAAACTTACCACCACATACACTTGAATACACTCAAATTAGAACAAAATTGATAGATGAGCAACTAAACGCTTACCCCGTCAACCTTATGATAGCATCTCCAAAACCATTTATGCCTATCCCCAAGAATGGATACAGTTTATACTGATGGATCTGCATTTAAAGCCACCATCAAAGCAGGTTACGGAGCAAATATACAATACCCAGACAGATCATCCGAAGAGCTGTTTGGTGCATGCGGGGAGATATGCTCCAATTATGAGGCTGAAATTCATGCGATAGAAGCAGCGTTGTACCACCTGAAGACTGTTTTCGATGCCTTTCCATCAAAGGGACAAAACATAATTATCTTTACAGATTCAATGTCTGCCCTTCAAGCCCTAGAGGATGGTGGGCATTGTAAATCTGAACTATCCCATATAGCCCTGATATTGACGACTTATTACATCACATGACATCAAAAAAACCCTGCAGTGGATCCCTGGACATTCAAACCCCCTGAAATGACAAAGCAGATAGGCTAGCCAAGAAAGGTCCCCAGGAACAACCAATCACAGCAACAACTCTCCATACACAAAACAAATCCTAATGACAACAAATAAGAAATTTGGCTGAACAGATGGGCCATGGGAGACACAGGAAGAGATTTTACACCCATATGGCCAGCCCCAACCTTAATGACAACATCAACCACCTTACAAGAAGAGATCAGAGCACCATTTTTAGACTCCCAACCCAACACATAACACTTAATAATCACTTGAACAGAATCCATCCCCAACACACTCAGTGCCAACTGGGGACATCATCATGAAACGTTTACCACCACCCCTTCAAGTGTCAAGCACTAGATGACATCAGAAAGACCCTCAGGCCAGATAAATGGAACACACTATACGGAACTAAAGAACAACTTACAGACACATGCAGATACCACTACATAGCATTGGGCCCAAGGGCAAAAGCTCAAGTGCCGCTGGATCATTGAAGAAGAAGAAGAAGAAGTAAAATATTGTCATAGAATGGCAGTACTTTTCCTTTAGTCAAAATACAAATAATGACAGGCATATAAAATCAAGAATCATGGAGATCCTTCATCAGGACCTCTCATTCAAAACTAGTTATATTTTGGCATGAACTATTCCCGCTCCATCATAACATAACAACTTAAAATGCATCACACATCCATGGTCAGTAACCATTAAAGATGCAGCTGTTGATGAACCCAAATTACACACAATACAAGCTGAAGTGCAGGTTATTTAGAGGACCTCTAATGATATATATAAAATAGTTCCTTATATTAAAACAGTCTTGATTTCATTATTTCCATTCAGCTCATCCTCGCTCTTACATGCCCGCTGCTCAATCGCATTCTTGAATGTTTTGTCGCTCACGCCTTGGCTGGATTTTCCCAAACACTTTCACACTGTCAAGTGCAGCACTTTATTCTTCTGTCTTTCTATACTTACTGTAATTATTTTTTGTTCGTCCAGCTAGTCTTTCTCAATATCATATCGCTTGCTCCCTTATTCTAGTCCATTCCCAATAGACCATAGTGCTGGACTTATCAAAAATATTTATATTAGTTTTCTCACTCAGTGTTCCTAATGGAATATAATGTTCTTCTTCGAATGCTCCATATCGACCACTTGTTATAATAGGTAAACACGTAAAAACAAAGTACTACAGTTTTACAAAATACATAAACAGTGACGATAAACAGCAACGTTTCGACCAAAAGGCCTTTATCAAGCAAACAATACAACAAGAATGACGAATTTCGAGGAACACTACAAATGGACGATTACATGTGGAAACATAAACCTATCTGATGAAAATATGGGAATAAAAACGAACAAACGAAATGAGTGCAACCAAAAACCGAAAGTGGAAAAGGAGAGGAACAATAAACAATATAGTGGATAAATGACACATATATGGAGCAAACACACATATAGATAAAAAGGCACGAGATAAGACAGTACTAAGAAGCATAGGAATGTAATGCGTGAGTCCAAGAGGTCGCAAAGTGCCATAGAATGAAATAAAACGGTTCTCCAGGGCGAATCGACTCAGGTCATCGGAGGAACATGATCGGATGGCTGTGACCTGGACATCGTCAACTCCTGAATGGCCAGTATCATTGAAATGAGTGGCCACAGGAGTCACAGAGCATTGGCGAATATCGCGTAAGTGTTGGGCAAATCGGTCACTGAGCCTCTTACCGGTTTCACCAATATAGGCCTTATGGCATCGTTTGCAGGTGATAGCATAGATGATATTACGGGACTCACACGTGAAACTGTCTTGAATGGTATAGGTAGCTTTGGAAAAGAGACAGTACGGGTCTGTATTACATATGCACATGTATTACAGCGCCGACTGCCACATTGGATGGTGCCAAAGTGACTCTGGATGTTAGGCTTGAGGCGACTGTGTACCAACAAATCCTTGAGGCTTCTGTCCCGTCTGTACGCCACTAAAAGGATAGTGTTGGAAGACTGAACGTGTCTCAGGATCAGACTGAAGAATAGGAGATGATGGAATAAGACCTTTTGACCAGGGAACTATGAGGGGGAAAGTTAAGATAAGTTTAACCCTGTCAGACTTGGGGGTTCTAAGGATGTTCCCTTCACCACTTGTTATACCACTCTTTGTGATTTGTATGTTATCTGAACCTAACAGTGATTAGTATCGTGATGCCAGTTATGCACCTATAAGTAGGCCAGCACATCCGATTTCTGTGACTTTTTATTTACTAGGGTAGGTTTCCTAGGCTCCTACCTCAGTCGCCTCTTACGACATGCCTTGTAGGTCGCAGTGTTACTATTCTTCGCTCTCCTTTGGGCCCCGGCAACACACTGGCGGAATATAATGTTGAAATTGTTCCTAACGCAATGTCATTAATTAATTACGGTTTGTACAACAAAGATATTTTATAAATATGGTTATTAGCGTAGTCCATTCCATCGATAACATGTGGGAATATTTTCTAATCTTCTTCTTCTTCTTCTTTGCTTTCGTTCTTTACGACCAATGTTAATCACTTTGTGATATGTTTGATCTTTGCCAAGAATGTGTATACGTTGCACATTGGTTTGGTAGGCCCCTAAACGAATAGACTTCTACACGTTTAGGACATGTGCATCCGATATCAGCCAAACCTCCTTAGTCGCCTCTTACGACATGCATGGCAAGTAACAGTGGTTCTATTCTTTACACCCCAAATTTGGGCCCCGTAACCACTCGGGCAATATTTTCTAATAAGACATACATTTGTATAGACGTGTTTCTGATAACATTTTTAAAGCATCAAACCCAAGTTTTTAGTACCACATCTATTGAGTTATACTGTAATATAGTGTCAGATCTGATTGATTGTAGAAAGGCTGTCATAGCTGACTCATGCCCATTGTGAGCATACAGCTTGCCTTATCTTGTTCTAAAACCAGATCTTCTACTATTGTAAGTATGCAATGAGAATTGAAATCATGAAATTTAAACCATCATAAAATTTATATGCTAGTTTAATTATCAACCCTCACACATTCTTTTCACATTAATTTGATATATTCTTGAATTTGTATATTCATACTTGCTAGTAAAATAGGCGGTTAAATTTTTGAGTTCGTAGTACATTGTAGAATAGTTCATCTTGCAAATACATAAATTAAACATCTGTAAGTTATGTGCACTATCACTGTAACCTTGACCCTCCACCATCTTTGTTGTTTAAAAGTGCCAGATGGTATCAGTGATGACAGGGAGGCCTTGGAATACTTCACAACAGAATTTACAAAAAGGTAGTAACATGACCGATAATGTATATTTGTACATGAAGCTAAATATTTTATTGGTGAATGTTGATTATTATTTTTACATTGTCAATGTGTGCTCTTCAAGCTCTAGAAGATGGTGGACATTGTAAATCTAAACTCTCCCAACTAGTCCTAGATATTGATAAACTTGTTAAATCACATGACATCAAAATAACTAGATCCCTGGACATTCAAATACACCTGGAGATGATAAATCAGACAGGCTTGCTAAGAAAAGGTCAACACAGGAGCAACTAATCACAGCAACAACTCTCCATACGGCAAAGCAAATTCTAACGACAACAAATAAAGCAATTTGGCTGAACAGATGGGCCATGGAAAACACAAGAAGAGAGTTTCACAGATACATGGCCAACCTAAACCTCAATGACAACATTAACCAACTTACAAGGAGATATCAGAGCACCATTTTTAGACTCTGAACCCAACTAATACCACTAAATAATCCAGTAAACAGAATTCAACCACAACACACTCCAGAGTGCTAGCTGTGTGCACATCTTCATGAAATCATTCACCACTAACTCTTCAGGTGCCAAGCGCTAGATGATGTCTGGAAGATTCCTTTTCCTCTAAGGTCAAATAAAGGGAACACATTATATGGAACAAAAGAACAACTTAAAATACATGCAGATACCACTACAAATCATTGGGTTGAAAGGCAAGTGATGCTTGATCATTGAAGAAGAAGAACAACAAATATATTGATAAGACTCTATGGAATAGAAAAAGTCTACATTTGGGAGAGCCAATCCTTGATAAAGACATTTTGATCAAAATGTAGACTTTTTGGTGCACATATGTGTAATTGTCCTTAACTCTTTATTTTCTTTATTGTTCACTTTCTGTTATTTTGTCTTCCTATTCTGCTTCTTAGATATATTTATTTGGTAGTTATTCTTCTTTCAGTTCTCACTAGATTGGGATTTCAGATTCTCTAATAAAGGCAGCCATCTGCCTCAGATTATCAGCCACGCCATACAGTTTGTCTTGGATGTTGGTGTAAGTGGGCCACCTCTTTCTTCTCAAGTCGGCATACTGGAGCAGTTCTGTAGGATATAATTCCTATGATTTCTGCTTCTCTGTTTGTGCCAACCTCTTCCTGCAGTAAGTTTTGGCCACCCTCATGATGGTAGGTCTGACATTCTTACTGAGTGGCTAAATCTCCGAGGCAGATTGGCAACCGTAGAATCCGTTATCCCATTTCTCATTTGGAATTAATGTGGTATTAAAAATGACAGAGGCAGTGAAAAACACAATTTATGAAATGCACACAAAAGCCTGTTCTTCTTCTTCTAACCAGGGCTGCAGTTCACTCTTGGGCAGCCAATGCCAGTTGTAGAATCTGCATGTGTTCTGTAATTGTGGAATACTAGTGTAAAGGGTATTATGAACAGATGGGTGTGGTGGGAGGAGTTCTTGTCTAATTTTATGTAGTCCAGGACATTCAAGCAAGATATGCTGTACTGTCTCACATGAGTGACTGCACTTTCTACAGTGTGGTAGGTGTGTGGGGTTTATTCTGTGTAGGTGGTAATTCAGTCCAACATGTAAAGCCTGTTCTAGAAATATCTTCCTATCCTGACACGCTACGGCAAAACAGGATTTAAAAAAAAGAAAAGTATCTTAGCATAGATTGATATGTGAGGTAGTACTAATGTTAAGTAGGAACTATAGATTGATATGTGAGGTTGTACTAATGTTAAGTAAGAACTATAGATTGATATGTGAGGTAGTACTTATGTTAAGTAGGAACCATAGATTGATATGTGAGGTAGTACTAATGTGATATGTGAGGTAGTACTAATGTTAATAAGAACCATAGATTGGTATGGGAGGTAGTACTAATGTTAAGTAGGAACCATAGAGTGATATGCGCGGTAGTACTAATGTGATATGTGAGGTAGTACTAATGTTAATAAGAACCATAGATTAATATGGGAGGTAGTACTAATGTTAAGTAAGAACAATAGATAATGACTAGTCACAGATAGTAAATTTGATAGATTGATTTATGTCTTCTGTACAGATATGGAGAGTGTCATCCTCAGTTTTCGATTGGTAGTTTGGATGATGTCATACAAGAGTCACTAGCTGTTAAAACAGCAGATGTAAGTGAGACAGCATATTGATCACGGAAAGGAGCTTAACAAATATGGCCGTCATTGTGGCTTTAGAGTTTGATACTTATCAAATATTTGTAATATTATTTTTACACAAGAAAGTAATTACCGTCTCATTTGTAAAGATAAACGTTGAAAGATTATTAGCAGAAGGAGATAGAAATATGCTTCATTTTTAGAAGCAATATGAATCTTTGTTAATTTGTTGCGTTCTTATATCAGTCTTGGTTAATTAATAATAATAGTTCTACCATATATGCTGTATTAACATTTTGTAATATTTTCACAGCGTAAGCTAATTGCTATCTACCTACATCACGACAACAGCATATTTGCAAATGTGTTCTGCTCCCAACTTTTATGTGCAGAGGGTATTGTGAATTATCTGAGTGTCCATTTCATAACATGGGCCTGGGACTTGACAGCTCCAGGGAATGCTACCAGGTATGAACTGTGTTGTTACATGATACTGCCTCTTCTTTCTTCCCTCAGTTTCAGAGGTTAATGGTAGTGGATCTCACATTGTCTGCTGCTTGTTTTTATAGTATGCTCTGACAATTTCATGTTTTACTTTTAGTGTTTCCATCTGATTTGTTCCTGTAACCTCATTTTTCACGGTAGCTTCAATAAGATAAAATAAATACTGATCTTACACTATGAATATCTTTCACAAAATATATTATCTTGTCGGTAAACGCTGCCACAAAGTTTAACATTTATTTGTAATTGCGGCCATGTGGTTCCGTGCTGCAAGGGAGGCAAAGAATAGTACCACTGCGACCTAAAAGGAGTGTCATAAGAGGCGACTGATGTAGGACCTAGGAAAGCTACCTAATAAATAAAAGCATCGCAGAAATCTGATGTGCTGGCCTACTTGTAGGTGCAAAACTGGCACAACGTACAATTGCTCTTAGGCTCAGATCACATACAAATCACACATATTAGTCAACAAGTGGTCGATATGGAGGGTTCGAAGAAGAAGAAGAATTTGTAAATGTATGGTTTGGTTTTTTTTCAAAATTCACCATGACTTTGGCAACCTTTCTCTCAAACACAAAATTTAATATTTTAATTTGTAGGTTTATTCAAGCAGCAACACATCACTTTGGCAGTCTAGCTGCAGCACAGATGAGATGCAATACACCTGATCATTTGCCTTGTCTATTACTCATATCTCGTTCCAAGTCAACTAATGAAGTTATCGATGCAATTCAAGGTCTCTGCATTGTTTGTATTAGCCAATAATAGGTTTCTGTTTAGAACATGGTACAAAATTTACTTAAAGTGTAGAAAAGATAAGTTGTTGAAATCTGTTAATTAGTTTATAGTTAAGTTTAGCAGTACGATATTTTCCATTCAACATCAAAATTGATTAACACTTCTTGTTCGTCCGCTATGAATTCATGTGTAGTCAGGGGGCGTCTAGTTTGGCGCTTTTGACTGATTTTTGCGAATAAGCTTGCATTCCTTATCAGTGTCCTTCACCATTTATGCGAGCCTTCTCAGGTAGATTTACAATTCATATCTTTGATCTTCTTCGTATCCACTGCATATGTTGTGAAATCTTATGTGAAGCATATACTCTAGTTGTTTGATTAAATGTGTTGCAGAGGTTGCTGTGAGTCTGCAGTGTCATGGTATTTCTTTGATGTTATTTACTTATTTGACTCTTGACCATCCTCGTGTAATCATAATAGATCTGCTGTTGTATATTTCATTTTCTGTCTCCTCACATATTTTATGTAACATTTGGTTCCAAATTTTCTGATGTCTGTTTTTCTTGGTCTATATGGTTAGGTAATCTTGGTGGCTTTTCTCAAAACACCGTATCTCACACACAGTAATCTTTCTCACTTTGCCTTAGATATTGTCCATGTTGGATATTGGTAGCATGATTTTGGTACGAGTATGCTATTTCTAATGTGCCTTTTAGATTGCGTACTGGTGTTTGAGGTCCTCAGTCAGGACATCAGTATGTCGTTGTTCTGGTCTGGTATCTTGTTTCGATATTGCTATCAAATCTGCCATCCTCTCTAAAAATGCTTCCCAGATATTTGAACCCTGTGACCTATTTAATCTTGTATAACAGTTGATAGTAAATGAGCTTGGTGGCGGCTAGTTTTTATACTTTGTTTCTTGAGGATGTTTTGTGTTGTCTGCACAATGAGTTACAAGACCAAAGGTCACCCACGCAAATGATGGACCACAGAAATAACAGATGGGTAGGAAACACCATATACGAGGCACACTCGACCGCACTTGTCAGAACTCTTTGCATACCTTTGAATACTGAAAGGGACAACAGGAATAGAGGAAAGAAAGAAAGATCTTCCAAATTATGACATTGCAATTTTGTTCACCTTCATATAACAAGCTTTAGTCTTTTGTTCTGAATTTTCTTCATCTACCTTGTTCATTTCATTTGCTGGGTTAATATACGAACTTGCTTCTGATGTTATTATGTCTATATATTAAATAAATGTCATGATAGAACACAGCTGTGCCCAACACCTGATTATGTCCCACATGATACTGTTGTCCTGTCTGTAGTTCTTACGAAATTGTGACATATTTGATACAGATACCTCACATTGTCTAATAATTATCTCTGTATTCCGTGAACCATATCTTCTTCTGGCCAACTTTTATCGAACGGTGCCTCCTGATCTATAAACGAGATAAGTTATAAGTGACTACTTTTTCGACTATTTGTCATAACCTCATTTTTACACAGCGAAGCAGTTACTGTCATTTATGATGTGTTGGTACTTCATGTATTTATGTTCTTTCAATGCTTCTTTTCACTCCCCACCCCACTCTTCCCCAATCTCTCCATTTCTGTACTAGCAGGGAATAGATTATTAATGTTAGACTGTTAAATTAATACATTTTTTCAATTGACAAATTTTGTCAGTTTGATTCTAAATAGATTGTATATGATGCGTCAGTTTTGTGAATAGAATATAACAGAGAGTTGGTGTGTATATTTTTGTTCCCATTGTAGTTGTCAACCACATATGATTGCTTTTACGGAATCACTTCACATTTGTTAGGTTTTATTTGTATTTTATGACTATGGGACATATTTATCATATCACAATCTCATTTTGTGAGTAAACAAATTCTTTAAAATCAAATTAAGCATTTGATTCTTAACCCTTTAGCTGCTAAGGACATATATATATACGTTTTTCCCAGTCACTTCTAAAGACGATTAACAGTCTGTTATTATCTCTCCTCTGCGGGCTAAAGATGTTTTAACACATTATACATTGCTACTGTCACTGCTATAGGCGTACGTTCATGTTTGTGACCTAGAAACAAAGAGTAGCTATTTTTAACTCAGCCTTCAGAAAGTATGTGGCAGCGAAAGGGTTAAAACTGTTTAGAATTAATGTAAAGAGACATTGTTATTTTTGTGTGTTTTTGAGTGCGGTGGACTGATGTAACACATCATCACATTATTTATTTATAAATGAATGTAACATTTCAGGTCATGTGACACTAGATGAAATGATGACCAGGTTGATTCATGCTGTCGAAGTGTTTCATGAACAGAAACAAGGAGAACTTAATGAAGGGGTAAGTTGATTGTGTAGACAAAGAATATAAATAAATATCATTTACTGCCATAAGTGATAGACTTGATAGTACAGTGTTTTGTTTTTTTTCCAATCCAGAAGCACTTGAGCTTTCAGCTCTTGGCTCGGTGCCATGGACATCGTAACCCTTCGGTTCAGTGCCACAAACACCGTTAATCTGGGGAACCTGTGACTTTTCTGCCAGCCCGCAGAATTGAACTCGCACTCACAGAGGGCTAGTCACCCGCAGTCCAACGCGCTACAAACACGCTGGGCAGGCGGGCATAGTACAGTGTTTAGCTCACTTGCTTTCTAGACGTGTGGTCTTAGTTCCATTCCCAGTTCGAGTGGAATCTTTTCCAGCCGTAAACGTCTCTCAGATCGACCCAGTCTCAATTGGGTGAGACACTGGAAACTAAAGACAACCGTCTGATATCGACAACAACATCCACCATGGTAACGTTAAAGGAACATATTTTCGTACAATGAGGTGAATTGAAGAATGCGGTGTTGGACCTATTTTTCTTTGACAGTCAGCACATGATGGGGGGATGTGGTCAACATCACACCAACCACCTTTACTTCCTAGTCTTTTTCTGGTACCCAATTGAGGCTGGGTCAACCTGAGAGCTGTTTTGGTTCGAAAGAATTTCACTTCCAATGTGAAATGAACACTGGACCATACCCATATGAAGCAAATCTCAAGTTATTTTAGTTTATCTTCATGGAATTATTGTTGTTTGTTCACTGATGTTTCTTTCTTTTTGTACATAAAATATGTTTCATGTTGTCTTATAGTTCATATGCTGAAACATGAAATGTAATCCTGGTTGCTGAATTTGCTGTAGTGGTAAATTTGTACATGCAAATTGATTGCATCTATTTTACAGAAAGATAGGGAAGCCAGGGAGAGGATCAAACAAGAGCAAGACATGGCATATCAGGAGTCTCTGGCTGCGGACAGGAAGAAGGTTTATATTAAACTTGTTTGTTTCATGTCTGTTTCAGTACATGTATATCATATATGTTTTTAGTTTTAGTTTAGTCGTCGGATCACCATCACTGCACGTCGAACAAATTAGTCCATAAGTGCTCCGATCTCTCCTCAGTATGTCCATCAGCGTGTGACGACTAACGACACCGGTTCTTTGTTGGTTTACAATTCTTCTTTGTCTGCCAGCATAGCGTTCTTGTTGAGCTACACCACACTTAACTTTGAGTTCTTGCAGTCTGGTTAGTGTTGTGGGTTCACCGCTATTACGTGAATCATGCACACGCCCTCTCTCTCTTAAGGAATTTATAATATCAGCCTGGTCCATTGCTTGTCCACTTTGGACAGCAGCCATACCTGCAAGCCTATCCGCACGTTCATTCCCCTTACACCTGCATGCCCTGGCACAAAATAAAACTGATCTTTGTCAGCTTAGACCTCCCCAGCGATTCTATCCAATGTCTCCTAGCCCATCCAGTTTCTATCTTCCTGAGCATACTCATTGAGTCACTGAGAAAACATGCATGGATAAAAGTCTGTGATTCTAGCAAAATCATCGCTTTGGTAACCGCCATGATTTCCATAGTGAGACTGCTTGTAGTCACTGCAAAACCACCACTGTCTTCCTTCACAACATCACCTCCGACCTGAGCAGTGAAAGCCCACGAGCTCCGCACATGTCGAATCACCGAACCATCCATATAAATGATTACATCATGCTCAGATGCGTTCTCAGAAATTAATGCCTGAACCTCTGCCTCCACAACAAGTGGGTTGTGTTGCCTGCATTCTTTATCAAGTTCGATGCATACAGAAAAGGATGTAGCAATTGTTCTTGGCACTGGTATCCATTCTTCACCGGGATCAATGTCTTCAAGTGTACACACCTGTTCAATACAGTCCTCGGCCTGACCCATCCAAGATTTTCCTCTTTTTAACCTATTTCCTTTTTGTCTCTTTATTTCCAAGTGTAGAGGATGTTGTGTGTCAGCATTGACTCGAAGGTATGCTCGTGCACGACTCATCAGTATTCTATACTCCATAGTAGGATAGTCAAGGAGATAGCGCATCGCCCTGCACGACGTGTCTTTAGTGCAACCAAGTATAATGCGCATCGCCTCGTTCTGTATTCTTTCCAGTCGTTCTATCTGACTATGACTGAGAGTCAGGATCGCCAGCGCATACTCAAGCACAGAAAGGACCAGACCCTGGTATAAAAGACAAAGATGGCGCTGTTCACAATCCGCCGCAGCCATTACCCTCATCGCCAGCAAACCTTTCCTCGCCTTCATTATCACATGAGCTATGTGTTCCGTAAAAGCTAGACTACGATCAAAACGCAACCCCAGGTATTTCATAGACTGAGATCGCTCCACCACCTCTGAACACAAAACCACAGATGGTGTTGGAGTGTTGACGATGTGGTTGTTTAAAGAGAACCCTGTCACCGCTGCTTTTGTGGGGTTGACCAATGCTCCTGCTTCAACGCACCATCTACCTATGCGGTCGAGTTCTGACTGAAGTTCCTCCACAAGCTGTTCTCTATCCTTGCCCTGACGATACACCAACACATCATCTGCATATGACATTGTCCTTCCTCTACCCGTGATCTGCTCTTTTGTGATGCTCACAGTATAGGCATTGAACAACACCGGAGATAATGGTGACCCCTGTGGTAAGCCAGGGTGGATTGTTGTTCGTGATGACGCCCAACTGCCACATTTAAACACTATCTTTCGCTGGAAGAGGGCCGCAAAGATCCAATTGAGGAGGAATGGGCTGATATTGAGTTCAGTCAGCTGCACCATTAAAAATGCAACGGCACTCTATTATAGGCATCTTCAAGGTCAATTGCAGCGGCACATGTCTCAATGCCCGAGTGAAAACCCTCATAGACATCGTAGGCGAACACCGCTGCGTTACGCCATGTCTCTCTATAAGGACGGTACCCTCCAAGGGTGGGTGGAAGGAGACGTAACCTCTCTAGTTGGCAGGATATTTTCCTGGCAATTATTTTCTCCAGCAACTTGCCTATTGTATTCTGCATGGTGATTACCCGATAGCCCTGAATTTTTGTGTGGTCTTTGCCAGGCTTCGGCAGAGGTACCAGGTAGCTGTGCAACCATTCTTCATTGATTATTGCAGTCGTAATGCTTTTGTTGTAGATGCCAGCCAGTTCTTCCCACTCCCCATCAGACAACCCGTCAATGTCACCATATCATATGCCATCTGGACCAGGTGCACTGTTTTTGCTCTCCGTACAGCATCCTTGATTTCCTCCACCGTCACCAAATCATCTAATTCCTGATTCTTACATTTAGCTTTCAATGGATTGTCTTGCAGTGTTTCGCCCTACAATGTCTTTCTGGTCACTCTGCTCTAAATAGTGCGCAAACAGAGCCCTACCCTTGTTTTCATCTGTCCTCTGCCAGGTAAGATCCAAGCTCTGGAAGTCAATAACACACCGATTATTTACTGTACCATTCATACTTCTGTGCAATCACCAGAACAGATTATATGTGTATATGTATATTCTAATTTTTTTTTTTTTTTTCAATGTCGGTATATTTATGACTGACTTGGTCCTTCTTCCTTCTTGTAGAACGAAGGGCTTCAACTGTCACTTTTTTTATTTTTATTCTGAGCAGTTGTCGTCAGTTCTTCCCAGTGAGACTATGAACTCCAATTAACTAGGTGCTTGTTAACCTCACTACTCATCTTTTTCCTTGTTGATTCCAGTGTAGTGCATGTTTCTTGTATTGTTATGTTGTTTTCTATAGACACACACATATATGTCTATTTATAGTTTGATTTGGGTTTTTTAAAATTATAGGCAGAAGCTCAGAAGATAGAAGCAGACAAACAAAGAGAAGAGATGGAAAAACTTATTGAGGAACAAAAAGAAGTTGAAAATCAAAAACAAGAAAAAAAATTAATCAAAGAGGTGAGTGATTTCTCAGCTCAGTAATTCTTGATTTCTCTCCCAATCACACTCACCCTGTGGTTTTCTAGGTTATCGAAGAATATAACCACTATCTCCTCTGACATGTTTTAAAAGGAGACTAAGACACGTTCTTCTTCTTCTTTGCGTTCGTTCTTTACGACCAATGTTAATCACTCTTTGTGATATATTTGATCTTTGCCAAGAACGTGTATACGTTGCACATTGGTTTGGTAGGCCCCTAACACAACATAACACGTGCATCCAATTTCAGCCAAATCTCCTTAGTCGCCTCTTACTACATGCGTGGCAGGTAACAATGGTTCTATTCTTTACACCCTAAATTTGGGCCCCAGTAACCACTCGGGCGTCACACTAAGACACGTTGACTTGGGACTGGCAACCCCACATTATTAAAAAAAATGATAAACAGTCACAGAAATAGAGGCAGAAAAAAAACCTAAAACTGCTATTGAAAATTGAATGGAAAATGTTGCTGTCTCTGCCTTGTGTGTCCTTGGTCACAATGAGGAATGATAACGAACTCTCTCTTATATGTCAGACAGGCTGGTATTGTTGATCATTGACCCCCCACAACTTTATGTTACTAGTGTTGTTAATTAGAAATAACACACACCACAAAATGATGCATGCATTGATAGTAACAGACTCAATGAACAATCTTAGGAGAATCTATGTATGCAAGCCGTGCAATGAATGTCTAGTTCAGACAGCAGTTGTGCCTCAAGAACCTGTCTTTTGGCTCTACATGTCTGGACATGCTGGCGGAAGAGAATTGAAAATAGACAACACAAATGGAGGGGTACTCTCCAAACCTCTAATGTCTTGCAAGCAGTGTTGGGACATGCAAGAACATGATCATTGTTTACTGCACTGAAGATCAAACATGTCAGACCTTTAACTACTACTGCCTTGTAGTTAGTTTGGGAACATTCAAAGGCTAGCAGAGCAAACCATACACAAAACTGGACAGTAGGCAAACCAAGTAGTCAAAAAAAAAGACAGGTAACCTTGGCGGATGACGCTCAACAACCCGGGAGGGTAGGTCGTCTAAGGGTCGCTACCCGAAAATAAAATAGCAACCTGCTGCCTTGCAGGTTGGCTGGGACAGCCAAAGGCTGACGGAGAGCAAACCCAATAAACGCTGGTTGAAATCTGACACATCGCCGAAGGACAAGCACCAGAGCTCCAAATGGTACTGAAGATTGTGATGTAAAAAACGTTCTTGACAAAGGCTGTTTATATATCACAATAAGAGTGATCAAAATTCCATAAAGAACGATCGAAGAAGACCTCTAACAGGCATTAATACTCAGCAATAAAAATAGGACATGTATACATCATACAGCTAATGACTATGTTGAGATATCTTACACAAGTTAGGGCTGCCACTGTTGGATCATCACTAAACTCATATTGGCAACTCATCTCTCTGTTTAGTCTTCTAATCATGAGAAACTGATCACAACATAAGAGGAAACTGTTTATTAGTCTCCACAATTCCATTCTTTTGGTTTACTGAACATATCTTCTTCTTCTTCTTTGCGTTCGTTCTTTCGACCAATTTTAATCACTCTTTGTGATATGTTTGATCTTTGCCAAGAACGTGTATACGTTGCACATTGGTTTGGTAGGCCCTAAACGCATAAGACTTCTACACGTTTAGGAGACATGCATCCGATTTCAGCCAAACCTCCTTAGTCGCCTCTTATGACATGCGTGGCAGGTAACAGTGGTTCTATTCTTTACACCCCAAAGTTGGGCCCCGGTAACCACTCGGGCGTACTGAACATATAAGTGGTGCCAACAATATCAGAGGGAGCTGCCATGGACTGAAATAACATTCTCAACGCATTGAGAGTCTTTCCGAACAGAGGAGTTTCAGGACTGTGAATCCCACTTGTACTAGATTGAGAGAGACGAATGTCACTTGGTGTAGCCCGAAAAGAACAACATACCAAATATGCAAAGAGATCGATTAATCAACATCAAACTGGTGTGTTTTGCGGCTGGATGCTGCTGGATTTGTTGAGGCGGAGATCGGAGCACCTATGGATGTGTCCGAGTACTATGATGATAGTCCTCATATAACTGATAAGTGGTCTTGTAAGGGATATGCCACAATTTTCAAAAAAATGTCTTTAAAAAAATGTATGTATCCTGTATTGTCAATGTCATTGCATCAATTCATTATTTGTCAGTGCTAAAATCATCTTGGGTTTTTATCTAGAGTCTCTGTATAGAATCTCAATTTTAAATATGAATGTTTAACTGCAGGCCATCAGTAAATCCATTGCTACTGCAGTCCCAGATGAACCACCAGAAGATGACAATGGTCGCATATGTTGTCTGCGATTTCGAGTTACCAAGACAGAGACGATCACAAGAAGATTTTGTGCAGAAAATACTTTGGGAGATCTACTAAACTTTCTGACCTCTTTGGGCTTTCATACAGAGGACTACAAGGTTCTCACCACTTTCCCTCGCAGAGATGTAAGTAGAACATATAATTAATCTCTTGTATCTGAGATGTAAATAGAACAGTAGAATTAATCTCTTGTATCTGAAATATAAGTAGAACATTAGAATTAATCTCTTATATCTGAGATGTAAGTAGAACATTAGAATTAGTCTCTCGTATCTGAGATGTGGGCGTCTATAGCTTAAGCGATAGTAAGCTTGATCATAACCTAAGGGTGTCTGGTTCAAACTCTGCCGGATAATTTGAAACAAATTCGTTGCCATGGATTTTACGAACGATACAAATATACCTCACCGTCAAAGCAATGGCAAATTACTGAACATATTAGTGGTGCATAGAAAATCAACGACTCGTTTACTGTGGTTGATAGCTAAATCCTGTAAAGGATATACCACGATTTTTATCTGAGATGTGTATCTAGAATATTAGAATTAATGTCTTATATCAGATATGTAAGTAGAACATCGCACTTCTTCTCATTCTTGGTCTTCTTTTTATCAACCAAGTCAACCACTCTTTGTGATCTGTATGATTTACACCGAGCACATGAATACATTGCATCCCAGTTCATAGGCACTTATGCATCTAGAACAGATGCATCAAATAATTTTGGTCCAAGGAAATGCTTGGGTCTGTCTGACTGGCTGTCTGATACTCTGTATTGATCATTTTTCAGCCACTCTGTGCTGCATGTGTACGATCTACACCAAAGAGCATGTTCATGTTTTGCTATTATTTCTAATTTGTGAGATCGTTCTGGATAAAGAATATTTTAAACCGTTTTGGTACTTGTATCCTGTTAGTCGCCACCAGACAATTTAGATCTTTCACTCTGTATTTTCCTTTCAAAGATTCAGAAACATTGGGCACAAGACAGAACATGTATGCCCAAGCAAGGCAGTTTTATTAGATACAAAAACAAAACTTTTTGTATTCTACAAATCCTGCCCACAACACTCTAATGTGTTTTGTTTCTGGTACAGAGTTTCACTGCAGTCTTCCTTGTGCCGACACACAACAGACATGCTATATCAGCTAATTACAATGAAGATGATCCTTAAATGAACAATAAACATAATATATTGATTTATTTAAATGTTAAGAGATATATTTTGATGTTTAGTTTCACCCTTGTGGTGCCGGGGCCCAGGCAAACTGGGCACAAGAAATCACTCTTATCTCAGATCACTACAAATCGCCGTAGTGGTTAGGCCCAATTAGGGTGTAAAGAAAGAACCCTGTAACACGTTTGAAGCACAAGGAGGTTTGGCTGAAATCAGATGCACATGTCCTACTTGTAGAAGTCTAGGCGTTTAGGGGCCTACAAACCAATGTGCAACGTATACACGTTCTTGGCAAAGATCAACCATATCACAAAGAGTGATTAAAATTGGTCGTAAAGAACGAATGCAAAGAAGAAGAGGAGAGACATACAAATCACACAGAGTGGCTAACAAGTGGTCGATATGGAGCATTCGAAGAAGAAGAATGGTGTTTAGTTTCAATTTTTCCATAGTTATTTCTAAACAAGTTTGCTTCAAGTAACAGAGCTTTATTGGTTTTTTTTTCTGATTTGATTAATATAAATATAATTTCTAGTGATTTCAACATGTAGTTTAACATTAAATTTTGCAACAAAATATAAGTAATATGACTATCTTCAGAACGGCTTGAATACGGTCACATAGGTAGCAAGTGACAAATTTTAATACAAAGAACTAACACTATTTTGTGAACAGCATGTGTGTTTGTACATTTTTCAGATTTCTGCACTGGACACATCATCGACCCTAGAAGCATTAAAGTTATACCCACAAGAAACATTGATACTTGAAGAGCGGTAGATTTTTGGCAAATCTGTTCTGAAAGTTGTGTCATCGTGTATGTGTGTGGTCAGTTATTACTTTTGCCCAAGAATTATTTTTATGTGAGTGTTGACTGAAGTATGCAAGTTCAGTTTAGCAGATTTTGTGTGTGGGTAAATGAAAATATCAGTACTTATTTCAAATTCCAGTGAGTGTCGGAGAGTTACGAGAAGTGAATCATTTTTCTGTATCAGGAAAATAAATATTCAGACATTGATGATGGAGATTTAAAAAATGGAGTATGTTGTCTGTAACGTAATGAACTGTTTGAAATACATGAATGGCAGATAGTCTGTGATTCATTACAAATATATGAACCTGAATATGTGAATATGAACCTGATTACATTAATATGTATCTGAGCAGAATTACATGAATCTGAACCTTGCTGTTTGAGTCTGAAATTCATTACTTTAATAACAATATTACATGAATCTGAACAGGATTGCAGGGTTCTGAACCTGATTGCATGAATATTGACATTATTATATGAATCTGAACTAAAGATATTATCAGGTCACAGTGAGCCAAACACAGTGAACAGAATGGATTGATTCAACATTTAAACACAAGAATGCTGTCAATTCAAAATGAATTGAATTCACAATATCAATCATGATATGATTTTCTATATGTTCTGTTACCACTATGTCATGTTTATTTTGTCACACAATGCCTTATGTTGAGTTTTCTGTAACTATTTATTATTTGTCATATTTGTAACCTTGTTTTGATTTTTGTTCAGTCATTAATTCTAAAATAATGCTGGTTTCCCAGTCATTATTTTGTACACATTTTCCTCAGGCTTAATATTGGACACAAAGTTAATTTTCATACTGCACTGATTTGTTTTGTTGGTTTGTTATTTATATGTTACATTTTTCATGTTTTTACCCTCTTGATACACCTATCACTTTCTAAATAAAATTATGTATCTATTTTACTAAATGCAAAGTATGTTGACTGTAACAACTCTCAAATGATTAATTAATTTAATAGACAGTGTTCTCGACCCTGTCCACGACCCATGCAGGAATAGATGCAAAGCTAATATGGATTGCAGAAGAAGATACATCCACTTAAATTTATAGCACATCTCTATTGCACTTTAAGGAATCTGGAATCAAACTGTGTGAATAGGACTCAGTACTTAAGTAGCAGAGCAAGGATTGTATTTAACTAGCAAGCCACAGTAACATGTTGTGGAAGACTGAGCACCTATGGGCCAGAGTACTATGATGTCAATTAAATAACCAAATAATGTGATATTAAATGTAATATAACCTCCCTTCAAAATATGAACTTTTGGACAAATTTTCAGAGAAGCGAAAGATTGAATGTGTAAATATGTCTAACAAACTGGAACACAGATATCAACATGGCATTGGGACTCTCTTCGTTGCATCAACTGATGAGCACTTCATACGATAAACTCCAGAAGGACTAGTGCAGAACTTGATGGGTATGGACAGAATTGAAAACTGCCATATTATTTGAACGATGAAAAGCAGTGCCCTACTTGATTAAATTGAAATGTCAAATAAAATGTCTGATAGATATACTTAAAGACGAAACACGTAAAAACAAAGTAATTTAATTTTACAACCATTTGGTCGAAAAGCCGCTGTCTTGTTTTTTTTGTACTTTGTAAAACTACATTACTTTGTTTTTTACGAGTTTTGCCATTGCCACATAGTTTTACAGCAGTCTTCCTTTATATCTATAATAGTTATACTACTAACTTTGTGTATTCTTTTGTGACCTCTTTCTATCTCTCCAAGTTTAGAAACTGTCAACATCAAAATCAATTATTCATTGGTTTTGTTTATTAAAATACTGAGAATAAATACTTTCTTGATTTTTTCTTTGTTTGAGCTGTTATTTGCAGATCTTTATTGATCAGATTCCATTTTATATTCCTTTCAGTTATATTTGCTTTCCTCGTCCATATTTAAAATATCTGATTGTTTTACCATTTTTCTGGACGAGTTTGACCTACCTATTCTGAATGGGACGTAAAGGACGGCCGGCATGATATTCCTGTTCTGGATGGAACGTAAAGGACGGCAGGCATGATGTTGACAGAATTACCTATCAAAGATATTCCTGTTCTGGATGGGAAGTAAATGACGATAGGCATGATGTTGACAGAATTACCTATCAAAGACATACCTGTTCTGGATGGGAAGTAAAAGAGCAGGCAGATGTTCAGAATTACTATCAAAGCTTTTCTGGATGGAGTAAGGCAGGAGATGTTGACTTCTATCAAAGATATTCCTGTTCTGGATGGGAAGTAAAAGACGGCAGGCATGATGTTGACAGAATTATCTATCAAAGATATTCCTGTTCTGGATGGGAAGTAAAAGACGGCAGGCATGATGTTGACAGAATTACCTATCAAAGATATTCCTGTTATGGATGGGAAGTAAAAGACGGCAAGCATGATGTTGACAGAATTACCTATCAAAGACATACCTGTTCTGGATGAGAAGTAAAAGACGGCAGGCATGATGTTGACCAGATCGCCTATCAATTTAAGACATACCTGTTCTGGATGGGAAGTAAAAGACGGCAGGCATGATGTTGGCAGAATTACCTATCAAAGATATTCCTGTTCTGGATGGGAAGTAAAAGACGGCAGGCATGATGTTGACAGAATTACCTATCAAAGATATTCCTGTTCTGGATGGGAAGTAAAAGACGGCAGGCATGATGTTGACAAAATTACCTATCAAAGATATTTCTGTTCTGGATGGGAAGTAAATGAGACAGATTACATCGACAGGGGGACAGATGATGTTGACCAGATCGCGTATCAATTTAAGACATACCTGTTCTGGATGAGAAGTAAAAGACGACCTACTTGATGTAGACGACCTACTAAACGGGTACTCCACCTTGCCCAAGAGTGTCCCGTAGACTAGCAGAGGGAAGAAGGCACCTTACATCTCCTTTGATAGAGGTTTACCTCTACCCTGACAATAATGATAGTCAAAACAAATATTGAATCTGCCATTACCCATGTCTGTAAGGGTTGCTCTGTCCAGCCTCCCATTCATATGGATGTGAAAAATGTGTAACTAGTTTACCATCAGCAACAAAAATGCAAGGAAGAGAAACCATTACTCTTGAAGCATGAGAACTTTATCAAGGGCTGTTCATATGTAATTAGTTTCTTATGCTCAGAAATCTATACAGAAAGATGAGTTGTCTCAGAGAATCCAGTGATAATTTCACACTTAGTATTTGTAATTGCCCGTGTGTTGCCGGGGACCCGCAAGGTAAGCAAAGAATAGTACCACTGCAACCTACATGGCATCTCGTAAGAGGCGACTGATATAGGACCTAGGAAGCTACCCTAGTAAATAAAAAGCATCGCAGAAATTGGATGTGCTGGCCTCTACTTGTAGACGCATAACTGGCACAATGTTTTAGATGTCAAAATGTGCAGAAATGAAGACTTCTCTGTACATATAGCTGTAAAATGTATATTGCTACGTAAAAACCACAACATAAGAAAAGTGCAGACAAACAATTCGACATTTAAAAAATAAAAATTGTTTTCTTCTCTTCCACTATTTACTTCTTTATAGAAGTTTTGGGAAGGGTGGGAGAAGAGAACGTAGTGATCTTGTGTGTGCTTGTTTTAAGGCACTTTGTAAGCTTATATTCATTTTCGTAAGGCTGTTCGTGATGCCGACAGTTTAAAAACACAAACTGCTCATTTCTGTGGTAATTTTTGTCTCTGTCTTGGGTGCGGCAAGGACTGATGACAATTAGGAATGAAGATGGTGAGGTCAACACAGACAAATCACATGTTCTATACTACAATTGGTAGATTATATCTGTTGAGGTTAACCGATGAAGACCACCACCCTGTTTATGACTCATACCAGACTAGTCGCATAGCAGAAGCTGATTGCAGAAGATGAATTAAGAACTCAATAATACTACTCAGTGGCGGCTCGTCATTAAGGGCCAGTGGGGTCAGGCCCCACCAAAAATAATGTATAACGTGTATTTATTATTTTATAAATTAAAATATAGCAACCAAAAATCATGACTTATCCGGAAAAAATGTCTGGCCCCACCAACAAAACTGAGCACTAGCCGCCACTGATATTACTACTATTAATAATACTCATACTATAACTACTGCTGAACTTTTTTGTTCTCGGTAGAACATAGCGTTGTAACTGTCGTTCTACACCAAAATCTATTATGTGTCTTCTTTTCAGCCCTGCCCTTGAAGCACTAATCACTCTGGTCTCTTCTTCTCGCCCGCGTAGTGTCGGGGCCCGCGGGGGAAGCAAAGAATAGCACCACTACTAACCTACAAGGCATGTAAAAGGCGACTGATGTAGGACCTAGGGATGCTACCCTAGTAAATAAAAAGCTTTGCAGAAATCGGATGTGCTAGCCTACTTGTAGGCGCATAACTGGCACAACGTACAATCGCTCTTAGGCTCAGAACACATACAAATCACACAGAGTGGTTAACAAGTAGTGGATTTGGAGTGTTCGCAGAAGAAGAAGATCTCTTCTAAAGTTCTTCGTCAGGTATTTTTTTTTACCTCCCCACCCTTGAGTTAAAACCACGTACTTGTTTGGTAATGTGCAGTTGAATCTTCTCCTTTCTTTCTTTCTCGTTCGCCCGCTGTTAATTCAGACGGGGAGTCATGACGCCTGGTATTGCGCTTCTGACTGATTTTTGCGTGGGCCTATATTACCCTTTTACAGGCATCCTTCAACCATATGGACAGCCTCGCCGACTTCCGAGGTACTTGAAGCTTAGATCCTTCAAGAGTAATCAGTGCAGGAGACCTGTTTTCTTGTAACTCTTTCTAGGATAGAATTAGTTTCGTGAAAGCAGAACGGATGACTTCTCTATCGGCTTTCCTGCCTTTCGTGAGGTCGTTCCATGCTCATCGTAAGGTGACCACTCTTTAATGATCTTTTAGTGCCGTAAATTTGGGCTTAGATCTACGCCAAATAGTATTAGCTTACATGCGCTGACTGGGTGAGGTTGCTCCGGTAAAGACTCGAGCGACCTCGACCCTTCTAGGGCTAGTCACAGGAAGTATCGTCTTTTTTGTATTTCTTTGTCAAACAAACGATCATATGTTGGCGGTATGCGTAGCCTTTATGTGATCTGAGCCATAGTGTTTGGACGTCATCTGTGTAGGATGATCGGCGTCCGAAAAGTATTTCCCTTAGCCAATGTTTGAGTTTGTACCAGTCAAGCCTTCGCATTATCGGCCACACTTTTCTATCCACGGTGAGTTTGTTCCTGAGTTCTATCCATTGTGAGTTTGTTCATGAGTAGGAGTATTCTCAGCCGCTACAGGGCGCGTGTCATTACGTGGCAATTTGCAAGAATTTTACTCTACATTTTCCCTGCCTCTGGAAACACTGGTCTGGGACTGCGCAGAGATATTCTAGAGGGTCGTTCCAATCAGCACTAGCCACGCAACTGAAATTTTGCGCTCGCCAACATCACTCACCTCAGTTCTTCCGGGGATGTTAGTTGTTATTGCAACAGTACCCTGCCCGGCTGTTCCAGGGAGAGCAGTTTCGTTAGTCACTAAACGCAACTTTAGGATTTGCGCCAGGCCAACTTTACCCAATAGGTTTCTCTGCGCTTGGTCTCGTGACGGAGTTTGCCGCAACCTTTCCATGTAGTGTCACGATGCTGCGTTATCGTGTTTTTCCGAGATACTTGCAGAGACTTTTGATTCGTTGCTCATCGTTCTTATTGATTCTTGCCCCACAGCTGGCAATTTGCTTGCGACCATTTACTCCGGGAAGTTGGCCTCTTTTCCAATTTGGATGCACCTCTCATCCCTTCATGTGCAGCCTTTCCCATCGGCCGGGAAGCTGCTACTTGTGGTACGACCGCTGTGTTCACATTTGCCGTCACATTTACCGTATCTCGGAACTGCCCTGACACGCAGGTTGACTCGTGCACAGGGCTCCGAGTTTGCCCCATGTAGGTCCACGTCTCTGCTTTAGGATGTACCTCTCGTCCCTTCATATTTATTTTCGTGCTTATGGACTCGTGTCCCGTAGGTGGCAAATTGGTTGTGCCATTTCTCCGGGGAGTTAGCATTCGTTCACTGACGACTCGTACGTACACTGCTGTTTTCTTACAGGTTTCTTTTTAGCCTGCATTGCTTTTCCGTGCTTGCACTGCTACCACTACCTGTAGCTCTCCCCCGATCCCTGCCCTCTTAGCCAGACCGGAACCAATGTCTGTTTCCAGGGTCACAGCGAGGAGGTACTATTCTTTACACCCCAAATTTGGGCCCCGGTAACCACTTGGGCGATAGTCTTATAATTACTTCATTTCTAATTTTATATCTCATTTGTTACTCCTGCATTTCTTCTAATCGTCTTCTTCTTCTTCTTTCGATCGTTCTAAAACCATTTTTATCATTCTATTGTGCTATATAAACAGCCAAACATCAGAACGTAATGTACGTGCACCAGCCTTCAGCACCTATTGGAGCACAGTTGCTTATCCTTGGGTGGGGTGTTCGATTTCAGCCAGCATTTGTGTGCGGTACGCTTTCCGCTAGCCTTTGGCTGTCCCTAGCCGAAAACCCACAAGGCAGCGGGTTGTCATTTTCTTTCAGGGCAGCGACCCTTAGACGGCCTGCCCTCCCGGGCTTATGAGTGCCATCTGCCCAGCAAAACCGGTCGTTTTAATGAACCCCTTGGTTTGCCGCCCGTTCAGGTTTGTTTACGGTTTGCTCCGCTAGCCTTTGATTGTCCCCAACCAAACTACAAGGCAGCAGTAGTTCCCTGCGAGCGGAAACGCGCACTTTCTTTACCTCTGCTGGGCTTTCCAGTTGTTCTGCACATTTGGGTGGGACGCACACCCTCTTGCTTGCCATGCTTGCCGCTGCCACGCTAGCCGTGCTTGCACTGGTTTTGCCTCTGCTGGGCTTTACAGTTGTTCTGCTCGTGTGTCTTCTAATCTAATGCATCTAATCTCTGTTATGATTTTCCACTCATTAGCTGCTGGGAGCAACCATGACTAACATTGACAGCATAATGCTGACCAAAAAATAGTCCTTATGAGATTTTCTTTAGTATTCACGTGTATTTCTTTATATGTCAGGGGTGGTGTTAGTTGTCCCAGTACCCTGGTTAGCCTTTGCACACCATCTGTTTCTTTCTTTATTCATTTTTTTGCCTGAAATAAAAATGATTAAAAATAGTTTTTCACACCTCGAGGTATTTTGGGGAATAGTGTTAGTCCGTATTTTTTTAATTGACCGTCGGCACACGATGGGCGATATGGTCAACATCATGCCGGCTACCTTTACTTCCCAGTGCTTTTCCTGGTAGTAAATTGAGACTAAGTCGGCCCACAGCCAACTCTAGTTAACAAGTGGTCGATATGGAGCGGTAGAAGAAGGAGAAGATTCCTTTCGACGTCACAAGTTTCATAGTGCTATGTAAGCTCGTTTTGCCGTCTGTATTTGTATTATCACATCTGTTTCTCCATCTTTGTTGACAGTGCTTACCAAGTATGAGTACGCATCTACCCCTTCAAGTAGGGTTTCACCTAGGGACATTTATCTATGTATATTGTCAAATTTATGTCTGGAATCGACACATTCATTTAGTAGTTCGAGAATTAGGTGTTAAGTTTGGACATGCCAGACAGTGTCGTCTTCGTGGTAGAGAGAGAAGATATAGTAATCAACTTCTCATGGGTACTGTGAGCAAATGGACTTTGGGATGGCTGATGCAAAGGAGGACAGAGCACGAATGGGAATGCCCAATGTGCCATGACGTCGATCGCATAACATAACATAACATTCATTTAGTCTATGTCATTCAAAGAGGAAGAC
This sequence comes from Arion vulgaris, assembly GCA_020796225.1. Taxonomy (NCBI): domain Eukaryota; kingdom Metazoa; phylum Mollusca; class Gastropoda; order Stylommatophora; family Arionidae; genus Arion; species Arion vulgaris. The sequence continues at coordinate 33,951,904 of CM036769.1, read as the reverse complement.
CACGGAGAAGATAAATTCAGGATATAAGTGATGGTTTGAACATGGCAGTTGTAAATACGGGACATCTGGCCTATGAGAGAAATTCCGGTGGACTGTTGGGGTGGTAAAGTTCTGCTCAGGACAATCTATTTGGAGATGATGCCATTCAATGTTCAGTAAGGTGTGTTAAAAGATATATTCGCATACGTAGGATGAATAGTAGAAACCGGAGTTGGCTCAGACTTTTTTTTGAGTAACAGCTGTACTATATTTATTCGATTACTTCCCTTGGTATGACCTGGCCTGGGCACGCAAACGTCGGAGGACACGCGGTGTGCCCTGAAGCCCAATGCGTGGTGATACTTCATTGGCTGTTGACTATTCGGTGGACCAATCAGAGTCAGACAGCTGTCGAAGTCACGTGAGGACTGACACTCAGACCAGCGCTATTTATCGAGCACCGGTATCAGGAGTCCATCGTGTGGGTATAACTTTTTGGTGCTGGTTGATGATTACATCTTGCAGTAGTTAGTGAACAACTGAAAATGAGATCTCTACTAGTTATTTTGCTGCTAGGCATTGTGTATGCTGATGCCGCCGATTATTTCAAGGAGCTGTTTGATGATGGGGGTAAGTAATTTTAGTAAATTATCACAAGACAACTGCACCCTCGATCACTCGTCGTCCTCTTCCTTCCTGATCAATGAATTCATTGTCATTGACAGTATCGTATCATGTCAATGTTACTGCCGTGCACACACATATATATGTACATAGAACTATACTTGGTAAAACATTTTGTTTATTTGTATAGAGAAAGATTTTATATAGATGTCGATCATTCTTAAAGCTTATTTGTTATAATGAACAATCACAATGCAGTAACGTGTAACTAAGAAAGAATGTAACTAACTTACTCAACTGTCATTTAGTTTGGAATTTGAGTAACAAATACCAGCAAACTAAAACTTTGTATGTTGTGATGAGCATTGGTAGGTAGGTTGGTAGAGCAGGAATGACTTGACGACTATCACTATAGTTACCTATAGCCATGTTAAACGTCAGTGATTTGGAGGAAATGGTAACGGTAATGAAAGGCAGGGGACAACCAAGATGAAGGTGGCAGCAGGACATTGAAGAAACCTTGAACAGGAGGCTGAGAACTTGCTAGAGACATTGTCATTGGTCTTGTTGCTGTCATCAGATTTTGTATATTGTGGATAGTGATGGTTTGTGTCGCTCGCTTTATTATACTTTATAAACACACTCCTCATTCAGCTTCTCGGGCATCCAACTCTGCGCATATGGAATACAAGTCCCTCAAATTTCTGGATAGATTCAACGTTTCATGGTCCTCTGGGCCTCTCCCAACAGTCAGCTGCTGAGAAACCAGACATCTCCCTGATCCATCAACTCCCAAAAGATCAGTGTGGTTGATGCTAGCATGTTTGCTCTCATTTCCATGAAACCTGCCTGTCCAGAACAGTAGATCTACATAAGCTCCTGAAGGTTTAAAACCTCAAATGAGTGGTTACCGGGGCCCAATTGGGGTGTAAAGAATAGAACCACTGTTACCTGCCACGCATATCGTAAGAGGCGACTAAGGAGGTTTGGCTGAAATCGGATGCACATGTCCTAAACATGTAGAAGTCTATTCGTTTAGGGGCCTACCAAACCAATCCAATGTGCAATGTATAAATGTTCTTGGCAAAGATCAAACATATCACAAAGAGTGATTAGTGGAAGTATTTGCCCTGTAGTCTCCATTTCGCTCTGCAACAACATTCCTGTCTGCATAAATTAGAAAACCCCAGCCTTATAGTATAGTATTAACTTCAACTACAGAGTTCCAAAACTGCTCTATTTTTTTTTTTTTTCTCCGAGACGTATTTTCTTTTCTTAGTCTTCATCATTTTCAGTTCCAAGATCTTCCATGTTCACTTCCATCTGTTATGTACAAATTTGCCATTTTTCGCTGCAATTTCCGGTCAGTGAAAAAAATTAATCAAATACCACTTTCTTTTATTTTCAAGGCAAGATTTTACTAAAGTCATCTCAAGTAGATCATTAAAACTCCCCTAAAACATAGTTTAGTCACAGAATTTCACAAGTAGAAATATTTAACCTTTTCTCAGCAGCAAAATTTGGGTCAATAAATTTTTAGCATACATTTACTAATGCCATAGCTGATCATCTTTACAAGATTACCATCATTTTAGGTACTTCTTAACCCTTTTGTATGATGGACTGTAGTATGATGGAAAGGTGGAGTGTATTTTATAACTTGAGTAATTATTGTTTCAGATGCTTGGGAACAGAGATGGACAAAATCAGCACATAAACCAGATCTAGGCACATTTGTGCTTACAGCAGGAAAATTCTATGGAGACGCTGAAAAGGATAAAGGTACATATTGTTGTTTACATAATAATTTTAGTGTTGGTAGTTAACGATTTGTTTCCAGTTTGATATAAGTAGAATAAAGACAAATCAGCATTAGTGAGCTCGATCACAACCCAAGAGTATCTTGTTCAAACTCTGCGGTGCCAGTTTAGAAGCAAATTTGTCAGTGTGTATTTTAACGAACGATAAAAGTAACTCACCACTTAGAAAGCAATGGCAAACCACTAAACGTATTAATGGTGTATAGAAAATTGACCCATTTACTTTGGTTGATGGCAAAGTGCTGTAAAGGATATGCCACGATTTTCATTTTCAGAATAAACCACACTGTAGAAAGTGGAGTAAAAATATGAATCGGTACGTCGTCTTGAATGCCTTGGACTACTGAAAGCTAAACAAGAACTCCTGTCACAACGATCTGTAAATTATCTTTATGGTAGCCTTGTGGCGGGGGTCGGAACATCTATGAATGTCCGAATTTCTATGTTGATATTCATTTTATAACTGATACAAACTATTTTGCATGCATTTTTATCACAGCCCTGTAATTTTGTTGTTGAATTTCTTGATTTTGTTTAGGATTACAAACATCGCAGGATGCAAGGTTCTATGGACTGTCAGCAAAGTTTGACAAGTTTAGCAACAAAGGCAAAACACTGGTGATTCAGTTTACTGTAAAACATGAACAAAACATTGACTGTGGTGGTGGCTATGTCAAACTTCACTCTAGTGATGTTGACCAGAATGACCTGCACGGAGACACACCTTATAACATCATGTTTGGTATGTAAATTCATGTTTGTGTTAAATATTGTATAGCATTTGTAGGTGTATCAGGTATCTAAATTTCCATTGAAATGATGGAAATGAAACAGCAGATCGACTGGCCAAGGAAGGTGCTACAGAAGAGCAACCGGGTGTGCCAGTTACCTACTACCAAAAGAAAATGATTAAATCAATCGAAAAGCCACAAATACCAACACAAATGATTATTATGAGTAGATTGGAACAAGTTGTCATTCTGCACCTTAGAACAGGACACAATAAACTCAGCAGCAACATGTATTCAAGATTGGCAATTCAGCCATGTGGACAGACACATCAGACTGCAGAGCACATACTTCAAGACTGCCCCGAATATGATATATGGAGGCAAACTCACTGACCTAATGAAACAACACTCAACAGAAAACTACACGGACCTCTGTTAGCTACAAAAGACATTGAAGTTTATACAAGAGACAATGTTGAACATATAGACAATATTTCAAGCGAACGAAAGGAAGGACTTGAAATTACTGCTATATTCGTTGTAACAAATTCATTGAGTTTGCATACTGTATTGCATTTGATTATATACTGACGCACATTAATAATGCACCACCTGTATAATCCAGGAACAGAGTGTGAAATGTAAATATAAGTGTTTACAAGCTTACATATTTGGAATCCTTATTCATTTTCCTTTCAATGCATGATGGTAATTAATTTTTACATTTGATTGTTATGAAATTAATTGCATTTTGTGCAGGCAAGGGAGAACACCAAAAGTACAACCAATAAAAAAAAAATTCATTCCCACTATCCTCAGTATCTGGTATGTCCACCGTGTGCTTGCAAACAAGCTTGGCAGCTGCTCCGCATGGAATGCACAAGTCTGAAGGAAATTATGTGGAATCAAGTCCCATTCATGTGTAAGAGCATCTGCAAAGTCACGCATCTGCAAAGCGCTCTCCATACCGTCGCCCAATCCGCACACGTTCATCAGCAAAGGATAGGTTGAATCTGCTCGTCTGTGAATAGGACAGCATTCCACTGCAGTCTAGTCCATCTGACATGTTGTTCTGCCCATGCAGGTGCTGCTGACGATGTCTGTGAGTCCAGTTTGGCCCAACATAAGGTCATCTTGCAGTAAGGCCTGTATCTGAGTCGTCGTATGACTCATTCGAGAGACTTGCCCACGTCTACCCACTATTGCTGTTGCTGTTCGACTTGCCGGAAGAGAACGATTCCTTAGGTGACTGGGCACAATATGGCGATCTTGCGCAGGGGTAGTAACTCGTGGTTGGCCACTCCGACGTCTATCCCGGCACTGCCAATGACTCCGTAACGTTCATTGAGACGTGCTGTGGTGGCAATTCATCCTTCTGGCAATGGCTCGTTGGCGGTATTTTCCGATAGTCGTGGCATTGTAAGCACATGTACCGGGTGTTTTGTCTCAACAGCCTTTTTATACCGAGTATACTGCCACAACGCCTACACACTTTCAAGGTCCTAGCTGTTGGGAATCGTGTTGCACATGTAACTTTGTTTTCTTGTAGTCTGTACACAAACCCGTGGGTTTGAAAATTCACTTTCCATTCCAGCAGCCATTTGCTCTCTACCTCATGACAAACACGGGAAAATACATTCCACACTTTTTTGCTCACCCTCTCAGCAACAGTATTTATCATAGTGGTGTGTTTTTAATGTGCTTCAGTATATGTGCACTCTGTATTGTTGGTCTTATTTGTACAGCTAATTGATCTCATAATGTTGCATGTGTGTTTTTCCAGGACCTGACATTTGTGGAACAAGCACCAAAAAAGTTCACGTAATCTTTAGCTACAAAGGAAAGAACTTATTGATCAAGAAGGACATTCGATGCAAGGTAAAACTTGAAAAAAGTAGATAATTGCTTCACATTTTGTGAGATCATTGGAAATCTCTATCATGGATGTATCTGCCTTTTTAAAAATGATATAATTGCTCAAGAGTTTTTGACATTTTGATGTCTCATTTGGTAATGCAAAAGATTTATCATTGTTATACTATTGTCTCCACAGGATGATGTCTACACTCACTTATACACGCTGATTGTAAAACCAGACAGAACTTACGAGGTCAAGATTGACGGTGAGAGGGTGGAGAGCGGTGAGCTTGAAGAGGACTGGGATTTCTCACCTCCTAAGACGATACAAGTAAGTTGGTTGACCAGATAGATATAAATTAAATAATTTAGAAATAAAGTTTGACTTAAGAATTGGTAGCGGGCTGAAATTGAGTAATCAATGTTGATGGTGTTTCCATCATGCATTTTAATTGTGATGAGTTTGTGTGTTAATTAATGTGCGAACTATATTTTTTTTTCTTTCTGTCTCGATTTTTGCTGCCAGAACATTCATCATCATCAGGTGCCATCTTCGACGAAGTTTGGCTGCAATGGACCTACAACATCCCCGTCTCTTGCAACTATGTTGCACTTTGCCAGGCTTTCATTTGTCTATCTTGTGTTGTTTCTCTTCTTCCCTTCTTCCTCCTAGTCTTTTTTTTTCTTGCTCGTCACCCTTCAACTTGTCTCTGTATGGTTTTGATCAATGTTGTCTCTTTTATGTACCCTAAATATCTTATTTGCTGCATCAAATTAGTTTATGTAATTTCTGCATTTTCAGGATCCTGATGCCAAGAAACCTGATGACTGGGACGAGCGGGAGAAGATTGATGACCCTAGTGACACCAAACCCGAAGACTGGGACAAGCCTGAGCATGTTTCTGACCCAGATGCCAAGAAACCTGATGACTGGGATGATGAGATGGATGGTGAATGGGAACCCGCAATGATTGACAATCCTGAATATAAAGTAAGCAGGATACAACATATGATCAGTTAAAACACTTGCCTTAGATAGTATATGTCCGGATGCATATAGTACTTGTTCAGACTATTGACGCCCGAGTGGTTACCGGGGCCCAAATTAGGGGTGTAAAGAATAGCACCACTGTTACCTGCCACGCTTGTCGTAAGAGGCGACTAAGGAGGTTTGGCTGAAATCAGATGCACATGTCCTAAACGTATAGAAGTCTATGCATTTAGGGGCCTACCCAAAACCCAAAGTGCAATGTATACACGTTCTTGGCAAAGATCAAACATATCACAAAGAGTGATTAAAATTGGTCGTAAAGAATGAAGAAGAAGAAGACTATTGACAAGAAATTGCTGTATTTTATTGACTTTGTGCTCCTTTCAAACAATTGTGTGATAGAAAGAAATAACATGACACTTGTGTTTGTCAAACATCTGTTTTTTTGCTCTTATATATGTGTTCAGTTTTGTTATATCTCTGTTATGCTATGTTGGATCTGTGTTCAGTTTTGTTATATCTGTTATGCTATGTTGAAACACGTACAAACAAAGTACTATAGTTTTACAAAATACAGAAACAGTGACGATAAACAGCGACGTTTCGACCAACAAGGCCTTTATCAAGCAAACGAACAAACAGGATTGACAAATTAAAATGAAACACAAATGGACGACCAAATACAAACGTATCTAAGGAAAATCTGGAATAAAAACGAATAACGAAATAAATGTAACACAAAAACTAGAAATAGAACGGAAAAGAAACAATGAAACATCTAGTAAATATATAACTTGAATACATGCAACATATACCCATATAGATTACAAAGCATGGGAAGAGAAAGTACTAAGAAGCATAAGAATGTAATACAGGCAACATATACCCATATAGATTACAAAGCATGGGAAGAGAAAGTACTAAGAAGCATAAGAATGTAATACGTTGAGCCGCGTGGTCGCAAGGTACCATACAAAGAAATCAACCGATTCTCCAGAGCAAATCGACTACGATCATCAGAGGAACATGATCGGATGGCTGTGACCTGGACATCGCAAGCTCCTGAATGGCCAGTATCATTGAAATGGGTAGCTACAGGGTCACAGAGCATTGGCGTATATCGCGCAAGTGTTGGGCAAATCGGTCACTGAGTCTCCTGCCGGTTTCCCAATATAGGCCTTGTTGCACCGCTTGCAGATAATGGCATAGATAATATTACGGGACTCGCACGTGAAACTGTCTTCAACAACGAACGTGGCTTTGGAAAAGACACCGTGCGGGTCTGTATTACATAAGCACAAGTGTTGCAGCGCCGCCGGCCACACTGGATGGTGCCAAAATGACTCTGGATATTGGGCTTGAGGCGACTGTGAACCAACATATCCTTAAGGCTTCTGTCCCGTCTGTACGCCACCAAAGGATTATTTTTATAAAGGATAAAGTTTTATGCTATGTTGGATCTGTAGTCAGTTTTGTTTTTGATGCTGCAGGGATGTTATTACAATCATGCTCAATCTTAAGTATGTTTTTATTTTCAGGGTGAATGGAAACCAAAAAAAATTGACAATCCAGAATACAAGGGCAAATGGGTTCACCCAGAAATTGCTAACCCAGAATATGTGCAAGATGACAGCATAGGCAGTTATGATGATTTTGGAGTTCTTGGTTTGGACTTGTGGCAGGTAAGATTTTTCTTGGGTATATTATAACTAAAATGTACAGTTAGCTTCATAGTACACACACAACACAGACATTTAAAAAAAGTAAAGAACCCTTTTTCATACCATGAGATATACTGGGAAATACAGTTATGCACATATGATTCTGATCTATAGCAGTGGTAGATGCTGTTACGCCTTCTTTACTTCCTTATGTATTTGTGGTACCCAATTGAGTCTGGGTTGGTCGAAAACCATTACGGTCAGAATTAACACCGGTCCCCCCCCCACTCCAACATGGGACAATTTACCCGGAAACTGAGCCCATACATCTATATTGCAAGTACAATAAATAATTATACTATAACTCCGGGGAGATTCTGATAAAAAATAAAATTGAAACACCAAAATAAATTGCAAAATTTATTACAAGTTTTCATAAAGTTTATAAATTAGTGTATTATTTTTGGTTTGTTTACATAAGTACAAGATGTTTACATCTCTGTGCACTAACTTTATGATGTGAAATTATGCCCATGGGAATTGTGATATTGAAGTTTGGGTCGGCCTGCCAGTACTAATCCTTGAACATTTTTGTGACACTGCTCTGGTGTTTTTCCGAAACACTACTGCTCCCGTCTGTCATGTATTTGGTAAAATAGCACTCGTCAAGCTGACGTTATTTTTACAACTTAGGTGGAAAAATGACCAACCTGCATGAATGGAATCTTGTGAATCGCACATGTCCTGGATATCGAGAATTGCTTCTTCAGAAGTCAAAGACCTACCAGATTGGTGCCCATCTTGCACTCATTCAGTAAATAAAGTTAACCGTTTCAGCTAGCAATGATGTATTTACTAATTTATTCCACTGACTCTTGGTACATAACATGACATATTGCCACCAGTGTAATAAGTACACATTTCAAATTGAGCACAGACAATTTTAGAACACCTAGTATAAGGATACAACTTTGTCAGAATTTTTATTATATTCCAAATGTGTCCACCACAGAAAACCTGGTTCTATACATTTCATACTGCTATTGAAGATGAACTCTCTATTAGTGAAATGTTATTGACCATAGATCACTACTATGCCACTTACACGTTTTGCATACACTATCTAACTTTGTTATTTCAGGTCAAAGCTGGAACTATTGTTGACAACTTCCTCATCACAGATAGTGTTGAAAGTGCTGAAAAGTTTGGTGAAGAGACTTGGGGACAGACAAAAAATCCAGAGAAAAAAATGAAAGAAAGCCAGGATGACGAAGAAAGGAAAAGCAAGGAAGAGGAAGATAAGAAAAGGAAAGATGAAGAGCCTGTCAAAGAAGAAGAGGATGATGATGATGATGAACCAGAAGATGATGATGCTGAAGACGCTGATGCAGCAGGAAAAGATGAGTTATAGACAGAAGATGCAAGACAACATCCATTCATTCTCATACATTATATAGTGGGTGTACAAAATTGGGATTGTTTGAACATGTTAGTTGCTGTGTGATGCAAGAGCGAATGAAATGTATTTTTGAAGTATGCAAATGGTTGTTAACATGTCAAAGTATACAGAACAGCATTTAATGCAGCTGTTAGCTGTTCACTATGTCAAAGCGAGCATGAGGTTATGCTGTTGGCAAATTTGTATTTTAAAGTTGTGCTTCACTGATGCTGTGGTATGATCGCTGCTGTATTCCATATATCATTTCTAGATCCATTCATGGTTAATATGTGTGTTTGGACAAGTGCTGTGTGGTTGATTTCTGGTACGTTGTATGCATATGAAATCATTTTTATTGTGAATAATACTTACCAAATAAATTGTTAGCAAGCAACAGATTGACACAAAATGCATGCTAGCTATATATTGAGGCAGAACCATTGTGATTTTGGTGTGAAAGTTTTACTTTTCTCTATTGGTGTGTGTGCATTTTTGTTGCAAGTGAACTGTGCGATTACTAGGTATATATTTATTTGGCAATAAAATTTTGTTGGAACTATTTTATTTGAGTGTTTTATGAAGTGTGGTAGATAAGTGTGTCATAAATGCTGACTCATGTGATACTGATTATGGTACCATCTGTTTAACTGTTAAGAGCATCGTTTTGTTGTTTTGTCTTATCAAACAAGTAACCCCTCTTTGTGGTTTGCAAGAAGAATGAGTGCTGCATACTCATTAGATTCCTATGGCATGTAGGGCATTCATATTTCGACCAAATTATATGCATATTGCCCAACAAGACAATTTGTCGAGATAAAAAAGAACAAATGGTCTGTCGATTCGCATCAAGACTGATATAGTAAAGTACACGTTTGTTTACAATACTATATCCTGGTAAATGGGTTTTGTGTTGTGAAGTGATTAACACTTTCGCTGCCATGCATTTTTCAACAAAGTCTGGCCCAGTGCCACGCTATTTTTCGGTATGATCAGTTTTCAGAGTGACAATTTAAAAAATCGTAAAAAATAAACTCATAAACTTAGGACTTTTAAACTATGGAATAGTGTTCATATATTAATGAGCTACTAACCTGTCTATATGTGGAATCTATTCTTTATAATCCACAAGCTATTGTAGTAACTGATATCCCCATACCTATCCACAGTACGATATTCCGTCGTTTTCGCGTTGGGTGTCCGTCATCTACTCTTGTACCCTGGAAATGTCTATCGATCTATAAACATCGTCACGTGAATCACAGTTCAAATTCATATCACATTCAGAGTTCGTTTTAACAATATCACTGGCTAAAAAGTCTGAAAAAGTCATTTTGGACATCACTATTCATCAGCTACGACATCCATTTTGAAAATTTTTGTTTACTTACGTAAAATCGCAAAAAATCTGCGTTTACGCGTGTATGTTAGATTCGCCATTTTGGAGAGCTCGTCGGAACAATACGGAAGAAGTACGTCACGGAACCTCGTTTTCGGCAAGCGATACTCCCCGTTTAAAAAAGACATCGTCGATGGCACATGCCCGCCGACAAAAGTCGTCGGCGGCAATGAAAGGGAGTTGGTACTTTGCCGACTTTTGTCGTCGGTGGCAGCGAAAGTATTAAGCAGTTTGTCTTGCTTGTGGCTTTCACATCCAGGCAGTGCTTGGCCAGTTTTGCCAAACCTGGACGCTGACATTAAATGACAAGAAAACTAGTTCAGTGCTCTGTAGTGTATTATTATTGTCGGTATGACGGCATACCTTGTTTTGATCCACGAAGATAATAAGCAAACTTGTCACAACAGAGGTGAAGTGTCTACGCAGAATACTGGAAGTAGCAAGAAGAAACTGGTTTAAAAATGAAGACTTCAGGAAAAAATGGGTACAACATTCAGTACTGAACTTCATCAAGAAACTTCTTCGAATGCTCTATATCGACCACCTGTCAACCACTCTGTATGAGTTGTATGTGATCTGAGCCTAAGAGCGATTGTACATTGTGCCAGTTCAGTTATGCACCTACAAGTAGACCCAGCATATCCGATTTCTGCGCTGCTTTTTATTTACTAGGGTAGCATCCTAGTGCCTACATTAGTCGCTCTTACGACATGCATTGTAGGTCGCAGTGGTACTATTCTTTGCTCCTTGTGAACCTCGGCACACACTGGTGATCAAGAACAACAGATTACCAACAGCCAGTGTGCTACAAATAGCAATGATACTCCGATACAGTGGATACAAACCAAAAGGCAGGTCACGTAAAAGGTCAAATCTCAAAGGCTACAAAAGATGCTGTTTATGAGGCGCACACAAAGCCATTTCTAGAAATCTCTACTTACCCTGAAACTGTGAGGCAAATCAGGATTGGAGAAAAAGACAAGGCGCATAGAGGCTCGCTTCAGGTGTATCCTTTTTGACCTGCGCTGAACGGTAAAACATGATTAGAGAATAGATTCCAACACAGGAAGACCAGAGATCAGTTATACAAGGACTATCATCATGGCACTATGGACACGTATATAGGTGCTCTGATCTCCACCTCAAGAAATTCAGCAGCAGCTCAACGCGCCAGTTCGATAAGTCAAATCTCTTTGCATATTTGGTATGACCAGAGAATACTCAGAACAGTAAGCTCTGTGAAGTCAAACCCTTAAGATAACCACTCCTTTCTTTATAAATATTCAAACTTGACCCACCAGACTTAGTAGCACTACAGTTCTCAACCTCCATCCCTAAATTATTACGCAAAGCTGCAGAGCCTAATCTAGTGAAGAAAGCAACTACAATGGAACATCTCCATTACGTTTCCAGAAGACAGCTGGATAAGAATTTACACGGATGGATCGGCAATGGAAGCAACCATGAATGGTGGAGTAGTGTACATTAGACACCCAGATGGTACTACTGTCTCTAGTGGCCCCTACTGGAAGATATGTTCCAACTACAAAGCAGTACTCTTAGCCCTTCTGATGGCAGCACATGACTAAGCTGCAAGTACTTACAGGCAAGATAGTATTTCTTAAGACTCTATACAAGCCATGGAGGCTAAATCCGCTGACAACACAGTACAAAACTTAAAAAGAGAACTTGTTCAGTTTTCAGAAAAGGCAGAAATTCACTTGCAGTGGATTCCATCTCACTGTGGCATTGCAGACAATGAGAATGCTGATGTCTTAGCTAAGGAGGGCAGTGCCAAAGAGCAAGTTTACCAACCCGACTTTTCAAGAGGTCAAAACCCTCATACAGAGAAAATCTGTGTTAGACTAGAAGACAAATACTGGATATGATTATGGAAAAGACTTCCTCAAAAGACCTAAGCAGAACAGACCAGGTATTTCGACCACATACCGGACAATGCAGACTCAACAAACATATAGACTAAGAATAAGTCAAACAGCTCAGTGTCAGCAGACAGAACACACCGGAGCCATCCTGCAAGACTCCTGGCCAGGCTGGGGGAGCTGAGAAGCAACATGTGACCACACCCAGTCGACCTGAAAACTTAAGCTTTGGGGAAACCTGAAGCTGACTGACCAGTTTGTGGTCCACAGTAAATTAAGCACATGACCAGAGATCGTTGAAGAAAACGTGACCCCTTGAAAGTATACTGTACCATCAATCCATATTCTTAGAGATGATGATGTAAATTTATCCTTGCTGGTTCCCATCATATACAATTCTTACTTGCTATTTTGTGCGCATATATTAGGTTTCACTGCACACTTAGCTACATCCCTCTGCGATCCGTTTCCTCCCATAGCCTTTTTGCGCAGAACTGCAAGACATTGATTTCTTTTTTGAAGTTTCCATCTTGTGGCAATAATTTAGTGACTTTTTTTTGCTTGATTGTCTCCCATCATAGGATATCAGTGCCATCTGATACCAAGCACCATCCTGTTTGGGAAGACACCATTGTTGGTCCACAATTACTTATTTATTTAGAATTATCAGTTAGCTGAAGGTTCTCACCAATGGGTCACCCACAGTTCTTCCTTCCAATTGGCCTCATGTAGTTGAAACTTCAAGTCATTAAAGAGGATCATGAATTTATTCAGGATTCTGAGTGACATTTTGACTTAAATCTTCTCACGTTTACCCGCTATGAATTCAGGGCGCCTTGTATGTTGTTTTTGACTGATTTTTTGGGCGTGAAGGCATGCTTTCTTTTCTATCAGATTATCCTGCAACGCCTTCTCTGACTTCAGAGGTTTGACTTAAACTGGTTGGTTTGAATTGCATTCATGTTGAGATGGGCTTGTAGTCTTCTTGTGATTGCTATTTGGATGATCATCTCTGGTTTCATGTAGTTTTAAATGTTCTGGGCCAACATCCCAGTTCTAGCGGGAATGTACTGGGGACAGTTTTGCAGGACATGTTCTGTGATGTGATTAGTTACCACAAGGAAACACATGTGATAAAAACAATCGTAGCCTGTGCAAGTGTTTATTCAGTCTTGTTATGCCCTGTCCTAAGATGGAAAATGGTGATCTGTGTGATATTCATTGCTGTACAGTTTAGGTTTTTTTTCTAATGGCCAGAACATTTCTTTTTCTACTTGTTCATATTCTTCCGTTTTTTGTGAGTTTGTCTGCCTTGTTATCTAGGGCTCCACAGTGTGATGGGGAAGTTCTGAACTTTCCATTCTTGTATCTTCTGATTTTGAACCTTGTTCCCTAAAAACCCCTTCTTCTGAGCAAAAACAACACATAGCGATATTATAAACAAGATAATTTAGCACAACTAAGAGTTCCATCATTTGTTATTGACTTGCCCCATAATCACTGTTATTCGTGCTTATTTTTTTTCTTTCTGATTCGGGTGCACTTGAGCTTTCAGCTCTTCGATTCGGTGCCATGGACATTGTAACCTTTCGGTTCGGAGCCACGAACACCATAAATCTGGAGAACCTGTGGCTTTTCTGCCAGACTGCGAAATTGAACAGCACTCACAGGGAGCTTGTCACCCATCATCCAACGTACTACAAACACGCTGGGCAGGCGAGCTATTCCTGCTTATTAAACAGTATTAAATTTACTTGATATGTTACGTGGGTCACACCTGAATACTCCCAGGTACTGTAGCTTGTGTTCCAGATTGAACATTAATCTATTCAAAAAATTTGTCGTCTAAGTGATCATCTGACTCACTTTCGATATCCGTATCAGAATAATCATATTTTAAGTTGAATTCATCTTGAGAGTAATTTAAAACATTTCTTCTCCTTCTTCTTTGCGTTCGGTTTCGTATGCTCGTCTAAATCATGAGATGGGTTGCATCTATGAAGCTGCATGTCAGTTGGAGTTCTTTGAGAGTTCCCCATAGCTTGGTCTGTAAGCTTTGTTCATGAGGCCATGTTTCATTTCGTTGGTTAAAACGTTTAACAGCTTGCTCTATTGTTATCCTTTTAAAGTGACATTTGTTCGGAATTTTTAACACCTCTTTCCATCAAGAAAATATAAATTACCTTTTCTTTTAAACATCAAAAACATTATCACATACCAGTGTCCACCATCTTGCTAAATATACTTGTAAAATGTAGGTTTTGTTTGATGTCACATTTGTACACAATTTATCTTTGATCACCGACAAATAACAAAGTCTTGTGAGACTGATATAATGGGATGGTGGGATTGGAGATGTTTACATTTCAGAGCTATATATCAGGATCTCAGGTTCTAAGGGTTAAGAAACAAGTGTTAAATCACATCTTATATCACCCGAGTGCTTACCGGGGCCCAAATTTGGAGTGTAAAGAGTAGAACCACTGTTACCTGCCATGCATGTTGTAAGGCGACTAAGGAGGTTTGGCTGAAATTGGATGCATGTGTCCTAAACGTGTAGAAGTCTACGCGTTTGAGGGCCTACAAACCAATGTGCAATGTAAAACGTTCTTGGCAAAGATCAAATCATATCACAAAGAGTGATTAAAATTGGTCATAAAGAACGACGCAAAGAAGAAGACAGCTTATATCATTGTTGCAGTTTATGAATGAACTTCAAAACACATAAACTGAAGGTGTGCTCAATTCTTTAATGATCAAAAAAGTGTTCTCAAATAAATATAGATATAAATATAGTATTAATATTATGTTGCAAGTTTTGAAGATATACATAGTTATACAAATATGTGGCATTGTTATATCGGGATATACAACAAGGATAGTATGAAGAAAGTACTGGTGATACTGGACTAATACATCAATAAAAACAAATATATAATTGAAATAAAAAAAAAAAAGTCAGCTGATTATAAATAAAACACATTTTTATGCAGTCCTCATGTTCAGTCATGCAGAATCTAACCATTTACAGTCCTTGCTTACCCACCCTCTTCATGCATGGGGACACGAGTCTTCTGTACAGGCTGTCCATGTTATCCTACATGAGTCTTCTGTACGAGCTGTCCATGTTATCCTACATGAGTCTTCTGTACGAGCTGTCCATGCTATCCTACATGAGTCTTCTGTATG
The DNA here is from genome assembly GCA_020796225.1 of Arion vulgaris. NCBI lineage: Eukaryota > Metazoa > Mollusca > Gastropoda > Stylommatophora > Arionidae > Arion > Arion vulgaris. The sequence continues at coordinate 33,936,335 of CM036769.1, read as the reverse complement.
AGCTGTCCATGCTTTCCTACATGAGTCTTCTGTACGGGCAGTCCATGCTCTCCTAAATGAGTCTTCTGTACGGGCAGTCCATGCTCTCCTGTCTCTTGCAACATTTGTTGTAGTATTCCACATAAGAGATTCTGTAGATAGTTCTTCTTCCTTTTGGTGTCCATGTGAGGGCTGGAATAGCTGGATTTATTCTCTTATGGCAAATTCATTTCCAACTTTTTTTTATGACATTCATTGTTTTCTATAAAAATTACATGTATGCACACGAGACCTCAATCCTTTACTATGGGATCTAAAATACAAATACCTCTGAAGTCTAATTAAAGCTTGCCTAAATGACGAGGAACGATGTTAAAAAGGACAGCAAGCCTTCATGTAAAAAAAATCAATCAGATGTGCCATGAATTCACAGCAGGCGAACGGTAAAAATATATATACACAAGTGTATAAATATGTCAATATTACGGATACATAATTATACATCTGCTGCACCTGTAAGATTGACATACTTTGTGTTTGACTTCTTTTGCACTGTTATGAATGGAAAACACAAGATACAAATAAAATATAACATTTTGGGTTCTGTGATGATAGTTAGTCCAACAGCGATTGATTAGAACTCTGAAACAAAAATATTGAAAATAAATGTTACAAATAAATTACTCATCAACAACAGGCTAACGTAAACTAAAGCCAAGAAATCTCCTTCTTTGAGTTCGTTCTTTACGACCAATTTTAATCCCTCTTTGTGATTTGTTTGATCTTTGCCATGAACGTGTATACGTTGTACATTGGTTTGGTAGGCCACTAAATGCATATACTTCTACACGTTTATGACACATGCATCCGATTTCAGCCAAACCTCCTTAGTCGCTCTTACGACATGTGTGGCACGTAGCCAAGAAATGTTAAATATTCTTCTAGTAGATAAAATGCTAAGAAATTACAAGTATTTATAGGCTCTTCTCTTTTCTTAATCTTTTCCATTCGCAATGAAACATAAATTAGCACCAATATTTATACGAGTTTTTCAGTTGTGTTGCTAATGGAACATAATGCTAAAATTGTTATTAACACTGTCAGTAATACATTGTTCTCCTTTGACTGATCATATTGAAAGTTGACATGGACTACCAGATCTCCTTTGACTGAACTTATTCAAAGTTGACATTGACTACCGGATCTTCTTCCACTGAATGTATTGAAAGTTGACGCATGTGATCTGAGCCTAAGAGCGATTGTAAGTTGTGCCAGTTATGCGCCTACAAGTAGGCCAGCACATTCAATTTCTGTGATGCTGTTTATTTACTAGAGTAGCTTCCCTAGGCCCTACATCAGTCGCCTCTTACGACATGCCTTATAAGCCGCAGTGGGACTATTCATTGCTTCACTTACGGGCCCTGACACCACACGGGTGTAGTACACTTTTTAACCTACAGAAAATGATCCCATAAAGGATTTTGCTTCTTTAGATTATTTAAAAAAATGTGTTACATATTTAGTTAGCTTTGCATTTAAAGACTACACAAACAAATCTCAGATCACATACAAATCACAAAGAGTGGTTAACAAGTGGTCAATATGAAGCATTCAAAGAAGGAAAAGATAGACCTCTAGTGAGAAAATCAACTGTAATTGTTGTTTCATGCTCCTGTTGGAGTAAAAAATGATTTTTCCCCAAATATTCCTCTTCGACGCTCTCTGTGTGATTTGTATGTGATCTGAGCCCAAGAGCGATTCTACGTTGTGCTAGTTATGCGCCCACAAGTAGGCCAGCACATTCAATTTCTGCAATGTTTTTTATTCACTAGAGTAGCTGTCCGAGTGGTTACCAGGGTCCAAATTTGGGGTGTAAAGAATAGAACCACTGTTACCTGCCACGCATGTCATAAGAGGCGACTAAGGAGGTTTGGCTGAAATCGGATGCATGTGTCCTAAACATATATAAGTCTATGCGTTTAGGGACCTACCAAACCAATGTGCAACGTATACACGTTCTTGACAAATATCAAACATATACAAAGAGTGATTAAATTTGGTCGTAAAGAAAGAACTCAAAAAAGAAGAAGATAAAAGTGATCTTCAACATCCACAGACTAGTCTGCAGTAGAAGTAACCAAGCACAATTTAACATTTTTATTTCTGTTGACTCCTTCACCCATCTGATCTGATATAATGGCACACTGTAATCTTGAAAGATGACACAAAGTCATTACACTGGCTAATGCAGTATACATTGCTATAAAAAGCGCTTCGGAGGTAAAAAATAAAATATGGAGTGAAAGGTTTTTTTTCCGATCCAGAAGCACTTGAGCTTTTAGCTCTTCGGCTCGGTGCCATGGACATCGTAACCCTTCGGTTCGGTGCCATGAACACTGTGAATCTGGAGAACCTGTGGCTTTTCTGCCAGCCCGGGGAATTGAACCCACACTCACAGAGGGCTAGTCACCCGTAGTCCAACGCACTACGAACACGCTGGGCAGGAGGGCAGTGAAAGGTTTTCCGATCCAGAAGCACTTGAGCTTTTAGCTCTTGCTCGGTGCCATAGACATCGTAACCCTTCGGTTCGGTGCCACGAACACATGAATCTGAAGAGTCTGTGGCTTTTCTGCCAGCACGCGGAATTGAACCCGCACTCACAGAGGGTTAGTCACCTGTAGTCCAACGCGCTACGAACACGCTGGGCAGTGACAGGGTTAAGACCCATTCATCACATATAAACATTTGTATACTAACTTGTGCTTCTGCTGGAGTACCAAAGAAATCATCAAATGGTGAGCTCTGTTTGAGATAAGAAAATACCAACTCATTACTAGCACAGCAGAAATAAACACACTTTATTTATCTAGAGAAGACACACATAATACAAATAATGTCACACTGAGCCGTCTACATTTGTTTTTAGTATTCTTAAAATGAATAAATTCAATGTCTATGTAATACTTTGGTTTGCAAACACTGGTAGTCTTTAACTGTCTTTACTGTCCGCGCCCAGCGTGTTCGTAGCGCGTTGGACTACGGGTGACTAGTCCTCTGTAAGTGCAGGTTAAACTCCGCGGACTGGCAGAAAAGCTACAGGTTCCCCAGATTTATGGTGTTCGTCAGCACTGAGCGCAAGAGCTTTCAGTTCAAGTCTTCTGGATCGAAAAAAACTGTCTTTACTGACTGTAATAACGCTTTTTTAGGGCAGTGTTTCTAACCTCCAGCAGCTTACATGGATATACTGTCCTGGGCATGCGGGTGTTTATGGTAATGAGAGAGCGGACAGGCTTGCATCAACAGCATCGATTGTTGGAGAGTTGAAGATGGATAAGGGGATATTCTTCGGTCTCTTCGCGACTGTCTGTTGGATGAGGACACTAAAATCGATGTTGAATTGATCAAGCGATTTAGACAGTTTGGAGTTACCCGTTGTTCAAGTCGAACTGGATGTCTGAGAGGCAGAGTGAGAGGTGTGTTGCGCGTTGCCCATCTGCCCAGCGTGTTCGTAGCGCGTTGGACTACGGGTGACTATCCCTCTGTGTGTGCGGGTTCAATTCAGCGGGATGGCAGAAAAAGCCACAGATTCCCCAGATTTACGGTGTTCGTGGCACCAAACCGAAGGGTTACGATGTCCATGGCACCGAGCCAAAGAGCTGAAAAGCTCAAGTGCTTCTGGATCGAAAAAAAAAAAAATCAGCGAGCCATGGGAACCAATCAGTATGTATACTCTTCGATATCTGTTGGGGAGACTGAGCACCTATGGGTCTGCCCGGAGTACAACGACGTCAGTTTAGTAACCAATAGGGCAGTGTAAGACAGGGGGTGGGGACATTAGACTGAGGAATTTAGTGGCCGCATGGCTAGTGCAGTTGCCATGAAATTGTTCAGGTTAGGATTTTCTTTATACCCGGACAGAAAAAACTCATTGACCTTCCCGGGATCGAACCCAGGTCTCCCAAATGGGAGCTTGTGCTATAATCCATTTGGTCAGGCGTTCGTCACTGTAGTAGTAACTTACTTAATTTTTATACAGACTTGTGACCCTGATTATGTAGTTAAAGTTCTTTACTGGATGGGGTAGCCAGTCCCAACAACACACTGGTGAGAGGCTTCTATAAGAACTATCTATTCTCATTGTCTTTTGTGAACCTCATCACATGTTCTGTCAGAGATGTCTCAACATAAGCTTCATTTCGGATTTGGCTCATGCTGTTCATTCTGAGAGTATGAGAATACTGTGTCAAGACTGCTGGACATCAAGATAATTTGGTTTCCTATAAGAATTCTGTTGAAAAATGTTTTTCTGTTGTACGCACTGCAAATAACAGCCAGCCTGGAGAACGAGGTGGCTATTTTTTGTGTGTCGCCTCCCCAGTGACCATGTCAGCTTAGGTGATCCTGCCAGGAACAATGTTCCTACTGACATCACAGGTTCAATGAGAAACTCATGCCCTTCCGTGGCACAGTATTGGTCTTGGAGAGAACTTAAACAGCACTATACCGCTAATATAAAGAGTGACATATTGATATAGCAAATAACTAATACAAAGAATATTTATATAAAATATCAAAGATGATAGCAAGTATCACCAGCACTGTCTGCCTACCCTCACCATGGTAGTACATAATATCGAAAAAGGGGGAAGACTGCAGTAAAACTTGGTAAAATAGCAAAACACGTACAAAGTACTTTAGTTTTACAAAATACAGAAACAGTGACGATAAACAGCAATGTTTGACCAAAAGCCTTTATCAAGCAAACGATACAACAGGGGTAGCGAATTTCAAAGAACACTACAAAGATACGTTTTCATTAGATACGTTTGAATGTTTCTGTAATCGTCCATTTGTAGTGTTCTTTGAAATTCGTCACTCCTGTTGTATTGTTTGCTTGATAAAGGCCTTTTGGTCGAAGCGTTGCTGTTTATCGTCACTGTTTCTGTATTTTGTAAAACTATAATACTTTGTTTGTACATGTTTCGCTATGGTACATAATATCAGTCTGTTTCTTGTACATCTCTTAATGTTAACTTTCCAAGCAGATTGTCTGTATATTCATGTAACAACTATATAGTCATGAGGTTGCAAATATGGTCATGCCACATCTCAAAGATAACCAGACTCTATGGTACAGTGGAAGGAAGACATGTGCTGCATCACAGTCTTAAAAAGAAGTCCTAGGCCTGCTAATATAATGATTGCTGGCAGGAAGAACAAAACTTCCTATTTCAACCTTTCCATCTTGAATGATCTTCAGTAGTGTCTTCTTCTTCAAACACTTCATATCAACCACTTGTTAACCCCTCTGTGCTATTTGTATGTAATTTGAGCCCAAGAGCAATTCTATGCTGTGCCAGTCATGAGCCTTCAAGTAGGCTACACATCCGATTTCTGTTATGCTTTTTATTTACTAGGGTAGCTTCTCTAGGTCCTACATCAGTCACCTCTTATGACATGCCTTGTAGGTCACAGTGGCACCATTCTTTGCTTCCCTTGCTGGCCCCGGCACCACATGGGCATTAAATAGTGTCATATCTTTCATGTCCTGAAATTCAAAATAGTGAACCTTCAACTCTTTCAGCTTATCAATATTTGCTTTTCGTCTGCATGAAATGAGATTAATTCTTCTGTATATTCACATCACCAAGGATTTAATAACATGAAAAGTGATCACATTCACAGATAAATCTTTGAAATTTAGTGTCACATTGATGTTATATGGGTCAACACTTTAAAAACAGATCTGTCGCCCGTGTGGTGCGGGGCCCATAGGGAAGCAAAGAATAGTACCACTGCGACCTACAAGGCATGTCATAGAGGTGACTAATGTAGGCACTAGGGATGCAAATCACACAGAGTGGTTGACAGGTGGTCGATGTGGAGCATAAGAAGAAGAAGAAAAGATCTGTGAGGTCATTTTGCAAATAACGAAGATGATTAAACATTATCTACGACGGTTGGACAGATCAAATATGAAGATATTTTAATTTTGGAGGATGAAGCTGTTTTACAAAAAAGATGTAACATATAAATGGATATATGTTAATGGTTGTGAAAGTGTAATTGCCGGACATATGACTTCATTACAAAAACCAAGGATGAAAAATGGGATTACCTGTGCCAGAATTGTTGGTGTGGATGGAATTGGTGATGTCAGAGGAGAGATCCCTGGTCTCATGGGTATATCTGGCACTGGAGAGGCTCTAGGAGATATCCCTGGTCTCATAGGAATATCCGGCAATGGAGATGCTCTAGGAGATATCCCTGGTTTCAAAAACATGGCAGGAACTGGTGAGGCTCGGGGAGATGCCCCGGAGGCAATTATTGCATTCATTGACTTTTTTTCCACAGTAGTTGTCGGGACAAACATGTCCTTTGGAGACATGGCTCTGGTAGGACTGGACTTTTTAATATCCAAGAGATCACGAAAAAGATCATCATGAGGAGATTTTGGGACTGTCTTGAAGACGTCTGAGACAGTAGAATCTGAATCTGGTCCAGCCTCTCGTTTTGCAGTCTGAGTAAAAGTTAAAGTATCATCACCGAAAGGATTTCCCACCTGACGACCTACAACTGGCTGGGCAGCAAAAGGATTATTCGCAGTTCCCATGACTGGTTGAGATATTACTCCATGTGGAACCATTCCAGGCATCATGCCATAGACTCCAGCTCCACTCATTCTTGGAGGTATTCCTTGAATTCCATATGGTTGATTAAATTCTGATCCAAATGGATTTGTGACTCCAAAACCTGGGGTTGATGGTCGTGGAGAGCCTGCAACTGGTTGGTTAGCAAATGAATTAAAGGGGTCACTGCCAAATGGATCCTTAGATGTTGTGCTCTAGAAAAACAGGAAACAACTGACAATTATTAATTAAAACACATATTTAATAAGATATTATAATTTTTTAAATTAGCAACAAAATACCTCTATTAAAATATCTGAAAACTAAAAACAGCATTCAACTTAAGTAGCAGCATGTCCCTTGCGGAACACCGCTTTCATCACAGCCAACTCTGTCTCTATCAAGTTTTCCTGTCTCCTCCAGCGTCATGTTCAATGTTTCTTTGATGTCCTGCTGCCACCTTTGTTTTGGTTGTCCCCTGCGTCGTACTTCTGGAACCATGCCTTCCATAACATTCTCTCCACACCACTGTGACATTTAATGTGGCCAAAATATTTAATCTTCTGGGACATGATGTTATGTATAAGTCAATACCCCTCGATATGTAGGATGTCTTTGTATTTTCTCTTCTCTGCCCAAGATGTTCTAAGAACTTTTCTGTAACACCTAGTTTCAAGAGCTTCAATTTTGTTCTTTAATATTTGTGTCCATGATTCACATCCATATGTTGTCACAGGGAATGTGCATGTTCTCAAAGTCTTACTTTTGTTTCTTTGCTTGTGTCTTGCCATAGTTTCTTCATGCTGACCACCCTCTGGAAAGCCAATGCTAATAACTTGTTTTGTACAATCTCCATTGTTGTTTAATTATAGAGCAAAGATATTCAAAATATATGAGGTTCTCAATGTTGTCTTCTTCTTCTTCTGCGATTAACTTTTGCTATGCGACTTCTCCGGTATGTGTCATAAACAGGGCGGTGCGCTTGAGGTCTTCACGGTTCCCCATAGTTTGTCTGTAAGTGTTGTTTCTGTTGGCCAGATCTCCAATCTCTCACTACTCAGACTAGGGCAGTCTTGCAAGATGTGCTCTGGGGACTGCTTTGGTGCTCCACAGGTGCAGGCTGCCGAGTCCCTGAGACCCATTCTGTGGAGGTGTGCTCTGAGACTGCAATGTCCTGTTCTAAGTCTGAAGACTGTGGTCTGTGCTTTTCTGTTTAGTGTATTTATACTGCTGTGCTCTGGGTTGTATCCTCCATTTGTTTTTCTCCAGATCATTTTCCTGGATTGTTTCAGGAGAGTCTTTGCTTCTGTAAAACTTTGTGCTGGGTGGTGTTGTGTTAGGCTCCCCCAGCCCTTGCGAGTTTGTCAGCCTTTTAGCCAATGTTGTCAATATTGATAGTAATTTTGGGTTGAGATTTTACTTTGTTGGTGGACATAATTTTAGTTTTCGTTGTATTCAGAAAAAAAAGTTCTGATTTTCATGTTTTTTGACCAAATTTGCTTTTCCAACCCCTTGCACTATTTGAGAGGAGAACTGTGTCATTTGTGTACTTTAATTCTGGAATCACATTTCCACCGATTGTAAAAGGGTCAGAAGATTTGTGGTTTTTGTTATTCCTAGCATTTCTTAATATATGTTCTGCATAGATGTTGAATAAATATGCATCCTCGTCTTACTCCCCTTTGCACTTCAAACTATTCTGATGTTTCTCCTGCTATTAAAACAGCATTTACACATCTTTAAAACTGATAACTGTTCTGAAAGTATGAATATGCATAAAAGTAAGCAAGACTTGACAACTTCATAACCAATAAGTTATTTATCACTAACAAGTTTGTAACTTACGAAACCAGATGAGCCTCCAAATCCACCAGTGACCGGGAAACTTGTAGAAAATGGTCCAGTCTGAAGTCCAGCCAAGTCCCCCAGAGCAGAAGAGGTTGCAGCAGGTTCTGAAGGTTAATAAAAAGTATGTTTCAAAAATAAGTCAGCTTTACTTTTCTTTTTAAATATTACAATTATTACTACATGTGTGCACACAACTTTAGTCCATGTCAGCAACATCTTGGAGCAGCATGGAAAACAATACATTCAATCTAAGAACCTAATGACAAATATATATTACAGTTTTCTGAACATTTTATTGATATTATAATATATGTCCCTCCATCAGATGTGAAAATACAATTCCAACCTGTACATGAGCAAGAAATTGTATCCTGGCAACCTTCTATCAGGGTAAGTGCTAAAGTGAATGTTTTCTTTCCAAAAACATCTCAGCTAGTTATTGGAAAGTGCAAATTTATGTTAAAAAAAAATAAATAGCAAGACAAACATGATATATCCTGAGACCGGACAGACAAAACATTAAATTCTTGAGCAGTTGCTACCCAAATAGACATAAAAGCACAGTTAAAGATCTTGCATGGACTGTTAGAATGAACAACTATTATATTTTGCTTCTTCTTCTTGCTTTTGCCCACTATGAATTCAGACATAGTTTGGGTGCCTCTGAATGATTTTTTGTGAAGGCTTGCTTTCATTTTTATGAGTGTCTTCTATCATACAGGTGTGCCTTTTCCGACTTCAGAGGTATATATTTTGCTATAAATAATGAACATAAATGGAACGAATTCAGAAGAGGTGATGAAATCAGAGAAATGTTTGGTTGACCACTAGTAACTATTACAGGAAAGAGAAGATGGAGATATATTGGGCATACTATAAAAAGAAGTGATCAAAGAATCACAAGACAGGCATTGAAGTGGGAGACAAATAATTCAAGAACAAAAAAGGAAGCAGTAGAAAAACCATGAAATGAACTTTACTGAGAGGTAAGAAATATCAGACAATTCCATAGAAGATATTAAACGGCACCCTGGATAAAGCGGCATAGAGATATTGCTTGCAGGCACTGTGTAGCATATAATGATACAAAAGAAACTGGTAGGTGCACTAATCAGTTCTGTAGTAGCTAGATTATATATAGGCTTCTATTAACTATAGGCTTCTATTAACTATTCCATATATGGGGATTTGTTGATGATTTAGAGCAAGAATATGAACATTGTTAGATTTTTATTTGATTGACCTGCCCTATTAAGTACATATACATACTTACTTGTTGTACTTTCAACTGTAGAAAGTCCCCATGGGTCAGAAGTAGTACTGGCAGTAGTTACCGGAGGTGTTACTGTGACCAAAGGTGAGGTTGGAGTTGAGGATGTTGAAAATGGTGTGTCATTTGTTAGGAACTCCAATTCAAGGCTGTTTACCTGCTCAATTCCCTGGAGTACAATATTAAAAGAAGTTAATTATATGACACAGCTATATGCCTGGGAATTTAAGATTTTATGCTGCCATTTCTCAAACTATCTTCCATGAGTTAATGAATGTCTTACAAAGAATAAACTACAATATTAAACTTTAATGATGACAGTTATTTCCTACTCGGTGACTCCATGAATATGATTTGTAAAGTTGAAACAGGAATAGTGAGACGAAAATGGGTTGAGGACTGATACAGACAAGGATTAGAGAAATAACCTTCATTTTCATCTCTGGGCTTACAGGGATAATGAACAAGCTGATAGATTGGCTGGCATATCTACAATATCAGAAGGAACTGCAATGGGCTGAAATGACATTCTGACAGTCACTGACCAGATTGAGAGAGACGGGTGTCGATATTGGTACAGTTCAAAACGAACAATATACCTCATATGCAAAAATATTAATTAATCAACATCAAACTGGCATGTTGGGCCACTAGATGCTGCTGGAATTGTTGAGGCGGAGATCGGAGCACCTATGGGACATGTCTGGAGTGCTATGATGAAAGTCCTCATATAACTGATGATGACAAATGTAGACATTTCACAGACTTATAGAGATACTAATACTTTAGGATATAAATAAAACAACAAATTTGAATCAGCTTAAATCTCTATTTTTGCCATCAGTCTGACATTTTTGGGTTTCATAGGTCACCCTCTATGACTGATTTTTGTGTGAAGGCATGCTTTCTTTATCACCAGTGTCCCTCACCATTCAGGCAAGCGTTACTCTGACTTCAGAGGTACATGTAATTTAGATCAGCAAGTAAAGGATCAGGCTCTCCTATAGTTCAAAAGCATACAGTGTGAACACCGAGAACTTTTGGCCAAGCTGGTTCGAACCCTGGAATTTCCTCATCATGGTCCATTAATGCAGTGTTATTAACTTCGATATCGGCAACCCGGTCAGTCTTAATAAAATTTAAAAGGATAACAGAACACAGAGTGTACTCACTTTCAGAATACTTTCAGCCATGTCCTCAAGGTCAAATAAATTTGTTACTGGTTCAGTTTGCACTTGTGGGCTGGTGGCTGAACTGTCCGTCTCAACCTGATTAGTATAACAGGATTATATAAGGTTCGGATATACATATATTTTAAATACACATGCACAGAGGAAAAGAAACATATACAAATGAACAAGTTATGTACAGCTACAATGAATAAGGAAAACAAAATAAATGATATAGAGAAAGCCAGAACTAACAGATGTATAGAAAATTGTTGTTCTTGTCACTAGACATGACACCCGAGTGGTTACTGGGGCCCAAATTTGGGGTGTAAAGAATAGAAACCACTGTTACCTGCCACGCATGTCGTAAGAGGCGACTAAGGAGGTTTGCTGAAATCGGATGCACATGTCCTAAACGTGTAGAAGTCTATGCGTTAGGGGCCTACCAAACCAATGTGCAACGTATACACGTTCTTGGCAAAGATCAAACATATTACAAAGAGTGATTAAAATTGGTCGTAAGAACGAACGCAAAGAAGAAGACGACTGACTACTAAATGCTGTGTATCCAGTAAGTAAAAGATGGAGTTATCAGCATTAAAAATCTGCTAATGGACTAATACAATTTCTCTAAAAGTTACAGATACCATAATGCTATTATATAGGTCATTTGATCTGTCACACACACTGTTTTTTCTTCTTCTTGCGTTCGCCCTCAGTGAATTCAAACATAGTCAGGGCGCCTGGTATGGTGCTTCTGACTGATTATTGTGTGAAGGCCTGCTTTCCTTTCTATAAGTGTTCCCCGCTATAACACTGTTTCTAATAAGTACACAAAAAAAACTTTTATATATTCGATCTTTCTTTCCTCCAATGCTGTTTTGCCTCACAGCGTCAGGATAAGAAGAGACTTATAGAACAGGGATTTGTGTGCGCTTCATAAACAGAGTCTTTCGTCGCCTCTGTTATCTCTGAGGTCCACCTTTTGCATGGTCGTCCATTTGCTTTGTATCCACTGTATCAGATTAGCATTGCTATTTGAGGTGCTATGTCCAATGGCAATCTGCTTACGTGACCGAACCATTTAATTTGCATTCCAGATTTTCCTTAGATACGTTTGTATTTGGTCGTTCATTTGTGTTTCATTTTAATTTGTCACTCCTGTTTGTTCGTTTGCTTGATAAAGGCCTTGTTGGTGAAAACGTTGCTGTTTATCGTCACTGTTTCTGTATTTTGTAAAACTATAGTACTTTGTTTGTACGTGTTTCGCTAATTTGTTTCATGTATTCTAAAATCTCAGATCATTTCTGAAATACCTGGTTAGTGTTATCTGTTTCAGAGCTTGTAGTCTGAGACAGGTTCTGAAGAAAAATAAGAGAAATAAGTTATAATTAACATATAATTCTATATTTTAACATAAACAATTTGATCATACCTTCGTAAATGGATATTTACGTGGAATAGAGGGACTGAGATGGTATGACAAGATTACGAGCGGGAACTCAGAGAAAGAACAAAGCAGATACCAGCGGAGAAAGAGCTCCGGAAGAGATGCTGACAATGGATAGAACATACATTGAGAAAACCGTCCGGAAGCATTGCAAGACAGGCACTGTTTTGGAACCCGCAGGGAAAGAAGAGTAGGGAAGAGCTAGACAGACCCGGAGAAGAGAGCTGGAGGCTGATATTAAAAGGATAGGTAAAATATGGAAAGAATTGTAAGAGATGGCAAGAGAGAGAAAGAGCTGGAAGAAGTTTGTTGAAGACCTGTGCTCTGTTGGGAGTTGAAAGGTGAAGAAGAAATTTGATCATAAATCTGACGTTATTGTCATTATTTTTGGTAGAAAAAATATTTGCTGCACAATAATGTTTATTTAACCATGTTTCTTTACAATTCTTGGAATGTGGAAGAATCATATATGACCCTAGAAAATTAATCCAGGTGTTATACATCCAGAGATGTGGTGGAAAAATTGCTCAGGCCCTTGGCATTCGTGAAACTACTGCATATTTTCAGACCCTGGCTGATGAACTGGCCCATGTCGAGACAGTACTGAAAACCTTCAAGACCTTCCACAAATGTAGCTCTAGAACTCACCATGACAGAGGTAGGCATGGAAAAGGCTTTAGCCACCATTCACGGTTTGAATCTCAGAAAACTCCTGGGGCTAGACAAAGCATTGCAGACATTCTGAAGCGAACTCATTAATAATCTTACCAAACTCTGAAAACTGTGGTCAAGTTGTGGCCTAGCTGTGATGAGTGATATTGTGTTTACATGTAGCCAGCCTGATTGGCTGCTAATATATATGATATATTCAGATTTATCAGGCTTGTGTAATTAGCTCTTTACTGTATGAGACGACAACATGGATTGCTTACTTAAGACTTACAAGAAAAGACTTAACATCTTTCACCTTCATTGTCTCCGCAAAATTATGAACATCAGGTCTGATGACAAAATAACCAACCGTGAAGTATGATAACTTGCCATCCATCATAGGAATACTCAGCAGTAGAAGACTAATATCGCTGGGATATGTGAGAAAATGGATAACAGCTGCGTACCCAAACAGGTGTTGTTCCAGGAACTTTTGGAAGAGTAGAAGCTTCAAGGAAGAATACTGCTCAGATACAAGGATATCTGCAAATCCTCAATGAAGGACTTTTTAATTTCCCCCAATGGGAAAAAAACTAGCAAGGTGCAGATTCTTCCAAAGATAAACTTAGGGATGGGATTGAAGGGAAGAGAAACAAGCATAAACTCGGGAGCAATCAGTTAAACATTTGCCAAATGACCATCTGTAAAGGTGAAAAAGGTCATATCTATCGATCTATTCTTGAATCCTGTTTTGCTTTTCAGCGTCAGGTCGAAAAGGAGACACCTGGAGCGAGCCTCTCTTTGCACCTTGTCTTTTTCTTCTTCAATCCTGATTTGCCTCACAGCTTCAGGGTAAGAAGAGGGTAAGAAATCACTTTTTTTCCTGATGTCTTCATTTCTAAGCCGGTCTCTTCTTGTTACTCCCAGCATGCTTCGTAGACACTTCATCTCTGTTGTGACTAGTTTTCTTCTATCATTTAATGTCAGTGTTCAGGTTTGGCACTGAAGGTCATATATATATATATATATATATATATATATATATATATATATATATATATCTACATATATATATATATATATATATATATATATATATATATATATATATATATACATATATATATATATATATATATATATATATATATATAATGAGACAACTATGTTTGCTGTGCTTCGCATAGAATCTGCAGGGAAAGTCTTGTGTCGTGGTGGGGAAAGAATATTTCTCAGCTCCCCTGCAAAATCACAAATGCAGCAGAGTGCAGGAGGTTATGTCGAAATGAGTGGTTAGAGGTTCGAACAACTGTTGAGATCCCCTGCAATATGTTTTGGCTCCTTTTCTACATCTAGTGAAATTGTGCGTGAGACTCACTTAGATCCTGCATGGTATTGCACACAGGCTGCATTTTTCTTGATGACCTTGCGGGAGGTCTTGTCCCCTCCCCCAGAAAATGTGTATAATCACAACAGTTGGGAGGTCCAGGCGAAACGACTGCAAGCACCCTGGAGTCACAGACAGCTGTTGCAATTCCTTGAAAAATTTGCTGATCCCAAATCCCATTCTACATCTACTCTAAAATGAAAAGATTAAAGGTTTCAATCTGATTTACAAGATACCTGGCCATCCCCAGTGGTGGATCCATCTTCTAAGGTTTGTTGGCTTTCATTGTTCCCACTTGTGTTCTGATCGTCTTTTTCTTTGGGAGCATCCCCTTCCTTCTTCTTGATTTCAAACACAACTTGAAATAAATCTTTGAGAGCAAGAACCAGTTGTTCAGCCTGTAGAGGTAGCAGTACATTGATCATGCACTTGTTAAATTAAAAATCAAATTAAGATATTGTACAACAATAGCACAAATACTTCTTCTTCAAATGCCCCATATCGACCACTTGTTAACCACTCTGTGTGATTTGTATGTGATCTGAGCCTAAGAGTGATTGTACATTGTGCAAGTAATGCGTTTACAAGTAGGCCAGCACATCCGATTTCCATGATGCTTTTTATTTACTAGGGTAGCTACCCAAGGCCTCTATATCAGTCGCCTCTTACGACATGCCTTGTAGGTCACAGTGGTACTATTTGTTTTGGGCTTGCCTTGCGGGCCCAAGCACCACACAGGCAGCACAAGTACTACAACCATAGTAAAATATATCTTCCCCACAAAAATTCCAATTTGTGAGCTTTATCCAGGACGCAGAGGCAGACCAAGAAGAAGATGGCTACAAGATATTAAAGAAACCATGAACATGACCATCGACGAAGTGGGTGAACTGGCAAGAGACAGAGTGAATTTCAGATGTGCTGCACAGAGAGCAATGTCTTATAAAGGATATACACCTTGATGATGATGATGATCCATAGCATAGCATAAATTAACATTCATAAGAAGATTATTAAACAATAAGCATATCTGCCAGCAATGTGGCGAATCACCAAGCTAAATACAAATAAGATTCAGACCTTTGTCAACGGATGTCATCAGCGGATTCTCAGACTGAGATGGTATAATAGAGTTGCAAACGCAGAAATGTGGATAAGAACAGGACAGGAACCCATGATGACCCAGGTTAAGAGGAGAAACTGGCAATGGGTCGGGTATACTCTAGGGAAGACACAGTTGAGTGTCACTAGACAAGCACTTGAATGGAACCCGAAAGGAAAAGAGGATGTCCTAAACCGGGAGACAAAGTCTTCTTGAGGAACTAAAGGGTGACCGACTATCCTGGGAGACCATAAAACAAACAGCCAGAGACTGGAAAAAGTGGTGAAAAACTGTTGAGGCTCTATGCTCCATGAGGAGCGGAGAGGAATAAATCATATATGCCAGCACAATATTGGCTTCAATTTTCATATGCAAACCTATCAAGCAAACCTCCCAAAAATAGTAGTAATAGTAGTAAGCTTATTTCAGTACCGAGGACCATAGAGCTGTTCCGCTGGATTGGGTAGGTTGCAGCTGTGTTGGTGACTGTAAAGTTTAAAGTTGGAGTGACAGCCTGTCACAACTCTCACACCAAAATGATGAGACATGTCTCTCAAAATGGGATTGCAACCTGAAGTAAAGCCTCTTTTCATCTACTTGTTTGATCAGACTGTGCTCTAAATGCAACAGTCCACTCCACACCTCCTTTCTCCAGGTACATCTGTCTTTAGTGACTGTTTCCAATATGCATGTATATGCAGGCCCAGAGATCCTTATGTTGTATTTGAGGTATTTTCATTGGTCTCTTCTTAGAGATCAGTACTCCATAAATGTGATCCTTGAAAATTTGACCGTCTTCCAGGTATTGAAAATTTGACTATCTTCAGGATTCAGACCCGTAGAGTAGTATTCTCACCATGCAAGTCCTATTGATCAATATCTTTGTACGCACAGCAAGTCTTCTTCTGCTGCCTCACTAGATTGGGATTTCGGATTCTCTAATAAAGGCAGTCGTCTGCCTCAAATTATCAGCCACACCATAGAGTTTGTCTTGGACGCTAGTGTAAGTGGGCCATCTCTTTCTTTCCAAGTCTGCATACTAGGGACAGTTCTGTAGGATATAATTCCTATGATTTCTGCTTTCCCATTTGTGCCAACCTCTTCCCGCAGTAAGTTTTGGCCACCCTCGTGATGGTAGGTCTGACATTCTTACTGCATGCCTAAATCTCCGAGGCAGATTGGCGACAATAGAATCCGTTATCCCATTCCACATTGTGAGGGGTTGTTGCACCCACCATGTTATGCGCCTTATGGCCTGGTGCATCCGTTTTCTGCAAGCATTTCTTTTGGGTTAGCATTCCCTAGCGGACACATGCATCCGATTTCAGCCCAACCTCCTTAATCGCCTCTTACGACATACGTGGCAGGTAGCAGTGGTTCTATTCTTTACTCCCCAAGTTTGGGCCCCGGTAACCACTCGGGTTTCAGCAAGTCTAAAAATAATGTTTCTAATAAACCATCATATACATCATCAAAGCTGTTGTCCCATTTCCTAATTAAAGCCAACATATTTGCCAGTATAATTTGTTATATCAAAGGAGTCAGCCCAACCTCCTTAATCGCCTCTTACGACATACGTGGCAGGTAGCAGTGGTTCTATTCTTTACTCCCAAGTTTGGGCCCGGTAACCACTCGGGTTTCAGCAAGTCTAAAAATAATGTTTCTAATAAACCATCATATACATCATCAAAGCTGTTGTCCCATTTCCTAATTAAAGCCAACATATTTGCCAGTATAATTTGTTATATCAAAGGAGTCACACCAGCTGATGTTGTTTCACGTCAGTGATCTCATTAGAAAATATTGATTTTTCAAATTGTATGCTACTACCATGTCTAAGTCGCATACAAATATGTCTGTCATGTGCTTCTCGGAAAAAACCCTTTCCAATGAGATAGCATCTGTCAATGTTGGTGATGTGGAAGCTTAGAACACACTATAGACAATATCTATTACTAAAAGGATAACTTGATCACCACAAAGGTATTATTTTTATTTTTGATGTTTTAAATTTATCATCAATTTTTTCCTGCTATATTGCAATAACAAATTAATTAATGCATTTTCCATCATCTCTATATATATATATATATGACTGATATTAAACTATTATAATAAATTTGTTTATTCCTTGTTCTGAGATCAGTTTCCCATGCTCAGGTATCTAAACAGAGAAATGAATCCAGTCTCCAGCAAGAGGTTCTTGTGGATGCCCACAATTTTTCTTTCCAATTAGTCTCCTGGATCCCGGTATGAGAAGTCAGTGAGATCTCAACATATGTGATCAGGGGTCTGGGGGGTCATTTTGGCACAAATATTTTTAAAATATGTATGCATGTTTGAGATGTACCGCATGTTTTTCAAGAGCAAGTAAGAACTTACAGCAGTGGCTGTCTTAATGGCAAAGAATTTATGTAAACCATCTTCAGCCTCAAAGATGTAACCAAAAGCTCGGCTATCAGTTGGATCACGAGAAATAAATGAGATTAGGTTGACAGCGTGTGTATGCAAAACTATCTGTAGATGCAGAAGAATAATAAACTGATCAGCCTTGTAGTGCCAGAATGGAAAATACATGCTCATAAACAATAAACAAATGTAAAATTTGATCATTTTAAGATATCTGTGATTTCATTTTAAAATATAAGTGACTTACAGCATATTTATCTTTGTTTGTTTGTAAAAGAAATACACATATCTTCTTCATTCAATTTGAGACGCTAACTTAAATATGTTAAAATAAAGCAATAGTCCACCTCAGGTTGTCAAGATCTTCAATGAGCCTGTCATACAATGGTACTGGTGTTTGTTACACTAGTCTTCCCTGATCCTCATATGCTGGACATATTTGTAGAAGGTATTCAGAAGTAATTTTATTCATGTCACAGTCAAACTACTCAGAAGTTGCAATCTTTGACTGGTTGAAAAGATGGTATCTAAGTCTGTTATAGTCTACGCGGAGTTTGATTATTATGACTTGCTTTATTTATGCTGTTGAGATGGTAATTTGACTGTGGTCCTGAAGTTCTGTTTCCCACTTCATTGTCTATTTTCTTGTGACACATCTTTTTGTCTCTTCAAAGATTATGCTTATACCAGGTTGAAGAAATGTCGTCCCCTCTTTGTCAATATTTCTGCTTAATTATTGCCAGGTATGTTGCAATGAGGGACGGATTAGCATAAGTCATAGGTTTGGCCTATCGACGCGGACACAAGAGAGTTGTGGGTTCAATCCCACACTCGGTGTTCTATATGTGAGGAAAAAAATTGGCCCTCTTACCCCCTGCACACTAGGTTTATATATGTGAAGTGACAGACACTTTCCACTCTATGGTCTGAAAAGGCTACGAGAAATTTTTAACTAAAAAACTTTTACAATTTATGTTGCAATGAGATGGAATGCACTGAATAAATAAATACACAAGTTAAAATTTCAAACAGAAAATAATGAAAAGTAAAGAATCATATAGATATGCATCTTATGTTATCTACAATTTATGTTGCAGGTAAAGTTATTGAATTCTCTCTCTCTTGCGATCACCGCCAGGTCGATGTACCAGATCTCATCATAAATTCTATTCATGTGGAAATCTGATTCATGCAGCCTTAGCATTGGTGTATTTTATGTCACATCTTCAGCACCATTTGGAGCTCTGGTGCTTATCCTTCGGCGATGTGTCTGGTTTCAGTCAGCGTTTACTTGGTTCGCTCTCCATTCTGTAGCCATCTAGTGTTTTTACGGTGTGGGGTAGTTAGCCCCACGCCCAACCTCCTTAGTCGCCTCTTACGACATGTGTGGCAGGTAACAGTGGTTCTTTACACCCCAATTTGGGCCTCGGTAACCACTCGTGCGAATTGAATTCCAATCATGAGAATGTATTGTAGGATATTGTGGTTCTTTTCCTGCTTGTGTTCGTCCACTATGAATTCAGGCATAGTCCTGGCGCATGGCATGTGTTTCTTACTGATTTTTGCATGAAGGCTTGCTTTCCCTATCACCTGTGTCCCTCACCATTCAGGCTAGCCTATTCTGGTTTTAGAGCTACTAGTAATTTAGATTCCCAAGTAAAAGAGACAGAGTTTCTTGTAGTCCAACTGTGCGCACACACTGAAAATGTTTGACAAAGGCTGACCTCGAACCCAGGCACATGGTTACTAGAGCAGCGTGTTATCAATTCGCTATCGGCAACCCCATGCTGGTATTTGTGACGTCTCTTCTTGTGTTATTTTTGACCTTTCAAGTCAATGCATTTCACATGTGGTTATTTTCTGAGCCTGTGCTTTATTTATTGTCCCTGTTTGGCGCTGATAGCATAAAGTAGAAATTGTCTAATGTTTTGGCTACCTCAATGCAAGTGTTTTTTTCTAATGCTCTAGTTATATCCAAGTTAAGCATTGATTAAACAATCATCAATAAATTAATTTATAAAAAATATTTATTTTGAAGTATTTGATTGCTTTAGTGAAGTTATGACACAAAAGAAGAAATCAGATTCATTTATAATTGAGTACACATGTAATGAATGTTAGAAACATAAATTCATACCAAATTTTCTTGCACATCATGTTGCTCCACTGCATTTTCTCAAGTTCTAGACTTTCAGAATTATTTCTAATGTTGATTTTTAAACCTGGAGACAAGGGTAGGGAAGGAATCGAAGCATAGCAGGGTAAACATGACAGGATTACATTTGAAATAATCATGCACACAGAAAACATAACCTGATTACAAACTGTTCTGCAGATTAATGCCGTTGTTTGGTCAGAAAGACCTCCATCAGTAATATTCTTCTTCTTCTTTGCGTTCTTTCTTTACGACAAATTTTAATAACTTTTTGTGATATGTTTGATCTTTGTTAAGAACGTGTATACGTTGCACATTGGTTTGGTAGGCCCCTAAATGCATAGACTTCTACATGTTTAGGACACATGCATCCAATTTCAGCCAAACCTCCTTATTCACCTCTTACAACATGCGTGGCAGGTAACAGTGGTTCTATTCTTTACACCCAAATTTGGGCACCAGTAACCACTTGGGCCGGAGTTACATTCAATGATAGACTGACGTAGAAGCAGCACATCAACAAAGCAGCAGAAAGGCCAGGAGGAAGTTAGCCATCCTGAGAAAATTAAGTGGAACCACATGGGGCACCAGTAAAAAAATACTTTAAAATATTTATCAGCAGGGCATACGACCACACCTGGAATATGGGTCAGCTGCATGGTGTCCAGCATCAAATACCACATTAGGAGAACTGGATAAGGTGCAAAACCAGGCGCTTCGTGTCATCACAGGAGCAATGAAATCAACACCAATAGTGGAGATGGAAAGAGTGGGGAATACAAGCACTGAGAGAACGCAGAGACACAAAAGTGATAACGCAGAGACACAAAAGTGATGACGCAGGCAGAACAGTTTCTGAGTATGCCAAGCCATCCAATGGAAAACAGATTCCAAAATCTAGCATTGGGGCGGCTGAAAAGAAGCAGCTTTATTCATAAGGCCAAAAGGCTGAATAGGCAAACTTCAGACCTACCAAAAGTTGGCATTCCCTAAAGTCTGTGCCAGAGCAAACCCCTTGGAGAGAGGAGACTGAACCAGAAGTATGTATCCAGACGGAAATTAAAGGAATACTCGACAAGGATGAGCAGAACAGCATACAGCGCAAGACAGTCACTCTCAGTTTACTTGACGAAGAATACCCACATGATCTCTGGGTCTGGGTATACACGAATGGGTCAGCAGAAAATGCAGTGAAGAATGGAGGAGCAGGATTGTACATAGAATACCCAAACAACACTAGAGATGCGATTAAAGTACCAACGGGAAATTCTGTCACAACTATGATGCAGAAATTCAAGCAATCAAGGTGGCAACTGAAAAACTGTTGAATAACAGACCCGATCCTCAACCTGTTGTATTTTTGACTGATGCAAAATCAGCACTCCAAGCCAGAAAATTGCCAGGTCTACAGACCCTACTGTCTAAATTGTCAAAGCAGCGCAGGGTCGTCTTGCAGTGGATACCTCTCACTGTGGAATACCAGGAAATGAAACAGCAGACCGATTGGCAAGGAAGGTGCTGCAGGAGAGCAACCGGATGTGCCAGTTACCTACCGCCAAAAGAAAAGGATGATTAAATCAATGAGAAAGCCACAAATACCAACACAAGATGATTACTATAATATGAGCAGATTGGAACAAGTTGTCATTCTGCGCCTTAGAACAGGACACAATCGGCTCCGCAGCCACATGTATTACAAAATTCAAGATTGGCAGTTCTGCCATGTGTACATGTGGACAGGCACACCAGACTGCAGAGCACATACTTCAAGAATATGATACACTGAGGCAAACTCACTGGCCTAACGAAACAACACTCGACATAAAACTACACGGACCTCTGTGTGAGCTACAAAGACAGTGAAGTTCATACAAGAGACAACATTGAATATATAGACATATTTCAAGTGAACGAAAGGAAGGAAGGACCACTTGGGCGATCAGTCATATTTTTACATTTATTCCTTTTTTTTGCTGTATTTTTCTGCTGTACTTTCAAGAAATAAGATTTTCTTCTGATTGTGCAATGGTCAATTATTCATATGTTGACACAGGGAAAATACATGTTCTCAGAAGTTTTACTTGTCTTGCTTTTGTTATACCATATATGTTCTTTATACTATCTTTTCTTTCTTTTGTTTCTCCAATCCTGTTTTGCCTCACAGTGTCAGGATAAGAAGAGATTTCTAGAATGGGCTTTTGTGTGCCTTACTATTCTTCATACTATTTAACATCTAAATTGCAATGACCAGTCTGCTCATTTCTTTTGTACAGTCTCCTTGTTAATTAACAGACAAGATAGTCAATCTTTGCTACATTTTCAATTTCTTTCTTATTGATGGTAATTTTGGGCTGGCATCCTGTTGTTTAGTCAGTGGTCATCGCCCGAGTGGTTACCGGGCCCAAATTTGGGGTGTAAAGAATAGAACCACTGTTACCTGCCACGCATGTCGTAAGAGGCGACTAAGGAGGTTTGGCTGAAATCGATGCACATGTCCTAAACATGTAGAAGTCTTATGTGTTTAGGGGCCAAACCAATGTGCAACGTATACACGTTCTTGGCAAAGATCAAACGTATCACAGAGAGTGATTAAAATTGGTCGTAAAGAACGAACGCAAAGAAGAAGAAGAGTCAGTGGTCATAATCAGTGACATGTAAACAAGATAATTGCTGTAAAAAAATGTCTCTTTATATAAGATTGCTAAGGATGAAATAATAATACTAATAATAAGATGATATACAATGGAGTTCTGTGCACAAAGTAGGATAAATAACTATGACATATTTACATATGTGTGCATGGATGTATGTGCGTTTGTTGATGACTTGAAGGATTTCATACATAGGAGTGAATGGGTGGGGAAAGGAGGAAAATGTGGTTGCTGTAAAACTTGATCTGTAAATAAATTAGATTAAGGTATTCAAATAAAACATTGGCATAAGTCAGCTCTGGTGGCCTCCCTATGACCAATCAGATCTGATACCAGGATACAGTGTAACTTCCGATGCAGTACTTTAAAGTGGAGTGTTTTTCTTTTTGTGTAATTTTATAGTTTCCTGTCTGTACAAATTTTGTCCTGTTATTATTATATACACACATTTTGGCTGAAATTTAAATGGGCCTGTTCGACATGCTATATGTGACTAACGGAGGTGCAACTTATGTTCTCCGCACAAATCACATAGATCACAAAGGGGGGTTAACTTTTGATAAGAACAAGTTCAAACAAACAACATAGGGTATGCTAACCAGAAACAAATGCTTGCAGAAAATGGATGCACCTAAGGCGCATAATATGGTGCAACGAACCCTCACAATGAGGAATGGGATAATGGATTCTACGGTAGCCAATCTGCCTAGGAGATTTAGCCACGCAGTAAGAATATCAGACCTACCATCACAAGGGTGGCCAAAACTTACTGCAGGAAAATTTTGGCCAAAAACGGGAAGCAGAAATCATGGGAATTATATCCTACAGACGCGCGAGGTTACTGCAGCCAACATTTGAGGTGTAAAGAATATAACCACTGTTACCTGCCATGCATGTCGAAAGAGGCGACTAAGGAGATTTGGCTGAAATCGGATGCAAACGTCCTAAACGTGTAGAAGTCTATGTGTTGAGGGCCTACCAAACCAATGTGCAACGTATACACGTTTTGGCAAAGATCAAACATATCACAAAGAGTGATTAAAATTGGTCGAAGAACGAACGCAAAGAAGAAGATATCCTACAGAACTGCCCCCAGTATGCACACTTGAGAAGAAAGAGGTGGCCCACTTACACTAGCTCCAAGACAAACTGTATGGCATGGCTGATAATCTGAGGCTGACGGTTGCCTTTATTAGAGAATCCAAATCCCAATCTAGTGAGAATGCAGAAGAAAATCCAGCATACCATACACTGTGTCCCACGTTCTTGGCAAAGATCAAACATATCACAGAGTGATTAAAATTGGTCGTAAAGAACGACCACAAAGAAGAAGAGTATAGATGAATAACTAAGATTTTACAAACAGAATACCCCACTTTAAAGTACCACATCTGGAGTTCTAATGCAGCATGATGCCAGATTTGATTGGTCATAAGGGACATCAGAGCTGACTCAGCACACATTACTAACCCTTAAGTACTATAAAAATACCACACAAATATGACATTTAATTGCAAGTATTTCTGCTAAATTACTAAACTACGAATTTTCAATTCAAATGTTGTATCAATCCTAACATATGCTAGCAGAGTTGGAAAATGACTAAAGATATAAGCAAGTTGAATGCATTTGAAAATAGATGTCTGCGAAAATAACGAATATAAAATGGAACGAATTCAGGAGAAGTGATGAAATCAGAGACATGTCTGGTCAACCACTAGTGACAACTGTTATAAGAAAGAGAAGATGGAGATATGTTGGGAAACACCTTGAGGAGAAATGATCAATGAATATCAAAGCAGGCATTGAAGTGGGATGCAAAGGGTTCAAGAAAGAGAGGTCGACCTAAGGAGACCTGAAACGAACTTTGCTGAGAGAGGCAGGAAATATCGGTCTCAGTTCCATGGAGAGATTGAGCGAGTTGCCCAGGATAGAGCAGTATGGAGAAATTACTTGCAGGCCCTATGTAGCGTATAACGGTATGAGAGGAATTATTATTATTATATTATTTCAGTAAAACTGTCAAACAAATTTGAGACGCTACTACATGCTCTTACTTTATATCAACGTCACTGTTTAAAGAGTTATATTATTTAAAAAACTGATATGTAGATTTACAATTAATCATTGCTTTACATTCCAATATACAAGCTTACAACTGAAAACGAATCTACACTAAGATATATCAATTTACAACTGATATACAAAATGATATACCAATTCACAACTGACAAATGATCAATACAATGATATCTCTCTTTGCCTTTTACCGGTTGGGCATAGGCCCTCAACCAACTCATGCCAAGTCTTCCTATCTCTAGCTATCTCCTGCAGCTCCCCAGATCTTCTTTATATTGTTGATCTCCGCCTCCAAATCTCGTCTCCATGTATTTCTGGCCTCCCCTTCTTTCGCTGTCCCTACGGGTTCCAGACAAGGACCCTTCTTGTTATATTCCCTCCGGTTTTCGCAAAGTGTGTCCTATCCAGCGCCAGCGCCTTTTTTTTAACCTGTTTGTTCACTGGAATCTGTCTTGTTCTCTCCATAAGTTCCTCATTTGTGACCCTATCATACCATCTTATTCCTCTATTCTGCGAGACACCAGTTGATGAATGTTTGCAATTTATGCCTATTGTTTTAGTTGTTCTCATGTTTCTGACCCATACAGTAGAACTGCTTTAACATTAGAGTTAAATATCCGAATTTTTGTTCTAGATTTGATTTCTTGGACTTCCAAATGTTTCCCAGTGCAATGAAAGCTCCCTTGCCTTCTGTATTCTTATTTTAACATCTCTATCTGTTCCACCTCTTGTCTACGTTGCTGCCCAAATATGTGTATGATTCTACCTCTTGAAGTGGGATTTCCCAGGAAGATCGAGTTGTCGTTAATACAATGATATACCAGTTTATAATACATATAAATGATAAATTACTTTACAGCTGATCTGTAAAATGGTGCATCAATTACTTTTCCTCTTCTTTTGCGTCGTTTTTACGACCAATTTTAATCACTCTTGTGATATGTTTGATCTTTGCCAAGAACGTATATGTTGCACATTGGTTTGGTAGGCCCCTAAATGCATAGACTTTACACATTTAGGACATGTGCATCCGATTTCAGCCAAACCTCCTTAGTCGCCTCTACCACATGCGTGGCAGGTTACAGTGGTTCTATTCTTTACACCCCAAATTTGGGCACCGGTAACCACCGGTGGTGCATCAATTAAAACGTTCTTCTTCTTCTCAAATGCTCCATATCAAATACTTGTTAACCACTTATATAATTTGTATGTGATCTGAGCCTAAGAGTGATTGTACATTGTGCCAGTTATGAGCCTACAAGTAGACCAGTACATCCGATTTCTGCTATGCTTTTTATTTACTAGGGTAGCTTCTTAGGTCCTACATCAGCTGCCTCTTACGACATGCCTTGTGGTCACAGTGGTACCATTCTTTGCTTCCCATGGGCCCCGACACCACACTGACGAGAAAAAATTTGTCACATTGATGCAGACTAACAAATTAGCAGCAACAGCAGACGAGTGCAGTCAAATTCACACATAAAGGACCACTTACATCTTATAAAAGCTTAAGCTATGGCAATAACAATATCCGTTACTATTATATTTCTTTAGGGTTATCTCACCGATAGTCTTTAGGGTTATCTCACCCATAGTCTTTAGGGTTATCTCACCCATAGTCTAGAGTTCAACCTTGGGTAGTCTATTAGCTTTGATTTTTGGTATTGGATATTCACGTAATAATATATATATATATATATATATATATATATATATATATATATATATATATATATAAATAGGGGGAAGACTGCAGTAAAACTTGGTAAATAGTGAAACACATACAAACAAAGTACTATAATTTTACAAAATACATAAACAGTGACGATAAACAGCAACGTTCCGACCAACAAGGCCTTTATCAAGCAAACGAACAAACAGGAGTGACAAATTAAAATGAAACACAAATGGACGATCAAATACCAACGTATCTAAGGAAAATCTGGAATAAAACGAATAACGAAATAAATGTAACACAAAAAAACACATAAAAACTAGAAATAGAAAAGAAACAATGAAACATCTAGTAAATATATAACTTGAATACATGCAACATATACCCATATAGATTATAAAGCATGGGAAGAGAAAGTACTAAGAAGCATAAGAATGTAATACATGCAACATATACCCATAGAGATTACAAAGCATGGGAAGAGAAAGTACTAAGAAGCATAAGAATGTAATACGTTGAGCTCACGTGGTCGCAAGGTACCATACAAAGAAATCAACCGATTCTCCAGAGCAAATCGACTACGATCATCAGAGGAACATGATCGGATGGCTGTGACCTGGACATCGCAAGCTCCTGAATGGCCAGTATCATTGAAATGGGTAGCTACAGGGTCACAGAGCATTGGCGATATCGCGAAGTGTTGGGCGAATCGTCACTGAGTCTCCTGCCGTTTCCAATATAGGCCTTGTTGCACCGCTTGCAGATAATGGCATAGATAATATTACGGGACTCGCACGTGAAACTGTCTTCAACAACGAACGTGGCTTTGGAAAAGACACCGTGCGGGTCTGTATTACATAAGCACAAGTGTTGCAGCGCCGACGGCCACACTGGATGGTGCCAAATGACTCTGGATGTTAGGCTTGAGGCGACTGTGAACCAACATATCCCTAAGGCTTCTGTCCCGTCTGTACGCCACCAAAGGATAGTGTTGGAAGATTGAACGTGTATCAGGATCAGACTGAAGAATGGAGAGATGACGGAATAAGACTTTCTTCACAAGGGAACTATGAGGGTGGAAAGTTAAGACAAGTTTCACCCTGTCAGAATTGGAAGTTCTATGCTGGTTAGAGAGAGCCTCCTGGCAAGAAATTTGCTGAACGCGCCGCATAGCAGAAGCAAGCACCTTATCCGGGTATAAGCGCTACGAAAGAAATCCAGCATCTCGTGAGCTCTATCGAGGAAATCGTCATCCTCGCTACAGAGGCGACGAAGGCGCAAGAGTTGAGAGAATGGTAAAGAATCACGATAAGCCTGGGAATGGGAAGAGGTATAAAGAAGAAAACTATGTGCATCAGTAGGCTTGTAGTATACTGATGTAGTGATGGTGGATAGGCTGATAGTGATAGTGATGTCAAGAAAGTTGACACAAGAGGTAGAGATGTGAGATGTAAACCGAATAGCCGGATTGAAGACATTAATGAAATTAATGAAGCGTGACAAATCGGCTTCAGGCATATCGGGAATGCCAATACAATCATCAATGTATCTATGATACACAGACGGAAGAGGGCCATCATAGGAATTCCATACTAGGTGCTCAAGATGACCCATGAATAGACAAGCATAACTGGGTCCCATTTTAGTACCCATGGCGACCCCACTGATCTGCTCAAAGAACTGGTCATTGAACTGAAAGGAGTTGAGAGTTAGAACTAGTTCTGCAAGACGAAGGAGAGCAGAGGTGGAGACAAGTGGATTAGTTCTCCTGTCGAGAAAGAACTGGAGAGCTTAAGTCCGTCGGAATGAGGTATGGAGGTGTACAATGAGCACATATCAAGGAGGAAGAGACGGTAAGTCCTGCCAGGCAACAACTCAATAGACGAAAAACAGACAAGGTGTGGTTCGTATCTTTCAAGAATGAAGGTAGTGTGGTGACTATAGGATTGAAGATACTATCAAGAAATTCGAGATATGTTCCGAGGACAAGAGCAAGCAGAAACTCTCTATGGTATCTCTATGGGTATATGTTGCATGTATTACATTCTTATGCTTCTATATATCTCTATGGGTATATGTTGCATGTATTACATTCTTATGCTTCTTAGTACTTTTTCTTCCCATGCTTTATAATCTATATGGGTATATGTTGCATGTATTCAAGTTATATATTTACTAGATGTTTCATTGTTTCTTTTTTATTTCTAGTTTTTATGTGTGTTTTTGTGTTACATTTATTTCGTATTCGCTTTTATTCCAGATTTTCCTTAGATACGTTGGTATTTGGTCGCCCATTTGTGTTTCATTTTAATTTGTCACTCCTGTTTGTTCGCTTGCTTGATAAAGGCCTTGTTGGCTAAACTGCTGTTTATCATCACTGTTTATGTATTTTGTAAAACTATAGTACTTTGTTTGTACGTGTTTCACTATATATATATATATATATATATATATATATCGATAGAGACATATTCATGCTGATGGTACCAGTGTACTATCACCAGTAGGCAACAATGGGTCATAGTGGATGATAAGTGTCAGATAAGGATCAAGGACAAGCATTCAGCTGATATACTTGTATAAAAGGAACTTTCAAAACATGGGAATATGTGATAGTCTTTATTGTGTGATTGCAATATATTTGTAATCTTCAAATATTTGCACAAAAAGTATTACGAAATAAGTGTTACCCTCTGAATAAATGATACAGTCACAGATTATCAATGTATTAAACTCTATGTTAAAATTGCAGAATTCAAATTTTCTTTTGTACAGATATACTACATTTATAATCATATTATTTATATACATATTTGAACTATGAACTAAAGTATCGCTATTTATTTGTTAAGTGTTCCACCATAGTGTTTAACAGTCAACTGTTGTAAAAGTTCAAAGTTTTGGATCAACAGGGTATGATATCAAATTGCAATTATAAAACAAAATATAAATTTACTACAATACATACCAATGAAATTGCATCAACGATCTTAAGTCCTTCAAGAGAGACATTAATAAGTATTTTCTTCTTGTGTCCGCCAGAAATCCTTGCCAAATTTTTTAACTTGACTATTGTCTCCTGGCACATCTGATCTCCTCTAGCTTCAGTGACATATTCAAAACCAATTAATTTTCCTTTGAAACTGATACCAGTTCCCTCAAACCTAGATGGGTCAGTGGCTGTGGATGAAAGTGACATATTTAGTCACAATTGTATCTACATGACATCGAGAAAAAGTAAACAAGTTGAAGGCAGTGGAAACAGTTTATAGAAGACTTAGATATCTTGCTTTACTTCCTTTTACTATTTTATCCAAACAACACATGACACTTTGCTGCCAAGATTCTCATACAAAGGAATTTTCATTTGTTTACTAGTTTTGCATTTATGACTTCTTCTTCTTCTTTTGTAGTCACACTGCTACCGGGTTGTTGCCCAGTGTTGTGGTTTTCGGTTTTTGTCTTGCGCTGTTCTGGTGGCTTGGATGATTATTTTTGCTCTTTGACAGGATTCTGCTATGTCATCTAACCATATTTTTCGTGTCTTCCTCTGCTTTTTCCTGATGTTCTATTGTAGAAGACTATACTGTAGAGTTTGATGAATTTATTAAGTGGTCAAACCACTTCATTCTTTGTTTCTAAATGTAATTCATGCAAGGTTCTGTGCCAACTTTCTTTCTTATGTTGATGATGGTGACTCTGTCTTTTCTGATGTTGTTGGTAACTTTTTTTACAGGCACCACATTTCACATTTATGACTGCATCTCTTAAACTACATTTTCCTTCATTAGTAAGAATAGTAAAATGAACATTAATTTCTAGAGGACTTTCTTCATGACTATATAATTTGTGTTAAGTTTTTGCGTATTTAAGGACACATAAATTATTATCAGCAAGACCAATTAAATATCTTTCTGTAAGGAGGGGAGGGGAGCAGGGGTTTCTGTGCCTAAGTGGTTACACCCTTTGCCTTGTGAGTCGAAGGTCGAGTCCGGACCGCGCCATTCTGTTCACAAGTGCAGTTTTTCACAGACCCCTAGGAATGTTGCTGGAGCTACGGAATTCATGCTTTGTGCATACTCTCGGCAGGTGGAGCGCCATTTCTGTGGAGAGGGACCAAGCCATATGGGGTAAAACCGGTGCAATGAAGTCAATCCTTCAGATTTAAAATCCTTTTTAAATATCTCTTTCTCACCAATCTGGATATTTTTGTTAATTTACAGAGTTCATTCTATTATTTTGCACTCGTGTGTCTGTTGAATGATATAGAGATATATACTTAGAATTGATTTTTTAAATGTGATTACAACTATATATTATTTAATTTGTTGTTTTTTTGCATTCGTTCATTCTTATCAACCAATTTAACCACTCTTTGTGATATGTTTGGTTTTTGCAAGAACGACTAAATGTTGCACCTTGGCTCATAGACTCCTACACATGTAGAACAAGCGCATTCAAAATTTGTTGCCTATTTATTTAATTGAAAAGTAACTTTATTGAAATCTTGTGCTACGCTGACATTAAAATGCATCAAATGTAAGACGCTTCTTTCATAAAGAATCTAATAATAAACAGACAATACATAGTATCAATATTTTATACTGTTCCTTGTTAAGGATCTTTAAAGATCAAGCAATAATCTGTACAGGAACTTCTTTTATGCTTTATTCTTACTACCAATTTTAATCACTTGTTGTGATATGTTTGATCTTTGCCAAGAACATGTATACGTTGCACATTGGTTTGGTAGGCCCCTAAACGCATAGACTTCTACACATTTAGGACATGTGCATCCGATTTCAGCCAGTGTACAGGAACTTATTTCGTCTCTTTCACTTGTCATTGTCCTTTGTTTAACAAATGGCTTCATAAGTAAGGAAGACACCATTCTAGTATAATTTTATTGTTCTAAAAATAAATAACTTAATTGCTTGAATTTTACTGAAAATAAATTTATTATCTTTTTATTTGTGTATCAAAGTCATTAATTTTATGAGATCAATCTATATATATTTTTTATCCATGTCATTAATTCTCTAGAGCTGTCTTATAAAGATTCTAAAAATATAATTAATTTTATGGAATTCACTTAAATATATGATATCGCTGTTTTACTTAAGACAAGTAATCTTCTTCTTCTTCATTGTGTTCGTTCTTTACACCAATTTTAATCACTCTTTGTGATATGTTTGATCTTTGCCAAGAACGTGTATACGTTGCACATTGGTTTGGTAGGCCCCTAAACATATAGACTTCTACATGTTTAGGACACTTGCATCCGATTTCAGCCAAACATTTTTAGTCGCTCTTCGACATGCATGGCAGGTAACAGTGGTTCTATTCTTTACATCCCAAATTTGGGCCCTGTAAACACTGGCAAGACAAGTAATGAACATTAGCTTATAAACGAGATTGCTTACATGCAAGAATATACAGCCCATCCTCAAAAAGCATAGTGTTGAATAAAATAATAAAGTATATTAAAGAGTCACAGTTAAAATGGCACAGAAGAGAGAGATATTAAAGAATGACAACATAAGTTTCTAACAAAAATATATGCTTGTTTAATTCTGATGCAAACCTTTCTTGATCCTAGCAGACATTCTTGTCAGTTACTTTTGAAAAAAACTTTATGAGCTGGATTTTATATCTGTGAACGAAACAAAAATTGTGTCTTTATAAACACTGGAACATTACAAATTAATACCTATACACATTACACAGTTTTCAAGCAAATAATATGCAGACTTATGTAAGTAATAATTTTAGTTAAAAAACAGAAGTTTCCAGAATGATATATAGCAATTAATGGGAGACTATTTCTGAAGAACAAACAACTCTTATAACATCAGCTGGGAGATATATTTCAAAAATAAAGAACACAATTAACCAGGCAAAAATGACATTTCAGAATATGAAGAGCATTCTTCGCAACAAATCCTTATCAATAGTTCAATGATATGTATGACTGATCATGCTACATAGAAGTTAATCAGTTTCAGTTTGGAATATCTTCATTGCACTCGGACATGTCCATAGGTGCTCCGATCTCCTTCACAATATCTCCAACAGCGTCCAGCGACTGACCGTACCAGTTCTATTTTGATTGATGAGCCGACTCGTATACCTGTTGTACCGTTCTTTTCTTGCCACACCAATCTTCAAACCCAGTTCTGGCAATCTAGTAGTTGACGTGGATTGGTTTAGATGAAGGTCTTCTCTGCGGCCACGCTTTATGAGGGCGTTCACGATGTCAGCTCTGTCCATTGGTTGGCCCTCTGATATAGCGGCAGAGCCAGCCAGTCTGTCCTCTCTCTCATTGCCAACGACACCCATGTGCCCGGAACAAAGACAAGTGTAATTCTGCAAATTGTTGAAGCCTGCAGTGATTCAGTCCATTACCTGCACACCGAACCGGCCTCCACCTTTCGGATCATACTCAATGAGTCACTCAGAATGCACGCATGAGTGTAGTTTTGTGACTCTAGCCAGAGTAGTGCATTGGTCACAGTCAGTACCTCCATTGTCATGCTGCTTGTTGTCATACTAAATGCACCACTGGCTTCCTTGACCATTCTGCCACATGAGCTTGCAGAGAAGGCCCATGCAGACTTTTCGTGACGAACTACCGATCCATCCGGTAAATCACAACGCGTCTGCATTGCAGTTTTCATCGATAATGGATTTGACGCCTGCATTCAACGCCACGGGATTTCCTCTCTGCAACCTTTGTCAAATTTAATGATGGTTGAAAAAGTGTTCCAGTATATTGGAGGCATCGGTATCCATTCTTCCCCATGGTCAATATTATTGAGCCCGCATACCAGCTGAACAGTATCTGCGCACGGCCAACCCATGACTTGCCCGCTTTAGCCGATTTCCACCACTGGTGCTGAGCTGTTCATGCAATGGGTGATCCTTTTTGGCACTTATTTTGAGATAGGCACATGCTCTAGCTATCTTGAGTCTATACCCCATGGTCGGAAAATCCAGGAGAAACCTCATCACCAAACAGGGTGTATTCCTTGTGCAACCGAGGATGATGCGCATAGCTTCGTTCTGTATTCTATCCAGTCTTTCGATTTGCGTTTTGCTGACAGTGAGGGTGGCCATTGCATATTCAATGGTGGAGAGGACCAGTGTCTGATACAGGATGACAAGCAGTTGTTGCTCGATGTTAACAGCCGTCATGACTCTCATTGCCGCCAAACCTTTGCGTG
Organism: Arion vulgaris; assembly: GCA_020796225.1. Lineage (NCBI taxonomy): Eukaryota > Metazoa > Mollusca > Gastropoda > Stylommatophora > Arionidae > Arion > Arion vulgaris. Next base: position 33,902,658 of record CM036769.1, on the reverse strand, counting down.
CCTTGACAATGACATACTCAACATGTTCCCGGAAACACAGAAGTTAATCATAAACAATGATGAAAAAAGGTAGACATCACAGATATAAGGTTTAAAAAAAAGAATATTAAGTTTACTAGGAACTTATACAGACTAATACGCCCGAGTGGTTACCGGGCTCAAATTTGGGCGTAAAGAGTAGAACCACTGTTGCCTGCCATGCATGTCGTTAAAGGCGAGTAAGGAGGTTTGGCTGAAATCGGATGCACATGTTCTAAACGTGTAGAAGTCTATGCGTTTAGGGCCTACCAAACACCAATGTGCAACGTATACACGTTCTTGGCAAAGATCAAACATATCACAACGAGTGATTAAAATTGGTCGTAAAGAACGAACGCAAAGCGAAGAAGATACAGACTAATAAAGATGATCGGAAACTTATGACATATATCAAATAGAAATAGTATCCATTTTAGGGTAAATTTACAAGAGGAGTTACATTATGATCATATTTAGAATTTAAACAAGTGTGATAGTAGACGAAATAGAGATAAGTCTGAATTACCTGTAGAATGGTATTAAATAACATCAAGAAAATAATTAATAAACGAATAGTTACAGGGAAACATTTTTAAAATTTTTATTTTATTGCGTTCACTGTCATCAACCAAAATTTGTCACTCTTTATGATCTGCGTGGTTTACGCCAACATGAGTACATTGCGCCCCAATTAGGTTCCATGGACAGGCACACCCTAATTTATGTCAAAAACATGTGGTAAACATTGGTAGCAATGGCACTCAAAAACTATAAGAACATAAACTATTGAAAGCTTTCAATTTAATGGCAGCAATGTCTCATTTGTGAAGTCCTCTATGATAATGTGAATAAAGACCTAATGTTACTTATATTCATCACAGCACTACAATATGCTCATGAGAAAAATAAACTATTACCACAATTCTGTTAATATTTACCAACTGGCTGTAAGAGGTCGCTGGATACAGTATAACAGAGTTTCTCAAATTGTGTTAAAATTAAAACTGAGTTCAATCAAGTATGTTGTTTTTATGGTTCAGTGTGAAAACAAGTCACAATTGCAGATATAATTATATAGTATAAGAAATCTTAATTGAGGAAACTGGCTTGTGCAGGTTTTGCTAAAGCCATAATGATATATACATACATATAGGTGAGATGAGTGTTTCTAGTCCTATTGAAGATGGATGATTAAAATGCACGTCCCATGTTCTTGATGAGTATTTGAAAGTACCTTGTCAATTGAAACTTTGTTAAATTTGGCGGAAACTACTGTCCTGGCAAAAAAATAATATTAAATATAAAAATTCCTCCTCGCGTCGGTGCTATGAAGTTTGTGAAATTCTGCTGCGATCTTCCTGTGTAAAAAGAGATAGAAGCACTCATTAAATAGTTTAGATTAGTTGTTGGAACATCATCACTGCACATAGAACCAATAAGTTCATAAGTGATCCGATCTTCTCCTCAGTTATTCTCTCAGCATGTGGTGACTAATGACACCGGATCTTTGTTGGTTCACTATTCTTCTTTGGCTACAGTATAGTGCTCGTCTAGCTACAACACATTTGACTTGGAATTCTTGCAGTGTGGTTAGGGTTTTAGATTCGTCACTATTACTTGAATCATTCACACGCCTCTCTCCCTTGTGTAATTTAGAATATCATCCTGGTCCATTGTTGCCCACTTTTATGCAGATATACCTGTAAGCCTATCTCCGCGTCCATTTCCTTTTACACCTGCATGCCAGGGCACAAAAATTAAATTAATTTTTGTCAACATATACCTCAGCGACTCCAACCATTGTCTCTGAGCCCAGCCTGTTTTAATTTATTTTCCAGAGCATACTCATTGAGAAAACATGTTTGGATAAAAGTATGTGACTCCAGCCAGCCCATATTATTTTATATTGCTTTAGTTACTGCCATGATTTCCATACATTGCTTGTATTCACGGCAAAAACACTCATTAAATACATATAAACAGTGAAATCTTGTTTTCGACCTTATCTCTAGACAGGTTGACAGTATTGTATCTATAAATATATAATCCGATCTTCTATATAATATATATATGAACTTTTACTTGTGTAAAATATAATATATGGGTTAGTAGTGATCACTGATCAAGAGCAACTTAGTATAAGACTATAAGTAGTTGATTACTTGATATAATATACTTTCGACGAGCAAATTTTTGTAAAAGCACAACAAAGTTGTGTGCACCATTTATTCTCATAGTTTCTGATTACTGTCACTACTTATTAATAATGAGCAAAGACTACATTTGTTTTCTTGTATTAAATCTGACAGAGAAATATTATAAAAAGGGGCGTGCCTCGAATTAAATAAAGGGTAAATCAGACACAAACTCAAACCACAACGTTGTCTACTCAACATATTATAGATTATCCATATAACGTAAAAAAACACGTAATTGTGGTTCTAATTAAACAAATATGTATATAACTATTAAGACAAAATATATCGACAGCAGGTTTAACAACCCAACAACTGCTCACAAAACATATCATTCCATTCCTGTCATTCCATCGCATAGCACAGTGGATTGATACTTACCTGAAATCTTACTTTTTAACATGCTGCTGACAGCATATGCCTTTTTGCAATTGTTTTAACATTTTATTTATTTATATTTTTAGTGCAAGCACAATTTTTATATATCTATCAGAACAGTCACTTAAAACTAAATGACATTACCTACACGAACGTTGTTTTGTTTTTTCTATAAAGAACATAAGTAACATCGCAAATAACATACTAGATGTGAAAAAACTTGTTAATGTCCATAACTAAACTACTTACAACGTAATATGCCAGGTAAGCGAACAAAATAACGGGTTTTCATGAAGCTAGTGGTGCGTGCGGCGTACTTGCGTATGTTGTTATGTTATGTTATGCGATCGACGTCATGGCACATTGGGCATTCCCATTCGTGCTCTGTCCTCCGTTGCAGCAGCCATCCCAAAGTCCATTTGCTCACAGTACCCATGAGAAGTTGATTACTATATCTTCTCTCTACCACGAAGACGACACTGTCTGGCATGTCAAACTTAACGCCTAATTCTCGAACTCGTTCCAGTGTCTGAGACCCGCCCATGTCACACAATTGAGAGCGTACCGCATTGATGATATCGGCTCTGTCCATGCTCTGCCACGAGTCAGGCACTGTTTGCAAGAGAGTCAGCACGCTCGTTCGCCTCCAGCATGTCCAGGCGTGTACAGCCAAGTCATTTTCTTGAGATGTGATCTCCGAATGCTGTTCACCCATTCCACCGCATACTTCCGCATGTTGTGTAGTTACAATGTCGTTATGTAAGAAAATTCACATTCTGAATGTACTTAGTAAAATGTTTGATCAACCACTAGTAACAAATTCTAAAAAAGAAAGTGGAGATATCTGGGAATATTCTGTGAAGAAATTACCAAAGAATCACAACACAGACATTGAAGTGGGAGGCAGACAAAGAGTTCAAGAAAGAAAGAACGCTTTGAGACCATGTAACCACGGTCTTCTATATAGAGAAGGCCGCGATGTAACGTACATTAATGAGAGAAGCAAGAGATATCGTATTCGGTTTCATAGAAGAGAGTGAACTAGTTGCCAATGATAGAGCGCTATGGAGAAATTACGCGCAAACCGTATGTAAAATATTGTCTTTTCCCGGGTGGATGATGGATGGAATTGTTTTCCCACTCTTGCGTAGGTGGAGCTTAATTGCGTTTCAGGGCCAGATGAATCGTCTTTGTTGCGTTGTGTTATATCCCTGTTTGGGATCAAGGTGGATGCGGCAACATGTGCCAGGGTTAGTGAAGGGCGATAATCAAGACCCTGCCCCTACATCCACGTGGTAACCCTGGTAACAGACTTTGGTTCCCGTCTGGGGCAGGGTCGGGGAACTACTGGTAGTAGTAGCAGTGCAAGCACAGAAAATAAATGCAGGTCCACGAATACGAACAAAATGCACGCATCTCCCGGCCGATGTCCGTAGAAACAAAGCCCAAGTTTGGCAGAAACGTACGAATACAGCAGAGTACGAGGCGTCAGCGAACGAATGTAAACTCCCTCGGAGTAAAAAATGACCGTATCAGGATTAAAAGGATGAGAGGTGCATCCAACGAAGAGACGTGGGGCGAAACTCGGAGCCAGTATATTCCGGACCCCGGGTTAAGTTGCATGTGGGTCCACATGGGGCGAAACTCACGGTTTCGTTTGATGGGGCACAATTTAAGCCCCAGGGTCGGATAGCCTAGGCAAATGTGAGCACAGCGAAAACTGATGGTGACGATGAGGCAGGCACCAGGGCAGAGCGAGCACGCATGCGGGTTATGCCTGAGTGGACAGAAGTGCATGGCTCGGCAGGCACGGAAGGCGCGGCAGACAAGAGGGTGTGCGGGCCACCCGAAAGTGCAGAAAAAAAACTGGAAAGCCCAGCAAAGGCGAAGCCAGTGCACGTTTCCGCTCGCAGAGAACTACTGCTGCCTTGTAGTTTGATTGGGGACAATCAAAGTCTAGCGGAGCAAACCGTACACAAAACTGGACGGGCAGCAAACCAAGGTGTCCAAAAAACGACCGGTTCGCTGGACAGATGGCGCTCATAAGCCCGGGAGGGCAGGCACTATAAGGGTCGCTGCCCTAAAACAAAATAGCAACCTGCTTCCTTGCAGGTTTGGCTGGGAGAAGCAAAGGGCTAACGGAGAGCGAACCCAGTAAACGCTGGTTGAAACCGACACAAACCGAAGAATAAGCACCTGAGCTCCAATAGGTATTGAAGGTTGTGCAGTACACCCGTTCTTGGTGTTTGGTTGTTTATATATCACATTAGAATGATAAAAACGGCCTTAATAACGTTAGCGAGAAGAAAAAAAATTATTCGTGTTTATTTAGTATGGTCTTGATATTGACTTTCCATCTTTTTCTTGGTCTTCCCTTCGCTCTAGTACCTGATTTCTTTTTATTTATCATGTTATTGGTGGTTGCTTGTTTTTCATTCTCATTAAATGTCCAAACCACTCCATTTGTTGTCTTTCAATGTATTCGGTGCATGAAGTTATGCCCACTCTGCTTCTGATGTCATCATTTCGAAGTATATCTTTCCTGGTGACCCCTGTTGCATTCATCAAGCATTTAATTTCACAAGTACTGAGCTTTTTGTGGTGTGTTGCTGTTAAAAACCACGTTTGGCACTGGTAACAAAATATTGGTAGAGAAATACTTTTTATCATCTGTCTTTTCACTTCCATCTTGATCTTTGGGCGTTGTAGTAATGGTGACAGCTGGTAAGTCACTGCATTTGCTTTTTGACGTCTTGTCTCTATTTCTCTATCAAGTTTTACGTCCTTTATGAAAATACTGCCTACATTAAAAAAAAAAAAAATGATCTTAAAGGCATATGACATTTCTCTTTATATATATACATGTTTTTATGTGTGCAAGTTTGTCATGGGATGAGTTACAAAATTTTATGAGAATACGTTATGGAAGTGCAAGCTGATTTTCTTTCATTCTTTTTACTTGGTGATGTTTTCTTTGGTATTCTCGGTTTTAGGGTGTTACAAATCCCCTCATTCTCTCTTCTCATTCATTCAATGTGTTTGTGTGTCAGTTGCTTGTTGTGTTATGTGTGCTGCTTTCTGGTCGTATATATGTTTGAAAATTTCTGCGTTGTATCGTTGTTGTTCGTGTTTTGCTTTGTTTCTGCATAGCCAGATGAGGTATCTGCGTTCTGCTAGTAGTGTGAGGTTTGCTTTGTGTGAATTTTTGTTTGTGTGTGGGATTGCGTTTAGCATTATTGCTTTGTACATGTTTACTTTGTCCGTTGAATTGCCGTTTATTGTTTGTTGTAATGATTTTAGTGCTAGTGTTATTGTGCTGCAGTGGAAGAAGATGTGTTCCTCTGTTTCTTGTATGTTTTGTCTGCAGAGTGCGTATTTGGTTTGTTGTGATTTGTGTGTTCTTCTGTATGCTACTGGTGTTATGTTGAAGAGTAGTCTGTACATTACTTCTTTTGCTTTGGTTGATGTTTGTGTTCTGTGTAGGTTTCTAAAGATGTTTGAGTAGTCTGTTATAAAGTGGGTGTAACCACGTTTAATTCTATTGTGTAGCGTCGGTTCCTGTCTTGTGACTAGGTGTCTGTAGATTGTCTTTGTGGGATTTTGAATTGTTTTCTCGTTTCCTTGTATGCTTTGTATGCACTGCTTGTAAAGTCAGGGTAGTGTTCGAAGTGGTGCAGGTGTCATGTTGTTTACTGTGTGTAATGAGGATAGTCTGAGGCCTATGTAGTAGTGAGCTAGTGGGTATTCATTTGGTTTTTTAATGATTTCTCCTACGTATTTTATTCTTTGTGCCTGTATTCTGGTTTTTATGTCTTGTAGGGATATTCCTCCTGTTTTTGTGTTGACGTTGTATTAATGTTTTTGTTTTGATAGCGTTATTGTAGACAGGCAAGAGGCTCAGTGACAGATTCGCCCAACACTTGCGCGACATACGCCAATGCTCTGTGACCCTGTAGCCACCCATTTCAATGATACTGGCCATTTAGGAACTCATGATGTCCAGGTCACTGCCATCCGATCATGTTCTTCGGATGATCGCAGTCGTTTTGCTCTGGAGAATCGGTTGATTTCTTTGTATGGTACCTTGCGACCACGTGGGCTCAACGTATTACATTCCTCTTATATGCTTCTTAGTACTTTCTCTTCCCATGCCTTGTAATCTATATGGGTATATCTTGCACGTATTCAAGTTATATATTTACTAGATTTTTCATTGTTTCTCTTCCGTTCTATTTCTAGTTTTTATGTGTGTTTTTGTGTTACATTTATTTCGATATTCGTTTTTATTTTCAGATTTTCATTAGAAACGTTTGTATTTGGTCGTCCATTTGTTTTTATATTTGTAACTCCTGTTGTTCGTTTGCTTGATAAGGCCTTGTTGGTCGAAACGTTGCTGTATTTTGTCATTGTTTTTGTAATTTGTAAAACTACAGTACTTTGTGATTACGTGTTTTGTCTTACTCCTGTACGTACGGAATACATGTGCAACGTACCCACGTTCTCGGCGTTAACACGTAGATAACAGAGTGGTTAGTGTTGTTGATAGAACGAACGCAAACATTAGCAAGCAGCTCAAAAAGGCTGAAGTGACACACGAGATCAATACAAGGAATGGTTGCAGTAGTAGTATAGCGGATGAAAAAAAAGCACACATAAAAAGGGCGAGTTATTTATTCTACGTTGTTCTAGTTTCCTGGTATCGGAAAAGGTTGCGAAAGTACGGTGAAGTAACAACTGTGATCCATAATGAATCCGATTGGCTTATTCAATGTCATCAGACGACTGGGCTGACGAGTTTTTAAGGAGTATAATGTTACAATGAAACTACTGTAGTCGGCGTGTTTATTGTATTGGTTTTGTATATTTATATATGTATATTACAATATAATTGACACTGTAAATAGTAATTGAGTATTTTTGAAGTATTATTTACGTTTAGTTTGTAGTATTGTAATTTGATTCCCATCACTGGCATCGCAGTCAAATAACAATATTGACAATAAACACAAATTCAGCTCAAGATGATCTCACATTTAATTAAAGTTGGAGGGGACTGGACAACAAGCTTAACCATATCGAGTCTTGCGTTCTGTGGAATGGTCAGCATTCTAATCCTTTTGTTAACGATAATATTTATTTTATACAGAGCAAAAGTAAGTATTTGAATTTGATACATACATGTTTAGTTCAGTCATCATATATCATCACTTAACTAGTCTACACTTTTCACTTTGTGACTTCACTGTACACTGTACTCTACTTACTAAGTTACTTACTAAGGCTACTTATTACTACTTAGACTACTACACACTTATCACACTAGTCTACACTACTATACTAAGTTATCTAGAACTTACCATAAAAGTCTTATGCCAAGTTATGGAACCAATAATTAGTTAGTCTTAATCAACTCTCTAGCATATCTGCTGTCATAATCATGATAATGATGACATATACAACTACAACTAAGTCTAATATTCATAACATAAATGCTCAGAACTCTCATTATCTCTCTCTCGCGATCGTTCTTTTTGACCATTTTTATCATTCTTATTGTGATATATAAACAGCCTTTGCCAAGAACGTTTGTTTTACGTCACATCTTCAGTACCATTTGGAGCTCTGGTGCTTGTCCTTCGGCAATGTGTCCAATTTCAACTAGTGTTTACTGGCTTGCTCTCCGTCTGGATTGAACTATGATTGAACTGATGAATATTTCTTTAAAATAGTTAACTCTTGGATCATGAATTAAACTCTGAAGTCTATCATTGGATCATAAACTGGATTCCACGCATAGGCAGAAGGAGTGTTTAACCATCAGGCCAATGGATCCATCTGCACAACAGATAAAGGGCCATCAGATGAATACCCTTCAACATCTGTTGAGAAAGATGACATATGTGAGTTTCCTTGAGAAGTTATGAGGTTCTGCAACAAATAATAATAAAGTAATAGAATTTTACTGCACAACAACTGTATAGAAAAGTACAGCTCAATAGAGGTAATTACTGCACAAACTGTATGAAAAGTACAACTCAATAGAGGTAATTACTGCACAACAACTGTATAGAAAAGTACAGCTCAATAGAGGTAATTCTGCACAACAACTGTATAGAAAAGTACAAACTCAATAGAGTAATTACTGCACAACTGTATAGAAAAGTACAACTCAATAGAGATAATTACTGCACAACAACTGTATAGAAAAGTACAGCTCAATAGAGGTAATTCTGCACAACAACTGTATAGAAAAGTACAACTCAATAGAGATAATTACTGCACAACTGTATAGAAAAGTACAACTCAATAGGAGGTAATTGACTGCACAAACTGTATAGAAAAGTACAACTCAATGAGGTAATTACTGCACAACACTGTATAGAAAAGTACAACTCAATAGAGTAATTACTGCACAACTGTAAGAAAGTACAACTCAATAGAGTAATTACTGCACAACTGTATAGAAAAGTACAACTCAATGAGTAATTACTGCACAACTGTATAGAAAAGTACAGCTCAATAGAGGTAATTACTGCACAACATAAAAAGTACAGTTCAATAGAGATAATTACTGCACAACAACTGTATAGAAAAGTACAGCTCGATAGAGGTAATTACTGCACAACAACTGTATAGAAAAGTACAGCTCAATAGAGGAGAATATAATCTCCAGTTTTTAGACAAGTCATGACAGACTTGGATACCATTTGCTCAACAACCTAAAGATAGAAACTTCTGGTGTGGGAAATTAAAGGCAACAGTCATATGATAACGCAGAATATACAGAGGATGCCAATATATGCTGACCAGGAAAGCTTACTTGCCATTGTCAGTATTATTCCAGAACAAGCCATGAGAAAATCTCAGCTTTGATTTTCCTTAAAATATTCAGGATGACATCTAGAAGTGTATGCAGAAGAAGAGATGTCATCTTGTATTTACTCAAACCACAGACAAAGCTGTTAGTATACAAAGTATAAAACATTCTTAAAAACAGCCGCAGAGAAGATTGGCTGAACTGATGGGCTGTGGGGAGGACTTGTCGGGTCATGTATGCAGAGATGAATAGACCAAACCCTAAGGACACTATAAATCTACTACAAGAAGCGATCGAAGCACTATCGTTCAGTTAAGAACAGGACATGTTGGACTGAATTATCACCTACACAAAATAAACCCTACTCACCTACCACACTGTAGAAAGTGCAGTCATTCATGTGAGACAGTACAACATATCTTGCTTGAATGCCCTGGACTACATAAGGCTAGACAATAACTCCTCCCACCACACCCATCTGTTCATAATAGTTTTGTCTTCCACAATTACAGAACACACGCATGCAGATTCTACAATTTGACATTGATTGCCCAAGAGTGAAAACTCGCAGCTCTGGTTAGAAGTTTATTTGTTAGAACGCCCGAGTGGTTACCGGCCCAAATTTGGGGTGTAAAGAATAGAACCACTGTTACCTGCCACGCATGTCGTAGAGACGACTAAGGAGGTTTGGCTGAAATCGGATGCACATGTCCTAAAAGTGTAGAAATATATGCGTTTAGGGGCCTACAAACCAATGTGCAACGTATACACGTTCTTGGCAAAGATCAAACATATCACAGTGATTAAAATTGGTAGTAAGAACAACGCAAAGAAGAAGATTTGTTAGAATAGTTCATAGAGTTCGTGATAACAGTTACTATCTTTATTTGCAGCATATCACAGTGAACAAACCAAACAGAAAGTTTGACAAAAATGGCCCTGATGTGATAATAATTGGATCAGGTGTTGGTGGCTCTGCAATTGCAACAGTATTAGCTCGAGATGGTAGAAAAGTCACAGTTATTGAGCGAGATATGAAAGAGCCAGACAGAATAGTTGGGGAATTGCTTCAGCCAGGAGGTGTTCAAGCCCTTATCAAATTGGGATTAAGTGGTGAGTTCTCAGCTATTATTTCAAGCTATTATTTCAAGCTATTATTTCAAGCTATTATTTCAAGCTATTATTTCAATGAATGGCTTTTGCGATATCATTATTGTTATATTAATTGTTCAGAATATAGTCACTTCTTATTGATATCAATGCACATTTTTGTCTTCTATTGATTCATTCAGGAAAATACAGATATTCACATTATGTGTACAATAAATTAGTATTGAAGATTAAGTTACCATAAACTTCATCAAATTTATGCAATAAATAAACACCGAGCTATTAAACATTTTTTGTTATTACTATCTTTTATGTATTGAAGTAATTTATAATTTTGTATTGTCTTTTGTTAATTTTATTATCTTTGATGTATTTTGTTGAAAATTGTATACAATCTTTGTATTATGTCTTCTGTTTATAAGACTCAATTGAAGGCCTTGATGCACATAAAATTAAAGGCTATGTGATACATAACTTGGAAGACAAAGCAGAGGTTATTGTTCCCTACCCTAAACAGGAATTAAATGAAATAGTCAAAATAACCAGTGGTTCAGCATTTCATCATGGCAGATTCATCATGGCACTCAGAGAACAAGCTAAAATGGAACCAAAGTTTGTATTACAATGTGATGTGTGTTTATTTTGTAATATATTTTATTTGCTGACTACACAATTATCAAATTATTTGTTACATATAAATGCAAAGTTAAAGTCAAGCTTAGAGTGCTTGTTGGGTTGATGATATATTGATTTTTACTGAGTTTTTCCAAACTTTTAAACTTTATATCTTCTTCTTCTTTGCGTTCGTTCTTTACGATCAATTTTAATCACTCTTGTCTTCTTCTTCTTTGCGTTCGTTCTTTCGACCAATTTTAATCACTCTTTGTGATATGTTTGATCTTTGCCAAGAACGTGTATACATTGCACATTGGTTTGGTAGGCCCCTAAACGCATAGACTTCCACACGTTTAGGACATGTGCATCCGATTTCAGCCAAACCTCCTTAGTCGCCTCTTACGACATGCGTGGCAGGTAACAGTGGTTCTATTCTTTACACCCCAAATTTGGGCCCCTGTAACCACTGGGCGGATCACTCTTGTGATATGTTTGATCTTTGCCAAGAACATGTATACGTTGCGCATTGGTTTGGTAGGCCCCTAAACGCATAGACTTCTACACGTTTAGGACATGTGCATCGATTTCAGCTAAACCCCTTAGTCGTCTCTTACGACATGTGTGCAGGTAACAGTGGTTCTATTTTTACACACCAAATTTAGCGGAAAAACTTTATATAAATACTGGATTGCTCTGAATTTTCCCCAAACTTTAACACTTTATGTAAATACCGGATTGCTCTGAATTTTTCCCAAACTTTATATAAATACTGGATTGCTCTGAATTTTTTCCAAACTTTAACACTTTATGTAAAGTGGATCGCTCTGAATTTTCCCCAAACGTGTAAAAGTTTTATAAAGAGCAGGCTTATTTTCTAAGAAAGGTTACAAATCTAAGGAAGCTGAAATGGTGTGGATGAAAACATTCTTGCATAGTCATTAATCCAGTTGAAGTTAAACTCTCATACTTGATCCCCATGTAGAACTGGTATACACCTTTGATAAGTGATATTCAGTCGATGATGAGAAAATCATATTAATTATCCTTTCTTCATCATATTGATTTTTGTTTATTAAGTACATTTGTTACCTTTGTGATCTTGGTTATTGATTACATTTTCAGTGTCACATATATCGAAGGAACAGCTAGTAAGCTTGTGGAAGACAATGGTGTAGTAGTTGGAGTACAGTATAAAGCCAAAGACACAGATGACAGTCATGTAAGTATGATATAACAATACATTTTATGTAAACGCATTTTGCTTAGTAATAAACTTATTTTGAAGCTCTAAACCGTACAGCCTTATTAGTTATAAATTTCCCCCACTGTTGCTGTCATTTCCTAGTTAAAGCATTGTAGTTGGGTGAGAAGATAGGGGTAGTACCTCAGGGAAAGTGACAGTCGTGAAGCGTCATGATCTTACTTTGTCCCCATCTTCTCACCTAGCTTATGTTTGGATCCTCGTCCCACACCAGACAAGACAACAGACTGGATAAAGTGGCGGAGAAATCCTGCTCAACTCTGTCATGTCCCTTTACCCCCTTCCCCATACTTCAAGTTAGACCATAGTGCCCTACCAAGAATTAACATGACTCATTGGTAGGGACATATAACCTGCATGAATGAGTGAAAAAAACAGATTGGAAAATTCGCTGTGTCCCAGTTGTGATGAGGTGATAAAACACTTGAATTTCACCTAGCCAGATAGGATCACACCGCTTACATGGACCAATGGTGGAGACAAGCTCAGCGCTGGAGAGCTTTTCATGAACAAACAAAAACAAGGATTTTCAGTTTTATAATTAAGATCTTTTCTCATTCACAGACAATCTATGCGCCTCTCACCTTCGTTGTTGATGGATGTTTCTCCAAATTCAGAAAGGAACTTGTGAAAGCGCAGGTAACGGTGACCTCTCACTTTGTGGGTCTTCTGATGGACGATTGCCCTCAGACAGTCAGTAATCATGCAGAAATAGTGCTAACCCATCCAAGCCCAGTTTTGATCTATCAGATATCATCTGACTGCACTCGTGTCTTAGTGGATGTTAGGGTCTTATGCGAAGAATATCAAGGATCATCTGCTGGATTCAGTCTGTCCACAACTTCCAGGTAAATGTGCATTTTACCTGTGTACGTATTCAAATTGAGGCACATTGACTCATAAACAATATTCTAGGCAACTGAAATGTGTTAGGCACATTGAACATAATAGGGGTTTAGAGAGCACTATAATGGAAGGCAGATAAGTTTGATGAAGATGCAAGAAACAGGCCTCTGCTAATTAACGAAGAATTGATAAAGGCCACTGAAACTAAGTAGGCAATCCATTACCTAACAAACAATAAGACGGCAGGCGATTACTGCAGAAATGTTCAAAGCAGTAGATGATACAGCAATTCTATTCTTCAAGATCTATTTAATAAAATGTAGGAAGCAGTCTCCGATCAAACGGAAGAAGGAAAAAGGCCCCCCACCTTGTATGATGGTGGGCAGTCTGCACTGACAATGGTCTATGGCACTAATTTATGGTTGAAACAGGAGTATAGCAAGGTTGTATTTTATCTCCGTTATTGTTTGAAGTGGTCATTGACTAAGTGATTCAAAATTTTCTGGCATCAATTCGGGCAAAACTGGCATCAATTCGGTGGAAACTGACGACTGGAAGATTTAGATTTTGCAAATGATGTTGCCTTGTTAAGTAAAAACAACCAAGATGTGCAAAGAAAAACAGATAACTTATCCATAGTGTCAAAAGATGGACTGTAGATAAGCTACTAGAAGACACATATAATGAAGACACCAGTGACAAGTAATGTAGATAACAATCTAGAATCCAAAATGATGAAAATAACAAGAGCAGTTCACCTATTTGAGTAGCAGTTTTTGACCTAATAGAAGAACGATGAGAAATTGCTTGCAGGGTGTAACATATAACGGTGCAAGAGAAATACATTAATGGAAGGCATGGTTCCTGGAAGACGAGGCAGAGGACAAAAAAGATAACCATGGAAACAACTTTTAAAGAAACCTTGAATATGATGATGCACGAGGCGGGAGAACTAGTTATAAATTGAGAGTCTTTCAGACATACTGTGATGAGAGCAATGTTCTGCAAAGGATATGCTACATGAAGATGGAGACATATAGAAAGCACAGAATAGAATTACATGTAGTTTGAAAGATTAGAAACCGCCTTGTGGTGCCAGGGCCCATAGGGAAGCAAAGAATAGTACCACTGCGACCTACAATGCATGTCATAAGAGGTGACTAATGTAGGCCCTAGGGATGCTACCCTAGTAAATAAAAAGCAGCGTAGAAATCGGATGTGCTGGCCTACTTGTAGGCACATAACTGGCACAACGTACAATCGCTCTTAGGCTCAGATCACATACTTCTTCTTCTGCGATCAACTTTTGCTATGCGGCTACTCCGGTATGTGTCATAAACAGGGCGGCGCGCTTGAGGTCTTCACTGGTTCCCCATAGTTTGTCTTGTAGTGTTGTTTCTGTTGGCCAGATCTCCAATCTCTCATTACTCTGACTAGGGCAGTCTTGCAGGATGTGCTCTGGGGGCTGCTTTGGTGCTCCACAGGTGCAGGCTGCCGAGTCCCTGAGACCCATTCTGTGGAAGTGTGCTCTGAGACTGCAATGTCCCGTTCTAAGTCTGAAGACTGGTCTAGATCACATACAAATCACACAGAGTGGTTGTAGATATGGAGCGTTTGAAGAAGAAAGATTAGAATATATGGCACACATTTGTTGATGTTTGGATGAAAACCAGATTGTGATCGTTGATGGATATTCTGAAAATTAGAGATTGTTGATGTAATTAAAGAAAAATGTCACGTCTTTGAAAACATTGTTGCAGAAAATTTCTTGGAACTTCCTGGGCAAAGAAGAATAACAATGTTGATATCCTGCAAGACCCAAACATTGAGGAACAGTGGCTCATAAACAATACTGTATCTCAGAAGCTGAAATAGTTTGGTCACATTAAACATCACAATGGTTTGTTTAGAAAGAGCAACATTGGAGTTCATAGATCTTGGAATGATGAGACAGGGATGATAAAGATGATGTTGACAACAAGACATTCGCCAGTGGTTACGGACCCAAATTTGGGGTGTAAAGAATAGAACCACTGTTACCTGCCAAGCATGTCGTAAGAGGCGACTAAGGAGTTTTGGCTGAAATCGGATGCATGTGTCCTAACGTGTAGAAGTCTATGCGTTTAGGGACCTACCAAAACCAATGTGCAACGTATACACGTTCTTGGCAAAGATCAAACATATCACAAAGAGTGATTAAAATTGGTCGTAAAGAACGAACCCAAAGAACAAGACATTAAGGACATTTTGAGCATAATGGTAGAGGGGTGAACTGGCTAGAGATCGAATGCCATTCAGACAGACTGTGATGAGTGCGGTGTTGTGTTGAGGAAACTATTATGAAGGTATGTAATTCTAGTTTTTCCAAAAATTGAAATTCAAAATGAACTGAAAACATATTTATTTGTTTAATTTTATTTCCCAAATTTTCAGAACATATACAGAAACCATTTCAAGATAGTGTAATAAATGGTCGTGTTAGAAGCATGCCAAATAGTTTTCTACCACCAAGTCCTATAGAAAGACCTGGAGTCCTAGTCCTAGGAGACGCCTACAATATGAGACACCCTTTAACTGGTGGAGGAATGAGTGTTTGCCTTAATGATGTTGCGATATGGAGAGAACTTCTTAAAAGTATTCCAGATCTTTCAGACTATGAGACGGTCATAAAGATGCTCAGAGTGTTTCATCTGAGAAGAAAAAGAAATCATTCATTTGTAGTCAATGTCCTGGCTAATGCTCTGTATGAGTTGTTTGCAGCTAATAACAGTAAGTATTGCTTTTGTTGTGTGTTTCTTGTGTATTTTGTTGATAGATTTTGTCATTCAGTATGGCAAAGATAATCTGATATAACTTACTTGACTTTTCCTCTCCGCTCCTCATAGAGCATAGGGACTCAACAGTTTTTCACCATTTTTCCAGGTCTGGATGTTTTCTTTATGACTTCAGAGAATAGTCCAGCATTCTTCAGTTCCTCAAGAAGACTTTGTCTCCAGGTCTGTTTAGGATGTCCTCTTTTCCGTTTCCTACGGGCTTCACACAAGCGCTTGTCTAGGACTCTTGACTGTGTCTTCTGCAGGATATGCTTATCAGTGTTCTAGAACTATTACCATTTCTGTTAGTGAGGTGGAGGTCATCAACTAAACAAACTAGATTTGATTCCTGGTCATCTTTTATTTCTCATTCCATTTCTCTTGTATTCTCTATGTGTTTGTCCTAAATAGTAAAAAAAATTACTTGTCTCTGGTATGTGCTCACAAATTTGTATGGAATACAAATAAAACTAAAATTATGTCCACCAACAAAACACAATCTCAACCTAAAATTACCATCAATAACGAAGACACTGAGAACATCACAGATTTTGAATATCTTGGCTCTATAATTAACAACAATGGAGATTGTACGAAAAAAGTTAGAAAACTAGTGATGGCTTTCCAGAGGGTGGTCAGCATGAAGAAACTATAGCACAACACAAGCAAAGAAACAAAAATAAGACTTCTCAGAACATGCATATTCCATGTATCAACATATGGATATGAATTGTGGGCCATAACACAAATATTAAAGAAGAAAATAGAAGCTTTTGAAACAAGATGTTACAGAAAATTCTTAGAACATCCTGGAAAGAAGAAAACAAAGACATCCTATAGATCTGCATATCAAAGAGAATTGGCTCATATACAACAGCACGTCCTGGAAGATGAAATATTTTGGCCTCGTTGAACATCACAGTGGTTTCGAGAGAACGATAATGGGTGGCATGGTCCCTGGAGTAGGAGGCAGGGGACAACCAAGACAAAGCTGGCAGCAGGACATCAAAGAAACTTTGAATGTGACTCTGAAGGAAGCAGAAGAACTTGCTAGAGACACAAGTTTTTCAGGCTGGCTATGATGAAAGCTATGTTTAGGAAGAGACATGCTACTGGATGATGATGGTATTTTCTCTGTTTGTTAACGTTTAGCTAATTTGAGCTGGGCTGTTTCCCCCAGATTATTCTTCCTCTGCTAGAAAAATAAGTTAATATTTCCAATTATTATCTGCAGAACATCTTATCAGCATGAAGAAAGCTTGCTTTGAATACTTCCGTCTGGGTGGACAGTGCGTGGATGGTCCTGTCAGTCTTCTTTCAATGTAAGTAACATTTCAGACTGCATAAATGTGTGATCAGATTCACCAGAACATATGTTTTGTCGTTATTGTTCTTTAACAATCTCTGCTTGTGGAACTCGTCACTATACATAGGTTTTGTGGATTATGAAAAGGCGTTTGATAGTCTGGATAGGGAATCATTGTGAAAACTATTAATACACTATGGAGTTCCACCCAAGATTGCAAACCTAATAAAGAAACCGTATGAAGGAATGAAATGCAGAGTCATACACGAGGGCCAACTGACGGAATCCTTTGAGATAAGAACAGGGGTGAGGCAGGGATGCTTGTTATCACCATTCCTGTTCTTGCTGGCCATAGATTGGATCATGAAATCAACAACGGATAACAGAGGGAGAATACAATGGACACTTGTGAAACAACTGGAGGACCTGGATTTTGCAGTCGATCTGGCTTTGCTGTCTCACAACCACGCACAGATTAAAGACAAAATGAATACCCTAAATAATAAATCTCAGCAGCTAGGTTTGAAAATACACAGGGGGAAAACCAAGGTCATGAGAATAAATGCTGCAAATGTAAACCAGATTATGCTGGAGGAAACAGCACTGCAGGATGTAGAATCATCACATACCTTGGAAGCAACATAGACACAGAAGGAGGAACAAACAAAGATGTTAAGATAAGAATACAAAAAGCAAGAGGGAACTTTATTGCATTGAGTAAGATATGGAAGGCAAGGGAGATCAAAACAAACACAAAATTGAGAATTTTCCAGTCAAATGTGAAGTCAGTGCTGTTCTATGGCTCGGAAACATGGAAGACCACAAAGGAAACTATCAGAAAACTGCAGACCTTCGTAAATGGATGTTTACGTAGGATAGAGGAATTGAGATGGTATGATAAGATTACAAACGAGGAACTCAGGGAGAGAACAAAGCAGATACCAGTGGAAAGAGAGCTCAGGAAGAGGCGCTGGCGATGGATAGGACATACATTGAGAAGACCGACCGGAAGCATCGCAAGACAGGCATTGTTTTGGAACCCGAGGAAAGAGGAATAGGGAAGGCCTAGGCAGACCTGGAGAAGAGAGCTGGAGGCGGATATAAAGAGGATAGACAAAACATGGAAGGGATGGCAAGAGAGAGGAAGAGATGGAAGAAGTTTGTTGAAGACCTTGCTCGATGGGAGTTGAAAGGTGATGATGATGATGATGAATCTCTGCTTATTCTGTTGCTGTTATCGTGTTGACCTGGTCCTCCAGGTTGTGCACAGTAATAACTGCACATCACTTTTTTAAAATAGTTACAGAAGCTTCAAAGAAAAAAAAAATGTCTTGTTCACCAATCTTGCGAAAAAGTTCCACTGTAAAAATTAACATCATGGGCCATAGCTGAAAGAAAGTTTATGTTGGATCAAGCCTGGGGTCTCTGTAGTGTAGAGGTTAGGTGCTAGCCTCTCGTTCCAAAAGTACTTAGTTCACTCCCTCGTGGAGCCATCTGGATATTTTTCAGTGTAGGTGAGATCAAGTTTCTAGTCCTATCAGAAATGGATTATAAAACATAGGTCCCGTGTTCAAGTTGAGTAGTTAAAAGAACCTTTGGTAGTTCAAAATAAAGAAGAGCAGGCTGAAAAGTTGCTCCCCAGGCAAAATTCGTTAGAAAAAAATTTAATAAAATTCCTACAAAATATCTTTACCATATTCTAAATTACACCAGGGGCCATATTCTAAATTCACAGGACTCACTGGTGCTACGGAGATCGTGCACTGCAGCTGAGATCTTCCTGTGTAAGAAAGTGATCGAAGCACACATGGTTACTCACCAAAGTTCAAGATGATGTCCAATTAATCAATCTGTTATTGTGTTATTATTTTTCTTGCATGCATTATTATCTGTTTACATTTACATAGTTGTCCGTATTGTTATCAATCTTTTTCTACTTTGTTGTCCATTTCTATCACCTTTGTTATGTTCATTTTTCTGTTTTTATTTTTGTGTCCTTGTTTATGTATTCTACCTTATATTGTCTTGTCTGTGCTCTTGCCTACAGCATTGACTTGGTCTATGCTGTTTTAAATTAATTTTCATCCATATGTTTTCTTGATACTTGTAATTCTTAAGAACCTGTTTTCATACCATGTGGTGTATTGGGAATCTGTTAGAAATACTCTCGTCTTTCTTAATACTTTTTTCCTCACAGCGTCAGGATAGAAAGATTTCTAAAGTGGACTCTTATGTGCACTTCGTAGATAGTGTCTTTCACTGTTAATTGCAGGGTCCACCTTTTGCTTGGGCTACCTTTTGCCTTGTATCCACTGTATCGAAGAAGCATTGCTCTTTGAGCCACACTATCTGTTTTTTAATCTGGTTATGTGGCAGAATTATTTAATTTGTTGTTTCTTGATGAAGTTCAGCACTGATGTTGCACATATCAACATATGTTAAGCATATGGCATCCAAAAATGACCTCCAACCAGATCTGTCTTGAGTAAGCCAGCTTTGTTCATTCCAGGTCTTTCCCACCTTTTTCTTTGTCTACAGTTCTTCATGCCTCTCTAGGTCTTACCCTATCCCTCTTGCCTCCCAGATTTCATTTAAGAGCCACATGTGGGTGTCTGTCTGGTGTTCTACATTTTTGAATGTAGGTCTCAACCACCACCATCTCCTACTAGTTATTTCCTTGTTGATGTTTGTGCGCCAGGTGAATTATAATTATTGCTCTTGACACTCTCAGACCTCAAACTGTCAAGGCAAATAAATTCATCAACCAAACACCCCCTCTCCCCACCCCACCAGTGGATGAAGAGATAAGCAAATCGGTGAGCTGTGCCAGCGAGAACATTGCACTTAACAGAATCACACAAATCAGACACGTTGGAATGGAGACAGACAAAAAAAATGGCCACCTGGGGTTCTCCAGGTTGTGCGCAGTAATAACAACTCTGCACTCCAATTTTTATATTGTTACATAAGATTCAGAGAAAACTATTCTCTTGGTATCCACCAATCTTGGAACATAATTCCCCTGTAAAAATTAACAGTATGTGCCAAAGCTGAAAGGAAGCTCACTTTGGGAGATCAAGCCTGCTGGGAATTAAAATCCAAAATATAGTTCGGAGAACCAAAAATCAGAGATGTACACTGGAGGAGTAATTGCATGCAATATATTTGACAATAAATACTATGTTGAAGGCTGCAAAAGACAGAGAAACATTAAGAATTCATGTAGAAGTCTCATGTAATATAATGCATGATGAGAATTAAAATAAACACATCAATGCATTATAGAAGAACATTGATCTCTTCAGAGCTGCTCAACATAGACACTAATGCAAAATTTTCATGTTTTCTCTCTTTTTCCCCAGATTAAATCCCAAACCACACATTTTGATAGGACATTTTTTTGCTGTGGCAATATACGCTGTTTATATTGTGTTTAGATCAGAACCAGTTTGGGCCATACCACGCTCAATATATCGCTCGTACATGATTCTTTTCTCTGCTTGTAGTGTCCTTTTCCCATTGGTATGGAGTGAGACAAAGTCTTTGTTGGTACCATGAGACTATTTAGTTGTTTTGTTGTGTTATGAGCTCTAATGCTAGACTGTATCCTAGCATGATTCACTGTCTATCATTTGTTGTATGGATGAAACTGTAGTTGGTAATCTTTATTTTATAAAGGGAACACAGCTTATACAGTTGTTGATAATCTGATGATAATATTTGAGCATGTTGTATAAATGACCATCAAGGCGAAGATATGTTTCATCATTAGTTATACTCTGCATTTCAGTGACAACTTGTTGACACTTCAATTTTGAACAAAATATGTGTTCGTATTCTAATTGTACAGGGTGTTCAAGATAAAAGCAGCCTGTGAATGGAGCTAATCTGGCATATACGTATGGAAATGAGAAGGTTCAGTTATGACGTAGTATAGGTCAAGGTTGTGTGATGGTGTGTAATTGTAGTGCGGGAAGGGCGATGAACAAATGTGACGTAGGACAAGCTAGTCAGAACCGGTTTAAATAGTAAATAGACGAGATGCAATGCGTACCTGGCATATTTCTATTTATCACTGGGGCTGAACACTGGTTTTTAAGTTGAACACCCTGTACATTTATATTGGATGACATGACATAATGTCATCTTGTTTGTTTAATATTTTATTTATGGCTCCATTTAATGTTTCCATTCTGCATACTAAACATCTTTGTGTCACATCTTTATCTTTGTGTTTTGTCATAATCATCCTGACATACTCATAATTGGGACCTGTCCAAATCTGCACAATGCAGTTGCCAAGCTGGTTTGGTTCATTGAATAAGATACATAGTTTGTAACTACCTGAAAAAAATGTGAAAACTAAAAATGTGTCACACTGTCCTGTGCTAAACCAGTTCACACTGTTTAAAATGAGTTAGGGTAATGAGCAGCTGATAGATTAGCTGGCTTGGCTACAATATCAGAGGGAGCTGCCATGGATCAAAATGACATTCTTCATGCATTGAGTCTTTCTGAACAGAGGAGTTTCAGGGCAGTGAATCCCACTCACTGACCAGATTGAAAGAGATGGGTGTCAATATTGGTGCAGCCGAAAAGAACGACATACTAAATATGCAAAGAGATTAATCAACATCGAACTGGCGTGTTGGGTTTTCGCTGGATTTGCTGAGACGGAGATCGGAGCATCTATGGACATGTCAGGAGTGCTATGATGATAGTCCTCATATAACTGATAACACTGTTTAATAAAATCTGAGATTAGGTCTCAAAGATAAAAATATATAATTATTCATTTTTATATTTATGAGCCGACTCCATTTCTCTTGCAGTTGTCGAAGAGTGAATATCATGTCAGTTGTTGACCGTCCAGCTCTTAACCCCATTGTGACTGTAGAAGAACATGTTCTTGCCAGTTTCTGCAGTCGTTTTGAAAGGACTAATGCAAAGGTCTTGCCTGTGACACTTAAAAGAGAGGTTTCTCTGTAGTTGTTGCAATCCCCCTTGCCTCTTTGTTTTTAATAGTGTCACTACTTTTGCATCCCTCATGTCTTGAGGAATTTTGCCCTCTCTCCAGCACTGGACAAGGAGATCGTAGAGGTGGGGGGCAAGAGTACACCTTTGTTATATTTTAGGATTTCTGTAGGAATCAGAAAGTTCCAACTGTGTGGGTTCTGTTCATGATGATTCGGTATGATCTGACCTAGGGCAGGGTGTGCTGGTTTATCCACAGAGTAAAGATTAGAATAGTGTTCCACCCACTGTTTGAGCACATTAGATGTCTTGCTGCAAACACCTTAAGCAGAATGGTTATGGCAACACCTTAAGAGGACATGCTCCTTGGTTCCTGCTTGTTGTACAACACCTTAAGAAAGGGCCAGAATGACGCCTTGGTTCCTACTTGTTGTACAACACCTTAAGAAAGGGGCACAGTGACTCCTTGGTTCCTACTTGTTGTACAACACCTTAAGAAAGGGGCACAGAGTGACTCCTTGGTTCCTACTTGTTGTACAACACCTTACACTCTATGAAAGAAGGGCACAGAATGACTCCTTGGTTCCTACTTTTGTACAACACCTTAAGAAAGGGGCACAGAGTGACTCCTTGGTTCCTACTTGTTGTACAACACATTAAGAAAGGGGCCCAGAGTGACTCCTTGGTCCCTGCCTATTGTACAAAGCTTCTGGATCTCTACAAGCTTGCAGCTTAATGATGAAACGAATTCAGTTCAGTAAATTTGTAATGTACTTTTGTTCCACTCAGGCATGAGAATTGTCTGTTCTTTCACTCACTCTCTCCCCTGTTACTCTAGACGATCCGTTTTTCTTCAATATGCATTACAAATTTAAAGATTGTGCGCTTTAGTGTGTTGAAGTTTCTTATACAGCTTTCACACAGTGTGGTTCTAAACCCCCTCTCCCCACCAACCTTTATCACACACAACTCACAATACCTGATCAAAAGATGACATCCTACATTGTCACATATATATATATATATATATATATCTTGCTGTATAGTAAATGAAGTTTTATGTTTGTACAATCTCATCAGTATTCATCTGTACAGATTTGTTTCGTATTGGACAGTATTCCCCCAGGTTGTCGGAGATTGTGTTAGAGCTAACAACCCAAATCTATAAAAATGACTTTGTTACAGAAACTGCAATGAAAAAACTAACATATCGTTGGGAGCAATTTCTGCACTATATTTCACAAAATAGATGAGACTGCAGTAAAACTATTTGATTGGCACGTAATCACAAAGTACTGTAGTTTTACAAATTACAAAACAATGACAAAGTAGCAACGCTTAGATTCAACTAGGCCTTTATAAAGTAACGAACAACAGGAGTGATGAATTTAAAAAACAAAAGGACGACCACATACAAACATTTCTGATATGTAGTCGTCCATATGTTTTTTAAAATTCGTCACTCCTGTTGTTCGTTGTTTGATAAAGACCTGTGGTCTAAACGTGCTGTATTTTGTCATTGTTTTGTAATTTGTAAAACTACAGTACTTTGTGATTACATGTTTTGCCACTATATTTCATAAAGAATGCTGAATGAAAAAACTAATTAAAATGTCGGTGGTAAGCTGCAGTCCAGCGTTTTATTTTGGAATGGCAGGAATAAGAGAGAGATGCAGCAAATTGTGGATCTTCCTGGAGGTCCAGTTTTCTGGTTCATGACATCTGTGTAGATGGCAACCAATTTCACCCACTGAAATGAAGTCGCGATAATAGCAAAGTTAATAACATTCTGTGATAGTGACCGCTTGTGGTGGAAATTCAGTGTTTGATGCCAGCTCTGAGTTCAGTGTTTGATGTCAGTTTAGGCCAAAATATTTTGGTGTGGACACTATGACGATCCCTGATCCTTTACTTGGGGATCTAAATTACATGTACCTCTGAAGTCGGAGTAAGGCTCACCTGAATGATGATGGACACTGGGGATAAGGAAAGCAAGCCTTCATGCAAACCTCACTGGCTGGGATAGGAAACAAAGACACCAGCCCATCCTTTTCAATTGTTTTAGTGTTATGTATTTATGTTATGTATGTATGGCAAGAGTTGGTATGGCAACTCTTGCCTGTAGTTAGCTGTAACATGCACAGCGACTACAACGGTTACATCGCCTATTCGGTGGTCAAACCAGGTGAGGGAAACCGATGGGTCTAGCAGCATCGGTAATCTAGGCACTGTCTGCCTGTGCATGCAAAGACTGGATCCGGCTGACTTCGCGGATGAGGCCACTAGTTGGCTCAACGGTTAGAAAGGCGGATCACAGCAGAGCGGTGTGGACCGCATAGAGCACGGCGAGGCACTTTAGAAAGCCCTGGTCATCCACTGCATCTGGCACTATCTCCAGTCGTCTTGACTTGTCTTGCCCCTGGATACAGATAGTCCTGGACGAGAGAGGTTGACGAATAGCGCAACTTTTCCTCACTATAATCCAAATACAGCGCAAGCTACAGTTTCAGGACAACTACATACAACACAAATGTATGTATGAAGAATAAACATGACCTTGCACAAATTTTAACAACTAAAAACAGTATGGAATGGAACTGGTAAGAAAACAAAGATCAGAATACTAAGAGCATGCATATTCTCACTGGTAACATAGGAGTATGGACATTTATCAAGGCAGTAGAGAAACATATGTGCTTTTTAATATAAGTATTACAGAAGAGTCCTCTGTATATCATGGACAAAGAGAACAAATAGATAAATACAGAAAAAACTCAAAGAAAACTGGCTGATGCTACAAAAAAAAAAAGAACGAGAAAATTGTATTTTGGACATATAAAAAGGCATGAAGGGTTGGAGAAGACCATCATGGAAGGAGACATCCAGGCAAAGCAGAGAAACCACGGAAAAGATGGATTATTCTTCTTCTGCGTTCTCACTAGATTGGGATTTTGGATTCTCTAATAAAGGCAGCCGCCTGCCTCAGATCTTCTTCTTTGAGTTCGTTCTTACGACCAATTTTAATCACTCTTTGTGATATGTTTGATCTTTGCCAAGAACGTGTATACGTTGCACATTGGTTTGTAGGCCCCTAAACGCATAGACTTCTACACGCTTAGGACACATGCATCCGATTTCAGCAAATCTCCTTAGTCGCCTCTTACGACATGCGTGACAGGTAACAGTGGTTCTATTCTTGACACCCCAACCTTGGGTCCCGGTAACCACTAGGGTGCCTGCCTCAGATTATCAGCCACGCCATACAGTTTGTCTTGGACGTTAGTGTAAGTGGGCCTCTTTCTTCTCAAGTCTGCATACTGGGGGCAGTTCTGTAGGATATAATTCTATGATTTCTGCTTTTCCGTTTGTGCCGACCTCGTGATGGTAGGTCTGACATTCTTACCGCATGGCAAATCCAGAGGCAAATTGGTGACAGAGAATCCGTTATCCCTTTCCTCATTGTGAGGGTCGTTGCACCATGTTTCGCCTTTCGGCCTGGTGCATCCGTTTTCTGCAAGCATTTGTTTCGGTTAGCATTCTCTAGAGGACACATGCATCGATTTCATCAAACCTCCTTAGTCGCTTCTGACATGCGTGAGTAACAGTGGTTCTATTCTTTACACCCAAATTTGGGCCCGGTAACCACTCGGGCGAGATGGATTCAGGATGTAACTGATGATTTGAGCATGATGGCTGCAAAGACATATGAGAGAAATTCCGAAGGGCTGTTAAGGTGGCGAAGCTCTGCTCAGGACAAGCTATTGAATGTATGTGTAGGCTGGAGTTGGCTTTCTTGTCCATCACAAATTATGTCCATTTCGTACATAACATTTTCATCTGCTCTCGATGAACAAATTATTGTTGATGTTTATAGAGATAAATTTTTGCTGACGACGGAGATCTCAGCTGGATCGTTATAGCATATCTTCTTTGCTCTGCTGGTATTTTTCTCGTATATCGCTGCAACTTTATGTACAGATGTACGCCAAGCGGAACGACCCTACGTAGCAACGTCACAGGTGTGGTCAATATCGAATGCTTCTTAGTGATGTACTGAATGTATCCTTAAAACTCTTATTTAGACCGACCAAGTAGCGTTTACCACTAGTGATGTACTGAACTTCTCAAACGCTTATTTAGGCCACACAAGTATCGGTTGCCTGCCTGTATCTGTCAATGAAATAGTTCTTTAGGCAGTCGATGTTTTGGTTTGTGAATCAAATGACTGACCCATTGTGTTTGTGACTAGAGATGATGTCGATGCTTGTAATGCCAGCTGTGTTCAGGACAACGGTATCTGGGACCTTATCTTGGACTTAATATTCATCATTTTTCAGAGACAAACTGGATGAAAATGATTTAGCTCTCTCGTTTCTCTTTTATAAAGAATCCATACTTTGCGTGCAATAAAATGACGAAAGTACTCATGTGCAGTTTTCTTGTTTTCTATTTTGATGTTGTAATCATCATAATTTTTGTGCTGTGTGATGATTAGACAAGTTTTTGTGCTGTGTGATGATTAGACAAGTTTGTTATTATAATATTTTATCATACATTATAGTTTCATTCTCTGGCCAATTTCTGTATTTTTGGGGGATTATCTGGTCAATTAATTGAACACAGTGGCGACTCGTGCAAATTTTTGTTGGTGGGGCCAGACAAATTTTTGATGAAAATCATGATATTGGGTTAGGTTATATTTTTATTTATACAATAATAAATACACGTTACACATTATTTTTGGTGGGGCCCGGCCCCACTAGCCCTTAATGACGAGCCGTCACTGATTGAACATATTGGAAGCAAAGTGTTTGACTTTAGTTCCCTAAACATTCCTATGCCACACTAGTGACCGTTTATTCATTAAGGAACCGAGCGGGTAGTCTCTGTCATTGTTGACTGACCAGGGTCATAATACAAGAATTCTGTCAACGTTTTATGTCAACTGTTATAAATCTACCATGACTATCTTCCAACCCTCTCTCTGTAGCTTGTTCTCGAAAGCGAGCGTTTCGTCTGTTCTAACTTATTTTAATGAGTTCATAGGATGTGTATTCGGCATATAATCATAAAAATATGCGAACATTTAGTCGAACTAATTTCAGTTTCTCAATATAAAGACAAAGCAATAAATAGAGAAATGTTTGCACGCGCATTCGCAAACATTTGATACTGAAGGAAACAGTACACGAATAAGCTGCAGGCACGTGCAGGCAGATGGTTTTCTGATAGATCCTGAGAGAAATAGTGAACATAAAATGGGGTGAATTCAAGAGATTTGATGAAATCAGAGAAATGCCTGATCAACCTCTAGTAACAAATGTTATAAGAAAGAGAAGATGGAGATGTCTTGGACATATTCTTAGGAAAAAAAAAAAAGTAAAGGGACCCTTTCATACCTCATGGTATATAGGTCAATACAGTGTTAGGCCTGTATTTTCATTGACCGTCGGCACACGATGGGTGATGTGGTCAGCATCACGCCGGCCGCTTTACTTCCCAGAGCATGTCTGGTACCCAGTTGAGGTTTTCCGTCGTGGTCGGGAAAAATTCCACGCACATTGCGGGAGCAACACACCGCAGAAAGCTCACCACGTGTGAAATTAAATGCTTGAGGAAGGCAGTGGGGGTCACCAGGAAAGATAGACTACAAACGAAGACATCAGAAACAGAGTGGCATAATTTAATGCACCGAATACATTGAAAGACAACAAATGCAGTGGTTCGGACATTTAATGAGAATCGAATACAACCAAACACCAATAACAGCATACAATAAAAATAAATCAGGTACTAGAGCCAAGGGAAGACCAAGAAGAAGATAGAAAGACAATATCATGACCGCACTAAATAAACACGGATACAACACAACAAAGGCGACTCATCTGGCCCTGAAACGCAAATTAAAGCTGCCACCCCTACGCCTAACGTCAGGACTGGACAACCAATTCTGTCATCCACCCGAAAAAAAGGGTTTTTAAGCCGAAGGATTGACTTCATTGCATCAGGTTTTACCCCATATGGCTCGGTTCCTCTCCGCAGAAATGGCACACTACCTGCCGAGAGTATTGCATAAAGCACAAACTCCGTAGCTCTAGCGCCAGGACTGGACAACCAATTCTGTTGTCCACACGGGGAAAGATAATAGATGAATTCTTTTGTACAAATGAAAATATATAATTGAAGAAATGTTATCTGGTAAGTTGCACTCAAATATGCTGTTTATGAGCTGTATCTGTGCACAAGCTTAAAGGTTACAAAATAATGGTAGTGACAATCGGCAATATTATCGCTGAAAACAACTTCTACTTAACATATAACATACAATATTCACGATCTGTAGAACATATTAATGATGGACACCGATTTACCTGTTTATCCAGACGAATTGCACAAAAGTATAGTAATTTTCCTAACCTTTTCCTCGATTCGACCGAAGAAAAACAATGACCATCTTTTGCGAGGTTAATGTACGGTGCCCTTAGTCAAATTTAAATAGCTCAAAATCAATGTAAATGTTCGGTCTTGTCATGTTTGGTATACTTACCGTACCCGTGTTCGACGTTTGGTAGAACGTTTACTATCAGTTGCAGATGAATGAGTACAAGTGCAAGATAATATTGCGCAGGTAATTCCAGTTCTCTAGAGCGACATTCTCGCACTTGCTCAACGATTCTGCGCTCACTGTGTTCAAGTGATGTTGGTTGAAATTAATCTCTCTACCCCGTAGACAAAACCAGCGTTCTTGTCGACGCTTAATTTCCCATTTCAATAAGGTAGGTCAAGGGCGTTGACTAAATTTCTACAGATGTGGAACAGAGGTCATGATTCCTGCACTGTCAATACTTTTCCCGTTTGTAATGGATTCCGTTGTAATTCGTTTATCTACCGAATAATGTAACTCAGGTACTATCAGACTGAGCTATTGTGTGCAGCGCTGGACAAAAAACCCAACACGTTGACGTCTGATCTGTTCGAAATGTAATACCATTTATACGACAATCAAATACACTTTGTTTAGGGGCTTGACACGTTGAAATTGTTTCAATTGCGCACACATTTTTAATGACACACATACAAAGGGCGTTTTCAATTTTTTATTACTTCCAATTCTGCATGCGTCGACTGTTTAATTGGTCATATTTCTGTTTATCATAATTTGATACACAATACAATCTTGTATTTCGTTTCTCTTTGAAGTCTCAATGAGTGTTATTTTCAATTGTCAGTAATATGTTCTGTTTTATATGAAATTTGATAACTCTGTGATATTTTATTTGTATGTGCATATGGCCGATAGCAAATAGAGGCAAGTATACTGTCGATGTAATACTAGACATGTTTTATACAAGTCGGATCAGTTTGAAGTTTTGTGTATTCGTATGGATATACAATTGATACGTATGTGGTATGCTTGATCTTCTGTCAATGTAACCTAGATATCTTCTAGCACAATAAAATGTTTGGATGACTACAACAGCAGACCCTTCTTCTTTTTTTTCAGCGATCTCTGGTCACGCGCTTAGTTTACTGTGGACCACAAACTGGGCAGTCAGCTTCCAGGTCTGTCCAGTTTTCCCTTCTTCAGCGATCTCTAGTCATGCGCTTAGTTTACTGTGGACCACAAACTGGGCAGTCAGCTTCAGGTCTGTCAGGTTTCCTTCAACGATCTCTGGCCATGCGCTTAATTTACTGTGGACCACAAACTGGGCAATCGGCTTAAGGTCTGTCAAGTTTTCCCAAAACTTAGTTTTTAGGTCGACTGGGTGTGGCCACTTGTTGCTTCTTAGCTCACACTGGAGAGGACAGTCTTGCAGGATATGCTCTGGTGTCTGTTCCGCCTGCTGACACTGGCAGAGAGCTGTTTGACTTGACTATACAAAACTCAGCTCACTTTATTTATCTTGTTTCCCGATATCATCTCAGTCAATTACGTACACTTTTTTTTTCTGGCGATCTAGTTATTGTTACGATACTATCAAATAAAACTCTGACTCCAATTTCTTCTACCAAAGGAAGCTTCTACCTATCTTTCATTACCTTCTGTAGAATATTTGAGAGCCGCAGTAGCGTAGTTGTTAGTGAACTCGCTGCTTCAGCTAGTAGTCCA
Source organism: Arion vulgaris (assembly GCA_020796225.1). Taxonomy (NCBI): domain Eukaryota; kingdom Metazoa; phylum Mollusca; class Gastropoda; order Stylommatophora; family Arionidae; genus Arion; species Arion vulgaris. The sequence continues at coordinate 33,872,215 of CM036769.1, read as the reverse complement.
TGTTCAATTCTAGAGTGGGCGTGGACTAGTTTTCCGAACGAAGCGGCTCTCAGGTCGACTCAGCCTCAATTGGGTACCAGTAAAAAGCACTGGGAAGTAAAGGCGGCACTCGTGATGATGACCTCCTTACTCATCATGTGCCGATTGTTAATGAAATATACGGGTCTAACACCGTATTACCCCCTATTTACATCGACATATGAAAATCTAATATCTTGTCCGTTTTATTTTATATTAAGCTCAGTGGTCAGTTATCTTGCGTACTCAGAAGTCTGTGATCACGGTCGACAGTTCTGCTTTGATACCCGGTGACCTGCCTTACTTGATCAATTTGCCCGTCTGCCCAGCGTGTTCGTAGCGTATTGGACTACGGGTGACTATCCCTCTGTGTGTGCGGGTTCAATTCCGCGGGATGGCAGAAAAGGCCACAGATTCCCCAGATTTACGGTGTTCGTGGCACCAAACCGAAGGGTTACGATGTCCATGGCACCGAGCCAAAGAACTGAAAAGCTCAAGTGCTTCTGGATCGGAAAAACACACACACACAACTTGATCAATTTCCCATAGGGGCATCGGGGTCTGTTTAATCGACATTTACCTAATTGTGTGATCTTCTCATAAATGAACATGTGCATATTTGTCCGTTTTTCTGTTTTTATATTATTTATCTTATCTTATCTTAACCACATTTGCCATGAAGCGTCGTGGAATATTTAGTTTTCTATCGTGTGCCAGGTGTGTTGCGCTTGACGTTGCCAGTCCATGCTTTCGCAGGGACTCTGAGATATTATCTATCCATCGTGGCCTGCCTCGTGCTCTGCGCCCTGAGTGTCGATTATTGTAGGCACGTGATGGTAGCAAAGTTGCCCTGAATTTCGTTTTCACTTAGTATTGCCCATAGTTTGTTTCTGTTTATTCTATCAAAGGCATTGTTTTGGTCTATGAATGCTAAGTTTAGCGGTTTGTCATATTCTATGGTGTTTTCATTGAGTTGCCTTAATGTGAACAGGGTATCAGTGCAACCCTTTCCCTTTCTGAACCCAAACTGAGCAATGTTCAGCTGTGGTTCTATTATAGGATTGATTCTAGATTCCAAAATTTTAGGATATAATTTCCCCACATGACTTAATAATGATATGCCTCTGTATTTATTGCATTCTCTTTTGTTGCCTTTTTTCCATATTGGTATTATGATGGCTTTTTGCCAATCTTTGCGAACTTCTCTTTCTGTCCAGGCTGACTTGAAGATTCTATGTATCCATTGTATTCCTGTTTCTCCACATGCCTTGATTGCTTCATTGGTTATACCGTCTATGTCTGCTGTCTTGTGACGTGGACTCTTCTTCACAACTTCTATTTCTTGGATGAGTATATTTGGTTCTTCTATGCTTGTGTTATTTTTAAATCTATTCGCAATTCATGTTCATGGCTGGTTAAGTAGTTCTTGGAAGTATTCTTTCCTTCTGTTCTTCCTTCCGTTTGTATTAAATATCGGTGTACCGTTTTTATCATTAATAATGTCAGTGGGGTTGAAACTTTCGTCTCTTATCCTCATGAAATTGACACTTTAGAAAAAAATTTGTGGCTGTTCTTTGCATAATTGTTCTCCGTATTTTTCACACGATTCTGTCTTTGATTTTTTGATTACTTGTTTACTTTGTCTTCTCGCTGTTCTGTATGCTGTGTAATCATCTTGGCTTTGGATTTTATCCATTTTTTGAAACATTTCTTCTTTTCTTTTATTGATTCTTTGACTTCGTTGTTCCACCATGCAGTTTTTTTTGTTTGAATTTCTGTCTTAACTGTTTTTTTGTCACACAGTGTTTTTGTTTACATCATTGCTGTTTTAAATGTTTCTCATTCTTGATGTACATTGCTGATACTTGGTGGTAGCGATGTAAAAATATTTCTCATCATGTTGTTCATATCGTTTTGTATGTCCTCTTCCTCTAATTTTTTCAAGTTGGTGACGAAAATTGGATTTCTCTTTCCCTTTTTAGTTCTTTTGACTGTGAGGTGTTAGTATGACTGGCGAGATCTGTGTCTATATCTATATTTGGTGTATATCACGAACTGTATTTTAGTCCCTCAGCCAATTTTATCTCATTTAACCCCAACTTCCAAAGCTTCACAGAATACTAAAAATAAACTGACAGGACAAAATTCCAGACAGCGAAGTCCTCACAAGAGCAAAGATCCCAAGCGTCAACACCCTGTTGCAGAAGGCCAAACTGAGATAGGTCGGTCACGTTGCTCGAATGCCTGATAAACGCATCCCAAAACAGTTGATGTATGGCGAGCTTGAAGGGGCAGACGTTCTGCTGGTGGACAGAAAAAACGCTTTAAAGACACTCTTAAAGTGTCTCTGAAATGCTTCGATATAGACAATACGTGCTGGGAATCCTTGCGCAAGATCGCCAAATGTGGCGCTGTAACAACAAAGAGGAACCCGAATAGCTGAGAATCATCGTATTGTTGAGTCACAGAGAAAACGAGCAGCGCGAAAAGACAGAGCACACAACACGCACATGTCTAACCTTGATCATGTATGCCCCACCTGTGGTCAGGGATTCTGTTCTAGGATTGGACTCTACAGTCACCTCCGCACACACCAGAGAGGTGCAACAGCACACGTCTGAGATTGTTGTCATCATCGCTTGCGATGGACGGCTATTATTTGGTATGGTTCTTGCATCATGTTCCTCTTCTGTCTTTGTCTAACGAGTATATAGTCATTTTGAGATGACTACTCTATGTTACTACATATGTACCATGTTTGTGTATGGCTTCTTCGATGCTGGAGTAGTGTGTTTGTTATGATCAGGTCGTGTTCGTAGCATAGGTTGACCATTGTTTATACCTTTCTATTTATATTACAGTAAACCCTCGTTAACACGAACTCGTTTAACAAGGACAAAAATGTGGTCCCGTCATAAATGTCTATTTCTTATCAGTAAATAACACGAATTTCTGTGTACCACGAATCACGAACTGTATTTTAGTCCCTCCGCCAATTTTATCTCATTTAACCCCAACTTCCAAAGCTTCACAATGTTTGTTGTCACCTTAACCCTTTAACTGCTAAGGACGTATATATACGTTTTCCCATTTACATCAAAGACGCATTAACACGTCTGCTATTATCTCTCCTCTGTGGGCTAAAGACGTATTAACACGTTATACATTGCTACTGTCAATGCTATAGGCGTACATTCACGTTTGTGACCTAGAAACAAAGAGTAGCTATTTTTAGCTCAGCCTTCGGAAAGTATGTAGCAGCGAAAGGGTTAAAAGCCTTTCATTGTTAGTGATCGCAAAGGTAACACAACAATTTCATTTACCTGTGGATGCCCAGTGTGTGTAAAAGGAATGCCCTTGAGTTTGAAATAGACGGCGAGATAGGTGAAGACATTAATATGTACAGAAAGCATTTTTGGGCAGCGGGGAAAAGATTAATGCGTCCCCGGAAGGTGCGATACCAGATCTTTCGGAACTAAATTCGTCGTTTCCAGGATTCAGTTACACCGTAGAAGCTCTGGGTACTGTATTTTTATTACAGGTACGGCCCGTCTGCCCAGCGTGTTCGTAGCGCGTTGGACTACGGTGACTATCCCTCTGTGTGTGCCAGATTTACCATGTTCGTGGCACCGAACCGAAGGGTTACGATGTCCATGGCACCGAGCCGAAGAGCTGAAAAGCTCAAGTGCTTCTGGATCGGAAAAAAATTACAGGTACGGAATTTTATAGCCAGAACACCCAATTAGAAGTAAAGTATGGTGGGGGGGAAGGGAGGAGGAGAAATGAAAGTGAAATTCCAGTTGATATAAATCTGGTGAGAAAATGTTCAGATAGGACAGGGAAAGTTAGATAGAGTCAGTTGAAGAGTCATGTCTAAGAGGAAGTAGACAGGCATAGATTTGGAAACAAAACTAAGAATTCTAAACGAAGTAGACCGTGGTGCATTGAAGAAAAAGATAATTGCTGAACAGTATGGAATTGCCAAGTCTACCTTATCCACAGTACTTAAAGACCGGAAAAATTATTAATGCTGTTGCATTAGGTTCCGGTAACAAATCTAAGCGACTTCGTAGTGCTAAGTATAAAGATATCGAAACGCTACTTCTAGAATGGTTCAACCATATGTGCCTTTCAATGCACTTTCAATGTACCTTTAAGTGGACCTATAATTCAGTCAAAAGCAAATGAGATTGCCAAAATTTGATATTCAGATTTCAGCTGTTCCGCTGGTTGGCTGTACGGTTCAAAGAGACCAATTCATCAGTAGTGATTTGTGTGAGCAAATAAAGGATGAAGAAGGGCAAACAACTGGTTGCATGGATTTTACGGAGTGAGAGAAAAGTATGTCTCGTGTGACGTGTACAATATGGACGAAACTGGACTTTTTACAATCTTTTCCAAGTCATACCCTCGGAATAAAAGGTGACAAGTGCCATGGTGGAGCGCGCAGTAAACGTCTAACTGTTGTCCTTGTATGTAATGCAGACGGCAGTGATAAACACCGGCCATGGGTGATAGACAAGTCCAAGAAACCACGTTGTTTTAAAAACATGAACATGGATACTCTACCTTGCATCTACTCTCACCTTAAGAAAGCTTGGATCGACAGCACATCATTTCGTGAGTGGCTTCTTCATTTCAACAGTCGAATGGTGGCTCAGAATAGGCATGTTCTTCTGACAATGGACAGGTGTACGGCCCATCAAATACATGATCTGAACTTAACAAACGTAAAGGTTCAATTTTCTTCCCCAAATGCAACAAGTCGTCTTCAGCCTTTAGATCAAGGCATTATTGCCTTATGAAGAGGCTTATCGCAAGCGACTTGTGAGCTGCAATTCGCGCTGTTGAAAACAACACGATAACCCCAAGTTGGAGCGTGCTCGATGCTATAAATGCTATCGCTGTCTCCTGGGAATCTGTGCCATCAAAACACTTGCAGAACTGCTTTAGCAGAGCCTGGAGACATAGCAACACTAATCCTATCGAAGAGTTAGATGGTGACATCGACACCACCTCTCATGACGAATGGGATATTCTTCAAGACGTTGCAAACCCTGGTGTTAGTTTTGAGGAATTCATTAGTGCAGATGATGATGTTGCCTTGTGTTCTCCAGAGGAATCTGATGTACATGTACAATCAGTTGTGTGTGAGGGGCAAGAAATATCATCAGAAGAAAGTGATGAAGACAATAGTATACCGCCCACCCGTCAGGAAGTGTTAACGGCCTTGGACACTTTAGAACGGTTTGCTACAAGAGCTGAAATGACCGCTAGGTTTACGAAGCTATACACACAGTTGGCCGTGAAGCTACTATGCACTTTCGCTCCCGTCTGCGAAAGCGCAATATACAGGAATTTTTATGCAGAAAATGATACGTGAGTACTTCTTTAAAAGTTAATTACTGTAGTAGTGTTTCTATGATGGCATCTGTATTGTATATGGTTAATACTGTACTGTATTGCAACGCTAAAATTTGAGTCCCCAGATTACACGAATTTTTTAACACGTCACGTGTTAACGAGGGTTTACTGTATTTTAAATGTAAAAGCTTGTATCATTTCTTCAACCCTTCACGGGGATTCCATGAGAACATGTGGACCTAACTGTGCGTTGTGGATCCCATATTGAGAATATCTGATATATACCAATCCGTATTGTAGTAGGAAATAAAAAAAAATGACTGGTTCAGCAATTTCAAAGATATAATCGAGATACTGATCACATGCATAGATCTATAGTATCCATTGCACATTGAACAAAAAAATTGAAATGAAATTCTGCATGTTAGTAATTTGAGGCGTGGCTACAGAATTTTTAAGCTCGTTGGTTTTACATTATAAACAAAATTTCATTGGCTCTCATAAACCGTCAACACAACAGCTAGCTAGGGCATAAAACCGGAAAAAACATATATTCTGGAATACCACATAATTGTTATGTTAAGTTAAGTTAATAGCTATTATTACTATTTGCTTGCTAACGATTTACCAAACTTTACATTTCTACAATAGTTTACATTCAAGTGCCTGTAGCTGTTCCTGGTGAGATGGCCTCAAGTTTAATGACGGCAGCCGTCGCAGTTGGATTGGAATGGACAGTGTCTCTTGTGTCAGTCTACAGCTTTATCGTCTGTTCTATAGGCAGCTGGTGCATCAATATGCTGTGTTTCATTACGAGAATCTTCCGGGGAAGACAAGTAAGCTCGATTGTATGTGTTTAACTTTGATTTGAGCAGCGTTTTGACGCAAGCGATCCAGAAGAAACTTAAAATAAAAAAATAAAAACTGACTGGTGCTGCAAAAAGAATAAGACAATTGAAGTATTTTAAACATATAAAAATAGGAAAAAATCATAGCAAAGAGGAGAAGTGGAAGACCACGAAGAAGATGGATTCAGGATGTGTCTGATGGGTTGTGCATGACGGCAGCAGTGTTCTACAGCTAGACTATGAGATAAAGAGGAAGAAATTCTGATGTACTGTTATTGTGACAAAGTTCTGCTCCTGACAAACTATTGAATGACGATATTTGTTTTCTCAAGGCTGTATAAGTAGAGGTGGCGTCAGGCCTTGGGGTTAATGACTCGGTCTATTAACCCCGACGTTCTGAGTTCGAATCACGCTACGGACAGTTTGTTGCAAATTGTTTGTGTGGATTTTAACAAAGGACGATGGCACCACCGTTCAGAAAGCAATGGCAAACTACTGAACGTAATAATGCCTAGAAAAATCACAATCAGCGTTAAAAGCTGGGGTTGATTCGCAAAGTCCTGTAAAGGATATGCAATTAACTTGTATAAGTGGAACATTAATGCAGTATGGGGGAAGTGTTGTGTAGTACTTGACCACAAGGGAAGATCCGACTCGCTTTTTGAACTCCATGTACACGTGATTTGTAACCAATTGTTACCCGTCTGATGTCTCAATATTGAGGTCTCTCCCTTTCGAGGAAGAGAGTTTTTGAAGTCGGTTCTGTTATTGTTGGGACGACTTTCCTTCCATTATCATCAAGGTGCGTATCCTTTATGGAACGTTGCTCTCTTTGCAGCACATTTGAAATTCACTCTGTCTCTAGCCAGTTCACCCACTTCGTCGATGGTCATGTTCATGGTTTCTTTAATATCTTGTAGCCATCTTCTTCTTGGTCTGCCTCTGCGTCCGGGGACACTGCCCTCCAGTATTGTTCTTTCCAGGACATCGTGACGCTTGATGTGACTAAAGTATGTAATTTTTACTTTCCTGCCACTGTCTCATAATAGATGACGTGATTAACGTCTATGATTATTCATATAAGTAGTCTGGTCCGCCTGCCCAGCGTATTCGTAGCGCGTTTGACTACGGGTGACTAGCCCTCTGTGAGTGCGGGTTCAATTCCGCGGGCTGGCAGAAAAGCCACAGGTTCCCCAGATTTACGGCGTTCGTGGCACTGAACCGAAGGGTTACGATGTCCATGGCACGAGCCGAAGAGCTGAAAAGCTCAAGTGCTTCTGGATCGGATAAAAAAAATTTCAGTAGTCTGAAATTAGTTGCTCTAAGATTCTCCTTATCCTTCCTTACCAGAATGTCAGCTCTTATCAAGTTCTGCCATATTGTAATTTCCTGAAAACCATTTGAGAATTACTTTTTTTTTAGCCGTCCGAGACTCAGGTGATGAAGGAATTTCCTAAACTTAGTTTGATGGGAGATTTTGGTGGTCTTTTACTGCCTGTAACTCCGATTTCACACTCACATGGATAACTGTTTTATAACAATGACACTTTTGGTCCAGTAACATGAACGTTGTTTCTTCAGTTGCTGCCTTTTCTGCTCTATAGTTTTAGATTATTTTCCTTTGACGATTGATTTTTATATGTGGATGCCATTTATCCATTCTTCTTCTTCTGCATTCTCACTAGATTGGGATTTTGATTCTCTAATAAAGGCAGCCGTCTGCCTCAGATTATCAGCCACGCCATACAGTTTGTCTTGGACAGTGGTGTAAGTGGGCCACCTCTTTCTTCTCAAGTGTACATACTGGGGGCAGTTCTGTAGGATATAATTCCTATGATTTCTGCTTCCCAGTTTGTGCTGACCTCTTCCCGCAGTAAGTTTTGACCACCCTCGTGATGGTAGGTCTGACATTCTCACTCCGTGCTAAATCTCTGAGGCAGATTGGCAACCGTAGAATCCGTTATCCCATTCTTCATTCGTTATCTCATTATCCCATCCCATTGATGTTGTTATTGATGTTGTTATTGATGTTGTTATATGATATGTTTCTATGTTATTGATGTTGTTATTGATGTTGTTATTGATGTTGTTATTGATGTTGCTATATGATATGTCTCTATGTTATTAATGTTGTTATATGATATGTCTCTATGTTATTGATGTTGTTATATGACATGTCTCTATGTTATTAATGTTGTTATATGATGTCTCTATGTTATTGATGTTGTTATTGATGTTGTTATTGATGTTGTTATATGACATGTCTCTATGTTATTGATGTTGTTATATGATATGTCTCTATGTTATTAATGTTGTTATATGATATGTTTCTATGTTATTAATGTTGTTATATGATGTCTCTATGTTATTAATGTTGTTATATGATATGTGTCTATGTTATTGATGTTGTTATATGACATGTCTCTATGTTATTAATGTTGTTATATGATATGTCTCTATGTATTAATGCTGTTATATGGATAGTGTCTATGTTATTGATGTTGTTATATGATATGTCTCTATGTTATTAATGTTGTTATATGATATGTTTCTATGTTATTAATGTTGTTATATGATATGTCTCTATGTTATTGATGTTGTTATATGATATGTGTCTATGTTATTGATGTTGTTATTGATGTTGTTATTGATGTTGTTATATGATATGTGTCTATGTTATTGATGTTGTTATATGATATGTGTCTATGTTATTAATGTTGTTATATGATATGTGTCTATGTTATTAATGTTGTTATATGATATGTCTCTATGTTATTAATGTTGTTATATGATATGTGTCTATGTTATTGATGTTGTTATATGATATGTCTCTATGTTATTAATGTTGCTATATGATATGTGTCTATGTCGTGGACGCGTGCTGTTCTTTGCTGAGAAATACGCCCATGTGGTGGCGGGGTCCGCAAGGTAAGCAAAGAATAGTACCACTGAAACCTACAATGCATGCTGTAAGAGGCGACTGATGTAGGCCCTAGGATGCTACCCTAGTAAATAAAAAGCAGCGCAGAAATCGGATGCGCTGGCCTACTTGTAGACGCATAACTGGCACAACGTACAATCGCTCTTATCCTCAGATCACATACAAATCACACAGAGTGATTGTCAAGTGGTCGATATGGAGCGCTCGAAGAAGAAGAAGCTGAGAAATACAGAAGAAATAACATGAATATAAAATGTATTCTGTGCTGTGTATGACTTGATATCAAATGTCCTGTTTGCAGCATGAAACAGTGACCAGACCAAACAGAAAGTTTGTTAGAGGTGAACCTGATGTGATTATAGTAGGATCTGGTGTTGCAGGATCAGCAATGGCTACAGCACTTGCTAGAGATGGCAGGAAAGTTACTGTTATTGAACGAGATATGAAAGAGCCAGATAGAGTGGTTGGGGAAATACTTCAGCCTGGGGGATATCAAGCTTTGGTCAGTCTAGGATTAGACGGTAAGTGGAGCATTGTTAGAGAGCATTCTGCACTTGCTTGTATGGTCTCTATTTCTAGCACCTTTTGCTTCTTCATGTGGTTTCTTTACAGAAAAAGTTACCACTTAAAAATGTACATGTCTTTTTTATTTAGCCTTTCCCCGCTTCACATCATTCCCGCAGTTTGTTAATGTGCTATATGTTAATGTGCGATATGTTAATGTGATATATGGTGATGTGCTATATGTTAATGTGCTATATGGTGATGTGCTATATGTTAATGTGCTATATGGTGATGTGCTATATATTGATGTGCTATATATTAATGTGCTATATGTTAATGTGCTATATGGTAATGTGCTATATGGTAATGTACTATATGTTGATGTGCGATATGTTGATGTGCGATATGTTGATGTGCTATATGTTGACGTGATATATGTTGATGTGCTATATGTTAATGTGCTATATGGTAATGTGCTATATGGTAATGTACTATATGTTGATGTGCGATATGTTGATGTGCTATATGTTGACGTGATATATGTTGATGTGCTATATGTTAATGTGCTATATGTTAATGTGCTATATGGTAATGTACTATATGTTGATGTGCGATATGTTGATGTGCGATATGTTGATGTGCTATATGTTGACGTGCTATATGTTGATGTGCTATATGTTAATGTGCTATATGTTAATGTGCTATATGGTAATGTGCTATATGGTGATGTGCTATATGTTGATGTGCTATATGTTGATGTGCTATATGTTGATGTGCTATATGTTGATGTGCTATATGTTGATGTGCTATATGTTGATGTGCTATATGTTGATGTGCTATATCTTGATGTGCTATATGTTGATGTGCTATATGTTGGTGTGCTATATGTTGGTGTACTATATGTTGGTGTACTATATGTTGACTATAAGTAAAGCGCTCAGTTTGAACATATGTTCTGTGCAGAGAGCACATAACTTGCACAGAACAGAGAGTTTATCAGGACTCTGCTGTCATGGGAGCCATGTTCCGGAAGGGACAAACTACTTGGTAACGATGAGTTTTGTGATAGGTCCTTAACTCTAGGTTTTGGGATATATCCTTAACTATGAGTTTTGTGATGAATCGTTAACTATTGATTTTTGATCGATTACGAACTATTAGCTAATTATCGCCTTTTAACTATGCGTTTTATGATCGGTCCTTAACTATACATTCCATAATAGATTCTTCAAATCTATGATTTCCATTATTCACCTCACCAGTCGTAATATCATACTAACTCAGTGTATAGTTATTGACCATTTTCAACTGAGATGCTTCAGAAATACTTAATACAATCCTATTACAAGTAAATTTTATTACGCAGAGTGTATCAACGGCATAGACGCACAAGCCATCAAAGGTTATGTATTAACCAACATGGAAGACAATACCCATGTCGCGGTACCTTACTGCAATCAGGAAGAGATCAATGGGGTTGAAGCTGCAGTTTATGCTACAGGATTTCATAATGGCAGATTCGTAACAGCACTCAGAGAGAAAGCAAAGAAAGAACCAAAGTTAGTATTACTGTTTTTTTTTTTTTTTTAATAAACGTTTTCATACCTTGTGGTATATAGGGGAATACAGTGTTAGGTCTGTATTATTCATTGACCGTCGGCACACGATGGGCGATGTGGTCGCATCTTCCCAGAGCATGTCTGGTACCCAGTTGAGGTTGGGTCGACCTGAGAGCCGTCGGGTCGGGAAAATTCCACGCACACTGCGGAGTTGAACCCGACCACCAGCCTTGAGAAGCGAGTTCACTAACAACTACGCTACCGCGGCTCTCAGTATCACTGTAAACATTGGTAAATATCGCTGTAATCAATACTATATGACCTTAACACCGTACGATGTTTACGGTGGACCATATTTTTCATTCTTATTCAGCGATCTCTGGTCATGCGCTTAATTTACTGTGGACCACAACTGGGTAGTCAGCTTCAGGTCTGTCTGGTTTCCCAAAGCTTAGTTTTCAGGTCGACTGGGTGTGACCACATGTTTTGCTTCTCAGCTCGCAAGGAGAGGACATTCTTGCAGGATATGCTCTGGTGTCTGTTCCGCCTGCTGACACTGGCAGAGAGCAGTTTGACTTATTCCGTCAAAGTGTAGTCATATAACGTGGAATAATTGCCATACCGTTTCTTGTTCTGTGATTAAGTCCGTGATCAAGCTATATATATCTCCTCTTTGTGTCCCGTATGACACATACGGCTTCCAGAAAAGATTTGCATAATTGCCGGTCTGCCACCGTTCTATCAATTCTTTCCATGTGAGGCCACAATCTTTCAACTTTCTGTACATAGTTCTTCTCAATGTTTCCTTTGGACGTTCATGCCTTCTTGTCCCATCTGCTTTCCACCGGAGAGCTGCCCTAGCTAATGCCCCAACTGGCAAACGACATACACGACCAACCACTTCCATATTCATCTCTTAATAATGGTCTCCAATGATGCACATCATGCTCGTCTTAGAAGCTCTACATTTGCTATTGTATTTTTCCAGAAAATTTATTATAAATATTTACGCATTCACCCTTATGAGTCGATATACTGGCTAACAGTATTTTTGAATATGACGCAAAGCCGTGGCGAACTACTGAACGTATAAGTGTTGCCTAGAAAATCAACGACTCGTTTACTGAGGTTGATGGCTACGTCCTGTAAAGGATTTGCCAAGATTTTCATTTTTCAAAGCTATATTGATTTTCATTTTTCATATTGGCTAATTTAGTATATATTGCATAGTAAATGTGTCCGGAGTTAAAATATATTACGGAATTAAAGGGTTAATTGACATGTTGTTCTGTGTTTTGTTCATATTTATATCAATATCAATAATATAAATAAATATATCACTAATTCAAAATTCAATTGACAATTTCGAATTACCTAGTCATTTTAATTCAATATATTATATCAATATATCAATAATATAAAAAATGTTCTTGAATTTCTCCTCTTCCTTAAATTTCGGCAAGCGAACCTTACCCTAGTCTCTTTACACTCAAAGCGGCATTATTGATCGTAGTGGTGTAAATATGTGTTTGAATTTCTGCAATGCATTGACTTGAGTTGTGTAAAACAAATTTTTGTGGAAATCTGATACGTCAGTCTTCTTCTTCTGTGTTCTTATTAGATTGGGATTTCGATTCTAATAAAGGTCTGCCCTGATATCAGCCACGCCATACAGTTTGCCTTCTGTGTTCTCACTAGATTGGGATTTCGATTTCTAATAAACGTCTGCCTCTGATTATCAGCCACGCCATCAGTTTGTCTGACGCTAGTGTAAGTGGGCACCTCTTCTTCTCAAGTCTGCATACTGGGGGCAGTTCTGTAGGATATAATTCCTATAATTTCTGCTTCCCCATTTGTGCCGACCTCTTCCTGCAGTAAGTTTTGACCACCCTCGTGATGGTAGGTCTGACATTCTTACTGCGTGGCTAAATCTCCGAAGCAGATTCGCGACCGAAGAATCCGTTATCCTATTACTCATTGTGAGGGGTCGTTGCACCATGTTATGCGCCTTAGGCCTGGTGCATCCGTTTTCTGCAAGCATTTGTTTCGGGCTAGCATTCCCTAGCGGACACGTGCATCCGATTTCAGCCAAACCTCCTTAATCACCTCTTACGATATGCGTGACAGGTAAGAGTGGTTCTATTCTTTACACCCCAAATTTGGGCCTCGGTAACCACTCGGGCGATACATCAGTCTAAGCGGTGATCGCACGCTAGAGAGAGAGAGAGAGAGAGAGAGAGAGAGAACGAGAAGCAAATTTGAACCTTCGGAAACGTTTAATAATGTCAGTATTGGTATCATTTTCAGTGTGACATACATTGAAGGAACAGTGAGTAAATTAGTGGAAGATAACAATGTGGTAGTTGGAGTACAATATAAAACAAAAGGATCTGATGACATTCATGTAAGTATCATTTCTTAATTTCTAATTTGAAGATCGAACATCATTTAATAGTTGCTCGTGAGTGTTGATGCTATGTAGTAGGACATGTATCTTATCTTATCTTAACCACATTTGCTGTGAAGCGGCGTGGGGAGAGTTAGTTTTCTATCTTGTGCCAGGTGTGTTGGCTTGACGTTGTCAGTCCATGCTTTCGCAGGGACTGAGATGTTATCTATCCATCGTGTTCTTGGCCTGCCTCGTGCTCTGCGCCCTGAGCGTCGATTATTGTAGGCACGTGATGGTAGTAAATGTGGTTCCATTCTCATTAGATGGCCGAACCACTTGATTCTTTGCTTCTCGATGTACTGTATGCATGATATAGTACCAACGATGCTTCTGATATTCTCGTTTCTCACTCTATCTCTCATTGTAACGTTGACAGCTTTTCGAATGACATGCATGATTTGCTTTATATCGCCCATAGAGCCTCTTGTTCAGGCTAAGTAGTTCTTCTGTTAATCATCAGATCACATCATCGCCGGAGTGGTTACCGGGGCCCACATTGGGGTATAAAGAATGAAACCACTGTTACATGCAACGCATGTCGTAAGAGGCGGCTAAAGAGGTTAGGCGTGGGGCTAGCTAACCCACACCGTAAAAACACTGATGGCTACAGAACGGAGAGCGAATCGGAGTGATCGCTGGCTGAAACCGGACACATCGCCGAAGGATAAGCACCAGAGCTCCAAATGGTGCTAAAGATGTGACGTAAAACACACCAATGCTAAGGCTGCGTGAATCATATTTCCACATGAATAGAATTTATAGGGAGGTCTGGTACATCGGTCTGGGCTGTGATCGCAAGAGAGAAAGATCACATAATCAATTAACTGTAAGATTTAATTTAGATAATCATTGGAGACCCTCATATTCAGAATTAGCGACTTCTGTACAATACATCTTACATATAACTCAAAGTTTCAAAGTGTTAAAGCAGAATTTAAGACAGAAAAAAAACATACAGTTTTAAGACACTTGTGGGATCAACAATAGTGAAGTTAATAACACGCTGCGTTAGTGAACACGTGTTATGGAAGTTTCGGTGTTCGAAGCCATCTTGTGCCAACACTTTTTAGTGTGGATATGGTACGCGATCGAACTACAAGAAACCCAGGTACTTTACTTGGGGATCTAAATTCTGTGTAAGAATTGCATGAATGGCAACGGACACAGGCGATAAAGAGAACAACCCTTCACGCAAAAACCAGTCAGATAAGCCTTTATAGGCGAGATGACTACGCCTGAAATCATAGCAGGCAAACGAAAAAAATACATTTGTGATATTATTTTGTACACTAATTTTTATTTTGGAGATTGTCGTATTAAATGTCATTTGTGAAACTGAGACTAACAGTTGTTGTAGATGATATTGTTGAAATGTATTCTTGCTCGTACACAGACAGTCTATGTTCTCAACAGTCGTTGAAGATGATATATGTGATGTATTCTTGCTCATCCACAGACAGTCTATGCTCGTCATTGTAGATGATATGATGTATTCTTGCTCATTCACAGACAATCTATGCTCATCGTTGTAGATGATATGATGTATTCTTGCTCATTCACAGACAATCTATGCTCATCGTTGTAGATGATATGATGTATTCTTGCTCGCCCACAGACAATCTATGCTCATCGTTGTAGATGATATGATGTATTCTTCGTCATTCAAGACAATCTATGCTCTCATTGTAGATGATATGATGTATTCTTGTACGTCCACAGACAATCTATGCTCATCGTTGTAGATGATATGATGTATTCTTGTACGTCCACAGACAATCTATGCTCGTCGTTGTAGATGATATGATGTATTCTTGTACGTCCAC
The DNA here is from genome assembly GCA_020796225.1 of Arion vulgaris. Classification (NCBI taxonomy): domain Eukaryota; kingdom Metazoa; phylum Mollusca; class Gastropoda; order Stylommatophora; family Arionidae; genus Arion; species Arion vulgaris. Next base: position 33,856,709 of record CM036769.1, on the reverse strand, counting down.
AGACAATCTATGCTCATAGTTGTAGATGATATGATGTATTCTTGTACGTCCACAGACAATCTATGCTCGTCGTTGTAGATGATATGATGTATTCTTGTACGTCCACAGACAATCTATGTGTCATTGTAGATTATATATGTGATGCAGTGGTGGCTCGTGATCCTTTTTGTTTATGTGGCCAGGCACAAATGTTCGGGAAAATCATGGTTTTAGATTTGGTTATATTTCAATTTATTAAATAATAAATGCACGTTACACATTATTTTTGATGGGGCCTGGCCCCACTGACCCTTAATGACGAGCCACCACTGATGTGATGTATTCTTGCTTGTTCACAGACAATTTATGCTCCTCTAACAGTCGTTGTAGATGGCTGTTTCTCCAAATTCAGAAAAGAGCTAGTGACAGAACAAGTGACAGTAACTTCTCATTGTATCTGTCTGGTGATGCAGAATTGTCCTCAGAAAGTGAACCAGTTCGCTGAGCTCATCGCTACTAAAACTGGTCCGGTTATGGTCTACCCGATATCAGATGGCTGCTCTAGGGCATTTGTGGACGTTAGGGGTGGCATACCTAGAAATATCGAAGAATATTTGCTGGAGACCGTGTGCCCAAATCTTCCAGGTAAATGTGCATCTATTAATATAAGTTGAGAACGGATAGTTTTAGCAATGACGTAGTAAGAGAGAGATTAATCATTACAAGCATGCATATTAGATGGATCTCTCTCTTTATATATATGTGTTTGTTGGTATTCCATAATGCCGGAGTATCTTCTACAGAGATTCCATGTGCAGGTTATCCAATGTCTTTTCAAAGTCAACAAACATTATGTAGATGCAACTATTCCATTCATTTCTGTGCTCACCTACTTGGCGCATGTTAAAATATGATCTATTCATGATTTTTTCTTTCCTAATTTTTCTGCCAAATGCTGTTTTCATTCTTTGAAGGATCACTATACTAAATATTTTACTTGTTAGTGATAACATGATTATTCCTCTCCAGTTGTTACAGTTTCCTAAATATCTTTTCATTGATAACTCGATAATAGAGCCAATACACCATTCTTCTGGAACACTTCTTTATCCTATATATTATTTAGAATTTTGCACATGTATCTTGGTGTTTCTTCTTCTTTACGTTCGTTCTTTACGACCAATTTTAATGACTCTTTGTGATATGTTTGATCTTTGCCAAGAACGTGTATACGTTGCACATTGGTTTGGTAGGCCCCTAAATGCATAGACTTTTACACGTTTAGGACACGTGCATCCGATTTCAGCCAATTGGTGTTTCTGATTCATCGTCCATCAGCATTTAACCGCAAACTTCATCACTGCCAGATGATGTATTCTTTATCTGCGCCTTATTGGCTTATTTTATTCTACTTCTGACATGAGTTGGATGTTTATGTTTAATTCCTCTTCTGCCTTTGATATGTCAATAAGTGCAAGCGGATTTAGACGGGTTAGCAGCTGCTGAAATACTCTCTCTCCACCATTCAATTTTATCTTTATCACCAGAGATGGTTTTTTCATTGTCTGCTTTTAGCGAGTGATCTTGATTTGATACCATGTTTTCTCAACGTTTAGGTTATGGTATACACAAATTTGATATCAATGTTTTCTGGCTGCATTTTGTGCATCGGTTGCAAGTTTTTCAACCCACAATCATTTATATACTCTGTTCCTTATTTAATTTTTTTTAAAATCCCATTTGAACATATTCTGTAAAAATGTCGTTCTTTTAGTCTAGGGTACCATCCTATGCAGAATGGCACATATTAATGATATATATATATGTGTAAATAAGTTATGATGATAGTCCTCGTGTAGCTGATAACTGATGTATGACATGGAGTGATGATACATAGAGATGTTATACATAATGACATGACGCAAAGCGATAACATTTCATTGTTTACTTGTTATTTTCAGAGTACATACAACAGGCATTTCAAGATAGCGTAGTAAATGGTCGTAAACGAATGATGCCAGCTAGTTTTCTACCGCCTTGTCCAATTATCAGACCTGGAGTTCTAGTCCTAGGAGATGCCTACAATATGAGACATCCTTTGACTGGAGCCGGGATGAGTGTGTGTCTTAACGATATTGTAATATGGAGAGAATTTCTACAAGGCATTCCAGATTTCTCAGACTATGAGGCAATCATAAAGTTGCTCAGAGTGTTTCATCTGAGAAGAAAAAGTAATCATTCATTTGTAGTCAATGTGCTGGCTAATTCTTGGCATCTAATGTTGACCGACGGTAACAGTAAGTTAATTTATTATCTGTGGTTATTGTTTCTTATGTGTTTGATTTATTTGTGGTAGCTGTCTGAATGAAATGTGATCTGATGCAGTCTTCTTCCTGTATTGTTTCTCGTGGAACAAAGGGCATCAACAGTTGACCTCCACTTCTTCCAGTCTCTGATCGTTTTGTATATCATCATCAAATAGCTTGTCCTGAGCAGAACTTTGCCACCCCAACAGTCCTCCGGAATTTCTCTCTCCGTAGACCAGATGTCTTGCCTCTGCAGTCGTCATGTTCAACCCATCAGTTACATCCTGAATCCATCTTGTTCGTGGTCTTTTCTCTTCTCTTTGCAGGTATGCGTCCTTCCATTATATTCTTCTCCAGCCCTTCATGTCTTTTTATATGTCCAAAAAGAGCATTGGCGAAGACCGCTACTTTACACGGTGTTTTATACGAGTAAGACACCGTCTGAGGACAAGCTTATAAGCCCCGTGAAATGTTTATAATCCGGAACGACCACACAGTCAGAAAGGGCATAACAGCGTAACTCACTGTCTTGGCGTAGATCACAAAGCCCAAATATACGGCAAGGGGGTGTTCAGGCGATTAGAGGTTGGTGACTCATTAAAGAAGAAATTAATAATAAATATTTTAAAATAAACTATTTTCGTGATTTTGCGATTGAATAATCATTAAAAATTTTAATTCTGCATTTTAATTCATCTTATGCCCGTCTTACACGATTCATTTTTCCATCAATTTTCTATTTCATGCATATAATCATTTGAAAATTGACCATGTATAACAGAAATATGTATCAATTTTCTATGTCAAAGAGAAATAGAGCATGTGTATATGTGATAGGGGGGCGTTGGCAAACTGTTATAATGTGGAGGGGCGTTACAAAGTTTATATTGTGCAAAGTGGGCGGTGGGCCTAAAAGGTTTGAGAATCTATGTTCTAAATGATAGCAGAAATTTGTTTATTAATGACCTTTCTATTTATTACAGAGCATCTTTCAGAAATAAGAAAAGCAGGAATGGAGTACTTTAGTCTTGGTGGTAAATGTGTGGAGAACACAGTCAGTCTTATTACTATGTGAGTATACGTGAAACTTGCATTCATATATTTATATATATATTTGACAGAAAGTGTTATATCAAAAATAAATTATGCTATATAATATTGTCCAAAGCAATAGCAGCTCTAAATTCAATATGTAACTCTATTTAGTATAGTTTTATTGTCATTCTGCGCCTTAGAACAGGACACAACCGACTCCGCAGCCACATGTATATAACATTCAAGATTGACAATTCAGCCATATGTTATGTATATGTGGACAGGCACACCAGACTGCAGAGCACATACTTCAAGACTGCCCTGAATATGACACACTGAGGCAAACTCACTGGCCTAAAGAAACAACACTGGACAGAAAACTACACGGACCTCTGTGTGAGCTACAAAAGATAGTGAAATTTGTACAAGAGACAACATTGAATATATAGACAATATTTCAAGTGAACGAAAGGAAGAAAGGATTATAGTTTTAAAACTGAATGTCGAATTTTCAATTCCAATATAGTCTCATTTTTAACATATGTTAGCGAGAGATAAAAATGATTAAAGATACAGAAATATCGTTGAATGCATTTGAAAATAGATGTCTGTGAAAAGTGGATGAATTCAGTAGAAGTGAAGGACAGAGATAAGTGTCTGGTCAACCACTAGTTACAACTGTTATAAGAAAGAGAAGATGAAGATATGTTCGGCATATTATGAGAAGAAATTATTAAAGAATTGCAAAGGAACCGATGAAATTGGAGACAAATGGTTTAAAAAAAAGAAACTTGAATGTAGAGGCCAAAAATATTCGACTAAATTTCATCAACAATATTGTACGAGTTGTCAGAGATAAAACGGTATGGAGATATTGCTTGTAGGCTTTATGTAACGTCTAACGTTACATGAGGAATGCAATATATATATTATATTTCAGAAATTAGTGTGGTCGTTTATTTTTGTCAGACGCATAGAACACTTTTGAACGTTTAAATCTGGATTCATGAAATCTGGTCTGCTTAGTTATGCAGGAATGTGTACGGTTGACATGTACGCCAAGATTGAGACTGCAAGATTGCTCCTTTCTAAATATTTACTTGATTAGGTCATTTAGTTTCTGTTTTGACTATCATGGTGGCGTCTGTGGCTTAGGGGATAGTACCTCGGTCTATTAACACCGACGTTCTGAGTTAAAATCGCGCTGTGGACAGTTTGGTTGCAAATTGTTTGCGTGGATTTTTTTTTACAAAAGGCAATGACATCATCCGTTCAGAAAGCAATCGCAAACTACTGAACGTAATAATGCCTAGAAAATCACAAACAGCGTTAAATAGCTGGGGTTGATTTGCAAAGTCCTGTAAAGGATATGCAATAAACTTTAATTTTTTCTTATTTTAACTTATTGAGATTATCATGCAAGTATCAATATCCTTTAGCTTCTTGTTCCTGCTAAATATAATGGAATAAACAATTTGGATACACAAGTACGTAAATATCAGACGAAGCTGTGTAACACAGCTAGTATATGAGTACGATGACTGACCACACCATTGTGGGAAACGAGTGTAAATAGGTTAATTCTTGACATTTAGGCCTTTCGGTAATGATATCTTTATTGTACGTAGCTGAAAATCTGTACAGTATTGTGGTTAGATTATGTTTCTGTGTTTAATTAAATGACATGTGTTTTGGTTAGGTTATATTTCTTATAATGTGACAGGCAAGCGAGAGGAGTGAGAACAGGGAAGACGATATCTGTATATATATAATCCTCAAAGTTTGTGTGTGCTGTCTGCCTATACAGGTTTCAGTTACATTCTTTTATTAGCCATAATTTATGAAATTTCTTCATAAAAAATTAGATGATATTACACCGCCCTCTGCACCTCCCTTAAGCACAATAAAAAGGGGTCCACACATTAAACTTATCACACAAAGATAATATAACATGTTACAGAAGATACTACTATTTCACATAACTTCCTTACGTTCAACAAGAACACCCACTATAATATATTTCAGTGTTTAATTAAGTAACTTACGTTTTATTAGGGGCCGATAATGTTAGTGTGAAATTTCTTCATTGTAATGTAGATGATATTTGACACGAAGCGCGCACGCTCATGCACACCCCATACACGCACACATAAATACTAGGTCCACACACAAACATTTACTCACACACACATGTTTACACGATATATATATATATATATATATATTATTTTATAGTGTGTGTAGACACGCATGCACGTCTATTCATATATTAGCACACAACAAACTCAAGTGCCATGCCTGCCGGCGTAAGCAATCATGTATCTCCACCAATCTCTCTCCTTGGTGCAGTTCTGACGTTGATCTTTTGTCGAAGTACGATGTCAGACCATCCAACATCGTATCCCTCTGTCTTCCCCGATCTCTTCTTCTCTGAATTTTACCTGTTGTCACCAAATGGTCTTCTTCTTCTTCTACTTTCTCACTAGATTGGGATTTCGGATTCTCTAATAAAAGGCAGCCGTCTGCCTTAGATTATCAGCCCCGCCATACAGTTTGTCTTGGACGCTAGTGTAAGTGGGCCACCTCTTTTTCTCAAGTCTGCATACTGGAGGCAGTTCTGTAGGATATAATTCCTATGTTTTCGTTTGTGCCAACCTCTTCTCGCAGTAAGTTTTGGCCACCCTCGTGATGGTAGGTCTGACATTCTTACTGCGTGGCTAAATCTCCGAGGCAGATTGGCGACCGTAGAATACATTATCCCATTCCTCATTGTGAGTGGTCGTTGCACCATGTTATGCGCCTTACGGCCTGGTGCATCCGTTTTCTGCAAGCATTTGTTTCGGGCTAGCATTCCCTAGCGGACACGTGCATCCGATTTCAGCCAAACCTCCTTAGTCTCCTCTTACGACATGCGTGACAGGTAACAGTGGTTCTATTCTTTACACCCCAAATTTGGGCCCCGGTAACCACCGGGCGACCAAATGGTCTCAGTTTTCCTTCCCATTATACACCCATAGAACCTTGATGGTCTGTTTCTGATTCTTTTGATAAGGTTTCTTTGTGTGCAGGCCTGATTAAAAACCTCATCATTTGTTTTCTTCGCTGTCCATGGAATTGTCAGCATTCTTCTGTAAAACCACATCTCTGTGGCTTCCAATGCTCTTATTGATTGTTCATTGTCATAACAAACTACGCTATGCAAAACCTTTTGTCTCATGAGACAAAGAGGCCGATGGATTTTATTGTGTACATTTATAATATACTGAGAGCCGCTGTAGCGTTGTTGTTAGTGAACTCGCTTCGCAAGGCTGGTGGTCTGGGTTCAGCTCCGCAATGCGCGTGGAATTTTTCCCGACCACGACGGCTTTCAGGTCGACCCAGCCTCAACTGGGTACCAGACATGCTCTGGGAAAGTAAAGGCGGCCGGTGTGATGTTGACCACATCACCTATCGTGTGCCGACGGTCAATGAAAAACACAGGCCTAACACTGTATTGACCTATATACCACGAGGTATGAAAGGGTTCCTTTACTTAAAAAAAAAAATATAATATACTATAAATATAATATAAATAAACACATACATAGACAAACACACATCCACTTACATATAGTCTATCACATATTCACCAACAACATCTGTTTCATTTGTTTTAACATTCATCTCTTCCACAGAATGAATGCCAAACCTCACGTGTTCTTTGGATATGTTATGATCTTATCTGTATATTTACTATACTATGTGCTCAGGACGGAGCCATTTTGGGCCATTCATCGCGCATGTTACCGTTCATACGGGATTCTTCTCACAGCCTACAAAATCTTTTTCCCATTGGTCTGGAGTGAAGCTAGATCGTTGATACTTCCATAAGTTTGATTGAGAAGAAAGTTGATATAAACATCATTCCCACACGAAGAATGCACAACAACAACAACAACAAGAACTAACTTCTTTATTTTCTTCATAATATTTAACGGGAAACTGTTTCTTTGAATTGTATATGTTTATATCGAGTCAGGCAACTTCTATTGTTTCACTATATTTTGATTAGTTTTAGTTTTTCTGTTTGCACACAAGTTTTTCCCAACACAATCAAGCTCTTCAAATTATATGATACAATTATTTGCTGTTACTAAAAGCAGATTTACATCTCAATAGACAACTGATGTTTGCTCGAACAGTGCTTCTTAAGCTGTGCATCACAACACAGAAAAGTGACATGGAAATGTAGCAGTGAGCTTGAAATGTCCTGGCAGAATGAATATCCTGGGCACGGCAACCATAAAAGCTGAGACGTGTAGCAGTAAGCTTGATGATGATGATGAACATTCCTTCCTTCTATTTAATTCTATCTGTTTGGCCACGGCACCACCGGTAATTACACCGGACTAAAGATGATTTCAGTTTTCTTGAAAAGTTATCTTTCTGCTGCTGTAAGATCTAGAAAATCACTCTCACCAGAAATCAATTCACAAATGCCAACATCTCAAATTAAAGTTAATCAAATTTTAATTACTCTCTGCAAACCTTGCTAAGAACTTCCTCATTATATTTTTACATGAAATTAAAACAATTCCACCAAATCAACAATTCTCTAGAGATCCCATGGCTCGACCGAAAAATGTACACTATCTTAAATATCTATGTAGGCCTACCAGAACCAAAATCCCTACTGGTCCCTCGAGTCTTCCGTGACCACTGGATCTCTATAATCCCTCTATAAATCACAGGGTCGGCTCTGCCCGAGCCCCCTGCAACGACGCCTGTCCGCCGCGTCGTTTCAATCCATCTCTCTCTGAATTTTATCCCAATATTTATACCAGGCTGACATTACGCAATCTATATCCCCCCGAAAGATCTAGATAGGATGTTTATTTCAAAAATATTACGCGCATTAAAACTTTAACGATTTCATTGGTCTATTTATTTTCAACCTACCAATAATTTGCTTCCCTTGTTTACCAGGATGCACAGTACAATCGAATCATTCTTCTCGAACATGTTTCTATAAAAATAGTAAACATGGAATTTTCCTATTGGTCTTAAATTCATCGTCATTATCAAAAATGCGTTGATACCAACCCTTCAAGCAGTACGTCGTTGAATAATACCCCGGATATCACGTGATGTTTACTACACAGTACAATTCCAAATTGCGTCCAAATTTTCTTATGTACACTTTTTTTTCTTTCTCCTAGACTTACTAAGATTTTATTATATAGCTTGGTCATTCCTTCCTTGCTTGCATTTTACTAGAAATATATCTTTACTTATTATCTCCTGGTATAAATAACCTCACAAACACATATTTTATTTCATTATAAAACAAATGGGTCGGTCACGTGGCACGAATGCCTGATAAACGCATCCCAAAACAGTTGATGTATGGCGAACTTGAAGGGGCAGACGTTCAGCTGGTGGACAGAAAAAACGCTTTAAAGATACTTTTAAAGTGTCTCTGAAATGCTTCGATATAGACACCACGTGCTGGGAATCCTTGCGAGGTCGCCAAATGTGGCGCTGTAACAACAAAAGAGAAACCCGCATAGCTGAGAATCATCGTGTGGTTGAGTCACAGAGAAAACGAGCTTCGCGAAAAGATAGAGCACACAACACACACATGTCTAACTTTGATCATGTATGCCCCACCTGTGGTAGGGGATTCTGTTCTAGGATTTGACTCTACAGTCACCTCCGCACACACCAGAGAGGTGCAGCAGCACACCTCTGAGATTGTTGTCATCATCCATAGACGGCTATTATATACGTACAAGTGATGACTTCGAAAGTGACGTGACGCAGGTGTATACCGAAGTATATGACTATTAACACGATAATTTGAATGCAGCCTTTCTGACGTATGTGACTACTAAGACTACATTTTCAAAGTAGTTGTTCTGATGTATGTGACTACTAAGACTACATTTTCAAAGTAGTTGTTCTGACGTATGTGAATATTAAAATATCTTGTACCTTACACACAATATTTCTGTCTTTGTTTCCCTCATAGATCTATCTCTTCCTTACACCTGTCTAAGTCCCAAGAAATTCTCATTCAGATACTTCCTTATCTTCTATTAAATCTTTTTTCATTCATTCATTGGCCTCTTTGTCACAGGAGACAATAGGTTTTGCGTCAAGTGGTATGTTCTGTGCTGAATCACAACGTTTCTTGTGGCTGTAATGGCCTATTCTGGAGTGGCAATCCTTGCCACAGCTACTGCTGGTGAAACTGGAGTCCAAATATTCACAAAACAGATGAGACTGCAGTAAAACTATTTGATTGGCAAAACACGCAATCACAAAGTACTGTAGTTTTACAAATTACAAAAACAATGACAAAATACAGCAACGTTTCGACCAACAAGGCCTTTATCAAGCAAACGAACAACAGGAGTGACACATTTCAAAAAAACAAATGGACGACCAAAAACAAACGTTTCTAATGAAAATCTGGAAATAAAAACGAAAATCTGGGAATAAAAACAAATAACGAAATAAATGTAACACAAAAACACACATAAAAGCTAGAAATAGAACGGAAGAGAAACAATGAAAATCTAGTAAATATATAACTTGAATACATGCAACATATACCCATATAGATTACAAGGCATGGGAGAGAAAGTACTCAATATCCAGACTCATTTTGGCACTGTTCAGTGTGGCCGTCGACGTTGCAACACGTGTGCTTATGTGATACAGACGCGTACTGTATCTTTTCCTTTAGCCACGTTTCTTATTGACGATGGTTTCACATGCCATTATCTGTAAGCGGTGTAACAAGGCTTATATCGGCGAGACAGGTAAGAGGCTCAGTGACCGATTCGCCTAACACTTGCGCGACATACGCCAATGCTCTGTGACCCATGTAGCCACCCATTTCAATGATACTGGCCATTTAGAAGCTCACGATGTCCAGGTCACAGCCATCCGATCGTGTTCCTCGGATGATCGCAGTCGATTTGCTCTGGAGAATCGGTTGATTTCTTTGTATGGTACCTTGCGACCACGTGGGCTCAACGTATTACATTCCTATGCTTCTTAGTACTTTCTCTTCCCATGCCTTGTAATCTATATGGGTATATGTTGCGTGTATTCAAGTTATATATTTACTAGATTTTTCATTGTTTCTCTTCCGTTCTATTTCTAGTTTTTATGTGTGTTTTTGTGTTACATTTATTTCGTTATTCGTTTTTATTCCCAGATTTTCGTTTTTATTTCCAGATTTTCATTAGAAACGTTTGTTTTTGGTCGTCCATATTGCCTCCATATTTTGTTTTTGAAATGGTCATCTTTGTTCGTTGCTTGATAAAGGCCTTTTGGTCGAAAGTTGCCATGCTTGCCTGTCTTTGGCCAGCGCTCCCAATGTTCTTTGTCTATGCCGCTTGATGTTAGATCGCAATTGCAGATGTCAATGAAACGTAACAATGGGCGCCCATGTTGTCTAGTACCAGTTTCGAGCTGACCAAATAGAATGTTCTTTGTGATTCTATCATCACTCATACGGCACCAGCCATCTCAGACGTCGCTGACTCAGAAAGGTGTATAATATTAAATCTTTATTACGTATATATAACGTAATATGGTGGCTATTAAGTTTTCTTTGTTCTCTCTGGCAATGTTCTATCTTAGATTCAAAGACCGCCCGAGTGGTTACCGGGGCCCAAATTTGGTTTGTAAAGAATAGAACCACTGTTACCTGCCTCGCATGTCGTAAGAGCGCTATGGAAGTTTGGCTGAAATCGGATGCATGTGTCCGCTAGGGAATGCTAACCCGAAATAAATGCTTGCAGAAAACGGATGCACCAGGCCGTCAGGCGCATAACATGGTGCAACGACCCTTCACAATGAGGAATGGGATAACGAATTCTACGGTTGCCAATCTGCCTCTGAGATTTAGCCACGCAGTAAGAATCTCAGACCTACCATCATGAGGGTGGCCAAAACTTGCTGCGGGAAGAGGTAGGCACAAACGGGGAAACAGAAATCATAGGAATTATATCCTACAGAACTGTCTCCAGTATGCAGACTTGAGAAGAAAGATGTGGCCCACTTACGCTAGCGTCCAAGACAAATTCTATCTATGACGTGGCTGATAATCTGAGGCAGACGGCTGCCTTTATTAGAGAATCCGAAATCCCAATCTAGTGAGAACGCAGAAGAAGAAAGAAGATTCAAAGACTTTCAGAAGCCGTTCCTCCCTTTAATTTCCATTCTCAGATAAATTTGGCTCTACCGATATGTCTTTTCTAAGTTTAATTAATTTAATCATCCTTCTCTCTGCTATCTTAACATAATCTGACTTGCTTTGTAGTGGCTCAGTTATTTCCTTATCATCTTTCATAAACACTGTCTTAATACTTATAAATTCCTCTAACAACATCTGATTGCTACACTTTAATGCCCTGAATCATACCAGTCATGTCGCTCACATCGTCGCAACATAGTTCTCATGTTATCTTTCTCAAATGTATAACATTTGATCTTGACTTGATCAAATTTCTAACCGCAGTAGTCCTATCATTTTTGTTATCCTCCCCTGATCTCTCTCTATCTCTGAGGGCCACAGAAATGTGGTTTTATAGAAGAATGATGAGAATCCCATGGACTGCTAAAATGACTAATGTTCGGGGGTCTCTGTGGCTGAGTGGTTAAGCCCTCTGCCTTGCTATTCGAAGGTCGTGGGTTCGAATCCAGACCGCGGCCTTCTGTTCACGAGTGCAGTTTTTTCCAGAGACCCTTAGGATTGTTGCCGGAGCTACGGAGTTGTGCAATACTCTCGGCAGGTGGCCTGCCATTTCTGTGGAGAGGGACCGAGCCATATGGGGTAAAACCCGGTGCAATGAAGTCAATCCTTCGGCTTTAAAACCCTTTAGACTAATGTTGAAGTGCTGAATGAGATCAAGACACAGAGAAAGCTTATCATTAATATAAGAAAGAAGCAGTCATCCTTTTTCGAGCATGTGATGAGGAGGGGAGGTTTAGAACGCATTGTGACAACCGGTAAAATCGAGGGTAGAGACAGAGGAAGACAGAGAGAGAAAATTTTGGATAGCCTGACTTCATGGCACGGTAGAGCGTCAACATCTGAGTTGATAACAAACACCAACGACAGAGATTTGTAGAGATCCATGATCGCCTACGCCAGCCGGCACTGCACCTGATGATGATGATGATCTCTCTCTTTTTCTTATCGCTGCATAAAAGCCTAATACGTACCTTCTTGTTATTCTACCCGTTCTATTTCTTCCTGACCTCACAAGTATTTGGTTTCTTCTATCTACTACCTCTAACATATGACTCTCTTCTACAGGGTGTTCAAGATAATTGCAGCCCCATTGACAAATCGAAAGTTGCCAGATAACCTATCGCGTTGTGTTTATTTACTATTTAAACCGGTTCTGACTAGCTCGTCCTACGTCACATTTGTTCATCGCCCCTTCCCGCACTACAATTACACACCATCATACAACCTTGACCTATACTACGTCATAACTGAACCTTCTCATTTCCATACATATATGCCAGATTAGCTCCATTCATAGGCTGCTTTTAAGTTGAACACCCTGTATAATCTATGTGTACGACCCCTATAACAACAGTCTCTAACAAAATATCAAATTTACCCACGCCTGAAACATTTAAACTACCTTCTATAACAATCTCTAACAAAATATCAAATCTACCCGCGCCTGAAACATTTAAACTACCTTCTATAACAGTCTCTAACAAAATATCAAATTTGTTTGTTTGTTTGTTTGTTAAGTAGGGGATTAAAGCCTCTTAAAGCCGAGGCACGCCCTTTCAACCTAAGGCGAACCTTTTATTGGTTATATCAGAGCGTGTAGGCCAACAAACATGAAAAATAAGAATTAACTCCTTTCGGAGAATCCAAGAATTATATCAAATTTACCCGCGCCTGAAACATTTAAACTTTCTTCTATAACAAGTCTCTAACAAAATATCAAATTTACCCGCGCCTGAAACATTTAAACTACCTTCTATAACAGTCTCTAAATAACAAAATATCAAATTTACCCGCACCTGAAACATTTAACCTTCCTTCTATAACAAGTCTCTAAATAACAAAATATCAAATTTACCCGCACCTGAAACATTTAACCTTCCTTCTATAACAAGTCTCTAAATAACAAAATATCAAATTTACCCGCGCCTGAAACATTTAACCTTCCTTCTATAACAAGTCTCTAAATAACAAAATATCAAATTTACCCGCACCTGAAACATTTAACCTTCCTTCTATAACAAGTCTCTAAATAACAAAATATCAAATTTACCCGCACCTGAAACATTTAAACTTTCTTCTATAACAAGTCTCTAACAAAATATCAAATTTACCCGCACCTGAAACATTTAACCTTCCTTCTATAACAGTCTCTAACAAAATATCAAATTTACCCGCACCTGAAACATTTAAACTTTCTTCTATAACAAGTTTCTAACAAAATATCAAATTTACCCGCACCTGAAACATTTAACCTTCCTTCTATAACAAGTCTCTAACAAAATATCAAATTTACCCGCGCCTGAAACATTTAACCTTCCTTCTATAACAAGTCTCTAACAAAATATCAAATTTACCCGCGCCTGAAACATTTAACCTTCCTTCTATAACAAGTCTCTAACAAAATATCAAATTTACCCGCGCCTGAAACATTTAACCTTCCTTCTATAACAAGTCTCTAACAAAATATCAAATTTACCCGCGCCTGAAACATTTAACCTTCCTTCTATAACAAGTCTCTAACAAAATATCAAATTTACCCGCGCCTGAAACATTTAAACTACCTTCTATAACAGTCTCTAAATAACAAAATATCAAATTTACCCACACCTGAAACATTTAACCTTCCTTCTATAACAAGTCTCTAACAAAATATCAAATTTACCCGCACCTGAAACATTTAAACTACCTTCTATAACAGTCTCTAAATAACAAAATATCAAATTTACCCGCACCTGAAACATTTAACCTTCCTTCTATAACAAGTCTCTAACAAAATATCAAATTTACCCGCGCCTGAAACATTTAACCTTCCTTCTATAACAAGTCTCTAACAAAATATCAAATTTACCCGCGCCTGAAACATTTAACCTTCCTTCTATAACAAGTCTCTAACAAAATATCAAATTTACCCGCGCCTGAAACATTTAACCTTCCTTCTATAACAAGTCTCTAACAAAATATCAAATTTACCCGCGCCTGAAACATTTAACCTTCCTTCTATAACAAGTCTCTAACAAAATATCAAATTTACCCGCGCCTGAAACATTTAACCTTCCTTCTATAACAAGTCTCTAACAAAATATCAAATTTACCCGCGCCTGAAACATTTAACCTTCCTTCTATAACAAGTCTCTAACAAAATATCAAATTTACCCGCCCATGAAACATTTAAACTACCTTCTATAACAAGTCTCTAACAAAATATCAAATTTACCCGCACCTGAAACATTTAACCTACCTTCTATAACAGTGTCGGATCAAATGTCCAGCCTTTCGACAAGTGAAACAGTTATGTCTCCCCATCACAACTCTAGACTCAAGACAGCCGTTAACTAAACACCCAACTAAATTTTCTGCTCTGTTCAACTGGAAATTATCGATATCGTTATCACCTTCAGTTTCCTCAATCTCTTGAATGTTGTTGACATTACCGCTAGTAATCTCATATTTTGTACCTTCACCAACTTCAGTTTGGATTTTCTCCTGCGGACAGTTTGCTTGCAAATTGTTTCCGTTGATTTTAACAAAGGACGATGGCGCCACCCGTTCAGAAAGCAATGGCAAACTACTGAACGTATAAGTGGTGCCTAGAAAATCAACGACTTGTTTACTGTGGTTGATGGCTACGTCCTTTGGGATATGCCACGATTTTCATTCATACTGGGGAACATTTGACTGATGGTTATGGATGTACAGTTGCCATGTGACATTTGTAATAATAATAACAAAACAAATAATAGTAATAAAATAATATTCATAGTATTATTAATAAAAAGCAGTGGCAGCTCGTGATCAATTTTGGTACACATAGCTGCATACCTCCCCTTTCGAGCCCGGCAGTACACGGGCGGAGCCCTACCGTAATCGCCTCTTACGACGTGCCTTGTTGGGCGCAATGCTACAATTCTTTGCTTCCCTTGCAGACCTCGGCAACACCTGGCCAGAATTGTAATGAAAGTTTGCATGCACTCAAATATAGCAACAAATTTGGAGGCGTGGCTTAAGATTTTTAATGATCGTTGGCTATGTATTATAGACAATATTTTGATTGGCTCTTACGAACCGTGAACAAAACATCTAGGACATAAAAATCAACAACATACACTCGGAATCAGCAAAGAATTATTGTTTTCAGTTGAGCTAATATCAACTAATATTTGTTTACCAGCGATTTGACAACACACACTTTTTTGCAGTAGTTTACACTTAGTTCGTGGAGCTTTTTCTGACGACATGGCGTCAAGTGTAATGACGGCAGCCGCTACAGTTGGGCTAACATGGTCGCTATCTTTTGTGAGATTGTATAGCATTGTCGTCTGTTCTGTCGGTGACTGGTGCATCCATTTGCTGTGTTTCATTATGAGAATCTTCCGGGGAAGACAAGTAAGCTCGGTTATGTATGTTGTAATTGATTTAATCAGCGTTTTGACATAAATCACATATATATGTGTTGGATGCGATGTATGGGAACCTACATATCTGAGGTGGTCTAGAGCCAACTATAAACTTATGGGCCTTCGGACTCAGGCAATAATTATGGCAAATCAGACCCCAACTACACCACTTGACCTCGCATTCCAGTATTGGTGTATATAGACGAATTCATTTTAAAATCAACACAAAATGCTAAATCGAAGTTATATTATGCAAAAAGTTAAGTTTAACAATAAGGAATATCAATATTATGAATATTTTTCACCAATAAATAACCATAGACTCACAGAATTGAGTAAAATTGCTAAAAAGCTTACAGTGTTCAATCAAACATCTATATTTTCCGGCCCACTTTTCTAATCTAGGTCAGGTAACCCCCATTCAGCTTTCTGGCCTAGTTATCTAGAGTTGGCTGTGGGTGGTCAGACAGGATCAGAAGAGATCTAAAGAAAATAGTGCGTGGGGGCAACTGAATAAACGGGCTGTATGAAAAAGACAGGTATACCACAGTTTTGAATTAGCAAGGAAACAATTAATAACCTTACTTAGAACAGAGGGACTGAGATGGTATGATAATATTACGAACGAGGAACACAGAGAAAGAACTAAGCAGATAACAGTAGAGAAAGAGTTACGGAAGAGACGCTGGCGATGAATAGGACATACATTGAGAAGACCGATCGGAAGCATTGAAAAACAGGCACTGTTTTGGAACCCGCAGGGAAAGAGGAGTAGGGGACGGCCTATACAGACCTGGAGAAGAGAGCTGGAGGCTGATATTAAAAGGACAGGTAAAACATGGAAAGAATTGGAAGGGATGGCAAGAGAGAGGAAGAGCTGGAAGAAATTTGTTGAAGACCTGTGCTCCGTTGGGAGTTGAAAGGTGAAGAAGAACAAGAATTAATAATCACATATTGAAAGTAACAGCAATCGACGTTTGAACTATAGGTCAATGTTTTAGTATTTTATTTAGTATTATGTGTTGGTAAGTGTTGTCCTGATAAAGACCTATGGTCGAAACGTCGTTTGGTGTTACTTTTTATATTGGAGTATTTATTGTTTTCTTGTTAATGTAACAATGTTGTATTTCTATTTTCGTCTATATCTTCTAAACATGTATTAGAGGCACTATACTTTCTTCCGATGCCTTTTTAGTACTTCTACCACGATTCTTCCAGGTTTATATAACTGCCAGAAATTTGTCTTCATTTCATTCTGTATACATATCTTCTGTTTGAGAGCTTGTGAAAACTGCAAAATAATTCTGAACAAGGCATGTTTAGACAATAATATATGATCTATCTCTATGCAGTCGATGCGTGATGTTGTTTTGTTTTTAAGTAGTTGATTCGTGATACTGTTTTATGTTTTGTCTCAATGATCTTCTTCTTTGTTATTGATGCCAGTGAACATTAGATTAATAAACATGAGATCTCTATGAAGGTAGTGTTGCTACAGCTGTTAGTAAACTTGAGATTTCTATGAAGGTAGTGTTGCTACAGCTGTTAGTAAACTTGAGATCTATGACGGTGTATTGCTACAGCTGTTAGTGAACCTGCACTCTATGAAGGTAGTGTTGCTACAGCTGTTAGTACCTGAGATCTCTATGAAGGCGTGCTACAGCTGTTAGTAAACTGAGATCTCTATGAAGGTAGTTTGCTACAGCTGTTAGTAAACTTGAGATCTCTATGACGGTAGTATTGCTACAGCTGTTAGCGAACCTGAAATCTCTATGAAGGTAGTGTTGCTACAGCTGTTAGTGAGCCTGAGATCTCTATGAAGATTGTGCTGCTACAGCTGTTAGTAAACTTGAGATCTCTATGAAGGTAGTGTTGCTACAGCTGTTGGTAAACCTGAGATCTATATGAAGGTAGTGTTGCTACAGCTGTTAGTGAGCCTGAGATCTCAATGAAGGTAGTGTTGCTACAGCTGTTAGTAAACTTGAGATCTCTATGAAATGAAGGTTGTGTTGCTACAGCTGTTAGTAAACTTGAGATCTCTATGAAGGTAGTATTGCTACAGCTGTTAGTAAACTTGAGATCTCTTGAGGTAGTGTTGCTACAGCTGTTAGTGAGCCTGATATCTCTATGAAGATTGTGCTGCTACAGCTGTTAGTAAACTTGAGATCTCTATGAAATGAAGGTTGTGTTGCTACAGCTGTTAGTAAACATGAGATCTCTATGAAGGTAGTGTTGCTACAGCTGTTAGTAAACTTGAGATCTCTATGAAGGTAGTATTGCTACAGCTGTTAGTAAACTTGAGATCTCTGTGAAGAGTGTTGCTACAGCTGTTAGTGACCTGAGATCTCTATGAAGGTGTGTGCTACAGCTGTTAGTAAACTTGAGATCTCTATGAAGGTAGTGTTGCTACAGCTGTTAGTGAGCCTGAGATCTCTATGAAGAGTCTTACAGCTGTTAGCTTAGATCTCAATGAAGTAGTGTCCAGCTGTAGTGAGCCTGAGATCTTATAAGTATTTCTAAGCTGTTGTAACCTGAGATCTATATGAAGATTGTTTTACATGTTAGTAAACTTAGATCTCTATGAAGGTAGTAAACATGATTTCTCTATGAAGGTAGTTTTGCTACAGCTGTTAGTGAACCTGAGATCTCTTTGAAGCTAGTGCTCTGTATCACTGAGTTGATTATTCTAAGGTGTGGGATGGTCTTACTTGTTTTCTCAAGGCTGAATACGTGGGACATTACTGCAGTAAGTTAGAAGAGTTTTTGCAGTGCTTAACCAAAGAAACACAACCTACGTCTCGACCTTTCTTGAACTTTCTGTAAATGTAACTATGTAGGCTCTTGTTACCCGTCTGATATCTCAATATTGAGGTCTGTTCCTTTCGTGGAAGACAGTGCTTGGAGTCTGTTCCGTTATTGTTGGCACGCCTTCCCCTCCACTGTCTCATAATAGATGATTTGATTAACGTCTAAGATTCTTTATGTGAGTAGCCTGAAATTAGTTGCTCTAAGATTCTCCTTGTCTTTTCTTACCAGGATGTCAACTCTTTCGTTTTCTGATACAATAATGAAAATCATTGGAGAATCATTTGTTTACCTCCTTTTTCTTCTTTGCGTTCGTTCTTTACGACCAATTTTAATCACTCTTTGTGATATGTTTGATCTTTGCCAAGAACGTGTATACGTTGCACATTGGTTTGGTAGGCCCCTAAACGCATAAACTTCTACACGCTTAGGACATGTGCATCCGATTTCAGCCAAACCTCCTAGTCGCCTCTTACGACATGCATGGCAGGTAACAGTGGTTCTATTCTTTACACCCCAAATTTGGGCCCCGGTAACCACTCGGGCGACCTTTTTTTTACCATCTGCAACACTTTTGATGGATCGATTTTCTAAACCTACTTTTGTGGCGTCTGTGGCTTAGAGGATAGTGACTCGGTCTATTAACCCCGACGTTCTGAGTTCGAATCACGCTGTGGGCAGTTTGGTTGCAAACTGTTTCGGTGGATTTTACAAAAGGACGATGGCCCCACCTGTTCAGAAAGCAATGGCAAACTACTGAACGTAATAATGCCAAGAAAAATCACAAACAGCGTTAAAAAGCTGGGGTTGATTCGCAAAGTCCTGTAAAGGATACGCAATTAACTTTTGTGAGCGTCTGTAGCTCAAGCGGTAGTGAGCTCGATCACGAACCCAAGCGTACCTGGTTCAAACCCCACGGTGGGCAAGTTTGGAAGCAAATTCGTTTCCTTGGAATTTTTACAAAAGGTAAAAATAGACCTCAACGTTCAGAAAGCAATGGCAAACTACTGAACGTATAAGTGGTGCCTAGAAAATCAACGACTCGTTTACTGTGGTTGATGGCTACGTCCTTTAGGATATGCCACGATTTTCACTTTGATGGGGATTTTTGTTATATTGTACTCCATGTAACTCTGATTTGACATTCGCATGGATAACTATAACTATGACCGTTTGATCCAGAAGCATGGTAGCTGCCTCTTCAGTTACTGCCGTTTCTGTTATACAGTTTGAGTAGCATTTTCCTTTGACGGTTAATTTTTCTGTGTGGGTGCCATTTATCCATTCTACTAGAACCTCTGCCATCCCCTCACGACATATTTTACAGATACATCGATGTATATTTAATCCATGTCCATCTGGGTTTTATGTACTTCTGGCTCCGCTTTTGGAAAGCAATTTGTTGTTGGTTACGAAGAGTCAGTTGCCCTTTAATGTCTCTGATTGGTGTTGTTCTTTGCTGAGAAATAAAGAAGAAATAACATGAATATAAAATGTTTTCTGTGCTGGTGAGACTTGATATCAAATGTTCCGTTTGCAGATAAAATACAGAAGAAAACAGAAAGTTTCTGTGTGAGATGAAATATGCTGAATATAAAGTTTTCTGTGTGAATACAGGATCAGTAAAGGGCTACTGTGCTGAGAAATACAGAAGAAATAACATGAATATAAAATGTGTTCTGTGCTGAGAAATACAGAAGAAATAACATGAATATAAAATGTATTCTGTGCTGAGAAATACATAAGAAATAACATGAATATAAAATGTATTCTGTGCTGAGAAATACAGAAGAAATAACATGAATATAAAATGTATTCTGTGCTGAGAAATACAGAAGAAATAACATGAATATAAAATGTATTCTGTGCTGAGAAATACAGAAGAAATAACATGAATATAAAATGTATTCTGTGCTGAGAAATACAGAAGAAATAACATGAATAGAAAATGTATTCTGTGCTGAGAAATACAGAAGAAATAACATGAATATAAAATGTATTCTGTGCTGAGAAATACAGAAGAAATAACATGAATATAAAATGTATTCTGTGCTGAGAAATACAGAAGAAATAACATGAATATAAAATGTATTCTGTGCTGAGAAATACAGAAGAAATAACATGAATATAAAATGTATTCTGTGCTGAGAAATACAGAAGAAACAACATGAATATAAAATGTATTCTGTGCTGAGAAATACAGAAGAAATAACATGAATATAAAATGTATTCTGTGCTGAGAAATACAGAAGAAACAACATGAATATAAAATGTATTCTGTGCTGTGTGTGACTTTATATAAAATGTTCCTGCTTGCAGCATGAAATAGTGACCAGACCAAACAGAAAGTTTGTTAGAGGTGAACTTGATGTGATTATAGTAGGATCTGGTGTTGCAGGATCAGCAATGGCTACAGCACTTGCTAGAGATGGCAGGAAAGTTACTGTTATTGAACGAGATATGAAAGAGCCAGACAGAGTGGTTGGTGAAATACTTCAGCCTGGGGGATATCAAGCTTTGATCAATCTGGGATTAGACGGTAAGTTGAGGATTATTATAGATCATTCTAAGCTTGATTGTGTAGTCACTATTTCTGGAACATTTTACATGACTTTCTAATACCATCTAGATATTAAAAATATTATTTCCCAAGAAGTCTTCTTCAAAAGTTATAGAGTTTCGGAATAGATTCTTAACTATGAGTTTCGTAATCGATCTTTAACTATGGTTTCGAAGAAGAGCTAGATTCTTTTAATTCTATGAGTTTCGTAATCGATCTTTAACTATGAGTTACATGATAGATCAATAACTATAAACTCCATGATTGATTTTACCACTTGTAATTGCACCTTGAATAGATTGTTACTTTTAAAGGTTTTAAAGCCGAAGGATTGACTTCATTGCACCGGGTTTTATTCCATATGGCTCGGCCCTTCTCCGCAGAAATGGCACGCCACCTGCTGAGAGTATTGCACAAAGCACGAACTCCGTAGCTCCATCAACAATCCTAGGGGTCTCTGGAAAAACTGCACTCGTGAACAGAACGGTGTGGTCCGGATTCGAACCCACGACGTTCGACTCACAAGGCAAAGGGCTTAACCACTTAGCCACAGAGAACCCCAGAATAAGTCAGTGTTTAGATATTAACCATGTTCAATTGAGATACTGCAAGAATACTTGATAAATCTTTATATATTTAACATTTCTTTCGCAGAGTGTATCGACGGCATAGATGCACAAGCCATCAAAGGTTATGTAATAACCAACATGGAAGACAATACCCACGTCGTAGTACCTTACAGTAATCAGGAAGAGGTCCAAGGGGTTGAAAGCTGCAGTTTATGCTACAGGATTTCATAATGGCAGATTCGTAACAGCACTCAGAGAGAAAGCAAAGAAAGAACCAAAGTTAGTATCACTGTAAACATTGGTAAATATCGTTGTAATCAATACTATATGACCTTAGCACCTTACCACTTGTATTACAGATACATGAAAAGTGTAGATGTTTACAGTGGAACAAAGTGCAGTAATGTAACGTTGAGCTAATCCCATACGCTTTATTGTTCTGTGATTAAGTCTGTGGTCAAGCTATATAAATATATATATATTCTCTTCGTGTCCTGTTTGACACAAACAGCTTCAAGAAAAGATTTGCATAGTTGCCGGTCTGTCGCCGTTCTATCAATTGTTTCCATGTCAGGCCACAATCTCTCATCTTGTCCCCAGTTCTTCTCCATGTTTCCTTTGATCGTCCATGTGGTCTTTTCACATCTACTGGACATCAGAGAGCTGTCCTAGCCAATGTCTCTACTGGCAGACGACATACATGACCAATCCACCTCCATCATCGTCTTTTAATGATGATGCACATTTTGTTCGCTTCAAAAGCTCTTCATTTGCTATTGTTGTTTCAAAAGCTCTTAACTTGCTAGTGTTGTTTTAAAAGCTCAACATTTGCTAGTGTTGTTTTAAAAGCTCTACATTTGCTTTTGTTGTTTTAAAAGCTCTACATTTGCAATTGTTGTTTTAAAAGCTCTACATTTGCTATTGCTGTTTTAAAAGCTCTACATTTGCAATTGTTGTTTTAAAAGCTCTACATTTGCAATTGTTGTTTTAAAAGCTCTACATTTGCAATTGCTGTTTTAAAAGCTCTACATTTGCTTTTGTTGTTTTAAAAGCTCTACATTTGCTATTGTTGTTTTTCCAAAATATTTGCAGGATTATATTTAAACATTTATTTACAGATGATGTATGCGCCATTAGAAGAAAAAAACATCTGCTGTAAAAGATCCACAATATTAATAACATAGCCACCGAGTGGTTACGGGGCCCAAATTTGGAGTGTAAAAATAGAACCACTGTTACCTGCCACGCATATCGTAAGAGGCGAGTAAGGAGGTTTGGCTGAAATCGGATGCACGTGTCCTAAACGTGTAGAATATGCGTTTAGGGGCCTACCAAACCAATGTGCAACGTATACACGTTCTTGGCAAAGATCAAACATATCACAGAGAGTGATTAAAATTGGTCGTAAAGAACGAACGCAAAGAAGAAGAGGAGAAGAATAACATAGCAAAACAGATTGGACTAAAGATCAACACAAATAAAATCAAAGTAACAGGATAAACACGAAGACTGGAGGACACATAGAAATAGAGAATACCGAGCTAGAGATAGTAGCATATTTGAACTACTTGAGCAGTACTATTTCTTCAGAAAAGAAAATTATGGTCGAAATTAAGCAAAGAATTGGAAGGACAATTACAAACTACAGCAGGCTTCACAATATCTGGAGATCTAACATTTACAGCGTTAAGATAAATCTTCGAATATACAAAATACTTGTTAGGGCAGTCCTTGTCTATGAAAAACATAAAAAAACAGTCTTGCCTCAAGATTTGGAAAACATAAGAGAAGTAGAAAGTATAACATGATTCGAGGGAAGACTTCTTGAAGAATGTTTGGAGGATATATAAAGGTAAAATTCATTGGTAAGATTAAAAATAAAATTCCTTCAAGATATTTTACCATCTTCAAAATTATATCGGGGACCCTCGCCGGTGCTACAGAGTTCGTGCACTGCAGCTGAGAGCTTCCTGCGAAAGAAAAGAGATCGAAGCACATATGGTTACTCACCGAAGTGCAATGATGATGGTCTTATCAATCAATCAATCAATCAATCAATCAATCAATAATCAATCAATAATCAATCAATCAATATAGGAGGATAAGATTAGCAATATCAGACTTGAAGAGCTTTAACTAGTTTGGAAGACATAAATACAGAAATATGAAAGAGACAATGGCGATGCATTATACATGCCCAGCGTGTTCGTAGCGCGTTGGTCAACGGGTGACACGCTCCCTGTGAGTGTGGGTTCAATTCCGCTGGCTGGCAGAAATTCCACAGGTTCTCCAGATTTACGGTGCTCGTGGCACCGAACCGAAGGGTTACGATGTCCATGGCACTGAGCCGAAGAGCTGAAAGCTCAAATGCTTCTGGTTAAGCTAAAAAATACACGCCCTCAGAACGAGAAAATAAAGGCAGTCAAGACAATTCAATGCAGTGGATATTGCAAGGATAGTGGGGGGAAAGGGAGACCTAGGAACACATGGATGAGAACTTCTGAAGCAGAGCTCATAAACAGACATATGGTTTGAAATAAAAATAAAGGCACGCTGTTGAATTAAGTGAACTTTTCTGTCTCTGCCTTATATGGGCGTGACGAGGACTGGTGATGATATAGTTTTAATTAGTGTTAATCAGCGCATGAAATGATAGTAACAGACCTGATGAGTATACTAAAGAGAATCGATGCAGGCAAGCTTTGTACTGAATTGGTAATAGGTATTCAACAGTCTTGCCTTAAGAGACTATATTGACTTTATACACCTGTACATGCAGGAATGAGGGTAAATGAAAGGGCAGTAACTGAAACTGCATCCATTACAAGTGATAGACGTACAGACATGGCGGACGATATAGGTGTTCTCTGCTCCATCTGTGTATCATAGATACATTGATGATTGTATTGGCATTACGGATATGCCTGAAGCCGATTTGTCACGCTTCATTAATTTCATTAAGGTCTTTAATCCGGCTATTCGGTTTACATCTCACATCTCTACCTCTTGTGTCAACTTTCTTGACATCACTATCACTATCAGCCTATCCACCATCACTACATCAGTATACTACAAGCCTACTGATGCACATAGTTTTCTTCTTTATACCTCTTCCCATTCCCAGGCTTGTCGTGATTCTTTACCATTCTCTCAACTCTTGCGCCTTCGTCGCCTCTGTAGCGAGGACGACGATTTCTTCGATAGAGCTCACGAGATGCTGGATTTCTTTCGTAAGCGCTTATACCCGGATAAGGTGCTTGCTTCTGCTATGCGGCGCGTTCAGCAAATTTCTCGCCAGGAGGCTCTCTTTAACCAGCATAGAACTTCCAATTCTGACAGGGTGAAACTTGTCTTAACTTTCCACCCTCATAGTTCCCTTGTGAAGAAAGTATTATTCCGTCATCTCTCCATTCTTCAGTCTGATCCTGATACACGTTCAATCTTCCAACACTATCCTTTGGTGGCGTACAGACGGGACAGAAGCCTTAAGGATATGTTGGTTCACAGTCGCCTCAAGCCTAATATCCAGAGTCATTTTGGCACCATCCAGTGTGACCGTCGGCGCTGCAACACTTGTGCTTATGTAATACAGACCCGCACGGTGTCTTTTCCAAAAGCCACGTTCGTTGTTGAAGACAGTTTCACGTGCGAGTCCCGTAATATTATCTATGCCATTATCTGCAAGCGGTGCAACAAGGCCTATATTGGGGAAACCGGCAGGAGACTCAGTGACCGATTCGCCCAACACTTGCGCGATATACGCCAATGCTCTGTGACCCCTGTAGCTACCCATTTCAATGATACTGGCCATTCAGGAGCTTGCGATGTCCAGGTCACAGCCATCTGATCATGTTCCTCTGATGATCGTAGTCGATTTGCTCTGGAGAATCGGTTGATTTCTTTGTATGGTACCTTGCGACCACGCGGGCTCAACGTATTACATTCTTATGCTTCTTAGTACTTTCTCTTCCCATGCGTTGTAATCTATATGGGTATATGTTGCATGTATTTAAGTTATATATTTACTAGATGTAATTTACTAGAAAAATATGACATGAAAATTAACACCTCCAAAACAGAAGTCATGACAATAAGCAGGTCAACAGGTCAACTAAATATACACGTGAATAATGTCAAAATACAACAGACTCCAGAATTCAAATATCTCGGGAGTATATTCACAGCAGATGGACAGATGGACAGAGAAATCGAGACTAGATGCCAGAAGGCAAATGCAGTGACATACCAACTGTCACCACTATTAAAACATCCAAGCATTAACATGGCAGTCAAACGACAACTGATAAACTGCATATTTATTCCAACTCTCTGCTATCAGTGCCAAACATGGCCCTGACTAAGACACAAGAAAGAAAGATTACAACATGTGAAATGAGATGTCTACGAAAAGCTGTCAACGTTACAAGGCGAGATAGAGTGAGAAACGAGAATATCAGAAGCATCGTTGGTACTATACCATGCATACAGTACATCGAGAAGCAAAGATTCAAGTGGTTCGGCCATTTAATGAGAATGGAACCACATTTACTACCATCACGTGCCTATAATAATCGACACTCAGGCACAGAGCACGAGGCAGGCCAAGAACAAGATGGATAGATAACATCTCAGAGTCCCTGCGAAAGCATGGACTGGCAACGTCAAGCGCAACACACCTGGCACAAGATAGGAAACTAACTTCTCCACGACGCTTCACGGCAAATGTGGTTAAGATAAGATAAGATAAGATTTACTAGATGTTTCATTGTTTCTTTTCCGTTCTATTTCTAGTTTTTATGTGTGTTTTTGTGCTACATTTATTTCGTTATTCGTTTTTATTCCAGATTTTCCTTAGATACGTTGGTATTTGGTCGTCCATTTGTGTTTCATTTTAATTTGTCACTCCTGTTTGTTCGTTTGCTTGATAAAGGCCTTGTTGGTCGAAACGTTGCTGTTTATCGTCACTGTTTCTGTATTTTGTAAAACTATAGTACTTTGTTTGTACGTGTTTCACTATTCTCTGCTCCACACATTTGGTAACAGAACAGAATTAGAGACATTGAACCGCCTGATTGAAAAGACGGGAGGTGGGTGTTCGGGGGAAGTAGCAGGTGATGCCTGCAGACTAGAGAAAGAAAACATATGCGGACCAAAATCAACTGAAAACAGTGAGCGTCAGAACAATGTGTTTGGAAACATTGAGGTAACTGTTCCTTTAGAAGAAGTCAGAGCAAATATATACTTGTTCAGTGTGTGAGGATGTCGATCAAGAGATGTAAACTTTTCTGAATAATTAAAAAAAACCCAACCAAATGATGACATTTTGAACTAATGGATTCAATGTTCAAACTATATTTCTAGACTTTCTATTGTTATATTTATACATCTCTAGGGAATGCTAACCCGAAACAAATGCTTGGGGAAAACGGATGCACCAGACCGTAAGGCGCATAACATGGTGCAACGACCCATCACAATGAGGAATGGGATAACGGATTCTACGGTCGCCAATCTGCCTTGAGATTTAAACACGCAGTAAGAATGTCAGACCTACTATCAAGCGGGTGGCCAAAACTTACTGCAGGAAGAGGTCGGCACAAACGGGAAGCAGAAGAAATCATAGAAATTATATCCTAAAGAACTGTCCCCATTATGCAGACTTGAGAAGAAAGAGGTGGCCCAATTACACTAGCGTCCAAGACAAACTGTATGGCGTGGCTAATAATCTGAGGCAGACGGCTATCTTTATTAGAGAATCCAAAATCCCAATCTAGTGAGAACGCAGAAGAAATATTTATACGTCTAGCAAAATTATAAACAACAAAATGTTTGGAGGTGAAAACTAAACTAGATTGAACTAATTATAATTTATAACAAATAATATAATATCATCATCATCAAATAGCTTGTCCTGAGCAGAACTTTGCCACCCCAACAGTCCTCCGAAATTTTCTCTCTCATAGGCCAGATGTCCTGCCTCTGCAGCGTCATGTTAAAAAAACCAAATGAACGACCAAAACAAACGTTTCTAATGCATTGAAGATTAGAAACGTTTGTTTTGGTCGTCCATTTGTTTTTTAAATTTGTCACTCCTGTTGTTCGTTTGCTTGATAAAGGCCTTGTTGGTCGAAACGTTGCTGTATTTTGTCATTGTTTTTATAATTTGTAAAACTACAGTACTTTGTGATTACGTGTTTTACTAACTATCTTGCCATAACTCGGAAAATAATTTCACTTTTAGAATATATACTTGGCTTTAAAATTAGGAAACTTCTTCTTCTTCTTCTTTGCGTTCGTTCTTTACGACCAATTTTAATCACTCATTGTGATATGTTTGATCTTTGCCAAGAACGTGTATACCTTGCACATTAGTTTGGTAGGCCCCTAAACGCATAAGATTTCTACACGTTTAGGACACATGCATCCGATTTCATCCAAACCTCCTTAGTCGCCTCTTACGATATGCGTGGCAGGTAACAGTGGTTCTATTCTTTACAACCCAAATTTGGGCCCTGGTAACTCCTTGGCGCAAATTAGGAAACGACTAAACTTGTATGCAGGGCCGTTTCGTGCTATGATATAGAGAGACGGCCGCATGAGGCAGACTGTAAGGGGGCGGCATAAGCTGCAAAATCAAAATACAATTTGAACCATTCTATAATTAAAAATCTTTACTCAATGCTTTTCTATATTGGTTAATGTTATTCCGATATTGATGTATACGAAACAAAACTTAGAAATCTGTCATTAATTTCTATTGAATCTATATTGGCTGCCACTCTAGACTACGCATCCCTAATTAACGAATTTGTTAAAGTTAAAGTTAAAAGGATACAACTATAGTAGATTGTTGTAGTTGATAGTTGATATCATTATTTTAAAATAGTTTATATTTTCAAAATAATTATAGTATTCGTACAATTTGTGCAGTTTAAAAAAAAAAGATCACAATCGATGGTTATTTTAAAGAAAAAGGGTTTAAAAGTGGTGATATTTCGAAGACTTGCATCATACTGAGAAAATGTACCGCACGACCCTGCTTGTATGTAGCTACAGGAATACAGAGAATGTCGTATGCATGTAGTACAGTTATTATTTAAGTAAAAGTAATATATTTAATTGATAAATATTAACGCATTCGTCCTTCTGAGTCGATATAATGGCTCACAGTAATTTTTAATGTGACGCAAAGCCAGTATTTTGGCTAATTTAGTATATATTGCATAGTGAATGCGTCCGGAGTTAAATAAATTACGGAATAAAAAGGGATAATTGACATGTTGTTATGTGTTTTGTTCATATTCAGTGGAATATCAATAATTAAAGAATTGTTCTGTTTATCTATCTTTTCTGAATTCTCGGCGAACCTACCATTCACCCTAGTCACTTTACACACAAAACGACTTTACATATCGAAGTGGTATAAATAAGATATGTTTGAACGTTTATCACTGCATTGATGTGAGTTATTTAAAACAAATTTGAACGTTTGTCACTGCATTGAAGTGAGTTATTTAAAACAGATTTGAACGTTTGTCACTGCATTGATGTGAGTTATTTAAAACAAATTTGAACGTTTGTCACTGCACTGATGTGAGTTATTTAAAACAAATTTGAACGTTTGTCACTGCATTGAAGTGAGTTATTTAAAACAAATTTGAACGTTTGTCACTGCATTGATGTGAATTATTTAAAACAAATATGAACGATTGCCACTGCATTGATGTGAGTTATTTAAAACAAATTTGAACGTTTGTCACGGCATTGATGTGAGTTATTTAAAACAAATATGAACGATTGCCACTGCATTGATGTGAGTTATTTAAAACAAATTTGAACGTTTGTCACTGCATTGATGTGAGTTATTTAAAACAAATTTGAACGTTTATCACTGCATTGATGTGAGTTATTTAAAACAAATTTGAACGTTTATCACTGCATTGATGTGAGTTATTTAAAACAAATTTGAACGTTTATCACTGCATTGATGTGAGTTATTTAAAACAAATTTGAACGTTTATCACTGCATTGATGTGAGTTATTTAAAACAAATTTAAACTTTTGGAAACGCTTTATAATTTCTAACATCGGTTTTGGT
Organism: Arion vulgaris; assembly: GCA_020796225.1. Taxonomy (NCBI): domain Eukaryota; kingdom Metazoa; phylum Mollusca; class Gastropoda; order Stylommatophora; family Arionidae; genus Arion; species Arion vulgaris. Next base: position 33,826,712 of record CM036769.1, on the reverse strand, counting down.
ATCATTTTCAGTGTGACATACATTGAAGGAACAGTGAGTAAATTAGTGGAAGATAACAATGTGGTAGTTGGAGTGCAATATAAAACAAAAGGATCTGATGACATTCATGTAAGTATCATTAATCGATTTATAATTTGAAGATCGAACATCAATCACTAGTTGCTTGTAATTGTAGGCTAGGGGTTAAAGTTGAACACGTAAAAGAACCGTTGGCAGTTCAAAAATCGAGAAGAGCAAGCTTTTAGAAAGACGCTGCCCGGGCAAAATTTATTTAGAAAGATTAAAAAATAAAATTCACATAATATATTTTCACCATCTTCTAAATTACATCTGGGACCCTCGCCGGTGTTACAGAGTTCGCGCACTGCCACTGGGATCATCCTATGTAAGAAATATATCGGAGCACACATGGTTACTCACTGAAGTGGAATGATTATGGTCGTTTCAATCAATCAGTTGTATATCTTCTTTGCGTTCGTTCTTTACGACCAATTGTAATCACTCTGTGTGATATGTTTGATCTTTGTCAAGAACGTGTATACGTTGCACATTGGTTTGGTAGGCCCCTAAACACATAGACATCTACACATTTAGGACACATGCATCCGATTTCAGCCAAACCTCCTTAGTCGTCTCTTACGACATGCGTGGCAGGTAACAGTGGTTCTATTCTTTACACCCCAAATTTGGGCCCCGGTAACTCTATCTCCGTGAACAGTTCTCTTTTCATTCCTAGTTGTTGAAGCACTTGTTTATTAATATTTCTTTTTCCATGAAGCTAGCACTATTCTTCTGTATATCTACATTTCTCTTTCTCCATAATGCTAGCAACTCTGCCAATGCCGGTTCCAAGCCCGGATGAAAAAGGAGGAGGACTTGTGCTTGAGGTCAGCAACCACATCACAAGAAATTTAAAGAGCTACAGAAACTTGCAAGATGGAACGAATTCAGAAGTGATGAAATCAGAGACATGTCTGGTCAACCACTAGTGACAACTGTTATAAGAAAGAGAAGATGGAGATATCTTGGACATACCTTGAGGAGAAATGATCAACGAATATCAAAGCAGGCATTGAAGTGGGATGCAAAGGGTTCAAGAAAGAGAGGACGACCTAAGGAGACCCTGAAACGAACTTTTCCGAGAGAGGCAGGAAATATCGGTCTCAGTTCCATGTATGAGATTGAGCGAGTTGCCCAGGATAGAGCAGTATGGAGAAATTACTTGCAAGCCCTATGTAACGTATAATGGTACGAGAGGAATTATTATTATTATTATTATTTTGAAAGAAGGTGTTCTGAAGTCATCATTATGTGCCTTGCCAGCTGACGTAGGCGATCATGGATCTCCACAAATCTCTGTCCATGATATTTGCTATCATCTCAGATGTTGACGCTCTCTTCCGTGCCATGAAGTCAGATTGTCTAACGTTTTCTCTCTCTGTCTTCATATGTCTTACCTCCCTTCGTTTTTACCGGTTGCCACAATGTGTTCTGATCTTCCTTTTCTCATCACATGTCACAAAAATGTAACCACGTTTCCCTTCCAAACAACAATGATGAATATATGAAGGGCTTGACAAATCTTTTATGTATTTGTTAATTGTTTGCATGTTAAAATATATGTTTATGTTACATTAATTTCTAGCCGTTTCTATTCTCTTCTGAATATCTTTTTCATATCTGTCATCTCCCATTAGTATATGTCCAAGATCAGCGGCGGCGCGTGATCATTTTTGTTTGTGGGGCCAGACATTTTTTCCGGATAAATCATGGTTTTTGGTTGCTATATTTTAATTTATAAAATAATAAATACACGTTATACATTATTTTTGGTGGGCCTGACCCACTGGCCCTTAATGACGAGCCGCCACTGTCCAAGATATATATAACTTGATACTTGTTCCTGTCTCACTCAGTTTACTATTATGTTCACCATCTTTCATATTTCGATATGTCCTCTTGAATATAGTTTCACTGAAATCATCCTTATTATCATTGCTTACTAGTTATCCATCATTTTAGCATATTAACTAGTCCGACAAGTATGAGAAACTAAGGACAAAAGGACGTTAACCATCCTTATGTCTCCACGTTTCCTTGGAGACCAATATTAGACCTGAATAATCAAAGAATATACTGCACCTGGATCAGAATAATAAGAGTAGCATGAATTAGACTTTTTCTATGGTTAACATATACAACTGATTCACCCGAGTGGTTGCCGGTGCCCAAATTTAGTGCCAAATGCAGTGACCTACCAGCTGGCACCATTACTACAACACCCAAAGATCAAGATGGAAGTGAAAAGACAGATGATAAAAGTATTTTCCAACCAACACTTTGTTACCAGTGCCAAACTTGGTCTCTTACAGCAACACATCACAGAAAGCTCACCATGTGTGAAATGAAATGCTTGAGGAAGGCAGTGGAAGTCACCGGGAAAGACAGACTACGAAATGAGGACATCAGAAGCAGAGTGGGCATAACTTCATGCACCGAATACATCGAAAGACAACACATGCAGTGGTTTGGACATTTAATGAGAATCGAATACAACCAAACACCAATAACAGCATACAATAAAAAGAGCTCGGGTACTAGAGCTAAGGGAAGACCAAGAAAAAGATAGATAGATAATATCAAGACCACACTACATAAACACGGATACAACACAACAAGGGCGACTCATCTAGCCCTATAACGCAAATTAAAGTTCCCATTCCTACGCTTAACTGCAAGAGTGGACAGCCAACTACATCTTCCACCTGGGAATAGACAATAGAGATAGATAGATCAAGGACATATATGATTTGATTCAGGTCATTTTTAGAGCATCTCGTTCAGGTGAAGTAGTTTTTCCGTCAATCATCAGATCACACCATCAATCAACTGTATGATTCCGTCACTCATCAGATCACACCATCAATCAACTATATGATTCCGTCACTCATCAGATCACACCATCAATCAACTATATGATTCCGTCACTCATCAGATCACATCATCAATCAACTATATGATTCCGTCACTCATCAGATCACACCATCAATCAACTGTATGATTCCGTCACTCATCAGATCACACCATCAATCAACTGTATGATTCCGTCACTCATCAGATCACATCATCAATCAACTGTATGATTTAATTTAGATTAATTTAATGATTAATGATAACATGATTAATTTAGACAAGTACACATGACTGCTCATGAAGACCATCTTTAGAATTAGCGACTTCTGTGTAAGACATCGGGCATAGAACTCTCATATTTTTAAGTTTTAAAACAGAATGTAGGACAGAAACAAAATATTTCGTTTTAAGACACTTGTGATGTAAACAATAGCAAAGTTAACAATACGCTGCGCTAGTGGTCACGATGTGAAGATTCTGGTGTTCAGCTTGGGCCAACATTATTCGGTGGTCACATAGTTCATATGTACGGTTCCAACTTCACTGCAACGGTCACCCCATAATTGCTCCGTTTCTGTGCCAACGAAAATCACACGAAATACTAATAACTGTCTTCTGTGTGGTGAACTAATTCCAGAATGACACAGCCGTACCGCCACAAATAGCAACCAGCACAGCATAAATGCATATGGCCGTCGCTAAAGTGTCAACACAAAACTGTTCATCAATTGAACTGTAATTCATGTCGAAGAGAACATCTTCGTATCGGTGTGCACATGATATGCGAATGGACTACCGAAAACCCTGATACTTTCTTCTAAGTAGGGATCTAAATTACAAATACCTCTGAAGTCTGAGTAAGAATTCCATGAATGGCGAGGGACACCGGTGATAAAGAGAACAATCCTTCACGCAAAAATATGTCAGGTGTGCCATCATAGGCGAGATGACCATGCATGAAATCATAGCAGGAAAACGAAAAAAGGACGATTGGGATTACATTATTTTTTACAAAAATATATAATTGGAAATTATCTTATTAAATGTGATTAGTGAAATTGAGTCTAACAATTGTTGTAGATGATATTGTTAATGTATTCTTACTCGTTCACAGACAATCTATGCTCCTCTAACAATCATTGTAGATGATATTGTTGATGTATTCTTGCTCATTCACAGACAATCTATGCTCCCCTAACAGTCGTTGTAGATGGCTGTTTCTCCAAATTCAGAAAAGAGCTAGTGACAGAACAAGTGACGGTAACATCTCAATGTATCTGTCTGGTGATGCAGAATTGTCCTCAGAAAGTCAACCAGTTTTCTGAGCTCATCTGTACTAAAACTAGCCCGGTTATAGTGTACCCCATTTCATCTGACTGCTCTAGAGCGTTTGTGGACATTAGGGGTGGCATACCTAGAAATATCACTGAATACTTGCTGGAGACTGTCTGCCCAAGTCTTCCAGGTAAATGTACATCTGTTAATATAAGTTGGGAACGGATAGTTTTAGCAATGACGTAGTAAGAGAGAGATTAATCATTACAAGCATGCGTATAGAGGATTCTCTCTTTATATATATATATTATTTATGATCATATAAAAAGCAGGCACCAACAAAATGCATCGTCATAGTCCTTCCTTTTGTTCGCTTGAAATATTGTCTATATATTCAATGTTGTCTCTTGTATGAACTTCACTGTCTTTTGTAGCTCACACAGAGGTCCGTGTAGTTTTCTGTCGAGTGTTGTTTCGTTAGGCCAGTGAGTTTGCCTCAGTGTATCATATTCAGGGCAGTCTTGAAGTATGTGCTCTGCAGTCGGTGTGCCTGTCCACATGCACACATGGCTGAACTGCCAATCTTGAATTTAGTATACATGTGGCTGCGGAGCCGATTGTGTCCTGTTCTAAGGTGCAGAATGCCAACTTGTTCCAATCTGCTCATATTATAGTAATCATCTTGTGTTGGTATTTGTGACCTTCTGATTGATTTAATCATCCTTTTCTTTTGGTGGTAGGTCACTGGCACATCCGGTTGCTCTCCTGCAGCACCTTCCTTGGCCTATCGGTCTGCTGTTTCATTTCCTGGTATTCCACAGTGAGAGGGTATCCACTGCAAGACGACCCTGCGCTGCTTGGACAGTTTAGACAGTAGGGTCTGTAGACCTGAAATTTTTTGGACTGGAGACCATCATAGTAAATGGGGCAGAGCTGAGACAAGTACAGCGATTTAAATATCTCGGAGTACTGATAACATCAGATGGCAGATGCAAATCAGAAATAAAGGGCAGAATAGTGCAGGCCAAAGCAGCATTCCAGAAAATGAGAAGCATTATATACAACAAGTCATTGTTAATTGAGATCAGAATGAGAGTTATACGGTGCTACATAGAGACAATATTGACATGGATGCGAGTCATGGACAATGAACAGACATATAGAAAAATCTCGGAGGGCCACAGAGATGTGGTTTTATAGAAGAATGGTGAGAATCCCATGGACTGCTAAAATGATGAATGTGGATGTGTTAAATGAGGTCAAGACACAGACAAAGCTTATCATCAATATAATAATAGAGAGCCGCGGTAGCGTAGTTGTTAGTAAACTCGCTTCTCAAGGCTGGTGGTCTGGGTTCAACTCCCGCAGTGCGCGTGGAATTTTTCCCGATCACGACGGCTCTCAGGTCGACCCAGCCTCAACTGGGTACCAGACATGCTCTGGGAAAGTAAAATCGGCCGGTGTGATGCTGACCACATCACCCATTGTGTGCCGACGGTCAATGAAAATACAGGCCTAACACTGTATTGACCTATATACCACGAGGTATGAAAGGGTTCCTTCTTCTTCTTCATCATTTTTTGAGCATGTGATGAGAAAGAAAGAGAGGTTTAGAACACATTGTAACAACTGGTAAAATCGAGGGGAAACGAGACAGAGGAAGACAGAGAGAGAGAGAGAGAGAGAGAGAGAAAATGTGGGATAGCCTAACTTCATGGCACGGAAGAGCGTCAGCATCTGAGATGATAGCAAACACCAGAGACAGAGATTTGTGTAGATCCATGATCGCCTACGCCAGCCGGCACGGCACCTGATGATGATGATATATATGATGTTACATAGAGATGTTATACATAATGACATAACGCAAAGCGATAACATTTCATTGTTATCTTGTTCGCATTGTTCGCAATGGCGGACATCGGTTATGATGAACCGACTCAATCTGCCGTAGGCAGTGATATTGCATGTGCAGAAAGCTGGATTTTGTCGTGATTGATGTTCCTTCGACATGAATTGCAATTCCAGTAATGAACAGTTTCGTGTTGACACTTTTAGCGACAGCCATATGCATTTATGCGGTGCAGGTTGCTTTTTTTGGCGGTACGGCTGTTACATTCTGGAACTAGTTCACAAAGGAGACAGTTGTTAGCATTTCGTGTGATTTTCGTTGGCACAGGAACGGAGCAATTATGGGGTGACCCGTTGCAGTGAAGTTGGAACCGTACATGTGAAATATGTTCTCTTGTTATTGTTTCCAGAAAACATGCAACAAGCCTTTCAAGATAGCGTAGTAAATGGTCGTAAACGAATGATGCCAGCTTGTTTTCTACCACCTTGTCCAATTATCAGACCTGGAGTTCTAGTCCTAGGAGATGCATACAATATGAGACATCCTTTAACTGGAGCCGGAATGAGTGTGTGTCTTATCGATATTGTGATATGGAGAGAACTTCTTCAACGTATTCCAGATTTCTCAGACTATGAGGCAATCATAAAGATGCTCAGAGTGTTTCATCTGAGAAGAAAAAGTAATCATTCATTTGTAGTCAATGTGCTGGCTAATTCTTGGCATCTAATGTTGGGAGCCGATAACGGTAAGTGTATTCATTTATTACGTGCTGTTATCGTTTCTTATGCGTTTGATTTATTTGTGATAGGTGTCTGAATGAAATGTGATCTGATGCATTATTTTTCCTCTATTGTTTCTCGTGGAGCAAAGCGCATTAACAGTTGACCTTCACCTTTCCCAGTCTGTGGTCGTTTTATATATGGCTTCTCATAATTATTCAACATCCTCCAGTTCTCCCAGTCTCTGATCGTTTTATATATAATAATAATATAATAATTCCTCTCGTACCGTTATACGTTACATAGGGCATGCAAGTAATTTCGCCATAACGCTCTATACAAGTTTCTGTAGCTATGAATATTTATATATTATCGTTTTATGGCTCGGAAACATGGACAATGAACAAGCAGTTAGAAGACAGAATTGATGCATTTGAGATGTGGATATATAGAAGAATAAGCAGAGTTTCATGGACAGAAAAACAGACAAATAAACAAGTTTTAGGAAAACTAGGCATGAAGAAACAATTATTAAGAGAAATAAAATTCAGACAAGTAAAGTATTTTGGGCACATAAAAAGGCATGACACCATGATAAAACATTTACTAGAGGGGAAAGTTGAGGGAGAAGAGCAAGAGGAAGACCGAGAGATAAGTGGGAGGGAAACTTTAAGAAATGGACAGGTTACAGTCTGGCAGTGTGCAACACTAAGGCGAAAGACAGAGGATGCTGGAGATTCATTGCAGCCAACCTTCGATGTGGAGACGGCACCTGATGATGATGATCGTTTTATATATGGCTTCTCATAATTATCCAATATCCTCCAGTTCTCCTAGTCTCTCATCGTTTTATATATTGCTTCTCATAATTATCCAACATCCTCCAGTTCTCCCAGTCTCTGATCGTTTTATATATGGCTTCTCATAATTATTCAACATCCTCCAGTTCTCCCAGTGTCTGATCGTTTTATATATGGCTTCTCATAATTATCCAACATCCTCCAGTTCTCCCAGTCTCTGATCGTTTTATATATGGCTTCTCATAATTATCCAACTTCCTCCAGGTCTCCTAGTCTCTTATCGTTTTATATATGGCTTCTCATAATTATCCAACTTCCTCCAGTTCTCCTAGTCTCTGATCGTTTTATATATGGCTTCTCATAATTATTCAACTTCCTCCAGTTCTCCCAGTCTCTGATCGTTTTATATATTGACTTCTAAGCTAGACAAAATACAGAACACAGGCCTCAGAATCATCACCGGAGGTCTGAGAAGTACACACATAAAAGATCTGGAGGCAACTGCTGGCCTTGAGAGCCTGGGACGACGCAGGAACAAAAATACTCACACTATCAGAAAAGTTCAAGCGCACAGAAAATAACCCCATGCACCAAACAATCAACGAACCAACCAAAACCGCATAAAAAGACACAGCTTCCATCACTTGTCAAAATCACTCTCTGCAAAACACATGGACATCCTCTCAAAAGACCCAGCAACCTGGGAAATGATAGTACCATTCAACAACACAGACCTACAGCCCAATTTAACAGTGATAACAACAATTCCAAATGTAGACATAAAGGATGAAAAAACAGGTCCCATCTTGAGAGCAAAGACACTAGAACATATTGACACCTCATACCCCCATCCCGAGTGGACCCATATATACACAGACGGATCATCAGACACGACAGTGAGAAAAGGAGGGGCCGAAACCATCATCAAACTCCAAGACGGCACCACACTAAAAAATTCAAGTGCCACTGGAGAACTATCAACAAATTTTAGAGCCGAACAACAGGCAATTGTGGATGCCTCAAAAATACTGCAGCAAAGAAACATCCAAACCAACAAACTTGTCTTCCTTTGCGACTGCTTGTCAGTCCTGCAGGCCACACAAAGGGAACCACAAGATAACATGGAAAGAGAGCTGACACTACAGCTAAACAAGCTCTCAGAACACAACAAAATTATTCTCCAGTTGATACCAGCCCACTGTGGGGTACCAGGAAATGAGAGAGCAGACATGCTGGCTAAGGAGGAAACAAAACTTACATAACACAAACACCCAGTGTCACTACCTGAAATCAAGACACATATCAAAAGAAAGTACAAAGAGATATGGAGGCAACATACCCACAGCAAACAGCCACAAGATCCCATCAGCAGACTAAACAGAAAACAGCACACAACAATCTTTCGCCTAAGAACAGGTCACTGCAGGCTCAACCACCACATGCACAGAATAAAGCCTGCTCAGACTGAACAGTGTGTGTGCCAGACAAAAACACAGACTCCAGAGCACATCCTACAGTCATGTCCATCATACATACACCAACGAAATGAAACATGGCCTCATGAACAAAGTTTACAGACCAAGCTATGGGAACTCTCGAAGAACTCCAACTGAACTCGTGCAGCTTCATAGAGGCAACCCATCTCATGGTTTAGACGAGCATACGAAACCGAACGCAAAGAAGAAGAAGAAGATATATGGCTTCTCATAATTATCCAACTTCCTCCAGTTCCACTAGAGAGCTATATCCTTCATTTAAAAAAAAGGTTCCATAGCATTTAAAGATATTAAAGTATGAAGTACCTGTCACTTAACATTTTTAGGCCATAGTGTGCAGGAGGTAGGAGGACCAACTCCTTTCCTCAAGTGTGGAACATTGAGTGTGGGATGGAACTTTCAACCCTCGAGCGTCCGAGTCGATATGGGAACGCTTACACTATACACTAATCCATCTATGCACAGATCCGTTATAGAAAATACACTAATCCATCTATGCACAGATCCGTTATACAAAATACACTAATCCATCTATGCACAGATCCGTTATACAAAATAACTAATCCATCTATGCACAGATCCGTTATACAAAATACACTAATCCATCTATGCACAGATCCGTTATACAAAATACACTAATCCATCTACGCACAGATCCGTTATACAAAATACACTAATCCATCTATGCACAGATCCGTTATACAAAATACACTAATCCATCTATGCACAGATCCGTTATACAAAATACACTAATCCATCTATGCACAGATCCGTTATACAAAATACACTAATCCATCTATGCACAGATCCGTTATACAAAATACACTAATCCATCTATGCACAGATCCGTTATACAAAATACACTAATCCATCTATGCACAGATCCGTTATACAAAATACACTAATCCATCTATGCACAGATCCGTTATACAAAATACACTAATCCATCTATGCACAGATCCGTTATAGAAAATAAAAATACAAACATATATAGATAACATATACGTAATGCAAAATATTATTGCCAGAAAGAAAACTATGGAGTCGCATAATCAGTTCCATCTTACTCTATCATTGAATGTGTACTTCTAAATGATAGCAGAAGTTTGTTTAGTAATGAGCTTTCTATTTATTACAGAGCATCTTTCAGAAATAAGAAAAGCAGGCATGGAGTACTTTAGTCTCGGTGGTAAATGTGTGGAGAACATAGTCAGTCTTATTACTATGTGAGTATACGTGAAACCTGTATTCATTTATCCCTATCCCTATCTAAGATATATATAAGACAAAGATAGATAGAATTGTATGTCTGTCCCAATTGTTTGGAGATATCTGGACATTGTACGGACTTGAAATTCGGCAGGAAGGTAGCTTTCATAGATACGAAGAGGGAAAAATTATAAACTAGATTTTTTGTACGTTGTTATAAAGATATTCCAACTTTAACGATATGGCCTTGCACAGAAATCGACGAACACATCTAATCATGTTTGAAACGATCAGGTCACTTGATCATGTTGTTACTTTCCAGTCACAAAATGCTATGATATGGTCACTCTTATTATAACGTATTGTAAACACATTTATTTATAAGTCTCTCTAGCGTATTACGCTCGATTCACGTTCGGGCCACATGTCAGTACGCTCGGTCAATTTTTTTTTTTTAACCCCGTTGATAAGTTAATAATCTGAATAAATTTAATCTGCCAATTGTCAAACTAGACGTTTTGTACGTTTCTATAAAGATATTCCAACTTAAACGATATGGCCGTTCACAGAATTCGTGATACGCAATCACGTAATCAATTTCCGATAGACGTATTCAACTGTCTTCTAAAGTAAGTATGACATGATCTAGATTACGCTGCTGTATTTGAACACATCTGATCACTATTAGATATTTTTATATTCAGTTCAATTATTGAATTTGCCAATTGTAGGTATTGAAGCATTACAATTTGACAATGAGTAAACATATTGTTATTAATGGAAAAGATTTTGATGTTACAGACCCACAGCTGTTGTGACAAAATCATAGAGACAGTTTGACAAAAGACATACTACATACTTTCCTGTTAATTATGATGATCACGTGTACAATAAAAGGATGTTATTGATTGAAGACAAGCTGTATTCCCTAACACACAAAACTCTTGCATATTTCGATTTCCATTGCTCACGCGTGATAAACAATTTTTTGTTTGAAAGTGAATATTTACGGGAAACATCCTACAATGTCACAGAACTAATCAATTTTGTTAACTAGAAAGAACCAAGTCTGGTTAGTGACTAAAATCCTAGAGAGTGTGAATGATAATCAGGGACATATCTTTTTCCTAGACGCTCCAGATGGTACAGGAAAAATATTCTTATTAAATTTGCACTTGGCTAAATTGAGATCAACAAAACAAATAGCAATTGCAGTAGCCTCTTCTGGAATTGCAGCGACAATCTTGCAAGGCGGACGAACTGCTCACGCAACCTTTAAACTGTCATTCAATCTGGCATACACAGAAAACCCTACTAGCAACATCAAGAAAGGTACAGCTGTGTCCAAAGTATTATGTGATTCCTCTGTTATTATCTGGGATGAATGCACAATTTCTCATAGAGGTGCTATTGAAGCTTTAGACAGAACTCTTCGTGATCTAATGAACAGTAATAAGATGGTGGGAGGGTGTCACTGTCGTGCTTTCCGGTGATTTTTGACAAACACTACCTGTGATTCAGAGAGACACGAGAGCTAATGAGGCCCAAGCTTCCATAAAGTGCTCGTCAATTTAGAGCAAAGTTCAGAAACTAACATTGACCATAAACATTAAGGTTCACCTTATTGACGACAAGTCATGTCGCGAGTTTGCCAAAACATTGTTAGATATAGGTGATGGCAAAATACCTGAAGACAATGGAGATGTTAACATAACAAGCGGAATGGGTAGATTGGTAAACAGCCTTGATGAATTAATCACCAATGTATTAGCAAGTGTATGCCAGATCAATCTGATGTCTCAGAAGTGGATATGTGAGTGTGCCATCTTGACACCTAAGAATGAAACAGCATCTGCAATAAATGAGTACCTGCTGAGTAAGATTCCAGGGGAGGATAAGATCTACGAGTCAATAGACAATGTGTTGCAAGAAGACGAGGCTGTTAACCTTCCTGTAGAGTTTCTGAACTCCTTGAATCCACCAAGCCCCCGACAGGCTAAAACTCAAGATCGGGCCCCAATAATGTTGCTACGAAATCTAAACGCTCCATCTCTTTGTAATGGAACAGGCTGCGAATTTGCAGCTTGAAACCTAATGTGGTAGAGGCGATAATATTAACTGGCTGCGCTGCAGGACAATGCGTATTCATACCACTTATTCCAAGTGACTACCCTTTTGAGTTCAATCTCCTGCAGTTCTCAATTAAACCCTGTGTGGCAATGACAATTAACGAAGCTCAGGGACAGTCCTTCAAAGTAGCTGGAATTGATTTACGAGATTCATGTTTTTCCCATGTCCAGCTTTATCTTGCTTTCTCCAGAGTTAGTAACATAGACAATTTATTCATGTTAGCTCTTTTAGGTAAAACTTGCAATATTGTCTACAAAGAGGCATTGGTTTAGTGCGCTCCACATGGCACAGAAAAACTTACTTATATTTGATCTCGGCAAAATTTATATCAACATTCGCAAACATATTGAGATTTGCTACTGTATCACATAATCAAATTCAACAATTACAATGATCGATAAACACTTATCAAGTAGATATCACTTGTGTTAAATTTCCTACAATAGACTAAATCGGTACAACATTAAAATAGCCCAATGTTCAATGGTACATTAGAAGTGGCTGAGTGACAGAAGCTTCTGGTAGACGGCCTGATGGATTAGAGCGTGGCTCTTATGCGGCAACTGGTGTTCAATTCACGGTAAAACCAATTTTTAAAAATTAACACATCTGGTCATTATTGATGAGTTTTCCCGTGCGAAGAACGGGTATATTTGCTAGTAAATATATATTTGACAGAAGTGTTATACTAAAAATAAATTATGCTAATATTAGCAAAGCAACATCAGCTTCTAAAAGGAGAAAGTTATAGTTTTAAAACTAAATTTCTAATTCTCAATTCCAATATAGTTTCAGGTTTAACATGTCAGCAAGAGTTGAAAGATAACAAAAAATATAGAAATAAAGTTGAATGCATTTGAAAAGAGATATCTGCGATCAGTGGCGGCTCGTGATCATTTTTGTTGGTGGGGCCAGACAGATATTTTCGGAAAAATCATGGTTTCGGTTAGGATATATTTTAATGTATAAAATAATAAATACACATTACACCTTATTTTTGGTGCGTCCGGCCCCACTGGCCCTTAATGACGAGCCGCCACTGTCTGCGATTAGTAATGAACGTAACAGTCGACGAATTCAGGATAAGTGAACGAATGAGAGAAATGTCTGGTCAACCACTAATGACAGCTGTTATAAGAAAGAGAAAATGGAGATATGTTCGGCCTATTATGAGAAGAAATGATTAAAGAATTGCAAAGGATCTGATGAAATTGGAGACAAAGGGTTTAAAAAAAAAGAAAGGATACGTAGCAAATCTTTAATGAAGATGCAAAGAATATTTGACTCAAGTTCATAGAAAATATGGTAAGAGTTGTCAAAGGGTAAAGCGGTAAGGATAAATTGCTTGTAGGCTTTATGTAACGTTTAACGTTAGGGGAGGAATACAATATAAATATATATATATGAAGAAGCAAAAATCATGGTCAAAGGGCACTGCAAAGCAAAATGGGATAAAGAACACTTTCTGTCTTTCTGTGTTTAATTAAGTGACATGTGTTTTATTCGAGGCCGAGAATGTTAGTCTGATATGTTTTCCTTGTAATGTAGATGATATTTGACACGAAGGGCGCCTCTATAAACACATATTGTCTCCTGAGACAAAGAGGCGGATGATGATGATTTATACGAGTATATATAATATAATAGTCATAGAATAGGCAAGATCAAAAACAGAAAACCACGACATGGCAACAACCGGTAGAGTGACGACAAAAGAATAAGAAGAAGATGTAATATAATATAATATCTTCTTATTCTTTTGTCGTCACACTGCTACCGGGTTGTTACCCAGTGTCGTAATTTTCTGTTTTTGTCTTGCGCTGTTCTGGTGGCTTGTGTGATTGTTATCTTTGCTCTTTCACAGGATTCTGCTACGCCATCTAACCATCTTTTCCGTGGTCTTCCTCTTGCCTTCTTTCCCGATGTTCTGTTGTAGAAGACTCTGTATACTGTGGAGTTTGGATGCATTCTTATTAAGTGGCCAAACCACTTCATTCTTTGTTTATCTATGTAATTCAAGCACGGTTTTGTGCCAACTTTCTTCTTATGCTGATGTTGGTGATTCTGTCTATTCTTGTGTTGTTGGTAACTTTTCGCCGGCAACGCATTTCACATGTAGTTATTTTTGTGACTGCGCTTTGCTCAATGTCCATGTTTGGCTCTGGTAACACAAAGTAATAATATAATATAATATAATATAATATAATATAATATAATATAATATAATATAATATAATATAATATAATATAATATAATATAAACACATACATAGACAAACACATATCCACTTATATGTATTCTATCACATATTCATTAACATCATCTGTTTCAGTTGTTTTAACATTCATGTCTTCCACAGAATGAATGCCAAACCTCACGTGTTCTTTGAAATTGGCATAACCATATCTGCATATATACTGTACTATTTACTCCGAACGGAGCCATTTTGGGCCATCCATCGCACAGTTTACCGTGCATATGGGATTCTTCTCACAGTCCATAACATCTTTTTCCCATTGGTCTGGAGTGAAGCTAGATCGTTGATACTTCCATAAGTTTGATTGAGAAGAAAGTTGATATAAACATCATTTCCACACGAAGAATGTACAACAACAACAACAACAAGAGCTACCTTCTTTATTTTCTTCATAATATTTAACGGGGAACTGTTTCTTTGAATTCTATATGTTTATATCGAGTCAGAAAACTTCTTTTGTTTCACTATATTGTGATTAGTTTTAGTTTTTCTGTTTGAACACAAGTTTTTCCCAACAAAATCAAGCTCTTCAAATTATATGATACATTTATTGGATGTTACTAAAAGCAGATTTACATCTTAATACACAATCGATGTTTGCTCGATTAGTGTTTCTTAAGCTTTGTATCACAACACAGAAAAGTAACACGCGAATACATATTATTTTTCAGTTTAAAATAGTTAATTGCTCATTATTATTAAACAAAATACAAGTGGTGACTGTGAAAGTGACATGGCACAGATATGTACCGAGGTATATAACTATTAAAACAATATTTTGAAAGAAGCTTTTCTGACGTAGGCAAAAATAATCTTTCTGATTTATATGAATACTAAGACAAAAACTAGACATTGACAGTGATTATAATGTGGTAGTATGCAAAGTAGCTGAGATAGTTGACAGTGATCATAATGTGATATCATGCAAAGTAGCTGAGATAGTTGACAGTGATCATAATGTGGTAGTATGCAAAGTAGCTGAGATAGTTGACAGTGATTATAATGTGATATCATGCAAAGTAGCTGAGATAGTTGACAGTGATTATAATGTGGTAGTATGCAAAGTAGCTGAGATAGTTGACAGTGATCATAATGTGATATCATGCAAAGTAGCTGAGATAGTTGACAGTGATCATAATGTGGTAGTATGCAAAGTAGCTGAGATAGTTGACAGTGATTATAATGTGATATCATGCAAAGTAGCTGAGATAGTTGACAGTGATTATAATGTGGTAGTATGCAAAGTAGCTGAGATAGTTGACAGTGATTATAATGTGGTAGTATGCAAAGTAGCTGAGATAGTTGATAGTGATTATAATGTGGTAGTATGCAAAGTAGCTGAGATAGTTGACAGATTATAATTGGTAGTATGCAAAGTAGCTGAGATAGTTGATAGTGATCATAATGTGGTAGTATGCAAAGTAGCTGAGATAGTTGACAGTGATTATAATGTGGTAGTATGCAAAGTAGCTGAGATAGTTGATAGTGATCATAATGTGGTAGTGTGCAAAGTAGCTGAGATAGTTGATAGTGATCATAATGTGGTAGTATGCAAAGTAGCTGAGATAGTTGACAGTGATCATAATGTGGTAGTATGCAAAGTAGCTGAGATAGTTGATAGTGATCATAATGTGGTAGTATGCAAAGTAGCTGAGATAGTTGACAGTGATCATAATGTGGTAGTATGCAAAGTAGCTGAGATAGTTGACAGTGATCATAATGTGGTAGTATGCAAAGTAGCTGAGATAGTTGACAGTGATCATAATGTGATATCATGCAAAGTAGCTGAGATAGTTGACAGTGATCATAATGTGGTAGTATGCAAAGTAGCTGAGATAGTTGACAGTGATCATAATGTGGTAGTATGCAAAGTAGCTGAGATAGTTGATAGTGATCATAATGTGGCAGTATGCAAAGTGGCTGAGATAGTTGACAGTGATCATGATGTGGTAGTATGCAAGTAGCTAGGATAGTTGACAGTGATCATAAGTGGTAGTATGCAAAGTAGCTGAGATAGTTGATAGTGATCATAGTAATGGTAGTATGCAAAGTAGCTGAGATAGTTGACAGTGATCATAATGTGGTAGTATGCAAAGTAGCTGAGATAGTTGACAGGGATTATAATGTTGTAGTATGCAAAGTAGCTGAGATAGTTGATAGTGATCATAATGTGGTAGTATGCAAAGTAGCTGAGATAGTAATGCAAAGTAGCTGAGATAGTTGACAGTGATCATAATGTGGTAGTATGCAAAGTAGCTGAGATAGTTGACAGTGATCATAATGTGGTAGTATGCAAAGTAGCTGAGATAGTTGATAGTGATCATAATGTGGTAGTATGCAAAGTAGCTGAGATAGTTGACAGTGATCATAATGTGGTAGTATGCAAAGTAGCTGAGATAGTTGACAGGGATTATAATGTGGTAGTATGCAAAGTAGCTGAGATAGTTGACAGTGATCATAATGTGGTAGTATGCAAAGTAGCTGAGATAGTTGACAGTGATCATAATGTGGTAGTATGCAAAGTAGCTGAGATAGTTGATAGTAATCATAATGTGGTAGTATGCAAAGTAGCTGAGATAGTTGATAGTGATCATAATGTGGTAGTATGCAAAGTAGCTGAGATAGTTGACAGTGATCATAATGTGGTAGTATGCAAAGTAGCTGAGATAGTTATGCAAAGTAGCAGAGATAGTTGACAGTGATCATAATGTGGTAACAAGCAAAGTAGCTGAGATAGGGGGAAGAAAATCATAAGAAAAAGGGAAATAAAGGGTTAGAAAGAGGAAAATCGTGGATGGGTCAGACAGAAGACTATATTCAGTGTATTCACTTGAAGACATTGAAACTGGTAAAAAACGGATACAAATGTTTAAAGGAATCAATACTTCATTTTTGGTATTTATCAGACTTGATAAAAATGAAAACAAGAAAACACAGTTGTCGTGTAGGCAGAAGTTCAGGGGTTAATTTCTGACACAGAAGGATCTGTTATTCGACACGTTTGAAGCTCATGGGCTTCAACTGCTCAAGTCAGAGGGGATGTTGTGAGGGGAATGGGGGTTTTTTGCCGTGACTACAAGCAGTCTCACTATATAAATCATGACAGTCACTAAAACGATGGTCTGGCCAGAGTCACAGAATTTTATCTATGCATGTTTTCTAAGTGATTCAATGTGTAGGCTCAGGAAGATTGAAACAGCTTTGGCTCGAAGACAATGGTTGAAGTCACTGAAGAGGTCTAGGCGGACACAATTCAGTTTTAGTTTTTGTGCCAGGGTATGCAGGTGTAAATGGAAATAAATGCGCCGACAGGCTTGCAGATATGACTGCTGTAGAAAGCTAGCGAGCAGTTGGCCAAGCAAATATTCTGAATTCCCTATGGGAGAGAGACAGTGTAAATGATTCAAGTAATGGTAGTACATCTACGACCCTAACCAGGCTGCAAGAATATCAAGTCAAATGTGGTGTAGCTAGACAAGATTACTATACTGGGGGTCAAAGAAGAATAGTAAAATAACAAAGAACTGGTGTCGTTAGTTGCCAAACGCTGATATACATATTGCGGAGGAGATCGGAACATTTATGAACTAATTGGTTCGATGTGCGGTGATGATGATCAGATAACTAAACTAAAAAAGTTAATTGCATATCCTTTACAGGACTTTGCGAATCAACCCCAGCTTTTTAACATTGTTTGTGATTTTTCTAGGCATTATTACGTTCAGTAGTTTGCCATTGCTTTCTGAACGGGTGGTGTCATCGTCCTTTTCTAAAAATCCACGCAAACAATTTGCAACCAAACCGTCAGCAGCGTGATTCGAACTCAGAACATCGAGGTTAATAGACCGAGTCACTATCCCTTAAGCCACAGACGCCACCGACTAAACTAAAGAAAACATAAATAGTGGATCCCAATCTAGAGATAGTAACACAATTTAACTACTTGGGCAGCACTATTTCTTTAGATGGGAACACTGTGTTAAACTACTTGGGCAGTACTATTTAACTACTTGGGCAGTACTATTTCTTTAGATGGGAACACTATGTTTAACTACTTGGGCAGTACTATTTCTTTAGATGGGAACACTGTGTTTAACTACTTGGGCAGTACTATTTCTTTAGATGGGAACACTGTGTTTAACTACTTGGGCAGTACTATTTCTTTAGATGGGAACACTATGTTTAACTAATTGGGAGTATTATTTCTTAGATGAACACTATATTTAACTACTTTGGCAGCACTATTTCTTTAGAATGGAACACTGTTTGTAAGACTACTTGAGTACTATTTAACTACTTGGGCAGTACTATTTCTTTAGATGGGAACACTGTGTTTAACTACTTGGGCAGTACTATTTCTTTAGATGGGAACACTATGTTTAACTACTTAGGCAGTACTATTTCTTTAGATGGAAACACTGTGTTTAACTACTTGGGCAGTACTATTTAACTACTTGGGCAGCACTATTTCTTTAGATAGGAACACTATGGTAGAAATTAAACAAAGAATTGGAAGAGTAAATACAAACTACAGCAACCTTCACAACATCTGGACATCTAACATTTGCAGCACCAAGACAAAGTTGATTTACAACTGAATATACAACCATGTTTGCTCAAGCGACTTTCATCAAACAGTCCATATACATGTCACACATGGTCACATATTATGTTATAGCACACACATGTCACATATCTTATGTAACGGTACACATGTCACATATATTTTGTTTTATTTTAAACAGGCTCTTGTTTATTATTAAACAAGATGTAAATGATTATTTTGAAAGTAAGGTGACGCAGATGTTTACAGAAGTGTATAAATATTAAAACCTTATTTTGAAAGAAAAAATGGAACGAATTCAGGAGAAGTGATGAAATCAGAGAAGTATCTGGTCAACCACTAGTGACAACTGTTATAAGAAAGAGAGGATGGAGATATGTTGGACACACCTTTGAGGAGAAATGATCAACGAATATCAAAACAGGCATTGAAGTGGGATGCAAAGGGTTCAAGAAAGAGGTCGACCTAAGGAGACCCTGAAACGAACTTTGCTGAGAGAGGCAAGAAACATCGGTCTCAGTTCTATGGAGGAGATTGAGCGAGTTGCCCATGGAGAAATTACTTGCAGGCCCTATGTAACGTATAACGGTACGAGAGGAATTATTATTATTATTATTATTTTGAAAGAAGGTGTTCTGAAGTCATCATCATGTGCCGTGCCAGCTGACGTAGGCGATCATGGATTTCCACAAATCTCTGTCCATGATATTTGCTATCATCTCAGATGTTGACGCTCTCTTCCGTGCCATGAAGTCAGATTGTCTAACATTTTCTCTCTCTGTCTTCATATGTCTCGTCTCCCTTCGTTTTTACTGGTTGCCACAATGTGTTCTGATCTTCCTTTTCTCATCACATGTCACAAAAATGAAAACCCCTTTCTTGCTAAGGTTTCTCTGTGTCTTGACCTCATTCAACATCTCCACATTCGTCATATTAGCAGCCCATGGGATTCTTATCATTCTTCTGTAAAACCACATCTCTGTGGCCTCCAGAGATTTTTCTATCTGTTCCTTATACCGTCCATGACTTGCATCTGTATTTAAGTATTAGCTCTATGTAGCACTGAATAACTCATTCTGACCTAAATTGACAGTGAATTGTTGCATATAATGTTTCTTATTTTCTGGAACGCAGCTTTGACCTGCCTATGCTGCTCTTTATATCGGACCGCATCTGCCATCTGATGTTACCAGAACTACAAGGTAGTTACATTGATGTACTTGTCTTAGTTCCATCCCACTTGCTGTGATGGTGCATTTTGTCGGAGTCTGCTGAGATGATGATAACTTATATCTTTTTAATATTCATCTTCAGTCCTTTGTTGTTACTTTCTGTCATAATCTTGTCAACTAAATTCTGTGGCTCTATTTCATTTCTTGCTATGAACACAGTATAGTCAGCATATCTCATGTTAATTATGTCGTAAGTATGTGAATATTAAAACTATATTTTGAAAGCAGCTGTAGTGAAGTATGTGACTGCTAACATACATGAAACAGCTATGATGAACCATATGGGTGTTAACTACTTGAAAGCAGCTGTTCGGAAGCATATGCCTGCTAAAATTATGAAACAGCTGTACTAAGTATGTGACTGCTGACATACATGAACACACTGTGCTGCAGTATGTGACTGCTGACATACATGAACACAGCTGTGCTGCAGTATGTGACTACTGACATACATGAACACAGCTGTGCTGCAGTATGTGACTGCTGACATACATGAACACAACTGTGCTGCAGTATGTGACTGCTGACATACATGAACACAGCTGTGCTGCAGTATGTGACTGCTGACATACATGAACACAGCTGTGCTGCAGTATGTGACTGCTGCATCATGAACAAGTGTCCAGTTGTCTGTGACATCATGATCCAGCATATCTCAGTTGTGACTCGACATACATGAACACAGCTGTGCTGCAGATGTGACTGCTGACATACATGAACACAGCTGTGCTGCAGTATGTGACTACTGACATACATGAAGACAGCTGTGCTGCAGTATGTGACTGCTGACATACATGAACACAGCTGTGCTGCAGTATGTGACTACTGACATACATGAACACAGCTGTGCTGCAGTATGTGACTGCTGACATACATGAACACAGCTGTGCTGCAGTATGTGACTGCTGACATACATGAACACAACTGTGCTGCAGTATGTGACTGCTGACATACATGAAGACAGCTGTGCTGCAGTATGTGACTACTGACATACATGAACACAGCTGTGCTGCAGTATGTGACTGCTAACATACATGAACACAGCTGTGCTGCAGTATGTGACTGCTAACATACATGAACACAGCTGTGCTGCAGTATGTGACTGCTAACATACATGAACACAGCTGTGCTGCAGTATGTGACTACTAACATACATGAACACAGCTGTGCTGCAGTATGTGACTACTGACATACATGAACACAGCTGTGCTGCAGTATGTGACTACTGACATACATGAAGACAAAGGGGTCTATGTGGCGTAGAGATTTGTTGCTCGTCTCTCGTGCCAAAGGTACCATGTTCGCTCCCTCGTGGAGCCATCTGGATAGTTTTCCAGAGACCCATAATCTCAGTGTAGGTGAAATCGAGTTCCTAGTTCTATCGGAGACGGATGATAAAACGTATGTCCCGTGTTCAATCTGAGCACGTAAAAGAACCATTGGCAGTTCAAAATAGAAAATAATAGGCTGGAAAGCCGCTGACAAAATTCATTAAAAAGATTAAAAAATAACATTCCTATAAAAATATCTTTACAATCTTTAAAATTACATCTGGGACCCTCGCCGGTGCTACGAAGTTGTGCACACTGCCGCTGAGATCTTCCTGTGTAAAAGAGAGAGAGATCGGAACACACACTGTTAGTCATCAAAGTGCATGATGTTGTTCCTATCAATCAATCAATCAACATGAAAGCAGCTGTACAATAGATTTGAATATTCAGCTGAATATTAATTTTGTGTTGTTCCACGCTCTATGTGATAGTTTACAGAATGTAGTAGTGACCAACTGTCACCACTATTAAAACATCCAAGCATTAACATGGCAGTCAAACGACAACTGATAAACTGCATATTTATTTCAACTCTCTGCTATCAGTGCCAAACATGGCCCTGACTAAGACACAAGAAAGAAAGATTACAACATGTGAAATGAGATGTCTACGAAAAGCTGTCAACGTTACAATGAGAGATAGAGTGAGAAACGAGAATATCAGAAGCATCGTTGGTACTATACCATGCATACAGTACATCGAGAAGCAAAGAATCAAGTGGCTATGCCATCTAATGAGAATGGAACCACATTTACTACCATCACGTACCTACAATAATCGACACAGGGCGCAGAGCACGAAGCAGGCCAAGAACACGATGGATAGATAACATCTCAGAGTCCTGCGAAAGCATGGACTGACAACGTCAAGCGCAACACACCTGGCACAAGATAGAAAACTAACTCTCCCAACGCAGCTTCACGGCAAATGTGGTTAAGATAAGATAAGTAGTCGAACTACACATTCTAGAATTGATTTCTTCATCAAGAGAAAGGCTGATAGTCCCTATGGACCCAAGATAGCAACATTTTTGAACTGGTGTTATAAGTTTACATTTAAAAGTGATATTTGATGATGTGTTACTTCCCTGACATAAAACCATTTTCTTGGTGACACTCGTAGTCAGAGAAGGGAAGTTTGCATGTTCTGGCCAAATTATTGATTAGGGAGTGCAATTCCACTGCTGTGCAACTATAAGGTATGTTGTAGAACCATTAGGTGGTAAGAAAATGCGTATTAGTTGGTAGTTGAACTGGGTAGCGTATGTTCCGGTATCGACGGAGTGATGGGAGCTACTCTGATGACGACTATATATACCATGATGAATGATGGTGTTACATTGTGTAGTATTCACATAACACGAACACTGTTATGATTGACTTAGATGCATATTTATTGATGGTATCACATCTAGACACACAAAACACGTCTGGTCGTGCCTAATGTTTATGTCGTTCTCCTCTATGTTCACTGACGTTGCTATGCAGTCACTACACAAAGCTCCGTCAACTAGATTCCCTACGTCAATGTCTCGTTTTATCGTTGCTATCTGCTAGTGTGCAGAATTGGTGTGCAAACACTACAGTCTGCTAATATATTATATCTATCAATACTCATCTATCTAAAACTACCTGTCTAGTATGTTAATCACCACCTGTGATGTGGGAACAGCTGCATCTAATCCTGGCGCCTTCTACAGGTAGCATCGTCAGCGAAACGGAGTTCATTGAGAAGGGAAGGGGGCTTTCGTTTCCTGTAGTTTCATGATATCCCTTTGACCCTATCACATTCTTAATTATCACTATTATCTCCCTTTGACCGTATTTATTGAAGTAGCGCAATATCCTTTCATTAATTATCATTGTTATCTCCCTTTGACCGTAGACATTTAATGTCACAATATCATTAACTAATTATCGTTATTATCTCCCTTGGCCATTTTGCATCGAAGCAGCAATGCACATTTAATTAATTATCATTGTTATACCCCTTTGACCTAATGGGAAAACCATGTAATTAATTATCACCCTTCCTTCGGCCGTATATAGCACACATTTCTTTTTATTTATGATTTTGTTATCTCTCTTCGACCGGGTCTCTGGCTAAGTGGTTAGCCCTTGCCTTGCAGGTGAATGTCGTATGTTGAATGGACCGCGGCCTTCTGTTCCGAGTGCAGTTTTCCAAGACCCTAGATTGTTGCCGAGCTACAGTTCGTGCTTTGTGCAATACTCGGCAGGTGGCGTGCCATTTCTGCGGAGAGGGACCGAGTCATATGGGTAAAACCCGGTGCAATGAAGTAAATCCTTTGACTTTATGTAATGTCTTCGACCGTATGCATCTCTAAATAGTACAATCATCATCATCAGGTGCCGTCTCCACATCGAAGGTTGGCTGCAATGAATCTCCAGCATCCTCTGTCTTTCGTTTTGGTGTTGCACTCTTCCAGACTGTAACCTGTCCATTTCTTAAAGTTTTCCTCCCACTTATCTCTCGGTCTTCCTCTTGCTCTTCCCCTCAACTTTCCCCTCTAGTAAAGATTTTATCATGGTTTCATGTCTTTTTATGTGCCCAAAATACTTTACTTGTCTGAATTTTATTTCTCTTAATAATTGTTTCTTCATGCCTAGTTTTCCTAAAACTTGTTGATTTGTCTGTTTTTCTGTCCATGAAACTCTGCCTATTCTTCTATATATCCACATCTCAAATGCATCAATTCTGTCTTCTAACTGTTCATTGTCCATGTTTCCGAGCCATACATTACTATGGGAAATATATAGCATTTGATCATTCTCATAAAAAAGCACAATATATTTTCATAAATTATCATTATTGTCTCCCTTTGACCGTAAGCAAATAAATAGCATCACACCCCCTTTCATTCTGTAGATGTTATGTAGAGGAAATGCAATATGGAGGTTTGTAATTCTAGTTTTTCCAAGTAATCGAAGTACGAAACAAACTGAGAACATTTTTATTTGCTTTATCAGATTTCAAGAACATATACAGAAACAGGTATGGAGAACCCGATAATGTCACTACAAAAAAAAATAAATAAAACAGCGAAGATCAAAAACTGTATCTCAATACAACGAAAACGAGATCATTAAAATTGATTTTTAAAAAGTTTTAAAATGGGGTTTTAAAGCCGAAGGACTTAATTGCAGCTGGTTTTACTCCATATGGCTCGGTCCTCCCGCAGAAATGGCAGTCACCTGCCGAAAGTATTTCCCGAAGCACGAACTCCGTAGCTCCGGCAACAATCTTAGGTGTCTCTATAAAAAATTGCATCCGTGAACAGAACGGCGCAATCCAGATTCGAACACACTACCTTCGACTCGCAAGGCAAGGGCGTAACCACTTATCCACAGTGTCAACGATCACAAAATAGAGAGAGTCGACAGCTTTGAGTACTTTGTGACATTGCTGACAAGTGGCGGGCATGTTATAAAAGAAATTAAAAGAAGGCTGAGCATTGCTTTACAAAAATTAAAAGAACTAACACACTCATGGAAGAAAACTGACATAAGAACAAAACTCAGGTGTTTAAGAACCTGTTTTTTTCTTTGGCAACATTTGTTGCACGACACAGACCATTGACAAAGTGGCAGAGAAGCTCATCAATGCATTGTGATGCAAATATTACAGAATAGTACTTAGAATATCATAGACAGAGAAGAGAACAAATGCTTCTGTTCTGCAACAGCTTCATACTAAAGAGAGTTGGCTATTAAGGAACATAAAAATATGGAAAATTAAACATTTCTGACACATTAAACGACACGAGTGCCTGGAAGATGAGTGAGAGGAAGACCTAGACGACAATTGGTGCAGAATGTCCTTTGACGAGCTGGGAATGACTGCTGCTGACGCCAGGCATCTTGTATAGAAAATATAGTTTTTCCGGGCTGCTGCCAAGTTCCAGAAGGGACAAGCTACTTGATGGTTGATGATGACCCAGAAACCATTTCAAGATGGTGTAATAAATGGTCGTGTTAGAAGCATGCCAAATAGTTTTCTTCTACCAAGTCCTATAGAAAGACCTGGAGTCCTAGTCCTAGGAGATGCCTACAATATGAGACACCCTTTAACTGGTGGAGGGATGAGTGTTGGCTTTAAAGATGTTGTGATATGGAGATATCGCAAAGACAGACGAGCATGGTTGACTCAAAATGAAAACAAGAAAAACATCCCATAAGGACTCAAAGAGGCGAGGCGCAGAGCGCAGAGAGAACATCCTATGTATCGGCTCCAGTCTCCAGTTTCACCATCAGTAGCTGTGGCAAGGATTGCCACTCCAGAATAGGCCATTACAGCCACAAGAGACGTTGTAATTCAGCGCAGTACAAACTACGTGACGCAAAACCTATTGTCTCCTGAAAGAAAAGCTTTTGTCACCTGAGACAAAGAGGCCAATGACGAATGATATGGAAAAAACTTCTACAAAACGTTGTTATTGTTATTCAATAATGACAGCGTATAGTCCATAACGCTTCTTTGTGCAGATTATCAAATACCTTTTAAAGTCAACAATAATCAATTTAGTGTCAAGCCTGCTGGCGTAGGCGATCATGTCTCTCCACAATTCTCTCTCCTTGGTGCAGTTAATCAGTTCTGACGTCGACTTCTCCTGCTGTCTTCCCCGATCTCTACTTCCCTGAATTTTACCTGTTGTCACTAAATGTTCTAATTCTTCTCTTCGCATATTCCCAAAGAACCTCAATTGTCTGATTCTTATTCTTTTGATAAGGTTTCTTTGTGTGTAGGCCTGATTTAAAACCTCATCATTTCTTTCGTCATGTCCATGGAGTTTTCAGCATTCGTCTGTAAAACCACATCTCTGTGGTTTTCAATGATATTATTGATTGTTTGTTCGTTGTCCATGATTCACTGCCATACATAAGTATTGGTTCAATATAGCACTCGTTGCCGAGATGTCATTGGTAGTGAATTCACGAATATCGTTTTTTTTTCATTTTCATAAATACTGCTTAAAGACAACAAATCCATATAATTGAAACTATTCCATTCACTTCAGTTTCAGTTTCAGTTTCAGTTTGGAATATCTTCATTGCACTCCGAACATGTCCATAGGTGCTCCGATCTCCTTCGCAATATCTCCAACAGCGTCCAGCGACTGACCGTACCAGTTCGATTTTGATTGATGAGCCTACTACTCACGTACCCGTTATGCTGTTCTTTTCTTGCTACTCCAATCTTCAAACCCAGCTTCTGCGATCTTGTAGTTGGCGTGGATTGGTTTAAATGAAAATCTTCTTTGCGGCCACACTCTATGAGGGCGTTCAAAATATCAGCTCTATCCATTGGCTGGCCCTCTGATACGGTGGCAGAGCCAGCCAGCCTGTCTGCTCTCTCATTACCAACGACACCCATGTGCCCCGGAACGAAGTTAAGTGAGATTCTGCAAATTGTTGACGCTTGTAGTGATTCAGTCCAATGCCTGCGCACCAAACCAGCCTCTACCTTGCGGATCATACTCAATGAATCACTCAGAATGCACGCATGAGTGTAGTTTTGTGACTCCAGCCAACGTAAAGCATTAGTCACCACCAGTACCTCCATTGTCATGCTGCTTGTTGTCATACGAAATGCACAAATAGCCTCATGGACCATTCTGCCACATGAGCTTGTAGAGAAGGCCCATGCGGACTTTTCGTGACGAACTACCGATCCATCCGTGTAAATCATAACGGCACCTTCATTGCAGTTTTAATCAATGATAGCCTTGGCGTCTGCATCCAGCGCCACGGGATTCTTCTCTTTGCAACTTTTGTCAAATTTAATGATGGTGAAAAAGTGTTCCCGTATATTGAAGGCATCGGTATCCATTCTTCCACATAATCGATATTTGTGAGCCTGCATACCAGCTGAACAGTGTCTGCAGCATGGGCAACCCACGACTTGACCCGCTTTAACCGATTTCCTACACTGGTGCTAAGCAGCTCGTGCAATGGGTGATCCTTTTTAGCACTTATTTTGAGGTACGCACGTGCTCTAGCTATATTGAGTCTATACTCCATGGTCGGGAAATCCAGGAGAAACCTCATCGCCACGCAGGGTGTATCCCGTGTGCAACCGAAAATGATACGCATAGCCTCATTCTGTATTCTTTCCAGTCTTCCAATTTGCATTTTACTAACAGTGAGTGCATATTCAATGGTGGAGAGAACCAGCGTCTGGAACAGGATGACAAGCAGCTGTTGCGCGATATTAGCAGCCGCCATAACTCTCATTGTCGCTAAACCTTTACTTGCTTTGACAATGACATACTCAACATGTTCCCTGAAACACAGGCTGCGGTCAAATTGCACACCCAAAAATGTCATCGATTTAGCTCCGGACAAGCCAACACCGCAAAGTGTTACAATAGACGTATATGCGTTAACAGCGTGATTATTGAGTGAGAACCATGTTACTGTCGCTTTTCAGTATTCCATTCACTGCTTTCTTCAACTATCTGGCGTATTGTAAAAATGTGATCTATGATTCATTATATCTTTTCATGGACACCTTCAAGTGTGTTCTAATCTCAAGCGGCACGGACAAAGAAAATCTGAACAAGTTGGTCAGAAACAGACCGGCGGCAGTGTAGCATAGTTCTCTCTCTCGCTCTCTCTCTCTCTCGCAATTACCACCCAGACCGATGTACCAGATCTCCCATAAATTCTATTCATGTGGAAATCTGATTTATGCAGCCTTAGCATTGGTGTCTTTTACTTCCCATCTTCAGCACCATTTAGAGCTCTGGTGCTTATCCTTCGGCGATGTGTCCGGTTTCAGCCAGCGTTTATTCGGTTCGCTCTCCGTTCTGTAGCCATCTAGTGTTGTTTACTGTGTGGGGTAACTAGCCCCACGCCCATCCTCCTAATCGCCTCTCACGACATGAGTGGCTGGTAACAGTGGTTTTATTCTTTACACCTCAATTTGGGCCCCGCTAACAACTCGGGCGAGCATAGTTGAAATGGACAAGAGATACACCATCGCATATCGAGACAAAAGAGAGTGCAGATTTTGCTCGTCAATGAGTTTACCTGTAATAAGCGTAGCAAGAAATGCAACTTCATAATAGGTCTCTACAGACACAACTAACAATGTGAATTAGCACAGAACATACTACAGACACAACAAGCAATGTGAATCAACACAGAACATACTACAGACACAACAAGCAATGTGAATTAGCATAGAACATACTACAGACACAACAAGCAATGTGAATTAGCATAGAACATACTACAGACACAACAAGCAATGTGAATTAGCATAGAACATACTACAGACGCAACAAACAATGTGAATTAGCATAGAACATACTACAGACGTAACAAACAATGTGAATTAGCATAGAACATACTACAGACACAACAAACAATGTGAATCAGCACAGCACATACTACAGACACAACGAGCAATGTGAATTAGCACAGAACATACTACAGACACAACGAGCAATGTGAATTAGCACAGACCATACTACAGACACAACGAGCAATGTGAATCAGTACAGCACATACTACAGACACAACTAGCAATGTGAATTAGCACAGAACATACTACGAGACGCCAAACATATTGTCTCTTGAGATAAATGGGCACCAGATGATCGTGCACCTTTTCTTTCTCACTTTCTTTGCTCCATTTTATCCCATATTGCTCATAGCATCCATTTTTCGATTTTTAATTTTCTGTTTCCCAATATATTTTTCCAGTTGACCTAACAGCCTAATTGAATTTGCACATTGTCATTTCTGTCTCTTCTTGTAGTAAACTAAAATTATTGTTATTCTGTCGCCGATGCTCTATTTGGAGCTTGTGACTAATTATAGCTAAAAGCAACGATAATGTGGCATGTTGTTAATAGATCACCATGAGTTGTAATTTAGCATAAAAAAACCCGCTTGTATAGTCACACAAAAATGTGCCTTTGTGTGTGTGAATTAAGAGAGATCTAAATGTTTGTAGCTGAAACTCGATAACGAGTTGATTCGAATATAATATGTAGATATTGTATTAGTTAGTAGAACATTGATAGAACATAAGAAGGAACTTGTGACTCTAGTCGATAACAAAGCTATTATATTTTATATACAGATAAATTATCTTGAATATTATTTTCTCCATGTTAGCATGGACTCTTTTTAATAAAAATTGTGTCTAGTATCTGATATATTATGACTCAATCAGAATTGTCAGTTGTAGCTATGGCAGTATATTTAGGACAGGGTGTTAAAGATAAAAGTAGCCCAATTGACAAATCAAAAGGTGCCAGGTAAGCATTGCGTTTTGTCTATTTAATATTTAAACCGGTTCTGATTAGCGTGTCCTTTCGTCACATTTGTTCATCGCCCCTTTCCGTTCTATAATTACACATCATCACAATAAATTCACACACTTGACCTATACTACATCAAAATTGAACCTCTTTTTCATAGAAATATGCCAGATTGGTTCCCTAGACGGGGCTACTTTTATCATGAACACCCTGTAGAACGGGGACATAGAACAGACACAGAAAGATCTTCCAGGGGGTTGCATAGAGAAGGTATTTCGCTTGCGATAAAGTAGGGCATTTATCTTACAACTGTCCATGATCTCGAACTGTAAAGACGGGGACAATATGTTTCTCATGTGAGAAAAAGGGACATTTTCCCCAGAAACTGTTTTAGGCAAGTTATGAGCAACAAAGCCAGATTGTGTTATATTGGAGAAGACGATTTTAGGCTCTGATGATATCTTCGATCAGCGGTACATGATACCTGATGTAGTCAACATCTCTTCAGCCACCTGTACTTCCTTATATGACATATATCTCAAATTGCCCATAGAAGAGAGAAATTATTTCCTAGTAAAGAAAATGTATAACTGAAGAGATGATATCACTTAAGTTGTACGTGAATATGCTGTTTCAACATCATCATCAAGGTGCGTATCATTTATAGGACGTTGCTCTCTTTGCAGGACATCTGAAATTCACTCTGTCTCTTGCTAGTTCACCCACTTTGTCGATGGTCATATTAATGGTTTCTTTAATATCCTGTAGCCATCTTCTTCTTGGTCTGCCTCTGCGTCCTGTGACCCTGCCCCCCAATATTGTTCTCTCCAGGCCATCGTGACGCTTAATGTGATCAAAGTATCTAATTTTTCTGTATAGTATGTTGTTTATCAGCCAATTCTCTTTAACATTTAGTTCTTTCAGGACATCAGTGTTCTTTCTTTTTTTCCCATGATATTCGTAAGATCGTTCTGTAGCATTTAGCTTCGAAGGACTAGATTTTCGTTCTTATTGTTTCTGTAATGGTCCATGATTCACATTCATAAGACGCCACTGGAAAAATGCATGTTCTCAATATTTTTAATTTTAATATTTTGCTGGTTTGCCACATGCTGTTTACTTCCTCTAAATGAGCACAGCTTTCAAGGTTAGCAAATAATGGTAGTGACCATCAGATAAAATCTCCTTCAAAATAGCTCCCACGTAACATATCATCAAACAATATTCAGCATATGTAGAATATAATAAAGATGGACACCGAATTATCGATCAAGACGAATGGTAAACAAGTATCGTAAAATAATTTTCCTAACCACCTTTCCTCGATTCCTTTCCGCAAATTTTCGAGAAAATCACGGCTCTGGGTTAGGTTATATTTTAATTTATTAAATAATAAATACACGTTACATATTATTTTTGCTGGTGCCCCTCTGGCCCTTAATGACGACCCTCCACTGAGTCTAGTTATTGCCTCACTTTCTGTCCAGTTATTTTCTTACTTTATGTCCAATAATTACTTCACTTACAGTCCAGTTATTGCTTCACTTACAGTCACACCCTGTCCATCTATAGATCACTCTTTGTCCAGATATTGCATCACTGAAGTAGAAAAAACACATTTGTTTTGATATGCAAAGAACTTCTAGAACATTTTGATGATATCAGATTATTTGTGTAGTTTATTCAACTAGAAAAATGCTGTATATGTGTGCGACATTGTCTTTTGAAACTTGAAATTGGAAAACAATAAAAACAAGTGACAATTGGGTGTTCTTTTGGTTATTGGTTATTGGTTACTAAACTGACGTCATTGCACTCCGGGCAGACCCATAGGTGCTCAGTCTCCCCAACAGATATCGAAGAGTATGCCTACTGATGGTTCCTGTGGCTCGCTGATTAAACACACCTCTCACTCTGCCTCTCAGTCATCCAGTTCGACTTGAACAACGGGTAACTCCAAACTGCTTAAATCGCTTGATCGATTCAATATCGATTTTAGTGTCCTCATCCAACAGACAGTCGCGAAGAGACTGAAGAATATCCCCTTATCCATCTTCAACTCCCCAACAATCGATGCTGTTGATGCAAGCCTGTCCGCTCTCTCATTACCGTAAACACCTGCATGCTCAGGACAGTATATCCACGTAAGCCGCTGGAGGTTAGAAACTTCTATAGATGACATCCACTCATACCGAAACCTGCCCTTCTGGATCGACTGAGAGTCAGATACAACAACTGCCCCAGTAAATGAAGTCCCAGAAATGCAATGAAGGGCAGCAGTAACAGCCTCAACATCCATCCTCATACTAGAAGTAGTTGTTCTGTATGCCCCACTTAACTCTGCAACAACCCTACCATGCGCATTAGCCAAGAAACCCCAGTCAGATTTCTCACCACGTTGAACTGACTCATCGGAATATACAACATCATCATCCCTTGCATTATCTTCTATCAGCTGCTTAATTGCGAGATCAGCCTTCATGTTGCCCCAATCTCTACATTCTCTTCCAAGAGTAATGATAACATTGAGATAGTTGGTCATGCTACCATCTGTTGGGATCCATTCTTCCCCTTTTGGTAGGGTCGCAACCGTAGTCAACTGTCCAATTGTTCTCTCAACCTGGGCCATCCACGACATGCCACGCTTGATTCTCGTGCCCTTAACATCATTAGTGTTCTTGTGTAGTGGATGTCTCTTATCCGAAGTAACCCGCATATATGCCTTGGTTTGGACGATTGCATGACGGGAGCGTAGTGACAGAAGGCCAAGCATATATCTCATCTTCACAATGGGGGTATCTCTAGTGAAGAAGTAAGCAAACACATTTGTTTCTATTGGCTATCTTATAATGTTGGATGGGATTAATTTATGTTTTCCTGGTAGCAAAGCAAGTGTAGAGATTATTTTTAGCTTTTATGAACATATACTGAAACAATTAAATGAACTAAACTTCGATTAGTTGTTTAGTTAAGACAATTTAGACAGTTAAGAAAAGTTTTAATTGTGAAAACATCTCTTCGATAGTTCTGGAAAACTGTTTGTAAGCGATCACATAATTTTTCAAGGGACTGTTTCTTGAATTGTAATTTCAAAGCACAATCTATGGATATTTGATTTAGCTTGTCTTCCTCAGCTTCTGTTAAATTCTCTCTTAGTTCATATACACCAGTGGCAGCTCGTCATTAAGGGCCAGAGGACCGGCCCCACAAAAATAATGTATAACGTGTATTTATTATTTAATGGATTAAAATATAACCTAACCCAAAACTATGATTTTCTCGAAAATGTGTGTCTGGCCCCACCAAGAAAAAACGATCACGAGCCGCCACTGATATACTATTATTCTTTAACTGAAAATGGATCTCTATTCTAGTTGTTGCTTGCAGCAAGAACATGACAAAATATTGTACGAATCTATGTTACATCTAACAACTGTAACTTCTCCATGGTGGGATGGATTAGCGTAACAACTGTAACTTCTCCATGGTGGGATGGATTAGCGTAACAACTGTAACTTCTCTATGGTGGGATGGATTAGCGTAACAACTGTAACTTCTCCATGGTGGGATGGATTAGCGTAACAACAGTAACTTCTCCATGGTGGGATGGATTAGCGTAACAACTGTGACTTCTCCATGGTGGGATGGATTAGCGTAACAACTGTGACTTCTCCATGGTGGGATGGATTAGCGTAACAACTGTGACTTCTCCATGGTGGGA
Source organism: Arion vulgaris (assembly GCA_020796225.1). Lineage (NCBI taxonomy): Eukaryota > Metazoa > Mollusca > Gastropoda > Stylommatophora > Arionidae > Arion > Arion vulgaris. The sequence goes on along the minus strand of CM036769.1, from coordinate 33,792,922 downwards.
TGGATTAGCGTAACAACTGTAACTTCTCCATGGTGGGACGGATTAGCGTAACAACTGTGACTTCTCCATGGTGGGATGGATTAGCGTAACAACTGTGACTTCTCCATGATGGGATAGATTAGCGTAACAACTGTAACTTCTCCATGATGGGACGGATTAGCGTAACAACTGTGACTTCTCCATGGTGGGATCGATTAGCGTAACAACTGTAACTTCTCCATGGTGGGATGGATTAGCGTAACAACTGTAACTTCTCCATGGTGGGATGGATTAGCGTAACAACTGTAACTTCTCCATGGTGGGATCGATTAGCGTAACAACTGTAACTTCTCCATGGTGGGATCGATTAGCGTAACAACTGTAACTTCTCCATGGTGGGATGGATTAGCGTAACAACTGTAACTTCTCCATGGTGGGATGGATTAGCGTAACAACTGTAACTTCTCCATGGTGGGACGGATTATCGTAACAACTGTAACTTTTCCATGGTGGGACGGATTATCGTAACAACTGTAACTTCTCCATGGTGGGACGGATTAGCGTAACAACTGTAACTTCTCCATGGTGAGACGGATTAGCGTAACAACTGTAACTTCTCCATGGTGGGATGGATTAGCGTAACAACTGTAACTTCTCCATGGTGGGATGGATTAGCGTAACGCATTAACGTTCGTCTATCGACTCTGACACAAAATGATTGTGGGTTAAATCCCACACTCGACTTTCCACCCGTGAGGAAAGGAATTGGACCTTCTACCTCTGCACACTAGGTCCTAGAAATGTGAAGTGAGAAGCATTTCATACCATAAGGTCTAAAAATGGATCGACAGAGAAAAGAGAGCGTTATCGCGCAGAGAGAGAGAGAGAGACGGATCGCGGAGAGAGAGAGAGAGAGAGAGAGCGGGATCACGAGAGAGAGAGAGAGAGAGAGAGAGAGGAGAGAGAGAGAGAAGAGAGAGAGAGAGAGAGAGCAGGATCGCGAGAGATACACTAAGGTCTAAAAAGGCTACGGGACATTGAAATAAAAAAAACTGTTCCATGAAGATTTCAGTTGAGTATATTTAAATGAGTAAATATTTTACTAGTCCAGGAAACATCTGCAAATCGATCACTGAAGGGACATTATTGAGGATATTCTCATCTCTCAGTTCCTCTCTCCTTCCAAAGTAGCAAAACATTGTCTTGTGATAGTTACTGTACTTCCCAGTGTTGCAAATGTTGATGGTGCCTACTGTCCATATTTTTGAAAAGATGATACAAAATTCTTGATTTAAATTACTTGTTTTTTTTAAAAATTCAAAATTGGAACGTTTTACTGAGTTATTCAAGGTTTGTTTTATTTTTGCTGACATTTTCTAGCAACTAATGATTGTTTATGTATTCATTAAGTCACTGACTGATTTCTTTAATTCATGTTACAAGTTTGTAACCGTTCCAGACATTGCTGGTTCCCATGTTTGTTAATTCCGAAGCATTCTAATCAATCCATGATTTCAGTTATACGAGAACTATCATCATAGCACTGAGTACAAAGCAAGAGGAAGACCACGCAAAAGATAGAACGACGGCATCAAGAACAGGCTTACGAAAATGAATATCAGCTTACAAAGTGCCTTAATACAGGCACACACAAGATCACTACGTCTCCCCCAAACTTCTATAAAGAAATTAAATGGTGGAAGAGAAAAGAAGACTCCAGATATGTCCATAGATGCGCGATCCCCGCCTCAACACGTCCAGCAAAGTTCAACAGCCGAATACGATAGCGTGATGTTAATTAATCCATCTATTTACATATTTGGTATGCTGTTCTATTCCGGCGGAGCCAGTGTTGACACCCATTTCCCACAATCTGACCAGCGACTGGGATTCACAACACTGTAACTTCTCTGTTCCGAAAAAAAACTCTCTCAATGCGTTAAGAGTGCCAGTTCAGTCCACCACAGCTCTCTCTCTCTCTCTCTCTCTCTGATAGCGTAGTTGTATCAGCTCGCTCATTACCCCTGAACTTCGTACACATGAACTAAAATGAAGATGATTTCTCTGATCTCTGTCTGTACCAGTCCCTCTATTCATTTTCGTTTCACTATTCCTCTTTAGACTTTACAAATCATGCTCGCGGAGTCATTAAGTATAAAAACACGAGAGTAGTTATAAGATGCCAACCACGTCACCGCCTCTGCAGCCACTTACACATCCATTGTCAAACTACTTGGGGTTGTCGCGTAGGCCCCACTGACCTCTCTTAATATTTTATCTACTGCCCGTGCTGATAAAGACCATCGTTGTTGATGAATGACTGAACTATTGGTATAAATAACAACATCTGTTTCATTGACTTGTCTTTATATGCGACAAAACCGTTTAAGCTGTTTAATATTTTTTCATCTGCAGTCTGCACCAAGGAATAAACGAAAAAAAAGTCTTCGAAAATATTTTTCTCTTGTTAATTTCTAACGTGGAACAAAAAGGCTGCTTTGTGTTTATGATGTGCTTCCGTCCAATTGCAGAGTAGAACAGGTGGACAATGATCTTGAACCCTTTGAACAGTGAAACTCTCTTTCTTGAACCGTTGCATCCATAATGCCTGCTTTGATATTCTTTGATGATTTCTCCTCAAGGTGTTTTTTAGCAGGGAATGAGAGTCGGGTTGCTGACTTCGCAAAGCCTTTCATCAGCAACCGTCATTGATGCACAGGTGCACCGCACACCACCTGGCTGGTCGGTTTACCGGTATGGCGTCCTTCCTTACAAGTTTCTGCAGCTATTAAAACAAATAATAAAGCCATAGCTGCACTTTTATTGTTACAAACACCCAACTTTTAATTTTAATTTCAGACCTTCCTAATTATCGTTTCTACTTTTGAAAAATCCGATGCTATTTGTACCATGTTTTAATGTTTTATACCGAGATCGTCGCAGTATTGAGTTGAATGTCATTGTTAGACAATATATCATAACATACACTGGGATCGTTGGTTATCTTCTAGAACCGTACAGGCAATTCGACAAATATTCCTTAACAGCGGCACTTTTAAAAATGACTGTAGACAACTTCATTTGCTTTGAACAGAAGCACTCACATCCTCATAGTCAGTACGCTACCGTTTCAAAATCAGGCAGTTGATGCATCATGAGGCTCATTCAAAATATATTGCGACACAATTTATCGAGACGTAAGTAATTCTATGTTTCTTTATAATCTACGTCAAACGTACCATGTGTACAGGCGCAGTCACAGTGACAAGTCATAATCCGTAAAACCTCTACGTGATTAGAAAGGAAGGCCGAAAATGTAAAGGTTTGACTGGTCGTATAATCCAAAACAAAGGCCAACACTTTTCGGATGCGATTGTCCCACACTTGTAGGATGGCTCCCACACACCAAGGCTCAAATAAAAAAAAGGTCAATTAAAAAAGCGAAAATTGATCGTTGGTGGGACAAGCCCATGTGTCCCTAATGGCTGAGAATGATCATAATCTGGAAGGAGCTCACATAGTTAGAAAGGGCGCAAAGTGTAGACATACCATTAGGCGAAGATCATAAAGCCTAAATATACGGCGAAAAATGTTAGTTAAAGAGCAATGATTACACAAAGGAAAAGAAAGTATGTGGGATTGAATGTCAGCGAGACAGACTGAAAACATTTCCCTTAGGTTAACATTTCGGATTCCCTGCCCTACACGTGTATGGTACCATAAACGGGTAGGGGCATATGAACCGAGGTGCAACATACAGTTATTCTTGACAAAGATCAATTATACATCACAATAAGAGTGATACAATTGGTCGTAAAGAACTTTCGCAAACAAACAACAAATAAATGTACCAAGTTTCGTTCACTGACCCTACTTGCTCAAATATCCAACAAGAGCGTCAGTTTAATCAACATTTTTATTTAATAGTGTGAACTTTTCATAAATTAACTTCTGCAATACTTGTCCGCATTTCTGTTTCTCTTTTGCTTATACCTTTGTATTAGTCTTTTATTCCCGCCCGAGTGGTTACCGGGGCCCAAATTTGGGGTGTAAAGAATAGAACTACTGTTACCTGCCACGCATGTCGTAAGAGGCGACTAAGGAGGTTTGGCTGAAATTGGATGCACATGTCCTAAACGTGTAGAAGTCTATGCGTTTAGGGGCCTACCAAACCAATGTGCAAGGTATACACGTTCTTGGCAAAGATCAAACATATCTCAAAGGTGATTAAAATTGGTCGTAAAGAACGAACGCAACGAAGAAGAAGAAGAAGTCTTTTTATTTTAAATTTAAAAGTTGATAACATTTCTTCAACCCTTCGCTGCCCCATTGAGAGGAACTCATGTATCCCACAGGTTAGGAATCACTGGTCTACACCAAACCATATTGCGGCAGCAACAAATAAAATTGACTGTTTCAGCAGTTTCAGAAACTTTTGTAGTAGCAACTGACAGAGATGTTGATCAACGATATGGGATCTAACGTATCTATTGCATAGAGAAAAAAGAATTGTAATGAAAGTTTGCATGCACTCAGATATAGCAACAACATTTGGAGGCGTGGCTTAAGACCTTTAATGCTGGTTGGTTATTTAATATAGACAATGCTTTGATTGGCTACATCGAACTATGAACAAAGTAGCTAGGACATAAAACATCAACAACATATATTCTGTGACAACAACATATATTCTGTGACAGCAACATATTATTGTGTTAAGCTGAGCTAATATCAACTAATATTTGTTTACCAGCGATTTGACAACACTCACTTTTTTGCAGTAGTTTATACTTAGAACGTGGAGATTTTTCTGACGACATGGCATCAAGTGTAATGACGGCAGCCGCCTCAGTTGCGCTAACATGGTCGCTATCTTTTGTGAGATTGTATAGCATTGTCGTCTGTTCTATAGGCGGCTGGTGCATCCATTTGCTGTGTCTCATTATGAGAATCTTCCGGGGAAGACAAGTAAGCTCGGTTATGTATGTTATACTTGATTTAAGAAAATAGATGAGACTGCAGTAAAACTATTTGATTGGCAAAACACGTAATCACAAAGTACTGTAGTTTTACAAATTACAAAAACAATGACAAAATACAGCAACGTTTCGACCAACAAGGCCTTTATCAAGCAAACGAACAACAGGAGTGACGAATTAAAAAAACATATGGAATACTACATACAAACGTTTCTAATTAAAATCTGGGAATAAAAACGAATAACGAAATAAATGTAACACAAAAACACACATAAAAACTAGAAATAGAAACGAAGAGAAATAATGAAAAATCAAGTAAATATATAACTTGAATACATGCAACATATACCCATATAGATTACAAGGCATGGGAAGAGAAAGTACTAAGAAGTATAGGAATGTAATACGTTGAGCCCACGTGGTCGCAAGGTACCATACAACAAAATCAACCGATTCTCCAGAGCAAATCGACTGCGATCATCCGAGGAACATGATCGGATGGCAGTGACCTGGACATCGTGAGCTCCTAAATGGCCAGTATCATTGAAATGGGTGGCTACAGGGTGACAGAGCATTGGCATATGTCGCGCAAGTGTTGGGCGAATCGGTTACTGAGCCTCTTGCCTGTCTCGCCGATATAAGCCTTGTTACACCGCTTACAGATAATGGCATAGATAAGATTACGGGACTTGTCATTTAAGAGTTATGTTTATTTTACTGTCTCTAATGCATAAAAGAATATTGCATGTCCAGGGTGGTTGTTTCGCATTTGTTTCTAAGTTGTTGAGGCGTGATCTTTATGATGTGTCTATGTCTCTGATGAGTGTTGTTCTTTGCTGAGAAATACAGAAGAAATAACATGAATATAAAATGTATTCTGTGCTGTGCTGTGTGTGACTTGATATAAAATGTCCCTGCTTGCAGCATGAAACAGTGACCAGACCAAACAGAAAGTTTGTTAGAGGTGAACCTGATGTGATTATAGTAGGATCTGGTGTTGCAGGATCAGCAATGGCTACAGCACTTGCTAGAGATGGCAGGAAAGTTACTGTTATTGAACGAGATATGAAAGAGCCAGACAGAGTGGTTGGTGAAATACTTCAGCCTGGGGGATATCAAGCTTTGGTCAGTTTGGGATTAGACGGTAAGTTGATGATTATTATAGATCATTCTGCACTTGCTTGTGCAGTCTCTATTTCTAGCACATTGTACATGACTTTCTAACATAATCTAGATGTCAGTGTTAAAAAAAATGTGATTAAATTTTTGTCAGATTTCAAAATTATAACTTTACAATTGTACCATAGAATCTGTTATGACATAAGAGGTACAGGTGAACTTTTTTTTCTTTTTATCTTGAATATGAACCGACACAGTAGTCAGTGGTCGACACGTCTTGTAACGTCTGGTAGGGCAACAACATATCTCCATCTTTCCATCCTTCGTAGGAAGTCCCATCACTGAGCTATACTGTGCATCTCTTTCTCTACTGTTCTCCGCCAGGTTGTCCGCAATATTCTCCTACTCGTGTTCATGGAAGTACCACGAAAAAACTGAAAAATGTGTTTTCTTGATGTGCTATATGTTCTATCAAACATATATACAAGTCAGCCCTCAGCAAACAGGAATTTCCGATTTGTCGGCTAAGCTATTCGGCCTTCTGTTACCGGGAGCTGCGAATTAAACAACATATTAAAAAATATGTAACTAGACTGGCAACAACATATACATTTAAATATTCAGGAAAAGTTGTAACAACAGATGGGAGAGAGGTGGCATGCAAGGATATCAACAAAGTGATAAACAAAAACAGGATGAATTCTACCAAACTAAACAATACTTGTGAAGTAGATTTGGACAAGTAGTGATGGATGTTTGAGTGGCAGAGAGAGGTGTGTGTATAGCCAGTTACTACTACCTTGTAGTTCGATTGGGGACAATCAAAGCCTATCGGAGCACACCGTACACAAAACTGGACGGCAGGCAAACCGAGTAGTCCATCCAAAAAACACTCGCAACCTAGGCAGACGACGCTTAACAAATCTGAAGGAAGGTTGTCTAAGGGTAGCTACCCTACAAAAAGTAGCAACCTGCTGCCTTACAGGTCGGCTGGGGACAGCCCAAGGCTAATGGAGAGCGAACCCAGTAAACGCTGGCTAAACCGGAGACATCGCGGAAGGATAAGCAGCAGAGCTCCAAATGGCGCTAAGGATGTGACGAAACACGCTCATGCTAAGATTTCCACATGAATAAGAATTTATGGGCAAATCTGATACATCAGTCTGGGCGGTGATCGCGAGAGAGTATAGCCAGTGAGCCAAGGGAACCATCAGTATGCATACCCTTCGTCATCTGTTGGGGGAGACGGATCACCTATAGGCCTGCTCGGAGTGTTGTGACGTCAGTTCAGTAACCATTAAGCAATAAAATGACAAGTTCTCAGTCGAAGATAATTCTTTGTTCCTCATTAGATAACATCATGAATCAGTTCAAGTGGAGAATACTTTGATAAATGAAAATCGTGGTATATCCTTTACAGGTAGTAGCCATCAACCACAGTAAACGAGTCGTTGATTTTTTCTACGCACCACTTATACGTTCAATAGTTTGTCATTGCTTTCTGAACGGTAAGGCCTATTTTTACCTTTTGTAAAATCCCACGGAAACGAATTTGCTTCCAAACTTGCCCACCGTGGGGTTTGAACCAGGTACTCTTGGTTTGTGATCGAGCTCACTACCGCTTGAGCTACAGACGCTCACAGAATACTTCACATGTGAATCTCTCTATCGTTTCTGAATTTCGATTTTTATAATCATCTTTGTTTCAGGATGAGACAAGTCTACATTTATTTGTACTATATTGTTGCCATTTTTAGCTTGTCTACCTGTGCCTTTTAGTTTCCCTTACTGTTCCCAGGAATCCCCTAAAGAACAGAATAATTTGTTGTTTTATCAATCTGATTAACTGTCCAATAATTTGTTGTTTTATCAATCTGATTAACTGTCCAATAATTTGTTGTTTTATCAATCTGATTAACTGTCCAATAATTTGTTGTTTTATCAATCTGATTAACTGTCCAATAATTTGTTGTTTTATCAATCTGATTAACTGTCCAATAATTTGTTGTTTTATCAATCTGATTAACTGTCCAATAATTTGTTGTTTTATCAATCTGATTAACTGTCCAATAATTTGTTGTTTTATCAATCTGATTAACTGTCCAATAATTTGTTGTTTTATCAATCTGATTAACTGTCCAATAATTTGTTGTTTTATCAATCTGATTAACTGTCCAATAATTTGTTGTTTTATCAATCTGATTAACTGTCCAATAAGCTTCATGAATTGTTTATCCTTTTGGTTGACAATTTGATAGAAGTAGCCGTTAGTTATGAGTTTCAGAATTAACCCCTAACTATGAGGTTGAAAATAAACCACTAACTATGAGTTTCAGAATAGACCCCTAACTATGAGTTTTCAGAATAGACCCCTAACTATGAGTTTCAGAACAGACCCTAACTATGAGTTTCAGAATAGACCCCTATCTATGAGTTTCAGAATAGACCCTTAACTATGAGTTTCATAATAGATCAATAATTATAAACTTCATGATTGATCTTACCAGTTGTAATAGCACATTGATTAGACTAACTCGAGTTTAGATATTGACAATGTTCAACTGAGATACAGCAGGAATACTTGATAAATCTTATTATATCTAACATTTCTTTTGCAGAGTGTATCGACGGCATAGATGCACAAGCCATCAAAGGTTATGTATTAACCTACATGGAAGACGATACCAGTGTCGTGGTACCCTACAGCAATCAGGAAGAGGTCAAAGGGGTTGAAGCTGCGGTTTATGCTACAGGATTCCATAATGGCAGATTCGTAACAGCACTCAGAGAGAAAGCAAAGAAAGAACCAAAGTTAGTATCACTGTAAACATTGGTAAATATCGTTGCAATCAAATCTGCGTTGATTTATCACTTGTATTACATATATCTGAAACGTTTCGGTGTGAACAGTGAAGTTCAGTGTAACTAACGCGCTGACTTTCTTGCAAACAATGCACTGACTCAAGCTGACAAAAGTATGGACAGATTCGATGCCATCAATACGGTACTCGCTCATTTATGTGGTATGGGTGAGTCTCAGACACCTGACCGATTGAGATAATTGGAGTTTCCCGCCTCCCCAGCGTGTTCATAGCGCGTTGGACTGCGGGTGACAAGCCCTCTGTGAGTGCGGGTTAAATTCCGCGGGCTGGCAGAAAAAGTCCCAGATTCCCCAGATTTACGATGTCCATGGCACCGAGCCGAAGAGCTGAAAGCTCAAGTGCTTCTGGATCGGAAAAAAAAAAAGATAATTGGAGTTGAGTTTGACAAGCCAGACAGTGTCGTCTTCGTGGTAGAGAGAGAAGATATACTAATCAGGTTCTCATGGGTACGGTGAACCCGTGGACTTTGGGATTTCTACTGCAGTGGAGGATGGAGCACTGAAGGACATGTACAATGTGTCATAACGTCGATCCGATAACAAAACAATAACAATTAATCAAGATAGTGTATGCCGGTGGTTACTGGTCCAAATTTGGTGTAAAGAAGAGAACCACTGTTACCTGCCACATGTTGTAGAGTCGTCTAAGGAGGTCTGGCTGAAATCGGATGCACGCTAGGGAATGCTAACCCGAAACAAATGCTTGCAGAAAACGGATGCACCAGGCCGTAAGGCGCATACATGGTGCAACGATCCTCACAATGAGGAATGGGTAACGGATTCTACGGTCGCCAATCTGCCTCGGAGATTTAGTCACGCAGTAAGAATGTTAGATCTACATCATGAGGTGGCCAAAACTTACTACGGGAAGAGGTCGGGACAAACAGGAAGCAGAAGAAATCATAGGAATTATATCTACAGAACTGCCCCAGTATGCAGACTTAGAAGAAAGAGTGAACCACTTATACTAGCGTCAAGAAACTGTGTGGCGTGGCTGATAATCTGAGGCAGACGGCTGCCTTTGTTAGAAATCGAGCCAATCTAGTGAGAAAGCAGAAGAAGAAGTATTGTGTTTTAGTAGTTAACTCAAATCCTGATGTCTCGTTGTTTAGTTATATCAGCTATTTCTATAAACAAACATTATACTAACTGTCTTGCAATAACTCGAAAAATATGTGTTCTTAAAGAATATATACGTTGCCTTTAAATTAGGAATTGCCTTATCTTTAATGTAGCTACAGAAATACAAGGACTGTAGTATGCATATAGTACAGTTATTATGTAAGTAAAATTAATGTATTTCATTGATAAATATTAATCGACACGTTGTTCTCTTGTTCATATTCAGTGGGAAAGCAATAAATAAAGAACTATTTTCTTTCTCTTGCTTCTCTCCTTAAATTATCGGTACCCGGTAACTTCATAGAGTCTCCTCGAACACGAAGCGGTACTATATATCAAAGTGGTATAAACGTGACGTGTTTGAAATTTATCACTGCATTGACGAGAGTACTATAACATCACTGCTGACACATACAGAGATGCATGTGAATACTAAAACAAATCACATACAATCCTGTTTATCTCCAACATTATGCTATTGATGTCAAACATGGTCGCTCACAGCATTTAATGAAAAGAAAATCATAACAGATGAGACGACCTAGAACAAAATTGCAGAAGTAACAATGAGAGAAAGAATTATAAATATTGAACTTGGAAGAATACTACGAATGAAACGAATCATTTAATTCATGAAATAAAACATACATTAAATAGTTTGGTCTTCTTAAAAAGTGATCCTCGTCGACTATCATAGAAGTAACAATGAACAAACTATAATGGACACAGAGCAAGGAAGATCATGCAACAGATGGAGTGAAGGCATGAAGAACAATTTCAGATAAATGGATATCAACTTACAGAGTACATTAGGCAAGGCGCACAGAAGATCCTTACATCTTCTAACAGCACACGCTGAGTACAATGGAAGAAAGAAGTAGAAGAAAATGTATGTGAGTTGTTTAAAGAAAGTTGAACTTTTCCACGGCATTGATGTGAGTTGTTTAAAGAAAGTTGAACTTTTGCCATGGCATTGATGTGAGTTGTTTAAAACAAATTTGAACTTTTGCCATAGCGTTGATGTGAGTTGTTTACAACAAATTTGAACTTTTGCCACGGCATTGATGTGAGTTAGTTTAAAACAAATTTGAACTTTTGCCATAGCGTTGATGTGAGTTGTTTTAAACAAATTTGAACTTTTGCCACTGCGTTGATGTGAGTTGTTTACAACAAATTTGAACTTTTGCCACTGCGTTGATGTGAGTTGTTTTAAACAAATTTGAACTTTTGCCACTGCGTTGATGTGAGTTTATTAAAACAAATTTGAACTTTGCCATGCGTTGATGTGAGTTGATTTAAAACAAATTTGAACTTTGCCATACGTTGATGTGAGTTTTTACAAAAATTTGAACTTTGTCACTGCATTGATGTGAGTTGTTTTAAACAAATTTGAACTTTTGCCACTGCGTTGATGTGAGTTGTTTAAAACAAATTTGAACTTTTGGAAACTCTTTATAATTTCTAATGTCAGTATTCGTATCATTTTCAGTGTGACATACATTGAAGGAACTGTGAGTAAATTAGTGGAAGATAACAATGTGGTAGTTGGTGTACAATATAAAACAAAAGGATGTGATGACATTCATGTAAGTATCATTTCTTGATTTCTAATTTGAAGATCGAAGAGCAGTCACTAGTTGTTTGTAATTGTATATGATAACTACATAAAAAAGTAACATAATTAATGCTGCGGTTATTATTCTAGTATAGTTTTAGTCTATACTTTGATTTTTCATGTCTAATATTGGTCTCCAAAGAAACTTTGAGACATAATGAAGGATAAAGCTCGTTTGTCTTTAGCTTCTCATGCTTGTCGAGGTAGTCAATGTACTATCAAACTGCATACATGGTAAATAATGTAGGGGAACTATCGAAATATGAAAGGCGTTGAACATAGTAGTAAACGGAGTGAGATTAGAACAAGTGTCAAGCTATGTATATCTTATAATAATAATAATTCCTCTCGTACCGTTATACGTTACATAGGGCCTGCAAGTAATTTCTCCATACCGCTCTATCCTGGGCAACTCGCTCAATCTCCTCCATGGAACTGAGACCGATATTTCCTGCCTCTCTCAGTAAAATTCGTTTCAGGGTCTCCTTTGGTCGATCTCTCTTTCTTGAACCCTTTGCATCCCACTTCAATGCCTGCTTTGATATTCGTTGATTATTTCTCCTCAAGGTGTGCCCAACATATCTCCATCTTCTCTTTCTTATAACAGTTGTCACTAGTGGTTGACCAGACTATGTATATCTTGGACATGTAATAATAATGTTGGAAGAGAATATGAACGGCCAAGAACATACTCGTATTTTAACAACATGAAACATGTAGTAACATCCAAATAAATAACAAATTACACACAATATTCGTGTAATTACTGTTTATATTGATCATTGTTGTATGGAGGAAAAGCGTGAACAATGAACAAGCAGATGAAGAGAAGAATTGAAATACAAAACTGGATATACAGAAGAATAGAGCAGTGTAAGGAAGAGAAGAAAACTACTCAACAAGTAATGGAAAAACTAGAAGTGAAAAGATAATTGCTTAGTAGATAGAAATGAGACAATTGAGATATTTTGGTCGCACTAATGACAAGATTAAATACATGGAGACGAGATTTGGAGACGGAGATCAACAATATAAAGAAGAGCTGGAGGGAGCTGCAGGAGATAGCTAGAGATAGGAAGACTTGGCATGAGTTGGTTGAGGCCTATGCCCCAACCCGGGTAAAAGGCAAAGAGAGAATGACAAGATTATGTTGAAAACTATCTTGAAAAGGAAGGTGCAAAGCAGGGAGAGAGGGAGACACAGATACAGTTAAAAGGGGACATCAGGAAAGGAACTCTATAGTCTGGCAAAGTGTATCGTCATAGGAAGGGACATAATTTGTTGGTGTACTATTAAAGAGCCAACCTTTGATGCAAAGATTGATTGATCGATTGATCGAAATATGAATGAAGGTAGTATGGTCGTTATCAATCATTTAGTTAGCAACGTTTACATATTTGTAGACGATAATGTGTAAGTTGCTCTCTAAAGAGGTAATAATTACAATATGTGATAGTAACTGATGTGACTGGCAAAGCAATTGTGTTCATTAAGTCTTTCATAATTTGTGCATGCGATTCCAGGAACTCTTGCCCTGATGTATCTCTTCAGACGTTCTGCTCTTAATTCCTCTGTCTAAGTTTCGAATTTCTTCTAATTCTACACAATCAAGGGCATGTATGATTTGATTCAGGTCATCCGTTGAGCTTTTTACTCAGGTTAAGTTGCTTTGCTGTCATTAGATAGATCTCTTGTGCTCACAGTATTTTGCACAATAATCATTGTGTTGTGGATTATTTTAGTAAAAGTGATTTATAAAACTGAGACTAACATTTGTTGTAGATGATATATGTAATGTATTCTTACTCGTTCACAGACAATCTATGCTCCTCTAACATTTGTTGTAGATAATATTGTTGATGTATTCTTGCTCGTTCACAGACAATCTATTTTCCTCTAACAGTTGTTGTAGATGATATTGTTGATGTATTCTTGCTCGTTCACAGACAGTCTATGCTCCTCTAACATTTGTTGTAGATGATATTGTTAATGTATTCTTGCTCGTTCACAGACAATCTATTTTCCTCTAACAGTTGTTGTAGATGATATATGTAATGTATTCTTGCTCGTTCACAGACAATCTATTTTCCTCTAACAGTTGTTGTAGATGATATATGTAATGTATTCTTGCTCGTTCACAGACAATCTATGCTCCTCTAACATTTGTTGTAGATGATATTGTTGATGTATTCTTGCTCATTCACAGACAATCTATGCTCCTCTAACAGTTGTTGTAGATGGCTGTTTCTCCAAATTCAGAAAAGAGCTAGTGACAGAACAAGTGACGATTTCGTCTCATTGTATCTGTCTGGTGATGCAGAATTATCCCCAGAAAGTGAAACAGTTTGCTGAGCTCATCTGTACCAAAACTGGCCCCGTTTTGGTGTACCCGATAGCATCTGGCGGCTTTAGGGTGTTTGTGGATGTTAGAGGTGGCATTCCTAGAAATATCACTGAGTACTTGCTGGAGACTGTCTACCCAAATCTTCCAGGTAAATGTGCATATATTAATATCTGTTAGGGACGGAACGCTTTAGCAATGGCGCAGTAAGAGAGATAAATAATGACACACATGTACATAGAGGGATATACTTATACAGGGTGTTCAACTTAAAAGCAGCCCCAGTGATAAATAGAAATTTGCCAGGTACGCATTGCATGTCGTCTATTTACTATTTAAACCGGTTCTGACTAGCTTGTCCTACGTCACATTTGTTCATCACCCTTCCCGCACTACAATTACATACCGTCACACAACCTTGACCTATACTACGTCATAACTGAACCTTCTCATTTCCATACATATATGCCAGATTAGCTCCATTCACAGGCTGCTTTTAAGTTGAACACCCTGTATATAAGGCCAAAGTCTGGCTGTGCGTGTGTGTGTTTACAAATGTTTATCATACTTTCAGACATGCTACAGACTTGGAATTTGGAATATGGGCAGTGTCCATAGTGTCATCATCATCAGGTGCCGTGCCGGCTGGCATAGGCGATCATGTATCTCTACAAATCTCTGTCGTTGATGTTTGCTATCAACTCAAATGTTGACACTCTACGGTGCCACGAAGTCAGGCTATGCAAAACTTTTTCTCTCTATCTTCCTCTGTCTCGTCTACCCTCGATTTTACCGGTTGTCAAAATATGTTCTAAACCTCCGCTTCTCATCACATGCACGAAAAATTATGACTGCCTCTCTCTTCATAGTGTAGATAATGTTAAAAAGTGTAAAACTGGACTTGTGTTATCTCGTTGTATCGTAAAACTGAAACCTAACAAAAATATTATAAATAAATAGTTAGCAAGTTCAATAATTAACTGAGCTATTCGCAATCTCTAGCAAATGTTCACCTGGTGGTTGCTCATTACATGGAACACTAAAATAATTATCATATAATTGTAAATAATCCAGACAGACATGGAACACTAAAATAATTATCATATAATTGTAAATAATCCAGACACTTATCTAACCCAAGAGATGACATTATTTTGTGTACTTTATTCTAGTAGTAGTAGTAATAGGTCTCTTTCAGTGCCAAAGTGCCATAGCGTTGTGTAGCACTGGATTGGTACAGACCAGTTTCATTGATGACTAAAGCCTGATGCGGGAGTGATATTTTATCTATTTCCCAATTCTCACACCAAAATTATGAGACATGTCTCTCAAGATGGGGTTTGTCTATTTGTTTTTCGGAAGCTCTTAATACCTGTTCCTTGTTTATTTGTTCTCACACGACACCTGCCTTCTTAGCCAGACCGGAACCACCGTATGTTTTCATGGTATCCACGAGGAGGTGAGGGCTGGGTCTAGATTAGTGTCAGATCACTAATCCTGGCGCTGCGTTGTTCCTATGCGCCTTTGACCCCCATATACCATATAATGATACGTAATGACATGACGCAGAACGAAAAGCATTTCATTGTTATCTTGTTATTGTTTCCAGAAAACATGCAACAATCCTTTCAAGATAGCGTAGTAAATGGTCGTAAACGAATGATGCCAGCTAGTTTTCTACCACCTTGTCCAATTATCAGACCTGGAGTTCTAGTCCTAGGAGATGCCTACAATATGAGACATCCTTTGACTGGAGCCGGAATGAGTGTGTGTCTTAACGATATTGTAATATGGAGAGAATTTCTACAAGGCATTCCAGATTTCTCAGACTATGAGGCAATCATAAAGATGCTCAGAGTGTTTCATCTGAAAAGAAAAAGTAATCATTCATTTGTAGTCAATGTGCTGGCTAATTCTTGGCATCTAATGTTGGGAGCTGATAACGGTAAGTGAATTCATTTATTCTGTGCTGTTATCGTTTCTTATGTGTTTGATTTATTTGTGGTAGGTTTCTGAATGAAATATGTTCTGAGCAGGGGCGGCTCGTCATTAAGTGCCAGTGGGCCGCCCCACCAAAAACCGAAAGAAGAATAACTACGGAATAGACAAAAAGTAAATCTAAAACAGGATTTTCCGAAATGTGTCTGGTCTCACCAAATAAAATGACCACGAGCCGCCACTGGTTCGAGATTGTTTCCTGTCCGTTCTCTTCGTTCCTTGTACATAGGCATCAAAGTGTCCCAACTTTCCGGTTTATCCTGTTTATTTATGTCTTCCATTATAATCGACATTCTTCAGTCCTCAAGAAACTTCATCTTGTGTCATTTGGCGTCCTCTCTTGTTCCTTATGCTTTCCTCACATGTTTGTTTATTGACACTGACTTCGTCTGCAGAGTATGCCCGATCTCGTCATTTACTCAGACCTGGTCCTCGAGTTCATGTCATGTCCTTATCTTCGGTCTGTGTTCGCCACTTTTAGAAAATCTCAGTGAGATTCTATCGAGGTTGTCTTAAGACGAAAATATTCATTTGTACATAGCTAGGTCACAGATAGTTTGTAAGTAACAAGTAAAGAAACACTTTTTCATGCAGTAAAGTCAGTGACGGCTAGTGATAATTTTTGTTGGTGGGACCAGACACAAAACTTTAAAAAAATCGTGATTTTGGGTTAGATTATATTTCAAAATATTAAATAATAAATGCACGTTACACATTATTTGTGGGGGGCTGGCTCCCAATGGCCCTAATGACGAGCCGCCACTGAGTAAAGTATATTGTGAGCATGGTAGTAGGCCCGTACTTTATTTAGTATGTACGTACTTATTGTATATAGATTATGTATACACAATAAATATACAAGTTTACATATATAGATAATATATGACTTACTTGACCTACTCATTTCGTCTCCTCGTGGAGCAAAGGGCGTCAACAGTTGTGCCCCCACTTTTCCCGGTCTGTATCTTCCAGGATAATTCGGCATTCTACAGTTCCTCAAGAGCACTAGATCCTTTATAGTTAATTGCATATCCTTTACAGGACTTTGCGAATCAACCCCAGTTTTTAACGCTGTTTGTGATTTTTCTAGACATTATTACGTTCAGTAGTTTACCATTGCTTTCTGAACGGGTGGTGCTATCGTCCTTTTGTAAAAATCCACACGAAACAATTTGCAACCAAATTGTACGCAGCGTGATTCGAACTCAGAACGTCGGGGTTAATAGACCGAGTCACTATCCCCTAGGCCACAGACGCCACTTATATATATATGCATAATACAGAATACGTTGTCAACACAACTATGGAGTCGCACAACCAGTTCTGTATAACTTATAATGCGTTCCCAGCGTCTAGCTTGACTAGGTGATTATCCGTTGTGCGGTTCACGCGATAGAAAAGCACAGATTCCAATGGTGGTCGTAGCCGAGGGTTACGATGTCCACACCAGCATGAAACTCAGGCCTGATCGGAAACCAAACTCTATAATTGAAAATGTGCTTCTAAATGATAGCAGAATTGAGTTTTGAAATAACTTTATATTTTTTACAGCGGATCTTGTAGAAATCAGAAGAGCAGGCATGGAGTACTTTTGTCTCGGTGGTAAATCTGTGGAGAATGTAGTCAGTCTTATTACTATGTGAGTACACGTGAAACATATGTACATATGTTGGTGTATGTATATAGTAAAATGTAAGCAGGCATATTATATATGCAGATTCTGCTGCTGAGTCACACATGCAGAAGTCGAATTTACTGACCCTTATGACCAGATTTGTGGTGAGCTGTGAATATTTTTTAATAGGAAGAAAGGCCCACCTGCCCAGCGTGTTCGTAGCGCGTTGGACTACGGGTGACTAGCCATCTGGGAGTGCGGGTTCAATTCCGCGGGCTGGCAGAAAGCCACAGGTTCTCCAGATTCACGGTGTTCGTGGCACCGAACTGAAGGGTTACGATGTCCATGACACCGAACCGAAGAGCTAAAAAGCTCAAGTGCTTCTGGATCGGAAAAAATAAAAAATAGGAGGAAAGTGTGTCAAGAATGAAAGAACAAATTTGAAAAACCCTGAGAAGAACTATATTGAGTGCGAGACATATCTGACTCAATATCGTAGAAGATATTGAATTTAGTTGCCCAGATTAAAGCGATATGGAGAAATTGTTTACACTCTCTTTTGTAACGTATAACAGTAAATGAGGTAATAATATATATGTATAAGTATAAGTGAATATATATACATATACCGCTATCCTCAAGCATCTTTGTAAATAAAACAAGAAGAGACCATATACAAAATGATGAAATTAGAAGAACAGTCGGAACAAGACCTGCTATTAGGTTCATTGGAAAAACAGAGACTCAAATGGTTTGGTCACTTGGTGTGAATGAACCCGAATACACCAGTTTCAAGAACGTACAACCTGAAAATGGAATCAAGAGGAAGGGCGGACCAAGAAAAAGGTGGATTAATTGAGTTACAGACATCTTAAAACTCCCACAATATCACAGTATGTTAATCGACCAAGCGTGCACTGTCTCGGAAACCGATCATCACCTGCTACGCCTAGCGGCAAAAAAGAAGATAAACTTTAATAATTATGATATCTCTTGTAATGTAAATTGTATTTATTTTTTACTGAGTACACCCACAAGCGTGTACACAGACACCCACAATCACACACACACTCACACCGATAAGCATATACATGTACACATTCGCAAGCACACGGATAGATACACAATATATATATATAAATACATACATACATACATACATACATACATACATACATACATACATACATACATACATACATACATACATACATACATACATACATACATACATACATACATACATACATACATACATACATACATACATACACACATACACACATACACACATACACACATACACACATACACACATACACACATACACACATACACACATACATACATACATACATACATACATACATACATACATACATACATACATACATACATACATACATACACACATTTAAAAACAAATTTTTTACGATCCAGAATTTTCAGCTTTTCGGCTCGGTGCCATGGACATCGTAACGACATCGTAACCCTTCGGTTCGGTGCCACGAACACCGTAAATCTGGGGAATCTGTGGCTTTTTCTGCCATCCCGTGGAATTGGAACACACAGAGGGATAGTCACCCGTAGTCCAACGCGCTACGAACACGCTGGGCAGACGGCATACATACACACATACATACATACACATATACACACATCCACTTATATCTAGTCTACCATATACTCACCAACAACATCTGTTTAAATTTAAACATCCATGTCTTCCACAGAATGAATCCCAAACCTCACGTGTTCTTCGAATATGTCATAATCTTATCTGTATATTTGCTGTACTATGTGCTCCGATCGGAACCTATTTGGGCCATCCACCGCTCATGTTATCGTGCATGTGGGATTCTCCTCACGTCGTACAAAATCTTTTTCCCATTGGTCTGGAGTGAAGCTAGATCGTTGATACTTCCATAAGTTTGATTGAGAAGAAAGTTGATATAAACATCATTCCCACACGAGGAATGTACAACAACAACAAGAGCTACTTTCTTTATTTTCTTCATAATATTTAACGGGGAACTGTTTCTTTGTATTGTAAATGCTCATATCCAGTGGCGGCTCGTCATTAAGGGCCAGTAGGGCCGGGCTCCACCAAAAATAATGTGTAACGCGTATTTATTGTTTAATAAATTAAAATATACCATAAACCAAAACCATGATTTTTCTGAAAATGTGTGTCTGGCCCCACCAACAAAAAGGATCACGCGCCGCCACTGCTTATATCGAGTAAAACAATAACTTTTGTTTAACTATATTTTGATTAGTTTTAGTTTTTCCGTTTGCACATAAGTGTTTCCCAACACAATCAAGCTCTTCAAATGATATGATACAATTATTTGCTGTTAATAAAGGCAGATTTACATTTCAATACACAACCGATGTTTGCTCGATCAATGCATCTTAAGCTGTGCATCACAACACAGAACAGTGACATGTAAACACATATTGTGTTTCATTTTAAAACAAGTTAATCGCTCATTATTATTAAACAAAATACAAGTGATGACTTTGAAAGTGACATGACGTCGATGTAAACGGAAGTGTTTGACTATCACAACTATATTTTGAAAGAATATGTTCTCAAGTATGTGAATTTTTTTTAGATCAGCTGTACTGAAGTATGTGATTGCTAACATACATGAAAGCAGATGGATTGTTATCAATTTGTTTCTAGACACTGTGCTGAAATATGTCAAATTAAGCGAGGCAGAAACCACTTTAAATCTCAAATTATACTTCTCAGAGATCAGAGCTTATTTTGAAAAGCATCATCTGATCACTTTTGTGCATTAGTTAGTTAATTTATATCATGACTTCGTGCACATGAGGCTTCTTCAATGACTCTTCGTCGTCCTCTGTCTTTGGCTTTATTCAGCGCAGTGTTTCGAAACAAAAATAGTCCGCGCATTTCATTCTTCTTGTATGGCACCTTATAAACAGACGTGAGCATCTTATGTGTTCCATCAGTATGTTACTATCAGTTATATACCAGCAGGGATGTATCTGCAACATGTCAGGCACACAATATCGGAACTGACAGCATAGTGGTCATCTGTGATACTGTTGACTAGACTGCTGTCGACTAGACTACTGTAAACTAGCATTGATTTACACAGGAATGCATGATGCTATGCATGTATCTAATTCCCTTTCCTATCGAAGAACAATGTTTACTGAGGAATACTGTGACAGCGGCCGTGTTTAGGTCTATCCATGTTGTTAAAATAACATTGCTTGTGCCTAACCCCAGAACTGAACCAGTACAAGAACAATAACACAAGAATCAAATAAGCTTAAATTCAAGGTTCTCGGTTTTTTCAGTGCAATTACATTTCTTTAAAAATCTAAATTAAATCCAAAACAAGATATAAATTCAATGAAAATATTTAAGAAAATATACGGACACACACAAAAAATTACCTTGTCAAATTCTTTCTACGGTAATTCCAATCCAACAGAAACATTTAGAAATACAGGCAGTCAAGAATTCACCAATATCAATAACAATATATAGGTATCCCTGTGCATGTTTTCACATGTTCTGTGCCATCATATGTTCTGTACGAATGTCTCTGTGGTTCAGTAGTTAAACCATTGCTTGCGTTCTGAAGGTCGTGATTTCGAATCTGAAACACGCCATTCTGTTCACGAAAGCATTGTGTCCGGCGCTACGAAATTAATGCTTTGTGCAATGTTATCGGCTGATGATGTGCCACTTCAGGGAAGAGGGACCGAGTCATATGGAGTAAAACCAGGGGAAATTCAGTCAAGCTGTCTTTATAACCCTTTTTAACGTGTCCACATGAGTTATAATAATAAACGATAAACAATAATCTAGTTTCAACTCGTTCGCTGACAGTTCTAGAAAATTCGTCTTATTAAATATGCCAAACGACAAAGAACAAAGTGTTGATCACATTCCAGAAGGCGACATAGGTGCACTAGTCGAGCGCATCCACAAATCACAAATTTTCTATTTTTTAATAAAAATCAGTCAACAGTTTGGACGTCCCCAGATTAGCATTCGTTGTCTCAGCTTCCAGTTAAGGTACTACTTCATATTCTGTGTAATTGGTTTACTAGTCTCATTGAGTGACAATAATCATCTAGTTCAGTGAAGAAGTACGCAGAGATACTACAGAGTGTTCAAGATAATTGCAGCCCGTGAATGGAGATAATCTGGCATATATGTATGGAAATGGGAAGGTTCAGTTATGACGTAGTATAGGTCAAGGTTGTGTGACGGTGTGTAATTGTAGTGCGGGAAGGGGCGATGAACAAATGTGACGTAGGACGAGCTAGTCAGAACCGGTTTAAATAGTAAATAAACACAACTCAATTTGTTCCTGGCAACTTTCGAATTGTCAATGTGGTTGCAATTATCTTGAACACCCTGTAGTTCGCTTCATATAGTCTAACATTCAATAACTTAACATTGATAGTGACGACCATTATCATCATCAAGTAGCTTGTCGTGAGCAGAACTTTGCCACCATAACAGTACTACGGAATGTATCTCTCTCACAGGTCAGATGTCCTGCCTCAGCAGCTGTCATTTTCAAACCATCAGTTACATCCTGAATCCATCTTCTCCGTGGTCTTCCTTTTCTTCTCTTTGTAGATATGCCTCCTTCCATGATGGTCTTCTTCAGCCCTTCATGTCTTTTTATATGTCCAAAATAGCTCAATTTTATCTTTTTTATTTTTAGCATCAGCCAGTGACGACCACATATCGCTTTAATCAGTGGCGGCTCGTCATTAAGGGCCAGTGGGGCCGTGCCCCATAAAAAATAACGCGTATTTATTATTTTATACATTAAAATATAACCTAACCAAAACCATGATTTTCCCGAAAATTTCTGTCTGGCCTCACCAACAAAAATGATCACGAGCCGCCACTGGCTTTAATAATGTCCTCATTAGACGTACATAAATATTGCAATCTATCCTTCTACAGTGACACCGCCAAACTTGTTTCTCTTTCAAAATCTCCCATGAAATCGTTGCTCACTTTTGATTTACTAACCGTATCTGGGAAAGAATTAAGAATCCGTTCGTCTTATTCGATATTCTGGCATTTTTAGCTCATATAAAGC
Source organism: Arion vulgaris (assembly GCA_020796225.1). Lineage (NCBI taxonomy): Eukaryota > Metazoa > Mollusca > Gastropoda > Stylommatophora > Arionidae > Arion > Arion vulgaris. The sequence goes on along the minus strand of CM036769.1, from coordinate 33,770,162 downwards.
AGTTTTAATTCTGCTCAAAAGTCCGTTATTTCTTCTTCCTTTTACGCGGTATCACATCGTTCAAAACTCGTGCACATATGTGCTCTTTGGTATCAGTTGGGTATTTTTTTCGTGGTGATTTCCCTTACAGCACAGCACAGCAAAAAACTCTCACTTCCTGATTAAGACAAAATGTGCAAACATACAAACATAAACCCAGTCTGTACATACACTGTTACAATATTTGACATTCTAATTCATAACTCTAACGGAACAACACTGTTTTAGAATTTCAGAAAAAAATTATTATATTTTGTTGATTTGGGTTGTCTATTAAGTAGATTTTAATTGAAATATTCAATAAAAAGAAAAATCAGGTTGATTCTCATAGCATCAATATAAGAGATGTATTTTGTTCTCAGAGTTATGCTGTGTGTGTGGGAGTTGTATGGGTTGAAAGTGCAGGTACGAGACAAGCATAACATAAAAATAATACCAAATCAGTCGTCAAAATAATACCACCAGTGACTCCATGGATATGATTCGCAAAGTCAAAACATAATCCACCACCAGTGACTCCATGGATATGATTCGCAAAGTCAAAATAGGAACGGTGATACGAAACTGGATGGAGGTACTGGTACAGACAGAGAAAAAACCAAAAACTAGTACAGACAGAGATCAGAGAAATCATCTTCATTTTTGTCCCTGGGCCCGCAGGGGTCAAGGGTTATGAACGAGCTGATATATTTGCTGGCATTGCTACGATATCAGAGTGAGCTGCAATGGACTCAAATAACGTAATCACAAAGTACTGTAGTTTTACAAATTACAAAAACAATGACAAAATACAGCAACGTTACGACCAACAAGGCCTTTATCAAGCACAATGACAAACTTTATTACGTGTTTTGCCAATCAAATAGTTTTACTGCAGTCTCATCTATTTTGTGAATAAATGGACTCAAATGAAATTCTTAACGCATTGAGAGAATATTTTCCCATAGAGGAGTTTCAGGGTTGTGAATCCCACTCGCTGACCAGATTGAGAGAGATGGGTGTCCATATTGGTGCAGCCCGTAAGAAATGACATACCAAATATGCAGAAAGATTGAGTAATCAACATCGAACTTCCGTATTTAGCCGCTGGACGCTGCTGGATTTGTTGAGGCGGAGATCAGAGCACCTTTATACATGTCCGGAGTGCTATGTTGATAGCCCTCGTATAACTGATCACTGATAACTGATCACTGATCACTGATCACTGATAACTGATCACTGATAACTGATCACTGATAACTGATCACTGATAACTGATCACTGATAACTACCGTCCTTCTTCCTCCACCATATTGCACGTGCTATTTACACGAGAGAGAGAGAGAGAGAGAAGGGGAGAGAGAGAGAATGAAACACAGTTCTAAAATCCCACATTATTATATATCTTTATTTCTCTGATTATATCATTAGTATCCCCCCCTCCCTCGCTCTTGCCTTTCAAGCCCCATTTGGGGCATAGGCACTCAACTAACTCATGCTAGTTCATGGTTAGCTGGATTTTGTAGCCAAAGCTTTTTTAAACCGGATAGGGTAGCCAGCCCTAAACCAACAACACTTGGGGGATGAATTAGTATACTTTGTTCAACATTATGGAATACACCCAAACCACCAATAACAGCATACAATAAAAAGAGATCAGGTACTAGAACCAAGGGAAGACCAAGAAAAAGATGAATAGACAGTATCAAGACCACACTAAATAAACACCGATGTAACACAAGAAGGACGACTCATCTGACCCTGGGAAGAAAATGAAAGTTCCCACCCCTACGCTTAATGGCAAAAGTGGACAACCAATCCATCATCCACCAACTGATTGAATCTGGAAGTATGCGTGTGGAATGGGTGGACATCATGGGGGAGATCACATCTCAAGAAAATGACTTGGCTATACACACCTGGACATGCTGGAGTGCAGGGTAACGAGCGTGCAGACTTTCTTGCAAACAATGCCCCGACTCAAACGGGCAGAAGTATAGACAGAGCCGATATCATCAATGCGGTACGCTCTCAATTATGTGACATGGGCACGTCTCAGACACTGGAACGAGTTCGAGAATTAGGCGTTAAGTGTGGACATGCCAGACAGTGTCGTCTTCGTGGTAGAGAGAAGATATAGTAATCAACTTCTCATGGGTACGGCGAGCAAATGGACTTTAGGATGGCTGCTACAGCGGAGGACAGAGCATTCATGGGAATACATATGTGCCGTGACGTCAATCGCATAACATAACATAACATAACATAACATAACATAACATAACATAACATAACATAACATCATACATAAGCATCATCCACCTAGAAAGACAAATCATGCTAGCAGATATGATGACATATCACATATGACATATCACTTCTTGCTGTCAAATTTTCCCAGCTGACTAGATTATCTAAACTACGTTGTCTTTAGACTCTAGACAGAGATTTTATCTCAATGTATGTCAATGTTTTTATTACCAACTACCCTTAGGCTAATCTTGGAGAAAATACTATGAGGAAGAAAAAAAAAGCCTTATCTTAAATTTTATTAATTTCAAAAAGGTTATTGATAGTATACACAGAAATTCCTTGTGAAATATTCTTAGATGCTATGGAATACCAGTCAAAATGATTTAAAAAAAAGTTAATTGCATATCCTTTATAGGACTTTGCGAATCAACCCCAGCTGTTTGTGATTTTTCTAGGCATTATTACGTTCAGTAGTTTGCTATATTGCTTCTTATTTTATTTACTGCTTTCCTCAATCATCTCATTTCCCATATGGTCATTTTCCTTTCTTGTTCTTTTGTCAGTGTCCATGTTTGGCACTGGTAGCACAGTGTTAGTCTTTGAAAAACCTAATTGCATATCCCTTACATGAATTTGCGAATCAACCCCAGCTTTTTAACGCTGTTTGTGATATTGCTAGGCAGTAGTTTGCCATTGCTTTCTGAACGTGTGGTACCATCGTCCTTTTGTAAAAATCCACGCGAAACAATTTGCCACCAAATTGTCCGCAGCGTGATTCGAACTCAAAACGTCGGGGTTAATAGATACAGTCACTATCCTCTAGGCCACAAACGCCACCCAAAATGATAAACATTATAAAAATCTTGTATGGTTATTGACAATGTGCGCTGTTTTGATATTATACGACAGTATGGTCCAGAGAAGCGAAGATATTCTGAATTCCCAACAATAACCAGGAAGTTTAAAACTGTATGAAGTTTTAGAGAAGTGTTATAAATAAATCTATGCTAATATGTTTATAATAGTGTGTAGACACGGTTGACTGGTTTATCTTTTGTAGACTATCGTTCGGTAGATCTATCCAACGTACACACTTGAAAAATAGATACAGTAGCGACAAACTTAGAAGCCAAGAAAGACAAGGTATACTTATATCTATATTTTTAGATGTTCAGTGTTTTATAAATTAAACTAATTGCTATGTGTTCTAGAATTTTAGACTATTAATCTACTAAATACTGCAAGTCTGAATTAGACTGTAAGCGGCTGACAACTCCAATATCTTCACACATTTTTGTCCACACCTTTGTTACTTGAGGGGACATAACCTAAAATCTATCGCATGCCGATAAGCTCTTGTAATACCTTTTTTCCAATTTAGAATAACACAGCTAGACCTCTGCATTGGATATCTAAGTATGTGTTGTTTTTTTTGGTTGGATTTACATACATGTGTGTTTAGATTTTATTTATTTATTTATGTGAGGTTTTAAAATAGTTCTGAAGAAATATTTAACAAAATTGAACGGAAAACCTGTTTTGTCGGTATGTAGGTAAGTAGTTCAGGCTAGTATATCATGTTTTATTAATACATGTATAAGTTGTGGAAGGTAAACCTCCTTATTATTGACAACTATTATTTGTGAATCGGAACAGATAGTTCTATGACATAAGCAGGATTTGCGTGCAAGTGAACTATGGCTCAAATCCCTATGCGTTGATTTTTCGATAAATCGTAGCCGAAGCCACTGTGTAAGTAGTCTGGCGTTGATACGGTCAGCTAGCATCAATATGGCTGAAAGGGACCAGGTACTAATATGACCTTTTACCGTATTGGCGTTGATTGTATCCAGTTCCAAACAATGTAAAAGAAGCTACGCAGCAATTAACACATAACATGAACCAATCATTGGAGATAAAGAAATATAAATGAAGGCACTCATTGGTTATTGGTTATTGGTTACTAAACTGACGTCATTACACTCCGGGCAGACCCATAGGTGCTCAGTCTCCCCAAACAGATATCGAAGAGTATGCATACTGATGGTGCCTGTGGCTCGCTGATTAAACACACCTCTCACTCTGCCTCTCAGGCATCCAGTTCGACTTGAACAACGGGTAACTCCAAACTGCTTAAATCGCTTGATCGATTCAACATCGATTTTAGTGTCCTCATCCAACAGAGAGTCGCGAAGAGACCGAAGAATATCCCCTTATCCATCTTCAACTCCCCAACAATCGATGCTGTTGATGCAAGCCTGTCCGCTCTCTCATTACCATAAACACCCGCATGCCCAGGACAGTGTATCCACGTAAGCCGCTGGAGGTTAGAAGTCACTCAAAGACTAATGTTGACGATTACTCATCCGCTACAGAATAAGGAATATATATGAAGTTATTCCAAGACTAACGTAGAAGATTAATCAACCACTATAGAGGAAAGAATATATATGAAGTTATTCAAAGACAGGTGGCGTCTGTGGCTTAGAGGATAGTGGCTCGGTTTATTAACCCCGACGTTCTGAGTTCGAATCACGCTGCGGACAGTTTGGTTGCAAATTGTTTGCGTGTATTATTTTTTACAAAGGACGATAAGAAAGCAATGGCAAACTAGTGCCTAGAAAAATCACAAACAGCGTTAAAAAAGTTGGCTCTGATTAGCAAAGTCATGTAAGGGATATGCAATTAGGTTTTTCAAAGACTAACGTAGAAGATTTTTTTTAAAACCAGTGCAAATGTTAAGAAGACAATCCATGTAAGACTTTACTTTTGACAGACTCTCTCTCTCTCTTTGCCTTTTTACCCTGGATTGGGGCATAGGCCCTCAACCAACTCATGCCAAGTCTTCCTATCTCTAGCTATCTCCTGCAGCTCCCTCCAACTCTTCTTTATATTGTTGATCTCTGCCTCCAAATCTCGTCTCCATGTATTTCTCGCGTCCCCTTCTTTCGCTGTCTGCGGGTTCAGGCAAGGACCCTTCTTGTTATATTCCCTCCAGTTTTCACAAAGTGTGTCCTATCCAGCGCCAGCGTCTTTTTTAACCTGTTCGTTCACTGAAATCTGTCTTGTTCTCTCCATAAGTTCCTCATATGTGACCCTATCATACCATCTTATTCCCTCTATTCTGCGCAGACACCAGTTGATGAATGTTTGCAATTTATGCGCTATTGTTTTAGTTGGTCTCCATGTTTCTGACCCATACAGTAGAACTGCTTTAACATTAGAGTTAAATATCCGAATGTTTGTTCTAGATTTGATTTCTTTAGACTTCCATATGTTTCCCAGTGCAATGAAAGCTCCTCTTGCCTTCTGTATTCTTATTTTAACATCTCTATCTGTTCCACCCTCTTTGTCTACATTGCTGCCCAAATATGTGTATGATTCTACCTCTTGAAGTGGGATTTCACCCAGGAGATCCAGTTTTCGTTTGCTTGGTTAATTCTCATTTTCTTTGTCTTTCCCTTATGAATGTTCAGCCCTAGTTGCTGGGACCTTTGATGCAATGTGTTTAACTTATCCTGCATCTGATTTCGTGTATGTGACAGAAGGGCTCTATCATCAGTGAAGTCTAGATCTTCTAGTTGCTCTGTCAGAGTCCATTGGATTCCATTTCTGGAGTTAGTTACTGTGGTCTTCATAATCCAGTCTATTGTCAGTAAGAACAACAAAGGTGATAGAAGACATCCCTGACGCACTCCTGTTTCTATTCCAAAAGTATGTGTTAGTTTACCTTCATGAAGAACTCTACATTTCATATCTGTATATGTTGCTTTTATTAGGTTAATAATTTTCTGTGGGATTCCATAATGTCTCATCAATTTCCAAAGTGTTTCCCTATCAATACTGTCAAAAACCTTCTCATAATCCACAAATCCGATATAAAATAGGGATTTCCATTCAATACTTTGCTCTACTATGATGCGTAATTGGCATCTGGTCAGCACATGATCTATTTGGTCGGAAGCCTGCCTGTTCATCTCTTAGCTTTATATCGATGGCATCTCTCAGTCTCTCCAGGATGACTCTGCTTAGTATTTTCCCAGGTACTGACAATAGCATTATTCCCCTATAGTTTTCACACTTCTGAAGGTCCCTTTCTTTGGTAGCTTCACCAGGTATCCTTCTCTACAGTTTGCTGGTATTTATTCGCTGAAATACCATCTGGACCGGACGCTTTCCTTTTGACAGGCTACTAAAGACAAATTTATGTGAATTAAAACCAACAGTATAACCACACAATTTCACCTCTTCTTCTTCTTCGAACGTTCCATATCGACCACTTGTTGACCACTGTGTCATTTGTATGTGATCTGAGCCTAAAAGCGATTGCACGTTATGCCAGTTATGCACTACAAGTAGACAAGCACATCCGATTTCTGCGATGCTTTTATTTACTAGTGTAGCTTCCCTAGGTCCCTACCTCAGTTGCCAAGCATTGTAGGTTACAGTGGTACTATTCTTTGCTTCCCTTGCGGGTCCCGGTACCACACGAGCGACACAAGCTCACTAAATTCAACATGGGAGAAATATAATATCAAGATAAACATGATAAAAGTCAGCAGGATAACAATCTCACTTAGTACAGAAATCCAACAACAACATAAATTAAGCAGATAACAAAGCTAAAGTAAATGAAAACTTTAAAAAAAATATAGATTATGATTAATTTGACAGAGAAAATGTATAAATAGGAAACGAGAAAGATAAGATAGTGACTTATAAGCTAGTACAATTAATTAAGTTATCAACTTCTTCTTCTTCTTCAATGATCCAGTGGCACTTGAGCTTTTGCCCTTCGGCTCCAATGCTATGTAGTGGTATCTGCATGTGTTTGTAAGTTGTTCTTTTGTTCCGTATAATGTGTTCCATTTATCTGGCCTTGGAGGAAGGAGGGTCTTTCTGATGTCTTCTAGTGCTTGACACTTGAAGAGGTGGTGGTGAACGGTTTCATGATGATGTTGCACAGTTGGCACTCTGGAGTGTGTTGTGGATGAATTCTGTTCAAGTGATTATTAAGTGTTATGTGTTGGGTTCGGAGTCTAAAAATGGTGCTCTGATCTCTTCTTGTAAGGTGGTTGGTGTTGTCATTAAGGTTAGGGCTGGCCATATGGCTGTACACCTCTCTTCCTGTGATTCCCATGGCCCATCTGTTCAGCCAAATTTCTTTATTTGTTGTCATTAGGATTTGCTTTGCTGAATGGAGAGTTGTTGGTGTGATTGGTTGTTCCTGTGTTGACCCTTTTTTGGCTAGCCTATCTGCTTTGTCATTTCCAGGTGTGTTTGAATGTCCAGGGATCCACTGCATGGTTATTTTGATGTCATGTGATGTAATAAGTCTGTCAATATCTATGGCTATATGGGATAGTTCAGATTTACAATGTCCACCATCTTCTAGAGCTTGAAGGGCAGACATCGAATCTGTGAAAATAATTATGTTTTGTGCCTTTGATGGAAAGAAGTTATCAACAACTGATGTTAAATAGTCTCTTTATAATACTAATCGCTTAACTGCAAAACTGGCTAAGGTCTACACGCCACGGACGTATGAAATACCTTTCCCAAATTACAGAATTGTCCATGTCCGCATTATACTGTTCTCAGGTTCAATTATTTCTAGTTGGAATGGTTTCTGTTTTCTTCATATCTAGAAATTTTAAAAATAGATTGTGATTTATTGGTCTAAATCTGGTCAATACAAGATTACGTCACAATGTAAAATAATTCAACTGTCATGCTACTTTGTGAACTGGGTGAAATTCCGTACCTACCAACAATAGAGACTCGAGTCCAGTCGGCAAATCTCTGAGATGTAAAGGATTATGTGCGCGTCATATAAACTACTTATACATAATGAATATAAATAGAACGAATTCAGGAGAAGTGATGAAATCAGAGACATGTCTGGTCAACCACTAGTGACAGCTGTTATAAGAAAGAGAAGATGGAGATATGTTGGGCACACCTTGAGGAGAAATGATCAACGAATATCAAAGCAGGCATTGAAGTGGGATGCAAAGGGTTCAAGAAAGAGAGGTCGCCCTAAGGAGACCCTGAAGCGAACTTTGCTGAGAGAGGCAGGAAATATCGGTCTCAGTTCCATGGAGGAGATTGAGCGAGTTGCCCAGGATAGAGCGGTATGGAGAAATTACTTGCAAGGCCTATGTAACGTATAACGGTATGAGAGAAATTATTATTATTATTATTATATAAACTACTTAATAAGAGAATAAGAAGTTTTAAGAAACCCAGGGGAATCACCAGAGCCAATGATTATGATCAATAAATGACATTGTACAAGTATTAGGTGCTTCCGAAATAAAACAAATTACCAAACACAGTATTCGAACCACAAACCTTTACTTCTAGGTGCACCCATTGTCTAGCCATACAGACAAGTTTTTATAAGAATACAACAAGTAGCTCTAAAAAATAGCTTTACTGGGCCGTGTCTTTCATAAACGTCGTCGACTGTTGAACACGGATTAATTAGGTCAGATTCGATCGAAAAGTGTTGGTACAAAAACATACGATAATCTTTTTTGTGCTTGTATATATGAGAAGAAAGAACATCATATTACACACAAGTATGCACATATAACATACATGCCCACATCATTCATAGGTAGCTTCAAGTTATAAACTACTTAAGAAAAACTGTGAACAACAGAATCGGCTACAATGCCAACGTAATACGTGGTTATTCACTCAGATGGTTCAGTCATTCTCGAACAATAATATGCGGTGATTTTTCGGCCCATTTTAGAGGAAAAATAATAAGAGAGGCCAGTGAGTCCTACGCGGCAACCACAAGTAGTTTGACAATAGATGTGCGGTCGGTTACAGAGGCTTTGACGTGGTTGACATTTCGTAACTAACCTCGTGTTTACATCCTAAGTGACCCCCTAACTATGAGTTGTAACATTAAAATAGGAATTTTGAGACAATGCTGGGTGGAGGTACTGGCACAAACGTTATCAGAGAAATCACTTTCCTTTATGTTTGCGGGCACGTCAAGATAATGAACGAGCTGATATATTGACTGACACAAAGGGCTACATTATCAGAAAACACTTAAATGGACCCAGTGCCGGATTAGGCTAGCGCGGGGCCCGTAGCAAATTTTAGCGCGGGGCCCTAGATTTTGTATGATAATAAAATAAAACACAACTTTTACAAACAAACTTGTCTCGATTTAATGTGAGCAAATTTAGAGATAATACTAGACAAATTAATTTCTCTAAGTAAATTACATTCAATGTTCATTAAGGTGAGGTTATTTTTATATTCTTGTCCCATCATGTTCCTGAACTCACTTTTTATACTCGAATACGCTTTATATGTCGAAAAAGAACTTTCTTCGCTGCAGTTAGTAATCATTAAAAGCAAGTAAATTCGCAAGACAATTTCTACATTTGGGAAACACGACTCTAATGAATTTTCCATTATAAGTTTATAAAAATTGCAGTTCAAGAGCCTCATGCTTTTCGTTGCTAATAGCAGCAGCTACATTAATTTTAAGAAGTTCAAAGAACTGCATAAGTTCGTCGCCTAGGCTTTCTTCCAAATCCTCTTGGTAAGAGTTGACAATATTTGGAATTCTTTTCAATACCTCTTCTGCTGTAATAGATTTTAACTGCCGGAGTATTCCAAATACACCAGTCACTCTATGGTACAGCCTAAATCAATAACTTTGCAAACAAAACAGAACAGTTGTCCTTTAGTATTTGTATAACACAACCAATCTCTCACGTGAGTTTTATTTGTTGGTGTATGTGTGTATGTGAAAAACGACTTTCGACAAAATCGTGGATTGTTTTCTTTATTGTATGTTTTTTTTTAAGACAAGAAATCACTGTTCATATGTTGCACTTCGCTACTTTCTTTCACAATCCAATAATCTCGATTGAAATTGTTTGGCCATTCACCAATATCGTTGGAGTACATTTTACTTTCGTAGTGTTTTTGGCTTGTAGAAGATGTTGCTTCATTAGAAGCATGTGCTGTGCTTTCTGCCTCTCTTTGGCTTGAAGTTGATATGGCTAAATTGGGAGGACTTTCTGTACATTCGATTTCAGTTTGTCTTGTGAAAAATGTGGCTAAATCGTGAAGAGTTACTGATCTTAATGGTAGTATTGGTAATGATGATTCTTCTATAGCACTGCTTTCATCCACTACACAGTGGGACACATCTTCTGTATTTTCTGCTTCGATTTCTTTGGATTCGGCACCATCACATACGACATTAAAAATTCAGACAGAATGCGTGTTTTTAAATAACATCTGGTTATTTTTTCCATTTCCATCTCTGTCACATAGGCGCGGGGCCCCTAGAAGCGCGGGGCCCGTAGCATTTGCTACTTCTGCTACTAGGCTAATCCGGCACTGAATGGACCGACATGACATTCTGAACGCATTGATAGAGTTTATACAGAGATATTTGAGGGTTGGGAATCCCGCGTCCCGGAATCAGAGAGAGATGGATGTTGACATTGGTACAGCCATGAAAAAAAACGATATATCAAATATGCGAAAAGGTTGATTAGTCAACATCAAATAGGCGTTAAGGGCAACTGGGCGCTGATTATTTGTCGAGGCAGGAATCAGATGCAGGGCACCTATAGAGATGTCCGAAGTGCTATGATACCGAATAACATATTAAATACTACACAAATTTAACACATTTAAAACATTTGACGTTTTGGTTTCATTTCTTAGAGTGTGAGGCATATCACAGCTCACGACAGATCTCAAGATAATGGCCACTACCAAACCACAGCTTGCAACCGAGTCACAAAACAGTAATCAGAAAATACCACCTGTGTTACTGAAATACTTGCAGAAACAAAATGAAGTTTCAAAAGATGTTAAATCTCCAGATAATGTATTTAAAGAAACTAGTCCCAGTACTCAACTTCAACTAATACCTGTATCATTAGATAGAAGAACTAAGCAAGATACTGGAGTACATGTAAGTGGTTTAAATAACAATGTTGCTAGATGTCCAGCAGCTGGTGAAGAAAAAGGTAACAATGGTTCCAGAATTAATCAAGTTATTTCAACCGCACAATGTATGCAAGATCAAGACCATGCTCCTGCGTTACCTAAACCTCGCACACCAAACGCAAACAAAATAAATATATTTCCGAACTCAGAACACTTCAATCACCAGCCCCCAACTGAACAAACGTCACCATTAACGTTTGCAGGTATTGCAGTACCTGATACAGCGGCATTTACTCCTCATCAAACAACTAAAGATGTTTGTGACGTCAAAGTGAAAGAAATAATTAAACAGACTTCTGAACAAAACACTACACGAGGTACTACTTCAAGCATGGAAAGGTTTCAAGCAGGAAACATCATTTCAGATACTGCAGAAGCGAGATCTAGTGTACTTAAGCAGAAACCAACTAAAATGTCCATTTCGAATCAATGGCTTGAGAAAACTAACCCAGTTCTGACAGATGTGTCACCTCCAGCACTTCCTAGTAGGACAAAAGTTAGAGAAGCATCAAGTCCTACTGTTGGTCATGGGCCACCAAATCCAGTGGAGGATCCACATGTCACGAAACCTATGAAAGTAAGTTACTAAACACTACGGTACATAACTATTATCTGTTAAGTTGAAATATTGTGCATTGATATTATGCTTATATATATATATTAATAATAAAATACAATGTTGCTGGGTATGTTTGTCTGAGGCAGAAAAACTTTCAAACACTGATCTCTGGAAACATTAAGTTTGGTCATCTTACGCATGCGGGAATGTGTAAGTCAGCACGACGATTTTCAACTCTTTGCGTTGTTTATTTACCGAGTTATAGGTTAAATAAAAATATATAGATTGAATAGAATGTTCAACTAGCCATTACTAGATAATGATCAGTTACAGTACAACACATTTGTTACATGTAAATTTAGTGGACCATTTGTAACTGAGAAAATCAATTTAAAAGTTGGAACTTGATTTCTAAACATGATTCGCGCGTATAAATGCGGCGTTCAATCTGATTTTATTTGAAATATCTGTGCTTCGTCCAGTCAAGTAGATTGTTCCAAGTTTAAAACTCAAGGGCAAGTATAAAAAGGAGACAAATTTCCTACAAAGTTAACTTTTTGACCACACGAAAACTGACACGAAACGACATTCTAATTTGATTCTTAACGCCAAAAAATATTGGAGCTATTCCTTGCTAAAATGCTGCATGAAAACAATCCCCATAATCAGTAATTTAAAATTTCACTTAATGATAACACTGTTCTACACATTTTAACATTTAGTTTGTTTAATTGAAGAGAATATGTGTTTACAATATAGTTTGTCATGCTAATCACCAATATGGTTTATAGTTTTCTTTCTATAGCGTATAATTTTGGAGAAATAATTCATTATAAAATTAACATAGAAATGCAGATAATCGTCGAGAAGACAAATGTAATGAGGATACATATGACAAATAATGAAAACATCACGTTGGAATCCAAAAGGATAACAAAAAGCATTTAATTTATTTTGGTAGCAATTTTGACTGCACGAGTGATTAGTTAGTTAGTGTGTTCCGTTCGTGCCAAAGCGCACATAGGAGACAGAGGTTTTAGATCTCCATGTGATGCGGTTCGTTGCTAGCAGTTGGAGATCTTGTATGGTTTTACATCCCAATAGTTTACTTTCTTGTTGGATGATTCTTCGAAGGATGGTCTTAGGTCTTCCACGTTTTCTTTTCCCAACTGGTGACCACTAAGGACTTGTTGATTTAGTCTCTTTTCGTCTGATCTAAGAACATGACCTAAATATTTCCAACTTCGTTTCCTTATAATATTTGATACGGGTTGTTGGTGTGTTCTATCTCTCACTATCTCTCACGAGTGATTTCCAAAATTAAAATTAAAATGTCAAAGCAGATCAGTTCTTTGAAGCGTAAATCGAATGTGCAACTTCAAAGTATATATTTTAAAAACTAAATTACGTATTTGCAATTTCAATGTTGTCTCGATTATAACACATGTAAGCAGAACATACTATACAGAAAAATGAGATACTTTGGTCACATCAAGCTGCGTCACGATGGCCTGGAGAGAACGATATTAGAGAGCAGGGTCCCAGAACGCGGAGACAGGCAGAGCAAGAAGAAGATGGCTAAACGATATTAAAGAAACCATGAATATGACCATCGGCGAAGTGGGTGATAGATACAGAGTGGCTGACTAGATACAGAGTTAATTTTAGATGCGCTGCAAGGAGAGCAACGTCATATAAAGGATACTCACCTTGATGATGAAGTGAGAATTTGACAATTAATAAATATATAAAAAGTAAGTTAAACATATTTGAAAATATATGTCTGCGAAAATAATGAAAATAAAATCTGACGAATTAACCCCTTCACTCGTCTGAACCGATGCACTGGCTCGCAGTATTTTTGAAAGATGATCTAAAGACAGTATTCTGGCTAATTCAGTCTGCATTGTAACATAAGTGCGTCTGAGGGTAACAACAATTGCTGAGTGAAATGGTAATGGAGAGGTGATGAAATGAAATAAATATTTGGTCATCTACTAGTAGCAACTGCTTTTTGAAGGGAAGATGGAAATAAGTTGAGCATACTCCTAGAAGAAATTATCAAAGAATCACAAAGCAAACATTGAAGTGAAAGATAATCGTTCTGGAAAACAGGATACCCCAGGGAAACCCTGAAACGAGTTTTACTGAGAAATGCAAGAAATATCGACATTATTATCAACTAAAAGATTGAATGAGTTGCCCAGGATAGAGCGGTATGTAAATATGTCTTGTAGGTCATATGTAGCTTATGAAGGAAAGATAGGAATACAATACAAATGCAAATTGTTTCCGCTGTATGATTTGATTTGAGTGATGAAAGTTTGAGAATGTCTGTGCATATCTTTCTTTGGTCATTCTCCAGTATTACTTTCCGTATAGACGACTCGACATGATAGTACTTCGGAATAACCTTCACTTGGTTTTCGTGTACTATGTACTGGATTTCTAGAATGTTAAAAGGCGGGAGACCCACCCAGAACAAGGGTTGTCTTTTAAAATAATTGACAGAAAAAAACTAACAAATATATTGTCATACAATTTGGCCCCATGTTGCCAAAGACATTGTTTTCAATGATAAACAACGCTTAGTGTATGTACTGTAATTAGTTATTTAAAACATAATTAATATTTTTGAAAATATATTGTAACAAACCACCTTTTCATCGTGCAGTGAATTTCAAAACATAGAAGTGCAAAGAATGCCAAACTTGCATATGATATACATATCACCCATAATTATAGCGTGAACCTCCAAAAAATGTCCAACTCAATTGGTTTTGTAGATATGATTTTTGCAATGTAACCATTCCAAATAAAAAATAAATTTCAAATTAGAACAGCAATATCTCTTGCTTATATACAGTTTAGACAAAAAGTGGAGGTTCATGCTATAATTATGGTGATATATACATCACATACTAGTTTGGCATTCTTTGTACTTCTTATATTTGTGAAATTCACTGCACGATGAAAGGTTTTTTTTTACAATATATTTTCAAGAAAATTAATTATTTTTTAAATTAACGAAATACAATGCATACACTAAACGTTTTTTGTCATCAAATACAATGTCTTTTACAGCGTGTGGCCAAATTGTGTGACAATATGTTTGTTAGTTTTTTCTGTGAATTTTTAAAAGACAACCCTTGTTATGGTGGGTCTCCCGCCTTATATGGAATTTGAAATAAACATAGCAATTACAACAAAACATTGTATTTTTGTAATCTAGCCTACAAGTCCGAAAAGTCCAAGTTCAATCCTCCAACTAAATGGACACAAGAATTACTCGGTCGCAGCAGAACTTAAGAGTGCATGTGGGCGTGTTATCCATGAACGTAGCAGTGATATGAAGAAATTCTGGAAACTCAGTTTGGATATTCAGTCTTCCAAACTGCCAGCACCTAAGAAAGCTGAACTATTAAGTCAAATAGACTTGACACATATTAAACAGCAATATTGCAACGTTATTTGCAGTTTGAGTGAGTTATCTATGTTCTGTTGTGTTTTTTGTGTATGTTGTATTGGTTGGGATCAGGGTCGTGCTGTGATATGATACAGAGAGTGGCCGCAGAGACGGTCCGTAAGGGGGCGGCATAAGCAGCGAAATAAAATTCAATATGAACCGTTCAATAATTAAAAATCTTTACGCAACACTTTTCTATATTGGTCTATGGTATTCAGATATTGATGTATACGATTTATGATTTACCGCACACCTCTGCCTAAGCGCTTTCGGCACCCCTTGATTTGGGTTTCGTTATTTCTTGCTCTATTTTTACTAAATTCATGTACGTTGATGATTAAAAAAAATAATAACAATCGAAGGTTATTTAAAAGAAAAAACATTTAAGGTGCGGCATTTCGAAGACTTGCATCACACTAAGAAATATACCCACGGTCCTGGTTGTGATGTTGTGTTACTGCATATTATACTTTTGTTTTATTGTGCTTGCTGTTCGGTGTGGTTGAGTTGTCGTGTCGGTTATGTTATCGTATTTGTGGTGTTTTATGTTTTGTATCGAAAGTGGTGTGTGTCTTGTATTGTTTGTATGTTGTACTGGTTGTGCTGTTGCATTGTTATACTGTATTGATGCTCTATTATATTGTCTTGTCTGTTGTGCTGAGCTGCTGCGTCTTTGGCTGAGCTGCTGCGTCTGTTGATCCGTTGTGCTGTTATGCTCGTTGTATTGGTTGAGTATGTTGCATTATTATGTCCTTTTGTTGTGCTGTTAAGGGTGTATTATGTTATGTTTTTGTTTATTTATAGTGTGGTCTGTTGTGTAGATGTTTCTATTCTATCGTTCACTTACTTCCTTTACAATGATTAGCTTAGTATCTTTCTAAACTTCATGTTTTGTTTTCTATTTATTTTATTTCAATCTGCTTATCATTTTAATCAAACAAAGTAAGCTCTAAGGGTAACAACATACATTTCTAAAATCATTGTTTATTATTATATTTTATGTATAACATAATAAATACAATACTATTGGTGCGCTCATGTCCATAATGACGACGCCACTGATGACTATAATTTTAAAACACATGACTGTGATTCGAAACTTTAGAACGAAAACACACATATTGCTTGATATATAATGTTTTTATATATCTCATCTACATGTCCTATACACTTCTTATACTGTCAGCATACAGACAAGAACACTCAACAATGAAGGACAGACCATTGATCCCTCATGGTTCTCTGGACACCATTTACTGGCACCATATATTGTGTCGCAATCTCAATCGAGTTAGAGAAAAGGTCTAAGACACAGGTTTTTATAGGAATTTCGCAATGGATGCTTCCAATGTTTCTTTAATTGCATGTCCTTGGACTTTGCGAATCAACCCACTTAACGCTGATTTGTGATTTCAGGCATTATACGTTGTAGTTTGTCATTGCTTTGACGGGTGAATCGTCCTTTGTAAAAATCCACGAAAACCCTTTAACAAACTGTCCGAGCGTGATTCGAACTAGGACCTCGGTTAAGAGACGAGTCACTTCCTAAGCACAACTTCAATGCTTATGATCTGATCTATTGTCTTGCATGTCAGTGTTCATCGGAGAACCACAGCTTACATCAACAGTTTGATCGTCGGGTTTGAAAATATGAGAGAGGTGAAGGGACCATCATTCATTTTCTCAATAAGACACTAAAATTGACTTTATCAGTGACGGCTCGTCATTAAGAGTGGCCAGGCCCTCAAAAAATGGATGTTTATTTTTATATGATGGAAATAAACTAACTCAAAATCAGTTTTCAATGAACGTGAGCAATAGGAAGTGCTGCAATGAACGTGACGTGAATGAATTGCTGCAATAGACGATGCAATGGAACGGCATGCAAATAACGTGCATGCAATGAAAGATGCAGTCAGAACTGTTCAAAGTAGGTAAATAAACACACTGCAATGCGTCCTGGCAACGTGTGCAAGACTTGTCAATGGAGTGCATGCAATTATCAATGAACACGTGCAATAGACGATGCATGCATATTAATAATCGTGCAATAGACATCTATACATAAACTGACTGCAATAGAACGTGTCGGCAAAAACGTCATCAATAGACGTGCCTGTCATAGAACATTTCATGCAATGAACGATGCTGATACGAAGTGATGCAATGAACAGTGTGCAAAGAGATTCGCATGAATAGAGACTTTCACAAAACGACAACAAAATCTTGTTTACGCGTCATTATAAATCATTTTATGTTGGTTTATCCAGTTTTATGCAATGTGAGTAATTACCTATGCAAAAACCGAAATTGCTCATATTTACGTTTTGAACTTTCAGAAGACCAAACTGATGAAGGCATCTATCATCTGATCTGTTTCGTGCTTTATCACAGGTAGAGTCTTGTAGATACAGCATTACTATTACCATGTTCTTATGCCCGGTTACATGACACAAGATAAAGCTCATGTCGTTTACGCTGGACTGGTCGTGACAGAGTAAGAATCAGACCTGATCGGAACTCTAGAGATCGTAGGAATGGCATTATATAGCTTTTGTGCAGGACATCTGATTAGAGATAGTAATGTGATTTAGACTAACGGTAGCAGATTCGCCAATGAATAGAGCGTTTACTTATCATCGCACAGGTGGCTGATGAGGATACTTTTAGGAGCTGATTTCACTGTGTCTTGGCTGGAGGATGCTGTAGGAGTAACTCACGTGTCTTGCTGTAGAGATACTGTAGGAGTGCTCATCGTGTATTGATGGTGATGCTTGTAAATAATTTTTCTGCAGAGTGAGTTTCATAGGTGTCTTCATGGAACAAACTATTCAAGGAACATGTTTGTACATTCTTGGTACGATCTGGTAGCTGACTTGTCTTGTTAACGTATCAAGAATTGCCATAATCTCCTACAGTGATGAAGATTCTAGAACATAGCCTGTCTTCTGGGAAGGAATCAAGCTTTCATCTTCAGCATACCTTTGAGGTTGTAAGATAGTGAGGTTGGGATAGGGTTTGGTAATCGAGGGTTCAGTATGGAGAAAATTAGGTACATTAACTGCAGCTGATATCAACTATTCAAGGAGTTGTGCTCTTATAACAAGAGCTGACTGAGAGTATTGCATGAGCACGAACTCCGTAGCTCCAGCGACAATCACATGGATTTCAAAAATGTACTCAGAAACAGAGACGCGAGGTCCTAATTCGAACATACGACCTTCAGAATGCAAAGCACAGTTGACCACTTGACCACAACCACAGATACCTCAATACGTTTATACCAGAGATGAATATACAAGTTTTACAAAGTTGTTTATGTCATCAAAAGGAGGTGACACCAAATTGTGTGTTCCAGTATCTATGATGCGAACAACAAAGTGAACATTACAATCGTGACACGCTGTTGAAACGTGAGGTTAGTCCTTGGCTGTGGGATTTTATAGGGACATCTTTGATACGGAGAACCGTTGCACTAGCTAAGTAACATGGACTTCATACCATGCAAGTATATTCCCAGGATTACCGCATACAGGTTTCCCTCTATACCCGTGTTGTTCAATATCCAAACAGCAAATTTATCAAAAATTCAGAAAATCATGTTGGGTCGGACATTAACTTTTGCTGATGACATCTTAATATATAGGACGCGCTTGAAATAATTATATAGTCTGAGCTGACCTACCCAGGGTCACATTTGATGAACATACCATCATTCCTCGTGACAGTCTGCTCTATTGTAGAAAAACCTTTGATCGTAGTATATTTTTCAAATAGCATGTTTTTAAAAAAAACACGTACAGCGTTGCAATTGTGGTCTCGAATTGAGCGCTCAAAGTTTTGGTGGCCACACACATTGATCAGAGATTAATTATGTTCCTTTTACATTATTTATTTATTTCCTGATCCAGAAGCACTTGAGCTTTCAGCTCTTCGGCTCGTGCCATGGACATTGTAACCCTTCGGTTCGGTGCCACGGACATTGTAACCTCTCGGTTTTCGGTGCCATGGAATTGTAACCCCTCGGCTCGGTCCATGGACATTGTAACCCTTCAGTTCGGTGCCACGAACACTGTAAATCTGGAGAACCTGTGGCTTTTCTGTCAGCCCGCGGAATTGAACCCGCACTCACAGAGGGCTTCTTCTGTTACATTAACTGATCATGACCTTGGTAGATTATGGGCTTTTCTTCCTCACGATCACAATGTGAACGACTCGAACGTATTCAAAATGAATGCATGATATGGGTTCAGTGGCGGCTCGTCATTAAGGGCTAGTGGGGTCGGTCCCCATAAAAAGTCATGAATAACTAATACATAACCTAACCCAAAACCATAATTCTTCTGAAACGTTTTATCCGGCCCCACAAACAAAAATGATCATGAGCCGCCACTGTATGGGTTAATAATCAGTTTGTAATGTTGTCAACACATACTAAGCCAGGATTACCTTTAATCGTTTTTCAGATCTGAAACTGATAAGGAAGAGGAAGCATATGTATTTTATACTGATGCATACACAGCGTCAACTTGGCCAGGTACCTGTTAGAGTAGCAATCTAACATGTTATAATATGTTTGCTATGTTTTATTATCTCGTACATTCACTTTCACTTTTCTTGGGACCAATCTGGCATATACTGATTGCCGATTACATATACCACGTTAAATGCTTTCACCGACGAATCATAAGATCGACTGATTGATTGATTGGACCATCATAATTACACTTCGGTGAGTAACCATGTGTGCTCCGATGTCTTTCTTACACAGTGCACAAAGGCGAGGGTCACCGTGGACTATAAGAAGAAATAGACAGTAAGAGAAGGAGTAGCTTGGATATATACGTGTCACTCATAAAATAGAACTTTCATTTGCGATTGAATAACTCTGATTAAACTACAGGCCAGAACTACATGCACTCATAGAGGCCCCAAAGGCTCCAGACTTTTGAAAAAGTAAATGAGAACCTATGAACAAGAACTGTTATAAAACACATCAATAATGTATAGAACACATCATGTGTTCCAGTGGCCTGATCCCACTGGCCCTTAATGACCAGCCGCCCCTAATTCTACTACAGTCTTCACTTATATCTATGTCCACATGTATAAAATTAAAGATACTCAAACTGAACAATGCTCGTGCCGATAAATTGCCATATTTTTTTAAAACAGTGTGCAAACTGTGTGATCTCTTCAATGACTTTAGGTTTCAAAGTGTTAAACATGGTTCTGTGAGACTTATCTGAAGGAGAAATTGTAGTCACCAGCGTGGACTTCCTACTGACAACTGGAATCTTGGAGGCTACTCATTTGGCTGTTTAGACATCTGAGCATAGAAAATGTATCATAGAAGATATCACTACCAAACTATACTTAATAATAATAATAATTCCTCTCGTACCGTTATACGTTACATAGTGCCTGCAAGTAACTTCTCCATACCTCTCTATCCTGGGCAACTCGCTGAATCTCATCCATGGAACTGAGACCGATACCTCTTGCCTCTCTCAGCAAAGTTCGTTTCAGGGTCTCTTAGGCCCGACTCTCTTTCTTGAACCCTTTGCATCCCACTCCAATGCCTGCTTTGATATTCGCTGATCATTTCTCCTCAAGGTGTGTCCAACATATCTCTATCTTCTCTCTCTTATAACAGTTGTCACTAGTGGTTGACCAGACATGTCTCATATACCAGATATCAGATTTATTTACCAAACTATACTTACTTGTAACATTTTTAAGCTTTTCTTTAAACATCTTAGTGTCATCATCTCAGACTTAAAGTTTCCTACATCAGTCAATCTCAAAGTAAAGTTTTATATTTGTTAGACCATAACCATGTGTCATTTTCCATTTGTTAGACCATATAAATTTTAAGTTTACCATTTGTTAGACCATATAAATTTTAAGCTTACCATTTGTCAGACCATATAAATTTTAAGTTTACCATTTGTTAGACCATATAAATTTTAAGTTTACATTGTCAGACCATATAAATTTTAAGTTTATTGTCAGACATTATAAATTTTAGTTTACCATTTATCAGACCATATAATTTAAGTTTTCATTCTCAACTAACATAAGTTTATCATTTCTAACCATAAAATTTTAAGTTTATATTTTTAACCATAAAATAGTACGATTTTTTAAATTAAATTCTTGTTTGTACATTTGTTTGACAGATGATAAAATCATTTGTCAGACCAATGGAATTTCATTTACATTGTTAGAATATAAAGAAGTCATGTAACAGATAGTAAAGTAAGTGAGTCAAGACCATATAATTTACGACATTGTAGTAATATAATTAGTTACGTAAACAATCAATTTCAAGATGTAGACATAGTAATTAAGTTTACCATTGTCAGACCAAAAATTTAGTTACATTAAGAATATGCATGTAAAGTATACTCATGCTACACAAATTGGAGATCAATAGTAAGTGAGTAAGATTATCAAAATGATGGTTTAATGACGTGTGAATTTGTACAGATGAAATCATGTACACAGATGGAGTAATAGTAAGTGAGGTAAGAGAATCATGTACACAGATGGAGTAACAGTAAGTGAGGTAAGAGAATCATGTACACAGATGGAGTAATAGTAAGTGAGGTAAGAGAATCATGTACACAGATGGAATTTAGTAAGTGAGGTAAGATTATCATGTACACAGATGGAGTAACAGTAAGTGAGGTAAGATTATCATGTATACAGATGGAAAAATAGTAAGTGAGGTAAGAGAATCTTTACACAAGAAACTAGTGTGATATTCTAACCCCTCATGTCACAGACTGGAGTAATCTATCCAAGTGATGGTAAGAGAATCGTGTATACAGATGGAGTAATAGTAAGTGAGGTAAGAGAATCATGTACACAGATGGAGTAATAGTAAGTGAGGTAAGATTATCATGTACACAGATGGAGTAACAGTAAGTGAGGTAAGAGAATCGTGTATACAGATGGAGTAATAGTAAGTGAGGTAAGAGAATCATGTACACAGATGGAGTAATAGTAAGTGAGGTAAGAGAATTGTGTATACAGATGGAGTAACAGTAAGTGAGGTAAGATTATCATGTATACAGATGGAGTAACAGTAAGTGAGGTAAGATTATCATGTATACAGATGGAGTAACAGTAAGTGATGTAAGAGAATCATGTACACAGATGGAGTAACAGTAAGTGAGGTAAGTGAATCATGTATACAGATGGAGTAACAGTAAGTGAGGTAAGATTATCATGTATACAGATGGAGTAACAGTAAGTGAGGTAAGAGAATCATGTACACATATGGAGTAATAGTAAGTGAGGTAAGAGAATCATGTACACAGATGGAGTAACAGTAAGTGAGGTAAGAGAATCATGTATACAGATGGAATTTCAGTAAGTGAGGTAAGACTATCATGTACACAGATGGAATTTCAGTAAGTGAGGTAAGATTATCATGTACACAGAAGGAGTAACAGTAAGTGAGTTAAGATTATCATGTACACAGATGGAATATCAGTAAGTGAGGTAAGAGAATCTTTACACCAACAGAAACCAGTGTGCATATTTCTCCATGTTCTTCTCCTTCTCAATGTCCTTGATATTTGACATGCGCTATTAAGTCTATCCACAACTTCATGTTCATGTCGATATTTATATTTTCAGTAGAAGAAAACAGTTCGGAATACGATTATATGGGGAGCGACGGTTGCAGTGCTATGTTTTATTTTGAACAAGAACATTTACTATAGTATTAGTAGCAGCAGTAGTAGTAGTAGAAGTATTGGTAATGATAGTAGCAGTTGTAGTAGCAATAGTAGAAGTGGAAATATTAGTAGCCGTAGAAATATTAGTAGTAGCAGTATTGGTAGGGGTGGTAGTAATAGTAGTAGTAGTAGTAGCAGTAGTAATATTAATAGTAACAGTATTTGTAGTGGTTAAAGTATTTGTAGTAACAGTATTGATAGTATTAGTAGTAGTAGCAATAGTAGTAGAGGTGGCGTCTATGGCTTAGGGGTTAGTGACTCGGTCTATTAACCTCGACGTTCTGAGTTCGAATCACGCTGCGGACAGTTTGGTTGCAAATTGTTTTGCGTGGATATTAAAAAAAGGTCGATGGCACCACCGGTTCAGAAAGCAATGGCAAACTACTGAACGTAATAATGCCTAGAAAAATCACAAACAGCGTTAAAACCTGGGGTTGATTCGCAAAGTCCTGTAAAGGATATGCAATTAACTTTTAGTAGTAGTAGTAGTAGTAGTAGTAGAGTAGTAGTAGTAGTAGTAGTAGTAGTAGTAGTAGTAGTAGTAGTAGTGGAGTAGTAGTAGTAGTAGAGGTGGTGGTGGTTATTGTGGTGGTGGTAGTAATAGTAGTAGTAGTAGTAGTAATAATAGTCGTAGCTGTAATAGTAGTAGTAGCAGTGTTAACAGTATCAGTATTAGCAGTTATGTATATATTTGTTGAATTTAAGTCTACAAAGAATAACATCATGCATGTTTATTAAATATCAGACAGTTGATCATTCAGCAAAATTACATTTGTTATTAAATATTTTTTTTTTTTTACGAGCAAATTCTTATATTTGGAGTTCTTTACAAACAAAAGTGTAACTTATGTAGAAATTATTTACGATATAACTGAAACACGAACGCTACGGAACAGCTACTGGCAACTTTTTGTTGAATTTATTAACTGGCAATATGGACTTGGCAGCCTACGCCTTCTCTACGTACCTAATCCAATCTGCACGTGAATCCCTTTGTGTTTTGTTAACTACAATCATGTAGGGACCCAATGAATGACGCAGAACCACATGTAAACATCAGGGACATACTCGTATATTTATTGATATAAGATATTAAATAGTATCATTAATATTTCTATCTTTAATATTTGTATCTTTATTTGTATACAGATACAATCTCCAAGCCTCGAACAAGTTTATGACGAGTAAGATTTGTATTGTCAGTATATATTTTTGCCAGATAAAGAGTAGAATGTTGTTTATATATGCCTTCTTCGCAGTGGCGGCTCGTGGTCATTATTGTGTGGGGCCAGACACTTTTGTTGAAAAATCATGGTTTTTGGGTTAAGTCATATTTTAGTATTTATTATTATTTGTCTACTCCGGGAAGTTATTCCCCCTTTACTAGAATGATCTGAGGTCGCAGGTGCAAAAAACAAAAAGGGACAACGCTGCGCCATGGTCAGTGAGCTGGTACTGATTACGACCCTACCCCACCTCCTCGTGGTGACTCATAACTCCTAAAATTCATAACTTCTGGGGTTCACAACAACGAACTAGGATATCTGTTTAGTTGTTAGTTGTTTAGTTTAGTTTAGTTAGTTAGTTTAGTTTGTTTAGTTAGTTTAGTTTGTTTGGTCGTCGGATCATCATACTGCACGTCGAACCAATTAGTCCATACGTACTCTAATCTCCCCCTCAGTACGTCTCTCATCGTGTAGCGACTAACCACCCCGGTTCTTTGATTGGTTACTATTCTTCTTTGGCTACCAGCATAGTTTTTTTGTCTAGCTACATCACATTTGAATTGAAATTCTTGCAGTCTGGTTAGTGTTGTAGATTCATCACTATTACTTGAACCATGTACACTTTCCCTTAGGAAACTTATAATATCAGCCTGGTCCATTGCTCGCCCGCTTTGTAGAACAGCCATGCCTGCATATATCGGCGCGCTCATTTACCATTACCTGCATCCCTGGCATAAAGTACAACTGATTTTTGTCAGCTTAGACCTTCCCAGCTCCTCCATCCAATGCCTCCTAGCCCATCGTGTTTCAATCTCCTGACATACTCATTGAGTACTGAGAAAACATGCATGGATAAAAGTCTGTGATTCCAGCCAAACCGTCGTTTTAGTTACTGCCATGATTCCAATAGTGAGACTGCTCGTAGTCACGGCAAAACCACCACTGTCTTCCTTCACAATATCACCTCCGACCTGAGTAGGGAAAGCCCACGAGCTCCGCATATGTCGAATCATCGAACCATCCGTATAAATTATTACAGCATTCTCATATGAGTTCTCTGAAAAATGTCTGAACCTGTCTCCAGAATATCAAGCATATAACTAAGATACAAAATCGAACTCACAATGAACAGTTTACTTATAAAAGAGTATTTGTCGGTTGGCCACATAAGATTAAAATGTCCATCATTCCGATTGCCAGAAAAAAATTGATACAATACAATTTCAGTGAAAGTTGACAAATAACAATTAGTAAATTAAATTTATTCAGATTATTAACTTATCGAATAGTGACCTTATATGTTTTAAAAAAAATGTTTATATTGTTGAATGTGTTTATATTATTGAAGCTGACTGACTTTTTCCTCTTTTCATTATCTCAATCAACTTTGATATCTACTAGTGGCCTAACACAGGCCGACAATGTGAGGGCATCGGACGAAGATAAGAAGAGGCAGCAGAAAGAGAAAGCTGAGCTAAAAAAAAGGGAAGATAAGGAAAGGAGAAAAGAAAAGAAGACAAGAAAAGAAAACAATCTGAAAAAGTAGAGAAAAAAAAACTTAAGGAGGTAAAGGTAAAATAATTCTACTATTGTCACCTAAATTTTGTTATCATCATTATCATGTTCCGTTTCTGATGACAGCGTATTTGATCAATAATAAATTCCATCGACATCCATTTATATTTTGAAAATGTACATATTTCAGATGCTCTTTACTTTTCCACTTGTCATGTAACACATTTTTAGATATATATTTTCTGTCTTTCCTTGCTTCTTGATAGCGTATTTGGTCAATAATAAATTCCATCGACACCCATTTATATTTTGAAAATGTACATATTTCAGATGCTCTATACTTTTATAAGTTGTCATGTAACACATTTTTAGATATATATATATTCTGTCTTTCCTTGCTTCGTTAACCTTCTACATTTCTTGATGTTACAAATATTTTTTTTTTGTTCAGTAAATTCTTACAATTTATTTGTAAAATAATAATAATAATTTTTTTTATTCGTTCACCTGCTTTCAATTCAAATGTAGATAAGGCACCTAATATGGCAACCTTAACTGATTTTTGCAAGAAGTCTTGCTTTTCTATTGACCAGTTTCCATCGCCATTCAGGCGCGTTAATATTGTGGATAGTCTGTAGTAAAATTGAAAGTAGATTGGGCGACTGTGAAAAACGTAGAAAGGGTAATTACACACAGTTTGTTACGCGAATCTTTCTGGTTTCTTTGAATTAGTTATTTCCCCTTGACTGCATCCGACTATTTCTTGTTTCTTTGAATTAGTTATTTCCCCTTGACTGCATCCGACTATTTCTTGTTTCTTTGAATTAGTTATTTCCCCTTGACTGCATCCGACTATTTCTTGTAACATTTCATCAATGTTTGTTTTATTCGAGCTCTCAATGAGATCGGCAATATCAATCAAGAAGTTAAACACAATGAAGAACATGTGGCAAAGTACCAGTAAAATATTACAATAGCAATCAAGAAGTTAAACACAATGAAGAACATGGGCAAAGTACCAGTAAAATATTACAATATCAATCAAGAAGTTAAACACAATGAAGAACATGTGGCAAAGTACCAGTAAAATATTACAATATCAATCAAGAAGTTAAACACAATGAAGAACATGTGGCAAAGTACCAGTAAAATATTACAATATCAATCAAGAAGTTAAACACAATGAAGAACATGTGGCAAAGTACCAGTATAATATTACAATATCAATCAAGAAGTTAAACACAATGAAGAACATGTGGCAAAGTACCAGTAAAATATTACAATATCAATCAAGAAGTTAAACACAATGAAGAACATGTGGCAAAGTACCAGTAAAATATTAAAATTAAAAATATTGAGAGCATGCATTTTCCAAGTGACTACTTATGGTTGTGAATCATGGATTATTACATAAAAAGCAAGAACGAAAATTCAGTCCTTCGAAACTAAATGCTACAAAAAGATCCTAAGAATACCATGGACAGAAAAAAGAAAGAACACTGACGTCATGAAAGAACTAAATATTAAAGAGAATTGGCTGATAAAAAAACGTACTAAACAGAAACATCAGATACTTTGGTCACATCAAGTGTCACGACGGTCTGGAAAGAACAATACTAGAGGGCACGGTCCCAGGACGCAGAGGCAGACCAAGAAGAAGATGGCTACAAGATATTAAAGAAACCATGAATATGAATGACCATCGACGAAGTGGGTGAACTGGCTAGAGACAGAGTGAATTTCAGATGTGCTGAAAAGAGAGCAACGTCGTATAAAGGATACACACCTTGATGATGATCGTTTCATTCAAACTGACTACCTTCCTAATATCTGTCTGTCAAGACAATGCTTAATTCATATTTTTCAATTGAAACTCAATTTTTTATTCGATTTCAGTGTTTATCCATATATTCACCCATTAAATCAGGTAAAAGACATAAGGAGATTTTTGTAGCAAAAGGAAGAATAACTAACGAAATCCAACATAGATAGAATAAAGCAAATCAAATAATAGATCAAATGGCATCAATTTTGAAATGCAAATATGTCACCATGAACACAAAAAGAACATTGTTCAACACAATATTTCTCCCCACATTATGCTATCAGTGCCAAATCTGGACGCTGACAGCAAATGATAGAAGAAAACTAGTCAGGACAAAAATGAAGTGTCTACGCAGAATGATGGGAGTGCCAAGAAGAGATCGGTTGAGAAATGAAGACATCAGGAAAAAGTGGGTACAACATCAGTACTGAACTTCATCAAGAAACAACAAATTAAATGGTTCGGCCACATAAGCAGATTACTAACAGCGCGCCTCAAAGAGCAATGCTAATCCGATAAAATGGTTACAAAGCAAAAGTACGTCCATCAAAAGATGGACCTCAGAGATAACAGAGGATACGAAAAACAATGTTTATGAAGCGCACACAAAATCCCGTTCTAGAAATCTCTTCTTATCCTGAAAGCTGTGAAGCAAAACAGAATCAGAGAAAAGAGAACAGAAGAATATCCTTATACTGGTATCCTTGTTTTAAAATTGCGCTCTCTTGTTGATCTCTACCTCCAAATCCCGTCTCTGTGTATTTCTACCTCCCCTTCTTTCACTATCACTGCGGGTTCCAGAAAACAACCCTTCTTATCTTTATTATGAGATATAAAACTTATGACTATAAATCATCTTCATTACTAGTGATACAAACCTGTTGACAATATATGACACCTGCTTGTTGTTATTTGTTTGTGTAGGTAATAACCAAGTACAAGGCATTTAATAAAGACGCGTAAGTTGTCCTTAATGTCTTAGAGAAAAGTGTGAAAATAGTTATAATAATATTGGTAACTTGTCAGATGTTTCCAAATATATCAACATTCATTGGTATATTGATTGCGCGATTGATTGATTCATAGGACAATCTTCTTTGCCCGTCAGTGGATAAGCATGTATGTTCCGATCTCTTTTTGTACATGGCGACTTCAGTGACAGTGCGTAAACTCCGTGGCATCAGCGATGGTCCACAATGTAATGTTGAGGTGTTTAGTTTTAGTTCATTGACTCTTTCTTGCCAATGTAGCGACTTCACAACCTGCTGTTGCCGATCTTACACAGACAAAGTCAACCGTGGTACCCGGCAAAATAAGCCTACTAGCTCAGAAGGGAAATCGGGAATTCCTCTACAGAGGAGTCCGTGCAATGTGATTGATATCTTTCTGAGTAAGAATAAAAGAGATCTGAACACACATTATTATTGGCCGAAGTTACATGATGTTAGTTTAATTAATCAATGGTTTACTTAGCAAAGATCTTTTGGTCGAAACGTTGACTTAGTCTGTTGACGTCATTGCACCATGTTTCCCCATATGGCTAGTTCCCTTTTCACAGAAATTGCACGCTACCTGCTGAATATATTGCATAGAACACAAACTCCGTAGCTCCATCAACAATCCGATGGATTTCCCGGCAAGAATGCACACGCTGGCCTAACGAAGTGGTCTGGATTCTAACCCTCGACTTTCAGAACGCAGAGGTTCTATGAAGTTGGTGGTCAGAGTTCAGAAAACGGTTCAGAAAAGAGTTTGGTGGAGAACGATAGTTGCAATCCTATGTTCTACTAGAAGTGTAAAGGTTTAGCAGTGGTAGTGGCAGGGGTGGTAGTAGGTAGTAAGTAGTAGTGGCAGTAGTAGTGGTGAAAGAGGTAGGGGTAGCATTGATGGTAGAGGTAGTGGTAGTAAGTAGTAGTGGCAGTAGTAGTGGGGGAAAGAGGTAGGGTAGCATTGATGGTAGAGGTAGTGTAGAAAGTAGTAGTGGCAGTAGTAGTGGTGAAAGAGGAGGGGTAGCATTGATGGTAAGAGTAGTAGTAGTAAGAGGTATGGCAGAGTAGTGGTGAAAGGTAGGGGTAGCATTGATGGTAGAGGTAGTGGTAGTAAGTAGTAGGTAGAAAGTAATAGTGGTGGTAGAGGTAGTAGTAGTAGTGTTGGTAGAGGTAGTGGTAGTAGGTAATGAACAGTAGATGCGCCCGAGTGGTTACTGAGGCCCAAATTTGGGGTGTAAAGAATAGAACCACTGTTACCTGCCACGCATATTGTAAGAGGTGACTAAGGAGGTTTGGCTGAAATCGGATGCACGTATCCTAAACGTGTAGAAGTCTATGCGGTGTAGAAGCCTACCAAACCAATGGGCAACGTATACACGTTCTTGGCAAAGATCAAATGTATCACAAACATTGATTAAAATTGGTCGTAAAGAACGAACGCAAAGAAGAAGAAGCAGTAGGTAATAAGGAATGGTGGTAGAGGTAGTAGTAGTAGTGGAGGTAGAGGTAGTGGCAGTAGGTATTAAGTAGTAGGTAGTAAGTGGTAATGGTAGGTAGTAGGTAGTAAGTAGTAATGGTAGGGAGAAAGTAGTAGGTAGTAAGTAGTAGTAGTAGTAGACTAAGGTTAGTCACTGTTTTGAAAAGATTACTTCTTACAATTAATATTTGGGTAGCATGGGGTCTCTGTAGCTAAGTGGTTAAGCTCTTGCCCTGTGAGTCGAAGTTCGTGTGTTCGAATCCTGACCGCGCCGTTTTGTTCACAAGTGTACTTTTTCTCAGAGACCCCTAGGATTGTTGGCGGAGCTACAGAGTTCGTGCTTTGTGAAATACTCTCGGCAGGTGGCGCGCCATTTCTGCGGAAAGGGACCGAGCCATATGGGGTAAAACCCGGAGCAATTAAGTCAATCCTTCGGTTTTAAAATCCCTTTAAAAACCCCTTTATATTTGGGTAACATCATTTATAAATGGACTAAGATAAAGGACACACTATTTAGGGCAGCAAATAGTAGCGCAGGATTAAAGACGAAAGACAGAAAACCCTGGATAAGCGATGACACCTGGAAATGTATTCAAGAAAGAAGAAAGATGAAACTAGCGATATTGAATACTAAGGATGCAACAGATGAAATCCAAGCTAAAGAGGAATATAGACTAAAAGACAAGGAAGTGAAAAGAGCGGCTAGAAGAGATAAAAGAGCATATGTCAATCGACTGGCAGAAGAAGGGGAAAAGGCAGCTAAGACTGGAAACAGTAAAATGCTATAAAACACACTAAAACAACTTACTGGAACTTTTGTTTCAAAGGGTGGCCCAATCAAGAGTAAAGATGGTAAAGTTCTAACATCAGATACCAAGCAGAAGAAAAGATGGGCAGAACATTTTGAAGAAATATTAAATAGACCTGATCCACCAGTACCAATCAAGTTTGACGAATAGGCAAGAAACAGCTCCCTACCAATTAACGAAGAAATGATAAGTGTAGCTAAGGTCAAGGAGGCAATCCATTCCTTGATAAACAATAAGGCAGCGGGTGATGACAACATTACTGCAGAAATGCTCAAAGCGGCTGATGATACATCTATTAGCCAGGTGCAAGAACTATTTAATAAAGTATGGGAAGAAGAAACTGTTCCAGATCAATGGAGAAAGGGAATAATTGTTAAGATCCCCCATAAAGGTGATCTCAAAGATTGAAACAACTGGAGAGGGATCACCCTATTATCAGTAAGGACCAAGACTTTCTGCAAAATCATTCTTAATAGAATCAAAGGAGCAGTGGACACAACCCTGAGAGAAGAACAAGCTGGTTTTAGACCTGGGAGAAGCTGCTTAGACCAAATAATTACCCTACGACTAATTTTGGAGGAACATATTGAGAAGCAACAACCACTCATACTAAATTTCATCGATTTTAAAAAGCCTTTGATAGTCTACACATAATTTCTCTGTGGAATATTCTGAGATGCTATGGAATACCAGACAAAATAAAAACATTATTAAGAGCCTCTATGATGGTTCACAGTGTGCAGTTCGCACTGATGGTGGACACAGCGACTGGTTTATGGTTGAAACCGGAGTAAATCAAGGCTGTATTCTATCTCCGCTATTGTTTGGAGTGGTCATTGACTGGGTGATGCGAAAATGTTGCAGGGGCGAAACTGGCATCGATTGGATAGAAAATAGTCAACTAGAAGATTTGGATTTTGCAGATGATATTGCCTTGTTAAGTAGAAACAACCAAGAAATGCAAAGAAAAAAACTTGTCATCTATAGCATCAAAAGTTGGACTGCAGATAAGCTATGAAAAACAAATATAATGAAGACACCTATGGCAAGTAATGCAGATATTACACACTAGAATCTAAAATGATAAAAATAACAGAGCAGTTCACATATTTAGGTAGCAATTTTGATTGCACAGGAAATGTTAAAAAGAAATTATGATACGAATTGGCAAAGCAACATCAGCTTTTAAAAATCTAAATAAAATATGGAACTGCAAGTTATATAGTATTAAAACTAAATTACGAATTTTCAATTCAAATGTTGTATCAATCCTAACATATGCCAGCGAGACTTGGAAAATGACTAAAGATATAGAAAGCAAGTTGAATGCATTTGAAAATAGATGTCTGCGAAAAATAATGAATATAAAATGGAAAGAATTCAGGAGAAGTGATGAAATCAGAGACATGTCTGGTCAACCACTAGTGACAACTGTTATAAGAAAGAGAAGATGGAGATATGTTGGCACACCTTGAGGAGAAATGATCAACGAATATCAAAGCAGGCATTGAAGTGGAATGCAAAGGGTTCAGGAAAGAGAGGTCGACCTAAGGAGACCCTGAAACGAACTTTGCTGAGAGAGACAGAAAATATCGGTCTCAGTTCCATGGAGGAGATTGAGCGAGTTGCCCAGGATAGAGCGGTATGGAGAAATTACTTGTAGGCCCTATGTAACGTATAACGGTACGAGAGGAATTTTTAACATTATCTATCTGACATAATCACCCTTTGTGTAGCTGTATCCATTAGGTGCATAAATAATACAACAAATATAACAACTCTTATGAAAGTAACAATTTTCTAATCAATTTTTCTTACAGAGATGAAGAGGATGAATCTATCTATGATGATCCGGATGCAAGATAAACTTCAAAATGGTTCAGAAATGGCCAGATTCATTCACATGACGCTGCAATATCAGTTGTTTAATGTTTATAGGAGGGACTTGTATATTTGACAAACTTTGAAAATAATTATTTCATTGGTATATTTCTTCTTCTGCGATCAGTTTTACATGCTCAGAAGTTAGAGATGAATTGTCATCATGATTCCAGTAATGAACTACAGTTGCAGCTCCGTTCGGTGTGAGATTTCTGAGCATAGCTATTAAATGAATTATAAGTCTTCTTTTTCTTTTCTTAAATCCTGTTTGCCTCACAGCGTCAGGTCAAGAAGAGATTTCTAAAACGGGCCCTTGTATGCGCTTCGTAGATGGTGTATTTCGTCGCGTCTGTTATCTCTGAGGTCCATCTTTTGCGTGGCCGACCTTTTGCCTTGTACCCATTGTATCGGAGCAGCATTGCTCTTTGAGGTGCACTGTCTGTTGATAATCTGCTTACGTGGCCGTACCATTTTATTTGTTGTTTCTTGATGAAGTCTAGTACTGATGTTATACCCACTTTTTCCTGATGTCTTCATTTCTCAACCGGTCTCTTCTTGTTACACCCATCATTCTGCGTAGACACTTCATCTCTGTCGTGACTAGTTTTTTCTATCATTTGTTGTCAGTGACCAGGTTTGGCACTGGTAGCATAATGTGGGAGAAAGATTTGATAAGTACCATACCTATTTTCATTTCTGGGCATCCACGTTTGTTAATGCTGTCCTTTTCTGTCTTTACTGGGTTTTTCTACCTCTCGACTCCAATTTCATGTAGTGATATCTGCATGTTTTTGTAAGTTGTTGATTGGTTTCATACAATGTTTTCCATTCTTCGGGTCTTAGAAGAAGAAGTAGAGGCTTCTTCTGACACTTTTTTGACAAACTTGAAAGCCACAGTCCAATATATGCACGTAAACAAAGCTCTTGCAGGGGTCTCTGTGGCTAAGTGGTTATGCCCTTTACCTTGTGCGTCGAAGGACGTGGGTTCGAATCCGGAACGCGCCGTTCTGTTCATGGGTGCAGTTTTTTCCAGAGACTCTAGGATTATTGCTGGGGCTACGGAGTTCGTGCTTTGTGCAATATTCTCGAAGGTGGCGTGTCATTTCTGCGGAGAGGGACCGAGCCATATGGGGTAAAACCGTTGAACATCGTAACCCTTCGGTTCGGTGCCATAGACATCGTAACCTTCGGTTCGGTGCCATAGACATCGTAACCCTTCGGTTCGGTGCCATGGACATCGTAACCCTTCGATTCGGTGCCATGGACATCGTAACCCTTCGGTTCGGTGCCATGGACATCGTAACCCTTCGGTTCGGTGCCATGGACATCGTAACCCTTCGGTTCGGTGCCATGGACATCGTAACCTTCGGCTCGTGCCATGGACATCATAACCCTTCGTTCGGTGCCATGGACATCGTAACCCTTCAGTTCGGTGCCATGGACATCGTAACCCTTCGGCTCGGTGCCATGGACATCATAACCCTTCGGTTCGGTGCCATGGACATCGTAACCTTCGGCTCGGTGCCATGGACATCGTAACCCTTCGGTTCGGTGCCACGAACACCGTGAATCTGGTGAACCTGTTGCTTTTCTGCCAGCCAGCAGAATTGAACCCGCACTCACAGGGAGCTTGTTACCCGTAGTTCAGCGCGCTACGAACACGCTAGGCAGGCGGGTAAATCCTTTGTCTTAAAATCCCTTTAAAACTTCTGCAGTTTGAATATCGATCGAGTAGACTGAAAACCAGCTGTCATATCACAAATAATTAATATGTAGAAATAATATAAAAAATATTCATTCACAAATTACCATCTCAAAAATGACATAGAGGGCTCTTGCTACTATTACAGATTTCGTATACTGTCGCTGAGATCATCCTGTGTTTTTAAAAAGCAGACAGAGATAGGATAAAATGTGGTTATTTGTCGAAGTACAATGATGATGATAGAAATCTCATGAAAATAGAATATTCCTGATTAACAATAGTATCCACACACTAACAAATGATAAACTATTTAACACATTTTTCCAGCGTCCTACTTGAGGCTTACATTATTTTCATAATTTTTCATTTCATTATACCCAAACCAAACATTTTTTATTCTAGCAAATTCTCAGCAACTATGAATGCTACCACAGTTTGGTTTCCGCGTGGCCCACGGCAACATAAGGTCAACTAGCTCAGACGGGAAATCGAAAATTCCTGTTTGTTTAATGGGGCTGGTTTTTTGTATATATTTAAAAGAACAATGTGAGCTTTTTTTGTAATTTTACTCAATTCTATGAGTCCTTGTTTATTTATTGATGGAACATATTAATAAATGATAATCTGATATTCCTTATTGTTAAACTTAACTTGTAACATTATCATAACCTTAATTTAATATGTTTTGTTGTTTTTCAAATGACTTCGTCTTTAAACATTAATACTGGAGCGAGAGGTCACGCGACGGTTGTGATCTTATTTCCTATAATTTTTACCAGAGCCGGAAGCACTGTTACCGGAGGTCACGGTTTCTGTTGTAGCGAAGCATGGAAGCACTGATTCCATTCGCATGTTGTAAAAGACGTCTAATAGAGATCGAGCGAGGGGTCTGACGACACCATACTATAGAAAAAACAAACACCAACAAAGGTCTGGATACCATAACAGAAAGGCACAAGATCGAATTGAGTAGAAATGTTTAGTCTCTGTCTTCAGTGCCTTTGAGCGTGACAAGAACTGATGACAATAATGAATGTCACACATAAGATGTTTACAGTATTTTGTTAAAATTATACTACTACCGTAGTTATGTTTTATTTCACTTTTCTTGTATCATATTTCAATCTACTGTTACTTCATATATAGAACATACTTATCTATATTGCCAGCTAGTTTTTTAAAATTTTTAATGTTATTTCATATATCGGACATATGTATGTATTTTCTTCTTCACCCTTCGCCCCTAGGGAAGCATAGGTCCGCAACCAAGGCCTTCCAAGCCCGCCTATCCAAGGCCATCTTTTCCAGATCTCGTCACTCTCTCCCCGTTTTTTGCATTCCATCTCTAACTCCCGTCTCCAGGTGTTTCTGGGTCTCCCTTACTTCTATTGCCCTGGGGTTCCATCGGAGAGCCTGTCTCGCGATGCTGACAGAGGGTTTCAATCCTGGAGATCTTCCGGGTTGAAAGAAGGTGAGTCGGCAGCCCGATTTTCTTTCCAATTTCACCGGGTCGCTTCATGAGTCCCTCTATTTGGGGTCCCTCTTCTTCCTCGGGTGGCGAGCTTTGAATTTTCTTGGCTGTGATTTCTGTAGCTATCTGGTGTTTTTACGGTGTGGGGTAGCCAGCCCCAAGACCAACCTCCTTAGTCGCCTCTTACGACATGCATGGCAAGTGACAGTGGTTATATTCTTTACGTCCTCAATTTGGGCCCCGGTAACCACTCGGGCGATGTATCTATCTTGCCAGATAATTATTTAATTTGTAATGTTGTTTCATTTTCTTGTCATATTTGGTTTGGTTGTCTTATCTGTCAGTTATTTTACCAATTTCTTTCTCCCCTTCCCCTCTCTCTTCATTCCTGCCCGTCGTTTAGAATATGTGGACACGGTTCACATGATTAACTAAGAGAATCAATAGACAGTTCGCCAGAGTGGTTACCGGTGCCCAAATTTGGAGGTGGAATAGAACCAATGTTACCTGCCACGCATGTCGTAGAGGTGACAAGGGGTTTAGATGAAATCGGATGCACGTACCCTGGAATGCTAACCCACAACAAATGCTTGCGGAAAACGGATGCACCAGGCCGTAAGGCGTGTAAAGGTGCAACGACCCTCAGAATGAGGAATGGGATAACGTATTCAACAGGTCGCCAATCTACCTCGGAATTTCCATACAGTAAGAATGTCAGACAATGTCTCTCTTGCCTGTTACGCACTTGGCGTTTAGAGCACAAACTAACCATCTCCTGTTCATGCCTTCCCTGTTTTGCACTTCATTCATTGTCTCGCTTTGTCTTTCGTTCCTCAGTCGTCTGATCGTTTTCGCTCGCCTACCCTCTGGAGTCCTTCCAGTTCGTTTACCTTGGAGCCATCTCATGGTTCACTGTCAATCCCATCGTCTTCGGATATGTGCCATCTCTGTTGGCATCAAGAATCTATTCAATTAGTCGGCCAGTCAAGCAATTCTGTTCGACAAGTTGTTGCAACGGAAGATTTCACTTTCTTGAAAGGGCAGCATCCATCCATCAGATGTTACTCACATCCGATCGATTACTACTTGACTTTGCTGTTATAGTACTATTTCAGGCTGTCTGGTTGAATTCCGCGTCCTAATCGCATGTTTTACTGTCAGTCCACTGTCTCCTTTATGCTAATCTTCAATTTATTACAGGTTGTACTCGGAGGTTTCTTGATTTGAGGTCTCTTCTAGTTTGTAGTGCATTCTTAGTTTCTCAGATTTATTTTCATTCTCATCTATTTATTTTAGCCCAACTCACTTTTCTAAGGATGCAGTCTTTCCTGAATTTATTTAAAGGATCTCAAATCTAGTCTTCCAGATGATGTGCTCCATCGAATGTTTCCCCTCTAATACCTTTTTTATCTTCTTGTCTATGACCAAGTTTGAAATGTGAATACAACCTGCCTCGCCGTTTTCTTAAACTTTAGTTCTAGTTTCTATCAGCACTAGCAACTTTTGTAACTTTTAAAAATGATTTATAACATCTTAAGATTCCATATATCGCAAGGTCTAGACTTTCAAGGTTTATCAAACTTTTTAAAATTTTAGAAGTTGATCTATGTGCACTTCATCTTGAATTCTCAGGTATTCTTGGCAAATATTGGTCCTTCAATCCGTCCTCTCTTCTTGTTTCTTTTATATCATCAGCATGCGTTGTAATGATTTTGCTAGATGTTTTGGTAGAGATTTATTGCTTATAACAATTAGTAGAAACATGAATGGGCCTTCTTGTCTTTCATGCATCGTATTTTGGGTATCCTAATTAAAAGGGTTCCAATATGTTAACAGGTTCGATATTTGAATAGTTCTGCGTTTATTATCTTCCTGGCTTTTTATTAAGCTGTACTTGTTATCTTAAAGATTTGTATAATTCATCCGTCTATTCCTTGTAGCCAGGTTATTCTCTATCGTTGGATGTCTATTACGTTGCTTAATGTGCATTCCTTTAAATCTTCTGTCCTCGTTTTCAATTATTCCTTCTGTCATTTTCAATTTTATCTCCTATAATGTTTCCCTTTAAGTATTTTCATTATTCTTTCTTCACTGTTCCCTACTTTGCTGCTTCTTCTCCTGCACTGCCAGGTCTTCAACATACATTCTTTTATCAGCTCTCACAGCCCGTTTGATTTCTTTACTTGCGCTTTTAGTACTTTTGGTATCTTGCTTTCAGTCTTTCGGACTTTCTTCTAAATTTCTTTTAATATTCTTCGGCTGTCTATTATTTTCCATGTTGTTGGTGTTATCCATTCTTTTCTTTTCTTTGTGTACCTAGCATTATGCTCTGCTTATATAGCTTTGTCCATTTCATCTATGTTGTCCTTTCATCATGTTTCATTCTTTCTGCTCGATCTTTCTTTTCTGTTATAAACTATCTGTTCTTTTCTGACTTTACTATCCCATGACCTTTTGAGTCTTCCTGCCTTTTTGAAGTTTAGTTGTCATGTTTACTTTGGTTATTCTAACTGTGCACGTTGCTACCACATCTACCGACTTCAGTCTTGTATTAATGGCTTTGGTTTATTCTATAGGGAATCCATTTATTCTGCATTGGGATACCATGTTAATTTGTGGATATGTTACCTCTTGAAAAGGGTTCCTCCTTAAGAAGTTTCTAAACTTCCATTTTCGTAAACTTCCTCATATTTTCCCATATTCATACATATTTGTTTGTTCATACCTTTCTTTCAGATCTCCCATAAATCTCTATGGAATGTGACTATCATTGGCTGTGGCTTTCTAATGTCTTTGTGGTTTCTATCTTCTTGTACATGCATTATTAGTTGGTGATTTGTAGTTGGCTTTGTATGCATCAACGCTTGATGTTCATCAAAGAGCACTTTCCTTCCTCTACGGACTTCGCTCTCTTAGGATTAGGTCTCCTTCATGTCAGAAAAGGACTGTCACCGAAAAAGGATGTTCTCCTTCCTGGGCACTTTCTCTCTAACCCCGTCTTCTAGATATTATTCATTCTATTTCTTGAAGTTTCAGTTTCGATTTTCTTGTTCATTCAATTCCAGTCTTCGGTCTTGGTTTTGGCATTCAGGACTTCCGTCCTCATGAAAGTAGCTTCCTTTCGTTTCCCACTATCAAGTCAGTGGCCTGGTAGCCTTCATGCCTGTAGATGGTTGTATGTTTGTTTTTTTCAACTTTAATTTTTTTTAAAGGATGGGATCGTTAGTCCCGCCAACCCCAACCTGGAGGACCAGGAGACCATGCTTTATCTGTCCCCTCTTTAGTGACCTTTCCGGCTTGGGTAACCTTTCCGGGAACATAAGTTCCCGCCGTCACTTCACTGTATCATTGGGCACCAAGCCTCCCCCCACTCAAGTAAGGCCTCATGGAGGATAATTTTATGGTTGATTTTCAAAGACTTGTCTGTTTTCAATTAACTGTAAAGGTCAACGGAGTGAGATTTTATCCAGTTTATTTATTTCCAATTTACCAGGCGGATCTCTGTTTGCAAGCAGGAACACTGATTCCATTCTGTTGTAAAAGCGTCTATAATCGGTGTAAGGTCTGAACACGATCGACATAGGGAAAAAAGAAACCAACAAAGAAATAGAAACCCAACTAAAGGTCAATCAACGAAGTAGAAATGTTTAGTCTCGTTAGTGCCTTTGAGCGTGACACGTAATGAATCCAAGATTTTAGTTTTAATATCATACCTGTATTTTATACTTTTATCTTTCAATGTCTTATTATTCTATTTCCAATTAAAATTTAATTTTTCATATTGGCTATGTATTTTCTTCTTCCCCGGGGAACCCTTACAGATTTTTTTTTCGTCCTCGTCAGTGTTCTGGTCTCCCTTCTTGCTGGGGTTCATAACCGTCTCGATGCAGATCAACAATCTTGGGTTGAAGAAGTGGAACATTTCAACACCTCTTAGATCCTCTTGGTCCCCTTCTTCCGGTGGCACTTTGAATTTGCGATTTCTGCTTTGGGTTTTGGTTGGCAGCCAAGCCAACTCATCCCTTTAGCTCTGGCAAGTGAATGGTTATTTCTTCGTCCTAATTTCCCCGTACCTCGGGGAGTCATCTCAGAATTTATGAATGTTGTTTCATTCTTGTCAATTTGTTTGGTTGTCTTCGCGTTTTCAATTCTTTCTTCTCTCCATTCGCCTGTTTAAATATTGGACGGTAAGATTATAGAGATAATGAAGTTGCGAGGTTACCGGTCAAATAGTAGAGAACAATTTACCTCCACTTGTAAGGTGTGAGTTTGAGATCGAGCCGGTCCAGATACCCCACAAATCTGAAGGAGCAGGCCTGCTTCTGTAACACTCAATGAGGAAGGGTAGATTAGGTCCATCTACTCGGGTTTGCATCGTAAGAATGGTCTTTTTAGCCTTTACCATGCTTGGAGCACAACTCTTTTATGGCCTTCCTCTATTGTTTCAGCTGATTATTTCTTCACTCTTTCTTTTTTCCTCGGTTTTGGGTCTTCCACTGCCTTGCATCATGATTTTTGTCGCCGTTCATCACTGTCAATCCACCCAGCCTCTTCGTTATCATATTCTTTGCATCAGATCTATTCGAATAGATGAGTAGCTAAATTTCAGACAGTTGATAGGGTTTGCTTCTTCTGTCATTCTCCAGATTCCACTACCAAGTTGCCGCTGTTTTCTTCTTGGTTCTATGCTATGGCGATTTCAGGTCGAAGGGCATGTATTCCCATTTTAATGCAACACCTCCTTATTTATACTTCCAAGGTATTACTGTTCGGTTTCCTTGTTTACTGGTCTGGTCTATTCAAGTCTTTTCGTTCTTTGTTTTTAACATTCTTTTAGTTAGCGGTTTCCTGACTCTATTTGTGTGTCTAACTACTTCAGTGGATTAGCTCTTAATACCTGCCTTATTTTTGTTTTCCTCACCCAATCTATCTTTATAAAGGATGATCTCCTGTCCCGCCTTTACTTAATTTAGTTCTGAATTCTCTCACTGCTGGCTTTAATATTATAAAACACGTGATTCCTACTTGACAGCTTTAGTTGTTAATTAATAGTTGATATTTGTTTCATTTTCTCTTTTTCTGGCAAATATTTTCCTGCTCTCTTGAAATCCTGTTGTTCCTTTCTTAGTCTTTCAAATGTACTTTATGTTTTTGTTTTACTTGACAAACGGTTTTATCAATCGAACCTTTGGTCTTTTGTCTTTCATCATAGGTATGGTTTCCTAAGTACAGTGCAAATTTGCTGGTTCTGGTCATTTTAATGTTCTGGTTTATTACTTCCGTGCCTGTTATTAAGGATTATGCTGAATTCTCCCGCGGGTGTTCAAGATTCAATTCCCTTGTCGGTATTCACTCGTGCGTGGTCTTAATTTTTAATGTCGCCTCGTATTTTTCATTCCTGTCAATAGATTCTTCTTATCCTTTTAGTAGATTCTATGTTTCTTATTACTGATTGACCTGTTCTGTCCTTGCTTCTTCTCCTGCACTGCAGTTTCCATTCTTACAGCTTGCTTGATTTCTTTACTTCTTTCGTCTTGTATGCTTTCACTTTGGATTTCTTCTACATTCTTTTATATCTTGCTGCTTTTATGTTGTTTGTATCTTCTTTTTTTTTTTTGGTCCGGTTTCTCTGGCTTATATAGCATTCCCTGTTCTTTTTTGCATTCACCTATTATCCGGCTGAATCGTTATCATTTAAACTTTCATCTGTGTTTTGTTCACTAACCCTTGGATTTCTGCCTTTTCTAGTTTAAGGACAAAGCTTGCTGTGTGTCGTACCACCTGCCTCTAACATGCACGTCTAGGTCATTGTCATTATAGGTCAGGTTATTTCATTGGGAATAATAATTTGTGTTTAAATGTTGAAAATTCTCCTAAATTTAGCGAGTTTACTAATTCCATTTTCTACACCCTCCTATTTTCAGTAACTAGTGTTTTCCACCCTACTCTAAAAGATAACCATGGGATACTTAATCCTAGGTTGTATAAAGTCTTTGATCGAATTGTGCGAGTTTAGATGTCTTCAGTGCCTTTGAGCGTGACAAGAACTGATGACAATAATGAATGTCACACATAAGATGTTTACAGTATTTTGTTAAAATTATACTACTACCGTAGTTATGTTTTATTTCACTTTTCTTGTATCATATTTCAATCTACTGTTACTTCATATATAGAACATACTTATCTATATTGCCAGCTAGTTTTTTAAAATTTTTAATGTTATTTCATATATCGGACATATGTATGTATTTTCTTCTTCACCCTTCGCCCCTAGGGAAGCATAGGTCCGCAACCAAGGCCTTCCAAGCCCGCCTATCCAAGGCCATCTTTTCCAGATCTCGTCACTCTCTCCTCCGTTTTTGCATTCCATCTCTAACTCCCGTCTCCAGGTGTTTCTGGGTCTCCCTTACTTCTATTGCCCTGGGGGTTCCATCGGAGAGCCTGTCTCGGATGCTGACAGAGGTTTCAATCCTGGAGATCTTCCGGGTTGAAAGAAGGTGAGTCGGCAGCCCGATTTTCTTTCCAATTTCACCGGGTCGCTTCATGAGTCCCTCTATTTGGGGTCCCTCTTCTTCCTCGGGTGGCGAGCTTTGAATTTTCTTGGCTGTGATTTCTGTAGCTATCTGGTGTTTTTACGGTGTGGGGTAGCCAGCCCCAAGACCAACCTCCTTAGTCGCCTCTTACGACATGCATGGCAAGTGACA
The DNA here is from genome assembly GCA_020796225.1 of Arion vulgaris. Taxonomy (NCBI): domain Eukaryota; kingdom Metazoa; phylum Mollusca; class Gastropoda; order Stylommatophora; family Arionidae; genus Arion; species Arion vulgaris. The sequence goes on along the minus strand of CM036769.1, from coordinate 33,727,507 downwards.
GTGGTTATATTCTTTACGTCCTCAATTTGGGCCCCGGTAACCACTCGGGCGATGTATCTATCTTGCCAGATAATTATTTAATTTGTAATGTTGTTTCATTTTCTTGTCATATTTGGTTTGGTTGTCTTATCTGTCAGTTATTTTACCAATTTCTTTCTCCCTTCCCTCTCTCTTCATTCCTGCCGTCGTTTAGAATATGCTGGACACCGGTTCACATGATTAACTAAGAGAATCAATAGACAGTTCGCCAGAGTGGTTACCGGTGCCCAAATTTGAGGTGTAAGGAATAGAACCAATGTTACCTGCCACGCATGTCGTAAGAGGTGACTAAGGAGGTTTAGATGAAATCGGATGCACGTGTCCGCTAGGGAATGCTAACCCACAACAAATGCTTGCGGAAAACGGATGCACCAGGCCGTAAGGCGTGTAACATGGTGCAACGACCCCTCAGAATGAGGAATGGGATAACGTATTCAACGGTCGCCAATCTACCTCGGAGATTTAGCCATACAGTAAGAATGTCAGACAATGTTTTATCATTTTTGCTCAGCTAGTTATCGCTTGATATTACTTTATGATTTTACTCAAAAAATAAAGCCAGTTTATATTCCTATATGTATTGATTGTGAGACATCGTTTTCCAGTGGGCCTTACGCCCCTGGCGTACGCCTACCCTTGGAGCTGCCTTCAGGGGCGATGGTGGTTCAGAAGGATTTCGGAGTTTTCTTAATTTCTTTTGAATAATCTGAAATTTTAATTCTCATTAATTCATCTATCCCATCTTACGATCCTTTTCATCAATTTTGCTATTTCATGTATATAATCATTTGAAAATTGATAATATTCTGTCATACATGTCAGATTTCCATGTAAGCGAAATATAATCAATTTTCTATGTCAAGTGATAATAGAGCATATATATATATATCATATTATTATTATCATATATCAGCATTCGAGTGTTGGAAACTGTTATAATAGGAAGGGCATTACATAGTTTATGCATGGAAAGTAGCAGTGGACTGAAAGTTTAAGGAATCTAGAACATCGAATATTGGAAATGAATAAGCTGCATTACATTTCATGCAGACTAGACAAGTAGTGTATGGTGAACAGACGACTGTTGCAAGAATGTGTGATGATACATCAGAATGATTTACTGTAATATGGGAAGTCAAACACGGTTGTATTCTGTCCCGAATATCTGTTTAATATATCATCATCAAATAGCTTGTCCTGAGCAGAACTTTGCCACCCAAACAGTCCTCCGGAATTTCTCTCTTTCATAGTCCAGATGTCCTGCCTCTGCAGACGTCATGTTCAAACCATCAGTTACATCCTGAATCCATCTTCTCCTTTGTCTTCCTCTTCTTCTCTTTGCCGGTATGCCTCCTTCCATGATGGTCTTCTCAGCCCTTCATGTCTTTTTATATGTCCAAAATCTCAATTTTCTCTTTCTTATTTATAGCATCAGCCAGTTTTCTTTGATTTTGAGTTCTTTCTGGATAAATCTATTTGTTCTCTTTTTAATATATACGCTGAAAATATCATGAATCTAAGAAAACATGACCAAAAAAAAACAAAAACAATTTGAATTTGTTTTGTACTTGGAGGAAAATAAAGCCCTGAATTTGTGTATGCTGTCCCCTCCAGATTAGCATACCTTATCGTGGTTGGAGGGTTTGCGTGCCTTGGTGAGCCTTCATACTATGTCGCGGAGTCACGGCAGGTCAAGCCAAGCCGAACAGATTGAAGGTGAAAGGCCAAACCAAAAGGCGGGGAGCAGGATGGGGTCTCATAATGTGACATCGCAGAACCCACCGGCGAGTGGTAAATGCTTTGGCTGCAACCAACCCATCCCCCAGCTATGGGTTAAATGGCAGCCCTCCTCTCTCTTAAGGAGGGCATCTTTTTCTTGTCTTATCTCCTACTTCTTTTACAACTTTTCTATCCCTCGAGTTAGACCACAGTCTTCTCTAGCAGTAAGAGGGCTGAAGTCGGAGGCAACCAGCCAAGAGGCGTACTATAGCAGTCAGGTTGTCACGCACAAACGCTAAGCGAACGAAAGGAAGGATGTATGCTGTCAACACAGTGCTATTTTTGACATACAAATTGAGAAAATTAATAATGGCAGTTCAATAGAAACCGGGCAAACATAGTTTATCTCTCACTATTACAAAAATAAAGATCATTACACCTGATAAAATAAACATGTCAGCGGATCTTCTTCTTCTCTTCCACCATTTACTTTTTAAAGAATTGTTGGGGTGAAACGTAGTGATCTTGTGTGTGCTTGTTTTAGGCACTTTGTAAGCTGATATTCATGTTCGTAAGGCTGTTCTTGATGCCGTCGCTCCATCTTTGCGTGGTCTTCCTCTTGCTTTGTACTCATTATACTTTTTCTGTGTGGCTCTCGGTGGTAGGCGATACCAGTGCATTCTTGTCAGGTGTCCAAACCATTTAATCCGTTGTTCTTTTATGAATTGCATGACTGGTTTCAAATCCAGTCTTCTTATGATTTCTTCATTTCTAAGTTTGTCTCTTATTGTCACACCAGCAGCTCTTCTAAGACACATCATCTATGTCGTTATGATTTTCCGCTCATTAGCTGCTGTTATTGACCATGTTTGACACTAGTAACATAGTGTTGACCAGAAAATTGTTCTTATGAGATATGCTTTAGTTAAGCTTTAGTGTCAGCGGATATATTTCTGAAAGGAAAGAAAAATCTGAAAAAGTGAGAAGTTTTGAATAGCTTAGATCGTTGATAACAAACAAACAAAATATGTGGTGACATAAATTAAAAGATCACACACTGCCTTACAAAAACCTATGCAACTTAAAATCTGTATGTAGTGGTGCAAACAGGAAAAAAAACTACAGAACATAAGAGTATGTATATTGCCAGGTGGCAACATACAGATGTAAGACTTGGACATTTAGCAAATCAACGTAAATACACATAACTGCTTTCAAATATAAATGTTATAGAAAAGTACACAAAATTATATGAACAGAGAAAGAGCAGCCAAGATCTATCTAACAAAACTCAGGATTTAAGAGAATTGTTGATGAGATAAATAGAATTTATGAAAGTAAACTATTTTTGTACACATAAAGGAGAATCGACAGTTTTGGAAAAGACAATTATGGATGATGGTATTCCGAGAAAGCGTAGACGATAAATGTCAAGGTAAAGAAAGAAACACACTATGATAGATGACTTGAACATGACAGCCACAAAAGCAGGATATCCTGCCTATGATAGAAAGCAAATCAGAAGGCATACAATGGTGGCAAAACTCTGTACAGGACAAGCTGCTGGATCATCCGTTAAACATTCCTCTGTTAAGTTTAACTAGAAACTGACTAAACAATCAATGGTTATTACGTCTGGTATCGTCTTCACGTCTGGTATCGTCTTCACGTCTGGTATCGTCTTCATGTCTGGTATTGTCTTTGCGTCTGGTATCGTCTTTACGTCTGGTATCGTCTTCATGTCTGGTATCGTCTTCACGTCTGATATAGTCTTCACGTCTGGTATCGTCTTCACGTCTGGTATCGTCTTCACGTCTGGTATTGTCTTTGCGTCTGGTATCGTCTTTACGTCTGGTATCGTCTTCATGTATGGTATCGTCTTCACGTCTGGTATCGTATTTACGTCTGATTTCGAACACTTTCCTACTTTGACGTATATTGGAAAATACGGCGTTAGGCTCATACTTTTCCTTGACCTTCCGTACACGATGGACGATGTGGTCAGGACCATACATTTTCTCAGTATGATGCAAGTCTTCGAAATACCGCCCTTAAATATTTTTTCTTTAAAATAATCATCAATTGTGATTTTGATTTCTTTGCTTATGTCGCCCCTCTTACGGCACTGTCTGATGCGGCTGCCTCTCTGTATCATAGCACGGCACGGCTCTGGATGTGCTCAACATCACGCCGGTCTATTTTACTTCTCAGTGCTTTTCGGTTTCATATATTCAGTGTAGACTGTAGACTATCAGATAGAAACATTAGCATTGTGTGTCCAAACAGCATTGTGTGTCCTAAAAAGCATTGTGTGTCCTAAAAAGCATTGTGTGTTCAAAAATCATTGTGTGTTCAAAAATCATTGATTGTTTAATTCTTACTCTTTTGATCAGATTCCGTTGCGTACAAGCCTTTTTCAAAATGTCATCATTTATTTATTTCGTTGTCTATGGGATTGTCATAATTCTTCTGCAAAAACACATCTCTGCGACTTCCAACAATTTTATTAATTGTTTATATAGCCAAACAAAGTATATAACAAAAATAATAACAAAGTATTGTAGTTTTACAAAATACAATGATAATACACAGCAACGTTTCGACCAAAACAGCCTTTATCAAGCAAACGATACAACAAAGGTGACAAATGTCACAGAACACTACATCTAATTGTTCATACATTGTCCATGATTCGCTGTTATACATAAGTAATGGTTCATTATAGCCCGCCTGCCCAGCGTGTTTGTTGCGAGTTGGACTGCGGGTGACTAGCCCTCTGTGAGTGCGGGTTCAATTCCGCGGGCTGGCAGAAAAGCCACAGGTTCCCCAGATTCACGGTGCTCGTGGCACCAAACCGAAGGGTTACGATGTCCATGGCACCGAGCCGAAGAGCTGAAAGCTCAAGTGCTTCTGGATCGGAAAAAAAAAAAGGGCGTAAAACGTAGCCACAAATCCGACCACCCTCAACCACCATATTCTCACCACCTTATCCTCGTCCTCATTTCACCGACTGTCAGTTTTTCCCATCTTGAGTTTTCCTCTTCTTTAGCAAACCTTTCAATGTGTTTGTTTGGCTAACCCTCCTATGGGTTAGATCATGCTTGTCTGTGAGAGATGACCAACTAGGAATGTGTGACTAGCAAGTTTGGCGTGCATTCTGCCCAGATACAGCGATTATCTCTGCTCCTGAACCGGGAACTTTCTTAAATATTGACAAAGGTCGTTGGAGAGAACGGCTTGTCCTGTCTCGGTGGTTTCCGGTCAAATTTATTGAAGCTCAACGCGCATGCGCTTAGTGTTCACACCCAGGGCAGTACTGTACATTGCTCGCTGTCTGTCTGTTTTATGAAAATAATACATTGTGAAGTGACTGTCAGATTGAACTGAGATTTCCACCATCGTAAGGCTCCGCATAGGACACTGTGTAGATTACAAGCATATCTCAATAAAATGAAAGCTTCTCAATCTGATCAATGAATATACCAAAAGGGTCCCCAGTCTCCCGAACACATTCTGCAAACGTGTCCCTCTACATTGACGACTTGAGGAGTCGAACATGATCTATTGAGACTGATTTTATAGCGAAATTGTGTGTAGCTTGCGAGAACATCCTGTCGATAAGTGGATTCGTGGAGGAAACTGAACACGCTGTTTTGACATTTGAGCAGTGGCGGCTCGTCATTAAGGGCCAGTGGGGCTGGACCCCACCAAAAATAATGTATAACGTTTTTTTTTTATTATTTTATAAATTAAAATATAGCAACCAAAAACCATGATTTATCCGGAAAAAATGTCTGGCACAAACAAACAAAATGATCACTAGCCGCCACTGCATTTGAGCATATGACACTGATCGCAGAAGAGGAGTTAAAAACAGATTTCGATGTCTCTGTATTTATAACATCCCTATAGATGTGCAGTGACTTGCAGCAGTCAAAAATGTCTGCTGCAAGGCTCTAGCACAGTAGCTCAAGCGATGATTCCGATTTCCTTTCTTCCCGAACTCAGAAATTCCAAGTACTCATTTTGCGAATGGTAAACTATTGGTCAAAGGAATAAGGGAAGACGGCAATAAAACTATGTAGCAATGGCGAAACACATGAAAATAATGTACTGTAGTTTTACAAAAACAATACACACACAGCAATGTTTCGACCAAAAGGCCGTTGCTGTGTATTGTTTGTGTATTTTTTGTATGGGCCTTCTCTGCAAGTTCATGTGGCAGAATGGTAAAGGAAGCCAGTGGTGCATTTAGTATGACAACAAGGAGCATGACAATGGAGGTACTGGTGGTGACCAATGCACTACTCTGGCTAGAGTCACAAAACTACACTCATGCGTGCATTTGAGTGACTCATTGAGTATGATCCGAAGGTGGAGGCCGGTTCGGTGCGCAGGCAATGTGCTGAATCACTGCAGGCGTCAACAATTTGCAGAATTACATTTGTCTTTGTTCCTGGACACATGGGTGTCGGCAATGAGAGAGCAGACAGACTGGCTGGCTCTGCCGCTATATCAGAGGACCAGCCAATGGACAGAGCTGACATCGTGAACGCCCTCATAGAGCATGGCCGCAGAGAAAACCTTCATCTAAACCAATCCACGTCAACTACTAGATTGCAAGAACTGGGTTTGAAGATTGGTGGGCAAGAAAGAACTGTACAACAGGTATACGAGTCGGCTCATCAATCAAAATAGAACTGGTACGGTCAGTCGCTGGACGCTGTTGGAGATATTGCAAAGGAGATCGAAGCACCTATGGACATGTCCGGAGTGCAATGAAGATATTCCGAACTGAAACTGAAACTGTTTTTGTATTTTGTAAAACTACAGTATTTTGTTTTAATGTGTTTGATCAAAGGTAAGAGATTAAATGGTAAAAGACGGAAGTGATGATCATATGTAAAAGCCCTGAATGAAACACTTCGTGAAAGGAACACTATTTAAACAAGTGGAGTAAAAACTTGGACGTCTGTAGCTAGGCGATATTGAGCTCGACCACAACCCAAGTGTACTTGGTTTAAACTTTGCGGCGGGTTATTTGGAAACAAATTCATTCCCTTGGATTTTTACGAACGGGAAAAATATACTTCACCTTTGAAAAAGAAATGACAAACTACTGAACGTATGAATGGTGCATAGAAAATTGTCGACACGTTTACTGTGATTGATGGCGATGTCCTGAAATGGATATGCTACAAATTTCATTTTCAGAGTCGCCCGAGTGGTTACCGAGGGCCCAAATTTGGGGTTAAAGAATAGAACCACTGTTATCTGCCACGCATGTCGTAAGAGGCGACTAAGGAGGTTTAGTTGAAATCGGATGCATGTGTCCTAAACGTGTAGAAGTATATGCGTTTAGGGGCCTACCCAAAACCCAAAGTGCAACGTATACACGTTCTTGGCAAAGATCAAACATATCACAAAGATTGATTAAAATTGGTCGTAAAGAACGAACGCAAAGAAGAAGAAGAAAGATAGTTTATCTACATTCAGTAACAAAATAACCTTGATTGGGGTTATCTTGTATTAACTATACTCAAGACTGTGTAATACCTTACACATCACAATCTCGTCTTCATTGATAATGTAGCGATGCTGTATACACCCAGTTTGTGAGCACTATGTGTCGTTTCCGATGCACACTAGCACCTTCCAAATAGTAAATTCGCACACAGACGAAAGTTACACTAGAAAACAATGACCATAGACAGGTCTGAATGTCGTCACATTTTTGTGCGTGGACACATTTTGTCATAGCTATTTGAAGCGAATAGTTTAGATGTCCAAGGGACTAGTATTGATCGCAGAATTGGTCTATCTGAGACGTTCAATGGAACCAGTATTGAGTGCAAAATTCGTCTATTTAGACGTGCAATGGAACTAGTGAGGTGAAAATTCGTCTTCGAGACGTTCAATGGAACTATAGTGACTGCAAAATTCGTTTATTTAGACGGCAATGGAACTAGTTGTAGTACAAATTATTTAGACGCCAATGGAACTGCTGTGAGTACAAAATTGTTTATTTAGCGCAATGGAACTAATAGTGACTGCAAAATTCGTCTATTTAGATGCGCAATGGAACTAGTATAGTGCAAATTCTATATTTAGACGCGCAATGGAACTAGCTGTAGTACAAATTCGTTTATTTAGACGCGCAATGGAACTAATAGTGACTGCAAAATTCGTTTATTTAGACGCAAGGGAACTAGCTGTAGTACAAAATTCGTTTATTTAGACGCGCAATGGAACTAGTTGTGAGTGCAGAATTGATCTTCCTCAAAAGTCTAGGTTACATATAAGCTTAACATGAACTAACGTATGAAAGAACTGATCTATTGTTATAATATTGAACGATACACTAAGAGAAAGAAAACGGATGGAAAAGGAAGATTAAGGGAATAAAAGAGAGTTTGGTAAGGAGAAATAGTGAAGAGAAATGATAATAATAGTTGAATAAGAGAGAGAAAGGGAGAGAGAGAGAGAAAGCGATAGTGAGAAAAAAAGTGCAGTGATATATGTGTATATATAATATATAGTATGGAACACAAATGGAGAGCTATTTTATATATATTATAATTTGGATTCTCCGAAAGGAGTTCAATTATTATTTGTCATGTTTGTTGACCTACACGCTCTGATAAACAAAAACAAGGTTCGTCTTTAGGTTGAAAGGGCGTGCCTCGGCTTAAAGAGGTTTTAATCTCCTACATAAAAAACAAACAAATGGAGAGATGGGATAGACAGATAGAAGAAGATGAGAAATATATAACGAAAGAGCTGCAATATTGTAACTTTTATTTTTACAATATTTAAAAGAAAAAAACGCTTATATACACAAGTACTAAAAACACCACTCTTTTCTTCAAGAAAATCGAACATTCGAAACCTCTTTTCAAAATTCTCACCTCTGTCGGGATCAACGTGACCCTACTAGCAAACCTTAAAAACCTAATCTTACCGTACCTGGCAGCCCCCTAGTGCTAATACCGCTAAATTGCGTTTCAACATGCGCATGCGCAGAGTTGCCATACACAAAACTGGACTGTTAAAGTTTAGAATGTATTCTTTGAAGGGATCATCTAGGGAGGCTGAGGGACAACTTTGTTCGATCACAAATCCAGTCAAATATTTCGTTTTGCTTCTTGCTCAACAGAACAGATCAAGATATGCAACGAGTTGTCACACTTTCCCAGTGAACGTCTCAAACAGACAATTGTAAGATTTTTGGTGGGAAACAAACATTCACAAGTTTGAACTTGAGATCTTTATCACGCCAATAAACATACATCAAGCACATTTTAAAACAAAATGATGTCAGAACTAAACATCAGTTAGAGAATAATAACCAATTTTATATTACATATATTCCTACCAACTTTCTGTTACAATGTCAAACATGGCTCCTAAGTAAATCTCAACAAAGAACGATCACAAAACGATGTGAAATGAACTACAGGGTGTTCAAGATAAAAGCAGCCTGTGAATGGAGCTAATCTGGCGTATATGTATGAAAATGAGAAGGTTCAGTTATGACGTGGTATAGTTCAAGGTTGTATGACGGTGTGTAATTGTAGTGTGGGAAGGGACGACGAACAAATGTGACGTTGGACGAGCTAGTCAGAACCGATTTAAATAGTAAATACACACAACTCAATAAGTTAACTGGCAACTTTCGATTTATCAATGGGGCTGCATTTATCTTGAACACCCTGTATAAAAAGCGATCAATGTTACAAGACGGGATAGATTGAGAAATGAGAACATTAGAAATGTGGTTGGAATCCCACCATGCATACAACATATTAAAAGACAACAAATAAAATGGTTCAGTAACCTAATGGAAATGAAACCAGATCTACTACCATCTCGCGCATATAACAACCGGAAACTCGGACGCAGAGCCCGATGTAGATCAAGAACCCAATTAACAGATAATATCACATATATCCGGCATCAAATACTAACAACTACAGATGCAAAACACATGGTACAGGATAGAAAACTGAAACTACCCACGTCGCTTCACGACACATGAGGATAAGACAAGATCAATCTCAGATATACAAATGGTACGGTAATGTTGACTGAAAGTTACAGACAATGGAAAATTGATGCAGGGCCGGCGATATATTTCTCAGCATGATGCAAGTCTATGAAATGCCGCCACTTAAATATTTTTTATTTAAACTAACCTTCGATTGTAATTTTTTTTTAAACTGCACAAAATGCACGAATACTATTTTTGGGGGAAAATATATATACTAAATTTCTAAAATAATGATATCAACTTTCTACTTTAAAATATTGATATAAACTTTCTAATACAACAATCTACTACCAGTTTCTACCTTTCTAACTTTAACTTTAACAAATTCGTTGATTAGGGATGTGTAGTCTAGAGTGGCAGCCAATGTAGATTCAATAGAAATTAATGACAGATTTCTATGTTTTGTGTAACTTATTAAATTTCTTAAGTAGTATTTTATTAATTTTAATTTGGAAAACTTCTTTCACCACTAGCTACAGAGACAGGGAGTGTTCATAAAATTCTCAGAGCTACAACAGTAGTTGAATACAAAGTAAAAAAACATTTAAAGGTTTCATAGAAAATGATAGCATTCGGGATACATCAAGTAATTCTTCTTGAAGATCATTTGCATTTATATTTGATTCATTTTCAACCGAAAGTATTGACTGGAGACTGGTACAATAATTTTCTAGCGTTTTGTCATCTATATCCTTGAGTTTTGTCATCTATATCCTTGAGTTTTATCATCTATATCCTTGAGTTTTATCATCTATATCCTTGTTTTGTCATCTATATCCTTGAGTTTTGTCATCTATATCCTTGAGTTTTATCATCTATATCCTTGAGTTTTATCATCTATATCCTTGTTTTGTCATCTATATCCTTGAGTTTTGTCATCTATATCATTGAGTTTTGTCATCTATATCCTTGAATTTTAAAATGTCTACAAAAACTGAAAACTTTTGCTATGGGTTTCCAGAATCGTTCATTCAGAGAATTAAGGATAATGTCAAGAATATAATTGAAAAAGTTTATTTTCAATTTATTCTCCTCTGTTAATTAACTAAACACTGATGTCCTGAAAGAACTAAATGTTAAAGAGAACTGGCTGATAAACAACATACTATACAGAAAATTACATACTTTGGTCACATCAAGCGTCACGATGGCCTGGAAAGAACAATATTAGAGGGCGAGTCCCAGGACGCAAGGCAGACAAAGAAGAAGACGGCTACAAGATATTAAAGAAACCATGAACATGACCATCGACGAAGTGGGTGAGCTGGATAGAGACAGAGGAATTTCAGATGGCTGCAAAGACAGCAACGTCCTATAAAGGATACGCACCTTGATGATGATGAATTAATTAAAGGTTCATCGACAGTTTCTTCATAGTCAAATTGACGCTTTTTCGGCATGAAACTCTGTGTTGCATTCTCTCTCTCTTTCTCTCTCTCTCTCTCTCTCTCTCTCGCGATCACCGCCCAGACCGATATACCAGATTTCCCATAAATTCATTCATGTAGAAATCTGATTCATGCAGCCTTAGCATTGGTGTGTTTTATGTCACATCTTCAGCACCATTTGGAGCTCTTGTGCTTATCCTTCGGCGATGTGTCCGGTTTCAGCCAGCGTTTACTCGGTTCGCTCTCCGTTCTGTAGCCATCTATTATTTTTTACGGTGTGGGGTAGCTAGCCCCAAGCCCAACCTCCTTAGTCGCCTCTTACGACATGCGTGACAGATAACAGTGGTTCTATTCTTTACACCCCAAGTTGGGCCCCGGCAACTATTCGGGCGGTGCTGCATTCAAGATTCTCTACAATCACTGAATCTATAATAATTAAATATGATGATGCTTATCATGCTATTAAAATAGGGTAAATAAAATAACGATAGAAATGAGTTGCAAAGCTACAGTCAGATTTGTATGTAACAGAACAAAATAAATAGATAACAAATATCTGTCAAATTGACACCTAACAGCTGTTTTGACATATGCCTTTCTTTAACTTATTGTCTCCACTTCAACGTATATGAATTTGGTAAAAATAGAGCAATAAATAACGATCGCAAAAGTAGTCCAATATATATCTAAATAACTCTACATCACACACAGGCACACTTTCCACACCTGAGATATACCTAGTCCATACAAATGCTACTTTTTAATTCGAGTCCTTATTGTCATATGATAATCATTTTCAGTGATAATAAGTAACTACATTTGTTGTAAAAAAAATAATTCTCTTACCTGATCTACTTTTTAAACACAAAAACTGAATGAGTATAAATACAAAAATATTATACTGATACAGATATATTATATTTCTGATTGACTGATTTAAACACAGCACAGCCACTTCTCGAGATATGCTAACATTAAAATCAAATATTGTCAATACGCTCAAACCAGAACTATCAACACATAACACGTGCAATTGACTTTTGTGATAATTTCCGCCTCAGCTTTTAGAAGTGGCCGCGCGGAATATTAAAAAAATTAATAGCTTCGCAATGTCAGATCAAAAGGCCTTCGGCGAGCGTTCATCAACGATGCACATGCACCAGAAACCGAAATCAAAGGGTACCGAAAGCGCTTACGCAGAGGCGCGTGATAAATCATAAATCGTATACATCAATATCGGAATAACATAGAACAATATAGAAAAGCATTGCGTAAAGATTTTAAATTATTGAATGGTTCAAATTGTATTTTGAGTTCGCTGCTTATGCCATCCCCATATATGACATGATCAGAGGACAGTGACATGGTCTGACATGATCAGAGGACAGTGACAGGGTCTGACATGATCAGAGGACAGTGACATGGTCTGACATGATCAGAGGACAGTGACATGGTTTGACATGATCAGAGGACAGTGACATGGTCTGACATGATCAGAGGACAGTGACATGGTTTGACATGATCAGAGGACAGTGACATGGTTTGACATGATCAGAGGACAGTGACATGGTTTGACATGATCAGAGGACAGTGACATGGTCTGACATGATCAGAGGACAGTGACATGGTCTGACATGATCAGAGGACAGTGACATGGTTTGACATGATCAGAGGACAGTGACATGGTCTGACATGATCAGAGGACAGTGACATGGTCTGACATGATCAGAGGACAGTGACATGGTCTGACATGATCAGAGGACAGTGACATGGTCTGACATGATCAGAGGACAGTGACATGGTCTGACATGATCAGAGGACAGTGACATGGTCTGACATGATCAGAGGACAGTGACATGGTTTGACATGATCAGAGGACAGTGACATGGTCTGACATGATCAGAGGACAGTGATATGGTCTGACATGATCAGAGGACAGTGACATGGTCTGACATGATCAGAGGACAGTGACATGGTCTGACATGATCAGAGGACAGTGACATGGTCTGACATGATCAGAGGACAGTGACATGGTTTGACATGATCAGAGGACAGTGACATGGTCTGACATGATCAGAGGACAGTGACATGGTTTGACATGATCAGAGGACAGTGACATGGTCTGACATGATCAGAGGACAGTGACATGGTTTGACATGATCAGAGGACAGTGATATGGTCTGACATGATCAGAGGACAGTGACATGGTCTGACATGATCAGAGGACAGTGACATGGTCTGACATGATCAGAGGACAGTGACATGGTTTGACATGATCAGAGGACAGTGACATGGTCTGACATGATCAGAGGACAGTGACATGGTTTGACATGATCAGAGGACAGTGACATGGTCTGACAGTCAGGGACAGTGACATGGTTTAACATGATCAGAGGACAGTGACATGGTCTGACAGTCAGGGACAGTGACATGGTTTACATGATCAGAGGACAGTGACATGGTCTGACATGATCAGAGGACAGTGACATGGTTTGACATGATCAGAGGACAGTGACATGGTCTGACATGATCAGAGGACAGTGATATGGTCTGACATGATCAGAGTACAGTGACATGGTCTGACATGATCAGAGGACAGTGACATGGTTTACAGGATCAGAGACAGTGACATGGTCTGACAGGTCAGGGACAGTGACATGGCTTTACATGGGTCAGAGGACAGTGACATGGTCTGACAGGGTCAGGGACAGTGACATGGTCTGACCGTATTACAGGGACAGTGACATTTCTGACATGATTACAGGACAGTGACATTGTCTGACATATCCATAGGACAGTGACATGAGTCTGATGCATCACAGGCAGTGACAGAGTTGATGTCATCACATGACAGTGACAATGATTGATGTAGTCAGTACATGACAATGACAAGATTGATGCCATCACATGACAGTGACATGATTGATGTCATCACATGACAGTGACATGATTGATGTCATCACATGACAATGACATAACTGATGTCATCATAGGGCAATGGCATGGTTGCCTTGATCACACTACAGTGATGTGTCAACTCTGCACTTCAAACACTTGACAAAACCAACAACGCGACTCTTCACACAATCTTGGCCAATCTTAGACCAAAATGGTCGCCCTAAGCTAGTCAGTTGTTTGTCTATTCCACAGTGTTTTGTTTACTATTTGGCTGGCTTTCTTCGTGTAGAGCCACATTGCACAGAAACTCTAACACCAGTCTGTAGTCCCGTGTGCCTCGTCAGTTGTCGTAGTTGGGACTAGACGATTGTTTTTAGTCGGCTTTGTTTTGTCAAATATAATCTTCAACATAGGATCAAATCTTGCACAGGAAATATACATAGCCGTACAAACATTGTGAACTATGAACTATGAACACCGTGATTAACAAATGTGCATGCATTTCTTGAAAATTCATCAACTCTCCGTTTATTTCGACAGATATTTGCGGAAAGTGCCGACCTAAAGAACGTTTTCTCCGCAGCTCAAGTGGTGGTTGTGATTTACATCCAGTAGCTTGTTAGATCAGGAATCGCTTTACAGCTGGGGTGTTGACCGCACCCGACAACGATCAGGTTATTTTTTGGGTTGACATGCCAGCATTTTTAATCACTTTTCTATACCGACTTACATTTACAGACAGTGCTGTCTCTTTGACAACAGCTTAGTTTAAATCGTCGACGATAAACATTAAATTAAGTACCAACGAAGTGTTGTATGTCCTCAAGTACCAACGAAGTGTTATATTTCCTCAAGTACCAACGAAGTGTTGTATTTCTGTTAACCACAGTCCAGTTAGTTTCAGTCGACGACGATTCATTTCTAATTATTTACCTGCGAAGTGTTTTCTTACCTGTTAATGACAGTCAGAGCCTGTCCCGGCGAGTACTAGGCTATCTGGACTGTGAGTGATCTGACACTGTGACAGTGTCCTAGTCTATGATGGATGAAAAAGATGTGGACTACCATATCGATCAGGACCTGGAAGAACTGTTTCATTCTGATATGCAGAATCTTGGACTCGGAGTAAGTAGGTTGTTCACTTGTGTGATTCACTGTGATTGTATGTCTGCTAATATGACTAATCAGTGTGTGTACAGTAGGTATCTTGACTGTGTTGTATGTGTGTGTGAGAGAGTGTGTGTACCTGTATGTATATTCATGCAAAAGTATTGGGCGTAGATGTGTATGTATAAAATCAAATATGACTTGTCCTATTTGACGTTCTAATGTGTGAGTCCATACTCAAGTCAATGGTTGTTAACTGTGTGTACGTGGATATGCTATTTGTATTATGTGTTGAACGTATAAACATATTAATTAAGTGTGATGTGTACTAATCAGCGGATTAGTTAGGTTATGTCCTCTTTCTCTCTCTTTCTCTCTCTTTGCCTTTTTATCCCGGATTGGGGCATAGGCCCTCAACCAACTCATGCTAAGTCTTCCTATCTCTAGCTATCTCCTGCAGCTCCCTCCAGCTCTTCTTTATATTGTTGATCTCCGCCTCCAAATCTCGTCTCCATGTATTTCTCGGCCTCCCTTCTTTCGCTGTCCCTGCGGGTTCCAGGCAAGGACCCTTCTTGTTATATTCCCTCCGGTTTTCGCAAAGTGTGTCCTATCCAGCGCCAGAGTCTTTTTTTAACCCGTTCGTTCACTGGAATCTGTCTTGTTCTCTCCATAAGTTCCTCATTTGTGACACTATCATATCATCTTATTCCCTCTATTCTGCGCAGACACCAGTTGATGAATGTTTGCAATTTATGCGCTATTGTTTTAGTTGTTCTCCATGTTTCTGACCCATACAGTAGAACTGCTTTAACATTAGAGTTAAATATCCGAATTTTTATTCTAGATTTGATTTCTTTGGACTTCCAAATGTTTCCCAGTGCAATGAAAGCTCCTCTTGCCTTCTGTATTCTTATTTTAACATCTCTATCTGTTCCACCCTCTTTGTCTACGTTGCTGTCCAAATATGTGTATGATTCTACCAGGTTATGAACTAATTATGTGTGTTGTATGTTGGTAAACTAATTAAGTGTGTTGTGTTCTAGTAAACTAATTATGTGTGTTGTGTGTTGGTAAACTAATTAAGTGTGCTGTGTTCTAGTAAACTAATTATGTGTGTTGTGTGTTGGTAAACTATTTAAGTGTGCTGTGTTCTAGTAAACTAATTATGTGTGTTGGTAAACTAATTAAGTGTGCTGTGTTCTAGTAAACTAATTATATGTGCTGCATATAGTAAGTTAATTAAGTGTTCTGTGTGCTATAAAATAAAATAAGTGTGTTGTGTAATAGTAACTAATTTAGTATGTTTTGTCCTATTAGTCTAATTAATTGTGATGTTTGCTAGTAAATTAATTAAATGTGATGTTTGTTAGTAAATTAATTGTGGTGTTTGCTAGTAAATTAATTAAATGTGATGTTTGCTAGTAAATTAATTAAATGTGATGTTTGCTAGTAAATTAATTAATTGTGATGTTTGCTAGTAAATTAATTAAATGTGATGTTTGCTAGTAAATTAATTGTGGTGTTTGCTAGTAAATTAATTAAATGTGACGTTTGTTAGTAAATTAATTAAATGTGATGTTTGCTAGTAAATTAATTGTGGTGTTTGCTAGTAAATTAATTAAATGTGACGTTTGTTAGTAAATTAATTAAATGTGATGTTTGCTAGTAAATTAATTAAATGTGATGTTTGCTAGTAAATTAATTAAATGTGATGTTTGCTAGTAAATTAATTAAATGTGATGTTTGCTAGTAAATTAATTAAATGTGATGTTTGCTAGTAAATTAATTAAATGTGATGTTTGCTAGTAAATTAATTAAATGTGATGTTTGCTAGTAAATTAATTAAATGTGATGTTTGCTAGTAAATTAATTAAATGTGATGTTTGCTAGTAAATTAATTAAATGTGATGTTTGCTAGTAAATTAAATGTGATGTTTGCTAGTAAATTAATTAAATGTGATGTTTGCTAGTAAATTAATTAAATGTGATGTTTGCTAATAAATTAATTAAATGTGATGTTTGCTAGTAAATTAATTAAATGCTAGACGCTCTTCTACATTCGGCCACTACTGACTACATAAAAAAAAAATATTATTGTACGAAAATCAACGGGTACCATTGTTCCCAATTCCGGAAGTTCTCGATTTTGCTAGTGATACTTCACTTTTGGCACACAAACACCAATTTTTAAAAAAAATACAAAATTGAACAACATAACCGGACCCGTTGTCGTTAAGATAAACACAGGAAACACACCCACAAATATAACCAACAGTACAAATCATCCTTCAGCCAGTACTTTCATACATTTCGACACATTTTTATTTGTTGTTTCCTTTGAGAGAGCGGATGTTTCCAGTGGAGTTATGCATGCTGATTCCCAGTTTGATTCCATTTTTTTCCCTACCACGTATAGTTTGAGAGAAATAAGTCTGTATATAGTTCGCGTGCAAATGCACGTATAATTTGAGAGAAATAAATCTGTATATAGTTTGCGTACAAATGCACGTATAATTTGAGAGAAATAAGTCTGTATATAGTTCGCGTGCAAATGCACGTATAATTTGAGAGAAATAAATCTGTATATAGTTCGCGTACAAATGCTGAATGTAAGAGATTAGAAAAACAATTTATCTTATCAAGAATAATAAACTATGATGACTTCCTCTTGCAGGATGCTGGTAGCATTTCCCTTGTCCAAACCCCAGCATTAATCGGCTAACATAGCTGATTCCACTTCCCTTTATATCTTTCTGCCATCTTTGAAGTCAAACCTGTTCCCATGTTCGTCATACACAGACCACAGACTGTCATGAGAAAAAATCTGCTTGAGAATCCAGGAAGTGCACCTTGAAAGCAGATGCAGTGCGTCATTAAGGGCAGGTGGGGCCGAGCCCCACCAAAACTAATGTGTTTCCTGTATAAATTAAAATATAACCTAACCCAATACCGTGATTTTCCACACAAAAATATGTCTGGCCCCACAAACAAAACGTAGCACGAGCCGCCACTGCTTGAAAGACATTGAACGCCATTTCGTGGTATTCTTTCACCATAGATGCCACAATGCCTTTGTATTCTCCGGGTTTTGCATTGGCCAAAAATTGTTCCGTCGCCAATTTCAATTGTATCCAAGAAGAGTTTTACTTTTGGCTGAGAATTGCTTCAAATGGCGTAACCCGCATTGATTGTTGAATGTCAGGTTTAACAAAAATGTCCCCCTTCACTTCAGCATTATTTATTTTCGCAAATGTCTTTCGCAAATATTGAAATCCATGCTGATCACTGTCCTTTGCTTTGTCAAAAACTATTTCACTGTGCCGATTTTGATACGCAGCGATACAAACTAGATTTTCTACAAATCTGTTCATTTCTTTTTCTTTCTTCACTTCTTTCAAATTCTTGTTGAAATGTGTGTTTATTAGTGTTAACATAACATTTCACTCAAAGACCACTATTTCGCAACATTATATTCATCCTATCTCTGCTGTCCCATTCGCACATTAAGCAATAATACTTGATGTATCCAGTTTGTAACCCAAGCAAAATCGCTATCACTTTCAGGTACACATATGTTTCATTTGTAGGCGTTGTAATTAAACTTTTGTAACATGAGTTTTCTATTTTCGTAACTTTCTTTCATACTAACTGAATGTGCTAACGAAACAAAGATCTAACTGCCAATTTTTAACCCTTTAGCTGCTAAGGACGTATATATACGTTTTCCCAATCACTTCTAAAGACGCATTAACACATCAGTTATTATCTCTCCTCTTTGGGATAAAGACGTGTTAACACGTTATACATTACTACTGTCACTGTTATAGGCGTACATTCACGTTTGTGACCTAGAAACAAAGAGTAGCTATTTTTAGCTCAGCCTTCAGAAAGTATGTAGCAGCGAAAAGGTTAAGAAGAACAGCTTTATGAGTGGTCTTTGATCAATCGATAAGAAATTTCCATTCACCTGGTCAGTGTTATATAACTCAAGTGACCGAAGTAACCTGTTTATATCACGGCAATAGGCTATGTGACCTTATTCATAGGAGAATTGTAGGTATTCACTCTCACGACCTCTGTAATATGTAATTTTAGTTCCTTTGTTTAGAAGATTTGGAGATGGATCGGACATGTGATGCTCATGGAGACTGACTCTGACAAGAAAGCTGCACTAAGATGGACTCCAGATTGTAAACGAAAACGTGGAAGACTAAAGACAACCTGGAGGAGAACGATAGAGCAAGAACATAAAGAAATGAATCATAGCTGGAACACAATACAGAGGAAGGCCATGAATAGAGAAGAATGGTGTGTGTTTGTTTCTGCTCTAAGGGCCAAGGGCGTAACAGACTAAAGAGCTTAGAGATTACATCCTTTGAGGCGTGACACTAAATGTTCAGCGTGAACATTTGAAAGATAAATGTTTCTCACATGATTGTTCAGTTCTTCTTGATCACAGAAGTGTGACTCCGATGAGTGTTGTTCAGTTCTTCTTGATCACAGAAGTGTGACTCCGATGAGTGTTCTGCTGCAAGATCTTTATCTCTGAACGATGTCTCTCCTGCTTCTTATTCACTGCTCTCTGTGGGAGGGGAGAAAAGAAGGGGAAGGTCCTGACGTTAGTAAATCAGCTAATTGGGGCACAGGTTTCAGATCGAATGTAACAGTTGGATCTGACTCTCAATCGATGCTTCACAAGATCCTAAAAGGCCAATTCGATATCAGTGGATGTCATCTATAGAAGTTTCTAACCTCCAGAGGCTTACGCGGGTCTACTTTCCTGGGCATGCGGGTGTTTGCGGCAATGATAGAGCGGACAGGCTTGCGTCAACAGCATCTATTGTTGGGGAGTTGAAGATGGATAAGGGAATGTTCTTCGGTCTCTTCGCGACTGCCTGTCGAATGAAGTACACTAAAATAGATGCTGAATCGACCCATCGATTTAATCAGTTTGGCGTTACCTGTTGTACAAGTAGAACTAGATGTCTGGGAGGCAGAGTGAAGAGTGTGTTTAACCAGCAAGCCATTGGAACCATCAGTACTTTCGTTATACGTTGGAGGAGACTAAGCACCTATGGGTCTGCTCAGACTGCAATGACGTCAGTTTAGTAACCAATAACCAACCGTAGACTGTGTTATTTTTTATTGACCACCATTTTGTTTCTCAAAAGCACGGAGAAAAAAATCACGATGACGTCATTGGAGATCATCTTCCGGAGTGGCTTGTGGGTGTCATTGTTGTTATCGCAATGCTCATCGTAGCCTTTTTTGTTATGATCATCACATCGTTTGTCAAGAACAGGAAAAAGTAAGTTCTTTGTTAGTTCTTGGTGTGCTGTGTGTGTTTGTGTGTGTTGGCGAATTGTGCTGTGTTTGTGTGTTGTTGAATTGAGTTGTGTAGTTGCTTTTTTGGATTGTGTTGTGTAGGTGTTTGATTGTGTTGTGTTGTGTGTCTGTGCTGTTGTACTATTTTATGTAGGTGTGCAGATCAAATGTGTTTTGTGTGTTCTCTGATTGCGTTATTTAAGTATTATATGAATATGCTGTTAGAGTGTGATGTTGTGCGCATCCTAAACTTGAAATTGTTTGTACTAACGTTTTTTAAATGAGTTTTTTTCTCAACGTGAGACTAAGATCAAAGGCAGTGGCGGCTCGTGTTCATTTTTGTTGGTGGGGCCACACACAAATTTTCGGAATAATCATGGTTTTGGGTTAGGATATATTATAATTTATTAAATAAAAATACACGTTACATATAATTTTTGGTGGGGTCCGTCCCCACTGATCCTTAATGACGAGCCGCCCCTGGCTGGAAGTCTGCATAAATGATGTATATTCTGTTAGTGTACAGTTTTTGTTTCAATAATCACTTTCTCGTGCACGATGGTGCAACAAGTTCCTGATTTGTACAAGTGCTGGGATAAAAACATGAATATCAGAGATTTGCTGCAACAAGGTTATATGTTATACACGACACTGATCCGAAGTGCAAGGATCAAGTTGAACACACAGTCCTTTTTAAAATAATTTCTAGAACAGACGTTAAAACATTCAGAGACTTGTGTTTGGTTCTTCCAGCAAGTTGAAAGTTATGCAGTGTATCACAGTTCTACTTCTTCTTCTTTGCGTTCGTTCTTTACGACCAATTTTAATCACTCTTGTGATATGTTTGATCTTTGCCAAGAACATGTATATGTTGCACATTGATTTGATAGGCCCCTAAACCCTTAGACTTGTACACGTTTAGGACACATGCATCCGATTTCAGAACACGTAATCACAAAGTACTCCATCCGATTTCAGCCAAACCTCTTTAGTCGCCTCTTACGACATGCGTAGCAGGTAACAGTGGTTCTATTCTTTACACCTCAAATTTGGGCCCGGTAACCACTTGGGCAAACACTACAGATAAACGGCAGATGTAGAAAGTTTCAGAAAGTAGAAAGATGTAGAAATGTTTAAAGGTTGATTAGGTGTTCATTAACAACCTATGGGTTAATGAACACCTAATCAACCTTTGCAAGAACATTTATACTGACAGCCAATGTACGATTAGAACAAATACAGGATTATCAGAAAAGTTTCACGTAGGGTCAGGAGTAAGACAAGGTTGCGTACTATCCCCGCTGCTATTCATCACGTACATTGACCACATTTGTAAAATAGCTAACACCAGCGAAGGAAACAACCTCGGAGAACTCTTAAATGAATTTCTTTTGCAGACGATCAGGCAATCATATCAACAACAGAAGAACAGCTACAACAACACATCAACAGACTCTAGTTAGCATGTAACGAATACAACATGAGAATTAACATCGACAAAACAGAAGTAATGACATTCGCCAGAGAGGAAAACACTACCAACATCTCCATCGATAATCACCTACTAAATCAAGTAAAAGATTTCACATACCTGGGGAGCATTTTTCAGCAAATGGAAGAATAACTAATGAAATTCAACACAGATGCAACAAAGCAAATCAAATGATAGGCAAATGGCGCCAATTTTAAGATGCAAACACGTCACCATGAACACAAAAGAGCAATGTTCAACACAATCTTTCTCCCCACATTATGTTACCAGTGCCAAACCTGGACGCTGACAACAAACGATAGAAGAAAACTAGTCACAACAGGAGATGAAGTGTCTACGCAGAATGCTGGGTGTAACAAGAAGAGACCGGTTTGAGAAATGAAGACATCAGGAAAAAAGTGGGTACAACATCAGTACTAGACTTCATCAAGAAATAACAAATTAAATGGTTCGGTCACGTAAGCAGATTACCATCAGACAGTGCACCCTAAAGAGCAATGCTGCTCCGATACAATGGGTACAAAGCAAAAGTCCGGCCACGCAAAAGATGGACCTCAGAGATAACAGAGGCGACGAAAGAGACTATCTACGAAGCGCATACTAGGGCCCGTTTTAGAAATCTCTTCCTGACCTGACGCTGTGAGGCATACAGGATTCGAGAAAGAAAGAAAGAAAGTAGAAAGTTTGCAATACATTTTGTCCTAATTTTCCTTATTCATTGTTCTATTCTAAATTGGTTAAAGTTGCACTATCTCTTCAGTATGTAGATGTTAGTGGATAAGGGCTCTAGCATTCCATCTTTACAGAACATTTTTGCAAGGCGAACTACAGGGTATTCAACTTAAAAGCAGCCTATCAATGGAGCTAATCTGGCATATATGTATGGAAATGAGAAGGTTCAGTTATGACGTAGTATAGGTCAAGGTTGTGTGACGGTGTGTAATTGTAGTGCGGGAAGGGCGATGAACAAATGTGACGTAGGACGAGCTAGTCAGAACCGGTTTAAATAGTAAATAAACACAACGCGATAGGTTATCTAGCAACTTTCGATTTATCAATGGGGCTGCAATTATCTTGAACACCCTGTATTTGCTATCAGATTTGGCTCATGTGATACCCTGTCTGTATGAAATAGCCATTATTTCCTATCCAGGTGTGTGTGTGTGAAGGTCTTATCTTTGGTAGATTTTTGGTCAAGACGCATGTTCGCCCTACACATATTTTGGACAGAATTTACTCCCTGACAAAGACCTACTTCATATCCAAGTGATGACGTTAACAACAGCTGCATCGTTGCATCATGTCGTCTGGCTATACGAGTAAGGATTAACGATTGAAGACAAAACCCCTCCCAAGAAGGCTGGGTTGAAAATGGCTAACTCGGACCGAGAATCCCATTTATTGAAGCTCGATGTCTTCTTCTTTGAACACTCCATATCGGCCACTGGTTAACCACTCTTTGTGATTAATATGTGATCTGAGCCTAAGAGCGGATGTACGTTATTCCAGCTATGCGCCAACAAGTAGGCCAGCACACTCAATTTCTGCGACGCTTTTTATTTACTAGGGTAGCTTCCTAAGCCCCCACCTCAGTCCCTCTTACAACATGCCTTGTAGGTCGCAGTGGTACTATTCTTTGCTCCTCTTGCGAGCTCCGGTAATACACAGATGGAAGGTCGGTATAAAGTGCGACAACGTAACGAACACCCTTTTCTGTGTTTTTTAAGACTTCAATTATTCTAGTGTGTCTCCCAATGACATTTCCTTGACGGGAGTTTGGTAGCAGTATTTATAAATAAGAGCTGTCCATCGCAAGTAATGATGACAACAGTCTTAAACGTGTGTGTTTTTTTTACCTTTCTTAACCCTTTCGCTGCTACATACTTTATAAAGACTGAGCTAAAAATAGCTACTCCTTGTTTCTATTTCACAAACGTGAATGTACGCCTATAGCAGTGGCAGTAGCAATGTATAACGTGTTAACACGTCTTTAGCCCACAGAGAAGAGATAATAACAGACGTGTTAATGTGTCTTTAGAAGTGAATGGGGAAAACGTATATATACGTCCTTAGCAGCTAAAGGGTTAAGATTGTGTGACTCTGTACTTGTCTAAAGCTGTAGCTTGCGCTATAGTTTGGATTTAAGTGAAGGACAATGTACGCTATTCATCAACCTCACTCTCTCGTCCAGTACTATGTGTATCCAGTAGCATGTCAAACCGAGACGACTGGAGATATCCACAGATGTAGTTGATGATCAGGGCTTCCTACATGCCTTGCCTTGCTCTATGCTGTTCACGCTGCTCTGTTGTGATCCATCTTTTTACCAGTTAAACGAGATAGAGACCACATCAGTGAAGTCTGCTGGATACCGTCTTTATATGCATAGGTAGACTTGGCCTAACTTACTGATAATACACAGCATTTACGTACAGGGCATGTGGCAGCTCCGATGGTACAATTAACGCAGACAAAATCTTCATAACACTGTTCTCCCACTCCCCAAAGGATAAAGCAGATAACGTAGACCTAGGGACAACCCCTATTCAAGAAGAAAGCTGCACCCCTTATCTCGGCGTTAAATTTGATAAAAGGCTCTCTGTTAACAAACACATGAACAGGCAGAAGGAAAAAAGAGAACAAGACGGACTGCGTGAAAAACTTACAAGTACCAACTTGGGAGTTAATGAACACACAGGGAGTCTAAGTGGTTAAGTGGTTAAGCCCTTCGCCTTGTCAGTCGAAGGTCGTGGGTTCGAGTCCGGACCGCGCCATTCTGTTCACGAGTGCAGTTTTTTCCAGAGACCCCTAAGATTGTTACTGGAGATACGGAGTTCATGCTTTGTGCAATACTTTCGGCAGGTGGCGTGCCAGTTCTGCGGAGAGGGACCGAGCTGTATGGGGTAAATCCCGGTGCAATGAAGTCAATCCTACGGCTTTTAAACTCTTTTTTTTTAAAAGAAAGTTTACAATGATACAATAAGACCCCACGTAGAGTTCGGCTCAACAGCATGGTCTATAGATGCTAAGTCACACCTACAGCGTACAGACTCTGGACAAAGAACAAAACCAAGCACTTAAAGTTTGAAATACATGCATTTACTATCTTCTTCTTCTTTGCGTTCGTTCTTTACGACCAATTTTAATCACTCTTTGTGATATGTTTGATCTCTGCCAAGAACGTGTATACATTGCACATTGGTTTGGTAGGCCCCTAAACGCATAGACTTCTACATATTTAAGACATGTGCATCCGATTTCATCCCAACCTCCTTAGTCGCCTCTTACGACATGCATGGCAGGCAACAGTGGTTCTATTCTTTACACCCTAAATTTGGGCCCCGGTAACCACTCGGGCGTGCATTTACTATTAATGTTAAATTATTTGATATGTTATTTGATATGTTATTTGATATGTTATTTAATATGTTATTTGATATGTTATTTGATATATTATTTGATATGTTATTTGATATGTTATTTGATATGTTATTTGATATGTTATTTTATATGTTATTTGATATGTTATTTGATATGTTATTTGATATATTATTTGATATGTTATTTGATATGTTATTTTATATATTATTTGATATGTTATTTGATATGTTATTTGATATGTTATTTGATATGTTATTTTATATATTATTTTATATATTATTTGATATGTTATTTGATATGTTATTTGATATGTTATTTTATATGTTATTTGATATGTTATTTGATATGTTATTTGATATGTTATTTGATATGTTATTTGATATGTTATTTTATATGTGATTTTATATATTATTTTATATATTATTTGATATGTTATTTGATATGTTATTTGATATGTTATTTTATATGTTATTTGATATGTTATTTGATATGTTATTTGATATGTTATTTGATATGTTATTTGATATGTTATTTGATATGTTATTTGATATGTTATTTGATATGTTATTTGATATGTTATTTGATATGTGATTTTATATGTTATTTGATATGTTATTTTATATGTTATTTGATATGTTATTTGATATGTTATTTGATATATTATTTTATATGTGATTTTATATATTATTTTATATATTATTTGATATGTTATTTGATATGTTATTTGATATGTTATTTTATATGTTATTTGATATGTTATTTGATATGTTATTTGATATGTTATTTGATATGTTATTTGATATGTTATTTGATATGTTATTTGATATATTATTTTATATGTTATTTGATATGTTATTTATATGTTATTTGATATGTTATTTGATATGTTATTTGATATATTATTTGATATGTTATTTGATATATTATTTTATATGTTATTTGATATATTATTTTATATATTATTTTATATATTATTTTATATATTATTTTATATATTATTTTATATATTATTTTATATATTATTTTATATATTATTTTATATATTATTTTATATGTGATTTTATGTTGATTAGACATCGGTCCTCAACCTATATTGGAGCTGGGTCTCATGCAACTTGTGATGACTTGGAATCGGGAAAAATATGTCAGAGTGATGAACCTAGTATGAAGATGACATCTTTCACCTCAGTTCCTGACACAATGAATGGTTAGTTTTTCTTCTTCTTCTTCTTCGAACACACAGTATCGACCACTTGTTAACCACTCTTTGTGATTTATATGTGACCCGAGCCTAAGAGCGATTATACGTTGCTCAGTTATACGCCTACAAGTAGACAAGCACATCAGATTTCTGCGACTCTTTATTTATTAGGTAGCTTCCTAGGTCCCTACCTCAGTCGTCTCTTACGACATGCCTTGTAGGTCACAATGTTACTATTCATTGCTCCCCTTGCGAGCCTCGGCAACACACGGGCGTGGATGGTATTTAATTCATGTCACAGATATCGTGATGTTTGCGGATGTTTGCGGCGGATTCTCAGATTGAGATGGTATGATAGAGTTACAAACACGGATCTGTGGATAAGAACAGGGCAGGAACCTATGATGACACAGGTCAAGAGGAGAAGATGGCGACGGATAGGCCATACCTTGCGGAAGACACAGTCGAGTGTCACTAGACAGGTGCTCGAGTGGAACCGCAGGGAAAACGAAAAAGAGGACGCCCTAAGCAGACTTGGAGACGAGGTCTTATTGAGGAGCTAAAGAGTGCTCAATTGACCTGAGAGACCATAAAAAGAACAGCCACAGACCGAGAAGAGTGGCGAACAACTGTTGAGGCCCTATGCTCCACGAGGAGTGGAGAGGATTAATGATGATGAATGACAGATATCGTGAATTGTATGTGTTTAGTTCATGTCTGAGATATCAGGTGCTGGCATCTCGTTTCAAAGGTACTCGGTTCGTTTCATCAGGGAGCTATCCGAATATTTTTCCAGAGATCCCTGATCTCAATGTAGGTGAGATCGAGTTCCTAGTCCTATTAGAGACAGACGATAATTCATAGTTCATAGTTCATAGTTACGGTTCCAACTTCACTGCAACGGGTCACCCCATAATTGCTCCGTTCCTGTGCCAATGAAAATCACACGAAATGCTAACAACTGTGAAATATTTCTTGTGTGAACTAATTCCAGAATGAAACAGCCGCGTACCACCACAAAAAGCAACCTGCTCCGTATAAAATGCACATGGCCGTCGCTAATGTAGCAACACCAAACTGTTCATCACTTGAATTGCAATTCTTGTCGAAGGGAACATCAATCATGACAAAATCCAGCTTTCTGCTCTCTACCGGGCGATAATAAGTAGGTCCAGTTTAACACGTAAAATAACTATTGATAGTTCAAATTCGAGACAGCTAGGCTGAGAAGCCGCTGCCCGGGAAAAATTCAACAAACAAGAAATTCGTACAAAATATTTTCACCATATTCTAAATAACAACGGGAACCTTCGTCTGTGCTACGGAGTTCGTGCACTGCCACTGTGATCTTCATGTGTAAGAAAGAGATCGTAGCACACTTGGTTGCAAACCGAAGTGTAACGATGATGGTCCTGTCATATCAAACAATCAACCAAACAATCAGATATCATGAGCTGTAGTTTATAAATTGTCCATGTTACTAACATTAACAAATTGTTGCTATTTCGTCCACCTTAATAACATGAATAATATGTATTTTATTACAACCGACGTGCTCTATATCATATATATATACATACCGGAGCCGTTATGTTAAATGTCATATGACTGATATCGCCCGAGTGGTTACCGGGACCAAATTTGGGGTGTAAAGAATAGAACCACTGTTACCTGCCACGCATGTCGTAAGAGACGACTAAGGAGGTTTGGCTGAAATCGGATGCACGTGTCCGCTAGGGAATGCTAACCCGAAATAAAAGCTTGCAGAAAACGGATGCACCAGACCCTAAGGCGCATAACACGTTGCAACGACCCCTCACAATAAGGAATGGGATAACGGATTCTACGGTCGCCAATTTGCCTTTGAAATTTAGCCAAGCAGTAAGAATGTCAGACCTACCATCACGAGGGTGGTCAAAACTGTGATTTTTGATGATTTTTTGTGATTTTGTGTAATTTTTGGTGAACGAGGGTGATTGTTATTTTTGCTCTTTGACAGGATTCTGCTATGTCATCTAACCATAGTTTTCGTGGTCTTCCTCTGACCTTCTTTCCTGATGTTCTGTTTTAGAAGACTTTGTATACTGTGGAGTTTGGTTGCATTCTTATTAAGTGGCCAAACCACTTCATTCTTTGTTTCTCAATGTAATTCAAGCAAGGTTCTGTGCCAACTTTTTCTTATGCTGATGTTGGTGACTGTCTTTTCTGGTGTTGTTGGTAACTTTTCGCAGGCAGCGCATTTCACATGTATGTCTTAACTATCGAGTCAAATGTCCCAGTCTATATTTTCACTGTTGTGACTGACATCTTCTTTTTCTCCTCCACCATTTACTTTTTTTATAGAAGTGTTCTAAAGTGTTGGGATTGGGGAGAGGAATGTAGTGATCTTGAGTGTGCTTGCTCTAAGGCACCTTTTAAACTGTTTTTTTTATCTTCTTAAAGCTTTTATAGATGCAGTCGCTCCATCTTTTGCGTAGTCTTCCTCTGACTCTGTACTGATTATAAATTATCAGTGTGGCTCTCTGTGGTTGGCGATACCAGGGCATTCTTGTCAGGTGTCCAAACAATTTAATTTGTTGTTCTTTTATGAATTGCATGACTAGTTTCACATCCATTCTTCTTCCGTTTCTTCATTTCTAATTTTGTCTCTTATTGTCTCTAATGCAGCTATTCTCTCTCTCTCGATCACCGCCCAGACCGATCTACCAGACCTCCCCATAAATTCTTTTCATGTGGAAATCTGATTCATGCAGCCTTAGCATTGGTATGTTTTACGTCACATCTTCAGCACCATTTGGAGCTCTGGTGCTTATCCATCGGCGATGTATCCGGTTTCAGCCAGCGTTTACTCGGTTCGCTCTCCGTTCTGTAGCAGCCATCTAGTGTTTTTTTACGGTGTGGGGTAGCAAGCCCCACTCTCAACCTAGTTAGTCCCCTCTTACAACATGCGTGGCAGGTAAGAGTGGTTCTATTCTTTACACCCCAATTTGGGCTCCGGTAACCACTGGGCGGCAGCTTTTCTAAAGCATATAATCTCCGTCGTTATGATTCGCCCCCTCCCTGCTCTTTTGCTGTTGTTATTGCATTTGTGGTGTAGAATGTCATTTTGTCTAATATATTTTTTGGTGTCCTAATGTATTGTAACAATAATGTATTACTACATTTCTCTGTTGCTATTTTCCAGGAAGTCCAAGTTCACCCCAGTCTGGTGACTCTGGTGATAATGATCGGCTGACCACTGGGCGTGGTCAATGCATGAGAGGGGCGCAAGGTTGTAAAAATCCACTTTTTGTTGATGACGGACCAGACTCTGACGACAATAACAGCCGCGGGACAGATGTAAACACTGGAACAGATGAAAACAACATTTTGAAAAAACCAGACTCCATTAATAAAGACATTCCATCTACAAGCGGTGGTGTTCGAGGAAGTGACGTCACAGAGAATGGAAAGTCAAAGGGTGGGCCGAATAAGTACAAAGTTTCCTCAAATACCAAAAAACCAGCATCGTTAAAATCTGACCCACGGGAGAGTGATAAGTTATCTGAAAGTGAAGGGGACTCCAGAAAACGGATGTTCATGTCAAAGAGTAAATGTGCGAACCAAACGACAAATAAAAAGGAAAGAACGAAAGGAATACACTTAACTGAAATTGCATCTCAAGAGGGTGATAAACCTGGCACAGAAGAATCAGAAGATGTCGCTCAACTTGAAAATGATATAAGACTCCTTAATGAAACTAATGAAGACTCTAATTTCCATGTCAAGGACACACGTGGTTGTAGTGAAGATTCAGGGGTAGAACTAAGTTCTCCAGAATCTCAGCTCAATGAGGAGATAGGAGTCGGTAGCGAATCAGATGATATTGCTAGTGGTATCATCGCTAACGGATCTGGGGATATCACAATAGAGTGTATCAGAGGTCATGAGGTTGATATCGCAGGGTTGGAGGTCAACGTTAGTACTTCGATGTTTTTAAACAAAGAAGAGGTAAATCTACCTGGTACTGACAATATTAATGAGAACAGCCTTCATGTTATCGACTGCTCGCAGGAATCGTCTTCAAGCTGCTGCTCGGTGAGTCTGGAAGTAAACAAACCTACAGTCCAGGAAGGACAACATGCTTTATATCGTGAACGTCTAGATAGTGGGAGTAGTGCTGTAGAATGTATGCCGTTGAAGACTGAAGTTCAGGAGAACATAGGGTACACAGAAGCCACATCACACACTGATCAGCACTTGCCTGTTACGAAAATGGTGGACGGTAATCAAGTGAACGGGAATGGAACAGAATTATACTCAGATCTCAAGAGGTAATTTAGGTCTAACAGATTATTGTATATGTATATATATAAATATATATATATATACAGTGGCGGCTCGTCACTAAGGGCCACTGGGTCCAGCCCCCACCCAAAATAATGTGTAACGTGTATTTATTATTTTATAAGTTAAAACATAACAACCCAAAACCATGGTTCTTCCAATAATTTTTGTCTGGCCCCACCAACAAAAATGATCACGAGCTGCCACTGTATATATATATATATATATATGTTATGTGTGTGTGTGTGCATATGTAGTATCTGTAAATAACTATATATATATATTTTTTTTTTATTTATTCTTCTTCTTTCGTCGTCCCATTGTTACCGG
Source organism: Arion vulgaris (assembly GCA_020796225.1). Taxonomy (NCBI): domain Eukaryota; kingdom Metazoa; phylum Mollusca; class Gastropoda; order Stylommatophora; family Arionidae; genus Arion; species Arion vulgaris. The sequence goes on along the minus strand of CM036769.1, from coordinate 33,696,251 downwards.
GCTGTTGTCAGGTGTCGTGTCTTTCTGCTTTTGTCTTGCGCTGCTCTAGAGGTTTGGGTGGTAGTTACTTTTGCATTTTTGACAGGATTCAGCTACGCCATCTAACAATTGTGTTTGTAAAACTTAAAGAACTAAAAAAACAATATGAAATGGAACTGAAATTGGAAGCAAATCCGTTTCCGTGGATTTTAAAAAAAGGTAAAAATAGATGTCCCCGTTCAGAAAGCAATGACAAACTACTGAACGTATAAGTGGTTCCTAAAAATCAACGACTCGTTTGACTGATTGCTACGTCGTGTAAAGGATATGCCACAATTTTCACTAGTACCTCCACCAGTTTCAAACACAATATTCTCCAATATAGCTCATGGTATGAAAACAGGTAATTTTCACACAGAATATTTTTATATTAGAAATGTACATGTTGCAATATTCATGAACGTTATACTCAAGTTTAAATTGTGTTTCAGAAACATCAATTCTTATAAATTTTTTCTTGTTCACAGCACAGATGATGTTGACATGACTGTCTCAGGAGATGAAGACGAATTGCACGACACCTCTTCACCGTTATCGACATCCATAACGACAACACTGAAGGATTTAGTTCCCACCGAGTTGTCTGGCAATGATGGCGTTCTGGAATCTGATAAGGTGTTGAGTACAAACTTGTAACTACAGCTAGCTATGATGATGATTGTTCACCATGATAGAGACGGAGACAAGAATGTTCTAGATTGAGAAGCATTGGTATTTGACATACTGAACAGTGATGGGGTGTATATAAGGGGAAATATGGGTCAATGTAGGGAAGACGGGAAGTCACTGAAAAATATCTGGTTCTTACCAGGGAGGATGTCTGATCATACCAGGGAAGATGGAGATCACAATAAGGAGATATGATCATACCAGGGAAGATGGAGATCACAATAAGGAGATATGATCATACCACGGAAGATGGAGATCACAGTAAGAAGTCATCGAAGATGGAGATCCAGTAGAGATATGATCATACAGGGAAGATGGAGATCACAATAATGAGATATGATCATACCACGGAAGATGGAGATCACAATAAGGAGATATGATCATACCAGGGAAGATGGAGATCACAGTAAGGAGATATGATCATACCAGGGAAGATGGAGATCACAGTAAGGAGATATGATCATACCAGGGAAGATGGAGATCACAATAATGAGATATGATCATACCACGGAAGATGGAGATCACAATAAGGAGATATGATCATACCACGGAAGATGGAGATCACAGTAAGGAGATATGATCATACCAGGGAAGATGGAGATCACAGTAAGGAGATATGATCATACCAGGAAAGATGGAGATCACAGTAAGGAGATATGATCATACCAAGGAAGATGGAGATCACAGTAAGGATATATGATCATACCAGGGAAGATGGAAGTCAATACATGGAGACGTATATTGTTACAAATAAGCTGAAAAATGCAACAATGAGTTGAAGGTCACAGCACAGAGACGGTGATCACAGATTGAGATCATAATACGAAGATAGACGTAAGAACATGAATATGAGGGTCATCACACAGAAATGTAGATCACCACACTGAGATGAAGATCACAGTACGAATATGGAGGTAACCACAATGAAGATGTAGGTTATCCCACAGTGGTGGAGGTCACCCCACGGTGATGGAGGTAACCACATGAAGGTAAAAATCATCTCGAAAGATAACAGAAAGGGAGGTAACATCCAAATCTATTAGGTTGTAAAGCAACAAATATTCCACGTCAAGTTCTACATCTTTGGTCTACAGGACATGTCACGAATAATCAAATGTATGAACAGGGACTGATAAGGGGACAGGACCAACATGGTTTCATTAAATACAATGAAAACAACTTTTATTTATTTCACAATAAAATACAGAGCAGCGAAAGCTAAGAAGCTGGACTTGTGCAGGACTAAAGTCGAGATCTTGAACAAATATATCCTAAATTTGCCTATCACATGGGACTGTTAATTATGCTAGTGCTAGTGCTAACAGTCGGTGAGAAGGCAGATTACTTTAGGGATCGAGAGAGAGGCTCTGTTACATGTTTATGCTAGTGCTAGTGCCAACAGTCGGTGAGAAGGCAGGTTAATTTAGGGATCGAGAGAAAGGCTCTGTTACATATTTATGTCAGTGTTAGTGCCAACAGCCGATGAGAAGGAATATTAACTTAGGGATCGATAGAGGCCCTGTAACATATTTACTAGTCTTGTACAAAGACTCATCATCATCAGGTGCCGTCTCCACATCGAAGATTAGTTAGTTAGTCTTTCCTCTTGGGCCTGTGGGCGGCGCATAGGGCAGAGGTCATAGCTCTCCATGTCTCGCGGTTCGTTGCTATCTGTTTTAGGTCTTTAATGTTTACTAGGCCCATCGTTGAGCCTTCTCTGGTGATGGTTCTACGCAGAGTCTCTCTTGGTCTTCCTCGTTTTCTTTTTCCTCTGGTGTCCATATGAGGGATTGGTAAGGAGTCTTCTCTCATCCATTCTGTGTGGTCGATGTAGTTCCAGCGGCGCTTTCTTATAAAATTTGATACATTTATCGAAGATTGGCTGCAATGAATATCCAGCATCCTCTGTCTTTCGCCTTGGTGTTGCACTCTGTCAGACTGTAACCTGTCCATTTCTTAAAGTTTCCCTACAACTTATCTCTCAGTCTTCATCTTGCTCTTCTCCCCTCAACTATCCCTCTAGTAAAGACTTTATCAAGGTGTCATGTCTTTGAAAGCCGACATCATGTAGAACGTCATTTGCAGAACGTCACTCTCATCCCAGTCCGTCTGAAAAGCTCTCAATCTCAAAGTCAGTTTTCCCACCTCCTTCGTCGTCATGTTCAATGTTTCTTTACTGTCCTCTTACCACCATCGTTGTAGTCGTCACCTGCCTGGTCCTCCATGAAAAATGAATTACAATATTGTTCTTTCTAAATCACTGTGACGTTTAATGTGAGCAAAATATTTGAGTTTCTGTGAGTGATCTATTTATAAACTAATGTTTCTCGATAATAGGGTCTTGTGAGCTAAATGCTGAGAGAAATAGACAGCAATGCATGTTTCATTCAGTTTTCTATTGTCTATAAACTTCGTATTTGTCTCTATTATCGTTTTATCTATTTGATAATGATGTTAGTCTTGAGAGACATTAGATGCAGCGACCATCATGGATTTGTCGACACTACAAAAGCACATTTCGGGAATGCTGATATGAAGGATTACTGTTCCTCATGCATCAATTGCTCCATCCCCATGCAGCATTTGCTCCATCTCCATGCAGCAGTTGCTCCATCTCCACATGCAGCATTTGCTCCATCTCCATGCAGCAGTTGCTCCATCTCCATGCAGCAGTTGCTCCATCTCCATGCAGCAGTTGCTCCATCTCCATGCAGCAGTTGCTCCTTCTCCATGCAGCAGTTGCTTCTTCCCCATGCAGCATTTGCTCCATCTCCACATGCAGCATTTGCTCCATCTCCATGCAGTAGTTGCTCCATCTCCATGCAGCAGTTGCTCCATCTCCATGCAGCAGTTGCTTCATCCCCATGCAGCATTTGCTCCATCTCCATGCAGCATTTGCTCCATCTCCATGCAGCAGTTGCTCCATCTCCACATGCAGTTGTTGCTTCATCTCCACATGCAGTTGTTGCTTCATCTCCACATGCAGCAGTTGCTCCATCTCCATGCAGTAGTTTCTCCATCTCCACATGCAGCAGTTGCTCCATCTCCGCATGCAGTTGTTCCATCTCCACATGCAGCAGTTGTTCCATCTCCACATGCAGCAGTTTCTCCATCTCCACATGCAGCAGTTGCTCCATCTCCACATGCAGCAGTTGCTCCATCTCCATGCAGCAGTTGCTCCATCTCCATGCAGCAGTTGCTCCATATCCATGCAGCAGTTGCTCCATCTCCACATGCAGCAATTGCTCCATCTTCATGCAGTTGATAAATTCAAGAAAGTACGAAGACAGATACAATATAGCCCCAGCGGCGGGCGTCGCATGAGTTGTCAAAATGTCCCTGAGTACAACGACAAACTGTCGAATGAACTCCTGCTACGGATTTGATCTTGGGTTTTACTCTCAGTCTTACCCATGTCCAGTGGATTTGATCGCAGGCAGCGAAGATTTGTAAAACGTTTTTACTTCTCGTAGATGTTCTATTTTGCATTGTTAACGTACCACATTTACCCGATGCCCTTCATTCTGAAATGTCTTTCGCCTTTTACACTGTTTAAAAAAAATAAAAACAGTGTTTCCTAGAAAAGATGATAAATCGGCTGTTGCCAGATACTACTAGAAACGCACTCCTTGAGAGCATTTAGTTAGAACTTACGGCTTTTGTATTACCCAACACCTGGCTAAAGCAAAACATTATCTAGGTAAAAGTAGCTTCAATGTTGTGTCTGTCAGAGGTATTCTTATTATTTTATGGAGAAATAAAATGTATTATTCTAATCAGTGGCGACTCGTGATCATTTTTGTTGGTGGGGCCAGACAGAAATTTTCGGAAAAATCATGGTTTCGGTTAGGTTATATTTTAATGTATAAAATAATAAATACTAGTTACACCTTATTTTTGGTAGGGCCCTGCCCCACTGGTCCATAATGACGAACCGCCACTGATTCTAATGCTGATAAAAATCTGCGAATTGTTAACGACGTTCATACCAATTGCATATTTTCTAAACATTTCATTAATTGATAATTTTTGTTTGTGTGAATGCAACATTAAGCATATCATATCTTTCCCGTTTCCTTCTGATCCATTGTTCATTACTTCTTTTATTTCATCTGTCCACTATTCATATCTTTATTTCATATGTCCACTATTCATATCTTTATTTACTCTGTCCACTGTTCATATCTTTATTTCATCTGTCCACTATTCATTTTTCTTTTATTTCATCATATGTCCACTATTCATATCTTTAATGTCCATCCTTTTTTGTCCACTATTCATATCTTTATTTCATATGTCCACTTTCATTTCATCTGTCCACTATTCATATCTTTATTTCCTCTGTCCACTATTCATATCTTTATTTCATATGTCCACTATTCATATCTTTATTTCATATGTCCACTATTCATATCTTTATTTCATATGTCCACTATTCATATCTTTATTTCATATGTCCACTATTCATATCTTTATGTCATATGTCCACTATTCATATCTTTATTTCATATGTCCACTGTTCATATCTTTATTTCATATGTCCACTATTCATATCTTTATTTCCTCTGTCCACTATTCATATCTTTATTTCATCTGTCCACTATTCATATCTTTATTTCATATGTCCACTATTCATATCTTTATTTCATATGTCCACTATTCATATCTTTATTTCATATGTCCACTATTCATATCTTTATTTCATATGTCCACTATTCATATCTTTATTTTCATTATGTCCACTATTCATATCTTTATTTCACTCTGTCCACTATTCATATCTTTATTTTCATATCTTTATTTCATATGTCCACTATTCATATCTTTATTTCATATGTCCACTGTTCATTTCATCTGTCCACTATTCATATCTTTATTTCCTCTGTCCACTATTCATATCTTTATTTCATATGTTCACTATTCATATCTTTATTTCATATGTCCACTATTCATATCTTAATTTCCTCTGTCCACTATTCATATCTTTATTTACTCTGTCCACTATTCATATCTTTATTTCATATGTCCACTATTCATATCTTATTCATTTCATATGTCCACTATTCATATCTTTATTTACTCTGTCCACTATTCATTTCATCTGTCTTACTCTTCTCGGTTTCTAAGTGGCAATGGTTCGTTTACGTGTTCAATTTGAACACATGACCTATGTTTCATTGTTGGTCTCCTATAGGACTAGGGGATTGATCTCAATCTCACATACATCGCGATCAGGAGCTCTGAAAATTATCCCGATTGCTCCGTAGGTATAATAAACCGAGTACCTTTTGAGCTAGAGACGAGCACGTTACCTCCACAACACAGAGATCCCTTCAAAAATACCAAACAGTTTGTGCCACGGTCATAAACACGATCTATTTCTACATTGTCTTTATTATCACGTGCAAATATTAATTTGTTTTATTCTTGTCGTCAATGGGATCAGTGCTTAGACCTAGTTCTCAACCTTGGGTCAGGTCATATTTTGTGTTGTACATGTGTACGATGTACGTGTACGATGTACACATTTTATAGATACTGTATTCAATTTGATTATTTTAAGAGCTATCGACTTTTGAAAATTCAAACTTCGTCGTTTTAAAACGTTATTTTTATTCTCGCTAACTATGACCAAATATGTGTCGTATATGTCCGTATGTGTGTGATGCTCATCGCACACGTATGTCAATATGTTATCCTTGATTGTATGCTGATATGGTTTTCTGGAATAAAATTATGGAACAAAATTGTGAACTGCATTTAATTATTTTTTGGTTTCAATTATAGAATGCGAAACTAAATAAGAACGAATTTTGCTGTGTAACTGGCGTATCATTCCTTTATAATTAATAAGGAACCTGTGTGCCAGTTGGGCCAGAAGTAAAATAGAAGTGTGATCGTCAAGGAAATGGCAGTTGTGTTTGATACTTTTTTTTTTCTTCAGCACACACTCTCAGAGGTCAACTTAACCATGTTTTAAAAAATCAGTGGTCAACCTGAAGCTGTTGATGTCTCCAAACAGCTTGTCTCGAATTTGTTTCAGGGACGTCCATATTAGTGTTGTCTGTTCATGATAATATCGTGAGCATGTTTGCAAAAGATGTTTGACAGTCATGTTGTATGTGACACAGTAGTGGTCAGAAGTTCATATATGTTAATCTGGTATCTCAGTATATTGTAATCTGTCTGGAGTCTGAAGGTTTTTACTTGTACTTTTCCAACGTTCTGTATCTTCAACATCAGAAGAATGTAGCACTTGTAAGTCTGTCGAAATAAGGTCTTAATAACAATAATCTCAGCAATCTGTCATAGATACTAAGCCACCTTCTTAGTATTTTGACATACGCATGGGAATCGTACACTAAGTCCTTTCTTAGGTATCTTGACATACAACTAAGTCACTTCTTAGTATATCTGACATAGATACTAAGCCACCTTTCTTTTAGTGACTATCTAGACAACATACTAAGCCACCTTTCTTTTAGTGATATCTTGACACACATACTAGCCACCTTCTTTTAGTGATATCTTGACAACATACTAAGCCAACTTCTACTTGTCTAGAATAGATACCTAAACCACCTTTCTTGAGTACTATCTAGACATACATACTAAGCCACCTTTCTTTTAGTGCTATCTTGACACACATACTAAGCACCTTTCTTTAGTATTCTAGAATAATCCCTAAACCACCTTTCTAGTATATCTAGACATAGGCTCTAAGCCTCTTTCTTTAGTACTATCCTTAACAAATACTAAGACAGCATTTTCTTTAGGAAGTTCTAACACAAATACTGAACCACCATTCTCTACTTGATAGTTGAACTGACATGATAGTATTCCAGACATAAATATATTTGTGCAGTGTTCCCATAACTGATGCTGATGTAGATGTTAATATAATGATCATACAAAACTATAACTATGTCAACTGGACAAATGAAACAAAGATAAGAATAGATTTGTGAAATGTTTATTATTGCAGGTAATCACTGCCTCTGTGAGAACTGAATTCTGACAGGTCTGTCTGGTGTCATCATCGTGTTTAAGAAAGGCTCCACATCCTCGTGGTTGTAGGTCAAAGTAAAGTTGCTTATGATCTGGGATAAGATAAATACCATTTATTTCATACACTCATCATCATCATCAAATAGCTTGTCCTGAGCAGAACTTTGCCACCCCAACAGTCCTCCGGAATTTCTATCTCTCATAGGCAGATGTCCTGCCTCTGCAGCCGTCATGTTCAAACCATCACTTACATCCTGAATCTTCTCCGTGGTCTTCCTCTTCTTCTCTTTGCCGGTAAGCCTCCTTCCATGAGACTCTCCAGCCCTTCATGTCTTCTTATATGTCCAAAATATCTCAATTTTCTCTTTCTTATTTGTAGCATCAGAAAGTTTTCTTTGATTTTGAGTTCTTTCTGGATAGATCTATTTGTTCTCTTCTCAGTCCAAGATATACGAAGGACTCTTCTGTAACACTTATATTCAAAAGCACATATATGTTTTCCCACTTCTTTATTAAATGTCCATGCTTCCCACCCATACGTTGCCACTGGGAATATGCATGCTCTTAGTATTCCGATCTTTGTTTTCTTATCAGTTCCGTACATTACATTTCATATACTACTTGCACATTACTTTCTGATTGCTCATATAATATATTGCTCAGTTATGACTTGCCGTCGTCTATCTTCTTCTTCTTCTTTCGTTCATTCTTCACGGCCAATTTGATCATTCTTATTGTGATGTATAATTGGTCCACTGGAAAGAACGGAGTGTTCTACGTCGGGACGATTGTGCGCCCATGGTGACTAGGCCCGCCCGTCCGTTTTCAGCCAGCTTTTGATTTACTAGGTTGAGCTTTCCCTAGGGTACGATCCTTTCTGCCGACTATGTCAGCCCGGATCTACGCCTTTCGATCAGCTTTGCCGTATATTTGGGCTTTGTGATCTACGCCAGGACAGTGAGTTGCGCTGTTTTGCCCGTTCTGACTGTGAGAAATATTTCTCGGGGCTTATAAGCTTGTCCTCAGACGGCGTCTTACTCGTATAAAACACCGTGTAAAGTATCGGCCTTCACCAATGTTCGGACCCGGACTTACTGTCTGATCCGTACATTGTCGATCTTGCTTTACCGTTCATTTTTGAGTTTGATCCGGAGAAGGAACATTCTCAGCTTTTTCTAGACGCGCGTTGGCACGTGACAATTTGCAGTTAACCTCGAAAGACACCGACCTGGGGCCGAGCACAGACAATGTAGAGGGTCGTTTCAGTCAGCGCTATCAACGCAACTGATGATTTTGCGCTCGCCACCATCACCCGCCCCAGTTATTCCGGGGATGTTAGTTACGACTGCAATCGTACCTTGCCCGGTTGCCCCAAGGCTGGCAGTTCCGTTAGGTATCACCCACCTCAGTTCTTCCGGGGATGTTAATCGTCGTCAATCTAATAAGTTATGGTTTAGTTTTGACTGTGGGTCTCGGTGGCCTAGAGGTTAGGTGCTCATCTCTTGTTTCAAAAGTACTCAATCCGCTCCCTCGTGGATATTTTTCTAGAGATCCCTGGATCTCAGTGTAGGTGAGATCGAGTTTCTAGCTATATCGGAGGCGGACGATAAAACATAGATCCTGTGTTCAAGTGGAGAACGTAAAACAACTATTGACAGTTCGAAATCGAGAAGAGCAGGCTGGAAAGCAGCTGACCGGGCAAAATTCATTAGAAATATTTTAAAATAAAATTTGCTACAAAATATTATTTCCACCATCTTTTAAATTACATTTGGGACTATCGCCGGTGCTACGGAGTTCATGCACTGCCGCTGAGATCTTCATGTGTAAGAAAGAGATCAGAGCACACATGGTTACTCACTAAAGTGAAATGATGATGGTCATATCAATCAAGTTATTGACTTATGAGGTTTTCAGTGAAGACTATGGAGCATTGTATGAGGTCTTGTAAGAGGACATGGAAAGTTTGGTGTGACTTCATAAGAGCTCTCTCTTTCTCTCTCTCTCTCTCTCTACCTTTTTAACCCGGATTGGGGAATAGTCCTTCAACAAACTCATGCCAAGTCTTCCTATCTCTAGCTATCTCCTGCAGCTCCCACCAGCTCTTCTTTGTATTGTTGATCTCTATCTCCAAATCCTGTCTCCATGTATTTCTCGGCCTCCCATTTTTTCGCTGTCCCTGCGGATTCCAGGAAAGGACCCTTCTTGTTATATTCCTCTCAGGTTTTCGCAAAGTGTGTTCTATCCAGCGCCGGCGTCTTTCTTTTTAACCTCTTGGTTCACTGGATTATGTCTTGTTCACTCCATACGTTCCGCATTGTGACCTATCATACCATCTCAGTCCCTCTATTCTGCCAGACACCAATTGATGAATACAGTAGTCCTAACTGATATATTATTATTATCAATCTCATCTTGAATGCTTGAGCATGAGCAGCTCTGTCCATTATACAAACACAGTACACAAATACATTCATTAATTTACCTTAGACAAGAGAATGTGCATCTCTTGTTCGGCAAAACGTCGACCTGAAATAGAATAACACTATTTATAATGTTTGCTTGTTCTGCGTTAATTCTATCAATTATATTAACCATATTTTTGTGATTTGTGTGGTTGTGACGAGAACGTAAGTACACTGCGCCCCCACTAGGCCTCTACAGCATGTACAAGTATAGTCTAATTTCATCCAAAAGTGGGACTTGGGTTTGTTTATTTTATGTAAGCTACAAGATGGAGAAGATGGATTCAGGATGTAACTGATGGTTTGAACATGACGGCTGCAGAGGCAGGACATCTGGCATATGAGAGAAATTACGGAGGACTGTTGGGGTGGCAAAGTTGTGCTCAGGACAAGCTATTTGATGATGATGATGATGAAGCTACAAGAATAAATGGTATGAGATCACCCAGATTATTTAAAATATGAAGCCTACTATAAAGTTAATAGAGAAAAAACAGGTTGTCATCTTCCGGTAACGAACTGAACTCAATATGCTGAGGTACTATCTGTTTAACATTACAAGAAAGGCCCTTTTGACATATATGTAGCACCAGCAAGTTGACAGAGACATACATCCTGCTAGATACAATGAACAGAAGAAATAGACATGGCCAATCATCATGTCATTCCAAGACACGCTGTATGGAGATGTACATAGACTCCAGTTGACCACTAACTACTTTAGACGTATACAAGTCAATGTCTATACGAACTATGAACAAGTCAATGTCTGAAAACGTAGAAAGAAGACTAAGAGAAGTATGTGATCTGAGCAAAAAAGCATGATCACGCTATGTCAATTTGTACAAGACTGCAAAACTGTTTCGGGTATGGAGCTCAGCCATTTGGAGAAATGAATTCCGCCTTTGTGGTGCCAGAGCCCGCAAGGGAAGCAAAGAATAGTACCACTGCGACCTACAATGCATGTCGTAAGATCCGACTGATGTAGGCCCTAGGGATGCTGCCCTAGTAAATATAAAGCAGCGCAGAAATCGGATGTGCTGGCCTACTTGTAGGCGTATAACTGGCAAAACGTACAATCGCTCTTATGCTCAGATCACATACAAATCACACAATGGTTGACAAGTGGTCGATATGGAACGTTCGAAGAAGAAGAAAAAGAAGGAGAAATGAATCGTTTTTGTCGCCTCAATGAAATTAGTCTTTACTATGTATTTTTCCTGTAAGGTGACCGGAAAATTGCACACACAAGACAGACATGTTTAAATCAGTAATATTAACAGGACCAGTCAGTAGGTTTCAGTATTTATGATATTAGTTACAATATTTCTGAGCGCTCAATCAACCGAATAGCTACATAATGTAATAGCGAAATGTTGAAACACAAATTATAGTCGTTTCATAAAATACCAATTATACTAATTTTATGTTTCGACCAACTGGTCTTTATCCAGCAAAGGATACAAGACATACTTAAGGCAAAAAACAATGAAATAAGCAGTTTTTGATATATGATTTATTCCTCTCAGTTCCTCGTGGAGCATAGGCCATCAACAGTTGTTTACTTTTTTTTTCTTTTTTCTTTCGTCCGCTTTCAACTCAGACGAAGTTTCATCTCTGAAACTGATTTTTGCGTGAAAATCTGTTTTTCCAATTTCTTACAATGGCAGCAGCGTGCACATTGTAAATTACTTTACACTGGCAGCCGTGTGCTCAATGTACTCGTAATTAGTATTCCCTCGCCATACAGGCAGATTTTCTCCGACTTCAGAGGTACTCATGTTATCGTCCTGAGTAAGACCAGGGACTCGAACAAATGCCGGACAGTAGGTTCGAACCCGAGCTATGAGGCGTCTCACAGCTAGCAGGCCGAGCTACTATCAACTACTCTAGGCAGTCCCCAGTTGTTTACTATTTTTTCCCGGTCTCTGGCTGTTTTAGATAGGGCCTTCCAGAATAGTCCAGCATCCTTAAGTTCTTCAAAAAAGACTCCGTCTTTAGGTCTGTTTACGACGTCCTCTTTCCAGTTTTCCTTGCGGGTTCCACTCAAGCACTTTTCTAGTGACACTTGACTGTGTCTTCCGTAAGGTATACCCAACTCACAGCCATGTGTTCCTCTTAACCTGGGTCATCATAGGTTATTGTCCTGTTCTTATCTACAGGTCTGTGTTTGCAGCTATGTCATACCATGTCAGTTTGAGAGTACGCCGAAGACATCCGTTGACAAATTTCTGAATCTTATTTACATTTAACTTGATGACTCGCCCCGTTTCCGAGCCATACAGCAATACATATTTCATAGTTCAGCTGAATATCCTGAGCTTTGGATTAATGGAGATGACAGTGGATGTCCGCACCGTGTGCAGCAGAGCAAATACTTGTCGGGCTTTCCTAATACTGGCATTAATGTCCTCATCTGTACCTCTTGATTAGTTAGTTAGTTAGTTTGTTCCTTTCGTGCCAAGGCGGCACATAGGGCAGAGGTTTTAGATCTCCATGTGATACGGTTCTTTGCTAGCAGTTGGAGATCTTGTATGGTTTTACATCCCAATAGTTTACTTTCTTGTTGGATGGTTCTTCAAAGAGTGGTCTTTGGTCTTCCATGTTTTCTTTTCCCAACTGGTGACCACATAAGGACTTGTCGATTTAGTCTCTTTTCGTCTGATCTAAACCCATTACACATTAATAGAGCGATACACATTTAGATAAATCCTCTGTTTCAGAAATACTGGGGTTTTTACGATTGAGGATTATTAGGCCTCAGATCAACCGACCATAGCAAGTACGAAGAAAACAACACCTTCCATCTTGAAACCGGAACCGGAAAACCACTTGATTGACTGATTTCAATTCTAAGGTTGTCAAATTCACCAACATCTTCTATATACCTTCCCTCAACCAATATCGGGTCTTGCTGTATGTTGTTGCTTTGCGGTACTTTTGTTTTCTCTTGACTGATTTTAAGACAGACCCGTTGCGTCGTTTCTGTCAGGGCATCCACTATTTCTGAAATACATGGTTTCTGAAATACGAGGCACGGGACGAACAAGACGAAGGTGGCAGCAGGACATCAAGGAAACCTTGAACATGACTCTAGAAGAGGCCGGAGAACTTACAAGAGACAGAATCCTTTTCAGGCGGGCTGTGATGAATGCGACGTCCCGCAAGGGACATGCTACCACTTGATGTTAGACAAGATATTTCTCCAATCAAAGTGTGCTTTTTTTTAAAACTCTGTACACTAAATGATGTAGTCTGCAAAATGGGAATGTGTTATTTAGGATTCTCTAAAAGGAATTAATTCTTATTTTTCATGTTTGTTGGACTACACGCTCTGATATAACCAAAACAAGGTTCGTCCTTAGGTTGAAAGTAGCGTGCCTAGGCTACTTCCGTTCTGTGTACTTTCATTCTGTACCTCTTTGTCCCACATTACAAATTGTCCATTACAATCTTGTCCAATAATAATAATAAGCGGTTATATCGCCATATGCAGTGGGGCTCGTGATCATTTTTGTTGGTGGGGCCAGACAGAAATTTTCGGTAAAATCATAGTTTCGGTTAGGATATATTTTAATGTATAAAATAATAAATAACATTACACCTTTTTTTTGGTGGGGCCCGGTCCCACTGGGCCTTAATGACGAGCCGCCACTGGCCATATGTAATTATTAATCACATGCAGTTTAAGTTGTGAAATTATAGATATGAAGAATTACCCAAACACATGCGAGCACCATGTCCCCACACTAGCTGAGATACAGCCTTGATATTGGAATCCATCTTGTTCTTGCTCTCTTTTAGCCAACGTTCGGGAAGGAACTCTTCTGGATCAGTAAATAATTCAGGGTCATGATACATTCCATACAAATTGGCTTGCACGTGTGTCTGCAAAAATAAAATCGTGAGTGCAGATGAAGTAAATATTAACACACTATTTTCTGCACTTGCTGCTAGATGATGTTAGAATCATGTATTATCTATCTATCTGTCTATCTGTCATCTGTCTGTCTGTCTGTCTGCCTGCCTGCCTGCCTACCCCCTGCCTGCCGCTGCCTGCGTCTGTCTGTCTGTCTGTCCTATCCGTCTATCCGTCATCCGTCTATCCACTGATCCACCTATCCACTATCCACCTATCCACCTATCCACCTACCTCCTACCACTATCTACCTATCTATCTATCTATCTATCTATCCATCTCTATATCTATCTATCTATCTATCCATCTCTATATCTATCTATCTATCTACCTACCTTGGTAAGCTACCTACCTACCTATCTATCTATCTCTGTCTGTCTGTCTGTCTATTCTCTATTCATGGTGTGCCTCTAACCGCTCAAAGTATGCAAAATGTTCTAACAAGGGTTCTCGAGTGCGCCTAGTATATTATGTTTCCTACCATTTCTCATTTCCTACCATAAAAAAACTAAAATTATGTTCACCAACAAACCAAAATCTCAACTAAAAATTACCATCAATAATGAAGACATTGAGAACGTCACAGATTTTGAATATCTTGGCTCTATAATTTCCAACAATGGAGATTGTACGAAAGAAGTTAGAAGAAGACTAGCCATGGCTTTCCAGAGGGTGATCAGCATGAAGAAACTATGGCATGACACAAGTAAAGAAACAAAAGTAAACTCTGAGAACATGCATATTCCTGTGGCAAATATGGATGCGTATCGTGGATCATAACACAAACATTAAAAACAAAATTGAAGCTTTTGAAACAAGGTGCTATAGAAAAGTTCTTAGAACATTCTGGACATAGAAAAGAAGAAACAAAGACACCCTAAAAGACCTAAATATCAAGGAGCATTGGCTCATAAATAACATCATGTCCGGAAGATGAAACATTTTGCCAACATTAAACGTCACAGTGGTCTGTAGAGAAAAGTAATGCCCGCGTGCCCAGCGTGTTCGTAGCGCGTTGGACTGTGGGTGACTAGCCCTCTGTGTGTGTACGGGTTCAATTCCGTGGGCAGGCAGAAAAGCCACAGATTCCCCAGATTCACGGTGTTCGTGGCACCGAACCGAAGGTTACGATGTCCATGGCACCGAGCTGAAGAGCTGAAAGCTCAGGTGCTTCTGGATCGAAAAAAAAAAAAGAAAAGTAATGAAAGGCATGGTTCGTGAAAACGAGGCAGGGGACGACAAAGACAAAGACGGCACAGGACATCAAAGAAACCTTGAACATGACGCTCGAAGAGACAGGAGAACTTGCAAGAGACAGAGAGCTTTTCAGGTGGGTTGTGATTAATGCGACGTTCCGCAAGGGACATGCGACCACATCTCTCATATCTCTGTGGTCGATCGTTTGAGTTGGAAGCAAAAAAACTGCAACAAAGATGGTATAAAGACATTATAGAATGTGTCTGCTAAAACATAGGCCCTATTAGGAAGACAATAGTTCCGCAAAATGTAGCTAAACAACAACTTGAGTGTAGGAGAGTGGGAGGAGAAAATATTACACTCTATAAATTTGGCTGAAATCGGATGTGTGTGTCCTAAACGTGTAGAAGTCTATACATTTAGGGGCCAACTAAACCAGTATGCAATTATACACGTTCTTGACAAAGATGAAACATATCACAAAGAGTGATTAAAATTGGTCGCAAAGAACGAACGCAAAGAAGAAGAAGAAGAATACACTCTATAAATGTTACTTTATATTATCTTGTTCTATCTATCTATTCTCGAATCCTGTGTTGCCTTTCAGCGTCAGGTCGAAAAAGGAGACACTTGAAGCGAGCCTGTCTCTCTATGCACCTTGTCTTTCTTTCTCTTCTGACAAAAGAACAAGAAAGGAAAATTACCACATGCGAAATGAGATGCTTGAGGAAAGCAGTAAATAAAACAAGAAGAGACCATATAAGAAATGAGGAAATTAGAAGAACAGTCGGAACAACACCTGCTATTAGATTTATTGAAAAACAGAGACTCAAATAGTTTGTCCACTTGGTCAGAATGAACCCGAATACACCAGTTGCAAGAGCGTACAACCTGAAAATGGAATCATCAAGAGGAAAGGGCAGACCAAGAAAAGATGGGTTGATGGAGTTACAGACATCTTAAAACTCCACAATACCACACCATATCAAGCGACCGAGCGTGCATTATCTCGGAAACCGATCATCAGTTAAACCTGCTACGCCTAGGGCAAAAAGCAGAGAAGGACAAAGAAAAGAAAGAAAGATCGGAAAATCATGTCGTAGATTCAAACTAGTCTACTTGAACTTACCCCAGCAGGAACATTGCAGCCACTAATATCGAGAAACTAGTCTACTTGAACTTACCCCAGCAGGAACATTGTAGCCACTAATATCGAGAAACTAGTCTACTTGAACTTACCCCAGCTGGAACATTGTAGCCACTTATTTCGATATCACTTGTCAGATTCCGACTTGTAGCGTAGACAATTGGATACAGTCGAAGAGTTTCTTTAACCACAGCTTTGACATATGGAAGTTTACTAAGCTGTTCCGGTGAGATTGTTCCATTGTTTTCTAATTTTGCTTGCTGAATTTCCTGGTACAGTTTCTCTTGTACATCTGGATGTTTAGCCAAGTTGTACAGGCACCAGGTAGTAGCAGTTGATGTCTGGTGGAGATTACAGAAAAGATCAAAAGTAATCAAAACAATAATATTGTTTAAATAATGATGAATATTACTGATGTTGTATTGTATACTAATGGCTGATGTTACAATGGTGATAGTTACATTATGTTTGATATTACAATAGCTGATATTATAATGTTATATTATATACTAATGAATGATATTACTATTGTATATTACTTATACTGATATTACTAATGTTATAGTGTACACTAATGGCTGATATTACTGAAGTTATATTGTACACTACTGGTAATGGTGGAACTACTGATATCATTTATGGTTGACATTACTGATGGTTGATGTTACTAAGCTATTCTGGTATTATTGATCTGCTGAGTTATCTTTAAAATAACCGTTGATCTATCCATAAGCCTGTTAATTTCTGAATTGCATGGTTTTTAATTTTATGTCGATTGTCGATAAATGATATTATTATTGTGGAATTAAAAGAAGCATATTCACAGAATATAATGGATTTCGAGAAGTGAAATCAGAATATGTCTGGTCAACGTCACTGTATAAGAAGAAGATGGGTATTTGGGACACAGGAAATGATCAGCGAATATAAGGTTGAGTGGATCAGGTTCAAAGTCGATGGCTGAGTACGAGGCTGTTTACTGGACAGGAAATATCGTCTCGTTCATGGAGAGATTTAAAAAAACTGTTGATCTAGGATAAGTCGGCATTTGAATGGAGAATTATTTGCTATATTCTATGTCGATAAAGTAAGAGCATTATTTGTGAAAATTAAAACTTAAGTATTCACAGAAGATGGAAGACTAGATAAAGAGATAGAGGCTAGAGTGCAAAAAGCAAATGCTGTAATCTACCAGCTAGCCCCTTTGTTAAAGCACCCAACAATTTCACAGGCAGCTAAGCAGCAGATGATCAACAGCATTTTTATACCTACTTTGTGTTACCAGAGCCAAACATGGACAATGAGCAAAGCGCAATCACAAAAATAACTACACGTGAAATGCGTTGCCTGCGAAAAGTTACCAACACCAGAAAAGACAGAATCACTAACATCAGGATAAGAAAGAAAGTTGGCACAGAACCTTGCTTTGAATTACATTGAGAAACAAAGAATGAAGTGGTTTGGCCACTTGATAAGAATGCATCCATACTCCACAGTATACAGAGTCTTCTACAACAGAACATCGGGAAAGAAGGCAAGAGGAAGACCACGAAAGAAATGGTTAGATGGCATAGCAGAATCCTGTGAAAGAGCAAAAATAACTATCAGAACAGCGCAAGACAAAACAGAAAACCACAATACTAGGCAACAACCCGGTAGCAGTGTGACGACAAAAGAAGAAGAAGAAGAATTACTATTTGATGAGCGAAAAGGCAAAATGTGTATGTTGGGAGAAGGACCTGAACTGAAAGCTTAAGAATTGCAGAATAATGTGCACAGTTTAGGAATAGATAATATATATGCACAGTCTAGGAATATATAGACCTAATATCTGTACTCACAGTTTCTACTGCTGCTGTCAACAGATCAACCACGAGCCCGGTGACTTCCTTACTGGTCATAGACCCTTGTTTCAGAAGATGGGAAAGAAAAGCTGAATGTTCTCGGCCATCTTCAAGCGCTGCCATTTTCTGATGTTGATCAGATAACAATAAAATTAGGTTTAAATGGAGCATAGTTACAAGGCAGAAATATGTGTAGAAATATTATTTTCTATACTTTGTCATCACACTATTAACGGATTCTTGCTCCTTGTCGTGGTTTTCTGTTTTTGTCTTGCCCTGCTCTAGTGGCTTGTGTTATAGTTATTTTTGCTTTTTGACAGGATTCTGTTATGCCATTTATCCAGTTTTTTCGTGGTCTTCTTCCATATTTTATTTAGACCTTTAAAAGCTGATGTGCTTTGCCAATTCGTATCATAATTTCTTTTTTAACATTTCCTGTGCAATAAAATTGCTACCTAAATAGGTGAATTTATGTATTATTATTTTTATCATTTTAGATTCCATGGTGATATTTGCATTACTTGCCATAGGTTTCTACATTATATTTGGTTTTTTTTTCATAGCTTATCAGCAGTCCAACTTTTTATGCTATAGATAACAAGTTGCCTGTTTTTCTTTGGCGAATCACGTAATCACAAAGTACTGTAGTTTTACAATTTACAAAAACAATGACAATATACAGCAACGTTTCGACCAACAAGGCCTTTATCAAGCAAACGAACAGTTTGTCTTTGCATATCTTGGTTGTTTTTACTTAACAAGGCAATATCATCTGTAAAATCCAAATCTTCTAATGTAAATCTTGTATTTCTTAGGATGGTGATAAAAATGTGTAGGATTATTTTAAATTTTAATTTAATTTGCTTTTGCAGCGGTTTTCCAACTCGCTCGTGTCGATTTTTAACAGCCAATGGTTCTTTTAAGCGCTGAATTTTAACACGGAAGGACAAAATTCCAGATACCGAAGTCCTCTTAAGAGCCAAGATTTCAAGCGTCAACACCTTGTTGCAGAAGGCCAAGTTGAGATGCACCGGTCACGTTGCACGGATGCCTGATAATGAAATGAATGGATGTATGGAGAGCGTGACTGAGCATAGATCGTTGGTGGACAATTATGTGACCCCAGCTAGACCAACGTTTTAGTTACTGTCAGTGGCGGCTCATGATTGTTTTTTTTGGTGGGGCCAGACACCAATTTTCGGGAAAATCATTCATTTTGGTTAGGTTATATTTTAATTTATTAAATAATAAATACACGTTACATATTATGTTTGGTGGGTCCAGGCCCATCTGGCCCTTAATGACGAGCCCCATTGGTTACTGTCATGATTTCAACTGTCAAGTTACCTGGTAGTCAAGATTTTCGTAAACCTGTTTTAATATTTCAGACTTACAGTACATTAAACGAAAATTTACCTTTTCAACAAGTTTTTTACCAATGTCCATGATATTGTCTGTGTATTGCTCGAACTCTGTCCATGTTTTAGTCTCCCATATTTGATATATTGGTAGGTTGTACATCAGAGGCTGAAGATTTCGAAAAAATCCCTCCAGGTTGTCAATAAAAGACTGTGCCATTGACGAAGGTTTACTTCCTAGACAACCAATGCGTTCCTCGAAAATGAAAGTGCCGATAGCTAACAGGAATATTGAAACAAAACTTTAAAATAACGAAATGGATAAATGATGATATTTTATTTAAAAGTTTGTATTGCTGTATAGCTTAGAACTGTGTGTTAGTGTATAGCTTAGAACTGTGTGTTAGTGTATAGCTTAGAACTGTGTTAGTGTATAGCTTAGAACTGTGTGTTAGTGTATAGCCTATAAGTATATGGCCTTTTTCGTCTTTACAGACGGTCAATTGGCAAGTGTTTTACTGAAATAATTTCTGAGTTTTCGCTTTTCTCTCTTGTCTTTCAGCTCATACCTAAGTCTCTCTTCAAAAGATTCTGCACCTTTGCGCAATATTGTTTTCCATATATCTCGATCATCAGCCAGTTTTCCCATTTGCTGGGACCGATAGAAAAGTTATTCATTGAGGCCTTGCAGACATCTTTATATCTGAACAGTGGTCTGCCTTTGTCCTCTTTCCCTCCGAAAGTTCACAAACAACATTTGTTTTGGAATGCGGCCATTGTCCATTCTTTGCACATGCCCTAGCCATCTAAGTCTTCTACTGTTGAGCATGCCCATGATGGAAGGCAAGTTTGCACGTTGCAGTACTTCAGAGTTGGTTATCTTGTCGTACCACCTGATCTTCATAATCTTGCAGTGACATCGAAGGTGAAAATGTTAAGTCTTTCTCGTGCCTTGAGTAGGCTGTCCTGTTTCTGAGTCATATGTAAAGAGCTAATTACACAGGCTCAATATATTTGAATCTTCGTTAGAAGTATGTGGTGGTATATAGCTTAATAGTAATATGTGTTGGTATATAGCTATTAATAGTAATATGATGTTATTGGTATATAGCTTAATAGTATAGTAACATGTATTGGTATATATGTTAATAGTTATAGTAACATGTATTGGTATATAGCTTAATAGTAACATGTATTGGTAGATAGCTTAATAGTAACATGTATTGGTAGATAGCTTTAATAGTAAATGTATTGGTATATAGCTTAATAGTAATATGTGTTGGTATATAGTTTAAAAGTAAATGTGTTGTTGGTTATAGCTTAATAGTAATATGTGTTTTGGTATATAGCTTAGAAGTGTTGTTGTGTACAACTTACAAATATGTGTTAAAGAATAATATGTTTTAAGAAAATATAAAAAAGTAATGAAATAAGTTATAATTTTTAATAATGTCAGTGTTGTTTTTAAATGTAAATATTACAAACTAATATGTGAGATGGAAGTAAGATGGGAAATAAACAGATTGGTTATAAAAAAACAAAATAACTTACATTCCATGGCCCATTTGAAAAGCTCTTTCTCCAGTGCAGGTACTTCACTTTGTGCATCCTTCACTTCTTCGAGCCGAATTATAAAATCGTCCGCCACTGCTCCCATCTGTGTGCTAAAGTTGGACACCTCGGCCAGTTTCAACATCTTCTTGCTGGCAATAGATCTATGTTTGTACCACTCCTCTCCTTGTCTACAATTCAAATACATTTTTCACATTAATGAAAAACATGTCTATACATTGTCAATTCATCCAATCTCGTCAAACAATAACTTTCGTCTTCCTCTTCTTCTGTGTGTACTCTCAGACATAAACTGCAACATGTTTAACTTCTTCTTCTTCTTTGCGATCGCTTTTTGATGATTATACCGTTAGACGCGTTCTTATGATGAAATCGACTGTTGTCTGGAGCTCATCTCTAGTGCCATGTAGTTTTGATGATTATACCGTTAGACGCGTTCTTATGATGAAATCGATTGTTGTCTGGAGCTCATCTCTGGTGCCATGTAGTTTTGAATGTAGTGTTGTGTTGTAGGGCCAGCATTCCTTTCTTGGGAGGACATACAGGGGCAGTCTTGCAGGACATGTTCTGTGGTTTGTTCAGCGGAGCCACAGGGACACAGAGGGGTTGGGGACAATCGCAGCCTGTGTAGGTGTTTGTAGATGTTTAACTAACGAAGTAGTACAGTCTAAGATTGCTAGTGTTTCCATAATGCTTCTACTGAAATTGTATTAGTGATGGTCGTACTTTTGTCTTGATTGATTGATAAACCATCATCATTGCACTTCGGTGATTAACCATATGGCTCCAATCTCTTTCTTACACGAGACGGTATCAACGACAGTGCACGAACTCCGTAGCACCGGCAAGGGTCGTTATTGTAATTTAGAAGATAGTGAAAATATCGTGTCGAAATTTTAATTATTTTTTCTAATTAATTTTGCCCGGACCACGGCTTTCCAGCTTGTTCTTCTCGATTTTGAATTGTCAAGGGTTTTTTCGTGCTCAACTTGAACACGGACCTACGTTTTATCGTCTGTCTCCGATAGAACTATGAACACGATCTCACCTTCCCTGAGATCTGAGATATCAGAAAAATATATTCCGATGGCTTCACCCGGAGCGACTGAGAATCTTTGGAAGAAAAGACGAGCATCTAGCCTCTACGCCACAGAAACACCCAAATCTTAGATACGTGGAAATAATAAATTGCTTAAATCCCCTGTCTTACCATGTCGTTAGAGGCGAAAAGGTTTGGGCAATGACACAAACAACCCGGAAAAATCAAATCGAAGTTTCTTCTCTCTTACTGTGCAGTTCTCACTAGATTGAGATTATGGATTCTATAAGGCAGCCAATCTGTCCGAGATTTCAGCCAGCCATAAGTTGTCTTGGACCACTACGAGTGGGCCAACTTCTTTGGCAAAGTCTGCACAAACGGGGGCAGTCTTCTTCTGATATAATTGACTAAGATTTCTGCGTCCCAAAATTGTATGGCTGGCCCGATTCTATGCAGAGGTGCCTTTTGGTCCAAAACCCTCGTGAGAGTGCTGACATGTAGGCGTTGCTGAAATCTAGAGACAGATTGGCTGACCGTAGAATCCGAAATCCCAACTGTGCCGCAGTTGACGAAGTCGTTGCACCATGAAATGCGCTTACAGCCATTGCATCCGTTTTCTGCAAACATAAATGCAACTGGTAGAATAAATCGAAGTTTTAAAAATGTGGATATACAAAAGAGTCGGGTTAATTTCATGGATGAAAAGGAAAACTAGCAAAGTACTTAAGGGAACTAAGAGGGAAAAGAGAACTATTCAAAGAAATATAAGTTAGACACAATTGATATTATATTCACATTAAAAGACATGATACATTAATGAAGACACTATTGTAGAAGATAGTCGAGGGCTAGAGATCATGGGGAAGACAAAGTATGAATTGGAAGGGAAACATCAAGCGGTGAACAGCCTATCAGAGTGTACTATTAATCCCGTCGCCTTTCTGAGACGACATAATGGCTCCCAGTATTTATTAATGTTGAACTCAAAGCCAGTACTTGTCTCCCAGTATTTGTTAATTTGACCCAAAGCCCGTACACTGTCTCCCAGTATTTGTTAATTTGACCTAAAGCCCGTACACTGTCTCCCAGTATTTGTTAGTTTAACCCAAAGCCGGTACACTATCTCCGAGTATTTGTTGAGCTGACGCAAAGCCGGTACACTGTCTCCAAGTATTTGTTAAGCTGACAAATCGGCCACACTGGCTTATTTCAGTATGCATTGCAATATAGAATGCGCCCGGAATAAAAAAAGTTACGAAGTGAAAGGGTTAATGCAAGAAACAAAATTTGCTGGAAATCCATTGCATTGAATATTCGACACGGAAACGACACACTCTGACTAAATTTAAGAGAAGACAATTTAAATTTAAAATCACAAATATATTATACAGAATAAGAACACTCACGAATTGACAATTCCTAAATCAAATCCTCTCTTCTGTCTGTAGTGAGCAATTGGCATCATTTCCCGCCGGTTTGGATATTTTCCTTCTGATTGGACAAACTTGTTATAATGATATGGATTACTGATGACCACACTGTGGAATGCTCCAATCTTCTCAAAGTAAATGTCTCCAAACTGTTGTGCGCGTTGTTGGAAAATCTAGAATTGTAAAAGAATTTAATAGCTGTACTACGAGTTACTACTACAGCTAATCCTTCTTGTTCCTAGTGGAACATGTGGCTGCAACTACTGCTCTCCATCAACTACTTAAACATTATATATATATATATATAATACAATCATCGACAATTTAAACATATTTATATATAATAATTATGATCAACAAATAAACAAGTACAGGTATTAAGAGCTTCCGAAAAAACAAATAGACAGACACAGTATTCGAACCACTTACCCTCATTTCTTACGACACCCATCGTCTAGCCTAGCAATACGAGCGTCCTTACGAATACAACCAGCGAGCCATTCAGGACGCTCGTATTGCAGGCTAGGCGATGGGTGTCGTAAGAAATGAGGGTAATGGTTCGAATCCTGTGTTTGTCTATTTGTTTTTCGAAGCTCTTAATACCTGTTTATTTGTTGATCATATTCGTTACTTCCGCTGCTTCCTCTGGGGTTCTTGCAAAAAACTCCTTGTTCTTATCCTATATAATAATTACCACGACTATTTTTAAAATATACACATATATACAGGGGCGGCTCGTCATTAGGGGCCAGAGGGACCGGGCCCACCAAAAATAATATGTAACGTGTATTTATTATTAAATAAATTAAAATATAACATAACCCAAAGTCCCTGATTTTCCCGAAAATTTGTGACTGGCCCCATCAACAAAAACGATCACGAGCCGCCACTGCTATATATATATATATATATATATATATATATATATAATAATATAATATATAAATACTAAAACATCGACTTTGAAAATATATATATATATATAATGCAAAGGAGACACTATTACTACAGGCACTGCATTGCTGTTTTTAGCATTCCCTCCCATTAAAGAGATAATAACCCTTAATGACCTGTGTCCAATATTTCCAATAAAGTTCATGAACTTACTTTAAACATTTTTGAGAACTTTAGTCCATCTTTTTAATGAAGTCATAGAGAGTACCAATTATAGGCAATCCTTTTGGTCCTGGGATGTTCTCGAAGGGCTGAACTTTGTCCTGCTGGACTGTATTTGAAGTGCCCATGGTCTTTCTGAATGGACATTGCTGCAAATGGAAGATGTAGCATGTCAAAGAACAAAATAAATCACGAGAATACATTTGAGTTAATATGGGATATTCAACATAATATGCAGTCAATTGTGTCACATTATCGTCAAATTACACTTGGTATCTTTTACTATAATAGATCAAATATTAAGTCATAACTCTTGTGTTGTTACTCTACAGTTTTTTACGCAACAATTTAATATGAATGTGAATATAAATAAACAAACAGATCGAAAATCTCTGAGAGCCACACCGATGTGGTTTTACAGAAGAATGATGAGAATCCCATGGACTGCTAATATAACTAACGTGGAGGTGTTGAATGAGGTCAAGACACAAAGCAAGCTTATTATCAATATAAGAGAGAGGCCGTAATCATGTTTCGGACATGTGATGAGGAGGAAGGTTTAGAACACATGTAACAACCTGTAAAATCGAGTGTAGACGAGACAGAGGAAGACACAGAGAGACAAATTTTGGATAGCCTAACTTCATGGCATGGAAGAGCGTCAACATCTGAGATAATAGCTACCTCTGAAGTCGGAGAAGGCATGTATGTATGGCGGGGGACAATGATAATAAGGAAAGCATGTCTTCACGCAAAAATGAGCCAGAAGTGCCAAGCACCCTGACTACGCCTGAATTTATAGTGGGCGAACGCAAGAAGAAGAAGAAGATAGCAAACACCAGAGACAGAGATTTGTGAAGATCCATGATCGACTACGCCATCCTGCACGGCACCTGATGATCATGATGATATATAACTGCTGATTACAAATTTATATCTAATTGTTTTCTATAAATATCCCATTTCATTCTTCACGTTTGGCTAGTTCACTATTTTTTCTGAACTCTTGTTCCAAAAACAAGTACAGGACATAAAACAAAACAAAACTGATCAATGACCAAACTAGCAAGAAAACAACGTGACATTCTATTTCTTTAAATTCATGACAGAAATTTGATAAGTATATTGCTGAGGGCCGCATTTAGCCTGCATGCCGCTGGTTGAATTACCTTTCTCGTGGTTAGATTTACTTGAGACTATATGTGGGTCTTTTGAGTCTTTTTTTGACAAAAACTAAACGCCCAGTGGTTACCGGGTCCCAAATTTGGGGTATAAAGAAAGAACCACTGTTACCTGCCATGCATGTCGTAAGAGGCGACTAATGAGGTTTGGATGAAATCGGATGCACGTGTCCTAAACGTGTAGAATATGCGTTTAGGGGTCTACCAAACCCATGTGCAACGTATACACGTTCTTGGCAGAGATCAAACGTATCACAGCTAGTGATTGAGATTGGTCGTAAAGAACGAATGCAAAGAAGAAGGAGAAGAAGATACAAAAATGCGATCTTTACGTACAATTTTGAAAATATTAGTGAGAAAGTTTCTTAAGCCTCTTTTATATCAACTCCAACACACACGTATATAAATACGTACACACACAGATAAATACATACACACACACATATAAATACATACACACACACATATAAATACATACACACACACATATAAATACATACACACACACAGATAAATACATAAACCTCCACACAATTTTACTCTTATTTTGTCATCTTTCACCATCATATATTCTCTCTCTCTCTCTTGCGTTCCGCCCATCATATATTCAATTTACCTCAACGACAGCAGGGACCTCCAGATTGATGGCAGTAAGCCCGTGTTCCTTTCTCGTAGATGTAGAAACCACACGTCGTGATGCCAATGTGCTGGGTTTGACCATTTGAACTGCCATGCTGACAATCTTCTTCGTTGATGTCATTTTTGTATGTTCTGTGAAGTTAGCGAATCATGCTAAATATGAGACCTGTACACAATATTTATCTTAGAGGGCCTTTGTGTCGGATCATGTTAAATATGAGACCTGTACACAATATTTATCTTAGGGGGCCTTTGTGTCGGATCATGTTAAATATGAAACCTGTACACAATATTTATCTTAGGGGCCTTGTGTCGGATCATGTTAAATATGAGACCTGTACACAATATTTATCTTAGGGGGCCTCTGTGTCGGATCGTGTTAAATATGAGACCTGTACACAATATTTATCTTAGGGAGCCTCTGTGTTGAATCATGTTAAATATGAGACCTGTACACAATATTTATCTTAGGGGGCCTCTGTGTCGAATCATGTTAAATATGAGACCTGTACACAATATTTATCTTAGGGGGCCTCTGTGTCGAATCATGTTAAATATGAGACCTGTACACAATATTTATCTTAGGGGGCCTCTGTGTCGAATCATGTTAAATATGAGACCTGTACACAATATTTATCTTAGGGGGCCTCTGTGTCGAATCATGTTAAATATGAGACCTGTACACAATATTTATCTTAGGGGGCCTCTGTGTCGGATCGTGTTAAATATGAGACCTGTACACAATATTTATCTTAGGGGGCCTCTGTGTCGGATCATGTTAAATATGAGACCTCTACGCAATATTTATCTTAGGGGACCTCTGTGTCGGAGAGGTTATGTGTTCGTCCCTAGTGCATAAGGTACCAGGTTTGCTCCTTCGTGGAGCCATCTGGATATTTTTCTAGATATTCATGATGTCAGTGTAAGTGATATCGAGTTCCTTGTCCTATCGGAGACGGGCAATAAAACGTAGGTCCAATTTGAACACGTAAAAGAACCATTGGTAGTTCAGAATCGAGAAGCGCAGGCTGGAAAACCGAGAAACATTCCGGGAAAAGAATAAAAATAAAATTCCTACAAAAATATCTTCACCATCTTCAAAATTACATCGGGGACCCTCGCCGATGCTACTAAGTTCGTGCACTGCAGCTGAGATCTACCTGTGTAAGAAAGAGATCGGAAAGAGATTGCATGGTTACTCATAGCAGTGCAAAGATGATGATCCAATCAATCAATCAATCAATCAAACTTTATCTTTTATCTTGATGACTTTAGTTATTTTAAAAAGTCGCACATTGATGAAGCATCAACTATAACTTGAATCATGTTAACCAGTGCAGTCCAACGCGGCGCCATGGCGTCCGTGTCATACATTCATGGCGCCCTATTTTACTCTCCTGGATTTAACGTTAATCACATTTCAAAATAACTCTTTTTCAATTTTAAGTAGCATTCCCACGAAACGATCTTCCACTTTTACAGTCTTGTTTTATTACATAACAATTCTACTGTCCTTTTAGTTGCATTCCCACGAAACTATCTTCCACTTTTACAGTCTTGTTTTATTACATAACAATTCTACTGTCCTTTTAGTTGCATTCCCACGAAACTATCTTCCACTTTTACAGTCTTGTTTTATTACATAACAATTCTACTGCCCTCTAACCCAACCCTCTGCTTTTTCACGGGAGAAGGCGTCGACATCTCAAATATAACATTACTATTGTTATTAGTATTTGTAGTAGCATTACAATCATCACATGGCGCTCGCACCTCCACAATCATCAGTCAGATACGCTCAAACCTATTTTAAAAAAACGTTGGACAGCACTGATGTACTTATTCTTTGGGTTCGTTCTTTATGACCAATTTTAATCACTCTTTGTGATATATTTGATCTTTACCAAAAACGTGTATACGTTGCACATTGGTTTGGTAGGCCCTAAACGCATAGACTTCTACACGCTTAGGACACATGCATCCGATTTTAGTCAAACCTACTTAGTCGCCTCTTACGACATACGTGGCAGGTAACAGTGGTTCTATTCTTTACACCCCAAATTTGGGCCCGGTAACTACTCAGGCGAGCGCTGATGTAAACTATAGAGATTGTATATTTCTATCTCATCTTGTTGAATTTAGTCAGTGCAAGAAGTTGTAGATTTCTATTGTATAAAGAACTGCAATGTTGAATAAACATACAATCTATTATAAAAAGAGTGTGCCTGTGAAACCAGGCTCTAGAACACAGGTTCCTAAAGAGGGCAGTACCACCCCTCCCCAGTGGGCACCTATGCCTTCTAGGGGGTGATAGTGGGTTCAGAAGCATTGGGGGGTTGTTTTCGTGATTTTGCGATTGAATAACCATTAAAAATTTGAATTATGCATTTAAATTCATCGTATGCCCGTCTTGCACGATCCATTTTTTCATCAATTTTCTATTTCATGTATATAATCATTAGAAAATTGACCATGCATGACAGAAATATATATCAATTTTCTATGTCAAAGTGAAAATAGAGCATGTGTAGTATACATAAGGGGAGGTTGGAAACTGTTATAATGGGGAGGGCGTTACAAAGTTTATGTCGTTCAAAGTGGGCGATGGGCCGAAAAAGTTTAGGAATCTATGCTCTAAAATAAACTACTTACGTTTTTCTAGATCCGACTAGGAGGGCACATTGAATATTGTAGTAATACCGATTTCAAGTGTTCTTTCAAGAAAACTATGAGGTCAATGATGGAAGTCATTACTGACTTCTTATCTTTGGCGGATCGAGTAGTTGAAGTATGAGTTGGAAACGAAAGTGAAAGACAACAGAAAAAATAAGAAGAAATGAAAGTAAGAAGAAAATGAAATAAGAGAAAAAAATGAAGAATAGGAGAGAATCAAGAAAGAAGAAAAATGAGAGAAGAAAATGAAAGAAGGAAGAAATGAAAAGTAAGGAAAAAAATGAAATAAGGAGAAGAAAATGAAGAAGTAAGGAGAAGAAAAATGAAGAATAAGAGAAGAAAAAATGAAAGAATGAGAAGAAAATAAATGGAGAGTAAGGAGAAGAAAAATGAAGAAGTAAGGAGAAGAAATCAAGAAGTAAGGAGAAGAAAAAATGAAGAAGTAAGGAGAAGAAAAAATGAAGAAGTAAGGAGAAAAAATGAAAAGTAATGAGAAGAAAAAATGAAGAAGTAAGGAGAAGAAAAAATGAAGAAGTAAGGAGAAGAAAAAATGAAGAAGTAAGGAGAAGAAAAAATGAAGAAGTAAGGAGAAGAAAAAATGAAGAAGTAAGGAGAAGAAAAAATCAAGAAGTAAGGAGAAGAAAAAATCAAGAAGTAAGGAGAAGAAAAAGAAACGGAATAGCTTATATTCAAAGACAGACATTAATAAAGAACAGTGACGTTTAAATTAAATCAAATGGGACGGATTAACGTAATGCATAATCAACTCGGATACAAGAGGGTTGTGGGTTCATTCCGACACCCGAGGCTCCATACATGAGGAAAGGAATTAGTCCTCCTACCTCCTGCACACAATGAACTAGAAATGTGGAGTGACACTTTGGTTCAAAGCCTTCGATTTTCTTTTAAAATATTTGTAAAATGATTCATGATTCACGTCCACATATTGCCACAGGAAAAATGTATGTCCTCAGAAGTTTTTACTTTTGCTATCCTGTCTGCGTTATGTCATAGCTTATTCGTAATATTTAACCTATGACTTGTCCTGACCTGTCTAGTTCTGATATCTATATATATCACAATAATTAAAATGTAAACGTTTTACCACGGAAATTTGAGGACAGCTAATAAAGTAAACGAACTTTGCTGAGAGAGGTAAGGAATATCGCACTAAATTCCATGTAAGAGGTTGAGCGAGTTGCTCAGGACTGAGCGGTATGGCGAAAGTACTTGCAAGCCCTATGTAACGTATAGTGGTACAATATGAATATCATCATCATCAAATAGCTTGTCCTGAGCAGAACTTTGCCACCAAAAACAGTCCTCCGGTATTTCTCTCTCATAGGCCAGATGTCCTGTCTCTGCAGCTATCATGTTCAAACTATCAGTTACATCCTGAATCCATCTTCTCCGTGGTCTTCCTCTTCTTCTCTTTGCCGGTAAGCCTCCTTCCATGATGGTCTTCTCCAGCCCTTATGTCTTTTTATATGTCCAAAATATTTCAATTTTCTCTTTCTTATTTGTAGCATCAGCCAGTTTTCTTTGATTTTGAGTTCTTTCTGGATAGATCTATTTGTTCTCTTCTCTGTCCAAGATATACGAAGGACTCTTTCTGTAACACTTATATTCAAAAGCACTTACGAATATATATGTATATGAATATATATGTATAAAATAAAGCTACTACTACAAAGATAAAGAAATATAGTTGATGTACATACCTTGTTGTTTTGTTTAGATTGTATGTGTCTTGAAGTTTGGATTCAACAGGGCACGAATTACTATATTCTTATTGTTCCTTCTCAAATTAAAATAAATACCTTAGTTTCTAACTTTGAATAGAACTTAACTTCTTGGTTCCCAAAAAAAATTATTCTATCTGTATTTTGAAATTATTAGCTGATACTTGAAGATACAGCTAAAACCTAACACTAACTATCGGCCCTGAGGTCCTTACTAAGCCCTGAGACACTTCAGAAAATGACAGACAGCTATTTATATTAGCATCCAGAGATTGACGTCATTACTACAGCAGGAAACCCCTGCTGGGCAATCCTTTTGAGGAGGAATATGCCACATGGGACATGGCAAAATTAGGAAACAGGCGTCGGCTCAACGGCATGTGGTAACTGAATACGTGGTCAACAATTTGGCCCCAGAAGGTATTTCAATGAATTAAACAGGGAAGGATATGTGTTTGCCAGATATTTCTTCATCTTTAGGTGTATTTTTTCATATATTAATTGTTACCCACTACTTTCTGAGTCAAGATGTCTGCTGTCACTTTATAAATCCGTGATCACATTGTGCATGTTTTACAGTTTCACGCCATCGCAGTTGCAAAAGTACAATACGTCCTGACATATTTGTTTAAGAAACACTCCTGCACATTTTCTTTTTAAAAGTTCAGCTACATCGCTGTCATTGTTAGCTATTATCTTTACAGACATGCAACACGAACATTTAATATGTTGTCACTCACCATACAGAGATATGTTGTCAGTCATCATACAGAGACACGTTGTCAGTCATCATACAGAGATATGTTGTCAGTCATCATACAGAGACACGTTGTCAGTCATCATACAGAGACACGTTGTCAGTCATCATGAGCACGTTGTCAGTCATCTAGAGACACGTTGTCAGTCATCATGCAGAACGTTGTCACTCATCATACAGAGACACGTTGTCGTCCATATTATGATCCTACTCGCATAGATTATTTTATCTCTAACATTAGCAACACCCACACACACCCACACACACCCACACATAATTAATTTCCACACTACACTTCCAGACTGCACTCTACAACACCTTTACACTACGCTCTATACTTCCACACTACACTTTAACACTACACTTCCACACTAGACTCTGTACTTCCGCACTACTCTCCACACTTTTCATATGTCACACTACGCCCCACACGTCCACACTACGCTCTAAACTTCCACACTACACGACACACTTCTACACTACACTTCATATTAACCTTCACACGACCATTCATACCTTCACACTACGTCAAACTTCACTAATCGGCAAAGAACAGAGATAATGAGCTGGATTTACGCACACTCATGTGGTGTTCAATATCCCGTACATTCGATTCTCCATTCACCCAGATGAATGCGTTTACTCCGTAGTGAAACACGAGTAAATTCGGAGCCGTCACCAGAGCTATTAATTGTATAAATGTCCTGTCGCTGATACTTTCAACTTTCTGAAAGGGTAGAAAACTTATGGAAGTGCTCTGAATACCTTATCTTATCTTAACCATATTTGCCGTGAAGCGTTGTGGGGAGAGTTAGTTTCTATCTTGTGCCAGGCGTGTTGAACTTGACGTTGTCAGTCCATGCTTTCGCAGGGACTCTGAGATGTTATCTATCCATCGTGTTCTTGACCTGCCTCGTTCTCTGCGCCCTGAGTGTCGATTATTGTAGGCACGTGATGGTAGTAAATGTGGTTCCATTCTCGTTAGATGCCCGAGCCACTTGATTCTTTGCTTCTCGATGTACTGTATGCATGGTATAGTACCAACGATGCTTCTGATATTCTCGTTTCTCACTCTATCTCTCCTTGTAACGTTGACAGCTTTTCGTAGACATCTCATTTCACATGTAATCTTTCTTTCTTGTGTCTTAGTCAGGGACCATGTTTGGTACTGATAGCAGAGAGTTGGAATAAATATGCAGTTTGTCAGTTGTCGTTTCTGAATACAATGGGTGTTTTTTCCACACTACGTTGAGCTGATTGTATTTTCCAGTTTCCATACTTTGTTGAACTATTACAGTTGCATAGTTTTCCTACTTCACTGAACTGGTTCGGTTTTCTAATTCGTACAATTTACATCTCTCCAGAAATGCATTTCGTTGCAACATCTTTTCAGTCATGCACTTTGTTGAGCTGGTATAATAATATGCACAGTATGGTTCATATTCTATAATTAAGAGTTACAGGAACTATGGGGCCCCTAGTAGTAATTTCAAAACTGAAATAAAGCATATTTACTACAAATATATATTTTCTGAATGACGAGGGACACGGGTGTTAAGAAAAGCAAACCTTCACACAAAGATTAATCAGAGGCGATATATTAGGGATAACTCTGCCAATGCCGGTTCCAAGCCCGGATGACAAAGGAGGAGGACTTGTGCGTGAGATCAGCTACCTCATCACAAGACATTGAAATAGCTACAGAAACTTGCAAGAAAGGATGAACTGCAAGTTATATAGTATTAAAACTAAATTACGAATTTTCAATTCAAATGTTGTATCAATCCTAACATATGCCAGCGAGAGTTGGAAAATGACTAAAGATAGAGAAAGCAAGTTGAATGCATTTGAAAATAGATGTCTGTGAAAAATAATGAATATAAAATGGAACGAATTCGGAAGAAGTGATGAGGAAAGAAGTTAATTAAATTTTCATTTAAAGTTGTATCAATCCTCTGATATCAGCCAATGGAAAATGACTTAAGATTGAAAGCAAGTGAATGCTTTGAAAAAGAGCTTAATAATGAATATAAAAGGAACAATTCAAGAAGTGATGAAATCAGAGACATGTCTGGTCAACCACTAGTGACAACTGTTATAAGAGAGAAGATGGAGATATGTTGGCACACCTTGAGGAGAAATGATCAAAGAATATCAAAGCAGGCATTGAAGTGGGATGCAAAGGGTTCAAGAAAGAGAGGTCGACCTAAAGAGACCCTGAAACGAACTTTGCTGAGAGAGGCAGGAAATATCGGTCTCAGTTCCATGGAGGAGATTGAGCGAGTTGCACAGGATAGAGCGATATTGAGAAATTACTTGCAGGCCCTATGTAACGTATAACGGTACGAGAGGAATTATTATATTAGGGATCATAACTACACACGAATTCATAGCGAGCGAACGGTGGTAAAAAAAACCACAATTTGGTAAGGGGAGAGACAACCTTACAAGGATGAAATTAATCTTAACATTCAGCATAAACAGCAAGAAAGCAATGTTAAATTTATATCGAAACATTATCTTGCCAGTTCCATTATATGGATCAGATTGCTGAAGAATGACCAAGTAAGATGTCTACAGACTTTCCATATTTCATCACTCGTGTCTGCAGCACAGAATACAAAAACTGTTTCTGATCCAACAAATTAAGGGATATTAGATTTCTGTTTAACACCAGTTTAGAAAACATGGCAAATATCTTTAAAATAAGAAGATGAAAATGGTTGGGGCATGTCATGAGAATAAAGCCGATATGTCTCAGAGAAAAACCATCACATGGACACCAGAGGAAAGTGGGGGAAAGGAAGACCAAAAATAACTTGAAGACGAACAATGGAAGCAGAAATGCATGGAGTATCTCTGAAAGTGAATGCTGCGCTGAATGTCGCAAAAGACAATGGAGCACAAGGTGAAGTTGTGGAAGCATCATGTGCAACAGGGCATGACGAGAATAAACTAACTAATATAATGTTCCCTGTCTGTCGTCCTCTGTCTCGTCCCCCATTTGCTTTGCCGGCTACTAATATTTGTTCAGTCCGTATTTTTATTATGATACAGAAAGTTATAATATTCTATTTCTAATGTTGATACAGCTTTCTTCAATTTAACTTTGGTGGTTTTTTTTTTTTTAAATACAGTCCATTGGGTTGTAATTATTCTGCAGTAAAGTCATATCTCTATGGTCTCCAGAAAATCTGTTGTTTATTTTAGATATATATATATATATTAAGATTCAAACGCGTAATCAAGCTGCTGTTCCCAGAACCTGGACCAGTCCATATCAGCACTACACAATCGGTGTCATTCTAAAGCTTTAGAGAAGTTCTAAAAATAGAAAAGTCGTGACCTAAAGTTCATACATTTTATGAGTTTTGCCGGAGGTTACGTCACATGTTTTCACTAAATAAAGTTATTGCGTAAACTCGCCCGAGTGGTTACCGGGGTTCAAATTTGGGGTGTAAAGAATAGAACCACTGTTACCTGCCACGCATGTCGTAAGAGGTGACTAAGGAGATTTGATGAAATCGAATGCACATGTCCTAAACATGTAGAAGTCTATGAGTTTAGAGGTCTACCAAACCAATGTGCAACATACACACGTTCTTGGCAAAGATCAAACATATCACAAAGAATGATTCTTCTTCTTTGCCTTCGTTCTTTACGACCACTTTTAATCACTCTTTGTGATATGTTTGATCATTGCCAAGAACGTGTATACGTTGCACATTGGTTTGTAGGCCTCTAAACGCATAGACTTCTACACGTTTAGGACATGTGCATCCGATTTCAGCCAAACCTCCTTACGACATGCGTGGCAGGTAACAGTGGTTCTATTCTTTACACCCCTAATTTGGCCCCCGGTAACCACTCGGGCGACAAAAGTGATTAAAATTGGTCGTAAAGAACGAACACAAAGAAGAAGGTTGCGCAAACTAGTGGAGGAAAGGAAAATCTATTTCGTTGAACACATGTTTATAACTAGTTCAGCAAAGTTACGTAACTTTTAATAATAATAATAATAATTCCTAACGTAGGGTTATACCTTACAAAGGACTTGCAAGCAATTTCTCCATACCGCTCTATCCTGGGGCAACTCGCACAGTCGCCTCCATGGAACTGAGACCGATATTTCTTGCCTTTCTCATCAAAGTTCGTTTCAGGATCTCTCTAGGTCGTCCTCTCTTTCTTGAACCCTTTGCAACCCACGTCAATGCCTGCTTTGATATTCTTTGATCATTTCTTCTCAAGGTGTGTCCAAAATATCTCCATCTCCTACTTACAGCAGTTGTTAATAGTGGTTGACTAGACAGTTCTCTGATTTCATCACTTCTGAATTTGTTTCATTTCATGTTCATTATTTTTCGCAGACGTCTATTTTCAAATGCATTCAACTTGCTTTCTATATCTTTAGCTATTTTCCAACTCTCGCTGGAAAATGTTAGGATTGATACAACATTTGAATTGAAAATTCATAATTAATTTTAATACAATACAACTTGCAGTTACATAATTTATTAAAACTTTCAAAAGCTGATGTTGCTTTGACAATTCGTATCATAATTTCTTTTTAACATTTCCTGTGCAATCAAAATTGCTAGAAAATTTAGATTACATGGGGATATCTGCATTATTTGCCATAGGTGTCTTCTTTATATTTGTCTTTTCATATTTTATCTACAGTCCAATTTTTGATACTATAGATGACAAGTTATCTGTTTTTCTTTGCATATCTAATTTGTTATTACTTAACAAGGCAATATCATCTGCAAAATCTAAATCTTCTAGTTGACTATTTTCATCCCACTCGATGCCAGTTTCGCCCCTGCAGCATTTTCGCATCACCCAGTCAATGGCCACTCCAAAACAATAGCGGAGATAGAATGCAGTTTTGTGATATAATTCGCAGCTTTGAATGGGATAGCTTAACATTTGATGTCTTAACTAGAATTTGTCATGTGATGTTCTATTAAGGATAATAATTTATATCTTAATTACGGTCAGTTTTAGATTAAAGTAACATTTGATGTATTTCACATTACTGTTAGGGTTATTATATACAGCAAGTTCTTAGCAGTAGACTGCATGCATCAGAGGTCACGAAACACGCATGTGTAGCTATGAAACGAACGAATAGTAGTTGTCCATTACAGTGGACACTATGCGTGAGAGAGTTGGGTATCTTCTTTGAGGGTAGTCTGACATTGCTTGCCTTCCTGTCAGTGACCATGGCCGAAGTCATTGTCTCTATTACATAGATCCTATGTTAATCTTTTGGAGTTTTGAGACCACACCCATTGACACTGATGATTTGAGCATGACGACTGAAGAGGAGGGAGATATGGTCTATAAGAGACAAATTCAGAAGATCTTATAAACATATTATAAACATTTGATGTCTAAGTAAGACAGAACAATAATCATATTACAAAGATCATAGATATTTTATGTGACAACCAAGATAAAGATGGATACATAATTCGATAGACAAATTGAACATGACAGCATCAGAGGCAGGATATTCATAATCACTAAACCTGTCGCCTGAGTGGTTACCAGGGCCCAAAATTGGGGTGTAAAGAATAGAACCACTGCTACCTACCACGCATGTCGTAAGAGGCGAGTAAGGAGGTTTGACTGAAATCGGATGCACATGTCCTAAACGTGTAGAAGTCTCTGCGTTTAGGGACCTACCAAACCAATGTGCAACGTATACACGTTCTTGGCAAATATCAAACATATCACAAAGAGTGATTAAAATTGGTCGTAAAGAACGAATGCAAAGAAGAAGAAGACTAAACCTGTACGGCATGAGTTTTTTAGAAAGCTAGTCGCCCGAGTGGTTACCGGGGCCCAAACTGTAGTGTAAAGAATAGAACCACTGTTACCTACCACGCATGTCGCAAGAGGCGACTAAGGAGGTTGGACGTGGGCTAGCTACCCCACACCGTAAAAAACACTAGATGGCTACAGAACGGAAAGCGAACCGAGTAAACGCTGGCTGAAACCGGACACATCGCTGAAGGATAAGCACCAGAGCTCCAAATGGTGGTGAAGATGTGACGTAAACACACCAATGCTAAAGCTGCATGAATCAGATTTCCACATGAATAGAATTTATGGGGAGGTCTCGTACATCGGTCTGGGCGGTGATCGCGAGAGAGAGAGAGAGAGAGAAGAAAGCTAGTAAATACTAAATATAAAAATTGCAAACACTAAATTACTATTCGAGGATGACTAGATGTTAAAGTGAAACAAGGTGTTACTGAAAAGTTCTTAGAACATCCTGGACAAAGAAGAGAAAAAACAAAGACATCCTACAAGACCTGCAAATCAAGAAGCATTGACTAATAAATAACATCATGTCCCAGAAGATGAAATATTTGGGACACGTTAAATGCCACAGTGGTGTGGAGAGAACGGTAATGTAAAGCATGGTTTCTGGAGTACGAGGCAGGGGACGACAAGACGAAGGTAGCAACAGGACATCAAAGAATCCTTGAACATGACGTTGGGGGAGTCGGGAGAACCTGTTAGAGACAGAGTTTTCATGTGGGCTGGGATGAAAGCGACACTCCGCAAGGGACATGCTACTTGCTGTTGATGATGATGACTAGGTTAAAGTTGGCTACATCAGCCCCCAGAAAGTAGTTTTACAAATGAAACAATATTGATTTATTGCATGAGAAAAGAATAGAAACCAATAGACTATACTAAAGCACCAGGTTTCAACTACAAAACAAACTACGGGTGGCCAGATAAATCAAGAAAGTTATCAATGGGACAAAAATAGCTACTATGTAGAATAATACTTGAATGAAGATGACAACTCAACAGGAGTTGATAACTATTCAAATATTACGAAACATTGAAGAAATAGAAATACGGACACAACATTATATATCCTCCAATATAGCACATGGTTTGAAAACAGGTTCTTCACTTTACTCTTATTGTTATTATATTCATCTGACGACATTACTTACTTACTTACTTAATCCCGTCATGTCTAGTGACACATGGGGCTTCAGAAAGGACTTTCCATGCTCTCCTGTCCCGTGCAACCTTCAGCGCAGAGCCCCACGTCAGAGATGTGGTGTCCAGTTCCTCTTCCATCATGCGCCTCCATGTTGTCCGTGGTCTGCCTTTCTTTCTCTTTCCTTCTGGTGTCCAAGTGAGGGCTACCTTGCAGGCATTTCTTGTCTCATTCTCATAACATGTCCGAGCCATTTCCATCTTCTCTTTTGAGTATGTCATTCATTGCCTCTTGTCTTGTATCTTGGAGTAGTTGGTTATTGGATATTTTTACTGGCCAAAAGATTCCCAAGATTCTGCGAAGACAAGAGTGGTGGAAACTGACAGCCTGCTAGTATCTCCTTTGGTCATCCTCCAACACTCCGATCCGTAGAGCAAAACTGGCAAACATCTTTACGACATATAAAGTCATTACTATGAGTGAAGCGGATGTATGTGTTATGTATTAAACATTTAACTTTGATGAACAACGAGGGCAACA
Organism: Arion vulgaris; assembly: GCA_020796225.1. NCBI lineage: Eukaryota > Metazoa > Mollusca > Gastropoda > Stylommatophora > Arionidae > Arion > Arion vulgaris. The sequence continues at coordinate 33,656,943 of CM036769.1, read as the reverse complement.
AGCCAAATATTAAATGCAAGCAAAACTTCTTAATGCAGACTTAGTAACCGCAGAAATGTATTGGAACATATGTTCACCAAAATATGAAAGAAATCAGAATTTCTCACCGATTTGGCATAAGAAATAATAGCAATGATTCCATAGAAAGAGTATCAAACACATTGTAGAATTTTGAAATGAATCACACTGTTCTCAATTTTGGATGCGTTATTCTGCAAAATACATATAATGCCATTTCAGGAAACCATACGAAAAGGTCTACACCGACTGGTTTCAATAAAAGGAAGAGGAACAAATGAACATATATATTTACCCTCTAAAATATATTGGAACAATGTAATGAACTCCAAAACTACAGCAAAAAATAATGTGACGGAATTGGAAACAATAGATACTTTTGTGGCATCGGTTTATGGGAGCGAGATCAATATGGCAACTGGTTTTATGAAAAAAGGAGATCAAACTCGAAAGAAAGTCTCCATACAGACGACTAACCTTCTATTTCTCAAATCTACCTTTATTATCGGGTGTTGGAATGTACATATAGCTCTCTGATGAACAGCAGATTGAAAAAGAAGGTTGGGGACGTTCAAATAAAGCATGGAGAAGAATTGTGGAAAGAGTGTTGGAAGATTGTTGTCTGACGTGATAAACAATTAGTAGAAAGGCGGCAGAACGGGAACAATGGACATCTCTTGGGGAAGCTGTATGTGTCAAACGGGACATAAAGAGGTCATATATAGAATGAATGGCAGAAGAATGGCTTTGCCTTGCGAGTCGAGGGTCGTGGATTCGAGTCCGGATCGCGCCATTCTGTTCACGAATGCAGTTTTTTCCAGAGACCCCTAGGATTGTTGCTGGAGCTACGGAGCAATGAAGTCAATCCTTCGGTTTGTAAACCCTTTTTTAATGGCAGAAGCGGAGGCAAATTAATTTTGTACCTCTTTCATTAAAAGCACATGGCATATGGGGATGCGATTTTAAAGAGTAAAAATTTCCCGAAAAAGTAAGTATCGCAAGAGAAGCGAAAGGAGAGGTAGATATATAATTGGAAGGGGAACATCAATATGGGGGCCGGCATCAACCTGACAGTGTACCATTAGTCAGAACAAGGAACAAAATTTGCTGAAAATCCATTGGAGCCAAGCTTTCGTTGTGGAGAAGGCACTAGCTGATGATGATGAGAAAACGGGAGATAACTGATAAAATATTTATGCCGAGCAGAAGTGTCCTCTGGCATCCATGATGGCAAGCACAGTAAGATATCTGTGAACGTTAGTAGTCTAATTTCTAAATAACATAATATAGTTGAACAAGATTGTCAGTTATTGACAACGGAATCAAGCATAACAAATGTATGTATGCTATATACAAATGTATGTCAGAATCATCACTATAAGTCATGATTTGCGAAGTTGACTAATTACATTACTGCTTCAGTGCTTGCAGTCATCCAACTTGACCACTGTCCTGTCTTTTCAAGAGGTCAAAACCCTCATACTGAGAAAATCTGCAGTAGACTGAAAGACAAACACTTGATATGATTATGGAAAAGACTCCCTCAAAGACCTAAGCAGAAAGACCAGGTCATTATATTTCGACTACGCACCGGACACTGCAGACTCAACAAACACTTTTATAGACTAGGAATAAGTCAAACAGCTCTCTGCCAGTGTCAGCAGTCGAAACGAAGGCGAGCATATCCTGCAAGACTGTCCTTTCCTGGGTGAGCTGAGAAGCAACATGTGGCCACACCCAGTCGACCTAAGAACTAAGCTTTGGGGAGACATGACAGACCTGAAGCTGACTGCCCATTTTGTGGTCCACAGTAGATTAAGCACATGACCAGAGATCGCTGAAGAAGAAGAAGACCATCCTGTGAACACAGAATAGCTAATTATTTTTTAGATGTTCATTCTTATCATATTTATCTTGTTATAATATTGCATACCTTTTCTCTACAGCTGCCTTCGTTTCTTTTCCCTTTTTATTGTTTCTTATTATTACAAAGTTCTCTATTCATTCCAAGCTAAATATATTTAATGAACTTGTGTACCTTCATTTAATTGTAGATCATAGAGAATTGAGGAGAGATCAAATTTAGCAAAGAACAATTAGTTTTTTTTAAAGAACTGTGAAACTAAAGAATCAATTTTTGATCTAAAGACGTCAGGAAATTATATAAAGATTTTAAAAAAATCATATATCTATGCCTTATAGATTACATAAAAGCTTTTGATAAAATTCAATGCAGCATTCAATAGAGTGTTGCCAAGAGATTGGCTTGGATGGGAAAGACATCAAAATTATTAAACTATAGTGGGAACAAAAAAAATTTATTAAATATCCTTTACGGGACTTTGCAAATCAACCCCAGCTTTTTTAACGCTGTTTGCCATTGCTTTCTGACGGGTGGTGCCATCGTCCTTTGTAAAATCCAGCAAAAATTTGCAACCAAAATGTCCCCAGCTTGATTCGAACTCAGAACGTCAGAGTTAATAGACCTAGTCACTATCCCATAAGCCACAGACGCCACCATACTGGGAACAAGAGGCAACAATTAAAATAGGCAAACACTGCTCCCAGATATTGACATTATAAGAGGAGCGATACAGTGATGTGTTCTGTCTTTTTTGCATGTTTAACATATATACAGAAAAATATTCAAACAAGAGAAGAGATACCAGGGGAATAATAAATGACTTATTAGGGGCTGGGATGTTAGCGGACAACTAGCAAGAGTTACAAGAACTATTAGAACAAATAAGCAACAAAAGTAAAATATATGGCCTGGGTATTAAAATTGAAAGGACAAAAAAACCGGTGAAAAGCAAAACGAGAGAGACCAAGGTGTTGAACATAATGTTAAATGAAGAAAGACTGGAACAAGTGTCAAGTTATGTATATCTTGGACATATAAAAATAGAAATCAGCAGATGTGAAAAGGAAGTACGGAAGAGAATAGGAACGGACAAGAACATATTTAACAACATGAAAAATGTACTAACATCCAAACAAATAACAAATACACAAGAGATAAGACTTGACAAGTGTTACATATATTCATCATTGTTGTATGGAGCGGAAACATGAACCAGCAGATAAAACAAGAACTGAAGCTTGCAAAATGTGAATATACAGAAAAATAGGGTGAGTGTCTTGGAAAAATAAGAAAACTAATAAACAAGTAGGAGTTAAAAGAACTGCTCAGGGAGAAAGAAATTAAACACTGAGATATTTTGGTCACATCAAAAGAAATGACACCATGAAAATCATCTTGGAAGGGACAGTAAACAGCAGGGTAGCAAGGGAAACACGCAGATACAATTGTAAGAGAAGCACCAGGAAGTGGACAAGCAATAATCTGGTAGAGTGTACCATCAGGGCAAGAGACAGAACTTTTTCTAGAGCCATTACAGCCAACTTTTGATGCAAAGATGGCACACGATTGAATGATCAATTGGCCATGCTTTATATCTATCCAGCAGTTTATGTTCAACATAGTGCTCAATGATTATCTATAGCTCACTGCTGTCTCTAGAGGTGTTTATTATTTTTTTGTCAATATGAAAGTCTGCCATAACGTGATAATTTTCTTTATGATTTTAATACATCTTGCATCTTCTATTATGTGGGCTTCAATGTGTGTGACTTGTTTCCCTAGGTTGAGTATCAGACTAACAAGTCAAACATTTTACATGTTCATTATTTTATTATTACATCTCTCAAAAACAAAAGATTAAAATTCGGACAAAATTTTCACCATCTACGAAAATTACATTGGGGAACTCTCGCCGGTGCTACCGAGCTATTGCACTGCCGTTGAAATCTTCCTGTGTAAGAAAGAGACTGGATCACACATGGTTATTCATCAAAGTGCAAATTGATGGTCCTATCAACATTCAATCAGTTGTTACATCTACCTGTCATAGAATTCAGATTCTGTATTCTCAGTGATATACTATTGCTTTAAACACAAATTTGTCATTAGGAAATCTCAACTGTAACAACAATTAAGAGACATTCAGTCAGTATCACCTAATTACTTGATCAGTACGTTTATATGAAAACTGGTAACAACTTAATCTTGTTTTTTATTTGTATTGTATTACTTTTGTAGGCATTTCATTGACATATTCTTGGCTGTAATTGATAAAAAATCATTTTTAAATTCAAGTGTTTATTAATATCCTATTTTCAAGCTGGTCATTTTTTTCCTTACTTCTATATCAGTTTTTTCTAGAATACCACTACCAATGATGAGTCGCTATAGCATAGTAGTTAGTGCACTTTCTTCTTAGGCTCGAGATCTGAGGATCAAATTTTGTAATACGAGTGGGATTTTTCTGACTCTAATGGTTCGAGGCGAGCCCAACCTCAATTGGGTACCAGAGAAATACTAGAAAGTAAGGCAGCTGACATGATGTTGACCACATGCATCATGTGCTGTTGGTCAATGAAAAATATGGACCTCTATTCATCAATCTATTTCATGACATGAGAACTGGTTATTTACAGACTTTACTTACCTCTACCCAATGTTTCATTAATTTTATTTATCAATTATATACATGTATTGAAAGGTGCAGTTTTTCTTTCTGTAGAAAATTATGGAACAATTGACACACAGACCTCACCAAAATGCAACAGATGAATGCAAGAAAGACCAGTTTTGTGATAACAATTTGTGAGTGCAACACTTTTTATATCTGAGTAAATACGCAACAGTTATCATCATCATCAGGTGCCATGCCGTCTGGCGTAGGTGATCATGGATCTCCACAAATCTCTGTCGTTGGTGTTTGCTATCAACTCAGATGTAGCTGTTTCATTTTATTGTCAACTGTTTTGTTTCTGATGTTGTATCTAGTTGAGATTGCCATCCTGTATGTACATACAATCTAATATTACAAATAGATCTATCCATTTCAGAACAATTAGAATTGCAGGCAGGTTATAATATCAAAAGATAAATTACAAGACACCTATGTAATCGGAGAAGGCATGCCTATATGGCAGGGGGAACACTGATAAAAGGACGCATATCTTCACTCAAAAATCAGTCAGAAGTGCAATACCTGACTACACCTGAATTCATAGCGGGCAAATGGAAGAAGAAATGACAAGATTAAATAGACGCATAATTGGATTATGTGAAGTAATCTGAATGAAGACCACAAAAAAGCTACTAGGAATAAAAGTAGAACATGATCAACAATCTGAGATGTGCAGACAACACAGCGCAAGTAATATATCAATATCTACAGAACCTGGTAGGTAAAATCTACTGTCATTGCTGCCTGTAGTACTGCTTTTTATGGCGGTGTCGGTCAAGGGACGAGCCTAAGGAATTTAATGGCCGCGGGGCTAGTGCAGTCGCAGTGAAACTGTTTAGGTTAGGATTTTTCTTTTATGCCCCTGACAGAAAAAATCCTTGGCCTTACCATGGATTGAACATGGGAGCCACATTCTAATCCATTCTGCCAGATGCTCCTGGTAGGTACAATAAATAATACAGGTGGTTTACTCCTTTTGTTCAATAGTTAAATTCAGTCTTATGTGTCTCTTTAACATTCCTCACCTTCTGCTTTTTAATGTTGTCTTTATTATTCTCAATGTTATCTTCGTTCAACATATTCAATGATTGTTTATACAGAGTTTCATACGAGTCTACTATATCAGAACACGCTGACTCTGACAGTGTAGATCAAGCAGTGACCAATGACTTCACAATTAATGAAGATGTTACATCACATGCAGAGTCTTTGATGACCAGAAAACAGATAGAAGAAGCTTTAGATCAGATCCTTGCTGATGTCAAAATCAAAAGGGACAATGATCTCAAGATTTTGTCTGATGTTAAGAAAGAAGTCATGGCCCAGGTATGTGACTTTTCATTGATGTCTTCTAACCATCAATCTTAAGATATCAGTCTGCCATTCAATAATCACATTAACATATAGTTACAACCAACTAACACACTGATATAGTTATACTAACATTGTTCACTTTTGTATCATGAGATATTGAACAATATGCATGCTGATAGTTCCCATAGTTCACTGGTTATATACATGTCTCATCTGTGCTCAAGGGGTTCTTATTCATCTGCATTTGTTGCCAAATTTCTCCTCTCATCTATGTCCAAGTCATCATTATGGAAAGATTTATTATTACGTTCAGTAGATTGCCATTGCTTTCTAACGGGTGGTGCCATCGTCCTTTTGTAAAAATCCACGGGCAACAATTTGCAACCAAACTGTCCACAGCGTGATTCGAACTATTAACGTCGGGGTTAATAGACCGAGTCACTATCCCCTAAGCCACAGACGCCACCATATATATAGATCTAGGGTATAGAAATATGAAGTGACAGGCACTTCATACTCTAAGGTCTGAACTGTGAGAAATTTTATTTTTTTATTTATATGTCTATTCATCTGCCACTTAGCCTTCCTCATGCTCTTCGACCAGATCTTCTGTTGTAGGTACGAAGTTGGAGTTCACTGAACTTCATTCTTATAAAACAGCTGAACCATTTTATTTGATGTCAGATGTGATTCCTTTGCTGAAAGTGATTGTCCTAAAAGCAAAACTAGCAAGCACATCTAACATATAGTTTGGCTATTTGTTACTGAACCAATATCATAGCACTCCGGGCAGACTCAAAGGTGCTCGGTCTCCCCAACAGGTGTCGAAGAGTATGCATACAGATGGTTCCGGCGGTTCACTGGTTAAACACACTCGTCACTCAGTTCTACTTGTACAATGGGTAACTCCAAACTCCTTCAATCGCTGGATGGATTCAACATCAATTTTAGTGTCCTTATCCAACAGGCAGTCATAACGAATACCCACCTTATCCATCCTCAACCCCGGTCTGTCAGCCTGCCTCTTACGTTCATTTCTCTTCTCTCCTCTACCTCTTCTTTATGCATATGTCCTTGCTTGACCTCCTGGAAACGACAGTGCACAAACTCCGTAGCACCAGCTGGAGCTCATTGGAGATATTAGATCTAATATATAATAATAATAATTCCTCTTGTACCATTATACATTACATAGGGCCTGCAAGTAATTTCTCCATACCGCTCTATCCTGGGCAATCTCTCAATCTCCTCCATGGAACTGAGACCAATATTTCCTGCCTCTCTCAGCAAAGTTCGTTTCAGGGTCTCCTTAGGTCAACCTCTCTTTCTTGAACCCTTTGCATCCCACTTCAATGCCTGCTTTGATATTCGTTGATCATTTCACCTCAAGGCGTGCCCAACATATCTCCATCTTCTCTTTCTTATAACAGTTATCACTAGTGGTTGACCAGACATGTCTCTGATTTCATCACTTCTCCTGAATTCGTTCCATTTATATTCATTATTTTTCACAGACATCTATTTTCAAATGCATTCTACTTGCTTTCTATATATTTTGTCATTTTCCAACTCTCGCTGGCATATGTCAGGATTGATACAACATTTGAATTGAAAATTCGTAATTTGATCTAATATATAGCCGCATGTTAAACTGGCGTATTTCAGTTTCGTACAATGATGTCTATGAATAAGTATCATTAGTTACTACCAAGAGCAAAACTGATCTGGCATTTATTCTCTTATTGCAGGCAGCACGTTCTTGTGACATGCTGGAACAGTATATGAACCACATGCATGCGATGAAGAGCAAAGAGTTTGACCAGCAGATTGTACTGTTGATGAACACTTTGAGTAAAAGTCACAAGCTGGAGTCTGAGATGGACCATTTCAAAACATCCTTAAGTCTTTTGTGTAAGGATATTACTAGCAGTGATCAATTTATCTAGAACAATTGATGCCACACATGCATTACAGAAGACATTTACAAAACAGTTCAATTAACATTGCACATTTACATTACTGTTTAATTGATGTATAATATTGGAGTGCAGACTGTTATGTTTCAGTATTATTTGATTACAACTAATCATCTGTATTTTTAATCATCCTGTCTCTCCACTTCCAGTATACCTCGTCTGTCACATTTTATACCTGGTTACTATGTCCCTCCACCAATGTCCCTTTTGAATTACATATTACCATTTCTTCTGTCTTCATCACACTTAAATATCGTGTTATTATTGCTCTCTTTTAGTTACTCTAGTATTTATCTATCAAATTATTCAATTCCATTTGATATTTATGCCAAGTACTGCAAGCATCAATTGTTGAATAAACAGTTGTGAGTGGAATGAGTTTTTCTTGTACACAAGCTTGTCTTGCAGTGCGTATGTGGTGCAACAAAGTCAGCTTTCATAAGGTACAGTTGGTTAAATATATATATATATATATATATATATATATATATATATATATATATATATATATATATATATATATATATATACAGCATATGTATCACAGAGACACTGGGAAGTAAAGGCAACAACATTACCAATCGTGTGCCATTTGTCAAAGAAAAATATAGGCCTAACACTTCCCCAAATATACCACATGGTATGAAAATGGGTTCTTTAATTTACTAACTTGTAGCAAGGGGACGCGGGGGACAGGAAGAAGACTACTTGTAATAAGTAGTACAAATAAATGACTGGTTCCGAGGCAACCAAGTGTCTAAACTATTCTTCCACATACTTGACATTCATGGGATTAATTACCTGATGGCCACACAACTCATTTAATGACAAGGGAATTCTATTACCATTTCATCTTCTTCTTCAAATGCTCCATATCGACCACTTGTTAACCACTCTTTGTGATTTGTATGTGATCCAAATCTAAGAAAGATTGTACATTGTACCAGTTATGCGCCTACAAGTAGGCCAGCACACCCAATTTCTATGCTTTTTATTTACTAGGGTAGCTTTTCTAGGCTCCTACCTCGTTCGCCTCTTACAACATGGCTTGTAGGTTGCAGTGTTGCTATTCTTTGCTTCCCTTGTGAGCCCGGCAACACACGGCGCTTAATATTTCATCAATTTTGTTGTCTGATTTGTTTTATTTGTATTAAAGATTTATATTTTTTAATGGCAAATTTCACAAGACCCTTAATGGGAAAAAACATATATTGAAGCGCTGTAAATTGGGGCCTGGAAAATGATGATACTCTGCCATGATATTAATACTTGTACACTTCAATTCAATGAAAGAATATTTTCCACTTTGGATCTTCATATGGATGTCAAACACTTAAAATGAAATGTGACAACTCTCTAGTTGTTAATTTTGTTTGCGTTTGATCCAATAATGACTTATAAACCACTCTTCGCAATTGGAACCAAAGTGCGTAAGTAGTTGTACTATGGTTTACACTAGTTAAGTTGTAATATTTTATGCCTTTTGGCCTAGAATATCCTATCTTCTTCTCTGCGTTCGTTCTTTACGGCCAATTTTAATCACTCTTTGTGATATGATTTGATCTTTGCCAAGAACATGTATATGTTGCACATTGGTTTGGTAGGCCCCTAAATGCATAGACTTCTACCAGTTTAGGACATGTGCATCCGATTTCAGCCAAACCTCCTTAGTAGCCTCTTACGACATGTGTGGCAGGTAACAGTGGTTCTATTCTTTACACCCCAAATTTGGGCCCGGTAACCACTCGGGCGAGAATATCCTATGATAGCTAGCATTTTATTCAGGATGCTCTCTCTAACCTTTCATAGTCATTAAACTTACTGCAGGACACCACTTGCGGTTCCTCTCTGTATATACGCTCTGTCCCAGGAACTTAGTGGTTATATCTGGAAACGTTTCTGAGCTAAGTGGAGTACATGTACAAGTTTTAGTAGCAAAACTATCATGGAGACGATCTGTGCCTTTGTTATGACAACAAGTAGCCTCACAATGGAGATCAAGGTGATAACTTCGGATTGGTTTGGTACACAGGAGTTCACAAATGCATGCATACTGAGTAACTAAGTTCAATGCTCAAGAAAATTCAGACTGGTTATATAAGATAAGAATGGATTGACACTTCTCGAATGGTCCGTCTTTTATTTTTGCACTGGGCTATACAAGTGTACAAGGTAATGAGTGAGCAGATCGCCTGACTGATACAGCTGTGGTCAGGTGAGGACAAACAATGGATAATGCAGAGATCATCAGAGCCATGATAGAAGTAGATCGGATAAATGATTTTGAACAACTTTAGAGCAGAGACAACACCTCTCCTTGCAATTTTCAACAACCAACAGCTTCCAGCATTAAAAATTGCTATCTTCAACGACTTGAGATATATACTCCATCTCTTGGTTCGATCTCTTGCTTCGTTCCAGCGTATCCAGAAAATGATCATCTTGCGGTCCAAGAAAACAGAATTAGTGACATCCCAGGAAATGAAAAGGCAGACGAGGGATGGCTAAGGCCGGAGGGAGCCTAGCACAACCCCACCAAATACAAATCTTTACAGATGCATACACTACTGAAAGTAAAAAAAAATGAAGGGGATAAACACAAATGAATGATACAAACCAGAGAAAGCAACATAAAAAAATTAAGCAGACCACAATCTTCAGATTTAAAATAGGACACTGTACTCTTAGTGCCCACCTCCATCGAATGGGTCTCAGGGACTCTGCCGCTAACATCTGTGAAGCACCAAAGCAGTCGCAAGAGCAAGACTGCCCCACTTTTGACGGCATGAGAATGAAATCTGGTCCACATGGACAACCCTTCAGAACAAACTGTGGGAGACTGGCGAAGGTATGAAGCGTACTGCCCTGTTTATAACTCACACCAGAATAGATGTATAGTTGAAGTTGATCTCTGAAGAAAAACATGTTTTAATTCGCATCCCTGGCCAGAAAAGGAGTTGGAAGTAAAACTGGGAGCTGCCAGGCGTGAATACTTTGTTACGGGCACAAGACATTTGACTAATCATCAGAGAATGGATGTGATCAGTCACATTATGATGATAAAGATGTTGGGATAAAGACCAGAACATCTATGTACCTGTCAGGAGCACTGTGATTATGATCTCTGATAATCGCTAATCTGGAAAAAGTGTTCCATATAACAATTACTATCAGTCATTAATGACAGAAATCCCTTATATCTTATGTACTTTTTTGTGACTTGTCTCTAAATTGCTGCTCAGTACCATTGTGCTGACCTGCCTCTTCTGAAAGGTTGTATCAGACAAGGAACACTCCTTGGTGGTTTTGAGACCCATCATTTGTATCTTTCCTGGGAATCTGGAAGTTTCCACTCCAATTTGTTTTCCAATCAGAATAAGGAAAACTTTAGCAGCCATTTCTTTATTCTGATTGGAAAACAAAATAGCTGTGTTTGCTGTCATGAGTAGCTTCCCTGTACGATCCTTATGCACTTTGGCAAACTTCCAGGAATGCAGCCTGTTTTCATTGGTCACCACATGTAGCTGAAGTAGGGTCTAGGTCAACACCAGATCACTGACACTGCCTTATTCACCCAGTCTTTGACTCTTACATAAAACCATCTTGTCTTCATGGCAATCTTTCATAACAGACTGTCATACACTAAACAGTATGTTCTTACTATCTCCAAGTGTCCATCAAACATGCAATTATTTCTACTTCTCAGTTAATTTGTACTTTCCTTTACAACATATAAGACATAAACACTATCAAAGTGGTAAAAGTACATTTATTACAACCTCATATCATCATCATTACATATGGTGGCACTGCAAACCCACATACAAATGAAGATATGAAACTAAAGCTTTCCTTGTAGACAAGATCACCTCTTGCAGACTCCATTAGAGTAGGTTTGTCCTTGATTTTCATGAATAAAATGTAATTGCCAAATGACACACAAATCTTGGTCAATGAGAGCTGGTACCAGAATACAGAGGGCATCTAACAAATGTAAGTGGTGCTAACGACTGCCTTGATCTCCCATCTTGTTGAATCTGATAAAAATGGACATCAAACAATTCAATAATATCAGTTTCTCTTTTCACTAGAGTTTAAGTAAGAAGTGATGACTATCAACAGCCAAATATAAACACTAACAACTAAATAACCTACATGCTGATTAGCCAAGTTTGTTTCAGTTAACAAAAATACATATTCAGTTTAGAAGGATAGATATAGGACATAAAAAGCTGAACATAGATTACAAAAGAATGTGAACAATTTAGTGACCAGAAAGGCCATGCTTCATAAGACCACATTCTTCTTGACATGTTGGTTAGTTACCGGCCAACGAATGGGACTAGGAACAAAGCTGACACATTTGCTTACAATGTTTATGAATGCTTTTAATCCAAGCAAGAGAAATGTTGTTTGCGATCATTGACTTGGAGGATGTGTATAGAAAAGTGGACTTTAATAATGATACTCTCTTTACTAAAATGTGTAGTTAATCCTTGGCTGGTAAACTGGATAGATACTTCTTGATGGGAAGATGGTTGCACTACATTTAGGAACTTGGATGTCAGACCCTGCACACATAAGCCGAGGATTAGCAGAGCTCCCCTCTAATAACCAGTGTTGTAGCCAAAGCTCAGCCAACCAGGTTTGGTCGGACATTGACTTTTACAGATGACATCTTAATATCTAGGACTATCAGATAGACAAGAGTCACAGACATACAGGAAACATTGCAAACCATCTTGCATTGTTGTAGGGAGTATCGCTCTCAGGTCAATCCTGGGGTCAAAGGCGCATAGGGATGTTGTGCCAGGATTAGTGAGCTGACACTAACCAAGATCCTACCCACCTCCACATGGTGACCCTGGAAACAGACAACGGGTCCTGTCTGGTTAAGCGGGTAGGGATCGAGAGAGAGCTACTCTGGTATAAGTAGTGATGCAGACACAGTTAACTTGGAGGAGATCCGCTCACAACACAGACGAGCAGAATCCCAGAGTGACTATTAATGCACGTCTCTCCCAGCCGATGGGAAAAGCTGAACAAATAAACATAATGGGATGAGGGGTGCATCCAGAAACTCGGAGCCCGGGCCCAAATTGAGTGTCCTGACAGTTTCGAGGCATAGTAAATGTGAGCATGGTGAGAAACCTGATAAACACGGTAAGCAGGCACCAAAGTAGAGCGAACACACATAAGGACAATACACAACACAGGTGAGCCCACCGGTGGGGCAGACATACATGGTGCTGATGATGGAGTGATGAAAGAGCGTGGCAAACGTAGAGGTTAGAGGTCCCCCAAATGTGCAGAAAAACTGGAAATCCCAGCTGAGGCTTGAATCCAGTGCAAACATTCCTACTGAATGGTGATAAACTGTGCACAGTGAGATAGAAATGGGTTCGGTGTCACCCAGTAGAACAATATGAGCACAAGTGACGAAGAGGAAAGGGGCAGGCCATCAGTGGACGAGGGTACAAACAGGAAGGGCACCCAAAGAAGCGAGGTGGACAAAGCGGTGGCGAGCCTCGAAGATGGGATCTCCATCCAGAGAACAATAACTGTTTCCCTCGAGAGAACTGCTACTGCCTTGTTAGATTGGGGAAAATCAAAGGCTAGCGGAGCAAACCGTACACAAAACTGGATCAAGTAATCCAAGCAAACCAAGTAGTCCAAAAAAAGACTGGTAACCTGGGCAGGTGACGCTCAACAACCCAGGAGGGAAGGTTGTCTAAGGGTAGCTACCTAAAAGAAAATAGCAACCTGCTGCCTTGCAGGTCGACTGGGGGCAGCCCAATGCTGACGAAGAGCAAACACAGTAAACGCAGGCTAAAACCTAACACATCGTCGAAGGATAAGCACCAGAGCTCCAAATTGCGCTAAAGATGTGACAAATACACCCATGCTAAGGCTGCATGAATCAGATTTCCACATGAATATAATTTATGGGAAAATCTGGTACATCAGTCTAAGCGCTGATCACGAGAGAGATCGATCAATCCTGAGAAGGAGTATATGTTGTGGTATATCTGTACAATAGAATCTGTACACCAACAACTGTACAATAGAATACCACAACAACACCAAAAACTGTACAATAGAATACGCAACAACACCAACATCTGTACAATAGAATACAACACCAACATCTGATCAATAGAACAGCACAACATATGTACAATCTGCAAGGCAAATGGTGTGGCCACAGAGAATCCCCCTCCCCCACACCACAATTCTATAAAATATTCATATCAATAAACAATCAACTTGACTGCACACATAGTACATGTTTCATGAAAATCGTGGCATATCCCTAAAGGACGTAGCCATCAACCACAGTAAACCAGTCGTTGATTTTCTGAGCACCACTTGACACGTTCAGTAGTTTGCCATTGCTTTCTGAAGCGAGGTGGACATCGTCTTTGTTAAAATCACGGAAACAATTTGCAAGCAAACTGTCCGCAGCGTGATTCGAACTCAGAACGTCGGGTTAATAGACAGAGTCACTAACCCCTAGGCCACAGCGTCACATGTTTCATACATAGTACAAACATCCACTAAAGGACAGATAGAGGCTCTGGGCAGCAGTTATCACATTATCATCTGATTAGTCACTTACATTGTTGAACCATCTGGACACATTCATGAATTTCTCCTTGTCATGAAAGCTCAAGTTACTCTGAAGGTAAGAGGTAACAAAGTATTTTAACAGGTCAAAATGAATTTATGAATATTCAACTTCAAAAATACAAGATCAAATTCTGGGTGTGACAGGTCTGTTCTTTGTGTGCTGTGAAAAAATCATTTGCTACGCTGCATTATAGTTTACAACAAGGTTGTGGTATCTGAGCCTTTTGACCTGAAATCACAACAATACATCATTTTAGTCTAAGTTTTCTATTCATTTAGCCAGACTGTGACTAGAGTCACTATTTGGAAGAGAAGTAGGGTCATTCATTTAGCCAGACTGTGACTAGAGTCACTATTTGGAAGAGAAGTAGGGTCTTGGTTAACTCTGTCATAGCATTTACAGCACGCTAAGTTTCTGCACAAGAAGTGAAACTATATCCCCCCCCAACTTCTTTCTTATTTTGTCGTCACTCTGCTACTAGGTTGTTGCCCATTGTTGTGGTCTTCTGCATTTGTCTTGTACTTCTCGCATGATTTAAGTGATAGATTTCTGCATCTTTTGGCATGATTCTGACATTCAGCTATCCGTTTTTTCCTGGGTCGTTCACTTTTCGTCTCAATGTTCTGTTGTAGAAGGCTTTATAGACAGTGTGGTCTGGCTGGATTCTTAATAGATGATCAAACCATTTTGTTTTTAAATGCAATTCAAGAAGGTTCTTGCTCAATCCTCTCTGATACTGACATTTGTGATGCTTTCTCTTCTTGTTTTGTTGTGACCTTTCAGAAACATGGCATTTTACATGTATGCACCAACACTAGGTAAAAAGTTGAAAAAAATTACTGTCTGCTATGTTATAGTGCGTTTCAAATCTCGTGTCCACAATCTAATATCTCAATAACCCTTGCATGAAATACAACGAAATTGTGCATGTGGTGTTCAATTTCCAATGACATTACGAATATATAAATTAAATTTATGTAGGTATAGCCATTTTACTGAAGCGGCGATTTTCTTTGATCTTTGACTATCTAATAATTATTTTGGTAGCACAAAATAGTATTTACAGCAATATAACAAATTTGCAACTTTTGATAAGTCAGGTGTATCCACATTTTTCGCAAAGTGGAATTCATACAAAAGAAATGGCTTTACTTCAACTTGTACCTTCATTTCGATACAGTTGTCATGTTAAAGGTCAGAAAGATTGTGATGGTCTTGAAAGGACCAGCTGTGTACATTGATGACAATCTTATGCAAACATCTGTATTGCATATATTTTTACTAGATGACATCGGACTGTCTTCTTGTGTCCCTACATTGTGGTCTGATGTATTGTCCATTATCAGACAAGAGGGCCTATCTAATGTTGGAAGTATAGCTTTCTCAATCCACTCTCAAAATATATGACAGTTCTTTTCTGTGTAGCAGTCCTGATTATCAGCTGATTTCAAAACAAATAGGAGTTGAGCATTCTACAATAGCCCATTTTGTCTACTGCCTGCATGTGCAATTATAAAACGCTGCCCTTTGCCACTTGGTAGGCCTACTAATTTCTTAATCGTTCCATCTGATGACTGCCATTCTTTTCATTGGTGTGGTGAGCATTAATCCATGTTTCGTCTAAATACACAATGTCGTAGCTTTGTCGACGCATTTCTCCAACTTCACGCAAATATTTGCTTATCACAACTAGATGCGGTTTCTCACAGATAATTAGTCAAGAACTGATATGAAGCAAAGAAGTGAGGTTAACTTGGTCCTTATGTCATGACTGTATTTAACTATCATATAGCGATATCGATATAAGGGAAGACTGCAGTAAAACTATGAAGCAATGATGAAACACATAAAAACAAAGTACTGTAGTTTTACAAATTACAAAAACAATAGTTGTGTATTGTTATTGTTTTTTTGTAAAACTACAGTGCTTGTTTTATGTTTTGCCATTGCTATGATATAGTGACAAAACTGAAGAAATAACCTTGTCCAAACTTACAAACAAAGTATGTAAACTGTGATATAGTAGAATATCTGCTAGTGTCAGTCGATGGCCTACATAATACACCTTGTCCTGCAGGTAATTGTTCAGCTCCTGGAAAAATCACATCAAATGTTGCACTTTAACTTGAAGGTAATCATCTTTATAAAATCATAATAGTTAATAGGTACTTTCTCAACTTTATATGGAAATGCATTTGCTAAGTATTTGCTCAAATAGAGAAACAAATAACATTATTGGAAAGTATTAAATGCCCTGATACAGGATAAGTTATTCTGCAGGTAAATTATGTGCAGGCTGGAACAACAACAAAATAATTTTGTTTATACTTTTGAAGAATCAGATAAAACTAATACACAAAGTGGATCAACTATTGTCAAATAAAAAAAACGAAAGAAAAGACAATGATTGATACATTTTATACATTCAATCTCAGCTTGATCTATCTAGAATGTCAAAGCAACAAAATCACTATAGTTATTGAATGCACTACAGGCACAATGATTGCAATCTCTCTCTCATGCCTTTCTAACTTGAGCGGTACATAAGACATAAACTAACTGCTACAGTCTTAGTGCCTGCAATAGTTTCACAATATGATATTTATAATGTCCTTAATCTTTTGCTGACAAATGTGTATGACTGTATAATTTTTTATGCATACATTTCTTCACCAAATTCAATGGCCGTCGAATCTACAGTACCATGATACTATACTGTCAGCCATGCAGAAAATATTACTTCATGATATATATATAGACCTGATTACCTCTAATGTTAGAGTAAGGCTTGACTGAATGATGAGGAACACTGGTGATAAGAGAAAGCAAGTCTTCACGCAACAATCAGCAGAGCAAGCAGGAAAAAAATATATATATGGTGATGTATTTATTTTTCAAAATGAAAGTCCCAAAACTGCACCATGTAGAGGTTCTAGAACTATACATTTTTCTGAAATTATGTTGATTTACAAATTGAGTGATTACGAAAACCTGACTTTTAACCCTTAGAACCAGATATATAGCTCTGAAATCTGAACAACGCCCATTCCGACATCCTGAAAAATTTCAGAATGATAAGACTGCGTCTGCAATTGTGTTACAACATTGCAATAAGCACGGATATTACTAAATATAGAAAACAGAAAGAGATATTACCAAATATCAGAAACATATATTACTAAATATAGAAAACAGAAAGAAACATTACAAAATATAGGAAACATATTACTAAATATAGAAAACAGATATTACTAAATATAGAAAACAGATATTACTAAATATAGAAAACAGAAAGAGACATTACAAAATATCAGAAACATATATTACTAAATATAGAAAACAGATATTACTAAATATAGAAAACAGAAAGAAACATTACAAAATATAGGAAACATATTACTAAATATAGAAAACAGAAAGAAACATTACAAAATATAGGAAACATTACTAAATATAGAAAACAGATATTACTAAATATAGAAAACAGAAAGAGACATTACAAAATATAGAAAACGGAAATGATCAAATTTCTGCTCATCCTCAAAAGGCTATTTATTGCATTCTCGCACAGTTCGCAGCAAGGCTACAAGACCTGCACCTTTCATATATCTGTTTTTGCACATTTTTCAGACTAGGTTTGCTTTTCCTCTTTAATCCCTACTCTCTTAGCCAGGCTGCAAGTATGATTTCTTCTCACATCACAGAGGCAGTATTCTATTCCAATAAGACATGTCCAGTAAAAGAAAAGGTTTATAATGCAGAGTAAGACTTGTATTATGACTTAAGATAAAAGTAAACCACAGAGAACAAATGATGTTTTAATTCTTTGAATGCTAGAGCAGAAATACTATTTAAAACTGGTGTGCTGTTACAGTGGGACGGAATAGCGTAATGCATAAGTGTTCATCTATCGACTCAGACACATGAAGATTGTAGGTTCAATCCCAAACTAGACCTTCCACGCGTGAGGAAAGAAATTGGCCTTCCTACCTCCTGCACACTAGGGCCTAGAAATGTGAAGTGACTTCATACCATAAGGTCTGAAAAGGCAACGGGAAATTTAATTGAAAATGCTTTTATCAGATAAATAAACCAAGCGCTGATATAACTCTGGTTTATTCTGGTCTATGCACTAAAAGGGATATACATTGTATATGGTGATAATGTGTGCACCAGGTCTATGACATAGGTCACAGTGACTGTCCTACCTGTAAAATTGTAAACCCAGACTCCACATCCTTCAGGTTCTCTATAAACAATCTGTGCTCTAACCACTGCTCAACCTCCATGCGCTCTTCAAGAGAAACATCTGTCAAAAAAATTATATACATATTTTTTACCATCAGATGTGAATTATTTTCCTCATTGCATTTATTATGTGTCCAGCAGACAGAGAATTACATCCACGTTGCCATACAATCACAATTACAACATAAAATATTAAAAGGAAATCAAATGTAAAGATAATACTCCTCAACATAGATTATGACAGGTAAAACTGATAAGCAATTTATTTAGAAAGACAAGTCTAAACACCATGGCAACAGGAAAAAACTGGTTAGAATTGAGGTCAATACACTCAGGACACCCCAAAAGGTGCTTAGTCCTTTCAGCTTGTTGAGAGTGTCAAAGCTCTTATATAGTAATTTCAGCAACTATTCCAAATTTTAACCTAGCTCAGAAAATGTTATACCCATTTTCAGCTGTAGTCTACAGAACCGACCATAATTGGATTTGAACCCCTAGACAAATTGATGATTGAATCCAGCACACTCACCAATGTTTTTCCTCAACTTTCCAGAAAATCTGAAGTAATTATAATCAGAGGTATCTATTGATCTGGGATGTTACATTAAATGATAACATGGCTATGAAAAACTGAGTATCTTGAGTATTGAAATTTTTACTTTACAGACAGTTGTTGAAAAAAATAGCTCTCTAGCATTCTCTTAGCAAGAAATCTCTCTCTTCTCTCTCTCTCTACTTTTCGTTTCAGATGAAACATAGGGAAGCAACATTTATATTAGTTTTTAAACTCGGTATTTTTAATGGAATATAATGCTGAAACTGCTTCTAAAACTATGGGCAATGTAATTCAGATATAGTTTCTACATGACAAAAGGTTGCCCACGCTAAAAGTTGACCACAGAAATAACAGAGGCAGTGAAAGACACCATGTACAAAGCGCAAACAAGAGCAGATTCTATACATCTCTTCTTATCCTGGCGCTGTGAGACAAAACAGGATTAGAGAAAGCAGATGAAAAACTATGTCTTCATTGCAGTTTCATCAACAAAAACTTTGATAGATCTAGGTTTTTAGCCCAAACCCAACCCTCAATAATCTGGGGAAATACTGTCCAATAGAACACAAATGTTTACAGATGGGTTACTGATAAGATAGTTACAAACACAACATCTCACTTTACAGTACATGTTTGTTTGTTATGAACATCAAGGGAATACAAGCTTCTATACTTTTCTATGTAGAGCAGGAAATATGTTTTTATAGCTTTATTTCATATCTAGGAGACTTTAAAACTCATAGTGTGCAGTTCTGTGAATTGTGAAGGTCCTGTATAGTACCACATCTTCTGAGTTATACTTTAGCATGGATTGATCAGAGTGGAAGCTGTTAGAGCTGACTCATGCCCTAACGAAGACTATGCTAAACATAAAAAATGTTTAGTTTGTATTCTTAAAGTAGGCTGTTCATAACCACCGCTAAGTAGGACAAACAGGTGGTCATTATACTCAAACTACAACCACAGAAAACCTACAAATGTATGATATTATGGCATGATCGCACTATCTGCAAAATGAAAGAAAGCTTCTAATGCTGTGATAATACTACAATAAATGAATATAATAATACCTTTGAATTCACTTAATGTTCTTTGCAGGTAGTTAGCTATACAGGAAATACCAGATATTTTTTTTCCATCTCCAACGTTCAAGGTCACGTCCTGTAAATATATATTTTCTCATCATTCAACATTTTATTTAAATAATAAAAACGACATGGATAAAAAAATGTGTCATACCTAAACAGCCGTCTAGCTATAAACATTCAAGGACATTTCTCAAATATCTGATACAGGGCAGCAAATAATTACATGTCTGCTGCAACTTTCATATTAGTTTAGTCGTCAGATCATCATCACTGCACATCGAACAAATTAGTCCATAGTGCTCCGAACTCCTCAGTATGTCTCTCTGCGTGTGGCAACTAGCGACCCCGATTCTTTGTTGGTTTACTATTCTTGTCTAGCTACACCACATTTGATTGTGTATTTTTTCAGTCTGGTTAGGGTTGTAGATTCACCTTTCATATATACTACACAATTAGAACACAGATTAGAAGTCTTATAATTACTAAATATAACAAAACGAGTGAGAATTATTGTCAATACTTTACTAAAAGTGCTGCCCAATGGTTAGTGCACTTGCTTCCTAGATGGGTATTTTCAGTTTGACCACCAGCTGGAGTGAGCTTTTTTCAGACCACAAACAACTTGCAGAGAAACACTGAGAGGTATTGGCGGTGAAACTGATGTTGATCAAATCACCCATATTGTGTTATTAATCAAAGAAAAATACAGACCCAACACTATATTCCCAAATATACTACATGGTATGAAAACAGGTTCTTTACCACTTTAGTTTAATAAAACTGGGAAATTCTGAAATGTTGATTGTATACAGAGAGATTTAATCAATAATTTTATATATATATATATATATATATATAAAATATATATATACTTTAGCATGTATATATATATATACATGCTATATATATATATATATATATACACATAATTAGAAGTATTTACCTGACAACCGAAACATCAGCATGCATGTTAAAAGGCAAATTATGCATATTCATACCAACACAATACTAAGAAAAGGTCAAATATGGCTCCATCTAAAGCGCAATTAAAGAAGATTACAGTGTAGGAGATGACATGCTTGTGTAAAGCCATCAATTTTACTAGAAGACATAGTACGACAAGCACAGACAAACTGTATTATTGTAGGAGTGGAAAAACAAAGGTAAATAAAAATGGTTTGACTATCTTAAGAGAATGAAGACCAGTTGACTACCACTTTATGGCTAAAACAAGAGATCTGGTTGGAAAACATGAGGAAGGCCAAATGATAGATGGATAGACTGATAGACAACATCAAATAAATACTAGGACAGCATGGGCTCAGAGCAACTGCTGTGGTGGTACAATTGGTCCAGGAACATCTTGAACTTCCGTTATGCTCCATGGCAAAAGTTGTTAGACAAGACTTATTCGTTAACAACGTAAAATTGAATACAAATATAAACTGAGTGAGAAAAAGTAAGTATTAGGCTTACTTATAACATAACAAGAGTTGGAGCTGAAACGCAAGCATACCATACGTCCATAGTTGACATACAGTGGTACAGTCAGACAGAATAAGTCAGTTCCTCTGAGAGTACCATCATATTGTGATTGTCAGTGTTAATCTAGAATCTAGTCTAGACACACAAGGTGGGCACACAGAGTAGTACATTAGTAAAGTATGAGTATCACTGAGGCAGTACTACCAGTCTTCTTCAGTAGTACATTATTCTATTCTATATTATAGTCAATCATGCCTGCAAGACGTTACTACTACTAGATTTGATTATAATTGTAGTGCCAGTCCTAAATATGCAATCCCATTCTCTCTCTAGCGATTGGCGCCCAGACCAATGTACCAAATCTCCCCATAAATTCTATTCATGTGGAAATCTGATTCGTGCAGCCTTAGCATTGGTGTGTTTTACATCACATCTTCAGCACCATTTGGAGCTCTGGTGCTTATCCTTCAGAGATGGGTCTGGTTTCAGCCAGCGTTTACTTGGTTCGCTCTCCGTTCTGTAGTCATCTAGTGTTTTTTACGGTGTGAGGTAGCTAGCCCCACCTCCTTAGTCGCATCTTACGACATGTGTGGCAGGTAACAGCGGTTCTATTCTTTACACCCCAATTTGGGCCCTGGTAACCACTGGGAGTCTCATTCTAATTAATTAAATTTTTCAGAACAGCTGAAAGTCTAAATTTCTCAGAAAAGCTAAAAGGTCTAAATTTGTTACATAGTATCACATGATAATCCAAGTGAAATCGAAACATCAATCAAAATAGGATTTGATGGGGAAACTATGTATATTTATTTAGGTAGTTGGACAAATTTTTCATAATTGAATAAAATATATGTGGACTATATAATTGCCCTAAATCACAAATGAGTACTAGCGTTTGAAGAAGCCTGTGTGGACAGTGTTGATACACACACACATTGCATTTGGATTGGAATGGTGAACTAGCAAAAGCCAAAAGATCTGTTGGGTAAAACATTAAAAAAGTGTTACACAAAAGTAACAAATAAGCGAGGCATCACCAAAATTCATTAAATTCTTGCTTTGTTGAAATTATAACAAATTAGTCAACCAACTGTGTGTTAAGTTACATTATATTACAGTACAGCAGACATTCATAAAAGAACAATAGATTAAATGGTTTGGACACCTGACCAGAATGCCCTGGTATTGCCTACCACGAAGAGCCACACAGAAAAAGTATGAGTACAAAGCAAGAGGAAGACCACGCAAAGATGGAGCGACGGCATCAAGAACAGCCTTACGAACATATCAGCTTACAAATTGCCTTAAAACAAGCACACACAAGATCACTACGTTTCATCCCCAACACTTCTATAAAGATGTAAATGGTGTGCCATAGTTCCCCAGATGGCAGCGGAGGAATGGACAGTTAGTCAGATAGATAGGTAGTATAATTAGATATTTAATAGTTGAGACTATGTGTTGCACTCTCTAAGCAGAGGCGCAACACATAACAACAAGACATTTTGACGTAATGAAAACTACGTAGTTGTGTAGTGACTGTCAGTTAGTAACGACTTAGAAGACGAGAAAAAACGAACCTAACGGCGGACATGAGAGACGTGTTTGTGTGTTGTCAGTACTTGTAACATCAAAATAAACATGTTTACATGAATACACTATGGTCATTTAATATATTGTGGTCGTATGAAAGCCATGTGTAAAGGAAGGAGCCACCATCGATAAGGAACAACATCAAAATTTGTAAATAATAAATATATATGGCAACCCAAGGAAATTACTGCCTGGAACTACAAAAAGAGTTGGAAGCACTAGAAAGGGCAACGAACCAAAGAAGTATAACAATGATGGAATTACTACAAATAATGATGGAACTACCATAACAATGATGGTATTACTACTGCTCAATATTGATTACTACCGTAGCACCAACTATTACAATTAACAAATACCATCAACCTAAAGGGGACACCGGATCTACCCTACCTCATTAGGACGACACCCCGTCCCCCTACTTCAATATAGCACGTCTCCATAAAAGAGGTGACACTAGACAAGGGAAAGTTGATATTGTTCCGATGAATAGTTTGGTTCGTAGAAGAATTGGCCATAATAGGGACGCTAGCAAGTTAGATAACCTGTATTCCAAACAGATATATCGGGTGGTACAAACACCGGGTAATCAATCGGGTTATTACGTTATAGTTCCGGTTGAAGGTACTGGTCAATCTCGCCTGATAATATCGGGGCGCCACATTAAGAGATGTGAGCATTCTGACCACTGATTATGTTTTGTGTGTAATACACATATGGTACATTTGGTAAATTATGAGTTTTCAACCTTATCAGAGCAGTGTTAGATGCTGATCTCTGAGAGGCATATTTTTGTTGTTGTTGGTCTTGTATATGTTAATTAAGTTCCAGGTTAGATAACTGGGTTGTTGATTTCTTCCTTCCGGATCGTCGGGGAGATGTTTAATACAGTTATATGATGTTGATCCAAATATGTGGATGGTTAATTAATTTGCAATGGTTGTGTGGACTTGCGTCTGGAAGACGTGGGCTCACACTATGGTGGAGAATTTTCGGAGCGGATTTGCATACTGGAAGTTCGTTCATTCCCTGGGATTGGGGTTGGTTAATATTAATATATGATGTTGGTAATTAGGCATCATATATAAGTTGTTCCATATTCATTGGTCTTATGTTAAATCTTGGGAGTTCATTATTTCCCTGGGTTTGGGGTTGGTTAACATTACCTCTTGAGGTTTAATAATGTCAACAACAGTTAACATTATATTATTGTTTTATCTTCAATTTGTAACTTGTTTTTTTTGTTTGAGATTTCAGATAGTATGACAAGACTCTGACAGGCAAAGAGTGACATAGTGATAGTGACATAGTGATGCACGCTGCCATCAAACCCATACTACCTCATGTGAGGAATGGATGTCCCAGTACAGCCACCTCACATTGGCCAAGTGTTATGCTGTTGGGTCGCCGTCGGAGTTATATGGCGCATATTTACCAGATTAATTAATGTAATGCTGATTGATTTCTATATTGCATGGTTTCAGCACAAGAGCACAGAGGGTTTACTGTTGTTGTTAACCATGGTCGCCTATGACCAGTTGACGAGTCACGTTCAACGACGTGTGGTGACTAGTTCCCATTTAGCTCTTTCAACTGGGTCTTCCTGAGATCCCGTCAGGATTTTCTTTTCTTTTCGACCATGGTTGGCTGTTATAGTTAGTTGTTGTGGAGCCACGTTTATCACGTGAGGTGACTAGTTCCCTTTCAGCTCTCACCACTCTAATAACCCTATTGGACACTACCTGTGCGATTTTTTCTTGGGATTTACGCGTCGGGCGACGGCGAGGTCTCCAGGGGGTGCCATAGTTCCCCAGATGGCAGCGGAGGAATGGACAGTTAGTCAGATAGATAGGTAGTATAATTAGATATTTAATAGTTGAGACTATGTGTTGCACTCTCTAAGCAGAGACGCAACACATAACAACAAGACATTTTGACGTAATGAAAACTACGTAGTTGTGTAGTGACTGTCAGTTATAGCGACTTAGAAGACGAAAAAACGAACCTAAACGGCGGACATGAGAGACGTGTTTGTGTGTTGTCAGCACTTGTAACATCAAAATAAACATGTTTACATGAATACACTATGGTCATTTAATATATTGTGGTCGTATGAAAGCCATGTGTAAAGGAAGGAGCCACCATCGATAAGGAACAACATCAAAATTTGTAAATAATAAATATATATGGCAACCCAAGGAAATTACTGCCTGGAACTACAAAAAGAGTTGGAAGCACTAGAAAGGGCAACGAACCAAAGAAGTATAACAATGATGGAATTACTACAAATAATGATGGAACTACCATAACAATGATGGTATTAGTACTACTGCTCAATATTGATTACTACCGTAGCACCAACTATTACAATTAACAAATACCATCAACCTAAAGGGGACACCGGATCTACCCTACCTCATTAGGACGACACCGTCCCCTACTTCAGGTGGAAGAGAAGAAGACATTCATATAATGAACTGAGATATAAAATATAACTTCAATATAACATCAATAGGCCGTAAGTACGGTAAGTTTCTAGCAGGGCCACAGTCAGAGATGATAATAAAGTATACACCACGGAATCTAGACTAAGCTTGAATGTGATCCACTGATCAATCAGTGGTGAGAGCGAGTCCGACTAATCTAATCAGTCAGACTTAGACTTACTTAGTCTAGTTCAAGTTTGTTTGGACAGTTTGAGTTTGTCGTATCTTTTGACGACACACACAAAATAAATTCTTACAGTTCAACTGGTATCTTTATTATAGATTACTATTACATTATGCATGCGTATTACATTACACAGTTGTATTACAATAATTTACAAGTCAAATTATTGTCTTTTATTACTAACAGTTTTGGATGAATTAACTTCTCCGCCATACACTTCCTTGAAAAATTGTACACTTGCCACACTAACAGCAGCCATATTTGTTATAAAGACCATTCGTTGTGTCACTTCAAACCAGATCCCGACAGTATTGAGTATGCTAAATATGTTTCCTTTTCCGTAGCTTATCTTCTGTTTCACAGTAAATATAAAGAATAAATAAGAAAATATGTCCTAAAATTTTAACAATTAAATATTGTAAAGAGTCGTTCTACGTCGAATAGAATCCAGAGAAATCTTAAAACAATAACTCTCCCTTCCATGTATTCTTATTCTTTGCCTTTCCTAGATGAGCTTGAGGTTCATTGCTGGAGATATCCGCCGCCTTCACTGTTTAGAACTCTGTTCTTAGCCTTCTCTTCCCAGTTGTGGACTCCTAGTATTTCTAGGTTTTTTCCTTGGCAACATATGGTTGTGAGACATGGAACATTGACAAAGCAGCAGAGAATATATCATTAATGCATTTGAATGCAAATGCTACAGAAGAGTACTTAAAATCTCATGGGCAGAGAAAAGAACAAACGCTTCTGTTCTGCAACAGCTTGATATTAATGAGAGTTGACTATTAAAGAGCATAAAAACAAGGAAAATTAAATATTTCGGACACATCAAACGATATGAGTGCTAGAGAAATTAATTTTGGAAGGAATGGTGCCTGGAAGAAGAACGAGAGGAAGACCTAGGTGCAGGATGTCATTGACGATCTGAGAATGACTGCTGCTGACGCCGGTCAACTTGCACAGAACATATAGTTTTTCAGGACTACTGCTATGGGAGTCAGGTTCCTGAAGGGACAAGCTACTTGATGATATTTCTAGGCCAAATTTAATGTTATCTTTTTTTTTTATTTGCTTCGTGGATTCTACCAAGAAGAGGTTCTAAAGTCGGAGGATTGACTTCATTGCACCGGGTTTTACCCCGTATGGCTGTTCCTCTCAGAAAAAATGGCACACCCGTCGAGAGTACTTCACAAAGCACGAACTCCATAGCTTCAGCAATAATCATTGGGTTCTTCCTTTTTGAATATGCAATGGTATGCTCTGTGTTCACCATTATTTCAATATACACCGGCTACCGTATTCTGTCTTCATGGGGTTAATAATTAATAGTGATTTAAACACATCATAAATATCGTTCAATGTTTATTATTTTGGCTGGTATTCCATTGCATCCCAGAATAT
Source organism: Arion vulgaris (assembly GCA_020796225.1). NCBI lineage: Eukaryota > Metazoa > Mollusca > Gastropoda > Stylommatophora > Arionidae > Arion > Arion vulgaris. Next base: position 33,629,425 of record CM036769.1, on the reverse strand, counting down.
TCCACATGGAGATTCTGTGGAGGTTTTTATGAAATCGATGAAATTTACGATAAGCAGTTGCTGCTTCTCAATATGTTTCTCTAATATTAGTCTTATGGCAATTATTTGGTCTCTCTCTCTCGCGATCGTTCTTAGGTCGTTTTTATCATTCTAATGTGATATATAAACAGCCAAACATCAAGAACGGATGTACGTGCACAACCTTCAGTACCTATTGGAGCTCATGTGCTTATCTTTCGGTGGTGTTTTTGGTTTCAACCAGCGTTTACTGGGTTCGCTCTCGTTAGCCCTTTGCTGTCTCCAGCCAAACCTGCAAGGCAGCAGGTTGCTATTTTCTTTTAGGGCAGCGACCCTTAGACGGCCTGCCCTCCCGGGCTTATGAACGCTATCTGACCAGCGAACCGGTCGTTTTGTGGACACCTTGGTTTGCCGCCCGTCCAGTTTTGTGTACGGTTTACTCCGCTAGCTTTTGATTGTCCCCAATCAAACTACAAGGCAGCAGTAGTTCCTGGGGCGGAAACGCGCTAAGGCTTCGCCTCTGCTGGGCTTTCCAGTTTTCTCTGCACATTCGGGTGGTCTGCACACCCTCTTGCCTGACGCTGTTGTGTCTGCCGCTGCCGTGCCTGCCTTGCCTGCCGTGCATTTCTGCCCGTCTGTGGGCCCACCCGTGCATTGCCAGCATGCGTGCACGCTCTGCCTTGGTGCCTACCTCACCACTTCCGTCAATTCCCATCATGCTCACATTTGCCTGGGCTGTCCCCGCCTGTGACTCAACCCGGTCCCCACCCCCGTGATTAGGGCACTGGTTTCGCCCCATCCTTGCAACGTCCGCATGCGTGCTCGCTCTGCCCTGGTGCCTACCTCACCATTTCCGTCAATTCCCACCGTGCTCACATTTTCGTGGGCTATCCCCGCCTGGGGCTCAGCCCGGGCCCTCACCCATGTGATGGGGGTCCGGGCTTCGCCCCCTGAGAGCCCACCCGTGTCCGCATGCGTGCCCGCTCTGCCCCTGTACCTGCCTTATCGTCACCGCCCTCAGTTTTCGCCGTGCTCACATTTGCCTGGGTTGTCCGACTCAGGGCGGGGGCAAAATCGTGCCCTCATCCCTGTGATGGGGTCCGAGTTTCGCCCCATGTGGACCCACGTGCAGCTCAGCTCGACTCCCAGCATATTCGGGCTCAAGAGAGAGCATGCGCGGGCTCCGAGATTCGCCCCACGCGAGTCCACGTCTCTTCGATGGATGCAACTCTCATCCTGTATATTCATCCTTCCAGCTTTTCCCATCGGCCGGGAGAGACGAGCATTAATGATCACTCTGGGCATTAGCTCGTCTGTGTTGCGAGCGGATCCCATCTAACGTGACTACCTTTGCATCTCTACTTTCGCCAAAGTAGCTCTCCCACGACACCTGCCCTCTTAGCCAGACCGGAACAACTGTCTGTTTCCAGGGTCACCACGAGGAGGTGAGGGCAGGGTCTAGATTAGTGCCAGCTCGCTAATCCTGACGCGGCGTTGTCCCTATGCGCCTTTGACCCCATTATTTGGTCTAATCAACTTCTCCAGTTAGTTCTTCTCTTAATGTTGTATTCACTGCTTCTTTAATTCTATTCAGAATTATTGTGCAAAAATTATTGGTCGTTTCTGATAATAGGGTGATCCATCTCCAGTTGTTGCAATCGTTGAGATCACCCTTGAACGCACTTTTCAGTATGCTCCTTTATCTCTTATAGCAACTCTTTTTTACTTATTCTTTTTTTTTAGTTTCATCTATATTCTTTCTTGAATATATTCCCACATGACCATCTTCAACATTATATCAGAGAGACTTGTCGGTGCTACGGAGTTTGTGCACTGCAACTGAGATCTTCCTGTGTAAGAAAGAGATCCGAGCACACATGGTTCCTCACCGAAGTACAATGATGATGGTCATATCAATCAATCATAAAAACTAAAGGACTAAGGCAACGTTCGATTTCGTCAATCGGAATGGCACACGATGATGATAAGGCCAGGATGTAGGATCTTACATAATTATACTTTTCATTGATAAATAGTTGAGATTGCTCTCCCCTATATTTACGTGCGAAGAAAATGGCAACATTAAGTAGAAGGCTACTGCACTTAAGAAATAGTGGATGTCCCATATCGTTGTTGCGATTTATGAGTACAAAAGCTGAATCTACCACAAGTATCCTTTTTTTCTGATCTAGGAAGAATAATTATTTTACCTATATTGTTTATTTATAAATATTATCAAATTTGACACTGAAGCATCGCTTTGTGAGTCTAGTCAAGTCTGCCCCGAGTCAGGGGTGAACTCTGAACTCATGAACTGTCATGTTTTAGGACAGTATCACTATTCATTAACTTGTCATGTGCCAGACTGCTAATTTTAAATTTCTTTCTATCATAGAGTAGATGCCGATTTTGATGTTTAATTCATGTATCACACCCTATTGTAATGTGCATTGGTCTGCATCTTACTACTTACAGTGCTTAGCCACTTTCACGAAATGTCTCGCTCCATAATTGTCTTTTCCAATCCTTCAATTTGCTTAACTTTATTTTTATGTAATTATGTGTCCAAACTATTTTGCTTATCTCACTCTTACTGTTCTCATCATTCGGGTTTCTTCATGTCAGAGTTAGTATTGAATAGAGCTGGGTTTGTTTTTTTAGAAGCTCATAGATTAGATGATTCATTCCTATGATACGTTACCATTGCCAGACATGGAAAAGTTTTAGAAGGTCAAAAGCGCAAGATCATGAGATGTATACTAAATGCAGCAGACAAAATATGATGAGAAATGCCATGAACAAGTGTAGGTTCAACATTAGTCAGCAAATTTAAGAAACACCAAAGACTTGAATAGTTCAGTGATTTGGTTAGAATAAAAATATATGAACCTTCTACCAACATGCATACTACATGAGAACATCAGGATACAAGACAAGAGGGTGACCCAGACAAAAAATAGATAGATGAAGTCAGAGACACTAAATAAACTCAACATGACAACAACCAAACATCCATGAATATAATCATGATCTTAGACTAGAAACAGTATCTTTACAAATATCCATTGTTTAAAATTTTCCAAATATATTCTTTAAATTGTTTTTAGCTACAAAACAGAAGAAACATGCTAAAGGAGAAAATGGTATGTATGACTACAATCTGCATTTAACTTAAGTAGAGTTGATTTTTATTAAAGAGATGATCCTACACAAGAGAAATAAATAATCTCAAGTAGACTAGAGAATAAATGAATGTTGTAAATAAGTATAGGAACAAACAAAATTACATTGAATTATTTTTATTTCTGTTTGCTTGTTTTTTGTTTTTTTCTATCTTGATAAAGATGTTTTGGATGAAATGTTGTCTCTGTTTAAAGTAAACCTATTTTAATATATTTCTGTTATTCATTTACTTACTAGTATAACAGGGCAGAGAAGAGAACAAAGTAGATAGTATAGTACACCAGACAATATAGTAAACGGTTTAGCTTTTAATCTACAGAACAATCACTTAGTGAGTTAATTCAGTCTAGGTGTGATGGTCGCAACAGAGATGAAGTGTCTACGCAGAATGTTGGGTGTAACAAGAAGAGACCGGTTGAGAAATGAAGACATCAGGAAAAAGTGGGTACAACATCAGTACTAGACTTCATCAAGAAGCAACAAATTAAATGGTTCTGCCACGTAAGCAGATTACCAACAGACAATGCACCTCAAAGAGCAATGCTGCTCCGATACAATGGGTACAAAGCAAAAGGCCGGCCAGCAAAAGATGGATCTCAGAGATAACAGAGGTGACGAAAGACACTATCTATGAAGCGCATACAAGGGCCCGTTTTAAAAATCTCTTCTTGACCTGACGCTGTGAGGCAAACAGGATTCGAGAAAAGAAGGAAGAAGAAGGGGATGGTGATGGTACAAAAGTTGGACAGATGGTCTTTGAAATAACCCAGCGATTAGTGACAGTTGTAATTAGAAGTGGGAAGTAGCTAGTTGTGGGAAGAGAAGTTGTCTAGGCAGAATAAGCTGATAAAGCTTCGAATCTGACAGCAAAATTTCTAGGATCAGAGGACACCTGCAGAAAAGCATAGTTTGTAATTCCTCCTTCCCCCCATCCCGAGACCCTGACCTCCTTAGATAGAGACAAAGAAATTTCTGTGTGTGAGAATTTCATTATGCAGGGATTTTAACAACTGTATAAAGTCAAGGGGACATCCAAGGAAACCCAAAAGCGAGCTTTACTAAGAGAGGCGAGAAATATCAGACTCAATTCCATAAAAGAACCGGGATAGAACAATATAGAGAAATTGCTTGAAGGCCCTATGTAACGTATGATGGTATGAGAGAAATATATAATAAAGTCAAGGAGCAGACCCAGAAAGAAGTGTCAGAAAGGATAGGGAGACAGTTCCACAGAGAGTTAGTTACATGGCGTTAGTCCCAGGAAGAAGTGAGAAGAGAGAGAGACTAGCTCTAGCAAATGTACTTAGCTTATGCACTTTTACACTGGAATAAAGAAGTTGATCACAGAGAACACAGCATAACTCTATGTAAGTCTTTCTATATAAGCAGTTTCTTACTGCCAGTTTCTGTAATAAAATGTTCTAATCTGATAGGTAATTGACAGATTCTAGTCAAATTGTCAATACTCTTGACCAAATATTTCTTCTTCTTCACCTTTCAACTCCCAAAGGAGCACAGGTCTTCAATAAACTGCTTCCAGCCCCTCCTCTCTCTTGCCATCCCTTCCAATTCTATTCACGTCTTGCCTGTCCTTTCAATATCAGTCTCCAGCTCTCTTCTCCAGGTATTTCTAGGTCTTCCCCATCCCCTCTTTCCCTGCAGGTTCCAAAACAGTGCCTGTCTTTCAATGCTTCCTGCCAGCCTTCTCAACATGTGTCTTATCCATTGCCAGCTCTGAGTTCATCGTTCGTAATCTTATCATACCATCACAGTCCTTCTATTCTACATAAATATCCATTTATGTAGGTCTGTAGTTTTCTGGTATTTTCATTTGTTATCCTCCATGTTTTCAAGCTATAAAACAGCACCGACTATGCCCAATATTATATACTAAAAGTTGTTAATACATGGCATGTCAAAAGTATAACTTTATTGAATGTTAATTAGCTTGCTATAACTTTTTGTGTTGTTGTCTTTCTTTTAGTGGAATTCAACTGGAGGGATGCTTTGAACTTGGAAAGTTGTCTAACAGAAGAGGAGATCATAATCAGAGATCAGTTTCGAGCATACTGTCAGAAGAAGTTAATGCCCAGGATTACTGAGGCACATCGGAATGAGTGTAAGTGTCTACCTTGCCCATACATACTTATCATTCAGCATGAGTATAGTTTGTCTTTGACTACTTCAGAGAATCAGCATGAACATTAGTATCTTGTACACATGTACACAAATCCATAATTACTCCAGTCAATGATCATGAATTTAATTGATTGATTGATAGGACCATCATCATTTTACTTCGGTGTGTAACCATATGTGCTCCGATCTCTTTCTTACACAGGAAGATGTCAGTGCACAAACTCTGTAGCACCAGCGAGGGTCCCGATGTAATTTAGAAGATGGTGAAAATATAAATCGTATTTATAAATGAGAAATTAATTTGGAAATGATTTTTATAAATGGCTCACTTATAAGTGATCCAGCCAATCAGCACTTTCTTAGATTATCAATAACTACTCAAGCAAATCAGAAGGAGTGTGTTTAGCTTGGTCAATGATTATAAATTTAAGTACTTCAGTCAACCTGCATAAAGTTAAGTGCTTCTGCCAGTCAACATCATCATTGTAAGTCTTTAGTTTGCCCATAAAGGTTCCAACCTATTGGCATCATTGTGTCATTAGCTCTTTAAAATTGCAAAATACCTGCCTGATATGAGAGTTTATTTAGTTACCTCTGAAGTTGCAAAAGGTACACCTTAATGGCGGGGACACTGATAAAAGGAAAGCAAGCCTTCATGTAAAAATCAATCAGAAGTGTCATACCAGGCGCCCTAACTATGTCTGAATTCATAGCAGACAAACCCAAGAAGAAGAAGTTTTTATGTAGTAAACTGGTCAGATGTTGCAGACATAACTTTCTCACACATTATTATGTTCTATTATTATTTATGTTCTATTATCATTTATGTTCTATTATTATTTATGTTCTGTTATTATTTATGTTCTGTTATTATTTATGTTCTGTTATTATTTATGTTCTGTTATTATTTATATTTATTCACTTCTGGCAGACTTTGATCCAGCTATCATGCGTGAGATGGGGGAACTCGGTGTTCTTGGTTCAACTATTCAGGGTTATGGTTGTGCTGGTCTGTCTTCAGTGGGCTACGGACTAATTGCTCGAGAGATAGAGAGGTCAGTATCTGCTTGCTTGTGAGATGAGTATGTAGCAGCATAGCTATAAAAGTATTCAGTTGGCAGTCATATCACAATCTACTATGTGCATAATCATCCTTATGTGGCACGATGAGAGAACATGGGAATTGAAAAAAATCTGGCCAACAATGGCGGAATGCGGGAGGACCATTCAGAGTCAGAACGGTTTGATTCTGAACACGACTTTGCTAGCGCATTCCCGCCATGTTTGGTCGGGTATTTTCTGGTTTCGTTTGCCGAGCTACTGAGTTAGTGCTTGAGCAACGCTGTGAGCTGCGACTGTTACATGTAATGCTTTTTGTTGTGTCAACCGTGCGTTTGTTGTGTGTATTCAGAAAATGGCGGACAGCGGTTATGACGAACAAGCTCAATCTGCCGTATGCAGTTATATTGCGAGTGCAGAAAGCTGGATTTTGCCGTGATTGATGTCCCTTCGACAAGAATTGCAATTCAAGTGATGAACAGTTTTGTGTTGCTACATTGCGCGGCCATATGCATATTATGCGGTGCAGGTTGCTTTTTGTGGCGGTACACAGCTGTTTCATTCTGGAATTAGTTCACACAGGAAACTTTTCACAGGTGTTAGCATTTCGTGTGATATTCATTGGCACAGGAACGGAGCAATTATGGGGTGACCCGTTGCAGTGAAGTTGGAACCATACTTATGAACTATGAACATGGGAATTTCCACAGCATGTGATCACTAGCACAGAGTGTTATCAACTTTGCTGTTTGTGACTCTTTTCAACACATAATTAAAACTGTTGTCATTATCTCTTCCTATAGTTGTATCTTATTGGTCATTGCACTGTTATATTATGTACTAGTCTGCATCACCCGAGTGGTTACTGGGGTCCCCAAATTGGGGTGTAAAGAATAGAACCACTGTTACCTGCCACGCATGTCATAAGAGGCGACTAAGGAGGATGGACGTGGGGCTAGCCACCACACCCCGTAAAAAAACACCAGATAGCTACAGAAACCACAACCAGGAAAATTCATAGCTCACCACCCAAGGAAGACCCTGCAAGGAGGAGATCTTTAAAAGATGGTTTTGGATAGGCGGGCTTGGAAGCGGACCAATGCTTCCCTGGGGGTGAAGGGTGAAGAAGAAGAAGAAAACTGGTCTGCATATTTCTTCTTGTGACTATATTTAAACGTTGGATGACATTTGAACTTTGGATGATATTTTAACTTTGGATATTTTAACTTTGGATATTTTGTTTAACTGTTGGCAGAGTTGACAGCAGTTACAGATCTGCGATGAGTGTCCAGTCAAGTCTTGTCATGTGGCCTATATTTGCATATGGGTCAGAAGAGCAAAGACAGAAGTATATCCCAAAACTTGGTGAGTGACAGGTATTAAGATGGATTTTTAGACCTGATTGCGGTCCCTTCTAAAGACCTGTGAATTAGTTTGGTTTTATCTTAATTTGTTCAGTTTCTTGGTGATATATTATTTAATTGTTTTGTTTAACAAGAATTCTACTCAAAAAGACAGATTCAGTTTCATATTCTTCCCTGGATCTCATATAAAAATCAATATGATTTTCACTAACAGTGAGCATTTCAATTTTGTTAAAATTTAGTTATCAGTTATATGAGGACTATCATCATAGCACTCCAGACATGATTTTGTTATAATTTAGTTTAATTTTGATTAAAGTATATAGTGCCAGTTTGCTAGTCTGTACTTTCGTAGGCACAGTTACCAGCCTGTCACCCCACTTGAAGGTGGGGTTGACTTGTAAGAGCATTTTTCATCAGCAGTTTACTAATTTTTGCTTTTCACCTTCTTAACAAAGCCATCTGATCCTGAAAATTTGCAGACTTAATGCAAAGACAAGGGTTAGAACACATTAGGACAATGAGATTGTCACTAATGTTGGGTCAGAGATCTATGATCTATGATCACAAGCACTTACATACATGGAACCTGATGATGATTTTCAATGATACTTGCAGTAACACATATATTGTCAAAGATACTTGCAGTAACACATATATTGTCAATGATACTTGCAGTAACACATATATTGTCAATGATACTTGCAGTATCACATATATTGTCAATGATACTTGCAGTAACACATATATTGTCAATGATACTTGCAGTATCACATATATTGTCAATGATACTTGCAGTAACACATATATTGTCAGTGATACTTGCAGCAACACATATATTGTCAATGATACTTGCAGTAACACATATATTGTCAATGATACTTGTAGCAACACATATATTGTCAATGATACTTGCAGTAACACATATATTGTCAATGATACTTGAGAACACATATATTGTCAATGATACTTGCAGTACACATATTGTCAATGATACTTGCAGTAACACATATATTGTCAATGATACTTGTAGCAACACATATATTGTCAATGATACTTGTAGCTAACATATATTGTCAATGATACTTGTAACACATATATTGTCAATGATACTGAACATATATTCATGTACTTGCAGTACACATGTATTGTCAATGATACTTGAGTATCATATATTGTCAATGATATTTACAAATATATATAATGTCAATAAACATGTGTTGCAAGTCAGGACTGGAAAGGTAAAAACTTCATGATGTTCAACATTTTGTTTTCAGCACAGGGAACACTGATTGGCTGTTTTGGTTTGACTGAGCCAAACCATGGCAGTAATGCAGGTGGCTTAGAGACTACAGCCAAGTACAACAAACAGAAGAAAACATATTTGCTGAATGGAACCAAAACTTGGTAATATATTCTGCTGTGTTTGTAACATATGCTTTGTGCTTGTGTTTGTGCTTATCTGTGCTTGTTCATACCTGTATTTGTGCATACCTGCGCTTGTTCATACCTGTATTTGTGCATACCTGCGCTTGTTCATACCTGTTCTTGTGCATACATGCATTTGTTCATACCTGTGTTTGTGCATACATGCATTTGTTCATATCTGTGTTTGTGCATACATGCATTTATGCATACATGCATTTGTGCATACTTGTGTTTGTGCATACATGCCTTTGTTCATATCTGTGTTTGGCATACCTGTGTTTGTACATACCTGTATTTGGCATACCTGTGTTTGTACATACCTGTATTTATGCATTCAATAACCAACCATCTTCATTGTTTGGCTCTTATATAACAAATTTAAATGTTCTTTTCTGTGTCCATGATATTTTAAGGATTCCTTTGTAACATTTGTAAACAATATAAGCCATTTTCACACCATGAGGTATACTAGACAATGTGGTTTTAGGCCCATATTTCTCTTTGACCAATGTGATGTGATCTACATTACTCCGACTGTATTTACTTCCCTGTGTATCTCTGGCACTAGCTGAGGTTGGGTCAACCCAAAAAATCCCGCTATCTTTGTGGAATTGACCCTGGGACGACATTCCTACAAAGCACTAACCACTATTGCCTCTCTCATAACATTTGTATTCAAAGATATTGAGGTACTTCTCAGAATTTGTTTCCTATGATAGAGATTCGAATATAATTTATTGTATTAAAGTACAGGCAGTGAAGATATATACATATATATATAGAATAAAAGTGTTACAAAAGTCCTCCATTTATCATGGTCACAGAACAAATAGATCTATCCAGAAACTCAAAATCAAAGAAAACTGGCAGATGCTACAAACAATTATGAAGAAACTGAAGTATTTTGGACATGTAAAGAGACACAAAGGGTTGAAAAAGACCATTGTGGAAGATGGCATACCATCAAAGAGAAGAGAAAAAACTATGTTGAAGATGGATTCATGATGTAACTGATGATTTGAGCATGACGGCTGCAGAGGTGGGAAGTCTGGCCTTTGAGAGAGAGAGAGAGAAATTCCAAGGACTGTTCGAGTGGCAAAGTACTGCTCAGGACAAGCTATTTGATGATATATATATATATATATATATATATATATATATATATATATATATATATATATATATATATGATAGTTGGACAGAATAGTGTAATGTGTAAGTGTTCACCTATCAACTTGGATACAAATGGGTTGTAGGTTCAAATATTGTCTATATATTCAGTGTTGTCTCTTGTATAAACTTCACTATCTTTTGTAGCTCACACAGGAGGTCCGTGTAGTTTTATGTCAAGTGTTGTTTCGTTAGGCCAGTAAGTTTGCCTCAGTATATCATATTCGGGGCAGTCTTGAAGTATGTGCTCTGCAGTCTGATGTGCCTGTCCACATGTACACATGGCTGAATTGCCAATCTTGAATTTACATGTGGCTGCGAAGTCGATTGGTAATAGGTACAAGAGTGTTGAAGTAGATGATCATTTAGTTTGTTTCAGAACATGATGTTTCTTTTATTGAAGGATCACCAACTCTCCAGTAGCTGATGTGCTTATTGTGTGGGCAAAGTCTGATGTGGAGGGAGACAGAATTCGAGGCTTCATATTAGAAAAAGGAATGAAGGGTCTTTCCGCACCAAAGATAGAGGGTAAATTTTCATTACGAGCGAGCATCACTGGTCAGATTGTCATGGAGGATGTGGAAGTCCCAGAAGAAAATATGCTGCCAAATGCTTCTGGTCTGTCAGTAAGTAATACATGTTTACTTCAAATCATCCTCATTTGTTATAAAATAATAAGCCCAAGAATATTACAGCTCTCTCTCCTTGTTGTTCATAATAGTTCACAGTCATCCATAGTTCACATAGTCAATGTGACGTGATCTCATTATGAACAATTTTGTTTCAATATATCAATGTTGGTGTGTTTTTTGTTGTTAGCGTTACATATATACATATATATATATATATATATATAAATAAATAATAATAAATAATAATATATAATAAATAATAATTCCTATCGTACTGTTATACGTTACATAGGGCCTGCAAGTAATTTCTCCATACCACTCTATCCTGGGCAACTCGCTCATTCTCCTCCATGGAACTGAGACCGATATTTCTTGCCTCTCTCAGCAAAGTTCGTTTCAGGGTCTCTTTAGGTCGTCCTCTCTTTCTTGAACCCTTTGCATCATACTTCAATGCCTGCGGTGATATTCGTTGATCATTTCTCCGCAAGGTGTGTCCAACATATCTCCATCTTCTCTTTCTTATAACAGTTGTCACTAGTGGTTGACCAGACATTTCTCTGATTTCATCATATTTATATATTTTAATTTGCCCGCTATAAATTCGTGCATAGTCATGGTTCCTAAATTGGTGCCTCTAACTGATTTTTGCAATTAGGCTTGCTTTCTTTTTTCAGCAGTCTCTATATCTCCTCTAGTACCATCTAACCATCTTTTTTGTGGTCTACCTCTCGCATTTTTACCTGATGTTCTGTTGTAGAAGGCTCTGTATACAGTGGAGTTTGGTTGCATTTTTGTTAAGTGACCAAACCACTTCATTCTTTCTTTCTCAACGTAATTAAAGCAAAGTTCTGTCCCAACTTTCTTTCTTATGCTGATGTTGATGACTCTCTGTCTTTTCTGGTATTGTTGGTAACCTTTCTTAGGCATTGCATTTCACATGTAATTATTTTTTGTGACTGCTTTGCTCATTATCCATGGTTATCTCTGGTAGCACAGTAAGCATGAAAATGCTGTTGATCCACTGTTGTCAACCTTGCAAAACATGGGTTGAGAGTCTGACATAATACCTGCCTTATTCTCCAATGCTAATGCTTAAGATGGTAATCCTAGAAGACAAGTTTCATTTAATAAAAGTAAGAATTATCTGTCTATAATTATTTATTTCTGATTGTTTATTCTTTTGTATTCTTTCTTTGTAGGGTCCTTTCGGATGTTTGAATAATGCAAGAATTGGAATTGCTTTTGGAAGCCTTGGAGCTGCAGAGTTTTGTTTAGAAACAGCTCGTCAGTACACATTGGACAGGTCAGTATACATTTTAGACAGATCAGTACACATTTTAGACAGGTCAGTACACATTTTAGACAGGTCAGTATGCATTTTAGACAGGTCAGTATGCATTTTAGACAGGTCAGTATACATTTTAGACAGATCAGTACACATTTTAGAGAATCCAGTACACATTTTAGACAGGTCAGTACATATTGGACAGGTCAGTACACATTTTAGACAGATCAGTACATATTGGACAGGTCAGTACACATTTTAGACAGACCAGTACACATTTTAAATGCAATGATAACTTTAGAACATTACGTACTTAGTATGTACAGATGAGTATTAACTTTCTGTTACTGTTTTATGTTTGGTAGAGTTCAATTTGGAGTACCTCTTGCCAAGAACCAGTTGATACAGAAAAAACTTGCAGATATGTTGACTGAGATTTCCCTAGGCCTGTTTGGATGTCTGCAGGTTGGCAGACTAAAAGATAAAGGCCTGTAAGTATAGACGTAGATAATAGAAGAGATTACAGAAAAACTAGATATCTTAGTAGAGTTGTTATTTGTATCATTATAAGTGTTATATCCCTTTTAGACTTTGATAAAGTGACTAGTCCCATTCATAACTTAATATTCTTTGATAAAGTGTCTAGTCCCATTCATAACTTAATATTCTTTGATAAAGTGACTAGTCTCATTTATAACTTAATATTCTTTGATAAAGTGACTAGTCTCATTCATAACTTAATATTCTTTGATAAAGTGACTTGTCCCATTCTTCAAACTTAATATTCTTTGATAAAGTGACTAGTCCCATTCATAACTTAATATTCTTTGATAAAGGGACTCGTCCCATTCATAACTTGATATTCTTTGATAAAGGGACTAGTCTCATTCATAACTTAATATTCTTTGATAAAGTGTCTAGTCCCATTCATAACTTAATATTCTTTGATAAAGTGTCTAGTCCCATTCATAACTTAATATTCTTTGATAAAGTGACTTGTCCCATTCTTCAAACTTAATATTCTTTGATAAAGTGACTAGTCCCATTCATAACTTAATATTCTTTGATGAAGTGACTAGTCCCATTCTATATTAACTTAATATTCTTTGAAGTGATTAGTCCCATTCTTCATAATGTAATATTCTTTGATAAAGTGACTAGTCCCATTCTTCATAACTTAATATTCTTTGATGAAGTGACTAGTCCCATTCTATATTAACTTAATATTCTTTGAAGTGATTAGTCCCATTCTTCATAATGTAATATTCTTTGATAAAGTGACTAGTCCCATTCTTCATAACTTAATATTCTTTGATGAAGTGACTAGTCTCATTCATAACTTAATATTCTTTGATGAAATGACTAGTCTCATTCATAACTTAATATTCTTTGATGAAATGACTAGTCTCATTCATAACTTAATATTCTTTGAAAAAGTGACTAGTCCCATTCATAACGTAAAATTCTTTGATAAAGTGACTAGTCTCATTCTAGAACTTAATATTCTTTGATGAAGTGACTAGTCCATTCTATATTAACTTAATATTCTTTGATGAAGTGACTAGTCTCATTAGTAACTTAATATTCTTTGATAAAGTGACTAGTCCCATTCCTAACTTAATATTCTTTGATGAAGTGACTAGTCTCATTAGTAACTTAATATTCTTTGATGAAGTGACTAGTCCCATTCTATATTAACTTAATATTCTTTGATGAAGTGACTAGTCTCATTAGTAACTTAATATTCTTTGATGAAGTGACTAGTCCCATTCTATATTAACTTAATATTCTTTGATAAAGTGACTAGTCTCATTAGTAACTTAATATTCTTTGATAAAATAACTAGTCTCATTCATAACTTAATATTCTTTGATGAAATGACTAGTCTCATTAGTAACTAATATTCTTTGATAAAGTGACTAGTCTCATTTAACTTAATATTCTTTGATGAATGTAGTCTATTATACTAATTCTTTGATAAATGACTAGTCTCATTCTTCATAACGTAATATTCTTTGATAAAATGACTAGTCTCATTCTTCATAACATAATATTCTTTGAAAAAGTGACTAGTCTCATTCAGTCATAGTAAAATTCTTTGATAAAGTGACTAGTCTCATTTTTCTAACGTAAAATTCTTTGATAAAGTGACTAGTGTCATTCTTCATAACTTAATATTCTTTGATAAATTGACTAGTCCCATTCTTCTTAACTTAATATTCTTTGATGAAGTGACTATTCCTATAACTTACTTCAGTTAGCCATGTCTTTGAACTTTCAAGACATGACAGCATACAGATATTGTTTATATGTCATTATGTAGATACATTATATATGAGTTTCTCTTGTTGTGACTGACCTTATTTACAACATCTGAACTCTTCTCATGGCAGAGCTACGGCTGAAATGATCTCTCTACTAAAACGTAACAACTGTGGCAAAGCCCTAGACATTGCCAGGCAAGCACGTGACATGCTGGGTGGCAATGGCATTTGTGATGAGTATCATGTTATCAGACATGTTCTAAATTTGGAAGCTGTTAATACTTATGAAGGTAGCCATATCTGTTGTCAAGTCTGTTCTTGTATGCCATACACTTTTTTGTTACCTGATTTGACAGAAAATTTAATGTGGTTTTCTGATTAATTTGTCGCCCATGTAGTGCCAAGACCCACAAGGGAAGCAAAGAATAGCACCACTGCAACCTACAAGGCATGTTGTAAGAGGCGACTGATGTAGGAACTAGGAAGCTACCTAGTAAATAAAAACATCACAGAAATTGAATGTGCTGGTCTACTTGTAGGCGCATAACTGGCACAATGTACATAAAAACAGTTTAAGTGTACATATTATAAGAGTTAATGTGGGGCTTTGACTAGAACCTGAAAAAGACTGTGGATTCTGATAAGGGACAGGCACCTGGAGGCTGGGATTTGTAATGGGGCTGGTAGAACCTGAAGAAGACTGTAGACTTTGTTCTAGAGACATAAGTGAAGATGTCTAGTATGACAACCATTTATACACAAAAGAAAAGGAATTTTT
Source organism: Arion vulgaris (assembly GCA_020796225.1). Classification (NCBI taxonomy): domain Eukaryota; kingdom Metazoa; phylum Mollusca; class Gastropoda; order Stylommatophora; family Arionidae; genus Arion; species Arion vulgaris. The sequence continues at coordinate 33,614,105 of CM036769.1, read as the reverse complement.
CATCTTTTATTTGATTAAAAACTTTCAACCATTTTTGTATTTTGTAAGGCAACATCTTAAATCTGAAGAATTAAAATGTGACAGGTGTTTGCATCAATTTGAGTTTTGGATGGAAATGAAATGATATTGAAAGTGAAAAGGCTTATTCATAACTGAAGGATAACATGTTTTGTAGACAATTGGTTGCCAAACAGTACTATCTCAGGAAAGCATTACTGTCAGGTGGTACTGTCTCAGGATAGCATGACTGTCAGGTAGTATGTTCTCAGGATAGCATGACTGCCAGGTGGTATGGTCTCAGGATAGCATGACTGCCAGGTGGTATGGTCTCAGGATAGCATAACTGCCAGGTGGTATGGTCTCAGGATAGCATAACTGCCAGGTGGTATGGTCTCAGGATAGCATGGCTGTCTGGTGGTACTGTCTCAGGATAGTATGACTGTCAGATAGCTTGGGATCAGTTCTGCACATAGCATGATTGTACTAAGAAAAATAAACCATGACTGCCAAAACAGCATGACCTCAAGACTGCACAAAAAGCAGGACTGCAGAAAAAAAGCATGTCTGCCAAGCTGCATGACATCAAGACAGCAAGACTGCACAAAAGCATGTCTGCCAAGCTGCATGACACCAAGATATCACAAAAGAATGACTGCCAAGCTGCATGACATCAAGATAGCACAAAAGAATGACTGCCAAGCTGCATGACAGCAAGACTACACAAAAGAATGACTGTCAAGCTGCATGACATCAAGACAGCAAGACTGCACAAAATATGACAGCCAGACGGTACAGCTTAATTATAGTATGGCCTCAAAACAGTATGACTATCTGGAATGTCAGTTGTCTTATGATTTTTAAGTGTTATATATATTTAGGAATGACAAACATAAGTCTCTCTATCCATTATATCTTCCAGGGACACATGATATTCATGCCCTAATCCTGGGTCGGGCCATAACTGGTATCCAAGCTTTCACTTCCAACTGATCTTGATCAGCCCCAAATGTTTTCTGGAATCAAGTTTATTCAAGAAATGAGGACATTTTTTTTTTCACAGCCACAAAACTTCAGGGAACTGGTATTAAAGTTGTTCTCCAGTTGACACAGATATTTTGAAATACAATGGAACAGGCATTTATGATAGCATGTGTGGCTATGCTAGGGTTTGAGATGGATGTGTGTGTAGATGGACTAGTGTGAGCATTTCTTAGTAAATTAGAGTAGATGTATCAGTGTGTGACATGGATTTGTGTGGGTTAGTGTGTGAATGGATGGGCTAGTATTTGGGATAGATTAATGTGGATGTGCTAGCCTTTGTGTGTGTGCATGTGCTAGTGTGTGGATGTGCTAGTGTGTGCATGTGCTAGTGTGTGGATGTGCTAGTGTTTGGGATAGATTAATGTGGATGTGCTAGCCTTTGTGTGTGTGTGGTTGTGCTACTGTGTTAATGTTCTAGTGATATAACATGGCAGTTAGTAGGTAATCAGATCACCCCTCCCACTTCCCTCATGAAATCACAACAATATGATATTTGTTTGCTTAGATATTTACTTTACATTGACTTGTTTAAACAGTATCTCATCATTTTTGATGCACAATATTTACAAATGATGAATAATTCAGTATTCTTGTTATTTAAATTTGGTGCATGGGTTACATAAGATTTTCTTTACTAAATAAATATATTATTGTTTTTATTCCTGAGGATTGATTTTTCACTCATTTTCTCCACTTATAATTTCACTGTACCAGAAATTAGAGTTTATACTCTCTTCCTTCGCCTTCTTCTTCAGCGATCTCTGGTCATGCGCTTAATTTACTGTGGACCACAAACTGGGCGATCAGTTTCAGGTGTGTCAGGTTTCCCCAAAGCTTAGTTTTCAGGTCGACTAGATGTGGCCACATGTTGCCTCTCAGCTCACCCAGGAGAGGACAGTCTTGCAGGATATGCTCCGGTGTCTATTCCGCCTGCTGTCACTGGCAGAAAGCTGTTTGACCTATTCATAGTCTATATAAGTGTTTGTTGAGTCTGCAGTGTCCAGTGTGTAGTCGAAATATAATAACCTGGTCTGTTCTGCTTAGGTCTTTGAGGAAGTCTTTTCCATAATCACATCCAGTGTTTGTCTTCCAGTCTGCTGCAGATTTTCTCTGTATGGGGGTTTTCTGGCCTCTTGAAAAGACAGGGGTTGGTAAATTTGCTCTTTGGCACTGCCTTCCTTAGCTAAGACATTGGCACTCTCATTGCCTGCAATGCCACAGTGAGATGGAATCCACTGCAAGTGAATTTCTGCCTTTTCTGAAAGCTGAGCAAGTTCTCTTTTAGGTTTTGTACTGTGCTGTCAGCGGATTTAGCCTCCAGGGCTTGTACAGCTGACAGTGAGTCTGTAAGAAATACCATCTTGCATGCAGGTGCTTGCAGCTTATTCATGTGCTGTACTGCCATCAGAAGGGCTAAGAGTTCTGCTTTGTAGTTGGAACATATTCTTCCAGTAGAGGCCACTAGAGACACAATAGTAGCATCTGGGTGCCTAATGTACACTCCTGCTCCACCGTTCATTGTTGCCTCCATTGCTGATCCATCTGTGTAAATTCTTATCCAGTTGTCTTCTGGAAACATGTAATGGAGATTTTCCATTGTAGTTGCTTTCTATACTAGATTAGGCTCAGCATCTTTGCTTAACAATTTAGGGATGGAGGTTGAGCAGTTTAGTGCCACTGAGTCTGGTTCCCAGTGATCAAAAAGTAATTCTTCTGGTTTGGAGTTATGATTTAGTAGTTCCAAGTATGACTTTCCTATTTCTTTTGCTTTGTGGTTTAGACTTGTGCGCTTTAGTCTGTTCTTTGTTCTAGCCGCCATTTTCATGCAGTGGATGGTGAGGCATCCTTTTTATCCTTTCGGTCTGTAGAATCACTTTTCTCCTTCTTCTATCTTCCAAGGGCTGGATGTTGGCTGCCTTTTCCATTTCTACAATTGGTGTAGATTTGATGGCTCCCAAAATAGTTCGCAGACATCTTTCTCTCTACTAGAAATTGGAATTTGTACTTTCTCTTTACCAGAAATTGGAGTTTATACTTCTTTTTTACCAGAAATTGAAATTTGTATTTTCTCTGTACCAGAAATTGGAATTTGTACTTTTTCTGTACCAGAAATTGAAGTTTATACTTTCTCTCTACCAGAAATTGAAGTTTATATTTTCTCTTTACCAGAAATTGAAGTTTATACTTTCTCTTTACCAGAAATTGAAGTTTATATTTTCTCTCTACCAGAAATTGAAGTTTATACTGCCCTGAACCAGACAGTAAGATTTATACTTTCTCTCTACCAGAAATTGAAGTTTATATTTTCTCTTTACCAGAAATTGAAGTTTATACTTTCTCTCTACCAGAAATTGAAGTTTATATTTTCTCTTTACCAGAAATTGAAGTTTATACTTTCTCTTTACCAGAAATTGAAGTTTATACTTTCTCTTTACCAGAAATTGAAGTTTATACTTTCTCTCTACCAGAAATTGAAGTTTATACTTTCTCTTTACCAGAAATTGAAGTTTATATTTTCTCTCTACCAGAAATTGAAGTTTATACTGCCCTGAACCAGACAGTAAGATTTATACTTTCTCTCTACTAGAAATTGAAGTTTATATTTTCTCTTTACCAGAAATTGAAGTTTATACTTTCTCTCTACCAGAAATTGAAGTTTATACTTTCTCTTTACCAGAAATTGAAGTTTATACTTTCTCTCTACCAGAAATTGAAGTTTATACTGCCCTGAACCAGACAGTAAGATTTATACTTTCTCTCTACCAGAAATTGAAGTTTATATTTTCTCTTTACCAGAAATTGAAGTTTATACTTTCTCTCTACCAGAAATTGAAGTTTATACTGCCCTGAACCAGACAGTAAGATTTATACTTTCTCTCTACCAGAAATTGAAGTTTATATTTTCTCTTTACCAGAAATTGAAGTTTATACTTTCTCTCTACCAGAAATTGAAGTTTATACTGCCCTGAACCAGACAGTAAGATTTATACCTTCTCTTTACCAGAAATTGGAGTCTATACTTTCCCTGTATCATGCAGTGAATATGCCTGGCATATCCGTGTCTCTATATTTCTCTACTGTATAGAAAAACAGCTCATGTGAGAATACACATCCTTGTTTAACTTCTTGTTTGTTCACATTGCCAACCTTGTTGTCCAATCTGATATATGCTATATGTTGATAAATATGTTGTGAATTCTCATATCATTGATACATCATGTATTTGTTGTTTATTAAATAGAGGTTTGTTTTTTTTCGATCCAGAAGTACTTGAGCTTTCAGCTCTTAGGCTCGGTGCCATGAACATCGTAACCCTTCGGTTTGGTGCCATGAACACCATAAATATGGAGAGCCTGTGTCTTTTCTGCCAGCCCGTGGAATTGAACCCGCAATCACAGAAGGCTTGTCACCCGTAGTCCAACGCGCTACAAACACGCTGGACAGACGGGCAAATAGGGGTTAAAGCCTCTTCAACCTAAGAATGAACCTTATTTTGGTTATATCAGCTCATGTATGCCATGAAAAAGTACAAATTATCTCCTTACAGAGAATCCAAGTTACAACACATAAACAGTAATAATATATTTATGTTTAATTTTGGTAAACAGATTTTCAATATCATAAACAGACATACACACACACATATACAAATCCTCTTTACACGTCTGTGTTATGAGAAATGTCTGCAGGTCTTGGGTTTATAATAAATTGTTGCAACTTTTGATGTGTCCATTGTTTTGTTTTGTTATTTCCTGAATTTGATCTCCAGTGTTATGTGTTTGCTGTCATCGAGGGTATTAATATGATTAAGTGTGAGATCACTGTTTTCTGTCGTCAAGTGTGTTGGAAAATTTGACTGATGAAGGTTGTGTATGATCAGCCTTCTTTATGTTAAATAAATTGCAAAAAAAAACCCAGCACTCTTAGGGAATATATGATATTTTAGACACTCTCTGTGAATATATGGTATTTTAGACACTCTCTGTGAATATATGATATTTTAGACACTGTGAATATATGATAATTTAGACACTCTGTGAATATATCATAATTTAGACACTCTCTGTGAATATATGGTATTTTAGAGCACTAGAAATATAAAGTATTTTATGAGCTGTTATTATTTATATAATATCAAACAGTTATTATTATTTATATCATATCAAACAGCTATTATTTATATCATATCAAACAGCTATTATTTATCATACCAAACAGCTATTTGTATTTCTTTTTTTTGTATACTGACTGACAAAACAGAAAACAGTCAGTGACTGACATGCCACACCTTGTGGCGTCTCGTCTGACAAAAACAGAATATCTCCACTACGCTTGCTCCATGGCCGTTCTTCTTAGTGTGTTCCAAGTTGAACTTATAATGTGCATTTCTGTCTCCATTGTTCTCTACCAGACTGTCTTTGGTCTGTCCTTCTGGTCTGCTTTTCTTTCACTTTCCTTCTCGAGTCCCCTGCATGGCAGTTCTTGTGATGGTTTTTTAATCGCTTCCTATATGTCCTATCCCGCCCATGGGGTGCGGGGCTACAAGGAAGCAAAGATTAGTACCACTGCGACCAACAAGGCATGTTGTAAGAGGTGGCTGGTGTAGGACCTAGGGAAACTACCTAGTAAATAAAAAAGCATCACAGAAATCTGATGTGCTTGTCTACTTGTGGGCGCATAACTAGCACAATTGCTCTTAGGCTCAGATCACATACAAATCACACAGAGTGGTTAACAAGGAGAGCAAAGAATAGTAACACTGCGGCCTGCAAGGCATGTCATAAGTGGCGACTGAGGTAGGCGCAGCAAGCTACCTAGTAAATAAACAGCGTTGCAGAAACGAATGTGCAGGTCTACTTGTCGGTGCATAACTGGCACGACTTACAATCGCTCTTAGGTTCAGATCACATACAAATCATAAAGAGTGGTTAACCAGCGGTTGATATGAAGCATTCGAAGAAGAAGCTGGATCGATTCAACAACGATTTTAGTGTCTTCATTTAACAGACAGTCTTGAAGATACCTAAGAACATCCCCCTTATCTAACTTCATCTCCCCGACAATCAATGTTGCTGATGCAAGCATGTCCGCTCTCTCATTGCCGCAAGCATTGCATCTCAGGACAGCAGATCCACGTACACGCTGGAGGTTAGAAATTTCAATATATTACATCCACTCATAGCACAACCTGCCATTTGGATCTTCGAGCATCGACTGAGAGTCAAATACAACAACGGTCCCAAAAAACGTCCAAGTGAGTCAATTGGGGGGGGGTTGCAGCAGTAACGACCTCCATCTTCATACTGGAAGTAATTGTCCTATACGTTCCACTTTGCCATGCAACAAACCTACCATGCATGCTAGTCAAGAAACCCTAGCCTGACTTCTCACCATAATGCACAGATCCATCGATATAAACAACAACATCATCATTACCTGAATTATCTTTTATCAGCTGCACACTTGCAAGTTCAGCCTTCATGTTGCCCTAATCTCTACATTCTCTTCCAAGGTTAATGATAATGGTGCGATAGTTGATCATCAAGAACATTTGGAAAGAAGGCAAGAGGAAGACCACGGAAAAGATGGTTAGATGGCGTAGCAGAATCCTGTGAAAGAGCAAAATAACAATCACACAAGCCACCAGAACAGCGCAAGACAAAACAGAAAACCACGACACTGGGCAACAACCCGGTAACAGTGTGACGACAAAAGAAGAAGAAGAGTTGATCATGCTACCATCTACTGGGGTCCATTCTTCCTCTTTTGATCTTGTCACAACTGTGGTCACCTGGCTAATTGTTCTCTCAGCCTGGGCAATCCATGATATTTCACGCTTGATTCTCGTGCCCTTAACACCATTAGTGTTCTTGTGCAGTGTATATCTCTTATTCACACTAACCCGTATATATGCTTTTTGACTATAACGATAGCATGTCGGTCGGGAGTAACTAATCGGGTGAAATCATAGGTGCCCTTTGTCAACCAATCTCTTCTTGGTTGTTATAGACTAGGTGTTGAGACAGTCAATAGAGGATACATTTATAGAAATAACATGAACATTTGCTTGCCACGCTTAAAGATTTGAAATACACAGATGAAATCGCATTTCTGGTACATTGCTACCAACTTATTCAGTGAGAAACAGCCTACACAGATACAGCCGACAAGTAAGACTGCACATACTCTCTCTCTCTTTGCCTTTTACCGGGTTGGGGCATAGGCCCTCAACCAACTCATGCCAAGTCTTCCTATCTCTAGCTATCTCCTGCAACTCCCTCCAGCTCTTCTTTATATTGTTGATCTCCGCCTCCAAATCTCGTCTCCATGTATTTCTCGGCCTCCTTCTTTCGCTGTCCCTCGGGTTCCAGGCAAGGACCCTTCTTGTTATATTCCCTCCGGTTTTCGCAAAGTGTGTCCTATCCAGCGCCAGCGTCTTTTTAACCTGTTCGTTCACTGGAATCTGTCTTGTTCTCTCCATAAGTTCCTCATTTGTGACCCTATCATACCATCTTATTCCCTCTATTCTGCAAAGACACCAGTTGATGAATGTTTGCAATTTATGCGCTATTGTTTTAGTTGTTCTCCATGTTTCTGACCCATACAGTAGAACTGCTTTAACATTAGAGTTAAATATCCGAATTTTTGTTCTAGATTTGATTTCTTTGGACTTCCAAATGTTTCCCAGTGCAATGAAAGCTCCTCTTGCCTTCTGTATTCTTATTTTAACATCTCTATCTGTTCCACCCTCTTTGTCTACGTTGCTGCCCAAATATGTGTATGATTCTACCTCTTGAAGTGGGATTTCCCCAGGGAGATCGAGTTGTCGTTTGTTTGGTTAATTCTCAATATCTTTGTCTTTCCCTTATGAATGTTCAGCCCTAGTTGCTGGGACCTTTGATTCAATGTGTTTAGCTTATCCTGCATCTGATTTCGTTTATGTGACAGAAGGGCTATATCATCAGCGAAGTCCAGATCATCTAGTTGCTCCGTCAGAGTCCATTGGATTCCATTTCTGGTGTTAGTTACTGTGGTCTTCATAATCCAGTCTATTGTCAGTAAGAACAACAAAGGTGATAGAAGACATCCCTGAGCACTCCTGTTTCTATTCCGAAAGTATCTGTTAGTTTACCTTCATGAAGAACTCTACATTTCATATCTGTATATGTTGCTTTTATTAGGTTAATAATTTTCTGTGGGATTCCATAATGCCTCATTAATTTCCAAAGGGTTTCCTTATCAATACTGTCAAAAGCCTTCTCATAATCAACAAATCCGATATAAAGTGGGGATTTCCATTCAATACTTTGCTCTATTATTATACGTAATGTGGCTATCTGGTCAGCACAGGATCTATTTGGTCGGAAGCCTGCCTGTTCATCTCTTAGCTTTATATCGATGGCATCTCTCAGTCTCTCCAGGATGACTCTGCTTAGTATTTTCCCAGGTACTGACAACAGCATTATTCCCCTATAGTTTTCACACTTCTGAAGGTCCCTTTCTTTGGTAGCTTCACCAGGTATCCTTCTCTCCAGTTTGCTGGTATTTCTTCGGTCTCCCAGATTCTGCTAAATAATTTATACAGTATTTCTGTGGATGTGTTTATGTTGGCTTTAACGGCCTCCGCTGGAATACCATCTGGACGACCTTTTCCATCTTTTAAAAGTTTAATGGCTTTACTAATCTCCTCCTTGGATGGTTTCTCACATTTGATGTCCAAGTCAATTTCTGCCGGTTGGATATCTGGGGGTTTGTAGGTGCTGGTCTGTTCAGGAGTTCCTTGAAGTATTCCATCCATCTGTCCATTTGGTCTCTAACATTAGTGATAGTTTCCCCACTACTATTTTTGATCAACCCATTTGATGGTCTGTATTTTCCTGCTAGCTTTCTAGTGATATTGTAAAGATCCTTAAGGTTTCCTTTTCCTGCAGCTACCTCTGCTTCTCTTGCTAGATCTTCTACGTATTGTCTTTTATCTAATTTTATTTGTTTCTTCACTTTCTTGCTAGCTTCTGTGTACTTTTCCTGGCTATGGCTTTGGCAGTTCTAGTTTTGCTATTATTTAAATCTGCTTTCCTCTTTTCCTTTCTTCTATTTCCTTGAGAGTTTCTGGAGTTATCCATGCCTTATGATTCCGCTCCTTCTTTCCTAATACCTCTGTGCATGTTTCATTCCAAATATTTTTGGCTTGCTGCCAGCATTCTTCCACACTCACCTCATCTTCTAATTGCTGCAACACCTCATACTTATTAGAGACTGTGACCGACTGCACATACACATCAAGAAAATAGAACCGATAACCCTAAATTTAAACAACTTAGCAAAAGTAAAATTAGGAAACAAGAAACTTACAACAACATTCATATATTTCACAAAATCACTACCGAATTGATAAACATGATGGGACCGAACAAGTTTTTCCCCACATTTTTCCACTTCAAAAATATATCAATTTCATCTAATCAACAAATTTTATCTAACTCCCGATGAGACCACCATGTAGAGATAGGTAGATTTGTTGTAGATAAAAATAGGAATTTGGATCATATCGTTGATGTAAATGGAGCATTCATTTTACATGAAGCAATGCTTGACGCAGTGAACAGCAGTTGAGTTATTTTGATAGCCAATCTTGGCACACCCTGTGGCATTTAATACGGAATGAGTTAATAAGCATAGCAACAACAGATAGGGACTCTGGTAAGGATATCAGCAAAATGATAAATAATGACAGCATTACTTTTGCAAATATAAACACTATTTGGAGATCTTCTTAGTATAACCCACACTGAACTATATGTGAGCTATGTACTCTCAATATTTTGTATGGATCTGAATGTTCTAGACCATAGATTCCCAAACTTTTTCGGCCCACCACCCACTTTGAACAAAATAAACTTTGTAACGCTCCCCCTCTACATTATAACAGTTTGCCAACGCCCCTCTCACATATATACATGCTCTATTTTCTCTTTGACGTAGAAAATTAATATATATTTCTGTAATACAGTCAATTTTCAAATGATTATATACATGTAATAGAAAATTTATTGATGAAAAAATGGATCGTGTAAGACGGGTTTAAGATGAATTAAAATGCAGAATTTAAATTTTTAATGAATATTCAATTGCAAAATCACGAAAATAATTTATTTTAAAATCTTGATTATTAATTTCTTATTTAAAGGAACCACCGACCCTAATCGCCTAGACACCCCCAAACAAACAAAAATACATCTCAACCCACTTCCGCCCCCAGAACGCGCCAGCGCTCACTGGAGGGCGGTACCGCCCACTTTGGGAAACGCTGCTTTAGAACAACAGAAAAAGAAACGCGTAGACTGTCAGTATTTCATACAGGCTGCTTGAAAACAATTCTGAGAATATATTGGCCTGACAAAATCAGCCAGCAAGAAATGTTCAACATAAGCAAATCAAGAAGAAATGCACACATTGGTTAAAAGACAGACGCTGGCACTTGATAGGACACGTACTTTTTTTTTTTTTTCCAGAAGCACTTGAGCTTTTCAGCTCTTCGGCTCGGTGCCATGGACATCGTAACCCTTCGGTTCGGTGCCACGAACACCGTAAATCTGGGAATCTGTGGCTTTTTCTGCCATCCCGCGGAATTGAACCCGACAAACAGAGGGATAGTCACCCGTAGTCAACGCGCTACGAACACGCTGGGCAGACGGGCCGGCGTACTTAAAAGTAACATCGAGACCATCACGAGAACTGCAATGCAACGAACCCCGGATCCGTGTAGTATTCCGGAGGAAAAAACTAAGAAGACTAAAAAGACATATCAAAGATATACTGACGGAGAATAGTGGAAGAAATGCATAGTGCAGGTAATTCATGGACATTCATGAGAGAAGGGTGGCCACAGACCAAGTACGATGAAGAGATTTAGTATCCTGTAGCACCCATCTGGTGCTAGGGCCCTAAGGAAAGCAAAGAATAGTACCACTGCGACCTACAAGACATGTCGTAAGAGGCGACTGATGTAGGACCTAGGAAGCTACCTAAGTAAATAAAAACATAGAAATCGGATGGTACTCGTTTCGCTCCGAAAGTACTCGGTTTGAGAGTTCCATCATATATTTTCCAGAGATCCCTGATCTCAATGCAGGTGGGATCGAGTTTCGTGCCCTATTGGAGACGGATGATTAAAAAGATTCCGTGTTCAAAATGAGCATGTTAAAATAATCTGTTCATTTGACAATCGATTAGAGAAGACTGGAATGCTTCTGAATTGGCAACAATTCTTAACACAAATTCGAAAAAATCTTACAACTTGTAAATATGCTCAAAATTACATTGTGGACCCCTGCATGTGCAGCGGAGCTTGTGCACTGCTTCTAAGATCTTTCTGGGTAAGAAAGACATCGGAGCACACGTGGTTGTTTTCCGAAGTGCGGTGATGATGGTTCCATAAATCAGTAAAATAGTCAGTAAAATAGATAATTCAATCAATCACGGGAACCATCTTTGCCAACTTATGCTCATTTAAACTTTACATGTGTTGTATAAATACACCTGGCGCATACCTGTGCAGTATCCTTATACCTGGCAGATACATGTGTTGTACATATCACTTGCCAATAACACGCACGAACTAGTTTGTGCTTTGAATACAGTCAGACAGACGTGCTTCATTTTTTGTTGACATCATCGTGAAAGGTAAGTTTATGTTTTTGCATTCTTAACTTCCTGTTCAGCTTTTTGTGTAGAAGTATAATTAGGTTGTTGTAGTCTGTTTGTATCTGTTAGAATGAGACTGTTGATATCTGTTTGCTGTGAGTCATATCGTTTATAACTTTTGTCGTACTTACAGGCGGTCATTTGGCAAGTGTGTAGTTGTGACAACTTCCTTTTACAAATTATTTTGGTTTAAGATTGCCGTCTGTGAATTCAGACGTAGTCACAGCGGCCAATAAAGCACATTTGATTGATTTTTGCGTGAAGGCTTGATTTACTGTATCAGTGTCCCTCGTCACCCAGGCGATCCTTACTCCGACTTCTGAATTTGCGCTTGTTTCTCTTACTTTCAAGCTCATTCCAAAGTTTCAATTCGGAAAACTCCGCACATTTGCGTAACGTTGTTTTCATATACTTGCCGGTCATCGGCTATTTTCTGCCTAGTCTAGGCAGTTAATATGGTGGGCGTCCGAGTGGTTACCGGGTCCCAAATTGGGGTGTAAAGAATAGAACCACTGTTACCTGCCACGCATGTCGTAAGAGGCGACTAAGGAGGTTGGACGTGGGCTAGCTACCCCACACCGCAAAAAGATTGCTACAGAACGGAGAGCGAACCGAGTAAACGCTGGGTGAAACCGGACACATCGCCGAAGGATAAGCACCAGAGCTCCAAATGGTACTGAAGATGGGACGTAAAACATACCAATGCTAAGGCTGTATGAATCAGATTTTCACATGAATAGAATCTATGGGGAGATCTGGTACATCGGTCTGGGCAGTGATCGCGAGCGAGAGAGATAATATAGTGGGAATGTGCCATGCCCACTTAGCACAAACCCCTCTCGGCCTTAATATTTGAATCCAATGGAAAGACAAAAGTCCACACGTTTGAAATTAGCAGGGTTAACAAGGGATGCCAGAAGGTGGATTTGAAAATACATAACCATCAACTGCTTTAGGGTCACTCTCTCCAGATTTAGGGTCGAGGTTTACTCCTCTAAAAAAATGTATTGCATATCCTTTACAGTACTTTGCGAATCAACCCTGCTTTTAAACGCTGTTTGTGATTTTCTAGGCCAGCAAATCTTATTTCTGCGTTGCTTTTTTATTTACTAGGGTAGCTTCCCTAGTCCTCTACCTCAGTCGCCTCTCACGACATTCCTTGTAGGTCGCAGTGGTACTATTCTTTGCTGTCCTTGTGTGCCCCGACACCACACGGGCAGTAAACCAAACAATTATGTTTCTTAGAGGTTTTAAAGTCGGTGGAATTACTTCATTACGTCTGCTTTTCCCTGTATCACTGACGTATGAGTATGTGTGTGCACGCGTGTGTGTGTGATAAATATATTTTCCTTCGATTCTTCTTCTTCTTCTTCTTTCTCGAATCATGTATGCCTCACAACGTCAGGTCAGGAAGAGATTTCTAAAACGGGCCTAGTATGCGCTTCGTAGATAGTCTCTTTCGTCGCCTCTGTTATCTCTGAGGTCCATTTTTGCGTGGCCGGCCTTTTGCTTTATACCCATTGTATCGGAGCAGCATTGCTCTTTGGGGTGTACTGTCTGATGGTAATCTGCTTACGTGCCGAACCATTTAATTTGTTGTTTCTTGATGAAGTCTAGTACTGATGCTGTACCCACTTTTTTCCTGTCTTCATTTCTCAACCGGTCTCTTCTTGTTACACCCAGCATTCTGCGTAGACAGTTCATCTCTGTTGTGACTAGTTTTCTTCTATCGTTTGTTGTCAGCGTCCAGGTTTGGCACTGGTAACATAATGTGGGAGAAAGATTGTGTTGAACATTGCTCTTTTTGTGTTCATGGTGACGTGTTTGCATCTTAAAATTGGCGCCATTTGCCCTATCATTTGATTTGCTTTGTTGCATCTGTGTTGAATTTCATTAGTTATTCTTCCATTTGCTGAAAAATTCTCCCCATGTATGCGAAGTCTTTTACTTGATTTAGTGGGCGATTGTCGATAGAGATATTGGTAGTGCTTTCCTCTCTGGTGAATGTCATTACTTCTGTTTTGTCGATGTTTATTCTCATATTGTATTCGTTACATGCTAACTGGAGTCTGTTAATGTGTTGTTGTAGCTGTTCTTCTGTTGTTGATATGATTGCCTGATCATCTGCAAAAAGAAATTCATTTAAGAGTTCTCGAGGTTGTTTCCTTCGCTGGTGTTAGCAATTTTACAGATGTGGTCAATATACGTGATGAATAGCAGTGGGGATAGTACGCAACCTTGTCTTACTCCTGACCCTACGTGAAACTTTTCTGATAATCCTGTATTTGTTCTAATCGTACATTGGCTGTCAGTATAAATGTTCTTGCAAAGGTTGATTAGGTGTTCATTAACCCCATAGGTTGTTAGTATTTTCCACAACTTGTGCCTATCTACGCGGTCGAACGCTTTTTCCTGATCTACAAATGCAACGTGTAGATGTTTGTCGGATTCGACAGTCCTTTCTACTAACTGTCTGAGGCGAATATTGCGTCTGTACAGCTTTTTTTCTTCCTGAATCCCATTTGGGAGTCATTAAGCTGTGGCTCGATGATGTGGCGGAGCCTTTTCTCAAGTATTTTGCAGAATATTTTCCAAGTGTGGCTCAGTAGCGCTATGCCTCTATACTTTGTGCAGTCCCTCTTGCTACCTTTCTTCTTCCAGATGGGAACAATTGTAGCATTCCTCCAATCTCCCCCAACAGATATCGAAGAGTATGCATACTGATGGTTCCTGTGGCTCGCTGATTAAACACACCTCTCACTCTGCCTCTCAGGCATCCAGTTCGACTTGAACAACGGGTAACTCCAAACTGCTTAAATCGCGATCGATTCACCATCGATTTTAGTGTCCTCATCCAACAGAGAGTCTCGAAGAGACCGAAGAATATCCCCTTATCCATCTTCAACTCCCCAACAATCGATGCTGTTGATGCAAGCCTGTCCGCTCTCTCATTACCGTAAACACCCGCATGATCAGGACAGTATATCCACGTAAGCCGCTGGAGGTTAGAAACTTCTATAGACGACATCCACTCATACCTAAACCTGCCCTTCTGGAACTTGTGAAGCATCGACTGAGAGTCAGATACAACAACTGCCCCAGTAAATGAAGTCCCAGAAATACAATGTAGGGCAGCATATTTTCCTTCATAATCTTTCATGTCTGACTTGCACATCTCCTTCAAATGTCTTTCAATAAAATACTGATCAAGTACACTTTGCAAACATAAACTTTTGATACAAGTTTCAATACATACAGTATTTATATCACAGATAGAAAAGGAAGTATATAACTTTCTTGGTAGGACTGCCCTTTATTCATGTACATGCTACAGTAGTTTTGATGGAAAGCTTTCAAGTCAACATTACTTTTCACGTTAAATACTAGAGTAGACATTCATCTATACAAATATTAGTGTTACTACCCGCCCGAGTGGTTACCGGGGCCCAAATTTGGGGTGTAAAGAATAGAACCACTGTTACCTGCCACGCATGTCGTAAGAGGCGACTAATGAGGTTTGGTGAAATCGGGTGTACGTGTCCTAAACGTGTAGAAGTCTATGCGTTTAGAGACCTACCAAACCAATGTGCAACGTATACATGTTCTTCGCAAAGATCAAACATATCACAAAGAGTGATTAAAATTGGTCGTAAAGAACGAACGTAAAGAAGAAGAAGAAGGAGAGTGTTACTACCAAGCTTTGCGTGAAGTTTACGTGTGGAATTTTTTCCGATCGTAACGGCTTTCGAGTCGATCCAGCTTTAATTGGGTAAAGAAAAAACTGTTAATAAAGAGATGACGTTAATCGTCATTACCCACCGTGCACCGTAGGTCAAAGAAAATGCAGACCTGACACCGTATGCACCTATATACTTCATGGTATGAAAACGGGTTTCTTTACTTTTTTAAAATTTGTAAATTGTATATTCTTTATATTTTACTAACACACACAATTTATGTTTGCAGGATATTTAAAAACAAAAAAGAGAACTAAATTTGTCTTGTATTTTTTATAGGTGTTTAAAATTAATACACCCTCCTCCCCCACCTCCTTCCGTTCATAAATGGTGAAACTACGTTTTCACATTACCGCTGTCATGCTAAATAACCTAGAAGAATGGCTGAATGAACAAGTTAAACTGTTTAACTCAGTAAAGAAAGACGTAAGAATTGAAAATTGACGCGTTGACCTAGTCATCTCTGCAGGAACCTTCTTTTTCTCTTCCACCATTTACTTCTTTATAGAAGTGTTGGTGAAACGTAGTGATCTTGTGTGTGCTTGTTCTTCTTTCCTTCCACCATTTACTTCTTTATAGAAGTGTTGGAGGTGAAACGTAGTGATCTTGTGTGTGCTTTTCTTCTCTTCCACCATTTACTTCTTTATAGAAGTGTTGGGGGTGAACGTAGTGATCTTGTGTGCTTGTTCTTCTCTTCCACCATTTACTTCTTTATAGAAGTGTTGGAGGTGAAACGTAGTGATCTTGTGTGTTTTTCTCTTCACCATTTACTTTATAGAAGTGTTGGGTGATATATGATCTTGTGTGGCTTGTTCTTCTCTTCCACCATTTACTTCTTTATAGAAGTGTTGGGGGTGAAAGTAGTGATCTTGTGTGCTTGTTCTTCTCTTCACCATTTACTTCTTTATAGAAGTGTTGGGGGTGAAACGTAGTGATCTTGTGTGTGCTTGTTCTTCTTCCACCATTTACTTCTTTATAGAAGTGTTGGAGGGGAACGTAGTGATCTTGTGTGTGCTTGTTCTTCTCTTCCACCATTTACTTTTTTATAGAAGTGTTGAGTGATACGTAGTGATCTTGTGTGTGCTTGTTCTTCTTTTCCACCATTTACTTCTTTATAGAAGTGTTGAGGTGAAACGTAGTGATCTTGTGTGTGCTTGTTCTTCTCTTCACCATTTACTTATTTATAGAAGTGTTGGAGGTGAAACGTAGTGATCTTGTGTGTGCTTGTTCTTTTTCTCTTCCACCATTTACTTCTTTATAGAAGTGTTTGGGGTGAAACGTAATGATCTTGTGTGTGCTTGTTCTTCTCTTCCACCATTTACTTTATAGAAGTGTTGGGGGTGAAACGTAGTGATCTTGTGTGTCTTGTTCTTCTTCCACCATTGACTTCTTTATAGAAGTGTTGGGGTGAAACGTTGATTTTGTGTGTGCTTTTTTAAGGCACTTTGTAAGCTGATATTCATGTTCGTAAGGCTGTTCTTGATGCCGTCGCTCCATCTTTTGCGTGGTCTTCCTTTGCTTTGTACTCATTATACTTTTTCTGTGTGACTCTCTATGGTAAGCGATACCAGGGCATCCTTGTCAAGTGTCCAACCCATTTAATCTGTTGTTCTTTTATGAATTGCATGACTGGTTTCACATCCAATCTTCTTCTGATTTCTTCATTTCTAATTTTGTCTCTTATTGTCACAACTGCAGCTCTTCTAAGACACCTCATCTCCGTCGTTATGATTTCCCGCTCATTAGCTGCTGTTATTGGCCATGTTTGACACTGGTAACATAGTTTTGGCCAGAAAATCGTTCTTGCTGTCTAAATTTCATTATATCAGAGCTTGTCGTTCTTTAGTTTTTTTTCTCTGTAATATACAAGCAGACAATCAGTTTTATAACTGAGGTAGATATATATGTTTATACCTGTGTGTATATTGAACCAATACTTATGTATGGCAGCGAATCGTGGACCATGAACAATAAGATCGTTTGAAGCCATAGAGATGTGGTTTTACAGAATAATACTGAAAATTCTATGGACAGCGAAGAAAACAAATGATGAGGTTTTAAATCAGGCCTGCACACAAAGAAACCTTTTCAAAAGATTAAGAGTCCGACAATCAATGTTCTTCGGGCATATGATACGAATAGAAGGTTTAGAAAATTTGGTGACTACAGGTAAAATTCAGGGAAGGAGAGATCGTGGAAGGCAGAGGAAGAAAATGTTGGATGGTCTGACATAGTGGTTCGATAAAAGATCGACGTCAGAACTGATTAACAGCACTAAGAAGTCTTCTACTTCTTTGTGTTCGTTCTTTCCGACCAATTTTAATAACTCTTTGTGATATGTTTGATCTTTGCCAAGAACGTGTAACGTTGCACATTGGTTTGGTAGGCCCTAAACGCATAGACTTATACACGTTTAGGACACATGCATCCGATTTCAGCCATACCTTCTTAGTCGACTCTTACGACATGCGTGTCAGGTAACAGTGGTTCTATTCTTTACACCTCAAATGTGGTCCCGGTTACCACTCGGGCGACTAGCACAAAGAAGTGAGTTATAAAGAAACAGGATCGTATACGTCGGCAGGCATAGCACTTGATTGTTAGATATAAATATATACATATACACACAATGTGTTTGAATAGTATATGTACCTAGGACCGTGCCGTGCTATGGTACAGAGAGGCGGATCCATAAGGGGGCGACATGAGCAGCGAAATCAAAATACAATTTGAACCATTCAATAATTAAAAATATTGACGCAACGCTTTTCTGCACTGGTCTATGTTATTCCAATATTGATGTATACTATTTAGCATTCATACAATTTGTGCAGATTTAAAAATCAATTCGAAGGTTATTTTAAAGAAAAAACATTTCAGGGGCGGCATTTCGAAGGCTTGCATCATACTGAGAAAATATACTGCACGACTCTGTCTGGCCTCTTTACATGAATTGTCAACCTATTGGTCAACGTTCGTTATCTACTGTTTATGTATTTAACTAATACTTTGTTTGTACTGTACATTTTTGTGACTCCTTATTACTCTTCAACCACAGTCAACTCTAGATAACTAGGCCAGACAACTGACCGGGGTTCCCTGACCCAGATCAGAAAAGGGGACTGAAAATTACATATGTTTGATAGAACACTGCACGCATTTTTGCAATTTTACTCAATTCTGTGAGTCTATGGTTATTTATTGGTGTAAAATATTTATAATATTGATATTTCTTATTGTTAAACTTAACTTTTTGCATAATATAACTTCGATTTAGCATTTTGTGTTGATTTTAAAATGAATTCGTCTATATACACCAATACTGGAATGCGAGGTCACGTGGTGTAGTTGGGGTCTGATTTCCCTAATTCTTACTTGATTCAAGGCCCATGAGTTTATAGTTGGCTCTGCTTCAACTGACGTTTAGCCTTGACACATCTTCTATCTGAATATTTGTTTATGTATAAATGTTAAATAGACATAGGGATAGAACACACAACTTTCTTACATCTCTCTTTTATGTCAATATGGGGAATGTAGTTTTTCATCATCATCATCAAGTGTCGTCTCCACATCGAAGGTTGGCTGCAATGAATTTCCAGCATCCTCTGCCTTTTGCCTTGGTGTTGCACACTGCCAGATTGTAACCTGTCCATTTCTTAAAGTTTCCTCCCACTTATCTCTCGGTCTTCCTCTTGCTCCCCCGCCTCAACTTTCCACTCGGGTAAAGATTTTATCATGGTGTCATGTCTTTTTATTTGCCCAAAATACTTTACGTGTCTGCATTTTATTTCTCTTAATAATTGTTTCTTCATGTCTAGTTTTCCTAAAACTTGTTTATTTATCTGTTTTTCTGTCAATGAAACTCTGCATATTCTTCTATATATCCACATCTAAAATGCATCAATTCTGTCTTTGTAGTGTTTACCAATTCTTATTATTGCATCTTGTTCCATAAACAATGTCTATGAAGCGCACACGATAGAGCCATTCTATAAATCTCTTCCCACTCGTGTGTTGCCAGGGCTGAAAAGGGGGGCAATAAGTAGTAAAACTGTGACCTACAGGCATGTCGCAAAAGGTGACTTAGGCACGGGTTTATGGAAGTTACCCTTGTAAATAAAAAGCGTCGCAGAAATCGGATGTGCTGATGTACTTGTATGTGTATAACTGGCACAACGTACAATCGCTCTGAAGCTCAAATCACATACAAATCACAAAGAGTGGTTTAACAAGTGGTCGATATGGAGCATTCGAGGAAGAAATCTCTTCTTATCTGTGAAGCAAAACAGGATTAGAGAAGAGAAAAGTAAGGAGTTCCAAATATAAATGGCTGATCATTCTTATACCTTTTCGATCCGCGCCAATTTCTTCGTGACTCTCAGTTAGTTTATCTGAGTTCTGTCAAAAGCCTTGTGTAATCTATAACGCATACATATATATTTGTTTACACTTACATAAGCTTTTCGGTTAGAGAAGGAAATTGTGTCTACATCAATTGCGACTTTGCTGAGAGAGGTAAGAAATATCGGTCTCGGCTCCACGGAGAAGACTGAACGAGTTGCCCAGGACATAGCGGCAGTGGCGGCTCGTGATCATTTTTGTTGGTGGGGCCAGACATTTTTTCCGGATATATCATGGTTTTTGGTTGCTATATTTTAATTTATAAAATAATAAATACACGTTATACATTATTCTGGGTGGGTCCCGGCCCCACTGGTCCTTAATGACGAGCCGCCACTGCATAGCGGTATGGAGAAATTGCTTGCAGGCCCTTTGTAACATATTACGGTATGAGAGGATGTATTATTATTATTATGACTGTGATATTGAGGTCAACGTGACATTACTGACATTTGATCAGTTGTGACATAAGTTTTGACATTTGTCCGAATATAACTAATCTCGTCTGCCCTGTATTCAATAAAGTTGCACGTGTCAAGATGAGATTATTTTTACAACAGATATTTAAAATATTCAGCACGAGCCTCAAGACATGCTTGCACACGTTTTTTTCCTGCTGTTGAAGACCCTCTGCATGGTGGCCGGTGAAATCTGTTGAATGTGTCTGATAACCTCTGCTTCCGGATCATCAGCTTTTTTGCGAATAGTAAACCTTTTCTTGCAGTGCAGCCTACATGTATTAGTCCGGGGTAGGGTAATGGGGGTGTTGTCTGGAAAACGAGAAGGTCGGATTCCACGCGAGATTGTGCGATTTGCAAAAAATGTTCTCAAAAAAATGAAGTGCTGATGCGGCTATGCGTGTTTGTAATTACACCAACCTGTTGGAACCATAATTCTTTAATTTTCATAAAAATAATTCGGGAGGCAAATCTGTCTGGGTTTTTAAACATTGGTCACATGTACATGTAGTAAATTGATTCAATTTCTGTCGAAAGTATACACACTTTCATTGTGAAACAAACTATTTCTTGGCTATTAAGAACAAGATGAAGTTGCAATACCCACACCAAATTATACTATTTTATAGTTAACATTTCAATCCAAATACTTTGGCAGTTCTGGTTCCGGTATTCGAAGGAAGTGTGCGAAGAAAGTGTTTGCGGTTGACCATTTGGTGCATTATCTTAGTAGCATTTGATTGTATGGAGTTTTTAAGATAAAATAGCCCGATTAACAAATGAAAACTTGCCAATCGAGTTAATTGTATCCTTAACACCCTGTATGTGTGGGTGAAATAGATTTTGAGTCTATCATTAATATTTCCCTCAAAACGTGCTCTTTGAATGATAAACTTCAACACGTTTTTCCGTACATTTTAAAATCAAAGTGGGAAGACAAAGCACGTAGCAGAGTGTAGATTGTATAATTGAACGTTTTCAATATCACATAGTAATTGTAGGAGAATAGACATCAATGACGACGTCAACACAAAATATCATCATCATCAAGGTGCGCATCCTTTATAGGACATTGCTCTCTTTGCAGGCACATCTGAAATTCACTCTGTCTCTAGTCAGTTCACCCACTTCGTCGATGGTCATATTCATGGTTTCTTTAATATCTTGTAGCCATCTTCTTCTTGGTCTGCCTCTGCGTCCTGGGACCCTGCCCTCTAGTATTGTTCTTTCCAAGCCATCGTGACGCTTGATCTGACCAAAGTATGTAATTTTTATGTATAGTATGTTCTTTATCAGCCAATTCTCTTTAACATTTAGTTCTTTCAGGACATCAGTGTTCTTTCTTTTTCTGTCCATGGTATTCGTAGGATCTTTCTGTAGCATTTAGTTTCGAAGGACTATATTTTCGTTCTTAATTTGTGTGTAATAGTCCATGATTCACAACCATAAGTAGCCACTGGGAAAATGCATGCTCTCAATATTTTTAATTTTAATATTTTGCTGGTGCTTTGCCACATGTTCTTCATTGTGTTTAACTTCTTGATTGCTATTTTTTGAACATGCTGATCTTTTGTTTGTTTATAGCAACACACACGATGGGTGGTCTAAGAAAGAAAAGTAACAAGCGGGTACTGATTATTGTCGTTTCTGCTATAGTCATGGCAGCAGTTATTGTTGCTGTCGTTGTTCCCCTGGCGCTCTTGGAATATAAAAACAGAGTACCACATAGCGATGGGATAAAAGCAACTAAATCTGGACTGGACTGTTATCCTGAAGCAGAAGGTAAGGTCACTAAATAATCCTCAATATTTTATATAATCTTAATCAGTGTAAATACTAGTAGTTTTTGTGATTTGTAATCATCACATAGCTTGTCCTGAGTAGAACTTTGCCACCCTAACAGTCTTTCGGAACTTCTCCCTCTCATTGGCCAGATGTTCCGTCTCTGCAGCCGTCATGTTCAAACCATCAGTTGCATCCTGAATCCATCTTCTCCGTGGCCTTCCGTCTTTGTTGGTATACCCCTTTCCATGATGGTTTTTTTTTCAGCCTTTCGTGTCTTTTTATATGTCCAAAATATCTCAATTTTCTTTTTCTTATTTGTAGCATTAGCCAGTTTTCTTTGATTTTGAGTTCTTTCTGGATAGATCTATTTGCTCTTTTCTCTTTTCATGATATACGAAGGACTCTTCTGTAACACTTATATTCAAAAGAACACATATCTTTTCCACTGCCTTATTAAATGTCCAGAGACCAACAATATAAAGAAGAGCTGGAGGGAGCTGCAGGATATAGCTAGAGATAGGAAGACTTGGCATGAGTTAGTTGAGGGCCTATACTCCAATCCGGGGTAAAAAGGCAAAGAGAGAGAGAGAGAGATTAAATGTCCATGCTTCACACCCATACATTGCCATTGCGAATATGCACGCTATATTTGCAATACTTTATATAAATACAATTATTTTTTTAATGTATACTTAGAATAAATACTCAAAGAAAATATAATTATTTTTAAAATGTAACTCTGAAGTGATGAAATCAGAGAAATGCCTGGTCAACTACTAGTAACACATCCAAAATGCCTGGTCAACTACTAGTAACACACGTTATAAGAAAGAGAAAATGGAGATATGTTGGGTATACACTAAGAAGAAATGATCAAAGAACTAGGGAACGCAAAGGAAGGATCAAAGAACTACGAAGCAGGCATTCAAGTTGGAGACAAAGGGTTAAAGAAATACAATGCGTCCTATTTTCTTAATATATATGAGACTGCAGTCAAACTATTTGATTGGCAAAACACGTAATCACAAAGTACTGTAGTTTTACAAATGACAAAAACAATGACAAAATACAGCAACGTTTCGACTAACAAGGCCTTTATCAAGCAAACGAACAACAGGAGTGACGAATTAAAAAAACCATATTGACGACTATATACAAACGTTTCAAACGTATCCTATTTTCTGTCATCATTCGCTCTAGAATGGGATTCCGGACACTCTGATATAATCTGTTGCCTGTTTTGGGATTTCAGTCCACCATAAGTTTTTTTTTTAAAATATGATGGGTGTGAGCTACATTATTTTCTTCTTTTCTTCAAAGCTGCATTTGGCATCTTCTTCTTCTTTGCGTCCGTTCTTTACGACCAATTTTAATCACTCTTTGTGATATGTTTGATCTTTGCCAAGAACGTGTATACGTTGCACATTGGTTTGGTAGGCCCCTAAACGCATATATTTCTACACGTTTAGGACACGTGCATCCGATTTCAACCAAACCTCCTTAGCCGCCTCTTACGACATGCGTGGCAGGTAACAGTGGTTCTATTCTTTACACCCCAAGTTAGGGCCCCGGTAACCACTCGGGCGAAACTGAAACTGAATCTATATTCTCTCCGTTGTGTTTGTGGCTGACTCCCTTCCCCCACTTTGCTTCTCCCTTCATACCATAAAGTTAATTGCATATCTTTTACAGGACTTAGCGAATCAGCCCCAGCTTTTTAACGCTGTTTGTGATTTTTCTAGGCATTATTACGTTCAGTAGTTTGCCATTGCTTTCTGAACGAGTGGTGCCATCGTCATTTTGTAAATATCCACGCGAAACAATTTGCAACCAAACTGTCCACTGGGGGATTCAAACTCAGAACGTCGGGGTTAATAGACCGAGTCACTATCCCCTAAGCCACAGACGCCACCATACCATAAAAGCAGACACAAAACACAATTTTAAAATGACATAATTATAAAAGTATGTATTCATACCAGGAAACAGATCTCTGGTTGACAAATCTAAGTGCACGCAAAGAGGATGTCTCTTCAATGCTAATGCTACACTTGGTCAACCCATTTGCCAGTACACTGAAAAACAATACAGTCTCTCACTTATTGGAACCATCAACACTATTTTAGGATTTCAAGCTATATTGAAGCAGGCAGGACAGTCACCTTTTCAAGGAGACATTATTCAGTGGACGTTCACATTTGAGAACAGAGGAAATGATCTTGCACGCTTTACGGTAATTATAAAACAATGTATAATTGTCCATTTGATCAAATCGATGTCGCATTCACTAGAACTATGTCCCATTCACTAGAACTATGTCCCATTCACTAGAACTATGTCCCATTCACTAGAGCTATGTCCCATTCACTAGAGCTATGTCCCATTCACTAGAACTATGTCCCATTCACTAGAGCTATGTCACATTCACTAGAACTATGTCCCATTCACTAGAGCTATGTCCCATTCACTAGAACTATGTCCCATTCACTAGAGATATGTCCCATTCACTAGAACTATGTCCCATTCACTATGTCCCATTCACTAGAGATATGTCCCATTCACTAGAACTATGTCCCATTTACTAGAACTATGTCCCATTCACTAGAACTATGCCCCATTCACTAGAACTATGTCCCATTCACTAGAGCTATGTCCTATTAACTAGAGATATGTCCCATTCACTAGAGCTATGTCCCATTCACTAGAACTATGTCCCATTCACTAGAGATATGTCCCATTCACTAGAGATATGTCCCATTCACTAGAACTATGTCCCATTCACTAAAGCTATGTCCAATTCACTAGAACTATGTCCCATTCACTAGAACTATGTCCCATTCACTAGAGCTATGTCCTATTAACTAGAGATATGTCCCATTCACTAGAGCTATGTCCCATTCACTAGAACTATGTCCCATTCACTAGAGATATGTCCCATTCACTAGAGATATGTCCCATTCACTAGAACTATGTCCCATTCACTAAAGCTATGTCCAATTCACTAGAACTATGTCCCATTCACTAGAACTATGTCCCATTCACTAGAACTATGTCCCATTCACTAGAACTATGTCCCATTCACTAGAACTATGTCACATTCACTAGAAATATGCCCCATTCACTAGAACTATGTCCCATTCACTAGAGCTATGTCCCATTCACTAGAACTATGTCCCATTCACTAGAACTATGTCCCATTCACCAGAGCTATGTCTCCTTCTTGCCCTGAGGGGTTAAATCCTACCCTTTTGTTTGATTTCAAATTCCTCTGCTCTAAACGCAGTGGGGATTCAGTATGTTCGTTTTAGTTATTGTCCAGTAAAGATATATTCCTGTTGTGCATTTCAGCGTTCTGTGTACGTGAAGAATTCTGGAAAGTACCCTCGAGTGCGCCTCGTATATACCACACTTTGCGTAAGCTATCTATAGCCTTAAAACCATTGTATTTGAATAGTAGTGCTCGTTGTAGTGTACTGTTGGGTGGTAATCATGTTACATGACTATCCAGTAAAGGTACTATCCCGTTACTCCCTCTTCTTCAAATACCCGTTACTTAGTACCAGTTACTTAATACAGGTTACTTTTCATCACTGCCTACTCTATAAGTCTACTTATAGAGCAGGTCGTGCTTTTCATATATGAACTTGTCATTATGAACAAAAGAACATCCTCAGCATAACAACAGCGACGGGTACTATGGTCTGACTCGTAGCGAACAAGTTGTCATACTTCGCGCCTCCGTACCGGCCACAACAAGCTACGCGCACACATGTTCCACAAATTTAAGATTGGCACAACTAGCCTGTGCCCATGCAAAAAAGTCGCAAATAACACGTTCTGCAAGACTGTCAACGGTTAGCAGGTATAAGAAAAAACATGGCCCCAAAACACAGAGCTTCGCGAAAGCTGTACGGAGGAACAGAGTCCCTTAAAACCACGGTAAAATTCATGATAAAAGTTGGTCCATCAGTCTAGGCCGGGAATACAAGAGAGAGAGAGAGAGAGAGAGATATGAACTTTCTAGCTGTCAGAAAAAAAAGTTACATGGGGAAAAGAGTGAAAAATTCATTCTTCCATGTGATAATGATGACATTGTGGATTTTATCTTTGCTTTCTCCTGACATGTCCGCAAGTTCCTCCTGTCAGCAAGTTATCTTACTCTGGCTTCATAAGTTCTCAGACTTGTTTCCAGAGCATGTCTCCAGATGGATCTGTCCCTAGTGAGCTCCTCGCAGTCTTGTGTATTCATGTCAAGCGCCTTAAAGTCGCAATTGCTTTCGTTTTTGTAACAAGGGAATGTCACCCTTCCCCCATTCTTTTGTCAGAAGCCAGTTTGACGTATACAATATCTTTGAGGATCCGGCTGTCATCCGGCGTTGGCGGATAAGGCGGTAACTAGACTAAGAATCCCAGCATATTCCATCACCTTTTTATTTGCTACTCTGTCACACCAAGAGATCCCGAGTATACGTATCAAGCAGCCTCACGCGAAATGTATGCACATTTTTTTTTTCCTGCAACGTCTGTAGAAACCAAGATTAGTTGGCATAGAATAGTGTGCTTAGCATGCATGTTCTGTGTTTCGTACTAAACAAACACACTAATTTATTCTATAGAAAACTCATTAAACTAACTGTGCCGCTGCT
This sequence comes from Arion vulgaris, assembly GCA_020796225.1. Classification (NCBI taxonomy): domain Eukaryota; kingdom Metazoa; phylum Mollusca; class Gastropoda; order Stylommatophora; family Arionidae; genus Arion; species Arion vulgaris. Next base: position 33,587,330 of record CM036769.1, on the reverse strand, counting down.
TATCTGTTCAGCTATTTACTGCGCTCTTATTTAGTATAATAGAGCCCCTACTTGAGAGTTTAGAGAGAAGAAGGATAGAATTAAATAGTTAAGATTGGCTGAAATCGGATGCATGTGTCCTAAACGTGTAGAAGTCTTATGCGTTTAGGAGCCTACTAAACCAATGTGCAACGTATACGCGTTCTTGGCAAAGATCAAACATATCACAAAGAGTGATTAAAATTGGTCGTAAAGAACGAACGCAAAGAAGAAGAAGAAGTAGTTAAGATACCAACATTGCAACCATTGAGACAGACCAATAGGTGCTCAGTCCTAATCTGCAGATAGTGACATAATTGCTGTCACTTGCTGATTTTCTGTCCTCTCCTTCACCATTGTTAAAGTAACCGCACTAGAGCGTGATATTCATAGTTCAAAGTTCAAGTGATGATTCTGATATGTTTGGTTGAAATATTGTACATATGCATGTGTGTATGTGAGAGAGAGAGAGAGATAGTATATGTGTGTGTGTGTATGAGAGAAAGAGAGATAGTATATGTATGTGTGTGTATGTAAGAGAAAGAGATATAGTATATGTGTGTGTGTGTGTGTAAGAGAAAGAGATATAGTATATGTGTGTGTGTGTATGTAAGAGAAAGAGAGATAGTATGTGTGTGAGAGAGAGAGAGATAGTATATATGTGTGTGTGTGTGTGTGTAAGAGAAAGAAAGATAGAATATGTATGTGTGTGTATGAGAGAAAGAGAGATAGTATATGTATGTGTGTGTATGAGAGAAAGAGAGATAGTATATGTATGTGTGTGTGAGAGAGAGAGATAGTATATGTGTGTGTGTGTGTGTGTGTGTAAGAGAAAGAGAGATAGTATATGTGTGTGTGTGTATGTAAGAGAAAGAGAGATAGTATATGTATGTGTGTGAGAGAGAGAGATAGTATATGTGTGTGTGTGTGTGTGTGTGTAAGAGAAAGAAAGATAGTATATGTATGTGTGTGAGAGAGAGAGATAGTATATGTGTGTGTGTGTGTGTGTGTGTGTAAGAGAAAGAAAGATAGTATATGTATGTGTGTATGTGAGAGAGAGATAGTACTGCCATTTTGTTGCAGATTTATTTACATTGTTTACAATTTGATCCAAATGTAGGATTGTCAATAAAATCATGACTTTCTTTTTCTTTTTCCAATCATGTTTTTCCTCACAGCGTCAGGATAAGAAGAGATTTCTAGAACGAGCCATTGCGTGCGTTTCATAAATAATGTCTTTCGTCGCCACTTAACTCTGAGGTTCACCTTTTGCATGGCCGGCCTTTTGCCTTGTGTCCATTGTATCGGAGCAACATTGCTATTTGAGGTTCACTGTCTGTTGGTAATCTGCTTATGCGGCCGAACCATTTAATTTGTTGTTTCTTGATGAAGTTTAGTACTGATGTTGTACCTACTTTTTCCTGATGTCTTCATTTCTCAACCGGTCTTTTCTTGTTACCCCAGCATTCTGTGCAGACACTTCATCTCTGTTGTAACTAGTTTTCTTCTATCCTTTGATGTCAGCGTTCAGGTCTGGCACTGATAGCATAATGTGGGAATAAAGATTGTGTTGAACATTGCTCTTTTAGTGTTCATGGCGACATGTTTGCATTTTAAAATTAGCGCCATTTATCCTATCATTTGATTTGATGTGTGGATCTGTGTTGGATTTCATTACTTATTCTTCCATTCAAAATCATAACTTAGTATAAATATAATAAGCATGTATGATTTGAAACTAAAACTTACATGCATGTATTCTAATGTCCTCCAGCTCGACTCAGGGTTAAGTCCGAGGTACAAAGTACCTATACCTATGAACATACCAACAAGTTCAGGCCTCAACCCTCAGTACCAGCTCAGAATAACCAACAATGAAAGCTTTGCATTTCAGATCATCAGAAAATCAACTGGAACTGTGATGTGAGTTTCTTGCATGTTTTACTTCATCCATACCATTATCTTAAAGGGAAATACACACGTGCATACACACGTGCATACACACGTGCATACACACTACAAGCCTCAACAATTAGCAGAATGACGTTCATCTTCCTTCCGAGGGGGTGTCAAGGGCGATGAGAGAGCAAAAGGCTGTCTGACTCTACTACCATATCTAGGGGTCAGCAAATGGATAGAGCTGACATTTTGAACGCCCTCATAGAGTGTGACCGCAACGAGGACTCTTATCTAAACCAATCCACGTCAACAACTAGATTGCAAGAGCTGGGAATGAAGATTGAAGAGGCCAGAAAAGAACAGTACAACATGTATTTCTCTCTCTCTCTCGTGATCACCACCCAGACCGATGTGCCAAATCTCTCCATAAATTATTTTAATGTGGAAATCTGATTCATGCAGCCTTAGCATAGGTGTGTTTTACGTCACATCTTCAGCACCATTTGGAGCTCTGGTGCTTATCCATCCGCGATGTGTCCGGTTTCAGCCAGCGTTTACTAGGTTCGCTCTCCGTTCTGTAGCCATCTTTTTACGGTGTGGGGTATCTAGCCCTACGTCCAACCTCCTTAGTCGCTTCTTGCGACATGCGTGGCAGGTAACAGTGGTTCTATTCTTTACACCCAATTTGGGCCCCGGAAACCACTCGGGCGCAACATGTAAGTGTGTAGACTCATTAATCAACGTCAAACTGGTATGGTTAGTCGCTGGACGCTGTAGGAGATACTGTGAAGGAGATCGGAGCACCTATGAACATGTCCGGAGTGCAATGAAGATATTCCAAACTGAAACGCATGTGTGCAAATTACACAATAATTTTCACATAGAATAATTTCCTTCTATTTATTTTATACTTTCCAAGTTTTTATTGTAGTTTTTTTTCCGATCCAGAAGCACTTGAGCTTTTCAGCTCTTCGACTCGGTGCCATGGACATCGTAACCCTTCGGTTCGGTGCCACGAACACCGTAAATCTGGAGAACCTGTGACTTTTCCTGCAAGCCCGCGGAATTGAACCCGCACTCACAGAGGGCTTGTCACCCGTAGTCCAGCGCGCTACGAACACGCTGGGCAGGCGGACGATTGTAGTTATAAATAGTAAAACATATATATATACAGGGTGTTCAAGATAAATGCAGCCCCATTGACAAATCGAAAGTTGCCAGTTAACCTATTGAGTTGTGTTATTTACTAGTTTAACCGGTTCTTACTAGCTCGTCCTACGTTACATTTGTTCATCGCCCCTTCCAGCACTACAATTACACACCGTCACACAACCTTGACCTATACTACGTCATAACTGAACCTTCTCATTTTCATACATATATGCCAGATTAGCTCCATTCACATGCTGCTTTTATCTTGAACACCCTGTATAATACATAGTACATAGGATTTTAGATAGTAATGTGATTTCTTCTGCAAACAGAAGACTACACAGCGTGAACGTAGTAAGTAATGAAGTAAAGTTAATTAATATAACATTATCGTTGTAGTAGTCTACACAGCGTGAACGTAGTAAGTAATGAAGTAAAGTTAATTAATGTAACATTATCGTTGATTTTAGTCTACACAGCGTTAACGTAGTAAGTAATCAAGTAAGGTTAACTAAGTAAAATCATCGTTGTAGTAGTATACACAGTGGGAACGTAATAAAAATTGAAGTAAAGAACCAGTTTTCACACCATGTGGTATGTTTGTGGAGTTCGATGTTGAGCCGGTATTTTTCTTTGAGCCAACTCTTCTTCTTCTTTGCTTTCGTTCTTTACAACCAATCCTAATCACTCTTTGTGATATGTTTGATTTTGCCAAGAACGTGTATACGTTGCACATTGGTTTGGTAGACCCCTAAACGCATAGACTTTTACACGTTTAGGACATGTGCATCCGATTTCAGCCAAACCTCCTTAGTCGCCTCTTACGACATGCGTGGCAGGTAACAGTGGTTCTATTCTTTACACCCCAAATTTGGGCCTCGGTAACCACTCGGGCGTTTGACCACAGCCTGGCTCTAGCACAGGCCAGACAACTGGCCGGGTATTCCTGACCTAGATAAGAAAAGGGATCTGGAAAATACAGATGTTTGATAGAACACTGCACGCTTTTTGCAATTTTACTCCAATTGGTGAAGTCTATGGTTTATTTGTTGGTGAAAATATTCATTAATATTGATATTCCTTATTGTAAACTTAACTTTTGATATAATTGGTACATTGTGTATTTTATAATTGTCTGTACCCAAATGAATGGAGACTGGGGATATTGGGTTGAAAGACCTACTATAAATGGAAATTATAGCTATTGACATCGTATCTGGAAACTGATTGATGGAACTGGTAAGATTGCAAATTCTGCTAATGGATGGGATAGAATACATAGCCTAGAGGTGATAATACAAGTAGAAGAATGTCGATTACTAGTATTAGTGTTCGGATCATATCACTACATCGAACCAATTGTCAATAATGTCGATCTCTTCTCGGTATGTCTCTCGGTTTATTAGTCGTCGATCATCATCACTGCATCAGAACCAATTAGTCAATAATGTCGATCTCCTTCTCAGTATGCTCTCAGTTTAGTTTAGTCTCGGATCATCATCACTGCACATCGAACCAATTAGTCAATAAGTGCTCCGATCTCCTTCTCAGTATGTCTCTCAGTTTAGTTTAGTCGTCGGATCATCATCACTGCACATCAACCAATTAGTCCATAAGTGCTCCGATCTCCTTCTCAGTATGTCTCTCAGTTTAGTTTAGTCGTCGGATCATCATCACTGCACATCGAACCAATTAGTCAATAAGTGTTCCGATCTCCTTCTCAGTATGTCTCTCAGTTTAGTTTAGTCGTCGGATCATCATCACTGCACATCGAACCAATTAGTCAATAAGTGCTCCGATCTCCTTCTCAGTATGTCTCTCAGTTTAGTTTAGTCGTCGGATCATCATCACTGCACATCGAACCAATTAGTCAATAAGTGCTCCGATCTCCTTCTCAGTATGTCTCTCAGTTTAGTTTAGTCGTCGGATCATCATCACTGCACATCGAACCAATTAGTCAATAAGTGCTCCGATCTCCTTCTCAGTATGTCTCTCAGTTTAGTTTAGTCGTCGGATTCATCACGCACATCGAACCAATTAGTCCATAGTGTCCGATCTCCTCTCAGTATGTCTCTCAGTTTAATTTAGTCGTCGATCATCATCACTGCACATCGAACCAATTAGTCAATAAGTGCTGATTCCGCTCAGTATGCTCTCAGCGTATGGCGATAACACACTGTCTTTATTGTTTATTATTCTCTTGACACATATATTGCTCTTGTCAAGCTACACCACATTTGACTTGGAATTCTTAAAGTCTGGTTAGTTTTCTAGATTCATCACCATTACTTGAATAATTTACACATCCTCTCTCCCTTAGGTAATTTAGAATATCAGCATGATCTATTGCTCGCCCGTTTTTTTTTAAAGCAGCCATACCTGCAATTACGAATTTTCAATTCAAATGTTGTATCAATCCTAGCATATGCCAGCGAGAGTTGGAAAATGACTAAAGATATAGAAAGCAAGTTGAATGCATTTGAAAATAGATGTCTGCGAAAAATAATGAATATAAAATGGAACGAATTCAGGAGAAGTGATGAAATCAGGGACATGTCTGGTCAACCACTAGTGACAACTGTTATAAGAAAGAGAAGATGGAGATATGTTGGCACACCTTGAGGAGAAATGATCAAAGAATATCAAAGCAGGCATTGAAGTGGGATGCAAAGGGTTCAAGAAAGAGAGGTCGACCTAAGGAGACCCTGAAGGCGAACTTTGCTGAGAGAGGCAGTAAATATCGGTCTCAGTTCCATGGAGGAGATTGAGCGAGTTGCCCAGGATAGAGCGGTGTGGAGAAATTACTTGCAGGCCCTGTGTAACGTATAACGGTACGAGAGGAATTATTATTATTATTTATACCTGCAATCCTATCGGCGCGTTAATTTCTCCTTACAAATGCATGCCCTGTCGCAAAATAAAACTTATTTTTGTCCTGAGCATACTCTTTGAGTCACTTGTTGGGTGGTTCGGAACAAACAAACAGACAAACAAAATCGCAGTAAATTTCCGCTACGATACATTAGCCCAACAGTCAACGAGTTCCTGAACCATGTATGCCTGAATTCTAACATCATCTGTATACTCTTATTACCTTAACAGATGGGACATAGGACTTGGGCCTGGCAGTCTGATTTTATCTGATCAGTTTTTGCAGATCAGTTCCAAACTTCCGTCCAGTAATGTCTATGGGCTTGGAGAGCATGAACACAATAGTTTCAGACATGAGTTGAACAAAACCTGGCCATCTTTTTCTCGAGATCAGCCGCCTTCTTGGGATGTGAGTTCGTGTTTTGTCTTGTACATTATGTTTCATATCATAGTCTGCTACATCATGGTTCATATCATAGTCTGCTACATCATGGTTCATATCATAGTCATGCCTACATTCCAATTGTTAGATAGTACAGTCTGCTACGCCCTGCTTCATCAAGAATTGGACTTTCGACGTAACCCATGGGTTAGTGCGCTGCAGCAGAGTTGAATGTTCAACTCCGTGTATTGTCAACATCATAGTTTACCGTGCTTAAAATGAAATGGGTACCAGAGCTTTTTGATTTGGTAACAATTAAGAATCATCACTGGGGATACTGCTCTGTATCTGACACTTGCATCTAGCTTGAAAGGGACTGAGTACCTATTGCAACGTCCTCAGTGCAAAAATATATGTTCTGTCCATAATATGGATGTGAATAAATGGACCATTACACAAGCATTGAGAAAGTCGAATTTTAAAAATCCAATTGATACATTATTGATATCATTAGAGCGCCTTGGACAAAAAGAGGGAAAACGTAGACATCCTGCAGGATCCCAACATTGGGAAACATTGATAAATAATTTGTCTCGAAAACAATAACATATTGTGTTCATATTAAACGGCCGGGTTGCTTAGAGTCAACACTAGTGGAGAGTATGGTTCATGGAAGACGATACAAGGAAAAGACAAGGCCAACATGGCACTAAATAAACTTCAAACACAATTAAAGAAGTGGGACAAATGACTAGAGATCATGATTTGTCTAGTAGAACAGATGAGCGTCTCTCTGCAAATGGCTTGCTACATAATAATGACAATTTGGTTGAAACGTCGCTGTATATTATTTGCGTACTTGGTTTATTTTAAGTGTTTCGCTATTACACGATAATGACCATTTCCCACTGTGTTTGTCATATTAAGTAGATGTCATCTTTCTCTGAGCAGTAAAAATTTAATAATATCCTTCAAGGACAAACCAGAAATATCACGTGTTGGGAATATAGTAAACATCTCAATACACAGTGATGATACAATCTATATAGCACAGACAGTAAACAACAGCTGCATATCAATATGTGGTCGCAGTATAAAGTAACAATAAGCAATATAGACATCAACAAGATGGAAATAGTTGCCATATCTAATAAACAGAATATTTAGTACAATTTAGCAATTCGTGTGAACACAATCGGCTGAAAGAAATTTTGATACTTTTGAGATGTGTTCTGGTAGAATGAAACAAGTGATCTAGACATACAAAAACATTCAAGTCAGTGGCAAGTTAAGGGCCAGAGGGGCCAGGACCTCCACCAAAAAATAATGTGTAACGTGTATTTATTACTTAATAAATTAAATTATAACCTAGTCCAAAGCCATGATTTTCCCGAAAATGTGTGTCTGGTCCCACAAACAAAAACGATCACGAGCCGCCACTGAATCAAATTAACATGTTTCTTAAGATATACGGACACTTGGGAAACTGCTGACTGAATTTCAAAAATATAAACTGGTGTTGATACGAGATTTAACTTTTAATACAAAATATACTGGAAGACGGGTCCTTGCCTGGAGCCCACAGGGACGGCGAGGGAAGGGGAGGCCGAGAAATGCATAGAGACGAGATTTGGAGGCGGAGATCAACAATGTAAAGAAGAGCTGGAGGGAGCTGCAGGGGATAGCTAGAGATCGGAACATTGGCATGAGTTGGTTAAGGGTCCATGCACCAATCCGGGTTAAAAATGCAAAGAGAGAAGAGATACTGGAAGACCCAGTTTATGAAGAGAAAAAAAACTGATGTTCGCAGACAACCTTCATTGCGCATTATAGCAGAGCTATCGGTTGTCAGAATTATGTTGATTTAAAGTTAGACGTCAAAGACATGTTATCAAGGAACGTGATATCGAGATGACGTTATCACTATTCTTTAGACAGACTAACCTGATGATAGTGCCAGAGTACTTTGGAAGGACACGATCAGATCACTTTATCACTAGTCTAGTCTAGTTTAGTTTAGTCGTCGGATCATTATCACTGCACGTCGAAGCAATTAGTCTATAAGTGCTCCGATATCCTCCTCAGTATGTCTCTCAGCGTGTAGTGACTAATGACCCCGGTTCTTTGTTGATTTACTATTCTTCTTTGTCTACCAGCATAATGTTCTTGTCTAGCTACACCACACTTGACTTGGAGTTCTTACAGTCTGGCTAGTGTTGTAAATTCACCACTATTACTTGAATCATGTACACGTCCTCTCTCCCTTAGGAAATTTATAATATCAGCCTGGTTCATTGCTCGTTCGTTTTGTATAGAAGCCATACCTGCAAGCATGTCCCCACGTTTATTCCCCCTTACACCTGCATATCATGGCACAAAAATAAAAGTGATCTTTGTCAGCTTAGACCTCCCCAGCGACTCCATCCATTGTCTCCTAGCCCATCCTGTTTCAATCTTCGTGAGCACACTCATTGAGTCACTGGGTAAACGTATGGATAAAAGTATGTTATTCCAGCCAAATCATCGCTTTAGTAACCGCCATGATTTCCATAGTGAGACTGCTCGTAGTCACGGCAAAACCACCACTGTCTTCCTTCACAACATCCCTTCCGACCTGAGCAGTGAGAGCCCAGAGCTCTGCACATGTCGAATCACCTATCACTAATCTAACGCAGAAGGATTAACTTCATTGCACCAGGTTTTACTTCGGACTGTAAACCTAATGATAATGGCAGAGTACTTTAGAATCACATGAGCACATGACTGTATTACTAGTCTTCGGACTGTTTAACCTGATAATCAGTGGCGGCTCTGTTGGCTCATTTCTGTTGGTGGGGCCAGACAAACATTTTTGGAAAAATCATGGTTGTGGGTTAGGTTATATTTTAATTTATAAAATAATAAATACACGTTCACATTAATTTTGGTGGGGCCCGGCCCCACATGCCCTTAATAACGAGCCGCCACTGCTGATAAGGATGCAGAGTACTTAATAAGTCCACCTCGATTTAAAGTATGATGGCATCCAAATGACGACAGAGTATTGTTTATTTAAACTGATTTTATGATACTCTAGCAGATGCATAGGTGATCAGTCTCCTTGAGCAAAGTCTAAGAATGTACATGTCTATATTTCCATGTCTTAGTGGTTAAATATATGCTTCATTCTACCGCTCAAGTGTCCAGTCTGATCCATGCAACATTTGATTCAAAGGTCCTTCAATCCAAGTGTAGATGTGGCATGTGTAGATGTCGCATACGTCGTAACGTTACTACAACACACAAATCTTGCCTGTAGTTAGCTGTAACGTGCACAGCGACTACAACGGTTATATCGCCCCATTGGCGGTCAAACCAGGTGAGGATAGCCGATGGGTCTAACACCATCGGTAAGCTAGGCAATGTCTACCTATGCATGTAAAATCTGGATCCGGCTGACTTCGCGGATGAGGCCGCTAGCTGGCTCAACGGTTAGAAAGGCGGACCACATTAGAGCGGTGTGGATCGTATAGAGTACGACAAGGCACGTAGGAAGCCCTGGTTATCCACTGCATCTGGTACTATCTCCAGTTGTCTCGACTTGTCTTGCCCCTGGATACAGATAGTCCTGGACGAGAGAGTGAGGTTGACGAATAGCGCAGTTTTCCCTCACTTTAATCCAAATACAGCGCAAGCTACAGTTTCCGACAACTACACAACGTGCTGGGAATCCCTGACGCAAGATTGTCAAATGTGGCGTTGTAACAACACAAGAGGTGCTCGAATAGCTGAGAATCATCTTGCCGTTGAGGCACAGAGAAAACGAGCTGCGCAAAAAAAACCAGAACACATAACACCCACATGTCTAACATCGATCATGTATGTTCCACCTGTGGTAGGGGATTGTATTCTAGGACTGGACTCTACAGTCACCACCGCACACACCAGAGACGTGCAGCAGCACACGTCTTAGGCTGTTATCATCATCGCTTGCGTTGGACGGCTATTATTATTATAAGATGTGGCATTAGTTGCGTGTTAGTACCAATCTGTCCATCGCCAAACGACACAGTTAATACAGTGTCATCAATTGCCGTATTAGTATCTAACATGCGGTTGCTAAGCAGCTGATGGTGTTATCAATTGACATGTCCGTATGAAACAGACAGTTGCTAAGGAACGGTAGGTGTAATACCATACGTTTCCGTGCTCTTATCAAACAAACATTACCTAAAAAAATTGCTATCATTATCTGTACAAACAATGTGACTAATGGTGCCTTTGATGCAAACATGCGGCTTTCTACTTTCTCGTTACCGTTGGTTACCACGATCTCCTGCATGTCCAGGATAGTGGATCCATACAGAACAGCGTTTCCCAAAGTCTATGATATAGAACCATGGAAACTGTAAGGATTGATAGACAACATTCACTGATATCGAAACCTGCTCATCTGCTGATGGTTACCTTTTTTTAAAGCATGTGCAGGATGACTCATTGACTGCAAATGAACATTAAATAATTTTCTAACATATTATTACTGAAGCTGTCAAACCTGCACAAAGATTAAATAAAAAAAACGAAACAAATAATTACAGCCTGTGGGTGAAACTGCAACGATACTTTTGAGATAAACGACTGAGCAGACGATATAAATCAATGAGAAATGTAAGGTATGTGATGTATTTCGTTAAGATACACAGACATCACTCATGAATATAAAAGGGAAAATTAATGGTTTTGGCATTTGAACACGTCAAGAATGTGGAATCATAGTAAATTGAGTTGGTAGAGAGTGGTTTTGGCGTGCGTATTTAGTAATAGGCTATATATAAATTATTAACATCTATGTTCTTCACCATCTTCTGAAACAGACTGAGTAACTATCGGTCTACAGGAATTCAGAGAAATTTGTTCTGCTAACCAATATGCAAAAGTGTAACAGTTTCCTGTAAGGCACTAGTTAGTTGGAAAAAGCCCCACATAGTAATACAGTTTTGTAGAGCAGTACCAACATTGGTTTCGTTTTTAACAATCCTTGAATATAGTAGAGTATCGCTGGTGAGTACTGGTTAGGATTAGTTTTGGAGACGGGTCTGTTGATGATGAAGGCGCTGGATCAAAACACACACAGAAGATGAACTTCGGACCTTCATAACCAGATTTGTAATGACATGTGAAGATTTTGGACATAATCATCTTTAATAAGGTCAACCTGATGGTCCTGGCTGCAGAATTTCCAAGCATAAAGATGTGTGTCTAAGAATTATGGAATAGTAAATTAGTTCACTTATCTTGACTGTGCCATCACTGATGACCTCTCATTGGATAAGTTGCACAAGAGTATCGGCATGGCCTCAGCAAATGTAATGAGAACATCACAGAGAGTGTAAGTATAGTATGCTGACCATCAACAACAAGTTTACTGTGTAAAAAGTTTATTATATTGAGCACCATACTCCATGAGAACGAATCTTGTATCATGTGGGTGTCACAGGAGAAAAAAGATCAATGCATTCCACATGCCACGACATGCACTGCATGTGGCATATACTTGGAATATCTTGGAGTAGCGAGTAACAAACAACAAATTGTTAGAATATACTGGAATATCCAGCATGACCACTCTCCTTTGTCAACGTTGTCCTAGATGACTCAATCACTTGTATCAGATGGATGTCTAGATCCCTAAGGATATCTTACATGGAATGCTGGCTTTTGGCAAGAGAAAACTGTGGGACATACCTTTCTTCACTACAGTGGCATACACAAATGAGACCTGATGGCTTGTAGCATGAGTACCACCTAACTGGGAAGCGTTTATTAGGGAAAGTTCCAGCTGAAAGTAGATTCTGACCATTGGTCTGAGAACTAGTAAAACCAGACTGAGACATCTCACTAAATAAGAAATCGTGAAAGGACTAAGCAAAGACTTGTACATAATCTCCCATTCCATCAGGTACAGGTCACCAAGTGGGTAGGAAACTGGTCTGTTATGGTGGTGTAATTAAAATGTTACCATGCTCATTGCCTGACGACAGTAATGACAAGCAGCAATAATTTATCAGCATAAAATAATTGCATGTTCTGGATTATACTGTTTGAAACATCTTTCATTTTTCAATCAATCTTGTGCCATCTTTGCATTGAAAGTTAGCTGTAATGGCTCTCTAACAAGTTATATAATTTGTCCTGATGGCACACTCTGCCAGACTTCTGCCTGTTCATTTTCTAATATTTCCCTCTCAATTCTATCTCTGTCTTCCTCTTTCTATCCTGTCTTTCACCTTCCCTTCCAAATTGGCTTTCAACAGTGTTATGTCTCTTAATGTGACACAAATATCTCATTTGCTCAATTTATATTTCCCCAAGTAGTTCTCTTTTCGCTACTATAAAGTACTTGTGTATTACTTTTCTTTTGATGACACTCACACTATTCTTTCGTATATCTACATTTCAGAAGCTTCAAATATTTTTAGTAATGGCAACACATTTTTATTCTTATCCTCATTAAAAATAATTACATACCTTATCAGTTGGAAATTGTATCTAACCTGTTTTATGTCATAAAGGCTGAAGCTAACCTGTATGGTGTTCATCCATTCTACACATGCCTGGAAGATCTCAATGGCAGCAGTCATGGTATCCTGCTGCTCAACAGCAATGCTCAAGGTAACAGTTATACTGTAGTCTGCATAACAGGCTCAGTAATGTATGTTGTTAGGATCAAAGTAACAATCAGTACAGCTGTATGCCCAAGTAGTTACCGGGACCCAAATTTGGGGTGTAAAGAATAAAACCACTGTTACCTGCCACGCATGTCGTAAGAGGCAACTAAGGAGGTTTGGCTGAAATCTGATGCATGTGTCCTAAACGTGTAGATGTCTATGCGTTTAGGGCCTACAAACCAATGTGCAACGTATACACGTTCTTGGCAAAGATCATACATATCACAAAGAGTGATTAAAATTGGTCGTAATGAACGAATGCAAAGAAGACGAAGAAGTACAGCTGTAGTATACAGAACATGTTCAGTAAGGTTTGTTGGTAGGATCAAAATGTGTTCATAAAGAAAGAAAATTGTTATTGCATGCGGCTGCTAGTTTTGACTATACTACAATCTAGATGTGATAGCTCTGACAGTGGAATCTGTCTGATAGTTCTGTGGTGGGATCTCAGTAGTTAAATGGTTAATTGTTTGCCTAGCGTTTTGAAGGTTGGGGGTTTGAATCCAAACTATGTTGTTCTGTTCATAGGTGTATTTTTTCTCAGAGATCTCTTTGAAATTAGTGCCAAACCTGCAGAGTTCATTCTTTGTACAATACTCTCATCAGGTAGCCTATCATTTCTTTAGATAGTGTCAGAGCCATATAGGGAGACCTAGTGTAAAAAAGTCAATCCTTTGCCTATATACATTTTTTTAGTTTTGACTGTACATTCTATGTGTGATAGTTCTATGTGATCTATGTCTGATAGTCATGGTATAGTGATGACATCGGCCCGCCCCTAGAGAACAGTACTACGATCCAGTCATCAACATTAAACACCAGCGTCTCCAGTCAACGGACAACTTTGCTTATCTTGGCAGCCTCCTATCCAGATCGGCAAACATAGATTCTGAGGTCCACAATAGGATATCCAAAGCCAGTGCTGCGTTCGGAAGGTTACGTGTCACTGTGTGGGAACGGAAGGGGATAAGCATAGTCACAAAGCTGAAAGTTTACCAGGCCATAGTGCTAACAACGCTGCTGTACGCAAGCGAGACATGGACAGTGTATAGCAGACACGCAAGAAAATTAAACCATTTCACACAAGCTGTCTACGCAGAATACTAAAAATAAACTGGCAGGACAAAATTCCAGACAGCGAAGTCCTCACAAGAGCAAAGATCCCAAGCGTCAACACCCTGTTGCAGAAGGCCCAACTGAGATGGGTCGGTCACGTTGCTCGAATGCCTGATAAACGCATCCCAAAACAGTTGATGTATGGCGAGCTTGAAGGGGCAGACGTTTAGCTGGTGGACAGAAAAAACGCTTTAAAGACACTCTTAAAGTGTCTCTGAAATGCTTCGATATAGACAATACGTGCTGGGAATCCCTTGCGCAAGATCGCCAAATGTGGCGCTGTAACAACAAAGAGGAACCCGAATAGCTGAGAATCATCGTATTGTTGAGTCACAGAGAAAACGAGCAGCGCGAAAAGACAGAGCACACAACACGCACATGTCTAACCTTGATCATGTATGCCCCACCTGTGGTCGGGGATTCTGTTCTAGGATTGGACTCTACAGTCACCTCCGCACACACCAGAGAGGTGCAACAGTACACGTCTGAGATTGTTGTCATCATCGCTTGCGATGGACGGCTATTATCATGTCTGATAGTTCTGACTGTGTTATCTCATTAATGCAGTACTATAATATTTTTTTCATAATACATGCTGTTCTTATGCTAGTTTTTAAACAAACTATGTTGTGTTTGACTAATCAAATCTCCACTGTTCACTTGTGTTTACTTTAGAGTACGCCTTCACCAATCTGCCCAGTATTACATTCAGAACAATTGGAGGTATCCTCGATTTTTACATTTTCATGGGACCGTCACCAGAGCAAGTTATACAGCAATACACTCAGGTGAGGTTCTGCAGGCAGGGATTATGTACAGCCATCCTGATATTTAGTTATAATGTAGTAATGTTTATTTGTGCCAAAATTAACCATTTATACAAAGCACCTCAAAGAGCTATGTTGCTCCGATACAATGGATACAAAGCAAAATGCTGGTCACGAAAAAGATGGACCTCAGAGGTGATGAAAGACACTATTTATGAAGTGCACACAAGGGATCGTTCTAGAAATCTCTTCTTATCCTGACACTGTGAGGCAAAACAGGATTGGAGAATAGAAAGAAAGAAATCACTGTGTTGAGTGTTTGAAGAGGTGAACAACATCTGTTCAAGAATTCAAAATCTTTGAATGAATTACTTTTCAAAGTCTCTGTAGAGTGAAGTGAAAGAAAGTCAAAAGGTTCTTTCAAAATTCAAATCACTTCCAGAACATGTTGATTATATCAGACTATTTGTTGAGTTTATTCACTTAGAAAAAAACTGTATGTAGGTGGCCACTTGAAATTGGTAAAGAAAAAAAAACAAGTGTAGCTGACAAGGGGGTGTTTGTTGTGGAAAAGTGTGCAGAAAAATGTGTTTATCCGGCCAACCTTTTAATCTTGGATTAGTATATATTGTGTCTTCGTGGTAGTGATTTCAACACACTCAAAAGGACAAATAATAAGAGCGGCCAGTGGGGCCTACGCGACAATCACAAGTAGTTTGACAATGGAGGTACGGCGGCAACAGAGTCGATGAAATGGTTGGCATCTCATGGCTACTCTTGTGTTTTCATACTCGGTGACTCCATGAGCATGATTCATAAAGTCGATCAATGAATGGTAAGACGAAGCTGGGTGGAGGTACTGGTACAGACAGTGATCAGAGAAATCACCTTCATTTTTGTTCCTGGGCATGCAGGATTCAGTGGTAATGAACGAACTGATAGATTGGCAGGCTTGGTTACAATATCAGAGGGAGCTGCGATGGACCAAAATGACATTCTTAATGCATTGATAGAGTCTTTCCAAACAGTGGAGTTTCAGGGCTGTGAATCCCACTCGCTGACCAGATTGAGAGATTGGTGTCAATATTGGTGCAGCCTGAAAATAACGATATACCAAATGTGCAAATAGATTGATTAATCAACATCGAACTGGCGTGTTGGGCTGCTAGACGCTGCTGAATTTGTTGAGGCAGAAATCGGAGCACCTATTGATGTATCCGGAGTGCTATGATGATAGTCCTCATATAACTGATAAATGGTAGCAATGCAAGTGTCAAGCATATATTTAGCATTATGAACATTTACTGGAACAATGACCAGAAATTGCCTTCGCTTAGTTGTTTAGTTAAGACAATTTTAATTCTGAAAACACATTTAGATATTTCTTGTGTGAACTTTTAAACCCGAATCTAAACACTTAGATTAAAAACTTGTTGTCATGTTTATAAGAAATACAAAACCTAAAATTGTGGATTGAAACAGCCTTATGATATAAGTAAATACAACAAAACCTTCTCATAGTTTGTACTTTTTAGTTATCTCAACAGTTATCGATATTCTTTCTGTTGACCTCATATCTGAGCAAAATAAAAAAATAAAAAAATAAATACAAATAACATTTCATTACTATGACTAATTTTTATTTTTTAAAACTTTGTGTTGCTAATGAGTCATGATTTTTTGTTTCAAAAGTCAGGTCACACTTTCCTAATACTGTCAGTTTTTAATTGCAGTTTCTGTAGCAATTTTACACAATAGGTTTGTGATGTTAGTCCTAACTGAACCCCTCGATAGCCTGAGGTAATAGGTTACTATTATCTACACTTAATTGTCTATGAAATATTTCTGCTTGTTTTCTTAAACTACTTATTTGCTAAATTATATGTCTAGATTTTGTCTGTCTAATGAAAGTATTAGATGAACACCTGTTATGTATTCATATAGCATGTCATTTGTTTGTTTAGGCTGTTGGCCGACCTGTCATGCCTCCATATTGGTCACTAGGATTCCAACTGTGTAGATATGGCTACAACAACATCAGCAATCTCAAGGAAGCAGTGAAAACAACAGCACTGTATGACATTCCCCATGTATGTGACAGCAAATCTTTTATTGTATTGTTTTTAATTTATTGTTTAACCTGTCAGCAGTTGTACAAAGAGATGAATATACTGACTAGAGTCTAGACTTTATAAAAGGAATGTTATTAACATCAATTTAACAAGTTCTTTTAAATGTCTGTAATTTAAGAGGGAATACATGTATAAACTTCCTAGCATCACACATACCTGCGAGCACGCACACACACTCACACACATGCACACATACACATGATTGCTCCCTATACCCATAACCATGACTAGCCATCCATCGTGAGCAATGATGACAGCAGCCTCAGACATGTGCTGATGCACCTCTCTGCTGTTTGCGGAGATGACTGTAGAGTCTAATCCTAGAACACAATCCCCTACCACAAGTGGGACATAGATGCACCATGACTATATTTCTGATCAAACACTGGGAGTACAACTTTGTTTCTTTTTCAGATCCAGTAGATAAAAAGTTAGGCACCCACATTTTATATTGATCACATTTTATATTGAAGTATAAGCCCACGTTCAGTACCTTTCAAATTTTATTCATGCAATATACCAAATAAAATGAGGATGCGACTAAAGCCTTCATCAGGATACCTAATACATCATCTGAGACAGTTTTCAAGAACGCATGATAGCTGAGCTGTATTAGATTCAGACAAAATACCACAACTGATAGTTATGAAAATTATACAAATTTTGTGATCCTGTTTTTAAAATTTCATTATGTGATAATATTTTGTGATTCTGTTTTTTGAATCTCATTATCGTCCTTGTGTTGCCGAGGCTCTCATGGGGAGCAAAGAATAGTAACACTGCAACCTACTAAGCATGTCTTAGGAGGTGACTGAGGTGGGGGTCTAGGGAAGCTACCCTAGTAAATAAAAAGCGTTGCAAAATTGGGATGTGCTGGCCTACTTGTAGGTGCATAACTTGCACAACGTACAATCACTCTTAGGCTCAGATCACATATAAATCACAAAAGAATGGCTAACAAGTGGTCGATATGGAGTGTTTGAAGAAGAATCTCATTATGTGATAATATTTTGTGATCCCATTTTGTTTTTCCATTTTGATATCTTAATTTGCAATCCTATTTTGTGATCCCATTTTGTTTTTCCATTTTGCTATCTTAATTTGCAATCCTATTTTGTAATCCCATTTTGTGATCCTATATTGTGATTTCATAATTCTTTTGGTGACCTGCAGGATGTTCAATATGTGGATATTGATCACATGGACAAGCAGAAAATTTTCACTGTCAGTCAAGATCGATTCCCAGGATTGAATGAATACTTTAAAGAATTGCAACAGAACGGGATGAGAATCATATACATTCTAGTAAGTTCTGTTAAGTTAAGATTGTGGTCTAAGTTTCTGCCATCGTGGTATTTGAAATAAACATTTATATTTGAAATATAAATTTTGAATTTTTAAAGATTCTAAAGATGAAAGATTGACTTCATTGCACCAGGTATTCCCATATGGCTCCGTCTTTGTTGGCAGAAATGGCATGTACATCATCTACCGACAGCGTTGCACGAAGCACAAGCTCAGTAGCTCCAGCAGTAATCCTATAGATCTCATGAAATTTTCTCTACTGGATCTGAAACAGTGGAAGTGTGAGTGATTGCATAGGAATTGACTTGGTTGGCATCTCATAACTACATTTGCGTTATTATACTCTAAAGAACTCGAGCAATAACTAATAAATTGCAATAATTCTCCAGCTGTTGTCTATGTAGAATAGAGGGACTGGGATGATATGATAGGGCTAAAAATTAGGAGGTTATGAAGGAAAAAAGAAACAGATTCCAGTGAACTAAGGTGACAAAAGATGTACGCCTGAATAAAACAACCCTTGAGAAAACCAAAGTGAAATATAGCAACAAGTGCCCTTTTCTGGAACACTCAGCGAAAACAAAAAAGAGGGGCCTAAAAATACATATAGAAGAGCTTTATGGCAGAGATTAACGATATACAGAAGACATGAAGGACGCTGGAAGAGATAGCTATTGGTATGAAGACTTGACATGAGTTGGTTGAGAGCCTATATTCCAACCAGGGTTAAAAAAGAGCAGAAAAGAGATGAAGAATATTACAGACAAAATATTAGAAACATATTTTAGAGACACAATATTAAAAAATATAAAGAAGAGACAGGTTTAGAAAAGAAGACATCAGGAAGAAAGTGTGTACAACATCAGTACTGAATTTCATCAAGAAACAATAAATTAAATGGTTTGGCCACATAAGCAGATTACCAACAAACAGTGCACCTCAAAGAGCAATGCTACTACGATACAGTGGATACAAAGCAAAAATATATCCATGTAAAAGGTGGACCTAAGAGATAGCAGAAGTGACGAAAATCACTATTTATGAAGGGCACACAAAAGCCCATTCTAGAAATCTCTTCTTTTCCTGAAGCTGTGAGGCAAAACAGAATTAGCGAAAAGAATAATATTAGAAACATAATAATATTAATAACGAAGACGATTCTAGTAACAGAACAGTAAGGAAGCATAAAACATAATGATGAAGAAGGAATAACTACCTAGAGATTGAGAGTTATTCAAGCAGGCTGTGATGTACAATCTCTAAATTATCATCGCTAATTTCATTTTGGCTTTCTATTTATAGTCTGCATTGTTATTCATTATGGAGTCAAGGTTTTCCAAATTTGCAACATTTTCAATTTCTTTATTATTTATAGGGTTTCCATCTTGTTTTGTCAGTAGATATAATTTTAGTTATCTTTGCATTCAGAAAAAGGTTCTGATCTACACTGTGTGTGTTTTTTATAAAATATTATATATTATATAAAATAAATATTATATAAAATATTATAAAAATATATAGAGATACATTTTCTTTTCTTTTTTTAATTCCACAGGATCCATGCATGATTTCCAATGATACCAATTATCTCCCCTATGAAGAAATCAAAAAAATTGGTGGAAATATCAAGTGGGCTAAAGGTATTTCAGTACCTGCTAACAGTTCAGACAGTGATGGAGCAATTCTGGGATACGTAAGAGAAATATTTATCTAGATATCTGGTATATGTGACCTAATTATAGTTCAGATATAAGAAATAGCCGCATACAGGATATATTAGCCAGTAACAGAATGTTTCTATACAGTAGTTAGTTATGTTATGTTATATTACTTGGATTCCCAACGAGCTAATTCTTATTTTTCATGTTTGTTGACCTACACGCTTTGATATTACCAAAACAAGGTTTGTCCTTTGGTTGAAAGGGCATGCCTCAGCTTAAACAGGCTTTAATCCCCTACATAACAGACAAACAATTATGTTTGATTGATTGATTAATTGATTGATTGAACCATCATCATTTGGGGAGTAACCATGTGTGCTCCGATCTCTTTCTTACACTGGCACATTGGGCATCCCCATGTGTCCTCTGCTGCACCCGCCATCCCAAAGTCTACCTGCTCACTGTACTTATGAATTGATTGTTATCTTCTCTCTTACCATAAATATGACACTTAAACTTTAAAGATGACACTGTCTGGCATGTCAGGATTAACTCCTCATTCTTGCAATCATTCCAGTGTCTAAGACTCGACCTTGTCTCATAACTGAGTGCATACTGCATTAGTGACATCAGCTCTGTCAATATTTCTGAAAGGTTAAATAGGGGCATTATTTGCAAACTAATCATCACATTGTTGCCTCAACCTCCAACATGTCTAAGTGTGTAGAGCCAAGTCAGGGTCTTGGAATATGACCCTCGAATATTGCCCTCAGATGCTGACTTACTCGATTCCAAATTTCTTGAATTACATTATAAATATATCATCAGTTACCATCTATTGTTGACTTTCATCTAAGCCTGGTTATTAATCACTGTCCAGTACATTCTCTCATTATTGTCACTTGTTTCTTGTTGATGTTTGTTTGCCTTCTTATTTAATACTACCCTAGTAAATAAAAAGATGGCAAGAAATAGGATGTGCTGGCCTAGGCATCCATAGGCGCATAACTGGCACAGCGCACAATCGCTCTTAGGCTCAGATCACATACAAACCACAAAAGTGGTTTAATAAGTGGTCGATATGGAGCGTTCGCTAAAGAAGAAGAAGTTTGCGTCTTGAAAACTACAACTACATAACTGAACCCACATCTTCCTCTTCTTCTTTTTTTATTCTTCTGTGATTATTTTCCATTCTCAGAAATCTAAACAGATAAATTAGTTGCCTCCATGAATCCAGTGATGAGCCAAAGTGGCGTCCCCATTCTGTATAAGATTAGAGCATAATCATTAACTATTACATCCACAAAACCACTTTAAATGAGGTTTTACCACATAAACTGAAAACCAATAGCAGCATTGTAACCCAAAATGTTTTTTATTAAAAGCTAGAACTGGTTTTACTGCTCTCCAAGGAAGCAATATTGAATAGGAAATCGCCCGAGTGGTTACTGGGGCCCAAATTGGGGGTGTAAAGAATAGAACCACTGTTACCTGCCATGCATATCGTTAGAGGCAACTAAGGAGGTTGGGTGTGGGTCTAGCTACCCCACACCGTAAAAAACACTAGATGGCTACAGAATGGAGAGCGAACCGAGTAAACGCTGGCTGAAACCGGATACATCGCCGAAGGATAAGTTCCAGAGCTCCAAATGGTGCTGAAGATGTGACGTAAAACACACCAATGATAAGGCGCATGGATCAGATTTCCATATGAATAGAATTTATGGGGAGATCTGGTACATCAGTCTGGCGGTGATCACTCGCAGAGAGAGAATATGACATATCACAGATGATGTGTTACAAATGTTATATATTAAATAATTATGCTTGAAAAATGTCTAGCGCATTTTGTTTCTATAAATATTTTGTTTTTGCTCCTTTGCCCTGAAGAATTGTGTATGTTTTTATTCTCCTGTATGTAGGTCTGGCCACAAGGGAAAACAGTTTTTGCTGACTTCATGAAAACCACAGTCAAACAGGTCTGGAAGAAGCTGATTGTAGACTATAGAAACAACCTGACTTTTGATGGACTTTGGATTGTAAGTGATGGCAGAGGTTTGATGTTAGAATGAGTAGATGTTAGGATTTCTGACCAGTATTTGACAACATAAACACAATTTTGACAAATTAAGACATCAGGGAAAAAATGGATACAACATTAGTAATGAACTTAACCAAGAAATAAATTCAATGGTTCTGCCACAAAAACAGATTACCAGGGAGACAGTGTGTCTCAAAGAGCAATACTACTAGGATTGTGCCTCAAAGAGCAATGCTACTAGGATACAGTGGATACAAAGCAGAAGGAAGTCCTGCAAAAGTGACCGAGAAATAACAGACGCAGTGAATTATACTATTTTTGAAGCGCACACTAAAGCCTGTTCTAGAAATCTCTGCTTATTCTGACTCAGGATTAGAGAAAAGGATATATAGATGACAAAATAAATGTTTATAATTATATCCCAAATGGTACAATAAACATGTATATTTCTGTCATAGAAGAGACAAAACATATTTATATTACACCTTCTTCTTCTAACGCTCCATATCGATCACTTGTTAAACCACTCTTTGTGATTTGCATGTGATCCAAGCCTAAGAGCGATTATACGTTGTCCCAGTTATGCGCCTACAAGTAGGCCAGCACATCCAATTTCTGTGACGCTTTTTATTTACTAGGGTAACTTCCCTAGACCCCTACCTCCGTCGCCTCTTACTACATTCCTTGTAGGTCGCAGTGTTACTATTCTTTGTTTCCATTTTTGAGCTCTGGCAACACAGGGCAATGTTACATGTGACACAAATACATATTTATATTTATGTTACATTAAATATGTGTGAGAGCCGCTGTAGCGTAGTTGTTAGTGAACTCGCTTTGCAGGGCTGGTGGTCTGGGTTCAGCTCCCGCAATGCGCGTGGAATTTTTCCCGACCTCGACGGCTCTCAGGTTGACCCAGCCTCAACTGGGTACCAGACATGCTCTGGGAAAGTAAAGGCGGCGGCGTGATGCTGACCACATCACCCATTGTGTGCCGACGGTCAATGAAAATACAGGCCTAACACTGTATTGACCTATATACCATACGAGGTATGAAGTGTTCCTTTACTTTTTTACGTTTTAAAAACATATGTGTGTTTCTGTCAGCAGACAGCAAATATTATTGATGTATTTCTTGTGTGTAACATGGTAGACAGTTGAAGTGTGGTTAAATCAACTTTTCAAATTGACATCTATTTGGGAGTGTAGGACATGAATGAACCGGCCAACTTTGGCACAAATGAGGAGAGACCTTTCAACTGGCCAGTAGATGAAAAACCCTATTGGAGTCTTAATTGCACTCATAACTCATTGGAAGATCCTCCATACCGTCCTAGTAAGTTATCTTAGCTATTAATTTGTGTTTGTTACGTCAAACTTGTCAGAACTGTTAAGTGAGGTTACAGACACTGGGAACTGTAAACTAGTACAAATTGGCTTGAAGTTGATAAATAAATGAAAATGTCCCATAACCTTTGTAAACTATAAAGTACAAAGTCTCTGTCACTTCAGATTTCTAGGCCAAATATGTCGAAAGTAGGAGGGCCAATTCTTTTCTTCACTTGTGGAACTTCAGGTACACAAAAGGAACATTACAGTCCTCCGGACAGGTCCGTAGGTGCCCCGATTTTCTCTCCAATATCTTAAGAATTGTATAACAACTGACTACACTGGTTCTACATTTATTAATCATGTCCTGTAGCTCTAACAAAGTGTTAATGTCTGGTTGTTCCCAGTATGACTCCCATCTCACCTGCATCTCTTATCGAACTGATTATTTCTGCACTATCCATTGATTTTTCTTCCTTGACCACTGCTGTATCAGCCAGTTGATCTACTTGCTTTTTGCCTTGTACTCCTGCATGTCCCGGTACAAAAATAACAGTTAAATGGGTCATTCAGGATGTGCTCAATGTGATGCAACATTTCTTTTGGCTCATGTTGGCCTCAAACTTATTTATTTAAAATAGCAAAGCGTGTTTTCATCCTTGCTATTGTCGCCCTGTACTAGTTTATATGATTTGCAACATTCTTTTATAAAACTACATCCTTGTTGCCTTCAGACATATTTGTGTGTGTCTTTGTTTGTTCCACAATCTCATTTAATTACATTTGATAACAGGTTTGAATGCTGATATTGCCATGTTGTTAGTGTCATGGCATCAGTAGCCAAAGTGACAATGAAAGAGATCTATTAGAAACATTCTAAACACAGTTAAAAATGGATACTCTGTTCATGAAGTTAAGAATGGTAAGATAACATGGAAGAGAATGAGTCATCTTAACTTCGATTGTTAAGGTATTGTCTATTCCCAGGTGGAAGATGTAGTTGGCTGTCCACTCTTGCCGTTAAGTGTAGTTATGGGAGCTTTAATTTGTGTTCTAGGGCTAGATGAGTCACCCTTGTTGTGTTGTATCCGTGTTTATGTAGTGTGGTCTTGATATTGTCTATCCATCTTTTCTTGGTCTTCCCTTAGCTCTAGTACCCGATCTCTTTTTATTGTATGCTGTTATTGGTGGTTGGTTGTATTTCATTGTTAAGGTATACTACTGTGAAGGTTTACTACTGTGAAGTCACTAAATATTCACACCCCTACATCATTATTGTCTATGGAATTACATTGTAACTAATCACACATCATCCCATGTCACTGCTACCTCATGTCACTGATCACATTATTACCATTTACATATCACAAGACACTGATCTCATGTCACTGATCCCATCGTCACATGTTACCAATCATAAGTTACTGATCTCATGACATTAATTAAATGCCACTGATCTAATGCCATTGATTAAATGTAATTGCGTTCATATAACTGAACATATGTCCTGGTTACATGCCACTGCTGTTTCATATAACTTATCCCATGTCCTAGTCACAGGCTACTGCTGTTTTATATATATTATAACTTATCACATGCAACTAAAATATTGTAACATGCCACATATCACTGATCTCATGTCACTGAAACAATGTAAGCTCTCCACTAAATTCACCAACAATCTATTTATTTTGTGTGTCCACAGAAGCTGTTTACCGCTGGGACACTGGTTCGAAACTTGGTAGACTGTCAGACAAAACTATTTGTATGAGTACTGTACAGGGCAACAATGATGAATACAGTCACTATGATGTTCACAGCTTGTATGGGTGGAGTCAGACTGATGCCACACTCGAGTACGGATTATATTTGTTTGTTGTAATAATTTGTCTGCCTCTTCTTCTCCTTCTTCGAACGCTCCATATCAACCACTTGTCAACCACTCTGTGTGATTTGCATGTGATCTGAGCTTAAGAGCGATTGTACATTGTGCCAGTTATGTGCCTACAAGTAGGCCATGACATCTAATTTCTGCGCTGTTTTTTATTTACTAGGGTAGCATCCCTAGGGCCTCGCCTCTTACGACATGCATTATTGATCGCAGTGGTACTATTCTTTGCTTCCCTTGCAGGCCCCTGCACCACAGGACAAGTTGTCAGCCTAATTGTAGTCTAAAAATTAGGAAGGAAATTCAGAGTTTGCAGATAAATGTACTTAAATATGTGAACAAGTTCTTTCAAAGACATTCAAAAATTGTTGATGAAGACCAACCTGGTTACCTTGTATAGATTGTGATAGAAGCGTCTGTGCGTCGAGTCAAAGAGATTATTTGAGCTGACAGTCAGATAACATTGCACCTTTCATCATCATCATCATCATTGGCCTCTTTGTCTCAGGAGACAATAGGTGTTGCGTCACATAGTATGTTCTGTGCTGAATCACAACGTTTCATGTGGCTGTAATGGCCTATTCTGGAGTGGCAATCCTTGCCACAGTTGCTGCAGGTAAAACTGGAGACTAGAGCCGATGCATGGGATGTTCTCTCTGCCTCTGTGCTCTCTTTTGCCTCCACATGTGATGTTGTTTTTCTTCTTTTTTTTTGAGCCGTCCCTCACTGCCTCGCCATGCTTGCCTGTCTTTGGCCAGCGCTCCCAGTGTTTTTGTCTATGCCGCATGAAGTTAGATCACGCTTGCAGGTGTCAATGAAGTGTAATAATGGGCGCCCATGCTGTCTAGCACCATATTGCACCTTTATTGCAACTATAATAGGATGTTCTCATGGTTTATTCTGTTGCATAATACATGGTCTGTTGAAATTTGGCAAAATGTGCTCATGTAGGGTGCCCAGACATTTGACTGAAGAACACAAAATAAACTAAAGTTAGTTTTCCTTGCAAATTCTGTCTATTGCTCTTTATATATTAAAACAACTTAAAGAACAGTGGTATGACACAGACAGACCTCCAAATATTAGATGTTTACGCCATACTTCTTTAATAAAAATACACTACAATATATATGTAAATTGGTTATTGGTTATTGGTTACTAAACTGACGTCATTGCACTCCGGGCAGACCCATAGGTGCTCAGTCTCCCCAACAGATATCGAAGAGTATTTTGTAAATACTACAAATATATCGACAAATATTATGAACGACTACGAAAAAAAACAAGTCCTTTTTATTTGCAACCTTAGATTTACATTATGTAGCCTAGCAAAAGGTGGCGTCTGTGGCTTAGGTGATAGTGACTCGGTCTATTAATCCCGACGTTCTGAGTTCGAATCACGCTGCGGACAGTTTGGTTGCAAATTGTTTCCTGTGGATTTTTACAAACGGACAATGGCACCACACGTTCAGAAAGCAATGGCAAACTACGGAACGTAATAATGCCTAGAAAAATCACAAAGAGCGTTAAAAGCTGGGGTTGATTCGCAAAGTCCTGTAAAGGATATGCAATTAACTAAGCCTAGCAAATGCAAGTACATATTCTTTGAGGCTAATAACATTTTAGTGAATGTCTATTTTAACAATGGATACTTCTAAAGTTCATACCTGATTGCTATGTTTTATTTAGAGCAGCACGTCTGGCAACATCACAGAGAAGTATTGTGATTAGTCGTTCTACATTTCCTGGGTCTGGTAGATATGCTGGTCACTGGCTGGGAGACAATGTCAGTCAATGGTCATCCATGCGCAAATCAATTATTGGTAAGTTGTATCAATGATCGTCTAAATGTGTCTTTGTTGTTAACTTAGTAGTATACACACAAGTTTAAATTCTTAGTATGATGAAAAAACTTGCCAGCTTGCAAGACAAATGTGAGGTAGAAATTGTGGGGTGCCCACAAGGTCCTCCTGCTGATAATTGGATTCATTACAGGCAACTCATCTCACTGTTGAGACCTTTGAGCATAGAAAACAGATCGCAGAAGAAAAAAACCCATCTTTTTCATTAACTAAAAATAGAAACTTTTGTTAGAGCGGGAGACCCAGCCAAAACAGGGGTTATCTTTGGGACCCCTAACTGTATGTAACTATGACACCAACAAAATGAATTATCTACATCTTTAACAAACATGTCCAGCATATGAGGAGCATTGTAAAAAGTGACATTGTAAAATGAGTACTTCTATATCTCAACAATTTGAGAAACTGAACACTTCATACTTTGAACATATTCATGTTGATGTCTTAGAGTGAACAAAGTCTAAGACAAATTCATAGTGTGGTTGTAAGTTCTGTAATCAAAATATTTAGTTTAGCTAACTCTACTTTTATCTGTGTTCTGAAAAATTCACAGAAAGTTTCTATGTACATGCCTGTTTGCAAGTTAGGATTTTGGCATACCGAGGCACTAAGCTGTCTAAGCTATATAAAGCTTTGAAATCCCTGTTAAAAAATTATACCAGAAGGTCTCGCAACACTTTAAAACACACACTGGCATGTGTTTTGTTATTTAATAGCAAGGTGTTTAAAATGAAAAATACAAATTATGTTTAAGTTAGTGCATTTATTAGTTACAGATAATCATTTGTTACCTTGATTTCTATCATAGATTACAATATGGTATACCAATTAGAAGCAATACTTCAGTGAAATTGAATAATTAATTTTAACTTACAAAATATGGACAAAATAAATAATTAGGGTTACTTTTATTAATACAAATAATAGTAAACTTGTTTGTAAATTAAAAAACTGATAATGATAAAAGTCTGCAATTAAAATCATTTCTTTTTTTTTCATTTACTGAAAGCAAAATTGGGGGAAAATGATATGCTACAGAGCTTAGCACTTTCTATGCACATGATGATGCTACATGCAAAGAGTTTATGTTGAGACATGGTTGTTGATCTCAGTTCATTTTTGTTTCTCTTAAGTTGGGAAAATGACCTTTTTTTCCAAACAATCTGTTACCATCAGACATAGAAAGTCTGTTTCCACATTCTGAAAAACTAAATGAATCTTATGTTGTCGGTGATGGAGTTGTTGCTTTTCAGGATTTGGGCTAGAGTCCACTAGTATTCTTACTAGATGAGCTGCAGGTGAATCAATGATGGAGAACTTGAAACAAGAATGCCATATAGTTGAAAAAAGTGTAGTCACCAAAAATAAATTCTAACAACTGTTGAGAATCTCTTGAATTGTGAGACCGTAAGTTGTAGTTTGTTTAGCTTATGCCTAAATCTGGCCATGCATGTTTGTCTATTAATACTTTATTGATCACAAGTTAGTTACTTCCTATTGTTAATTTTCAACAACTTTTTGTTTTTCTCAGGACTTTTGGAATTTAACCTGTTTGGAATTCCTTATGTAAGTATACTTAGTAGTCCTTATTTTATCTTTAACTTCATAACTATCACAACTTTGTTTTTGTAAAATAAACAAACCTAACAAAACATTATTTTACTTGTGTACCTTCTTCTCATTAAACTAGACTTTAGCATTTGTATGTATCTTCTTCTTTTGTCAGCACACTGTTACCGGGTTGTTAACCCAGTGTTGTGGTTTTATATATTTGTCTTGTGCTTCTCTGGTGAGTTGTGTGATGGTTTTCTTAGTCCCTGGCAGAATTCAACTACGTTATCTATCCACCTTTTCCTCTGTCTTCCTCTTGCCTTCCTTCCTGATATTCTGTTGTGGAAAGCTTCAAAGGCAGTTGAGTGTATAAATAATGTTATCATAAATTAAATTATCGCAACATTGTTTTCCGGTCATGTACTTGCTTTATTAATTTTTTTAATGAAATGCTGAAATGCGGATCTTTATTGATTTCTATAAGGAGTATGTGCAGCCATAAAGCTATGGAAACCATCCGCATACTTTCCAACTTCTCCTATTTGAGACTGTTACGGGAGGAACTACTGAGGGAGAATGTTAAGGGAGTCTGTTAAAATTCCAAGTGATTCAATGAACATGCTGAAGAAAAATTAAGAAGAATTGCTCAACACACTTAACGCATCGCAGATTATCAACTTAACATTTATTTTAATACTAGTTCATTTGGCTTGAAGGGCATTGAGTGAGCAGATAAGCTGGCTGACACAGTAGTGATTGATGACAGATAAGCACTGAACAGATCAGGCATTATCAATGCCATAAGAGAAACACATTGAATTGATGATTTTTTTTATAGACATGTATGAATCAGCATCACTATCAAGAGTGAAAGAGATTAGACTGAAACCAGGAGCTGCCAGACATGAACACTTGCTAATGGCACATGACATTTGATTAGCAACACATAACTTTAGTGATCTAGTGATCACCCACCTTACACATAGAAATGTTGAGGAGATCTGAGCACCTATGGACAGGCCTGGAGTATGACAATCCTTACAAATCACTGTTAAGAGAGATTACTAAGGAAGATTGTTAATGGTGTCTTCAAAGGGAGAAATCAAGGAAAACTGCTAATTAGTCTGGTAAGGGAGACTATAAGGGAGTCTGCTTAGGGAGACTGAGCACCTATTGGTTTACCTAAATTTTCTTAGATTGAATCTATTAACCAACACAACAATAAAAATATATATATTGTATCATTCACAGATTGGAGCAGACATCTGTGGATTTTTTGATAATACAACAGTTCAATTATGTAAAAGATGGATGCAGCTGGGAGCATTCTACACGTTTAGCAGAAATCACAATAGTATTGGTTTCCTGGTAAGGAATGTGTCATATGCACAGGTCACTCATTGCAACAAGCCCATGTAATCCAAATTATAATAAATAAAAATAGATTGTAACAAAATAAAAACAATTAAATTGTGTACCATTACTAACATTTTGTGGTAGACAGCCTTAGTTTTCCTAATCTTATTACATGACCTGCACCATTGATTAATTAATTATATGACATGCACCCCTGGGAAATAATTGATTACTGTTCATGTCCACTTTTAGTAGATTATGAACAGCCCGAGTGGTTACCGGGCCCAAATTTGGGATGTAAAGAATAGAACCACTGTTACCTGCCACGCATGTCGTAAGAGGCGACTAAGGAGGTTTGGCTGAAATCGGATGCACATGTCCTAAACGTGTAAAAGTCTATGCGTTTAGGGGCCTACCAAACCAATGTGCAACGTATACACGTTCTTGGCTAAGATCAAGCATATCACAGTGATTAAAATTGGTGGTAAAGAACGAACGCAAAGAAGAAGAAGAGAGTAGATTATGAACAATAAATAGACAGTAAACAAGTGGTAGGGCCTCTAAAAAAAAAACAAGTTACCAAACACAGGATTCGAACCACAAACCCTTATTTCTTACAGCACCCTTGCCTAGCCCTACAGAACAAGCATTTTTTAAAACACAACCAGCTGGTCTCCCCCCCCTAAAAAAGCTTTACTGAGTCATGTCTGTTGAACACTGAATAATCAGGTCAGAATCGATCGAAAAGTGTTTGCACATGCGATAAGCTTTTTGTGCTGATTTATTTAACACACAATAGCAGCATAAATACACACAAGTATTCACATAACATATATGCACACATCATTTATAAGTATTTTCAAGTTTATTGTAAGAAGAGAATAAGGATATGTTATATCTGTTAATGGATTATGGTTATCTGTTCTCCAGATTTATATCATGCATAGAGTACATTGTACTCTGTTGCACCCCCTAAAACTTCATCCCGCACCACCGGGTGGGGACTGCAGGTTGATAACCTCTGTCCTAATGAAGAAAATATTATGTTCATTTTATTTTCATAATTGTTCATTATGTTTATCAATGTTTATATTTTCCAATGTTTAGAATGAAGTATGTTTTATGTAATGTTACTACTAACTTTTGTTTTCTGAACTTTAGCACATCACCCATTCTTCTTCTTCTTCTTCTGCATTCTCACTAGATTAGGATTTCGGATTCTTTAATAAAGACAGCCATCTGCCTCAGATTATCAGACACGCCATTCAGTTTGTCTTGGACGCTGGTGTAAGTGGGCCACCTCTTTCTTCTCAAGTCTGCATACTGGGGGCAGTTCTGTAGGATATAATTCCTATGATTTCTGCTTCCCCTATGTGCCGACCTCTTCCCGCAGTAAGTTTTGGCCACCCCGTGATGGTAGGTCTGACATTCTTACTGCGTGGCTAAATCTCCAAGGCAGATTGGCAACCGTAGAGTTCCGTTATCCCATTCCTCATTGTGAGGGGTCGTTGCACCATGTTATGCGCCTTACGGCTGGTTCATCCGTTTTATGCAAGCATTTGTTTCGGGTTAGCATTTCCTAGCAGACACGTACATCCGATATCAGCCAAACCTCCTTAGTCACCTCTTACGACATGCGTGGCAGGTAACAGCGGTTCTATTCTTTACACCCCAAATTTGAGCCCTGTAACCACTCAGGCGACCCATTCTATATAGGTCGAGTGTTTCATTCCATAAGTAGTCAATTGTTACCTTTTATATGTGGTGTTTCTTTCTGTATGTGGTCAAGTGTTTCTGTATATGATCAATTGTTTATTTCTGTATGTGATCAACTGTTTCCTTTTATATGTGACCAATTGTTTCTGAATTTAGTCAGTTATTTCTGTCTGTATTTGGTCAATTGTTTTTTGTCTGTATGTGATCAAGTGTTTCTTTTCTAATCTAATCAGGATCAAGCCCCAGGTCAGTTGGGTGACGTGGTTGGGTATGCTTCCAGAGACATCATGCGCATTCGTTACCAGCTTCTTCCTTATCTATACACATTGTTCCATAAAGCTCACATTGAAGGCTCAACTGTAATACGACCCTTGCATCATGAGTAATTACACACTTTTGATTTCTCTAGTATTAGTCAGTTAAGTATAGTATAGACTATTTTTTGCATATAAATTAGAGCTAGATTTGAAGAATTTCTAAGAAACCAGCACAGTATCTAAAAGTGTTTCTAAGACCATTGAGAATAAGATATTTGACTATCTGCTACAAATATACCATGAGAAGATGTGGACAGAAATTAAAGAAGCTTCCTTTGTGGCTGTCATGGCTGACGACACAACAGATGTTTCGGAACACACTCAAATGTTCATTGTTCTACAGTACATGTTGAATGGAGAAATATTTAAACATTTTGAGGGGATTCTTTATTCTAAAAATTAAACTGCAGATGGTATATCAAAACTTTTTCTAGAACAATTAAAAATAATCTTCAAGACAGTGAACAAAAATTGATATCTCAGACATTTGATGGTGAAAATGTCATGAAAGGCAAAAAGCTGGAATTCAAGCAAAAATAAAAGCAGTTTATAGTAATTCACATTTCATTCACTGTTATGTTATGTACATCAATTTAAGTTAATAATGAGAAGTGCAGCAAGTATTACACGGAACGCAAGAATATTTTTCTCTAACATTCTGGCAATTCTAACATTCTTCTTAATTCTTTCCACGCGTAGTTATTTCCTCACTTTTTAAGCAGTTAATTCAAGGGAAGAAAACACCAATTTTTTAACAATAAAACGATCCCAACTACTCGTCAATAAATAAACATATATATATTATTATATACTAAATTGAAGAAAACTGGACAACCCAATAGAATAACAAGGTTGAAAAGTAGTAAAAGTAAAACAGTAGAAGTAATACAAGAAAAACTTCTTATAAGGGAAGCAACTCTATGGCGCAGTGTACGGCTCATAGCGTGGAAAGAGTTAAGATCACAGCAATATGAATCCATTCTCAAGAAGCATGTGGATGTCAGCATTCTATGTCCATCCTCTACAAGGTGGAACTTTAACATATGGACCATAAACAGAGTTCATGAAAATTTGCAACCATCAAAAAACGCTGCCTTACTGAAATTCTGTCAACTTCAAAAGCAGGTCAAACCACTGCAGAAACAGCATGAATTTTAAAATACCTGAATGATGATAATTTCATGTCTTGGTTAAATTTTTTAAATCAGATTATGCCTCATGTTGAAATAATTTACAACCAAATGCAATCTCAAGAAATTAGTATGTGTAAAGTAAAAAATATATATAATTGATTTCAAAAATGCTATTTTAGAAAAAACAAACTGAAAGTACTGTGAGAGTCCTTCAAAGACACTCATAGCAGAAGCTAGGGAAGTGTGTGACTGTAAATGTGTTGATATAATGAATAGATATTCTTCCACTAAACACTTCTCTCTTTAACCTGTTGGCGCTTAGGTCAGCAACAACCATTCTTCTCACATTTATGCACACCATTCTTCTCTATTCATGGCCTTCCTTTGTACTGTGTTCCAGCGATGATTCATATCTTTCAGCTCTTGCTCTATCGTTCCCCTCCAGGTTGTCTTGGGTCTTCCACGTTTTCGTTTACCCTCTGAAGTCCATCTCAGTGCAGTTTTCGTGTCAAAGCCAGTCTCCATGCGCATCACATGTCCGATCCATCTCCAACGTCATCTTCGGATGATGGTGCTCATATTCTCTTGTTGACATCGATGCAACAATTCTTCGTTAGAGATAGTATTTGGCCAGAACACACGTAAGATTTATCACAGACAAGCTGTATGAAAGGTGGAGAGTTACTAAACACTTAATAGCTGCTAAATTGTTCAACAAGATAAACTTCACTAATTTTAAGAATCAACTGCCTACAGAAGAGATAGTACTTTGCTTTGCTTTATAAAACTACATTAATTTGTGTTTTATTATTTCACCTTTTAATGTGTAGTTTTATTGCTGTATTTCCCATTGTCAATATAGGTTATAATTTCTACCATTGTCTGTCACCACAGATTTCCAAGGGATGTGAACACCTTTTCCATTGACAGACAGTTTTTGTGGGGTGCATGTCTGCTGATATCTCCTATTCTGGAAGAGGTTGGAAAGTAGTCTATCAAAATAAGTAGTCAATTCACAGCTACATTACATACTTTTTATTTTGCAGATAAGACATTGCATACGGTACACTCAGTATCTGCTGCTTTGGTTATTGGTTACTATACCGATATCATAACACTCTGGGCAAACCCATAAGGGCTCAGTTTTCCCCAACAGATGTCAAAGGGGATGCATAATGATGGTTCCTGTGGCACACTGGTTAAACCCATTCCTCTCTCTGCTCCTCAGACATTCAGTTCTACTTGTAAACATGTAATTCCAAACTCCTTAAATCGCTGGATAGATCTAACTTAAATTTTAGTGTCCTCATCCAACATGAGAACATCAAGACACCAAAGAACATTCTATATCTACTGCATTTTATATTTCTTCTGTTGACAGACAAGTCTCTGCATACAAGACACTTAGAATGTTCACAGCGTTATGCTTTGCTAACAGAGAATCTAATAAGTCATCCTCTACATATTTAGGATCTCCATAGCAAATGAAGGTTCATACAGGACTGGAGTTCAGACAATGATACACATTCTCCAGTATTAGTTCAGAAGCTACTGACCGATCTTCCTAAATTCATGACTTGAAATAGCTAATAAAAATAAAGGTGTAAATGCTTGTCTCTCTCTACTTGTTTTGTTTAAATCACTAACACCCTATGCATAAACAAACAGGATTTAGATTTGATATCTGCACAGAAGATGACAATGTAGATGTTTCTTTTGTCTTGTATTTCCTAGCAGTCAGATCAATACAAAAGTACTAAAAATATGCAACCTTTTATTTCTTTACTTTGGTTTTTATGTTGCGCTCCAAATATTGTTTAGATTGACAAATGTCATACTAACTTTGCTCATCCTTTTTTTAGTTATTCACCATCTGATGGTATTGTGCTTTTCATTTATTTAAATATATTTGCTGCTTTTAGCTCCTGGTTCTCTATTGTGATCCTGCACAGGTAAAAATAAAAAGGTAGAATATGAACACATTCAATCAGTCATTTTTACATTTTTGCAGAACCAAACAGAACTGAATTATTACCTGCCCAAGGGAAGATGGTTTGACTATTATACTGTAAGTTCTAACTTTTCTTGTCTTACTTCAGTTAACGTCTGCTGCTTCAAAGGTTTTGTTTGAGTCTGTTTTCTTTTGCATATGCTTGAGACATCTGGACTTTTAAAAAATCTAGTATATGTATAATATATATATATATATATATATATATATATATATTTTATCTCTTTCTCTTGACGAGAAATCAACGCTCGTATAGGAGTGCCGCTACTACATTCGGCAAACTATCAAAGCGAGCGTGGGACAAAAAAAAATTGACATTGCAGACGAAGACTCAAATATATCGAGCCTGTGTAATTAGTTCTTTACTATATGGCTCAGAAACATGGACAGCCTACTCAAGACACGAGAGGAGACTTAACATCTTTCACCTTCGATGTCTCCGCAGGATTATGAACATCAGGTGGTACGACAAGATAACCAACTCTGAAGTACTACAACGTGCAAATCTGCCTTCCATCATGGGCATGCTCAGCAGTAGACGACTAAGATGGTTGGGACATGTGAGAAGAATGGAAACTTATTGCATACCAAAACAAATGTTGTTCTGTGAACTTTCGGAGGAAGAGGCACCAGGGCAGACCACTGCTCAGATATAAAGATGTCTGCAAAACCTCAATGAAAAACTTTTCTATAGATCCCAGCACATGGGAGGGACTAGCTGATGACAGAGTTGTGTGGAAAGCCAAATTACGGAAGGGCACAGAGTCTTTTGAGAAGAGACTTATGTACGAGCTGAACAACAAGAGAGAAAAGCGAAAACTCAGAAGTTGTCACAGTAAAACACTTGCCTATTGACCGTCTGTAAAGATGAAAAGGGCCATACATACATATATATATATATATATATATATATATATATATATATATATATATATATATATATATATATATATATATATATATATATATATATATATATGGCTATATATAATATATATATATAGTATATGGCTAATATGTGTTCAATCCAATTTGTTCCTATTCGTATGTGCTTGTGTGTAGGGATATGTTTGTGTTCAAGCCAGTTTGTTATTATTATTATGTGCTTGTGTGTACGTCTGTGTGTAAATATGTGTTTCAGGTTCTCTTGACCATGACATTGACCTATGGCTTGTAACTTTAAATGAAACAGAACATAACTGAATGTTTTAACTTAGAATATAACAGATGAACTTATAAGTGTTATATGTTGACAATGACCTTTGAGTCTGACCTCACAGCATTATGTTACCCAGGTACTTCCAGTAGATTTAAAAGAGGATGCTTATTGATTGTTCTCTTATATCTCTCTTCTTCCTCTTCTTCCTTACTATTTCCAATGGAACTTAGGGCTGTAACTTATAATTAACACTTATATTAGTTTTTCTTTTCATCACTCCTATTGGCACATAATGTTGAAATTGTTCATAACACTCCATCAGATTTTTTTTGCAGTTTCTGTAAAAGAGCCATTTGAATAAATTTTGGCTTGTTTAGCAGTAACCGAAGACCCAATAATCTGGGGGAATATTGTCCAATAAGATGCATATTTGTACAGATGGGCAGATACTGGTAAGATTTTGCAAACAGAAAACCCCACTTTAATGTACAACATCTACTTAGTTATACTGTAGCACAGTGTTAGATCTGATTAGTTATATGGGAGACCTTCAGAGCTGGCTCACTGTTTCATTTCTGATATTTTTTGCCTTGATACATTGAGTATTCTCGACATAGTACTGTAGTAGTAAATGGAGTCTCAAATACAACTGTTGACATCTTATCTCCTTAACATCAATCTTCATTACACAATTATTGACATTATATCTTCATATTATCACACATATCGGGGGTCTCTGTGGCTAAGTGGTTAAGCCCTTTGCCTTGTGAGTCGAAGGTCATGGGTTTGAGTCCGGATCTGTTCATGAGTGCAGTTTTTTCCAGAGACCCTAAGATTGTTGCTGGAGCTACGGAGTTCGTGCTTTGTGCAATACTCTCAGCAGGTGGCGTGCCATTTCTGCTGAGAGGAACCAAGCCATATGGGGTAAAACCCGGTGCAATGAAGTCAATCCTTCGACTTAAAAACCCTTTTAAACCCTTTTTAAATTATCACACCAATCTTTAATATTCAACTGCTAACATTATATCTGAACATGTATTTTGCCAGCATGAGGAAGTCATTTCAATAGGAGCTATAAGAACAATAAGTGTCACTGATGACACCATGCCAGGTCTACATCTCAGGGGAGGATGCGCCTTAATGCAACAGGACTATGCTAACAACACTTATTTCAGGTCTGGTAGATATATATTCATTGTCTGAATTCCTGTGTATCAGAATTGATGGAGTGAGTTAGTATACAATGAAGCTTAAGAAAGTATTTTAATATATAGGTCAAGATGCAATTGTAATGTCTTCTACTTCTTCTGTCATCACACTGTTACCAGGTGGTCGCCCAGTGTTGTGGTTTTCAGTTTTTGTCTTGCGCTGCTCTAGTGGCTTTGATGATTGTTATTTTTGCTTTTTTTTGACAGGATTCTGTTATGTCATCTAACCATCTTTTTTGTTGTCTTCCTCTCACCTTCTTTCCTAATGTTCTGTTGTAGAAGACTGTATTCAGTGAGTTTGGCTGCATTCTTATTAAGTGGCCGGATCACTTCATTCTTTGTTTCTCAATGTAATTCAAGCAAGACTCTGTCCCAATTTTCTTTCTTATGCTGGTGTTGGTGATTCTGTCTTTTGGTGTTGTTGGTAAGTTTTCGGTGGCATCACATTTCATATGTAGTTATTTTAATGTGGAACTGTTCAAGGAGATACAAGGATCAAGTGTTGTTAGCTCATTTTATTGTTGTTCTGTCTAACTGATGTCAAAACTCCTACAGCTTCTATGAAGATATCCTTGACTTGGGTGGTCATTATATCAGACTCTCAGTCAATTCCCCAGAAGATCCAGGACGGATAAATATGTAAGGAGTGGAGGATATGCACAGAAAACTTGACCATTCAAGAACAATTGTGGATCTACTGTCCTGGTCATGCTGGGGGTTTGTGGAAATGAACAAGCTGATGTGCTGGTATCAATGGCAATTGGGGAGGCTTCATTGAGTATAGATGAGACGGACATAGATCAATCTATGGGCATGTGCTAGAGGCTTAAAGGCAGAGGATTTACTTCATCACACTGGGTTTCCCCATATGGCTTGGCCTCTCTCCACAGAAATAGCACACCACCTGCCAAGAGTATTGCACAAAGCATGAACTCTATAGTTCCAGCAACAATCCTAGGGATCTTGACAAAAGTGTAGTCGGAAACCAAACAGCATGGTTCAGATTCAATCCGTAACCTTTAGAACACAAGGCAAATGGTGTAACCACTTCGCCACAAAGATCTCTGTGCTGGAGGATGATGCTGCAATGCATGAACCAAAATTGATGAGAATAAAGGAGATTGGAATAGAGTGTAATATTAGCAGGGAGGGATGTGAGAATGGATAGATTATGTGTAATGTCGTCACTAGTGAAATTGATAACACACTGTGCTATGACCACTGCCTTCAAAATTCTGGAGTCTGAGGACAGCTTGGGTTATAGATTGTTGGTGTGCACGTGGTATTCGGTTGGTCTACAGGAAACCCTTATCTTCAAGTGGTCATTTATTTGGGGATATGACTTACAAGTACCTCTGAAGTTGGAGTAAGGCTCGTCGGAATGGCTAGCACTGGTGATAAGAAATGCAAGCACTCATGCAAAAATCAGTAAGATGTGCCATGACTATGCCTAAATTCTTAGCAGGCGAATGTAAAAGAAATGTTTATGTGTAATCAACAATCAATGGGAGCAATCAGCATGCATACCATTTGCCAGCTGTTGAATGAGACAGCACCTATTGGCCTGTCCAGAGTGCATTGATGTCAGTTCTTGAGCACTGAAACCAAAACTGTTGTCCATGTTGTACCTAAGGTGCATTGATCTGTTGACACGTTCAATTTTGTCCCTCAAGTCTTAGGTCATGTATTTGTGTGTGTTCCATTATTTTTTTTTTTTTTTGCATTCAGTCGACAGAAACCTTTGACTTTATTCGCGGCTTTAGATGAATTTGGAAAAGCTACAGGCTCAATTTTCTGGGATGATGGAGTTTCTATAGGTGAGGTCATGTTTGTGTATGTGTGTATGTATTCATTTATACATCATGCTTCGTTTGCATGTATGTATGCACACAAGCTGCATGGGCTTGTAGCAGTCAGCGACTCATAGCTAACTCCTAGCATAAGGATCAGCTTAAGAACAAAGCTGACCAAGACTTCACTCCCCATGGGGGCCCCAGAGACAAATTACCACTAAGAAGTTGGGCTAAGTTTGTGGAGATTGAAGAAGAAGAAACTAACTCGGTATCAAAAAGGGCTATGCTGAAGTCATATGTGTTGGACTAAAAGAAACATATTAGCTCATGCTAAAAACTGCGACACAACGCATACTGTTACCAGACTACATCCTGTTATAACCAGTGGGAGTATGAGAACGAACAAGGAAGAAGAAGATGTATGTAAGAAGTTGTTAAATACTGATGATGTTATGCAGGATTTTATAATTCATGTATACAAGGATGTCTACACATTTTTAAAAACATCATGGTCACTTCTTCAGTTGTCAGTAGTACAAGCTTTTCTGTTCCACTTTGGTTGCAGCATAATAGGACAGTCTTTACTTAATTTTCCACCATAACATTTTTCACCCCTAATCACTAGGGTGGTGGCGTCTGTGGCCTAGGGGATAGTGACTTGGTCTATTAACCCCGACGTTCTGAGTTCGAATCACGCTGCGGACAGTCTGGTTGCAAATTGTTTTGCGTGGATTCTTACAAAAGGACGATGACACCACCCGTTCAGAAAGCAATGGCAAACTACTGAACATAATAATGCCTAGAAAAATCACAAACAGCGTTAACAAGCTGGGGTTGATTCGCAAAGTCCTGTAAAGGATATGCAATTAACTTTTTTAATCACTAGGGTATTGTCAAGAAGGTGAAAAATAGTCCATGAACATTAAAAATATTGTAATTTCTCTACATTTCCAGAATTGATTAAGTGTCATATTCTTCCATGATTCAATGATATCAATATTCATGGTTGCAGCCTCGTCTGGCACACATTTGTACACTAAACTATGTTGATTCTTCAATCTTTCAGTTCAATCATTCAATGCTTTAAAGTCAGTAAGTCCCATTTGTTGTGTCAAGTACGCTGCTTGTGCTGCAACCACTATTTCAACAATTAGTATATTCAAAGAACAAATTTTTTAAAACTACTTTAACTCTTTCCACGCTTTAAGCCACACACTGCGCCATGGCAGAAATTTATTGCACACTATTAGCCGCACACTGCGCCAGAGTTGCTTCCCTGATAAGAAGTCTTTCTAGTTTTACTTCTACTGTTTTACTTCTACTACTTTTCAACCTTGTTATTCTATTAGGTTGTCCAGTTTTCTTCAATTTAGTATATAATATATATATATATATATATGTTTATTTATTGACAAGTAGTTGGGATCGTTTTTTCTTACCTCCTCGAATTAACTTCTTAAAAATTGAGGAAATAACTGCGTGAAAAGAGTTAATAACAAGATTTCCAACTGTGAAAATTGACTCCTGTGTAACTGTTTACGTTGACTGTTTGCACCATCTTCATGTACAGTTTGTATTTTTTTTCCATATTGTATTAACTCTAAATGGAGGAATGTTCAGTATCCAAACAACATCCACACTTTTAATGAAGATTATGGTCCACTTTTTAATGGTTGTCCATTTTTTATCATTGGTACACTGCTTTATTTACTTTATATCCAAGAGAAACTTGACTACACTTTATGACTACATTATACCACACATTATCATCATCAAGTGCCGTGCCGGCGGGTGTAGACGATCATGGATCTCCACAAATCTCTGTCTTTGGTCTTTGCTATCAACTCAGATGTTGATACTCTACCATGCCATGAAGTCAGGCTATCCAAAATTTTCTCTCTCTGTCTTTCTCTGTCTTGTCTACCCTCGATTTTACCGGTTGTCACAATGTGTTCTAAACCTTCTCTCCTCATCACATGCCCAAAAAATGATGAGAGGAGTTTTATATATTGATGATAAGCTTTCTCTGTGTCTTGGCCTCATTCAACATCTCAACATTAGTCATTTTAGCAGTCAATAGGATTCTCATCTTTCTTCTGTAAAACCAAATCTCTGTGGCCCTCCATACATATCAAGGAAATGGATAGTAACTAAAGAATAGAAAAAACTAATATCTATCATTCCAATAATTCCATTTTATGTAATTCCAATATGGATCCAGACATATGAATATACAACTGTAATATAATGTTGGCATCTGTGGCTTAGTGATAGGATTTTAATTAGGAACATTTGAATGTCTCCTTATGTAGTCGTCCATTTGTCGTTTTTTTTTCTATTTCGTCACTCCTGTTGTATCGTTTGCTTGATAAAGTCCTTTTGGTCGAAACGTTGCTGTATATCGTCACTGTTTTTTGTATTTTGTAAAACTGAAGTACTTTGTTCTTACGTGTTTCGCTACTTTACTACAGTTTTTCCAATTATGGTTTAGCGATAGTAATCTTGATCACAATCCAAGGGTATTTGGTTCAAACTCTGTGAAGGGCAATTTGGAAGCAAATTTGTTCCCGTGGATTTTTATAAACGGTAAAAATAGACATCACCATTTAGAAAGCAGTGGCAAACTACTGAATGTATAAGTGGTGCCTAGAAAATCAACAACTCGTTTACTGTGGTTGATGGCAATATCCTGTAAAGGATATGCCATGATTTTCATTTTACTGTAATACAAAGTGTTTTTTTATTTTGATTATTGCAGATACCTATGAAAATGGGCAGTATTACGAAGCAAGTCTTGAAGTAGCAAATGTAAGTGTATCTTGAATGTTTCTGGACTCCACAAAATGACATACACATAACAAATATCATTAGTCTGTTTTCTGTAACTTGCTGTGTTATAAAGTTTAGTGTGTAACAATTTATCATCATTAGTGACACACTTCTTCAATAAAATACCTTGTACCATATTGGTTACTGAACTGATGATAGTAATACATGGATAGTATCACCAAAATAGACGAAACATTACTGGAATTAGACCAACAAAATGAACTGCTCTTTGCTGATGACCAGTGTCTATTCCATAATAATATTGAGCATCTTCAAGAACACATAAACTTACTCAACAATAGCTGCCTCAAATACAATATGAAGATCAACATTCAAAAGACAGAAGTCATGACTATAAGCAGAGAACATAAAGATATCAACATACAAATAACTGACCAAACGCTAAAGCAGGTGAGAGAATTCAAATACCTCGGAAGTATCTTCACATCTGATAGTAGACTGGACAGAGAGATCGAAACTAGAATCCAGCAAGCCAATAACATTAGATACCAACTTAACCCCAATCTTGAAACACCCAGCAATTCCAGTAGAGACTAAAAGACAGATTATAAATACTATCTTCATACCAACGCTGTGCTACCAGTGCCAAACATGGGCAGACAAAAGAACAAGAAAGGAAAATTACCACATGTGAAATGAGATGCTTGAGAAAAGCAGTAAATAAAACAAGAAGAGACCATTTAAGAAATGAGGAAATTAGAAGA
This sequence comes from Arion vulgaris, assembly GCA_020796225.1. Classification (NCBI taxonomy): domain Eukaryota; kingdom Metazoa; phylum Mollusca; class Gastropoda; order Stylommatophora; family Arionidae; genus Arion; species Arion vulgaris. The sequence continues at coordinate 33,544,405 of CM036769.1, read as the reverse complement.
ACAGTCGGAACAACACCTGCTATTAGATTTATTGAAAAATAGAGACTCAAATGGTTTGGCCACTTGGTCTGAATGAACCCGAATACACCAGTTGCAAGAGCATACAACCTGAAAATAGAATCATCAAGAGGAAGGGGCAGACCAAGAAAAAGATGGGTTGATGGAGTTACAGACATCTTAAAACTCCACAATACCACATAATATATAGCGACTGAGCATGCATTATCTTGGAAATCGATCATCAGTTAAACCTGCTATGCCTAGCGGCAAAAAAGAAGAGAATGAAAAAAGAAAGAAAGAAGACTGATGTAACAGCACTCCAGGCAGACCCATAAGGGTTCAGTCTCCCCCAACAGATGTTGAAGGGTATGCATACTGATGGTTCCTGTGGCTTACTTATTACACACATTCCTCTATCTGCCCCTCAAGCATGCAGTTCTACTTGTGCAATGTGTAATTCCAAATGCCTTAAATCGCAGGATTGATTCAATGTCAATTTTAGTGTCCTCATCCAACAGTAGCTTGCCAAGAGATCAAAGAACATCCCCCTTATCCATCATAAACTCCCCAAGAATCTATGCTTTTGATGCAAGCATGTCTACTCTCTCATTGCCGTGAACACCCTCATTATAGGACAGTAGATCCATGTACGTCTCTGGAGGTTGGAAACCTCTGTAGACTACTTCCACTCATATCGTAACTTGCCATTCTTCTTCTGCATTCTCACTAGATTGGGATTTCGGATTCTCTAATAAAAGCAACCGTCTGCTTCAGATTATCAGCCACGCCATACAGTTTGTCTTGGATGCTATCGTAAGCCTCTTTCTTTTCAAGTCTGCATACTGGGGGCAGTTCTGTAGGATATAATTCCTATGACTTCTGCTTCCCTGTTTGTGCTGATCATTCCCGCAGTAAATTTTGGCCACCCTCGTGATGGTAGGTATGACATTCTTACTGCGTGGCTAAATCTCTGAGGCAGATTGGCGACCGTAGAATCCGCTATCCCATTCCTCATTGTGAGGGGTCGTTGCACAATGTTATGCGCCTTACGGTCTGGTGCATCCATTTTCTGCAAGCATTTGTTTCGGGTTAGCATTCCCTAACTTGCCATTCTGGACCTTCTGAAGCACCGACTGGGAGTCATAGAGCCAATGGAGGGCAGCAGTAACAGCCTCAACCTCCATCCTCATACTGGAAGCATCAACCTTGGAGTCGGAAACAACAACGGCCCCAGTAAGCAGAGTCTCATAGAACCAATGGAGGGCAGCAGTAACAGCCTCAATCTCCATCCTCATACTGGAAGCAGTTGTGTTCTTTTTCGCTCTGCAACAGCCTTACCATGCACACTAGCCAAGAAACCCTACCTGACTTTTCCATAATAACTTGTACCATATTTATTGCTAATTGTATTTTCAGAACTCATTGACATTGAGCGTTAATCACTTGGCGCTTGATTCTGCCTTTGGTAACTTATTTTTTAAGTCAGCTAACATTGTGGGAGTTAATGTGGCAGTCTCACTTGTCTATCTGCGGAATGCATCACAATCGTTAGCTTTCAACCAAACCAATCAGGTATGTGAGATAAACTGGTTTGCCAGATACTGATCCTAAGAGAAGCCAGAAAGTAATTTTGACATGATTTTTAAATACTGCCATTAACATTAATAGATAGAATATAGTGATGTATGATGTATGTTATTTATGTTTGTAGTCTCTGCAGCATGTGTAGTGTTTGTCATTGTGCCTCTGTAGTATTTGAGCAAGTTTGGAAGCAAATTAGTTCCCTTTGATTTTCTGAACGGTAAAAATAGACCTCACCATTCAGAAAGCAATGGCAAACTAATAATAATAATAATAATTCCTCTCGTACCGTTATACGTTACATAGGGCCTGTAAGTAATTTCTCCACACCTCTCTATCCTGGGCAACTCGCTCAATCTCCTTCATGGAACTGAGACCGATATTTCCTGCCTCTCTCAGCAAAGTTTGTTTCAGGGTCTCCTTAGGTCGACCTCTCTTTCTTGAACCCTTTGCATCCCACTTCAATGCCTGCTTTGATATTCGTTGATCATTTCTCCTCAAGGTATGCCCAACATATCTCCATCTTCTCTTTCTTATAACAGTTGTCACTAGTTGTTGACCAGACATATCTCTGATTTCATCACTTCTCCTGAATTCATTCCATTTTATATTCATTATTTTTCGCAGACATCTATTTTCAAATGCAAATGGCAAACTACTGAACGTATAAATGGTGCCTAGAAAATCAACCACTAATTTACTGTGATTAATGGCAACATCCTGTAAAGGATATGCCACGATTTTCATTTCAGTTGTATCTGAATAGTATCTGCATGTTGGTAATTGTGCCTGTTTAGTAACAATATTTATTTTCATATCTTTTTGGGTCCATCAACATTTTTAAAGTCTGTTTTTTTTAAAAAGACAGTCAAATGTGATAAAGTCTATTAAGAATCTTATTTTTGATACAGGGATCTCAAGAAATTTATTTATAGTTCAGGGGAGTCATAGAGAAAAAAAAATCAAATCAGAATTAAAATCAAAACATGTGTACCTTTGAAAGAATGACAGTACACGCTTGTCATGGGCACATTTGAAAGAATGACAGTACATGCTTGTAATGGGTTTCAGCAGTATCATTTCTCATGTGTCCAAAATACTTGATGTGTCTATAGAAATAGCTTTGGATACATACGTTTGTGTTTATTTTGTGATTTAGTTTCTTATATCTCATAATTCTACCCATAAGATGTGACATGAGCTGGCAGGGACCCATGGATGTGGCCTGAGCTAGCAGGGATCATGGACCCATAGATGGGACATGAGCTGGCATAACACAACAATGTGGCATGAACTGGCAGGGACCCATAAGACATGGCATGAGTTGGCAGGGACCCATGGATGTGGAATGAGCCTGCAGAGACCCATGAATTAAAACCAGCTTTTTAACTGAAATAAAATTACATCATCACCAAAAATCTTTAAAGAATCAAGTGGTTCGACCATCTAATGAGAATGGAACCACATTTACTACCATAACTTGCCTACAATAATCGACACTCAGGGCGCAGAGCAGGAGGCAGGTCAAGAACACGATGGATAGATAACATCTCAGAGTCCCTGCGAAAGCATGGACTGACAACATCAAGCGCAACACACCTGGCACAAGATAGAAAACTAACTCTCCCACGACGCTTCACAGCAAATGTGGTTAAGATAAGATAATATAAGATGGCAAAAATCTTTGTTGAACCCCCCCCTTCCTCCATTTGTCCTGAAAGACAACTTTCCTTGAAAAGTCTACTTTAATGCAAAACACTGGCAATCTTGTGGGAAGATTAAAGAAAACCAAAGCTGTGAGTAGCAGCATTGAACAACAAATTGCCTGAGTGGTTACCGGGGCCCAAATTGAGGTATAAAGAATAGAACCACTGTTACCTGCCACGCATGTCGTAAGAGGCGACTAAGGAGGTTGGAGGTGGGGCTAGCTACCCCACACCGTAAAAAACACTAGATGGCTACACAACGGAGAGCGAACCGAGTAAACGCTGGCTGAAACCGGACACATCGCCGAAGGATAAGCACCAGAGCTCCAAATGGTGCTGAAGATGTAATGTAAAACACACCAATGCTAAGGCTGCATGAATCAGATTTCCACATGAATAGAATTTATGGGGAGGTCTGGTACATTGGTCTTGGCGGTGATCGAGAGAGAGAGAGAACAACAAATACTTGTCTGCAGCTGATGCACTGTATCAGAAGTTACGAAAATAGAGCAACACGAGCAGATGCTTAATAAGATTACAGGACAAAGATGAGAAACACAAATTTACTCAATATTTATAAGAATTCTGAGGCCAACATAATTACAAGAAATCAGAATAACAAAACAAAGAAATGCTAGACAAGTATATGCAATTATTAGTTAACTAACAATATCATACAACAAAGCCGATCACAAGCCCATACCACAAGACAACACAAAAATATCAATTTAATACTGCAACACTTTGCAGATTAATAAAACTCACAAATAACATGTATTATTTAACTAAAATGTTGAAACAATATTTCTCCAGTTCTTGCAAGTTGCCCTACCTTCTTGGCCCATGGAACAAAATTTGACAATTACATGGAGTGCCTAGTTCAGCTACCACAACAACAGATAATGGGACACATAGCTTTTGATAGTTCAATAATTTATGGAGTTTACTAATAACTAATGGCTTTTCTGGAGTTAACGATACAATTGTCTTCACTATATTATTCATTATGTGTATTATTTATGTAATTTGTTTGTCTTTACAAGCAGTCATTTGGGAAGTATGTAAATGTGACAACCTTATAAGTTTGCCCTTGTTCCTCTTGCCTTCTAGATCATCGATAGATTTTTCTTTGAAAGACTCTTCACCTTTGCATGGCATTGTTTTCCACACAGATTGGTCATCAGCTAGTTTTTCCCATTTGTTGGAAATAATAGAAAAGTCTGTCATTAAGGTCATGCAGACATCCTTATTTCTGAGACCTGAACATATTGAATGCGTTGCCTGAGAAAAGTTACCAACAACACAAGAAAAGACAGAATCACCAACATCAGCATAAGAAAGAAAGTTGGCACAAACCGTGCTTGAATTACATAGATAAACAAAGAATGAAGTGGTTTGGCCACTTAATAAGAATGCATCCAAACTCCACAGTATACAGAGTCTTCTACAACAGAACATCGGGAAAGAAGGCAAGAGGAAGACCACGGAAAAGATGGTTAGATGGCGTAGCAGAATCCTGTGAAAGAGCAAAGATAACAATCACACAAGCCACCAGAACAGCACAAGACAAAACAGAAAACCACGACACTGGGTAACAACCCGGTAGCAGTGTGACGACAAAAGAAGAAGACATCCTTATTTCTGAGACCTGAACATATTGAAGCCTCTTCTCTTCCAAAAATTAACAGAACGGCACCTGTTTCCTATTTGGGTATGCAGCTATTTACTATCTTCTTACTAGCTCCAGCCATCTTAGTCTTTTACTGCCGAGTATCCTTACGAATTTTCAATTCAAATGTTGTATCAACCCTAACATATGCCAGCGAGAGTTTGAAAATGACTAAAGATATAGAAAGCAAGTTGAATGCATTTGAAAATAGATGTCTGCGAAAAATAATGAATATAAAATGGAACGAATTCAGGAGAAGTGATGAAATCAGAGACATGTCTGGTCAACCACTAGTGATAACTGTTATAAGAAAGAGAAGATGGAGATATGTTGGGCACACCTTGAGGAGAAATGATCAACGAATATCAAAGCAGGCATTGAAGTGGGAAGCAAAGGGTTCAAGAAAGAGAGGTCAACCTAAAGAGACCCTGAAGCGAACTTTGCTGAGAGAGGCAGGAAATATCGGTCTCAGTTCCATGGAGGAGATTGAGCGAGTTGCCCAGGATAGAGCGGTATGGAGAAATTACTTGCAGGCCCTATGTAACGTATAACGGTACGAGAGGAATTATTATAATTATTAATATCCTCATGATGGATGGCAAGTTAGCATGTTGGAATACTTCAGAGTTTATTTTTTGGGTCATGCTTCTCTCTCTCTCTCACGATCGTTCTTAAGCCGTTTTATCATTCTATTGTGATATATAAACAGCCAAACACCAGAACATGATGTACTTGCACAAGCCTTCAGTACCAATTGGAGTTCAGGTGCTTATCCTTCGGTGGTGTGTTCGATTTAAACGTTTAAGCGTTTGTGTACAGTTCGCTCTCCACTAGCCTTTTGCTGTCCCCAGCCAAAACCCACAAGGCAGCACGGTTGCTATTGTCTTTCAGGGCAGCGACCCGTAGACAACCTGCCCTCCTGGGCTGATGAGTGTCATCTGCCCAGGGGTCATGCATCTGATGTTAATAATCTTCCTGAGACAGAGAAAGATGCTTTCATTTGTTTTCAATACTTCATTAAGAATTTTAACAATTTTAATTTACCAAGCAAAGTTTGTTCATTGTCTTATCCACATGTGCCATGAAGCGGCGTGGGGAGTTTCAGTTTTATATCCTGTGCCGCCTCTGTAGTTGTTAGTCTTTGATGTCACAGGATATCTGTGATATTATCTCTGCATCAGGTTCTTAGTGTTCCTCTGGCTCAGAGAGCTGTCTTAGTCAATGCCCCTACTGGAATATAACATACATGCTCTATCCACATCCATCTTCGTCTTTTAATGATGGTCTCCAATGATGCACAGTTTGTTTGTTTTAAAAGCTCTGATTTGCTATTGTATTTGGCCAGAATATTCACAGGATTTTTCTTAAGTATTTATTTTGGAATGTTTCCAGCTTGTGTATGCTGCTGTGGGTCCTTTTCCAGCACCCACTACTGTATAATAAAACTCCAAGGACGCTGCTTCTATATATTTTAAGTTTTGTTTTAAGATTTAATCCATTGGACTTTTAAATTTTGTTGAGCATGGCGTAAATTTGATTTTCTTTCTTGATTTTTCCAATGATGTCCTTTTCCGAATCATCATCCTGCAATACTGTACTTCCAAGTTATACAAAGTCATGAACTTCCTCTATGATTTAATTTTGTAACATAATTGTGTTTTATATATTTATATATATATACATATATATTTATAACACATGGGGAATTGTCTTTTTTGCTAACAGTTTTATATCTTCACATTTGAAAAAAATATCTAATCTTTTGAAATATATAGTTATTGGTTACTAAACTGATGTCATTGCACTCCGGGCAGACCCATAGGTGCTCAGTCTCCCCAACAGATATAGAAGAGTATGAATACTGATGGTTTCTGTGGCTCATTGATTTTTTTTTTCCCCCGATCCAGAAGCACTTGAGCTTTCAGCTCTTGGCTCGGTGTCATGGACATCGTAACCCTTCGGTTCCATGCCACGAACATCATAAATCCGAAGAACCTGTGGCTTTTCTGAAAGCCCGCAGAATTGAACCGCACTCACAGGGGGCTTTGGCTCACTGATTAAACACACCTCTCACTCTGCGTCTCAGGCATCCAGTTTGACTTGTACAACGGGTAACTCCAAACTGCCTAAATCCATATGGAAATATATGAACCGGTTCCATTAGTCTAAGACAGAGTTATATCCATTTTTTGTGATACTCATATGTGTTTTCTGGGATTTTTGTGTGATGTTTATGTGGGGTTTTTCTGTGTTTTTTAATTGGGTTTAGTCCTCTGTGTACACTTTCAGATGTCAATTTGAATTATGCTTATAGTAGGCAGTGGTCATACAAGTTCTTAGAAATCTTGACAACCTCAGGCAGACTACTGTTTTTCTTTTAACATACTCAAGCTGAGAGTGAAAGAAGAGGAAAACAATAGCTGTCGAACAATAGCCGTCGAACAATAGCTGTCAATAGGAGATTATCTCAGAATAGTGCTGGTGAGAGCCTAACTAGTTCTCTTTGGTCTTCAAGTCATGTAAAATAAATCCAGCTGCAATTTTATCAGTGCAGCAGTTATATATGCACACAAAGAAACCTTATCAAAAGAATAAGAATCCGACAAATCGAGGTTCTTTGGGCATATAATGCGAAGAGAAGGTGTAGAACATTTGGTAACAACAGGTAAAATTCAGGGAAGGAGAGATCGCGGAAGACGGGGAAGATGCTGGATGGCCCGACATCATGGCTCGACACAAGATCAACGTCAGAACTGATTACATGCACCAAGCAGAGAGAGTTGTGGAGAGACATGATCGCCTACGCCGGCAGGCATGGTACTTGAGAGTTATATATGCCACAAGTTTCTATTTTTAAATTGGTAGACATTGTTTGTTAAGTCTGTTGTGTCCTGCATATAGTCAGCATTATGATTTGTTTTTCTCAATATAGCTTGTTCATTATTTTTGGTGGAAAGCGATCTCAGTGTTCTATTGCTCATTTTTTAAAAACTTATCTGTTACTAGCAGAGCTCTTAATCTCATCATATATTATCATTGTATCAATTGTGTTAATTTACTTTCTCATATTACCAATATGTCTGCCACATTCTTCATTTCCATGAAACTTATAATGTGCTGGAATCCAGTGTATCATGATTGGTTTTTGACTGCTGAGTTAGTTTTAAATTTTTCAGATTTCTAGACGTCAAGAGGTTTATAAAATAAAGTATTATTGTTTTGTAGAAATTATAATTGAAGCACTCTTGCTCAACTGGGGCACAGGGTAATAACATATTTGTACATAATTTTGAAGAAATCTTGAAAGCATGAAATCAAGAACATGTTAAGACTCCATGTTAGTTATCCATTATTTGCTCTTGTGATAACCTATAAAAACCTAGACACATTCACATAAAAATGAATTTTCAAATATCCAATCACAGAATGTAGAAGTCATCATTCCCTCTGAACAAACAATTATGTGCCAAAAATTAATTTTTATTATTATTGCTTTTAGTTTTTCCAGTTGAATTCCTCTTGGAGGATGTCTTGTATATAATATATCTCAGGATCTATATTTCTATTGATGGCAGACATTTTTATGTTTTTTTGTTTTGTCTTTTTTATGAGTTACATTCGTAACACAGTATTGGCTCTAAGGAAAAGAAACTTTCCATAGCCTTTTTCAGACCTTAGGGTATGAAATCACTTCACTTCAGGTTAGCTCTTTGTTTTATTGGAAATGATTTAATTGATTGATGATAGAACCATCATCACACTTCAGTGAATAACCATGTGTGCTCCGAACTATTTCTTACACAGGAAGATCTCAGTGGCGGTACACGAGCTCTGTAGCACCTGTGAGGGTCCCAATGTAATTTTGAAGATGGTAGAATTTGAAAAAACAAAATTTTTGTATTTTAAAAAATTGAATTTGTGATTTATGAATGAGGGTTTCTGTGGCGTAGAGGTAAGGTTCTCACCTCTCATTCCAAAGGTACTTGGTTTGTTCCCCACATGGTGCAATCAGGATATTTTTCCAGAGTTCTTTGATTTTAATGTAGACGAGGTCGAGTTCCTGGTCCTATCAGAGACGGACAATAAAACTAAGGTCCTATGTTCAAGTTGGGCATGTAAACGAACCCTTGGTAGATGTTTCCTTTTCTGCGCTCGGATCATTGTCATACTAGATGATTTATGCTGGATTCTCCATACCCCGATGGCAGCCTTGTAAAGGTCTGACTTTAATCTTACCTGGTTGTAATTGTAAGGAGAAACATGTTGACGATATATCTCGTCCTTCACCTTTAAATCTTTTGGTCAAGTTTACAGACAAAAAGAAATCAAATTGTACTAAGAAATTACTATTATCACTAACAATGTATTCAACAATGGTCAATGTTATTTGGTTTACATCAAATATAGAATGCAATAAAAGGTATTTTCTTTATACATCACAGAAATCTTTGCTTAACTGTTTTATCTGTTTACAACTTGCTTGTTGTTCCTCTATTCTACCAACTGCTGTTTGCTCCCAATACATATATATGGAATGAAAATCGGAGCATATCTTTTACCGAACTTCGCCATCAACCACAGTAAACGAGTCTTCAATTTTCTAGGCCCCACTTATACATTTGAGAGCCGCTGTAGCGTAGTTGTTAGTGAACTCGCTTCTCAAGGCTGGTGGTCTGGGTTCAGCTCCGCAATGCGCATGGAATTTTTCCCGACCGCGACGGCTCTCAGGTCGACCCAGCCTCAAATGGGTACCAGACATACTCTGGGAAAGTAAAGGTGGCCGGCATGATGCTGACCACATCACCCATCGTGTGCTGACGGTCAATGAAAATTACAGGCCTAACACTGTATTGCCCTATATACCACGAGGTATGAAAGGGTTCCTTTACCTTTTTTACTTATACATTTAGTAGTTTGCCATTGCTTTCTGAAAGGTGAGGGATATTTTTACTGTTCGAAAAAATCCACGGCGAACAAATTTACTTCCAAACTGCCGACCGGGCAGTTTGAACGAGGTACGATTGGGTTGTGATCGAGCTTGTTATTGGTTACTAAGCTGACGTCATTGAACTCCGGGCAGACCCATAGGTGCTCAGTCTCCCCAACAGATTTCGAAGAGTATGCATACTGATGGTTCCTGTGGCTTGCTGATTAAACACACCTCTCACTCTGCCTCTCAGGCATCCAGTTCGACCTGAACAACGGGTAACTCCAAACTGCCTAAATCGCTTGATCGATTCAACATCAATTTTAGTGTCCTCATCCAACAGACAGTCGCGAAGAGACAGAAGAATATCCCCTTATCCATCTTCAACTCCCCAACAATTGATGCTGTTGGTGCAAGCCTCTCTGCTCTCTCATTACCGTAAACAACCGCATGTCCAGGACAGTATATCCACGTAAGCCGCTGTAGATTAGAAACTTCTATAGACGACATCCACTCATACCGAAACCTGCCCTTCTGAAGCATCAACTGAGAATCAGATACAACCACTGCCCCAGTAAATAAAGTCCCAGAGATCCAATGGAGGGCAGCAGTAACGGCCTCAACCTCCATCCTCATACTAGAAGTAGTTATCCTGTATGCCCCATTTCGCTCTGAAACAACCCTACCATGCTCATTAGCAAGAAACCCCAGCTGGACTTCTCACCACGTTGAACCGACCCATCGGTATATACAACATCATTATCCCTTGCATTATCTTCTATCAGCTGCTTAACTGCAAGATCAGCCTTCATGTTGCCCCAATCTCTACATTCTCTTCCAAGAGTAATGATAACGTTGAGATAGTTGGTCATGCTACCATCTGTTGAGATCCATTCTTCCACTTTTGGTAGGGTCGCAACCGTAGTCACCTGGCCAATTGTTCTCTCAGCCTGGGCCATCCACGACATGCCACGCTTGATTCTTGTGCCCTTAACATCATTAGTGTTCTTGTGTAGTGGATGTCTCTTATCCCAAGTAACCCGCATATATGCCTTGGTTTGGGCGATTACATGATGGGAACGTAGTGACAGAAGGCCAAGCATATATCTCATCTTCACAATGGGGGTATCTCTAGTGTATGATCGAGCTCACTACTGCTTAAGCTACAGATGCCCACAATATATATATATATACAAGGGCGCATTGAAAAGTAATGCCTCCAAGTCCATAACTTTGTTAATATACATAATTTACAAATGAAACATACATTTTCAGAAAGCTTGAGATGTCCACTACACAATAGAGTCATTATTTTTCCACATAGTCACCTCCACGTTCCACACACACACGCCAACGTCGAACTAGTTGTTGCATCCGTCGAAGAAAAAATCTGATGATTTTTCACGAAGCCGGATCGCACATCTGCTGCCACATCCTCGTCAGAAGCATATGTTTCCCTTGAGATGTTCCTTGAGCTTTGGGAACAGGAAAAGTCACAAGGTGCCAAATCGGGGCTATATGGTGGGTGCGCTAAAATGTCGTCAAAATTGAGACGCTCTAATGCTGCCGCTGTTTGTCTACTGGTGTGTGGACGAGCATTGTCATGTTGAAGGACTGCGTGTTTTCCAGGACGAACACGTAGCAGTCTTGCCCGTAGTTTCTTCATCGTTTCCACATACCGATAAGAATTGACAGTATTGCCGCGTTCCAAAAATTCTGTGGCAGTCCCAAAAAATGGTCATCAAAACTTTTCCCGCTGACACGACAGCTTTGAATTTTTTTGGGGTGGGTGAGTTTTTGTGCCTGTATTCCATAGACTGGCGCTTGTTTTCAGGGTCGTAATGATGCACCCATGACTCATCGCCAGTGACAATTCGGCAGATAAAGTCATCGCCTTCTAGTTCATATCGCATCAGGTGTTCCTGCGCGCCTGATGTTATCAGATTTTTCTTGACGGGATGCAACAACTAGTTCGACGTTGGCGTGTGTGTGTGGAACGTGGATGTGACTATGTGGAAAAATAATGACTCTATTGTGTAGTGGACATCTCAAGCTTTCTGAAAATATATGTTTCATTTGTAAATTATGTATATTAACAAAGTTATGGACTTGGAGGCATTACTTTTCAATGCGCCTCGTATACATATTGTTTTCTTTAAACGATTCTCATATATTTTCAATCAATATTTCAGCTGTATGACATTTTAGTAGAGCGTCCAACCGAATGGATTAGAGCAATGGCTCGCATTAGAGAGACCCAGGTTAAATCCTCGCTAAGGATAGGAATTTTTCTGTCAGGGACATAAAGAAAAATCCTAACCTGAACAGTTTCACGGCAACTGCACTATCCATGCGGCCATAAAATTCCACAGGATCATGTCCCCTGTCCTAGGCTGTCCTAAAAAGCAGTATTACAGGCAGTAACAACAGTAACTACCAAGCCTCGCTCACTATTTTATTCAATCTACCAAGCCTCACTCACTATTTTACTCAATCTACCAAGCCTGACTCACTATTTTACTCAATCTACCAAGCCTCACTCACTATTTTACTCAATCTACCAAGCCTGACTCACTATTTTACGCAATCTACCAAGCCTCACTCACTATTTTGTTCAATTTACCAATATAGGTAATGAAGATGGCCATGCTAACAGATTTTTAAAAAAACCCAACTAAAACAGTTATAGCTCTTCCTTTTTTTGTTTAATGTCAAGATACATTATGAGCAAACTGTAACAACCATTCCCAAAACTAACAACAATACATTTGTTATGACAACAGCATCTGTAATGACAGCAGTTGTCATGACAACAATATCTGTTATGACATCTAAAAAAAAAAGGTAGGTAGGCGAAGAATTGACTTCATTGCACTGGGTTGTCCGTATGGATCCGTCCCTCCTGCAGAAACGGAACACAACGTGAAGAGAGTGTTGCACAAACTCTGTAGCCCCCATTAATAATCCTAGGGATCTCTGAAAAAAAATTGCACATGTGACTAGGTCCAAATTGGAACCTAGAACCTTCAGAACGCCAGGCAAACTTTGTAACCACTTCATCTTAGAGACCCCCAAAAGGTAGTTATGACATCTATAATGCAAGCAGTTATCATGACAATGCCATGCCAAATGTCATCGAGACATCTGTAATGTAAACATATGTCATGATAACGTTAATCTTGACATTACAATAACTAATCTTATCCCTGATACTGAATTATAATCAAAATTCTGTGTGCCTGTAGTAAGATATATAATTGTGCTTTGATGTCATATGCCCCTACTTACAGATATCTACTGGAAACATTTAGGAGGAAGTCTCCTGGCAACCATGGAACGATATGAGAACACACTGTAAAACGAGTATGAGGTTAAGATACAGTGTATAAGGTGTAAAAGGTGTGATACGCAGTGTATGATGTGTAAGATGCAGTGTATGAGTGTAAGATGCAGTGTATGAGTGTAAGATGCAGTGTATGAAATGTAAGATGCAGTGTATGAGGTGTAAGATGCAGTGTATGAAATGTAAGATGCAGTGTGTGAGGTGTAAGATGCAGTGTGTGAGGTGTAAGATGCAGTGTGTGAGGTATAAGATGCAACGTATGAGGTGCAAGATGTAGTGTGTGAGGTGTAAGATGTAGTGTGTGAGGTGTAAGATGCAGTGTGTGAGGTGTAAGATGTAGTGTGTGAGGTGTAAGATGTAGTGTGTGAGGTGTAAGATGCAGTGTCTGAGGTGTAAGATGTAGTGTGTGAGGTGTAAGATGTAGTGTGTGAGGTGTAAGATGAGTGAGTGTGTGTGAGGTGTAAGATGCAGTGTATGAGGTGTAAGATGCAGTGTGTGAGGTGTAAGATGCAGTGTGTGAGGTGTAAGATGCAGTGTGTGAGGTGTAAGATGTAGTGTTTGAGGTGTAAGATGCAGTGTGTGAGGTGTAAGATGCAGTGTTGAGGTGTAAGATGCAGTGTGTGAGGTGTAAGATGTAGTGTGTGAGGTGTAAGATGTAGTGTTTGAGGTGTAAGATGCAGTGTGTGAGGTGTAAGATGCAGTGTGTGAGGTGTAAGATGCAGTGTATGAGGTGTAAGATGCAGTGTATGAGTGTAAGATGCAACGTATGAGGTGTAAGATGTAGTGTGTGAGGTGTAAGATGCAGTGTATGAGGTGTAAGATGTAGTGTGTGAGGTGTAAGACGCAGTGTATGAGGTGTAAGATGCAGTTTTACTCTTCCTACTGCTTTACTGGCATGCAAGTGAGGCTGGGTCAACCTGAGAGCCTCTACGGTCACACAAATTCCACACTTACTGTGAAATTAAACTGGATCATGCACGTGAAAAACGAGTGCCCTAGCCACCACACTATCGCTGCAACAAGGAGCCTACAATCGTTAAACTCTAAGCTACGGGCAAGGTAACTCTACAACCTCTGAAACAGAGTAAGCCCTGCAATAGATGCTGGGTCCATGGAACGTGAAGAAGAAACACGTCAGCCCTACGTACGGACACTTTTATGCAACTAATGGCCCAGTGATGGAAACGGAACTTGTCACATTGTAAAGTGACTATTCTCAAATATCTTACATGGAATGAAGCTGCAATTGTAAATAACTACCAATTAGGTTCATGATGGTAATTCATCTCTCAGTTTAGACTCCTGAAACTGATCACAGAAAAAGAAGTAGATGCATGTTATATGTTCATTTTGAGCTTGGCCTTCCTCCAATGTTATTACAATTTTATTCCTGTTGATAGCACTTCTAATATTCTGTTGTACTTCTTCTTCTTCTTTGCGTTCGGTTTCGTATGCTCGTCTAAATCATGAGATGGGTTGCCTCTATGAAGCTGCATGTCAGTTGGAGTTCTTCGAGAGTTCCCATAGCTTGGTCTGTAAGCTTTGTTATTCTGTTGTACAACCATACATGTTGCAGTAAATCATTTTTCGTTATTTTCTTTCCACGAGCACAAACTGGTATTCTTTCTTGTTTCTATTGTCTAGTGGTGTTTGCAAATTTCATAAATGATGTTGTTTTCTTTGGGTTATTATGTTCTTTATTTGTAAGTCTCATTATTGATTATTGAACAGACCTCATATCACTCCAGTCTCATCCAGCAGATGTCAAAGGGTATTTATGCTGATGATCTCTTCTACCTGCATGTTTTTTATCACAATCTACTAAAGGCACAGATGTCAGTGCACAATCTCAGTAGCAAGTTTCACTTTTTAGTTGATATCCTTTGATATTTAACTGCATTGGCTTGTTTTAACTGTCTTCTTCTTTTCTCTAATTCTGTTTTGCCTCACAGCGTCAGTATAAGAAGAGATTTATGGAACAGGCTTTTTCGCGCCTCTGTTATCTCTGAGGTCCATTTTAACTGTAGTCCACTAAAAGTGATGCAGAATTCTGAACAATTCTATTTCTTTAGCTGTTTTTTGTCCTAACCCAGGCATGTATTTTTACTATCTGTCACTTGCATGTCAATCATCTTCAGCAACATCATCAGTTGTTACTATTATGTCTGCATTAACAACATATCTTAAGATGTCACACATTCCCCTAGATTTTTATCCCTGGAATAAACTGTGTGTAATGTGCAGCAATATGATATAGAATGAGATAGTATGATATACATATGATATGATACAGGATGGGATCATAGAAGATATGATATACATACAATGATAATATGGTGCAGGATATAATACTATGATACATGATACACACAATAATGGTATGATACAGGATATCATACATACAATGACAATATTATACAATATATAACATTATGATACACAAGCAATGATAATAGAAATCTTTAAATCTTCTTCCTCTTCACCTTTCAACTGCCAACGAAGCACAGGTCTTCAACAAACTTATTCCAGCCCTTTCTCTCTCTTGTCATCCCATCCAATTTTTTCCACATCTTTGAATCAAAAAGGATAAATGTGAAAATGTGTAAGAAGTCAGCACACAGGAAACTGCCAGATAGCGCGGTACAGTATATATGTGCGTGTAAGTACACATGTGTGTCTGTGCGAGTATACATGTGCATCTGAGTGTGAATATAGATATGTGTACTTGTGCACATGTGTGTCTGTATGTGATATGAAACAAGTGTGTCCATGTGTGAAGTTACACATGTCTCCTGCTGAGCATATGGATGTGTATCAGTGCGTGAGTAGACATACATTTGTGTATCTATGAACTAGAGATGTTGAACTGGTCACAATTTCACAGCAAATACCAAGTTCAGAGTGTTGCATGATGTATCTGAGTATGACATTATGTACATGTGTGTATGGGCATGCCTATCAACAGACAAGTGGTAACCAATCCTTCAAAGACATGACCATAAATTTGCTACTGAAAGTGAAATAAACATCATGGCATATCCTTTACAGAACCTCGCCATCAACCACAGTAAACAAGTCATTGATTTTCTATGCACCACTCATACGTTCAGTAGTTTTTCCATGGCTTTCTGAACGGTGAGGTCTATTTTTACCATTCATAAAAATCCATGGGAACAAATTTGCTTCCAAACTGCCCGCCACAGAGTTTGAACCAGGTACTCTTAGGCTGTGATCGAGCTCACTACTGCTAAGCCACAGATGACCATAAATGTGCTGCTACATGAATGTAATAGGATAAAGTAAAAAGTTTTGGCTTCCTTCAGTCTAAAGGCGAAGGATTGTCTTCATTGCACCGGGTTTTCCCAATATGGCTGCGTCCATATTTGAAGAAATGGCACACCATTTGTTGAGAGTGTTACACAAACTCTGTAGCTTCAGCAACAATCTTAAGGATTGCATGAAAAGATGGCACATGTAACTCGATCTGGATCCGAACACACAACCTTAAAATGACAGGAAATGTCTTAACCACTTTGCCATTGAGACCCCCCCTCCCAGTAAACACTTAAGTAAGTACCAGAAAACCAACAGTTACTGAGGTCCTTAAAGTCCTTGTAGAAAACATAACAGAGACGGAAGATATAATACATCCACACCTTCTCTCATATGGAGATTTACTGCAAGTGTTGTTCAGATTTCAACTGCAAATGGTTTCTATTTAAACTATACAACTTACAGTGATATAGTCGAGCTGCTACCAAATCGACTTCACAATCCAAAGTTTCTGTAAATTATTTCTGGTAAGGACACTCTCAGTAATACATGAGTTCTAGACTGGCAGAGTTATAATTAATCAGATATTAAGGTCTGGAAATGATCACTACCCCATCAAATACAAACTTCTAGTACTACTCAGGCAAGCGTGGTGAGCGGCAGTGAGGGCGGTTCAAAAAAAAAAGAAGAAAACAACATCACATGTGGAGACAAAAGAGAGCACAGAGAAAGCATCCTATGTATCAGCTCCAGTCTCCAGTTTTACCTGCAGCAACTGTGGCAAGGATTGCCACTCCAGAATATGCCATTACAGCCACAAGAAATGTGATTCAGCGCAGAACATACTACATGACGCAAGACCAATTGTCTCCTGAGAGAAAGAGGCCAATGATGATGAGTGCTATGAAAAAGTGAAAAAGTCACACATGCATACCCTGTATCAAATAACCAGAAGAGATAACAAATACAGACTTGTAGACAAGAGCAAGACAGAAGTCAATAAAACTGAAGGTTCTAGAGAAAATTAAAACTCATATGCAAAAAGAAGCATGTAAAAGCAACCAAAAAATAAACCTGCGGAAGAGCAGTCAGGAGATCAGAGCAGCTTAAGCAGAGTAAAGTGTAGTCCAAAATGGAATTCGGCAGAGAGTGACAACAGTTGCAGTTCTATGTTCTACTGTGAGCAAGAAAGTTGAGTAGTAGAAATAGTACTAAGCGTTCTCTTAAAACTTCACACATCTACAAAGTTTAATATTTAGGAATTCCCTTGCTTTGAATTTTGCTGTCAATAAAAACAGGAAATTGGATCAGAATGTGTTGATGTAAATATAGTACTAATTTTACGTGAAACAATGCTTGGCACAGTGTGCGGCAGTTGGATTATTTTAATAGACAATCTTGGTCACACTGCGTAGTTAGTACATAATAAGTTAAGGTATCAGTATCAGCAGAGAATGGGTGCCATTAGTAAATAAATCATAAAAATTCAATTTTAAAGATATAGATCCCACATTTTCACACGTACTAAACAAATGATAAAGCAATCTAAAACAGTGATTGACAATGTAGTTCAGTATAGACAGGTAGGTAAGTGAGATTTTTGACAAGAAAAAATATTTTAGTCATGTGCAAAATATAGGTGTAACTTATTACACAATTTTACGACTGTAATTTTGCATGCATGTTAACATTAGGACTGCCTATAGCGTATACTAGGATAATTCCAATATCTTGAGTATAATTTTTTAATGATTTTTCAAAGACGACAATTTTTAACCCAAAAAAAAGACAATTTTCAGGTGGCAACAAAATAAAATCTATTCAGTGTATACTATTTATCCTAGTACTTGCCAAAATCAAACAATCTGTGTATATGATGTTTAATTTTGAATGAATTTGACTGTACTATTTCATTAAAATTTTGTAATAAGTGACACCTATATTTTGCACATGACTAAAATAATTTTTCTTGCCAAAAATCTCACTTACCTACTTGTCTATACTGAACTACATTGACAATCACTGTTTTAGATTGCTTTATCATTTGTTTAGTATGTGTGAAAATGTGGGATCTATATCTTTAAAATTGAATTTTTATGATTTATTTACTAATGGCACCCATTCTCTGCTGATACTGTTAAGCTTCTCACGATGTTTCATTGTTAAAGTGTCTAGATAAGATGAAAAATAGTTCAGGTCAAATGTGAACACCTCCTGTATGTTCATATTTCAATTCATGTTAATATTTCAATTCATATGTCCAGAAAAATGATACAGTATTTATACATTCACATTGCAAAAATATGTACAGAAATGTCAAGATGTACATTGAATAAAACATGTACACAAACACACAGATATATGTATTTATGTTCCAAACCTTAAGTGTAGAAAGACAACAATGTTAGAGAGTTCAGCAATCAAAAATGTCTGCATTGTCTATCTGTCTGTAGTAAAGAATGAATGCTTTCAAAGAGCTGGGAAGTGGCAGGGATTCCACTTTTATTTTCAAATATGCAGAGAAATCTGGACTCTTCCGAGGGACTTTCATATTGTGTCCAGCAACATCGTTACTATTGCCATCTTTCTTAGTTATTTTATACTCCATTAGACTTTTAATTTTCTTTAATTTACATTCTCCCAGGTGGGATTCATCATCATCATCATCATCTTCTGTGTCAATCCATGCAGTATCTGCAGTGTCAGCCATGAGACTGTCATAGTCCACGCTAGATTCCCCAATGGAAGATTTGGACTGGGGACTTCTCTTGTTATTAGAGGCAGGTGAGCAGGAGGGCACACTATCTTCTCCTGGCATGACATCCATATCATCTTTAAGTGAGCCACGTCCAGACTGCTGGGAGGAGGTTGTCTGAAAGTTATCATCACCTAAAGAGCCAAAACCAGAGGTTTCTGAAGTGTCTGCGCTGATACTGTAGGATTCTTTGATGGCACGTGGCATAGACACACCTGTTGATGGTGTAACCTGGATTGCAGGGGATCGAGAGTTAAACTCTGAGGTTAGAACATCATTGCTAATTGGTTGGTACATGTTCGTTTCATGAACACCTGGAGCAATATCCTCTTCCAATTGAAATGAGGACGCATTCCGTTTTTGAGGTGACACAATTGTGAGAATACTGTCTGAAAATCTCTTGTACGTGTTACTGTCACTAGAGTCGGAAGCATCTTTCACTAAGCTGCTTTCTTCTTTGGATAAATGCTTCAATGAAGACCTGGTCATATTTCCATTTTTCTTCACACTATTGCTGCTGATCCGTCCTACAACCTTCTCTTCAACATTCTCTGTATCCCTATCTTGACTGTTCTGTTGACTACTAGAACTGGACAACAATGAGTTTTTATTTCCATTGACATCATTCAAGTAAGAAATATGGATACCTTCATCCTCCATGTCAGACAGCTCAGAGTCCACATCATCTGCTGCACTTTCTACTGATGGTTCACTAGCATGATCAGATACATGATGGAACTGTTGATTCAGATCCAGCATCCTGTCAACTATTGACTCTCTACTTTTTTCATTTTCATCATCATCATCATCGTCGTCTTCGTCATCATCTTCATCACTACTGTCAAATGCTGCCAGAAGCATCAAACCTTGCGCCGTGGGCAAAATATTCAGGGGAGGCCTGCCAACTTCAGAGCGTAAAAACCTGCTTGCTTTAACATGTTTCACTCTATTTAGATTGGATCTTTGTCCAGCAGTTGGCAAATTAAAGTCAAATGTCACCCGGATAGCATCCCGTATTGCAACACGGCAAATACATTGTAGAGACATGGGATTTACATCAGCTGTTAAAGGAAGAGAAAAAAAGGGATATGACCAAATAGTGCAGAAATATGAGATTTAAATTTGTTGTTAATATACAAAATTGGGAACAGATATTCATACTCATCAATAACAAAGTACAGCACCAGTCAGACAAAAAGATAGGGTACTTCAGGTTACGGCTGCTTTTACAAATCTTAGAAACGTCTGCAAGTGGAGGAGGATCTGGATTTGACATTGGGGGTCTGACATTAGGGGCAAAATGGGTGAGGCATTTGTGGCTCTTTGGGGGTTCTGGAAATCTGTTCAGCACAGTATCAGAACCAAAGCTGAAATGTCCTACAGCGGTGTGCTGTAAAGTTTACTATGCGGATACGAGTGCTGGTGAATAATAGAATTATATGTACAGATAAACTTTCCACCTTCCATACAACTTGTCTACAAAAAGATCTTATGCATATCCTGACAATAGGCTGTTTCTGGCCAAGGGCTGTGAGCACAGTAGAGGGAGAATATGAACACCATCATTCAAGTGAGATGCTGGGGATGGATCAGACATGTGATATACATGGAGACTGACTCTGTCATGAAGACTGCAGTGGAATGGGCACCAGAGGGTGAACAAAAACATGAAGGATCTGGGACGATCTGGGGTGTGAGCAGTGGAACAGAAACTGGGAGAGATTGAGTCACATCTGGGGCACGGTATGGAAGATGACTGGGAACTGAAAGGAATGGTGTGCATTTGTTGCTGTCCTAAGTGCCAAGGACATCAAAGACGAGATAGAGTATAACGAAAGTCCCTGTCTAGATCTCTCACTTATTGACTTGGTAGCTCCTCCTATATCCTGGGGTGTATAGACCATTCAGAAAGAATGTCACACAATATTATCAACTGTCTCTCTTTTGACTTGATTCTAGTGTAAGCCTTGGTCCTGTAAAGACCGTATGATGTCCTTTTATCACACTCTGGATTACCCTAGAGGATAATATCTCTGACTCTCTATCATTCATGTTAATTTACATCTATATGTCCTCTTCCAATCTAAAGATGTAACAACACTACTATAATTGTAACTATTTCACTCTGATCTGTAGGGGTTAAACTTCAAGATCGATCTCTCGCTCACGATCGTTCTTAGGCCGCTTTTATCATTCGAGTGTGATAACAAACACCAAGAACGGATGTATCTGCACAGCCTTCAGTACCTATTGGAGCTCTGGTGCTTATCCTTCGGTGACGTGTTCAATTTCAACCAGCGTTTACTGGGTTTGCTCTCCATAAGCCTTTTACTGTCCCCAGCCAAAACCCAAAAGGATGCAGGCTGCTATTTTCTTTCAGGGCAGCGACCCGTAGACGACCTGCCCTCCCGGGCTGATGAATGTCATCTGCCCAGCGTCTTCAAGATCTTAATGTATTTGTCTGGTAGGTGAACCTCATATCCTCTTGTAACTTCAACAACTATGCTTACATTTCTCATTTCCAATGTTTGAAGCTGGTCTACGTAAATTGTTATCATAGACAAGCACTTCAATGAAACCCGGAAGGGAAAAAGTGAATGTCCTAAACTGACCTGGAGATGGAATCTTCTTGAGAAACTGAAGGACAATGATCTATCCAGGGAAGCCATTAAGAAAACAGTCAGATAACGGAAAAGTGGAGGATAGAGGATAACTATTCATGTCCTATGCTACACAAGGAGTGGAGAGGAATAGGTAAGTAATAATAGACAATGACTCCCAACCATGTCCAGAATGATATATGGGTGGAACAGAGCACAGTATGTTCATATTTATCCCAGAGCAAGGAGAGGCTGATGATAACAAAGATAGACAATTTAAAAGAAAACATAAACAAACCATATCTTAAATAAACTAGATGTAGATTTGTAGAAATAAGTGTCAGGATACATGTTATTCTTCTTCATCGAACGCTCCATATCGACCACTTGTTATACCACTCTTGGTGATCTGTGTCTTCTTCTTTCTTCTTCTGCATTCTCACTAGATTGGGATTTCGGATTCTCTAATAAAGGCAGCCATCTGCTTCAGATTATCAGCCACGCCATACAGTTTGTCTTCTGCGTTCTCACTAGATAGGGATTTCAGATTCTCTAATAAAGGCAGCCGTCTGCCTCAGATTATCAGCCACGCCATACAGTTTGTCTTCTGCGTTCTCACTAGATAGGGATTTCAGATTCTCTAATAAAGGCAGCCATCTGCTTCAGATTATCAGCCACGCCATACAGTTTGTCTTCTGCGTTCTCACTAGATTGGGATTTCAGATTCGCTAATAAAGGCAGCCGTCTGCCTCAGATTATCAGCCACGCCATACAGTTTGTCTTCTGCGTTCTCACTAGATAGGGATTTCAGATTCTCTAATAAAGGCAGCCGTCTGCCTCAGATTATCAGCCACGCCATACAGTTTGTCTTCTGCATTCTCACTAGATAGGGATTTCAGATTCTCTAATAAAGGCAGCCGTCTGCTTCAGATTATCAGCCCCGCCATACAGTTTGTCTTCATTTCACTAGTTGGGATTGTTCTTAATACACATCGCTTCGTTATCACCTCACAGTTTGTCTTCAGTTCACTAGATTGGGATTTCGGATTCTCTAATAAAGGCAGCCATCTGCTTCATATTATCAGCCACGTCATACAGTTTGTCTTCTGCGTTCTCACTAGATAGGGATTTCAGATTCTCTAATAAAGGCAGCAGTCTGCCTCAGATTATCAGCCACGCCATATAGTTTATCTTGGAAGCTAGTGTAAGTGGGCTACCTCTTTCTTCTCAAGTCAGCATACTGGGAACAGTTCTGTAGGATATAATTCCTATAATTTCTGCTTCCTCGTTTGTGCCGACTTCCCGCAGTAAGTTTTGGCCACCCTCGTGATGGTAGGTCTGACATTCTTACTGCGTGGCTAAGTCTCCGAGGCAGATTGGAAACCGTAGAATCTGTTATCCCATTCCTCATTATCCCATTCAAAATTGCACCATGTTATGCGCCTTATGACCTGGTGAATCCATTTTCTGCAAGCATTTGTTTCGGGTTAGCATTCCTAGCGGACACGTGCATCCGATTTCAGCCGAACCTCCTTAGTAGCCTCTTATGACATGCGTGGCAGGTAACAGTGGTTCTGTTCTTTACACCCCAAATTTGGGTCCCGGTAACCACTCGGGCGGCTCTAGTGTCTAAAAGTGATTGTACATTGTGCCAGTTACGCGCCTACAAGTAGGTCAGCACATCTGAATTCTACAACACTTTTTATTTAATAGGGTAGCCTACCTCAATCGCCTCTTATGACATGCCTTGTAGGTCGCAGTGTTACTATTCTTTGCTTCCCTTGCAGTCCCCGGCAACACACAGGCAAGGCTACTTGTGATGCTCTTCTACATGCTGTAGGGGCCTAACATGAGCACACCATACTCACTTTCTGGCACACCATACTCACATTCTCAGCACAAACCACACATATCACAAAGAGTGGTTAATTTGGTTGGAAAAAAAAGTGCAAACAAACAAACTTGGGATGTTCAAATCTGGTATGAACATCTTGTATACAGACAAGCTAACTAACCATTGAGGTATCATAGTTTAACCCCTATAGACTAGAGTAGAACAGCTCCAATTGTCATTGTTTGCTCTCCTCTGCAGAATGGAATACAACCAACTGCCATAACAAGCATGGGAGATCAAGAGACAGAAATCTAGAGTGTGAGAGTGCAATAGAAGCACAACATTAAACAGTAGCTTAACCCTTTCGCTGCTACATACTTTTCGAGGGCTGAGCTAAAAATAGCTACTCTTTGTTTCTAGGTCACAAAAGTGAATGTATGCCTATAGCAGTGACAGTAGCAATGTATAACGTGTTAACATGTCTTTAGCCCACAGAGGAGAAATAAAAACAGACGTGTTAATGCGTTTTTAGAAGTGAATGGGCAAAACGTATATATACGTCTTTAGCAGCTAAAGGGTTAAGGAACAAGGTGTAAACTGGACCAACTGGATCCAGATCATAAGATAAGACGGGGTCAAAGGCACAAGGGAACAACAGCGCGCCAGGTTAGTGAGCTGGCACTAATACCCTGCCCTCACCTCCTCGTGGTGACCCTGGAAACAGACAGTAGTTCCGGTCTGGCTAAGGGGGCAGGTGCTGTGGGAAAGCTACTTTGGTGCAAGTAGAGATGCAAAGGTAGTCACGCTAGATAGGATCTGCTAGCAACACAGATGAGCGAATGCCCAGAGTGAGTATTAATGCTCGCCTCTCCCGGCCGATGGGAAAATCTGGAAGGATAAACGTGGAAACGTGTGGGGCGAAACTCGGAGCCCGTGCATGCTTTCTCTTGAGGCCGACGAGCATGCTGGGAGTCGAGTTGTACTACACATGGGCCCCCATAGGGCGAAACTCAGGCCCCCATCACAGTGATGGGGGCACGATTTCAAGCCATCGAAGAAACGTTAGCCGCAAGGGCGAAATTCGGATCCCACGCATGCTCCTCTTGAGCCCCTCTCTCTCTCTCTCGAGCCCGACGAGTATGCTGGGAGTCGGGTTGAGCTGCACGTGGGCCCACATATGGCGAAACTCGGGCCCCTATCACAGGGATGGGGGCACGATTTTGAGACCCAGAGTCGGATGGCCCAGGCAAATGTGAGCACGGTGAAAACAAATGGTGACCAGGCACCAGGGCAAAGCTAGCACGCACGCTGGCGATGCCATAATGGGCCCCACTGGGGGGCAGGCGAGCATGGCACGGCATGGAAAATGTGAGTACGGCAAAAACTGATGGTGACGATAAGGCAGGCACCAGGGCAGAACGAGCGAGCACGCACGGATACGGTGGGCCCACATGGGGCAAAACCAGTGCCCCCATCACAGAGGTAGTTCCCGGGATGAGCCCCAGACAGGGACAGCCCAGGCAAATATGCACACGGTTGGAATTAGGGAAATGGTGAAGTAGGCACCAGGGCAGGCGAGCAAGCATGCCGAAGATGCATGGGTGGACCTGCATGGGGCAAAACACGTGCCCCCATCGCAGTGGCGGAGGACTGGGTTGAGCCCTAGGCGGGAACAGCACAGGCAAATGTGAGCACGGTTGGAATTGATGGAAATGGTGAGGCTGGCACCAGGTTGGAGCGTACACACATGCGAGCGATGCACAGAAAGGCCCGCAGGCTGGCAAAAAAAGCATAACACGGCAGACAGTGGAACGAGTGAGAGAATTAGAAGTTAAGTTTGGGCATGCCAGACAGTGTCATCTTCTTGGTAGATAGAGAAGATTACTAATCAACTTCACATGAGTACGGTAAGGAATTAGACTTTGGATGGTTGCTGCAGCGGAGGACGGAGCATGCATGTGAATGCCCAATATGCCATGACGTCGATCGCATAACGCCTGAATTTAAAGCGGCAACAACAAAAAGAGAGACAACAAATTGGATTATGGACATTATCTCTAGATGACCTATATAATAATAATAATTCCTCTCGTACGTATACTTTACATAGGGCCTGCAAGTAATTTCTCCATACCACTCTATCCTGGGCAACTCGCTCAATCTCCTCCATGGAACTGAGACCGATATACCCACGGGTAAAAGTGAAGCAACTAAATAGTTGTTGTCATGAAATATTCCACATATACTCACGCAGTAAAATCAGGTCCCGAGTATTCTCTGATCGCACTGGCAGGACCAGGGAAGCAAATGAAACTGGCAGCACATTTTCAGTTGTAAATTCTGTCTCATTGATCCGTTTGATCTTCAGCAACTAAAAATTAAAAAAACAAGACCTAGTTTGTCAAATTTGATATGAATATGCTGACAGATGTGACATACACATTTATAAACCAATTTATATCATACAAGAAAGATTTGGATAACCTAGTTCATATACTGTGGGTGTCTATGGCTTAGTGATAGTGAGTTTGATCCCAATCAAAGAGTACCTGGTTCAAACTCCACGGTGGGCACTTCGGAAGCACATTGGTTTCCATGGATTTTTATGAACAGTAAAAATAGACCTCACGTTCAGAAAGCAATGACAAACTAATGAACGTATAAGTGATGCCAAAAAAATCAATGACTCGTTTACTGTGGTTGATGGCTGTGTCCTGTAAAGGATATGCCACGATTTTCAGTTTATATACCACAAGAATACTTGAGTCAGATGATGATTGTTTGTGTGTGTAAATGTTATGTATATATTTTTATACTTTGTATTGCTGTGCTGGAAGACAACTAGTTTTACTACCAAATTCTTCTTCTTCTTCGAATGCTCCATATCGACCACTTGTCAACCACTCTGTGTGATTTGTATGTGATCTGAGCCCAAGAGAGATTGTACGTTGTACCAGTTATGCACCTACAAGTAGGCCAGCACATTTGATTTCTGGCTGCTTTTTATTTACTAGGGTAGCATCCCTAGGGCCTACATCAGTCGCCTCTAAAGCCATGCATTGTAGGTTGCAGTGGTACTATTCTTTGCTTCCTTGCGGGCCCCAGCACCACACAGGCGTACTATCAAATAAATACTGTGACTCAGATTATAAAATTGATCTCTGCCATGTTCAGTAATCCACGCTGAGAAATAAAGTTGGAGTATTTTAGCTAGCCTGTGCAACAGGGTCGTTGTTTAATGGAATGAAGAATTTATTTTTATTTTGGTACAGCCCGAAAAGAATGACACACCAAATATGCAAAAACGATTGATTAATCAGCATCCAACTGGCATGTTGGGTCGCTGGATTTGTTGAGGTGAGGATCTGAGCAACTATACACACTGTTATGATGAAAGCCCTCAAATAACTGAATGGAAAATTGTGGACATCTACGTCCAGTATGAATATAACTGTGTTAGTTACCAACCCTCTGGACAAGAAGTTGTGGTGATCCATGACTAGGCATTGTTAGAGCCACAGAACATGATGATGATGAGCCATATTAACTTATAATCTGAACATCATCGTCAATAATTGCATACACCTCTGCTTATTCTTCTGTTATTTCGTTGTTTGACAATATTTAAATATTGTTTGAAATTGTTTAACTTATAAACACCATATTAATATTGTCAGAGCTGCAATAGTATAGTGGTTAGTGCACTTGCTTCATAGACGTGGTTCCAGAATCAAATTCCTCCAGTTGATATGGGGTTATTTTTGCAACTGCAAAACAGCTCTTAGGCAACCCAGCTTCAGTTGGGTACAAGAGAGACACTGGAAAATAAAGGTGGCCCACATGATATTGACCACATCACCCATTTTACTGTCTCTCTAGCATGTGACGCCCTTGTCACTCAGGGCAGCTACAAATGCATGCTATTTTTCTGTTCTTGGTTGTTCTCTGTATTCTGTTCCAGATGTGATTCTTTTATGTCAGTTATTGTTCTATTGTTCTCTTCCAGATGGTTTGGGTCTTCCACATTTTTATTTACCCTCTGGTGTCCAACTCAGTGCAGTTTTCGTGATAGGGTTAGTCTCCATGCATATCATACGTCCGATCCATCTTCAGCGTCTATTTTGGATGATGGTGCTCATATTCTCTTTCTGACACTGTGTAAGCAGTCTTGATTAAAGATTAAAGAAAGTATTTAGCAGGAAAAATGACCTGTCCTCATCCTCCACCGGATTCACTGGGAGTGGAATAAGATTTGAAGCCTTGACACTCAATGACTGTGCTGGAAGACAAGACAACAGTGTATGAACTCTGCAGCACTGGCTGGAGCTCATAGGAGATATTACAAATTATACAATATAAACCTGTAAACAAAGAGCATTCAACATTATATTTGGTGAAAAAGCATAGATTACAAAAATATAAAAACACAGTATATTGTTCAGTTTCTTGCCTATGATGTAGAATAACAAAGTAATGGTACAAATAATTTGTTACCACTATTAAACGACTAACAACAGTAGGTTAAACGTAGCTCAAAAATAACAAACTGTAGAAAATAAACATTGATATGAATAAACGTAATTATAAACAACATGAAATAACAAATACCAACATAAATTAGACACAAGAACACAATTTGAATTGAGGATACTTAGAAGTGCACCAGAAGATCGGGGCTGAATACTGAATGTCATGGAATCATGCAGTTTTCAGTGAAACCGAACAAGAGATGCGTTGTTCAACGTTTGTGCAGCCAAAAAGGATAAGAGACACTATCCAACGACAGCTGTTATGAATGTGTACAATTCCTTAGTTTCGAATCTGTTTGTGCTTAGATGCTAAGGTTAAGACGCACACTACGTCAAATGGCTGGTCACATTAAAAATATTTGATCATTGAACAGTAGCTATCCAGGGTATGAGGAAGAATGTGGTCTCCTTACAGAATTAATCTTTCTGGCCACTATCTTCTGCAGTAATTTACCTCATACAATCTGTCAAAAGTCTTCTTATTTCTTTTGTAGTCACACTTTTACCAGGTTGTTGCCCAGTGTTGTAGTTTTCTGTTTTTGTTTTATTTATTTCAGCGCTGCACTAGTGGCTTGGGTGATAATTTTTACTTTTGGACCGGATTCTGCTATACCATCTAACCATCTTTTTTGTGATCTTACTCTCACCTTCTTTCCTGATATTCTGTTGTAGAAGACTGTATACGGAGGAGTTTAGTTGCATTCTTATTAAATGGCCAAACCACTTCATTATTTGTTTCTCAATGTAATTCAAGCAAGGTTCTGTTCCAACTTTCTTTCTTATGCTGATGTTTATCAACAGTAAGATACCTGGTGAGAAACTTTATCATTCTAGTCTATGTACTCCACCTTGATGTAGTGGGAGGACTTTTATATGTTTATCCTTTCTAGAGTATGTTGACCACGGCTTTGTGTTCCTGGTATTTTCAGCCAAACCCAAACTAACAAGACAATATGGACAGATCAGACACAGTTAGCATCTTAGCCCTAGCTTAAGGTTAACAACACACCACAAGCATAGAAAAACATTATCGCTACACAAACTGCAAAAAGCGGCCCTTTGTTCCAGTGGGGAAAAAATTTGAGTAGTAGTAGTAGTTAAGAAGATACCAGTGGAAAAAGAGCTAAGGAAGAGATGCTGGAAATGGATGTGATACACATTAAGAAGACAGACGAGAAGCATTGTTTTGGAATCCACAGGGAAAGAGTAGGGGAAGGCCTAGAAATACCTTGAGAAGAGAGCTGAAGACTGATATTAAAAAGATAGACAAGACATGGTAAGAATTGGATGACATGAGAGAGGAAGGGCTAGAAGAAGTTTGTGGAAAACCTGTGCTCTGTTGGGAGTTGAAATGTGAAGAAGAAGAAGTTACAATTGCTTATCACAGGAAGAATAATGCAGCAATGACACATAGAATTACCTGATCTCCAACTGGAATAACCAGTATCCCATTCACTTTGATCATGTTTTGAATAGTCTCCCTTTGTTCTGGAGGACAAGAAGCTCCACAGTAGACCCTGTCATACAAATGATTTTCTGGAGCAAGATTTAGGCAGTTTCCAACCACAAACTGGGGTTCACACAGTTCTAGATCATCAAATTTGTGACCTTCTTGGATGAAGCACTCCAATTTTTTATTTGCGTAAGTTACATTCTCTGCATGAAGTTCAATGCCGTGATTAATTCCATACGGACCTGAAATGTTCAGATATTCATAAGGTGGATAAAGTGGAATGATAAAGTGGAATAACAAAGTGGACTTTTCAATAATGATACTCTCTTTGCTAAGATATAGTAAAAAAAAGTAAGTAAAGGAACCCTTTCATACCTTGTGGTATATAGGTCAATACAGTGTTAGGCCTGTATTTTTCATTGACCCGTCGGCACACGATGGGTGATGTGGTCAGCATCACGCTGGCCGCCTTTACTTTCCCAGAGCATGTCTGGTACCCAGTTGAGGCT
The DNA here is from genome assembly GCA_020796225.1 of Arion vulgaris. Taxonomy (NCBI): domain Eukaryota; kingdom Metazoa; phylum Mollusca; class Gastropoda; order Stylommatophora; family Arionidae; genus Arion; species Arion vulgaris. The sequence goes on along the minus strand of CM036769.1, from coordinate 33,514,226 downwards.
GGGTCGACCTGAGAGCCGTCGTGGTCGGGAAAACTCCACGCGCACTGCAGGAGTTGAACCCAGACCACCAGCCTTGAGAAGCGAGTTCACTAACAACTACGCTACCGTGGCTCTCTTTGCTAAGATATGGGGTTAATCATTTGCTGGTGAACTGGATAGCTGCTACTCTGATGGAGAGGACTGTCACATTAAATTTAGGAACTTGGTCATCAGACCCCCGCATGAATATACTAGAATTATCTTTGGCTGATGAGCTGGATAGCTGCTACTCTGATGGAGAGGACTGTCACATTAAATTTAGGAACCTGGACATCAGACCCCGCATGCATATACTAGAATTATCTTTGGCTGATGAGCTGCTACTCTGATGGAGAGGACTGTCACACTACATTAGGGAACTTGGACATCAGGTCCTGCATGCATATGCCCAGGATTACCAAAGTATTTCTCTTTAATGATCTGTTGTTGAGAACAAGAGCTTGCTAAGCTTGTTGCTCTTTTCCAGCAAAAACTAAGAATTGATATGTTTTGTAGTTGGTGTGTGGTTCTGTATAGAACATGTCATTAGTGGGAAGCTAGGTAATAGTTTTCATATTTCTATAGCGAGTCCTGAACATGTGAGCAGCACACATTTTGTGGCCTCATATTAACTCTTTTTGTCCTGTAAGCTGTTGATAGCAGCTCAGGCGATATATGCCCGTGGCATTAAGTTTTAAAAGTGCCAGTTTTATGGGTTGTCTGTTTCTGTTAAGTGTATTAGGATTTCACTAAATATGATGTAAACATCCCCTATTATCAGTAGTTTCTGGCCGAATGGATGAGAGTGCTGGCTTCCCTTCAGGAGACCCGGGTTCGATCCCCAGTAAAGCCAAAGAGTTTTTCTGTCGAGGGCATAAAGAAAACATTTTAACCTGAACAGTTTCATAGTGACTGCGCTAGTCATGTGGCCATTAAATTCATCAGGCTCATGCCCCTCGTGCTTTCTAACACTGCCCTAAAAGCAGTAACACTGTCAGTAAAGACAATATTTATTTTTTATCACATGACATGATGTCTTTTCTGCATAACAAGACCATTTTAGAGCCTGTATAAATTATTGGTAACATTTTCCTCATATAAAGAAGTGTGGTTACAGTTTTTCTTTTCATAGCTGATTCATATTGGACTAGTACCAACTAACATCAAACCCACCAATCATACATCCACTAACTAACACATCAAACTAACCAATCATACATCCACTAACTAACACATCAAACTAACCAATCATACATAAACTAACTAACACATCAAACTAACCAATCATACATCCACTAACACATCAAACCCACCAATCATACATCTACTAAATAACATATTAAACCCACCAATCATACATCTACTAACTAACACATCAAACCCACCAATCATACATCTACTAACTAACACATCAAACCCACCAATCATACATCTACTAACTAACACATCAAACCCACCAATCATACATCTACTAACTAACACATCAAACCCACCAATCATACATCCACTATCTGACACATCAAACCCACCAATCATACATCCACTAATTAACACATCCAACCTACCAGTTATCAAACCCATCAATCATATATCCACTAACTAACACATCAAACCCCACTAACCATACATCCACTAACACATCAAACCCACCAATCATACATCCACTAACACATCAAACCCACCAATCATATCCATAAACACCAACCTAACTAACCCAAAAATCAAACCCACCAATCGTACATCCACTAACTAACACATCAAACCCACCAATCATATATCCACTACGTCCGAGTGGTTCCGGGGCCCAAATTTAGGGCGTAAAGAATAGAACCACTGTTACCTGCCATGCATGTCGTAAGAGGCGACTAAGGTGGTTTGGCTGAAATCGGATGCATGTGTCCGCTAGGGAACGCTAACCCTAAACAAATGCTTGCAGAAAACGGATGAACCAGGCCGTAAGGCGCATAACATGGTGCATTGACCCTCACAATAGGAATGGGATTACGATTCTACGGTCGCCAATCTGCCTCAGAGATTTAGCCACACAGTAAGAATGTCAGACCTACTATCATGGGGGTGGCCAAACTTACTAGGGGAAGACGTCTGCACAAACAGGGAAGCAGAAATCATAGAAATTATATCCTACAAAACTGCCCCCAGAATGCAATCTTGAGAAGAAAGAGGTGGCCCATTTGTACCAGTGTCCAAGACAAACTATGGCTTGGCTGATAATCTGAGGTAGACAGCTGCCTTTATTAGAGAATCCAAAATCCCAATCTAGTGAGAACGCAGATGAAGAAGAATAATATATCCACTAACCAAACAAACCCACCAACCATACATCCACTAACTAACACATCAAACCCACCAATCATGAACCCAACCATTGTGTTGAGATAGCCAGTCCCACTGCCTAGATTCAGAAATGACAAGCCATTTCTCAGCTCCAATGCTTCCATTACTTCAGAATAAATGCATGGGGCTGACAGGTGTAAGGTGCCACTCTTCCATGCCAAGTCCTTGTAAGCACTATCAGTGCACTCAGCAAGATAGTAATGAGCTCTGTCCACAATTCGGAACACTCTCTCCACCTGAAGTGTCTTTATGTAGCCTGCATCTCTGAGGTTGTCAATAAGCTCATCATTGTCCTGACCTGAGCTAACTGCACCTCCCATGGTTAAATCTTGTTGGCAACCGGAATGTAACTCGTAACAGGCTAGGCACAGTGAGGGTAGTAAATTCCTGTAAAAGCACATTTTAATATGTCAGAGATGGCTGTAGCAGAATTGTAAAATAAAACTCTACAGATACATTTGAAGATGATGATGATGATGGCATTAGTGACACAATAGATACAACGGATGATGAAGGTGATGGCATAAGTCATACATAAGACATATTTGAAGATGATGATGGCATTAGTGACACACAAGACACATTTGAAGATGAGGATGATGGCATTAGTGACAAACCAAACAAGTCTAAACATAACAACAGACCTAATAAAAATCCCCAATGGAATATCTCGCTGCAACATATCACTAACATTTGATTGGGGACAATCAAAGGCTAGCGGAGTAAACCGTACACAAAACTGGATGGCAGGAAAACCAAAATAGTCCAAAAAAGATAGGTTTTCTGGGCAGATGACACTCATCAGCCTGGGAGGGTAGGTAGTCTAAGGGTTGCTACCCTAAAAGAAAATAGCAACCTGCTGCCTTGTAGGTTGGCTGGGGACAGCAAAAGGCTAACGGAGAGCGAACCCAGTAAACGCTGGCTGAAATCGGACACTTCACCGAAGGATAAGCACTAGTGCTCCAAATGGTACTGAATGTTGTGGTGTAAAATTGTTTTGTTGGCAAAGGCTGTGTATATATATCACAATTAGAATGATAAACTTGGCCTGCCCAAGTGGTTACCAGGGCCCAAATTTGGGGTGTAAAGAATAGAACCACTATTACCTGCCACGCATGTCGTAAGAGGCGACTAAGGAGGTTTGGCTGAAATCGGATGCACGTGTCCTAAACGTGTAGAAGTCTGCGCTTAGGGGCCTATCAAACCAATGTGCAATGTACACATGTTCTTGACAAAGATCAAACATATCACAAAGAGTGATTAAAAATGGTCGTAAAGAACGAACACAAAGAAGAAGACTAAATATATAACAGTGGAGACAAAACGTTTCAGCTCGTCCTTGTACACAATGGTGAATGCTGATGAACATATGTGCTAAACAGTTTTACATAAATACACTAATGACAGTATAATGACTAAATTGTGTATACATGTTAACATTTTTTTTTCTTTTTTTTTTCTTTTTTTCTTTTCTTTTTTTTCTTTTTCTTTTTCTTTTTTCTTGCTCCGCTTTCAACTCAGACGAAGTTTCATCTCTGAAACTGATTTTTGCGTGAAAATCTGTTTTTCCAATTTCTTACAATGGCAGCAGCGGGCACATTGTAAATTACTTTACACTGGCAGCCGTGTGCTCAATGTACTCGTAATTAATATTCCCTCGCCATACAGGCAGATTTTCTCCGACTTCAGAGGTACTCACGTTATCGCATGAGTAAGACCAGGGACTCGAACAAATGCCGGACAGTAGGTTCGAACCCGAGCTATGAGGCTCCACAGCTTTGAGGCCGAGCTGACTATCAATATCTAGGAGTCCATGTTAACATTAATAAAGCAGAAAAGCTGAACATATTTACAACTATGTCTTTGTCAATGTACAATTATAATAATGAAAATGAAAAGCATATCCTTTACAGGATGTCGCCATCAACCACAGTAAACGAGTCGTTGATTTTCTAGGTACCACTTATATATTCAGTAGTTTACCATTGCTTTCAGAAAGGTTAGGTCTATTTTTACAGCTCGTAAAAATCCACACAAATATATTTGCTTCCAAAATGCCCATCGTGGAGTTTGAGCCTACTCTTGGATTGTGATCGAGCTCACTACCGCTGAGTCATAGATGCCCAATATTACAATAATAGGTTGATAAAATGAAGTGTAAGAAACTATCACAAGTAACATTCTAATACATAGTATGGTGTGGGAGATGTTTAGCTCATATTAACTCAAATAGTAGCATGTTCCTTATGGAATGTCTCTTTCATTACAGCACATCAGAAAACCTCTCAGTCTCTAGCAATTTCTCCCACCACCTCCAGTGTCACGTAAATGTTTTTTTTATGTCCTACTGCCACCTTTGTCGTTCCCTGCCTTGTACTCCAAGAACCATACCGTCCATTACCGTTCTCTCCAAACCACTGTGATGTTCAACACATATTAGTACAAAATATTTTCTCCAAATGTCAGCCCAAAGATTCATTAGTGTGAAGAAAATAATAATAACACTGCATCCTAGCAAGCTTATCACAGAAGACAGGTAAGAAGAGATGTGAGAAAAAAATAACATTATGTAAAACAGGCTGTTGCAGAGTCCACCACTATAACAGCACATAAAAAAAACCGTTAGGCACTGCATTCTGAAATGCGGCTCATTGTAGTGATGGCCCTATGCTTTGACTGGATAAAAATATAAATACTGTGACCAAGAATGTCTCTCCACAACATAACCACAAAAAGTTTACTTAGTGATATGATATGCATATTCATATATGTTATTATTTAGACATTTAAAGGAACATACACAAATTAGCATAAAGAATATAGGAAGCACAAGGCAGCTAATTCCAATTTTATCTAACGCACTTCAACGGGTCGTTAACATACTCCATGAAGCGTATAATTTTCAAAAACACTTAAAAGCGCTAGTTACGGTCAATTACCAAAGAGTTAGGTTATCAAACATTTCGCTCATAAGTGAAATATTCCGTCGTTATGTTAAATCTTAAATGTACAACATGAAAGCCTAAGAATTGTATTTTCTTTATTCTGTGTATGGCATTGAAAGATAAGCCATGAGAATACACATCTAGGGAAATCATACAATCGTATTTGCCATGTACTTGCAGTATTTAATAGGTTCGACACAGCGTTAAATGGAATAACCCCCATTGTTGGCCTACAATCACAGTGACAGATAAAAAAAATAGGTAATAATACAAAAATAGATTTTTAAGTGTGTTTGTTGTGAGACCACCAGACACCACAAATTAAAGAAATACAATTGTTAATTACAATGTCACAGTACTTACCCTTTCAAAATAAGTGTGTAGGAATGTGCAGACAGACAAAAAAATGCTAGATTAATCAATGATTTGCCCCTGTGTTTATTAATCAAGTCTCCTTGTATATGTCGGGACGTACCTGCTGCAGCGGAAACCAGCTGGGCTTGAAAACGTAAACAACAACACAGATGACGTCATGATATAATAATATTTTGCGATATATAATAATAATGGTTTCATTTATTATAAAATGCACTGATTTTGGAGTCTGTTTAAAGGTTTCGAGAGGAGCAACAGTGTGTTTTTGAAAACAAATGAAAATATCAGCTACTAATTTTATCAGTGTAAACTAGCCGATGTAACAGCAGGTTCTCTCAGTGGCTGTTCCAATGAACTCCTACGGTTAGGATATGTTGTGGAGTTTCCTTGCTGTCTTAGTCTGGTAGGCATCAGAAAATATTATTTACCTGATAAATACAGCTTGATTACTCACAAAACTCTAGCATGTAAGTAATCTATGTATTGTTTTACACTTTTGACTAATCAAAATCGGTAGTAAATTTTAGATAATGTCTTGAAATCAGAAAATTGCGCACACGGAAAGGGGGGAAGTGTTCGTTTTCCCACCTCTTTGGCCTTGTTTGTACGCGGTATCATCGTCGTCCTAGGTCCTAGACAAGACTGTTAAATCTATACTCAGTCTTCTTCCATTTATACTATCATTGCAAATTTGTGCATAACATTTTAGTATATTATTTTCATATTTCAGTGCTAGTTGAGAATATAATTTTCTTTTTCTTTGCCAGCAATTGTAAAGCAAGCACAACAACGTCTGCCCGAGCGTCAAACTTTTGATGTGTCCAGATCGAGGCCATGACCACTATAAAATGTGGCCCGTCTCTCCCGGGTCCGTCTTGGGCGCTTGTGGTCGTGTGTCAAAGGAAAACAAACACATGTTAAATGTTATATACCGATGGGTGTGTGAGAAAGAGAACAGCAGTAATGGGAGGTTCATATTGCATATTTTATTAAAAGTGATGAGATCTGAAGTGAATAAATCATAATGCCAATTTGTAAAACATTTAAAGAAATAAAAAACATCACACAAAAACATAAATCAGTCTAGCAACTTGCACTCAACCTGTACACAAACAGTTGCAGAAATAATAATGACATACAGACTCATTAGATTACTACTAAGTACAGGACCTACTATCAGAAATAGTTTATATGGGGGTAACAGAAAGTAAAAACAATGACCTGAATAGCAAAAAAGATTAAGAGAAAAGTTATAGTCACTAAAAAAAAAAGCAGATTCCATCAAAATGCACACTCACTTTAAATTTAAATAAAACCTTGCTAAGACAATCCATCCATCATTAAAAATACATTGGAACTCTGATAACATCATATGGTAGATCTTTCGTCTGGTCCACATTTGCTGTTAAGCCTCATGAGAGTCCCAAGGACTGCTAAAATAGTTATAATGTTGACATGCTGAAAAAAGTGAATCACAATGAAATCTCATCATAAACAATAGAGATGATCACTTTTTTAATTTAGTGTGAGAAAAAGAGCTTAAGAACACTGTGACAACCAGCAAAAGCAATGAGGAATTTTTCACTTTACATTTGTCACATTTTTGTGTGCATAATTTTCACCTTCTTTAAAGCTTGTTTTTCTGTGCTTTCACAGCTGCAGCTCTTTCACAGTTGTTGTTCTTGTCTGAAATTTATTGAACATCACAATATTCAATATTTTAATTTTGTGGTCATGCTTTTGCTGACCATGGGAATTCTGAGGTTAATTAGTATGAAGAACCCATGGCAAACCACAGGCAAGAAAACTAAATTAAAACTTCTGAGGACATGCATTTCTTCTGTGGCAACATATGGGTGTCAATCAGAATAGACAAGTAGAAACATAGTAGAACTATTGCAGCTTCATTCACAGAGAAATCATCAGCAATGATACACTTTGTTCCTGGAACATCTGACAGTTTAAAAAAATTTAAAATCTACTTTCCTGTAGCATGGAGTTAGTCATCACAGGAGAAAAATATGAATTTGCATCACAGTCAGAAAGGTATACTCAGAATCTTCTGAAGTGACAGAGAGTAACAAACAGTGAGGTGTTGGATGGTATATGCAGTAATACCTAGCATAGTCACTCTTATCTGCCAATGCCACTTAAAATGGCTGTGTCACTTATCCCAGATGGAGGACTGCCGGAACCTACAAGATATCTTGTAAGGAGAGAACAAAAGAACTAGGGCTATACTTCCTCCTCTACAAAGTTATGCTTAACCCTTTCGCTGCTACATACTTTTCGAGGGCTGAGCTAAAAATAGCTATTCTTTGTTTCTCGGTCACAAACGTAAATATACGCCTATAGCAGTGACAGTAGCAATGTATTACGTGTTAACACGTCTTTAGCCCACAGAGGAGGGATAATAACAGACGTGTTAATGTGTCTTTAGAAGTGAATGGGCAAAACATATATATACATCTTTAGCAGCTAAAGGGATAAGAGAGACTTGGTGATTGACATATACAAGACTGAGAACAGTTTATAGGTTCAGCTGAAAGCAGGCTCTGAAAAGCAGTGAATCTAAATTCCGACAACTTGCTGACATTAAACTTGCCAAGACAAAAAACAGAATCTGTAAAATCCCCCAATGAGTGTTACATTCATTGTTTCTTGGCACTAGAAGGATGTCATGATATGGTTCTATTTGATCAAGTTTAGATTACTATGGGTCTCTATGGTGAAGTGGTTGAGACATTTGCCTGTCGTTCTGAATTTTGTGAGTTCGAATCCAGGCCGAGTCACATGTGCAACTTTTTCATGAGAGTCCTAGGATTGTTGTTGGCACTACGGAGTTCATGCTTTGGTCAACACTCTTGGTAGATGATGGGCCATTTCTGCAGACGGGGATGGAGCCATACGGGAAAACTCAATACAATGACGTCAACTCCTTCACATTTAGATTCATTATTTCAGTTTAGTTATGCAGGATTAGGATTATTTATCAGATGAAACTGAACATTTCTGGTTGACACCATAATAGCTTCTTCACAATTCGATGCAGTTGATATGTTTATAAAATACATTTCCCATGATGTTTAAGTTTGCACTGATCATGGCATGCTAGACTGTGCTTCAAACCTTTCCCTGTTTCCTGTCAGATTATGTTGCAAGATTTGGTCTTCAAGAGATACTACATTGAATTGTTGATCTGTACTTTCTGGTCACATGATCAACGATGGTGAGATGTCTTTGTCAAAAAGTAACACCTCAGATCACGGAACAGTTCCAATAGACTTGTCAAAAGCTGCTCAATCCACCTTTGAATCTCATGTAACAGCGGCAACATTATATGACAATGCTGTTTCACACGCCACAGCGGTCAGCTATCAAGGTCAGCCGACATACGGTATCCGTGTTGCCAACAGTGCTGTGACTGTGCCAGGATCCATATCTCAGGTAAAACAAGAGTGATATAGACACACACATATAACTTAATTACACAATATCATATGGTAGTTTGCTAACGTGCAGCTTGTATGTCTTGCCAGCATATTGTGTTCATTTCTAGTGTTCTTTCTACAGCTTTTTGTGTCCCAATTTTCATAAATGTCCTTTGTGTCTATTACCTTACCATGGCAATCATAGCGAAAGAGATGAGATGTCTTAGAAGAGCTACATCACCCGAGTAGTTACCGGGTCCTAAATTTTGGATGTGAAGAATAGAACCACTGTTACCTGCCACGCATGTCGAAGAGGCGACTAAGGAGGTTTGGCTGAAATCGGATGCACATGCCCGCTAGGGAATGCTAACCAGAAACAAATGCTTGCAGAAAACGGATGCACTAGGCCATAAGGCGCATAACATGCTGCAACAACCCCTCACAATTAGGAATGGGATAACAGATTTTACGGCCGCCAATCTGCCACAGAGATTTAGCCACGCAGTAAGAATGTCAGACCTACCATAACGAGGGTGGCCAAAACTTACTGCGGGAAGAGGTCAGCACAAACGGGAAGCAGAAATCGTAGGAATTATATCCTACAGAACTGCCCCTAGTATGCAGACGAGAAGAAATAGGTGGCCCACTTACACCAGCTGATGAGGCAGACGGCTGCCTTTATTAGAGAATCCAAATCCCAATCTAGTGAGAATGCAGAAGAAGAAGAAGAGCTATATGAGTATCAATGAGAGATAATATTAGAATTGAAGAAATTAGAAGACTACAAATCTTCTTTGAGCGCTCCATATCTACCACTTGTTAATCACTCTGTGATTTGTATGTGATCCAAGTTTAAGAGCAACTGTACATTGTGCCAGTTATGAGCCTACAAGTAGGCCAGCACATCAGATTTCTACAATGCTTTTTTTTTACTAGGCTAGAATTTCCTAGGTTCTACATCAGTCGCCTCTTACAACATGCCTAGTAGGTTGCAGTGGTATTATTCTTTGCTCCCCTTGCGAGCCTCGGCAACACACAGGCAATTTTATTTATTTAACATTGCTAGTTTGTAAATTGCTTGCTTAATCAATTTATAAAAAAAAAGAAATATATATATTTATAGTTACTGTTATATTTGTGGAATTGACATACTTAGTTACACTACCTGGTCTTGCTTGAACAGGGCTTGACAAGTCAGATACCTATCAATGCATGTCATAATCTGCAAGTGGCAAGAAGTAGCCTCCCATTAGTCAGTGCTGGCATTGGGACAAGCCAGATGGTTTATCCCAGAATAACACATCCAGCATTTCCCCAGCCCATACCAATATCTTCAGCAATAATTGGCCAACAGATAACTCTTCAACGTCTGCCAAGCAAAGGTATGTTGATTAATGTAGTTTGCTTGTTTGCAAATGTTCTTTATGACCAATTTGATCATTCAATATTGCGATGTATAATTGATCTTAGCCAAAAATGTATTAATGTAATTAACTTCTTTTCCATCTGCATTCAGGTCCTTTGAACGTCCACACCTTTTTACATCTACTGTCCATTGGAGGGCTATGCTAGCCACTGCCTCTACTGGCATAAGACATACATTCTCAATCCACTTCCATCGTTGTTTTTTTTAAAGATGGTCTCCAATGATGCATTTTGAAAGCTCTTCGTTTGCTATTGTATTTGGCCAGAAAATTTGTAGAATCTGACTTTAACATAAACATTTTTTTAAAATATCTCGAACTTGTGTATGATGTTGTGGCCCATTTTCCAACACTCACTACTGTATAATAACACTCCCAGGACAGTAAAAAGAAAAAAAAGTAAAGGAACCCTTTCATACCTCATGGTATATAGGTCAATACAGTGTTAGGCCTGTATTTTTCATTGACCGTCGGCACACGATGGGTGATGGACCAGGAGCCTTGCGAAGCGAGTTCACTAACAACTACGCTACAGCGGCTCTCTCTCCCAGGACAGTGCTTCTATATATTTTAAGTTTTGTTACAAGATTTAATCTTTTGACTTTCCAGATTTTGTTGTGCATAAAAAATGTAAGCATAGAAGGTTCAAAACCACCTGGAGATGAACAGTAGAGCAGGAACTGAGAAAAAAATTTACCACAACTGGAACACAGTACATGGTGTGGTCAAGGACAGAGAAGAATGGCACCAAGGACTTTACAGGCTAGAAGAGAACTTCATTTCACTATCTGCTAACAGTGGATGCACCTTGCTAGATTTGGTTGCTCTTAATTTGTGAACGTCATTAAAAATAATCAAATTGCTATTTTTTACAGGTCAACACCTGCCTCTAGGAAGCGTCACACAGATCTCTGGCCAACAGATTATCCACAGTTCGGGTAAAGCCATCTCTCCGAGACCAGCTGCATCAACTGGTAATCTTCAGCGACCAGTTATTTCAAGTTTCAGCACTGCACCACATTTTCAGAAATCTAATACACCAACACTTGTCAGTGTGTCTCAAGCTCAACAAATAGGGCTGCGAGTTCCAAATGCAACTGGGCATCAGATGACCATTCAGAGAGCCATCAGTCCATTGGTCGCTCAGCAAATGTCTGGTACTAATCAACCCAATTTCATTCAGTGTTTATCTAATGCAGCTGTGGTTTCACAGCAGATTGCTCACAGTTTAACCAATGCTGGGTCTCTTCAGACTACCCAGTCGGTGGGAAGTAATTTGCGTACCACATCGCCTATTGTAACAGCTACCATTGTAGGACCAACCTCCCACATAGGCACAACTGCTTTTGTTGCTGGACAACCAATTTCTATCCAGCCCCGGCCATCTGTTGCTTTTATTGCAAGTGCCCCACCAACTGGTATGACTTTAACTGTCTCTTCAATCTCTCCTGGTCCATCAGCATTACAGACAGCAGTCTCGACAACATCAACCCAGATCACATCTCCTACCCAGCAGGTTCTGTGGCCTGGCTCACCTATTTCTCAGGGGCAAGTTATCCGTCCCGAATCCCAGTAGTTTTGCCAAGAGGAACCTTAACCTTTGCTGGTAGGCCACAACTAATCCAAAGCAGTACTATGCCTCGTTTATTCCACAAACCTTTGGCTTCACTTACTGCCACCTGTGGAGGACAGGTCACAGTTCAAGTTCCACAGGTCATCAATCCAGTTATCAAGACTGTGGTAAGATCTGATATCATTGTCTTGTCTAAGTAACAATTTCATTAACAACTTTATTTCTTTTTACATACTTCTTTAATTTTTTCATTCTTCTATTCATACTTTCCTTAACTGATTCTATACCAAGCGACACTCATGTCAATATATCTTATAGTATGGCCCACTCAAAAGAAGCTTACTATTTTTTCGTTTTATTACTTTTCGTCCGATTAGAGCTTTATATTAACCGGAAAATACGTAAAAGTGAAGTATAAACGATAATGAATACATATCCTCGTGACTTATGCTAGAAGTAGATATGAAACAGAGTTTACCAGTCATTCTAGGATACTATGTGACCATAAAAATGAGGCTAGTTTGTAAACAGTTAATAAACCATACATTTCTTCACTATTTTTTAAATGTTTCTGTATTCATAAATGTATTACCTATATAAAGAGAGCAGTTAGACTGATTTATACAACATATTGTCCATCAAGGCCCTTGGCAACTTGGATTTTTGTTATTACAATTTCAATTAGTTTTTTTAATTAATGCTAATATTTTTCATGCATAGTAAACACAACATATTTTCGGATGCAATAAATATTTTGTGAAAGTACATTCATTTATCTTTAATTTGATAAATAATAAGTTCAACTTTAAATAAAATTTAGAAACAATATTTTAGTTTAGCTAAAGTGTGTGTGCACTATTTTTGAAGCTGAAAAAATAATTCCGTCCAGAGGCGAAAAAACCCGGTAGCGAATCAGTTAATACTTCTTTTCATTGTTCTCTTTAGACCTCTTCAAGTTACTGTAATGTGGTTTCTAATTTTGTTCACTTATTTTTCCATAACTGCTTGTTAGTTTTGTGTGCACAGTTGCACCAAACTTGGCACACAAACATTTTTGTATGTACACTTACACCTCACCTGACGCGCAGATCTATATTACATCAGCAGTTACAAAATCAGGCAGCCATCCTGCCCAGTAAAGATGTGGAGATGGTTCAAGCTACCAGCTCAAGCCAATCACCTGCAGGAGTAATTTTCACCGCTGTCCTAGTGCCCACTACTAGTGTGACCTCATCATCTAGTCAGGCACCTCTGGTTACTTTGACTACAACAGCTTCAGCTAGCCAGGTCAGTTACTTTTGTTTTTCTGCCTAGCTGCTTCAGTCTGTTACTGTTGTTTTTGAGTCTTTACTGTTGTTTTTCTGCCAAGTTGCTTCAGATCATGACTTGAAACAGACAGTAAGCACGTAAAAGAACCATTGACAGTTCAAAATCGAGAAGAGCAGGCTGGAAAGCCACAGCCCGGACAAAATTCATTAGAAAAGATTAAAAATAAAATTCCTACAAATATATCTTTACCATCTTCAAAATTACATCGGGGACCCTCGCCGTTGTTATGGAGTTTGTGCACTGCAGCTGAGATCTTCCTGTGTAAGGAAGAGATACGAGAACTCATGATTACTCACCGAAGTGCAATGATGATGGTCCAATCAAGCAAGCTAGTATCTAGGGTGAGATGCTTTGTTAGTTTCTCCTCATACAGTGACATCAAGTTTTACAATGTGATTACATTCTTGATGATGCAGTCATAAAATAAATCTATAATAATCTTTAAAGGACATACTGTTCAAATGTATATTTATAAACTCTTTATTTTCTTCTCCCTCTTTACTTTAACCACAAACAGACGAGGAGTCAGTGTTTAACTTGCCTTGCTGCATCTGGTAGGACAGTAACAAGATCTCTCCACACTACTCAGCGATTGACCATCCTTAACAGGGGACCCAAAGTCTGACCCATAATTTACATTTCTGCCTCTACTGTCCTCCCTCAGGTTATCTTTGGTCTACCTCTCTTTCATCTTCCCTCTGGAGTCCACTGCATTGCAATATACATTTGGAAAGTGTCACATTTCAAGAGATAATAGATCAGTTATATGAGGACTATTATCATTGCATTCCGGACATGTCCCGTAGGTGCTCCGGTCCCCGCCTCAACAAATCCAGCTGCACAACACGCCAGTTCGATATTGATTAATCAATCTATTTGCTTATTTTGTATGTCTTTCTTTTCGAGCTGTACCAATATCGACATCCATCTCTCTCAACATGGTCCGCGACTAGGATTCACATCCCTGAATCTCCTCTGTTCAGAAAGACTCTCAATGCATTAAGAATCTCATTTCAGTCCAATGCAGCTCCCTTTGATATCGTAGCCATGCCAGCTAATGCTTGTCCATTGCCTCTGACTCCTGTGCGCCCAGGGACTATAATAATATAGATAATAGATTTGTTTTATTACTGCATCATCAGAAATTATTTTGTGATGGTTTTTTGGATCACTTCTGAATATGAGGCTTATTCATCTTCAGTGTCTGCCTTGTATAACTGTGTGCATTCCTATATTTCTTTCAATGTTCTATTAATACTTTCGCTGCCACCGACGACAAAAGTCGGCGAAATACAAACTCCTTTTCGCTGCCACCGACGACTTTTGTCGGCGGACATGTGCCGTCGACGATGTCTTTTTAACGGGAGTATCGCTTACCGAAACGGGGTCGCGTCGTACTACTTCCGTATTGTTCCGGCGAGGTCTCCAAAATGGTGGATCTAACATACACGCGTAACGTCAGGATAAGTCCGATTTTTCGTAAGTAAACAAAAATTTTCAAAATGGACGACATAGCTGATGAATAGTGATGTCCAAAATGACTCTTTTTCTGACTTTTTAGCCAGTGATAGTGTTAAAACGAGCTCTGAATGTGATATGAATTTGAACTGTGATTCACGTGACGATGTTTATAGATCGATAGCAGATATTGTCACGGTTACGGGAGTAGATGACGGACACCTATCTCGAAAACGACGGCATATCATACTGTGGATAGGTATGAGGATATCATTTACTACAATAGCTTGTGTATTATAAGGAATATATTCCACATACAGACAGGTTAGTAGCTCATTAATATATGAACACTATTCCATAGTTTAAAAGTCCTAAGTTTATTAGTTTATTTTTACGATTTTTTGAAACTGTCACTCTGAAAACTGATCATACCGAAAAAATAGCGTGGCACTGGGCCAGACTTTGTTGAAAAATGCGTGGCAGCGAAAGTGTTAAAGAAGATTTGGAGTGTTAGAATGTCTTGAGAGCTTCGAGTAGAATAATAGATAAAAGAGAAACGCAACACAAGTTATCCTCACGAGGGTCTGAATATTTCAGCCCAAGATAGAGCACTGTGTTGGGCAATGTTTTCAGTTTTTTTTTTAATCAAGGGGTGTAATAATATGATGATGGTGAATCATTTTGAGGCTCTCTTCTCTTCCTTATTTCCAAACCACTCTTCCACTCCTTTCAAGATGCAGTTATACATAATTATAAAGACAAGCACGATAGTCATGATTTAATATTTTATACTTAAATATGGAAATCTTTGTGTCAATTCAGGTTGTGGAAGTAGACAACAGTCATGTATCACAGTCTCCTAGTCGGCGGGAGAACAAAATAACCACATCTGAGCCTGTCACTGATCTCTCAGCATCAAAGTCTGTCACGACTGTTACAACAACATCTGATATATCAGCAGGTGTGTCTAGCTCAGTTTTGCTGGCTTCTGCACCTGTATCATCCCTTGCACAGTCATCGAGCGAAGAAACTAGAGAGTTTAAAAAGAGAGAAACCCTTTCCAAAATTATTGATACAGATGTCGAGAATATCACAACCAGCACCTGGAAGGTTCAGCTCAAAGCATAATCAGTCGAGCTGTAAAATACTGGATGTTCACAATGTTACAGAAGTCAAAGACAAGACATCTCCAGACATTTCAACTTTCAATTCTCAGGTATGAAAACTGTTGGTTGTACATCTCTGATTCATAACTGGTAATAAAAAAAACGTACTGTCATTACTGCCTGTAGTACCGCTTTTTAGGGCGGTGTGGGATGAGAGCCTGATTAATTTAATGGCCGCATGGCTAGTGCAGTCGCCGTGAAACTGTTCATGTTAGGATTTTAAATTTATGCCCACAACAGAAAAAAAATCCTTGGCCTTGTCGTGAATTGAACACAGGTCTCCTGCATTGGAGCCACTCTCTAATCCATTCGTCCTGTTGCTCCTCCTGGTAACTGATAATAACTGGTAATGCTCATGTCTTCTTCTTCTTCTCGTTTGTTCTTTACGACCAATTTTAATCACTCTTTGTGATATGTTTGATATTTGCTAAGAACGTGTATACGTTGCACATTGATTTGGTAGGCCCCTAAACGCATAGACTTCTACCCGTTTAGGACAAGTGCATCCGATTTCAGCCAAACCTCCTTAGTAGCCTCTTACGACATGCGTGAGAGGTAACAGTGGTTCTATTCTTTACACCCCAAATTTGGGCCCGGTAACCACTCGGGCGCTTTTAATCACTCTTTGTGATATGTTTGATCTTTGACAAGAATATGTACAGCCAAACCTCCTTAGTCACCTCTTACAACATGCTTGGCAAGTAACAATGGTTCTATTCTTTACACCCCAAATTTGGGCCCGGTAACCACTCGGGCGATGCTCATGTCTAAATGTAGGAATTAATGTGTACTTTATCAACTACAATAAGTAAAAGAGAAAGGTAGACAGGAATATATACTGTCACCTGATCTTTTCTCAATGAAAATATCCCACTATCAAACAAGGATAATTTGAAAAAACATCTATCTATCTATTCTCTAATTCTGTTTTACCTTTTGGCGTCAGGTTGAAAAAGGAGACAACTGGAGCGAGCCTCCCCATGCGCCTTGTCTTTCTTTCTTTCTTTTCTCCAGTCCTGATTTGCCTCACAGCTTCAGGATATGAAGAGGCTTCTAGAACTGGCCTTTGTGTGCGCTTCTTAAACAATGTCTTTCATCATCTCTGTTATCTTTGAGGTTCACCTATTTTTGTACATTAAATAGTTGGTGAATAAAGTTTTTGGGATTTGGTGGTTACTTGTATGTCACTTCCTGTAACATACTGACTAATGCTAGCTGTATAAGATATGTACCTGGACCAGGTGTAACACACTATTTATATTATATATATATATATATATATATATATATATATATATATATATATATATATATATATACACACAGAGTTGACTAAGGACAACCATTCCCTACCCCAAGGTAGCAGTTAACAGACTAGACAGGTAGTTGATAGATGATAGAGAAAAGTAAGGGACACCGTATGCCAGAACTGCACACCAATCATGCACACTTTGGCAATAATGTAGAGACTAGAAGTAGTTGAGTTTGATGTAGCGTGACGACAAAAACTAAGGTTAAGAAAACAACAACATAACAACGGAGAGAGTCTGATAGGAACCTTGGTAGGCGACAGACGTATTTTTGTGAACGATGATTGAATAAATATGCTTAAAGAAACCAACGCCATCTGGCTGTTATATTATTGGCAACTAACATCAATGACCTACCAAGATTAATAACATCATTATCTAAGAATACCAATTAACCAAGACTTCCTACTACAGAGAGATATATATATATATATATGATACATGGAACAGATAGGACATGACCACATACTCTTCTTCAATATGCAGTATTACTTCACATTTGTTTGGTCTCATAAAACAACACAAAGTAGCATGATACATGTAACATTCCAACTTTGACTTTTTGCCGACATCTCTTGCAGGCTTCAAAGATATCGACTGATCCATCCTGTCTAACTGAAACTGCTTCCAAGATAACTGAACCTGAGAATGGTTGTGACTTCCGAGGATCACTTTCAAGCTGTTCAACTTCAATAAGTGACACGACAGCTAAACATGCTAGCAATATCCAAACATTGTTAACGCCTACACCATCCACCACAACTGTGACACAGTCAACCACACATACTGCTTCTAGTGGTTCCATCTCTGTTCTGTCTTTGACTGGATCTCACCTAGCAACTGCAGGTGGGAATCAAGGTGTGTGAAGATCAGAATTGTTAATGCCTACCTGATTTTCTAAAACTTACAACATTCATTTGTATTATGATTATCTCCATTGCTACTCGGCCACCTATTTCATCCTCATGTGTCTATATATATATATATATATATATATATATATATATATATATATATATATATATATATATATATATATATATATATATAAAAAAAATTTTTTTAGACATTTCTCTGATTTCATCACTTCTCCTGAATTCTTCCCATTTTATGTTCATTAATTTTTACAGACATCTATTTTAAAATGCATTCAACTTCTCTCTCTCTCTACCTTTTTAACCTGGATTGGGGCATAAGCCCTCAACC
Source organism: Arion vulgaris (assembly GCA_020796225.1). NCBI lineage: Eukaryota > Metazoa > Mollusca > Gastropoda > Stylommatophora > Arionidae > Arion > Arion vulgaris. The sequence goes on along the minus strand of CM036769.1, from coordinate 33,495,636 downwards.
AACTTATGCGAAGTCTTCCTATCTCTAGCTGTCTCCTGCAGCTCCCTCCAGCTCCTCTTTATATTGTTGATCTCTGCCTCCAAATCCTGTCTTAATGTATTTCTCAGCCTCCCCTTCTTTCGCTGTCCCGGGGGTTCCAAGAAAGGACGCTTCTTGTTATATTCCCCTCAGGTTCTTGCAAAGTGTGTCCTATCCAGCATCAGCGTCTTTTTTTAACCTCTTGGTTCACTAGAATCTGTCTTGTGCATTCAGCTTACTTTCTATATATCAAAGTGTCCTATCCAGCACCAGTGTCTTTTCTTAACCTCTTGGTTCACTAGAATCTGTCTTGTGCATTCAGCTTACTTTCTATATATCAGTGTCCTATCCAGCACCAGTGTCTTTTCTTAACCTCTTGGTTCACTAGAATCTGTCTTGTGCATTCAGCTTACTTTATATAAGTGTCCTATCCAGCGCCAGCGTCTTTTTTTAACCTCTTGGTTCACTGGAATCTGTCTTGTGCATTCAGCTTACTTTCTATAAGTGTCCTATCCAGCACCAGTGTCTTTTCTTAACCTCTTGGTTCACTGGAATCTGTCTTTAACTTTCTATATATTTATGTGAGATCAATACATGAACTTTGTTTATTTTTACTTATTTGAAAAACTACATTCTATCTCTTTTAAAAAAATAATATTTTGTCATTGCTCATTCACCTGTCTAATCACAAGTGGTTTTTTTATGCTATTGTTGACTTTCTTACTTGTATGACCTATATAGGTCAACAAGACAAGTTGTCTGTGAAGGTGGAGCCACGCAGCCCAGATAATGATGACACTAGGGATGGTGGAGGGCCAGCGGAAGGTGTGATAGACTCCAACTTGCTGGAGTGGTCTGATGGGGTTGGAAAACTTCCTGGCACAGATATGAAGGTAAAATTGGTATAAAATAGCTTGTTGTGTTAACTCATAGTGGCTATTGCAAATGTCCTGTATAATCAGTGTCCATTTGGAAGTAAATGTCCTGGCTGACCTCATATCTAGAAGTAAATGTCCTATCTGACCTCGTGTCTAGGAATAAATGTCCTGTCTGACCTCATATCTTCTTCAAACGCTCCATATCGACCACTTGTTAACCACTCTGTGTGATTTGTATGTGATCTAAGCCTAAGAGCGACTGTACATGTGCTAGTTATGCACCTATAAGTAGGCCAGCACATCCGATTTCTGCTACGCTTTTTATTTACTAGGGTAGCTGCCCTAGGCCCCTACCTCAGCCGCCTCTTACAACATGCCTTGTAGGTTGCAGTGTAACCAAAAAAACAGAGGTCATGTTCCAGCCCGCCCTAGAGAACAGTATTACGATCCAGTCATCAACATTAAACACCAGCGTCTCCAGTCAACGGACAACTGCTTATCTTGGCAGCCTGCTATCCAGATCGGCAAATATAGATTTTGAGGTCAACAATAGGATATCCAAAGCCAGTGCTGCGTTCGGAAGGTTACGTGTCACTGTGTGGGAACGGAAGGGGATAAGCATAGTCACAAAGCTGAAAGTTTACCAGGCCATAGTGCTAACCACGCTGCTGTACACAAGCGAGACATGGACAGTGTATAGCAGACACGCAAGAAAATTAAACCATTTCCACACAAGCTGTCTATGCAGAATACTAAAAATAAACTGGCAGGACAAAATTCCAGACAGCGAAGTCCTCACAAGAGCAAAGATCCCAAGCGTCAACACCCTGTTGCAGAAGGCCCAAGTGAGATGGGTCGGTCACGTTGCTCGGATGCCTGATAAACGCATCCCAAAACAATTGATGTATGGCGAGCTTGAAGGGGCAGACGTTTAGCTGGTGGACAGAAAAACGCTTTAAAGACACTCTTAAAGTGTCTCTGAAATGCTTTGATATAGACAATACGTGCTGGGAATCCCTTGGGCAAGATCGCCAAATGTGGCGCTGTAACAACAAAAGAGGAACCGAATAGCTGAGAATCATCGTATTGTTGAGTCACAGAGAAAACGAGCAGCGCGAAAAGACAGAGCACACAACACGCACATGTCTAACCTTGATCATGTATACCCCACCTGTGGTCGGGGATTCTGTTCTAGGATTGGACTCTACAGTCACCTCCGCACACACCAGAGAGGTGCAACAGCACACGTCTGAGATTGTTGTCATCATCGCCTGCGATGGACGGCTATTACTATTCTTTGCTCCTCTTGCGAGGCCCCAGCAACACACATGTGTGACCTCATATCTAGAAATAAATGTCCTGTCTGATCTCATATCAAGAGTTACAGCTATGTTTGCAATTAGCATAATTATTATGTATCAATTTCTCTTTATTTTTCCACAGTTTAAAATCAATGAATTTGGTGATCTTGAATTGATGGAAGATGGCGGATTAAATGGGGAAGTTAGATCTAACAGTAAAATTGGTGTTGAAGGCAGACAATACAGTCATGGGATGGACAGTGTGGCTAATGAATCTGGTACAGGCAAAAAAACTCAAGACTGTTCAGGTTTGAACTTATTGACTCGATCTCTGATGTCTACCAGAACTGACTTTCTCTTTGTTTACTTCATATACTACTTTCTTATAGGTAGACATACTACTTTCTTATAGGTAGACATACTACTTTCTTATGTCCCTATCCAGAAGCACTTGACCTGAAAGCTCTTCGGCTCGGTGCCATGGACATCGTTACCCTTCGGTTCGGTGCCATGAACACCGTAAATCTGGGAAATCTGTCTCTTTTCTGCCAGTCCGCGGAATTGAACCCGCACTCGAAGGACTTGTCACCCGTAGTCCAACGCGCTACGAACACGCTGGGCAGACGGGCACTTCTTTCTTATAGGTAGACATACTCTTTACCTTACAGATGTAAGATTTAATGCTTACATAACTGATCTAGGACTTTGTCATTATTCTTGTACATACAAGTCTGCTTCTTTGATCCCTGACAATATGATTTGTCTCACTTGTTCCATAGCAAATATGACAGGAGTCTTCCATCCTCGTATTAGACCAAGACTGCATACACATAAATACGCTCATCTTGTTTGCTATGCTTTCTCCTGAACATATCTACTGTCTCATCATGTGAGACATCTGCTCCCTACTACTACCATACGTCATAGTGATGGTCTGAACACACTTCTAACACTAGATGTTTGAATGCTTCTGCTGTCCATATCCTTTGCTGTAGTACCATTACATAAATGATGCTGTGGGTATCACTGATATGTCTTATGCAGATTTTTCTATATTCATCCAATTCTTTAGTGACTTTCACACTAAATCACATATTTTCATTCATTTTTAACCATTGTAATATCTTTGTCAAAATCTATATGAAGTGTTCTGTGACATTCGCCACTTTTGTTGTATCGTTTGCTTGATAAAGGCCTTTTTGGTCGAAACTTTGCTGTTTATTGTCATTGTTTTGTATTTTGTAAAATTACAGTACTTTGTTATTACGTGTTTAGCCATTCTACATAGTTTTACTGCAGTCTCCATCTATATTATCATTTTCATGCATATTGTCTGTTAGTGTGTTGCTGCTGTGTTACAGGTTCACTAGTCTCCACCATTTGTGTGTGTATGTTGTTTTTGCTGCTAATATTGTTGTTCTTACAACAGTGGTATCTCAATATTTAGCTGACATTGACTTTGCTACAACAAATTTTCTTCTAGTTGTTATGACGTTAGTTTAAAATGTGAAAAGTGTTGACTGATTTTTAACAATAATTTCTACAGTGAGTGACCCTACGGAGCTGTCAGACCATGAAGGAGATCCAATCTGCTGCTGTGTGTACTGTGGTCGCTATGGTTACAAGAGCAACTTCAAAACTTCAGGAAGATTCTGCTCGCAGAATTGTGCTGGAAAGTATGTCAGGGCAGTGAATTGTTGTTGACAAGACTAACCATAGCTATCCTTATCACATCTCCCTACACATGTAGTTGTGTAGCACTTCTACCACATCTGTCCTAGCTTGCATATCACTGTCCTTCCTAGCTTTACAGCACTGTATGTTCCAGCTTAGACATTATGTCTGCCTTAGCATGTACATCATTGTCCTAGCTTGCACATCATTGTCTGTCCTAGCAGGTCATATTTCATCTTTGTACTGGACACTGCAGGCAATAAGTCAAACAGCTCTCTGCCAGTGTCAACAGGCAAGACAGACAACGTAGCATATCCTTCAAGATTGTCCTCTCCTAGGTGAGCTGAGAAGCAACGTGTGACCGCACTCATTCAACCTGAAAACTAAACATTTGGGACACTTGGCAGATTTCAACTGACTGCCCAGTCTGTGACCCACAGAGGATTAAGCGCATAATCAGAGATCGCTGAGGAAGAAATATTATTTTTCCTAGCTAACCTATCATTGTCCAAACATGATTGTCTTCTTCTTCTTTGCATTCGTTCTTTCCCCAATTTTAATCACTCTTGTGATATGTTTGATCTTTGCCAAGAACGTGTATATGTTGCACATTGGTTTGGTAAGCCCCTAAACGCATAGACTTCTACACATTTAGGACATGTGCGCCCGAGTGGTTACCGGGCCCAAATTTGAGGTGTAAAGAATAGAACCACTGTTACCTGCCATGCATGTCGTAAGAGGCGACTAAGGAGGTTTGGCTGAAATCAGATGCATGTGTCCTAAGCGTGTAGAAGTCTATGTGTTTAGGGCCTACCAAACCAATGTGCAACGTATACACGTTTTTGGCAAAGATCAAACAAATCACAAAGATTGATTAAAATTGGTCGTAAAGAACGAATGCAAAGAAGACTTTAAGAGTTCAATCCTGGAAAACGGTCCACTTCCACAGGTGGAGCATACAGGATCATGGTTAAACATGAGGGTTTTATGTGTTCTGTCTTTTTGCACCGCTCTTTGTCTCTGCGCCTTGGCAGTGCTATGATTCTCAGTTATGCGTTTACTTCTTGTGGTTTTGCAATGCCATATCTTGCGCAAGGGATTCCCAACTCGGGGTGTCTACACTGAAACATTTTAGACATTCTCAAACATGCCATTGTTTGAATTAACGTGTATACCACTCTCATCACACAGTTTCTTCTTTCCCTTATCTCATTTCTCTGCTTGTTTTCAGGAGAAAACTTCACCGTAAGCAGGTGATCATGTCTCGAATGATGATGGGGATGAAAAAGAAGAAGAAGAAGTTGATCATGTCTGGAGAAATGAAAACTCAGCCCCAGGAACAACAGAATGGATCTGGTAAGATGAATAAATTAAGACAACATTTGAAATGGACTAATTGCTTGAAACTTTTGTCCTGCTCAGTTTGGGTGATCCTCATAATCTTATTTCAACATTTTATGATAATTTTTCAAATATTATTTTCAACATTGTGGCCATTCTTACAATTATATTACGTCCTTCCAAACTTTAATTTGTTTGGCATTGTCTGTATATGCAGTGTTGTACTCTTCTAGAGATTTTCATTTGAAACATTTGAATGCCTCCGTATCTAGTCGTCCATATGTAATTGTTTTTAAAAATTCATCACTCCTGTTCGTTTGCTTGATAAAGGTCTAGTTGGTCGAAACGTTGCTGTATATTGTTTTTGTAATTTGTAAAACTACAGTACTTTGTGATTACGTGTTTCGCCAATCAAATAGTTTTACTCAGTCTCATATATATTGTACTCTTCTATAAATTTTGCTGTTTTTGTAACCCACATAGAAGTGTGTATGTGGTTTTCTTCAATTATATTTCAGGATTGTGGGTTTACCAGTTTCAGTTTAGAATATCTTCATTGCATTCAGGACATATCAATAGGTGCTGTGATCTCCTTCGCAATATCTCCAACAGTGTCCAGCGGCTAATCGTACCAGTTCGATGTTGATTGATGAGCTTACTCATACATCTATTGTGCTGTTCTTTTCTGGTCATTCCAATTTTTAGTCCTAGCTCTTGAAATCTAGCAGTTGACAAAGATTGGTTTAAATGAAAATCCTCCTTGCGGCCACACTCTATGAGGGTGTCAGCTCTATCCATTGGCTGACCCCCTGATATGGTGGCAGAGCTAGTTAGCCTGTCTGCTCTCATTACCTTCGACGCCCATGTGCCCGGACGAATATGAGTGTAATTCTGTTTGGAGTGATTCAGTCCATTGCCTGCGCACCGACCCGGCCTCCACCTTTCAAATCATACTCAGTGAATTACCCAGAATGCACATATGAGTGTAGTTTTGTGACTCCAGCCAGAGTAGTGCCTTAGTCACTGTCAGAACGTGAAGACCTCAAGCGCACCGCCCTGTTTATGACACATACCGGAGTAGTCGCATAGCAAAGTTGATCGCAGAAGAAGGAGAGAGAGACTGTCAGAACTTCCATTATCATGCTTCTTGTTGTCATACTAAATGCATCACTGGCTACCTTGACGTTTCTGCTGTATTGGGTTCACCAATCTTATTTCAATGACGGAACACATACAAACAAAATACTGTAGTTTACAAAAACAATAATAATAAATAGCACCGTTTTGACCAAAAGGTCTTTATCAAGCAAATGATACAAAGAGGTGAAGAATTTCACTTCTTGCACAACACATAACATGTAGAGTCAAACAATAAGTACTTAACATATCTTATTTCAACATTTTATGACATTTAAAAAAAAACAATAATGTAGGGTAATTTTCATACCTTGATGTATGTTGGGGAGTACAGTGTTAGACCTGTATTTTTCTTTGTCCAATGACACACTATGTATGATGTGATTAATATCATGCCAGTCTTCTTTACTTCCCAATGATCATCTGGTAGTCAATTGAGGCTGAGTTGACCTGAGATCCATTACAGTCAGGGGAAAATCTTACTCCCTTTGTACATATTTATCCTGGGACCACACACCTAGAATGTAAGTGCACTAACCACTGCACTATGATGGCTGTCTCAGACACTCAATGGGAGCTTCATTTATTTGTTCTATAGGGATCAAAGCCACTTTAATCTGAGGCATGCACTTTCAACCTAAGATCAATACGTTTTTGGTTATACCATACAAACATAAGAAAGAAAGTTGGGACAGAACCTTGCTTGAATTGCATTGAGAGACAAAGAATGAAGTGGTTCGGATACTTAATAAGAATGCAACCAAACTACACTCTACAGAGTCTTCTACAACAGAACATTGGAAAAGAAGGTGAGAGGAACACCACACAAAAAATGGATAGATGGCATAGCAGAATCCTATAAAAATGCAAAAATAACTATCACACAAGACACTAGAGCAGCGCTAGATAAAGAGATAACCACGACACTGAGCAACAACCCGGTAACAGTGTGATGACAAAAGAAGTAAATACAAATATGACAAATAATTAATTTCTTAGGTAAAATCCAAGTATAACTTTATTGTGTGAGAGTTTAATCCTTGCTGGCATATCCTTTACTCTTCATCGCTGCAGATGATTATCAGAGGGTTCCATTTTATCATGTTTCAGGTATGATGTCAGCAAAAAAGTTGTTGAACTTTGACTGGGACTCTTATCTGGCAGAAACCAAATCAGTTGGTGCCCCTAAGAGACTTTTCAAGGAGGTATTTGCATCATTGTGTGGATGTATTGATCTGTTTAATGTTTGCATCATTGTGTGGATGTATTATTTTATTATGGGTGGGAAATTGAGCTCATTGATTAGTTCTATACAAAAGAAAATATGCACTCCTGTTCCTTCACTAGTTCTCTGCATCCCCGTTATTCTATTCTCTTCTAAGAGTTCGTCTCACACATGACTGGTTTTGTTGTTAATTTCATGAGATGCACCACCATTCCATCACTTTTCTTTAATCTTCAGCTGTATTTGTTGTCTTGTTCTCTTCAGCAATTTTTTCTTATTTTATTACCTGATACTTACAAAGTTTATGGCAGAGACATATTAAGAAGAGCATGACCTTCTGGGTGACTGTGGAAGATTCACAGCATGGAAGATTCACAGCTATGACTGCCTTCCTTAAAATAAATAAGATTTAAGATCATTCTACAGTATAACCCAGTAGAAGTAGTAGTATAACGTTACGTATTATGGCCATAAAATCTTATCAGCAACTCATTAATGCAAAGAAATGGCACGCCACCTGCTGAAAGTATTGCACAAACTCTGTAGCTCCTTCAACAATCATAGGAATCTCCACAAAAAATCACTTGTGGTCCTGATTCAAACCCACTACTTTCAGAATGCAAGATAACTTGTTTGACCACAGAGACACCCAAGTTCTACCTGTTGGTAAAACTTCGGCTGCACTCAAGACACAAAATAGTGACTGATGCTTGGGGTCAATGCCTTCCAATCTCTACTTTAAAATTGTTGTATTTCTATTGATATTGTATGAGCAATGCCACATATATGCCTTCAAAGTGATGTGTACCTGGTTGTATCTCTAACTCCTTCACAGAGTTGTCATGCCTTATTCCTCTCTGCTCCTCATGGAGCTTAAAGCCTCAACAATTGTTCACCACTTTTCCCAGTCTCTGGCTGTTTTCTTTATAGCCTCCCAAGATAATCCAGCACCCTCAGTTCCTCAAGAATACTCAAGACTCCAGGTCTGTTTAGGACGCCCCTTTTTGTTTTCTTGCGGGTTCCACTCAAGTGCTTGTCTAGTGACATTCGACTGTCTTTCGTAAGGTGCACCCTACCAATCACCATTTTCTCCTCTTAACCTGGGTCATCATGGGTTCCTGTTCTTATCCACAGGTCTGTGTTTGCAACTCTGTCATACCATCTCAGTCTGAGAATATGCTGAGTTGTCATAATTAGGCATCAATAACTGTTTTATCAGATGTCATTAATACAAAGATGACATTATAGCACAAATAACTGTTTTATCAGATGTCATTAATACAAAGATGACCATTATAGCACAAATAACTGTTTTATCAGATGTCATTAATACAAAGATGACATTATAGCACATGTAACTTTTATCAGATGTCCTTAACCCTTTAGCTGCTAAGGACGTATATATACGTTTTTCCCATTCACTTCTAAAGACGCATTAACAAGTCTGTTATTATCTCTCCTCTGTGGGCTAAAGACATGTTAACACGTTATATATTGCTACTGTCACTGCTATAGGCGTACATTCATGTTTGTGACCTAGAAACAAAGAGTAGGTATTTTTAGCTCAGCCTTCAGAAAGTATGTAGCAGCAAAAGGGTTAATACAAAAATGACATTATAGCACAAATAACTTTTATCAGATGTATTTCACACAAAGTAAACTTGTAAATAATCAGTAACTATTGACTACATTTCAGCCATTCCCAACTGCTCGTAATGGATTCCGTCTTGGTATGAGATTGGAAGGCATTGACCCCAAGCATCAGTCATTATTTTGTGTCTTGAGTGTAGCTGAAGTACAGGGATACAGGTAGTTACTATCTAGCAGTCACTGTACCTCATATTGGTGAAAGGTGGTCATCACCGTGCGAATATAAGAGGGCTGTCTCATGTTGACATTGAAAGCGAGAACAGTAGACTTTACCATCAGCCATCATATATACTGTTATTTCATATTTGCCTGTGTCTTGCCAGGGCTTGCAAGGAGAGCAAATGTTAGTAACACTGCGACCTACAAGGTATGTCATAAGAGGCGACTGAGGTAGCGACCTAAGAAGCTACTCTAGTAAATAAAAAGTGTCGCAGAAATTGGATGTGCATATACTTGTAGGCACAACGTACAATCGCTCTTATGCTCAGATCACATACAAATCATGAGTGGTTTAACATTGGCCGATATGGAGCATAAGAAGAAGAAGGTTCATATTGACCGACCGCCCGAGTGGTTACCGGGCCCAAATTTGGGGTGTAAAGAATAGAACCACTGTACCTGCCATGCATGTCGTAAGAGGCGACTAAGGAGGTTTGGCTGAAATCGGATGCATGTGTCCTAAGCGTGTAGAAGTCTATGTGTTTAGGGGCCTACCAAACCAATGTGCAACGTATACACGTTCTTGGAAAAGATCAAACAAATCACAAAGGGTGATTAAAATTGGTCGTAAGAACAACGCAAAGAAGAAGAATAAGATATTGACCGACAAGTGTGTAGGGTAGTTGAAGAAAAGACTGTCTTAGTGTTTCACTTGTTCATCATCATCATCATTGACTCAGTTCTAATCTTGTTATATCTATTTGATCTTGTTATATCTATTGTTTGAATATTATCATAATGTTTGAAAATGAAAATCCTGACATATTCTTTACATGATGTCACCATCAACCACAGTAAAACAAGTCATTGTTTTTCTAGGCACCACTTATGTTCAGTAGTTTAACATTGCTTTCTGAAAGGTGTATAATTTTGCTGAAATGTTGGAAATATGTAGTCACATTTAATATTGCTCCAGTTGAGTCCACATTAATTCTTCTTCTCTTCCACCATTTACTTTTTTATAGAAATGTTGGGGGGGAAACGTAGTGATCTTGTGTGTGCTTGTTTTAAGGCACTTAGTAAGCTTATATTCATTTTTGTAAGGCTGTTCTTGATGCCGTCGCTCCATCTTTGCATGGTCTTCCTCTTGCTTTGTACTCATTATACTTTTTCTGTGTGGCTCTCTGTGGTAGATATACCAGGCATTCTTGTCAGGTGTCCAAACCATTTAATCTGTTGCTTTTTTATGAATTCCATGACTGGTTTCACATCCGATCTTCTTCTGAGTTCTTCATTTCTAATTTTGTCTCTTATTGTCACACCCACAGCTCTTCTAAGACACCTCATTAATTATGAGTGAATGACATCATTGTTATATTTATAAGAAATGTGTGTGACTAACTGACTGACATCTTCATTATATTTAGGGTAAGTGTAGGATGTATCCTACGAATACCATGGATAGAAAAAGAAAGAACACTGATGTCCTGAAAGAACTAAATGTTAAAGAGAATTGACTGATAAACAACATACTATACAGAAAAATTACATACTTTGGTCAAATCAAGCGTCACGATGGCCTGGATAGAACAATACTAGTGGGCAGGGTCCCAGGACGCAGAGGCAGATGAAGAAAAAGATGGCTACAAGATATTAAAGATATCATGAATATGACCATCGACAAACGAAGTGGGTGAACTGGCTAGAGACAAGAGAGAATTTCAGATGGGCTGTAAAGAGAGCAACGTCCTATAAAGGATACGCACCTTGATGATGTTTGTGTCTGACTCTTATCTATATTCTATTCAGGTTGAGACTACACTTTGATGGATATTCAGAGTGCTATGATTTCTGGGTAAATGCTGATTCTGCTTTAATATTTCCGGTTGGTTTTGCTGAGAAAAATGGCAAAATTTTGCAGCCACCTAAAAGTAAGTAACCTACATACTAGATTTGTTGGAAGCTGACAAAGAGATTGTTGGATTACAATCAATATTGTTTTGTGTATGAACTTGAGAATATCACTTGCTATTATCATTTATATATCTTTTATATATATATATATATATAAAGCTCAGGTGATACCTGAAATATGACATATCCTAGGACTTCACCATCTTCTTCTTCTTTTGTCATCACACTGCTACCGGGTTGTTGCCTAGTGTCGTCACACTGCTACCGGGTTGTTGCCTAGTGTCGTGGTTTTCTGTTTTTGTCTTGCGTTGTTCTGTTGGCTTGTGTGATTGTTATCTTTGCTCTTTCACATGATTCTGCTACGCCATCTTTTCCGTGGTCTTCCTCTTGCCTTCTTTCCCGATGTTCTGTTGTAGAAGACTCTGTATACTGTGGAGTTTGGATGCATTCTTATTAAGTGGCCAAACCACTTCATTCTTTGTTTATCTATGTAATTCAAGCACGGTTTTGTGCCAACTTTCTTTCTTATGCTGATGTTGGTGATTCTGTCTTTTCTTGTGTTGTTGGTAACTTTTCTCAGGCAACGCATTTCACATGTAGTTATTTTTTGTGACTGCGCTTTGCTCAATGTCCATGTTTGGCTCTGGTAACACAAAGTAGTTATAAAAATGCTGTTGCTTAGCTGCCTGTGAAATTTTTGGGTGCCTTAACAATGGGGCTAGCTGGTAGGTTACAGCATTTGCTTTTTTGTACTCTAGCCTCTATCTCTCTATCCAGTTTTCCATCTTCTGTGAATATGCTTCCTAAGTATTTGAATTCTTTCACTTGGTTTATTTTAGTGCCATTGACATGGATGTCTAGATTATTATGTTTTCTTCCCATATTCATTATTTCTGTTTTAGTGTTGTTGATTTTCATGTCATGTTTTACACAATTATTGTTCAAGGTGTCAATATGATGTTGTAGATCTTGTTCCTTTTGATGTATCAGGCACTGATCATCTGCAAACAACAGTTCATTTATTTCATCATTATCTGAATTTGACTCTTGAGTTATTTTATCCATATATGCAATAAGAGTAGTGGTGAGAGGACACAACCTTGTCTAACACCTGATGTAATGGTGTTACCATCAACCACAGTAAACAAGTTGTCGATTTTCTAGGCACCACTTATATGTTCAGTAGTTTGCCATTTCTTTCTGAATGGTGAGGTCTATTTTATTTACTGTTCTTAAAACTCCACGGGAACAAATTTGCTTCCAAACTCCTCACAGAGGAGTTTGAACCAGGTACTTTTGGTTTGTGATTGAGTTCACTACCACTAAGCCAAAGATGATACTTATAGAAATTAATTATGCAGTTCTTAGTAAATACACTCATTGAAGCCTGTTTTTCTATATTAAATAAGCTTCATCATCAGGTGCCATCTCCACATCGAAGGTTGGCTGCAATGAATCTCCAGCATTCTCTGTCTTTTGCCTTGGTGTTGCACTCTGCCAGACTGTAACCTGTCCATTTCTTAAAGTTTCCCTCCACTTATCTCTCGGTCTTTCTCTTACTCTTCCTTCCCCCCTCAACTTTCCCTCTAGTAAATGTTTTATCATGGTGTCATGTCTTTTTATGTGCCCAAAATACTTTACTTGTCTGAATTTTATTTCTCTTAATAATTGTTTCTTCATGCCTAGTTTTCAAAAAACTAAAACTTGTTTTTCTGTCCATGAAACTCTGCCTATTCTTCTATATATCCACATCTCAAATGCATCAATTCTGTCTTCTAACTGCTTGTTCATTGTCCATGCTTCCGAGCCATACATGAAATGAGCTTCAATGTATGTTAATTAGTTATTGCTCTCTTGCAGACATGCTCCCTAGAAATCTCAACAGTAGATTTTAATCAATTCTATCTGTCTTACAACATCCTCAGATATCCCGATAGGAGAGTTCAACTGGACAAACTATCTGAAACAAACAAGAGCTGTGACTGCACCCAAGCATTTGTTCCTGAACCAGCCATCTTCTGTAAGACAATGTTTCACAAAGTACTAGTTACAAAATGTGCCTTACACAACGCACATGTACAATTAAACAGCTGTCACTTGGCATTACTTTAAACACATACACAACTGCAATTAACACCTGAGCTAAACATCCATCATTGGTTATTAAACATCCATCACTAAACTGACGTCATTTAACTATGCGCAGACCCATAGGTGCTCAGTCTCCCCCAGCAGATATTGAAGAGTATGCATACTGATGGTTTCCGTGGCTCTCTGATTAACTCTTACAATACGCGTACTAAAACCGCCTTTTTACGCACTGTTTTTTGAGGAACAAATTTTAAGGCAAAGATGTCCTTACAAAATTTGTTATAACTTTCTTACATTCAAAAGCAGAGACAAACTGCATATACCAAAATGTGCACAATTGAAAGATCTATTACAAACACCCACTTGCTGTATTTGAATTTTAAAAATACACGTAAAGCATTAAAGTCCTCTATGATATATTAACAACTGGTTAGAACCATATGGTCCGTGAAGTGGATTGTCGTAAAATGGTAACTAACTTTATGGTCTGTCAGGTGGCATTTCGTATTCTAAGAGTTAAACACACACACTCCTCACTCAAACATTTGTAATTACTGCAGTCAAAGTTATTTACTTGGTAGTATTACTCAACTGAAGTGAAACATTTCTCAATACTACACAACTAAAGTTAAACATCTGTCATGGATATCATGCAACCGCTCAATTAGACAAATATATGCAGTTATTTTTTAAGATTAACCTTTTCGACCCTCTGAACTAATATACTTGCTCACTGTACTTTTTTAAGATGACGCAAAGCCAATTTGATGGTTTCTTCTTCTAACCAGGGCTGTGAGTTTTCACACTTGGGTAGTCAGTGCAAATTTGTAGAATCTGCATGTGTTCTGTAATTGTGGAAGACTAGTGTAAAGGTATTATGAACAGATGGGTGTGGTGGGAGAAGTTCTTGTCTAGCTTTATGTAGACCAGGACATTCAAGCAAGATATGCTGTACTGTCTCATATGAATGGGTGCACTTTCTACAGTGTGGTAGGTGTGTGGGGTTTATTCTGTTTATGTGATAATTTAGTCCAATATGTCCTGTTCTTAACTAGAAGATATGCCTGTCTGCCCAGCGTGTTCGTATCACGTTGGACTACGAGTGACTATCCCTCTGTGTGTGCGGGTTCAATTCCACGGGATGGCAGAAAAAGCCACAGATTCCCCAGATTTACGGTGTTCGTGGCACCGAACCGAAGGGTTACTGATGTCGATGGCACCGAGCTGAAAACTCAAGTGCTTCTGGATCGGGAAAAAACCCAAAAAACTAGATCTTTTCGTTGAAGTAGATTTATATTGTAATTTGATGGCTAGTTCAGTATATATTGCAATATTAAGACATTTTAATACATTTTTTAATAGATGACACCAGCATCAAATATTATTATTAAGAAATAGATTCATTTAGAGAATCTCTGGTGAGCATTTCAATTCTTGTCTTTCCTCTGGTGTTTAAACAAAATATATCAATCCATGTGACTTTCTCCTCCCTAGGTGGTACCATCAGCTTTCAGAGTTGGGATGAAGCTTGAGGCTGTGGACAAGAAAAACTCCATCCTTGTATGTGTGGCCTCTGTGTCAGACACTCTTGGGGATCGGATTCTTGTTCATTTTGATGGATGGGAGGATACATATGATTATTGGTGTGATGTTACATCACCGTCCATTCGTCCGGTTGGATGGTGTCATTCGAATGGTCATACATTATCTCCTCCACCTGGTCAGTTGTGTTATCTGTAAGGTTATTGTTACAAGATCATACCTCTTAGTATCTCCTTGTTACTATCTTTGTGTTACTACCTCCTTGTTACTGTCATACACGTTATTATCTCCATGTTACTATCTCCTGGTGGCGTCTGTGGCTTAGGTGATAGTGACTTGGTCTATTAACCCTGACGTTCTGAGTTCGAATCATGCTGCGGACAGTTTGGTTGCAAATTGTTCCGCATGGATTTTACAATAGGATGATGGCACCACCTGTTCAGAAAGCAATGGCAAACTACTAAACATAATAATGCCTAGAAAAATCACAAACAGCGTTACAAAAATGGAGTTGATTCGCAAAGTCCTGTAAAGGATATGCAATAAACTTTTACTATCTCCTACAAAGTCAGACAGGGTTTTACCTCTTTGTTACTGTCAGATATGTTACTACCTCCTTGTTACTGTCAGATATGTTACTACCTCCTTGTTACTGTCATATATGTTACTATAGTCTGTCCATTAATTCGTGAGCACGTTTGAAATTGATTTTCTCGAAAACTACCTGTTGGATCTCAGTGATTTTTGCATGCAGCCTTAGAATATCCATGACGCTAAAATAAAGCTAACCAGCACTCCATAGATGCTACGGATTTTGCACATCGGCAATTCCTTTGATCTTTTATGACAATTGCAAATACGGGGCTCAAATTTTAGATTTTACAGTATCCCTAGAATTTGTCTATGTCAATTCTATTCATAGGTGTATCTCCATATTAATTTGATAGGTCAAGTAATTAAGTGTGTTGCCCTTTATGTGCAATCGTGAACTTGGATACAATATGCAACAGTTAGTCCTCCCTTCGGTCACCATTAGACCCCAGGGTGTCTTAACTTCACCACAAATTGTATGATGGTAGACGCATTTGGATATGGAAATGTATACGTTGCTATTTCTCAGTCTGTAATCAAAATATGATTTGTATCATCCCGAATCTGACGATTCCATGAGGTTGATAATTGTTACTGGCTGGACAAATTGTAATCCATCTCGGTGCCAGTACTCGCCTTCCTCTCGGAGCACATGTTCAACACACTTCTTCCAGAACTGCATGTCTATCATTGAGAAGGACTCACGTGTCAGAACTTCAACATCACACATTTTAAACGTCCTGTTCTGTTCTGCAACTTGCCCTTTTACTTTAGCCCAGACAAGCTCTATCGGATTGAGGTGAGCATGATATGGAGGTAGTCGCAAAGACGCGTGGCCATATTCCGCAATGATTTTGTCAATATGAAACACCTTTGTCTTATTTGTCATCCTCACCAGGTGCAACAACTCGGGTTTCAAATATGTATCATCGAAGCTGACATTTTCCTTAGCAAGCCAAGTCCTAATTTGATCTTTTGTATTTGATGCAGTTGGTACTTTGTCTTCCGCTGATACTGCGTTGTGATAGGATGCATTATCCATTACCAAGCATGATGGTCAGTTTAGAATTGGAAGTAGATCTTTCTCCATCCAGTGCCTGAAAATATGTCCATTCATTTCTGTGTGGTAGTCCCTACGCGGTACTTTTGATTGGAAAATAAGTCCAGCGCCATGGACAAGACCTTCTTCACTACTTCCTGCATGTGTTAGTATAATACGCTGGCCTTTGCTGCTTGGTATTTTTCTTTTCTGTTCACCGTCTACTGATTGCCATTCTTTAGCATTGGTGTGGTGAGCATTGACCCAGGATTCGTCCAAATATACAATATCATAGCCTTGCCTCCGCGCTCACGGATCTGCCTCAGGTATTTATTTCGGGCAGCAATTAAATGTGGCTTTTCACAAATAATATTCCTGCCGCCTATAGTTTTTCTGAAGGTGAAGCCATGGCTCTTCAATGTTTCATAGAGTACTTTTAGAAATGTCTATGCTGCATTCTGATTGCAGTTTTAATTTCAGTTTCCTGAGAGTAACAAGTTGATTTGTCGCAACCATTTTCAAGAGCTCCCGTCTTATGACATCTATGTCAAAGTCGCCAATTGTTCTTTTCCTTCCTTGCTTGACAATAGTGCACTTTGTGTCTTGTTTAATCCATCGGGAAAAGGATTCTCTATTCAGACCAAGCGCCAGTTGCGTTCGCTTTTTCAGGGTTATGAATATCGCAATATAGATGACCTCTCTTAGATTCCCTACGGAAGTGTTGGTATAGTAAAACTGTAACCTTCTGCATTGTTATAAATGTGCACTTCAGACTTATGAATGTGATATCAATGTCAGTTTTGATAAGCCAACAAATATGATACAATAGCTTCATACAAATAGCGAGATACGCCTATAACTATACAACGGTATCCCAATTATAACGCCATATGCTTTCCGCTTTCAAAGTCGACTGGGTTAGGTGCTCGGGAATTCGTGAAACTCACGATATTTCAATGTTGCCATAATGTATTTTTAGAACAACGCGTCTGTGTACCGTAAATCTGTTACTATTGTGTACAATCCGGTGAGGTTGATTTTAATATAACCTGAAGAAGAAATATTTCAAACTACATCAAATTTTCTTGGAAAAAATATTTCTCTAGCGTCATGGATATTCTAAGGCTGCTTGCAAAAATCACTGAGATCCAACAGGTAGTTTTCGAGAAAATCAATTTCAAACGTGCTCACGAATTAATGGACAGACTATACCTCCTTGTTACTGTCAAATATGTTACTACCTCTTTGTTACCGTCATATATGTTACTACCTCTTGTTACTGCTCAGATATGTTACTACCTCCTTGTTACTGTCAGATATGTTACTACCTCATTGTTACTGTCAGATATGTTACTGTCAGATATGTTACTACCTCCTTGTTACTGTCATACATGTTATTATCTCCTTGTTACTGTCAGATATGTTACTACCTCCTTGTTACTGTCAAATATGTTACTACCTCCTTGTTACTGTCAAATATGTTACTACCTCTGTGTTACTGTCAGATATGTTACTACCTCTTTGTTACTGTCAGATATATTACTACCTCTTTGTTACTGTCAGATATGTTACTACCTCCTTGTTACTGTCAACTATGTTCTTATCTCCTTGTTACAGTAATAATGTCTTTTCTTGTTACAATCAATATGTTGCTGTTTCTTGTTACAATCAATAAATATGTTGCTTTTTCCTTGTTACAATCAATCATATATGTTGCTGTTTCCTTGTTACAATCAATCATATATGTTGCTGTTTCCTTGTTACAATCAATCATATATGTTGCTGTTTCCTTGTTACAATCATTCATATATGTTGCTGTTTCCTTGTTACAATCAATCACATATTGAGATAACATCAAATTGTGACATGAAATGTATTTATTGTTTCACACCCAAGTTTGTTGTATAACTTCTTTGTATCTTGCTGTCAGTTGTCGTTGTCATGGCTGACCAGTGTGTTGATGTTTACTTTCTGAAACAGATTATGAAGATGGGGGCAACTTTACTTGGCATAATTACTTACAAGAAACACAATCGACTGCAGTACCATCTCGGGCTTTCAAAACTGTGAGTAGTCATCTTTTTGTTATATTTCCTGTTTAGAGTTATTTGACCACTAAGACAACTTGGTCATAGTCTGACTACAGCTCAGAGAACTTATTCTGACTAAAGCTTGCACAACTTATTCTGATTACAGCTTAGACAACTTATTCTGACTAAAGCTTAGACAACTTATTCTGACTACAGCTTAGACAACTTATTCTGATTACAGCTTAGACAACTTATTCTGACTAAAGCTTAGACAACTTATTCTGATTACAGCTTAGACAACTTATTCTGACTACAACTAGGAAAACTTAGTGACAGTCTGCCTACAATTTTGTAGAACATATTAATAGTTAGATTCGAAATAAGGGGAAGACTGCAGTAAAACTTGATAAATAGTGAAACACGTACAAACAAAGTACTATAGTTTTACAACTATAAAGTGCTGTTTATTGTCACTGTTTCTGTATTTTGTAAAACTATAGTACTTTGTTTGTACGTGTTTCGCTGAATAGTTAGATTGCAACTTCTTATAATACCATGATATGTATATGTACATCTCATATGTCCACATATATTTGACTACTGAAGATATCATAAAAGATTTCTACATTTTACTAGTCATATGTATGTGTTTTACTCCTTTAGCGTGGACCAATGGGATTTGAGAAGGATATGAAAGTGGAAGTGATGGACAAGCGTAATCCAATCCTGATCAGAGTAGCCAGTGTTGCAGATGTTCAGGATTACCGGTTGCTAATTCACTTTGATGGCTGGGACTCGATTTATGACTACTGGATTGATGATGATAGCAGTGAACTTCACCCTCCCAACTGGTGCAGTAAAACATTCCATCCTCTCCAGAGTCCAATAGGTCAGTGATAGTTTCTCTGTATGTTGCAACTTTTCACATTCACATATTAGGATTATATATACGTTCTAGAATATTTGCCATGAATATCCACCCATATTCACAAGGATTCTAAAAGACCAGAATCAAATTGCTTGTGTTTCCATAGAAACTGAGCTAAGTCTTCCCTATGCTTCTATAACAGTTTGATGTTAGCCTCACACACAACCCCACCTCCCACACAACCCCACTAAATTGTCTTTTATTCTTAGTTGCTACTTTCTTTCATAACCCTACATTCCACACAACCCTACCTACCACACAACCCCACCTACCACACAACCCCATTAAATTGTCTTTTATTGGTTATTGGTTACTAAACTGACGTCATTGCACTCCGGGCAGACCCATAGGTGCTCAGTCTCCCCAACAGATATCGAAGAGTATGCATACTGATGGTTCCTGTGGCTCGCTGATTAAACACACCTCTCACTCTGCCTCTCAGGCATCCAGTTCGACTTGAACAACGGGTAACTCCAAACTGCTTAAATCGCTTGATCGATTCAACATCGATTTTAGTGTCCTCATCCAACAGAGAGTCTCGAAGAGACCGAAGAATATCCTCCTTTTCCATCTTCAACTCCCCAACAATCGATGCTGTTGATGCAAGCCTGTCCGCTCTCTCATTACCGTAAACACCCGCATGCCCAGGACAGTATATCCACGTAAGCCGCTGGAGGTTAGAAACTTCTATAGACGACATCCACTCATCCGAAACCTGCCCTTCTGAATCTTGTGAAGCATCGACTGAGAGTCAGATACAACAACTGCCCCAGTAAATGAAGTCCCAGAAATCCAATGGAGGGCAGCAGTAACGGCCTCAACCTCCATCCTCATACTAGAAGTAGTTGTCCTGTATGCCCCACTTCGCTCTGCACAACCCTACCATGCGCATTAGCCAAGAAACCCCAGCCGGATTTCTCACCACGTTGAACCGACCCATCGGTATATACAACAACATCATCATCCCTTGCATTATCTTCTATCAGCTGCTTAACTGCGAGATCAGCCTTCATGTTGCCCCAATCTCGACATTCTCTTCCAAGAGTAATGATAACGTTGAGATAGTTCGTCATGCTACCATCTGTTGGGATCCATTCTTCCCCTTTGGTAGAGTCGCAACCGTAGTCACCTGCCAATTGTTCTTCAGCCTGGGCCATCCGACATGCAGCTTGATTCTCGTGCCCTTAACATCATTAGTGTTCTTGTGAAGTGGATGTCTCTTATCCGAAGTAACCCGCATATATGCCTTGGTTTGGACGATTAAATGGCGGGAGCGTAGTGACAGAAGGCCAAGCATATATCTCATCTTCACAATGGGGGTATCTCTAGTGCAGCCCAGAACTATACGCATACCTTCATTCTGAACCTGTTCGCGTTGTTCACATTGTGATCTTGATATCGTAAGAATTCCGAGTCCGTAATCTACCACTGACATTACCAGTCGATCGAACAAAATGGCAAGTAGTCTCTGCTCAAGGGGTGCGGCCACCATAACTTTGAGAGCCGCAAGACCACGCTTGCACCGTTGTATCGTCTGTTCAATATGGTGTTTGAAAGATAGACTACGATCAAAGGTTATTCCAAGATAGCGCAGCCTGTCTCTGCACTCGATGGTATGTTCATCAAAGATTACACAGGGTAGGTCAGCCTTGATGATGTGATTATTCAACGAGCACCACAACATACACGCTTTTCAGGATTGACCTGAGAGCGAGACTCTCTACACCAACCCGAGATGGTATGCATGTTTTCTGAATGTCGTCAACCATCTCTCGTCTATCTGACCCAGTCCTATATATTAAGATATCATCTGCAAATGTCATTGTCCGACCCAATCCGGTTGGCTGAATTTTAGCTACATTTGCTGTGTAAATATTAAACAACACGGGTGATAGAGGAGAACCCTGGGGTAATCCCGACATATACGTGCAGGATCCGATGTCCATGTTCCTAAACGGAGTGCAACGGTTCTCTCCATTAAAGATGTCTTATTATTAGTTCAGTCTCACACACATACCTCCACAACCCCACAAATTGTCTTATTGTTTATCTATAGCCCCACAACACCACTAAATTGTCTTTTATTTTATTGCTAGTCTCCACACAACCACACTAATTTGTCTTTTATATTAGTTGCTAGTCTCCACACAACACTACCTCCCACACAACCCCACTAAATTGTCTTTTATTGTTAGTTGCTAGTCTCCACACACTACCTCCACACAACCCCACTAAATTGTCTTTTATTGTTAGTTGCTAGTCTCCTACACAACACTACCTCCAACACAACCCCACTAAATTGTCTTTTATTGTTAGTTGCTAGTCTCCTACACAACACTACCTCCAACACAACCCCACTAAATTGTCTTTTATTGTTAGTTGCTAGTCTCCTACACAACACTACCTCCCACACAACCCCACTAAATTGTCTTTTATTGTTAGTTGCTAGTCTCCTACACAACACTACCTCCACACAACCCACTAAATTGTCTTTTATTGTTAGTTGCTAGTCTCCCACACAACACTACTTGCCTTACATACAACCCCACTAAATTGTCTTTTATTGTTAGTTGCTAGTCTCCTACACAACCCCACTAAATTGTCTTTTATTGTTAGTTGTTAGTCTCCTACACAACACTACCTCCCACTAAATTGTCTTTTATTGTTAGCTGTTAACTTCCCACACAACGCTACAAAGTTGCCTTTTATATTAGTTTCTAACTTTGCTCACAATCACACTACATTTTCTTTTATAATATGCTATATACATTTGTCACTTTCTGATCACTGATACAGTTAACTAAACCTCACACATGACAGTGCTATCTTTTATCATGTTCTATATTACTACTACATTCCTTGTTGTTCACATAGACAATGTTAGTATATATTGTCTTTTATTTCATTTCTCATATACCAATGGTTATCACTTATTTGCTGCTTCATTTTCATGTTTTGATTATTCAAGAGTCAACGAGGTGTGTTCTGCACCTCCGGACTCTTATGATGTCTGTGTGTTTCTGCCTTAAACATACGTTTTCACCATTGCATTTCTAGAAGTGGGTTTGCCTCCCTTCCTACTCACTTAGCCTATCTGAAATGATGCGTGATACCATAGTGACTATTTGGAGGTGATGTAATATCTTAATGAGAATTGAATACAACAAACCACCAATAACAGCACACAATAAAAGGAGATCAGGTTATCAAACCAATGGGAGACCGAGAAAAATATGGACAGACAATATCAAGACTACACCAAATAAACATGGTTATAATACAACAAGGGTGAGTGACTCATCTGGCCCTGAAACGCAAGTCAAGAGTGGACACCCAACTTCATCATCCACCTGGGCAAAGACAATAGAGACAATAGTAATATTTTAGCACTGGTTTGCTGACTTCTGTCATCTCATTCACTACATCTTAGGGCCTGCTCTCTCTCTAGTATCAAGTTTGACATCTATGAACACCTGTAGCTAACTTGTCAGACCATTTGTTTCAGATAAGAAGAGTCTCAAGTATGTCTCTGATTCTGGAGGATGTCCAACAATTGGTTGCAATGGTATCGGACACATCAAGGGTGCTAAGTATACAGGACACCACAGGTAATTACTGGACTAGACTGTTTTCTGTGTGTCATATGGATAATCAATCTAGTGCCATGCCTGTCAGTGTAGGCGATCATGTCTCTCCACAACTCTCTCTCCTTTGTGCAGGTAATCAGTTCTGACGTCGATCTTTTGTCGAACTAAGATGTCAGACCATCCAACATCTTCTCGCTGTTTTCCACGATCTCTCCTTCCCTGAATTTTAACTGTTGTCACCAAATTTGTTTAATCTCCTCTTCGCATTATAAGCTCGAAGACCTTGATTGTCTGATTCTTACTCTTTTGATAAAGTTTCTTTGTGTGGATAAACATTAGCTGTAACAGTTCTTGGGTGTAGTTGTTTGATAGTAGTCACTGTATGAATATTTGCTCTGAAGTGTGAATATGGACTGTCTGAACTGAAATATATTTCTGTAGTAAGATAGTGTATAACTTGTTAGAAACACTGTGGTCATAGTCATATGCAGTTATAGCTTTTGTTGTATTGTGATCATAGCTTGAATTGTATGAATAGATTTGATATTTTGCATTTGGGCTTATTTCTTGAGTTGTATTAATAAATTTGACATATTGAATTGGTGGGTTATATCTTGAGTTGTATTAATAAATTTGACATATTGAATTGGTGGGTTATATCTTGAGTTGTATTAATAAATTTGACATATTGAATTGGTGGGTTATATCTTGAGTTGTATTAATAAATTTGACATATTGAATTGGTGTATATCTGCTTATTAATAAATTTGACATATTGAATTGGTGGTTATATCTGGCTGTATGAAGCTATTGATTTCCTGTACTGTAGTCAATATTTTAATAAAGCCACAAATACTTTTTTCATTCTCCGCTATGAATTCAGGCATAGTCAAGTTGCCTATATGGCACCTCTGACTGATTTTTGTGTGAAGCCTTGCTTACCTTATCACAATTGTCCCTTGCCATTCAGGGAAACCTTACTCTGACTTTTGATATACTTCTAATTTAGTTCCCCCAAGTAAAGAATCAGGAAACTTGTAGTCCAACCGCATACACCGAAAAGTATTTTCTCCAAAGTTGAACTCTAATTCCGGAATGACGGCACATGGCTACTAATAAAGCGTGTTTTGGGCTTTACTATCGCCACCCAACCATAAATATTGTGCTCTGGACAAATTCAAGGGGACTAAATCACTTTGAATGGATAAATGGACTAATTTGCTATTTCTATATGATTAAAGTCATACTGTGTTTAATTTATTTTTCTCAGCGCATTTGGTTGTCCTTACTCAGAAGTGAACATGAGCAAGGACTCGGCACTAACAGATCGACTAGGATCTTCCAGATCAGAGGAGGGATCTGGTCAATCAGCAAGATATGATGGTACAGCTGACATGAGGTAGGTGAACCAGTAGTTCAACATGTTTCTAGGTATTACTGAATACTTCTAAGGGAAGGGGGTGTCAAAGGCGCATAGGGACAACGCCGCGCCAGGATTAGTAAGCTGGCACTAATCAAGATCCTACCACACCTCCACATGGTGACCCTGGGAACATAACTGTTCCTGTCTGGCTAAGCGGGTAGGGATCGAGGGAGAGCTACAGGTAGTGGTTGTAATGCAGGTCCTTCTCTTCTTCTTTGCGTTCGTTCTTTACGACCCATTTTAATCACTCTTTATGATATGTTTGATATTTGCCAAAAACGTGTATACGTTGCACATTGGTTTGGCCCCTAAACGCATAGACTTCTACACGTTTAGGACATGTGCATTCGATTTCAGCCAAACCTCCTTAGTCGCCTCTTACGTCATGCGTGGCAGGTAACAGTGGTTCTATTATTTACACCCCAAATTTGGGCCCCGGTAACCACTGGGCGAATGCAGGTCCAAAACCCTGAACAAAATGCACGCATCTCCTGGCCAAAGTCCGACGAAAAGCTAGTGGTTGAAACGTAAGAAACGGTAATGTACGAGTCGTCTGCGAAGGAATACTAGCTTCCCCGGAGTAAATGACCACACTAAAATTGCCAACTCTGGGGCAAGAGTCCATAAAGCACATAGTGTAACAAGGTAAAAGACGCACCAGTCTCCCGACTCACCGGTGGAAAAGACTGAACAAACGAACAAAAAGGATGAGAAGTGCATCCAGAAAAGAGACATGGGGTTAAACTCGTAGCTCTGGGGTGGGGGCCCCAGTTGAGTTGCACGTGGGCCCACATAGGGCGAAACTCAGAGTACTGAGGTGGGGGCCCGAGTTGAGCTCCACGTCCGGACAGCCTAGAGACATGATGAATGTGAGCATGGTGAGAACTGATAGACACGGTGGGCAGGCACCAAAGCAAGCATAGGGTGAGCGGACCACCCAAATATGCAGAAAAACTGGAAAGCCCAGCAGAGGCTTGAATCCAGTGTGCGTTTCCCCCCGCATGGAATTACTACTGCCTTGTAGTTAGATTGGGGACAATCAAAGGCTAGCGCAGTAAATCGTACACAAAACTGGACGGCAGGTATTCCAAGTAGTCCAGAAAAAGACTGGTAACCTGGGCAGATGGCGCTCAACAACCCGGGAGGGTAGATTGTCTAAGGATAGCGACCCTAAAAGAAAATAGCAACCTGCTGCCTTGTAGGTCGGCTGGGGTCAGTCAAAGGCTGACGGAGAGTAAACCCAGTAAACGCTGGTTGAAATTGGACACGCGCCAAGGACAAGCACCAGAGCTCCAACTGGTACTGAGGATGTGACGTAAAACAAACATTCTTGGCAAAGGCTGTTTATATATCACAATAAGAATGATAAAAATGGCAGAAAAAGAATGATCAAGAGAGAGAGAGAATACTTCTATCTCTGGTCTTGACATGTGAGTTGTGATTAGTGAGAAAATCTACTATATCTTATTCTTGGTTGTTCCTGCAGAAAATGTCCCACGCAAGGTTGTGATGGATTGGGTCATGTGACTGGAAAATTTACTTCTCACCACTGTCTCTCAGGATGTCCGCTTGCAGAGAAAAATCTGGCTAAAATAAAGCAAGAAACTGTTCCGGAAACTAGACCTGTTGGACGCCCAGGTCGTGGCCGTAAAAGGTAAGTTGTAACATTGTCATTCTCATTATGAAACTCTGAGCTTCTTATTGGGGAGTAAAGAATATAACTACTGCACTATAACCACCATGCTAGAAAACACAACTGAAGGAAGTTGTGAATGGGACTGTCGGTGTTATTATGTCAAATAAATATTTGACATAAATTTATCTCGGTGTCTAAGTGGTTAAGAAATTTTCTTGCTTTCAACGGCCTTGGGTTTGAATCCAAACCATGCCGTTCTGTTCACAGGTGCATTTTTTTCCAGAGACCCTAGGATTGTTGCAGAAGCTATGGAGTTTCAGCTTTGTGCAATACGCTTGACAGGGGGAGTGGGACAGAGCTATATGGGGTAAAACCGATGCAATGAAGTCAATCCTTCGGCTTTAGATCCCTTAAACTTAACATAAATGTTTGTTTTTATTCTTCTCTATTCAGGTTATTGGTGTTATTTGATAATAAAAGTTGTTGTCAGTACCATGTTAAGAGTCATACAACCAACTCTTCTACCTGTATATTGCCTCACCTTTCATCTAAGTACCACCTGCTCTTCTACCTGTCAGTTATCAGTTATATGAGGACTATCATCATAGCACTCCGGACATGTCCATAAGTGCTCCGATCTCCGCCTCAGCAAATCCAGCAGCGTCCAGCGACCCAACACGCCAGTTTGATGTTGATTAATCAATCTCTTCGCATATTTATTATGTCGCTTTTTCGGCTGCACCAATATTGACACCCATCTCTTTCAATCTGGTCAGCGAGTGGGATTCACAGCCCTGAAACTCCTCTGTTCGGAAAGACTCTCTCAATGCGTGAAGAATGTCACTTGATCCATGGCAGCTCCCTCTGATATTGTAGCGCCCTCACCTTTCATCCTGTATATGCCCTCACCTTTCATCCTGTATATGCCCTCACCTTTCATACAAATACCACCAGCTCTTCTACCTGTATATTGCCTCACCTTTCATCTAAGTACCACCTGCTCTTCTACCTGTTTATTGCCTCACATTTCATCCAAATATCACCAGCTCTTCTACCTGTATATTGTTTCATATTTTGTCCAGAGACCACTGCCTCTTCTATCTTCATGCTAACTCATCTCTCCTGTGAGGGACCTACTAAATATCAAAGTGATGTTTTGAACAAGTAGTGGTTGTATGTACTGCTATTTGAAAACATAAAATTTATGTCTTACAGGAAGCTGTTCAGTTTTAGCCAGACTGTAGCAGATAAAGTCATTAAAACAGAAGCATTAGAAGGTAAGAACATCTCATGAGTAGTATGTCTGTTAATATAGAGTTGTCTGTCTGTGAATGGGATGTTGCATATATGTAAAGTTACCTGTCTGTGAATGTGTAGAGTTGTCTATCTGTTAATGTAGAGTTGTCTGTCTGTGAATGATAAATTGATTTTCTGTGAATGGGAAGTTGCATATATGTAAATGTAAAGTTACCTGTCTGTGAATGTGTAGAGTTGTCCGTCTGTGAATGTGGAATTGTCTATCAAAGTGGCGTTGTTTGCCTTTCTATGTTGTGCAGCGGCATTATGCAATACCTGCTAGATGTTTGAATGTCCTCAAGTACTTGTGCATACCTTCTAGCCATCCTGTTTCAGCCTCGGTGACTTCTGTGTGCCCTACTTACTTATGTGTGCATGGTGTGTATGTCTCACTAACATGTAGTATGTGCTCCACTTATATGTATGTACTTCATAAATGTTGATCATCTTGTCTGAATTCAGAAATCAGTGAGGATAGAAGTACTTTCCACGCTAGCATCCATGAGTCTGTGTTTCAATCTATGACCCCATCCCTAGCCATGCTTGATCAGCCTTTGTGCTGGGAACAACATGCCAAACTGTTGCCTGGGGTCACAGAGGTCAATCAGACAGTAGTCTCCACTTGGACTGTTGACGAGGTTGCAGACTTTGTATTCAAGCTAACAGGAAATGAGGAGCAAGCACAAAATTCAGGAAGAGGTACTGTCTGGGATATGTATACCATGTTTGACATCATTAGCCTTCTATATGTTTCACAATCGTCTATGCCTTGTTGGTATTTCAGTCTTTCACTCTTGTCTCTTTTTTAATTAATATTGCTTTTTGAAACAAGGCATTCTTATGATAATTTAATATATGGCCTTTTTCGTCTTTACAGATGGTCTTTTGGTGTTTTACTGTGACAACTTCTGAATTTTTGCTTTTCTCTCTTGTCATTCAGCTCATACATAAGTCTCTTTTCAAAAGACTCTGCGCCCTTTAGCAATTTGGCTTTCCACACAACTCTGTCATCAGCTAGTTTGTCCCGTGTGCTGGGACCTATAGAAAAGTTTTTCATTGAGGCTTTGCAGACATCTTTATATCTGAGCAGTGGTCTGCCCTGGTGCCTCTTCCTCCGAAAGTTCACAGAACAACATTTATTTGATAATTTAATACCTCCTTTATAATATAGTTAGATAGTCTCTGTTAATGAAAATGTATGCCTTTTTTTTGTCTCATAGGTTGTAAAATATGTGTTGTTTATAAACAGTGTCTGATTACAATTTTGTAGAGATAAAAAAAGTATCTACTTGTGTTTCATCGATTATAGCAAAGCTTTTGACAAGAGTCCAACATGAAAAGCTAATCATATGTCTACAAGAAAGAGGCCTAGATGGGGATGATATCAGACTAATAAGTAACATATACTGGGAACAGACAGCAATAATAAAATATGAAAATAGCTACTCTCCATACATAGACATAAAGAGAGGAGTGAGACAAGGATGCATACTGTCACCAAGCCTATTTAACATCTACACAGAGAAAATCTTCAAACAACTAGAGGGAATGCCAGGACTCAAGATCATTGGAAAAATAATAAATAACTTAAGATATGCAGATGACACAGTATTGGTAGCAGAAAATGAACAAGATCTACAAGAATTAGTGGACCAATTGAACAGAACTAGCAAGGAATATGGATTAGACATTAACATACAGAAAACAAAAACTATGGTAATCAACAAGGAAATGGAAAAACCTAAAATGAATATAAAAATACATGGAGAATTACTACATCAAGTAAAAGCTACTCCTATCTCGGTCAGATGATAACAGATGATGGCAGATGTATAACAGAAATTAAAAGAGAATAGGAATGGCCAAGGATAATTTCAATAGTATGAGAAAGTTACTGACATCCAAACAAATCACAAACAGGCTAAAAATTAGAATGATCAAATGCTATATATATCCTATATTAATGTATGGCTCGGAAACATGGACAATGAACAAGCAGTTAGAAGACAGAATTGATGCATTTGAGATGTGGATATATAGAAGAATAAGCAGAGTTTCATGGACAGAAAAACAGACAAATAAACAAGTTTTAGGAAAACTAGGCATGAAGAAACAATTATTAAGAGAAATAAAATTCAGACAAGTAAAGTATTTTGGGCACATAAAAAGGCATGACACCATGATAAAACATTTACTAGAGGGGAAAGTTGAGGGAGAAGAGCAAGAGGAAGACCGAGAGATAAGTGGGAGGAAACTTTAAGAAATGGACAGGTTACAGTCTGGCAGTGTGCAACACCAAGGCGAAAGACAGAGGATGCTGAGATTCATTGCAGCCAACCTTCGATGTGGAGACGGCACCTGATGATGATGATGAGAGATAAAAATAAACATAGTAACATCTGCACTGAAATCGACTCCAGAGGGTAAACGAAAACATGGAAGACTCAAAATGATCTGAACGAGAACAGTAGAACAAGAACAGAAAGAAAGAAATCATAGCTGGAACACAATACAGAAGAAAGCCAAGAATAGATAAGAATGGTGCACATTTGTTGCTGCCCTAAGTGCCAGGGACATCACAGGCTAGAGAGAGAAAGAGCCTTTCTTTAAACATCTCCATGTGCTTATGTGATACAGATCTGTACTTCTTCTTTGCGTTCGTTCTTACGACCAATTTTAATCACTCTTTGTGATATGTTTGATCTTTGCCAAGAATGTGTATACGTTGCACATTGGTTTGGTAGGCCCTAAACGCATAGACTTCTACCGTTTAGGACATGTGCATCCGATTTCAGCCAAACCTCCTTAGTCGCTCTTACGACATGCGTGGCAGGTAACAGTGGCTCTATTCTTTACAACCAAATTTGGGCCCCGGTAACCACTCGGGCGACAGGCCTGTACTGTATCGTTTCCCAAAGCCACTTTTGTTTTTGAGGATGGTTTACATGCGAGTTCGACAATATAATCTACTCATCACTTGTAAATATTGTGATACGGTTTATATATATATATACATAAACCTTATCACAATGTTTAGTGGCAGTTACAGTCATCACTTAAGTGATATATGCAAATGCTCACAGACATCTGATAATGTTCCTCAGATAATCGGAGTCAATCTGTTCTAGAAAATCATTATGTATTTTTATATGTACCTTGCGAGCTCTTGGATTCAACATACTACTATGCTTCTTGATACTGTCTCTTCTCTTGCTCCATAATATGTGTGTATATGTTGAATTCATAAAATAACAACAGATTAAATGATTTGGACACCTGACAAGAATGCCCTGGTATCGCCTACCACAGAGAGCCGCACAAAAAAAGTATGAGTACAAAGTAAGAGGAAGACCATGCAAAAGATGGACAACATCATCAAGAACAGCCTTACAAAAATGAATATCAGCTTACAAAGTGCCTTAAAATAAGCACACACAAGATCACTACGTTCTTTCCCCTCCCAACACTTCTATAAAGAAGTAAATAAATGGTGGAAGAGAAGAAATGTTGAATGTATATATAGTATAAGTATATATTGTTTTATCTTGATTTTTCTATTTCTATTATTTGTTTTTAGTCACATATTTTCATTGAGGGCAGTTAGATATTTTCTGTCTGACTATATCTATAATGTGACATTGAAACTCTCTTACTCTCTGCTTTTGTTTTGTATCCTTTGCTTGATTCAGGCTTATTTGGTTGAAGAGTCACTGTATCTTGTTTTTGTACTTTATAAAAATAGGGGGAAGACTGCAGTAAAACTTGGTAAATAGCGAACACGTACAAACAAAGTACTATAGTTTTACAAAATACAGAAACAGTGACGATAAACAGCAACGTTTGAACAACATACTCCTGTTTGTTCGTTTGCTTGATAAAGGCCTTGTTGGTCGAAACGTTGCTGTTTATCGTCACTATTTCTGTATTTTGTAAATCTATAGTACTTTGTTTGTACGTGTTTTGCTACTTTATAAAACTACATTGTTTTGTTTTTACATGTTGCGCATAATAAGCTATGAAAATACTTTTTTTTAATTGTTCTAAAATAAATGATTTGATTTATTTATGTTTATTGATCCACAGCAGGTAGATGGAGATTCATTTCTTCTGCTACAACAAAGTGACCTCATGAACTTTCTCAACATCAAACTTGGACCAGCCATTAAGATCTTTAACAGTATTCTGGTCTTCAAAGCAGCCACTGAATCATATTAATACCATTTTATTTTCACTGTCTTGCTAACCTTCTCTGTCATATTTATAATCTCATCTGTTGAATGTTTATCTCTCTGCTCTGTGATAGGTTTTACTAGTGTATAAATCTCTCTGTTGTACATGCTCATGCCTTTAGTAGACTTTACTCATAATTTACTCCTTGTCAGAGAATGTCTCCAGTTTGTTACTTTATGAAGGAGGCTGTTTTTCTTGCACTTTTTTGTGGTGCCATAGAATTAAGATGTTGCTGCCTTGATATTGTTTAACATGTATAATTTTTGAGGTCTTTCAGGGTTTTGTTTTGAGCTGTCCATGTTAGATGGTAGCACGTTGTTCATTCTTTGTCACATTGTGACTTAATATTGTGGTATGGTCATATCAACATGCTTAGTCAGACATGACTACTGCAGGGATATCTTTGTGTGTGAAAGTGTCTGATAAATGTAGACTAAGATGATGCTATCAATGAGAGATCTACAAACTAGAGTCAGACATGTCTACTGCAGGGATATCTTTGTGTGTGAAGTGTCTGATAAATGTAGACTAAGCCTCTGTCTGTATGGGGAAAAATATAGACTAAGATGATGCCATCATATTACAGAGTGAGAATCTCAGCAACTTTATAATAACTAGGGGTTTTAAAGGGGTTTTAGAGCCAAGGTCGCCCGAGTGGTTACCGGGGCCCAAATTTGGGGTGTAAAGAATAGAACCACTGTTACCTGCCACGCATGTCGTAAGAGGCGACTAAGGCGGTTTGGCTGAAATCGGATGCACATGTCCTAAACGTGTAGAAGTCTATGCGTTTAGGGGCCTACCAAACCAATGTGAAACGTATACACATTCTTGGCAAATATTAAACATATCACAAAGAGTGTTTAAAATTGGTAGCACGCAAAAGACGAAGGATTGACTTTATTGCACGGGTTTTACCCCATATGGCTTGGTCCTTTCCGCAGAAATGGCATGTCACCTGTCAGAGTATTGCACAAACTCCGTAGCTCTGGCAACAATCCTAGGAGTCTCTGGAAAAAAACTGCACTCGCGAACAGAAAGGCCGCGGTCCGGATTCGAACCCGACCTTCGACTGCAAGGCAAAGGGCTTAACCACTCAGCCACAGAGACCTCCTTTTTTTAAATAATAACTATACCCATTGACCTCATAACTTAACTGTTGTATACATAATAACCTGCAATCAATATGCATGTAAATACAGCTATTTATGTGTGACTATACTATGTGTTTCTATGTCCTTGTTATGGAGATGGAAATTATCAGCTTGACAGAATATGTAAAATGTGTATTACTATGTAAAATATCAAAACATACACACACACAAGGTTAAGTAGTTTTACCAATTATAACAACCGATTAAATCAACTTTTCTACCAAACCTGTTGTCTGTATTCCCTTGTGACATGTTGTATTACATCTGTATTCCTTTGTGACATGTTGCATTACATCTGTATTCCCTTGTGACAGGTTGTATTACATCTGTATTCCCTTGTGACAGGTTGCATTACATCTTTATTCCAGTGACAGGTTGCATTACATCTGTATTCCCTTGTGACATGTATTACATCTGTATTCCCTTATGACACATTGCATTACATCTCTATTCCCTTGTAACACATTGCATTACATCTGTATTCTCTTGTCGCATTTGCATTACATCTGTTTTCCCCTCATGTATTCATCTGTATTCATGACACATTGCATTACATCTCTATTCCCTTGTGACAAATTGCATTACATCTGTTCTCATGTGTAATTGATTGTGTGATGGAATTGTCTGACATGTGTACTGCTGTGTGACAGATTGTGACATTTGTACTTCTGTATGACAGATTGTGTGACATTTGTACTCCCTTGTGACAGATTGTGTGAGGTTTGTACTTCTGTGTGACAGATTGTGTGACATTTGTACCTCTGTGTGAGATTTGTACTTCTGTGTGACAGATTGTGGACTGTGTGACAGATTGCATGACATGTGTACTGCTGTGTGACAGATTGCATGACATTTGTACTTCTTTGTGACATTTATACTTCCATGTAACAGTTTTTGTAAAATGTGTATTTCCATCTACTTTTTGACAAATGAGAATAGCTTTATGTAATGTGTATACCTAACATAACAGAATAGTTAGCAAATTGATCTGAACTTGGTAGGTCATGGTTGAATATGACCTGTCCTTGCTCGGATTACTTTGAAATATAAGGATTCTTTTAGTTGTTAATTTGCATTATCTAAGTAAACTGAATGTTTTCTACAAGTATTGGAGTATTATAGTTCGCTTGTAAGAAATGTGGAGTACATCTGGAGATCAAGACACTACATGTTACTAACGTGCTACAGAAATACTGTATTGAGAAGACATACATGTTACTACGATGTTCTGACACAGAAATATAACTGTATTGAGAGAAAGACACTACATGTTACTAACGATGTTTTGACACCGAAATATAACTCTAATGAGAGAAAGACACATGTTACTAATAATGTTTTGAAACAGAAATATAACTCTAATGAGAGAAAGACACTACATGTTACTAACGATGTTCTAACACTGAAATATAACTCTAATGAGATCAAGACACTACATGTTCCTAACGATGTTCTGACACCGAAATATAACTGTATTGAGAGAAAGACACTACATGTTACTAACGATGTTCTGACACCGAAATATAACTCTAATGAGAGAAAGACACTACATGTTACTAATAATGTTTTGAAACAGAAATATAACTCTAATGAATAAGACACTACATGTTACTAACAATGTTGTAAACAGAAATATACTCTAATGGAGAAAGACAGTACATGTACTCATGTTCTAAACTGAGAAGTATAACTCTAATGAGATCAAGATCCTACATGGTTCTAAGTATGTTCTGCAGAATATAACTGTATTGAGAAAAGACTACATGTTACTAACGATGTTCTGACACCGAAATATACTCTAATGAGAAAGACACTACTGTTACTAACAATGTTTGACACAATATAACTGTATTGAAGAAGACACAACATGTTACTAACAATGTTGTAACACAGAAATATAACTCTAATGAGAGAAAGACACTACATGTTACTAACAATGTTTTGACACAGAAATATAACTGTATTGAATTAATTTTATTTTAGTGTTGTTGTAATGTATGCTTTAGTCTGTCAGGAATGTCTCAGTTCTATGTGAGGAGTGTTTTAGAAGATAATGGAAGTCCCTGAAGGGATTTCGGAGTACTATTTGCAGAGTATGTTCATATAGAAAAAGATCGCTGTTGCTCAAGCAACGTTTTCTACCTCTCAATGCAAGAGACTTTCTGTGCAGCTGATCAATGTAAAAGAGCTACAAAACTAATTCATCTTAGCACTAGTGGCATCACAGGAGTTGCTAGAGTATCACTGAATAAAATGACAGGCTGCCTTAGGGACTGGATTTGTTTTGGGTTCTCTCCAAAACCGTAAATGAGAACGCTGCAAGGCATCAGAAGTTTGAAGTTAGTCATCCTTCACCTAAATAAACAGCCTAGCAAAGCTTATGACTAACATCCACCTGAAGCATGTAATCTTGAGATAACAGATTCACCACCCCTTTTCCTGTTAGTTGAAATTGTTTCACCATAAGGAAGTCAAGATTTGAACATGATGTTAGAGAGGCTATATGAAACATGTACACTTTAGAAGTATATATGGCCTTTTTCATCTTTACAGATAGTCAACTGGCAAGTGTTTTATTGAAAAACTTCTGAGTTTTCACTTTTCTCTCTCATCTTTCAGCTCATCCCTAAGTCTCTCTTCAAAAGATTCTGCACCTTTGCGCAATGTTGTTTTCCATATATCTCGATCATCAGTCAGTGTGTCAGAGCTGAAAGCAAGGATAAAGTGTCATCTTCATTTGTGCCCAGCCTGGGCAGCTGATATGGGGAATGTGTCTTGCCCATTTTGCACAAACCCCCTCTTCCCTACTGTTTATCCAAAGGAAAGACAAAGTCCATACGTTTGGAATCAAGCAGGGTTTGCAGGGGATGTCAGAAGACAAAATGAATACACATAAAACCATAAACTACCCGGCCACCGTCTTATCGTTTGCCATCCTGGACAGGTCAAATCCTTTCGAAGTATAGAACTTCTTTTCAGCCGAGTGGTTACCTAGGGCCCAAATTGGTGAGTGTAAAAGAACAGAACCCTATTACCTGCTACACATGTCGATAGAGGCAACTAAGGAGGTTGGTATTGGGCTAGCTACCCCACACCGTAAACAACACAAGATGGCTACAGAATGGAGAGTGAATCGAGTAAACGCTGGTTGAAATCGGACACATCGCCGAAGGATAAGCACCAGAACTCCAAATGGTGCTGAAGATGTGACGTAAAACACACCAATGCTAAGGCTGCATGAATCAGATTTCCACATGAATTGAATTTATGTGGAGGTCTGGTACATTGGTCTGGGCGGTGATTGCGAGAGAACTTTTCAACCCCCACCTCCCTGCTCTGAAACTAGTTTTCTTATATAAGACCACTACTGTTTGAATTATAGAACAGATGAAATATTCAGAAAGCGGATGAACATTAGATGACAAAATTACCTCTGAAGTTGGAGAAGACACAACTGTATGGCAGGGGACACTGATAATAAGGAAAGCAGGCCTTCATAAAAAAATCAGAAAAAGGAGTATTAGACTACTCCTGAATTATAGTGGACAAATGCAAGAAGAAGAAAAAGAGGGCAAAATAAAATTCCAGATACCGTACAAGTCCTCAACACAATGAGACTCCCGAGTATCTAAAGTTAATTGCATATCCTTTACAGGACTTTGCGAATCAACCCCAGCTTTTAACGCTGTTTGTGATTTTTCTAGGCATTATTACGTTCAGTAGTTTGCCATTGCTTTCTGAACGGGTGGCGCCATCATCCTTTGTTAAAATCCATGCGAAACAATTTGCAACCAAACTGTCCGCAGAGTGATTCAAACTCAGAATGTCAGGGTTAATAGGCCAAATCAATATCCCCTAAGCCACAGATGCCACCTAGTATCTACATGGTGTTAATACAATCACAGACCCACTGGGCATGTTATGTAGTTTGCATGCTCGACCATAGACAGTCAGAAATAGAAAAATAATCCCAATTTGATAAACTACCTAAAGGTAAATGCTCCGAAAGTAGCTAAAAGAAGTATTTTACATTCACTCAAAATCTCACTAAAATCTATTGGCTTAAACACTGACACATGGGAAGCTGTTGCACAAGTCCAAACTTCCAGGAGTTTGTGAAACATCCACAACTTCAGCAGTAGAGCAGAGAAGCAGCGCCCCTCTGAAATAAAGCAATGCAACATCCAAAATAGCGAACAATTCCTGGCTAAGAACTTCCTAGGACCTCATCAGCCACCAACAAACTTGCTCGACCCAAGTAATCTTTTAACTATTGGATAACCAGAGCAGTCTTCATCATTTGTGATGTACAAACATCAATGCTAAATATATAACTGCTTTATATCATTTATAAACTATTCACTTTATATATTTATAAAATGTCAGTAAAATACAATTTAGAAGCTACATAATTTTTATACATTTTATATTTTACTATTTTCTAAGAATTTCATTTCCTGTCAAATGACGACAACTTTCATTCCGTAAAAGATGGTTCATATGTACGGTTCTAACTTCACTGCAATGGGCCACCCCATAATTGCTCCGTTCCTGTGCCAACGAAAATCACAAGAAATGCTAACAACTGAAATGTCTCCTGTGTGAACTAATTCCAGAATGAAAAAGCCGTGGACCGCCACAAAAGCATATGGCATGCTATAAAGTGTCAACACAAAACTGTTCATCACTTTAATTGCAAGTCATGTCGAAGGGAACAGCAATCACGACAAAATCCAGCTTTCTGCACCCGCAATATCACTGCATATGGAGTTGGTTCGTCATAACCGCATGGTTACCTTCTATGATGTCCTGATCTTGGCCGCTGCCTGTTCTCTGATCCTGTTTTGCCTCACAGCATCAGATGTTACCTAATCATGGTAGTATGCCATATATATATCTAATGCATGTGAACTATGTATTGTATTCCTCTCCTACCGTTATATGTTATATCTCTATGCATAGGACCTACAAGCAATTTCTCCATAACACTTTATCCTGGGCAACTTGTTCAATATTGTCTATGGAATTGATTCCAATATTTCTTACCTCTCTCAGTAAAGTTCATTTCAAAGTTTCCATAAGGTGTCTTCTCTGCGTAGAACCATCACCAGAGAAGGCTCAACGATGGGCCTAGTAAACATTAAAGACCTAAAACAGATAGCAACGAACCGCGAGACATGAGAGCTATGACCTCTGCCTCATGCGCCCCCACAGGCCCAAGAGGAAAGACTAACTAACTAATAAGGTGTCTTATTTCTTGAATAATTTGTTTCCCTCTTCAATGCTTGCTTTACAATTTGTTGATCATTTCTTCTCAAAGCATGCACAACATATCTCTATCTTCTCTCTTTTATTTGATTTTAGTAGTTGACCAGACATTTCTCTCATTTCATTGCCTCTCCTAAATTTGGGGGTCTGTGGCTAAGTGGTAAAGTCATTGCCTTGTGTTCCAAATGTGGCGGGTTTGAATCCGGACCGCGTCATTCTGTTCACAAGTGCATTTTTTCCAGAAATCCCTAGGATTGTTGCCGGAGCTATGAAGTTTGTGCTTTGTGCAATACTCTCAGCAGGTGGTGTTTCATTTCTGCCGAGAGGGACCGAGCCATATGAAGTTAAATCTGGTGCAATGAAGTCAATCCTTCGACTTTAGTCCTAAATTTGTCCCATTTTATGTTAATTATTTTTCACTGTCATCTACTTTCAAATACATTCAACTTACTTTTTATATGTTGATTTATATTCAAACTCTTGCTGGTATATGTTAGGATCAAATCAACATTAGAATTGAAATGTGTAATTTAGTCTACGTAATGCACTAAAAAAAAGGAAGATAAATGTAAACATAAACCAGAACAATTGAAGCTGAGTAATATTTACTTTGAACAAATCTCCACATTTGATGTCACATAGAAAACAAAGATGAACATTCTCCCCATATCATGTAGTAGTGTGAAGTCTTAGATCTCATAGTACTAGGATTTGACATTTAGAAGTGAGATGACAATCAGAAGTTGACATTTGGAGGATGAGATAACAAGTATGAAATGTTAGATATCTTAAGGAAGTTGACATTTGGAGGTGAGATAACAAGTATGAAATGTTAGATATCTTAAGGAAGTTGACATTTGGAGGATGAGATAACAAGTATGAAATGGTAGAGATCTTACAAAACTTGACATTTAGAGGTGAGATGGCAAGTATGAAATGTTAGAGGTCTCACAGAACTTGATATTTGGAGGATGAGATGACAAGTATGAAATGTTAGAGGTCTCACAGAACTTGACATTTGGAGGATGAGATGGCAAGTATAAAATGTTAGAGATCTCACAGAACTTGATATTTCGAGGATGAGATGACAAGTATGAAATGTTAGAGATCTTAAGGAAGTTGACATTTGGAGGATGAGATAACAAGTATGAAATGTTAGAGATCTCACAGAACTTGACATTTGGAGGATGAGATGACAAGTATGAAATGTTAGAGATCTTACAGAACTTGATATTTGGAGGATGAGATGGCAAGTATAAAATGTTAGAGATCTCACAGAACTTGATATTTCGAGGATGAGATGACAAGTATGAAATGTTAGAGATCTTAAGGAAGTTGACATTTGGAGGATGAGATAACAAGTATGAAATGTTAGAGATCTCACAGAACTTGACATTTGGAGGATGAGATGACAAGTATGAAATGTTAGAGATCTTACAGAACTTGATATTTGGAGGATGAGATGGCAAGTATAAAATGTTAGAGATCTCACAGAACTTGATATTTCGAGGATGAGATGACAAGTATAAAATGTTAGAGATCTTAAAGAACTAGGACAGCAATTAGAGCAGCGGTTCCCAAAGTTTGGATTACAGCGGAACCTCTTTTAAATACATTTTGCTGCCGCGAACCCCAAAAGTTTTTATATAAATGAAAATCTTCTAGCGATGGAGTTATTATTATACCACACCAACAGTCAAGCTTGCTCCAATTTTCTCAGACTCGGAAACATCAAATGATGTTTCATTTTGTCCTGTCAGACATTTAGACTTTGGTCTGGTCCTTTGATTTCATAGCAGAACTAGTTTACCAGTTTTTATACATATTTTTAAAATGTATTTTTCTTTTGAAATTTCAAAGATCATAATATTTCTTCTTTGCGTTCGTTCTTTACGACCAATTTTAATCACTCTTTGTGATATGTTTGATCTTTGCCAAGAATATGTATACGTTGCACATTGGTTTGGTAGGCCTCTAACGCATAGACTTCTACACGTTTAGGACATGTGCATCCGATTTCAGCCAAACCTCCTTAGCGATAATATTTCTTCAATTCTTGAAGACCGCTTGTGAGTACCTCACGGACCTCAGTTTGGGATACGCTGATTTAGAGGTAAGGTGACATATGAAACTATCAGATTTATTTTTCAGATCACTGACATTTGTTGACGAACCGTGGTTATATAAACCTTACCAAAACTGGATTTAAACAACACTTTTCAGGACATACCTAGTTATGTGGACGGCTGTTCCTCAACACAAGACATAGTGTCAACAGTTTGAGAAATTATTTCTGTGTTCTTTCAAAATGACTTTATTACATGTATGTCTCAATGACTATAATGTGTGAAAAGTACAATAAAATATTCAACATGACAATCTTGAAAAAACAATTTGGCATTCACATACTCCTGTCTGTTCCAACAACAAACAAACAAATAAAAATATGTCACAACTTAGTGTGACAAGCCACATGTTTATCAGATATCAAAATGTGACATGTTAGTAACATAATACAACAAATTAGTTGTATCAAACACAAGTTGAAGGTTCAGATACATTGCTGTTTGATGATGATAGCAATAACCACAGAGAGAGAGATTAAGTGTTCTATCTTTTCATGCAGCTCGCTTTCTCTGCGCCTCAACAGTGCGATGATTCTCAGCTAAGCGAGCACCTCTTGTGTTGGTTCTTCCCTGTGTCTTTAGAGTGTTTTTTTCTGACCACCAACCGATCGTCTTCCTCCTTCAAGCTCGCCATGCATCAACTGTTATGTGCACATGAGCAGTGGTTGAAGCATACAACATAAATTTCTCACAACTTCAAATTACATACCTTCCATCATATGCACACACACTCATTACTCTATAACAGCAAATGTACTCACACAAATACAGTCTCTTCATCAATATCATCAAGAAACCCTTCATATCACACAAATAAACATACATGCATAAAAACAAATGTGTGTACATATATCAATATACATCTACAACATACGAATACAATAATATGTATATTTGTGTGCATTAAGACATATTTACGAATATGTATATTTACATGTTTGTAAACATAGTTTTTCATGTACACATGTATGTATGATTAGTTTTTCGTAGCTCCCTTTGGAGCATAAAGCACTGACTACCAGTCTTGGACAGACAACCCAGATCTGTATATTTTAGCTTTCTTTTTTCCCTGAAAGTGTCTATTCTTGAATGCACTCTGAGATTGAAGCTTGAAATAAAATTGAAGCTTTCGAAACAAGGTGCTATAGAAAGTTCTTAGAACATCCTGGACAGAGAAGAGAAGAAACAAAGACATCCTACAAGACCTGCTTATCAAGGAGCATTGGCTCATAAATAACATCATATTCTGGAAGATGAAATATTTTGGCCACATTAAACGCCACAGTGGTCTGGAGAGAAAGGTAATAAAAGACATGGTTTCTGGAACACGAGGCAGGGGATGACCAAGACAAAGGTGGCAGCAGGACATCAAAGAAACCTTGAACATGACGCTAGAAGAGGTAGGAGAAAACTTGCAAGAGACGGAGAGCTTTTAAGGCAGTCTGTGATGAATATGATGTTCCCAAGGAACATGCTACTAGTTGAGACTGAGATTGATATCTTACTACTGTTGATGCTTATATTTCTGCCAGGGTTATATGCCATCTCTTATGATGGTTAAGAACTGGCCAGAGATGAACCAATACATGCTGCCCAGGGATTTGATATACATATGTGTGTGTGTTATATATATATATATATTATATATATATATATATATATATACACACACACATATGTATGTTTATGTTTATGAGTGTCTTCTCTTCTTCTTGTCTCTAGTCCTGTTTTACCTCGCAGGGTCCAGATAAGTGATTTCTAGAACAGGCTTTTGTGTACGCTTCATAAAGTGTTTTTCGTTATCTCTGAAGCCCACCTTTTGCATGGACTGCCTTTTGTTTTGCATCCAAAAATAATCAATCTACAAATGTTACACAAATCCTTGTGAGCTAATTCCCCCATTTTGTGGTTTCATGCGCCGCCAACATGTGCCGCCACCGATGCCTTTTTAAACGGGTGTATCGCTTGCCGAAAATGGGGTCCCATGATGCACTACTTCCATATTGTTCCGACGAGATCTAACAGCGGATCTAACGTACATGCGGTAAACATATCATTAGTCTGATTTTGAATGGTTTTTTGGGGCGACTTTCGTAAGTAAACAAAGATTTTCAAAATGGACAATGTAGCTGATGTCCAAAATGACTCTTATTTTGACTTTTTAGCCAGTAATAGTGATAAAACGAACTCTGAATGTGATACAAATTTGAACTTTGATTCACGTTACGATGTTTATAGACCGATAGCAGATATTTTCGGGGGTACAGGAGTAGGTGATAGACACCTACCTCGAAAACGGGACATATCATACTGTGGATAGGTATGGGGTGCGATACCAATATCAGTTACAGCAATAGTTTGTGGATTATGAAGAATATACCCCACATATAGACAGGTTAGTAGCTCATTAATATATGAACACTATTCCATAGTTTAAAAGTCCCTAAGTTTATTAGTTTATTTTTAATGATTTTTACAAATTGTCACCCTGAAAACTGATCACGTCCAAAAAATAGCGTGGAAGTGAGTCAGACTTGGTTGAAAAATAGGTGGCAGCGAAAGTGTTAAGTAGATGTCAATATGTATATGTTTGTTTATTTCTATGCATGTTTTTATGAATGTGTACATACACAAGATAAAAAAATATTTAGTTTCACAATTATTGCATATTTTAAAAAATCAATAAAATGTCTTGTGTATATTTAAGTAACGACAGAGTAGATATCACATGCCAGAATGGCTATTACTTATCTGGACAGCTAGTGCATGTCAGACTATGCATCAAAGAGCTATCCATGGTTGCCAGTATATAATAAATACAACGCTGACATGATTATACCTACTGACCCCGGATAACTTGCTCTACACGTTCACACAATCGAACACACTCTACACGTTCACACAATCAAACAGTCGGAAGACCAGATATAAAGGCCTGACAACACTAATACGGACACACACCAAAAATCAGTTATAGTTGATTTCCCAGAGGTCAGAAGACAGGTCAGCAGGTCATATTTAAACTCAATTTCTCTTGTCTGTACTTGTTCTTCAAGTTCGAACCAGAGGGACACACAAATCAGGACTTGAGGTATCTAGCAAATAGAGAAAAAAATGAATAAAATCATACAGGACTTGATGTATCTATATAAAAAGCAAACATAATCAGGACCTGAAGCATCAATGGAACAAACAAAATCAGGCAAGACTTGATGCATCTATAATGTAACAACCAAATAAATTCATAATTGAACTTCTGTTGCTTTAGTTTCCCTATAAAGTTTTGTTGCTTTAGTTGTTGCCCTGTTTGCATAAATGACTGTTCTGTCATGTCCTCGTACACATAAACATCTGTTATTTTAGTTGTCATGTACACATAAACTTGTTATGTTGTTATCTACACATAGCACATGACAAATGAGTTCAAGTAACAATGACATAAATAACAAATGAGCTCAAATAACAGACATAAGACAAATGGCCAAGTACAATGACAAATGACAATGAGCAAGACAACCGACAAATGAGCTCAAGTAACAATGACATAAATGACAAATGAGCTCAAGCAACCATAATGACAACGCTCAGTACATGACTAAATGACATAGCTAATGAGTCATGACAAGGCTAATAGACATTAATGCTAAACTTACTTGGATGTCCAATCAGTTCGCCCTTGTCCTGGCCCATAATTCCCTGTCCCATTTGGTTTCTTGTTAGTGTCAACAGCTGGAAGTGGAGCCGCTTTCTTCCATCCACCAGCGACAGAAGGCTGATAACCAGTGCCTCCACCTGACTGGTTAAATGATGCCTGATAGCCGCCACCACCACCTGACCTCATATAGCCGGCACCAACTGCATCTGGGTACATCTTTAAATTGCCGACTGGTACTTCTGCACCACTTTTCCCACCATAAGCAGCGGGACTTCCAAACTTACTAGCTATACCAAGACCATCTCCACCTGAACAACAGAAAATAACCACTTTCACATACAAGATATAACCACTCTCACATACAAGATATAACCACTCTCACATACAAGATATAACCACTCTCACATACAAGATACAACCACTCTCACATACAAGATACAACCACTCTCACATACAAGATACAACCACTCTCACATACAAGATACAACCACTCTCACATACAAGATATAATCACTCTCACATACAAGATACAACCACTCTCACATACAAGATAAAACCACTCTCACATACAAGATATATAATCATTCTACATACAAGATATAACCAGCTCAACATACAAGATACACCACTTCACATACAAGATACAACCATCTACATACACAGATACAACCAACTCACATACAAGATATAATCACTCTCACATACAAGATAAAGCCACTTACATCAAGATATAACCCTCCATACAAGATATAACCACTCTCACATACAAGATATAACCACTCTCACATACAAGATATAACCACTCTCACATACAAGATATAACCACTCTCACATACAAGATATAACCACTCTCACATACAAGATATAACCACTCTCACATACAAGATATAATCACTCTCACATACAAGATACAACCACTCT
The DNA here is from genome assembly GCA_020796225.1 of Arion vulgaris. Lineage (NCBI taxonomy): Eukaryota > Metazoa > Mollusca > Gastropoda > Stylommatophora > Arionidae > Arion > Arion vulgaris. Next base: position 33,450,825 of record CM036769.1, on the reverse strand, counting down.
CACATACAAGATATAACCACTCTCACATACAAGATATAACCACTCTCACATACAAGATATAACCACTCTCACATACAAGATACAACCACTCTCACATACAAGATATAACCACTCTCACATACAAGATACAACCACTCTCACATACAAGATACAACCACTCTCACATACAAGATACAACCACTCTCACATACAAGATACAACCACTCTCACATACAAGATATAGTAAATGTCATTTTGCTACTTTTTATTATAGTGAGAATTATATCAGGGCCAAACATGGACAATTAGTAAAGTTCAGTCACAAAATATAACTACATGTGAAATGTGATGACTACGAAAAGTTACCAACACCAGAAAAGACCAACATCAGGAAAAGAAAAAAAGTTGGGACAGAACCTTGCCTCAATTACATTGAGAAACAAAGAATGAAGAGGTTTGGCCACTTAATAAGAATGCAACTCCACTGTATACAAGTATTCTACAAAGGAACATCAGAAAAGAAGGCAAGAGGACGGGACAGTGGAAAATGGCATAACACAAAAGTTAATCACAAGATAACACACACATGAGAGAATCTTGCACAGTAATAAACACAAAAGTTAATCACTAAACCACCACAAAGTTAAACTAACAGAATTGCAATATACTCTCCACCACTGTCTTCTTCTCTTCCTCCATTGTACCTCAATAAGGTGTTGGGGGAAGATTTAAGGATCTTCTGTGCACCTTGTTTAATGCATTTTATAAGTTGGTATTCCCTTCTCTGAAATTGTTCTTTATGCTGTCACTCCAACTTGAAATAAATACTTTAAATAAAGATCAATGAGCCCTGATGACCATGACCGAGAAACATAATAGAAATTAGAGACAATGGCTATCTCAACAAAATAGAATTCGCCAGCAGGTAGTTTCTAACAAGCACACAAATGCGGTACACTCTCATTTATGTGATATGGCTGAGCCTCAGACACTGGAACGAGTCTGAGAATTAGGAGTTAAGTTTGGACGTGCCAGACAGTGCCGTCTTCGTGGTAGAGAGAGAGGATATACTAATAAAATTCTCATGGGTAAGTAAAAAGTAAAGGAACCCTTTCATACCTAGTGGTATATAGGTCAATACAGTGTTAGGCCTGTATTTTCATTGACCGTCGGCACACTATGGATGATGTGGTCAGTATGACGCCGAAATTCTCATGGGTACAGTGTGTAAATGGACTTTAGGATGGCTGCTGCAGAGGAGGACAGAGCATGCATGGGAATGCCCGATGTGCCATGATATCGATCGCATAACACAACATAACAACAAGTCATGGTGTCACCGTTTGTTCATGTCTGTAAATAACTGAACATCAACAGTTTAACTCTTAGTGGACCAGGGCAAAAACCATTATAGAGTAAAAGCGACACTTAGTGTGGCTCCTGGTCCACAAGGAGTTAAGAACTCACCTTTACCTCCCAGAAATGAAGGGACATAATCAGCGTCATAGTTATTGCCTCTTAATCTTCCTGTGGAGAAAATAATCGATTTCTGACTTGAACCTTCCTCAACTTACAGTCACAATACTTTTCCGATCAGTTAACTATTCTTCAATTACACCCATCTTTCCTTTCTGATAATCATTCTCAAATGATAACCCTTTAGTTCATGTAGCTATTCTCAAATTATAACTATTTCTGTCATAAAACCATGCTCAAGTTACATGCAAAATTGTACAGAATTATAACTCATATAACTATAACACTCTGATAACACACATTATGTTATGTAGAGCACATATACAAAATATTGAGTCCCACATATAATAATAATTCCTCTCGTACCGTTATACGTTATATAAGGCCTGCAAGTAATTTCTCCATACCACTCTATCCTGGGCAACTCGCTCAATCTCATCCATGGAACTGAGACCGATATTTCTTGCCTCTCTCAGCAAAGTTCGTTTCAGGGTCTCCTCAGGTTGTCCTCTCTTTCTTGAACCCTTTGCATCCCACTTCAATGCCTGCTTTGATATTCGTTGATCATTTCTCCTCAAGGTGTGTCCAACATATCTCCATCTTCTCTTTCTTATAACAGTTGTCACCAGTGGTTGACCAGACATTTCTCTCACACATATAATGTACTAGATAAACCAACACAAAGATTGAATCTAGCACAGATGTAGAAATGATATAAGAGTTCAATGAATATTGAATAGAAAATAAGATAGCATAAGAGATTAATAGACAACAAAATGACACTATGCTAGATTTTAGTAATATACTTTTGTGACAAAACAAGATGTATAGACATTAGGAATCAGACCTGTCATACATCGAGAGAGCCACAGTATCATAATTGTTGGTGAACTCGCTCCTTAGGCTAGTGACCCGGGTTAAATTCCACAGTAGGCCTATAATATTTTTCTGACCGTAACATCTCTTAAGTCGACCCAGCCTTAATTGGGTACCAGGAATAACACTGGGAAGTAAAAGCGGCCGGTTGACAACATCATCCATCATGTCGTGACGTCAATGAAAATACGGGACCTAACACCGTATTACCCAATATACCACGAGGTATAAAAAAGGGTTTCTTTATTTTTTTTAGTCGTACATCGGCCCGATGTTGACCAAATAACCCATCCTGTGCCGATGATCAATGAAAAATACAGACCTAACACTGTATTCCCCAATACACCACATGGTATGAAAAAGGGTTCATTAATTTACTTTACCTGCCACATATACATATATATTCAGAACCATGTGTACAGACATTTACAATAAAGCAACAATTATGAAGTGAATAACATAAAAATTATAAAGTAACTATGGACTAGCCATTACACAAACTATCTGAACAATCCCACTAAATCTTCCCACAATACTTCATGAACAATGAAAAACAGTTGAAGAGAATCTCTATATGCAGGAAATGAAGTGTGCTGTCTCAGAACTGACCTGTGCTAAAGATGTGTGACTACACATTTCATATTTGAGAACAATACAAACAACTTACGACTGTTTGAATTAACTTCTCCCATGGCTAAGTTTTTTCCCAAAGGTGACCAATCAGTTCCCAAACCAAAACTTTCACGTCGTAGGCTATCTCTGCGGGCACTGACTTTTGGGTTGATTCCTGGAATAAGTAGGAATTTATTAAGACACATAATAATATGTTATATTTCTAATTCTTATTCCCTCTCATTTTTCTTATTACGGTTGTCTCTTGGTGATCATCATCAAGCGTGCTGTAATCAGATGGGGTCTAGGTAGTGTCCTCCAACCCCCGCTAATCTGTTGACCTCATCATCACAAAGCGTGCTGCAATGAGATTGGGACTACTGCATCACAGCTCAAGTAATTTGCTGGCATAGTTTGTATAGGAAATGTTAAAAAAGAAATTATGATACGAATTGGTTAAGCAACATCAGCTTTTAAAAGTCTAAATAAAATATGGAACTGCAAGTTATATATTATTAACACTAAATTACGAATTTTCAATTCAAATGTTGTGTCAATCCTAACATATGCCAGCAAGAGTTGGAAAATGACTAAAGATATAGAAAGCAAGTTGAATGCATTTGAAAATAGATGTCTGCGAAAAAATGAATATAAAATGGAACAAATTCAGGATAAGTGATGAAATCAGAGACGTGTCTGGTCAACCACTAGTGACAACTGTTATAGAGAAGATGGAGATATGCTGGACACACCTTGAGGAGAAATGATCAACGAATATCAAGCAGGCATTGAAGTGGGATGCAAAGGGTTCAAGAAAGAGAGGTCGACCTAAGGAGACCCTAAAACGAACTTTGCTGAGAGAGGCAAGAAATATTGGTCTCAGTTCCATGGATGAGATTGAGCGAGTTGTCCAGGATAGAGAGGTATGGAGAAATTACTTGCAGGCCCTATGTAACCTATAACGATACGAGAGGAATTATTATTATATTATAGTTTGTATAGTGTTGTTCTTAACCATTTTTATCATACAACAGTTTCCTTGCTGCGCTAACATCACATATGGTGGTGGTTGTTGTGACTATGGAGATTATGTCTTATTTGAAGGTGATAGTTTGCCACAGACACAATAAACTGGGGTGCATAAAAATAAAAAACTGTCACGCATATCGTAGAGCGACTAAGGAGGTTGGCAGAAATCGGATGTACATGTCCTAAACGTGTAAGTCTGCGTTAGGGGCCTAGCAAACCAATGTGCAACATATACACGTTCTGGCAAGACCAAACATATCACAAATAGGATTAAAATTGGTTGTAAAGAACGCAAGAAGAAGAAGATATAACCATCATCATTGAACTGCGTTAATAATGTATTTAATCTCATTCATAACAGGAAGATTTCAGCTGCAGTGCACAGACTTTGCTGCGCCGGCAACATTTTCTGTTGTAATTTTGAAGATGCTGAAAATTTGTATGAATTTTTTTTTAAATAGGTATTAATGGTTGTCTATTAGTGAGTGTCTGTAGCTTAAGCGGTAGTGAGCTCGATCACAACCAAGAGTACCTTGTTCAAACTCCAGCGGGTAGGTTTGGAAGCAAATTAGTTCCTTGGATTTTACGAATGGTAAAAATAGACCTCACTGTTCAGAAAGCAATGGCACACTACTGAAAGTATAAGTGGGGGTCTATAAAATCAACGACTCGTTTACTGTGGTTGATGGCTACATCCTGTAATGGATATGCCACGATTTTCATTTCAATAATGATTGTTTTTCCTGGGCTGCGGTTTTCTAGATTATTCTTATCGATTTTTAACTGCCACTGGTTCTTTTATGTGCTCAACTTGAACTTCTTCTATGACCAGTTTTTCTATGCTCAGCAGTTTAAGCAGCAAGATGAGTTGCCTCTATGAATTCAGTTGTCGGCAGGAGATCCTCACTTGTGCCCCACAATTTCTTCTTCAAATCAGTCTCAAGGTGACATGTTTGAGACCTCAGGTGTTTGATGAGGGGTCATGTTTGCAGAATATGTTTGGTCATCTGTGGGTCCTTTTGGCATGTGCTTTGGTCAGTTTGAGCAGTTTTCATTTTGAGAAGATGGGTTTGTAATCTACAGTTTCTTGTGCTACACCCCAAAAAAATATGGTGGTTTGTTGGTTTCTGTCTAACTTTAGGTTGAGGTCTTGTGTGAGTAGTTGCCACCTGTTCTACAGGGTGTTCAAGATAATTGCAGCCCGTGAATGGAGCTAATCTGGCATATATGTATGGAAATGGGAAGGTTCAGTTATGACGTAGTATAGGTCAAGGTTGTGTGACAGTGTGTAATTGTAGTGCGGGAAGGGGCGATGAACAAATGTGACATAGGACGTGCTAGTCAGAACCGGTTTAAATAGTAAATAAACACAACTCAATTTGTACCTGGCAACTTTCGAATTGTCAATGAGGCTGCAATTATCTTGAACACCCTGTATTACTCCACAAACATTTGTATTCCCCTTTGATAAGTGTTTGGCTTCCCTCAGTGAGATTCATTGGTGGAATTGTTCTTGTTTGGTGTCTGTTTTCGCCAGTCTATCAGCTGACTTATTATCAACAATGAACTTGAAAACGGGATCAATGTTTTATCGTCCATCTCTGACAGGACTGGGAACTTAATCTCACCTACATTGAAATGATCAGGGATCAATGAAAAATACCCCCATCGCTTCACACAGGATTCTAATCTGGTAGATTTAGAGAATGAGACAAGCAATGTACCTCTGTGACAGAGACTTCTTTAAGATGTCAAAAGTAGTAATGGTTAATAGTAAGGAAGCTGAATTGCTTTGGCATGGATTATGCATGGATAAATGTCATTATGATAATTTTACCTGGCAAGTACCTGGATTTACTCAGGTAATGTTGCTTGGCTGATGATCCTGAAGATTTGCCTGAGTCAATCACTGGTTTGTTGCCCACAGTTTTTTTTAGCAATGGGCTATCACAATTAAAAAAAGCATATTTTTTATCATGTTTTCACACAAAAAATACTAGTCAAACTTAACACCTGACATTTCAAACATGTTATTGTTATTGGTTATTAGTTACTAAACTGACGCTCATTGCACTCCGGCAAACCCATAGGTGCTCAGTCTCCCCAACAGATATCGAAGAGTATGCATACTGATGGTTCCTGTGGCTCGCTGATTAAACACACCTCTCACTCTGCCTCTCAGGCATCCAGTTCGACTTGAACAAAGGGTAATTCCAAACTGCTTAAATCGCTTGATCGATTCAACATCGATTTTAGTGTCCTCATCCAACAGAGAGTCTCAAAGAGACCGAAGAATATCCCCTTTATCCATCTTCAACTCCCCAACAATCGATGCTGTTGATGCAAGCCTGTCCGCTCTCTCATTACCGTAAACACCCGCATGCCCAGGACAGTATATCCACGTAAGCCGCTGAGGTTAGAAACTTCTATAGACGACATCCACTCATACCAAACCTGCCCTTCTGGATCTTGTGAGCATCGACTGAGAGTCAGATACAACAACTGCCCCAGTAAATGAAGTCCCAGAAATCCAATGGAGGGCAGCAGTAACATGTATTTGTTATAAGTATGACTTGACATTTCAAACACGTATTTGTTATAAGTACGACTTGACATTTCAAACATGCATTTGTTATAAGTACGACTTGACATTTCAAACATGTATTTGTTATAAGTATGACTTGACATTTCAAACATGTATTTGTTATAAGTACGACTTGACAATTCAAACATGTATTTGTCATAAGTACAACTTGACAATTCAAACAATATATATTTTAAGCTAATGAACAAACAATTATTTACCCCATGAAGCCATCATCTTCTAAGTTTTCTTTTCCAAACAAATTGTTTGTCTTTGGAGGTGGTATAACCTTTTTAGTGGTTTTATTTGAAGGGTAATCTACGTCGGCCCAGTCATCCCATGTGTCTGAAAGCCCTGCGCCCTAACGCTTGCGACTCCCCACTTTGTTTTTTGCTAATGGTCATTGAGAATACATCCTAGAAATGTGAAAACAATATTAGTTTATTATATGTCAGATGACAGCAAATCGTTAACCATAAACAAACAAATTGATTTAAATGCTGCCTGTGTGTTCCGTGGTCGCAAGGAAGCAAAGAATAGTAACACTACGATCTTCAATGCTACTGAGGTAGGGCCTAGGAAGCTACCATAGTAAATAAAAAGCATCGCAGAAATTAGATGTACTTGCCGATGTCGGTGTGAAAATTCTAACGGATAAACTGTGCGCGATTTCTTGTGATTGCGGTGTGATTTACGCGTTTCTGGCTACTAAAAGCGGATAAAACGTGTTGATTAGTGTCCGTGTTTGTGTATGTATGGTCAGAGCAAACGCCTGACCGTACATTGTGGCCCTGAGCGTGCCGGCGCCGTATCGGAGAATAGCGTAACCTATTATCGATAGGTAGCGCACCGCGTGGCGATGGGCTAAGTGCGAGTCCAACCTGCTGCCTTGTAGGTTAATAAATTAAGGCTAAAGGTGGGCAGCCTGACAGATGCTGCAGCGCAATTGCTTTACTGCACTACATCGACTAGTAGATGTACTTGCCTACTTGTAGGTGATAACTGACACAAAGTACAATCACTCTTATACTCAGATTACATATAAATCACACAGAGTGGTTAACAAGTGCTCGATATGGAACGTTCAAAGAAGAAGCTAGTTTTTATGACAGGGCAATCAGTATGTATTATTAGATCTTGTTGAATATCGTAGATAAGGATCCCAGGTTCAGTATTGTGTCATTCCTCATTATCAACAAGCAGCATACAGTCATGTGCCTGTGTTCATCGTTGTCTAAAGTTTTAATCTTAAAAAGGCCTAAAGCCGAAAGATTGATTTCATTGCGCGGTTTTACCCTATGGCGCAGTCCTCTCTGCAGAAATGGCACATCACCTGCCGAGAGTATTGCACAAAGCACAAACTTCGTAGCTCCTGCAACAATCTTAGGGGTCTCTAGAAAAAATACACTTGTGAAAAGAACAGCATGGTCCGGATCCGAATCCACGACCTTCGGAACACAAAGCAAATGCTTAATCACTTAGTCACAGAGACCCCCATGTTTTAATCTTCTGTTGCCCATCCAAGCTAACAAGGACTACATCTTTAGTGATAGTTTTTCTGTCTATCATTACCAATATTTTTTTCCGTCGCTCCTTCTGTATAAAAATAATAGTTTATATCAGGAGTCCAGTGGCCGCGATGAATAACATAGAAAATTCAAGGTTTGCTTGTGTACCATATAGCTTATTTTCCATGGGGAATTTAATATACCAATGAACAATTCTGGCTTCAGTATATAATTTTAAGAATGTTATGTTAGGGCTAACAATGCAAAGCTATCAAAATTACTTTGTTAAGACTGCAATGAAAAACTGATATCATACTATAGTATTAGAAGCAATATGAATACTACTGTCTATTCCCAGGTGGAAGATGTAGTTAGCTGTCCACCAGCGTAGGGATGGGAGCTTTAATTTGCGTTCTAGGGCCAGATGAGTCGCCTTGTGTTATATCCGTGTTTATGTAGTGTGGTCTTGATATTGTCTATCCATCTTTTCTTGGTCTTCCTTTAGCTCTAGTACCCGATCTCTTTTATTGTATGCTGTTTTGGTGGTTGGTTGTATTTCATTCTCATTAAATGTCCAAACCACTGCATTTGTTGTCTGCCCACTCTGCTTCTGATGTCCTCATTTCGTAGTCTGTCTTTCCTGGTGACTCCACTGCCTTCCTCAAGCATTTCATTTCACATGTGGTGAGCTTTGGAGTACTATGTTCATAAAACATAATTATTTGTACACATTCAATGTCTGCCCTTCAAGCTCTAGAAAATGGACATTGTAAAATTGAACTCTCCAACAAGCCCTAGATATTGACCAACTTGTTAGATTTCACAGCATCAAAATAACTATGCAGTGTATCCTGGATATTCAAATACACCCAGAAATGATGAAGCAGATAATTTGCTAAGAAATGGTCAACACAAGAGCAACTAATCACAGCAACAACTCTCCATACAACAAAGCAAATCCTAACAACAAATAATGAAAGTTGACTGAACAGATAGGCCACGGAAGACACTGGAAGAGAGGTCTATAGACATATGACCAACCAAAATTCTATTGACAATATCAACCACTTTACAAAGAAAGATCAGACCACCATTTTTAGACTCTAAAACCAACACATAACACTTAATAACCCTGTAAGCAGAATTCAACCACAATACACTCCAGAGTGCCAGCTGTGTGCACATCATCATGAAACTGTTCACCACCACCTCAATGAGTGCCACATGCTGGATGATGTTAGGAAGATCCTTCTTCCTCCAATGCCAGATAAATGGGACACAATATATGGAACAAACACATGCAGATACCAGTACATAGCATAAGGGCATAGCATAATACATTTAGCATTGACTGCCTTTTGCTTAGTATATACTGTATCAGAGTAACATTGCTCTTTGAGGTACACAGTCTGTTGGCAATCTGCTTATGTGGCAGAACCAGTTAATTTGTTGTTTCTTGATGAAGTTCAGTACTGATGTTATACCCACTTTTATCCTGATGTATTCATTACTAAACAGTTCTCTTCTTGCTACTCCCAGCATTCTTCGTAGACACCTTATCTCTGTTGAGACTAGTTTTCTTCAAATACATATAAGTATATATGTTGTAAGTATATTTGTAGAAACAACCAGTACTTACAGACTCGTTCTGTTTTCCCATCTGCACTGGTAAGGCTGGCAGAATCTGAGACTTATCTTCTCTTGCTGTTCTTGGGGTCAAAGGCTGCAGGTTGAAATCATTGTTTTTGGGTTCAGGATAAGCATTTGGATATGTTGATGGGGGTTTTGCCATTTTCTGTGAAGGCGAGGGCTGGGATGGTAAGTTAACTGGCGTTTTAGAAACAGGTGGTGGTCGCGGAAAGTCTGTCCCAACTTGGAAGTAACCGTAACGCAGGCACTGAGGAAAAACATGTCAGACACTTGACATAGTATGACATAGTCAAAAATTGAACTAGAATCTTACTGGCATAGCCTCGGTATAGCAATGAAATGTTACTTCTTGTATTCGCTCGCTATGAATTCAGGTGTAGTTGTGGCGCTGGTATGGTGCTTCTGATTTTTGCGTGAAAGCCAGCTTAATTTTTTACGAAAAAGGGGAGACTGCAGTAAAACTTGGTGAAATAGCGAAACACGTAAAACAAAGTACTATAGTTTTACAAAATACAGAAACAGTGACAATAAACAGTAACGTTTTGACCAAAAGGCCTTTATCAAGCAAACAACACAACAAGAGTAAGAATTTACTGAACACTACAAATAGACGATTACATATTGAAACATTCAAACCTATCTAATGAAAAACTGGGAACAAAAACGAATAACGAAATGAGTGCAACACAAAACCAGAAGCGGAAAAGAAGAAAAACAATAAACAATTAAGTGAATATATATTTTTATCAGTGACCCTGCCATACAGGAGAGTCTTTTCTGACTTCAAGGTAAATGTTACTAAATCTGACAATTCTTTTAATGTCAACATTTCTTGATCATTAAAAACACAAGAAAATAATACATCTGAAGCTGGAGTACGGCTCGCCTGAATGGCGAGGGACACTAGTGATAAGGAAAGCAAGCAATCATGCAAAAATCAGTCAGAGGTGCCATATTATTAGGCACCCTGACACTGTCTGAATTCATAGCAGACGAACACATACAAAAACATGAAAATATTAACAATATGAAGTGATACCAGACACATAACTTGTATATTATAATCAAGATAGACCATGAGACCATGCTAAATTGTAAAATATCATTAAGCTAAAACCGTTGCTGTGACCTGGACAACCGGTGATAAACTTACTTTAACTTTATTCTCATCACTATGTGTAAGTGGTTAAGCCCTTGCCTTGCATTCCGAAGGTCATGGGTTAGAATCCGGACTGTGTCGTTCTGTTTGAGTATATTTTTTCAAGAGCCGTAGGATTGTTGCCTAGCTACAGGGTTTGTGCTTTGAGCAATACTCTTGGTAGATGGCATGCCATTTCTGCAGAGAAGGACCAAGCCATATGGGGTAAAACCCAGTGCAAGAAGTCAATCCTTCGGCTGAGAGTAAGAGGTTTTAAAAATGAAGGACTGACTTCACTGCATTGGATCTACCCCTATCGCTCTATCTCTCTTCACAGAAATGGAACGCCAACTGCAGAGAGTATTACACAAAGCACAAGCTCCACAGCTTCAGCAACAATTCTAAGAATTTCCAGAAAAACTGCACTTGTGGACCAAACGATGTGGTCCAGATTTGAACTTATGACCTTTAGAAAATGGCACATGGCGTGACCACTTTGCCACAGATCAGTTATATGAGGAATATCATCATAGCATTCCGGACATGTACACAGGTGCTCTAATCCCCATCTTAACAAATCCAGCAGCCCAACATGTCAGTTCGATGTTGATTAATCAGGTTTATTTGTTTACAGGTTTCCTTCCACATAGCTGACGCTGATAGTATCTCTTGCTTAACAGATGTTTCCATCATTAGACACAGAGAGTATTCACTGGGAGTATCAGTGCATACACTTCTTCCTGCTAGGAAAATATTGTGATTTGATCTGTGACTACTTATTCATACAATACAAATGTGTTTCTTCTTCTTTGCGTTCGTTCTTTACAACCAATTTTAATCACTCTTTGTAATATGTTTGATCTTTGTCAAGAACGTGTATACGTTGCACATTGGTTTGAGACCCTAAACGCATAGACTTCACACATTTAGAACATGTGCATCCGATTTCAGCCAAACCTCCATAGTCGCCTTATGACATGCATGGAAGGTAACAGTGGTTCTATTTTTTAAGTAATAACAAAGAAAGTAAAAGAACCCTTTCATACCTTGTGGTATATAGGGCAATACAGTGTTAGGCCTGTATTTTTCATTGACCGTCGGCACACAATGGGTGATGTGGTCAGCATCACACCGGCCGCCTTTACTTTCACAGAGCATATCTGGTACCCAGTTGAGGTTGGGTCGACCTGAGACCATCGGGACAGGAAAATTCCACTCCCACTGCGGGAGTTGAACCCGACCACCAGCCTTGTGAAGCGTGTTCACTAACAACTACGCTACAGCGGCTCTCAGGTTCTATTCTTTATACCCCAAATTTGGGCCCCGGTAACCACTCGGGCAGAATGTGTTTTAGAATATAGATGACACTTGATATGTCAAGGATATCCTACTATCTACCATCACCAGAAAAGCCTTATTGGGGTCAGTAGCTCCTTATGCAAGGTCCAACTGTCTGACCAACACAAATAATTTATTTCACTTCTTCTTTTTCGAACGACCCATATCGACCACTTGTTAACCACTCTTTGTGATTTGTATGTGATCTACGCCTAAGAGCAATTGTGCATTGCATCAGTTATGCGCCTACTAGTAGGTCAGAAATCTGATTTCTGCAACAATTTTTATTTTCTAGGGTAGCTTCCCTAGGCTCCTACCTCAGCTGCCTCTTACGACATGCATTGAAGGCCTCAGTGTTACTATTCTTTGCTCCCCCTATGAGTCCCGGCAACACACTGCGGTTTATTTCACTAATTTTTCTACTGCACTTTCTCAACATTTTCTGTGAACTTTATGAAGGGTTTAAAGCCGAAGGATTGACTTCATTGCACCGGGTTTTACCCCATATGGCTTGGTCCCTCTCCGCAGAAATGGCCCGCCACCTGTCGAGAGTATTGCAGAGCTCCGTAGCTCCAACAACAATCCTAGGGTCTCTGGAAAAAACCGCACTCATGAACAGAACGACACGGTCCGGATTCGAACCCACGACCCTCGACTCACAAGGCAAAGGGCTTAACCACTTAGCCACAGAGACCCTGACTATATGAAACAGGTAGACTGATTGTGACAACAATAGGCAATGATATAGTAAACACCTGTAAGGCTGATGGTCTCTTCTGTGGATTCCACATAAGCATATCTCGAATAATTTGAAGACCATCATTACTTGCATTTGGGATGATCTGTTTAAGGGGTGTAGACACACACTGAGGGAAGCGAAAATTCATGGCTGCTGCAAGCTGGTAACCTTCACCCCAATCTTCCTGAAAAGAAAACAAATCAAATTATGATATCATCACATGTACAGCAATCACCTACTATCATATGTAAGCAGTCACATACTATCATACGTACTGCTACTGCTGCCCTCCATTGGATCTCTGGGACTTCATTTACTGGGGCAGTTGTTGTATCTGACTCTCAGTTGATGCTTCACAATATCCAGAAGGCAGGTTTCGTATGAGTGGATGTTGTCTATAGAAGTTTCTAACCTCCAGAGGCTTACATGGATATACTGTCCTGGGCATGCGGATGTTTACAGTAATGAGAGAGCGGACAGGCTTGCATCAACAGCATCGATTGTTGGGGGTTGAAGATGGATAAGGGGGATATTCTTCGGTCTCTTCGAAACTGTCTGTTGGATGAGGACACAAAAATCGATGTTGAATTGATCAAGCGATTTAGGCAGTTTGGAGTCACCCGTTGTTCAAGTTGAACTGGATGCTTGAGAGGCAGAGTGAGAGGTGTGTTTAATCAGCTAGCCATGGGAACCATCAGTATGCATACTCTTCTATATCTGTTGGGGGAGTCTGATCACCTATGGGTCTGCACGGAGTGAAATGACATCAGTTTAATAACCAATACTATCATACGTACAAAAATGTCCTAACATCGTGTGTACGAGGGCGCATTGAGGGCCTCCAAGTCCATAACTTTGTTAATATACATAATTTACAAATGAAACATACATTTTCAGAAAGCTTGAGATGTCCACTACACAATAGAGTCATTATTTTTCGACATAGTCACCTCCATGTTCCACACACACACACGCCAACGTCGAACTAGTTGTTGCATCCTGTCGAAGAAAAAATCTGATGATTTTCACGAAGCCAGGTACGCACATCTGCTGCCACATCCTCGTCAGAAGCATATCTGTTTCCCTTGAGATGTTCCTTGAGCTTTGGGAACAGGAAAAGTCACAAGGTGCCAAATCGGGGTTATATGGTGGGTGCGCTAAAATGTCGTCAAATTGAGCGCTCTAATGCTGCCGCTGTTTGTCTACTGGTGTGGACGAGCATTGTCATGTTGAAGGACTGCGTGTTTTCCAGGACGAACAGGTAGCAGTCTCACCCGTAGTTTCTTCATCGTTTCCACATACCGATCAGAATTGACAGTATTGCCGCGTTCCAAAAATTCTGTGTGGATTACGCCTGGCAGTCCCAAAATGGTCATCAAAACTTTCCCGCTAACGCAACAGTTTTGAATTTTTTGGGGTGGGTGAGTTTGTGCCTGTATTCCATAGACTGGCGCTATTTTCAGGTCGTAATGATGCACCCATGACTCATCGCCAGTGACAATTCGGCAGATAAAGTCATCGCCTTCTCGCTCATATCGCATCAGGTGTTCCTGACACGCCTGATGTCGGCGATGTTTCATTTCCGGTGTCAGCATGCGAGGGACCCATCTTGCACAAACTTTCCTATACCCTAGCAATACATGAATAATGTGATGTACTCGCTCAGTCAAAATTTCCAGCATTGTAGCGACATCTTTTTGCTTGATGCGGCGATTGACATGAATCAGTTCATCCACGCGAGCTTGGTGTTGTTCATCCACTGCTGTAATTGGTCGTCCGCTGCGAGCCTGATAATGCAAGGTCATCGTCGCTGGATTGTCGCCTTTAACAGGCCTTGCCCACCTCCTAACAGTACTCACATCCACACAGGCGTCACCATATACCGCTCTCATTCTCCGATGCATGTCGATGGGAACACAACCTTCGCCGTCAAGAATTCAATCACAGCTCTTTGCTTCAACCGAATTTCCATGTATGACGCCATCTTGATAATGTTGTCGCATGCAAACATTCCAGGCACTTGACACTTACTGTCCTGAAAACACACTTACATATACTTTATTCTGATATCGGTGTCAATTGCCTCCGAACACTATTAACAAAGTTATGGACTTGGAGGCATTACTTTCAATGCACCCTCGTATATATTGTATTGTATTCCTCCCATAGCATTATACTTTACATAGGGCTGAAGCAATTTCACTATAATTCTCTATCATGGGAAACAAGTTCAAACTTGCTTACAGCAAGAAATGATGTTGGTATTATTACCTAATTTCAAACCAAATGGATGGCATAGTTGGACAATGGTTGATGACTTGAAAATACTTATCCTAATTTATCATTGTAATTGCCAGAGTGGTTACCGGGGCCAAATTTGGAGTGTAAAGAATAGAACCACTGTTACCTACCCCGCATGTCGTAAGAGGCGACTAAGAAGATTTGGCTGAAATCGGATGCACGTGTCCTAAACGTAGAAGTCATTCGCTTAGGGGCCTACCAAACCAATGTGCAACGTATACATGTTCTTGGCAAAGATCAAACATATCACAATGAGTGATTAAAATTGGTCGTAAAGAACAAACACAAAGAAGAAGAAGATCGTTGTAATCTGAAACACAACAGGTTAAATAGTTTTAACTTGAGGTCATGACCTATCCTTTTCTTCTAGTTTGAAAACAATGTTTTGGAAACACCTCGAGATGAAAAATGTCAAACTTGTCAATTGGGTAGTGTAGATCTGTATTGGTCCAGATTCTGGGCATGGCGAATTAATGATGTAATCAGCCCTCAGCCACCACAAGGGCATTAGAAAGTTAGTAAATAACAGACATGGAGTACCGAATCCAATATTGGATAACTCAAGAATGTACATTTGGCATGGTTGCAGACAATTATTATTTTTGTTTAGATGAGACTTACAGCAAACCACTGCCCCCCTCAGCTGCAACTACTTGACTTTTTCTTCTCTGCTCCCCATGGAGCATAGGGCCTCAACAGTTGTTTGCCACTTTGCCTGACACCTGGCTGTTTTCTTTATGACCTCTCAGGATTGTCCAGCACCCCTCAGTTCCTCAAGAAGACTTCATCTCCAGGTCTGTTTAGGAAGTTCCCTTTTCCATTTCCTTGTGGGTTTCACTCAAGTGCTTGTTTAGTGATACTCGATTGGGTCTTCCGTAGTGTATGTCCGGTTCACCACTATTTTCTCCTCTCCACCTAGATCATCATGGGTTCCTGTTCTGTTCTTATCCACAGGTCTGCGTTTGCAACTCTGTCATACCATCTCAGTCTGAGAATACGCCAAAGACATCTGTTGACAAAGGTTTTAATCCTATTTTGTAACTTGGTAACTCGCCAGTCTTTCTAGCGAGCCATACAGCAACACAGATTTCATATTTATGCAACTGCCTACCATCACATTTATAAGTTGACGGCCTGATTCCCAAATACAAGAGATAATTTCATTTTCAAAAAGATGAAAGGATGAAATATAACAGAAATAACATTTTAAAAATTGTTTTTAAAAAAAACCCAGATGAAATTGACACATTGAATCTTCATTCGTTAACTATACAAGACCAAGTTTAGTAACAGGTTGCATCAATGCAGTCTGCCACCTAAGTGAGTAACGATTGAAAAGAGAAGGAATATTTTATCCCAAACATGTTGTGTTAAAATGGAATATGTAAATCTGAAAGGAGTAAATCTTGAAGGTGTCATGTAAACTCAATTTAAAAAAATTTTTAATTATTCCGTTGCCTTTTCAGACCTTGGGGTATAAAGTGCCTGTCACTTGACATTTCTATTCTCAAGTGATCTGGAGGTAGGAGAGCCAATTCCTTTCCATGTGTGTGGAACATCAAGTGTGGGATTGAATGCCCAAACCTCTGGAGTCGATAGGCAAATATTTACACATTACACTAATCCTTCCCACAAACTACAATACAATATTATAAAAATCTTTTATTTCAGCAAGAATCTAGAGGAAGAATTTATACATGAATGATTTGGCAAACCTTTTTAGCTGTTCCGAGTACTGAACAAATTTTGAAAATCTCATCAATTTCTGAGCTGCCTGGGAAGAGTGGTCGAAGTGTGTACAGCTCAGCCATAATACATCCAACAGCCCAGATGTCAATTGGAGAACTGTAGTTGGTGGAACGTAACAAGACCTCTGGGGCTCTGTACCTGACACAGAGGCAAGCAACAGAACAGCATCACTAATAATCAATTATCTGTAACAATCAAATTTTTATCAAATATTTGTATTTTTAAAAAGATTGTCATTTTCTTTCTTTCTCGAATCCTGTTTGCCTCACAGCGTCAGGTCAAGAAGAGATTTCTAAAACAGGCCCTTGTATGCGCTTCGTAGATAGTCTTTTCACGCTTCTGTTATCTCTGAGGTCCATCTTTTGCGGGGCGGTCTTTTGCATTGTACCCATTGTATCGGAGCAGCATTGCTCTTTGAGGTTCACTGTCTGTCGGTAATCTGCTTAAGTGGCCGAACCATTTAATTTGTTGTTTCTTGATGAAGTCTAGTACTGATATTTAATAATATTTAATCCTCTAAAAATATTTGTATAAAAATTTAAAAAACCTCTTCTCATGCCATGTGATACATTGGTGAATATGGTATTAGGCCCATATCATTTTGTGACCAACATCCTGCTGGCCGTATTTTACTCCCAAAAAAAAATCTCAATTCTTGGATTTGAACTAAGACCCGCTTTGCGTGGTGCAGGGCCCGAAGGAAGCAAATAATATCCACTGTGACCTACAAAGCATGTCGAAGAGCGACTTCTTCTTCTTTGCGTTGTTCTTTACAACCAATTTTAATCACTCTTTGTGATATGTTTGATCTTTGCCAAGAACGTGTATACGTTGCACATTGGTTTGGTAGGCCCAAACGCATAGATTTCTACAAGCTTAGGACATGTGCATCCGATTTCAGCCACACCTCCTTAGTCGCCTCTTACGACATGCATGGCAGGTAACAGTGGTTCTATTCTTTGCACCCCAAATTTGGGCCCTGGTAACCACTCGGGCGGTAAGAGGCGACTGATGTAGGACCTAGGGAAGCTACCTTAGTAAATAAAAGCATCGCAGAATTGGATGTGCTGGCTACCTGTAGGCGCATAACTGGCACAATGTACAAATGCTCTTAGGCTCAGATCACAAACAAATCACACAGAGTGGTTAACAAGTGGTCGATATGGAGCGTCAAGAAGAAGAAGAGGAACTAAGACCACCTTTCTAGGATAGAACTTACCAGCGTGTTGACACATAATCTGTGTATGGAGGTCTTGATCGTATCTCCCTTGCCAATCCAAAATCTGCGATCTTCACCTGTTCTGTGCCGTTACACAGGAGATTCTCAGGTTTCAGGTCACGGTGAAAGAAACCTGTGCCACAACGAACATAAATTGTCAATACATTCATATCTAGCCAACAAAACAGTACCATTATATGTCAAACACATCAGGTCTTGAACTTATGACTATTTGTATACAGAATATCTACTGATTTGACAGTAACTACCTAACCCACTGCCTGTCATCACCAACTCAACCTCTAGAGCTGGTCACCACTGCCCAAACCTCTGCTGCTGGTCACCATTCACTGAACCTCTGGTGCTAGCCACCACTCACTAAACCTCTGCTGCTGGTCACGATTCACTGAATCTCTGCCTCTGGTCATCACTCATTGAATCTCTGGTGCTGGTCACCACTCACTGAACCTCTGCTGCTGACCACCACCTGCCAAACATCTTCTTCTGAATTTTTATGCGCGTGCATGACTTGGCCATGAGCCCTACATTTATCATCAAGGGGAAAATTTTTATACGCGCGCATGACTTGGCCATGAGCCCTACACTTTATCATCAATCTCCCATATAATTAGGCACTTGATCTCACCTATGCTAAAATAAGAGACTAATGGAAAATAGCCCAAAGCACTTCACATTGTGAATCGAGTACTATTTTAGCATGAAACAAACCCTGTACCTACAAGCCATAGATACAAATATAAAACTAACAACTCACTTCATATTTATCTGGAGAAACTTGGAAATAACTTCCTAAAAATGGAGCTGCTGTCTGACTGACAATTTACTGTGATGTGTAAGAAATCTTACTCATCTCAAGATGAGTACAAGATGTTGAATCGATCAACAGATTTAGGCAGTTTGGAGCTACCGTGTACAAGTTGAACTGCATGCCTGAGAGGCAGAGTAAGAGGTGTGTTTAATCAGCGAGCCAGGGAACCATCAGTATGCATACTCTTCGATATCTATTGGAGGAGACTGAGCACCTATGGGTCTGCCCGGAGTGCAATGGCATCAGTTTAGTAACCAATAAGCAATAGCACAAGACCATAGCACATAGAACATAGTCCAACAACAAAAGTGATAGGCAAATTGAGGTGACTGTGAGTGGTTGCAGACTACAAGTTTACTTACCAAACTTGTGCATAAAGGACAATCCTTGCAACACCTGGTATGTTATGTTCCTTACTACAGATTCTGGTAGGAGTTTGTCTCTGAGAATAGAAGCAAAGATTATGGAACCGATAAATAGGTAATGTACAGATGGGGAAGTGAGAATCTAAATAGGTCTCTCTCTCTCTCTCTATCGTTCTTTTCTGCCATTTTGATCATTCTTATTGTGATATACAAACAGACTTTGCCAAGGACCTATTTTTACGTCACATCGTTCAGCACCAATCTAGAGCTCTAGTGCTTATCCTTCGGTGACGTGTCCGATTTCAGTCTGCATTAACTGGGTTCGCTCTTCGTTAGACTCTGGCTTTCCCCAGCCGACCTGCAAGGCAGCAGGTTGCTATTTTCTTTCAGGGTAACGACCTTAGATGACCTACCTCCCGGGTTGTTGAGCATCATCTGCCCAGGTTGCCGGTCTTTATGTGGACTACTTGGTTTGCCTACCATACAGTTTTGTGTACGGTTTGTTCTGATAGTCTTTGATTGTCCCCAATCTAACTACAAGGCAGTAGTAAAGGGTCTCTCTTCGCGTGATCACCGCCCAGACCGATGTACCACCTCCTTAGTCGCCTCTTACGACATGCGTGGCAGGTAACAGTGGTTCTATTTCTGATCCCTCAATTTGGGCGCGTAACCACTCAGGTGAAATAGGGTCTAAAGATAAAGGATCACACCAGGTTTCCCCATACGACAATATCTCTCTTAGCAGAAATGGCATGCCATCTGCAGAAAGTATTGCACAAAGCACAAACTCCATAGCTCTGGCAGCAATCCTTTGAATAAAAATGTACTTGCAAAAAGAATGTTGCAGTCTGGATTTGAACCCACAACCTTTAGAGCGCAATGCAATAGTTTAGCCACAAAGACCACCAGATAAGTGAATGCACTGGAAGTACGTGATTGAAGGCAGATAGCATTCTAATAATAATATGAATGCGTCAGTGACTATTGAACAGCAGATGGATGGGTGGACAGATGGTTGGTTTGTTCGATCAAATATCTGCATAAAAAAGTGGCGTGCTAGCTGAATTGATACAAATTGATATGTTCATAGATAATACAAATGATATACACATGGATATGTTTATATCCTAACCAAGAACTACTTGCACAGTGTCAACAAGAGAATATGAGCACCATCATCCAAAGAGATGCTGGAGATGGATCAGACATGTAGCACGCATGGAAACTAACCCTGTCACAAAAACTGCACTGAGATGGACACAAGAGGATAAACCAAAACGTGGAAGACCTAAAACGACCTGGAAGTGAACAGTAGAACAAGAACTGAAAGAAGGACACCCAAGAATAGAGAGAGTGTTGTGCATTTGTTGCTGCTATAGATTGAGAGATCCATTCCATAATCATTGCAGTGTTCACTGTATGCAGAACCTAGAGTCTTCAAATCACACAGCCTACAAGTGCTAATTATCTCATTCAGTCATTTGGGATCACAATGTGTCACCCAAAGGAGCAGGAGCACTAACTCTATTTTATTTTCACAACAGCAGGGTGGAAATGCGGTCACTAGCAAAAATTTTTATGTCTAAGCAAACCAACCAGGCAAACTGTTACTGTCATGCTACTTCGCCAAACTGACAAATGAACTCTCATTACAAATGCAATGGATACATGTGGCAGAAATTGCTAAGACCAAGCAATCTAGTAAGATCAACCAGATAAACTGTCGTGGCTACATTCAGCTTTAGACTTCAATAAAATGACAATATGACAGGAATAACTCTCACAACCCATGTTTGTCCAGTGACTATACTGGACATAAGTGTTGCCAGACAATGTTTAAAGACAGAGATTATCAGTTATATGAGGACTATCATCATAGCACTCCAGACATGTCCATAGGTGTTCCGATCTCCACCTCAACAAATCCAGCAGCCCAACACGCCAGTTTGATGTAGAGATCAATCTCTTTACATATTTAGTATGTAGTTCTTTTCAGGCTGCACCAATATTGACACCAATCTCTCTCAATCTGGTCATCAAGTATAATTCACAGCCCTGAAACTCCTCTGTTTGGAAAGACTCTCTCAATGCGTGAAGAATGTCATTTCGATCCATGGCAGCACACTCTTGACCATCTTGACTAAAGACAGAGGTATCTGTGGCCAAGTGGTCAAGATGTTTGCTTGTATTTGAAGGTCTTTTGTTTGACATGTACATTTTTTCTATTGATCCCTAAAACTGGTGCTGGAGCTATGGAGTTCATGCTTTGTGCAATACTTCAGCATGTGGCATGCCATTTTTGAAGAGGACTAAGTCATACTGAAGGAAACCCAGTGCAATAAAGTCAATCCTTCACCTTAGAACCTTTTTTTTTAATTGTATAGATACTGCATTAAGTTCACCTGCGTCCAGGGAAATGTCAGATTAGACACAGCTGCCAATTACACTATTACTACCTCTCATGGGTAGCTTCATTATTTGATCCTTACTCTCTGTCATTCTGCAATGCTGCAGCCGGTTTCCAAGGCCACCAAATCGAGATGGAGTAGAGTATTTGTCAATGTTGGATCACTGACCCTAACTTTTTGTCTTCTTATTTACTGCTTCTGCAGTCCCATAGATTCTGCAAGTGCAAGTCTAATTTCCTGATTACTATGAACAGCCACACACCTTGGAAAGCATGTCCACATAAAATCCTGGAGCTTGGAAGCTTTGACATACAACATCCACTCATACCGCAATCTGTCCTTATCAATCTGCAAAAGCTGAGAGTTGGACACAACAGTTGTTATAGTAAATGAAGTCTCAGATAGCTACTGGAAGACATCAGTAATGGCCTAAGCTTCCATCCTCATACTAAAATTAATTGTCCTGTATACTTCATTCCTCCTGGCAATGACCCTACAATGCATGCTTGATTAAAAAAGAAACCAGCCTAAAATTTCTTACCATCAAGCACAAACCCATTTGTATATACATCATCAATTTTGAGGTCTGCTTTCCTATTATCCTATTCTGTACTACACTTTTCAAGAGTGATAATGACATTATAGGAGATTTCCGTGTTCACAACTATCAGGACCATTCTTTCCCTTGTGATAGTCATAATTTTGCCATGGAGAAAACAAGTGCAAATGTGCGAGTGAGAATGTGTGTTGAGGAAGAGAGTGTGAAAGAAAGAGGAAGACAGAGTAAGGGCGTAACAGGAGATCAAGAGTAGTGATAGTGTAATCCCCTTCAACTGACCTGTCTTTCATCATCTGATAGAGGTTCTCCTTCATGAACTCAAAGACAAAATAGAGCATATCATTCTCTCGAACAACCTCCTTCAATTTGACAATGTTTGGGTGATTCAACTTCCTCAAAGACTGTGCAAAAAAAAAATCATATAAATAACATTGACATAAAACTATCCTGTTGGCATTGATAGAGTAAACAGGTGCAAATTATGGAAGATCCTTAAAGAATATGGTGTCCAGGGACAACTATCAGGTAACATTATGGCATTATATCAAGATAGTCAGAGCTCAGTAAGAGCAACAGAAAGATTGACCGACTGGTTCTCCATTACATCAGGTTTTGGACAAGGATGTGTCCTCTCACAACTACTCTTTATCACATATATAGATAGGGGGTCTCTGTGGCTAAGTGGTTAAGCCCTTTGCCTTGTGAGTCAAAGGTCGTGGATTCGAATCCGGACAGCGCCGTTCTGTTCACGAGTGCAGTTTTTCCAGATGCCCTAGGATTGTTGCTGGAGCTAGGAGTTTGTGCTTTGTGTAATACTTCGGCAGGTGGCGTGCCATTTCTGCAGAGAGGGCCGAGCAAAATGGGATAAAACCCGGTGCAATGAAGTCAATCCTTCGCTTAAAAAAACATATATAGATAAAATAACTCAATCAAGAGTCAAATTCAGATAATGCTGAAACAAATTTACTGCTTATTGCAAATGATCTGTGCCTGATAACTAAAAATAACAAGACCTACAACAACATATTAACACTTTGAATCACAATTGAATAATTCAAAACATAAAATTGAATAACACTAAAACCGAAATAATTAATATAAGAAGAAAACAATAAACTAAACATCCATGTCAATCAAGAAAGTGCAAGAATTCAAATACTTAGGAAGCATATTCATAGAAGATGGTAGACTAGACAGAAAGATAGAGGCTAGAATGCAAATGTAACCTACCAGCTAGCATCAATGTTAAGGCACTCAAAAAACTCATTCACAGTAACTCAGACATTACTTTCTATCCTCACAGAAACTCAAATATTTTTGCCTATTCTCATGCCCTCTTCACGGCAGCTCAGATATTTCTTTCTATCCTGCCTTACTCAGATATTTCGTGCTATCTTCACAGTAACTTTCATGTTTCTATCCTCAGTCTTCTTCTTGCGCTCGTTCTTACGACCAATTTTAATCACTCTTTGTGATATGCTGATCTTTGCCAAGAACGTGTATACGTTGCACATTGGTTTGGTAGGCCCTAAACGCATAAACTTCTACATGTTTAGGACACGTGCATCCGATTTCAGCCAAACCTCCTTAGTCGCTCTTACGACATGCATGGCAGGTAACAGTGGTTCTATTCTTTACACCCCAAATCTGGGCTCCAGTAACCACTCGGGCAATCCTCACAGTAATTCAGACAGTTCTTTCTATCCTTATGATATCATCACAATAAGTCAGACAGTTCTTTTCATCCTAACAGTAACTCTGACATCTATTTCTATACTAAAACTATCCTCACAGTAACTCTGACATCTATTTCTATACTAAAACTATCCATACAGTAACTATGACATCTATTTCTATCCTCATACTACCCTCAAAGTAACTCTGACATCTATTTCTATCCTCATACCATCCTCACAGTAACTCTGACATCTATTTCTATACTAAAACTATCCTCACAGTAACTCTGACATCTATTTCTATACTAAAACTATCCTCACAGTAACTCTGACATTCTATTCTCATCCTAAAATCTATCCTCCAGTATCTGACTTTCCTAAAACTATCCTCACAGTAACTCTGACATCTATTTCTATCCTAAAACTATCCTCACAGTAACTTAGACAGCACAATCTGTAAACAAAATATAGCACTCAAAAAAGTAGATAATACAAATA
Organism: Arion vulgaris; assembly: GCA_020796225.1. NCBI lineage: Eukaryota > Metazoa > Mollusca > Gastropoda > Stylommatophora > Arionidae > Arion > Arion vulgaris. The sequence goes on along the minus strand of CM036769.1, from coordinate 33,426,292 downwards.
TACAGACCTTGACCTCTCTGAGGTTTAAACACTCGTCCCAGGAGTAATATTTCTTCTTCATTCTGTACAGAAAAGAAAATGAACAATTAGAAAAAATGAATAGAATCAATGTCCAAACAGTCAGGGTACCCTAATAAATGATTAGTCCCTTACAGCAAGTTGAATGTATCAATGACAGAGCAGTTACGGTTTCTCCAGCAAGGATTAAACAGTAATCAACTACACTAGGAAACAAATACAGTCCACTGATGGGCAAACGCAGGTCACTGCCACTGACCACAACCCCAGGTTTAATCAGCGAGCCACGGAAACCATCAGTATGCATACTCTTCTATATCTGTTGGGGGAGACTGAGCACCTATGGGTCTGCCGAGAGTGCAATGACGTCAGTTTAGTAACCAATAACCATTAACCACTGCCACTGAACTATTTTGACACACTAACTAGCAGATAAAACAAACAAAAGGCCAAACTCTTCTTCTTCATCTAGCATTTTTGTACATTGAAGAATATACTTCAATCGTACTTGGTTCAAACTCCGCGGCAGTGCAAATTCATTTCAGTGGGATTTTTAAGAAAAGGTAAAAATAGGCCTCACCATTCAGAAAACAATGGCAAACTACTGAATGTATAAGTGGTGCCTAGAAAATGAACAACTTGTTTACTGTGGTTAATGGCTACATACTGTAAAGGATATGTCACGATTTTCATAGTAGTTAGTGGTGACAACTGGAGTATGTGTACATCTCCATATAGCTTGTTTTGGACTGATATGGAGGTTGGCCATGTGTGTTTCTCTCATCTTACTGGTGCCACATGTGCATATGTCAGTAGGGGCTATCTTGTACTTGTTACACACTCATGCCAAGAAAAATGGATCTGAATATGTTTAGTTACAACAATTAACCTACATCTAGATATTCCAGTCGAGAGTTGAGATCTGACTCTAAACTTTGAAGCAACAGTTAAAGAAAATGGGAAACTCTATGACCACTGACTCAACTTTGGAAGCAACAATTATAGAAAAAAAGAAACTCTGAAAGTACTGACTCAATTTTGGATTACAATTATAGAAAAATGAAAAATATAAGACAATATGGCAACTCTAAGATCAGTGATACCATCTGTGTGGTCCCGGGGCCCACAAGGGAAGCAAAGAATAGTACCACTGCCATCCGAGTGGTTACCGGGCCCAAATTTGGGGTGTAAAGAATAGAACCACTGTTACCTGCCATGCATGTCGAAGAGGCGACTAAGGAGGTTTGGCTGAAATCGGATGCATGTGTCCTAAATGTGTAGAAGTCTATGTGTTTAGGGGCCTACCAAACCAATGTGCAGCGTATACACGTTCTTGGCAAAGATCAAACATATCACAAAGAATGATGGAAATTGGTCGTAAAGAACGAACACAAAGAAGAAGTACCACTGCAACCTTAGCCTACAATGCATGTCATAAGAGGCGAATGATGTAGGCCCTAGGGATGCTACCATAGAAAATAAAAAGCATCGCAGAAATCGAATGTGCTGGCCTACTTGTAGGTGCATAACTGGCACAACGATACAATCGTTCTTAGGCTCAGATCACATACAAATCCCACAGGGTGGTTGACAAATGGTCGATATGGAGCGGTTAAAGAAGAAGATCAGTGATACATGCTACAATTGTATCGCATTTTGTTGTGTCCCGTTCTGAATAGAAGTATGACAACCTGGCCTATTCTGGCCAATTTCCATCCTCTGATATATGGTTCAGGTTTAGTTTCCATTTTGTATTGTTTTGTCCTAGGATGATAGGTTTATCTTTCTCATAGTTGACAAGGTAGTCTTCTTCTATCAGTTTTCCTTCTTCCTGCTATCGGCAATTTGAAATAAAGTCTGCCGACTATCCTGGTGGGAAAATCTAACTGGACCCATTAAATACAAGGTGTTCAAGATAAAAGTATCCCATTGACAAATCAAAAGTTACCAGTTACTTATTGACTTGTGTCTATTTACTATTTAAACCGGTTCTGACTTCCTCGTCCTACTTGTTCATCGTCCCTTCCCGCACTACAATTACACACCATTACCCAACCTTGACCTATACTATGTCATAACTGAACCTTTTCATTTTCATAAAATATATGCCAAATTAGCTCCATTGATAGGCTACTTTTATCTTGAACACCCTGTATAATCTACTGATGGCCCTTGTGGGTGAACATAATTATTGGTTCCTCTAAATAAAGTCTACTGGGATAGTGACTCAGTCTATTAACCCTGACGTTCTGAGTTTCGAATCACGCTCGGACAGATTGGTTGCAAGTTGTTTCATGTGATTTTTACAAAAGGACGATGGCGCCACCCGTTCAGAAAGCAATGACAAACTACTGAACGTAATAATGCCTAGAAAAATCACAAACAGCGTTAAAAAGCTGGAGTTGTTTCGCAAAGTCCTGTAAGGGATATGCAATTAACACATAGTCCTAGTGGGTGTAACCTTACTGTTAACTTGTTATTAGTATGATATATTGATGGTCTTGGTAGGTCACAAAGACTTTCAGCACTAAACAGTTTAGAACAAATCATCACATAATTATAACACCAAGGTAAGTTAACCTAGCTACAGTCTCTGCTTCAACAATATCCCTAATCAATAAAATAAATATTGGGGAATATCCTTTACAGGACGTCGGTATCAACCACAGTAAACGAGTTACTGATTTTCAAGGCACAACTTAAATGTTCAGTAGTTTTCCATTGCCTTCTGAATGGTGAGGTCTATTTTTATCATTTGTAATGCCCGAGTGGTTACCGGGCCCAAATTTTGGGTGTAAAGAATAGAACCACTGTTACTTGCCAAGCATGTTGTAAGAGGCGATTAAGGAGGTTTGGCTGTACATGTTCTTGTCAAAGATCAAACATATCACAAAGAGTGATTAAAATTGGTCGTAAAGAACAAACGCAAAGAAGAAGGAGAAGATCATTTGTAAAAATCACCATGAACACATTTGCTGCCAAACAGACTGCTGTGGAGTTTGAACCAGGCACTCTTGGGTTGTGATCGAACTCACTACTGCAAAGTCACAGACGCTCACTACCTAATGATCAATACCTAGGGGAAAAAACTATCACCATCAATAGTAGCAGCAGTTAAATGCTATCAGTCTTACTTTTTAATGGCTACTCTCTCATTAGTATCCACTGTGGTTGCCAGGAGAACACTGCCGTATGTCCCATCTCCAAGCTGTTTGGAAATCTGGTAGCGATTCATCCTTAAACAGGTGTTACCTATAGGTCAGTTCTGTCACTATTGTTATTCATAAGTGAAATGTTTTGTTAGTTAACCAATAAGAACCAATTAAGGATTTTACTAATAAAACAGCATATCTCCATTCAGAATAAACATTCATCACATGCAAATTTAATGTCTGCTTGTGATCAAATATTCATGTGACACATCAGAGTGGGTGTGATCAAGTAGTCATGTGACACATTAAAGTGGGTGTGATCAAGTAGTCATGTGACACATCAAAGTGGGTGTGATCAAAATCATGTGACACATCAAAGTGGGTGTGATCAAAGTCATATGACATTAGAGTGGGTGTGATCAAGAAATCATGTGAAATTAGATGAGACGTTTCCAGTTGAGAAATAAATGTGAAAACAGAGTTTCATCCAAATCTAACTTGAAGTATCACAATACAAGATTGTGTTCATGTGAAGCTTCTTGATAGTTCAAACTGTCTGGCCATAATTGTGCTTAATAAAATGTTGGCATGTGATCGATGTTGAAAACATATAAATCTATCTTCATCAAGTCTGTGTTAACTGATGTCTCTTCACTAGTGGAATGGTTACATTTGTCTCATTTTAAAAGTGAATGTTTAGCCTGTTAGTAACACTGTACTTGTGTCCATCGTTTTTCACACAAGATTGAATTCAGACGGCACAAATTATTAATTGTTCTTTGTGGTAAACTGACAGACTTTTTATTATGTCATGTAAAACTTGAAAACATTGCAGGACAGTTGTCTTTGTTGAGTGCATTCATCTGGGGGAAAAAATACAAAATTAGTTAAATAAAACCAAAAAAACCTTTTCATATTGAAACAAACATCATATCCGATATTCATTTTTCTTCTTCTGTGATCAGTTTACTATGGTCAGAGTTGTAAACAGTAAGATGAGTTGTTTCTATGAATCCAGCCTGGATCCTTGGAACGAGAGCGAGCACCTAGCCTCTACGCCACAGTTGAAATACATCTCAATAGGGATTTACACCTGTGTTTGTGAACTTGTAAATATCATTTTTGCTTCTTTAAACTCAATTCGTAGTTTGCTTTCTTTAGGTCATCATCAAGGTGCGTATCCTTTATAGGACGTTGCTCTCTTTGCAGTACATCTGAAATTCACTCTGTCTCTAGCCAGTTCACCCACTTCACGATGGTCATATTCATGATTTCTTTAATATCTTGTAGCCATCTTCTTCTTGGTCTGCCTCTGCGTCCTGGGACCCTGCCCTCTAGTATTATTCTTTCCCGGCATCGTGACGCTTGATGTGACCAAAGTATGTAATTTTTCTGTATAGTATGTTGTTTATCAGCCAATTCTCTTTATCATTTAGTTCTTTCAGGACATCAGTGTTCTTTCTTTTGGCTTTTGTTTAGGTGACTAATGTAATTATGTAAAGTTAGTAATAGTAGTAGACCTCTTTCAGTCCCTAGGTACCACAGAGTTGTGCCGCTGGATAGGTAATTCGCAACTCCATTAATTACTGTAAAGTCAGATACAGGTGTGACAGTATCTGTCCCATTTCTCCCACCTAAATTATGAGGCAGCTCTCTTGAGATGGGATTGCACCCTGGAGTAAAATCTCTTTTGCTCTGCTTGTTTGATCAGACTGTGTTCAAAATACAGCAGTCCATGTTTCCCCTGTGCATGTTTTTATTTCAAGAATCTTCAAATCTTGCTTACAGATGTCCTTATACTAACATCCCACGGAAAGTCTTCCAGTTTCCTTCCAGAGATCAGCTCTCCATAAATGAGATTCTTGAACATATGAGCATATTTCATGAGTGAGGTGTGGCCCAGTAACCTGAGACGTCTCACTTAAGGAGAGTGTAAACAGTGGGAATTTCTGATCTCTCATGTACTAATTTCTTTGTTACGTGGTCCTTCCAGAATATACTAATAATACGCCTAATGCATTTATGTAAAAGTGTTGAGTTTTCCCGAGCATAGATTCCCAAACATTTTACACCCACCGCTCACTTTGCACAACATAAACTTTGTAACACCCCCCTCCACATTATAACAGTTTGCCAACGCCCCCCTCCCAATATTAGCTGTTCTTTTTTCTCTTCACATAGAAAATTGATATATATTTCTGAATACATGGTAAATTTTTCAAATGATTATAGGGCGAAATAGAAAATTGATGAAAAATGGATCGTATAAGACGGGCATAAGATGAATTAAAATGCAGAATTCAAATTTTAAATGATTATTCAATCGAAAAATAATTTATTTTAAAAATATTTATTATTCATTTCTTCTTTAAGGAGTGCCGAACTCCTGAAACCCCCAAATTCTACTGAACCCACTGTCGCCCCATAGAAAGCTTCAGCGCCCTGGGAGGGGAAATACTTTGGAAATGCTGGTCTAGAGTATACTGTCCAGGATTCGAATTCACTAGAGTAGTGTGCTCATCAGACAAGCCATTTGGGCCTGCATTTTATACACTCAGTTTTTTATTTTAAGATTTTTTTGCCCATCTGGAAAATGTAATTTCTGTCCTGCCAAGTTCTGCTGATTTAGTGTTTAGTCTCGCCTGTGTGGTGTTGGGACTCACAAGGGAAGAAAGAATAGGGGCCACTGCAACCTAAGACGGTCACCAGAATGAGACACAACCTACAAGGCATGTTGTAAGAGGTGACTGATGTAGGGTCTACGAAACTACCCTAGTAATAAAAAGTGTCTCAGAAATAGGATGGCTGCCTACTTAGGAATACTGGTACAATGTACAATCGCTCTAGGCTCAGATCACTATGAATCACACAAGATGGTTAACAATGGTCGAATGGAGCGCCAAAAAGAGGTCTCAGTCTCCACAAGGTTTTAGAGATAGTGAAGTCGAGGTACACAATTTCATGGACAGTCTTCCTTGAGTTATATTCTGATTGGGGAGCAAGGGCCTTATAGCCTCATCTAAATAATGAGAAAAGCCTGCAGTCAAGTCAACGTACCTTCACGTGGTGCTCCCTGCGCTAAACTAACACGGCTCTGACAAAAAGAGTCCCCCCGCAAACTGGGCCCCCCAATGCCGGAAGGGAAATACTAGGCTTGGCTGGGGTAAGCCAGACAAAACCCCTGGGGAGGTGTGATCCCCCCAAGGTGAAGCGGATGCATGGCCCACCTGTGTGTGGACAAGTCCAGATCCCCACCAAGATCACACCCAGGAGCTCACCTTGTTAAAAAAAAAGCGGAGAAGGTAACTCCTAAAAACCTCTGATGCCTGGCAGGCAGTGTTGGGAAGAGCCAGGCCATGGATAGGAAGACGCCATAACTTCCCCCACTGAAGACGGACATGTCAGCCAGAATGGCGTGGGCACCCAGAAATGGAAAAAGACATCAACGCACAATACGGTTAGTGAGTATGCTCAGATATTTACTTAGATATGGGGTTGCTCCTGTGGACTGCTGCCAGGCGGGAGCAGCGCCGGATCCCAAGCCTCGAAGGGATCCACCCCCAAGCTACTGACAGTAGCTCTGCGCATCGAAGAACCAGGATTAAGCAGAGTAATGCCACTGGTCAAAACAAGAACAACACACTAAAGATCATGCAATGGAATGCAGAAGGCGTTGCCAGAAAAAAACTTGAACTGCAAAAATTCCTACATGAACAACAGATCGACATCATATGCATACAGGAAACACATCTAAATAAAAACTGCCGCTTCTACATCAGAGGCTATGAGACATACAGACTGGATAGAGACGGACACAAGGAAGGCATCATCACACTAGTCAAAAACAACATCGCAGCCTCAGAAACCTCCAGAAGTACAGGTGAGGCCGAACACCTAACAGTCAAAATACATGTCCTCCCAGAACCAATACATGTTACAAACTACTACTGCCCAAACAACAAGAAATTAGAACTAGAGAGCATACATACAGCTGAGAAGAACCAAATAATCCTAGGCGACTTTAACAGCCACTCCCCCAGCTGGGGATATGCTACTATGGACTCAAGAGGAGATGAAGTAGAGGAATGGATGATGGAAAACCTACTCATACTCATAAACAAACCTGATTCAGAGCCAACTTTCTACTCAAGAGTATGGAGAACACAAAGCACACCCGATCTGGCAATAGCCACAGAAGACATCCAGAGACGGCAGAAAGAGAGAGGTGATGAAACAACTAGGAGGAAGCGACTACAAACCAATCATTATTACTGTAGGAAAACTCAAGTCACCAGAAAACAGGAAAAAAATAGCCAGCTGGAACTACAAAAGGCAAACTGAACCTGTACAGAAACCTAACTGAAGGTAAACTGACAGAAACCCACACAACAAACAACATCCAGAAAAACATTACAGCTCTTACAAACATCATACTAAAAGCAGCACAAAATCAATCCCAGAGGAAGAAGAAAACACTACGAACCCTTCTGGACCAACGAACTACAACAATCACATGGAAAAGCCACAGCAGCACGAACAAAAATGGAACAAGACCCATCTGACACAAATGTAACAGAACACAACAAACACCAAGCCATATACAGAAAAGAAAAACTTACATGCATTAGAAAAAGTTGGCAGGAAAAAACAACAACACTAAACATGGAAAAAGACAGCACAAAACTATGGCAGCTTGTAAAGAGTCTAAATGAAGAAAACATCACCAGCCATGCCTGCACAGTCATAGAAGAAGGAGGGAAAACCTACATGGGCAAAATAGCTGCAAACATTCTTGCGGATGGCTTTGCAAAAGAAAGCAACATACACATGTCCAAAATCAAAGTCAGGGAAACAAAAAAGAACTAAAAAAAATAAACAAACAACTTGCAGACAAACAAGACACAATGAACAAACCTTTTTCTCTCAAAGAACTGACAGCGAATAAAAACTAAAGAAGAAAAAGGCACCAGGACCAGATGGGGTGACAAACGAAATGATAATAAACCTAGGAACAGGTGGCAGACAACACCTCCTGGACCTGTTAAACCAATCTTGGATGCAAGGAGTATATCCAAAGGAATGGAAGGAGGTGGAAATAATCCCTATAGGAAAAAAAGGCAAGCCCAAGGAAAACAAAGAAAGCTACCGTCCCATAAGCCTCCTCAGCTGCCTTGGGAAAACAATGGAGCGGCTTGTAAACAACAGGCTGCTTAACTTTCTAGAGGAAAGAAATACTTGATGACTGCCAATCAGGCTTCAGAAAACACAGAAGCACAGATGACCAAACCACCTATCTTGCCCAAGAAATTGAAGATGCCTTCCAGAACAAACACAAGCTGCTGGCCACCTTCTTCGACCTGACTAAAGCCTTCGACAAAGTCTGGAAAAAGGACTCCTGCTAAAACTAGCACAAAGCGGGATCAAAGGTCACATGTACACATGGATCAGAGATTTCCTGCACAGACGATGTGCAAGAGTCAAACTGAGAGGACATAGAAGCAAGCTGGTCAGACTAGAAGATGGGGTTCCACAGGGAAGTGCAATATCCCCTACACTCTTCATCCTCTTTATCAATGATCTCCCCAAACAATTTACATCTAACATTCACAAGGCACTCCATGCAGACGACTTGGCCATATGGACCCAAACAGAATACATAGGAACTGCCAAGATCAGAATGCAAGGAGCCATAAATGCAGTAAAGAAATGGGCAGACACTGGGGGTCACAATAAACCAAAACAAGACAGTGTCAACACTGTTCTCACTCTACAAACCTGAAATGCTCACTTATACCTGGACAACAAACCACTACCAAAGGAGGACAATCCTACCTATCTAGGAATAAAATTCGACAAAAGACTCACTAATGGGGTCCCACATAGAAGAAACACAAAGGAAAGCCACAATAAGATTAAGACTCATGAAAAACTAGCAGGAACCACTGGGGCGAGATGCAAACACTACACGCCAAATATACACAGGATATGTACGTCCAAAACTGGAGTATGGCACAGGAGCCTACACAACGCATAGCACAAGCAAATCTACACAAGCTAGATAAAATACAGAACACAGGCCTCAGAATCATCACCGGAGGTCTGAGAAGTACACAAATCAAAGATCTGAAGCAACTGCTGGCATTGAGAGCCTGGGACGAGCGAGGGAAAAAAATACTCACACTATCAGAAAAGTTCAAACGCACAGAAAATAACCCAATGCACCAAACAATCAACGAACCAACCAAAAACCGCATAAAAAGACACAGCTTCCATCACTTGTCAAAATCACTCTCTGCAAAAACATGGACATCCTCTCAAAAGACCCAGCAACCTGGGAAATGATAGTACCATTCAACAACACAGACCTACAGCCCAACTTCACAGTGATAACAACAATTCCAAATGTAGACAAAAAGGGTGAAGAAACAGGTCCCATCTTGAGAGCAAAGACACTAGAACACATTGACACCTCATACCCCCATCCCGAGTGGACCAATATATACACAGACGGATCATCAGACACACAGCCAGGAAAGGAGGGGCGGAACTATCATCATACTCCAAGATGGCACTACACTAACAAATTCAAGTGCCACTGGAGAACTATCAACAAATTTAGAGCCGAACAACAGGCAATTGTGGATGCCTCAAAATACTGCAGCAAAGAAACATCCAAAACAACAAACTTGTCTTCCTTTGCACGCTTGTCAGTCCTGCAGGCCACACAAGGGAACCACAAGATAACATGGAAAGAGAGCTGATACTACAGCCAAACAAGCCTCAGAACACAACAAAATATTCTCCAGTGGATACCAGCCCACTGTGGAGTTCCAGGAAATGAGAGAGCAGACATGCTGGCTAAGGAGGGAACAAAACTTACACAACAGAAACACCCAGTATCACTACCAGAAATCAAGACACATATCAAAAGAAAGTACAAAGAGGTATGGAGGCAACAAACCCACAGCAAACACCCACAAGATCCCATCAGCAGACTAAACAGAAAACAGCACACAACAATCTTTCGCCTAAGAACAGGTCACTGCAGGCTCAACCGCCACATGCACAGAATAAAGCCTGCTCAGACTGCACAGTGTGCATGCCAGACAGAAACACAGACTCCAGAGCACATCCTGCAGTCATGTCCATTATACATACACCAACGAAATGAAACATGGCCTCATGAACAAAGCTTACAGACCAAGCTATGGGAACTCTCGAAGAACTCCAACTGACATGCAGCTTCATAGAGGCAACCCATCTCATGATTTAGACGAGCATACGAAACCGAACGCAAAGAAGAAGAAGAAGAAGAATATATTCTGATTAATGAGGGCCACTAGCATCCTGCACCATCATCTGTATTTTGTTTAGGCTTATGGCAAGCTTAATGTTTATGCATGCAGCAGTAAAACAATCTATGAGTCGTACTACACTTTGTAGGACTTCTAGAGTATGAGCAGTAATGCTGCATATTTAAATGTAGCATATCGTTTAGTGATTTAGGCTTAGAGTAATCAGTATAAATGAGACGGAGATGTATACTCTAACTATACATAGTATACTGTCTATGTATAGAGCAGTAGCGGCTTGTCATTAAGAGCCAGTGGGGCCGGGCACCACCAAAAATAATGTATAACGTTTATTTATTATTTTATAAATAAAAATATAGCAACCCAAAACCATGATTTATTTGGAAAAATGTCTGGCCCCACCAACCAAAATGATCACGAGCCGCCACTGGTATAGAGTATAGACTATACTATATTTATGAGTATGTATATTAATAATATTAATTATTACGCCCGAGTGGTTACCGGGGCCCAAATTTGGGGTGTAAAGAATAGAATCACTGTTACCTGCCACGCATGTCGTAAGAGGCACTAAGGAGGTTTGGCTGAAATCGGATGCATGTGTCCGTTAAGGAATGCTAACCCGAAATAAATGCTTGCAGAAAACGGATGCACCAGGCCGTCAGGCGCATAACATGGTGCAACGACTCCTCACAATGAGGAATGGGATAACAAATTCTACGGTTGCCAATCTGCCTCGGAGATTTAGCCACGCAGTAAGAATCTCAGACCTACCATCATGAGGGTGGCCAAAACTTACTGCAGGAAGAGGTCGGCACAAACGGGAAATCAGAAATCATAGGAATTATATCCTACAGAACTGTCCCAGTATGCAGACTTGAGAAGAAAGAGGTGGCCCACTTATGCTAGCGTCCAAGACAAATTCTATCTATGGAGTGGCTGATAATCTGAGGCAGACGGTTGCCTTTATTAGAGAATCCGAAATCCCAATCTAGTGAGAACGCAGAAGAAGATATTAATTATTATATATTTAGTTAGTTAGCAACTTAGCAAGTTTAAGTTAAATCATATTATAATATTTATTATACTATACTATTAATCAACTATACCCCTTTACTTATATAATAATACTAATACTTATTATACTTAAACTAAAAACTAGCTAGTTGTTAATGTTGGTAGTAAGTTCTACTAGTACCTTACTAGGTTACGTGTATTGTATTTACTATAATTATTTGTAAAATTTTAAACTGTGACGATTGATTCAATCAATTTGAATTTTGATTTCAATTTTCACTGATTAAATCTTGTTAGTGTTGAAAATCAACTCATTGCTTCTACAAATAAAGCTACGACCAACTGATATAAATAGTTTTCAGTTCTTCTGAAGAAATATATTGTTTTACTAATCTCTGATTTAGTTCTATCGCTAAACTTTATGAAAAAAGCTACATAACAAACCGAGTTGGATCACGTTCCATTTTCAGCCGCCATCTTGCTGTTGCTAGTGTTGTTTGATTGTCACGTGACCAAATTATAGCAACCAAGAAAAACAACATAGATTTCAAATATAAAGCTCATGCGATATATTATTCTTCTTCGAACGCTCCATATCGACCACTTGTCAACCCTGCGGTGTGATTTGTATGTGATCTGAGCCTAAGAGCGACTGTACGTTGTGCCAGTTATGCGCCTACAAGTAGCTAGCACATCCGATTTCTGCGCTGCTTTTTATGTATTAGGTAGCTTCCTAGGGCTCATCAGACGCTCTTACTACATGCATTGAAGGCTTGCAGTGGCACTACAACCTTCAATGCATGTCGTAAGAGGCGACTGACGAGATATATAAAAAACATTATAGTTTGTTGTATGAATCCTCTATATATTGTGACAGAAAGTAACAACAAAGGACTCAGTTTGAATATTAAGAAGACAGAAGTTATGATAATATCAAAAAGCAGATTTTGCCAAAATGCACCATCACAGTAAATGGGACTGATCTAAGACAAGTGCAGCAATTTAAATACCTCGGAGTCCTGGTAACATCAGATGGTAGATGCCGATCAGAAATAAAGAGCAGAATAGGACAAGCGAAAACATCATTCCTGAAAATGAGAAGCATTATCTGCAACAAGTTCTTGTCAATCCCGATCAGAATGCGAGTTATTCAGTGCTACATAGAACCAATACTGACATACGGATGCGAGTCATGGACAATGAACACAGATCGAAAAATCTCTGAGCGCCACAGAAATGTGGTTTTATAGAATAATTATGAGAATCCCATGGACTGCTAAAATGACTAATGTTGAGGTGCTGAATGAGATCAAGACACATAGAAAGCTTATCATCAATATAAGAAAGAGGCAGTCATCATTTTTCGGGCATGTGATGAGGAGGAGAGGTTTAGAACACATTGTGACAACTGGTAAAATCGAGAGTAGACAAGACAGAATAAGATAGAGAGAGAACATTTTGGATAGCCTGACTGCATGGCACGGTAGAGCATCAACGTCTGAGTTGATAGCAAACACCAAAGATAGAGATTTGTGGAGATCGATGATCGCCTACGCCAGCCGGCACGGCACCTGATGATGATGATCATATATATGTCCGTCTTACCAACCGACCCCAGTATTAGAGCTTTGTCGATCAGCAACAGTTGTGAGTTTGTTCAAGTGCTGAAAAGTGCGGTATAAATTTTTTAATAATCTTAAATCTGGTTTTGTTTATTTGATTTGATTTGATTTATATATATATTGGGACAGCCAGTCAGTCATCTTTGAACTTCTGCAAATAATAATTTGTATAACGATCTATTTCTTACACAAGTAGATAACAGTAACAGAGGTAGTGTGGCAGCTCCGCAGCACCAACTATATCCATGGTGTTATTTTGTATGATGATTTGTGGGGAGGGGTTATGGGTAGGGTTAGTGTTAGGGTAATGGTGAGGGCTTTGGCTAGGGTTAGGGTAGCCATAGGTTGGATCATGAAATCAACAATAACAGATTTGGAATACAATTTACACAACTTAGAGGACCCGGATTTAACATTGCTGTCCCATAATCACACATAGATTAAAGATAAAATGAACATTCTAAATAATAAGTCTCAGCAACAGGTTTGAAAATACACAGGGAAAAGACCACGGTCATGACAGTAAATGCAAACCAGATTATGATAGAGGAAACAGATCCAAAGGATGTAGAATCATACACATACCTCGGTAGCAACATAGACATAGAAGAGGTAACAGACAAATATGTCAAGATAAGAATACAAAAAGCAGGGGGAAACTTTATTGCACTGAGTAATATATGGAAGTCAGAGATCAAAACAAACATAAAGTTGAGAAACTTTCAATCAAATGTGAAGTCAGTGATGTTCTAAGGCTTGGAAACATGGAGGACAACCACCAGAAACCACCAGAAAACCACACCTTAGAAAACAGACCTTAGTAAATGGATATTTACGTAGACTGATATGGTATGATAAGATTACGAACGAGGAACTCAGAGAAATAACAAAGTAGATACCAGTGAGAAAAGCAGCTAAGTTAGAGACGTGATGATGGATCATGACATACATTGAGAAGACCGACTGGAAGCATTGCAAGACATACACTGTTTTGGAACCCGCAGGGAAAGAAGAGTAGGGAATGCCTAGACAGACTTGGAGAAGAGAGCTGGAGGCTGATATTAAAAGGATAGGTAAAACATGGAAGGAAATGGAAGGGATGTCAAGAAAGGGGAAGAGCTGGAAGAAGTTTGTTGAAGACCTGTGCTCAGTTGGGAGTTGAAAGGTGAAGAAAAAGAAGAAGAATAGCAAGTTGTGTTCGTAAGAACGCTCGTATTGCTAACACTAACCCCGTACTAACTGTAGCCTAATGTACTACAACGGGTGCCATAAGAAATAAGGATAAGTGGTTCGAGTCCTGTGTTTGGTAATTTTTATTTTTTTGAAGCTTCTAATACTTGTACACTATCTATTTATTGATCATATTCATTGCCTTCATTGCTTCCCCAGGTGTCCTTACAAAAAACGTCATATTCTCATTTTATAGAAACAAAAAATACGTACTCGTGCGCACGGTTTTTTTTCCGTTTAGAAGCAAATGTCACATTTGAACGGACATGCTCAGAGGTAAAGTCCAGTGGCGGCTTCTCATTAAGGTCCAGTGTGGCCGTCGGCGTTGCAACACGTGTGCTTATGTGATACAGACGCGTACTGCATCTTTTCCTTTAGCCACGTTTCTTATTGACGATGGTTTCACATGCGAGTCCCGTAATCTTATCTATGCCATTATATGTAAGCGGTGTAACAAGGCTTATATAGGCGAGATAGGCAAGAGGCTCAGTGACCGATTCGCCAAACACTTGCGCCAATGCTCTGTCACCCCTGTAGCCACCCATTTCATTTATACTGGCCATTTAGGAGCTCACGATGTCCAGGTCACAGCCATCCGCTCCTCGGATGTTCCTCGGATGATCGCAGTCGATTTGCTCTGGATAATCGGTTGATATCGTTGTATGATACCTTTCGACTACGTGGGCTCAACGTATTACATTCCTATGCTTCTTAGTACTTTCTCTTCTCATGCCTTGTAATCTATATGGGCATATGTTGCATGTATTCAAGTTATATATTTACTAGATTTTTCATTGTTTCTCTTCCTTTCTATTTCTAGTTTTTATGTGTGTGTTTTTGTGTTACATTTATTTCGTTATTCGTTTTTATTCCCAGATTTTCATTAGAAACGTATGTATGTAATCGTCCATATGGTTTTTTAAAATTTGTCACTTCTGTTGTTCGTTTGCTTGATAAAGGCCTTGTTGGTCGAGATGTTTCTGTATTTTGTCATTGTTTTTGTAATTTGTAAAACTAACAGTACTTTGTGATTACGTGTTTTGCCAATCAAATAGTTTTACTGCAGTCTCATTTATTTTGTGAATATTAAACTGGTTGTGGGTGACTCATTTTTTCTTTTTTCTCCAATCCTGTTTTGCCGCACAGCGTCAGGATAAGATGAGATTTCTAGAAAGTGGTTTTATGTGCGCTTCATAAACAGTGTCTTTCGTCGACTCTGTTATCTCTGAGGTCCACCTTTTGCGTGGCCAGCCTTTTTATTTCGTATCTACATGCCTATGCAAATTATATGTCTGTTAATAATATGCATGGCACCCATTACTATATGAATATGGAGCTATCGTTAACTTATATGACGTATATTACTGTAAAATTAGTTTCTTATAGTTCTTTCCAAAATTTGTGAACATACTATGGTTTAATTTGTACGAATTCTACCGCATGAATAACAGTAATTTTTTTGCAAACAGTCCTATATACCTCACGACCTTTACGAATTCATGTTCAACTAATTGGTAGGTAGCTTAGTTGATGCAATTTTTTTTTACAGAATTTTGCATAAGCACAACAAAATGATAATCAAAGTTTAAAATTTACAGTAATTCACAAAATAGGGGCGAAATGTTTGCAAAGGCGTATCCCTATTACACATTATTAAAAGCAATGTGACATAGTGAACAAATGATACCTTCCACTTCTATCAATGAAAATAAATGTTGTTTGCATACGCCAATGGCAGTCGTTAGGATACATTGTGAGCTGATTAATTCAAGGGATTCCGATTTTGACTTACGCTGTATTGCATGTGGGGCACGCAAATGCGAAATTATAGAAAAACTTGACCATCGTACTGTTAAACTTTTACATGTATACCAAATCAACATCGCTGTTATTTTAGTAATAACACATAACGAAAATCGTACATCACTAAAGGTTTGAGTGGGCAAAAAATTCGTTAGGAAGGTCGCCACAGTTACCTATATAAAAATGTAAAAATCAATCATACGAATTTTGGAACGAACTATAGCCAAGTTTTGCTACAGTTTCATCAAAACATCAAACAAATTCGCCGATAAGCAAAATGTAAGTTACATTCCGACCAGTCAATGACATACTCATTTGGTCAACCGCCCGAGTGGTTACCGGGCCCCAAATTTGGGGTGTAAAGAAAAGAACCACTGTTACCTGCCACGCATGTCCTAAGGGGCGACTAATGAGATTTGGCTGAAATCGGATGCACGTGTAGAAGTCTATACGTTTAGGGGCCTACCAAACCAATGTGCAACGTACACACGTTCTTGGCAAAGATCAAACATATCACAAAGAGTGATAAAAATTGGTTGTAAAGAACGAACGCAAATAAGAAGAAGATTTGGTCAACGTAAACAAAAGACTGCTTGTAAATGTTCATATCAATAGAACAGATACTTTTCGAGAAAACTGAATTTGAACGAGGGCAAACATTTGTAAACGGACAATAGTAACATATTCTAATGTATGTTTTTAGAGAACAATCCGGTTAACTCTGCCATTTTGTTGCATAAAACCTACCATCAGTTTGAGTAAAGAAGCCATCTGGGATTTGAAAGTAAGGAACCCTACCCAGTCATTATCAGTAACACCCATCCCCTCATGTGGGGATTATGAATCTTACACAGCTATTATATATGAAATAGAATTTCCCGTAGTCTTTTCAGACCTTAAAGGGGATCAAAGGCACATGAGAGGGTATGCCAGGATTAGTGAGCCGGCACTAATCAAGACCCTGTCCCTTACCTCCACGTGGTGACCCTGGAAACAGACTTTGGTTCCGGTCTGGCTAGTGGGGGCAGGGATCGGGGAGAACTACTGGTAGTGGTAGCAGTGCAAGTACGGAAAAGCAATGCAGGTCCATACGAACAAAATGCACGAATCTCTGGCCGATGTCCTACAAAATATTGCCCAAGTTCCTGAACAAAAAGAAACAGCAGCAAAACGTCAAATGAAATGAAAGCAAATCAAATGATAGGGCAAATGGCGCCAATTTTAAGATGCAAACACGTCACCATGAACACAAAAGAGCAATGTTCAACACAATCTTTCTCCCACATTATGCTACCAGTGCCAAACCTGGACGCTGACAACAAACGATAGAAGAAAACTAGTCACAACAGAGATGAAGTGTCTACGCAGAATGCTGGGTGTAACAAGAAGAGACCGGTTGAGAAATGAAGACATCAGGAAAAAAGTAGGTACAACATCAGTACTATACTTCATCAAGAAGCAACAAATTAAATGGTTCGGCCACGTAAGCAAATTACCATCAGACAGTGCACCTCAAAGAGCAATGCTGCTCCGATACAATGGATACAAAACAAAAGGCATGCCACGCAAAAGATGGACCTCAGAGATAACAGAGGCGACGAAAGAGACTATCTACGAAGCGCATACTAGGGTTCGTTTTAGAAATCTCTTCCTGACCTGACGCTGTGAGGCAAACAGGATTCGAGAAAGAAAGAAGAGTGAAACATCTCTGATAGACTTCCTACTCCCCGAAGTAAGGACCGAACACAAATTGCCATCTCCGGAGCAAGAGACTCCATACACAAACTCGACGCGTAAGTCAAAGTTCTCGCCACAAATTTCCAGTTTCTCTGCCGATGGAGAGATTAGTAAGCATGAAAGGATGAGAGGTACATCCAGTGACGAAACGTGTGCCTACATAGGGCGAAACTAGAAGCCCTGAGGAGGGGGCAAACATTGCCATCTTTGGGGCAAGAATAAATAAGTCAGATGCGTAGTGAATAAAAGTCTACCCTCGTGTCGGTACGAGGGAAGATTGCAACTGACTCCGTATCGGTGGTCTGGCGCAGATACATATACTGGACAAGGTTGGCCGAGCATAAAACATAAAGTTGTGTTTTAGTGCATAACGAAACTACCCTCCCTGGGAAAACCGTGCAAGGTACTGTTGCGATAAAAATTAACATCCCCGGAAGAACTGAGGCGGGTGATGCCTAACGGAACTGCCAGCCTTGGGACAACCGGGAAAGGTACTGTTGCAGTCACAACTAACATCTCCAGAAGAACTGGAGCGGGTGATGGTGGCGAGCACAAAATATCAGTTGCACTGCTAACGCCGATTGAAACGACCATCTATATTATTTGTGCTTGACCCCAGTCCGGTGTTTCCCGAGGCTAGGGAAATGCGAAGTAGAAACTGCAAATTGCCACGTATTGACACGCGTCTCGAAAAGGCTGAGAATGTTCCTACTCCGGAACAAACTCAAAAGTGAAAAGTAAAGTAAGGTCGACAATGTAAAGCTCTGAGAGGCTGTCCAGGTCCGAACATTGGCGAAGACCGATACTTTACACGGTGTTTTATACAAGTAAGATGCCGTCCGAGGACAAGCTTATAAGCCCGTGAAATGTTCCTAATCCGGAACGACCTCACAGTCAGAAAGGGCATAATAGTGTAACTCACTGTTTTGGAGTAGATCACAAAGCCCAAATATGCGGCAAAGCTGATCGAAAAGGCGAAGATCCGGGCCGAAATAGTCGTCAGAAAGGATCGTACCCTAGGGAAAACTCACCCTAGTAAATCAGAATCTGGCTGAAATCGGATGGGCAGACCTAGTCACCATGGGCGCATAATCGACCCAACGTAAATCAAACGTTCTTGTCAAAGGACCACTTATATATCACAAAAAGAATGATAAAATTGGCCGCGAAGAACAATCGCGAGAGAGAGACCTTAAAGTATAAAATCACTTCATATTTCTAGTTCTTAGTGTGCAGGAAGTAGAAGGACCAATTCAGACATATATTAAAAGTGAGAAATTATCACGCGATGTCGATGTACAATGAGATTTGTCATGCATGTCATTTGAAGCAGTTCAACAAAGGAAGAACACTTCAGACTGAAATTTAACGATGATATCGTTCCCGTTCCCATACTCCAACCTTTTTGGGAGTTAAGCTGACAGTCGTCTGACATGGAAACATCACATAATGGAAACAAACAGAAAGGCTATGAGGAAACAAAGTGTGATGCGGAAGCTGGCTGGAACTACCTGGGGAGCTGATATTCGAATCCTGAGTCAGGTGTACACTGGTGCAGTTAGACCGACCCTCGAATATGCATCATCGACATGGATATCAGCAGCCCATTCAAACAAATCGATACTGGAAAAACACAAAACAGGTGTCTGCGTACTATTTTGGGAGCCATGAAATCTACACCAATTGTAGAAATGGAAAAGGCAGCCAACATCCAGCCCTTGGAAGACAGAAGAAGGAGAAAAGTGATTCTACAGACTGAAAGGATCGAAAGAATGCCTCACCATCCACTGCATGAAAAATGGCGGCTAGAACAAAGAACAGACTAAAGCGCACAAGTCTAAACCACAAAGCAAAAGAAATAGGAAAATCATACTTGGAACTACTAAATCATAATTCCATACCTGAAGAATTGCTTTTTGATCACTGGGAACCAGACTCAGTACCACTAAACTTCTCAACCTCCGTCCCTAAATTATTAAGCAAAGATGCCGAGCCTAATCTAGTGAAAAAGCAATTACAATGGAACATCTCCATTACATGTTTCCAGAAGACAGCTGGATAAGAATTTACACAGATGGATCGGCAATGGAGGCAACCATGAATGGTGGAGCAGGAGTGTACATTAGGCACCCAGATGCTACCACTGTGTCTCTAGCGGCTCCTACTGGAAGAATATGTTCCAACTACAAAGCAGAACTCATAGCCCTTCTGATGGCAGCACAGCACATGAATAAGCTGCAAGCAGCTGCAAGCAAGATGGTATTTCTTACAGACTCATTGTCAGCTATACAAGCCCTGGAGGCTAAATCCACTGACAGCACAGTACAAAAACTACAAAGAGAACTTGCTCAGCTTTCAGAAAAGGCAGAAATTCACTTGCAGTGGATTCCATCTCACTGTGGCATTGCAGGCAATGAGAGTGCTGATGTCTTAGCTAAGGAGGGCAGTGCCAAAGAGCAAATTTACCAACCCTTGTCTTTTCAAGAGGTCAAAACCCTCATACAGAGAAAATCTGCAGTAGACTGGAAGACAAACACTGGATATGATTATGGAAAAGACTCCTCAAAGACCTAAGCAGAACAGACCAGGTCATTATATTTCGACTACGCACCGGACACTGCAGACTCAACAAACACTTATACAGACTAGAAATAAGTCAAACAGCTCTCTGCCAGTGTCAGCAGGCAGAACAGACACCAGAGCATATCCTGCAAGACTGTCCTCTTCTGTGTGAGCTGAGAAGCAACATGTGGCCACACCCAGTCGACCTGAAAACTAAGCTTTGGGAAACCTGACAGACCTGAAGCTGTCTGCCCAGTTTGTGGTCCACAGTAAATTAAGCGCATGACCAGAGATCGCTGAAGAAGAAGAAGAAGATTTGAAGCAGTCATCATTGGGTTTTATTATTTTTTCAAATTCGTTTATAAGTATATTTATATACTGGCTTTGCTACTCATCATCGCATGGGATTTATATATGACAATAACGGTTCTCAGGTCGATACAGCTTCACCTGGGTATCAAATAAACATTGGATCGAAGGGCGACTGGCGTGATGTTGACCACATTACCCAATGTCGGAAGTAGATCAAAGAAAAATACGGACCTAAGACCAGTGCCGGATTAGACCAGCGCGGGGCCTGTAACAAATTTTAGCGCGGGGCCCTAGGTTTTGTATGATAATAAATAATAAACACAACTTTTACAAACAAACTTGTTTCGATTTAATGTGATCAAATTTAAAGATAATAATAGACAAATCAATTTCTCTAAGTAAATTACATTCAATGTTCATTAAGGTGAGGTTATTTAGACGATCGTGTTCCATCATGTTCCTTAACTCACTTTTTATAAGCTTTAATGTTGAAAAAGAACGTTCTCCGCTGCAGTTAGTAATCATTAAAGACAAGTAAATTCGTAAGACTATTTCTACATTTGGGAATAATCACAATATAGAGGAGACTGTAGTAAAACTATTTGATTGGCAAAACAATTAATCACAAAATACTGTAGTTTTACAAATTACACAAACAATGACAACATACAGCAACATTTCGACCAATAAGGCCTTTATCAAGCAAACGAACAACAGGAGTGACGAATTTTTAAAATCAATAATTATAATGCATACACTAAACGCTGTTTTTCATCATGTGGCCAACTTGTATGAGAATATGTTCGGTAGTTTTTTTTCTGTGAATTGTTAAAAAGACAACCCTAGTTCTGGGTGGGTCTCCAGTCATAGCTTTGACCACGACAGTCTTTGATATCAATGCCATTTTTCTTTAAAACATCAAGTAAACTTTGGACGAGATGTTCAGCAGTATGACCTTCCATAACCAAGAACTTCACAAACCTTTCCACTGTTTCAGATGGTAACACATAGCGCACTATTACAGTGAGCTGATCCACATGCGAAATGTCTGGAGTAGAGTCCAGTGATACGGAATAGTACTTATAATAATAATAATTCCTCTCGTACCGTTATAAGTTACATAGGGCCTGCAAGTAATTTCTCCATACCGCTCTATCCTGGGCAACTCGCTCAATCTCCTCCATGGAACTGAGACCGATATTTCCTGCCTCTCTCAGCAAAGTTCGCTTCAGGGTCTCCTTAGGTCGACCTCTCTTTCTTGAACCCTTTGCATCCCACTTCAATGCCTGATTTGATATTCGTTGATCATTTCTCCTCAAGGTGTGCCCAACATATCTCCATCTTCTCTTTCTTATAACAGTTGTCACTAGTGGTTGACCAGACATGTCTCTGATTTCATCACTTCTCCTGAATTCATTCCATTTTATATTCATTATTTTTCGCAGACATCTATTTTCAAATGCATTCAACTTGCTTTCTATATCTTTAGTCATTTTCCAAGTCTCGCTGGCATATGTTAGGATTGATACGATATTTGAATTGAAAATTCGTAATTTAGTTTTAATACTATATAACTTGCAGTTCCATATCTTATTTAGACTTTTAAAAGCTGATGTTGCTTTACCAATTCGTATCATAATTTCTTTTTTAACATTTCCTGTGCAATCAAAATTGCTACCCAAATAGGTGAACTGCTCTGTTATTGTTATCATTTTAGATTCCAGTGTGATATATGCATTACTTGCCATAGGTGTCTTCATTATATTTGTTTTTTCATAGCTTATCTGCAGTCCAACTTTTGATGCTATAGATGACAAGTTGTCTGTTTTTCTTTGCATATCTTGGTTGTTTCTACTTAACAAGGCAATATCATCTGCAAAATCCAAATCTTCTAGTTGACTATTTTCTACCCAATCGATGCCAGTTTCGCCCTGCAACATTTTCGCATCACCCAGTCAATGGCCACTCCAAACAATAGCGGAGATAGAATACAACCTTGCTTTACTCCGGTTTCAACCATAAACCAGTCGCTGTGTCCACCATCAGTGCGAACTGCACACTGTGAACCATTATAGAGGCTCTTTATAATGTTTAATTATTTTGTCTGGTATTCCATAGCATCTCGAATATTCCAAGAGAGATTTGTGTAGACTATCAAAGGCTTTTTAAAATCGATGAAATTTAGTATGAGTGGTTGTTGCTTCTCAATATGTTCCTCCAAAATTAGTCGTAGGGTAATTATTTGGTCTAAGCAGCTTCTCCCAGGTCTAAAACCAGCTTGTTCTTCTCTCAGGGTTGTGTCCACTGCTCCTTTGATTCTATTAAGAATGATTTTGCAGAAAGTCTTGGTCATTACTGATAATAGGGTGATCCCTCTCCAGTTGTTGCAATCTTTGAGATCACCTTTTTGGGGATCTTAACAATTATTCCCTTCTTCCATTGATCTGGGACAGTTTCTTCTTCCCATACTTTATTAAATAGTTCTTGCACCTGGCTAATAGTTGTATCATCAGCCGCTTTGAGCATTTCTGCAGTAATGTTGTCATCACCAGCTGCCTTATTGTTTATCAAGGAGTTGATTGCCTCCTTGACCTCAGCTACACTTATCATTTCTTCGTTAATTGGTAGGAGCTGTTTCTTGCCTCTTCGTCAAACTTGAGTAGTACTGGTGGATCAGGTCTATTGAATATTTCTTCAAAATGTTCTGCCCATCTTTTCTTCTGCTCAGTATCTGATGTTAGAACTTTACCATCTTTGCTCTTGATTGGGCCACCCTTTGAAACAAATGTTCCAGTAAGTTGTTTTAGTGTATTGTATAGCATTTTACTGTTTCCAGTCTTAGCTGCCTTTTCCCTTCTTCGGCCAGTCGATTGACATATGCTCTTTTATCTCTTCTATCCGCTCTTTTCACTCCCTTGTCTTTTAGTCTATATTCCTCTTCATCTGTTGCATCCTTAGTATTAAATATTGCTAGTTTCATCTTTCTTCTTTCTTGAATACATTTCCAGGTGTCATCGCTTATCCAGGGTTTTCTGTCTTTCGTCTTTAATCCTGCGCTATTTGCTGCCCCCAATAGTGTGTCCTTTATCTTAGTCCATTTGTCTTCAATGTTCTGTTCATTTTCACCATTGAGTAACTCGAACCTATTCTTAAGTTAGAGCTGATATTCCTCTTTTACCTCATTATTTTGTAGTCTTTGACTGTCTATTCGCAGTTGTTCTTTTTAGTATGGTGAAGGAATAGTACTTGCATTTCTTAATTTAGCAAATAATATGATCCAGTAAGCTTAATGCAATTAGATGGATAAATTCCTCAAGTTGTTTTTGATAAGTATGATGTATGCCCCTTTCCTTTATTTGTATAAGTATTTATATGCTGAGCCAGAAAAAATAAATAACATAAATAAGAAAAAATGAAAGGGGGATATTATTACCCACCTCCCAACCTTGGTTCCTTGTTTATGACTAGTGACAGCTTAGCTCTGTCACATAGGTGCGGGGCCCGTCGCATTTGCTACTTATGCTACTAGGCTAATCCGGCGCTGTGGAGATGTACATGGACACCTGTTGATCACTAACTACTTTAAAAGTAAACAAATCCATGTCTGAAAACGTTGGAAGAAGAAGTAGAATAAGAAAAAAAAAGAAAGGGAATATTATTACCCACCTCCCAACCGTAGTTCCTTGTTTATGACTAGTGACAGTTTAGCTCTGTCACATAGGCGCGGGCCCCCCAGAAGCGCGGGGCCCGTAGCATTTGCAACTTCTGCTACTAGGCTAATCCGGCGCTGCCTAAGACCGTACTTACCAATAATATCTCATGCCATAAGAACGGATTTCTTTACTTTTTTAAAATTTATGAATTGTTGATTCCAATATATTTTTAATCTAAAAATATATTGATTTTGCATGATAGAAAAAGCGGAAACTAAATTTTCTCGTGTGTTTTGATAAGCAACGAAATTTTGATCTGATTTTTAATTGATAATCACAAAAAATGCAACTAAGTTTTACCCGTATACCGCTGTGTGATTTCCAATTACATAGTGTAATGGCCGAATGAGAAGGCTATGAAATGTTTACATTTTTTAACCAACTTCTTAACTAATAACTCGGTAACGAAAGCATGTACAGAGTTGAAAATTGTCGTGATTATCTAGTTTCTCGAGGATAAGGTGTCCACATTTCTTGATTCTGGAGTTCTTAAGCTTCTCCCCGTGACACGCAAACAGACAATCAGTTTTATAAATTATACCAACCCACAAACTAACGAGCAATCTTTGCACACTTGCAGAACAGGTTGGTCTCCAGATTAATTCTGCCAATACCAAAATTATGGACCTCACAAACTCGACAGACAACATCGTAATAAATGGCCAAACACTGGAGAAAGTTGAACATTTTACATATTTGGGTAGTAAAGTGTCAAACAACGGAGACACGATGAAAGAAATAAACTCTCGTATTGCTATAGCAGCTAGTGCCTTCACTAACTTAACGAATATCTGGCACTCTCAAGACCTTAGTATATGCACAAAAGTTAAATTATTTAGGTCATGTGTGATTCCTGTACTGACCTACAGTTGTGAAAGTTGGAAATCAACAAAGAAAATTGATAAGAAACTGGACAGCTTTGAGAATAAATGTCTACGAAAATTATTAAAAGTAAAATGGAGTGATTTCGTTTCTAACAACACAGTGAGAGATAGAACACACCAACAACCCGTATCAAATATTATAAGGAAACGAAGGTGGAAATATTTAGGTCATGTTCTTAGAGCAGACGAAAAGAGACTAAATCGACAAGTCCTTATGTGGTCACCAATTGGGAAAAGAAAACGTGGAAGACCAAAGACCACTCTTCGAAGAACCATCCAACAAGAAAGTAAACTATTGGGATGTAAAACCATACAAGATCTCCAACTGCTAGCAAAGAACCCTATCACATGGAGATCTAAAACCTCTGCTCTATGTGCCGCCTTTGGCTCGAAAGGAATAAACTATGTGTATATATATATCTGTGTCTGGCACAATAAATGGAAATGGGACAATGACTACAAAGAAAAAAAATGGACTAGGAAAAAAAAATATATAGTTTTAATATTAGCTTGAATTTTTGCCACGCTGGATTTATCCTTTCTTTGGGCTATATCAATGATTCCACGTTATCGTTTCTCACATCGAGCATTATTATGCAAACATAACAGCAGTGATAACATATTTTTGACAAGTCATATTTGACAGGAAGAAGGAACATTCTGAATTCTTAACTAAACTCATTCCGGAAGAGGAAATGACGTCAGTGGGGAAAAAATAACCTCAGCCGTGAAGTCCAACAACGTCTGTGTTTTTCTGTATTAGTTGATGTATTTATGAGATATAATTACTTGTTTTGCACAAGTCTGAAATGAGGAATGAATAACAGAAATGTATGTCTTCTGCTAAGCAGCTCTATTTGTTGAAACCGCTGCGATAGAAAGCTTGGGATAACTGCGGCTATTTTTAGCAGTGCTTGACTCCTTTGAGATCAGAGATCGTTATCAGTCAACACGGAAGATGGCAAAGAAGACTTATGACTTGCTGTTCAAACTATTACTTATTGGTGATTCTGGTGTCGGGAAGACGTGTCTGCTCTTTAGGTTCTCAGATGATGCATTTAACACCACTTTTATATCAACTATAGGTTTGTATTTTCTTTAAACTTGGTAAAATTAATATTTAAGAAATATATTACATTGTTAGTGAATGAGTAATTTTTAAATAAACCGTCCATTGATTTGAAAGTGAAGTTACGATATAAAAATCCCTCCCCTTTGAGTTCATATTTTACATTATGAATTATGCTCAATAATACTGTAAGAATGCCAGTTTTTGTATATATTAAGTGTAGTTGTCTTCTTGAAACGAATTGTAAAAATAATTTACAGTTCCTTGGCAAGATCAATTGTGCATTTTGAGGCCACAATATTCAGAGAATACTGTGAGAGCAAGTGTCACACAGTACACTCAAGTAGACTGTAAGTAGTAGTACACTGTACACTAGAGAGGAGAAAAGTATGACTGTAGTAGTACAGTAGTAGTACATTGTACACTAGAGAGGAGAAAAGTATGTCATAGCTTAATTTCATGGCACAGAAAAATGGCAACATAAACTGATGGTCAATACTCAGGACAGTTTTTGGGGAGATTTATTATAGCTTGCGCCAGCTGACAATCTGACATGAATTTCTTTCTTATATTTTATTTACAATAATCACCCGAGTGGTTACCGGGCCCAAATTTGGGGTGTAAAGAATAGAACCACTGTTACCTGCCACGCATGTTGTAAGAGGCGACTAAGGAGGTTTAGCTGAAATCGGATGCATGTGTCCTAAACGTATAGAAGTCTATGCATTTAGGGGCCTACCAAACCAATGTGTAACGTATACACGTTCTAGGCAAAGATCAAACATATCACAAAGTGTGATTAAAATTGGTTGTAAAGAACGAACGCAAGATTTACAATAATGATGGTTACACTAAACTTACTAATCTTATCATTATTAATATTATAATTATCAGGACTATAATAATAATTGTTTTGACAGTATAAGATCTACTCCTTATACTATTCCAGAGGTGTATTAAATATTGTATTTTGGGATTCAATTTCGTAGTCTTAGCTGCTACAAATATTATTAATTCTTATAGTTTTGTTCTTACTGCTATTAGGTATGCTTTGTAAACTTTGTTATTCTCGTGGCCCTCATTAATGATGCCTTTCAGCTCAGCCGGGCAATAGGAAATTTCTATTGATGTGGGCTGACTTTTAAATAAGTTTGATTGAACATTGAAAGCTTTATTTCATTTTACAGAATTCTATGAAACATTTGTTTGTTTTATATTGGATCACATTATGTGAAAAAGCACACACCCTTACAGAGAAATTTATCCAGTTAGTTGTGATTGTAATGTGCTGTTTTGTTGATTCAGGTATCGATTTCAAGATCAAGACAGTTGAACTGGGTGGTAAGAAGATCAAGCTACAGATATGGTAAGACATCAATGGTTCAAGTATTAATTACTCGCCCGTGTGTTACCGGGGCTCACAAGGGAAGCATGGAATAGTAACACTGCTACCTACAAGGCATGTCGTAAGAGCAACTAAGGTAGGGGCCTAGGGAAGCGACCCTAGTAAATAAAAAGTGTCACAGAAGTCAGATGTGCTTGCCTACTTGTAATTGCATAACTGGCACAACGTACAATCGCTCTTAGACTTGAATCACATACAAATTACAAGTGGTCAATATGGAGCGTTCGAAGAAGTATTAATTATTCACATTCAGAGGTTTTCCTAATGTGGAAATAGTATGATGTTTTCAGCCTCGAGTTTATTTTCACTTCTGGAAGGAAACAAATTAAGAAAAAATTTTAGAGATCCCAAACCTCAGGGTAGGTGAGGTCAGTCCCTAGTCCTATCAAATACGGATGAAAAATATGGGCATATTATGCGCAACATGTATGTTAAAGATTTCTTGGCAGTTACTTGTTGAAAAATAGTATGCTGATTTAGCTGTATATTTGGGGGACATTTGAGATACTAACGGTTAGACAGTTACATTTCTATAAAATCTATCAACAAAACAACCGAGAGAACAAATATGCAAAAAAATATGGGATATTGTATGAAGGGATCTCCATGGCCTAGCTGGAATTGAACCGGTCTCTTGAATGGGATCCTGCGCTCTAATCCATTCAGCCAGGCGGTCCACAAGGTTTATAAAGTACTGATACTAAAGCTAATGAAGAAGTGTTCAATCCTATTTTGGTGAGACATAGACGGCTAAAATGGAGAATCAGTAAGTGCTGAATGAGGCCAATACTCAAAGAGTGCTAGTCATGCAGATCCGGAAAAGTCAATTTTTTGGTAATGAGAAGATCTGAGTTTGAAGCACATTGTGAGGAAAAACAAAATTAATGGAAAAAGAATAACCATAGACAACCAACAGAGAAAACACTGCACATCGTATCATCCTCATGGTATGGAGGAAAGTCATTTATAACTCTGACCACCTGACTGTATGTCTTCTTAAATATAGCAAGGAATGCACGCTTCAATGTTAGCGTTACATACACTTAAGACTTTTGCTGCCGCCGATGACAAAAGTAGTGAAACACAAACTCCCATTGACGACTTTTGTCATCCGTGGGTATGTCTTTTTTTCATGGGAAGTTTTGCTGGCCAAACACCGGTATTACGTTATGTACTACTTCCGTATTGTTCAGAAGAGCTCTCCAGAATGGCAGATCTAGCGAATATGCTGTAAAAATAAGACAAGATCAAAACAGTTGAACTGGGTGGTAAGAAGATCAAGCTACAGATATGGTAAGACATCAAAGATCTTGTAAAAATAGCGAACATACTGTAAATTTTATATTGTAAAAATAAGTGTCAGATTTTGCGAACGTGCTGTAAAAGTACAGTAAGTTCGATTTTGAAAGATTTTTTTGTAAGTAAACAAAGATTTTCTAAATGAGCGATGTAGTTGATCTTCTTCTTCTTTGCATTCGTCTTTGACCAATTTTAATCACTCTTTGTGATATGTTTGATGTTTGCTAAGAACGTGTATACGTTGCACATTGGTTTGGCAGGCCCGTAAACGCATAGACTTCTACACGTTTAGGACACATGCATCCAATTTTAGCCAAACCTCATTAGTCGCCTCTTACGGCATGCGTGGCATGTAACAGTGGTTCTATTCTTTACACCCCAAATTTCTGCCCCGGTAACCACTTGGAGGATGTAATTGATGATAGGTCCAAAATGACTCTGATTCTGACTTCTTAGCCAGTGATATTGATAAAACAGGCTCTGAATGTGATACAAATTTGGACTTTGATTCACATGACGATGCTTATAGATCAATAGCAGATATTCCCAGGGGTACAGGAGTAGGTGATGGACATCCACCTCGAAAATGGGGGTTTATCATACTGTGGATAGGTATGGGGAGCGACACCAATGGCGATTACAGCGATAACCTGTTGATTGGGAAGAATATACTCTACATATAGACAGGTCAGTAGCTCATTCATATATGAACACTATCCAAAAGTTTCAAAGTCCTTAGTTTATTTTTTATTATTTTTTGATATTATCGTCCTTAAAACTGATAATGCCCAAAAAATAGTGTGGCAGTGAAAGTGTTCTTCAAAAACAGTCATGAAGGAACTCATATCCTCTTAACTTCTCAGTATCAGCACCAAAGAAACATTATTGTAATGGATTCAGCACATTGTGAAAGAATAGGAAATTAAAAGACTGATCTCTTTGCAAAGAACGGGGGTATCGCTCAAACAGATCAAAAAGGACATATCATTTAGTCAATCTAAAACTACAATAAAAGCAGAATTTAAGAAACAGTGAAGGCAAATGTACCCAACTACAGGCTCCATAGATCTCTACCACCAAATATCACTTGAAGAACAAACAGGATTTAACAGATTGAGATGTAATATTTACAGAAAATGTCATATTTGCGAGACAGATTTGAGCACTGAGACCAGAGAGATAGAACACCTCATACATGTCACTTCTACGGGAGAAAATATGGCCAACTAAATTGACTCCACTTTCAAACTTGAGAGATGTTCTGTGGATGTAGAACAGCTGCAGGCCCATGATTATACTAATTGATGATGTTAAATGTGTAGAAATGTTGCAGGAATCAATCAATTTTGTTGTATGTCATGAAGTAGTTGTCTTTTGATTGTACTGAAATAATGGTCAAGGTCATTTGTTGACAGGGACACAGCTGGACAGGAGCGATTCCACACTATCACTACCTCTTACTACAGAGGCTCAATGGGAATTATGCTGGTGTATGATATCACAAACACCAAGAGCTTTGATAACATCTCCAAGTGGCTACGTAATATTGATGAGGTACACAGTACTTTTTTTTATCATAGTTTTCTTTTTCTTTCATGTCTTAATCTATTGTTTTGTCTAAGTTTATTGCAGTTTTATTGTACTTTCTTGTTCTGTTTGCTTTTACTTTTTGCATTGTGTTTAGTGGGAGTCTGTGACATAGAGGTAGTGAGCTCAATCGCATCCAAAGAGTACCTGTTCAAACTCAGCTTTGAAACAAGTTTTTTCCCATGTTTTTTACGAATGATAAAAATAGAGCTCACT
Source organism: Arion vulgaris (assembly GCA_020796225.1). Lineage (NCBI taxonomy): Eukaryota > Metazoa > Mollusca > Gastropoda > Stylommatophora > Arionidae > Arion > Arion vulgaris. The sequence goes on along the minus strand of CM036769.1, from coordinate 33,395,353 downwards.
GTTCAGAAAGCACTTGCAAACTACTGAACGTATAAGTGGTGCCTAGGAAATCAATTTGTTTACTGTGGTTGATGGTGACGTCCTGTAAAGGATATGCCCGATTTTTATTTCCATAGTTTTGTTCATAATTTCTTTGTCTTCGAACGCTCCATATCGACCACTTGTTAACCACTCTGTATGATTTGTATGTGATCTGAGTCTAAGAGCGATTGTACGTTGTGCCAGGTATGAGCCTACAAGTAGGCCAACACTTGCAATTTCTGCTATGATTTTTATTTACTAGGTAGCTTCCTAGGTCCTACATTAGTCACCTTTTTACTACATGCCTTGTAGGTCGCAGTGGTACTATTCTTTACTTCCCTTGTGAACCCCGGCACCATAAAGATGTTTTCATCATTTAATTAAAGTAGTTTGTTTCACCAGTTGTTCATCTGTGTTTTAGTTCCTACATTTTGTCATAGTTTTGTTCACATCTTTCTTGTTATATTTTCATACTTACTTTTTTACAATTTCAGTTTTATTTGTTGCACTAGTTGTACTTATTTTATACTTATTTGTTCTTATTTTTTGTTTCGTTATATTCACAACTTTCTTGAAAAGGTGTTTTTACTTTTATATGTTCTTGATATATTCTTGCTCTTCCATTTGTTTATTTCGTTTCTGTAGCTTTATAAGTAACAACAATGGAATGAGACTGAATATTAACTACTTGTGGACCAAACACCACACTATATTTTTTACCAGGAGCCACACTAAAGGCACATTTTTTTTCTAAAAACAAATGGCTTGTAAAAACATGGTTTTTGCCCTGGTCCACTAAAAGTTTAGAAGACAGAAGTTACAATCATCTAAGAAAGGAGGAGATCTGGCCAAATGGGACGGAGCTAAGACAAGTACATCAATTTAAGTACCTTGGAGTCCTGGTAACATCAGATGCAGATCTGAAATAAAGTGCAGAATGGGGCATGCCAAAGCTGCATTCCAGAAAATGAGAAGCATTATATTCAACAAGTCACAGTCAACTGAAGTCAGAAGGAGAGTTATTGAGTGCTACATAACGCCAATACTGACCTATGGATGTGAGTCATGGACAGTAAACAAACTGATAGAAAAATCCCTGGAGGCCACAGAGATGTGGTTTTACAGAAGAATGATGAGAATCCCATGGACTGCTAGAATGACGAATCTGGAGGTGTTGAATGACACCAAGACACAGAGAAAACTTATCAATGTAAGAAGGAGGCAGTCATCATTTTTCAGACATGTGATGAGAAAGGGAAGTTTAGAGCAAATTTGTGACAACCAGTAAAATCAAAGAGAGAGGAAGACAGAGCAAGACAATTTTAGACAGCCTGACTTCATAGCGCGAAAGGACATCAACATCTGAGATGATAGCAAATACCAGGGACAGATTTGTGGAGATCCATGATTGCCGACATCAGCCGTGACTGCATCTGATGATGATGAGCTTTATATTGTTTTTAATTATATACAACAGAACATTAATGTTTTTGTATCTTTGTATGCATGTCCGCCCGAGTGGTTACCAGGGCCCAAATTTGGGGTGTAAAGAATAGAACCACTGTTACCTGCCACGCATGTCGTAAGAGGGGACTAAGGAGGTTTGGCTGAAATCGGATGCACATGTCCTAAACGTAGAAGTCTATGCGTTTAGGGCCTACCAAACCAATGTGCAACGTATATACGCTCTTGGCAAAGATCAAACATATCGCAAAGAGTGATTAAAATTGGTCGAAGAACGAACTCAAAGAAGTATGCATGACAACTTCCTTCAAAACCAAAATAGTTCATGAGATGCGGATAGCTTTGTTGGGCATGATCTAGCTGGTCCATCTACCCCATGACCAATCAGATGTGACATCCTGCTACAGTATAACTCATTAGCTGTGGTACAATCAAGTGGAGGAGGGGGTTTATGAGATGCAGATAGCGTTGTTGGGCATGAGCTAGCTGGCAACCTCTCCCCTATAACCAATCAGATTTGACATCCTGCTACAGTATAACTCATTAGCTGTGGTACTATCAAGGGATGAGGGGTGATTGATCATAAAATTGTATCAGTAACTCATTTTTAGAAATTGGTATCCTATTGGACAAATAATTCCTCAGCAATCAGGGTTGGGTTAGAACTAGCAACCCCAATATATAACAATGTTTTTGCTACAGAAACTGAAATGTTGATTGATAGGACTGTCATCATTGCACTTCGGTGAGTAATCATGTGGGCTCCTATCTCTTTCTTATACAGGAAGAACTCAGCTGCAGTGCACGAACTCCGTAGCACTGGCTAGGGTCCCCTATGTAATTTTGAAGATGCAGATATTTTTTGTAGAAATTTAATTTTTTTCAAATGAATTTTGCCTGGGTAGTGGCTTTCCAGCTTGTTCTTCTAGATTTTGAACTGCCTCGAGTTCTTTTACATGCTCAACTTGAACGTGGGACCTACGTTTAATCGTTCATCTCCAATAGGACTAAGAGCTTGATCTCCCCTACACTGAGATCAGGAATCTCTGGAAAAATTTCTAGATGGCTCTACGAGGGAGCGAACCTGGTACCTGTGGCACGAGAGATAAGCGTCTAACCTCTACGCCACAGAGATCCCTTAACTAAAATGTAACAACTCAAATGTATGTAAAAATGTTTGTTTATTTCCAGCACGCAAACGAAGATGTTGAGAAGATGATCCTTGGTAACAAGTGCGACATGGATGACAAGAGGCAAGTGCCTGCTGCCCGAGGAGAATCTGTAAGCACTGTTCACCTATTTGTTCTTTGTCCTTGTACATTGTTACTTGTGGGCACATCTATTTTTTTTTTATCAGCACTTTATAACCATTTACAGCAGACTTGGTCATCATGTAGCCTGACTTTATAACCATTTACAGCAGACTTGGTCATCATGTAGCTTGACCGTTGTATTCTTCTTGAACGCTCCATAGTGACCATTTGTCAACCACTGTGATTTGTATGTGATCTGAGTCTAAGAGCGATTGTACGTTGTGACAGTTATGCTCCTACAAGTAGGCCCGCACATTTGAATGCGACGCTGCTTTTTATTTACTAGGGTAGCTTCCCTAGGGCCTACATCATTCGCCTCTTATGACATGCGTTGCAGTGGTACTATTATTTGCTTCCTTGTGGGCCCCGCAACATACAGACAGACCTTTGCATAACATTGCTGTCATCACATCGTCCCTGCAAGATTCCCAACCTCTAGTCAGTTTTCCTCCAGCCATTATCATTGTGTTCAAGTTTTCTTGTCACCACAATATTTCAGTTTCAAAGATAGGATATTGTTTATGAGTCGATGTTCCTTGATGTTCAGGTCTTGTATGATGTCAATATTTCTCCTTCTTTGTCTATATATATATATATATATATATATATATATATATGAAAACTGCAGTAAAACTATGTAGCAAAGGCAAAACACATAAAAACAATATAATCTAATATATATATATAAGACAAAGATTAATGGAATTGTATGTCTGTCCCAATTGTTTGGAGATATCTGGGCATCCTACGGACTTGAAATTTGGCAAGAAGGTGGCTTTCGTGGATACGAAGAGGGAAAAATTATAAAACTAGACATTTTATACGTTTCTATAACCATATTCCCAACTTAACGCACATGGTCATTCTGCATAGAAATTGCTGAAAATGTCTTTCAATGTTTTCATGGCGCCCGCCACGTGATCATGTTGATAATTTCCGCTGACAAAAGCGTAATCGCAAAGTGCGGTAGTTTTACAATGACAATACACAGCAACGTTTCGCCAACGAGCCTTTATCAAGCAAACAATACAACAAAGTGACGAATGTCACAGCACACTACATACAAATTTTGATAAAAATTATTACTTTCCACTCAAGTCCTTAATGCTATGATAACGTCACTATTATTATAATGTATTTTAAACACATTTATTAATAAGTTTCTGTAGAGTAGTTGATAACCTGCCTGCATTGCAGTATACATGGGCTACATATGCTGGATTCACGCTCGAGCCCAATTTTTTAATTTTTAAAACACGTCGATACGTTAATAATCTGAATAAATTTAATTTGCCAATTTTTTTGTCTTCAATTTCCATATGAATTCAATTGTATCAGGTTTTACTGGCAATCGAAATGAGGGACAGTCTATGTGGGGCTCGGAAGATCAGCGTAAAAGGATAACTTTACAAATGTAGCTTTAAAAGTGGTGAAATATTACAACTAGATTTAAACTAAACTCAACTTTCACGGGAACTGGAATTCTGTTACATGTTGTATCAGGTTTTATTGGCAATCGAAATGAGGGAACATTTTAAATTGTTATTTGTCAACTTTCACGGGAATTCTGTTGTATCAGGTTTTACTGGCGGATGCATGGAGAGAAAACTTATTGTTTTTAATGGGAAGAAGCCGATTTTGAAGCAACGTGACATGTTTCTGTAAGGGACTTTACAAATAGATTTGAACTAAATCCTATGTGAAGAACGGGTAAACTGCTAATATAGCCATAAAGTACAAAAACAATAAACATTTTAACCAAAATTCCTTTATCAAAGGACACAAATGAGACTAAAAACAAAGTAATATAGTTTTTAAAAGTACAAATCAATATACAGCGCTTTCAACCAAAAGGCCTGTATCTAAATATTTTTAAAAATTACTTACTTTATTTTTACAAGTGTTGCTTCTTTGTCCAGGTTTGTCTAAGAATTTTTTTGTAGCACTTTATTTTTAAAGTTTTGATTTTCAATATTTACTGCTTGTATAGTCCATGTGAGTGTCTGTAGCTTAAGCAGCAGTAAGCTTGATCTTAACCCGAACGTACCTGGTTCAAACGCCACGATTGGCAAGTTTGGAAGCAAATTAATTCCCTTTGATTTTTACGAAATAAAAATAGACCTCGCTGTTCAGAAAGCAATGTCGCAGAGTGGTTACGGGCCCAAATTTGGGGTGTAAAGAATAGCACCACTGTTATTTGCCACGCATGTCGTAAGAGGCGACTAAGGAGGTTTGGCTGAAATTGGATGCACGTCTTAAACGTATAGAAGTATATGTGTTTAGGGGCCTACCAAACCAATGTGCAACGTATACACGTTCTTGGCAAAGATCAAACATATCAAAAGAGTGATTAAAATTGGTCGTAAAGAATGAACATGGAGAAGAAGAAGAAAGCAATGGCAAACTACTGAACGTATAAGTGGTGCCTAGAAAATCGACACTCGTTTACTCTTTTATGGCTAAGTCCTGTAAAGGATATGCCACGATTTTCATTTCATGGTCCATGACTTACATCTATATATTGCTACAGGAATAATACAAATCCTCTGTAGTTTTACTTGTATTACCTTGCTTGCCATATATTCTTTATACTAAATATGAAGTGTCATGGTCAACCTCCTTCTGACTTTTCTTGTACAGTTCCCATTATTTATAGTTACGGAGCAATGGCGTATTAAAATTTGGGAAATATCAATTTCTTCATTAATTAATTCTATGAAGAGGATAAACATCTCAAAAATGAAAATCATGAAAGTCTAACAACGTACCTAGATGGCAAGCTAAAAGACCTTCAGTCTGATAATACCAGAAATAGATAAAAATTGACTGTCTTCCAGGTTGTGTCACTCAATCTCAGAACATCTAATCATACTACATGCAAAAATCATTATGAAAATGAAAAAAATCAAGATCCTTCTAAATGTGAAAGATCAAATATATGATTCCACCAGAACAACCCTGTGTCAACATCTAGAAAGGTAACATCTTCAAAATTAATGCAGACCTCGCAGATGCTACAGAGTTTGAGCACTGCAGCTAAGATCTTCCTGTGTAAGAAAGAGATGATGAAATGATGATGGTCCAATCAATCAATCTAGACAGGTAGTGTTCAGACTTATGGAGAAAGTCTCAGGAAAATGGAAGATACATGAAGCAACAGCAAAGCAAATAGAATTTAGATGCTTGCAGACAAATGATTCAAGATTTTGATATGATGCACTCAGGAATGTTTTTGGCCCCTGTCCATTCGCACTACTTTGATTATAGATTCAGTTGGAACAAACTGGCAAATCCATATATTAAAACATTGGACAGAATACATCCATGCTGCCGTCAACCAACTGCCCACCATTTGTGAGACCAAAACAGTTATTATAGGATGAGTTCAACAAGGCAAAAGAACAATCTTCAAACAGGAGAAACGCTTTAGAGATTCTCTGGAAAAAATGTTGTATCAACATCGCCTCCTGGGAAACACTTTTCCCAAGTCTGCATCTTTTGTACAGTCATATCATCATTGCTCATGATGTATAGTTATTAAATTTTATTATAGATGTCAGTCACCAATGGATTATCTGTAGTTGCTATATAGTTTATATCTGCATTCAAACAAGTTATTTTCCTATTCCAGATTGCCAAAGAACACAACATACCATTCCTGGAAACCAGTGCTAAGGCCAACATCAATGTGGAAAAGGCCTTTATGAGCTTGGCACAGGCTATTCTCAACAAGGTAACTGCTTTTAACTTAGAATCAGTCTGGCGGTAAAAAGAATAGCTATAGAAATAAATTATATAGAGCGTTGTTACTATGGTTGAAACACATCAAACAATCAACAAGATTGACATATTGACCAATAGACCTTCATCAGGAAAACAATACAAAAAGCGATTTAAACAATTCTGCTTCATTGTTCCTCTGTGAGTCATCAGATCACAGCACCAATAGTCTTAATGAACTGTACTGATTCGATTCAGGTTGTCCATACAACCCCTCAGGTTTTGAATAAACCGCTTAATTTGCCATATTTTGTTTCCATGTAGAGTCGACAAGCATGAAGAATTAAGAAATATTTAAAACTTTAAGCAAAATTTGAAGAGAGTATAAGCACGAGCAACACAAGCACAATCAGTAATGAACAAGACAGTGTGTTGTTTTTATGTGGACTAACATTATTATAACTTCTTTTTCTACTGTTCTAATATTGCTGAATCTTTATTTCAGACTCCAGGCAGAATATCGGAGCCACTGGGAGTCAATGTAAGCCAGCAAGAACCAGGCTCCAAGCGCTGCTGTTGATATGTGGCTATTGGACTATTCCTTCCTTCTGTCTCTTTTCTCCCTCTCTGTCTCTTTTCTCTTTAGTGTTCTACTGAAACAGGCTGAAAGGTTGAGATGTTCAAGTCCAGTTACTGTTGTTATGTATGCTGCTTATGTCAATATGCTGCAGGTTGTCATTGCTGACATTAGTCTTGTTGTCAACTGCCAGCAAGATAGGGCACAAAGTCTTCACTCATTTGTTTTGGTGTTCTGTGTTGACATTTGCATGAGGACATTGTCTGTCATTAACTGTGTACACTTTATTCAAATTTATGTTCATCATTTATACTTATTAATCAGCAACATAATTTGATACATCTGTGTAAGTGTTAGAAGCTATACAGACACATAAGCTACATTTGGAGATCTTCCCAGTGTGTTACAAAAATGATATATTAAAGCGACATACTAAATAAGTACATTTTTATAGATCTAAATGCTGGAGAACAACAGGTAAAGAAACATCTAAACTGTCTTCTAAAAAAATGGAGTCTAAACCCGAAGAATTGACTTCACTGCACAAGGTTTTACCTCACTTGGCTCAGTCCCTCTCCGCAGAAATGGCACGCCGCCTGCTGAGAGTATTGAACGACTCCGTAGTTCCGGCCATATTCCTAGGGGTCTGAAAAAAATGCACTTGCAAACAGAGCGGCGCAGATTCCACCCCACAACATTCAGAGTGCAAGGCAAAGGCTTAGCCACAAAGATCCCCATCACTTTCATACAACTTGCCTGAGAAAAATTCTCAAACTATTTTGACCAATAAATCAGCAACCAAGAACTGTTCAACAGATACAGCAACTGGGAGGAAATTCACACATTAACTAAAGACAGACAACGAGGCTGGATAGTACATGTACTCAGAAGCTATCCAAAACCATTAAAAAAATTGCCATGAAGTAGACTCTGGTGGAAGGTGAAAGAGAGGTAGACGAAAGACAGCATGATAGAGAACAATGGAGATAAATGCACAGCCTGTGTCCAACTTGAAGCATTCTACCTAAGATTGATTACAGAGCAAGGAGGAAAGATTTGGTTGTTTTCTTTCCACAAATCACAAGGTATGTCAGCCACTGACTGATTTGTTGCTACGAAACAGGACACAGACACCAACACTGACATACCAGATGTTAACATCACAGATATACCAGTTTTGGTTGGACATCAATGACGACATACCCATTGTTGGTATCACTGATTATACCAGCTATAAACATCATGACAGACATACTTATTGTAGATACCAGTTGTCATGTTAGCATTAGATATACTTTAGGTTTTGTAGTTTTATATTGTTCAAATCTGTTCATTGTTCATCTGAAAATGTGTCACATTTTAGGGGATTTTCTCTCTCTCAGTTTCATCTCAGTATATTCTGGTTGTTTCAGGCCTGTTTCATTGACATATGAGGTTCTGTTGGGATTGTTTAACACTTTCACTACCACTTATTTTGCAACCAAGTCTGGCTCACTGCCATGCTAATTTTGGGCATGATCAGTTTTCAGGCTGATAATTTCAAAAAATCATTTAAAAATAAACTTAGGACTTTGAGACCATGGGATAATGTTTGTATATGAATGAGCTACTGGTTTTCTATATGTAGAGTATATTCTTCATAATCCACAAGCTACTGCTGTTGGCGTCGCTCCCCATACCTATACACAGTATGATACGCCCGTTTTCAAGGTGGGTGTCCATCACGTACTCCTGTATCCCTGGGAGTATCTGCTATTGATCAATAAACATCATCATGTGAATCAGTCCAAATTTGTATCGCATTCTATTCAGAGCACGTTCTATCACTATCACTGGCTAAGAAGTCAGAATCAGTCATTTTGAATCTGACTAGCATCGACTACATCGTTCATTTTGAAAATCTTTGTTTACTTACAAAAATCACGAAAAAATCTTTAAAAATCAGACTTACTATATTTTTACACAGTATGTTCGCTAGATCCACCATTTTGGAGAGATCTTCTGAACAATACAGAAGTAGTGCATAACATAATACCGGTGTTCGATCAGCGAAACACTCCATGAAAAAAAGACGCACTTCCAGGACGACAAAGTGATCAAAGGGAGTTTGTATTTCATCAACTTCTGTCATCGGTAGCAGCAAAAGTGTTAAGTACTGTTTCATTGACAGATGAGGTTCTGTTGGGGATTGTTTAACACTTTCGCTGCCACCGACGGCAAAAGTCGGCGAAGTACGAACTCCTTTCACTGCTCGCCGCGCGACATGTGCCGTGATGCCTTTTTAAACGGGAGTATCGCTTGCCAAAAATGGGGTCCCGTGATGTACTGCTTCTGTATGGTTATGACAAACACTCCAAAATGGCGGATCTAACACACACGCAATAAACGTCGGTATAAGTCCGATTTTTCGTAAGTAAACAAAAATTTTCAAAATGGACGACGTAGCTGATGAATAGCGATGTCCAAAATGACTCTTTTTCGGACTTTTTAGCCAGTGATAGTGTTAAACGAACTCTGAATGTGATATGAATTTGAACTGTGATTCACGTGACGATGTTTATAGATCGATAGCAGACATTCCCAGGGGTACAGGAGTAGATGACGGACACTCAACGCGAAAACGACGGCATATCGTACTGTGGATAGGTATGGGGATATCAATTACTACAATAGCTTGTGGATTATAAAGAATATACCCCCCATATAGACAGGTTAGTAGCTCATTAATATATGAACACTATTCCATAGTTTAACCCTTTGGTCCCCAGCACATCAAAAAAAAATTACCTCCCAAAAAACACTAAAAGGGGAATAACTCCTAAAAAAACGCAACATGTCTTTCTAAAAATTAATAATAATAAAACTATTGCTTGTAGAACATTCAAATAATGAGCAACAATACTGTGAACTGGATAAAGTTTCACAAGAAATTATACCCATAAAGATGTAATTCTGCAGATAAACCTTGATTTCGCAGCAGTTACTGCGCCCACTTTGAATCAATTTTCCCAGCTCTTTTCTGATGTTGATCAGCGCATAAATTCGCTTGATCTGCCATAAATTCAAAAACTGCTCCTCAAAAATTAAGCTGAAATAATCGAATGGTTCTGCACCCTCCTCTAGTGTATGAGAAGGCCCACTCTCTTCCATAAATGGCTCCACAACTACTGGGGAAGTGGTATCACTCCAACCATCCCTGTCAACAACGGGCACAGGGCCGGTCTCCTCGACGCCGGAAGAAAAATCCTCTAAATCTAATTGAACATCGTGGTCGACATGTTCAGCTTCGTGCCACTGGACAATTCAACATCATTCTCAGAATCACAAGATCTAATGTAATCCCCTATCTCACCTAGCTGCATGAAATGTCCCTCAAAGTCCTCACTTTCACTATCGGTATTGAAATTAGAAGCCATTTCAAAAAAAAATTTTGAACTACGAAGCACAATTTATAAAATTCACAAAGAAATACTAGCTCGGATCAGTTTCGCGTGAAATAAGGAAAATTTCCCGTCTGTCCTACTTATAGGTCACAGTTCAAGCTATATAAAATTTGGACTTCTCGTTTTATTTAGCGAATTCTTCCAAACAATATAAAACCTGTATATTTCCGTATATGGCGGTCAAAGGGTTAAAGGTCCTAAGTTTATTGGTTTTTTTACGATTTTTTAAAATTGTCACTCTGAAAACTAATATTACCGAAAAATAGCGTGGCAGTGAGCCAGACTTTGTTGAAAAATGGCTGGCAGCGAAAGTGTTAAGTACTATTTCATTGACAGATGAGGCTCTATTGGGTATTGTTTAAGTACTGTTTCATGGACAGATGAGGCTCTGTTTGGGTTTTAATAGGATTGAAATATGAGATTCTGCTAGACTGCTGACATAATATAGACTGATCCATTGATGTATTGTCTCCCAGTATGATGTATCTTGTGAAGGTGATAAACTAGCACAGATTAGACATACCGGTTCACAAAGCTGCATCTGTTCATCTTTCCGCTCCTCATGGAGCATAGGGCCTCAACAGTTGTTCGTCACTTTTCCCAGCCTCTGGCTGTTTTCTTTATGGTCTCCCAGGATAGTCGAGCTCTCATCAGTTCCTCAAGAAGACTTGGTCTCCAGGTCTGTTTAGGGCGTCCTCTTTTTCATTTTCCTTGCGGGTTCCACTCAAGCGCTTGTCTAGTGACACGCCACTGTGTCTTCTGTATTGCATGCCCGACCCATCGTCATTTTCTCCTCTTATCCTGGGTTCCTGTCCAGTTCTTATTCACAGGTCTATGTTTGCAACTCTGTCATACGATCTCAGACTGAGAATCCGCCGAAGACATCAGTTGACAAAGGTCTGAATCTTATTTGTATTTAACTTGGTGACTCGCCTTTCTGAGCCATTCAACAACACAGATTTCACATTTGAGCTGAATAACTTGAGCTTTGTTTAGTGGAGATGAACTACCACAAGTATAGTGTTAGTTAATGTTACTGTAGTGACGACAAACTTGATGGTGTGATATTGCTGGTCAGATGGATGATAAATTATAGTCTTTTGACATATTTGTGAACTTGTCAGCTTTGATAAATCATTTGTATGTTGTCCTTAATGTCATCAAATCAAGAGTGAGGTAATGCATTGATGCTTGATAGGAAAATGGATGGAGGAAGTGAATTATCCATATAAGGGAATACTGCAGTAAAACTATGTAGCAATGGTGAAGCATGTAAAAACAAAGTATTGTAGGTTTACAAAAAACAGTCTACAGCAACGTCTCAATCAAAAGGCCTTTATCAAGCAACAGAAGTGAAGAAATTCAGACTTCTTGTACGACAGACATAACATAAACAATCAGACAATAAATCCCTAACGGCTCTAAAATGAAAATATGGAAGAAGTGACAAATTAAGACTTTAATCAAAGAAAATGAATGGGTCACTAGAGAGAAAAGGACACACTACCAAGAAATCATCATCTTTATCAGTTCAGAGAATGATACAATTAAAAAGCAGGTCTTGAAGTTTAACAGCTGATGATTATATGGAACACTTCTTCTTTCAGTTGTTCTTTACGACCAATTTCAATCACTCTTTGTGATATGTTTGATCTTTGCCAAGAACGTGTATACGTTGCACATTGGTTTAGTAGGCCCCTAAACGCATAGACTTTTAGGACACATGCATCTGATTTCAGCATGCATCTGATTTCAGCCAAACCTCCTTAGTCGCCTCTTACGACATGCATGGCAGGTAACAGTGGTTCTATTCTTTACATACCAAATTTGGGCCCGGTAACCACTCGGGCGATATGGAATACTGTCTTGTTGTAGATACAGATGTGTGGACTGACTTGTGAATGTAAGGGATGAGAAACTTGGGTGTTTCTCAGCTACCATGACAGGAAAAGTAATAGCTACAGGGCTACCTCTGAAGTAGGAGAATGCTCGTCTATATTGTGAGGGACACCATTTAAAACGGTACGTAGGTTTTCATGACTATGCCTGAATTTATACCGGATGAACACAGATGATGATGATGCTACAGGACTAGAGCATTTAGTATGGAATTTCTTCTATGTATCTATTCTGATATGTGTCATAAACATGGTGTGTGCTTGATGTCTTCACCAGTTCTCTACAGTTTGCTCTGAAGAATTCTCCCTGTTGATTAGATTTTTATTCTCACAGTATAGGACTGAAGATTGAGGTAGTTACTAAGCAAACCTTCACACAAAAATCAGAAGCACCATACAATGCGCCCTGACTACGCATGAATTCATAGCGGGCAAACAAAGAAGTAGTAGTTATTGCAGTTGTGAAGCATCTGGCTAAATGAATTAGAGCGCAGGCTCGCATTCGGGACACCCGGATTCAATCCCCGGTAAGTCCAATGAGTTTATTCCATCTGTGGCATAAAGAAAATATCCAAACCTGAACAGTTTTGTGGCTCATGTCTCTCTCCCCCCTCCTCCTCCTACACCGCCATTCAAAGCACTATTACAGGTAGTAAATACTTATTGTAAAGTAGTTCATGTAAAGAAGCTTTGATAAGGCCAGTTGAAGTAATCACTCTAAGACCATGTTGTGAGTCCCTGTATCTTGGTAAAAAATAAAGTGGATTTATGCAGCAGCCAAAAGTGTTCAGTTCCTCAATACATTTTATTCTCCAGTCACTGCTGAAAATGGGTACCCAAACTTTTGCAATGAGCTAGTGAGTGGGAACCATCAGCATGCATTCACTTCAACATCTACTACAAGAGACTGAGCACCAGTGGGTCTGCCCAGAGTGCTATGACGTCGGTTCAGTAAACAATAACCAGAAATGTAGTACAAACAAGGAATGCCTGCAAAATGTGTCCATAACCAGTGAAGAAACAGAAACGAACATGTATACCCCTCATCTTCTGCTTAAAGATACTGAGCACCCATGAATCTGTCTTGAGTGGCAGTGAAGAGCACTCTACTAAACTGGTGAAAAAATATAGTTGTAGTATATAAGAGCTAACCTGCTGTCTTGCAGGTCAGCTTGGGGACAGTCAAAGGCTGACGGAGAGCGAACCCAGTAAACACTGGTTGAAATCTGACACATCGCAGAAGGACAAGCACCAGAGCTCCAAATGGTACTGAAGACTGACGTAAAATTACATTCTTGACAGAGGCTGTTTATATATATCACAATAAGAATGATAAAATTGGCCAAAAAGAACGATCGCGCGCGAGAGAGATATCAGAGCGGGTCAACCACTACTAACAACTGTTATAAGAAGGAGAAGATGGAGATATGTTGGACATACCTTGAGAAGAAATGATCAAAGAATACCAAAAGAGGCATTGAAGTGGGAGACAAAGGGTTCAAGAAAGAGAGAACGCCTAGGAAACCCTGAAATGAATATTTCTGAGATGCAAAAATATCAGGACTCAATTCCATGGAAGAGATTTAACGAATTGTCCAGGACAAAGCAGTATGGAGAAATTACTTGCACCCTATGTAACGTATAACGAACGGTGTAAGAGGAATATAAATATATATATCAGATCTAGTGCTGTCATAATTCTTAGTTTCTTTTCCGAGCAATGCTAACATCACAAGTCCATGACATCATTTGTGCTTGTTATATCATTTCTCACCATTTAGTCTCATTTGTTTACGTTTACATATTTACGTTTGTTGATATGTGCATCATCCTATACGTGTGTTCCAGTGTTGTCATGAATATATTCTAGAAAAAAAACTTGTCTTTGGCTGTATTTCTGGATTGGAATATGGTTATGTATCTAAAAAAAATAATGTGCCCAAATCAACTAAAATTATGACTCAATTTAATTCCTTGAATATTTTAGCAGAAAAATGTGAACATACCAATACTGGAAAAAAAGAAATTTTAAATTATGTAACAGAACACACTTGAGTGTTGTATCCTTAATAATAAATTATTGTAAAAAATGACAAATGTTTTCTCTTTTTTTTTGTGATAAGAATATTGTATTTACCAGCTCTTAGTTATATTCATTTGAGATGAGCGTCTGGCTGAATGGATTAGAGGGATTGCTCCCATTTGGGAGACCCGGGTTTGATCCCTGGTAAGGCCAAGTTTTTCTTTTCCGCTGGTTAAAAGAAACATTTCTAGCCAGAACAGTTTCTCGGTGACTGCACTAGCCATGCGACCATTAAATTTCTCAGCCTCATGTCTCCCCTATCTTACACTGTTCTAAAAAGCAGTAACACAGGCGGCAGTAAATAGTTGGTTTTTTTAATATAGAAGTACATATAATAGATTATTATCACCTGAATTATTTTTAATTTTTTTTTTAATGCTGGAATACTGTAGGTGGTTTTTGTATCAATTGTGGAGTCTTTCCAGGTTCCTGTTCTTCCCTTTTCAACTTCCAACGAGGCACAGGTCTTCAACAAATTACTTCCTCTCTCTTGCCATCCCTTTCAATTCATTCCTTGTCTTGTCTATCCTTTTAATATCATTTTCTAGCTCTCTTCTCCAGGTATTTCTAACCCTTCCCTACCCTCTTTCCCTGCCGGTTCCAAAACAATGCCTGTCTTGCAACGCTTCCGGTCGGTCATTTCAACTAGTGTCCTTTCCACTGCCATCGTCTCTTCCTCCACTGGTATCTGTTTAGTTCTTTCTCTGAGTTCATAATCTTATACCATCTCAGTCCCTCTATTCTACGTAAACATCCATTTACGAAGGGCTCAAAGTTTTCTGGTAGGTTCTTTTGTTGTCCTCCATGTTTCCGAGCCATACAACAGCACTGATTTCACATTTTATTGAAAGATTCTCAGATTTATGTCTATTTTGATCTCCTTTGACTTCCATACATTACTTAATGCAATAAGGTTTCTCCTTGCGTTTTGTATTCTTATCTTGACATCTCTGCTAAAAACAGTTATATGTTTTATTTAAACGTAAACTAGGCTGATGACTTGAGACCCACAAAGAACTTGACTGAAGTGCTGGACTCGTTTACTTTATCTTTATCAATGTTATTGTGTGAAGACATGTAAACTATGACTAGTGTTAGTTTCATGCTTGCTCACACACCATTTCTTGTACTTTTTCACTGTCACAAGTTCTTTATTCAGATTATATTCCAGTAGCTTCTGAAAGCCTAGCTCCAAGGTACTTTATTCTTTTTGGGTATTCACATGTAGTTCTGTTGCTACAATATTCACAAAATAGATGAGACTGCAGTAAAACTATTTGATTGGCAAAACACGTAATCACAAAGTACTGTAGTTTTACAAATTACAAAAACAATGACAAAATACAGCAATGTTTCGACCAACAAATTTTTCCCAGATTTTCATTAGAAACGTTTGTTTTTAGTCGTCCATTTGTTTTTTAAAATTTGTCACTCCTGTTGTTCGTTTGCTTGATAAAGGCCTTGTTGGTCGAAACATTGCTGTATTTTGTCATTGTTTTTGTAAAACTACAGTACTTTGTGATTACTGTGTTGCTACAATTAAAGTTTCTCTTCACCAGCTGGACCACTTGAAGCTCGGTCCATTTTAAGACATTCACTTGAAAGTTGGACCACTTTAAGGTTGTTTCATTTTAAGTTTGGTCTATTGTCAGTTTGGTCCATTTTAAGATAACCACTTTAAAGTTGTTACATTTTATACATGATCCACTCTAAGATTGATCCATTTGAAGGTTGAATAATTTTAGTTTAATCAACAGATTATCGTCATTGAACCAGTTAGTCCATAAGTGCTTTGATCTCTTCCTCAAGATTTCTCTTAATGTGTGGACACCAATTGTTTTGGTTCCCTATTGTTTTTTTGGCTTCAGCACCGCTCTCTTTTTCTGGCTATATCCCATTTGATATTCTTGCAGTCTGGTTAGGATTGCAGATAACCCTCATTCCTTGAATCGTTTACATATCCAGTCTGCTTAATGACATTCAGAATATCAGCCTGATCCATTGCTTGTCCACATTCTACAGTAGCCATCTCAGAAAGCCTATTCATTTCTTTTTATGCCTGTGTGTCCTAGCACACAAATTAAACTGATTTTTATCAGCTTGACCAGATCAGAGAACTACAGTTGATCCACTTGAAGGCTGACCATCCTGAAGCTTGGTCCACTTGAAGAAGATACAAACTATTCTCAAGTGCAACAGTGTCATCTCCAGGAAATGGTTCTCTTACTGAAGTATAAAATAGAGAAATATGTGTTCCCCACATCAGTCTATTGTCTATTCCCAGGTGGGTGATGGAATTGGTTGTTCACTCGTCGTTAACATAGAGGTGGGAGCTTTAATGTGCGTTTAGGGCCAGATGAGTAACTCTTGTTGTGTTATATCCATGTTTATTTAGTGTGGTCTTGATATTGTCTATCTTTTTCTTGGTCTTTCCTTAGCTCCATTA
Organism: Arion vulgaris; assembly: GCA_020796225.1. Lineage (NCBI taxonomy): Eukaryota > Metazoa > Mollusca > Gastropoda > Stylommatophora > Arionidae > Arion > Arion vulgaris. Next base: position 33,378,388 of record CM036769.1, on the reverse strand, counting down.
TTGTATCTCTTTTTATTGTATGCTGTTATTGGTGGTTGGTTGTATTTCATTCTCATTAAATGTCAGAACCACTGCATTTGTTGTCTTTCAATGTGTTTGGTGCATGAAGTTATGCCCACTCAGCTTCAGATGTCCCCGTTTCATAGTCTATCTTTCCTGGTGACCCCCACCACCTTCCTCAAATATTTTATTTCACATGTGGTGAGCTTTCTGTGGTGTGTTGGTGTCAGGGACCAAGTTTGGCACTGGTAACAAAGTGTTGATATAAAAATACTTTTATCATTTTTTTTACTTCCATCTTGATCTTTGGGTGTTGTAGAAATGGTGCCAGCTGGTAGGTCACTGCATTATTTTATTGAAGACAACTAATAATTACAACAGAACTCTGTGTATTTGCCCGTTGCTGGGAACAGACCAACTAACATTTTATTTCTAACTTGTGTCTGGTGAACTTTTAATAGACAAGATTTTTTTGTTAACTTGTTTGTACTTGTTGATTGGTACATGTAATATTATTCAAACAGCCAATATTTTTTTTATTGTTGCACCAGTTGTATTATTTTCTTGTCCACCATTTTTACCATTACCCATTGTGTATTTGTTTACGATAACATCAGTTGTATTTCACCGCTGAGCTAATGAACCATTAAAGAAGTATGAAAACATTGGTTGGACTTTAGGGATGCTTGATTATATTTGAGATTGTAAGAGGTATTGTAATATGGAAATTGATGTTTGCTGTGTTTTTTTATGAACATGTCTGTGTTCATATCTTGTAGCTGATATGAAAGTGTTTATTCTTAAATTCTGTGTTCATATCTTGTAGCTGACATGAAAGTGTTTATTCTTAAATTCTGTGTTCATATCTTGTAGCTGACATGAAAGTGTTCATAAATTCTGTGTTCATATCTTGTAGCTGACATGAAAGTGTTTATTCTTAAATTCTGTGTTCATATCTTGTAGCTGATATGAAAGTGTTTATTCTTAAATTCTGTGTTCATATCTTGTAGCTGACATGAAAGTGTTTATTCTTCATATCTTGTAGCTGACATGAAAGTGTTTATTCTTAAATTCTGTGTTCATATCTTGTAGCTGACATGAAAGTGTTTATTCTTAAATTCTGTGTTCATATCTTATAGCTGACATGAAAGTGTTTATTCTTAAATTCTGTGTTCATATCTTGTAGCTGATATGAAAGTGTTTATTCTTAAATTCTGTGTTCATATCTTGTAGCTGATATGAAAGTGTTTATTCTTAAATTCCTCTGATGATCGTAGTCGATTTTCTCTGGAGAATCGGTTGATTTCTTTGTATGGTACCTTGCGACCACGCGAGCTCAACGTATTACATTCTTATGCTTCTTAGTACTTTCTCTTCCCATGCTTTGTAATCTCTATGGGTATATGTTGCATGTATTACATTCTTATGCTTCTTAGTACTTTCTCTTCCCATGCTTTATAATCTATATGGGTATATGTTGCATGTATTCAAGTTATATATTTACTAGATGTTTCATTGTTTCTTTTCTATTTCTAGTTTTTATGTGTGTTTTTGTGTTACATTTATTTCGTTATTCGTTTTTATTCCAGATTTTCCTTAGCTACGTTGGTATTTGGTCGTCCATTTGTGTTTCATTTTAATTTGTCACTCCTGTTTGTTCGTTTGCTTGATAAAGGCCTTGTTGGTCGAAAGGTTGCTGTTTATCGTCACTGTTTATGTATTTTGTAAAACTATAGTACTTTGTTTGTACGTGTTTCACTATTCTTAAATTCTGTGTTCATATCTTGTAGCTGACATGAAAGTGTTTATTCTTAAATTCTGTGTTCATATCTTGTAGCTGACATGAAAGTGTTTATTCTTAAATTATGTGTTCGTATCTTGTAGCTGACATGAAAGTGTTTATTCTTAAATTCTGTGTTCATATCTTGTAGCTGACATGAAAGTGTTTATTCTTAAATTCTGTGCTCATATCTTGTAGCTGACATGAAAGTGTTTATTCTTAAATTCTGTGCTCATATCTTGTAGCTGACATGAAAGTGTTTATTCTTAAATTCTGTGTTCATATCTTGTAGCTGACATGAAAGTGTTTATTCTTAAATTCTGTGTTCATATCTTGTAGCTGACATGAGAAAGTGTTTGTTCTTAAATTCTGTGTTCATATCTTGTAGCTGACATGAGAAAGTGTTTTTTCTTAAATTCTGTGTTCATATCTTGTTGTTGTGAAACTGTTTGTGTGTACATATCTCATAGCTGACATGTTAGCATGTGTATTGTGTCCTGTTTTGTAGTATGACTACCTGTTCTTTTAATATCCATTCTCTGCTTTGTGGCTGGGATGATGTTTTTTCTACTGTGCATTGTATTGTCCTTTGATGGTAGCTCATAGCTAACCAGCTAGTCTTCTTGTGGCGGTCTTCCTTTCCTCCGACCAGACTATCCGTAATTGTTTCTCCTAATGTTGCAGTGTGATGGTATTCACTATTTTGTTTCTCCTAATGTTGCAGTGTGATGGTATCCACTATTTTGTTTCTCCTAATGTTGCAATGTGATGGTAGCCACTATTTTGTTTCTTCTAATGTTGCAGTGTGATGGTATCCACTATTTTGCTTCTTCTAATGTTGCAGTGTGATGGTATTCACTATTTTGTTTCTCCTAATGTTGCAGTGTGATGGTATCCACTATTTTGTTTCTCCTAATGTTGCAGTGTGATGGTATCCACTATTTTGTTTCTCCTAATGTTGCAGTGTGATGGTATCCACTATTTTGTTTCTCCTAATGTTGCAGTGTGATGGTATCCGCTATTTTGCTGCTTCTAATGTTGCAGTGTGATGGTATCCACTATTTTGTTTCTCCTAATGTTGCAGTGTGATGGTATTCACTATTTTGTTTCTCCTAATGTTGCAGTGTGATGGTATCCACTATTTTGTTTCTCCTAATGTTGCAGTGTGATGGTATCCACTATTTTGCTTCTTCTAATGTTGCAGTGTGATGGTATCCACTATTTTGTTCTAATGTTGCAGTGTGATGGTATCCACTATTTTGCTTCTTCTAATGTTGCAGTGTGATGGTATCCGCTATTTTGTTTCTCCTAATGTTGCAGTGTGATGGTATCCACTATTTTGCTGCTTCTAATGTTGCAGTGTGATGGTATCCACTATTTTGCTGCTTCTAATGTTGCAGTGTGATGGTATCCACTATTTTGCTTCTTCTAATGTTGCAATGTGATGGTATCCACTATTTTGTTCTAATGTTGCAGTGTGATGGTATCCGCTATTTTGTTTCTCCTAATGTTGCAGTGTGATGGTATCCACTATTTTGCTTCTTCTAATGTTGCAGTGTGATGGTATCCACTATTTTGCTTCTAATGTTGCAGCGTGATGGTATCCACTATTTTGTTTCTTCTAATGTTGCAGTGTGATGGTATCCACTATTTTGTTTCTTCTAATGTTGCAGTGTGATGGTATCCACTATTTTGTTTCTTCTAATGTTGCAATGTGATGGTATCCACTATTTTGCTTCTCCTAATGTTGCAGTGTGATGGTATCCACTATTTTGCTTCTAATGTTGCAGCGTGATGGTATCCACTATTTTGTTTCTTCTAATGTTGCAGTGTGATGGTATCCACTATTTTGTTTCTTCTAATGTTGCAGTGTGATGGTATCCACTATTTTGTTTCTTCTAATGTTGCAATGTGATGGTATCCACTATTTTGTTTCTTCTAATGTTGCAGTGTGATGGTATCCACTATTTTGTTTCTCCTAATGTTGCAGTGTGATGGTATCCACTATTTTGCTGCTTCTAATGTTGCAGTGTGATGGTATCCACTATTTTGCTTCTCCTAATGTTGCAGTGTGATGGTATCCACTATTTTGCTTCTCCTAATGTTGCAGTGTGATGGTATCCACTATTTTCTGGAAGTTGAATCATTTTTCTTAGTGTTTACCTCAGATTATTCAGTTTGTTGCTCTTCTTCTATTTCTGTGTGGTTATAACCGACAGTTGGGACGGATTACCATAATGCATAAAGCGCTCATCTATAGACTTGGACACAAGAGGATCATGGGTTCAATCTCACACTCAATGTTCCACATGTGAAGAAAGGAATTGACCTCCTGCTCAATTGGGCCTAGAAATGTGAAGTGACTGGCATTTTATACCTGAAGGTCTGAAAATGCTACAGAAATTTTATTTATTATAACTGACAGAGCATCCGCCATGAACGCAAGTTTTCTTATGCCTTAGTTGCAATAAGATCAACTTACAATAAAAAGAGATCGGGTACTAGAGCTAAGGGAAGACCAAGAAAAAGATGGATAGACAATATCAAGAACACACTACATAAACACGGATACAACACAACGAGGTTGACTCATCTAGCCCTAGAACGCAAATTAAAACTTCCATCCCTACGCTTAACGGGAAGAGTGGACAGCCAACTACATCTTCCACCTGGGAATAGACAAACCAGGGTTAGTGAGTTGACACTGAGCAACAGTGGAAAGTGAAGGCATCCAACATGATCTTAGTCATATCACCCATCCTGTGCTGTTGGTCAAAGGAAACTAACATTATGGGAACTACCATAGTTGAAAACACAATGTGACTAATACCGTTGAAAACAGGCTGCTTATTTGACATGAACACACCAGGACAAATTTAGTCAACTGTGGTTCCTTAGTTTATTCATCTGAAATCCACAAAGAAATGAGATTCGTTCATGTACTGAGAGTATGTTCCATCACAGAGTCACTTGTGTAACTAGATATAAATTTCTTCTTTGCATTCGTTCTTTACGATCAATTTTATAATCCCTCTTTGTGATATGTTTGATCTTTGCCAAGAATGTGTATACATTGCACATTGGTTTGGTAGGCCCTAAACGCATAGACTTCTACACATTTAGGACACATGCATCCGATTTCAGCCAAACCTCATTAGTCACCTCTTACGACATGCATGGTAGGTAACAGTGGTTCTACTCTTTACGCCCCGGTAACCACTTGGGTGAGAGATAACTATATGTAGTAAGGTTAGAACAATTCTCCAATGGTCAGAGAATGGGAAAAGAAGACCTGGTTTCCCCAAAGGAAACATGGAGAAGAATTGTTGAAAAAGAATTGAAAGAGTGAGACCTAAAGTAGGAAACGATTGGTACATATTCTCTCTCAAGCATTTGGGGGTCTGTGTCGCGTAGAGTAGGTGCTCATCTCTCGCTCCAAAGGTACTCAGTTTGCTCTACGGAGCCATCAGGATAGTTTTCCAGAGATCCTGATCTCAGTTTATGTGAAATCGAGTTCCTAATTTATCGGAGACGGCTGATAAAAAGGAGGTCCTGTGTTCAATTTGAGCACGTAAAAGAACTCTTAGCAGTTCAAAATTGAGAAGAGCAGGCTGGAAAGTTGCTGCCCGCGAAAAATTCATTAGAAAGATTTAAACAAAGAAATTCCTACAAAATATTTTCACCATCTTCAAAATTACATCAGGAACCCTCGCGGTTCATGCACTGCCGCTGAGATCATTCTGTGTAAGAAAGAGATTAGAACACACATGGTTACTTACCAAAGTGCTATGATGATGATCCTATCAATCTCATGCATAAACAAAGGAGATAACATGGGCCACATTAACTTCTTGTTTAATGATGAAAAATCAATGAAAACAAGAACATTTTTTTTCCGTCTAATACAACAAATTATAAAGATTCACTTAATAAATGGCCCGTGAAGATCAGCAAACTGATCCATACATAATACACACAATTCATATATTGCACATCCCAGGATTGCACTTAGTTTTATCATGGCATCTTGGTCACAGATATCAAGATATGTTTAAGTTAATAGTAACAAACAATATCACTAAAGATTGGCATATATATATATATACACTGTCAGTATCATAGACTGATATGTAACAGCTATAAATCAAATCAAATAGTAAATATATAAAATAATAATTGATTGCACTTTGTCCGTTTGTCACTGCTGGTAATAGAAACAGCATCTTTTTCTTCTTCTTTGCATTCATTCTTTACGACCAATTTTAATCACTCTTTGTGATATGTTTGATCTTTGTCAAGAACTTGTATACGCTGCACATTGGTTTGGTAGGCCCCTAAACGCATAGACTTTTACACGTTTAGGACATGTGCATCCGATTTCAGCCAAACCTCCTTAGTGCCTCTTACGACATGAGTGGCAGGTAACAGTGGTTCTATTCTTTACACCCCAAATTTGGGCCTCAGTAACAACTCGGCAAATCAAATTAAATAGTGAAGATATAAAATAATAATTGATTGCACTTTGTCCGTTTGTCACTGCTGGTAATAGAAACAGCATAATAATAATTGATTGCACTTTGTCCGTTTGTCACTGCTGTTTGAAACAGCATAATAATAATAGCTGTTCATCGTAAACGATGATAACAACAGCTTCCCATGGAGAATCACATGGCCTGCTAAAAAGATGAATGTGCGAGGTGTTGAATGAGGCCAAGACACAGAAAGCTTATTATCAATATAAGAAAGAGGCAATCATCATTTTTCGAACATGTGATTAGAAATAGAGGTTTAGAACACATTGTGATAACTGGTCAAATCGAAGGGAGACGAGACAGAGGAAGACAGCTAATGAAAATTTTAGACAGCCTGACTTCATGGCATGGAAGAGCGTTAACATCTGAGATGATAGCAAACACCAGGGACAGAGATTTTGTGGTGATCCATGATTGCCTACGTCTTATTTTGTGGTGTTCAAGATAATTGCAGCACCATTGACAATTCGAAAGTTGCCAGGTACATATTGAGTTGTGTTTATTTACTATTTAAACCAGTTCTGACTAGCTCGTCCTTTCGTCACATTTGTTCATCGCCCCTTCCCGCACTACAATTACACACCGTCACACAACCTCGACCTATACTACATCATAACTGAACCTTCCCATTTCCATACATATATGCCAGATTAGTTCCATTCACGGGCTGCTTTTAAGTTGAACACCCTGTATATCTGATAATAAGACAATCATATCTTGTAATATATTTATGTTACGGAAACAGCAACAAAGACACATCCTATTCATGGGCACAAAGGACTACCAGAGTCATTGACATATGACTGAAGTGGTGAAAACTGAATGAAAGCTACTTGCACAAGGATGGAAGTCCTGAATGACAAAACCAGAATTGGATTATCGAATGTGAAAAAAATGTATGAAGTAAGAAAATGATCATAGGTAACTATAGAAATCAGAAAATATAACCTACATATATTTGATATTAGCGAAAGCAGGTGGACAGGCAATAGAAGAAGTACCACTGTAACAGGTGAAACAGTTCTCTATTCTGAACAAGATAAAAGATTATTTTGGAAAGAGACTTAAGGATGAGCTTAAAGACGAGCACAAAACCCAAAAATCGTCACAGTAACACTTGCCAATTGACCGTCTGTAAAGATGTCAAGAAGAGACACGGCAATGGATAGGACATATATTGAGAAGACCAATTTGAAGCATTGCAAGACAGGCACTGTTTTGGAACCCACAGGGAAAGAGAAGTAGGGAAGACCTAGACAGACCTGGAGAAGAGAACTGAGGCCGATATTAAAAGGATAGGTAAAACATGGAAAGAATTGGAAGGGATGGCAAGAGAGAGGAAGAGCTGGAAGAAGTTTGTGTTGAAGACCTGTGCTCCGTTGGGAGTTGAAAGGTAAAGAAGAAGAAGAAAGATAATTAAGTCCATACAATATAATATCATGACACACCACACATGTCCCCACATCAGACAGATCATGACACACCACACATGTCCCCACATCAGACAGATCATGACACACCACACATGTCCCCACATCAGACAGATTGTAAAAGCAGCCCCAGTAATAAATAGAAATTTGCCAGGTACGCATTGCATCTCGTCTATTTATTATTTAAACCGGTTCTGACTAGCTTGTCCTACGTCACATTTGTTCATTGCCCCTTCGCGCACTACAATTACACACCATCACACAACCTTGACCTATACTACGTAATAACTGAACCTTCTCATTTCCATACATATATGCCAGATTAGCTCCATTCACAGGCTGCTTTTAAGTTGAACACCCTGCCTTGATGATTGATTGTGACAACTACTGTTTAAGTGGCAGCAACAACCAAGAAATGTTTATAAATCAAATAAAATGTGAAATATTGCACTGAGCTGGGCAAGAAACTATATGAGATGAATGCTACTGATATATAAAATCAAATGTGAAATATTGCACTTAGCTGGGTAAGAAACTATATGAGATGAATACTACTGCTATATAAAATCAAATGTGAAATATTGCACTGAGCTGGGTAAGAAACTATAAGATGAATGCTACTGATTTGTTGTCAAGTTTTTTCTTTCTGATCCAGAAACACTTGAGCTTTCAGCTCTTTGGCTCGGTGCCATGGACATTGTAACCCTTCGGTTTGGTGTGCACTGAACCCCATAAATCTGGGGAACCTGTGGCTTTTCTCCCAGCCCGCGGAATTAAACCATCACTCACAGAGGACTTGTCACCCGCCGTTCAACGTGCTAAGAACACGATGGGCAGCAGGGCATATATTGTTAATAAAAACAATTGATGTATCAGAGCTGGAATAGTAGTCACTTATAACTTGGATAATATGAGGGCAAACATAAATGAATATATGTGATGAATGGATTGATAAAATGAGCATAGCTAGGACTATGTGATCATTGGAATGGACTTAGATATCTGTGATGATTGGAATAATAAATGGACAGATATCTGTGATGATTGGAATAATAAATGGACTTAGATATACGTGATGATTGTAATAATAAATGAATTTAGATATACGGGATGATTGGAATAATAAATAAACATAGATATGTATTTGTGATAAATGGACATAAATAGGTATATATGATAAATGGAATAATAAACAGACATAAATAGGTATATATGATAAATGGAATAATAAATGGACATAAATAGGTATATATGATAAATGGAATAATAAACAGACATAAATAATCAGTGGACATAGATTGTTATATGTGATGACTAGGAATCCAAGACAGTCAATAATTTGACAAGTTTGGGATCAGCAATTCAGTGCTAATCAAGACCCTACTCTAACCCTCACATTGTGACACTGAGAACAGCCGTCAGTCTGGTTAAGAGAGCAGTGTAGTGACTAACTGTAGTGCTTGATTTGAGAACTGTTTACATTATATACAGATAACATACCCAAGATAATTTCACTGCTTGATGCAATATCAAATGTAACGTGCAGTTGTCAAATCAAAAAGTGGCAACTAATACTAACAGTATTTTTTGACCAAAATGATTAGGCTGGCGATCCGAAGCCTAACACATTTTCCAGAAAAAAACAGTTCAATGACCAGATCTACTATGATTTTACTAAATGACTGGAACTAAGTTCTGTAAAAGCAGCCGATCAAGTCATTGCTAATTAACATATGCCCTCCTGACTGTCCTGTGGATCCCTAGCCTGAAATAATCTATCAATAAAATGACTGGGTGTCAGAGAAATGTAACATCAAACGATTGTCAGATTCAGTGCCACCAAAAGTAAATTTATTCATTGAAGCGAGCAAGGATGTTTGTGCTAAACTATTATGCTGTAAGTTCACTAGCTTGAAACACTTTTCCTGGGCTCAAAGCTAATTTCCTGGGATATTGCAATAACCACCAATAGACTTCATCTGAGTAGCAACCTTCACATACTATGGCATTGCGCACTTCTTCTAGGGTTTTAAAGTAATCTGGGTCCGTTTATTTGTTTATGTTCATTCCTTCTTATCAACTAAGTTAACCACTCTTTGTTGCCTGTGTGGTTTGTTCTTATCAACTAAGTTAACAACTCTTTGTCATCTGTGTGATTTGTTCTTATCAACTAAGTTAACCACTCTTTGTTGCCTGTGTGGTTTGTTCTTATCAACTAAGTTAACAACTCTTTGTCATCTGTGTGATTTGTTCTTATCAACTAAGTTAACCACTCTTTGTTGCCTGTGTGGTTTGTTCTTATCTACTAAGTTAACAACTCTTTGTCATCTGTGTGATTTGTTCTTATCAACTAAGTTAACCACTCTTTGTTGCCTGTGTGGTTTGTTCTTATCTACTAAGTTAACAACTCTTTGTCATCTGTGTGATTTGTTCTTATCAACTAAGCTAACCACTCTTTGTTGCCTGTGTGGTTTGTTCTTATCTACTAAGTTAACAACTCTTTGTCATCTGTGTGATTTGTTCTTATCAACTAAGTTAACCACTCTTTGTGATCTGTGTGGTTTGTTCTTATCTACCAAGTTAACCCCTCTTTGTACTCTGTGTGGTTTGCTCCGAGGTTGTGAATACGTTACATCGGGAATGCCCAATGTGCCATGACATCGATCGCATAACATAACATAACGTTAGGTCCCTAGACATGCACATCCACACTTTCGCCAAAGTGTACTATGCATATTATCCAACAGGAAACAAATTTGTACAGACATGTAACTGTAAGATTTTACAAACAGAAAAACACCTCTTTAAATTACCACATATGTAGTTATACTGTAACATGGTATCAGATCCTGGTGTGATGTTCAGCACATCACGCATCGTGTGCCAACTTTCAATTAAAAAATGAAAAATATCAGCCTAACACTGTATTACCCTATATACCACATGCTACAAAAAGGGTTCCTTTTTTTATGTTACCACATCTGGTTGGCCATAGGGAGTCCGTCAGAGATGAATCATGCCAATCTGTGTATGAAAATAAGCTCTAGAGCATAGATTCCCAAACTTTTTGGCCCTCCACCCACTCTGCACAACATCAACTTTGTAACACCCCCCTCCACATTATAAGTTTGCCAACGTTCCCTTCCACATAAATACATGCTCTATTTTCTCTTTGACATAGAAAATTGATATATATTTCTGTAATACATGGTCAATTTTCAAATGATTATATGCATGAAATAGAAAATTGATGAAAAAATGGATCTTGTAAGATGGGCATAAGATGAATTAAAATGCAGAATTCAAACTTTAAATAATGGAACATTAAACATGGAAATAATTTATTTAAAAATATTTATTATTAATTTCTTCTTTAAGGAGCCACTGACCCTTAATCGCCTGAACACCCCCCAAATTCTTATGAACCCACTATCGCCCCTTAGAATGTTTCAGCGCCCACTGGGGTGTGTGTGTAACCGCCCACTTTGAGAAATGCTGCTCTAGATCCTGTACCACCACAAATACTATACTCTAACTTCCTTGGGTTCGAATCATCACGAGGAGATAAATAACACAATGAATATACACATAACTATAGGGAAAGATTGTTACATAAAATAAATATATATCATCAATATATCTCCTTCTTCTTCTTTGCGTTTGTTCTTTACAACCAATTTTAACCACTCTTTGTGATATGTTTGATCTTTGCCAAGAACTTGTATACATTGCACATTGGTTTGGCAGGCCCCTAAACGCATAGACTTCTACACGTTTAGGACATGTGCATCCGATTTCAGCCACACCTCCTTAGTCGTCTCTTACGACATGCGTGGCAGGTAACAGTGGTTCTATTCTTTACACCCCTAAATTTAGGCCCGGTTACCACTGGGCGATATATCTGATTATTAGAATGATACACATAAATGTTCTCTACTGGAGAAGTGGATGATACACCTGATTATATCATTACCAGATTTATAACAATAAATACCCATTGGTTCAACTTCCGTAACATCTGTCTTATACAGACCATAATTTAAACATCACACCCACATCTTATCTATCTATCTATATCCTCTTTGTGTTCGGTACACATAAGGCTTCCACAAGAGACCTCCACTATTGCCGTTCTGCTGCCTTTCTACCAACCATCTCCCACGTCAGGCCACACTCCTTCAACTCTCTCTACACCTTCTTTTCCATGTTTCCTTTGGATATCCAGACCTTCTCTTCCCATCCGGTGTCCATCTGAGAGCTGTCCTAGCCAATGCCCCTCTGATATACGCCATATATGTCCAAACCACCTCCATCTTTGTCTCTTAATGATGGTCTCCAAGGATGCACAGTCTGTTCGTCTCAAAACCCACATCTTATATAGGCTATAAATAAAAAAATCACATTATTGATAAATTAAACATCACTTCAAGTTAAATGTCACATCCCAGTTTGTATAAACATAGAAGTTAGACTTCTGTATCACACACACAAATAGAATAAAATAAGTATATCATTAGAAATAGACTGTCCCTGACCCTCCATTCACAGATTGATAGTACAGCATCAAAGTAAGACTTCTTCTTTGAACGCTTCATATCGACAACTTGTTAAACCACTCTTTGTGATTTGTGCCTAAGAGGGATTGTACATTGTGCCAGTTATGCGCCTACAAGTAGGCCAGCACATCCGATTTCTGTGATGCTTTTCATTTACTAGGTAGCTTCCTAGTCCCCTACATCAGTCACCTCTTACGACATGCTGTGTATGTCACAGCATTACTATTCCTTGCTCTCCTTGGAAGCCCCGGCAACACATGAGCGATAGTTAATCTAATAGGCAGATAAGAAAATATAAACCACATGAATGAACACCCCCACATACATGACTGTAGACATAAATGCATGAATGAAGTCATATATACATGACTGCTATCTTTCTACAAGAATGCAGTCGTGAGATCTACAAGAATGCAGTCATGTGAGATCTACAAGAATGCAGTCACATGAAATCTGCAATTCATGAAATATTACATGTAATACATTGATGACTGACGATACAATGACAAAGGTCAATGACAAAGGTCATGGATTTGATCCTAAGACAAAATGAATGAGATGACAGGAGTCACTAAACCAAAACTGATCAAAACCTTACTCCACTTCCTTGATAACAGGTTGTTTTACTCCAGTCTGGTTAAGTTTGTAGAATAAAAAAGGGAAGCAAAATATAGCCACCAAAACTTTTGCATGTATATATTCCTCTTGCATCATTATGTGTTACAAAGTGTCTGCAAGCAATTTCTTACTTACCGCTTTATCCATGGCAACTCACTCTATATCTTCTATGGAAATGAGTCTTATATTTCTCGCTTTTCTCAATAAAGTTTATTTCAGGATTTCTCTAGAACATCCTTTCTTTCTTGAACCACTTGTTCCCCACTTCAATGCCTGCTTTGCAGTTTTTTTAATCATTTCATCTCAGAGTATACCAGACATATCCCTGTCTTCTCTTTCTAATAAGAGTCACGAGTGATTGACTACACATTTATTTGATTTCATCACCTCTACTTAATTTGTCCCATTTTATATACATTATTTTTTACCGACATTTATTTTCAAGTAAGTTCAGAACTCCATCTGACATGCAGTTTTATAGCGGCAACCCATCTTGTGGTTTAGATGAGCATACAAAACCAATTGCAAAGAAGATAAATAAGTACGTTCAACTTACAAATAAGGTTTCTACAAAAGATTTTCAATTGGAAAGAAGATGAATTAGTACTTTCAACTTACTTATAAGGCTTCCAGAAAAGATTTTCCTGCTGCTGAACTGCCATCTTTTTACTAATTGTTTTCTACTTCAGGCCTCACTCTTTCAATACTTTTTCTCTATGTTTGCTTTAGACGTCCAGGTCTTCTTTTTCCATCCTCTGTTAGAAAATTGTTCTAACCGTACTATCTATATCTCTAGTTATTTTTCAACTTTTCCTGTCATATGTTAGGAATGAGACAACATTAGAATTGAAAATTCATAATTTCATTTTGTAGCTTGGAAATGCTACTCTGAAAGTTATATGTTGTTTCAGAAAGGACACTTCTTCTTCACCTTTCAACTCCCAACGGAGCACAGGTCTTCCTCTCTCTTGCCATCCCTTTCAATTCTTTCCATGAAAGGACACTGCCCCACTGCAAACTGTGTTACAAAATAACACTCATTTCAAGATGAAGGTAGAAGATATTTGAAGAAAGTTGGTTTGGTTCTGTGAATGATGGAGATTTAAGTAATATAAGAAGGGGTATCTGAAATATAGGTCAAAGTTCATTCAAAGAACAGGAATTTCAGCTAAAGCAACAGCCACTGCTGAAACAATATGGTCAGTTTGACCAGCCTGCTGGTTACCACAAATGTGAAGCTTGTTAACCAATTCTGCCATAGAGCTGATATTCAGCTGGTCACTGTCCCCAAGTTGAGGGTACTGGGTGAGAACTGGTTTCAAGGCTTGGACAAGATTCTCTTGAAGGCATTTCAGTTTCTGACTGAGATCTTTTATTCTCGTCTCAGCAGCCTCATTCTGGCATACAATTTTGATAACATCCAACTCCCTTGCATTGACTACATGTCTGTGTGAGGAGACTCTGGCTTCTAGTTCTGAATTAGCAGCTCTCAACTCCTCAATCTCCTTGTCCAGACGTCGGAGCTCTTCATCCGACTCCACTTCTGTTAGACAGAAATATACATCATTATTTTTTGCTATCGAAACATAACTTACTTAGTTGCTCTCTTTCAACCCTCAAATGTCAAGTTTAACCAGAAAGAATGCAACACCACAAGACTATCATCTTTAATATCTGTTAGTTTCTTGATCTTACCATCTTTAAGATATGTTAGTTTCTTGATCTTACCATCTTTAAGATATGTTAGTTTCTTGATCTTATCATCTTTAATATCTGTTAGTTTCTTGATCTTACCATCTTTAATATCTGTTAGTTTCTTGATCTTACCATCTTTAAGATATGTTAGTTTCTTGATCTTACCATCTTTAAGATATGTTAGTTTCTTGATCTTACCATCTTTAAGATATGTTAGTTTCTTGATCTTACCATCTTTAAGATATGTTAGTTTCTTGATCTTACCATCTTTAAGATATGTTAGTTTCTTGATCTTACCATCTTTAAGATATGTTAGTTTCTTGATCTTACCATCTTTAAGATATGTTAGTTTCTTGATCTTACCATCTTTAAGATATGTTAGTTTCTTGATCTTACCATCTTTAAGATATGTTAGTTTCTTGATCTTACCATCTTTAAGATATGTTAGTTTCTTGATCTTACCATCTTTAAGATATGTTAGTTTCTTGATCTTACCATCTTTAAGATATGTTAGTTTCTTGATCTTACCATCTTTAAGATATGTTAGTTTCTTGATCTTACCATCTTTAAGATATGTTAGTTTCTTGATCTTATCATCTTTAAGATATGTTAGTTTCTTGATCTTACCATCTTTAAGATATGTTAGTTTCTTGATCTTACCATCTTTGATATATGTTAGTTTCTTGATCTTATCATCTTTAAGATATGTTAGTTTCTTGATCTTACCATCTTTAAGATATGTTAGTTTCTTGATCTTACCATCTTTAAGATATGTTAGTTTACTCGATCCTATCATCTTAAAAATATGTCATGTGGCTCCTGCTATATTTTGATGTAAGGTAAGACTACAGTAAAACTATGTAGCAATGGGAAACATGTAAAAACTAAGTACTGTAGTTTTACAAAGTACAAAAACAATATACAGAGATGTTTCAACCTTAATAAAGGCTAGATAAAGGCTTTTTGGTTTAAACATTGCTGTATGTTGTTTTTACTTGTAAAACTAAAGTACTTTGCTATTTTGCAATAATATCTGTTTAGTCTTCTGAGCCTTTGTAAGGTTGATAGGTTGCCTTTTTACAGACTGATTTGTGGTTTTAGCCATTTCTTTCTAAGATACAAATAACACTTGGGTACAGTCAGAATTTCTCTTCATTTCTCAGAGAGACAAGACTAACCTGGAACAATCCCTAGTGAAGTTCTAGAAATGTAAAACTATATTTCTCAGAGAGAGAGAGAGAGAGAGAGAGACAAGAATAACCTGGGACAATCCTTAGTGAAGTTCTAGAAATGTAAAACTATATTTTTCAGAGAGAGACAAGACTAACCTGGGACAATCCCTAGTGAAGTTCTAGAAATGTAAAACTATATTTCTCAGAGAGAGAGCGAGAGAGAGACAAGAATAACCTGGGACAATCCTTAGTGAAGTTCTAGAAATGTAAAACTATATTTCTCAGAGAGAGAGAGAGACAAGAATAACCTGGGACAATCCCTAGTGAAGTTCTAGAAATGTAAAACTACATTTCTCAGAGAGACAGAAAAGGAATAACCTGGGACAATCTCTAGTGAAGTTCTAGAAATGTAAAACTACATTTCTCAGAGAGAGAGCGAGAGAGAGACAGAAAAGCAATAACCTGGGACAATCTCTAGTGAAGTTCTAGAAATGTAAAATTTCTCAGAGAGAGACAAGAATAACCTGGGACAATCCCTAGTGAAGTTCTAGAAATGTAAAACTACATTTCTCAGAGAGAGAGAGAGACAAGAATAACCTGGGACAATCCTTAGTGAAGTTCTAGAAATGTAAAATTTCTCAGAGAGAGACAAGAATAACCTGGGACAATCCCTAGTGTAGTTCTAAAAATGTAAAACTACATTTCTCAGAGAGAGAGACAAGAATAACCTGGGACAATCCCTAGTGAAGTTCTAGAAATGTAAAACTACATCGGATAAAAGGTCTAAATAGTAAGGTAAAAAAAAGTATCTAAAGAAAAACAAATCAAACAATATGATGATCATCATCATCAAGGTGCGTATCCTTTATAGGACGTTGCTCTCTTTGCAGCACATCTGAAATTCACTCTGTCTCTTGCCAGTTCACCCACTTCGGCGATGGTCATGTTCATGGTTTCTTTAATATCTTGTAGCCATCTTCTCTTGGTCTGCCTCTGCGTCCTGGGACCCTGCCTCTAGTATTGTTCTTTCCAGGCCATCGTGACGCTGATGTGACCAAAGTATGTAATTTTTCTGTATAGTATGTTGTTTATCAGCCAATTCTCTTTAACGTTAGTTCTTTCCAGGACATCAGTGTTCTTTCTTTTTCTGTCATGGTATCTTTCTGATCTTTCTGTTGCATTTAGTTTCGAATATGATCATAAAGAACATAATTCCTCTCCTACTGTTATACGTTACATAGGGACTGCAAGTAATTTCTCCATACCGCTCTATCCTGGGCAATTCGCTCAATCTCCTCCATGGAACTGAGACCGATATTTCTTGCCTCTCCAGTAAAGTTCGTTTCAGGGTCTCCTTAGGTCGTCCTCTCTTTCTTAAACCCCTTGCATCCCATTTTAATACCTGCTTTGATCATTTGTTGATCATTTCTCCTCAAGATGTGTCCAACATATCTCCATCTTCTCTTTCCTATAACAGTTGTCACTAGTGGTTGACCAGACATTTCTCTGATTTCATCACTTCTGAATTGTACCATTTTATATTCATTATTTTTCACAGACATATTTTCAAATACATTCAACTTGCTTTCTATATCTTTAGTCATTTTCTAACTCTCGCTGGCATATGTTAGGATTGATACAACATTTAAATTGAAAATTTGTAATTTAGTTTTAATACTATATAACTTGCAGTACCATATTTTTATAAAGAACATTCTTGAAAAATAAGTCAAAACAAGCAGGAAGATTGTAGCTCACCTTCTCCAGCTTGTGCTCTCATCTGCAGCATAGTAAGCTCTTGTGGAGAAATATGTGCCTTCTTCAGAGTTGCTCTGGCATAAGGGCAGCCAGAGATACTGTGGTGGGGCTGGGAATTTTGGTTAGAATGCCCTGAACCATCACAGCCGATGATTGGACAACTAAAAAAACACAAACTCTTTAAAGAATACTGAATCCAAAAATTCTTGATCTAAGTCATTTCTGTATGACTGTCTATTGTCAGAAAGTCATTGGTCAATGTGTCATAGGTCTTTGTCTGTTGTCAGGAAGTCATTGGTCAATGTGTCATAAGTCCATGTCCATTATCAGGAAGTCATTGGTCAGGATGCCAAAGGTCCATGTCCATTGTCAGGATGTTTTTGGTCAAGGTACATAGGTCCCTGTTGGTTATCAGGAAGTTATTGGTCAATTGGTCATAGGTCTTTGTCTATTGTCAGGATGTCATTGATCAATTTATCATAGGTCTCTGTCTATTGTCAGGAAGTCATTGGTCAAGATGTCATTGGTACATGTCCATTGCCAGGATGTCATAGGTCCAATACTTTCTATGTCTAAATGTTTTTGGTAACAGATTTCTTTCAATGACATGAGTATGTGATAATTTGCGGCTGCAGGTCACCATTTTTATACTTGGACAAGCAGACATAACTAGTCTTCTTCTTCTTTGCGTTCGGTCTTTACGACCAATTTTAATCACTCTTTGTGATATGTTTGATCTTTGCCAAGAAGTGTATACGTTGCACATTGGTTTGGTAGGCCCCTAAACGCATAGACTTCTACACGTTTAGGACACATGCATCTGATTTCAGCCAAACCTCCTTAGTCGCCTCTTACGACATGCATGGCAGGTAACAGTGGTTCTATTCTTTACACCCCAAATTTGGGTCCCGGTAACCACTCGGGCGGACATAACTAGTGAGTATGGCTACTGTGACAGCGGAAGAACAATGGACAGAACTAATATCCTGAATATCATTAGAGAGATTGACCAGACAATGGATTCTTCATTCTTGTCATGACTGAAGGAACTTGAAGTGAAACATATGCAGATTCTACAATTTAGCATTGGCTGTTCAAGAGTAAAAAATGTGCAGCCCTGGTTAGAAGAAGAAGTGAAAATGGGGCAGTTAGATATGAGCACTATTTGGGACCAGACTGATATTCTAAATTTTCTAAGGGAGAGAGGATGTGTAAATGATTCAAGTAATTATTGTGAATCTACAACTCTAACCGTACTGCAAGAATACCAAGTCAAATGTGGTGTAGCTAGACAAGAGCACTATACTGGTAGCCTAAGAAGAATAGTAAACCAACAGTGAACCGGTGTAGTGTAGTTAGTGACATGATGAGAGATATACTATGGAGGAGATTGGAGCACTTATTGGTATGATGTGCAGTGATGATGATCCGATGACTAAACTAAACCAACCATGAGGAGCATACTGAGAGCAGGGATCGAAGCAACTATGGACTAAGGACAGTGCATGTGATATCCGGCACTAAACTCAAGCTGGGAGATATAACTGAGAGGCAGTCAACCTTATGGACTAATTGGTTCGATGTGCACGATGATGATCCAAGACTAAACTAAACGGAGAATATATGAGGAGGAGATCAGAGCACTTATGGACTACATTGGTTGATATGCAGCAATGATGATAATGACTAAGCTAACGGGTATAAACTTTATTTGGGAAAATTTGAGAAGATCATTAACAACATAGACTGAAACCATCAGTGGTTGTTCCTGGCAGATATCACTGATAGATTGGGTACTACAACTGTTCCATCAATGATGAAGATCGATGACTAGCTAACTACCTACAAACTTGTATCTCAGCAATAGATCTGACTGTGATAAATCACTGCACAAATGTTCCAGAAATCTGGATCTGAGACTAGATCACTAACTGTCTACAAACTTGTTCCATGTGAAATCATGAAGAGCTGATGACTAAATAACTAATTAATACAAAATATACAAAACATTTTACATATGGAAAAAAAAACTGTCAAACTCACTAGATATTCTCTAACCTGCCATCCTCTTGTTTGAAATCTGGGTCCTGTTGATCATCCATCATGTCAGACATCCTGGGCCCTCTCATTCTGTTAGCTATGGGACAGCCTGAAGCACTAGATAAAAAAGTGCAAGTAAAATTAGTACAAGCACTTCAAGATATAAAGTGAAAGTTTAGTTGTTATGAATAGTTCATGAAATGAAGTGAAGGTTTATTTAATAACATGACATTGTAGGATATGAAGTATTATCGATATAAGGAAGACAAAGTAAAACTATGTAGCAATGCCTAACACATAAAAACAAAGTATTGTAGTTTTACAAAATACAAAAACGATCCACAGCAATGTTTCAACCAAAAAGCCTTTAACTCTTTCAGCTTTAAGCACACTGCCATGTGAAGTCTGTTACGCGCTTAGCCGACACTGCATGGAGTTGCTTCCCTTATAAGAAGTCTTCTAGTTTTACTTCTTCTGTTTTACTTATAGAACTTTTTAACCTTGTTATTCTGTTAGGTTGTCAGTTTACTTCATTTAGTATATAATAACATATATATGTTTATTTAATTGATAAGTAGTTGGGATCGAAATTTTTTTTTTTTTTTACTTCCCTTGAATTAACTGCTTAAAAATTGAGGAAATAAATGGGCGTGGAAAGAGTTAACAAGCAAAGAATACAAGAAAAGTGAAGAACTCACTTCTTACACGGCACAGGACATATAAACTCAGACAATAAATTCCCAATGACCCTAAAATGGCCGTTTGGAATGTATTATCCAATTCTATATGTTCTGCTTGATAAAGGCTTTTTGATTGAAACATTGCTGTATATCGGTATTGTTTTCATATATGAAGTGAATGTTTGTTTGATAACATATTCGTACTCCATATTCTATATTTTTTATTGTTTCTCTTCTTTTTCTACTTCTAGTTTTTTGCATTTATTTTGTTATTCGTTTTTAGTCACAGATTTTTGTTTTAGAACCATTGGAATATCCCTGTCGTATTCTAAATGTAGTTCATCACTCCTGGTGTATCTTCTGCTTGATAAAGGCCTTTTGGTCAAAATGTTGCTGTGTATTGTCATTGCTTTTGTATTTTGTAAAACTACAGTACTTTGTTATTATGTGTTTCGCCATTTAGTAACCCGACAAAAGTAACATTTGTTGTATAATGTCACAATACAAGGGAAGACTTGCCAATTGACCGTCTGTAAAGACGAAAAAGGCCATATATAAACAAGGGAATTCATTTAAGTAAAGTACAAAAATCTGTTAGGCTCCACTTAAGGCTTCTCTATATCTGACCACACTGGTAGACATGTTGTGCAAACAAAAATACACACTATAAACTGGAACAAAATGACACTGTAAGCTGGAACAAAAAGACACTATATAAAATGGAAAAAAAAAAAACTATATAAAATGGAATAAAAAAGACACTATATAAAAAGGGTATAAAAGCAGAAGGATTGACTTCATTGCACCGGGTTTCACCCCATACGGCTCGGTCCCTCTCCGCAGAAATAGCAGCCACCTGCGAGAGCACTGACAAAGCACGAACTCCGTAGCTCCAGCAACAATCCTAGGGGTCTCTGGAAAAACTGCACTCATGAACAGAATGGCGCGGCCCGGACTGAACCCACGACCTTCAACTCACAAGGCAAAGGGCTTAACCACTTAGCCACAGAGACCCCAGACACTATATAAAATGGAACAAAAATGCACAGAAAAAAAGTTGACATAGTAAGCACAGTTAACATTAAACTAACGAAACCATGCATGAAGAAATTACTACAGCAACTCAAGAGCCATGGATACGATGATGTTTATAATTGTATCCCCCATCTCCAACCTTCCCTTATTTCCAGGTTTTATTATCATATTTTTTTTCCCCAATCCAGAAGCACTTGAGCTTTCAGCTCTTCAGCTTGGTGCCATGGACATCGTAACCTTTCGGTTCGGTGCCATGAACACCATGAATCTGAGGATCCTGTGGCTTTTCTGCCAACCCGCGGAATTGAAATAGCACACACAGAGGGCTAGTCACCCACAGTCCAACGTGCTACGAACACGCTGGGAAAGTCACCAGTGTGGTGCCGGGGCCCGCAAGGGAAGCATATAATAGTACAATTGTAACATACAATGCATGTTGTAAGAGGCGACTGATGTAGGCCCTAGGGATGCTACCTAGTAAATAAAAAGCAGCGCAGAAATCAGATGTGCTGGCCTACTTGTAGATGCATAACTATCACAACGTACAATCGCTCTTAGGCTCAGATCACATACAAATCACACAGAGCGGTTGACAAGTGGTTGATATGGAGCATAAGAAGAATATATATTTTAAAGAAAATATTTTAGCTGCACTTCTTGGGGGCTGGGGGAGAAGAAGAGAACATGTAATGTAAAGACAGGAGTGGTAGAACATATTGTGACAAAACATGTAATACAAAGACGGGAGTGGTAGAACATATTGTGACAAAACATGTAATACAAAGACAGGAGTGGTAGAACGTATTGTGACAAAACATGTAATACAAAGACAGGAGTGGTAGAACGTATTGTGACAAAACATGTAATACAAAGACGGGAGTGGTAGACGTGATGTGACAAAACATGTAATACAAAGACGGGAGTGGTAGAACGTATTGTGACAAAACATGTAATACAAAGACAGGAGTCTTCTTCTTCTTCTTTCGTGTTCGTTCTTACTGACCAATTTGAATCACTCTTTGTGATACGTTTGATCTTTGCCAAGAACGTGTATACGTTGCACATTGGTTTGGTAGGCCCAAAGACAGGAGTGATAGAACGTATTGTGACAAAACATGTAATACAAAGACAGGAGTGGTAGAACGTATTGTGACAAAACATGTAATACAAAGACGGGAGTGGTAGAACGTATTGTGACAAAACATGTAATACAAAGACAGGAGTGGTAGAACATATTTTGATAATGTGAAAAATTAATGGGAAGATAGTTAGTGGATCACAGAGATCCAGAGCAACCAAACATCATGACATGGTAGCGTGTCAATAAACTGAGTTGCTCACTAAAAGATATTGCTTTTCTTCTTATCTTGTGCCTTTTAACCCTTAGTGGCGTCTGTGGCCTAGGGGTTAGTGACTCTGTCTATTAACCCGGACGTTCTGAGTTCGAATCACGCTGCGGACAGTTTGCTTGCGTTGATTTTAACAAAAGGACGATGGCGCCACCCATTCAGAAAGCAATGGCAAACTACTGAACGTATAAGTGGTGCCTAGAAAATCAATGACTTGTTTACTGTGGTTGATGGCTACGTCCTTTGGGATATGCCACGATTTTCATTTAACCCTTAGTCAACTTATGCCAAGTCTTTTTATGTTTTGCAGCTCTTCCATATATCATTAATCTCTGCCTCTAAATCTCTTCTCCATGTACAGGGTGTTCAAGATTAAAGCAGCCCCATTGACAAATCGAAAGTTGCCAGATAATCTATCTCTCTATGTTTATGTTCTATTTAAACCGGTTCTGACTAGCTCGTTTTACGTCACATTTGTTCATCGCCCTTCCGCATCTACAATTACATACCGTCACATAACCTTGAGCTATACTACGTCATAACTGAACCTTCTCATTTTCATACATATATGCCATATTGACTCCATTCACAGGCTGCTATTATCTTGAACACCCTGTATTTCTGGAGAGCCTCGGTAGCGTAGTTGTTAGTGAACTCGCTCTACGGCTGGTGGTCTGGGTTCAACTCACGCAGTGCGCTGGAATTGTTCCCGACCGTGACGGCTTCAGTCACCCAGCCTCAACTGGGTATCAGAAATGCTCTGGAAAGTAAGCGTCCCGGCGTGATGCTGACCACATCACCCATCGTGTGCCGACGGTCAATGAAAAATACAGGCCTAACACTGTATTGACCTATATACCACGAGGTATGAAAGGGCTCCTCCTTACTCCCTTACCCTGTATTTCTAGGCTTCCTTTAGATCTCCATGTATTTTTAGGCTTTCTCTGAGTCTCTTCTCCATGTATTTCTAGGCTATCCTCTAAATTTCTTCTCCTTGTATTTCTAGGCTATCCTCTAAATCTCTTCTCCGTGTATTTCTAGGCTATCCTCTAAATCTCTTCTCCATGTATTTCTAGGCTATCCTCTAAATTTCTTCTCCTTGTATTTCTAGGCTATCCTCTAAATTTCTTCTCCATGTATTTCTAGGCTATCCTCTAAATTTCTTCTCCATGTATTTCTAGGCTATCCTCTAAATTTCTTCTCCTTGTATTTCTAGGCTATCCTCTAAATCTCTTCTCCTTGTATTTCTAGGCTATCCTCTAAATCTCTTCTCCATGTATTTCTAGGCTATCCTCTAAATTTCTTCTCCTTGTATTTCTAGGCTATCCTCTAAATTTCTTCTCCGTGTATTTCTAGGCTATCCTCTAAATCTCTTCTCCTTGTATTTCTAGGATATCCTCTAAATCTCTTCTCCTTGTATTTCTAGGCTATCCTCTAACTCTCTTCTCCATGTATTTCTAGGCTATCCTCTAAATTTCTTCTCCTTGTATTTCTAGGCTATCCTCTAAATTTCTTCTCCTTGTATTTCTAGGCTATCCTCTAAATTTCTTCTCCTTGTATTTCTAGGCTATCCTCTAAATTTCTTCTCCATGTATTTCTAGGCTATCCTCTAAATTTCTTCTCCTTGTATTTCTAGGATATCCTCTAAATTTCTTCTCCATGTATTTCTAGGCTATCCTCTAAATTTCTTCTCCTTGTATTTCTAGGCTATCCTCTAAATCTCTTCTCCATGTATTTCTAGGCTATCCTCTAAATTTCTTCTCCGTGTATTTCTAGGCTATCCTCTAAATCTCTTCTCCTTGTATTTCTAGGCTATCCTCTAAATCTCTTCTCAGTGTATTTCTAGGCTATCCTCTAAATCTCTTCTCAGTGTATTTCTAGGCTATCCTCTAAATTTCTTCTCCATGTATTTCTAGGCTATCCTCTAAATTTCTTCTCCTTGTATTTCTAGGCTTTCCTCTAAATTTCTTCTCCTTGTATTTCTAGGCTTTCCTCTAAATTTCTTCTCCTTGTATTTCTAGGCTTTCCTCTAAATTTCTTCTCCTTGTATTTCTAGGATTTCCTCTAAATCTCTTCTCCGTGTATTTCTAGGCTATCCTCTAAATTTCTTCTCCTTGTATTTCTAGGCTATCCTCTAAATCTCTTCTCCGTGTATTTCTAGGCTATCCTCTAAATCTCTTCTCCGTGTATTTCTAGGCTATCCTCTAAATCTCTTCTCCGTGTATTTCTAGGCTATCCTCTAAATCTCTTCTCCGTGTATTTCTAGGCTATCCTCTAAATCTCTACTCATCTAGGATTTCCGCTCTTTAGCTTTCTCTGTAGGTTCCAGGAAAGGGCCCTTCTTGTTCTATTCTCCTCAGGTTTTCTCAAGGTATGTCCTATTCAATGCAATTGTATTTTCTTCGCCTTTCGATTCCCTGGATCTGTCTTTTTTCTCTACATAAGCTTCTCACTTGTGACTGACCCTATCATACCATATCAGTCCCAGATAACTAAAGAACAAACCTGATATTTAAGGGTTGTATTTTTGCTCTTTGAATATTGAATTTTCTATTTTCAAACATTGAATTTTCTATTTTCAAACATGCCAATTGACTGCACTGGAATTCAATGACTTGAACATATTATTTTTACCACGGAAACTAAAAACCAATAGTTATAATTTCAAACTGAGTGATCTCTGACAGTGTCTATCCAGTCTCACATGAGCATACATAAAATATAGGAATTTTGACTACCCAATCCTGTCCTGATAAATCTATTTGATAGTCGACAGTGTGGAGTAGGTATAATTTCAACATTAGAAAAAAACAGACCTGGTTCAGCAAAGAATATTGATCTGGTTTGTGGGCGTGAGTAGAAAATCTATGACCGTGAAAAAGAAAAACAAGTCTGGAAAATTTATTTGACCTACATATGATCAACAAATAAACATGGTACAGGTATTAAGAGCTTTGAAAAACAAATAGACAAACATGGGATGAACCACTTACCTAGTCTTACGACACCATGCTTAGCCTAGAATACGAGTTTTTACAAACACAACCAAAGAATGGCTCATTGATTGTGTTAGTAAAAACGCTCGTATTGCTAGGTTAGGCGATTGGTCGTAAGGACTAGGTAAGTGGTTCGAGTCCTGTGTTTGTCTATTTGCTTTTTTTGAAGCTCTTAATACCTGTACCATGTTTATTTGTTGATCATATTGCTACTTCCGTTGCTTCATCTGGGGTTCTTAAACTCTGTGTGCTCATTTGATCTACATAGAAGTTTATGAGAGTTGCAAAGTATAGGGGTAGTATACTTGCTTCCTAAGTGAGTGGTCCCATGATCATATTTCACGGTGGGAATAGGATTTGTTTCTTCACCTATAATGGCTCTCAGGTAGACCCAGTCTCAATTTGATACCAGAGTAATGCTGGGAGGTCAATGCGGCTGATGTGATATTGACCATTTCAAACCACTGTCGCCCGAGTGGTTACCGGGGCCCAAATTTGGGGTGTAAAGTATAGAACCACTGTTACCTGCCATGCATGTAGTAAGAGGCGACTAAGGAGGTTTGGCTGAAATCGGATGCATGTGTCCTAAACGGTAGATCTCTATGCGTTTAGGGCCTACCAAACAATGTGCAACGTATACACGTTCTGGCAAAGATCAAACATATCACAGAGTGATTAAAATTGGTCGAAAGAACGAATGCAAAGAAGAAGAAGAAACCACTGTGAGTCAATGGTAGAAGACAAACAAATACAGCATAATACGAGTACCGTATTTTCCAAGGTGCCTTCTTCTTTTCTCTAATCCTGTTTTGTCTCACAGCGTCAGGATAAGAAGAGATTTATTGAACAGGCCTTTGTGTGTGCTTCATAAACAGTGTTTTTCATCGCCTGTTATCTCTGTGATCTATTTTTTGCATGGCCAGCCTTTTCCTTTGTATCCACTGTATCAAAGTAACATTGCTTTTTGAGGCTGTTAGTAATCTGCTCATGTGGCCAAACTATTTAAAATATTGTTTCTTAATGAAGTTTAGTATTGATGTTGTTCCCCCTTTTTTCCTGATGCCTAGATTTCTAAACTGGTCTCTTCTTGATACTTCCAGCATTCTGTGTAGACACTTCATCACTGTAGTGACTTGTGTAAAATGTGGTGTACAAAGTGCCTTATGAATGAATAAAAACAGATTATTTGCGTTTGCTTATTACATTTAGAAATTGACAGCTGATAATTAATGATATCAAACAATTTCAGGGAATTCCAGAAGAATTTCGGATTCCTTAGGACAGTTTTGAACTCTTATTTTCTTCATGAACTTGCAATAGAAAAAGATTATAATTTCAACATTTGCAAATCATGTGGTTGCATGCAAGAGGCAGTGAAGACATCTGTACTAATGCGCACAAGAGCACTTCTAGAAATTTCTTCTTATCCTGACACTTAAGGCAAAACAGGATTAGAGAAAAAGTGGCTGCCTATCTGAAATGTCAACCGGTCTTGAAAGAACTGTTTTTGTGGGTAGTTGAAATTTTACTAGGATGAAAAGTCCACTATGAAATAAATTAAGAGATGGAACCAGCCAGCATTCTTATCTTTCTGCAACCAACACAAATATAGGTTTTATGCTCCAACTTCAACTCTGATGTTTGTAGTAGTGTAGTTGTTAATGAATCGCTTCTATGAACATGGTCTGGGTTCAATTCCACAATGGGCATGGAATATTTTTCCGACCGAATGGCTCACAGATCAACCCTGACTCACTATGATGCAGAAATTCAGACAATCAAGGTGGCAACTGAAAACTGTTGAATACCAGACCCGATCCTCAACCTGTTGTATTTTGACTGATGCAAAATCAGCACTCCAAGCACTTCAGTTCAGAAAATTGCCAGGTCTACAGACCCTACTGTCTAAATTGTCCAAGCATCGTAGGGTCGTCTTGCAGTGGATACCCTCTCACTGTGGAATACCAGGAAATGAAATAGCAGACCGATTGGCCAAGGAAGGTGCTGCAGGAGAGCAGCCAGATGTGCCAGTTACCTACCACCAAAAGAAAAGGATGATTAAATCAATGAGAAAGCCACAAATACCAACACAAGAGAATTACTATAATATGAGCAGATTGGAACAAGTTGTTATTCTGTGCCTTAGAACAGGACACAATCGGCTCCGCAGCCACATGTATACAAAATTCAAGATTGGCAATTCAGCCATGTGTACAGGCAAACCAGACTGCAGAGCACATACTTCAAGACTGCCCTGAATATGATAAACTGAGGCAAACTCACTGGCCTAACGAAACAACACTCGACAGAAAACTACACGGACCTCTGTGTCAGCTACAAAAGACAGTGAAGTTCATACAAGAGACAACATTGAATATATAGACATATTTCAAGCCAACGAAAGGAAGGAAGGAACCCTGACTCAGTTAGATACTAGGAACGCCCGAGTGGTTACCGGGCCCAAATTTGGGGTGTAAAGAATAGAACCACTGTTACCTACCACGCATGTCGTAAGAGGCGACTAAGGAGGTTTGGTTGAAATCGGATGCACATGTCCTAAACATGTACAAGTCTATGCATTTAGGGGCCTACCAAACCAATGTGCAACGTATACACGTTCTTGGCACAAACATATCACAAAGAGGGATTAAAATTGGTCATAAAGAACGAACGCAAAGAAGAAGAAGATACCAGGAAAAGTAGTGGGAAGCAAACACTGCTGGCATGATATTGACCACATCACCCAACATGTGCCGACGACCAATGAAAAATACGAGCCTAACACCATTATACCAAATATAACGATGTGTGAAAAAGGATTCATTTACTTTTTTAAAAAAAGGTCTTACTATCTAACCAGTTCTCTCTATTCCTCCATTGATATTATGTATTAAAAAAAGTGTGAACTTTCACTCCCAACATGAAGACATTAAATCAGTAATCATTGATGAAAGATCTAAATACAAAGGATTGCTGGAATGTATGCAAACACTAAGGAGAAAAAACAAAGAAAACTACCAGTTTGAATGCATTTGCTCTTATTAACCCTTTAGCTGCTAAGGATGTATATATACGTTTTCCCATTCACTTCTAAAGACGCATTAACACGTCTGTTATTATCTCTCCTCTGTGGGCTAAAGACGTGTTAACACGTTATACATTGCTACTGTCACTGCTATAGGAATACATTCACGTTTGTGACCTAGAAATAAAGAGTAACTATTTTTAGTTCAGCCTTCAGAAAGTATGTAGCAGCGAAAGGGTTAACCAAGTTAACCATTCTTTGTGACCTGTGTGGTTTGTGCGGATAACATGGGTGCTGAACCCCCATTAGGCCCCTACGACATATAGGACAAGCACATCTGAATTTCAGTAAAAGAAAAAACTACAAGTGATTTATATTTAAGCACACATAAGCAAAAGTTGAAATGGGATCCAGTGTTACTGACATTTACAACTAAAACAAAAACTGCTACTGTGACATCTTATTGAAATAGTGCTTTCAAAAATAACGAACATAGTGAAGTCTGTAGTAGTAGTAGGGATGAATGATATAATAAGCTGGACATTGAAATCTTTATAATAAAATGAATTTAATCAACAATAGGATGAAATAAAAAGCACTAAAATATCTACGGATATCTTACGATGATTTTAATTTTCTAGTATTGAGTAATCTTATTTTCTCAATTTAAAAAATTTTCCAATCCAGAAGCACTTGAGCTTTTAGCTCGGTACCATGGACATAGTAATCCTTCAGTTCGGTGCCACGAACAAAGTAAATCTGGAGAACCTCTGGTTTTTTCTGCCAGTCCGCGGAATTGAACCCATACTCACAGAGGGTTTGTCACCCATCATCCAACGCGCTACAAACACGCTGGGCATTTGCTCAATTAAAGTGGTATATGCTGTAATCATGATTAGTTGCCCGCCTGCACAGCGCGTTTGACGATGGGTGACAAGCCCTCTGTGAGTGCAGCTCACTCTGTGGGCTGGCAGAAAAGCCACAGGTTTTCCAGATTTATGTAGATAATGGCACCGAACCGAAGGGTTACGATGTCCATGGCACCAAACCGAAGAGCTGAAATCTCAAGTGCTTCTGGTCGGGAAAAAATATTAAAAATCATGATTAGTTTATTCTAAATAGGATTTCTACACCAGCAGGCAACGTATGGGTGTGAAGCATGGACATTAAATAAGGCAGTGGAAAAACATATATGTGTTTTTGAATATAAGTGTTACAGAAGAGTCCTTCGTATATCATGGACAGAGAAGAGAACAAATAGATCTATCTAGAAAGAACTCAAAATCAAAGAAAACTGGCTGATGTTACAAATAAAAAGAGAAAATTGAAGTTATTTTGGACTATCACATGAAGGGCACTGGCAAAGAGAAGAAGAGGAAGACCAAAGAGAAGATGGATTCAGGATGTAACTGATGTTTTGAACATGATGGCTGCAGAGGCAGGACATCTGGCCAATGAGAGAGAAATTCCAGAGGACTGTTGGGGTGGCAAAGTTCTGCTCAGGACAAGCTATTTGAGGATGATGATGATGACACCAGCTGGTAGACACATGATGATGATTTATAAAGAAAACTTCCAGTATAAAGTTGTATATGTCACTATAGCAACTGAATAAACACAAACTTGCTATCACGACACAGGAAATTAGTCACTGTTAGAAGACAAAAATATCTGGGTGACCTAAAAGTGACATAAAATAGGTTGTGTGTTACGTCAATACTACTGATATTGAAGTAAATTAATATTCAAACAATATTGTAAGACAGGTCGGTAAAGAGGAATGTAAGGTGTGTCGAATAGTAGTTATATTCTGGATGACAAATAGTTAAAGAGAATTATAACAGGTCATTGGTTTTTGGTTACTAAACTGATATTACAGTACTCGGGGTAGACCCTTGGTGCTGAGTCTCTACTGGCAGTTGTTGAAGTGTATGCATACTGATGGTTCCTGTGGCTCACTGGTTAAACTAACTTCTCATTCTTCCCCTTCAACATCTGGTTCTGCTTGTACAATGTTTAACTTTCTCTCTCATGATCACCTAAAAGACTGATGTACCAAATCTCTCCATAAATTCATTCATGTGGAAATCTGCTTCATCAGCCTTAGCATGGGTGGGTTTCATCACATCTTCAGCACTATTTGGAGCTCTGGTGCCTATC
The DNA here is from genome assembly GCA_020796225.1 of Arion vulgaris. Lineage (NCBI taxonomy): Eukaryota > Metazoa > Mollusca > Gastropoda > Stylommatophora > Arionidae > Arion > Arion vulgaris. The sequence continues at coordinate 33,347,562 of CM036769.1, read as the reverse complement.
CTTTGGCGATGTGTCAGGATTCAGCAAGCGTTTACTGTGTTCGCTTTCCAATAGCCTTTGGCTGTCCCCAGCCGACCTGCAAGGCAGCAGGTTGACTTCTACACATTCAGAACAAGTGCATCCGATTTCAGCCAAACCTTCTTAGTCGCCTCTACACATGTGTGGCAGGTAACAGTGGTTCTTCTTACACTCCAAATTTGGGCCTTGGTAACCACTCGGCGATGTGCAACTCTAAACTTCTTAAATCACTGGATAGATTTAATATCAATTGTAGTATTTTCATCCAAAAGGCGGTCACTGAGGGACGTCCCACTATCCATCTTATGCCGATATTTGATGATGGTCATACCAATTAGTCAATCAAGACATTTTTATGCTCTGTGTGTGCATGCATGTGTGTGAAAAGCGGTCAAACAGTTTACCTTGCATTCTGAAGGTTGAGGTTTCAAATCCAAACTGTATCGGTTCATTAGTCCATTCTTTTAATGAGATCACTAGGATTGTTGCCAGAGCTACAGAGTTCATGCTTTGAGCAATACTTCCAGTTTCAGTTTGAAATATCTTCATTGCGCTCTGGACATGTCCATTGGTGCTCTGATCTTCGCAATATCTCCAACAGCATCCAGCGATTAACTGTACCAGCTCGATGTTGATTGATGAGCCACTTGTATACATGTTATGCTGTCAATTTCTCGTAGCTCCAATCTTCTTAAATAAATACTTTAAACAGGACGTGCGCCATTTGAGGGATCGAACCATCTGGGAAAATCTGATGCAGGAAAGTCAATTCTTGATCTTTAAATGATTTTTAATAACCGATTGTGATCCAATCTCTTATTACACTGAAAAATCTCAGCGACAGTGCGCATACCCTGTTATCTTCTTCTTCTTCTTTTTGTTCGCTGATGTTCAATGTCTACACAATGAGTCCAGTTCTCTGGATGTATGTTGTTGTGTTTGTTAGTTCATCAAGTCTTCCAAACAGCTTTGTGTTGATGTCTGTCTCTGTTGGTCAGTGTTCTTTCTGCAGTTGATTCATCAGATGACACTCTAGCAGGATGGGTTCGGCTGTCTGTCCCCATGCACATGTGGGTGATGGAACATACTCTGTAGTAAAGATAAAGGTCCCTAATCTAATTATACAGGGTGTTCAAGATAATTGCAGCCCCATTTACAAATTGAAAGTTGCCAGATAACCTATCGCGTTGTGTCTATTTACTATTTAAACCAGTTCTGACTAGCTGTCCCTACGTCACATTTGTTCATCGCCCTTCCCGCACTACAATTACATACCGTCACACAACCTTGACCTATACTACGTCATAGCTGAACCTTCTCATTTTCATACATATATGCCAGATTAGCTCCATTCACAGGCTGTTTTTATCTTGAACACTCTTACAAAAATGTAGACATTTTATTTTAATTTTTAATGAATTTTGTCCTGACAGCAACTTTCCAGCCCACTTTTTATCAGTTCTCAACTGCAAAGGTTTCTTTTATATGCTCAACAAGGACACAATATCTACATTTTATAATCAAGCTCTGGTAGGACTAGTAACATGATCTCACCTACACTGAGATCAGAGATCACTGAAAAATAAGATGATCACTCCACATGGGAAACAAACCGAGTACTTTTGGTGCAAGATGCGAGCATAAAATATTTGTCCTGATCAAATTTCTCTAGAAAATATGAAAAATGAAAATCGTGGCATATCCTTTACAGGATGTAGCCATCAACAACAGTAAACAAGTCGTTGATTTTCTAGGCACCACTTATATGTTCAGTAGTTTGTCATTGCTTTCTAGAAAATATACCACAAGTTTATAAGTTTGGAGATAATCATGTATAGACATAGAGGACATATTAATATCTACATGCTGGAACATGATTACGTAATGGCACAGAAAAACACACACAGGACTCCAAAAGCCATGCACATATGCAATACCTGCGGTGCGACAGATATTTGCCAGTCACATGGCCACTTCCATCACATCCTGGTACAGGGCAGCTAAAATTAGGGGACAAAGTTAGTAGCAAAGTCGACCTCTCATGTATACCAGTGTTAGTGTTGTAAGCTCAGTTACATACAGCATACATACAGAGAGTTCAACAAGAGTCAGATATGATTTCTGATGTCATTCATACAATATAATGATCATTACATTCTTGGCATCCGTATAATTATTCTTGTGTGTATGTCATAGATAACACACACATATCCTTGTTTGTTTTTAATTTATAGTTTCACCAATACTGCCTGTATCTTCTATAAACACACTACCTGCACTGCCTGTATTGCACACACCTAGCACTGCCTGTATTGCACACACCTAGCACTGTCTGTATTTCACACACCTAGCACTGCCTGTATTGCACACACCTAGAAACTGTCTGCATTGCACACACCTAACACTGCCTGTATCCATCACACTGCCTATACAATCTGTCTATATTCACACACCTAGCTTCTGCCTTACTTTGTACACACATCTAGAAACTGTCTGATACTCTCTACACACTCTAGCAGTCCTATCAATGCTTCTGTACACCACAACATCTCACCACTGCCTGTACTATTGATTTTATCTACACCTACACTGCCTGTACAGCCACACCTACCTGTGCAGTCTGGTATCTCCTATATAGCAAATCATATAACCTTGCCTCATTCATACAACTTATTTTGTCACTTTACCCACAAAGCACAGAAAATCTATGTCTTCAGTCTGATCAGGTTTGATACTGAAAACATGGTCTATCTTATTACTAGAAACACAAACCACTCAAATGATAGCTAAACTTCTCTCTTGAAGGATCAAGTTACATAGAGGACAACACAAACCACTCAAATGATAGCTAAACTTCCTCTTGAGACAGATCAAATTACATATTAAAAGTGACAAACACAAACCACTCAAATGAAAAGCTAATCTTCCTCTTGAAGGATCAAGTTACATAGAGGACAACACAAACTACTCAAATGATAGCTAAACTTCCGTCTTGAAGGATCAAGTTACATAGAGACAACACAAACATCAAGTCAAACTTCCACACGTTAATGAGGACCCCTCTGACCTCTCTTTTTCTCTCCAGTCTTTCATAAAGATTTTCTTCATCCTGGCTGCCCTTGGACATCCTGACAAGCTGCGATGTGAAGCATAGTTTCCAGTCACATGACCTGATCCATCACAACCTGGTGTTGGACACCTGACATTGGAGGAAATGTTACTTCAAGGATGAAGAGTATGTTCATGAAAAACTATAGAAACAGACCATTCTTGATTCAACCCTGTATCTGCTCACTTTATATTCTGGGAATTGTATGACGTGTTTAATCTACACTTGCTCGCCTGCCCAGCGTGTTCGTAGAGCGTTGGACTACGGGTGACTAGTCCTCTGTAAGTGCGGGTTCAACTCCGCGGCTTGGCAGAAAAGCTACAGGTTCCCCAGATTAATGGTGTTCGTGGCACCGAGCCGAAGGGTTAAGATGTCCATGACACCGAGCCAAAGAGCTTTCAGCTCAAGTAGTGCTTCTGGATCGGAAACAAAAAATCTACACTAATATTTTGTAGTGATTTTTGTTTTAAAATCTTTTAATGAATTTTACCCAGGCAGCGGCTTTTCAGCATGCTCTTCTCGACATTTGAACTGCCAAGGGTTTTTAAAAGGGGATTCGGTAGTGTGGGGATCATGAAGCTATTTTCGTTGTTTTCACAGTAATTAAAATATGATAACCATTTTGAAAGATTATGACTTAGAATAGTAGAAAAAATCAGTAAAAAAAATGTCAAGAGTTGCCATGGAAACAATACAAAATGGCCACCAAAAACAAAAGTTCAAATCCTAAGGTTTCTGAATCTAATGAATGTAAATGAATTCTGTTTTAGCTTAAGGCGCAATTGTAATATCTAAAATATTACACATGATTTTTAGGATATATTAAATTTTTAAAAATAAATTTTGGGTAAAATGCCCTCAAAATTCGGTCAAAAAGCTGTTTTTGGGGTGTGTTTCCAAAATTCATTAAAAATGTAATATTTAATATATTCTAAAATCATGTTAATTTTTAGATATTACATTGCTCACCTTAGAAGAAACATAATTCATTTATATTCATTACTTTCTGAGCCTTAGGATAAAAATGTGTGTTTGGCGGCCATTTTATTGTTTCCATGGCAACACGTTGACATATTTTTTTTTACTAATTTTTTCTAAAGTCATAATATCTCAAAATTGTTATACAAATTCTACATTAATATGAAAGCAACGAAAAAGTTTCCAGACCAGAATCCCCTTAATGTTCTCAAATTGAACACATAGTCTACGTTTATCGTCATCTCTAATAGAACTAGGAGTCAGTCTCCTATCATCTACACCGAGATCATGAATGTCTGGAAAAATATCCAGATGGCTCCACAAGGGATCAAACTGAGAACCTTTGGAATGAGAGGTGGGCATCTAACCTAACTTCTAGGCTGCAGGGGACCCCCATGATTGCCTATGTCAGCTGAAATGGGATGGATGGTGGATACAAATAATAGACATCTAATGAAAATGAAATATAACAAGACAGGCCCTATCCTGGAACTCACAGTGAAAGCAAAGTAGAGGAAGTCTAAAAATATATGAAGAGATTTGAAAGCAGAGAGTTATGATATACAGAAGAGCTGCAAGAGTTAGCTAAAGATAGGAAGGCTGGGCTTGAGTTGGTGAGGCATATGTCCCAAGCAGGTTAAAAGGACAAGACAGAGAGTGTGAGAGAGAGAATGCAAATGAGAAGACAGCTTCACTTAACTGTAGCAACAGCTTAGAGTGTAATTAGAAGTGACGATACAGTACTTTACCTTGTCGAACAAATTGGTATGTAAACACTCAACCAATATTTATCACAAAATGTACATACATTTATGTTTTCTTATTACTTCATAACAAACAATTTGTGACATAAATACTCCATAAATATTTATTACAAAATGTTTATATATTTATGTTCTTTTACTTCCAACAAATAACTTGTTACATAACTACTCTATAAATATTTATCACAAAATGTTCATACATACATTTGTTTTCATTGTTTCTCATCAAATAATGTTACCTAAAGTTCTATAAATATTTATAGCAAAATTGTCTACGCTCTCGCATTATTTTTCATGCATAAAATTTTATGTTATCTAAAAGCTTTATAAATATTTATAACAAATTGTCTTTATTTTTCATTATTTTTCATAAATGTAATAATCTCTTGATAAAATTGACAAGAACACCATTTTAACAAGTGTATGACGCTTTAATCTCGTCTCGCTAAATAAATAATTTTCACTTCCCTCAAGACAAATAAAATTTGTCACAATTCTCTGTTTATATTAACAATGTCACAACATTAAGTCACAACAGTCTGTGATTTAAGACAAGTGGTATACTGACCAGACTCAAGGATAACAACTCTGTTCTATATCAACTGACAACATAAGACAAGAAGAAAGAATAAAACAAAGCAGCAACCTTTACATTTGCTTCTATTCTTTCCCCTTTGTATATGGTTTGACTACAGTCTAGTCCACATTCAACAGTCTATAAAAGCAACCACCAAAAATAAAGATAATGAAGCAAATATAAGAAAAGATGTTACCTGGTTCAATTCCACTATGGCCGGGTGCAAGCTAGTGCTGAGAAGGAGGATGGATTCTGACTGCATCCAAGTGCTTTTTTATAACAAATAAATTAGTACGCAAAACAGATGACTCTGCTTAAACAGCCGCATGACAGTAAAAATGCACAACATAGCGACCATCTGTTTGACTTAAAAGTCTGAATACAATTATAAAAATGATCTCTACACTCCAAAATAGAAAGAGAGTAAATAAATATATTACCTGATGTTTCAAAATTTCTAAGACACTACTTTCATCGTCATGGGGCGTTCACCTTCTTTTCTTTAACTCTGTTTTGTCTCCCACCATCAGGATACAAAAACATTTCTAGAAGATGCTTTTGTGTGCGCTTCATAAACAGAGTTTTTTCATCTGCTCTGTTATCTTTGAGATCCCCCTTTTGTGTGGACAGCCTTTTGCTATTCATCCATCCATTCTTCTTCTTTGCGTTCGTTCTTTACAACCAATTTTAATCAATCTTTGTGATTTGTTTGATCTTTGCCAAGAACGTGTATACGTTGCACATTGGTTTGGTAGGCCCCTAAACGCATAGACTTCTACACGCTTAGGACACATGCATCCAATTTCAGCCAAACCTCCTTAGTCGCCTCTTACGACATCATGGCAGGTAACAGTGGTTCTATTCTTTACACCCCAAATTTGGGCCCGTAACCACTCGGGCGATCCATCCATTAAATGATGTCATTCGGATTTCTTCTAGTCTGTAATTGAAGTGTGTCCATTGCTATTAGTTGGGTTTTTCTTCCCTCTTTGAACTTTATTCATACTGCACATCTTTAAATATTACTAAACTTGTTGTCAAGGCCATCTCTTAGGGCAAAAATGTAGGATCTTTTGTCGGCTCTGGCTTGCTTACCCTGACTTTTGTTGTCTTCGGTACTGCATCTTGGGTCATGCTTGCAAGTCAGTCTTTCTTCCTCTTTGCGTTCATTCTTACTACCAATTTTATCAATCTTTGTGATATGTTTGATCTTTGCCAAGAATGTGTATACGTTGCACATTGGTTTGGTAGGCCCCTAAACGCATAGACTTGTACACATTTAGGACACATTCATCCAATTTCAGCCAAACCTCCTTAATCGCCTCTTACGACATACGTGGCAGGTAACAGTGGTTCTATTCTTTATACCCCAAATTTGGGCCCTGGTAACCACTCGGGCGGTGCAAGTCAGTGATGGATAGCACATGCTACAAAAGGTATTGGAATTCTAGAATATATGAGAAACATTGAAGACAGGATACTTGGGAGGATCTGGAGACGTCAGTAACATATTCTCAAGTTATGGACAGTGCCAAACATGGACGATGAGATCAAACGATAGAAGAAAACTAGTCACGATAGAGATGAAGTGTCTACATAGAATACTCAGGAGTATCAAGAAGAGATTGGTTTAGAAATGAAGACATCGGGAAATAAAGGGGTATAATATCAGTACTGAACTTCATCAAGAAATCACAAATTAAATGATTCGGCCACATAAGCAAATTACCAACAGACAGTGCACCTTAAAGAGCAATGCTACTCTGATACATTGGATACAAAGAAAAGGCCATCCAGGCAAAAGGTGGACCACACAGCTAACAGAGGTGATGAAAAACACTTTATAAAGGGCAGACAAAAGCTTGTTCTAGAAATCTTTTCTTACCCTGATGCTGTGAGGCGAACAGGATTCAAGAAAAAAAGAGAGAATATTAAACAGAAAAAAAAAGGTATGAGGTCACCATAAGTGATGTCACTGCATTCAAGACACATTTATTGACCATCTATCCCTCTTAACAGATCTCTGTTCAACAACAAAGCACACACATTCTCATCAGTTATATGAGGACTATCATCATAGTACTCTGAACACGTCCATAGAATTTCCAATCTCCATCTCAACAAATCCAGCAGCCTCCAGTGGCCCAGCACGCCAATTCGATGTTGATTAATCAATCCCTTTGCATATTTGATATGTCATTCTTTTTGTACTTCACCAATATCAACACTCTCAATCTGGTCAGAGAGTGGGATTCACAACCCTGAAACTCCTCTATTCGGAGAGAATCAATACGCAAAGAATGTTATTTCAGTCTATTGCACCTTCCTCTGATATTGTAGCCATGCCAGCCAATCTATCAGCTTATTCATTTTCACTGAACATAAAAAATACTAGATTGATCATTGCTCTCAACCTTTTTTTTATCCAGTATGGTTTTCTGGCAGCATCATATGTCTTTATTTATTTATCCAAAATATTTGAGTTCTCTGGGTTTTTTTAAAATTTCTAGGTCAATAAAATTTTTAGCATTTCTTCGTGTTTGTTTCTTGTTCAGTTCAGAATATCTTCATTGCCCTTCGACATGTCCATAGTTGCTCAAATTTCCTTCGCAATATCTATCTCCAACAGTGTTCAACGACTTACCATATCTAAATGTTGATTGATAAGCCTACTCATACGTCCTGTAGTTGTTCTTTTCTCACCAATCTAATCTTCAATCCAAGCTCTTGCAATCTAGCTTTTGACGTTGATTGGTTTAAATGAAAGTTCTCTTAGCGGCCACACTTTATGAGGGCTTTCAGAATGTCAGCTCTATCCATTGGCTGACACCCATTATTTAAAGTATTTAAAGTATAGGTGTTCAGTTCTCCTACTTGCTACTTTCCCAGCCATATCAGCAAATGAGATATCATAATTCATCTGGATCATCTGAAGAAAAACCTACAGTGGAAGTGATCTCAAATCTCTGGTTAGCTGTTCTCTGCTTCTGTATGCAGGTCATTGTTTATACTTTTATTTCATTTTCTCCAGTCTTGTTTTGCCTCACATCATCAGGATAAAAAGAGATTTCTAGAATGGGCTTTTGTATGCACTTCATAGTGTTTTCCACCTCCTCTATTATTTCTGAATCCACCTTTTGCATGGACTGCCCATTGCTTTGTATTCACTGTATTGGAGTAGCAATTGCACTTAGGCTCAGATCCCATACAAATCACAAAGAGTGGTTTAACCAGTGGTCAATATGGAGCGTTCTTAGAAGATGTAGAAGAAGTAGCATTGCTCTTTGAGGTACTCTGTTGGTAATCTGATTGTTTATACTAGCAAGATCATTAAGCTTGTTGCCTGGTCAAAGTCAAAGTCTAAAGCCATCTGTGAGGTCTCCCTAAGACCAATCAGATCTGATACCATGCGCTACAATATAACTCTAGATGTGGTACTTTAACTCTTTCCATGCTTTAAGCAGCACACTGCGCCATGGCGGAAGTCCGTTGAACGCTATTAGCCGCACACTGCGTCATAGAGTTGCTTCCCTATAAGAAGTCTTTCTAGTTTTACTTCTACTGTTTTACTTATACTACTTTTCAACCTTGTTATTCTATTAGGTTGTCCAGTTTCTTCAATTTAGTATATAATAATATATGTTTATTTATTGACGAGTAGTTGGGATCGTTGTTTTTTTACCTCCTTGTATTAACTGCTTAAAATTGAAAAAATAACTCTGTGTGGAAAGAGTTAAAGAAGAGTTTTTCTGGTAGTAAGTTTTCCTCCTGTACAAATTTCTGTTCTGTTGGATTGCATACATTTTTTACCAAAATTTGGATGTACCTATAGGTTGTACCATATGAAAAATCCGTAACTTTTTCGTAATTATCTGCCTAAAACTAACATTACGTCCAGTCGACGCTCCCAGCGTAGAAAACAGTTCTCTCATTATGCCAAAACACGCTGCCAACGTATAATTTGGGTCCATGCACTGTTGTTTCACTGTTTAGCTACTATACGTCCGACACTGTTTTTGTTTACAGAATTCAACGGGCAGATAACTCCCATTTCATTCATATACGTATACCGTATTGCAGAATTTATTTTTGAATTTTTAAAAATAGTTTTATTTGCAAATATATTTTTCCTGTTGTGAAAAAAGTGAACTTTTGTGTGATAAGATGTTGTTTTGTCCTCCAAGTCGATAAAGTGACGAACAAGCCATGGATTTGTTCCAAAATTCAATTAAACACACACAGTGTTTCATGTTTATGATTTCACCGACAATGATGGAGAATTCAGCAATGGCTAAGCATTGATTCAAGTTTGAAAGTCGTAGTAGTTACTCTGAACATGAAATACAACAATAATTTACTAAATAAATACTAATTTACATATATACCTATTTATTATCAGATTGTTCAGAATTTAATTCTGCATATTTTGATGCCAATAGTATAAATCTAGCTTACATAAAACTAAAGTTATAGGCATATTTCCAAGATCCCTCCATTTTGAAAAAAATTGCTAGAAATGTGTTCTGGCAAAGCGTGATTACCCCCCAAAATTTTCTTGGACACAAAGAGTTAATACAAATTGATGAAACTGGAAGAAAAAATGAAGACAATTGTAAAGATAATTTTAAATTTATTTTATACAATTGAATCACACTTCATGATACATATATTTGTGCAAACTTTCCACATTTCAAAACCGACATATTTGTATATTCTTTTAGCAATACAAAAGTAACATAAAATGGAACGAATTCAGAAGTGATGAAATCAGAGAAATGTCTGGTCAACCACTAATAACAACTGTTATGAGGAGAAGACGGAGATATGTTGGACATACCTTGAGAAGAAATGATCAAAGAATATCAAAGCAGGCATTGAAGTCGGATGCAGAGGATTCAAGAAAGAGAGGATGACCTAAGGAGACCCTGAACCAAACTTTGCTGACAGAGTGGCAAGAAATATCAGTCTCAGTTCCATGGAGGATAGAGCGGTATGTAGAAATTGCTTGCAAGCCTTATGTAACGTATAATGGTACGAGAGGAATTATTTATACAAAACTAACAGCAGTTTCACAATTAATTTTCTGTAAACACTTCCCCAACAGATAAGTCTAAATTTAATCACTGCTTTGCTGTAACTTCCTATCTTGTTTATGTTTGCATTTCATTTTCTTAATCTATGTCTTGTCTCACAGTGTCAGGATAAGAAGAGATTTTCAGAACCGCTTTTGTGCTCTTCATAGATAGTGTTTTTCACGCTTCTGTTATTTCAAAGTCCACGCTTCACCTGAATGGCCTTTTGCTTTGTTGCAGCTGTATCAAAGTTGCATTGCTCTTTGAGTCGCATTCTCTGTTGGTAATCTGCTAATGTGGCCCAACATTTATTTTGTTGTTTCTTGATGGAGTTCAGTACTAACGAACCCACATTATTCCTGATGAATTTATTTTGAAACTGGTCTCTTCTTGATACTCCCCAAAATTTTGCGAGACACTTCATCTCTATCAACTCTATGATTGCATGAGAAGGGGGTCAATAAAAACCAATAGTTTCACAGAGATGTCAAGACTAACAATTAATGTGATGACCCCTTGACCAGTCAAGTATGGAAGAAAGACTTAGTGCCAATATTTTAAAATACCACTAGATCTAGCATCACTGTATCCATGGTGCCCAATAAGTGTTTTGGTACTTTCAGCAGATTATTACTAACAGTGGTACGGTCAGTCGCTGGATGCTGTTGGAGATATTGCAAAGGAGATCGGAGCACCTATGGACATGTCCGAAGTGCAATGAAGATATTCCAAACTGAAACTGAATACTAACAGTTCCAATTTCAGAAATAAATAATATCTGTAGCTCTCCTGCTGAGTTTGAATGTATTCCAAAACTCCCTGAGTAATAGAAATTCTAAAGCTGAAAAATTGACTTCATTCTACCAGGTTTTACCCTATATGGCATGGTCCTCTTGCAGCAGAAATAGCACGCCACCTGCCATGAGTATTGCACAAAGCACAAGCTCTGTATCTCCGGTAACAGTCTAAGGTTTTTTTAAATGCACTCATGAACAGAAGGGTGTGGTCTAGATTCGAGCCCACGAACTTCTGAATGTACGGCAAAGACTTCACCACTTAGCTACAGAGACCCCCCCATATCCCTGGGTAATGTACCATATTACATGTAACCTATTATATCTTAGTTGACTTGAGCTCCAACCACAATCTCATGGAACATTTGGGTTTAGAAACCATCTCTCTAACCACTTATCTTCTTTTTCACCCTTTGTCCCTAGGGAGGCATATGTCCACAACCAAGACCTTCCAAGCCAACCTATCCAAGGTGATCTTTACCAGATCTCTCCACTATCTCCCATTTTCTTGCAGTGAGTCCCTCCTTACGGTGTCCTTCTTCCTCAGGTGGCAAGCTATGAATTTTCCTGGTTGTGGTTTCTGTAACTATCTAGTGACTTTTACAGGGTGGTGTAGCTAGCGAATCCCTTAGTCGCCTCTTACAACATGCGTGGCAGGTAACTGTGGTTCTATTCTTTACATCCCTAATTTGGGATTAGGGTAACCACCTGGAAACCACTTATCTAATACAGTGTAAAATTATAACATAGTGCAAAGAATGAATAAAGGACATACCACAATTTGATGTATGCATGAACGAATATAAGTTGTATTTATATTTTGTTTCATTACAAAATATTCCCTCACTTTGTAGCATATTGTCGAGAATAAGTGACATAACCAGATGTCTTAATATAGAGTAAAGAATGATAGTCAGATGTCTTATTACTATATTGTATAGAATGGCACTGCCACATCTTATTACTATATTATATAGAATGGCATGATCATATGTTTTATTACCGTATTGTAAAGAATGAGTGGCACTATTGGTTATTGGTTACTAAACTGATGTCATTGCACTCTGGGCAGACCCATAGGTGCTCAGTCTCCCCAACAGATATTGAAGAGTATGCATACTGATGGTTTCCGTGGCTGGCTGATTAAACACACCACACCTCTCATGCATCCAGTTCGACTTGTAACGGGTAACTCCAAACTGCTTAAATCGTTTGATCGATTCAACATCGATTTTAGTGTCCTCATCCAACAGACAGTCGCAAGAGACCGAAGAATATCCCCTTTATCCATCTTCAACTCCCCAATAATCTATGCTATTGATGCTAGAGTGGCACTACCGTGTCTTACCGTATTGTAAGGAATAGTGATAATGAAGATGACTGAGTAAAATATATATCAATGGCAAATATGAAAACACTAAGTAAGGTCTAAACTTAGGGACCTCGCTGGTGCTACAGAGTTCGTGCACTGCTTCTGAGATCTTCCTGTGTAAGAAAGAGATTGAGCACACATGGTTACTCACCAAAGTGCAATGATAATGGTCCAATCAATCAATTAATCAACATAGTAAGGTAGATGGAAGTTTTACAAAGCACAAAAATAAGCTAAAGTGACTTCGACAAAAAGGCATTATCAAACATCCACATAGGATCTTTAAAGCAAATTAAAAAACAACACAGTACAACCAAAAAGTTATGCAACAAAATATTGCCAACATGAAGGTTTAAGTATGAGGAATAGGGAGACAAAACAACACACAACATTTTGTTTTCTCAGCAGTGCTATTATCCCACACAAGCTTTCATTTGTTTCAGTTTTAAAATTGACCATTGCTATTGGTTACTTGATCAAACTATGATACTTTGTGCATACTCATAGGTGCTCAGTCTTCCCTAGTAGATGTTCATAGTCGTTTTTAAATTAACTTTAGCAAGAAATATTTCATTATCCACTTCTGCACAACGTGTGGATGTGGTGCAGGTTATTGGTTACTGAACTGATGTCCCAGCACTCCGGGCAGGCCCATAGGTGCTCAGTCTCCCCCAACAGATGTTGAAGGGTATGCATACGCATGGTTCCAACATGTAATTTTAAACTCCTTAAATTGCTAGATTGATTCAACATCAATTTGTGTCCTCATCCAACAGTAGGTCATCATGAGAATGATGAAGAACATCCCCCTTATCCATCCTAAACTCTTCAACATATGCAAGTAATACAACAAGCTAACTTTTAGTCAAATGCAACAAATTGAATCAACTTATAATACATGTTTGTGTGCAACATTCACTGACATAAAATGTATTTTAGAACAATGAGATAAGCAGCATATTCATACATATGGCAGATTGAACGGGTTAAAATCAAATTTGTATAACTAAGTGACAAGTCAATCAGAAATTAGAAAGAAAACTTTGAACTTGAGTGGTCTCCATTAAACGATAATAGCTTTTATGCTTTCATTGTGAACACAATTTGATACTAATTTCATTATTATTGAAATATTTTTAAGTATATATTTATTTGGTTTACTCTGTTAGCCATATATTCTGTGTTAACGTCAGGCAAAACTGACTATGGATCATGCCAGTTTGAACATATTACAACCAAACTCTATTGGATATATATCTAGAATGAAAGTATCAGAACGTTTTTTTTTTCTGCTCATGTTATGTACAGATAAGCTGATTTTATTTTATTTTTTTGTATAACAAAACTATAACTTTTAAAAAAGATTTAACAAACAATTGTAATATTTGCTTTCATTTCTGAATATAAATTTATGAAATGTGTTTTGCAGATTCATGATAACTTCATTCCAGGGCACATGGGTGTCAATAGCAATGAGAGAGCAGACAGGCTGGCTGGCTCTGCCACCATATCAGGGGTCAGCCAATAGAAAGAGCTGACATTTTGAATGCCCTCATAGTGTGGACAGAAAGAGGATTTTCATTTAAACCATTCCGGGATCGAGAGAGAGAGAGATTTAAACCAATCCAAGTCAACTGCTAGATTGCATGAACTTTAGATTGAAGTGGTCAGAAAAGAGCAACACAACAGGTATATGAGTAGGCTCATCAATCAACATCGAACTGGTACGGTTAGTTGCTGTTGGAGATATTGCGAAGGAGATCAAAGCATCTAAGGACATTTCCAGAGTGCAATGAAGATATTCCAAATTGAAACTGCATTAATATTTTTTGAGGTTTTAAAAAAGGTTTCTACTGTATAAAATAAATGTGAAGGATGCTTCTCCACCAACAACGTTGAACTGTAACCAAGAAATCCTGCTTTACAACCAAGTGACTGATACATCTCCACAGAACTGAAGTTTACAAGGCTTCAAAAAGGATGTAAAACAACAATGTGTACAAATCTGTTTGCAAATGTCTGATCATTAACATTACAAGCATGTCTACATCTTGCAGTACTAGAGTAGTTTGAGTATCCTTTGATCCCTAAGAGTTAAATTACAGCAGTATCTAAGATACAAACAAGGTCTATCAACAGAAAGGTTGAAGGGTAGGGACCAAACTATTTCGACCAGTCCCTAACTGAAATTGATTTTCAGTTTTCTTTGGATGGAATTTGGGTATTCTAGCCTGAATGTGATAGACTAGTGCACTGTGTGGCCCATCTAGGGAATTATGAAGCCACTGGTAAAGGCCTAACAAGCTGATAGTGGTATAATCTAATTTGTGCTCGTAGAATTATGAATCTACCACAGAGGCACACAGAAAAAGTATAATGAGTACAAGGCAAGAGGAAGACCACGCAAACGATGGAGCGACAGCATCAAGAACACCCTTATGAACAATATCAGCTTACAAAGTGCCTTAAAAAAGCACACACAAGATCACTATGTTTCACCCCCAACACTTCTATAAAGAAGTAAATGGTGAAAGAGAAGAAGAAGAATTATGAAGACTATTTATGAAGTGCACACAATGGCTTTTTCTATAAATGTCTTCTTATCCTGAAGCTGTGAGGCAAAAGAGGATTGGAGAAAGGAAGAAAGAGATACTGCATAGTTTCCTGTTGATACTGGATATATTGGGTCACAGGTTTGGAGAAACAGTGAAACAAGAAATGTGATCTACTTGTTGTCTTTGGATATAAGCACCACTGAACATTTCCTCAGTACAGTTATTCCCCTTGTATAGTAAATGTTTTAGTACAGTAAATGTCTCGCTACAGTAAACTAGTCGAATATGGTCAATTCCCCAGTACAGTCAGTTCTCCAGTCCCCCAGCTGAAAAAGAACAACTGAATTTTGTGAACTGACTGAAAATGAAGAATTGCTGCTAAGTTACTATGTAAGATCTCTGACATTGACTAACTGATTGCCTGTTGATGTGGCTCGTAAGGGAGCAAAGAATAGTAACACTATGAGCTACAAGGTAAGACCTACCCGTAAGAGGTGACTATGACTATGGTATGTGTCTAGGAGAGCTACCCTAGTAAATAAAAAGTGTCGCAGAAATTGGATGAGCTGGACTACTTGTAGACATATAACTGGCACAATGTACAATTGCTCACATACAAATGACAAATAGTGGTTTAACAAGTGGCAGATATGGAGTGTTCAAAGGTGAATACTAACTGAAATGGGAGCAAGTATCTATGCAGTCAACTTTAGTGTACAGATGTTCATTCTATTGCTGTCTTAACAAGCAGTTCTCATTAGTTTAAGAAAAGTTAAGAAAGCACAGATATTAGGGTGTTCAAAGTAGCTACGGGGAAACATTATTTGGAACCCATACTGGATGGGGACACAACTGATATTGAATCTACAGCATTTTAAGGACTTTATAATCACACATAGTATATGTGAGACTGGATGTCTGAGGGGTAGAATGAGGAGTGTGTTTAACCAGCAAACCATGGCAACCATTGATGTGGCATCCCTGTTGATATCTGCTGAGGGAGACTTCTTCTTCTTTGCGTGTTCTTACAACCAATGTTAATCACTTTTGTGATATGTTTGATCTTTGCCAAGAACGTGTATACGTTGCACATTGCTTTGGTAGGCCCCTAAACACATAGACTTCTACACGCTTAGGACACATACATCCGATTTCATCCAAACCTCCTTAGTCGCCTCTTACGACATGCGTGGCAGGTAAGAGTGGTTCTATTCTTGCACCTCAAATTTGGGCCCTGGTAACCACTCGGGCGGCTGAGGAGACTGAGAACATATGGGTCTGTCCAAAGTGTCAGGATGTCAGTTTAGTAATCAATAGTCAAAGTTGAGAAACAAACATGTCTAATGTCAGAATTTGTGCTTTTATCAAGTGTCAAGAAATATTGTTCCATACTTCATTCTGGAGTTGTTTTTGCTTGACTTACAATATAGATAACTATTTTGACTTGAACAAAAATAATAATAGCAACGCAAGGAGCATGCAAAAGAACACCTTATATAAACACCCAAAACAAGCAAATATATAGAAGCATGAAGTGAAACCAAATTGACACAGCAAAGAAATATTACCAACAACAAAGAATGAAGCTAAACTGACAACAGATGACTTCAAACTCACTTCTGCTCCACCTGATTGGCTTGCACAGTTGCTCGATCGGCCAATGGACAACCAGATAAGCTGCGGTGGGATGTATAATTGCCAGTCACATGACCCGAGCCATCACAACCAGGAGTAGGACAAGTAGCCTCAGTCTTGTGTCGCGAGGTTAGCCTAGGCCCGAGGATGTCTAGCAATGGTTCAGGGATAGCAAGGGATTGACAGGGAGTTAGGGAAGAAGAAGAGTCTCTGGACAGCTGGTTGTCACTGACACTGCTGACATTATCATCACTGTTATTTTCTTCATCCTCCTCCTCATCATCGACATTTGACCTAGTCCAAAGAGTGGACAAGGGGAAGGAAGCATGCCTATTAGAACATTCCAACAACTAGAGTTAGTGGCTCATACTTTACAATAAATTCAGCCAGCATTCACTTATCATAACAATGGTGGGTGACTAGATGTGTGTAGACTTGCATAAGCTGTAGACTAGCCATGTATAGATTTGTACATATATTATCTCTGTAACTGAATGACTAGGTGTAGGCATGTACCTTTATTATATCTGTAACTGACTGACTAGGTGTAGGCGTGTACATTTATTATTTCTGCAACCGCTTGACTAGGTGTAGGACTGACTAGGTGTAGGCGTGTACATTTAGTATATCTGTAACTGATTGACTAGTTGTAGGCATGTACTTTTAGTATATCTGTAACTGACTAACTAGGTGTAGGCATGTACATCTAGTATCTATGTAACTGAATAACTAGGTGTATGCATGAACATCTAGTATCTATGTAACTGACTGACTAGGTGTAGGCATGTACATACATTGTCTCCGTAACTGACTGACTAGGAGTAGGCATGTACACGTATTATCTCTGTAACTGGCTGACTAGGAGTATACATGTAACTTACAGAAACTAAACTTCAAATAAAAACAGTATGGAATTGAACTGACAAGAAAACAAAGATAATAATACTAAGATCATGCATATTCCTGGTGGCAACATATGGGTGTGCAGCATGGACATTAAACAAGACAGTGGGAATTGGCTGAAATCGGAAAACATATATCTGTTTTTTAATATAAGTGTTACAGAAGAGTCATCCATATACGATGGACACAGAAGAGATCAATTAGATCTATCCAGAAAGAACTTTTAAAAACTGGCTGATGCTACAAATAAGAATGTGAAAATTGAAAACGGATATATATAGAGGCAAAAAAGGTTAGAGAAGACCATTATGGAGGAGACACCCAGGAAAAGAGGAAGAACACGAAGAAGATGTATTCAGGATGTAACTTATGATCTGCGCATGACTGGTGGATGCAGAGTCTGACTTATGAGAAAGAGAAGTTCCAAAGGATTGTTAGGGTTTCAAAGTTCCATCCAGGACAAGCTATTTGATTATGAACTGACTAACTAATCATGTGTAGACATATATATATTATCTCTGTAATGAACTGACTAGATGTAGACTTAGTAATCTAATCCTAATGACATAAAAACAGTTCTCTCTCTTTCACTTGCTTGCAACTACTGATGACACAATCACAGATCTCTAAAACACAGACACATTGAAAGCATGATCAAGTTCACATATTGACAAAGTTAATATATTTGAAAGCTTAGTTCTCAAATATTATAAAGTGGCATAAACGGAACATTATGTAATATGTAATTTCAAAAAAATGTCTAAAGACACAGGATTGACTTCACTGCACAGGGTTCCCCATATGGTTCCGTCCCTCTCCGCAGAAATGGCAGGCCACCTGTCCAGTGTTGTACAAAGCATGAACTCTGCAGCTCAAGCAACAAATGTAGGGATCTCTGGGTAAAAATGCACATGTGAACTGTACAACATGATTCGAACTCACAGCTTCAGAATGCAAGGCAAAACTTCTTAATCACTTAACTACAGAGACATTATATCTGTACACAAGTGCCTAGTAAATAGTTAGAACTGGATGAATAAGAGGCAAAGTGAGGAGTTTGTTTAAGCAGCGAGCCACAGGAACCATCAGTATACATACTCTTCTATATCTGTTGGGAGAGACTGAGCACCTATGAGTCTGCCTGGAGTGCAATGACATCAGTTTAGTAACCAATAACCAAGCCTAGTTAATATGAACACATGCACTGGGTAAGATTGGGACCAGCTTATGTTACATATCAGCATGTGCATATATACAATTTAAACTCAACTGCACACTCTGAATAATAAACTGTTTCATTAACAACAACTCTATGGATTCTGTAGTCTATTTTTGTTTTAAAAATAATGATATTGTACACATAAAATGTAAGATTGAAAAAAAAACACCACTACAGCAGACATGTCAAGATTCAGACTTCTGCTTTCTGTTTGAACTGTCCATTTCTGTGTCCTTCATGTTTCTTAACCATATACTGTTTCATTTTTCTACAGTGCAATCATGTTTTATCTTAAATGTAACTTATGCCCATTGCTAAACAACTGTCTTTATGTAGAAATGTTAATTTAGTCTTTGGTTGTACTTTGCAAAACTACCAAACTCTTGTGCTTTGATATCTAATTACTTTGTAGGGTGTTCAGATAAAAGCAGCCCCATTGACAAATCAAAAGCTTCCAGGTACGCATTGCGTTTTGTCTATTTACTATTTAAACCGGTTCTGCATAGCTCATCCTTTTGTCACATTTTTTTCAAAGCCTCTTCCCACACCATAATTACATACCATTACAAAAAGACTGGCTCACTTGACCTACACTTTGCCATAATTGAACCTTCTCATTTTCATAAACATATGCCAGATTGGCTCCCTTGACAAGGCTGCTTTTATCTTGAACACCCTGTGGTTTTACTGCAGTCTTTTACATTCTTGATGTCAGTTTTAAAAATGTGATTGATTGATTGATATGACCATCATCATTGCACTTCAGTGAGTAACCATGTGTGCCCTGATCTCTTTCTTCAGTTTTCACCGTACTTTGACTTCTTCCTGCACATCTCATTAGTCAGTTATATGAAAATAATACAACCAACTACCACAAAAACTGCATATTATTTTGATCTTGTCTGCAATAGCTAAACAATATACAATTTTTCAATGGATTTATGAGATTAGACTCATATTGATACTGTCCACGGACTCAATGATACTGTCCATTCTTTAGACCATAGTACTACCTCTGAAGTCAGAGAAGGCACATCTATATGGGCAGGGAGGGGGGTGTGTACACCGATTGTATGGAAAGCATTTTTTTTTAAAATCAGTAAGAAGTGCCACACTAGGCGCCCTGACTACACCTGAATTCCTAGCAGGTGAACAAAGAAGAAGATCACTGTACAGAGATAGTTAGAGAAAGTAACAAGCAAACATATTTGCTTTGCTGCTAGAATTTATTACTGTCTAAACGTTGATCAGATATTTCATTAGCTGTACACATCATATACAAAATCAAATGACCTAACAATGAATAATATATGTCATATAAATGAAAACAATATCAAACAGCTTTACAATTTGCATATTTCATATAAACATACTGCATTTTGGTTCTAATTTGATGAGGAGAGATGGGAGAGGAACATGTGAGGGAGCGGGTGCACTCAAGTGTATATATATATTTTATTTTAAATGCCGTACATATATAAACGGGGACGGATTAGCGTAATAAGTAAGTGTTTGCCTGTCAACTCTGACACAATGTGGTTGTGGGTAAATTTCACAAAATATGGCCTACTCAGACTGCACATGCACAGAATAAAACCTGCTCAGACTGCACAGTGTGCATTTCAAACAGAAACACAGACTCCAGAGAACAACCTGCAGTCTTGTCCATGATACATACACCAATGAAACGAAACATGGCCTCATGAACAAAGACCTCCAACTGACATGCAGCTTCATAGAGGCAACCCATCTCATAGTTTAGATGAGCATATGAAACTGAACGCAAAGAAAAAATAGAAACATATCCATAAAATGTAAATTATAATAAAGCTATGACCCATTGAATGAGTTGTTTTTGGCAGATTATCATTGTAAAGCAGAAGTTTTAGTAACAAACATAAGACTTCCAACTGTCAATGTGTACTGGTGGATATCAGAGCACATATGGACTTTTTCCATGTGCAATAAAAGTGATCTGATGAATAACTTGTAGGTGATCAAAAGTATAATATACAAAAATGAAGATCAGTTAAAAAGCAATAGAAAAGTAATGTGGATTAATTAACACATGACAAATAAATGAAGATATCGAACACTAGACTCATTTAATTTTCAAATAGGGCCCCTATGATTATGAACAAATTGTGGCATATCCTTTACAGGACATAGCGATCAACCACAGTAAAAGAGTAGTTTATTTTCTAGGCACCATTTATAACTTATACGTTCAGTAGTTTGCCATTGCATTCTGAACGGTGAGGTGAATTCTATTTTTACTTTCGCAAAAATCCCTAAAACAAATTTGCTTCCAAACTGCCTGCCACAGAGTTTGAACCAGGTACGCTTGGGTTGTATCGAGCTCACTACTGCTTAAGCTACAGATGCCAGTCTATGATTATAATACTTTGAAAAGCATATTTACAGAAGATTAAAAACTTGGAAGAGAAATGGAAACAAGATGACAACACTCAGTGGTATATGAACTAATACTGGTATATAAACAACTAAAAAATCATCATATTAACCAAGCAACAACTGATACAACAATACAGTCTTCTCAATCCAACATTTGCTTATCAGTATCACACATCAAGAGTATTCCCATTGACTGAAAAATGGGTAGCAGTGAAGGTGTTATTACTTGTTTGCTGTCTGTCTATTTTCAATATTCATTGGCTTCGGTGCTCTTCTTCTTCTTCTTGCGTCTGTCCTTACAACCAATTTTAACCACTTTTGTGATATGTTTGATCTTTGCCAAGAACGTGTATACGTTGCACATTGGTTTGGTAGGCCTCTAAACACAGACTTCTACACATTTAGGACGTGCATCCGATTTCATCCAAACCTCCTTAGTCGCCTCTTACGGCATGCGTGGCAGTTAACAGTGGTTCTATTCTTTACACCCCAAACTTGGGCCCCTGTAACCACTCTGGCGGCTTCGGTGCTTACCCTGGGATTCTTAAAACTTCTTGTTCACTTGATAAATAAAAGTACAAACATTCCCAAAGAAAACAGTAATGTAGGCAAATAAGAACAACAATGAAACAAAGAGTAAAGGACTAAATTAACTTATGTACACTAGAATTAATGATAGAGGAGAAACAGTAATATATATGTATAGTATTGAAATGATTAAAATAAGGCAGTAAATGCAGAGATTAATGATTCCACACAAGAAATGATGATAGAAAAACATTTCAAATGTAATAATAAAATGATCACAAAGAGAACAGTTAATGGATAATGTAGGACCTACCCACTACCAGCAGGAGGTGGATGACCATCTTGAGCTGCACTCACTGATGATGCTGGAGATGATGATGATGATGACAATGATGATGTTGAGGTTAGGGAACTAGGGCTGGGACTTCTCACAGAGTTGGCATTGAGGATTCTGTTGACAGTGGGTGCAAACCGAGGCCGGCTCAGCATGTTTGGTTTGTGACGCATGTGTGGTCTGCGTGACAGGATATTGGGTCTATCTGGAGCGTGGCGTATCTGGGTAGGTGAACTTGTCATGTCTGGCTCAGTTTTGATTTCTAAGGAATGTGAGTTACTCATCATGTCAGGTCGGCTGTACTTCTCCAACTCTCTAGCCAGATTTCCTCTTGGTGTAACTTGTGGTGCCATCTTGCTATCCCGAGGCTCTAGCTGTTTAGTCAGGATCATTGGTCTGAGAACACGATCAGTGCCAGCTGTCAGGAGGATGTACCAAAATGATTTAATTACTATTTATTCAGGAGGAAGAGCCTCACAAAATATGACATCAAATATTCTTATCTAGTCTGGTACAAACATTAAGGTCCACACATTAAAAATTAGATAATTTGTTTCTAGCTATGATAATTATTTTCACTAATTTTGATCTATCTGTGATAATTTTGGTCACTTAACTTGATCTAACTTATAATTATTTTTGCTAAAACAGTTGTGACATACTTTAATCTAGCTGTGATAACTGTCTTCACTCAGTTTTATCTAGTTATGATATTTTGTTCACTCAATATGAACTATTTGCTATAATTTTGCATACTCAGTATTAACTATCTGTTATGATTCTCTCTCTCGATCATTCTTCACTGCCAATTTTATCATTCTTTTTGTGCTATATAATTGGTCCTTTGACAAGAACGCTTGATCTACGTTGAACGATTATGCACCCATGGTGACTAGGCCCGCCCACTGTTATGATTCATATTTCATATGTACGGTTCTAACTTCACTGCAACGGGTCACCCCATAATTGCTTCATTCCTGTGCCAACGAAAATCACATGAAATGCTAACAAACTGTCTCTTGTGTGAGCTAATTCCAAAATGAAACAGCCGTACCACCACATAAAGCAACCTGCACCGCATAAATGCATACGGCCATCACTAAAGTGTCTACACAAAACTTTTCATCACTGGAATTGCAATTCATGTCGAAGGGAACATCAATCACGACAAAATCCAGCTTTCTGTACACGCAATTTCACTGCATACAGCAGATTGAGTCTGTTCATCATAACCGCTGTCCGCCATTTTCTGAATACCCACAACGCAGTTGACACAGCAAAAAGCATTCCAAGTAACATTCATAGCTCACAGCTTTGCTCAAGTCCTAACTCAGTAGCTCGGCAAACAAAACCAGAAATTACCCGACCAAACATGGTGGAAATGAGCTAGCAAAGTCGTGTAAAGAATCAAACAATCCTGATTCTGAATGGCCCTCCGCTTCCTATCCAGATTTTTTAAAGTGTCATCTGTTATGATTGTGTTAATTTAATATTAACTATCTTTTGTAATTTTGTTAATTTAATATTAACTATCTGTTATAATTTTTTACTTAATATCAACTATTTGTGATCATTCTGTTCCTTTAATATTAACCCTTTCGCTGCTACATACTTTCCGAAAGCTGAGCTAGAAATAGCTACTCTTTGTTTCTAGGTCACAAACGTGAATGTACGCCTATAGCAGTGACAGTAGCAATGTATAACGTGTTAATATGTCTTTAACCCACAGAGGAGAGATAATAACAAATGTGTTAATGCGTTTTAAAAAGTGAATGGGAAAAACGTATATATACGTCCTTAGCAGCTAAAGAGTTAACTTTCTGATATAATTTTGCCTACTTAATTTCATCTACTTGTGATACAGATACAATTTAATTTAGTCAACTACATGTTACCTACTTCTGAAAGATAACATACCAGGAGTTATTTCCTTGGCTGCTAGTTTAATCAGATCCTTCTCTGTACAAGTGGCAATCATGGCTTTAGTTGGGTCATCACTCTTAGGCAACACAACTACATGCATGGCTGAAACAAAGACAAGTAGTCAAAAACTGATGATGTATCCCCTATAATAATAATAATTCCTCTCGTACCGTATACATTACATAGTGCTTGCAAGTAATTTCTCCATAACGCTCTATCCTGGGCAACTCGCTCAATCTCTTCCACGGAACTGAGACGGATATTTCTTGCCTCTCTCATCTCAGCAAAGTTCGTTTCAGGGACTCCTTAGGTTGTCCTCTCTGGTTGACTAGACATGTCTCTGATTTCATCACTACTGAATCTGCTCCATTTTATATTCATTATTTTTCACAGACAATATGAGAGGAAATAGACACACATATGCAGGTATCTTTAAATATTGGAAAAGGAAAAAAAAATATACATCTACATGTAAAAAACAAATAAATAGATCTATGAAAATTAGTAGATGAGAATATTAGTTTGTACATGTAGAATAAGAATCTATATATGCTCTCTAACTAAATGTACCTGATCTCCCACCAGATGATGTCTGAGACATCAGCCTACTCATTGCAGCCAGTGGACAACCAGATAAGCTAGAGAAAAGACAGAAAAAGAGCATATACATTTTTGGTGACATGATCTAATTTTAAAATATTAATCTTATCTTAACCATATTTGCACGTGGAAGCGTCATGGGGAGAGTTAGTTTTCTATCTTGTGCCAGGTGTGTTGCGCTTGATGTTGTCAGTCTATGCTTTCACAGGGTCTCTGAGATGTTATCTATCCATCGAGTTCTTGGCCTACCTCATGCTCTGCGCCCTGTCGATTATTGTAGGCATGCAATGGTAGTAAATGTGGTTCCATTCTCATTAGATGGCCGAACCACTTGATTCTTTGCCTCTCAATGTACTGTATGCATGGTATAGTACCAACGATGCTTCTGATATTCTCGTTTCTCACTCTATCTCTCCTTGTAACATTGACAGCTTTTCGTAGACATCTCATTTCACATGTTGTAATCTTTATTTCTTGTGTCTTAGTCAGGGGCCATGTTTGGCACTGATAGCAGAGAGTTGGAATAAATATGCAGTTTATCAGTTGTCATTTGACTGCCATGTTTAAAATATTAATGATTGATTAAAAGACAATGTACACACAATCTTTCACATAACATTATGCTACCAGTGCCAAACCTGGATACTGACATCAAACAATAGAAGAAAACTAGTCACGACAGAAATGAAGTGTCCCCGCAGAATGCTGGGAGTAACAAGAAGAGACAGGTTTTGAAATGTAGACATCAGGAAAAAATTGGAGGTCTAGCCACATAAGCAGATTACCATCAGACAGTGCTCCTCAAAGAACAGTGCTACTCCAATACAGTGGATACATAGCAAAAAGCCATCTATGAAATAGGTGGACCTCAGAAATAACAAAGGTGGTGAAAACACAAAAAAGCGCACACACAAAAAAACCGTTCTAAAAGTCTCTTCTTATTCTCAACATAACTGTGAACACCGCCCGAGTGGTTACCGGGCCCAAATTTGGAGTGTAAAGAATAGAACCACTGTTACCTGCCATGCATGTCGAAGAGGCGACTAAGGAGGTTTGGGTGAAATCGGATGCACATGTCCTAAACTTGTAGAAATCTATGCGTTTAGAGGCCTACCAAACCAATGTGCAACGTATACACGTTCGGGGTCAAAAGGCTCATGAGGTCATGGGTAGCGAGGGGGCGCGCTAACCAAGACCCTGCCCCTAACCTCCACGCGGTGACCCTGGAAACAGACTCTGGTTCTGGTCTGGCTAAGAGGGGCAGGGATCGGGAGAGGAAACTACTGGTAGTGGTAGCAGTGCAATTACGGAAATACGATAAAGATACATACAAATAAAATGCACAATTCTCCTGACCGATGTCCAACAAGATATTGCCCAAGTCCCTGAACGCAAAGAAACAGCAACGAAACGTCTCAGACATGGATGAGAGGTGCATCCAGTGACCAAACGTATGCCCACGTAGGGCGAAGCTCAAAGCCCTGAGGAGGGGGCAAACATTGCCAGCCCGTCGGCAAGAATAAATAAGACAGGACCGTAACAAATGAAAGTCTACCCTCGTGTTGGTGCGAGAGAAGATTGCAGCTGACCCCGCATCGGTAGCCTGGTGCAGATACATGTACTGGGCAAGGTTTGCAGAGCGCAAAAGAACAAGTTGCGTTTAGTGCATAACGAAACTACCCGCCTGGAAAAACCGTGCAAGGTACTGTGCGATTAAAATTAACATCCCCGGAAGAACTGAGGTTGGTGATGCCTAATGGAACTGCCAGCCTGGGGCAACTGGGTAAGGTTCGATTGCAGTCATAACTAACATCCCCGGAATAACTGGGGCGGGTGATGGCGCCGAGCGCAAAATCCTCAGTTACGCTTATAGTGCCCACTGAAACGACCCTCTACATTGTTTGTACTCGGCCCCATGCCAGTGCTTTCGAGGTAAATTGCAAATTGCCACGAACCGATACGCGTCTAGAAAAGGCTGAGAATGTTCCTTCCCGGATCAAACTCAAAAATGTACGGTAAGCAAGGCCGACAATGTACGGATCAAACAGGAAGCCCGGTCCTGAACATTGGCGAAGGCCGATACTTTACACGGTGTTTTATACGAGTAAGACGCCGTCCGAGGACAAGCTGACAAGCCCGAGAAATATTTCTCAGTCAGAACGGGTAAAGCAGCGTAACTCACTGTCTTGGCGTAGATCACAAAGCCCAAATATACGGCAAAGTTGATCGAAAAGGCGAAGATCCGAAAGGATCGTACCTAGGGAAAGCTCACCCTAGTAAATCAAAAGCTGGCTGAAATAGGACGGGCGGGCCTAGTCACCATGGGCGCACAATCGTCCCGACTTAGATCACTCCGTTCTTGCCAGTGGACCAATTATACATCACAATAAGAATGATCAAATTGGCCGTGAAGAATGTTAGCAGAATAAGAAAAAGAAGTATACACGTTCTTGGCAAAGATCAAACATATCACAAAGAGTGATTAAAATTGGTCGTAAAGAACTAACGCAAAGAAGAAGAAGACTGTGAACACAGTTTATAGTCCAATTTCAATAGGACTAAGCACTTGATCTCACCTACACTGAGATGAAGGATCACTGAAAAATAGCCAGTCGTCCCACATGAGGCATGAACCGAGTGCTTTTGGAACAGGATGAGAGCACCACACATCAACACAGCCATGATCTCAAATAGATAGCTTGAAATGAAAATCATGGTATATCCTTCATAGGATGTTGCCATCAACCAAAGTAAATGAGTCCATTTTCTAGGCACCACTTATATGTTCAGTAGTTTGCCATTGGAACTGTGGGATAGGACAGGACAACGGCAGGTGGAACAAGAGATAATGAGCAGAAGGTGGAGATGGATAGGACACACACTGAGGAAACCCCTGACAGCATCGTGAGACAGGCTCTCCGATGGAACCCCAGGGCAATAGAAGTAAGGGAAGACCCAGAAACACCTGGAGACGGGAGTTAGAGATGGAATGCAAGAGGACGGGGAGAGAGTGGCGAGATCTGGAAAGGATGGCCTTGGATAGGCGGACTTGGAAGGCCTTGGTTGTGGACCTATGCTTCCCTAGGGTGAAAGGTGAAGAAGAAGAAGTTTGCCATTGCTTTCTGAATGGTGAGGTCTATTTTTTCAGTTAGTAAAGTTCATAGTTCATAAGTACGGTTCCAACTTCACTGCAACAGGTCACCACATAATTGCTCCGTTCCTGTGCCAATGAAAATCACACGAAATGCTAACAACTGTGAAATGTTTCCTGTGTGAACTAATTCCAGAATGAAACAGCCGCGCATCACAAAAAGCAACATCACCCATAAAATGCATATGGCCGTCTCTAATGTAGTAACACAAAACTGTTCATCACTTGAATTGCAACTTTTGTCAGTTAGTAAAAATCTACAGGAATAAATTGCTTCCAAACTGCCCACCGCGGAATTTGAACCAGGTGCTCTTGGCCTGTGATCGCGCTCACTACCACTTAAGCCACAGATAGCTTCATCATCATCAAGGTGCATGTCCTTTATAGGACGTTATAGCACTTTGCAGCGCATCTGAAATTCACTCTGTCTCTAGTCAGTTCACCAACGTAGCCGATGGCCATATGCATGGTTAATATCTTGTAGCCATCTTCTTCTTGGTTTGCCTCTATGTCCTGGGACTCTGCCCTCCAATATTGTTCTCTCCAGGCCATGGTGGCACATGATGTGACCAAAGTATCTAATTTTTCTGTGTAGTATATTTTTTTACCAGTCAATTGTCTTTAACAATTAGTTCTTTCAGGACATCAGTGTTCATTTTTTTCTGTTCATGGTATTCGTAGGATCTTTCTGTGGCATTTCGTTTCGAAGGACTGGATTTTCGTTTGTGTTGTTTGTGTAATGGTGCATGATTCCCAACCATAAGTAGCCACTGGAAAAATGCATGTTATAAATAGTTACACATTGAAATAAAAACACTTGTATATGTTCATCAAAATGTTTACATATAATAACAAAACAATATTAATGGCTGAACTTGCTTAATCACTAGTGTATAAGGTGACAGTACATATTAATTACGTACCTTCTGTGCGTACTTCTGTTATTGTTGATGTGACCACGTCCATTACAACCTGGAGTAGGACACCTGTATGTATAGAAATAAATTTATCTGTTTCTTTCAACTAATAACTTGAACGTGGGTTATCAAAATATCAAATATATGGCCTTTTTCATCTTTACAGACCGTCAATTGGCAAGTGTTTTACTGTGAGAACTTCTAAGTTTGCACTTGTCTCTTGCCGTTCAGCTCATCCCTAAGTCTCTTTTCAAAAGATTCTGCACCTTTGTGAAATGTGCTTTCCACATAACTTGGTCATTAACTAGTTTTTTTCAAGTTTTAGGCAGTTTGGAATTTCCCGTTGTACAAGTAGAACTGGATGCCTGAGGGGCAGAATGAGGAGTGTGTTTAATCAGCAAGCCACAGGAACCATCAGTATGCATACTCTGATATCTGTTGGGAGAGACTGAGCGCCTATTGGTCTGCCTGGAGTACAATGACGTCAATAACCAATAACATTTGTTGGGGCCAATAGAAATGTTTTTCAGACATCCTTATATCTGAGCAGTGGTCTGTCTTGGAGCAGTGGTCTACCCTTCCAAATGTTCCCAGAACAACACCTGTTGGGGTATGTGGCTATTGACCATTCTTCTCACATACCCTAGCCATCTTAGTGTTCTACTTCTGAGCATGCTCATGATGGAAGGCAAGTTTGCAGTACTTCAGAGTTGGTTATCTTGCCATACCAGCTGATATTCATAATCTTGAGGAGACATCGAAGGTGAAAATATTAAATAGACCGTACAAAAACTAAATGTTGATCTCTTATAGTACACACAAGAACATTTAAGGAACAATCGAAGAGTTCTTGTAGTCAAAAAGCAGCAAATGTACCGGATGTTCTTATCACTTTTTGTCTCAATTCCACAGTATTTTCCTTTATAAATGACTAGCAGATGTACCCATTCTTCGCACAGGAATTTAATTTTAATCTAGTTGTAATGTTCAACACAATTAAAGTTATATTTGTTATTCTTTTCCCCTGATCTTCCAAGTCGTTCCTCTTTAGTTTCCTCATCAATCACCTTTACACTCTTCCGACGCTTGTAGTCCAGCCTAATAACTAATCTTTCCTCCATGTTTCTGGCCTTCATTTTTCTTTTCTTACCATTCTCCAACAGCATATCTCTAACTTCATTTGTTTCGATATATCTATGAAATTGCATAATTTCCGAAATTTTAAAGTCCCAAACCGTGCGAGATTGGGCATTTTAAAGAGACATACCCCATCACCTCAAAATTGCCTGCTTTCCCATTAATAGCAATACGTTTTCTCTCCATGCTTGGTGGGAAAACTTTGTCCGGTTACCACATAGGATTTTACCACATAGGATTAAAATGTCCCTCATTCCAAGAGAAACCTGATACATTAGAATTCCAGTGAAAGATGACAAATAACATTAGGCAAATTGAATTTATTCAGATATAAGCTGATCAAATAGTGACCAGATGTGTGTTTTAATATAAATTTAAAAAAATAAAAAACGGATCAAACAGGGACCAGCTGTGTTAATAAAAATAAAAAAATTATTGACCTTCCTGTGGATTGAACACTATTCTCCCACATGGCAGCCAAGCATCCAATCCAATAGGCAAGATGTGTTGAAATAGCAATAAATAGCATCAAATATTTGCGTAACATGTGACTTCATCATCGCTTTAACATGTGACCGGCAAGTGAAAACAGGGATTCTCCTTTTTCGGTTTTTTAAGCCCCTTTTGTTAAGCTAGAATTTAGATATAGAGACAAACCAATAATCCAGTTTTATAATTTTTACATCTTCCTATCTATGAAAGCTACCCTCTTGCCAAATTTCAAGTCTGTAGGATGTCCAGATATCTTGAAACAATGGGAACAGACACATATACAATTGCATTACGGTTATTTTATATAATATATATATAAAGATTACTAATTTTTCCCCAATTCTGGTGTAGCCTTGGCATCTAATATAGTGCATCTGACTGATTTTTTGTGTGAAGGCTTGTTTTTCTTATTACCAGTGTCCAACATCATTCAGGTGAGCCTTACACCAACGTTAGAGGTACTTGTAAAATCCCAAGTAAAAGATCAAGGTCTGTAGTCCAACAGCCAACCATATGCACACTGAGAATTTTTTTTACCAAGGATGGCCTCAAGCTCTTTGTCTACGTAGTAACTCTTGATTGCTTTTATGTTTCTGTCATTTCACATATGGCACATTTTGTTTAGAACTTCAATGCGGTTTGGTTTACAGTTGCTTATTTGTCCAATCTGAAACTGGTTTTGATAAATGAAATTCCAACGGTCATCCCACTTTAAGTCGCTCCTGTTAAGAGTTCGCAGTCTTGCCGAGCCCGCAAGGGAAGCAACGAATAGTAACACTGAGAACTACAAGGTCTGTTGTAAGAGGCAACTGAAGCTCAGATCACATACAAATCACACAGAGTAGTTCATAAGTGGTCGATATGGAGCGTTCGAAGAAGAAGTCGCTAGGGTCTGTCTTGACATAAAGTGAAGTCTTCAGCATTTTATAATGATCAAACAAATATATGTGTTAAAGTTGATTCAGATCATAAGGACTTTTTTAAGTCCATGAATTATCAGATATGATCTTGTTCATACAATTAATTTATTCAATAGCATGGGATCGCCAATAGCTGAGAGGATAATACATTGCTCTGGTGACCACATGAAAAATGAAAATCGTGCCATATTCTAAATCATGTAGCCATCAACCACAGTAAATGAGTCATTGATTTTCTAGGCACCACTTATCGTTCAGTAGTTTGCCATTGCTTTCTGAATGGTGAGATCTATTTTACCTGTGGTAAAATCCCACGGAAACAATTTGCTTCCAAACTTGCCCACCATGGGGTTTGAACCAGGTACGCTTGGGTTCGTGATCGAGCTCACTACCGCTTGAGCTACAGACGCTCACAAATAGGTGACCACATACCATGGAAATTCTGGGGTTTAAGGTCAAAATAGCCACAAATAAATTCTCGGGGTGCATACTGTACATGATAGGACTTCATGAGACCCTGATTCTTAACATGGAGATCTAAATTACAAAGTTCTTCTTACGTTAGAGTTGTATGTAGTTGTCTGAAACTGTAGCTTGCGCTGTATTTGGATTATAGTGAGGAAAAGTTGCGCTATTCGTCAACCTCTCTCTCTCGTCCAGGACTATCTGTATCCAGGGGCAAGACAAGTCAAGACGACTGGAGATAGTGCCAGATGCAGTGGATGACCAGGGCTTTCTAAAGTGCCTGCCGTGCTCTATCGGTCCACACCGCTCTGCTGTGATCCGCCTTTCTAACCGTTGAGCCAACTAGTGGCCTCATCCGCGAAGTCAGCCGGATCCAGTCTTTGCATGCACAGGCAGACAGTGCCTAGATTACCGATGCTGCTAGACCCATCGGTTTCCCTCACCTGGTTTGACCACCGAATAGGCGATGTAACCGTTGTAGTCGCTGTGCATGTTACAGCTAAACTACAGGCAAGAGTTGTGTGTTGTAGTCACGTTACAACTATTGTTCCGGCCGCCCTGCTGTGTGTAAGTTTACATTTCCAGAAGCGATGGCGGTAGGATAGACCTGTCCTGGCATGTGTGTCTGTCCGAAAATTACTGGACAATTCTCTTGTCCCAAGGTGTGCTGGTATTTTTTCATCAGCACATAACAGGAACCCTGCAGACAACACACTGACGCTTTTAACAGGTTCGTACGTGACCTTGACCTTCCTGGTGATGCGTGAAGTGTTTCTTTTGTTGGGTGGAATCGCGTGGTAGTTTTCAGCGCTTGGCGTTAATTGAAAATTGTTATCGATAACTGGTGTCGACTAGAAACACGATCTTATTTTCTATTTACACTGTAGTAGAATATAATTGATGATGATAGTAACACAATTACACCTTGAGTTCTTTCACTGCTTATACACAACCGAATAATGATATAAATATATATGTACTCCGTTTAGAATTTACACAGATTAATTAATTTTTTTAAAAGTTCAAGAGCAAACAGTTAACACGCCCGCACACTGGGCGAACCTGGTACATTTGGGCTAGAGTAAGATGTACCTGGTACGTTAGAGTAAGATGTACCTGAATGGCGAGGGACACAGGTGATAAGGAAAGCAAGCCCCCATGCACAAATCAGCAAGAGGTACCATGACTACACCTGAATTCATAGCAGGGGAAACCAAAAAAAGTTGAAGTATTTGTAAGGTTATATTTCTTAAATTTCCGTCATCCCATTTCCATATATCATTAGCAGGGAACATAAATATTTCAAACCGTTCCTATTTTCTATTTCCTGACACACACATATATATATATATATATCCTTTTATAAATGTCTTATCCAAGCCTTCATTATATGCCTTCATTATATTTTATATGACCAAAATACTTCACTTTTCATTGTTCTATCCTTTTCGATAGTCATCCATTTTCAATGTTTAATTTTTGAATTATTGTTGCTTTTCGTTAACCACCTTTGCACTCTTTTCATCCAAATGATAAAAATATTGCATGTGTCGAGTGTGCCTATGGGTGGTGACCCCAATGAGAGCCTGGAAATTTTAATGTCTGGATGTTATATATTTTTATTTTATGGATATTATGTTTCGTTTCAGTTTGGGAGATCTTAGCTGCACACAGGACACGTTCATAGTTAGTCCAATCATCGCAATATCTCCAAAAGCTTCCAGTGCCTAACTGTACCAGTTTGATGTTGAGTGATGAGCCAACTCCTATGTCTGTTGTACTGCTCTCCTCTGAAGGACCCCAATCCTTAATCGAAGCTCTTACAATCTAGCAGTCAATGTGGATTAGTTTAGATAAGTCTTCTTTGTAGCCACACTCGATGAGAGCACTCAGAATGTCAGATCTATATGTTGGCTGGCACCCCGATATGTTGGCAGAGCCAGCAAGTCTGCCAGCTCTCTTCACCGCCATCGACGTGCCCCAGAAGAAAAATGAATATTGCGTACATACAATAAAGAGATGATCATTCCATGTATAAAAAGTGAAAGATTAGCATACAAAGCCCAGAACACACAATAAACTACAAGATCTAAATTTCCTACAGAACTGTGGTCATTTTTCAGCAAGGCTGTAAAGCAAACAACAAAATAAAATTAGGTAGAACTTAAGTTAGACAGATAGTGTGCAATGTTATAAACACTTATATAGAAAGATATGTTCAAACTTGTAATTAATATAGGTAAATATACTATGTACATGATGACATAAACAGACCAATGGATAGAGCAGACATTCTGAATGCCCTCATGGAGTGTGACCGCAAAGAGGATTTTCATTTAAACCAACCCAAGTCAACTGCTTCATTGCAAGAGCTTGGATTGAAGATTGGATTGGCCATAAAAGAACAGCACAATAGGAATATGAGTAGGCTCATCAATCAACATCAAACTGGTACGATTAGTCGCTGGAGATGTTGCTAAGGAAACTGGAGTGCAATGAAGATATTCCGAACTAAAACTGACCAATCTCTTTTCTGTGAATAGCTGTTGTAGGTGATCCTTGGCCTGAACAGCTTCATTACACTTGTGTTGTAAACAAGTCAGTTCATAGACTTTCTTCCATGCTATGAGGCTCAGTTGTGAAGTAATATTTTCTTTGTTGTATATTGTATCTTTGTCCATTCATTATCATAAAAACTGGTTGGTGAGAATCAATGTCGCTAGCCTCAAGGCCTTCTATAGATGCATCATCATTATCAAATCATACTCCTGAGCAGAACTTTGCCACCCTAAGTCCTTCAGAACTTTTCTCTCTCTCACAGGCCAGATGTCTTGTCCTGCAGCCGCCATTCTCAAATCATCAGTCACATTTTGAATTCATCTTCTCTATGGTCTTCCTCTTCTCCTCTTTGCCGAGATGCCTTCTTCCATGATGGTCTCCAACCCCTCATGTCTTTTTGTGTGTCCAAAATACTTTAATTTTCTCAAAAGATGCAGCTAAGTTATGCATATGATCTTATGATGAAGATTTCTCTGTAGCAAATTTAATTTGCATTATGACTTATTTTCACATACAACTGCCACTAGTTGACCCTTATGATATTTACGCTTGAATGCAATGAAACCGTTCTTTGTACCCCAATACTGGGTTGCATAATCAGTACAGGTAAACACTCAAACGATATCTAATATAAAAATACAAATTCTTTTTTAATCATACATAATAAATATGGAACCCACAGGGACAGTGAAAAAAAAGGGAGGCCTAGAAATACATGGAGACAAGATTTGGAGGCAGAGATCAACAATATAAACAAGAGCTGGAGGGAACTGCAGGAATACTTGGCATGAGTTGGTTCAGGTCCTATGCCCCAATCCAGGTTAAAACGGCAGAGAGAGAGATAATAAATATGAGACTGTAATTCATGTTTGAAATAATAAAAGAATAGATTAATACTGATCAATAGTCCTGTATTTGCATGTGTGCTCTGACTGATCCTACATTCTGTATCATAACAGACTCACTTCATCATCAGCTAAATAAGGGCCTAAAGCCAAAATATTGACTTCATTGCACCAGAATTTATCTCATAAGGCTCGGTTCTTCTCAGCAGAAATGTCGTGCCATCTGTTGAGAGTATTGCACAAAGCATGGAACTCCGTAGCTCTGGCAACAATCCTAGGGGTCTCTGGAAAATATTCACTTGTGAGCAGAATGGCACAGTCTGGATTCCAACCCACTACCTTCAGAGTGCACAGCATGGGCTTAGCCACCACCTTGCCCCTGCCCAAATCATCACCTGATCAGGTTAAGTAAGTTATAATTAGGTATAAGAAGATCAAAAAAGTATAACGTGTGCTTACCTTCAATGACCTCTAGTGGCAGTTCACCCTCTTGGACAGCCAGATATGCTGTAGAGATGATAAGAAAGAATATCTATAATAAAACTGACTAAACAAATAAAAGATTTTGTAACAAAATTAATAAATAATAAAGCTTATTGGTAAGTCACATATATTTTTAAAGTAAGTAAAAGTAAGGAACCCTTTCATACCTCGTGGTATATAGGTCAATACAGTGTTAGTCCTGTATTTTTCATTGACCGTCGGCACACGATGGGTGATGTGGTCAGCATCATGCCAGCCGCCTTTACTTTCCCAGAGCATGTCTGGTACCCAGTTGAGGCTGGGTCGACCTGAGAGCCGTCGCGGTCGGGAAAATTCCACGCGCACTGCGAGAGTTGAACACAGACCACCAGCCTTGAGAAGCGAGTTCACTAACAACTATGTTACCGCGGCTCTCTCACATATATTTTGTGGCAACATAACTATTAAAGTCAAGTCTATGTTATGATAAATGTCAATGTCTGATTATGCTGTCTCATCATGTTTGAAGTAGATTGTAATTATGATGTCCATGATTTCACCTCCATCATTAGATGCAGCAGTAGACAACGTGTTCATTCTCTCATCTCCCTTGCTCCCAGAATGTTCAGTTTTTTGTTTGTTAAGACTCTATGTGGCCAAGGCAAGTCGCTTTCAACCTAAGACAGATGTTTTTTTGGTTATGTCATAGATTTTGGTTATATATTAGCCCTTTACCGATATAGGGAGCATTTTTTTCAATAAACAGAAGAATAAGTAATGAAATCCAACACAGATGCAACAAAGCAAATCAAATGACAGGACAAATGGCGCCAATTTTAAAATGCAAACATGTCACCATGAACACAAAAAGCATTGCTCAACACAATCTTTCTCCCCACATTATGCTATCATTGTCAAACATGGACGCTGACATCAAATAATAATAGAAAACTAGTCACGACAGAGATACAGTATCTACGCAGAATGCTGGGGGCAACAAGAAGAGACCGGTTGAGAAATGAAGACATCAGGAAAAAGTGGGTACAACATCAGTACTGAACTTTATCAAGAAACAACAAATTAAATGGTTCAGCCACATAAACAGATTACCAACAGACAGTGCACCTCAAAAAACAATGTTGCACAGATACAACGGATACAAAGCAAAAGGTCGCGCCAAGCAAAATGTGGACCTCAGAGATAACAGAGGTGATGAAAGACACTATTTATGAAGCGCAAACAAGGACTCATTATAGAAATCTCTTATAAACTTGATGCTGTGAGGCAAAACAGGATTGGAGAAAAGAAAGAAAGGTATTGTGCCTGGGACTAGTCCTAAAAAGGACTGGTTGTTGAGTATTGTGCTCTGGTATGTGCGGATAGTCCTGAGAAGCACCTTTTTTTGGTGTTGGTCTAGATCATAGATTCCCAAACTTTTCGGCCCACCGCCCACTTTGCACAACATAAACTTTGTAACGCCCTCCCCATTATAAAAGCTTACCATGCCCTCCCCATATATATATATATACATGCTCTATTTTTCCTATAACATAGAAAATTGATATATATTTCCGTCATACATGATCAATTTTCAAATGATTATATGTATGACATAGAAAATTGACGAAACAATGGATCGTGTAAGATGGGCATAAGATGAATTAAAATGCAGAATTAAAATTTTTATGATTATTCAATCGCAAAATCACGAAAACAAACTCCCCCAAATGCTTTTGAACGCACTATCGCCCCACTGGAAGGCTACAGCGCCACTGGGGCGGTCACCCCACTTTGGGAAACGCTGGTCTAGATGTAACCCTGAGAAGGACTTTTGTGTTGATCTGGTGTGAGTGTGTGTAGTTCTAGATTGTCTAGAATGCTCAGATGTGTACAGACAAGTATTTGTACCAAAGTTTCACAAATGGTTTATTTAAGTGTACAGATGTTTTCAATGTGTGACAGAATCAGTGTTAAATTTGACTAACCTTCTGTGGTGTGTGTAGAGTCCAGTAATGTGACCAGTACCATCACAGCCAGGACATGGACACTCTCTGTCTGAAAAGTCATAGACATGAATTACATCATAATGCTACAGAAATATATTTTTGGTATTTGTTAAAGGATTTAATAAACATCTCCATTTTGAAGGTTTATACGAAGCCATAGTGTTCCAGGGTATATATATATATTTATAAACATATATAAATATATATATATATATATATAAATATATGTGCCCTTTTTCTTCTTTACAGTCAATTTATTTATTTATATATATATATATTTGTATATATTCCTCTTGTACAATATATAAATATATATATATATATTTATAAACCTCTGGTAACGTTAAATGTTCCATAACAGTTAAGTCCTATATCAACTATATAATTTGCAGTTCTATATTTATTTATAAGGGAAGAATGCAGTAAAACTATGTAGCAATATAAGGGAAGACTGTAGTAAAACTATGTAGCAATATAAGGTAAGACTGCAGTAAAACTATGTAGCAATGGCGTAACATGTAAAAACAAAGTGTTGTATTTTTACAAAGTACAAAAACGATAGACTGTAATGTTTCGACTAAAAAGCCTGTGAATTTCTGGTGTATCCTTTGTTTGATAAATCGCTATTTGATAAATAGCTTGATAAATATTTTGGTCAAAACGTCGCTGTGTATTGTTATTGTACTTTGCAAAACTTTTACTTTTTTAAAAAATGTTTCACTTATTTTATTTAGACTTTTAAAAGCTTTCCTTTTAAAATTTCCAATGCAATCAAAATTGCCCAAATAGGTAGACTGCTCTGTTATTTTTATAATTTTGGATTTCAAGGTGATAGGGCACGCAGGAGTTAGGGGTAATGAATGAGATGATAGATTGGCTGGCTTGACTACAATATCAGAGGGTGCTGCCATGGATCGAAATGACATTCTTCACGCATTGAGAGAGTCTTTCCGAACAGAGGAGTTTCAGGGCTGTGAATCCCACTCGCTGACCAGATTGAAAGAGATGGGTGTCAATATTGGTGCAGCCTGAAAAGAATGACATACTAAATGTGCAAAGAGATTGATTAATCAACATCGAACTGGCGTGTTGGGTCACTGGATGCTGCTAGATTTGCTAAGGCGGAGATCGGAGTACCTATGGACATGTCTGGAGTGCTATGATGATAGTCCTCATATAACTGATATGCATTACTTGTCATAGGTGTCTTCATTATATTTGTCTTTTCATAGCTTATCTGCAGTCTAACTTTTGATGCTATGGATGACGTCCATTTTTCTTTGCATATCTTGGTTGTTTTTACTTCTCTTCCATTTATTTCTTTATAGAAGTGCTGGTGGAAAAATGTAGTATCTTGTGTGTGCTTGTTCTAAGACACTTTATAAGCTATTCTTTCCGTAAGGTGTATTTTTACTTAACAATATCATCTGCAAAATATAAATCTTTAGTTGATTATTTTCTACCCAATTAATGCCAGTTTCGCCCTGCAACTTTTCTCATCACCCAGTCAATAGCATTCCCAAACAGATGGGAGGGGGGGAGAGATAAAATGCAGAATTGCTTTACTCCGGGTTTCAGGATTAGTATATGTTTAAGAATTATATGAGGTCTTGATGTTATATGAGAGACGTGGTAGCATAGTTGTTAGTGAATTCGCTTCTCAAGGCTGGTGGTCCGGGTTCAACTCCCGCAGTGTACATGGAATTTTTCCCGACCGCGACAGCTCTCAGGTCGACCCAGCCTCAACTGGGTACCAGACATGCTCTGGGAAAGTAAAGGCGGCGGTGTGATGCTGACCCCATCACCCATCGTGTGCCGAAGGTCAATGAATAATACAGGCCTAACACTGTATTGCCCTATATACCACAATGTATGAAATGGTTCCTTTACTTTTACTTTACTTTAGATGTTATATGTTATAAAAGGAATTACTTGAATAGTGCATTTGAGCAGTACTGCCCAACATTTGTATATATTGGGACGCATGTGGCTGATGGAGGTGGGAATGCACTGCGGTGATTGCAATAATAATACTAACAATAATATTACTAATCATAAAGTAATAGTAATATTAACTCTTTCCACGTGGAGTTATTTTCTCAATTTTTAAGCAGTTAATTCTTCTTCTTCTGCTTTCTCAACAAGCAGTTAATTCAATGGAGGTAAAAAAAAACCGATCCTAACTACTCTTCAATAAATAAACATATATATATTATTATATACTAAATTCGCTTTGGAAGTCAGCAACCGACTTGCACATTACTTGGCTCAAAACACACACTAAAATTGGATTACGATGACCACGGCTACAAAATCAGTCCAAATTGCAGAAAAAATGAAGAGATACGAGCTGGACATACTGGGGTTAAGTGAGGTGAGATGGACTGGAACAGATAGAAGAGTAGTTAGTGGATTAACTTTCATATATTCAGGAGAGAAGATGGTAAGCATTTTGAAGGAGTGGGTATAATGATGACACCTAGAGTAGCAAAGAGCATGTTAGAATGGGAACCCATCTCCAGTCGGATAATTAGAGCCCGCTTCAGTACCAGGCATGTCAATATGACAATACTGCAGTGTTATGCACCAACAAATGAGGCTGACTATGATAAGAAAGACACATTTTATGAGCAACTACAAGATCAAATTAACAAGACCCAAAAACATGACCTGTTAGTAGTAATGAGGGACTTTAATGCCAAGGTTGGAAGTGATAATGTAGGGGTAGAGAGAGCTATAGGAAAACAAGGAATAAACACAATGAATGAGAATGGAGAAAGACTGGCGGAGTTATGTATGCTGTCAAACTTAGTAATTGGAGGTACCATCTTTGCACATAAGGAAATTCATAAACTTACTTGGCACTCACCAGATGAAGTGACCAGGAATTAGATTGACCATATGTGCATAAATACACAATTTAGAACATCATTGCTGGATGTCCGTGCATACAGAGGGGCAGATGTAGGAAATAATCATAATTTATGCATAGGTAAATTGAAACTGAAATTGAAAATTCACCATACTAAAAAGAACAACTGCGAATAGACAGTCAAAGGCTACAAAATAAAGAAGTAAAAGAGGAATATCAGCTCGAACTTAAGAATAGGTTCGAGTTACTCAATGGTGAAAAGGAACAGAACATTGAAGACAAATGGACTAAGATAAAGGACACACTATTTAGGGCAGCAAATAGTAGCGCAGGATTAAAGACAAAAAGACAGAAAGCCCTGGATAAGTGATGACACCTGGAAATGTATTCAAGAAAGAAGAAAGATGAAAACTAGCGATATTTAATACTAAGGATGCAACAGATGAAATCCAAGCTAAAGAGGAATATAGACTAAAAGACAAGGTAGTGTAAAGAGCGGCTAGAAGAGAAAAAAGAGCATATGTCAATCGACTGACTGAAGAAGGGGAAAAGGCAGCTAAGACTGGAAACAGTAAAATGCTATACAATACACTAAAACAACTTACTGGAACTTTTGTTTCAAAGGGTGGCCCAATCAAGAGTAAAGATGGTAAAGTTCTAACATCAGATACCGAGCAGAAGAAAAGATGGGCAGAACATTTTGAAGAAATATTAAATAGACCTGATCCACCAGTACTACTCAAGTTTGACGAAGAGGAAAGAAACAGCTCCTACCAATTACGAAGAAATGATAAGTGTAGCTGAGGTCAAGGAGGCAATCCATTACTTGATAAACAATAAGGCAGCGGGTGATGACAACA
The DNA here is from genome assembly GCA_020796225.1 of Arion vulgaris. Lineage (NCBI taxonomy): Eukaryota > Metazoa > Mollusca > Gastropoda > Stylommatophora > Arionidae > Arion > Arion vulgaris. Next base: position 33,306,080 of record CM036769.1, on the reverse strand, counting down.
TTACTGCAGAAATGCTCAAATCGGCTGATGATACAACTATTAGCCAGGTGCAAGAACTATTTAATAAAGTATGGGAAGAAGAAACTGTCCCAGATCAATGGAAAAAGGGAATAATTGTTAAGATCCCCAAAAAGGTGATTTCAAAGATTGCAACAACTGGAGAGGGATCACCTATTATCAGTAATGACCAAGACTTTCTGCAAAATCATTCTTAATAGAATCAAAGGAGCAGTGGACACCACCCTGAGAGAAGAACAAGCTGGTTTTAGACCTGGGAGAAGCTGCTTAGACCAAATAATTACCCTACAACTAATTTTGGAGGAACATATTGAGAAGCAACAACCACTCATACTAAATTTCATAGATTTTAAAAAGCCTTTGATAGTCTACACAGAATCTCTCTGTGGAATATTCTGAGATGCTATGGAATACCAGACAAAATAATAAACATTATTAAGAGCCTCTATGATGGTTCACAGTGTGCAGTTCACACTGATGGTGGACACAGCGACTGGTTTATGGTTGAAAAGCAAGGCTGTATTCTATCTCCGCTATTGTTTGGAGTGGTCATTGACTGGGTGATGCGAAAATGTCGAGGGGAAACTGGCATCGATTAGGTAGAAAATGGTCAACTAGAAGATTTGGATTTTGCAGATGATATTGCCTTGTTAAGTAGAAACAACCAAGATATGCAAAGAAAAACAGACAACTTGTCATCTATAGCATCAAAAGTTGGACTGCATATAAGCTATGAAAAACAAATATAATGAAGATACCTATGGCAAGTAATGCAGATATCACACTGAAATCTGAAATGATAAAAATAACAGCAGTTCACCTATTTAGGTAGCAATTCTGATTGCACAGGAAATGTTAAAAAGAAATTATGATACGAATTGGCAAAGCAACATCAGCTTTTAAAAGTCTAAATAAAATATGGAACTGCAAGTTATATAGTATTAAAACTAAATTACAATTTTCAATTCAAATGTTGTATCAATCCTAACATATGCCAGCAGAGTTGGAAAATGACTAAAGATATAGAAAGCAAGTTGAATGCATTTGAAAATAGATGTCTGCAAAAATAATGAATATAAAATGGAACGAATTCAGAAGAAGTGATGAAATCAGAGACATGTCTGGTCAACCACTAGTGACAACTGTTATAAGAAAGAGAAGATGGAGATATGTTGGGCACACCTGAGGAGAAATGATCAACGAATATCAGAGCAGGCATTGAAGTGGGATGAAGTGGGTTCAAGAAAGATAGGTCGACCTAAAGAGACCCTGAAACGAACTTTGAGAGAGGCAAGAAATATCGGTCTCAGTTTCATGGATGAGATTGAGCGAGTTGTCCAGGATAGAGCGGTATGGAGAAATTACTTGCAGGTCCTATGTAACTATAATGGTACGAGAGGAATTATTATTATTATACTAAATTGAAGAAAACTGGACAACCTAATAGAATAACAAGGTTAACAAGTAGTATAAGTAAAACAGTAGAAATAAAACTAGAAAGACTTCTTATAAGGGAGGCAACTCTATGGCGCAGTGTACGGCTAATATCGACAACGGACTTCGCGTGGCGCAGTGTGCTGCTTAAAGCGTGGAAAGAGTTAATAAACATAATAATATAAAAATTGTATCCTAACTAAACATACTATTAAACAAAAAATACTGTAGTTTCGAAAAATAATTGAAATGCACTATCAGAAATAATTCACTTTTCCTTGACATTCTCATTAGCGGTAAGATGGTGAATTATAATAGAGTGCCAGGGATGTATAATACAGGTGACATTACAGCGCCACAGTGCTGTACGGCACTGCATTAGAGTATTCTGATTCTTTCCTACTGTTGAATTTTCTTATCTCATCTTTCTATGTGTAACATATTGTCCCCAAATGTAATTTCCTTCCTTCTTTTTTCCATGGAAATTCAGAACTGACTTTCTTATGACTTTATTCTTACAAACTCCCCTTTACTTTTCTACCTCTTACAAAACTTGACTGTACAAATATTTTGCCATCTTCAGCCTGGCATCTTATATTACAACAATACCTTGCTCTTAAGAACAGAGCTCAAATATAACTTCAAAGTATGGCATTAATTTATATTAAAAATGCAATGAAAAAAATACTATTAAACACTGATCCAGGTAATGCATATGAAAACTAAAAAATGGAAAAACTGTACGAAACTCGGAAAATAAAAAATATGAACAGTATCTCTGAATTTAATGAGATTTATCTATCTCCGTTCTAAGTTATTCTGATTTATCTATCTGTGTCAAAATATATTCAGATTCATTCATATGTGTCACATTGTATTCTGATGCATTTATCTGCCCTAATTTATTCATGAGAGCCGCAGTTGAGTAGTTGATAGCGAACTCGTTTCTTAGACTAGTGGTCTGGGCTCAATGCCACAGTGGGCATGGAATATTACAGCCCGCAAAGGCTTTCAGGTTGACCCTGCCTTAATTGGGTACCAGGCGTTTGTCTGCCCAGTGTGTTCATAGCGCGTTGGACTACAGGTGACTATCCCTCTGTGTGTGTGGGTTCAATTCCGCAGGATGGCAGAAAAAGCCACAGATTCTCCAGATTTTCGGTGTTCGTGGCACCGAATCGAAGGGTTATGATGTCCATGGCACCGAGCCAAAAGCTCAAGTGCTTCTGGATAAAAAAAAAAAAAAAAATTTGGTACCAAGAAAAGCACTGGGACGCAAAGGCGGCCGGGGTGATGTTGACGATATCACCCATCGCATGCTGATGGTCAATGAAAAATACAGTCTAAGACAGTATTATTTAATATACCTCAAGGTATGAAAAAGGGTTCCTTTACTTTAAAAAAGAAATGTATTCATACTTACTTCGTTTTGGGAAGATGACTCCATCAGAACTAGGATATGGATCTTCATCGTCCATGTCTTCAGGGCTGTACTTCTCCAATGAACTTTTGAGAGCTCTCTCAGTCAGCAAGTCTTTGGTTCCTACGGCTGCATCTGATTTTGTTACAATCATGATTGGTTTGGCTGATGTTGTTGTTGGGTTCATCAGAAGTGAGTACTGACTTTGACTAATCTGGCAAGTACTGACTATGACTGGTGACATATTAACAACATGTGATGTGCTAGCAGTTGTATGTGCAACAGTTTGTATTGTGAAGGGAGCACCAAGCAGTGAGACAGCTGGTTTTGTATGGGACTGAGTGATCCCTGACATTAATTTTCTTCCTGTTGAGATATTAGCATGTGTTGTAAGGTCTGAAGATTTTGCTGGAGCAATAGAACATATGATTGGAGCCATTTGGTTATGGGGACAATTTTGGGACTCGCAAACACTCATGTGGAAAGTGATTGGTGCTTTAGTAGAGCTAACTGAAGGTGCTGCCATGATGTGCTTGCCAGCTAGAGTTATGACTGCAGATCCTAGAGGTAATACAGATGCTCTTGAAACTGCAGATCCTAGAGGTAGCAATGAGTCTGAGCCCCGTCTCTTCACATTTATGACTGTAGTTTTTCCTGAGGCCATTTGTATTTTGATCTGAGAGAGACCTTGTGAGGCGACATCTTGATTAAGTGTGGAATGGCTGGCAGCTGTCTGGCTACGGTCATCTGCTGTTGTCATGCCAGTCAAAATCGGATGATCTCTCTTAGATCCAGGTACTGAATCAGTACCTTGAGATTGTGGACTGCTCTGGGTCGGACACATGCTGGTAGGGGATGATCGGTCAGTTTCCTTGACTTCATGTAAAGGACTTGAGGATGTTTTGGTGCATTTAATGATTTTACCATGAACATTTGGAGAGCACACCCTCTTGATAACAGCAGTTACCGATGGAGGAGATGATTGTTTGAGAACTATAGTCTTTGATATGGCAGGTTTACACTGAGCTGCAGAAACAGATGTACTGCTTTTACCTAATACTTCAATGGGGCCACTATTATTCACTGATAATTCTGTCCAAATGTCTGCATGCGTTACATGAGCCTGACTACCTGAAAGTGAAGCAACAGTGGGCGCTTGTGAACTTTCCTGGAAACTTGATCCAGACCTATTTGGTTCACTTTCATTCATATAGGACTCAGCTTGAGATGTGAGATCAGCATCCTGACTTCCATCTGAACTCTCCACATAGGCTGAACTCCATTCAGCGACCACTTCAAACTCTTCCTTAATCTCGACCTTAGTATCGACAAAATCTGAAGAGTAAATTTGTAGATCATCATCATCATCCTCCACTTCTTCTTTAATCTCAAGTTTAATATCATCAGCATGGATAGTGTCATGAATTCTACATGCTGAGTCTGTGAGTATTTCTAAACATGTTGCATCATTATCAAATATTTCATTTATGTTCTCTTCCTGCTTGCTCAAGTCTATTTCAACTGATGGAGTCACAGTACCTGATGGCTCCGGACATGAGATATAAAAATCGTCATCTCTTACTTCCAAAATGTTATTTAAGCAAGAGACTTCTATAAACTGTTGCTCACTGTCACCTTGTATAATACAAGAATCATGTTCAACAACTCGGAGTTCAACCTCTGAGTTAATATTCTCCTTATTCTGCTCCATAACACTGTCAGATTCATAAATATTATTACCAGAAATTTCATCTTCCTTATCAGTTGAACTTTTGTCCAATTCTGAATACCTTCCTGCTGGATCATAGTCCGTAACATCATGTGACTTCAATATATCTTCTCCCAACTCAGATATGCAGCTTGCCACTTTTCCTAGTACATCAATACCATCGGAAGTGTTATGTGATAAACCTATTTGACACATTGTTTCACTTCCTGGTAAACATTTTTCTATCGCATCGATATGATCTGAAGGAAAATTACTACTGCTAGTCACATTTGACAGACTATGGACAGTTACTTCCTGATCAGTCACATCTTGGCTGACTTTGTTGCATTCTGAGTCATCTTTTTCTTCCCCTAGATTATCTGTTTCATCTGGAATACAGTTTTCCTTGATTTCTGTGTTCTTTGTACCCATAGAAACTATCTCTGGAGATGACATTGCTTCATGTCCCTTCCCACTTAGTACGTCCATATGAGTTGGTTTAACATCAAAATGATCTTTCTGTTCTCTTATATTTTCACATTCTGTCTTGCTGGTGTTGCTGTCATTAAAACCTGCCTTTTCTGTCTGCAGAAAATCTTTGGTTTCAGACTTGCTTCTTCTCTGACTTTTGTCTGCATATGCCTCATCACTTTCATGTTTGCTGACAAATTCTGTTTTATGTTCTGAGTCAACCTTAAAACTGTGCTGTCTTTTTACTTCATTACAAGGTAACTGAACTACATTATCATCACCAAAATCCATATCCACTTTCATTTCCAATTTTGTATTAAGTTCACATAGATTTTTATCTTTAACTTCTGAAATATTGACACTTTCAGGCAGACTGTATTCATTTGCTAGAATTTGGATACTTTCTGACATGTTCTTGCATCTATTGTCTGGAACATTGACACTTTCTGGAATATTCTCTAGTTTTTTGTCTATTTCTGACAGGCTGTCTTCATTTTGTGAAATCTTGTCACCTGACAGATTAACGTCTTCATCTTTTGGAATTTTGAAACCTGGCATATGCTTGTATGCATCTTCTGGAAATTTCACACTTTCTGGAAGACAATCTTTATTTTCTAGAATTGTCCCACTTTCAAATAGATTGTCATTATCTTCTGGAATTTTGTTACTTTCTGACAGAGCATTATCTATATCATCTGGAATTTTAACATCTGCTGACAGATTCTTGTCTATAGTATCTGGAATTTTAACATCTTCTGGCAGAGCCTTGTCTATAGCTTCTGGAATTTTGTTATTTTCTGTCACAGCTTTATCTATATCGTCATGAACTTTAACATCTGCCAGCAGATCCTTGTCAATATCTGGAAGTTTAACATCTGCCGGTAGATCCTTGTCAATATCTGGAATTTTAACATCTACTGGCAGAGCCTTGTCTATAGCTTCTAGAATTTTGTTATTTTCTGACACAGCTTTGTCTATATCGTTAGGAAGTTTAACATCTGCTGGCAGATCCTTGTCAATATCTGGAAGTTTAACATCTGCTGGCAGATCCTTGTCAATATCTGGAATTTTAACATCTTCTGGCTGATTCTTGTCAATAACATCTGGAATTTTAACACCTGCTGGCAGAGCCTTGTCAATATCTGGAATTTTAACACATGCTGGCAGAGCCTTGTCAATATCTGGAATTTTAACACCTGCTGGCAGAGCCTTGTCAATATCTGGAATTTTAACACATGCTGGCAGAGCCTTGTCAATATCTGGAATTTTAACACCTGCTGGCAGAGCCTTGTCAATATCTGGAATTTTAACATCTGCTGGCAGAGCCTTGTCCGTATTATCTGGAATGTTAACATCTGCTGGCAGATCCTTGTCTATATCATCTGAAATTTTAACATCTGTTGACAATGTATTATTTTTTTCTTCATTAATTTTTACACTTTCTAATAGATTGTCTTTTTCTTCTGGAATGTTACTACTTTCTGACAGTTTCTTGTCTTCATCTTCTACAACTTGGACAGTATCTATCAGATTTTTGTATTCTTTAGTTACTGGAATGTTAACTATTTCTGTTTGATTTCTATCTGTATCACTTTCTATCTTCTTATTAATTTTTGACATCTCCTTGCTCTCAACATTAATTTTCAATGAATCATCTGTCGTTGTCTCCAACATATTTTTCTCTTTTTCATCCAGAACTTCATGAGCTTCAGATCTCAGTCTTGAAGATGAAACTGGTTTTCCTTCCTTCTGAAGGGATTTCCAATCTTCATGCTCTTCCCGCCGTTTCTTTCGTTCCCTTTGAACAATTTCACCCAGTGACATCTGGCCTCTTCTCTTGGTGGTTTTGCTAACACCTGGCAGAATGCTACTATCTGCTACTTCTGACTTATTTACTGTTTCTTCTTTCTGCTGATTAGTGATTTTCATATTTGAATCTTCAATAAGGTAACGGAAACATTCCTGGTCTAGTCCAGACTTGGGTTTCTCTGATGGGATCTCATCATCTGATGATTTGGAAGTAGTAGTTGGTGATGTAACATTTGGTGATGGAGACTTTTTTCTTGATGTTGATAATTGTTTACTTTGTGATGATCTTGAGGATCTTGAATTAGCACATTCAGACTTTATAGATGACTCGTTGTTATCATTCAATCTTAAATTGTCTGGCAACTCATTTTGTTTGGATGTCGATCTTGATGTTCTTGTGGGAGTTTTCACTTCGTTTTCTTGACATTTTTCATTCGATGCCAGATTAGCTCCTTGGTGAGATTTGGGTTTATGATGTATAGGAGATGGCAGATTTCTTTTCACTCTAGATTTTGAGGAACTTACTTCTGCAGTCAACGATGCAGTCTGCTCACTTCCAACATGAGATAAAATGTTTCCGCTTCGAGTTCTTTGCATCACTGTAGAAGATATGTCTCTTCCCTCAACATGTGACTGCTCAGTAGAAGGACTTGCAGCTCCTTCTGTCTTCATCTGTTGAGATCTCAGTTTTGTTGATTCCCCCTCTGTCTTCAATGGCAACTTGGATGTAACTGTTGCAGTGCGAATTTGACTTCTGCTGCATCTCTGGACTGATTGCAGTGTCTGGATAGATTCAGCTGTGTTGGTTTGTGCTGCAGTAGAGGTAATGGATGTATTATGTACAGTCTTTCTAGCACCTCTTACTTGCTGACCTACTAACCTGTGTTCAATCTGAGACTTGGGTGAAGTGCCTTGATCATCAGATAGTATATGTTTTGTTTTCTTCAATTGTAAGTTGTTTGCACACTGCTCTACAGTTCTTTTCACAAGTTTATTTGCAGGGCTACCGCCTCTACTTTGTGTAGAGAACACTCTGGTTACATTGTTGGTCTTTTTTATAACAGGAGACTGTCTTGTTGGTTTGATGATTTTTGCTCTCTTTGGAGAACCTTCTGCTTTGCTGTTCCTTGCTATCAGAGTACTGGTCCCTGATCTGAAACAAAGTTGAATGAGTTTCATAACAACAAGAAGGATAGATGATAAAATTAAGATGGTAATGATAAGTGGATCACACGGACATCACAGAAATATGTCACAAAATAATCTAGAATAGTGTTTCCCAAACTGGGGTCTGCGAGGTACTCACAGGAGGTCCTCAAGCACTTGAAGGAATATTATGATCTTTGACATTTCAAACATTATTCTTTTGGGCCCCAATCCAGAAGCACTTGAGATTTCAGCTCTTTGGCTCAGTGTCATGGACATCGTAACCCTTCATGAACACCGTAAATCTGGAAAACCTGTGGCTTTTCTGCCAGCCCACGGAATTGAACTCGCACTCACAGGGAGCTTGTCACCCATTGTCCAATGCGCTACGAACACACTGGGCAGGCAGGCTAAAACATTTATAAAAACAGTGGTAAACTAGTTCTGCAGCAAAATCAAAGGACCCTGACCATCCCGGGAGTCTAAACGTCTGACAGGACAAAATGAAAGAACAGGTCACATAGAGCAACCATAACTTGAACAGATCACACAGAGCAACCATATCTTGAACACATGAACAGGTCACACAGAGAAGACCATACCTTGAACACATGAACAGGTCACACAGAGCAACCATACCTTGAACAGGTCACACAGAGAAGACCATACTGTGAACACATGAACAAGTCACACAGAGAAGACTATACATTGATCAGACTAAAACGCACACAGAGACTAACCTTGAAGTAGTTCGACTTGCAGACACTGCAACTATTTCTGTCGTCGACTTCTGATCTAGGGCTGAAATAGTAAATGTAAGTATTTTCAAATCCAAGTATTTCTCTGCACCTTTCTTGTTTTGTGGCTTAACCTTACAAACAACTTCACAAATATGGCTTTTTCATTCTATTTCTAAACTTTCTTTCTACTGTTGTTATCTCTGCTCATCATGTAAACAATTTTACAATGAGCTTCAAATTGGTTACTAAACTGACGTCATTGCACTCTTGACAGACCCATTGGTGCTCAAGTCTCCCCCCAACATATGTTGAAGAGTATGCATACTGATGGTTCCCGTGGCTCACTGATTAAACACACTCCTCACTCTGCCCCTCAGTTCTACTCGTACAATGGGTAACTCCAAACTGCTGAAATCACTGGATCGATTCAACATCCATTTGATTGTTTTCATCCAACATGCCGTCGCAAAGAGACCGCAGAACATTCCCCCTTATCCATCTTCAACTCCCTGACAATCAATTGATGCAAGTCAGTCTGTTTTCAAATCTTTGTTAAAAGGAGGTAGAAATGTACCTACATATAAGTACTTTCAGTTTCTGAAGATTGTTTAAACTTCAGTAAATTCAGTAAAGGGGTTGGGAAGATACATTTGTTTTTGTCAATATACATCCAAAAGCCGATATATCGGTTCTGCAACATCATGAACATTACTCTGAACCGATATCAGCTCTGCAGTCCCGTTGGGTTAACTAATTACCTTATCAGCACACAAAAATCACACAACAGCATCCATCATCTCGCAAAACCATGTAGAAAACGTGGGTTGTGTTTGACGTCACATTTGTACACAATTTATTTACAAATACCAAAAAAAAAAATACTCTCAGACCGATATATAAGGAGCTCGAAGTATGCAACGCTTACATTCAATTCAGAAATATCGAGAGCCTGGGTTCTAAGGGTTAATACATTTCTGTTACAACTAACTTGAATGAATATGAGAAACATTATAGAAACAGGTTTGACAGGACATTACCTCGCTTTCTTGAAGGTGCCATTTTTGTCCAGTCTGTCAGACAATCTCTATAACTGGAAGACAAGCATGGCCTATATTTTAAGATGAAAATACACTCTTTAACAAACAATAATAATAGGGTGGACTGTAGTAAATCTATATACCAAAGAAGTTGAACAACACTGGTGATCTTTGTGGCAATCCAGAATATTTGTGGTTATGTTATGTTATGTTATGCGATCGACGTCATGGCACATTGGGCATTCCCATTCGTGCTCTGTCCTCCGTTGCAGCAGCCATCCCAAAGTCCATTTGCTCACAGTACCCATGAGAAGTTGATTACTATATCTTCTCTCTCTACCACGAAGACGACACTGTCTGGCATGTCCAAACTTAACACCTAATTCTCGAACTCGTTCCAGTGTCTGAGACCCGCCCATGTCACACAATTGAGAGCGTACGTCATTGATGATATCGGCTCTGTCCATGCTTCTGCCCACTTGAGTCGGGGCACTGTTTGCAAGAGAGTCAGCACGCTCGTTACCCGCACTCCAGCATGTCCAGGCGTGTACAGCCAAGTCATTTTCTTGAGATGTGATCTCCGAATGCTGTTCACCCATTCCACCCGCATACTTCCAGATGCAATCAGTTGAAGCATACTCATCGAGTCTGATATGATGATCGTATGGGTAACCTGTTGCTCAGCCACCCATGACAGAGCCCTGGAGGCAGCGGTGATCTCCATAGTCATGCTCGATGTCGTTGTCTCGAAAGCCCCGCAGTCCTCATGAAGTGTGCGACCGTTTCGTTGTGCTGAGTAAGCCCACGATGATCTGGTGCCACGCTGACAGAGCCATCGGTGTAGATAATAATATCACCTGGGTGGGAGTGCTGATCCACGAGTGCAAGAATTTCTGCATTGACGACGCCCGGGCCCATATTTGTGGTACGATTATGATGCCCATAAACCTAGACAGAGGGCAACTTTTCATCAGTGCAACAGCATCTAGTTTACATGTTAAGGATTAAGACAACAATCAAGTAAACAGCGTATCAGTGTTGATATGGTCAACCTGTTATATGCATACTCTAAAGCCGATGACCACCATAACTATTTGTGCAAATATATCTTCTTCTTCTTCTTTGTGTTCGTTCTTTACGACCAATTCTAATCACTCTTTGTGATATGTTTGATCTTTGCCAAGAACGTGTTTAATTTGCACATTGGTTTGGTAGGCCCCTAAACGCATAGACTACTACACGTTTAGGATATGTGCATCCGATTTCAGCCAAACCTCCTTAGTTGTTTCTTACAACATGTGTGGCAGGTAACAGTGGTTCTATTCTTTACACCCCAAATTTGGGTTCGGTAACCACTCGGGCGTGCAAATATATAAAACTTATAGAAAGTATTTTTCATTTGTAAGTAGCTATCAAGGGTTATCAGAAAGGATGTGTACATTCTCCAGATGAAACATCTTCATAATCACAATTCTCTAATAATTTGTCAAACATTTTCTAAAGAGATGTTATTTACTAGGGTAGCTTTCCTAGGTTATTACCTCAGTCGCCTTCTTATGACATGCCTTGTAGATTTACTCATGATGAATCAGTCTGTCAATGTCAAAGAATACAATGAATATGGTCTTGAAACTGAACTTGAATGTCACATCTACTTCGGTTAAAAAGATAATCTTGTTTGTCACTCGGAGAGTATTTGTTTTGTTTCTAGGTTATATCTGTATATCCCTCCATATTAGCCTACCGTAACGTGGTTGGAGGGTTTGTGTGCCTTTAGGATCCTTCAGGCTATGTTGGCGGGAGTCTAACTCCTGACAGGTCTAACCAAGCCGAACAGACTGACGGTGAAAGGCCAGACCAAAAGGCAGGGAGCAGGATGGGGCCTCATAAGGTGATATCGCAGAACCCACCTGCGAGTGGTAAATGCTCTGGCTGCAACCAACCCATCCCCCAACTATGAGGCAAATAGCAGTCTTCCTCTCTTTTTAGGACATCCTTTTTCTTGTCTTGTTTTCTACTTCTATGACATTTTCCCTTAAGTATATGGGATTAAACTATAGTGTCCAGGTAGCACACCCTGCATAAAAGCCTGGGTTAGTGAGCCTGGCAACAGAAGGCTGAAGTCACCTAGAGTAGGATGACTCCAAACAAACCCAGGAAGACAGTTCTCGTCAGCAGGGGACTGCAACTGTCTAGAGAACCTCAAAAAAAAAGATGTCCTCAGCAACGGAATGTGTCAACCATTATTGGGGAGCAACGAAACATACGAATAACTCAATGGCCATGGCTATATATCTTGTTTTTATCACCAGTGAATATCAAGGAGTTTGTGAATCATTGTTAGCTCGCTCATGAATATCATTGTGAAGTGGCAAATGACTGTTGTTCTGATCTACTGTCAGGAAATGTGGCATGAGCTTTGCTGCCATCTGTCTCATTTGCAAATCTTCAGTTAAGATTTTACGGCATGTACTAATTTATGGACTGCTAAAATGACTAATACGGAGGCATTGAATGAGGTTAAGACACAAAGTAAGTGTATCATCAATATCAGAAAGAGGCAGTCATCATTTTTCGAACATGTGATGAGGAGGGAGGTTTAGAACACATTGTAACAACTGGTAAAATCAAGGGAGATGAGACAGAGGAAGACAGAGAGAACAAATGTTGGATAGTCTAACTTCATGGCACGGAAGAGCATCAACATCTGAGATGATAGCAAACACCATGAGACAGAGATTTGTGCAGATCCATGATCGCCTACGCCAGCCGGCACAGCATCTGATGATGACCAATTTATACTCAGGATGACTAACATCCTTTGTAATTGCACTGATAAAGTTGTGCATGAAGCAAGCCTGTATGTCTTACATGTGTGTCAGTTACGTTAGTTTGGGAAATGGATGTTCTACCTTGATGGAGGTCATCTTCTAACGATTGGCAGCCACTTTTGAAATGAAAATATCATTCTCTCTCTCTCGTGATTGTTATTTTTCGGCCATTTTCATCATTCTAATTATATATAGAGCCTTTGCCAAGAACTCAATTTACGTCACACGTTCAGTACCATTTGAAGCTCTAGTGCTTATCCTTCGGTGAAGTGTCCTATTTCAACCAGCGTTTACTGGGTTCGCTCGGGGGACTGCCTAGAGTAGTTGATAGTAGCTCGGCCTGCTAGCTGTGAGACGCCTCATAGCTCGGGTTCGAACCCACTGTCCGGCATTTGTTTGAGTCCCCTGGTCTTACTCAGGACGATAACGTGAGTACCTCTGAAGTCGGAGAAAATCTGCCTGTATGGCGAGGAATACTAATTACGAGTACATTGAGCACATGGCTGCCAGTGTAAAGTAATTTACAATGTGCACGCTGCTGCCATTGTAAGAAATTGGAAAAACGGATTTTAACGCAAAAATCAGTTTCAGAGATGAAACTTCGTCTGAGTTGAAGCGGACGAAAGAAAAAAGGGAAAAAAAAACTGGGTTCGCTCTCCGTTAGCCTTTTGCTGTCCCCAGTCAACCTACAAGTCAGCAGGTTGCTATTTTCTTTTAGGGTAGCGACCCTTAGACGACCTACCCTCCCGGGCTGATAAGCGTCATCTGCCCAGACACAAAATACCATTCAAATGTCTTTTTTTTTTTAGATCCAGAAGCACTTGAGCTTTCAGCTCTTGGCTCGGTGCCATGGACATCGTAACCCTTCGGTTCAGTGCCACGAACACCATAAATCTGGGCAATCTGTGGCTTTTTTCTGAATTGAACCCGCACACACAGAGGGCTAGTCACTCATAGTCCAACGCGCTACGAACACGCTGGGCAGACGGGCTATTCAAATGTCTTAAGATTGACTTAAGCAGGACTCTTCAAAAGCTGAGTGAAGTCTTTATAAATAAGTTTTACAATCAGTTTTTTCAGTACAAAAGAAGAAATCAGTGCATACAAATTACTGTGTATTAACATCCAATTTAAAAATGTGCTGAGCACTGCAAGGGCGCGTTCACTTAATTCTTCTATACCTCAATCTACTCGCTGACAAGATTGAGAGAGATGGGTGCGATATTGGTGCAGCCGAAAGAACGACATACCAAATATGCAAAGAGATTGTTTAATCAACATTAAACTGGTGTGGTGGGCCAGTGGATGCTGCTGGATTTGTTGATGCAGAGATCGGAGCACCTATGGATATGTCTGAAGTGCTATGATGATAGTCCTCATATAACTGATTTTGCAATTTGTATATGATTTGAGTCAAAGAGGTATTTCTGCATTTGCTCTACAGGACAAATTATCTGCATTTTCCTAAGGAATTAGTAAGAACTATGATGTCCGAGTGGTTACAGGGGCCAAAATTTGGGGTGTACAGAATAGAACCACTGTTAGCTGCCATGCATGTCATAAGAGGCGACTAAGGAGGTTTGGCTGAAATCGGATGCATGTGTCCTAAACGTATAGAAGTCTATGCACTTAGGGGCCTACCAAACCAATGTGCAACGTATACATGTTCTTGGCAAAGATCAAATGTATCACAAAGAGTGATCAAAATTAGTTGTAAAAACGAGCAAAGAAGAAGTAAGAACTATAACTCCCAATTGTTTTGCTAGTGGCAGTATGAAGATGGTAGCAACTGACAGAACTTTCCAGAATCAATTAGTCTGGTATGACAAACCAGTTAAGACTGTCAGTATTACTCTACGTTGACATATTGGTGCTTGATGGGATACCTGTCTGGGTGTCTCTGACACAACTACACAATATCTCTACTCCAGGATCTTACATAACTCTATAAAAGCATTGTTTTGCCAGTTTTGCTCTACGGATCGGAGTGTTGGAGGATGACCAAAGGAGATACTAGCAGGCTGTCAGTTTCCATCACTCTTGTCTTGCAGAATCTTGGGAATCTTTGGCCAGTAAAAATATCCAATAACCAACTACTCCAAGACACAAGACAAGAGGCAATGAATGACATACTCAAAAGAGAAGATGGAAATGGCTCGGACATGTTATGAGAATGAGACAAGAAATGCCTGAAAGGATAGCCCTCACTTGGACACCAGAGGGAAAGAGAAGAAAGGCAGACCACGGACAACATGGAGGCGCATGATGGAAGAGGAACTGGACACGCATCTCTGACTGGGGCTCTGCCTGAAGGTTGCACGGGATAGGAGGCATGGAAAGTCCTTTCTGAAGCCCCATGTGTCACTAGGCATGACGGGATTAAGTAAGTAGTAAGGATCTTACATAGCCTGTGTGTTGCCGGGGCTGGCAAGGGAGCAAAGAATAGTAACACTGTAACCTACAAAGCATGTCGTAAGAAGCTACTCAGCCTACTCAACTGAGGTATATCTTCTTCTTCTGCATTCTCACTAGATTGGGATTTTGGATTCTCTTATAAAGGTAGCCGTCTGCCTCAGACTGTCAGACACCCATACAATTTGTCTTGGACGCTGGTGTAAGTGCCTCTTTCTTCTCACGTCTACATACTGGGGAAAGTTCTGTAGGATATAATTCCTATGATTTCTGCTTCCCGTTTGTGCGGACCTCTTCCCGCAGTAAGTTTTGGCCACCCTCGTGATGGTAGGTCTGACATTTTTACAGCGTGGCTAAATCTCTGAGGCAGATTGGCAACCGTAGAATCTGTCATCCCATTCCTCATTGTGAGGGTCAGTGCACGTGACCATGTTATGCACCTTATGGCCTGGTGCATCCGTTTTCTGCTTCCGGTTTAGCATTCCCTAGCGGACACATGCATCCGATTTCAGCCAAACCTCCTTAGTTGCCTCTTACGACCTGCGTGGCAGGTAACAGGGGTACTATTCTTTACACCCCAAATTTGGGCGCCAGGAATCACTCAGGCGAACTGTGGTATTTATATATACAGACATTTGCGTTTAAGAAGATTACATATAAAAAGTGTACTGAATAATAGCATTTAACCGATTTAGATATGAAAGAACACAACGTAACCAACGTTTTCTGCCATCAATTTTGCAATTCAGTCAACAATGCACTTTGAAGTTTATATACAATACTAACTGAAAGTAAACTTTACGCTCGTCACTATTATAGTATTTATAGTGTAAGTATTAATAGTTACGTGTAAGCTTCAATACAAGCAAATATATACGCTCTAGCATTACATTCACAAGATAAGTATCATTTAATTATTGTAAATCCTTAGTATTTCACTATATGTTTTGTTATTTTCCTACCAACTCACAACTGAACTAGTAGTACGCATGTTTTAATTATTTATATTATCTAACCCTCGCTTTCTCCTCGTGATGTTCGGAACACTGCTTTACTTACAAGAAAATGTGTGACGCTTCAGGTGTCGCTTTGTTAACATCCTGCAACGATCAGCATCTTACAGAAGCTGGAAGACATAAGTTCTAAGAACTCTAGTATCCTAGGATCATCTGTCCAAATCGAATACTATTACTTCAAACAAAGGGTGCGGGGAACTTTTCGTTATCCCATAATTTCTGAACGGACATGCTCGTATGCGCAAGCGCGAGAAGTAGTTCCGAACAAAAATTATAGACATTTAGTATGGCACGGGTCCTTGTTGATATTATTGTCCCACAATTTAATCAGGAGAACTCGTTCACTCCTCGCGCAAAATTCAGATTGATAATATAGAAGATTTGTCGCGAATTTCAATAATCGACGTGAGAGCCAGATAGAGATTTGGTCTTCTCGTTTGAGTGGTGTTTGTTTAGATCCCTAATATCGCCCGTGTGTTGCCATGGTTCTCAAGAGGATCAAAGAATAGTAACACTCACACTACGACCTACAATGCATGTTGTAAGAGGCGACTTGGGTCGGGGTCTAGGAAAGCTACTCTAGTAAATAAAAAGCGTTGCAAAATTCGGATGTGTTGGCCTACTTGTAGGCGCATAACTGGTACAATCGCTCTAAGGCTCGGATCATATACAAATCACAAAGAGTGGTGTTAAAAAGTGGTCGATATGAAGCATTAGAAGAAGAAGAAAAGATTCCTAATATTATATAGTTGAAACTATTTCTGCGTGTGCTAAAAACACATTTACACTCACAACTAGATATTATCGCATGTACACTCACAACTAGATTTCTCTCTCTCGATGCCCAGACCGATGTACCAGATCTTCCCATAAATTCTATTTATGGGGAAATCTGATTTATGCAGCCTTAGCATTGGTGTGTTTTACGTCACATCTTCAGCACCATTTGGAGCTCTGGCGCTTATCCTTCGGCGATGTGTCCGGTTTCAGCCAGCGTTTACTCGGTTCGCTCTCCGTTCTGTAGCCATCTTAGTGTTTTTTACGGTGTAGGATAGCTAGCCCCATGACCAACCTCATGAGTCGCCTCTTACGACATGCGTGGCAGGTAACAGTGGTTATATTCTTTACACCCCAATTTGGACCCCGGTAACCACTCGGGCAGTATAGTCTGAATATTACAACTTTCTGTTCAGTTCTTTTTCATGCATTCGCGCGCTCTGATTGCAGATGTAGTCAATGCGTCTGGTACGGCGGTTCTAATTGCATTTTTGCCTGAAGGCGTGCTTTCCTTTTTTATCAAGTGTCACCCGCCATACATGTTTGTCTTTTTTGTCTTCGGAGTTGTTGATTTGGTAATACGGATCGTTTGTTTGCGGGCCTTTTTGTTCTTTTTCAGGGTGTTCAACTTAAAAGCAGCCTATGAATGGAGCTAATCTGGCATATATGTATGGAAATGAGAAGGTTCAGTTATGACGTAGTATAGGTCAAGGTTGTGTGATGGTGTGTAATTGTAGTGCGGGAAGGGGCGATGAACAAATGTGACGTAGGACGAGCTAGTCAGAACCGGTTTAAATAGTAAATAAACACAACATGATAGATTATCTGGCAAATTTCGATTTGTCAATGGGGCTGCAATTATCTTGAACACCCTGTAATATCATGTTATAGTAGTATTGTAATCTTATTTATCAATCTTCACTTTGAAATCTTTGCCATGTATTCTGCATTGAGATGGGGTCCGTTGTATCGTTGATATTTTAAGTAGACCGTATATTACTTCTTTTAGATCGTTTAGTGCTGCTTTCTTATGCTACTTAGTGCTGCTTTCTTATGTCTACTTAGTGCTGCTTTCTTATATCTACTTAGTGCTGCTTTCTTATGTCGACTTAGTGCTGCTTTCTTATGTCTACTTAGTGCTGCTTTCTTATATCTACTTAGTGCTGCTTTCTTATGTCGACTTAGTGCTGCTTTCTTATGCTACTTAGTGCTGCTTTCTTATGTTATTTAGTGCTGCTTTCTTATGTCTACTTAGTGCTGCTTTCTTATGTCTACTTAGTGCTGCTTTCTTATGTTACTTAGTGCTGCTTTCTTATGTTACTTAGTGCTGCTTTCATATGTCTACTTAGTGCTGCTTTCTTATGTCTATTTAGTGCTGCTTTCTTATATCTACTTAGTGCTGCTTTCTTATATCTACTTAGTGCTGCTTTCTTATATCTACTTAGTGCTGCTTTCTTATATCTACTTAGTGCTGCTTTCTTATGTCTATTTAGTGCTGCTTTCTTATGTCTACTTAGTACTGCTTTCTTATATCTACTTAGTGCTGCTTTCTTATGTCTACTTAGTGCTGCTTTCTTATGTCTACTTAGTGCTGCTTTCTTATGCTACTTAGTGCTGCTTTCTTATGTCTACTTAGTGCTGCTTTCTTATGTCTACTTAGTGCTGCTTTCTTATGTCTACTTAGTGCTGCTTTCTTATGTCTACTTAGTGCTGCTTTCTTATGTTACTTAGTGCTGCTTTCTTATATCTACTTAGTGCTGCTTTCTTATGTCTACTAGTGCTGCTTTCATGTCTACTTAGTGCTGCTTTCTTATGTCTACTTAGTGCTGCATTTGTATGTCTACTTATTTCTGCATTTGTGTGTCTATTTAGTGCTGCATTTGTATGTTTCTTAGCGCTGCTTTCTTATGGCTACTTAGTGCTGTATTTGTATGACTACTTAGTGCTGCATTTGTATGGCTACTTAGTGCTGCATTTGTATGGCTACTTAGTGTTGCATTTGTGTGGCTCCTCGGTGCTGCATGCTTATATCTACTTAGTTCTGCATTATTATGGCTACTTAGTGCTATATTCTTCTGGCTCCTTTGTGCTGCCTTCTTATGCTCCCATTGCAAACTCCTGATTAACTTCTCTTGAATATGCTACCTTTATGGCTAGTCATCTCGTGGAAGGGGTGTCAAATGTCACGCTTCACGTTTAGGCACGCCCATGGTCTAGATAATTTAACTCTGCTTACTGGGTAGGAAAGTATATGAAGGTTTCTCATAGCTCGACAAGGCCTGTCTGTAGTGCATCCAAATATTATACGCATTGATTCGTTCTCCGCCCTTGTGGTACCGGGGCCCACAAGAAAACCTACAACCTACAAGGCATGTCGTAAGAGGTGACTGATGTAGGATCTAGGGAAGCTACCATAGTAAATAAAAACCATCGCAGAAATCGGATGTGCTGGCCTACTTCTAGGCGCAAAACTGGCACAACGTGCAATCGCTCTTAGGCTCATATCATATACAAATCACACAGAGTAATTAACAAGGGGTCGATATGGAGCGTTCGAAGAAGAAGAAGTGAAACAATACTGAAAAGAAAACTGCTTTGAATTATGTGCAAGCTTCCAAATATAATTGCAGTTTATACAAGAGAGGCATTGAATAGTTACGAACACACGCACGCACGCAGTTAGGCACGCATTCTCTCTCTCTCTGGGGGGTCTCTGTGGCTAAGTGGTTAAGGCCTTTGCCTTGTGAGTCGAAGGTTGTGGGTTCGAGTCCGGACCGCGCCATTCTGTTCACGTGTGCAGTTTTTTTCCAGAGACCCCCTAGGATTGTTGCTGGAGCTACGGAGTGGCGTGCCATTTCTGCGGAGAGGGACCGAGCCATATGGGGTAAACCCGGTGCAATGAAGTCAATCTTTCGGCTTTAAAACCCTTTAATACAAGCATATCTCTGCTTGATAAGAAGTTGCTTATCAATATTAGTATCCTTCAATGACAAATCTGGGTTTTAACTGAGGTGGTCTTCTTGTATACTGGCGACGTCGATGAACTCTTCACACAGTTTATTTTTGCAAGAAGTAGTTTCTTGTACGGTCCCTCACCAACAGATTAGTTTTACTGCGTATACCTAGGAAACCGGTTATTTGAGGCTGGTCATTCATCAGGGTCATGTCTGTAAAAGATAGGGAGCATCATTGTTTACTTGGAAGTGTATTTGCACAGTAGTTACATTATATTTAGGATTTCTCTGTCAAACCTCAATCGCCGCTCTATTTTAAATTATATGGAACGGAACAGTAACCAAAACACGAACAGAACCGGAAACATTGTTTTCGCACAATATACAATATGGCTGGATCGAGCAGTAAACGTCTTGTTTATGTTGGTATGTTTCTATTGTGACTGTCTCACCATTCCATTACGTGAAAAAAAATATGCGACATGTATCGGATTTTCATAATGTATTCGAATTTAATTTCAGTTCGTAGGCCATTATTTCGGACAGGATTGAGTAATATATATTATAATATTTTATATTAATAAATATTACTTTGATTCTTTGAACTAATACATAAATGATGTTTATATACATCAACTGTTTTGCTTTTGGGTTGCGTTTATCGGGCATCGGAGGAAGTTCAGCAAGGCACCAAAGTGACTGGTCCATCTCTGTGTGTTACGTGTATCTCATCTGCCCTTCTGGGCCTTCACCTTATGCAACACTTTGCAGGGGTTTCTGCTCTTTCATTTTCCTGTATATTGCTGTGTCCTGGTATTGATTTTAGGGTAAGTTTGACTGCAAAGGTGTTGTGGAATGAATTTATAGATATTGCCCGCCCGTCTGCCCAGCCTGTTCGTAGCGCGTTGGACTACGGGTGACTATCCCTCTGTGTGTGCGGGTTCAATTCTGCGGGATGGCAGAAAAAGCCACAGATTTACGGTGTTCGTGGCACCGAACCGAAGGGTTCATGTCCATGGCACCGAGGCGAAGAGCTTTCAGCTCAAGTGCTTCTGGATCGGGAAAAAAATAGATATTGCCAAACCTGCTGCCTTGCAGGTCGGCTGGGGACAGTCAAAGGCTGATGGAGGGCGAACCCAGTAAACGCTGGTTGAAATCGAACACATCACCAGATACGCACCAGAGCTTCAAATGGTACTGAAGATTGTGACTAAAATTATGTTCTTGGCAAAGGCTGTTTATATATCACAATAAAAATGGCCAAAAAGAACAATCGTGCGTGTTCGAGAGAGATATTGCCAGGGACAGGCATGTAGTGATCTCAGGGTTTGCATTCACTTCTGCAGCACTGACTTTCCATCAGTAAAAATAACTGCTATATTTTCTCAGAGTGTAGATGAAATATGTTTGTAAGATGCTTCAATGGCATTGGTCTCTGCCTCAAAGCTAGAACAGTATTTGCCTCAAAATTTTGCAGTTACTTGCATGTTTTGTCTGGATATTCTGTGAAAATTATCTTTGGCGATAGCTCAAAAATTGTGATGGTAAAATTAGTATTTAAAAAAATATATTTTCTTTATAGTCTACAGCATCAATGCCGCCGAGTGGTTACCGGGGCCCAAATTTGGTGTAAAGAATCGAACCACTGTTACCTGCCATGCATGTCGTAAGCGGCGACTAAGAAGGTTTGGCTGAAATCGGATGCATGTGTCCTAAACGTGTAGAATTCTATGCGTTTAGGGGCCTACTAAACCAATGTGCAACGTATACACGTTCTTGACAAAGATCAAACATATCACAAAGAGTGATTAAAATTGGTCGTAAAGATCGAACGCAAAGAAGAAGAAGCATCAATGTGCAATGGGGTTCTTCATGTTCAAACAACTTTAGTATTTGCTTATGATTTGCTACAACTATATTGTTCACAAATTATGTTTCTTTCTGACACTATTTTTAAAAAAAAAGTGTTTATTCATGTTAATTTTCTTTAAATAACAGGTGGATGTGCAGAGGAGGTTGATGACAAAATTTTACGTTCAGCTTTCATTCCTTTTGGTGAAATTGTGGATGTCCAAATGCCTCTAGATTATGAAACTGGTGAGTAAAACTAACAATAGAAAGCAAGACATTAGTTTGTATATACTTCTGAACACTGTTTAAAATGATTTTGAAATTTTATACAGACACGGCTAATATATCATCCTTTACTTTCGTGTACCTAGCCAATATGGCAGAAAGGTGGAAGAGTTGGTAAGATGTTTTTGATTTAATGACATCCATAACAATGCTGAGCCAATGCTGGAATGTATGGTTTTAATGACATCTATGGCAATGCTGGAATGTATGGTTTTAATGATATCTATGGCAATGCTGAACCAATGCTGGAATGTATGGTTTTAATGATATCTATGGCAATGCTGGAATGTATGGTTTTAATGACATCTATGGCAATGCTGAACCAATGCTGGAATGTATGGTTTTAATGATATCTATGGCAATGCTGGAATGTATGGTTTTAATGACATCTATGCATGCTGAACCAATGTGGAATGTATGGTTTAATGATATCTATGATTGAATGAGGAATGACTCTATGGCAATCTTGAACCAATGCTGGAATGTATGTTTATGATATCATGCAATGCTGAACCAATGCTGGAATGTAGGGTTTTTAAAGCATCTATGGCAATGCTGGAATGTATGGTTTTAATGACATCTATGGCAATGCTGGTCATGTATGGTTTAATGATATCTATGCATGCTGGAATGTATGGTTTTAATGACATCTATGGCAATGCTGGAATGTATGTTTTAATGCATCTATGAATGCTGGAATGTATGGTTTAATGATATCTATGGCAGCTGGAATGTATGGTTTTAATGACATCTATGGCAATGCTGGAATGTATGGTTTTAAGACATCTGGCATGCTGAACCAAGCTGAATGTATGGTTTAATGATATCTAGGCTGCTGAACCAATGCTGATGTATGGTTTTAATGACATCTAGGGCATGCTGGAATGTAGGGTTTAATGACATCATGGCAATGCTGGAATGTATGGTTTTAATGACATCTATGCAATGCGGGAATGTATGGTTTTAATGACATCTATGGCAATGCTGAACCAATGCTGAATTATGGTTTAAGACATCTATGGAATCGGAATGTATGGTTAATGACATCTTGCAATGCTGGAATGTATGGTTTAATGACATCATGGCAATGCTGAACCAATGCTGGAATGTATGGTTTTAATGACATCTATGGCAATGCTGGAATGAGGTTTAATGACATCATGGCAATGCTGAACCAATGCTGAATGTATGGTTTAAGACATCTATGGCAATGCTGGAATGTATGGTTTTAATACATAATGGCAATGCTGGAATGTAGGTTTTAATGACATCTATGCAATGCTGGAATGTATGGTTTAATGATATCTATGGCAATGCTGAATGTATGGTTTAATGACATCTATGGCAATGCTGAAAATGTATGGTTTTTAAGTATCAGGCAATGCTGAATGTATGGTTTTAATGACATCATGGCAATGCTGAACCAATGCTGGAATGTAGTTTAATGATATCTATGCAACTGAACCAATGCTGGAATGTATGGTTTTAGCATCTATGGCAATGCTGGAATGTATGGTTTAGACATCTAGCAATGCTGAACAATGCGGGTGTATGGTTTTAATGACATCTATGCAATGCTGAATGTATGGTTTTATACATCTATGCAATGCTGGAATGTATGGTTTTAATGACATCTATGCAATGCTGGAATGTATGGTTTTAATGACATCTAGGCAATGCTAACTAATGCTGGAATGTATGGTTTTTAATGCATCTATGGAATGCTGGAAGTATGGTTTAATACATCTAGCAATGCTGAATGTATGGTTTTAATACATCTTGGAATGTGAAGTATGGTTTAATGATATTTGCAAGCTAATGTATGGTTTAATGATATCTTGCAATCTGAATTATGGTTTAATGCATCTATGGATGCTGAATGTATGGTTTTAATGACATCTATAATGCTGAACAATGCTGGAATGTATGGTTTAATGATATCTATGGCAATGCTGAACCAATGCTGGAATGTATGGTTTTAATGACATCTATGGCAATGCTGAAATGTATGGTTTTAATGACATCTGCAATGCTGAATGTATGGTTTTAATGACATCTATGGCAATGCTGGAATGTATGGTTTTAATGACATCTATGGCAATGCTGAACCAATGCTGGAATGTATGGTTTTAATGACATCTATGGCAATGCTGAACCAATGCTGGAATGTATGGTTTTAATGACATCTATGGCAATGCTGGAATGTATGGTTTTAATGACATCTATGGCAATGCTGGAATGTATGGTTTTAATGACATCTATGGCAATGCTGGAATGTATGGTTTTAATGACATCTATGGCAATGCTGAACCAATGCTGGAATGTATGGTTTTAATGACATCTATGGCAATGCTGGAATGTATGGTTTTAATGACATCTATGGCAATGCGGGAATGTATGTTAATGACATCATGGCAATGCTGGAATGTATGGTTTTAATGATATCTATGGCAATGCTGGAATGTATGGTTTTAATGACATCTATGGCAATGCTGGAATGTATGGTTTTAATGACATCTATGGCAATGCTGAACCAATGCTGGAATGTATGGTTTTAATGATATCTATGGCAATGCTGAACCAATGCTGGAATGTATGGTTTTAATGACATCTATGGCAATGCTGGAATGTATGGTTTTAATGACATCTATGGCAATGCTGGAATGTATGGTTTTAATGAAATCTATGGCAATGCTGGAATGTATGGTTTTAATGACATCTGATGTGAACCAATGCTGGAATGTATGGTTTTAATGACATCTATGGCAATGCTGGAATGTATGGTTTAATACATCATGCAATGCTGGAATGTATGGTTTTAATGACATCTATGGCAATGCTGGAATGTATGGTTTTAATGACATCTATGGCAATGCTGGAATGTATGGTTTTAATGACATCTATGGCAATGCTGAACCAATGCTGGAATGTATGGTTTTAATGACATCTATGGCAATGCTGGAATGTATGGTTTTAATGACATCTATGGCAATGCTGAACAATGCTGAATGTATGGTTTTAATATATCTGATCTGAATGTGGTTTTGCATCTATGGCAATGCTGAACCAATGCTGGATTATGGTTTAATGACATCTTGGCATGCTGGAATGTATGGTTTTAATGATATCTAGGCTCCCTGTGAGTGCAGGTTCAATTCCGCAGGCTGGCAGAAAAGCCACAGAGTCTCCAGATCTACGGTGTTCGTGGCACCGAACCAAAGGAGTTACGATGTCCATGGCACCGAGTCGAAGAGCTGAAAGTTCAAGCTGGGTCCAAAAAAAGTGTTGGCAATAATGAGCCAATACTAGAATCGTTTCAACATGTCTGATTCACAGGTTTTGAGAACTGCAATAGTGTAGTGGTTAGTACGCTTACTTTGTAGACGTATGGTCCCAGGATCAAATCCCACAGTGGGAATGGGATTTTTTCTGACCGCACTAGCTCTCATGTCAACCTAGTCTCAATTCGCTACCAGAGATACACTGGAAAGTAAAGGCAACATGGTGATGTTGACCACAAAACCTGTCGCGTACCATTAGTCTAAGAAAAATACAGACTGAACACTGTATTCTCCCAAAATACCTTATGGTATCTTCTTCTTCTTTGGACACTTCATATTGACCACTTGTTAAACCACTCTTTGTGATTTGTATGTGATCTGAGCCTAAGAACAAGTGTACGTTGTGCCAGTTATGCGCCTTCATGTAGACCAGCATATCCAACTTATGTGACGCTTTTTATTTACTAAGGTAGCTTCCCTAGGCCCCTACCTCAGTCACCTCTTATGGCATGCCTTGTAGGTCGCAGTGTTACTATTCTTTGCTCCCCTGTGAACCCCGTCAACACGCGGTATAGTATGAAAAGGTACTTTTACTTTTTTTTTATTCACAGGCTATCATTACTGTATATCTTCTTCTTTGCGTTCGTTCTTTACGACCAATTTTAATCACGCTTTGTGATATGTTTGATCTTTGTCAAGAACGTGTATACGTTGCACATTGGTTTGGTAGACCCTAAACGCAGACTTCTACACGTTTAGGACACATGCATCCGATTTCAGCCCAAACTCCTTAGTCGCCTCTTACGACATGCGTGGTAGGTAACAGTGGTTCTATTCTTTACACCCAAATTTGGGCCCTGTAACCACTCGTCGATTACTGTTATGGAAATGTTACTTACATTGATGCTTTTGTTTTCAGAAAACATAGAGGATTTGGTTTTGTTGAATTTGAGAGTCGGAGGTAAGTTGTGCTTCTCTGTTATATGTAGAAGTGTTCTAGGTGTTGTATACAAGCAGGGCAAAGTTTGTAGTTGTTGTATGCCAACAGATCATAATCTGTAGTGTTGTATACTGACATAGCTCTTCTTCTTCTTCTGCAATCAACTTTTGCTATCGACTACTCAGTATGTGTCATAAACAGGGTGGTGTGCTTGAGGTCTTCACCGGTTCCCCATAGTTTGTCTTGTAGTGTTGTTTCTGTTGGCCAGATCTCCATTCTCTCACTACTCAGACTAGGGCAGTCTTGCAGGATGTGCTCTGGGGACTGCTTTGGTGCTCCACAGGTGCAGGCTGCCGAGACCCATTCTGTGGAGGTGTGCTCTGAGACTGCAGTGTCCCGTTCTAAGTCTAAAGACTGTGGTCTGTGCTTGTCTGTTTAGTGTATTTATACTGTCGTGCTCTGGGTTGTATCCTCCATTTGTTTTCTCCAGATCATTTTCCTGGATTGTTTCAGGAGAGTCTTTGCTTCTGTAAAACTTTGTGTTGGGTGGTGTTGTGTTAGGCTTCCCCAGCCCTTGCGAGTTTGTCAGCCTTTTCGTTTCCTGGTATGCCACAGTGAGCTGGTATCCACTGTAAGACCAGTTCTGATTTTTTTGACAACAAGCTGATATTTTGCCGTATGTCCTGACTGACGTAGCATAATCTGTAGTTGTTGCATACAGACAGGTTGAATGCATTCGAAAATAGATGTCTGTGAAAAATAATGATCATAAAAATGGAACGAATTCAGAAGTGATGAAATCATAGAAATGTCTTGTCAACCACTAGTAACAACTGTTATAAGAAGAGAAGATGGAGATATATTGGACACACCTTGAGAAGAAATGATCAAAGAATATCAAAGCAGGCATTGAAGTGGGATGCAAAGTGTTCAATAAAGAGAGGATGACCTAGGGACACTCTGAAATGAACTTTGCTGAGAGAGGCAAGAAATATTGGTCACAGTTTCATGGAGGAGATTGAGCGAGTTGCCCAGGATAGAGCAGTATGGAGAAATTGCTTACAGGCCCTATGTAACATAACGGTACAAAAGAAATTATTGAAAGACAGGGCATTACCTGTAGTTGTTGTTGTACACAGGTAGAAGTCTGTGGTTGTTGTATGTGGGTAGAGTGCAGTCTCTGGTTGTTGTATGTGGGTAGAGTCTAGTCTGTGGATGTTGTATGTGGGTAGAGTGTAGTCTGTGGTTGTTGTATGTGGGTAGAGTCTAGTCTGTGGTTGTTGTATGTGGGTATTGGCTGAAATCGGATGCATGTGTCCTAAACGTGGAAGTCTATGCGTTTAGGGGCCTACCAAACCAAATGTGCAACGTATACACGTTCTTCTCTTTAGCCTGTTATGCCCCTGGCGTTTAGGGCAGCAACAAACTCTATTTTGTTCTCTATTCTTCCCTGTTCATGGCCTTCCTCTGTATTGTGTTCCAACTATGATTCATTTCCTTCAGCTCTTGCTCTATCGTTCTCCTCCAAGTCGTCTTGGGTCTTCCACGCTTCGCCTACCCTCTGGAGTCCATCTCAGTGCAGTTTTCGTGTCGGAGCCAGTCTCCATGCGCATCACATGTCCAATCCATCTCCGCGTCGTCTTCGGATGATAGTGCCCATATTCTCTTGTTGGCATCGTGCAAGCAATTCTTGATTCGAGATAGTAGTCGGCCAGTACACGCGTAAGATTTTTCGCAGACAAGTTGTATGAAAGGCGGAGAGTCTGGACATATCCTGTTCTGTCATTCTCCAGCATTCCGATCCGTACAGCAAAGTTGACAGCACACAGCTGTTATAGATACTAGTCTTGGTTCTGATGCTGTATTGGGCAGATTTCCAGGCGGTCTGAAGGGTCATGAATGCACTTCGTGCTTTACTCAGTCTGTTTTTAATGTCAGATCCAGCGCCTCCTTCATTGCTAATAACACTTCCAAGGTATGTGAAAGCGGTTGTATCTCGGAGGGTTTTACCTTCTAGTTTGACTGGTGCTGGGGTTGCTATGTTCAGAGTCATTACTTCAGTTTTCTTCTGATTTATTTTCAGCCCAACCATCTCACTATATTGGTTAAGGCGGCAGGTCTTTTCCTGGATATCTCTATGTGTATGAGATAGGAGTGCGATGTCATCTGCAAAATCTAGGTCTTCCAGCGTGGATGTGAGCGTCCATCTAATACCTCTTGCCTTATCTTCCGTTGTTTTACGCATCACCCAATCTATGACAGTGTTGAATAATAGGGCTGACATAACACATCCTTGTCGCACGCCTGTTTTTACTTCAAACTTTAGTTCTGAAGTTTCAACACTGCATGCAAACTTGCTGTAGCAGCTTTTATAATATTTATAAAACACAGTGGGATTCCATACCATCTTAAGATACGCCATAGACTTTCGGTGTATGCTATCAAAAGCCTTTTCAAAATCTACAAAGTTGATATAGAGTTTGCTTTGCCATTCTGTGCATTGTTCTATGATATTTCTAAGAGCAAATATTTGGCCTATACAGCTCCGTCCTCTCCGAAATCCTGCTTGTTCCTTTCTCAGTTTCTTATCCACAGCGTCAGTAATACGTTGTACGATGATTTTGCTTAAGATTTTACTTGGGACAGAAAGCAGTGTTATTCCACGCCAATTATTACAATCGGCAAGGAGCCCTTTTTGGGTATCTTGATGATGACTCCTCTGTTCCATGCATCAGGTATTATTTGGGCATTCCAAATAGTAGTAAACAAGGGTTGCAATATATTAGCTGCAAGTTCTGGGTCTATTTTGAATAGTTCTGCGTTTAAGTTATCACGTATACACGTTCTTGGCAAAGATCAAACATATCACAAAGAGTGATTAAAATTGGTCATAAGAATGAAGCAAGAAGAAGAATCACTTTTGTGATATGTTTGTGATATCTTCTTCTTCTTTGCGTTCGTTCTTTACGACCAATTTTAATCACGCTTTGTGATATGTTTGATCTTGTCAAGAACGTGATACGTTCACATTGGTTTGGTAGACCCCTAAACGCAGACTTCTACACGTTTAGGACACATGCATCCGATTTCAGCCAAAACTCCTTAGTCGCCTCTTACGACATCGTGGTAGGTAACAGTGGTTCTATTCTTTACACCCCAAATTTGGGCCCGGTAACCACTCAGTCGATTACTGTATATGAGCGGTTGCCCCGGTAACCACTCAGGCGACAACGAGTGATTAAAATTGGTCGTAAAGAACGAACACAAAGAAGTATGTGGGTAGAGTGCAGTCTGTGCTTATTGTATACTGGTGGGATATAGTCTGTGGCTGTTCTTCTACACACATAGTATAGAGTCAGTGGTTGTTCAATGCAGAAAGTACATGATTGATTTTTTTAGGTCTATCCAGAGGGTGCAGACTTTCTTTTTTGATGCATTTCTCTCGATGATGTCTACACAATGAGTCCGGTTCTCTGGATGTATGTTCGTGTTGTGTTTGTTAGTTCATCAAGGCTTCCAAACAGCTTTGTGTTGATGTCTGGCTCTGTTTGCCAGTGTTCTTTCCACAGTTGATTTATCAGGTGACAATCTTGCAGGATATGTTTGGCTGCATTTTTCTCTCCTTCTGCATTCCAGATTTCTTTTGTTCATCTTCAACAATCTGATATAGTTATTTGATCTTCTGTGCTGCTGTGTTCTGTAAATCCTGCTTGTTCTGACACTATAGTTTCGGGATTCCAGGTACCATTTTAAGTCTTCTTGACCATCCTCTCCATTATTTTTGCAAACGCAGCTGGTTACGCTAATGGGCCTGTAGCTGGTGGCCTTATTTTTGTCTTTCCCTTTCTTTATGATGGGGCACATGAGTGCCTCTCTCCATATCTGTGGTATGTTGCCTGTCCTCCAGCTATAGTATATTTCTAATAGTTTCTTGGTTGCTGTATTTCCAGATGCTCAGTATTTCGTTGTTATACCGTCCTGGGCCTGGTGATTTCCTATCTTTAAGTCTACCCACGGCTGTTGTTTGCTCTTCCACGGTGAATGATTTTTGAAAGGCGTTTGAAATATTTTAATTTCTTCTAGTTTGGTATCTCTTTCTGAACGACTTGTTGTCTACATGAATTGGGTAGTAATGTTGTTTAATTTCTGTATGATTCAGCAAATTTGTCTACTGCTTGTTTGTATATATGTTTTGCCGGGGTCTTCTAATGTGATTGTTTGTCATTGTGGTTGTTATCATCATTTAGTTGTTTTGTTAGTTTCACAATTTTCTCCTTCCTTTTCAAAGTTTAGTTTATTGGTTTTTCCCAGTTTCTCCTTTGGGCCTTCAATTTTTCCTTAGTGGAATTTGGGTTTTGTCTGCTGTAGTTTTGTTGTGATGGTTCGTTTTTCTGCAATGTTCTGCCGCAGCCATTTCTTCTGTTAGTTTCTGAAGTGTGGGGACCAGTATGGTACATTTTTTTCCCCGCTCCTCTTGGGATTTTTTCCCTTGACTGCCTTGAGTATTCCACTATTAAACTCCTTGATAGCTCTGTTAATCATAAGCAGTGGGGGTAAATGCCAGTGCCTTATCACCTCTTGCTGCAACTGGGAAGAAATAAAAGGGGAGTAATGGGTGATGTGGACAGGAAAAATTGGGGGTGGAAGGGTTAAGGATTTCTCCCAACCACTCATGTTGTTTAGCCAGTCGGGGTGAGACTGTTGCCCGGGTGTGACACGAGGAGTCAAACATGAGCTAGGTGAGAAGATGGAGAGACGTGAGGGTCATGATGGTTACAGCGATGATCCTGGATACGGTTACAGCGATGATCCTTGGGTACAACGATTTCAGCCCTATTTTCATGAGGTACTACCCTACCTTCTCACCCTACACCCCACATGTCTAGTGAAACTTGACTGTGTCTTCCACTGGGTATGCTTGACCCATCGCTATTTTTTCTTCTTAACCTGGGTCATCACAGTTATATTTGCTAATATTGGGGACAATCCTTGACTGAGCAAGAGCTAGGAAACAAACCTGACCCAACAGTAAAATGAAAGTTGGAGGAATTGGGCAGAAAGGATAGAATAGTTCAGCCAGGCATATTGTTGAGACTGAAACTACAGCATTTCACACTTCCTATTTTTTATTTTCCATTATCCATACATCACCAATAGCTTAAATGTGTTGTAAGAATCACTCAGGTCATCTATAGAACCTCTGAGGTTGAAAAGTGTCACTAAGAAAGCAGACATGCAGGTATGAATAGAAGGATTATGTTTTCTGGCATGTATTCTTTTTTCTCCCCACTCTTCTCTCCCATTATTGGTTCCAGTAAATGATATCATGTTATATTATGCATTATTTCCTAGTCGATCCAATAATTATTTTTTAACCTCAGCTCTATTGATTTGTCTTGTTCTCTTGAGAAGTCATTATTTGTTATCCCTTATTATTTATACTTTTGAGATTCTGTCTTGTTCCGGGATGCTGCTCATGCTATAGACAATATGAATGAGTCTGAGCTGTTTGGCAGAACAATCCGAGTAAATCTGGCCAAACCTATGAAGATGAAAGAAGGAGCCAAAGCAGGTACCATTACACAGCTCTACCTCTTTGTCAGATATTAACATTACCTACATGCCTGTCCACTGGGAGATGTTAAAATTATCTGCATGTTTGTCCACTGGGAGATTTTAAAATTATCACCATGTCTGTTCTCTGGGAGAAGACATACCACCATGTCTGTCCACTGGGAGATGTTAAAATTATCTGCATGTCTGTCTTTTGGGAGATGATAAAATTATCACGTCTGTCTGCTGGGAAATGATAAAATTACCACCATGTAAGTATCTACGTTGCTAATTTCTTGTCCACAAACCAACAGTATGGGCAGATGATACTTGTTGCAAGAGCATTCAGGAGTATTTGACAGACACCACACAAGAACCGAAACTGAATCTGGGGAAAATAAAGCAGAAAGACCTAATGAAGAGACTCAGGTATGGGCATGTGTTGTTTGTCTGTCACTGGGTGTGCTTCATTACAAACTCATTCAAGTTTAGATTATAGCACCGCCCGAGTGGTTACCGGGGCCAAAATTTGGGTGTAAAGAATAGAACCACTGTTACCTGCCACGAATGTCGTAAGAAGTGACTAAAGAGGTTTGGCTGAAATTGAATGCACGTGTCCTAGGAATGCTAACCCAAACAAATGCTTGCAGAAAACGGATGCACCAGACCGTAAGGCGAATAACATGGTGCAACAACCTCACAATGAGGAATGGGATAATGGATTCTACGGGTTTCCAATCTGCCTGGAGATATAACCACGCAGTAAGAATGTCAGACCTACCATCACAAGGGTGGCCAAAATAGGGAAGCAGAAATCATAGGAATTATATCCTACAGAACTGCCCCCAGTATGCAGACTTGAGAAGAAAGAGGTGGCCCACTTACACTAGCGTCAAAGACAAACTATATGGCGTGGCTGATAATCTGAGGCAGATGGATGCCTTTATTAGAGAATCCGAAATCCCAATCTAGTGAGAAAGAAAAAAGAAGATTATAGCAGTATTATGTGGGGATATCACCCAAGTAGAGTGAGGGTCATTTGTGTGTAGATAAGATGCATTTGTTCTCTATCTTGATGTGGTATGATAATCAGTTACATGAGAACTATCATCATAGCACTCATGACCTGTCCATATGTGCTCTGATCTCTGTCTCCACAAATCCAGCAATGTCCACTGCCCTACACGCCATTTTGATGTTGATTAATGAATTTTTTTTTTTGGCAAATTTATGTCGCTCATTTCGGCTGTACCAATATCGAAACAATCTTTTCCCAATCGGTCAGTGACTGGGATTTACAACCCTGTAACTCCTTTCTGTTTGGATGAAACACGACAAACAAAGTACTGTTCGGATTTTAACACGAAAACAAAGTACTGTTCGGATGTGTAACACGACAAACAAAGTACTGTTCGGATGTGGTAATGTAGGCCTGCACTGAGAAATTTGGTGTAAAATCTCGGTCTCATTGACAGCTTGTCATCTGAGGCAGTATGAGGTCATGTCAGTTCTGTCGGGTCATGTTCTGTATATAGTATTGTAGTTTCAGTTTGGAATATCTTCATTGCACTCTGGACATGTCCATAGGTACTCTGATCTCCTTTGCAATATCTCCAACAGCGTCCAGCGACTAACTGTACCTGTTTGATGTTTCACTGGCTTCCTTGATCTTTCTGCCGTATGATGGGTTTCCATTTCAAGTCACCATCAAAGCAGGCAGCAGAGTCTACATATAGTATCCGACGGGCTGTCCGACAAGGAGTAACCGGCAAGGAATAATCAGAGCACCACAATTTTTCAAACTAACATATACTATTTAATCGCATGAATAGAATTGAACTGGGAGGGGCTGGCCAAAAACAGGCAAGCATGGTGGCGGCAGTGAGGCGGCTCAAAAGAAAGAAAAACAATATCACATGTGGAGGCAAAGAGAGCAGAGGAACGTCCTATGTATCGGCTCTAGTCTCAGTTTTACCTGCAGCAACTGTGGCAAGGATTGTCACTCCAGAATAGAGCCATTACAACCACAAGAAACGTGATTCAGCACAGAACATACTACGTGACGCAACACCTATTGTCTCCTGAGACAAAGAGGCCAATGATGATGATGAGAATTGAACTACATCACACTCCAGAGGGACAACTGTGTGCACATCATCATGAAAATGTTGACCCCCCACCTCTTTGGGTGTCAAGCATTGAATGACATCAGGACCATTCTTCTTCCTCCAATACCAGATAAATAGAACACATTATACAAAACAAAGCAACAACTTATAAACACATGCAGATACCACTATATGAGATTGGACCGAATGCCACTGAAGTAATGAAGAAGAAAAAGTCAGCGGACATAATCCTAATTCTGTGTTGTATCCCAGAAAAAGTTCTGAAGGATTGACTTCCTTGCACCGGGTTTCCCTATATGGCTCTGTCCCTGTCTGCAGAAATGCAGAGAGTGTTGCACAAACTCCATAGCTCCATCAACTTCTTCTTCGAATGCTCCATATCGACCACTTGTTAACCACTCTTTGTGATTTGCATGGGATCTGAGCCCAAAGAGCAATTGTCGTTGTGCCAGTTAGGCATCTACAAGCAGGCCAGCACATCCGATATCTGCGACACTTTTTATTTACTAGGGTAGCTTTCCTAGACCCCTGCCTCAGTTGCCTCTTACGACATGCCTTGTAGGTCACAATGTTACTTTTTGCTCCTTGAGAGCCCGGCAACACACGGGTGACTCGGCGATAATCCCAGAGATCTCACAAAAAGTTGCACATGAGTTACTGTCTGTTTTCAAACCACAACCTTCAGAACAATAGACAAACATCTGGGGTCAAAAGGCTCATGAGGTCATGGTGGTAACATGAGCCAGGGTTAGCGAGGGCGCGCTAAAGACCCTGCCCCTAACCTCCACGCGGTGACCCTGGAAACAGACTCTGGTTCTGGTCTGGCTAAGAGGGGCAGGGATCGGGAGAGGAAACTACTGGTAGTGGTAGCAGTGCAATTACGAAATACGATAAAGATACATACAAATAAAATGCACAATTCTCATGACCGATGTCCAACAAGATATTGCCCAAGTCCCTGAACGCAAGAAACAGCAACGAAACGTCTCAGACATGGATGAGAGGTGCATCCAGTGACCAACGTATGCCCACGTAGGGCGAAGCTCGAAGCCCTGAGGAGGGGCAAACATTGCCAGCCCGTCGGCAGAATAAATAAGACAGGACCGTAACGAATGAAAGTCTACCCTCGTGTTGGTGCGAGAGAAGATTGCAGCTGACCCGCATTGGTAGCCTGGTGCAGATACATGTACTGGGCAAGGTTTGCCGAGCGCAAAAGAACAAGTTGCGTTTAGTGCATACCGAAACTACCCGCCCTGGGAAAACCGTGCAAGGTACTGTGCGATTAAAATTAACATCCCCGGAAGAACTGAGGTTGGTGATGCCTAACGGAACTGCCAGCCTTGGGGCAACTGGGCAGGTTCGATTGCAGTCGTAACTAACATCCCCGGAATAACTGGGGCGGGTGATGGCGCGAGCGCAAAATCCTCAGTTACGCTTATAGTGCCCACTGAAGCGACCCTC
This sequence comes from Arion vulgaris, assembly GCA_020796225.1. Taxonomy (NCBI): domain Eukaryota; kingdom Metazoa; phylum Mollusca; class Gastropoda; order Stylommatophora; family Arionidae; genus Arion; species Arion vulgaris. The sequence continues at coordinate 33,270,810 of CM036769.1, read as the reverse complement.
TACATTGCTTGTACTCGGCCCCATGCCAGTGCTTTAGAGGTAAATTGCAAATTGCCACGTACCGTACAGCGTCTAGAAAAGGCTGAGAATGTTCCTTCCCGGATCAAACTCAAAAATGTACGGTAAAGCAAGGCCGACAATGTACGGATCAAACAGGAAGCCAGGGTCCTGAACATTGGCGAGGCGATACTTTACGGTGTTTTATACGAGTAAGCGCCGTCCGAGGACAAGCTGACAAGCCGAGAAATATTTCTCAGTCAGAACGGGTAAAGCAGCGTAACTCACTGTCTTGGCGTAGATCACAAAGCCCAAATATCCGGCAAAGTTGATCGAAAAGGCGTAGATCCGAAAGGATCGTACCTAGGAAAAGCTCACCCTAGTAAATCAAAGCTGGCTGAAAGCGGGCGGGCCTAGTCACCATGGGCGCACAATCGTCCCGGCGTAGATCACTCCGTTCTTGCCAGTGGACCAATTATACATCACCATAAGAATGATCAAATTGGCCGTGAAGAATGTTAGCAGAAGAAGAAGAAGACAAACATCTTAACCACTTCCATTGACACCATTTAAAACCCAGATCGTATGTCATATTTGTATATTGTCACATTCTTCTACATTCTGTCTGTCTTTCCCCCCTTTTTTAGGATACACCAGTGCCAACCAAGAAATTAAAAGCCACCACTAACCCACAAGTGTACATGGATATCAAAATTGGGAGCCGTGATGTCGGAAGGATAGTCATAGAGTTACGGGCAGATGTGGTACCTAAAACAGCAGGTCTGTATCCACAATCACTTGACTCACATGTTCTCTGGAGTGTACCAGGGGTAGACTATACTTTCTTTAGCAGAGAGGTCTCTGTGGCGTAGAGGTTAGGAGCTTGTCTATTGTGCCAAAGGTACCAGGTTTGCTCCCTCGTGGAGCCATTTGGATATTTTTCCAGAGATTCCTGATCTCAGTGTAGGTGAGATTGGGTTCCTAGTTCTATCAGAGACGGACGATAAAATGTAGGTCCCGTGTTCAATTTAAGCATGTAAAAGAACCCTTGGCAGTTAAAAATCGAGAAGAGCATGCTGGACAGCCACTGCCCGGGCAAAATTCATTAGAATAGATTAAAAATAAAATATGTACAAAAATATCTTCACCAGCTTCAAAATTACATTGGGGACCCTCGCAGGTAATACTGAAAATAGTTTTACTGCAGTCTTCCCATATATCGATAATACTATCCACCATTTTGCTGCAACTATTCGTCTTGGACATAGGTTAGATTTAGTAGTTACATTTGTTGTGTATTTTCATTTTAAGGCCGTTAGGAACTTATTGTTTCTTCTTCTTCTTCTTCAGCGATATCTGGTCATGCGCTTAATTTACTGTGGACCACAAACTGGGCAGACAGCTTCAGGTCTGTCGGGTTTCCCAAAGCTTAGTTTTCAGGTCGACTGGGTGTGGCCACATGTTGCTTCTCAGCTCACACAGAAGAGGACAGTCTTGCAGGATATGCTCTGGTGTCTGTTCTGCCTGCTGACACTGGCAGAGAGCTGTTTGACTTATTCCTAGTCTGTATAAGTGTTTGTTGAGTCTGCAGTGTCGGTGCGTGAACTTATTGTTTGATTCTACATGTTGAATGCTTTGTGAGAAGTGAATTTCTTCACTTCTCTTGTATCCTTTGCTTGATAAAGGCCTTTTGGTTGAAATGTTGCTGTGTCTTGTTGATTATTTTGTAAAACTACAGTACTTTGTTTTTGATGTTTTCACCATTGTAACTTGTTGCCATGTTGACAATATTCCAGAAAACTTCAGATGCCTGTGCACACTTGAGAAGGGTTTTGGCTACAAGGCTTGCACATTTCACAGAATCATCCCACAATTTGTATCCTTCAAGTTAAGTTAGCCACCATGGTTTCATACAGGCTTCTAAGTATATCACACACAAGTAGGCTGAAGGATACATCACCGCAAGTAGCTGAAGGTATATCACACACAAGTAGGCTGAAGGGTACATCACACACAAGTAGACTGAAGGGTATATCACAGCAAGTAGACTGAAGGGGTATATCACAGTAAGTAGACTGAAGGGTATATCACACACAAGTAGACTGAAGGGTACATCACATGTAAGTAGGATGAAAGGGTACATCACACGCAAGTAGGCTGAAGGGGTACATCACACACAAGTAGGCTGAAGGGGTACATCACACACAAGTAGGATGAAAGGGTACATCACACACAAGTAGGCTGAAGGGATACATCACATGCAAGTAGGCTGAAGGGGTACATCACACACAAGTAGGATGAAAGGGTACATCACACACAAGTAGGCTGAAGGGGTACATCACATGCAAGTAGGCTGAAGGGATACATCACATGCAAGTAGGCTGAAGGGGTACATCACATGCAAGTTGACTGAAGGGGTACATCACACACAAGTAGGATGAAAGGGTACATCACACGCAAGTGACTGAAGGGTACATCACATGCAAGTAGACTGAAGGGTACATCACATGCAAGTTGACTGAAGGGTACATCACATGCAAGTAGGCTGAAGGGATACATCACATGCAAGTAGGCTGAAGGGGTACATCACATGCAAGTAGGCTGAAGGGGTACATCACATGCAAGTTGACTGAAGGGGTACATCACATGCAAGTAGACTGAAGGGTACATCATGCAAGTAGGCTGAAGGGGTACATCACACACAGTAGGATGAAAGGGTACATCACACACAAGTAGGCTGAAGGGATACATCACATGCAAGTAGGCTGAAGGGGTACATCACATGCAAGTAGGCTGAAGGGGTACATCACATGCAAGTTGACTGAAGGGGTACATCACATGCAAGTAGACTGAAGGGGTACATCACATGCAAGTTGACTGAAGGGGTACATCACATGCAAGTTGACTGAAGGGGTACATCACATGCAAGTTGACTGAAGGGGTACATCACATGCAAGTAGACTGAAGGGGTACATCACACACAAGTAGGCTGAAGGGATATACCCATGTGGGAAAAATGAATGATGTTATTCTGTTTATGTTGACCTTAACTGCAGTACTTGTAGATGTGCCAGGCTGGAGACTTTACTAACCATAATGGAACTGGTGGTAAGAGTATTTATGGGAACAAGTTTGAGGATGAGAACTTTATACTGAAACACACAGGGGCAGGTGAGTGTGACTTGTTTCTTCAATGTGAGGATAGGTTGTGTGTGGTAGATTGGGACTTGTAGGTTCAATGTGAGGGTAGGTTGTGTGTGGTAGTGATAGATTGTGACTTGTTGCTTCAATGTGAGGGTAGGTTGTGTGTGGTAGCGATAGATTGGGACTTGTAGGTTCAATGTGAGGATAGGTTGTGTGTGGTAGCGATAGATTGGGACTTGTAGATTCAATGTGAGGATAGGTTGTGTGTGGTAGCGATAGATTGGGATTTGTAGGTTTAATGTGAGGGTAGGTTGTGTGTGGTAGTGATAGATTGGGATATGAGTTCAATGTGAGTGGTTGGTGTGCGATAGATTGGGATATGTAGGTTCAATGTGAGGGTAGGTTGTGTGTGGTAGCGATAGATTGGGATATGTAGGTTCAATGTGAGGATAGGTTGTGTGTGGTAGTGATAGATTGGGATATGTAGGTTCAATGTGAGGATAGGTTGTGTGTGGTAGCGATAGATTGGGATATGTAGGTTCAATGTGAGGGTAGGTTGTGTGTGGTAGCGATAGATTGGGATTTGTAGGTGGTTCAATGTGAGGTAGGTTGTGTGGTAGCGTAGATGGATTTGTAGTTCAATTTAGGATAGGTTGTGTGGTGCGATAGATTGGACTTGTAGGTTCAGTGTGAGGGTAGGTTGTGTGTGGTAGTGATAGATTGTGACTTGTTGCTTCAATGTGAGGATAGGTTGTGTGTGGTAGCGATAGATTGGGATTTGTAGGTTCAATGTGAGGATAGGTTGTGTTTGGTAGCGATAGATTGGGATTTGTAGGTTCAATGTGAGGATAGGTTGTGTGTGGTAGCGATAGATTGGGATTTGTAGGTTCAATGTGAGGATAGGTTGTGTGTGGTAGCGATAGATTGGGATTTGTAGGTTCAATGTGAGGATAGGTTGTGTGTGGTAGCGATAGATTGGGATTTGTAGGTTCAATGTGAGGATAGGTTGTGTGTGGTAGCGATAGATTGGGATTTGTAGGTTCAATGTGAGGGTAGGTTGTGTGTGGTAGTGATAGATTGGGATTTGTAGGTTCAATGTGAGGGTAGGTTGTGTGTGGTAGCGATAGATTGGGATTTGTAGGTTCAATGTGAGGGTAGGTTGTGTGTGGTAGCGATAGATTGGATTGTGGTTCAATGTAGGATGGTTTGTGGTAGCGATAGATTGGGATTGTAGGTTCAATGTGAGATGGTTGTGTGTGGTAGCGATAGATTGGGATTTGTAGGTTCAATGTGAGGTAGGTGTGTGTTAGTGTAGATTGGGATTTGTAGGTTAATGTGAGGATAGGTGTGGTAGCGATAGATTGGGATTTGTAGGTTCAATGAGATAGGGTGTAGAAAGGATTGTAGTTCAGTTGGTAGGTTGTGTGTAGTGACAGATTGTGACTTGTTGCTTCAATGTGAGGATAGGTTGTGTGTGGTAGCGATAGATTGGGACTTGTAGGTTCAATGTGAGGGTAGGTTGTGTGTGGTAGTGATAGATTGGGACTTGTTGGTTCTATGTGATAATAGAGTGTGTTATTGTTAGATAGTGAACATCTGCAGCTTAAGTGATAATGAACTCTATCACAATCCAAGCGTACCTGGTTCAAACTCCGTGGCGGGCAAGTTTGGAAGCAAATTCATTCCCTTTTAATTTTACGACGATAAAAAAGATTTAACCCTTTCAGAAAACAATGACAAACTACTGAACGTATAAGTAGTGCCTAGAAAATTGACGACTAGTTTACTGTTGTTGATGGCTAAGTCCTGTAAAGGATATGCCACGATTTTCATTTTTAGTGATAGACTGGTGAATCCTATATCTGTAGATGTTATGTACAGTAACTTTGACATATATATATATATATATATATATATATATATATATATAATAATGATATATATATATATTTGTGATGACCATCCATATTGTCTTCTCTTTGTGGGGGCAGGTACTCTATCAATGGCCAACTCTGGACCCAACACAAATGGATCTCAGTTCTTCTTGACTACAGAAAAAACAGACTGGTAAATACTTCTATGTCTGTCCAATACAACATTGCCACCTTTTGCTTTACTTAAAACTATCATCATCATTGGCCTATTTGTCTCAGGAGATACGTAGTATGTTGACCTCTCCGTGACGCATGCATGGGCGATTTTTATGGAGTAGTTGAGTTGCCCAAGCATCAACTACCCCCTCTCGACCTCGCTGATAGAATCCAGAGGAGTGCAAGCACATCATCTGGGATCAGTTCGGTTGCAGGAGCTGCCGGTAGGACATCACTTAATGCCTGTCAGCCTTAGGGACTCCGCTTCGGATTTTCTGTTTAGGTTTACTCCCATAGCCTTTGCCTCTCCCGAGGCTCCCACAAGGCAGTGGGGCTATTTGCCCATAACTGGGGGTCTGGATCTTGGATATAAGGGTAAATCCACTGATATCACAAGTCTAGGGGGCCAGACCTCCACCAAGATTTTTTGTCAGGTTAACTCCCCAAGGACATTGAAATAATAAAAAAAAATCATGACCTGGGAGTAAACCTGTTTAAAACTATATGCATTCTATATCATCAATAAGAATTTGTTGCCAGCTTGTATGCAGGTTTGTCTTGGAGTCCGCCTAGTTTTCTTTTGTCTTTCTAGAATGTGTACCGTTATCTATTTTGTATTGTTTACATGTTTATCTGTCTTAGAGGAATATCATGTCCACATCTTTATTTGAATATGTTTCACTATCTTGTTTTTATACATGTCAGGAAGATAGGTCTATATATTGTATATATGTCAGGAAGATCGGTCTAGATATTGTCACCATGTCAGACAGACTGGTCTAAACGTCTATATATCCAACAGACCAATCTATCTGTTGTCTATATATCCGACAACCATTCTATCTGTTGTCTATATGTCAGGAAGATTGGTCTAAATGTTGTCCATATGTCAGACAGACCGATCTATCTGTCAGACTTACTAGCCTATCTGTTGTATATATGCCAGACAGACCAGTCTATCTGTTGTCTATATATCCGACAGACCAGTCTATCTGTTGTCTATATATCCGACAGAGTTTCCTATCTGTTGTCTATATATCCGACATAGTAGCCTATCTGTTGTCTATATGATAGACTGATATTTGATACGCGTATAAAATATGTCTGCACTAAGCCACCAATAAAAGACCAACATATAAAAACTAACCTGTGCTTATGAACCATAACTGATCTGACCTTGTTATTTATCTTCAGGTTAGATGGTAAACATGTAGTATTTGGTCAAGTTGTGGATGGTATTGATGTGGTCAGAAAAATTGAGGTAGGACTTATGTCTTTCATTGTATCATTATTAGCTTGTACTTAATTTAACTCCTTGTGGACCAAACGCCAAACTACAGGGCTTTTGGTTGGGCGCCTTTTTACCAGGAGCCACACTAAAGGGTATTTTTTTAATTCTAAAAACAAACGGCTTGTAAAAACATGGATTTTGCCCTGGTCCACTAAGAGTTAAGGTTAGTTTTGTTGGTTTTTACTGATTTTTTTTTTTTTTCTTTCGTCCGCTTTCAACTCAAGCGAAGTTTCATCTCTGAAACTGATTTTTGCGTGAAAATCCGTTTTTCAATTTCTTACAATGGCAGCAGCGTGCACATTGTAAATTACTTACACTGGCAGCCGTGTGCTCAATGTACTCGTAATTAGTATTCCTCGCCATACAGGCAGATTTTCTCCGACTTCAGAGGTACTCAAGTTATCGTCCTGAGTAAGACCAGGGACTCGAACAAATGCTGGACAGTAGGTTCGAACCCGAGCTATGAGGCGTCTCACAGCTAGCAGGCAGAGCTACTATCAACTACTCTAGGCAGTCCCCTGATGGACTGAGTAATTTACACCAAAAGTTGAAGGATATTGTTAGATACGTACAACTTTTATTATTAGTTGGAGAACTTGTATAATAGCAATATTAACATGTTTAACGGAGAAGGATTTGTTACTTTGCACTCTAGTCTCTATCTCTTTGCCTAGTCTTCCATATTCACAGAAAATAGTAGGCTAGACCGCCCGAGTGGTTACCGGGGTGTAAAGAAGAAGTGTAAAGAATAGAACCACTGTTACCTGCCATGCATGTCGTTAGAGGCGACTAAGGAGGTTTGGTTGAAATTGGATGCACATGTCCTAAACGTGTAGAAGTCTATGCGTTTAGGGCCTACAAAACCAATGTGCAACGTATACACGTTCTTGGCTAAGATCAAACATATCACAAAGAGTGATTAAAATTGGTCGTAAAGAACGCGAAGAAGAAGAGTAGGCTAGACAGAGAGATAGAGGCTAGACAGAGAGATAGAGGCTAGAGTACAAAAAGCAAATGCTGTAACATACCAGCTTTAGGCAACAGATGATCAACATTATTTAACTGCATGTGAAATGCGATGCTTATGAAAAGTTACCGACAACACCAGAAAGACACCAGAGTCACCAACATCAGCATAAGAAAGAAAGTTGGGACAGAACCTTTCTTGAAAGACATTGAGAAATAAAGAATGAAGTGGTTCGGCCACTTAATAAGAATGCGTCCAATCTCAATTGTACACAGAGTCTTCTACAACAGAACATCAGGAAAGAAGATGGAAGACCATGAAATAAAAATGGTTAGATGACATAGCAGAATCCTGTGAAAAAGCAAACACAAATATCACCCAAGCCACTAGAGCAGCGCAAGACAAAAACTGAAAACTACAACACAGAACAACAACCCGGTAACAGTTTGACAACAGAAGAAGAAAGGAGAAGAATTTATGAGGTCTCTGTGGCAATGTGATCAAACATGTGCTTTACATTCTGAAGGTCTGGGGTTTATAGCCATGGGCTTGGATGTATAGTCATGGGCTGTGATGTATATCCATAGGCTGTGATGTATAGCCATAGACTGATGTATAGCCATGGTCTGGGATGTATAGACATGGTCTGGGATGTATAGACAGGGTCTGGGATGTATAGACAGGGTCTGGGATGTATAACACACAGTCTGGGATGTATAGCCATGCGCTGGGATGTATAGCCATGGTCTTGGATGTATAGACATGGTCTGGGATTTATAGCCATGAACTGTAACATGTAGTCATTGACAGTGATTTGTAATTTTGAGGGATGGTAGAACTGACTGAGATGCATACAGCCCAACCTCTGGAAAATTTAACTGTCATGACATTATTCTCTCATATTCTGTATTATTCTCTTTGTTTGTTTGATGTAGGCTGTTGGTAGCAAGGGAGGCAAACCCACACAGAAAGTTGTCATCACAAACTGTGGAGAACTTGTATAGCAGGAGTCTGAACAGGAGGATGTTGTGTGCGAGAGAGAGAATGAGGCTTGTCTGTGTGTGGAGATAGCTGAGGCTGATCTGTGTGAGAGAGGTTGTTGATATGTAAGTAAGAGGATGGAACAAAGCTGATTTGTGTGAATGGTGGGTAGAGATGAGCATGCAAATTCAAGCAAGTGATCATTGTTTTTGTATGTTATATATCTGGCAGCAAATTATTGACACTTGTCACATACACATTAGCATGACACACACATATACAATAAATGTGTGATACCAGGTCATTTGTTGATGTGTATTTATTTGTCCATATGAAATGTGCTTATGTCTGTCGGTTTGCTATCTGATCAATTTTCTGTGCAAAATGAACTTTGACTTGGCAATGTGACATAGCGAAACACGTAATAACAAAGTACTGTAGTTTTACACAATACAAAAACAATAACAATATACAGCAACGTTTCGACCAAAAAGGTCTTTATCAAGCAAACGATACAACAAAAGTGATGAATGTCACAGAACACAACATATAGACTTTGACAAAGATATTACAACGGTATAATGGGACATAGTATATCCATTAATGAAATGACAATCGTGGCACATCCTTTACAGGATGTAACTATCAACCACAGTAATCGAGTCGTTGATTTTTCTAGGCACCACTTTTAATTTCAGTAGTTTGCTATTGCTTTCTGAACAGTGAGGTTCTTTGTCACTGGAAGAGAGAGAACTATAGTGCTATATAAAACCATCACTGACATATGGATGTGAATTATGGACAGTAAACAAACAGAACAGTAAATTATTAGAGGCTACAGAAATGTGGTCTTACAGAAGAATCATGAACAGAAAAGATGACAAATCACATTAAAAAAAGAAAACAGATAACAGATCGCTTATGAAATGCATCAGAAAGAGACTCAGCAATCTTTGGACATTCTATGAGAAGAGAGAGAGGCTTGAATACATTGTGACTTTTTCCAACATTTTTAGATAATGATGTGTATACTTCTAAAGTAGTTAGTGATCAACTGGAGTCTGTGTGCATCTCCAGCTAGCTTTTTCTTGGACTGACATAGGGTTAGCCATGTGTTTTCTCTGTTTACTGTATGCTGGACACTTGACTCTGCCATCTTGCTGGTGCCACATGTGCATATGTCAGTAATACGTATAGTGTACTTGTTAAATAGATGGTACCTCAGCCAATTAAGTCCAGTTCGTAGCCGGAAGATGACAACCTGTTTTATGAGTTGGTAGTAATTGACTTTATTGTGCCGGGTTTTATCCCATATGGCTCAATCCCTCTCCGGCGTGCCATTTCGGCAGAGATGGACCTATGGGGTCTTGTTCTTCTTCGAACGCTCCCTATCGACCACTTGTTAACCACTCTTTGTTATTTATATGTGATCCGCGCGGAAGAGCAATTGCATGTTGTGCCAGTTATGCGCCTACAAGTAGACCAGCACACTTTTTTTTTTTTTTTTGAACACTTTTTGTTTACTAGGGTAGCTTCCCTACCTCAGTCTTGTCTTACGACATGCCTTGTAGGTTGCAGTGTTACTATTCTTTGCTTCCTTGAGGGTGCCGGCAACAAACTGGCAGCTATATGGGGTAATGAAGTCAATTCTTCTGTTTTAGACCATTTCTTTCTGTTGACCCAGGTGATCTCTTGCCGATCTGTTCTGACATTGTGACTAGAGGTGAGATACTACAGGTGAGATACGAGAGATAGAAGTCGACAGAGTGAAATTAGTCTGGAGAGTTTGACATCATGGCACAGCATGAAAAAACATCAGAACTTGATAATAGCTAGAATTTGATACAGAGAGCTGTGGAAGGATATGATAACTTATGCCTACTGACATGACATGTTATGACGATCATGCACGAAGATATCCAAAGTGGAGAGATTAGTTTATGTGTGAGTACCACCCGTGTGGTGTCGGGGCCTGCAAGGGAAGCAAAGAATAGTAACACTGCAGCCTACAAGGCATGTCATAAGAGGCAGGGGCCTAGGTAATCTACCCAAAGGAATGTTCCATATCGACCACTTATTAACCACTCTGCGTGATTTGTATGTGATCTGAGCCTAAGAGCGATTGTATGTTGTGCCACTTATGTGCCTACAAGTAGGCCAGCACACCGGTTTCTGCGATGCTTTTTATTTACTAGGGTAGCTTCCCTAGGTCCTACATCAGTTGCCTCTTACGACATGCCTTGTAGGTTGCAGTGGTACTATTCTTTGCTTCCCTTGTGGGCTCCGGCACCACACGGGCGACCCTGGTAAATAAAATGCATCACAGGAATCGGATGTGCTGGCCCACTTGTAGGCGCATAACTGGCAGAATTTACAATCGTTCTTAGGCTCAGATCACACAGAGTGGTTGATATGGAGCATTCGAAGAAGTGTGAGTACAATATTTATTTTCTCCTCTAAAATTGTCATCAGTAAACATATCTGGTCTCATAGTTGACAAAATACTGAGTTGGTTGACATGTTATCATGTCTGGTCTCATAGTTGACAAAATACTGAGTTGGTTGACATGTTATCATGTCTGGTCTCATAGTTGACAAAATACTGAGTTGGTTGACATGTTATCATGTCTGGTCTCATTACAAAATACTGGTTGGTGACATGTTATCATGTCTGGTCTTCTCTTTTCTTAGCCTGTTCTCCTGGCTTGAGCAACAAACGAGCGTGCCCATTCTTCCTGTTCATGGCCTTCCTCTATTGTGTTCCAACATGATTCATTTCTTAGTCTTGCTGACGTTCTCCTCAAGTCTCTTGGTCTTCAGCTTGCACCCCTGAGTCCATCTCAGTGCAGTTGTTGACCAGTCTCATGTCTGGTCTCATAGTTGACAAAATACTGAGTTGGTTGACATGTTATCATTTCTGGTCTCATAGTTGACAAAATACTGAGTTGGGTGACATGTTATCATATCTGGTCTCATAGTTGACAAAATACTGAGTTGGTTGACATGTTATCATTTCTGGTCTCATAGTTGACAAAATACTGAGTTGGTTGACATGTTATCATATCTGGTCTCAGTGGCGGCTCGTAATCCTTTTTGTTGGTGGGGCCAGACACACATTTTCGGAAAAATCATGGTTCTGGATTAGGTTATATTTTAATTTATTAAATAATAAATGCACGTTACTCATTATTTTGATGGGGCCTGGCCCCACAGGCCCTTAATGACGAACCGCCACTGTCTGGTCTCATAGTTCACAAAATACTGAGTTATTCACATGTTATTGGCAACTTTTAGGATGAAAATCCGGTTACATTCCAGGGGAGACAACTTAATATCACATATGAATCTATTACGAGAGTGATTTCTCTTAGACGGGAAAAGAAAGACATGCTGGACTTGGCGATCACAAATCTTCCCTGTGTTGGCAATCAGTCCATTGTTGATGATTTTCTTATGTCCTCACACTTCATATCAATTATTTTTGGACCACAATACTCCTACTATCTTCACAGTTAGATTATTAAAAGTGAGTTACTTTTTAAATAATCCTTGACCTCTGTATAGCTCTTAGCGTTCAATTTTGGGGTGTAAAGAACAGAACCACTGTTACCTGCCACGCATGTCGTAAGAGGCGGCTAAGGAGGTTTGGCTGAAATCGGATGCATGTGTCCTAAACGTGTAGAAGTCTGCATTTAGAGGCCTACCAAACCAATGAACAACGTATACACGTTCTTGGCAAAGATCAAACATATCACAAAGAGTGATTAAAATTGGTCGTAATGAACGAACGCAAAGAAGAAGAAGAAGACTACAGAAAGAGGACTGTAACAAAAATGTCAGTGTTTATTTATCATATGATTTTCTAGTCAATTTTGTTGTTAAAATGTATCAATTAAACTTGGGGTAAAATAAACAGCTGCTTCTAAAAATATTTGGAACACTTGACGAGCACATTTGGTTTGGAAGGAAGTTGAGTAAACACAGGAAGTAGTAACTTGTACTAGAATGTTTAGCTTAGTTTACGGGGTCTCTGTAGCGTAGAGGCTAGGTGTTTGTCTCTCGTGCAAAAAGGGACCAGGTTCGCCCCTCGTAATACAGCATATTCTTCCAGAGATCTCTGATCTCAGTGTAGGTGAGATCGAGTTCCTAGTCCTATCGGAGATGGACGATAAAACGGTGATCCCGTGTTCAAATTAAGCACGAAAAAGAACCGTTGGCAGTTAAAAATCGAGGAGAGTAGACTGGAAAGCCGATGCACGGGCAAAATTTATTAGAAAATTTTAAAACAAAATTCCTACAAAAATATCTTCAAAATTACATCGGGGACACTCGACTGTGCTACGGAGTTCGTGCACTGCAGCTGAGATATTCCCGTGTAAGAAAGATATCGGAGCACACATGGTTACTCACCGAAGTGCAATGATAATGGTCCCATCAATCAGTCAGCTCTGAAGACCGTGTTCTTCTTCTTTGCGTTCGTTCTTTACGACCAACTTTAATCACCCTTTGTGATGTTTGATCTTTGCCAAGAACGTGTATACGTTGCACATTGGTTTAGTAGGCCCCTAAACGCATAGACTTCTACACATTTAGGACACATGCATCCGATTTCAGCCAAACCTCCTTAGTCGCCTCTTACGACATGCGTGGCAGGTAACAGTGGCTCTATTCTTTACACCCCAAATTTGGGCCCCGGTAACCACTCGGGCGGAAGACCGTGTTAAATTCTAGGATTAGATTAAACCTAAAAATCTCAGTCAAATTGATAGGATCATCATCATTGTACTTCGGGAAGTAACTATGTGTGTTTCGATCCCTTTCTAACACAGGAAGATCTCAGCGACAGTGCACGAACTCCGTAGCACCAACGAGGGTTCCCGATGTCATTTTGAAAGATGGTGAGAATTTTGTAGAAATCTAATTTGTTTTTGAAATGAATTCATTAAAATGTCAATCTTCTTCTTGTTCTTCAGCTTTTACTTCTTGATAGGGAGGGGGCTACCTAGAGTAGTTGATAGTAGCTCGGCCTGCTAGCTGTGAGACGCCTCATAGCTCGGGTTCGAACCTACTGGTCTTACTCAGGACGATAACGTGAGTACCTCTGAAGTCGGAGAAAATCTGCCTGTATGGCGAGGGAATACTAATTACGAGTACATTGAGCACACGGCTGCCAGTGTAAAGTAATTTACAATGTGCACGCTGCTGCCATTGTAAGAAATTGGAAAAACGGATTTTCACGCAAAAATCAGTTTCAGAGATGAAACTTCGTCTGAGTTGAAAGCGGACGAAAGAAAACAAAAACTTCTTGATAGAAGTGTTGGTATAAGGGAGGGGTGTGTGTGTGTGTTTGTTTCTAAAGCATTTTGTAAGCTGCTATTCATTTTTATAAAGCTGTTCTTGATGCCGTCGCTCCATCTTTTGCATGGCCATCCTCTTGCTCTGTACTCGTTATACTTTTTCAGTTTGGCTCTCTGTGAATTTAAATCTCCTTCTTAAAAGTACATTATGGAAACTTGGAGTTTACCTAGCCAACGTTTGATAGCCCCGGTAGTGCGGTGGTTAATGCATTGCTTTCTAGACAGGTGGTCTCAGTTCAATTCCCAATTAATGTAGGATAGATAGCGTGCTAAAATATTTCAGTCACCTTAACGAAGAAAATGAAAACAAAGGAATATCAAAGCAGGTCAGTTGAAAAGGGTTCAAGAAAGAGAGAACGACCTAGGGAGAGCCTGAAACGAAATTTACTGAGAGAGACAAGAAATATGGGTCTCAGTTCCATGGAGGAAATTGAGCGATTTGTCCAGGATAGAGAGGTATGGAGAAATCGAATGTAGGCGCTATGTAACGTATAACGGTACGAGAGGAATTATAACATTTGCTAACATTCGCTATTTGACATCATACGCGATACTTTCCCACAGAAAATTCATCAACACTAACCTAACACTTAGAATAGTGACTTCATCTATGAAGGGACAACCTAGGAGTAGTAACATCACACATGTTGTGAGGTGTACAAAAACAGATAACGTGATAACACAACAATAGCAACTATTTCGATGACGTGATAACACAATAGCAACTATATCGATGACGTGACAATATAACAGTAGCAACTATATCGATGACGTGACAATATAACAGTAGCAACTATATCGATGACGTGACAACATCACAGTAGCAACTATATCGATGACGTGACAATATAACACTTAACAACAAAACTGACGTGACAACATTACATTAGCAACGACATATGTACAATGACAACACACCACTACCACAGTGAGTAAACACAGCTAGATGACGTGACAACTTACTAAAAACTGACAATAACTGTAACTAAACAGATGACGTGACAACATAACACTAGTAGCTACACAGATAACGTGACAACATTACACTAATCTTCTTCTTTACGTTCGTTCTTTACGACCAATTTTAATCACTTTTTGTGATATGTTTGATCTTTGCCAAGAACGTGTATACGTTGCACATTGGTTTGGTAGGCCCCTAAACGCATAGACTTCTACACGTTTAGGACACATGCATCCGGTTTCATCCAAACCTCTTTAGTCGCCTCTTACGACATGAGTGGCAGGTAACAGTGGTTATATTCTTTACACCCTAAATTTGGGCCCCGGTAACCACTCGGACAATAACACTAGTAACTACAAAGATGACGTGACAAGATAGCATTAGTAGCTACACATATAACGTGACAACATAACAGTAGTAGCTACACATACGACAACCGTTGACGGAACATAACACTAGTAGCTACACACATAACGTGACAACATAACACTAGTAGCTACACACCTAACGTGACAACATAACACTAGTAGCTACACATATAACGTGACAACATAACACTGGTTCCAGACATATATAGCTAAAACACTGCACGTTGTTGGCACTGATATATTCTGAGTGTTTGTTTGGCACATAACTATTCAGTTTGATTTCAGAAATCGAAGAGGGATCACTAAGTTAATGCAACCTGTGTATAATCTTGGTGGTGGTCGAACTAGTTTCGAAGTCTTCCTCCCCACTTTGAAACTGCGCAAGTCAGGGTGGAAGATGTGAACAGTTGCCGATATTAGAAGACAACAGCGATGTTAAGACTCTCTTGAGCGGATCTCATTTCCAAACCGCGTCACATGTTCAAACGAACTTCAAATCGGCTTTCTTCAAATATGGCGTCTGATGGCCTCAGGAAATTTGTATACGGGTGCTGGTGGGGATCACTTTCTCGACTCCTGCGGATGAAAATGTGAGTAATGCTAGACATTTGACTCACCAGTAACCCACTCCTAGACTGGAGAACTGAGGCCTCACACCCAGGCCTGGGGGCTGGAAGCCGTGTGCCGTAGCTGACTCGCACAAAACTCTTTGGCGTTGCATATTAATTAGCGGTGTAGAGATAGAGGACGTGTTAGTCAATGAGCGATCCATCTGCCCAAGCGGCAAGACAAGCTGGGAGCTAGCTGACCCTGAGTCTCTCATTAGAGACCTTACCTAATCGGGTGAACGACCACACCCCTGACGGTCGAGTGGGGGCAAGCAGGAAATCAGAGGAGAAGAAGTTGGAGAAAGTATGGAAGAGAAATTGGAGACGGGACTTTCCATTTGAACTACCCCTGCCCAAATCTCCATACGACACGAGCACGCTGTTCTTTATTGAAGGTCTCGCGGTTTTATTAAATAGTTTAAGATAGCCAGGGGCGTTTCAGACGCCCAGTTCACTTTATTTCATTTCAATCTTATTTCAGTTTGTTCCATCCAATCTGATTTCAATTTGTCTTACCCAATCTTCTCGCAAGAGATTTGTGGATGTCTGCTGCCTTGCATTCGCACGTGGGTCTTGACAAGTTTCTCGTCCACATGCACACGATCATATTGCACACCCTTATCTGCTACCAACTTTCTAAATTGGCTTTGTTTTGTGTGCTCATTACTGGCGCTGTTTGTTTGTTGTTTCTTCTGTCATAGCATGATACTGTACTAAATTATGGTTTCTATGTTTTCTACTTATACTGGCTGCTGATATTTCTCGATAACTTTGTACATCTGTTAATTGTTGTTGTTTGTCGATAACTTTGTACATCTGTTAATTGTTGTTGTTTGTCGATAACTTTGTACATCTGTTAATTGTTGTTGTTTGTCGATAACTTTGTACATCTGTTAACTGCTGATGTTTGTCGATAACTTTGTACATCTGTTAACTGATGTTTGTCGATAACTTTGTACATCTGTTAATTGTTGCTGTTTGTAGATAACTTTGTACATCTGTTAACTGTTGTTGTTGTTTGTCGATAACTTTGTACATCTGTTAACTGTTGATGTTTGTCGATAACTTTGTACATATGTTAACTGTTGTTGTTGTTTGTCGATAACTTTGTACATCTGTTAACTGTTGATGTTTGTCGATAACTTTGTACATATGTTAACTGTTGTTGTTGTTTGTCGATAACTTTGTACATCTGTTAACTGTTGATGTTTGTCGATAACTTTGTACATATGTTAACTGTTGTTGTTGTTTGTCGATAACTTTGTACATCTGCTAACTGTTGTTGTTTGTCAAATGTTGCACCTCTGATGTCTTCTGCTGTTATAGTGTAAACCTATGTCCTTTTGTTATCTATTTAATAGTTGTACTTTTGTTATCTATTGGATTTCTGTATGTTTGCAGCTTATTGCTTTTTGTGTAAATTGTTCTCCTTCTGCTATCAGTTGGTATCTGTATTAATATTTGTACTTCTGCTATCAGTTGCTATCTGTATTAATATGTTGCTATCACTCTGACTGTCAGTTGCTATTGTATTATATGTGTATTATCAGTTTCACTGTTCTTTGTATAGTTGCTATCTGTATTAATATTGTACTTCTATGTTTCTATGTATTAATATGTGTATTCTGCTATAGTTCTATCGTATTATTGTGCTTGTTAGTTGCTATCTGATATTGGTACTTCTGCTATCAGTTGCTATTGTATTAATATGTGTACTTCTGCTATCAGTTGCTATCTTATTATATGTGTACTCTGCTATCAGTTGCTGTTTGTGTAGTCATTGTAACTGTATATCAGTCAAGTGCTATCTTATTATTATGTGTATGCATCGTGTACGTATTAATATGTCTGCTATCAGATCTGTCTGTATATGCAGTCATGTCTGTATATATGTTTGTGTGTGTTTGTGTAATTGTCTGATATGCAGTCATAGTCTTATATATGTTTGTGTTGTGTGTAATTGTCTGATATGCCAGTCATAGTCTTATATATGTTTGTGTGTGTGTGTGTAATTGTCTGATATGCCAGTCATAGTCTTATATATGTTTGTGTGTGTGTAAATGTCTGATATGCCAGTCATAGTCTTATATATGTTTGTGTGTGTGTGTGTGTAATTGTCTGATATTCATCATAGTCTTATATATGTTTGTGTGTGTGTGAATTGTCTGATATGCCAATCATAGTCTATATATGTTTGTGTGTGTGTGTGTAATTGTCTGATATGCCAGTCATAGTCTTATATATGTATAATTTATATATATATATATATATATATATATTATATATATATATATGTCTTATGTAGTGTGTGTGTATGTGTGTGTACGCTGATTGTCTTATTCTCAACATCCAAGAAAACTGGCTGATGCTACAAATAAGAATTAAAAGTTGAACTACTCGTATTTTGAACCTTTCGAAACGTTGGAGTCGACCATCATGGAAGGAGGCATACCGGATAAGCGGAAGACAATGGGAAGATATATTCAGGATGTAACTGACGATTTGAGCATGCCGACAGCAGAGGCGGGATATCTGCCTGTAAGAGAGAACAATTTCGAAGGATGTTAGTGTGACAAGTTTTGCTCAGGACAAGATATTTGATGATGAAACAAGGTAGGTGGCCAACCCCAAAATCTCCGAATCTTACACTAGAATCTTTAAAGGTCACGCTACTCAAGAGTCAAATGCCGTTGTGAGGTCAATGAAGCAATGTACAGTGGTTTCTTTGATCCCTACACTTTTCTGGAAACTGTCTATTGAAGAAAAATATGTCAATGGTGGATCTATAGGCGTCCATACGTTAAGGAAAGAGAGGGTGGGTGCCACCTCCTTCCTTTCTTGGAAAAAAGCTTTTTTGATAAAACAGCTGCTAACTAATTGATTGATTGATAAGATCATTGTCATTGCACTTTGGTGAGTAACCATGTGTGCTCCATCTCTTTCTTACACATGATGATCTCAGCTGCTGTAGACGAACTCCGTAGCATCGGCGAGAGTCCCCGATGCAATTTTTGAAGATGATGAAAATGTTTTGTAGAAATTTTCTTTTTAATCTTTTCTAATGAATTTTGCTCGGGCAGCAACTTTCCAGCCTGCTATTTTCGATTTTGAACTGTCAAGGGTTCTTTTACATGCTCAAGTTGAACGCGGGAACTACGTTTTTTCATTCGTTTCCGAGAGGACTAGGAACTCGATCTCACCTACACTGAGATCACGGTCTCTGGAGAAATATCGCGATGTCTCAACGAGGGAGCGAACCGAATACATTTGGAACGGGAAGCGAGCACCTAACCTCTACGCCACAAAGACCCTTAAGCTACTAGAACAACTATTACTACTACTACTACTGATATCACTGTCACCACCACCACTACAGCTACTACTACTGCTACTACTACTACTACTACTACTACTACTACTACTACTACTGCTGCTTACTACTACTACTACTACTGCTACTACTACTACTAACTGCTACTACACTACTACTACTGCTACTACTACTACTCAATGCTACTACTACTGCTACTACTACTGTTACTACTACTCTGGGGACTGCCTAGAGTAGTTGATAGTACTCGCCTGCTAGCTGTGAGACGCCTCATAGCTCGGGTTCGAACCTACTGTCCGGCATTTGTTCGAGTCCTGGTCTTACTCAGACGATAACGTGAGTACCTCTGAGTCGGAGAAAATCTGCCTGTATGGCGAGGGAATACTAATTACGAGTGCATTGAGAACACGGCTGCCAGTGTAGTAATTTACAATGTGCAGCTGCTGCCATTGTAAGAAATTGAAAACGGATTTTACGCAAAATTCAGTTTCAGAGATGAAACTCGTCTAGTTGAAAGCGGACGAAAGAAAAAGAAAAAAAAAAAAAAAAAAAACTACTACTAATACTACTGCTGCACTACACTACTAATACTACTGCACTACTACTACTACTATACTACTACTGTTACGACTTGACTTACTGATGTCTACTACTACAGCAGCTACTTTGTTAACATTACAACAACAACTACTACTACTACTACTACTACAACTACTACTACAACTACAACAACTACTACAACTACTACTACAACTAACACATCTACTATTACTAATAACTCTACACAAACTATCATAATTGTCTCCATCATTACTAGATTTTGTCCTCTACTTAATAAATCTAAAAAATGGTTTCAAAGCCGAAGGATTGACTTCATTGCACCGGGTTTTACCCCATATAGCTCGGCCCCTCTCCGCAGAAATGGCACTCACTTCCGAGAGTATTGCACAAAGCCGAACTCCGTAGCTCCAGACAATCCTAGTAGTCTCTGGAAAAAACTGCACTCGTGAACAGAACGACGCGGTCCAGATTCGAACCCACGACCATCGTCTCACAAGAGAAAAGGACGACTTAGCCACAGAGACACCCAAGAAATCTAAATTATTTCTAAAGTGGGAGTAAAGGTCACCATAGTGGCAAGGGACAATAAGAGATTAGGAAAGAAAACCGTCACGTAAAAAAAAAATAGTCAGATGTGCAATTTTAGCCGCCATGACTACGCCTGAAGTCAAAACAAGTTAACGAGAAAAATAAGAGAAAAAAAACAACGCCACTAGATTTATGGATGTATTACTTACAACAACAGCTCATGGCTAACACTGGATCCGCTAATGATACGCAAACAATCTGTCTGTGAGAATATGAAAGCTGACACACATACACACAAACTCACACACACACACAAACACACACAAATTACTTAACCAATAAATCCGAAATCTCATCAATCAACCAATCAAATATACCAGTTTTTCTTGATCTGTGAGCGTGGGGTGTACCGTAATTATTTCCCCTGTTAGCAGGAAACAGCACTCCTCCCATCCTTGTGTCCTTACCAATGGGATGATGGCCTGGCTATTGCTTTGAGGATGTGATCGAGCATCTGTCAGATCCAGCAAGGGGAGGAGGATGGAGGGACCTGACTGAAAGAAAAGTAAGCTGACTTTTTATATACTATCAAAATAAACTGTATCACACTTTATATACCTACATGTTATTTATCGCACTTATTATACTCTTACTTCACATTTGTGATGTACTACAATTTAATTCTACATTTGTGATGTACTACAATTTCATTCTGAAATTTAGATGTACTACATTTAAACTTTCACATTTGTGATATTCTACAATCAAACTTTCACATTTGTGATATATTACAATTTAACTTTCACATTTGTGATGTACTACAATTTAACTTTACATTTGTGATGTACTACAATTTAACTTTCACATTTATGATATACTACAATTTAACTTTCACATTTGTGATATACTACAATTTAACTTTCACATTTGTGATATACTACAATATAACTTTCACATTTGTGATATACTACAATATAACTTTCACATTTGTGATATATTACAATATAACTTTCACATTTGTGATATACTACAATCTTCTTTCTTCTTCTTCTTTCAACGCCCCATATCGACCACTTGTTAATCACTTTTTGTGCTTTGTATATGATCCGAACCTAAGAGCGTTTGTACGTTGTGCCAGTTATGCATCTACAAGTAAGCCAGCACATCGGATTTCTACGACGCTTTTTCGTTACTAGGGTAGCTTCCTTAGGTCCTACATCAGTCGCCTCTTACAACATGCCTTGTAGGTCGCAGTGTTACTATTCTTTGCTCCTTTGAGGATCCCTACATATTACAATCTAACTTTCACATTTGTGATATATTACAATCTAACTTTCACATTTGTGATTCTTTCATAAGAACAGACAGTATTCAGAAGCAAATGAATGTAGCGTGGTGAGTCCATGAGGTCGCAAGGTACCATATAAAGAAAGAATGATCGGATGACTGTGACATGTATATCACATGCTCCCAAATAGGTAATTTCGATTGAAATGAGTGGCTACATAGGTCATAGAGCATTTGCTTATATCACGTAAATGTTGGTAGAAACGATCACTAAGCTTTTCGCCAGTTTCGCCTATATATGCTTTATCACAACGTTTACAAATGATGGTGTAGATTATGTTGCTAGAGCCGCACGTAAAACCATCCTGAATAACATTCCGACGAAGAGGATATAGAGATAGAAGAGAACGTTAGTATCTAGAGAAAGTCAGTATCCAGTAAGAGAAAGTTAGTTATTATCCAGTAAGAGAAAGTTAGTTATTATCCAGTAAGAGAAAGTCAGTATCCAGTAAGAGTAAAGTCGGTATCAGTAAGAAAGTCAGTATCAGAAGAAAGTCAGTATCCAGTAAGAGAAAGTTAGTTTTCCAGTAAGAAGTCAGTATCCGTAAGAGAAAGTTAGTATCCAGTAAGAGAAAGTAGTTATTATCCTGTAAGAGAAATTATTATCCTGCAAGAGAAAGTTAGTTATATCCAGTAGAGAAAGTTAGTTATTATCCAGTAAGAGAAGGTTATTATCCTGTAAGAGAAAATTATTATCCTGTAAGAGAAAGTTAGTTATTATCCAGTAAGAGAAAGTTATTATCCAGTAAGAGAAAGTCATTATCCAGTATGAGAAAGTTATTATCCAGTAAAGGAGCATCCATTATTATCCTTTAAGAGCACGGTGTCCGTATGCGCTGCAAGAACAAAAGTATCCAATCCTTACAAACTATTGATAGTAAGAGAATCCAAATGGTACCTCTGTATCCCCGACAAAGTATGTGCCATAAAGACAACAAAATGTTGACCTCTGGTCTACAGCAACACAAACAACAAATCTGCAACTGTCGCCATGATGCCTAGACAAGAAGCAGAAGAGCTTCTTAGCTGTTTCCTTTGCTGGCAAGACAAATTTTGATTTCTGTGAAATGTGATAGTCTTGTGTGAGTACTCTTCCGTGTTCATTCTTGCAAGTCTGACTTCTGAGCTATGCCGCAGGGAAAGGTCAGATCTTTACGTGACAGAGTGCATCTAGTAATCGAGACAGAAGGAGAAAAGCATAGGACTATGTCAGGCTTGATCGTCTGCTCTTGTTAGATCTTCAATGTCTGTGGCCGCATTTCTACTGGGTGGTTGTCCATGATACAGGGCGGTAAAAAGAACACTACGGCAGGTTCCACTTAAGATGTTGAACTTCTCTTCCAGCCTCCCATATTGTCCATGTTTGTCTGCAGTATAATGTTTCCCTACAGCTTTCATATTGTTGACTGATACCTTCTTTTCAATGTTCAAACTTAACAAAACGACAAAACAAGTAAGGGCGTACTTCTATAAGTAATTCTCAAATTATTATTTCTTTGTTGGACAAAACTTAAGAGATTTCTTTCATTAAAATTAGATTAGTTTGTATAATTTCTTGAAATTACAAGTCTTACTTCCATGATTGATTGATTGATTGATTGATTGATAGGACCATCATCATTGAACTTTGGTGAGTAACGATGTGTGCTCCGATCTTTTTCTTACACAAGAAGATTTCTGCAGCAGTGCACGAACTCTGTAGCACCGGCAAAATTTCCCAATTCAATTTAAAAGATGATGAAAATATTTTGGAGGAATTTAACTTTTAAAATTCTTCTAAATAATTTTGCCCAGGCAGCAGCTTTTCAGCCTGCTAGTCTCGATTTTTAACTGCCAAGGGATTGTTTACGTGCTCAACTTGAACATACGTCTCAGATAGGAATAGGAACCATGAGCTTTCATGAACCGTTGTCTACTCATCATCGTTATATTCATCATTCTCATCATCACCATCAATAACATCACCATCATCATCACCATCATTCACCATCATCACCATCAACAACATCACCATCATCATCACCATCATTTACCATCATCATGGTTGACATGGTTAGTTTACGGGTTTGACTATGCATCCAGCAAAGCTGAGGTCGAATAGTCCATCTTAGAAACGGCAAATAGGGTAAATCTTCTTCTTCTTTACGTTCGTTCTTTACAACCAATTTTAATCACTCTTTGTGATATGTTTGATCTTTGCCAAGAACGTGTATACGTTGCACATTGGTTTGGTAGGCCCCTAAACACATAGACTTCTACACGTTTAAGACATGTGCATCCGATTTCAGCCACACCTCCTTAGTTGCTTCTTACGACATGCGTGGAAGGTAACAGTGGTTCTATTCTTTACACCCCAATTTGGGCCCCGGTAACCACTCGGGCGATAGGGTAAATTAGTAACCTGTTGATGACTCGTAGATCACACAAGCAAACCTCCACCTCCCAGTGGTGTGAACTGAGAAACTTTGGTTGCCAGGTCAAAGTATAGCAGGGATCTAGCTCGCCTAGGAAGATGGACTCCTCTAGGTCAGGGTTTGTATGTGTCTTACGTAGGCGAATCCGAACAAAATCGCGTGCAGAAATCGGATGTCCTGGCCCGAATGTTTTTGGGCATCTATCTGGCACAACGAACTCACGGTTTAAGGTGTAGATCACATACAGAAGACAACGAGTGGTTTCGCAAGTGGTTGATGTAGATTGAAAGCAGAAGAAGAAAAAGTGTTGACTCTGTGGGAACATATAAGAATACGAACTTTCTCCTTCTTTTGTCGTCCACTGTTCCGTCTTGCTGCCCAATGTCATGGTTTTATGTTTTGTCTTGGCTGCCATAGTTTTTGAGTGATAGCTATTTGTGTTTTTTAACAGGATTCTGATATGCCATCTTTCATGGTTTTGAAACTGAATTTGCATGAAAATCCGTTTTCCATTTCTTACAATGGCAGCAGCGTGCACATTGTAAATTACTTTACACTGACAGCCGTGTGCTCAATGTACTCGTAATTAGTATTCCTCGCCATACAGGCAGATTTTCTCCGACTTCAGAGGTACTCGTTATCGTCCTGAGTAAGACCAGGGGACTCGAAAAATGCCGGACAGTAGGTTCGAACCCGAGCTATGAGGGCGTCTCACAGCTAGCAGGCCGAGCTACTATCAACTACTCTAGGCAGTCCCCATTCATGGTCTTACTCTCGCCTTCTTTCCTGATATTCTGTTGTAGAAGACGCTGTATACAGTGGAGTTTGATTGCATTCTTATGAAGTGATTGAACCATTTGGTGTTTCTCAATGTAATGCGAGCAAGGTTCTGTCCCAACTATCTTTATTATACTGATGTTGGTGACTGTATTTTCTGGGTGACTATATTTTCTGGATGACTGTATTTTCTGGGTGACTGTATTTTCTGGGTGACTGTATTTTCTGGATGACTGTATTTTCTGGATGACTGTATTTTCTGGGTGACTGTATTTTCTGGATGACTGTATTTTCTGGGTGACTATATTTTCTGGATGACTGTATTTTCTGGGTGACTGTATTTTCTGGGTGACTGTATTTTCTGGATGACTGTATTTTCTGGATGACTGTATTTTCTGGGTGACTGTATTTTCTGGATGACTGTATTTTCTGGGTGACTATATTTTCTGGATGACTGTATTTTCTGGGTGACTGTATTTTCTGGGTGACTGTATTTTCTGGATGACTGTATTTTCTGGATGACTGTATTTTCTGGGTGACTGTATTTTCTGGATGACTGTATTTTCTGGGTGACTGTATTTTCTGGATGACTGTATTTTCTGGGTGACTATATTTTCTGGATGATTGTATTTTCTGGGTGACTGTATTTTCTGGGTGACTGTATTTTCTGGATGACTGTATTTTCTGGATGACTGTATTTTCTGGGTGACTGTATTTTCTGGGTGACTGTATTTTCTGTGTGATTCTATCTTTTCTGTGTGATTCTATCTTCTCTGTGCTGAACTAACGAGTTCACTCAAACGCACCGTCATCCAGTGGATACCGTCACACTGCAACGTTAGGAGAAACGAAGCAGCCGACAAGCTAGCCAAAGAGGGCGGGCGACTACCTCAGACTGATCTCGAGATCAGTTATGAGGAAGTCAAAACAACCATCGGTTCGCACTATAGAAGCAAATGGGCAAAAAACCACCCTCAGTACACAGACACTGACGGATACTATGGTCTCTCTCGAAGTGAACAAGTTGCCATACTTCGCCTCCGTACCGGACACAACAAGCTCAGAGCCCACATGTTCCATAAATTTAAAATTTTCACAACTAGCCTGTGCCCCTGCAAAATGGCAGACATGACAGCAGAACATGTCTTGCAAGACTGTCAAGGGTTAGCAGGTATAAGGAAAGAGTCATGGCCACAACACACAGAGCTTCGCGAAAAGCTGTACGGAGGAACGGAGTCCCTAAAAACAACAGTAAAATTCATGATAAAAGTTGATCCATCAGTCTAGGCTGGGAACGCAAAAGAAAGGAAGGAATACGACGGTACTTTGTAAAAATAGGATTGCTTATATTTCAACTTGGGGTTAAAGTTCAAACACGAAAAATTGTTCAGAATCTTCTTCTTCTTCTTTTTCGAACGCCACACATCGATCACTTGTTAACAACTCTTTGTGATTTGTATGCGATCTGAGCCTAAGAGCGATTGTACGTTGTGGCAGTTATGTGCATAGAAGTAGGCCAGCACATCAGATTTTACAATGCTTTTTATTTTCTAGAGTGGCTTCCTAGCGTAAATACGTTTCCGTGGGACTTTTACTAAAGGTAACAATAGACCTCACCACTCAGAAAGCAATAGCAAACTAAAAGTTAATTGCATATCCTTTACAGAAAAGCGAATCAACCCCAGCTTTTTAACGCTGTTTGTGATTTTTCTAGGCATTATTACGTTCAGTGGTTTGCCATTTTTTTCTAAACGGGTGGAGCCATCGTCCTTTTGTAAAAATCCACGCAAAACAATTTGCAACCAAACTGTCCGCAGCGTGATTCGAACTCAGAACGTCGGGGTTAGTAGACCGAGTCACTATCCCCTAAGCCACAGACGCCATAAGTGGTGCCTAGAAAATCAACGAACTCGTTTACTGTGGTTGATGGTCCTGTTTTTGTTGTTGTTTTTTCGATCCAGAAGCACTTGAGCTGAAAGCTCTTCGGCTCGGTGTCATGAACATCGTAACCCTTCGGCTCGGTGTCATGGACATTGTAACCCTTCGGCTCGGTGCCACGAACACCGTAAATCTGGGGAACCTGAAGCTTTTCTGCCAGTCCGCGGAGTCCACTTACAGAGGACTAGTCACCCGTAGTCCAACGCGCTACGAACACCTGGGCACGCGGCTGATGGTCCTGTCAAGAATATGCCACGACTTTCATTTCAGCTTCCCTATGCCTCCTACCTCAGTCGACTCTTACGACATGCTTTTTAGGTGGCAGTGTTACTATTCGTTTGCTCCCCTTGTGAGCCCTGGCAACACACAGGCGGTTCAGAATCAAACAATAACAACAAATAACATGTCTCCAAAATTAATTAAAATTGTGCGTTTATATGTCTGTTGGTATAAAAAAAAAAAAAAAAAAGTAAAAGAACAGAAATAACAAAATTCATCAGACATTGCAATTTAATAATCAATTAGAGGTATAAATGTGTGATAATGAAAAACAAATTACTTGTGCCATTTAAATATCCAGATATTGGTTGAGTTTTAATGCGAGCTTGGTGAGTGGCATCTTGCTTGAAGCAAATTCTTCTAGTAGCTGACTTGTTGCGGATTGATGGTTAATGTTGATGGTGATATGAGGAGGAGAGATAGGAAAACAGTTGGGGATAATAGGTAAGTGGACATGACAATAAAGTAGGGGTCGTTTTGGAAAGTTAACACAGCACATGACCCCGATAATATAAGGCCAGGAGCTCATGTAAAAATTCTAGGAAATACGACCATAACTGTCGCATGACCTCACATACCAGTATTGTTAGATTATTTTTTTTACGATCCAGATGCACTTGAGCTTTCAGCTCTTCGGCTGGTGCCATGGACATCGTAACCCTTCGGTTCGGTGCCACGAACATCATAAATCTGGAGAACTGTGGGTTTTTCTGCCAGGGCTTGTCACCCGTCGTCCAATGCGATAGAACATGCTGAGCAGGCGGACATATTGTTAGATAAAGACACATTCATTTGAAAAACAATACAACATACTAAATCACGGTTATATTACAAATTGTTATCACTATGGAATGTCAGCAGTGGCGGCTCGTGATCGTTTTTGTTGGTGGGGCCAGACACAAATTTTCGGAAAAGTCATGGCTTTGGATTAGGTTATATTTTAATTTATTAAATAATAAATACACGTTACATATTATTTTTGGCATCCGCCTCGGCCCTTAATGACGAGCCGCCACTGAATATCAGTATTATTAACTATTTTCTTGGAAGCAAGAAATGAGAAAATTGCAATAAAGCTTACCAAGTTCATCAAACATATATTTATTTCTCAAACGCCCACTGTTAATTCAGTCAGAAAGTCATGACGCCTAGTATTGCGCTTCTGACTGATTTTTGCGTGAGACCTAAATTACCCTTTACATGCGTCCTTTAACCATACGGACAGCCTCGTCGTCTTCAGAGGTACTTGAAGCTTATATCCTCCAAGTGTGATCGTTGCAGGAAACCTGTTGTCCGTGTAACTCTTGCCGTAAACATATACAAGTCAGCCCCCATCTAACAGAAATTTCCGATTTGTCGGCTAAGCTATTCGACCTTCTTTTTCGGTGAACTGCGGTACAACAATAGTGAAGACAGAAGTAAAGCTATATTATCATCCTGATCATCATCTTCTTCATCAACATCACCATCATCATCATCATCAAGTTTGTCCTTTTCAGTACTTGACTTCCATGGCAGCATCTCTAAATGTCTATTTAC
The DNA here is from genome assembly GCA_020796225.1 of Arion vulgaris. NCBI lineage: Eukaryota > Metazoa > Mollusca > Gastropoda > Stylommatophora > Arionidae > Arion > Arion vulgaris. The sequence goes on along the minus strand of CM036769.1, from coordinate 33,242,332 downwards.
TGTCATGTGTGAGGTCCTGTTTGAGGTCTTGTGTGAGATCCTGTGTCCTTTGTCTGGTGCCCGTCGCATCTATACTCAACTCCGCCCATATGGTGCTAGGGTCCACAAGGGAAACAAAGAATAGTACCACTGCCACCTACAAGGCATGTCGTAAGAGGCGACTGATGTAAGACCTAAAGTAGCTACTCTTGTAAGTAAAATACGTAGCAGAAATTGGATGTGCTGACCTACTTGTAGGCGTTTAACTAGCACAACGTACACTCACTCTTAGACTCAGATCACATACAAATCACATACAGTGGTCAATATGGAGCTTTCAAAGAAGAAGAAGACACTCAACTCGAATATTCGATTTTACATACATTTTCTCCTTGGTCTTCCTCTTGCTCGTCTGTCCAGTATTATGGTCTCCAAGACGAACCTTTCCATAGAATCAAGTCGTTTTATACATGAAAAGTATGCAATTTTCTTCATTTTATCATGATGGTCTGTTCTTTGGTGTCATGACAGACTGTTCTGTGGTGTCATGGTAGACTGGTGTGTAGTGTCTTCTTCTTCTTCGCGTTCGTTCTTACGACCAATTTTAATCACTCTTTGTGATAAGTAAAGGAACCCTTTCATACCTCGTGGTATATAGGTCAATACAGTGTTAGGCCTGTATTTTTCGTGACCGTCGGGACACGATGGGTGATGTATTCTTTGTGATATGTTTGATTTTTGCCAAGAACGTGTATACGTTGCACATTAGTTTGGTAAGCCCCTAAACGCATAGACTTCTACACGTTTAGAACACGTACATCCGATTTCAGCCAAACCTCATTAATCGCTACTTACGACATGCGAGGTAGGTAACAGTGGCTCTATTCTTTACACCCCAAATTTGGAACACGGTAACCACTCGGGCAAAAGTGAGATGAAGCGGACTAGAGGAGAAGAGAACGAAGATTGATCAAAAGAAAGTGTACTAGAATGGAGAGAGTAGACTGCAAAATGAGAGAGTGTTAACAAGGAATAGGGAGCACATAAATATATATATATATATGATGTATGCGAGAAAAAGAGTGAGGATGATCGAGAGACTGTCTACGAAAAAGAGAGAGTGTATGTGGACGAAATAAGAGAGTCGGTGAGAGAGCATGCTCGAGATAGAGTGGGTACGAAAGTGAGACAGTGTAAGCGAGAAGTTAGACAGGGTTGTTAAAGAAAGAGAGAGAGAGAGAGGGAGAGAAAGTCGGCGAGAGAAAGAGAGTGAACGTTAGAGAGATACGGTAAGAATCGCTTACATTTATGAAGATTTACCAGCTTATCGTAACGATAGAAGCGACCAGGTTTAATTACCAAGGGAACCGTTTCAGTTATGGTTTCCAGAGTATAGATATTACTTCAGGCTCTAGCCACTAGCTTGCGGGCGTTTTGAGAAAGTTCAAAGCGGCAGAGCCAGTCACGATTTCAGCTCGCCAAATTACAGACACAGTGTCGAAGCTCGGCTCTCAATAGGAATCAGCAATCATAGCCTCGGGCATCTCGGACTCACATTCGAGCACCCTGCCTATCTCAACGTCACTTGGCCAGTAAGAAAGCAGTGGGCGGGGTTAGTACATTAGCTATTGCAGTGGTCGGCAGTGTGAAACACAACATAAATAAATGATAGGCAACTGAAATATACACTTTCTGGGTGAGGCAAGAAGGGGCAGGATGGAGTAAACCAGTGTCATACAGCTAATGGGGATTGTCATGATGATAAATAGCGGAGACGGACATTAATGTTGATTGTATCAACTATCTCTAACTGGAGAGGAGAAAATAAGTTGATGGTATCTAACTAGAGAAAATCATCATCATCATTGGCCTCTTTGTCTCAGGAGTCACGTAGTATGTTCTGTTCTGAATCACAACGTTTCATGTGACTAAACTGGAGAGAATAAGTTGATGGTATCTAACGAGAGAATAAGTTGATGGTATCTAACTGGAGAGAATAAGTTGATGGTATCTAACTGGAGAGAATAAGTTGATGATATCTAACTGGAGAGAAAAAGTTTATGGTATCTAACTGGAGAGAATAGTTTATGGTATCTAACTGGAGAGAATAAGTTGATGGTATCTAACTGGAGAGAATAAGTTGATGGTATCTAACTGGAGAGAATAAGTTGATGATATCTAACTGGAGAGAATAAGTTGATGATATCTAACTGGAGAGAATAAGTTGATGATATCTAACTGGAGAGAATAAGTTTATGGTATCTAACTGGAGAGAATAGTTTATGGTATCTAACTGGAGAGAATAAGTTGATGGTATCTAACTGGAGAGAATAAGTTGATGATATCTAACGAGAGAGAATAAGTTGATGATATCTAACTGGAGAGAATAAGTTGATGATATCTAACTGGAGAGAATAAGTTGATGGTATCTAACTGGAGAGAATAAGTTGATGATATCTAACTGGAGAGAATAAGTTGATAGTATCTAACGAGAGAATAAGTTGATGATATCTAACTGGAGAGAATAAGTTGATGGTATCTAACCGAGAGAATAGTTTATGTATCTAACTGAGAGAATAAGTTGATGGTATCTAACGAGAGAATAAGTTGATATTATCTAACTGGAGAGAATAAGTTGATGGTATCTAACTGGAGAGAATAAGTTGATGATATCTAACTGGAGAGAATAAGTTGATGGTATCTAACTGGAGAGAATAAGTTGATGGTATCTAACTGGAGAGAATAAGTTGATGGTATCTAACTGGAGAGAATAAGTTGATGATATCTAACTGGAGAGAATAAGTTGATGATATCTAACTGGAGAGAATAAGTTGATGGTATCTAACTGGAGAGAATAAGTTGATGATATCTAACTGGAGAGAATAAGTTGATGGTATCTAACTGGAGAGAATAAGTTGATGATATCTAACTGGAGAGAATAAGTTGATGGTATCTAACTGAGAGAATAAGTGATGATATCTAACTGGAGAGAATAAGTTGATGGTATCTAACTGGAGAGAATAAGTTGATGATATCTAACGAGAGAATGTTTGATGGTATCTAACGAGAGAATAAGTTGATGGTATCTAACTGGAGAGAATAAGTTGATGATATCTAACGAGAGAATAAGTTGATGATATCTAACGAGAGAATAAGTTGATGGTATCTAACGAGAGAATAAGTTGATGGTATCTAACGAGAGAATAAGTTGATGATATCTAACTGGAGAGAATAAGTTGATGATATCTAACTGGAGAGAATAAGTTGATGATATCTAACGAGAGAATAAGTTGATGGTATCTAACTGGAGAGAATAAGTTGATGATATCTAACGAGAGAATAAGTTGATGATATCTAACTGGAGAGAATAAGTTGATGGTATCTAACTGGAGATAATAAGTTGATGATATCTAACTGGAGAGAATAAGTTGATGGTATCTAACTGGAGAGAATAAGTTGATGATATCTAACTGGAGAGAATAAGTTGATGGTATCCAACTGGAGAGAATAAGTTGATGATATCTAAAGAGAGAATAAGTTGATGGTATCTAACTGGAGAGAATAAGTTGATGGTATCTAACTGGAGAGAATAAGTTGATGGTATCTAACGAGAGAATAAGTTGATGGTATCTAACGAGAGAATAAGTTGATGATATCTAACTGGAGAGAATAAGTTGATGATATCTAACTGGAGAGAATAAGTTGATGGTATCTAACTGGAAAGAATAAGTTGATGGTATCTAACGAGAGAATAAGTTGATGATATCTAACTGGAGAGAATAAGTTGACTGTATCTAACTGGAGAGAATAAGTTGATGGTATCTAACGAGAGAATAAGTTGATGGTATCTAACTGGAGAGAATAAGTTGATGGTATCTAACGAGAGAATAAGTTGATGATATCTAACTGGAGAGAATAAGTTGATGTTATCTAACGAGAGAATAAGTTGATGGTATCTTAACTGAGAGAATAAGTTGATGGTATCTAACGAGAGAATAAGTTGATGATATCTAACGAGAGAATAAGTTGATGGTATCTAACTGGAGAGAATAAGTTGATGGTATCTAACGAGAGAATAAGTTGATGATATCTAACGAGAGAATAAGTTGATGGTATCTAACTGAAGAATAAGTTGATGATATCTAACGAGAGAATAAGTTGATGGTATCTAACTGGAGAGAATAAGTTGATGGTATCTAACTGGAGAGAATAAGTTGATGGTATCTAACTGGAGAGAATAAGTTGATGATATCTAACTGGAGAGAATAAGTTGATGGTATCTAACTGGAGAGAATAAGTTGATGATATCTAACGAGAGAATAAGTTGATGATATCTAACTGGAGAGAATAAGTTGATGGTATCTAACGAGAGAATAAGTTGATGGTATCTAACTGGAGAGAATAAGTTGATGGTATCTAACTGGAGAGAATAAGTTGATGGTATCTAACTGGAGAGAATAAGTTGATGGTATCTAACTGGAGAGAATAAGTTGATGGTATCTAACTGGAGAGAATAAGTTGATGATATCTAACGAGAGAATAAGTTGATGGTATCTAACTGGAGAGAATAAGTTGATGATATCTAACGAGATAATAAGTTGATGGTATCTAACTGGAGAGAATAAGTTGATGATATCTAACGAGAGAATAAGTTGATGGTATCTAACTGGAGAGAATAAGTTGATGGTATCTAACGAGAGAATAAGTTGATGATATCTAACTGGAGAGAATAAGTTGATGGTATCTAACTGGAGAGAATAAGTTGATGGTATCTAACTGGAGAGAATAAGTTGATGGTATCTAACTGGAGAGAATAAGTTGATGATATCTAACGAGAGAATAAGTTGATGGTATCTAACGAGAGAATAAGTTGATGATATCTAACGAGAGAATAAGTTGATGGTATCTAACTGGAGAGAATAAGTTGATGGTATCTAACGAGAGAATAAGTTGATGATATCTAACTGGAGAGAATAAGTTGATGGTATCTAACTGGAGAGAATAAGTTGATGGTATCTAACTGGAGAGAATAAGTTGATGATATCTAACGAGAGAATAAGTTGATGGTATCTAACTGGAGAGAATAAGTTGATGGTATCTAACTGGAGAGAATAAGTTGATGATATCTAACTGGAGAGAATAAGTTGATGATATCTAACTGGAGAGAATAAGTTGATGATATCTAACGAGAGAATAAGTTGATGATATCTAACGAGAGAATAAGTTGATGGTATCTAACTGGAGAGAATAAGTTGATGGTATCTAACTGGAGAGAATAAGTTGATGGTATCTAACTGGAGAGAATAAGTTGATGGTATCTAACGAGAGATTAAGTTGATGATATCTAACGAGAGAATAAGTTGATGGTATCTAACTGGAGAGAATAAGTTGATGATATCTAACTGGAGAGAATAAGTTGATGGTATCTAACTGGAGAGAATAAGTTGATGGTATCTAACTGGAGAGAATAAGTTGATGGTATCTAACGAGAGAATAAGTTGATGGTATCTAACTGGAGAGAATAAGTTGATGGTATCTAACGAGAGAATAAGTTGATGGTATCTAACTGGAGAGAATAAGTTGATGGTATCTAACTGGAGAGAATAAGTTGATGATATCTAACTGGAGAGAATAAGTTGATGGTATCTAACGAGAGAATAAGTTGATGATATCTAACGAGAGAATAAGTTGATGGTATCTAACTGGAGAGAATAAGTTGATGGTATCTAACGAGAGAATAAGTTGATGATATCTAACTGGAGAGAATAAGTTGATGGTATCTAACTGGAGAGAATAAGTTGATGGTATCTAACTGGAGAGAATAAGTTGATGATATCTAACGAGAGAATAAGTTGATGGTATCTAACGAGAGAATAAGTTGATGGTATCTAACTGGAGATAATAAGTTGATGGTATCTAACTGGAGAGAATAAGTTGATGATATCTAACTGGAGAGAATAAGTTGATGGTATCTAACGAGAGAATAAGTTGATAGTATCTAACTGGAGAGAATAAGTTGATGATATCTAACTGGAGAGAATAAGTTGATGGTATCTAACTGGAGAGAATAAGTTGATGATATCTAACTGGAGAGAATAAGTTGATGGTATCTAACGAGAGAATAAGTTGATGGTATCTAACTGGAGAGAATAAGTTGATGATATCTAACGAGAGAATAAGTTGATGGTATCTAACGAGAGAATAAGTTGATGATATCTAACTGGAGAGAATAAGTTGATGATATCTAACTGGAGAGAATAAGTTGATGGTATCTAACTGGAGAGAATAAGTTGATGGTATCTAACGAGAGAATAAGTTGATGATATCTAACGAGAGAATAAGTTGATGGTATCTAACTGGAGAGAATAAGTTGATGATATCTAACGAGAGAATAAGTTGATGGTATCTAACTGGAGATAATAAGTTGATGATATCTAACGAGAGAATAAGTTGATGGTATCTAACTGGAGAGAATAAGTTGATGATATCTAACTGGAGAGAATAAGTTGATGGTATCTAACGGGAGAGAATAAGTTGATGATATCTAACTGGAGAGAATAAGTTGATGATATCTAACGAGAGAATAAGTTGATGGTATCTAACGAGAGAATAAGTTGATGGTATCTAACTGGAGATAATAAGTTTATGGTATCTAACTGGAGAGAATAAGTTGATGATATCTAACTGGAGAGAATAAGTTGATGATATCTAACGAGAGAATAAGTTGATGGTATCTAACAGGAGAGAATAAGTTGATGATATCTAACTGGAGAGGCAGGTGAGGATATCAATCGTTTGACTGTGAGGCCATCTAGATATGCTGTCTATTCCTATATGAAGAATACATTTGCTGCTCTTCCTACAATGCCTCTGCCCACACCCCATAGTTAGTTAGTTTGTTCCTTTCATGCCAAAGGTGGCACATAGGGAAGAGGTTTTAGATCTCCATGTAATGCGGTCTTGCTAGCAGTTCGAGATCTTGTATGGTTTTACATCCCAATAGTTTACTTTCTGTTGGATGGTTCTTCGAAGAGTGGTCTTTGGTCTTCCATTCTTCTTTTCCCAACTGGTGACACATAAGGACTTGTCGATTTAGTCTCTTTTCGTCTGATCTAAGAACATGACCTAAATATTTCCACCTTCGTTTCCTTATAATATTTGATACCCCATGTCTACTCTTTTGTCAGTTTTCGACTTTCTACTTTTCGATGTAGGCACGCCTAACTACATGGAGCCTGATAATTGTCCCAACTAAAAGGAAAGAGTTCCATCAAGATAAGATATGACACAAAGCAGAGAAAGTTGCAAGTAATCTTCTTTTTCTTAAGGTAAAGTTCCAGAATTGACACATGAAACATGAGAACTATGTGGGAATTGTTAAAGACGGTACAGATTGCAGAAGAGATGAAATACTACGAGATTGGTACCCTAGGCAATGGGTACTGTAAGAAATACAGGGTTGTGGTTAGAATCCTGTGTTTGGTAATTTTTGTTTTTTAATTCCTAAAAATTGCTCACTGTTTATTTATTGATCATATTCCTGGTTCCGTGTTTCCTGTGTTTCTGAAACTAGTTGTTCTCTCATCCAGATACAGATGTAGAGATTTAAAATAAAAAATTTCCGATTCAGAAGCACTTGAGCTTCAGCTCTTCGGCTCGGTGCCATGGACATCGTAACCCTTCGGTTCGGTACCACGAACACCGGGAATCTGGGGAACCTGTGGCGTTTCTGCCAGCCCGCGGAATTGAACCCGCACACACAGAGGGCTAGTCACCCGCAGTCCAACGCGTTACGAACACGCTGGGCAGGCGGGCACAGATGTAGAGATAAGGAATATAACTTATGAGTACTTTGTCGTCTATACCCATGGTTCAGTGATTTGGGGAATGAAGTCTGGATGGGCATATACGAAGTCTGGATGGGCATATACGAAGTCTGGATGGGCATATACGAAGTCTGGATGGGCATATACACTGCAGCAGAATTGAAGGGTAGTGCAGTAGAAAATTCGTATATTCAATTCAAAAAACGTCACGACTGGCAATGGAGATAGCTCATTGTTCATTTGAGGATCATCTTCATCGCACATCGGACATGTCCATAACTGCTCTGACCTCCTCCTAAGTATGTATTTCAGTGTGTTTAGGCTAACAACTCCCGTTCTGTGTTGGTTGATGTATCTACTGAGGTTTCTCTCATGGTTTTTCCCGTCTTGCCGCACCTATCGGTATGAACAACTTGCGCAACCGAGATAGAGAATACCCTTTATCTTCTTCGTTGAAATCTTCAGAGCGTATGTTTTCTCTTAGAGCGTTGATGATGTCACTTTTATTCATAGAAGCCGCATTCTTGATCATAGCATTGCTCGCCGGTGCATCCGCTCTCTCGTTGGCCTTCACCCTAGAATGACCTGGGACAAAAACGAAGGTAAGTGTCTGGATTGTCACAGGGCGGAGATATCTACTGTAGGGGCTAGACCGAAACGTTGGTTTTTCGTTAGTTTTATCATTTTGCTATTATTTTTTGCTTGCCTATGTGATACCATACATACGTGTCTTTGTCTTTAAACGTCAATTTATTACGTATCACCGCAGCCTCCTCGTTACCTCCCGATCTGATCCGCTCGGACCAGACTAGATTTGTAGGCTTCCGCGCATCGGGAAGACCTAGACAGACCTGGTGAAGAGAACTGAATGCTGATATTAAAAGGATAGGTAAAACATGGAAATAATTGGAAGGGATGGCAGGAGAGGAAAAGAAGAAGATGTTTGTTGAAGACCTGTGCTCCGTTGGGAGTTGAAAGGTGAAGAAGAACAAGAAGCGACACATACAATGATAGTAAGGAACTTAGAAGGATCGATGCAGGTATATCTTCCACTGAATGGATAATTAACAAGCAGATGTAATGTCTTAAGAAAACATATTGGCGTTACAATTTTGCAAATGAAGGAGTTTAGTTCTTATTCTTTGCGTTCGTTCTTTACGACCAATTTTAATCACTCTTTGTGATATGTTTGATCTTTGCCAAGAACGTGTATACGTTGCACATTGGTTTGGTAGGCCCCTAAACACATAGACTTCTACATGTGCATCCGATTTCAGCCAAACCTCCTTAGCGCCTCTTACCACATGCGTGGCAGGTAACAGTGGTTCTATTCTTTACAACCCAAATTTGGGCCCCGGTAACCACTCGGCGTTCGGATCAAGTGAAATGAGAAGACAAAACCTAAAATTATATTCTTGTGTTCCTTGATTGTGAAGTTTCAGGTTAAGTTTGAGATACAGAAGAGTATGTAGAATATCATGGACATAAAATAGAACAAATACTTCTGTTCTGCAACAGCTTGATATTAAAGAGAGCTGGCTATTAAAGACCATAACATCAAGGACAATTAAATATTTCGGACACATCAAACGATATGAGTGCCAGGAGAAGATAGTTTTGGAGGGAATGGTGCATGAGAGAAGAACGAGAAGAAGACCTAGAAGACGATGGATGCAAGATGTCATTGAATAATCTGAGAATGACTGCTGTTGGCGCCAGAGTTTTTCAGGGTTGATGTCATGGAAGACAAGTTTCTGAAGGTACACGCTAGTTGATGATGATCCTTGATTGTGAAGTATGAGATTGTTAAGTTTGACATTAAATTAGAGATTTATATTCATATTTCTGACATCCAGTGGCGGCTCGTCATTAAGGACCAGTGGTGCCGGGCCCCACCCAAAATAAAGTGTAACGTGTATTTATCATTTTATATACATTAACATATATCCTAACCGAAACCATGGTTTTTCCGAATATATCTGTCTGGTCCACAAACAAAAATGATCACGAGTCGCCACTGCTGTCATCTATAGTGGGGATCTTGACAAACCAATCAAAGTAGAACTCACTCGTCGTTATGTGTGCAGTACCTGGAAGTCTTTCAAAGTTCAACGTCTCCAGAGCATATTACCAGTGACAATAATATCTAATCCCAGTTTCATTACTGGGTCACTTATCAAGATCTGGACAGACCTTTCGATGCACACGTCATCTTGACCCAGAACTTGATAATATTAGAACAAGAAAGCTATATGAAAAACTAGAAGATAGTCAACCATATCCAATGTCATCCCCACAGACTCTCAGGACAGAACCAATGAGAAACATTTTCTCAAGACTGCCTGAGGTACTAGAACTTTAATTATTCTCACTGTGTCAGGGAACGGATTGTAACGACTCTGATAAAGCTTCCTCGTCTATTTTGTTGTCGATCTTCCCGCCTGCCCTCCACACTCGGCTCGTAGAACCGCCTCTGGCAGACACGACTACTTGCTGCATTCGGAATCTCTCTCGTTAAATGAGTGACGTCAGGGAGTCTGTAGACACGTACTCGTACAGAGGAAAAAAACGGACTTCTAATCTATCGGAAATATTTCAGAAATATAGCAATCAGTCTAGACTATAGAATTTGAATATAGACTCAGTTCGTGCAAGCTGAGTGGATAGCTTTTAGATCAACAGAACGTGTGGAGCTAGTCTAATATTTTATTATACAATTTTAGAAGTTTGTTTATGGGCCTCTTGGCAAAGCAGTTAAGACGTTGCCTTGCTATGGTAGGTTCGAATCCGCTCTATTCACGAGTGCATTTTTTTTCCAGAGAATCTTGGTTTGATGCCGGAGTTACGGTGTTCGTGCTTTGTGCAATGGTCTCGTCAGGTGGCGTGTTATTTCTGCGGAAAGGGACAGAGCGATATGGGGTAAAACCCGGTGCAATGAACTCAATCTTGCAACTCTAAAATCCGGGCTTTAAAAGAAGTTATACCTCTGAATTCGGAGAAGTCATGCCTGAATAGTGGGGGACACTATAGTAAGGAAAGCAGGTCTTCTGGCAAAAATCAGTCAGAAGCGCCAAACCAGGCAAATGAGGATCACAGAAAGCTTTCATAGACATCCAGGGGTGTGTCGTATAAAAGTATCAACATTTGAGAACCCCCAAAAAAACTTACATAGACATCAGGGCGTGTCGTATAAAAGTATCAACATTTGAGGACCACAAAAATCTTACATAGACATCCAGGGGCGTGTCGTATAAAAGTATCAACATTTGAGGACCACAAAAATCTTACATAGACATCCAGGGGTGTCGTATAAAGTATCAACATTTGGGTCCACAAAAGCTTACATAGACATCCATTGGCATGTCTTGTTGAAATAGCACAACTTATGTGGGCCACACACATATTACATTGTAGTGCTGCCACGACCTAACAATTACAAACTCCTTGTTTCGTTTACCAACCCGAAACAAAATGTCATGGATGCATCCCCGTTCCAAACAATGGCACCTCATTGACTACGTCATCGTAAGGAAAAATGACAGACGTGACGTCAGAGTCACAAAGGCTATGTGCGGAGCAGAATGTTGACCGATCATGATTGATCGTGTCAAGGCTCAACCTCCGCATCAAGCCTGAAAACGTCATCAGGTCGCAAACCAACAAAAAGCTGGCAGTCTCCAAATTGAAAAGCTCCGCTGTCACCGAAAGTTTAATAAGAGACCTGGGCGACAAATTGAAGGACCTCCAATTTGGCAAAACCAACGTGGACGATGACTGGACTGCCCTCAGAGACACCGTGTACCTATCTACCTCTGAGCTCATAGGACACTCTGTACGCAAGAGCCACGACTGGTTTTGACAAAATGACGAAGAAATCAAGTCTATCCTTCTCTCAGAACATGTGACATACAGAGCCTATCAAATGACCCATCATCATCATCCAAAAACAGCTTTCCTAGATGCTCGTAGAAGGGCTCAAGAGAGAATCAGGAAATTACAAGACTCATGGCTAAGCAAAAAATCTGATGAAATCCAAATATATGCAGACAGACATGATTTCAAACGCTTCTACGATGCCTAAAAACTGTTTACGGACCTCAACAATCTCACCCCACTCCCATACTCGATGCAGATGGAGCAAGGCTACTAATTGACAAGCCTCAGATACTAAATCGCTGGGCAGAACACTTCCGTTCTGTCCTCAACCATCCACCCCTATATGTTATGAAGCCATAGAGCGCATGCCCCGGTCCCAATCAATGCCAAACTTGATATTCCACCCTACCTTAGCAGAGGTCAAGAAGGCAACAAGCCAGATGCCCAGCAGGAAGGCACCAGTGCGGACTCAATACCAACGAAGTCTACAAAGAAGGAGGGCCCACGTTGATGCTAAAATTGACAGAGTTATTTACATCCATTTGGTGCAACGAACGTGTGCCACAGGAATTAAAGGATGCCACTATTATCCACCTGTACAAGCGGAAAGGAAACCGCCAGGCCTGCGATAACCACAGGATCTCCCTCCTTCAATCGCTGGCAAAATACTGGCCAGAGTCCTCCTCAATCGATTAATCGATCACCTGGAACAGGACTTACTCCCTGAGACCAAATGTGGCTTCAGAGCAGGTCGTGGAACAGCAGACATGATATTTGCTGCTCGCCAACTACAGGAGAAATGCCAAAGCGCACCGTAACCTCTATATGGTCTTTGTCGATCTGACAAAGGCTTTCGACACAGTTAACAGGGAGGGTCTATGGAAGATCATGGAAAAATTTGGATGCCCGATGAAATTCATCAAGATCGTCCAACAGTTTCACGGGGGCATGATGGCACGTGTACTTGACGAAGGGGAGCTGTCGGAAGCCTTCCATGTCACCAACGGCGTCAAACAGGGCTGTGTACTGGCCCCAACACTCTTCAGCATGATGTTTGCTGCCATGCTCACGGATGTCTTTGGGAAGGCGACGAACATGGGGTAAAGATTAGATACAGGACAGACAGTAACCTATTCAATCTTCGGAGGTTAAAATCCTCCACCAAGGTAAAAGAATCAACTATCTCAAACCTGTTGTTTGCTGATGACTGTGCCCTCGCTACCAACTCTGAGGAAGAAATGCAGACTTACATGGACAAGTTCTCAATGGCCTGTGATAGGTTTGGCCTCACCATTAACACCAAAAAAAAGAGGTCATGTTCCAGCCGCCCTAGAGAACAGTATTACGATCCAGTCATCAACATTAAACACCAGCGTCTCCAGTCAACGGACAACTTTGCTTATCTTGGCAGCCTCCTATCCAGATCGGCAAACATAGATTCTGAGGTCCACATAGGATATCCAAAGCCAGTGCTGCGTTCGGAAGGTTACGTGTCACTGTGTGGAACGGAAGGGGATACGCATAGTCACAAAGCTGAAAGTTTACCAGGCCATAGTGCTAACAACGCTGCTGTACGCAAGCGAGACATGGACAGTGTATAGCAGACACGCAAGAAAACTAAACCATTTCCCCACAAGCTGTCTACGCAGAATACTAAAAATAAGCTGGCAGGACAAAATTCCAGACAGCGAAGTCCTCCTGAAGACAAAGATCCCAGCGTCAACACCCTGTTGCAGAAGGCCCAACTGAGATGGGTCGGTCACGTTGCTCGAATGCCTGATAAACGCATCCCAAAACAGTTGATGTATGGCGAGCTTGAAGGGGCAGACGTTTAGCTGGTGGACAGAAAAACGCTTTAAAGACACTCTTAAAGTGTCTCTGAAATGCTTCGATATAGACAATACGTGCTGGGATCCCTTGCGCAAGATCGCCAAATGTGGCGCTGTAACAACAAAGAGGAACCCGAATAGCTGAGAATCATCGTATTGTTGAGTCACAGAAAACGAGCAGCGCGAAAGACAGAGCACACAACACGCACATGTCTAACCTTGATCATGTATGCCCCACCTGTGGTCAGGGGATTCTGTTCTAGGATTGGACTCTACAGTCACCTCCGCACACACGAGAGGTGCAACAGCACACGTCTGAGATTGTTGTCATCATCGCTTGCGATGGACGGCTATTATTACATTGTAGTCAAGTGACAAGCTCACTGAATAAATGTATATAAGATAAAAGCAATGGAACCCTTTGGCATGTTGTGAGGTATATTAGGCCGCCTTTACTCTCCAGGGATTTTCTGGTACCTTATTGAGGTTGTGTCGTCCTGAGAGCCTTTACGGTCGGAAAACATTTCTCTCTTGCTGTAGAATTGAACCCAGATCACCCACTTCAGAAGCAGAGAAATATAGTCTATTGTCTGTGTTCAGGGAAGATGTATAGTTTATTGTCTGTGTTCAGGGAAGATGTATAGTCTATTGTCTGTGTTCAGGGAAGATGTATAGTCTATTGTCTGTGTTCAGGGAAGATGTATAGTCTATTGTCTGTGTTCAGGGAAGATGTATAGTCTATTGTCTGTGTTCAGTGAAGATGTATAGTCTATTGTCTGTGTTCAGTGAAGATGTATAGTCCATTGTCTGTGTTCAGGGAAGATGTATAGTCTATTGTCTGTGTTCAGTGGAGATGTATATTCTATTGTCTGTGTTCAGTGGAGATGTATAGTCTATTGTCTGTCTTCAGGGAAGATGTATATTCTATTGTCTGTGTTCAGTGGAGATGTATATTCTATTGTCTGTGTTCAGTGGAGATGTATAGTCTATTGTCTGTGTTCAGGGAAGATGTATAGTCTATTGTCTGTGCAGGGAAGATTTATAGTCTATTGTTTGTGCAGGGAAGATGTATAGTCTATTGTCTGTGTCTAGAATATATATCTATCTATAAAAGAGGGAGATCAAGAAAAAGATGGTTAGATGGAATAGCAGAATCCTGTCTTCTTCTTTTTCTTTTGTCGTCACACTGCTACCGGGTTGTTGTCTAGTGTCGTGGTTTTCTGTTTTTGTCTTGCACTGTTCTGGTGGCTTGTGTGATTATTATCTTTGCTCTTTCACAGGATTCTGCTACGCCATCTAACCATCTTTTCCTTGGTCTTCCTCTTGTCTTCTTTCCCGATGTTCTGTTGTAGAAGACTCTGTATACTGTGGAGTTTGGATGAATTCTTATTAAGTGGCCAAACCACTTCATTCTTTGTTTCTCAATGTAATTCAAGCACGGTTTTGTGCCAACTTTTTTTCTTATGCTGATGTTGGTGACTGTCTTTTCTTGTGTTGTTGGCAACTTTTCTCAGGCAACGCATTTCACATGTAGTTATTTTTGTGACTGCGCTTTACTTATTGTCCATGTTTGGTGGTAACACAAAGTAGGTATAAAAATGCTGTTGATCATCTGTTGTTAGCTGCCTGTGAAATTTTTGGGTGCCTTAACAATAGGGCTAGCTGGTAGGTTACAGCATTTGCTTTTTTAGCCTCTATCTCTCTATCCAGTTTTCCGTCTTCTGTGAATATGCTTCCTAAGTATTTGAATTCTTTCACTTGGTTTATTTTAGTGCCCTTGACATGGATGTCTAGATTATTATGTTTTCTTCCCATATTCATTATTTCTGTTTTAGTGTTGTTGATTTTCATGTCATGTTTTACACAATTTTTGTTCAAGGTGTCAATATGATGTTGTAGATCTTGTTCATTTGATGTATCAGGCACTGATCATCTGCAAACAGCAGTTCATTTATTTCATCATTATCTGAATTTGACTCTTGAGTTATTTTATCCATATATGCAATAAAGAGTAGTGGTGAGAGGACACAACCTTGTCTAACACCTAATATAATGGAGAACCAGTCGGTCATTCCTTCTGTTGTTCTTACTGTACTCTGCCTATCTTGATATAAGGCCATGGTATTTGAATCCTGTGAAAGAGCAAAGATAACAATCACCCAAGCCCCAGAACAGCGCACGACAAAAACAGAAAACCATGACACTGGGCAAAAAACCGGTATCAGTGTGACGACAAAAAAAAAGACGAATATATATATAGTCTGGGCATTGCTGGACAGCTCTCAGAAGGACAGCGGATGGGAAGAGAAGGCCTGGACGTCAAGGAGCAGAGAGAGAAGAGAGAGATAAAGAGGAAGAAAGATAATATATTGTATTTGCTAAGTAAAGAAAGTTCATGTTTGAAAAGTTATGAAAATCTTCCTCTGTGAAATGGCAAATCTAACTATTGTCAATGTTTGACTGATACAGCAGCATATGGACAGCAGAAGGTGTGTGTACCGAGCATGGGACTCCCATCTTTCTTCATATCGTATCGATTCTGTGAGAGATGGTATCACACACCAGAGTTCCGCTCACGTTTTCCGTCTCGCCCTCTGGCTACTCTTGGATATGACGAGGTTCTGGTCCGTGTTTATGAGAGAATGGGGGTTTCTCAAGAACACAAGGATGGTCGAGAGGGCATTTGTCTAGCCTCTGTGTCCGCAGAACGCACTGGTCCAGGCCGGCACTTGTCCTGTTTGTCTAGAGGCTTTGTTACCACCGCTTTCCAGGACAACAGTTCTTCAGTGGCGGCTTAATGAACATGTTCGCTCCGCCACGCTGCATCAACTGGAATGAAGTATGCTCCTTGTTCACATAAGAGGTGACCACTTCACCACCACTTCACTTTCAACATCCACAGACGAGGACAACAACAGTCTATGGAAATGAACGCTGGTCGAGAGATGAAACTAGCATCAACCGTACATGGAAGATGACCCTTGCTGGGACATGAACCAGATTGAAGATAGTCCCGAACAAGTGGATAGTGCCAGAGAGCAAGTTTGTTAGCTGTTGTGTGGGTGCATGTGGGTGATGAGTGTGTGGGTGAGTTACCAGATGTTATACTTTTATTGTTGTTGTTAAACAATACTTGTGTATTTAGTTGTTCGTTTGGATTTCCACTTTAGCAGTGAAATGAGAATCGTGGC
This sequence comes from Arion vulgaris, assembly GCA_020796225.1. Taxonomy (NCBI): domain Eukaryota; kingdom Metazoa; phylum Mollusca; class Gastropoda; order Stylommatophora; family Arionidae; genus Arion; species Arion vulgaris. Next base: position 33,225,631 of record CM036769.1, on the reverse strand, counting down.
ATAGCCTTTACAGGACTTAGCCAGCAACCACAGTCAATGATTTTTCTTGGCACTACTTATACGTTCAGTAGTTTTTCATTGTTTTCTGAACGGTTGAGTCTATTTTACAGTTCGTAAAAATCCAGGAGAACAATTTGCTTTCAAACTTGCTCGTCGCGGAGTTTGAATCAGGTACGTCTGTGTTGTGATGAGCATGGTTTAAGCTACGCCTTCATTAAAAGTGTAATACTATCATTTGCATGTTCTCGTCCATATTGCCCAATCAGCACATGGTTTGTTTATTGATAGGACTATCTGTAACAGTGGAGTTATCTTTATACCAGGAGATAACGATACATAAAGATATATTTTTCGCCGAGTGGTTACGGGGCCCAAATTTGAGTGTAAAGAATGGAACCACTGTTACCTGCCATGCATGTCGTAAGAGGCGACTAAGGAGGTTTGGCTGAAATCGGATGCACATGTCCTAAACGTGTAGAAGTCTATGCGTTTAGGCCTACCAAACCAATGTGCAACGTATACATATTTTGGAAAAGATCAAACATATCACAAAGATTGATTATAATTGGTCGTAACGAACGAACGCAAAGAAGAAGAAGATATATTTCTAATAGAATAAAAGCAAGGAAGGAATGACCAGGCCATAATAACAACAAGCACCAAGAGGAATAAGATGGACCCCTTTCGAGATGCTTGAGGACCTGGACTTTGCAGACGATATAGCCTTGGTGTCACACAAATATGAACATATACAAGAGAAAAGTACAATACTTCACAGCACGGCAAAGACAGTAGGCCTCCAAAACAAACACAGGAAAAACAAAAATTATGACAAACAGTGAAATCCAACAACCAGTAATGTTAGAAAATGAAACACTGGAAAGGGTTGAGCAGTTTACATATCTTGGTAGCGTACTGACACTAAATGGTGGCACAGAGGAAGATATAAAATCACGTCTAAGTAAGGCCAGAACCGCTTTTGCCAGAATGAAACCAGTATGGAAGTCCAAAATCTACAATAGGACCACAAAGCTTAAACTCTATAAAAGCATTGTTTTGCCAGTTTTGCTCTACGGATCGGAGTGTTGGAGGATGACCAAAGGAGATACTAGCAGGCTGTCAGTTTTCCACCACTCTTGTCTTCGCAGAATCTTGGGAATCTTTTGGCCAGTAAAAATATCCAATAACCAACTACTCAAGACACAAGACAAGAGGCAATGAATGACATACTCAAAAAGAAAAGATGGAAATGGCTCGGACATGTTATGAGAATGAGACAAGAAATGCCTGCAAGGATAGCCCTCACTTGGACACAGAGGGAAAGAAAGAAAGGCAGACCACGGACAACATGGAGGCGCATGATGGAAGAGGAACTGGACACCGCATCTCTGACGTGGGCTCTGCGCTGAAGGTTGCACGGACAGGAGAGCATGGAAAGTCCTTTCTGAAGCCCCATGTGTCACTAGGCATGACAGGATTAAGTAAAGTAAGTAAGTCTAGGAGAAAAAAAGTGTACTCAAGAAAACTGGACGTAAATAAGAAACGTATTATGTAGTAAATATCACGTGATATTCGTGGGCTATTCGACGATGAACTGATTAAAGGTTTGGTATAACACAACGCATTTTTAGTAATGATGAGGAATTAAAGACAAAGATAGGAAAATTTCATGTTTATTACTTCATAGAACCATGTTCGAGAAGGGGGGACTCGACTGTATATGCACAGCCTGGTAAACAAGTGGAGACAATTATTTGGATTGGTAGGTTGAAGTACATGAGGATATCTAGTTAGACTAATGGAATTCGTAGATTATTGTTAAGCGTAGTATTTTGAGACAAACAACCCCGATCTAGAACTTTCGGGAGGATTATAGATTGCATAACGCCAGCTTGGTATAAATACGGTGGGACGGAATTCGAGAGACAGACTGAAAAGAGTTAGAGGCTAGGACAGCTGCTCAAGGAGAGCAGGCCTTGTATATCTCTGTGGAGGGAGTTCGAGCAGAGCAGGCCTTGTATATCTCTGTGGAGGGAGCTCGAGCAGAGCAGACCTTGTACATCTCTATGGAGGGAGCTCGAGTAGAGCAGACCTTGTACATCTCTGTGGAGGGAGCTCGAGCAGAGCAGACTTTGTACATCTCTGTGGAGGGAGCTCGAGCAGAGCAGACCTTGTACATCTCTATGGAGGGAGCTCGAGTAGAGCAGACCTTGTACATCTCTGTGGAGGGAGCTCGAGCAGAGCAGACTTTGTACATCTCTGTGGAGGGAGCTCGAGCAGAGCAGACCTTGTACATCTCTGTGGAGGGAGCTCGAGCAGAGCAGACCTTGTACATCTCTGTGGAGGGAGCTCGAGCAGAGCAGACCTTGTACATCTCTATGGAGGGAGCTCGAGTAGAGCAGACCTTGTACATCTCTGTGGAGGGAGCTCGAACAGAGCAGACCTTGTACATCTCTGTGGAGGGAGCTCGAGCAGAGCAGACCTTGTACATCTCATGGAGGAGCTCGAGTAGAGCAGACCTTGTACATCTCTGTGGAGGGAGCTCGAACAGAGCAGACCTTGTAAATCTCTGTGGAGGGAGCTCGAGCAGAGCACCGGTGTTATTATAGAAATCCAGTAGACATGGAAGATCTGACAGACCAGTAGGGATTTTCTGGTAGGCATATCTAGATATTCAATAGTCAGTTATTGTGGAGGGTGAGAATTTCGATCTAGAGAAATATAGTAAGAGTAGCGTAGACTATAGATGGATATGAGTTGGATTGAGTTAGATTTTCTTCATAGGACAGTGTAATTTTCGGTCAAGCCCTGAGATCTCTCGAGACTTATTGATTTCTGTATGATTATTGTATTAATTCATGTTAATGATTAAGTTAATGATTAATGATTATACCAACACTGTGCTACCAGAGCCAAACATGGCACTGACAAAAGAACAAGAAAGGAAAATTACCAGATGCGAAATGAGATGCCTGAGGAAAGCAGTAAATAAAACAAGAAGAGACCATATAAGAAATGAGGAAATTAGAAGAACAGTCGGAACAACACCTGCTATTAGATTTATTGAAAAACAGAGACTCAAATGGTTTGGCCACTTGGTCAGAATGAACCCGAATACACCAGTTGAAAGAGCGTACAACCTGAAAATGGAATCATCAAGAGGAAAGGGCAGACCAAGAAAAAGATGGGTTTATGGAGTTACAGACATCTTAAAACTCCACAATACCACACCATATCAAGCGACCGAGCATGCATTATCTCGGAAACCGATCATCAGTTAAACCTGCTACGCCTAGCGGCAAAAAGGCAGAGAAGGACAACAGAAAAGAAGAAGAATGATTAAGTTCTCAGTAAGAACAGCTGAGAGAGGAATTAAAATTTGATTGACGTTTATCAGGTATTTGGTGTATTTGTGATTTGATTTAAAAGAGAGATTCTCTAGTTCCTATAGCAGCAGAAATAGAAATCTTCAAGATACCTGCAGAGAATCTTGGTTCTGGTATAGATACCAGTGGTGCCGTGGCCAAACTAATAGAATAGAATAAAGAGCATTCAAGACGTCTACATGGACCAGTGTGTCACTCACTCATACCACACGTTAACAGACTGATTTAATGTGACGTTCCCAGAATAGGATAGGATGACAGCCACACGTTAACACATCATCACTGCACTTCGTTAAGTAACCGTGTGTGCTCCGAGTTATTTCTTACGTAGGAAGATCATAGTAGCAGTGTACGAACTCTGTAGCACCGGCGAGTGTCCCGATGTAATTTTGAAGACAGTGCAAATATTTTGCAGGAATTTATATTTTAAACCTTTTTAATGATTTTTGTCCTCGCAGCAACTTTTCAGCCAGTAAAAATCTCACGGAAACGAATTTGCTTCCAAATTTGCCCACCGCAGAGTTTGAATTAAGCATGCTTGATTTGTGATCGACTCACCCCCATAAGCTACAGACGCCCGAATGGTTACCAGGGCCCAAATTTGAGGTGTAAAAAATAGAACCACTGTTACCTGCCACTCATGTCGTAAGAGGCGACTAAGGAGGTTTGGCTGAAATCGGATGCATGTGTCCGCTAGGAATGCTAACCCGAAACAAATGCTTGCAGAAAACGGATGCACCAGGCCGTAAGGCGCATAACATGGTGCAACGACCCTTCACAATGAGGAATGAGATAACGGATTCTACGGTCGTCAATCTGCCTCGGAGATTTAGCCACGCAGTAAGAATGTCAGACCTACGATAACGAGGGTGGCCAAAACTTACTGCGAGAAGAGGCCGACACAAACGAGGAAGCGGAAATCATAGGAATTACATCCTACAGAACTGCCCCAGTATGCAGACTTGAGAAGAAAGAGGTGGCCCACTACACTAGCATTCAAGACAAACTGTATGGCGTGGCTGATAATCTGTGGCAGACAGCTGCCTTTATTAGAGAATCTGAAATCCCAATCTAGTGAGAATGCAGAAGACTAACTGTATGGCGTGGCTGATAATCTGAGGCAGACGGCTGCCTTTATTAGAGAATCTGAAATCCCAATCTAGTGAGAACCAGAAGAAGAAGAAACTAACAAACGAGTACTACAAAAACTAGGAATAAAAAGAGAATGAATTAATGAGAAATAAATTAGACATAGGATATGTTGTAGTCAAATAAGTTTCAGACCTTTGTCAACGTATGTCTTCGGCAGATTCTCAGACTAAGATGACTGGGCTCATCAGTCACGGAGGGCAGGTCGTCTACGGGTAGCTGCCCTGAAAGAAAATAGCAACCTGCTGCCTTGTGGGTTTTGGCTGGGGACAGCAAAAGGCTAACGGAGAGCGAACCCAGTAAACGCTGGTTGAAATTGAACACACCACCGAAGGATAAGCACCTGAGCTCCAAATGGTACTGATCGTTGTGACATAAAATTGCTTTCATGGTAAAGGCTGTGCATCTATCAAAATTAGAATGATAAACATGGCAGAAAAAGAAAGAAGCAAGAGAGAGAGAGAGAGAAGAGAGAGAGAAAGAGAGAGAGAGAGACTGAAATACATGCTTGGTTGTGCACGTACATCCGTTCTTGATGTTTGTCTGTTTATATATCCCAATAGAATGATAAAAGCGGCATAAGAACGATCGCGAATTAGAGAGAGAGAGAGAGAGAGAGAGAGAGACTAAGATGATATGACAGAGTTGCAAACACAGACCTGTGGATAAGAACATGGCAAGAACCATAAAGTCCCAATTTAGGAGGAGTAAATGTCGATGTGCTGGACATATTCTACGGAAGACACAGTCGTGTGTCACCACTCAAACAGTTCAGTGGAACCCGCAAAGAAAAAGAAAAAGAGGACGCCCTAAACAGACGTGGAGACGAAGTCTTCTTGGGGAACTGAAGAGAGCTCGACTATCCTGGGAGACCATAAAGAGAACAGCCAGAGACAGAGAAGAGTGGAGAACAACTGTTGAGGCCCTATGCTCCACGAGAAACGGAGAGGAATAAGGAAGGAAGGAAGTATATTGTAGTTACATTATAAATATGGCCTTTTTCGTCTTTACAGACGGTCAATTGTCAAGTGTTTTACTGTGACAACAAAACGAAACAATACCCCAAACAGATACACCCACCTTCCTTGGAATCACCCTAGACAGCAGACTTACCTGGAAGCCAAACATAGACAAAATTCAAATGAAAAGCCATACAAAGACTTGCTGTGATGAAGAAACTAGCTGGCACGTCCTGGGGCGCAAATTCAAAAATATTAAAGCAGGTCTACACAGGAGCAGTCAGACCCATCATGGAATATGGCTCCAGCTCTTGGACAACAGCAGCCAAAACAAACACACACAAACTCGACAAGGTACAAAACATGGGCCTAAGAATAACTCTGGGAGCAATGAAAAGCAGTCCTATCGTAGAAATGGAAAAAACCGCAGACATAGAGCCTCTAGAACTCCGCAGAAAATTTAAAACACTCACCCAGTTTGAAAAACTAAAACGGCTGAAAGAACACCCTCTACACACAAAATTCCAAGAGAAAACAAAAAACAGACTTGCAAGGAAAAGTCCCAACCATCTGGCCAGAGAATTTCATATGCAACACACAGACATTCTAGAAACTGACCCAGAAATGTGGGAACCCATAATACCAGAGCCATGGACATGCTACCAAAACACAGCCCAAATACACCTAGAAGTCTCAGGAATAATCTCCAAAAATATACAAACAGAGACAGAGCAAAGAGCCATTTCACTCCAAATGCTACGAGAGCAATATCCCACCAGCACATGGACACATGTGTTCACAGATAGCTCAGCTACAGATGCTACCAGAAAGGGAGGCAGCGGAATCTACATCACTCACCCTCAAGGAAACACAGAAACACCCTCTCTGGCAGCAGGAGAAACATGCACCAACTTTAGAGCAGAGGCAACAGCCCTTCTTGCAGCCATACAGATTCTCAACGACCAGCAAGTGTCAGCAAAAATATTGCAGTCTTTAGCGACTCAAGATCCGTTCTCCAGGCTATCTCAAGTCCCAGACAAGACAAGCTCATTCAGGACATCCGGCAAAATATCAGCTTGTTGTCAAAAAATCCGAACTGGTCTTACAGTGGATACCAGCTCACTGTGGCATACCAGGAAACGAAAAGGCTGACAAACTCGCAAAGGCCGGGGGGGGAGCCTAACACAACACCACCCAACACAAAGTTTTACAGAAGCAAAGACTCTCCTGAAACAATCCAGGAAAATGATCTGGAGAAAAACAAATGGAGGATACAGGCCAGAGCACGACAGTATAAATACACTAAACAGAAAAGCACAGACCACAATCTTCAGACTTAGAACAGGACACTGCAGTCTCAGAGCACACCTCCACAGAATGGGTCTCAGGGACTCGGCCGCCTGCACCTGTGGAGCACCAAAGCAGTCCCCAGAGCACATCCTACAAGACTGCCCTAGTCTGAGTAGTGAGAGATTGGAGATCTGGCCAACAGAAACACCACTACAAGACAAACTATGGGAACCGGTGAAGACCTCAAGCGCACCGCCCTGTTTATGACACATACCGGAGTAGTCGCATAGCAAAGTTGATCGCAGAAGAAGAAAGACTGTGACAACTTCTGAGTTTTCGCTTTTCTCTCTTGTCGTTCAGCTCATACATAAGTCTCTTCTCAAAAGACTCTGCGCCCTTTCGTAATTTGGCTTTCCACAAAACTCTGTCATCAGCTAGTTTTTCCCATGTTCTGGAACCTATAGAAAAGTTTTCCATTGAGGCTTTGCAGACATCTTTATATCTAAGCAGTGGTCTGCCCTGGTGCCTCTTCCCCTCCGAAAGTTCACAGAACAACATTTGTATTGGTATGCGACAAGTTTCCATTCTTCTCACATGCCCCAACCATCTTAGTCGTCTACTGTTGAGCATGTCTATGATGGAAGGCAGATTTGCACGTTGCAGTACTTCAGAGTTAGTTATCTTGTCATACCACCTGATGTTCAGTAAAGAACTAATTACACAGGTTCGATATATTTGAATCTTCGTCTGCAATGTTAGTTTTGTGTTGTCCACGCTCGCTTTGGTAGTTTGCCGAATGTAGTAGATTAAGATTGATTGATTATTTGAACCATTTTCATTGCACTTCAGTGAGTAACCATGTGTGCTTCTATCTCTTTCTTACGCAGGAAGATCTCAGCTGTAATGCACGAAGTCTAGCACCGGCCAGGGTCTCCGATGTAATTTTAAAGATGGTGAAGATATTTTTGTAGGAAGTTTATTTTTAATCTTTCCGAATGTATTTTGTCAGGGCAGCGGCTTGTTTTACGGTTTTGAACATCCGAGGTTTCTTTTACGTGCTCAAATTAAACACGGGCCTACGTTTTATCGTCCGTCTCCGATAGGACTGGAAATCGATCTGACTCTACACTGAGATCAGGGGTCTCTGGAAAAATATCCAGATGGCTTCACGAGGGAGCAAACCTGGTACCTTTGGCACGAGAGACAAGCACCCAACCTTTACGCCACAGAGATCTCCAATCACATTAAGAGACATGACACTGCCAATTACATTAAGAGACATCACACTGCCAATCACATTAAGAGACATCACACTGCCAATTACATTAAGAGACATGACACTCCAATTGCATTAGAGCATGAGCACTGCATGGAAAACCAACTATATTGGAAGGGAAGGTGAAAGGCAAAGAGTAAGTAGGAAACATCAATGGATGTGTAGGTAAAGTGTTCACAGAGTGTACTATAATAAAGCCTAAAGTCGAAGGATTGACTTCATTGCACAGGATTTATACCATGTAGCTCGGTCCCTTTCCGCAGAAATGTCAACCACCTACCGAGAATATTGCACAAAGCACGGACTTCTTAGCTCCGAGCAATCAATCTATTAAAAATGCAGTCGTGGGACAGAACTGCGCAGTCACTTTGGACCTTGTATCATCTCCGATTGTCTCAGTTTTTGATACATTGAGTGTTCTCAATAATTTTATTTCTGTCGATGTTATTTTTGTCTTGTATCTGTTGCTGTTATCTTCCATTTCTGGTATTCTTCTTCTTCTTCTTCTTTGCGCTTGTTCGCATCAACTAATTTAATCACTTCGTGATTTATTTGATTTACACCCATATTTATTTTTTTTCCCGATCCATAAGCACTTGAGCTTTTCAGCTCTTCGGCTCGGTGCCATGGACATCGTAACCCTTCGGTTCGGTGCCACGAACACCGTGAATCTGGGGAATCTGTGGCTTTTTCTGTCATCCCGCGGAATTGAACCCGCACACACAGAGAGGGTAGTCAACGCGCTACAAACACGCTAAGCAGACGGGCATTTACACCCATGACAGAAGTACGTTGTTCTTCAGTTCATATACTTATGTTGGATAGGCGTATCCGAAAATGTCGGTCGAATTTCTGGTATAGATACGAAAAGAAAACTCAAAAAAGAAATTGTTACTGTGATTAACTTCTTCTTCTTCTCCGTCGAACGTTTCATATCGACCACTTGTTAAACCACTCTTTGTGATTTGTATCTGATCTGAGCCTAAGAGCGATTGTACGTTGTGCCAGTTAAGCGACTAAAAGTAAGCCAGCACATCCGATAATTGCAACGGTTTTTATTTACTAAGGTTTTTTTTTTTTTTTCCAGAAGCACTTGAGCTGAAAGCTCTTCGGCTCAGTGTCATGGACATCGTAACCCTTCGGCTCAGTGCCACGAACACCGTAAATCTGGGAACCTGTAGCTTTTCTGCCAGTCCGTGGAGCTGAACCCGCACTTACAGAAAACTAGTCACCCGTAATCCAACGCGCTACGAACACGCTGGGCACGAGGGCAATTATTTACTAAGGTAGCTTCCATAGGCGCATACCTCAGTCGCCTCTTACGACACGCCTTGTAGGTTGTAGTGTTACTATTCTCTGCTCCCCTTGCAAGCACCGGCAACATACGTGCGCTGTAATTAACTAAAGAACATAACAAAATTAAACTGAATAAATAAGATACATGTTCTAGATAAAAAAAAGTTTTGTCGGATGTTAATGCTCTATAAGGGGATAGCAAAGCACAAGAAATTCAGGAGAAGTGATGAAATCAGAGACATGTCTGGTCAACCACTAGTGACAACTGTTATAAGATAGAGGATGGGGATATGTTGGGCACACCTTGAGGAGAAATGATCAACGAATATCAAAACAGGCATTGAAGTGGGATGCAAAGGGTTCAAGAAAGAGGTCGACCTAAGAAGACCTGAAACGAACTTTGCTGAGAGAGGCAGGAAATATCGGTCTCAGTTCCATGGACGAGATTGAGCGAGTTGCCCAGGATAGAGTGGTATGGAGAAATTACTTGCAGGCCCTATGTAACGTATAACGGTATGAGAGGAATTATTATTATTATATAAAGCACAAGAAACGAGACCAGGTATGATTTCTACCTCTGTATGAGAGTCCGTATAAACATGTCGCTCGCGCATTGCAGGGGCTCGCAAGAGTAGCAGAGAATACTAACACTACAACCTACAAGGCATGTCTTAAGAAGCTACTGAGGTAGTGGCCTAAGGAAGCTACCCTAGTAAATAAAAGCGTCGCAGAAATCGGATGTGCTAGTCTTCTTGTATTCACATAACTGGCGCAACGTACAATCGCTCTTAGGCTCGGATCACATACAAATCCCAAAGAGTGGTTAACAAGTGGTGGATATGGAGCGTTGGAAGAAGAAGAAGTATATGCTCTATAAGGGATAGCAAAACACACGCAACTAGACCAGATATGATTTCCATCCCTGTATGAGATTGTGTTGCATAGACATGTAAGTATCTGGTGATACAAAACTATGAATGTCAAAGTTGATAAAGGCATGCATGCATAGTCTTTCAGTTTTGTTGAAGTATAATAAACATATATAAGCATGGCCGCGGTGTTGTCAAACAGCAAAATTGTAGAACAGCAGAACAGTAAAATTGTAGAACAGCAGAACAGTAAAATTGTAGAACAGCAGAACAGCAAAATTGTAGAACAGCAATATTGTAGAACAGCGAAACAGCAACATATGACATTTTTAGTCTCAGTAGGATAATATACATACGATTTACATATTCACACATATCCACATGATAATAATACCCACATAAATAATAAATACAAACGATATGCATACACACACATACCCACATGAGCACAAACGTGTGCAATGGCACACATACGCACACGCTTGCAATGTCAATAACGTACACACGTACAAGAACACACATATAAATGCAACAGCATAAGCATACGCTCACGTAAGAGAATACACAGGTGAGCACAATCACACTCACACACACATACACACACACAACGAACACACTCACATGCATGTGCACGGATATACGCACAAGAACGACCACACACACACACACACATATATGCATGCATGAGCACACGTATAAACAAATACACTAGCGCACACACGCTCGAAAACATACATGCACACGCACATATCTCTCTCTCTCTCTATATATATATATATATATATATATATATATATATATATATATATATATATATATATACCTTCTTCTTCTGCGTTCTCACTAGATTGGGATTTCGGATTCTCTAATAAAGGCAGCCGTCTGTCTCAGATTATCAGCCACGCCATACAGTTTGTCTTGGACGCAAGTGTAAGTGGGCCACCTCTTTCTTCTCAAGTCTGCATACTGGGGGCAGTTCTGTAGGATGTAATTCCTATGATTTCTGCTTCCCGTTTGTGCCGACCTCTTCCCGCAGTAAGTTTTGGACACCCTCATGATGGTAGGTCTGACATTCTTACTGCATGGCTAAATCTCCGAGGCAGATTGGCGACCGTAAAATCCGTTATCCCATTCCTCATTGTGAGGGTCGTTGCACCAAGTTATGCGCCTTACGGTCTGGTGCATCCGTTTTCTGCAAGCATTTATTTCGGGTTAGCATTCCCTAGCGGACACATGCATCCGATTTCAGTCAAACCTCCGCCCGATTGGTTACCGGGGCCCAAATTTGGGGTGTAAAGAATGGAACCACTGTTACTTGCCACGCATGTCGTAAGAGGCGACTAAGGAGATTTGACTGAAATCGGATGCACATGTCCTAAACGTGTAGAAGTCTATGCGTTTAGGGGCCTACCAAACCAATGTGCAACGTGTACACGTTCTTGGCAAAGATCAAAGATATCACAAAGAGTGATTAAAATTGGTCGTAAAGAACGAACACAAAGAAGAAGAAGTCAAACCTCCTTAGTCTCCTCTTACGACATGCTTGGCAGGTAACAGTGGTTCTATTCTTTACACCCCAAATTTGGGCCCGTAACCACTCGGGCGATATATATATATATATATATATATATATATATATATATATATATATATATACATACAGAAAGTAACAATATTCCAGTTTGATAATGTCCGCAATGTACGGAAGCTACTCTCTTGCCAAATCTCAAGTCTGTGGCATGGGGAGAAATAGACTAAACCAGTGGCGGCTCGTAGTCATTATTCTTGGTGGGGCCAGACACAAATTTTCGGAAAAAATCAGGGTTTTGGAGTATTTACTATTATTGTCTATTCTGGAAAGTTTCCCCTTTCGATTAATGGTGGGCCAGGCCCTACTGACCCTTAATGACGAGCCGCCCTGGACTAAACAAATGGTACAGACACACACACACATACATAACGGAAACGACATATATATATATATATATATATCCGTTTTCACAGTATGTCATAGTTTGTAACGATGCCAGAATGAAACTAATATGTCGGATAAATCGCGACATTTAAAAAAAAGTCGTGAAACAGGAAGACATGTTGACAGAATAGCCAAAATGCGATGACCGATATTTCCGAAGGAGACGACAGCTCGTTAGTATAAGCTTCGGTTCCAACTTGGGTTGTCTGTACTTAGAGGGTTCGGTCAGCCTCGGGCAGTCCGTGTGAGGAGACTGGGAGGGGTTCTTTACGATGTGGCACGAGCTGAGTGCTGGTGACATGTCCTCCTTCCTCGCGCCGTGACCTCTTAGATTCCCCCAGAGGTATGAGTGTACATTACAGTTTCACACTAGGGTATCTTAAGACGATACTAATTGGGCGCGAGTTTCTGTCTTCTCCTAACTATTGCTTGAACCAGGAGAACGCCCAACGACCGCTGCACCATCGTCAGCACCACTACCATGAGAGACGAAACATGGGCTACCACGCTCCAGAAAGTTCTACGTTTTAATTAAGATATTGCTTGCTTCGTAATTACAGAAATTGTAGCAGACTAGAGCCAAATTTGGTCACTGCCTGCCCTGGGCAGTTTCGCGTGTGAGTGGGGAACCAGGCAGCTAGACTGGTGGTAGTAGGGTCGAAGTCTAGAAGAAATGACATAGAAGGAAAAAAGAAATTGGGAACAATTTCCAAATTGGAGAACGGAAAACAGTGCCTCACACCCTTAGCCAGAATGTCTTTATTCATATCTTGTAATATGTTTTAATATCGTGTTGTTGGGATCAAGATTTGATTTGATTTGATTTTTTTTATATTAGGACCATTATGATTTCACTTCCACGAATAACGAGTTGTTTAAATCTTGTTCTTACGAATGAAGATATCAGCAGTAGGGCATGAGCTCCGTAGCAACGGGGAAGACTCCTGTGCAACTTGTGTGATGTGGATATGTTTAGAAGATTGAAATTACTCCATTTTTTTTTACAGACCAATATTTCCAAGTTAAATCCCAAGAGAGAAAGATCACAAAATATGAAATGAACTGTTTAAGAAAATCCGTCAATATTACAAGACGGGACAGATTTAGAAATGAAAGCATTCGAAATGTCGTTGGAATCACACCCTGCATCCAACATATTTGAAGTCTATGATTCGGTCACATAATGAGAATGAAACAAGATCTACTATCATCTCGCGTCTATAATAACCGACAACTCGGACGCAGGGCCCGAGGAAGACCAAGAAACAGATGGATAGATAATATCTATATCCTGCGTCATCAAAGGCTAACAACTACAGATGCAACACACATGGAACAGGATAGAAAACTGAAACACCCAACAACTCTTCACGGCACGTATGGATAAGACAAGTCATGTTTTTTTGTCTGGACAGCAATTTCGGAATCTAAGTCTTTAAAATAGTCCAACTTCTGTGGGTTATTGCTATTGTCTATTCCCAGGTGGAAGATGTAGTTGGCTGTCCACTCTTGGCGTTAAGCGTGGGGATGAGAGCTTTAATTTTCGTTTCAGGGCCAATTGAATCTCCCTTGTTGTGTTATATCCGTGTTTATGTACTGTGGTCTTGATATTATCTATCCATCTTTTTCTTGGTCTTCCCTTAGCTCTAGTACCCGATCTCTTTTTATTGTATGCTGTTGTTGGTGGTTGGTTGTATTTCATTCTCATTAAATGTCCAAACAACTGCATTTGTTGTCTTTCGATGTATTCGGTGCATGAAGTTATGCCCACTCTGCTTCTGATGTCTTCATTTCGTAGTCTGTCTTTCCTGGTGACTCCCACTGTCTTCCTGAAGCATTTCATTTCACACGTGGTGAGCTTTCTGTGGCGTGTTGCTGTAAAAGACCAAATTTGGCACTGGTAACAAAGTGTTGGTAGGAAAATACTTTTTACCATCTGTCTTTTCACTTCCATCTTGATCTTTGGGTGTTGAAGTAATGGTGCCAGCTGATAGGTCACTGCATTTGCGTTGGGTTATTGCAACGTGCATAAAGTGCACAACGTGCGCACCGGAATTTCAAATTTGACTTGAGTCTCTTATAGGACTATACGCTTGATCACTCTTACCTACAGTCAATGGTCACTACACGTATTTTTCTTAATTCTGGTCTGCATATCCTGTCAGGGCAGATAACATTTTTAGAAAGGATAACAGCAAAATGTAGTAGCATTCTGATAAATTACAAATCAACTATACTGCCTCATGGTGCAGACTGGGTACGTGTCCGTGAGGATACAGGGCAGCTGGGCTCTGGAACTTCTGGATATATCAACAACACTTTGAGAATCTCCATGCTGAAAAGTTGGCAAGTGGTTTCTAAGAGTCTAGAAATGATATACCATCCAATATAAACAAAACTTTGTACAAAGAACGGACAGATGAAACTAGTAAGTCCGGGAGGGTAGCTCTTCTAAAGGCAGTATCCTCAAACAAAAATGACACCATGCTGCCTTGTTGGAGGATTGAAGATAACCTAAGACTTAGGAAAACAAATTTGAAAAAAAAGCTGGTGAGATTTTGATGCATTGCAGCATATGGTGTAAAACAGCACACCGTACTGTCCAACAAGAGCGAGAAAATGGATTCTAGATATGGTACACCGACTGAAGAATCTCATCAGACAGACAGAGAGCCTAGGTGTTGCCAGGAACCACAAATAATGCGAAGAATAGTAACAGTACTACATACACGGCAAGTTGTAAACTACGGGTAAGGTAGGATTCTGCTTGAGGCTGGATGCCCCATCCGGTAAAATATTGTTGCTATAACGTCCAACCAATCAGCAACTAGCACCAGTTTGTTGCAAGATTATGCCCCAACTAGCACCAGTTTGTTGCGGGATTATGCCCCAACTAGCACCAGTTTGTTGCGGGATTATGCCCCAACTAGCACCAGTTTGTTGCGGTACTATGCCCCAACTAGCACCAGTTTGTTGCGGGATCATGCCCCAACTGCACCCGAGTGGTTACCGGGGCCCAAATTTGGGGTGTAAAGAATAGAACCACTGTTACCTGCCACGCATGTCGTAAGAGTCGACTAAGGAGGTTTGGCTGAAATCGGATGCATGTGTCCTAAACGTGTAGAAGTCTATGCGTTTAGGGGCCTACAAACCAATGTGCAACGTATACACGTTCTTGGCAAAGATCACACATATCACAAAGAGTGATTAAAATTGGTTAAAGAACGAACGCAAAGAAGAAGAAGAAGATGCCCCAACTGGAGTTTTAAAAAACGTACAAGAAAAAGAAAAATCCCAGTCTAAAATAAATAATGATCACAGAACGAGAAAATCGCAGTCTAACAGAAATAATGATCACAGAACGAGAAAATCCCAGTCTAACAGAAATAATGATCACAGAACGAGAAAATCCCAGTCTAACAGAAATAATGATCACAGAACGAGAAAATCCCAGTCTAACAGAAATAATGATCACAGAACGAGAAAATCCCAGTCTAACAGAAATAATGATCACAGAACGAGAAAATCCCAGTCTAACAGAAATAATGATCACAGAACGAGAAAATCCCAGTCTAACAGAAATAATGATCACAGAACGAGAAAATCCCAGTCTAACAGAAATAATGATCACAGAACGAGAAAATCCCAGTCTAACAGAAATAATGATCACAGAACGAGAAAATCCCAGTCTAACAGAAATAATGATCACAGAACGAGAAAATCCCAGTCTAACAGAAATAATGATCACAGAACGAGAAAATCCCAGTCTAACAGAAGTAATGATCACAGAATGAGAAAATCCCAGTCTAACAGAAATAATGATCACAGAACGAGAAAATCCCAGTCTAACAGAAATAATGATCACAGAATGAGAAAATCCCAGTCTAACAGAAATAATGATCACAGAATGAGAAAATCCCAGTCTAACAGAAATAATGATCACAGAACGAGAAAATCGCAGTCTAACAGAAATAATGATCACAGAACGAGAAAATCGCCCGTGTGTTACCAGGGCTCTCAAGGGGAGCAAAGAATTGTAACACTGCGATCTACAAGGCATGTCGTAAGAGGCGACTGAGGTAGGGACCTAGGAAACTAACCTAGTAAATAAAAAGCGTCGCAGAAATCGAAAATGATTGCCTACTTGTAGACGTATAACTGTAACAACGTACAATCGCTCTTAGGCTCGGATCACATACACATCACAAAGAATGGCAAATATGTGGTCAATATGAAGCATTCGAAGAAGAAGAAGAAGAAGAAGAAGAAGAAGATAACTGTTCCCTGATTTGCCTCATGGATGACTCGAACCCAGGACATTGCAAGAGAGAATCTAGTGCCAAACCGCAACAGTAGTGCGATCTATTATGTACGTGCATTATATATACAATTCATAAAAGGACAACAAATTAAATGGTTTGGACACCTGACAAGAATGCCCTAGTATCGACTACCACAGACAGCCACACAGAAAAAGTCTAACGAGTACAGAGCAAGAAGAAGACCACGGAAAATATGGAGAGACGGCATCAAGAACAGCCTTAAGATAACGAATAACAGCTTACAAAGTGCATTAGAACATGCACACACAAGATCACTACATTTCCCCCAACACTTCTGTAAAGAAGTAAATGGCGAAAGAAAAGAAGCATTATTGAAACTGTGATTGGTCAGATGGTTAAAGACGTTTCCTGACAGGAAACGTCCCTTTTCGACTTTTCGTAAGGTCAAACGCCATTTAAAAAAAAAAAAAAAAAAAAAAAATATTTGACCTGCACATGCGTAACGACAGCTTCGGGAAACGACCGTAATTTAATTATTCTATACAATACCTCCCAGCATAATGTAAAAATGAGAACTAGACAATGTAATTACAATTTTTTTTTATTCTTGAAATTATCGCTGACGTTAGAAGAAAACTGCCAGACACGATAGACTTTCAAATATAACTTAATAATATTAATAATTCCTCTCGTAATGTTATACATTACATAGGGCCTGCAAGCAATTTCTCCATACCGCTCTATCCTGGGCAACTCGCTCAATCTCCATGGTACTGATACCGATATTTCTGGCCTCTTTCAGTTAAGTTCGTTTCAGGGTCTCTTTAGGTCTCGACTTCTCTTTCTTGAACCCTTTGCATCCCACTTCAATGCCTGCTTTGATATTCGTTGATCATTTCTCATCAAGGTGTGCCCAACATATCCCCATCTTCTCTTTCTTATAACAGTTATCACTAGTGGTTGACCAGACATGTTTCTGATTTCATCACTTCTGAATTCGTTCCATTTTATAATCATTATTTTTCGCAGACATCTATTTTCAAATGCATTCCTGAATGCACTGGAGCATATCCTGGAAGACTATCCTCACCCGGGTGAGCTGAGAAGCAACATCTGGCCACACCCAGTCCACCTGAAAACTAAGCTTTGGGAAACCTGACAGACCTGAAGCTGACTGCCCAGTTTTGTGGTCCACAATAAATTAAGCGCATGACCGGAGATCGCTGCAGAAGAAAAAGAAATGCATTCAACTTGCTTTCTATATCTTTAATGAATTTTCCAACTCTCACTGACATATGTTAGAATTGATACAACATTTACAATAGCCTTCTTCTTCTCCTTCTTTACGTTCGTTCTTTACGACCAATGTTAATCACTCTTTGTGATATGTTTGATCTTTGCCAAGCCGTGTATACTTGCACATTGGTTTGTAGGCCCTAAACGTATAGACTTCTACACGTTTAGGACACTGCATCCGATTTCAGCCAAACCTCCTTAGTCGACTCTTACGACATGCGTGGCAAGTAACAGTGGTTCTATTCTTTACACCCCAAATTTGGACCCCGGTAACCACTCGAGGCGTTACAATAGTAATTTATAATGTCTTTGTTCATTTTTACCTTTTTACTTGTATCGTACTTTACACTTCTCACTCCTCTCCCCTCCCGGCACGCGCGAATTTACGTCTTCTATCCATTACTTTAAAAAGAACGCTCATGACGAACATAAGAAAGAAAGTTCAAGACGAACATAAGAAAGAAAGTTCATGACGAACATAAGAAAGAAAGCTCATGACAAAACATAAGAAAGAAAGTTCATGACGAACATAAGAAAGAAAGCTCATGACAAAACATAAGAAAGAAAGTTCATGACGAACATAAGAAAGAAAGTTCATGACGAACATAAGAAAGAAAGCTCAAGACGAACATAAGAAAGAAAGTTCAAGACGAACATAAGAAAGAAAGTTCAAGACGAACATAAGAAAGAAAGTTCATGACGAACATAAGAAAGAAAGTTCAAGACGAACATAAGAAAGAAAGTTCAAGACGAACATAAGAAAGAAAGTTCAAGACGAACATAAGAAAGAAAGCTCAAGACGAACATAAGAAAGAAAGTTCATGACGAACATAAGAAAGAACGCCCATGACGAACATAAGAAAGAAAGTTCAAGACGAACATAAGAAAGAAAGTTCAAGACGAACATAAGAAAGAAAGTTCAAGACGAACATAAGAAAGAAAGCTCAAGACGAACATAAGAAAGAAAGTTCAAGACGAACATAAGAAAGAAAGTTCATGACGAACATAAGAAAGAACGCCCATGACGAACATAAGAAAGAAAGTTCAAGACGAACATAAGAAAGAAAGTTCAAGACGAACATAAGAAAGAAAGTTCAAGACGAACATAAGAAAGAAAGTTCAAGACGAACATAAGAAAGAAAGTTCAAGACGAACATAAGAAAGAAAGTTCATGACGAACATAAGAAAGAAAGTTCATGACGAACATAAGAAAGAAAGTTCAAGACGAACATAAGAAAGAAAGCTCATGACGAACATAAGAAAGAAAGTTCATGACGAACATAAGAAAGAAAGCTCATGACGAACATAAGAAAGAAAGCTCATGACGAACATAAGAAAGAAAGTTCATGACGAACATAAGAAAGAAAGCTCAAGACGAACATAAGAAAGAAAGTTCATGACGAACATAAGAAAGAAAGTTCAAGACGAACATAAGAAAGAAAGTTCAAGACGAACATAAGAAAGAAAGTTCATGACGAACATAAGAAAGAAAGTTCATGACGAACATAAGAAAGAAAGTTCATGACGAACATAAGAAAGAAAGTTCAAGACGAACATAAGAAAGAAAGTTCAAGACGAACATAAGAAAGAAAGTTCAAGACGAACATAAGAAAGAAAGTTCAAGACGAACATAAGAAAGAAAGTTCAAGACGAACATAAGAAAGAAAGCTCATGACAAAACATAAGAAAGAAAGTTCATGACGAACATAAGAAAGAAAGTTCAAGACGAACATAGGAAAGAAAGTTCATGACGAACATAAGAAAGAAAGCTCATGACGAACATAAGAAAGAAAGCTCAAGACGAACATAAGAAAGAAAGTTCATGACGAACATAAGAAAGAAAGTTCATGACGAACATAAGAAAGAAAGTTCAAGACGAACATAAGAAAGAAAGCTCATGACAAAACATAAGAAAGAAAGTTCATGACGAACATAAGAAAGAAAGTTCAAGACGAACATAAGAAAGAAAGTTCAAGACGAACATAAGAAAGAAAGTTCAAGACGAACATAAGAAAGAAAGTTCAAGACGAACATAAGAAAGAAAGTTCATGACGAACATAAGAAAGAAAGCTCATGACGAACATAAGAAAGAAAGTTCAAGACGAACATAAGAAAGAAAGTTCATGACGAACATAAGAAAGAAAGTTCAAGACGAACATAAGAAAGAAAGTTCAAGACGAACATAAGAAAGAAAGTTCAAGACGAACATAAGAAAGAAAGTTCATGACGAACATAAGAAAGAAAGTTCATGACGAACATTAGAAAGAAAGTTCAAGACGAACATAAGAAAGAAAGTTCAAGACAGACATAAGAAAGAAAGTTCAAGACAACATAAGAAAGAAAGCTCAAGACGAACATAAGAAAGAAAGTTCAAGACGAACATAAGAAAGAAAGTTCAAGACGAACATAAGAAAGAAAGCTCATGACAAAACATAAGAAAGAAAGTTCATGACGAACATAAGAAAGAAAGTTCAAGACGAACATAAGAAAGAAAGTTCAAGACGAACATAAGAAAGAAAGCTCATGACGAACATAAGAAAGAAAGTTCAAGACGAACATAAGAAAGAAAGTTCAAGACGAACATAAGAAAGAAAGTTCAAGACGAACATAAGAAAGAAAGTTCAAGACGAACATAAGAAAGAAAGCTCATGACGAACATAAGAAAGAAAGTTCAAGACGAACATAAGAAAGAAAGTTCAAGACGAACATAAGAAAGAAAGCTCATGACAAAACATAAGAAAGAAAGTTCATGACGAACATAAGAAAGAAAGTTCAAGACGAACATAAGAAAGAAAGTTCAAGACGACATAAAAAGAAAGCTCATGACGAACATAAGAAAGAAAGCTCATGACGAACATAAGAAAGAAAGTTCAAGACGAACATAAGAAAGAAAGTTCAAGACGAACATAAGAAAGAAAGTTCATGACGAACATAAGAAAGAAAGTTCATGACGAACATTAGAAAAAAAATTTATGACGAACATAAGAAAGAAAGCTCATGACGAACATAAGAAAGAAAGCTCATGACGAACATAAGAAAGAAAGTTCATGACGAACATAAGAAAGAAAGTTCATGACGAACATTAGAAAGAAAGTTCATGACGAACATTAGAAAAAAAATTTATGACGAACATAAGAAAGAAAGCTCATGACGAACATAAGAAAGAAAGCTCATGACGAACATAAGAAAGAAAGTTCATGACGAACATTAGAAAAAAAATTTATGACGAACATAAGAAAGAAAGCTCATGACGAACATAAGAAAGAAAGCTCATGACGAACATAAGAAAGAAAGCTCATGACGAACATAAGAAAGAAAGCTCAAGACGAACATAAGAAAGAAAGTTCAAGACGAACATAAGAAAGAAAGCTCATGACGAACATAAGAAAGAAAGCTCATGACGAACATAAGAAAGAAAGTTATCATCGATTTACGAGCACGTCATGGAGATTCAGATTAAAACACACACGGTAACAACAAGAAAAATCAGGGAGTACGTGACAGAGGACGACAAAGAAACATTCATCTGAAGTTTTCCTTCATTGCACAAAAAATGTAAACATTCGAACTGATAGCCAGTATGTAAGACAGGTATTTGTGGAGTTCCAAGATCGCCTGCGCCAGTAAGTATAGCACACGATAATGGTCATTTATTTGACTTTATTTCAGACAGACAATATAAATACTGTTCTTTGAGACAGACAATATAAACGTAAAATAAATACTGCTCTTTCAGACATACAATATAAACGTAAAATAAATACTGTTCTTTCAGACAGACAATATAAACGTAAAATAAATACTGTTCTTTCAGACAGACAATATAAACATAAATAAATATGCCTACTGTTGTTTCAGACAGACAATATAAACATAAATAAATATGCCTACTGTTGTTTCAGACAGACAATATAAACATAAAAAGACACTGTTGTTTCAGACAGACAATATAAACATAAATAGGCCTACTGTTGTTTCAGACAGACAATATAAACATAAATAGGCCTACTGTTGTTTCAGACAGACAATATAAACATAAAAAGACACTGTTGTTTCAGACATAGAAAAATGAAAATCGTGGTATATCCTAAAGGACGTAGCCATCAACCACAGTAAACGAGTCGCTGATTTTCTAGGCACCACTTATACGTTCAGTAGTTTTCCAGTGCTTTCTGAACGGTGAGGTCTATTTTTACCTCTTGTAAAAATCCCACAATCTTGTTAACATCGACAAAACAGAAGTAATGACATTCGCCAGAGAGGAAAACACTACCAACATCTCCATCGATAATCATCTACTAAATCAAGTAAAAGATTTCACATACCTGGGAGCATTTTTTCAGCAAATGGAAGAATAACTAATGAAATTCAACACAGATGCAACAAAGCAAATCAAATGATAGGGCAAATGGCGCCAATTTTAAGATGCAAACACGTCACCATGAACACAAAAGAGCAATGTTCAACACAATCTTTCTCCCCACATTATGTTACCAGTGCCAAACCTGGACGCTGACAACAAACGATAGAAGAAAACTAGTCACAACAGAGATGAAGTGTCTACGCAGAATGCTGGGTGTAACAAGAAGAGACCGGTTGAGAAATGAAGACATCAGGAAAAAGTGGGTACAACATCAGTACTAGACTTCATCAAGAAACAACAAATTAAATGGTTCGGTCACGTAAGCAGATTACCATCAGACAGTGCACCCCAAAGAGCAATGCTGCTCCGATACAATGGGTACAAAGCAAAAGGCCGGCCACGCAAAAGATGGACCTCAGAGATAACAGAGGCGACGAAAAGACTATCTACGAAGCGCATACTAGGGCCCGTTTTAGAAATCTCTTCCTGACCTGACGCTGTGAGGCATACAGGATTCGAGAAAGAAGAAAAAATCCCACGGAACGAATTTGCTTCCAAACACGCACACCGTGGGGTTTGAACTAGGTACGCTGGGTTTGTGATCGAGCTCACTACCGCTTGAGCTACAGACACATAGACACCAAATATAAAAAAAAGCACTGTATAAATTAAAAAACAGAATATCGTGAACTGAACATGAGTCACGCACGAAGAGTTGTACTAATGAAAATAATTTGTTATAAAATCAAATTCTCTAACTTTATTCCCAGCTATAATTTGTTATCCATACCATTATTTTTCCTTTATGTATTTCCCATCGACTCTTCCTAATCTATTCAGGAACAAGTTCTGTATTTCTTTTTACATTCTTGTCCTCCATTTCCCAGTCCAAATATGAGCAAGGCCAACACTATTACGTGTGTCAAATCTCTGTATGGCCAGAGAAAGCGAGAAATGACCAGTAATCAGTTTAACGTTCCTTTCCAAGGAAGAAAACGAGCAATTTCCCCGATTAAATTCACTTTCATATTGCCTGCAGTCAAAGAGATAAGATCCAAGTGCGCATGCGCCAGCTCGTGCGCCAGAGGACTCGTTAGTTGTGTATTAGTCCGCCAAACCGTTCAGGTCACGTGGCTGGATTGTTTTTTTAGAAAATCATTTTTAATTTAGGATAAGAATGTCTGTAGTGATGAGGATTACTTATTTTTTTGGTCGTTAATAGGACAAGAGATGTCACTTTCTGTCACCCCAGGCTATATTGAGGATTGTATGTTCATGTTTTCCTTTCACGATGAAGAGGTCCACTCATACCGAGTTAAAAGTTCCATCTCTTCAGATCATCTAGAAAGAAGCACATGCTAGGATGTTAAGACTTGAACTTGAGTATCCTTAAAATGGAATCAAGACAGGGAGTGTTCGTCTGATTGTTGACTATCTCGTCTTCGTCAAGTGTCAATCATAGATCTGTCTGAAACTGTCAATCCTATCAATCGATCAAGTGCCATGCCTGCAGGCGTAGGCGATCATGTCTCTCCACAACTCTCTCTGCTTGGTGCATGTAATCAGTTCTGACGTCGATATTTTGTCGAACCATGATGTCAGGCCATCAACATCTTCTCCCTCTATCTTCCACGATCTCTCCTTCCTGAATTTTACCTGTAGTCACCAAATGTTCTAAACCTTCTCTTCGCATTATATGCCCGAAGAACCTTGATTGTCGGATTCTTATTCTTTTCATAAGGTTTCTTTGTGTGCAGGCCTGATTTAAAACTTTCACATTTGTTTTATTTGCTGTCCATAGAATTTTCAACATTCTTCTATAAAACCACATCTCTGTGACTTCCAATGATCGTATTGATTGTTTGTTCATTGTCCATGATTCGCTGCCACACATAAGTATTGGGTCAATATAGCACTTGAGTACTCGTTTTTGCAATGTCATTGGTCAATCCTATACCAGACAGTAAAGCTCAAAATGTTCAATATAAGAGCTGAAAGTCACCCGAGTGGTTATCGGGGCTCAAATTTGGGGTATAAAGAATAGAACCACTGTTACCTGCCACGCATATCGTAAGAGGCGACTAAGGAGATTTGGCTGAATTTGGAGGCACGAGTCCTAAACGTGTAGAAGTCTATGTGTTTAGGGCCTACCAAACCAATGTGCAAGGTATACACGTTCTTGGCAAAGATCAAACATATCACAAAGAGTGATTAAAATTGGTAGTAAAGAACGAACGCAAAGAAGCTTACTCAAACTCAAAGAAAATTTAAGTATTTTGAATATATAAAGAGACACGAAGAGCTGGAGTAGACCATCATGGAAGGAGACGCCCCGGCAAAGATGAGAAGAGGAATACCACGGAGAAGATGGAGTCAGGATGTAACTGATGGTTTGAACATGACGGCTGCAGAGGCAGGGCATCTGGCCTATGAGAGAGAAAAATTCCGAAAGACTGTTGGGGTGGCAAAGTTCTGCTCAGGACAAGCTATTTGATGATGATTGTTCTGGGAGTGTTATTATACAGAAGTGTGTGCTTGAAAATGATCCAAACATCAAGCACAAGCTATAGACATTTCAAAATAACTGTTTATTAAAACGAATCCATGGCCATATACTACAGCAAATTAAGAGCTTTTAAAACGAACAAACTGGGCATCGTTAGGGACCACCATTAAGAGACGAAGATGGAGAGGATTCTCTTCTCTCGCGGATCACCGCCCAGATCGATGTACCAGATTTCCCATAAACCCATTCATGGGACATCTGATTCATGCAGCCTTATCATTGGTGTGTTTCGTCACATCTTTAGCGCCATTTGAAGCTCTGGTGGTTAATCTTCGGCGATGTGTCCGGTTTTAGACAGCGTTTACTGGGTTCGCTTTCCGTCAGCCTTTGGCTGTCCCCAGCCACAGCCAGGCTGTAGCACAGGCCAGACAACTGGCCGGGTATTTCCTGACTTAGATAAGAAAAGGGATCTGGAAAATACAGATGTTTGATAGAACACTGCACGCTTTTTGCAATTTAACTCAATTCGGTGAGTCTATGGTTATTTATTGGTGAAAAATATTTATAATATTGATATTCCTTATTGTTAAACTTAACTTGTTGCATAATATAACTTCGAGTTAGCATTTTGTATTGATTTTAAAAGGAATTCGTCTATATACACCAATACTGGAATGCGAGGTCACGTGGTGTAGTTGGGGTCTGATTTCCCACAATTCTTACCTGAGCCCGAAGGCCCAGTAGTTTATAGTTGGCTCTGCCCCAGTCGACATGCAAGGTCAGCCGGTTAGATGGAGGTGGATTGGTCGTGTGGTATGCCAGTAAGGAAATTGCTTTGGACATCTCTCTGATTGACGGATGGTTGAAAAAGGAGACTTGGACGTTCTCTCACCACTAATCTTTATCACATATATGGATAAAATAACTCGAGTCAAATTCAGATAATGATTAAATAAATGAACTGCTTTTTGCAGATACTCAAATGCCTTCTTCTTCTTCTTCTTTTGTCATCACACTGCTACCGGGTTGTTGCCCAGTGTCGTCACACTGCTACCGGGTTGTAGTGTCGGTTTTCAGTTTGGTTTTGTCCCCTTGGCTGTTCCGGTGAAGTCACGTTAGATGATGATTTCGTTATGCCTATGGAAATCTTTGACATGATTCTGATTACGATCTAAACGAGCTTCCGTGTCTTCTCTGCCTTCTTTCCTGATGATTCTGGTTGTAAGAGACTAATTAATCTGAGTTTGGAGCATTCTCAGTGCCTGATACATCAAAATGAACAAGATCTACACAACAAATTACACACTGACCAAAATTGTATAAATCATGACATGAAAATCAATAAGACTAAAACAAAAATAATGAATATAAGCAAGAAAATACAATCAGCTAAACATTTATGTTAATGGCACTACAATCAACCAAGTGCAAGAATTCAAATACTTAGGAAGCATATTCACAGAAGATGGAAGACTAGATAGAGCGATTGAGGATAGAGTGCAAAAAGCAAATGCTGTAACCTAATAGCTAGCCCCATTGTTAAGGCACCCACAATTCTCATTGGCAGCTAAACAACAGATAATGAACAGCCTTTTCATGTCTACTTTGTGTTACCAGAGCCAAACATTGGCAATGAGCATAGCATGAAATGCGTGCATGCGTTACCAACAGCACCAGAAAAGACAGAGTTACCGACATCAGCATAATAAGAAAGAAAGTTGGCACAAAACCGTGCTTGAATTACATTGAGAAACAAAGAATGAAATGGTTTGGCCACTTAATAAGAATGCATCCAAACTCCACAGTATACATTGTGTTCTACAACAGAACATCGGGAAAGAAGGCTAGAGGAAGACCACGAAAAAGATGGTTAGATGACATAGCAGAATCCTGTGAAAAAAAGCAAAAATAACAATCACCCAAGCCACCAGAACAGCGCAAGACAAAACAGAAAACCACGACACTGACCACAACCCGGTAACAGTGTGACAACAAAAGAAGAAGAAAAAGAATCGTTTGACAACATAAGAGAGAAAATACAAATAAAGAGAGAGAGAAAAAATGGTCTAACGCCGAATGACTGACGTCATTGTACCGGGTTTTATCCCATATAGCTCGGTCCTTTTAACGAAATGGCACGCCACATTCTGAGGTATTGAAAAATCTTCAACTCCTAGCTCTTGCAAGCAATCCTAGAGGTCTTTGGAAAAAATGCACTCTTGAACAAACAGCACAGCCCTGATTCGACCCAGGACCTTCAAAACGCAAGGCAAAGGCTCAATCTCTTAGCTACAGAGACGCCAAAGAGAGAGAAAAGGAAAGAGATAGAAGAAGAGAAAAAAGAAAGAAGAAAGAAGAGAGAAGAAGAGAAGAGAAGGAGAGAGAGAAGAGAAGAGAGAAGGAAGAGAAGGAGAGAAAGAAGAGAAAGAGAGAAGAGAGAGAGAGAAGAAGAGAAAGAAGAGAAGAGAAGAGAAGAGAAGAGAGAAGAAAGAGAGAAGAAGAGAAAGAGAAGAAAGAGAGAAGAGAGAAGAGAAGAGAGAGAGAGAAAGAGAGAAAGAAGAAAGAAAGAGAGAAAGAAGCAAAGAACAATAAAACAAGTTGAGACATACAGATTGATGTTTAAACAAAGTGGCAGATCTAACTTTAAACACACAAACAGCTGTTAGAGACTCAAGTCTGCATCTACATCTGATGTAACCCAGCACCACAAGTTTGATTTAGACCTGGACCTGGCCTCCGAAATGTCGTGAGAATGTGTTCCTAAACGGCACATTTCTCAGAGATTACCTGCAATGCCAGGCACTCACTCCCAAGACGATTTCCAATTTTGAAACCAGCGACGAATCAGTTTTGTTTTTAAAACGACAGAAGGGGAAACAATCCAAGACCTGGTCGCTCAATCATTCACACAAACTATACCAACATTCTCACAAACATAAGATTTGGGCACGTGCCTGTCCCGTGCCATAACGGTCCAGTGTTTACTCATGCTAATGCTTGCGTCGTGTCTGTAGAAACACGCGCAGCTTTCAAATCTGCTGTTAATGTCCCTGGCATACAGCAAACATTAACTGCAAGGGAGATCATGACAGACAATAGGTAGATGGATGGATGGATGGGTGGATGGATGGGTGGGTGGATGGATAGATGGATGAATAGATGGGTGGATGGATGGGTAGATGGATGGATGGGTGGATGGATGGATGGATAGATGGATGGATGTATGGATAGATGGATAGATGTATAGATGGATGGATGGATAGATGGGTGAATAGATGGATGAATAGATAGATGGATGGATAGATGAATGGATGGGTGGATGGATGGATGGTGGATGGTGGATGGATGGATAGATGGGTGGATGGATGGATAGATAGATGGATGGATGGATAGATGGGTGGATGGATGGATGGATAGATGGATGGATAGATAGATGGATGGATGGGTGGATGGATGAATGGATGGGTGGATGGATGGATAGATGGGTGGATGGATGGATGGGTAGATGGATGGATATGTGGGTGGATGGATGGATGGGTGGATGGATGGATGAAGGAATAGGGGGTATATATGTTGAATGAGTGAGTAAATGAGTGGATGGAGGAATAGTTGGACATGGAGTGGGAAAACTTGTTGTCTGGACATGGAGTAAGAAAGCTTGTTGTCTGGACATGGAGTGGGAAAGCTTGTTGTCTGGATATGAAGTGGTAAGATTTGTTGTCTGGACAGGGAGTGGGAAAGCTTGTTGTCTGGACATGGAGTGGGATGACTTGTTGTCTGGACATGGAGTGGAAAACTTGTTGTCTGGATATGGAGTGGTAAGATTTGTTGTCTGGACATGGAGTGGGAAAACTTGTTGTCTGGACATGGAGTGGGAAAACTTGTTGTCTGGATATGAAGTGGGAAAACTTGTTGTCTGGACAAGGAGTGGGAAAACTTGTCTGAATGTAAAATGGAAAAACTTTATAGACTGAGTATGTGGTGGGGGTGACTTGTTGTCTGGACATAGAGTGGTAAGACTTGTTGTCTGGACATGGAGTGGTAAGAGACTTGTACTGGACATGGAGTGGTAAGACTTGTTGACTGGGTATGGAGAAAATTATAGTTAAAAGTGTGTGTGCAAGTCGAGCGTCATAAACTTGGTAACAACCCGGCTTTCTGGGATACAGCCCACCAGGCGAATGTTTATCTGACTGACGTGTCCAGATTTAATCTGTTGAGCCAGATGGTCTCTGGCAGAAACAAGTTAGGAAGTCTGCATTTAGTGCAGTCTGTTCCTTCTAAGTTTGGCTGTAAGACGCGCGATATATTGGTACATTAACAGACAGAAAAAGCAATTGTCATCTATCTGTCTGTCTGTTTGTCTGTATGTATGTCTCTCTGTATGCATGTCCGTCCGTCCATCCATCATTTTCTTCATGTCTGTCGGTCTGTTTTTGTCTTTCCTCCGTCCGTCTGCCTGTCTTTCTAATTATCAATCAATCAATCCATTCATCCATCCATTCATCTATTCATTCATCCATCCATTTATCCACCCATCCATATTAGCATCCGTCTACTCCATGCATTTTCTTCCTTTTATAAATCAGACCTCTTATATGTCTGTCTATATCAAACATCTACTCAAATGAAAAATCCAGTCAAAATATCATATTAATCCCTCTCTATCCAATTATCAAGTCTCCCACTCCCTCCATTAAGAAATTACGGATTTCCCACTACCTTCATATACGATTACGAGTCTCAAACTATCCTCACATGCAATTATCGTATCTCCACTACCTCCATATGCTTTCGAATCAACACTCCCCTCCAATACACAACATCCAGTCACAGAACCTCCATATACAATTATCGAGTCTCCCACTACCTTCCATATCAGCTATCGAGTCTCCACTCCCTCTTCATATACAATTATCGAGTCTCCAACTACCATCCATAGCAATTATCGGTCTCCTCACTACCCTCCATACACAACTATATCCCCACTACCATCAATATACACTTATCGAGTCTCCTCACTACCCTCCATGTACAATTATCGATTCTTCCCACCACCCTCCATATACAATTATCGAGTCTCCTATTACCCTCCATAAACAATTATCAGAGTTCCCACCACTTTCATATAAAATTATCGAGTTTCCCCCCTATCCTCCAATTCAACTACCGAGTCTCCCCACTACCCTCCATATACAATTATCATATCTCCCCACTACCCTTCATATACAATTATCGAGTCTCCACACTACCCTCCATACACAACTATCGAGTCTCCCACTACCTCCATATACAATTATCAATCTCCACTACCATCCATATGCAATTATCGAGTCTCCCCACTACCCTCCATATACAATTATCGATTCTCCCACCATCCTCCATACAATTATCGAGTCTCCACTACCTCCATAACAATTATCGAATCTCCCACTACCACCCATATACAATTATCGAATTCCCACACTACCACCCATTCAATTATCGAATCTCCCCACTACCATCCATATACAATTATCAATCTCCCACTACCATCCATATACAATTATCGAATCTCCCACTACCCTCCATATACAATTATCAAGTCTCCCACTACCCTCCATATACAATTATCAAGTCTCCCCACTACCCTCCATATACAATTATTGAGTCTCCCCACAACCCTCCATATCCAAATATCGCACAAACAAATAAGTTAGAAACAAATATGAACAGAGAAACTGAAATAAAGCGGAAACCAGACACACATCACTGCAAGAAACATGCAAACATCAAAGGTGGACTCTCTCTCTCTCTCCCTCTCTCTCTCTCTCTATTCCTCTGCCACCTTAGCCCCCCTCCCCACTCGTCCACTAGAAAATGCCAGACTTCTACTTTTAAAGGGCATTTCAGAATAAAGACATCTCTGGAGTGGTCATGCGACTTTGGGTCAAACCAGCAGAATAGATAGAGAGGGGGTGAGGGGAGGGAAAAAGTTAAGGATTTCAACATCAATAATACAAACCATCTCCCTGTCCCCACTCTCCTATTAACCCTGATTAATTTACCGTGAAACATGTTCCAATTATGACCCCTCGACAATTCTTTTATTCTCCTGGCACATCCTCGGCATTTTCTTATTTTGATTTCTAATTGCCCATCTATCCATCTCGCTATCCGAGAATATTTCGTCTTGTTTATCAAAACTTGTCTTAATTTTCGCCAAATTTAACCATGACTGCTCACCTGTGAAAATGTAATTCGCCATACGACAGGTAAGAAGACCAGAATTCAAAATTTACCTGTTTGTTTCCCGTCTGAAATAACTAGTCCCAAGATGGCAGTTGTGTTTCGGAGTGCCATCTTTCTAAAGAATAATATAGAGTTATTGGCCTTCATTATATATTTAACAAAAATGATGGTGGATTTATCAAGTGGAAACTAATGAAAGCCGCATTTTAAAATTAATATTTCTGACTCATCAATGATCCCAAAGTTGAGACCGTTCAACCGTTTTCAATCATTTTATTCGTTTCTACCTTTCGACCTCTCGCTTCATATTTTGGCTTCAGGATAATTTTGCACGCCATTTCAAACCGCATTTGTTTTAAATATGTCCAGGGGCCTGGTGACGTCTGGAAATGTCAACGCAGCCCCAGGTTCCATGACATGACAGAGAATTTTGTGGTAAAGTGTTCAACTTCATTTTGAATTGTTTATCGTGACTTCGATAAGTGTTTAGTTATTGGCTGATATGAAATTCCCTGTTTAGTTATGCTTTTAGAGTGGTTGACCAAGTTGGTAAAGGTCAGTCTGATTTTCAGTATCAGCGGAGAAGACCTTGGATTGAAACCCAGGACATTTCTGTACTACTGTTCTACGGACAACTGCCCTTTCTGATGAACGATAGCAACGTGTCAACATTGTTTAAGCATTATCAATGAATAATTTGTTATTTTCTGAAGAAAACAAGGTTTCGCTCTCTCTCTCGCGATCACCGCTTAGACTGAGGTACCAGATTTCCCCATAAATTCTGCTGTTGTTTTTGGAACTCCGTCCTCCGTGCAGCTTCTAATTTAGCTCGGTATTTTCCGGCCAGGTTTCGTTTCTTAGGCCTGCTAGCAGTGTGCAGTTTTGCAGTAGGTGCTCTGCCGTCCCTGCCGTCTTTCGCAGTGGCACAGCTAGTTGTGCCAATTCTAAATTTGTTGTAAAGGTGGGACCGGAGTCTGTTATGGCCGATACGGAGGCGGAATATGACAACTTTTTTGCTAGGGCAGACCATAGTAGCCATCTTTGTCGCTGTGCTGAGGGTG
Organism: Arion vulgaris; assembly: GCA_020796225.1. Classification (NCBI taxonomy): domain Eukaryota; kingdom Metazoa; phylum Mollusca; class Gastropoda; order Stylommatophora; family Arionidae; genus Arion; species Arion vulgaris. Next base: position 33,193,691 of record CM036769.1, on the reverse strand, counting down.
GTCTTGTGACCACTTCTCTCTATATCGCCATCCGGATGGTTGAAAACAAAGTTTAACAATTGCTATTGACAGTCATAGCAACATATGTTGGAAGATATCTAATGACTATAGACCTGAAGATCTTGTATGACAATAGACTTGAAGATCTAATTCGACCACAGAACTGAAGATTTCTCATGACCACAGAACTCTCTCTCTCTCTCACGATCACGGTCCAGACCGATGTACCAGATTTTTCCATAAATTCTATTCATGTGGAAATCTGATTCATGCAGCCTTTGCATTGGTGTGTTTTACATTATCTTTGTTTTTATATTATATCTGCATTAGATTTTTTAACAACTGTATTCTTTCTCTATTATATTCTTCCTCTATTATATTCTTCCTCTATTATATTCTTTCTCTATTATATTCTTCCTCTATTATATTCTTCCTCTATTATATTCTTCCTCTATTATATTCTTTCTCTATTATATTCTTCCTCTATTATATTCTTTCTCTATTATATTCTTTCTCTATTATATTCTTCCTCTATTATATTCTTCCTCTATTATATTCTTCCCTCATTATATTCTTCCTCTATTATATTCTTTCTCTATTATATTCTTTCTCTATTATATTCTTTTTCTATATATTCTTTCTCTATTATATTCTTTCTCTATTATATTCTTTCTCTATTATATTCTTTCTCTATTATATTCTTCCTCTATTATATTCTTTTCCCCTATTATATTCTTCCTCTATTATATTCTTCCTCTATTATATTCTTCCTCTATTATATTCTTCCTCTATTATATTCTTCCTCTATTAAATTCTTTCTCTATTATATTCTTTCTCTATTATATTCTTTCTCTATTATATTCTTCCTCTATTATATTCTTTCTCTATTATATTCTTCCTCTATTATATTCTTTCTCTATTATATTCTTCCTCTATTATATTCTTTCTCTATTATATTCTTCCTCTATTATATTCTTTCTCTATTATATTCTTTCTCTATTATATTCTTCCTCTATTATATTCTTCCTCTATTATATTCTTTCTCTATTATATTCTTTCTCTATTATATTCTTTCTCTATTATATTCTTTCTCTATTATATTCTTTCTCTATTATATTCTTTCTCTATTATATTCTTTCTCTATTATATTCTTCCTCTATTATATTCTTCCTCTATTATATTCTTCCTCTATTATATTCTTCCTCTATTATATTCTTCCTCTATTATATTCTTCCTCTATTATATTCTTCCTCTATTAAATTCTTTCTCTATTATATTCTTTCTCTATTATATTCTTTCTCTATTATATTCTTCCTCTATTATATTCTTTCTCTATTATATTCTTCCTCTATTATATTCTTTCTCTATTATATTCTTTCTCTATTATATTCTTCCTCTATTATATTCTTTCTCTATTATATTCTTTCTCTATTATATTCTTCCTCTATTATATTCTTTCTCTATTATATTCTTTCTCTATTATATTCTTTCTATTATATTTCCTTCTCTATTATATTCTTTCTATTATATTCTTTTCCCATATATTCTTTCTATTATATTCTTCCTCTATTATATTCTTTCTCATTATATTCTTTTCTATTATATTCTTCCTCTATTATATTCTTTTCTATTATATTCTTTCTATTATATTCTTCCTCTATTATATTCTTTCTCATTATATTCTTTCTATTATATTCTTTTCTATTATATTTCCTTCTCTATTATATTCTTTCTCTATTATATTCTTTCTCTATTATATTCTTTCTCTATTATATTCTTCCTCTATTATATTCTTTCTCTATTATATTCTTTCTCTATTATATTCTTTCTCTATTATATTTCCTTCTCTATTATATTCTTCCTCTATTATATTCTTTCTCTATTATATTCTTTCTCTATTATATTCTTTCTCTATTATATTTCCTTCTCTATTATATTCTTTCTCTATTATATTCTTTCTCTATTATATTCTTTCTATATTATATTCTTCCTCTATTATATTCTTTTCTATTATATTCTTCCTCTATTATATTCTTCTCTATTATATTTTTTTCATTATATTCTTCCTCTATTATATTCTTTCTCTATTATATTCTTTCTCTATTATATTCTTCCTCTATTATATTCTTTCTCTATTATATTCTTTCTCTATTATATTCTTTCTCTATTATATTCTTTCTCTATTATATTCTTTCTCTATTATATTCTTTCTCTATTATATTCTTTCTCTATTATATTCTTTCTCTATTATATTCTTTCTCTATTATATTCTTTCTCTATTATATTCTTCCTCTATTATATTCTTTCTCTATTATATTCTTCCTCTATTATATTCTTTCTCTATTATATTCTTCCTCTATTATATTCTTTCTCTATTATATTCTTTCTCTATTATATTCTTTCTCTATTATATTCTTCCTCTATTATATTCTTTCTCTATTATATTCTTTCTCTATTATATTCTTCCTCTATTATATTCTTTCTCTATTATATTCTTCCTCTATTATATTCTTCCTCTATTATATTCTTTCTCTATTATATTCTTTCTCTATTATATTCTTCCTCTATTATATTCTTTCTCTATTATATTCTTTCTCTATTATATTCTTCCTCTATTATATTCTTTCTCTATTATATTCTTCCTCTATTATATTCTTTCTCTATTATATTCTTTCTCTATTATATTCTTCCTCTATTATATTCTTTCTCTATTATATTCTTTCTCTATTATATTCTTTCTCTATTATATTCTTTCTCTATTATATTCTTTGTCTATTATATTCTTTCTCTATTATATTCTTTCTCTATTATATTCTTTCTTATATATTCTTTCTCTATTATATTCTTTCTCTATTATATTCTTCCTCTATTATATTCTTTCTCTATTATATTCTTCCTCTATTATATTCTTTCTCTATTATATTCTTCCTCTATTATATTCTTTCTCTATTATATTCTTCCTCTATTATATTCTTTCTCTATTATATTCTTCCTCTATTATATTCTTTCTCTATTATATTCTTTCTCTATTATATTCTTCCTCTATTATATTCTTTCTCTATTATATTCTTCCTCTATTATATTCTTCCTCTATTATATTCTTTCTCTATTATATTCTTTCTCTATTATATTCTTCCTCTATTATATTCTTTCTCTATTATATTCTTTCTCTATTATATTCTTCCTCTATTATATTCTTTCTCTATTATATTCTTCCTCTATTATATTCTTTCTCTATTATATTCTTTCTCTATTATATTCTTTCTCTATTATATTTCCTTCTCTATTATATTCTTTCTCTATTATATTCTTTCTCTATTATATTCTTCCTCTATTATATTCTTCCTCTATTATATTCTTCCTCTATTATATTCTTCCTCTATTATATTCTTCCTCTATTATATTCTTCCTCTATTAAATTCTTTCTCTATTATATTCTTTCTCTATTATATTCTTTCTCCCATTATATTCTTCCTCTATTATATTCTTCCTCTATTATATTCTTTCTCTATTATATTCTTCCTCTATTATATTCTTCCTCTATTATATTCTTTCTCTATTATATTCTTCCTCTATTATATTCTTCCTCTATTATATTTCCTTCTCTATTAAATTCTTCCTCTATTAAATTCTTCCTCTATTATATTCTTCCTCTATATTCTTTCTATTATATTTCCTTCTCTATTAAATTCTTCCTCTATTATATTCTTCCTCTATTATATTCTTCCTCTATTATATTCTTTCTCTATTATATTCTTTCTCTATTATATTCTTTCTCATTATATTCTTTTTCTATTAAATTCTTTCTCTATTAAATTCTTTCTCTATTATATTCCTTCTCTATTATATTTCCTTCTCTATTATATTCTTTCTCTATTATATTCTTTCTCTATTAAATTCTTTCTCTATTAAATTCTTTCTCTATTATATTCTTTCTCTATTATATTCTTTCTCTATTATATTCTTCCTCTATTATATTCTTTCTCTATTATATTCTTTCTCATTATATTCTTTTCTCTATTTTATTCTTTCTCTATTATATTCTTTCTCTATTATATTCTTTCTCTATTATATTCTTCCTCTATTATATTCTTTCTCTATTATATTCTTTCTCTATTATATTCTTTCTCTATTATATTCTTTCTCTATTATATTCTTTCTCTATTATATTCTTTCTCTATTATATTCTTTATCTATTATATTCTTTCTCTATTATATTCTTTTCTATTATATTCTTTCTCTATTATATTCTTTCTCTATTATATTCTTTCTCTATTATATTCTTCCTCTATTATATTCTTTCTCTATTATATTCTTTCTCTATTATATTCTTTCTCTATTATATTCTTTCTCTATTATATTCTTTCTCTATTATATTCCTTCTCTATTATATTTCCTTCTCTATTATATTCTTCCTCTATTATATTCTTTCTCTATTATATTCTTTCTCTATTATATTCTTTCTCTATTATATTCTTCCTCTATTATATTCTTCCTCTATTATATTCTTTCTCATTATATTCTTTTCTATTATATTCTTCCTCTATTATATTTCTTTCTATTATATTCTTCTCTATTATATTCTTTCTATTATATTCTTTTCTATTATATTCCTTCTCTATTATATTCCTTCTCTATTATATTCTTTCTCTATTATATTCTTCCTCTATTATATTCTTTCTCTATTATATTTCCTTCTCTATTATATTCTTCCTCTATTATATTCTTTCTCTATTATATTCTTCCTCTATTATATTCTTTCTCTATTATATTCTTCCTCTATTATATTCTTCCTCTATTATATTCTTTCTCTATTATATTCTTTCTCTATTATATTCTTCCTCTATTATATTCTTTCTCTATTATATTCTTCCTCTATTATATTCTTTCTCTATTATATTCTTCCTCTATTATATTCTTTCTCTATTATATTCTTCCTCTATTATATTCTTTCTCTATTATATTCTTTCTCTATTATATTCTTCTATTATATTCCTTCTCATTATATTCTTTCTCTATTATATTCTTTCTCATTATATTTCTTCTCTATTATATTCTTTCTCTATTATATTCTTTCTCTATTATATTCTTTCTCTATTATATTCCTTCTCTATTATATTCTTTCTCTATTATATTCTTTCTCTATTATATTCTTCCTCTATTATATTCTTTCTCTATTATATTCTTCCTCTATTATATTCTTTCTCTATTATATTCTTTCTCTATTATATTCCTTCTCTATTATATTCCTTCTCTATTATATTCTTTCTCTATTATATTCTTCCTCTATTATATTCTTCCTCTATTATATTCTTTCTCTATTATATTTCCTTCTCATTATATTCTTCTCTATTATATTCTTTCTATTATATTCTTCCTCTATTATATTCTTTCTCTATTATATTCTTCCTCTATTATATTCTTTCTCTATTATATTCTTTCTCTATTATATTCTTTCTCTATTATATTCTTCCTCTATTATATTCTTTCTCTATTATATTTCCTTCTCTATTATATTCTTTCTCTATTATATTTCCTTTCTATTATATTTTTCTATTATATTCTTTCTCTATTATATTCTTTCTCTATTATATTCTTTCTCTATTATATTCTTTCTCTATTATATTTCCTTCTCTATTATATTCTTTCTCTATTATATTCTTTCTCTATTATATTCTTTCTCTATTATATTCTTTCTCATATATTCTTTCTCTATTATTTTCCTTCATTATATTTTCTTATCTTATTCTTTCTTATTATATTCTTTCTTATTATATTCTTCCCCTATTATATTCTTCCTCTATTATATTCTTTCTCTATTATATTTTCCTCTCTATTATATTCTTTCTCTATTATATTTCCTTCTCTTTATCTAACTGCTCGTTATCATTTTCCTAGTTCTCTCTGCCGTTCTCTAACACTCATAATTATTATCGGTCTCATTTTCTCTGTGGCCCGTCGTCTCCACTCCACTCCACCCCACTCCAACATTATGATTGGAATGAAATATTAACTAAACAATCTCGACAGAGTGTTCTCCCCAAGGCACATTTGAGAGTCCTCATTTCTCCTTCCTCCGTCTGTCGCTCGCGATAATGCCAAGACAGGGTCGGCTCCGCAATTTTGAGCAAGCTATTTACTGGTAAAGGCAGGTGATCAGGCTGTGTATGTGTGTGCGTGTGTGTGTGCTCGTGTGTGTGCGTCAACGAGAAAGGGAACCTATGCCCCAGGCTCAACAAGTTGATTTCCTCATGGATTTGACCTAATACAGAAGGGAAAAGTTGTAACGTTTTCGCTGAGGAAGGTATGGTCTTTCTGATGATGATGATGGCGGTGGTAGAGCTACCACCCGTCGTGGTAATCACGTTTGTAATGACTTTGACACAATCATTTTGGGAATATTCAAAGTGGTTATACTTGTTTCTTTTTTTGTGAGTGATTGTTTTATTGGCTAAGTTTATGATGATGGTAGTGACTGCAGACACAATTGATAACGACAAGAGCATATATTAGTTCAGAGGTATATCATGCTTAGTGTATCATTGTAAGTGGTGATGTTATATATCATGTTAAGTGGTGATGTTATAGTGTTATATATCATGTTAAGTGGTGATGTTATATCTATATAATGTGGTGGTGATGTTATATCATTGTAAGTGGTGGTGTAGTGTTATATCATGTTAAGTGGTGATGTTATATCATGTTAAGTGGTGATGTTATATCATGGTAAGTGGTGATGTTATAGTGTTAGTATCACTGGTAAGTGGTGATGTTATAGTGTTATATCATGGTGAGTGGTAGTGTTATATCATGGTGAGTAGTAGTGTTATATCATGGTGAGTGGTAGTGTTTTATCATGGTGAGTGTAGTGTTATATCATGGTGAGTGGTAGTGTTTATCATGGTGAGTGGTTGTGTTATATCATGTGTGTGATGGTCGAGAATCTAGGGCCAGTCCACCTCAACACAAAAATAAAACGAAATATCGTGTTCTTTGACGTATATGTGATTATCTTTGTGTCATATTCGGCAAATTGTGATTACTTTCAATTTCTTGTTTTTACAAATCTTAGCTTTCTTATCTTTCATCATTTATAGAAGTGTCGAGGGGAAAAGTGGTGGGTGGGGTGGGGGTGGTGATGGTGGGGGTGGGGGTGTGTAGTGATCTGTAGTGTTTTTTAATCATTTTGTAGTGTTACTAATCTTATGTATATCTGTATTTTATATCTGTTATGTATATCTTATTTTATATCTGTTATGTATATCTGTATTATATCTGTTATCAATTTATATCTGTTATGTATATCTGTATTTTATATCTGTTATGTATATCATTTATATCTTATGTATATCGATTTATATCTTTATTATTCTGTTTTATATCTTTATGTATATTTCTTGTATATCTGTATTATATCTTGATTATATCTATTTATTGTATATCTTTTTTAAATTTTACATCTTTATGTATATATGTTATTATATATGGTTTATGTACATATAGTTATGTAATATCTTTATGTATATCTTTATGTATATCTGTATTTTTTATTTTATGTATATCTGTTATGTATATCTTTATGTATATTCTTATGTATATCTTTATTGTATATTTTATGTATATCTGTATGTTATAGTACAGTTAACATATTTTGATAATGTAGTGACTTAACTCTTTGTGGACCAGGGCAAAAGCCATTATAGAGTAAAAATGCCACTTAGTTTGGCTCCTGGTCTACAAAGAGTTAACAGTGGAACGGATTCGCATAGTGCGTAAACGCTCGACTTTTTTTCTTTTTTTTTCGATCCAGAAGCACTTGAGCTTTCAGCTCTTCGGCTCGGTGCCATGGACATCGTAACCCTTCGGTTCGGTGCCACGAACACCGTAAATCTGGAAAACCTTGGCTTTTTCTGCAAGCTCCGGAATTGAATCCGCACTCACAGAGGGCTGTCACCCGCAGTCCAACGCGCTACGAACACGCTGGGCACGCGGGCAAAAACGCTCGCCTAACGACTTGGACACAAGATGGTGTGGTAGTGTTCAATCCTACCACACTCGGGCGTTCCACATGTAAGGAAAGGAATTGGCCCTACTACCTTCTGAACACTAGAAATATGAAGAGACAGGAACTTCATACCCCAAAAAAAAGTAAAGGAACCCTTTCATACCTCGTGGATATAGGTCAATACAGTGTTAGGCCTGTTTTTTTCATTGACCGTCGGCACACGATGGGTGATGTGGTCAGCATCACGCCGGCCGCCTTTACTTTCCCAGAGCATGTCTGGTACCCAGTTGAGGCTGGGTCGACCTGAGAGCTGTCGTGGTCGGAAAAATTCCACGCACTTCATACCCAAAGGTCTGAAAATATACTGAAATTGTATAGTAACTCAGTAACATGGTGGCACTTCTTTTTCTTCGAACGATCCATATCGACCACTTGTTAACCAACCACTCTGTGTGATTTGTATCAAGCGTCACGATGGCCTGGAAAGAACAATACTAGAGGCAGGGTCCCAGGACGCAGAGGCAGAGACAGACCAAGAAGAAGATGGCTACAAGATATTAAAGAAACCATGAACATGACCATCGACGAAGTGGGTGAACTGGCAAGAGACAGAGTGAATTTCAAATGTGCGGAAAGAGCAACGTCCTATAAAGGATACGCACTTGATGATGATGATGATGATGTGATTTGTATGTAGGCTAGCACATCCGATTTCTGCGATGCTTTTTATTTACTAGGTAGCTTTCCTAGGTAATACATTAGTCGCCTCATACGACATGCCTTGTAGGTCGCAGTGGTACTATTCTTTGCTGCCCTTGTGAGCCCCCGGCCCTACACGGAAGACAAGTGGGACAGAAAATAAAGTTAAGTCTCGTTTTTTTGGTTTTTTCTTCGTCCGCTTTCAACTCAGACGAAGTTTCATCTCTGAAACTGATTTTTGCGTGAAAATCTGTTTTCCCAATTTCTTACAATGGCAGCAGCGTGCACATTGTAAATTACTTTTCACTGGCAGCCGTGTGCTCAATGTACTCGTAATTAGTATTCCTCGCCATACAGGCAGATTTTCTCCGACTTCAGAGGTACTCACGTTATCATCCTGAGTAAGACCAGGGACTCGAACAAATGCCGGACAGTAGGTTCGAACCCGAGCTATGAGGCGTCTCACAGCTAGCAGGCCGAGCTACTATCAACTACTCTAGGCAGTCCCCGAAGTCTCGTTTGAAAAAGGCTAGCGTCACCTTTGCCTTGAAGAAACCAATTTGAAAATTGATGATCAATAGAAAAACAAAGTCTAACTTACTCTTACAAAAGTGATTATGAGACTGACGCGCTACCTACTGCGCTACATAGGCGCTAGTAGGGGGTCTCTGTGGTTAAGTGGTTAAGCACTTTGCCTTGCGAGTCGAAGGTCGTGGGTTCGAATCCTGACCCGCCCAAGTGGTTACCGAGGCCCAAATTTGGGGTGTAAAGAATATAACCACTGTTACCTGCCACGCATGTCGTAAGAGGCGGCTAAGGAGGTTTGGCTGAAATCGGATGCACATGTCCTAAACGTGTAGAAATATATGCGTTTAGGGCCTACCAAACCAATGTGCAACGTATACACGTTCTTGGCAAAGATCAAACATATCACAAAGAGTGATTAAAATTGGTCGTAAAGAACGAACGCGAAGAAGAAGAAGAAGAAAGAAGAATCATGACCGCGGCCTTCTGTTCACGAGTGCAGTTTTTCCAGAGACCCTAGAATTGTTGCCGGAGCTACGGAGTTCGTGCTTTGTGCGGAGAGGACTGAGCCATATTGGGTAAAACCCGGTGCAATGAAGTCAATCCTTCGGCTTTTAAACCCTTTAAACTCTTAGAAAAGTATCATTTTACCAGTCCTGCTGTATGGATCATAATGTTGGTGTTTGACAATAAGATATGACGAGAGATTGTCTACCTTTCACAACTCATGCCTTCGCCCCACAACTCCTACCTGCGTCCCACAACCCATGCCTGTGTCCTACAACCCATGTCTGTCCAGAATCATGAGAATATTCCAGCCAGAATGAATATTTAACAGATACTGTCTGTTTGATTTCTTGTTCTGATCTGGTGAAGGGCTTGCGTATAGTCCTTGTCTGTACTAGAGATATTTCCATTATGAAGATGACATATACGCCTGGTCTTCTGTCACTAGGTTCCCGACATGCTATCGCCCAAGTCAAAGCATATATGCTGGTTACTGTCGATAAGTGACATCCAATGCACAAGAATACTCATTATGACAAAGATATGATTATGGAAAAGACTCCCTTAAAGACCTAAGCAGAACTGACCAGGTAATTAAATTTCGACTACGCACCGGACACTGCAGACTCAACAAACACTTATATAGACTAGGAATAAGTCAAACAGCTCTCTGCCAGTGTCAGCAGGCGGAACAGACACCAGAGCATATCCTGCAAGACTGTCCTCTCCTGTGTGAGCTGAGAAGCAACATGTGGCCACACCCAGTCGACCTGAAAACTAAGCTTTGTGGAAACCTGACAGACCTGAAGCTGACTGCCCAGTTTGTGGTCCATAGTAAATTAAGCACATGACCAGAGATCGCTGAAGAAGAAGAAGAATTATGACAAAGGCATGAACATCAAAAAAGAATATATTGTGGGCAGCCCAGACTGAGAGTATAATTAGCCAGGTGACCACAGTTGCAATCATACAAATTTAAAATTGGTACAACTAGCCAGTGCCACTGCGAGAAGGCGGACATGACGGCAGAGCACCTACTGCGAGAAGGCGGACATGACGGCAGAGCACCTACTGCGAGAAGGCGGACATGACGGCAGAGCACCAACTGCGAGAAGGGGGACATGACGGCGAGCACCAGACGCAGAAGGCGGACATGACGGCAGAGCACCAGCTGCGAGAAGGGGACATGACGGCAGAGAACTACATGCGAGAAGGGGACATGACGGCAGAGCACCAACGCGAGAAGCAGGACAGACGGCAGAGCACCACTGCGAGAAGGCGGACATGACGGCAGAGCACCAACTGCGAAAGAGGACATGACGGCAGAGCACCTACTGCGAGAAGGGGACATGACGCAGAGCACCAACTGCGAGAAGGCGGACATGACGGCAGAGCACCAACTGCGAGAAGGGGGACATGACGGCAGAGCACCTACTGCGAGAAGGCGGACATGACGGCAGAGCACCAACTGCGAGAAGGCGGACATGACGGCAGAGCACCAACTGCGAGAAGGGGGACATGACGGCAGAGCACCTACTGCGAGAAGGCGGACATGACGGCAGAGCACCAACTGCGAGAAGGGGGACATGACGGCAGAGCACCTACTGCAAGACTGCCGACTGCTAGCAGGCCTGAGAAACGAAACATGGCGGGAAAATACCGAGCTAAATGAGAAGCTGTACGGAGGGGAAAACAACGGTAGAATTTATGGGGAAATCTGGTACATCAGTCTAAGCGGTGATCGCGAGAGAAAGAGAGAGAGAGAGAGAGAGAGAGAAAGAGAGTTGCGACCATACCAAAAGTGGAAAAATAGATTCCAATAGACGGCAGCATGACCAACTATCTCAACGTTCTCATTACTCTTGGAAGAGAATGTAGAGATTGTGGCAACATGAAGGCTGAACTCGCAGTTGTGCGGCTGATAGAAGATAATGCGGGTGATGATGATGTTTTTGTTTATACTGAAGGATATGTGCATCGTGGTGAGAAGTCAGGCTGGGGTTTCTTGGTTATCGCACATTCTAGGCTTTTTGCAGAGCAAAGGGGAGCATACAGGACAACTACTTCCAGTATGAGGATGGAGGTTGAGGCCGTTACTGTTGCCCTCTCTCGGTGACTTTTTTGAAACTAGGACGTTCTTTTATCTGACTATCAGTCGATGCTTCGGAAGTTCCAAAACTGCAGCTTGTGGTACGAGTTGATGTCGTCTATTGTCGTCTATCTCCAACCTACAGAGGCTTACGTGGATCTCTCTCTCTCTCTTGCGATCACCGCCCAGACCGGTGTACCAGATCTCCCCATAAATTCTATTCGTGTGGAAATCTGATTCATGCAGCCTTAGCATTAGTGTGTTTTACGTTATATCTTCAGCACGAATTGGAGCTCTGGTGCCATATCCTTCGGTTATATGTCCGGTTTCAGCCAGCGTTTACTCGGTTCGCTCTCCGTTCTGTAGCCATCTAGTGTTTTTACGGTGATGGGTAGGTAGCCCCACGTTCAACCTCCTTACTCGCCTCTTATGACATGCGTGACAGGTAACAGTGGTTCTATTCTTTACACCCCAATTTGGGTCGCTGGTAATCACTCGAGCGTTACGTGGATCTACTGACCTGTCCATGCGGGTGTTTGTGGCAACAAGAGAACGGACATGCTTGTATTATCAGCATTGATTGTCGGGGAGTTTAAACTCCACAGTATACAGAGTCTTCTACAACAGAACGTCAGGAAAGAAGGCAAGAGGAAGACCACGGAAAAGATGATTAGATGGCGTAGCAGAATCCTGTGAAAGAGCAAAGATAACAATCCACCAAGCCACCAGAACAGCGCAAGACAAAAACAGAAAACCACGACACTGGGCAACACCGTAGCAGTGACGACACTGGCAACAACCGGTAGCAGTGTGACGACACTGGGCAACAACCGGTAGCAGTGTGACGACACTGGGCAACAACCCGGTAGCAGTGTGACGACACTGGGCAACAACCCGGTAGCGTGTGACGACACTGGGCAACAACCTGGTAGCAGTGTGACGACACGAACAACCCGGAGCATGTGACGACACGGGCAACAACCCGGTAGCAGTGTGACGACACTGGCAACAACCCGGTAGCAGTGTGACGACACTGGGCAACAACCCGGTAGCAGTGTGACGACACTGGGCAACAACCCGGTAGCAGTGTGACGACACTGGGCAACAACCCGGTAGCAGTGTGACGACAAAAGAAGAAGAAAAAGGGAAGGTTCTTCGATCTCTTCAGCACTGTCTATTGGATGAAGGCACTAAAATAGATGTTGAATTTATCCAGTGCTTTAAGAAAGTTGGAGTTATCCGTTGTAAAAGTAGAGCTGGATGCCTAGGGAGCAGAGGGAGGAGTGTGTTTAACCAGCGAACCACGGGAACTAACATTATGCATACCCTTCAACATCTGCTGGGGAAGACTGAGCACCTATGGGTGTTACCGGAGTGTAGGGACGTCTGTTCGGCAACCAATAAACGATAAGCAATGATTGCTTGACCTCTTTCCTATATCTAACAGAGACGGTCTTCACACACGCACACAC